>CM028134.1:701997500-706797500 GCA_016271365.2 Neoceratodus forsteri | reverse complement strand
CAGAAGAAAGGGTCCTGAATGAACTCCTAAAACTAAAAGTGGACAAAGCAATGGGGCCTGATGGGATTCACCCCAGAATTCTAAAAGAGCTAAGGGAAGAACTTGTGACACCACTGACTACCCATTTTAACAAATCATGGGAGGATGGTTGCGGTACCTGAGGACTGGAGGAGGGCAGATGTGATTCCCCTTCACAAATGTGGGAGCTAGACAGAGGCAGACAACTATAGACCTGTTAGTTTGACCTCAGTGGTAGTCATTGCACAAAACTCAATTAATGCATCAGTTAGGGTTTGTATTACAGCGACACAATTCTTGAAATTTGATGTTAGGGTTACTAACCCTACCACCCCACCCCATCCCCCCACCCTCCACACACCGGCAGGTATCAGGGTGTGCCTTGGGATTGTTGGCCCTAACTCTCACCCCATTCCTTGTGTCAGGAAGCTCAGATGGTACAATATAGGAGACTGGGGGTGAGAGTTAGGCATGAACTCTACCCCCCACCCCACCCCCCATCATCACACACCAGCAACAGGCATGGGGGTGTGCCTTAAGTTATTGGCCCTAACTCATCCCATTCCTTGTGTCAGGAAGCTCAGATGGTACAATATAGGAGACTGTGGGTGAGAGTTAGGCATGACAACCAAAGGCACACCCATGCCTCGATGCAGAGAGGGTAGGAGTGGTAAACCCTAACATCGAATTTCAATAATTGTGTCACTGTAATACAAACCCTAACCGATGCATTAATTGAGTTTTCTGCAATGAATATATGTATATGTATAGATATATATATGTAGGTGCAGTTGCACCCCTACAGTTAAGTCAATGAATTTCCCTTCTTTTTCAGATAGTGTAGCTCCAATCCTCAAAGTTATGCACATGCATATAAAAAATTCAACATATGCATGTAACTAAGGCATTTTCAGGAATTTTTTCACCCAATTTCAACATGGCCTCACCTCACGAACAATGGCACTGTCTGTGACAGAATTGGGAAGGAAAAAGTTAATGGTTTGGATTCTGTAGATGCCTTATTTTTTTAGCAGTGTGGAAAAAATACACTGAGGCTGAAATCCTCCAGCAGCAACCAGCTTGTGGAATTCCTAGCTGCTAGATAAGAGCTGGGTCATAAATCTCGAGTGGACATCTCCAGACACACACAGACCTTGCAGACACGGACACAGGGCAGTTTGAATGGATTGGATCACTCAAATATAAACTTAAGGTGAAAAGGAAATATAATTGGTCACCAATAGGTGTTCACTCTGATTGGGACAATTAAATACATACATGTTAGTTGGTTGGTGCATTTAAGGGGAGAATAGGAATGACCTAGTCTCCATAGACTATATAAGCTTCTGTAAGACAGAGAACTCTCTCTCTGCCTTTGGAAGCTGTGAGGGGAAACATAAGCTTGGAGCCTACCTGGTATGTCCGTGGGAGCTGGCAGTTAGAACAGGGTCCGGTGTCTCTTGTAAGGACAGGGAAGGGTAAGTTTAGTGATAGTATATTTCAGTAATAGCCTTCTTCTTTTGCCATCTGTTTGTTTAAAAACATGTGTTTACTTTTCCTGTATGAGTGTTATTCTCTTGTGTTGTAAATACATTTCCTGTAAATGCTCATTGCACTTTCTGTTAAGTAAAAGCTATTTATTTGCTCAACAGTTGTGACTCTGATGTCATTTTTCTAAGGTAAGATTTGGTTTTCCACTGGCTAAGGTAAACTCTGTGTAGCATCCGCCACCTGAAAGCGACACACTATCAGACTTTAACTTGTGCAATTGCATGTGTGATTATTCAAGTTTGTACACTTGCAAGAGGTGCGGAAGGAAAGTCCGGCTGGTGGCGAATACAGAACACACCTCTCTAAAGCTGTTTCAGCCCAGAGGGAGGGTGGGTTGTCACATATTAGTTAACAGCGGTGGGATGATGATAGCGGACTGCGTAGCACACTGTTACAGAGTTTGCCAGTGGAACAGTTACCTTGGCATTGCAAAACAGGATATAAAAGAGGATACATTTGTACAACAGTTTTATTTGTTTCTAGATAGCACAGTATAGTGTAGCAGTAGAGAATGAGCTCCACGGAGTATGACTCGCTTACTGTACCACAGCTTGTTGAAAGGTGCCAGGAAAAGGTGATTCAGCCTGAAAGTCTGAAGCAGAAGAGAAAGGCAGATCTCATAGCTACTCTCTTGGCACATGATCTGAAGCAGACAGTTGTTGGGGGTGAGTCAGGAACTGAGGCAGCAGGCCCCCCAAATCAGCTTGAGGCACTGCGACTGCAGCTATTGCTGCAAGACAAGGCATTGGAGGTGAAAAGACTGGATGCTGAAGCAGAAGCAAGAAGGTTGGCAGACAGAGAGAAAGAACGTGAAGACAGAGAGAAAGAATGACAGCATGAACTCCAGAGACAACAGCACGAGAAGGAGATGATGACCCTCTGCAGTCAGCAAACCATGAGTAATGGTGGAGCGAGTTTACCTCATGAAGCCAAAATGAATTCTAAATTGTTCCCTCAGTTTAAAGAGGGAGATGACCTTGATTTATTTTAAGGTCATTTGAGAGTATGTAATCAATTACAATTGACTAAAGCTTCCTGGTCAACTTATCTCACACCCTTGCTGACGGGAAGAGCGTTGAATGCATTTGCTAAAATGAGTAATGAAGACTATGCTGATTATGATAAAGTAAAAACAGTGTTGGTGAAACATTTTGAATTAACTCCTGAGGCTTATAGAAGAAAATATATGGAGTTAAAGAAAAGCCCAGAAGACAGTTATGCAGAACTGCAGGTTAAACTGTATACTTACCTTGATAGGTGGATGGAGAGGGCTAAAGCAACTGCTGTGGAACTGATTAAAGATGTATTGGTGAGAGAACAATTCCTTAAAATTGTACCTGAGGACATGCGTGTATGACTTATAGACAGGGCATGCGCCTCTTCCACAGAGGTGGCAGGAAGCACTGATGAGTATCTGTCTAGTCGGCCCACATACACAACGTAAGTCTTATGGTGGGGGGGCAGCACATGGGTATAAGGGATCCCATGGGGGGCAGCTCAAAGGAAACCAGCCTGCACCTGAGCCCAAAGTAGAGCCCTCTGGTTCCAAGGGAACTCAAGAAATAGGTCCCAAGAAATGTCATATTTGCAATCAAGTGGGACACTTAAGATATAACTGCCCTCAGAAACTGGTTAAGGGGGCAGAGATATGGGGGTGGGGGTGATCAAAAGGGCACTGGTGTGTTTGTAGGGTGTGTCCAGTCTGAAGAACCACTCTCCTCTGATGAGAATCTGCGTCCCATTACAGTTAATGGAATAGTAACACAGGGACTGTGGGACACAGGTGCTAACATCTCCCTGGTAAGGCAAGATCTCATTCGGGCAGAGCAGATCGTGCCTGGGAAATAGTCCAAGGTCCGGGCATTCACAGGGCCACCAGTCCCATTACCAATGGCTAGAGTCTTCCTCAGCTGGGAAGGGGGCCATGTAGAAAAGGAGGTGGGAGTTGTAGAGGACCTACCTGAAAGCATGATTGTGGGGAAGGATTTGGACCCCAGTAAAAACTGGTGTGTGTTGTAACTCGTAGTCAGGCACAAGGGCAAGCTTCTGAGGGGGAAAAGGGGTTGACTCTGGGTGGTCCAGCCACACCCTCAGCAGCTGAGGAAGTGTCCAGCACAGGGGAGGGGCTGGCTAGAAGCTGCAGTCCAGAACCCCAGTCACAAATAGAGGAACTCACAGGACTTCCTTCAGAAGGGGCACTGGGAAGGGTCAGATGAGGGCAGCTGAGTGCTGCACAGCGAACTGACCCTACCCTGGAAAAACTGAGGGAAATAGCTCATAGGGCTGAGCATTCTCAGGGGGGTAAAGAGTCCATTTACTGGGACAATGGGCTGTTGTACAGAGAATGTACAACAGAGGAAGGGCTAGCTGGTGAGATACTCCAGCAGCTTGTAGTCCCTAAGGTTCACCGTCAGCAGCTTTTGGCCCTTGCACATGATATCCCTTTTTCAGAGCACTTGGGAGTGAGGCGCAGGAAAAAGCGCCTCACCAACAATTTCTTCTGGCCTGGTATTGGCAAGGATGTTGCAAATTATTGCTGGACTTGTCCACAGTGCCAGCGGGTAGGGAAAATGGGGGACAAGGCCAAGGCAGCTTTGGTGCCCCTGCCCATTATTGATGAACCCTTCAAGAGGGTAGCAGTGGACATAGTGGGGCCATTGAGCACCCCAAGTCGCACTGGCAAGCGGTATATCCTGGTAGTTGTAGACTATGCCACTAGATACCCAGAGGCAGTGGCCCTAACGTCCTCTGAGGCAGAACCAGTGGCAGATGCACTGTTGGAAATATTTAGCTGGGTGGGCTTTCCCCAGGAGATACTGTCAGACCGGGGTGCCAATTTTATGTCAGGATTAATGAGTAGTTTGTGGGAGAAGTGTGGGGTAAAGCAGCTCAAAACCTCCCATACCATCCCCAAGCTAATGGTCTAGTGGAGCGATTTAATTCAACCCTTAAGACCATGCTAAGGACTTTTGCTGACCAGCATAAGAGACTGGGACAAATATTTGCCTCATCTCCTATTTGCATACAGGGAAGTCCACAGGAGTCCACAGGGTTCTCACCTTCGAGCTCCTGTTTGGTCATGGGTGCGGGGACCACTAGATTTGATTCGGGATGAATGGGAGGGTGACCGTGCCTCCCAAGGGGAGTCTGTTGTGGAGTATGTCCTGAACTTCAGGACCCACCTTAGGGAGCTCATGGGGTTTGCTCAGGAGCACCTGGCCACTGCACAACAGTGGCAGAAAGTCTGGTATGACCGTGGGGCCCGAGCCAGAGAATATGAGGTGGGACAGTGAGTGATGGCACTCATCCCTGTCTGACAGAATAAGTTACAGGCAGCGTGGGAGGGGCCATTCTCTATTGTCCAAAAGGTTAGTGACGTCAATTACATGATAGAGCTACCGGACAGGAGATGCAAACGAAAGGTGTATCATGTTAACATGCTGAAGCCCTACCATGACAGAGAGGAAAAGGTCCTCGCTGTATGCAGTGCTCCAGAGGAGGAAACTGAGGTAGATCCACTGGTGGACCTACTTGGGGAGGCCAGGGGTGCATCCTCTGTGGACAGCCTTACCCTCTCGGAACAGCTGACACCAGCCTAGGTGCAAGAAATTAGGGGTGTGCTGAGAGAATTTGAAGACATGTTCACAGGGAAACCAGGGTACACCACGATGGCAGAGCACCATGTGGATACAGGGACCCAGGATCCCCTGAAACAGTCCCCCTACAGGGTACCTGAGCATGTTAAGCAGACTGTGAAAGAGGAGCTCAAAGAGATGCTGGAACTGGGGGTAATCCAGGAATCTAGTAGCCCCTGGGCATCACCCGTGGTACTGATCCCCAAAAGGGATGGCACCACATGATTCTGCGTGGACTACCGGAAGCTTAACAGCTGCACGGAGTCTGATGCTTATCCCATGCCCAGAACAGATGAGATCCTGGAGCGACTGGGGGGAGCCAAGTATTTGACCACAATAGACCTAACAAAGAGCTATTGGCAGGTACCTCTGACCCCTGCGGCCAGGGAAAGATCAGCGTTTGTTACTCCATTTGGTTTATATGAATTTAAGGTAATGCCATTCGGAATGAAGAATGCACCTGCAACCTTTCAACGGCTTGTAGATCACATTCTGTCTGGGGTAGGTGAGTTTGCATTGGCTTATATGGATGATATAGCCATATATAGCCAGACCTGGGATGAGCACATCAAGAATGTGCGGGATGTGTTCCACAGGTTAAAGAAGGCAGGTCTGACAGTCAAGGCAGAGAAGTGCCAGATAGGTATGGCAGAAGTATCCTACCTTGGGCACCGGGTGGGTAGTGGACACATCCGTCCGGAGCCTGCCAAGGTTGATGCCATCCTGGCCTGGCCTACTCCTACCACAAAGAAACAGATCAGGGCATTTCTAGGGACTGCAGGTACTACCAAAGGTTTGTTCCCCGCTATAACGATCTGGCTAAGCCCCTGACAGACCTAACCAAGAAGGGAAAGCCAGATGCAGTGAAGTGGTCAGAAGGTTGTGAGGTTGCTTTTCATGAGCTAAAAAAGGCCTCAAGTGGCCCAGCTGTATTGGCTAGCCTAATTATAGTTTAAAGTTTATGGTTCATGTGGATGCCTCAGATCATGGGCTGGGGGCTGTGCTGAGCCAAGTTACTCAGCAAGGGGAGGAGCACCCAGTTGTGTACCTCAGCCAAAGGCTTTTGCCCAGAGAGGAGGCATGCGCCACAATTGAGAAGGAATGCTTGGGAATAGTGTGGGCCCTTCAGAAGCTGCAGCCTTACCTATATGGGAGAGAATTTACTGTGGTCACAGATCATAATCCCCTGATTTGGCTTCATAGGTCCAGTGGACAAAATGGTAAACTACTACGTTGGAGTTTGGTACTTCAGGCATGCAACATGACCATACAGCATCGCAGTGGCAAACAAAATGCAAATGCGGATGGGCTATCTAGGCAGGGCTAATGGCCTGGCTGGATACTTTTGGGCACTTCCCAGTAATTGCATGAATGGCTGTGTCACTTGGGGTAGCCCAAGGGACACACCTTCATTATCTGGGGGGAGATGTGACAGAAATGGGAAGGAAAGAGTTAATGGTTTGGATTCTGTAGATGCCTTATTTTTTTAGCAGTGTGGAAAAAATACACTGAGGCTGAAATCCTCCAGCAGCAACCAGCTTGTGGAATTCCTAGCTGCTAGATAAGAGCTGGGTCATAAATCTCGAGTGGACATCTCCAGACACACACAGACCTTGCAGACACGGACACAGGGCAGTTTGAATGGATTGGATCATTCAAATATAAACTTAAGGTGAAAAGGAAATATAATTGGTCACCAATAGGTGTTCACTCTGATTGGGACAATTAAATACATACATGTTAGTTAGTTGGTGCATTTAAGGGAGAATAGGAATGACCTAGTCTCCATAGACTATATAAGCTTCTGTAAGACAGAGAACTCTCTCTTGCCTTGGAAGCTGTGAGGGGAAACATAAGCTTGGAGCCTACCTGGTATGTCCGTGGAGCTGGCATTAGAACAGGGTCCAGTGTCTCTTGTAAGGACAAGGAAGGGTAAGTTTAGTGATAGTATATTTCAGTAATAGCCTTCTTCTTTTGCCATCTGTTGTTTAAAAACATTTGTTTACTTTTCCTGTATGAGTGTTATTCTCTTGTGTTGTAAATACATTTCCTGTAAATGCTCATTGCACTTTCTGTTAAGTAAAAGCTATTTATTTGCTCAACAGTTGTGACTCTGATGTCATTTTTCTAAGGTAAGATTTGCTTTTCCACTTGCTAAGGTAAACTTTGTGTAGCATCTGCCACCTGAAAGAGACACACTACCAGACTTTAACTTGTGCAATTGCACGTGTGATTATTCAAGTTTGTACACTTGCAAGAGGTGCCGGAAGGAAAGTCCGGCTGGTGGCAGCGAATACCCGAGGACACACACCTCTCTAAAAGCTGTTTCAGCCCAGAGGAAGAGGTGGGTTGTCACACTGTCATTTTGTTAATCTGTCCCGAAAGTTAAGTTCACACAGCGACCGTGCCATTCTGTGCCACAGGTGCATAAACATGTTTCCAGCAGGATGTGAAAAATAACAGCTGTATACTGTTCATGAAGAGGTGTGAAAAATGGTAATGTTGAAAATCTGGAGGGAAAACATGAAAAACTGGTGAAATTATGAGCATGTGTAGAAACGCATGTAACATGGCCATTTTTGGAAATTATTTAACCAAATTTTCAATATGGGCTTTTTGAGACCTCCTCTCATGAGCACTGGCACTGTGATTTAATTAATTCATCCCAAAACTTGATTTTGCACAGCGACAGTGCCATTCTGCACCACAGGTGTGAAAACACATTTTGGGCAGGATGTGAAAAATGGCAACTGCACTGTTCATGAGGAGGTGTGAAAAAATGACAATGTTAAAAATCTGGACTGAAAATATAAATAATTGGTGAAATTATGTGCGTGCGTTGAAACTGTGCAATGTACGCTCGTAATGTTGTCATTTCTTGGAATTTTGCACCACATTTTTAATATGGGCTTTTTGGGACCCCACCTCATGAACACTGGCACTGACTGTCATTTTGTTAATTGGTCCAGAAAGGTGATTCTGTGCAGTGACTGCAAAATCTCCTTTTGGGTCTGATTAATGAGACAACAGTAACAGTGTTCTTGTGGTGGGGTCCCCAAAAGCAAATGTTGAAATTTTGGTGCAAAAATGTTAAAAAGTGGCTGAGAGATTAACATAAGTTCAAAACACCATAGGCCGGCCATTATATGGCACTTACTGTACCTGTATTCCTCAGTTTGCAGTTCGGCTTTGAAGAGTGCAGATGTGTCCCAGTACAGAGAGGATTGCAGCCACTGAGCTCCGGAGGTAAGTATGGGGTAAGGGGGTGGTTCAGGAAGGTGGGTGCACAGAGGGAGGATGGGGATGGGGTGAGGATGAGGGAGATGAGGAGTGACCATTTTCTCTTTCCAGGTATATAAAAAAAAAGACATTGGGGAATTTTTTTTTATTTTACAGGTGTTTACAAAACAAATACATTTCGAGACACTGGGAGTGGGCTACCCAATGTTCCTGAGTACTGAAGGGGGGTTATGAATGCCGACATGGAGCAGGAGGGTTCTATGCCAATTAAGGATGGGGGCACCGGGTGGTAACAGAGGGCAGAGGGTGGTACACTGCTCAGAGGGAGGGAGCAGGAGGGTTCTGGGCCAATGCAGGATGAGGGCACCAGGCAGCAACAGAGGGTGGAGGGTGGGACAGCACACAAAGGAAGGTAGCAGGAGGGTTGTCAATAACTAAAAAAAGAAAACAACTATAAACATGCCTTGGCCCCCTTGGAGGCACTTAAAGGATACAATATCCTTTATTTAGGTAAACACCAACATGTGTTTACTTAAACAGGGTCTGAGGAACAGGACCCTGCTGTTACTTTTGAAAAATAATGGCCAGAAAATGTTTTGACCTTTTCAAAGTGGCCATGTTGCACAAATGCTGCAAACATTCACATATTTATGAAAGTTTGGGTTTAACATAGAAGCGGCCGGGCAACCCTAACTATACTGCCACGCCACTACCATGGCAGTATAATATACTGTATATGTATATACACATACATTTACAAATTACAGGGCTGCCATCAGGCTCCTAAAGTTAGAGTTGAATAGCTTGTTCAATGTTAAACAAAAAATCAGCAAGTGTCGGCTCTAGTCACTGCTAAGGTGCACAGCTCCAAACAGGTATGAGCACCAACAGACAAAAGCCAGCACTCCTATGGACTGCAAAAATAGTTCTATTACCACCACAACACACCAAACATGGAGAGCACAAAAATGTCTCTGACCAATTTTGAACTTCCGTTCATTCTCTGAGCGATGGTCTCCACCAATCCCAATGGTCCTTTATACCTACATGTATTTAAAGCAACAGTGTCACAATTCATTAAAAGTACATACAAGAGAGCAAAAAAACAAATGCAAACATCTCAATAAATGCAAATCATGACAGGGTGCATTAACAATTATAAAACACATGTGATAACATCAGCATACAAACTTTAAATAATTAGGTTACAAAAAGTCTTTATATTCTATTTTACCAAAAGTAGCTTCAAGTCCCACTTGTTATGTTCTGTAGGAGCACATTTTAAACTTCCTCAGATACCTAAAAGGGACATATAGCATTTCTTAGTAAAATGGTAGCTTATTTGTATAGGGGATCTGTAAAAATCAATTAGCTTGATCATTAAATCAACACACAAGTATTGCAATATTAAATAAAATAAACACAATTATACAGTCAACCATATCCTTTTTATACACTTTAGCAGTTCAATTCTATCATTTAAACCTGGAGCCTGTAGGACTCCCAGTTTATATATCCAGTAGGATTCCTTTTGCATCAATTTCTCATACATTTCTCCACCCCTGGGCCCTAGGTGGACCAGTTCCACACCACAGGCTTAAACACCTGTTTTCCAGTACTCTGTCTTTTACAGTGTTGTCCTAGGGCATTTTTGTCATTTCCTGTGTCTGGGCTGCATAGATATTCACCTATCCTAGATTTAAAAGTTCTGTTGGTTTTCTCCACATAGAATGCCCCACACTCACAAACAACTAAATACACAAAGTAGGTAGTTACACAACTGAAGAATGACCTACATTTATATACCTCTGGTGAGTTAATTGTAGTGAATATACCTGTTCTTAGAATAGATGTACAAAACTTTTAGTTTCTACAATAATATGTGCCATGGGGCCGGTGTAGCCAATAGCCTTCCTGTTGTTTTTGGTATATGGGTTGGTAGCTATGTGTTAGCTGGTCCCCAAGATTCCTCTCTCTTCTGTACACTATCCTAGGTGGCATTGAGGTGACTCCCCCCCATGGGCCATGCATGAAGAAAGGAGATCATATGTTATGTAGTTTGCTCACATAATATGGTGGGTATTATGGTTGATGACCCCCAAGGAAGATCCAACTACTGATTTTCCAAGACTCCAGAGACCCAAAACTCTAATGTTTTTTTTCCTTTTGCTGTTTAATAGAGTGGAGAGGGGCATTAGGGTGAGAAACCCTGACATCACATTTCCCTACATTTGTGGTGTTGTTACCCTAACTGATATATTAATGCAGTTTTTTGCAAAGAATTCACTTACTTTTCTAGACAGTGTAACTGAAATCTCATTTTCCCGTGGAAGCACAGGGCCCTCCTGTCCCTTCCCTCCCATCCCTCCCATCCCTGCATAGATGTGTACATGTATGTTGCCATGGAAGTGCAGGGAATGGAGGGCCCTGTGTTTGCATTTCAGCTACAACAACCAAATTGTCAGCATAGCCTCGTTATTACCCCACCTAACGCAATGCTGAGAACCCCTAGTGCCACATTTTCCTACTTTTCTGGTGTTAAGTTACCCAAACTGGTGCATTAATGCAGTTTTTTTTACAAAGAATTTAGATATACATATATACAGTACATACATAGATATGGGATACATAACGTATTGCAGTGGAATAACACATTTATCTCCATAGCAGCTTAAGACTTTCATAACTAACTCCTGTTTTTTTCCCACTTGTGAATTATGGTTCCTACCACTTGCTAGTAGAGATAAAGGTGTTATTCCACTAAAACCAATAATGTATTTGATATACACCACACTATTATTTAGTGTTTGTATTAATATTTTACCTTGCTTAGCTTAAAACTGCCTTTCTTTGCATTGCAAACTCCCTAGCTCACCCACTGTCATCTGTATTCTAGTTCCAGATTATAAGTGAAATACTGTGTATTCTAAGTGAAGACAAATATTTATATGCAAATATCATGATTTATTTATCCAATTTAGTTACCCACACACTGAACTGTATATAAATATATATATATATATATATATATATATATATATATATATATATATATATATAATAACTCATGGAAACTGTTCACAAGGCTATATATCTGTATCTGAATGCAACATTATACTACTACTGCCGCATATTACATGATAATATATTGATATAATCTTTTCCAGCATTACTTAACATTTCCATAACAATACTGTATTCTTTCTTTCTCAATGTTTTATCATACCGCCTTACTTACACATTTTTCACTATCATCAATATAATAATTTTGCAGCAGTATTGGTTCTGACTAGAGTTTGTTTGAATAGTAATAACCTTACACTACAAGTAAGTAACATCAGGGACAAGATTCATAAAGAAACTGAATGGATGCATGATTAGCATGCTCAGAAAGTATGTTTGTAGGAAGACCTTGTGTTCATGCTACACTGGGCAGTATTCACAGACTGTTCTGTGTCTTATTACCTGGCTACCAGAGCCCTCTGACTCCACACTCTGGACACAGGCAGAGTGCTGCATCCAGACTATAAATGTAGACTGCTACATCATTCCCTTCAACACAAGCCACTTTGGAACTAAGTGCAGGCCCTGACCAACAACTTAGAACATCTTCTCTGCTCTGCGTGGGGCACAGAGTTATAGACACATGTCTCTCACTATATGTGCCAACTCTGCACCTTGGACCATCTTCCCCACAATGTGTATTGAATATCCCCCATATGTCCCAGTCACTCAGCAAGCCCATTCCCCAACCTGGACCTTTGGCACCTCCTCAGAATGTGTAAACATTATCCATCCATATCTCAGCCACACAGCAAACCCACCCAATACACTGGGCACCCAAGAAGAACCCACCTTTTTGACTGAATCTTCTTCAACAGAACTTATATAGTCCTGCCATCTCTGCCCAGCTTGACATACTACATGTTCCATAGCTTTGCCATGGCTCTACATCAGTTGATAGAAATCTGGAGCAGAGATGGCAGGGATGTATTAACCTGTTGAAGAGGATTTGAACAGTTGGAAAAGCATACCAATCTCTATGATCTAGGGTGTAGGGTGGTTTTGTTAACTGATCAGAATGCAGGTGGGTGATGTTGCAAGGTTGGCTTGTGGAGTGGTTGGGACATGAGAAGTGACTTCCCTTTGTACCCTGTGTTGGATGCAGATTTGCATCCAACATGACAGCCCACCAGTCAGTTTGAATGAAGGCCTGTCATTTTGGAAACAGATGGTGGATTCAAGTGGTGTCTAGAATTATAGTGCACTTTTTAAAATCCCAGTCTGGGAGCAACCTCAGGAAGCTTGCATCCAGAATTGAGACTTTTGCCTCAGATGTAATAGACAAAGAAGTGAATATTAAAGATATGCTTGAAAAGGCTTGTGTACAAATAATTAGGATGTTTTCAAATCTATGTTTTAATACATTTTTGTATTCTTACATTTGTTTAAAAGGCACCTGATAAAGGGACTTGTTCAACCATGAAAGCTTGAGTACTACAACATCTGCATACAGTATGTATGTTGAATCAGTGCTAGGTTTCAGACTGTTTAGGTCTAAAAAGAAAAACAAGACTATGAACTGCTAAAATACTTACAATACTTTTACGTTAAAACACTAATTGTCAATGTTGCAAAATAACCTATTCAATACACCGTGCTTTCATTCATATAGGTAACATATCACAGTTGCTATTCTGATCCTAATTACCTAAACTCTTTTCAGCACCTTAAAAGGAAAAAATAAATAATGTTTTATTTCATCACTGTAGATTTTGGCAACTTTTAAAATAACACCTTTAAGTCACAAATAATGAAAAAGGGCTTGCCTTATCCAGTTTCTTTGATGTCTTTATGACATTCCTGTTAAGGATCTTCCCCTAACTTCATTTGATTGACATGGCTCTTACTATATATATCTGAGCAGTGAGCCAGTTCAAACACATTGTTAAGAAGACACACCAACTGAAGTTTTTTTTTTAGAAAGCAATTTCATGGTTCTTTAAATCTATAGCACTATTAAAAGCTAAGATTTAAGACTGAGCACTTAAAGGCGTGACTAAATCGGAAGGGAAGTCAAACAACACTACTAGGTAAGGGTGTCTTTTGTGTTATAATTATATTCATGTAATAACAGTTTTTTTTTAATATGGTAACATTCTTCAACAGGACAGTAGTATTGTAAGTCATTCTTTTTGTAAAAAAAAAAAAAAACACTCAAAAGATTTAATTGCATTATATATTCCAAAATATTTGAACCATGCAGTAAATTTCACTATTTCTCACATTTCATATATTGAACATTATTGCAGGAGTAGCTTTGCCATTTTACTTTTTTAGCACAAATATATTTTTCCATTTTATTTAAGACAGTCCTTGAGAGACATATGACAGCAATAATTATAGCATTACACATTGAATTTACTAAAACACAGTGTCAGGAATAAATCCGCTTGAAATGAGTTTTCTTCATAGTATGAGTCACACCTGGGCTTTGAGAAGCATGAACATCAGGTGGAAAGTAAGAATGCATGGTGCTAGTATGTATTGTGGCTTTTAGATTGCCTGACACCAGAAGTGGGCACCCAGTGTTCAGTACCAAAAAGAGGGGTCTGTAGTGAGCCTCCATAGTTGGGCACTCAATGGCCACAATTTCTATCAAAGGTTACTTGTTTTCAGATATAATGTGTGACAATCGTTCATCACAATGAATCTTGCGTAACTCCAGTTAGTGCTTTGAGGAAAGGAGGGAGAGGGGGGACATAATAGAAACTTTCAAATACCTCAAGGGAATCAACAAAGTCCAAGAGGGTAGCATCTTTCAGAAAAAGAGATGTGCAAGAACAAGGGGGCACAATTTGAAGATAGGTGGGGACGGCTCAGAGGTAATGTGAGGAAGTATTTCTTCACAGAGAGGGTTGTAGATGCATGGAACAGCCTTCCTGAGGAGGTCATAGAGTCAAAAACAGTGGGGGGATTCAAGAATGCATGGGACAGACATAAGGCAATTCTAGTGGGGGGGGTAGGAGGAAGTAGGCTGTTTGTTAACTAGGATCTGCTGCTTGTCCGTTAGGTAGGGAAATGGGCAGACTAAGTGGGCCAAGCAGTCCTTATCTGCCATCAGATTCTATGTTTCTATGTTTCTATTTTGTGGCCAACTCTTTAAGATGCCAAAGTTGCCAACCCCCATCATGACTATATAAGTGGCACCTTGTAAATTCAGCCTAAAATGTGTTTTTTAAGTTTTGACCCCAATTTAATATAGATACTGTGTTTATAAAATGGGCAAAACTAATTCTTCTCTTATTGGTGCAAACACATCACATCACCATGCGGACCCCACACCTGCACAATTTTCTTCTGTTTTTTTTTCTCCTAGATATTAATATTGTACCCATTTTGGTTGGATAACACACTTCAGGGTGTGCAGATGAGCTCTGATATATGTACTTCCTGGGTGGCTGAGGACACTCAGCTTTACTGCAAGCCTAACACCACACTCAAAACATGTATACTGTATACTAGGACATGACTGCACACCCTGTCATATGTCATTGCTTGTATGTATCTCTCTCTCTCTCTCTCTCTCTCTCTCTCTCTCTCTATATATATATATATATATATATATATATATGATATATATGCATTATATACACACATATTGTCTGTCTGCTAGGGTTAAGAGTGTGTCAGAAAGGTTTTTTTTTTGACAGCTAATATCTTGTGTATCTTAACCTCCTAGGACTGTAAAATGTTGTATGCATAGTCAGCCCTAGGGTGAATCACTTTCTGCCAATTTCGATGAAAATCATGTAAGAGGGTTCAAAGTAATTAATTAGTGAATTCATATTTTTTTTAAAAAAACTATTTTCAGTCCTTTTGTTTGCTGAATGATAGTGAAAAAACAAGGCAGAGATAAATTATGAAACTTACAGGTTAGTCAGAGTTTGTTCCAAGGAAACTATTGGGTTTTAAAGTTTTAAAATCTGGCACATTTGTAGACTACTTGTAAATATAGCTAGAAAACTCAGCCTTTCTCTGAGTTAAGTTGTACACAAACAAAAAGTGTTCTGCCATGTTGGTTTGAAACCCAGAAGGGTGACTGACATTAAAGAGACACCCAAATGCTGATGGCAACTATGTTGCCCGGCAATTGTGCCACCCGACCACTGTCATACCCAAAGCACCAGGGCAAATCCTGGCTATTGACAGGCTAATAAGATGTCTGAGTTGACTTTCCACCCCCAAATTAATGAAAGTTAGTATTTTCGTTAAAAAATCCTTTGTGATTTTCCTGAAGAACCACAGAGATCAACTTTAACAAACTTGACCCATAGATAAAATGTTGTGCATGAGTTTGGTTATGCATGATTAAAAAAAATAATAAAAAAAAAACAGTCAAGAACATGATCAGAAAAAAAGAAGGGAAAAGGAAACGGAAAATGTTTTAACCAGGAAAGGCAGACTAAGCAAAAGCTTGTTTCAAGGTGTGACCTGGGAGCACAGTTAAGTGACTTGCTCACTGTCACACAATAAGTAAGTGGGAGCTGTGGGATTCAAACTCAGGTGTCCAGGTTTGCAGCTCAGTGCCCTAAACCACAGTGCTATACTGCCTCCTGCTTCCACTTTTTTTGGTTCTTTCCCTTCTCCCCCCTCCAACTAAAAGTGACCACCAGCCCCCAGCCCACTTCAACCATATCAACCCTCTTCCCCTGGCACCCACCTTTGTTAAGTAGAATATTCCAGAATTGGGTGATTGGCACCACCCTCCCTCCAACCTGGCTGACTGCCATCCTCTAATAAAAGAACTGTAAACTCCTTAAGCCCCAAAATGTGGTAAATGCCCATACACCTGGACTTATTTTATTTCATGTTTATTTTCTTTTACTCATAACTTGTTCATTTTTTATCATTTTGTACTCATATTTTCAGGATGCCTAGGTTGCCGTCTCACCTCATGACCAAATAACTGGCACCTTGTAAGCCTCGACTCAAAATGTCTTTTGGGTAGTGTAGTGTGAGGCTGATTCTGTAAGTGAATTGTTTGGTAAAAAAAGTATATATATAGTTTTTACACTGTTAATGAAATTAGACTGTTCCATCTCACAAAAACAGGACCTGCTTTCATGAGTTAAGCACCTGCTTTCATGACTGGCAAACCCACTTTCATTAGTCTTAGTGGTCACTGAAGTGGTGAAAAGAAGCAAAAAACATTGTGCATGAAAGAGCAGAAAACCTATTGGAAGTTAAATCTGAAACTTGTGTGGTGTATAGCATAGGGTGTAAGGTTGATTATTCAAGTGTGTTATAATGTTAAAAAAATATTTTTTTAAATATGAATGACATTGGCACAAAAACAGGCCCTGCTTTCATTATTCATGAAGATGCTTTCTTGACTCATAAAATCACTTTTGTGAGATAAAGTACAACCTCGCTTTTGCTACACACTTAATATCAAAATCAACAAAAGACTACATAGCTGTGTAGGGCCATGTCTTTGAGCATGCAGCTGATATCTACTATATATGTAACTTCTTTGTGAGTGACCCATGAAACAAGTTACAGGTTTGGTGCAGTGAGCGTCACTATGCAGCTGTTAGATAGTCTATGAAAACTTAGCTACCTCAAGGTAAGGATAGAGAAGAAGCAAACAAGCAAAGCCATGCAGGTGGAGCAGCACCATGTATATTTTGTTGGATCCATATAAAAATAGTTTTAGTTCTGACACTATTATTTAATCTTCATATGGACCATTGTTCCACTATAAAAGTTGAAATGGGTTTATAAAGGAATAGATAAATACAGAATTATAGCTACATTGGTGGAGTTGTGGTAGTACTCTGGACTGCCATTGGGAGACACATGATTGATTTAGATCCTGAGGCTTCCCACAAGTGTTTTCATGGAGGTGCCATGTTTGAGCTGGGGAGGGGGGGGGGAGTGTAGACCAACTGCTGTGTTAGCAGGATAATGTGGATATGATGTCATGGGGGAGCATGCACATCAGCACTTATGCCCACACATATGGTGTTTCAAGGAGTTTTCCTCAAATGGGAGACATAATGGGATATAAGGTTTACAAAAAAAAACAAAAAAAAACAGCAGTGCAGAGTGAAAGGACAAGGGATAATTATTTGATGCCCTTAAACCCTGAACCCCTAGATTCTGAGGTTACCACCTTAGGCAGCAATCACCCAATGCATATTCTTCTTATATTCCTATATCCAGGCTATTGAAGTGGAATGGGATCCAGCCCTGAATCATGGATGCCACCAAAATAGATTCAGAAATGAAACAGACAGATCATATTTTATTATGTCTTTGTTATAGGATGAACTTCCAATATGTCTTCCTGGTGCACATTCCTCTGCTGTTCCTAATGGACTATGTTAGTACAGCAAAGACAACATCCAGCATTAACTTACGTACATTCATCGGCTGTGCTGTAAGAGAGTTCACTTTCTTGGCAAAGAAACCTGGATGTAAGGGGATGCGAATTACGACTGATGCCTGCTGGGGCCGCTGTGAAACATGGGAGGTGAAGTTTTCAGTTTTTTAAACTTTATGTTTCCAGTAACAAAGGGGTCTATACATCATGTTCACTGGAAGTAATTTTGTATGGGATATGATTTGGCATAACATTATTAAATATTGAATTACTTTCAAGTAAAAAAGGTGAAAGACTGAGTAAAAAGCAATTTATATCTCTTATTTTTATCCTCTAAGCAATTTAAACAGTTTCATTCAAAATGCCCATTTATATGATCTGCTGGCAAATATAGAAGTCTTTATTATAAATAATCTTGTCGGGAATATATAACTGTTTTAAGAGAACCTCACACTTATGTAAGTACAGTAAGCTGATTGGATACATAGCAAAATAGATTTTGGTGGCACATAAGGACCACTTGGCCCATCTAGTCTGCCCAGTTTTCCTTGTCTATAGTATCACTGCAGATCCTACGTGATCAGGGGCTCGTTCATTTCCCCTTCCCATTCCTAAGATTTCTTTATGCCTATCCCATGGATTCTTGAACCCCACCACTGTTTTCACCCCCACTACCTCCACTGAAAGACTGTTTCAGGAATCCACCACTCTTTCTGTGAAGAAGTACTTCCTCACATCCCTCGATAATCTACCTCCACCGAGCTTCTTATCATGCCCCCTTGTCCTTGAGCACCATTTTTCTGAAAATGCTACCCTCTTGTACCTTGTTTACCCATGTGAGATGTTTAAAGTCTCTATCATATCCTCTCTCTCTCACCTCTCTTCCAGGGTTTACATATTTAGGTTTTTTAATCTCTCCTTGAAGGCTTCTGATGCAGATCTTGCATCATTTTAGTTGCCCTCCTCTGGACCACTTCCACTCTGTTTATGTCCTTTCTGAGACATCATCTCCAGAAGTGGACACAGAACTCTAGGTGGGGCCTTAACAGTGATCTATACAGAGCAACACTTCTTTCTGCTGGTGATACTCCTCCCTATGCACCCAGCATCCCTCCCCCTCTAACTGCCTTGTTGTACTGCCTAACCAACTTTAGGTTATCCAATATGATCATCCCTGGGTCTCTTTCCTGCTTGGTGGTAGTCAGTTCCACCCTCCATTTTGTACTCCGCCTCTGGGTTTCTGTGCCCCAAGTGCATTATTCTGAACTTTTTTCACATTGAAACCCAGCTGCCATTCCCTTGACCACTCCTCAAGTTTTTTCAGGTCACTGCTCATCCTTTCCACCCCCCAGAGTGTCCACCTTATTGCAGAGTTTGGTGTCATTCATAAAGAGGCAGATCTTTCATTTCAGCTCCTCTGCAATGTCCCTCATAAAGATGTTAAAGGAAAACTGTCCAAATCTGGGGCTCTGCACTCTCCAAAGTCATACCCTCCAATTAAGCTTTTTGCAAGGAAAAGCCTTTGGTTTACATGCTGGAATTTACTGTACTTTATTTTTGTGAAGTCCAGGAGTCAGGAACATGGCGGACGCTGCATGGTCCATTTAATGTGAAAGTGTTGCTCTGCATCACTCGCTTCAATACATTTGTATGGTGGGGTGGCATCTTAGGTTTGGGAACCTTAAGTTCTCATTTCCCTATTTTTTAGGCTTCAACCCTAATGGTGCATTAACAAAGTTTTTGCAGTGAATTTCCTTACTTTTTCAGATACTTTATTTGTATCCTTATTAAGGGCCGGTATTCATGAGGTGGTATGCAAAATGGCTATGTTGAAAATTTGGAGTGAAAATATTAAAATTACCAAAGTTATGCATGTGCATAGAAACATTTTAATGGCTTCGTAACTCGGCCATTTATAGGATTGTTTTCACCATATTTTCAACATTGGCTTTTGTGGCCCCACCTCATGAACAGTGGTACTGTCATGTCATTAATCAGTCCCAAAAGGTGATTTTGCACAGATTTTGAGCCATTCTTCGCCTCAGGTGCGATAAAATATTTTACAGGATTTGAGAAATGACAGCTGTACTATTCATGAGGTGGAGTGAAAAAAGGCATGTTGAAAATCTGGAGTCAAAATATTGTACATTAACAAATTTACGTGCTTAGAAACTGTGCAACACATGCTCATAACATGGCCATTTTTAAGAATTTTGTCACCAAATTTTCAACATGGGCATTTGGGGACTCCACCTCATGAACACTGGTACTGTCATTTTGTTAATAAGTCCTGAAAAGCGATTTTGCACTATGACCATGCCATTATTCACCACAGGTGCAAAAACACATTTCTGGCAGGACGTGAAAAATGACAGCTATACTGTTCATAAGGAGGTGTGAAAAAATGACAATGTTGAAAATCTGGAGTGAAATGTTAAAAATTGGCGAAGTTACAAGCATGTGTAAAAACTGCACATCACACGCTCATAACACAATCATTTTTTGGAAGTTTTTCATCAAATTTGCAATATGGGCTTTTTGGGACCCAGCCTCATCAACAGTGGCACTGTCATTTCATTAATCAGTCCTGAAAGGTGATTCCACTCAGAGACCACAAAATCACCTTTCGGGGCCAAGTAACATACATGACAGTGACAGTGTTCATGAGGTGGGGTCCCAAGAACTAACCCCATGTTGAAAATTTGGGGCCAAAATTCCTAATGGCTGAGATATCAACCTAAGTTGAATCCCCCATTGATGCCATTATACAGTGCTTACCTTTGATTCTTCAGTTCCCGGTTTGGCTTTGAAGCTGACTTCCGGAGGTAAGTATGGAGTGGGGGGGGTAAGGGGAGGTGGGTGCTCAGTTTGAAGGTGGGGATAGGGGAAGAGTACTGGGGAGATGACAAGGGACCGTTTTCTTTTTTAAAGGTAAAAAAAGTCATCGGGATGTTTTTCTTTATTTACAGGTAAAAAAACAACTTTGGGGCACACTGGAGTGGGCTCCCAGTGTGCCACATGAGTTGGGGGGAAGGGATACATGCTGCTGACAGGGGGATTGGGCACCCAACACTGGGAATGGGAATTGGGAAACATAAAAAAAACAATGATTTGGCACACTGGAGTGGGCTCCCAGTGTGCCACAGTAGTGGGGGGGTTGGGAAGAAATGTCGACAGAAGATTGGGCACCCTGCTGTCGGCTATTGAGGACCTTATTTTCAGAAATCATGGTGTGTGTGCGAAAATAGGACACACCTATTTTCGCACACACGTCATGATTTGTGAAAATATGGTACTTTTGTGCTGAAAGCTTAACTTTTCTTATAGGAAATAATGGGAAACTTTAAAGTGATATAACTTTTGAATGAATTAACATTTTTACACCAAACCTTCAAAAGGCACATCTGTGACCCAAAGGCTTTGTAACCTAAAAATTTTAGAGCACAACTTAAAACCATTTCAGAGATACAAGTGCACAAAGAAGTGTGCAACACCAACCTTGATGTTGTACTTGACATGTAAAGTCTCTCACAGGAAATAATGGGAAAAGAAAATGTTTTATAACTTTTGAATGGATTAATATTTTTTCACCAAACCTTCACAAGGCACATCTGTGACCCAAAAGGCTTTCTGCCCTGAAAATGTTAGATCAAAACCTAAAACCATTTCTGAGATACAGGTGGACAAAGAAATGTAAAAAAAGTGATAAATTTAGGATCTTTTGACACTCTGTATCTCAGAAAACACAAAACCAATTAACACAGGCATGTCAAGAGACCTATCCATAGAGATTATGCATGCCATTGAACAGTTCCAAAGTTATTAAGGTTCAAAGTTTTGGGTCCAACATAGAATGAATGAATGAATTTTATTGTTAAAATCAACCAGTGTATATTCTGTAGGACAAACACTGAATTTCATAATAAAATGAAATATACATACAATCAAGTAAACATTTCAATCACAAAAATAATTGCACATCTAGCTATTTAAAATTTCAAAATATTGCACACTTCAAAATAAAAGCGTATTACCGCATAAGAATATAACATTACATTTCCATCAAAATTTTTGAATTATGTCCTTCCTCCTTTACCAAAAATATTCTGCAGTAAAGGATTAATCCATTTTCTCTAAGGAACTCTCAATAAATCACAATCTAATAATAAATGATCAGTTGTTAAGATCTCTTATTACACTTACAAATTTGTTGTTCTTTAATTTTTCCCATAGTAGCGTTTGTGCTTTCGACAATTCATATGTATATTAAATCTTAATCAGGTAAATATTTTTCTATGTAAAAAATGTTGACACCAAATGAAATAATTCTGGGTGCCCCAATTTCCCCTTAATATTTGATAAAACATAAATAAGGAGGAAAAATTGACTTTCACGTTATCTTCTTGTATTTGTATATCTATCCATCTGATTTTTATCTGTTCTACATACATATTGAGTTCTGCAGATGAGCTATCATTATAAAAGGACTCCAGTCCTGCTTTTCTTATTTCAATATCCAATTTTTTGAACCAAGAATTATAACAGAATCCAACCCTATGAAATTGTTTTTCCTCCAACCAACAGGCATACCTAAAGGTAATATCCTCATTTTTTACCAACTTTTTCCAGTAGTTTAAAGTTCTGATTTTTGCAGAGATAACTAATGATTGCATACCTGTTTCCATTCTTAAATGACTACTGGATACAGCTATTGGGAGACCCAAATTATTTCTAATAAATGTATTTTGAATTGGCTCTAATGTGGTCACCTTTTCTTCAAGACCCCATATTTCCGATGTAGATAACATCACTGATTTTACTTTTGCAGTAAATGCTCTACGTACTGCTTCAAATTAATTACTGATAAAAGATTTACCAAATCTATTTAGGGCTAATACAATTTGTCTCCCTTTGTTTTTGTTACATTCTATATGTTTATACTGATCTAATGTATCATTTATTAGCACCCCAAGATAATTATATTCTTTTATTTCCTGTAGCTTTATATCCTTTCATTTCCAAACATAGGGACTTCTACATAATTTCCCCCATTTTAATGATCTTAGTTTTTTCAGAATATATTTCTAACAACAACTTCTGAAGAATATTAGCTACAATGTTTATTGCTTTTTGAAGACCCAAGGCTGTTAAAGATAGAAGTACTGCATCATCTGCATAGGCCAATATACTAATTTTATTACCATCAATCTTTGGGGCATCTACCTTGTGACTATTCAGCTCTCTAATTATTTGATCTATATATATGCTAAACAGGGCTAGAACCAATAAACAGCCCTGTTTAACACCCTTTTTAACTGGAATTTTAGGGGTATATTTTCTAACATACAGTAGAAGTTTGCACTTACCTTATGCACCAAAGTTGAAAATCCCATTGAAATACATTGATTTCCCATATGAAAAAAAATATTTTTCATGAGTCATACTGTCTCTCTCTCTCTCTTTCTTTCAAAATATATATATATTCAGGGGTAAGGGGCAACAGACTTCTTGGAAAACATAAACTGAACTTACAAGCTCAAATGGGCAGACTGGGTGGGCCATAGGCCCTTATCTGCCGACACTGTCTATGTATATATTATATCTATCTATCTATCTATCTATCTATCTATCTATCTATCTATATATATATATATATATATATATATAGAGAGAGAGAGAGAGAGATAGATAGTATGACTCACGAGAAAATATTTTTTTTTCATATAGGAAATCAATGTATTTCAATGGGATTTTCAACTTTGGTGCATAACTGCCATTTTTGCATATTTTGACATTAAAGTTTCAACATGCCCTTTTTGAGACACCTCCTCATGAACAATGGGCATATCATTATGCAACTCTTGCCCAAAAGGTGATTTCGCAGTCACTTGGTGAATTCACATTTTGGGCAGGATTTGCATAATGACTGTCATATTATTCATAAGGTGGGTTCATAAGAAGGTTATGTTGAAAGTGTGGGGGTCAAAATATGTAACAATGGCAAAGTTATGACCATTCATTGCAATTTTGCTATGCATGATCGTAACTTTGGAAATTTGAAAGACTTTGACCCAAATTTTCAACATAAACTTCTTATTATCCCACCTCATGTGTGTCACAGCTGTCATTTTTCAAATCCTAGTCAACATGTGTTTTTGCACCTATGATATGGAATGGTGTTGCAGTTCTATGGAATTACATTTTGACAGAGATTTGAAAATTTTCTGTACCAGATGCATAGGGTGGGGTAATAAGATGGCAATTTGGCACCTTTCTCCTCCTGCATGAGGAGTCCCTCCTCAGTATCTCACTACTGACATAGGTTGCCCAAATCCTGACATTTAGAGTACATTCCACCTCCCACTCCCACCACCCTGACATTCCCTCCACCCCATTTGCTTTCGGTTTCAAATGCTATAAGTTCCTCCCTGGTCCCAACCCCTCCTCCCTCTGTCTGTTATGGATGGCATCTTGCCTCTCTCAACTACCCATATAACACCATTTATCTTTAACCCTACTCCCACCCTTTCTCCCTTCTTTTCATGAAAATGACAAAGCCTCCTCCTGGCTGTGTCACGTCTTGCTAATTATGTGACTTAAGCACAGTGCACTTGCTATGCCTCCTGTGATACACCTGATCTCAACTAGCTGCACCTATTTATGAATTGTCAAAGCTATTATCGAAATGCTACACATTTGTACAAATTAGCCCAAAACTGTGAATAACTAGATTACTTGTTGTTATATCCTGTTTTGATCTGTTCATGCCCAGTGCTTTGTACCCTTATTCTGTAACTTACTTCTCTGTGTTTTGTCCTTCTGTCATGATGTGGAATCTTTAAAAAAGATCACTGTGCTCAAAGGTTATTTCTGAATGATGAAATAAATAAAGAAAAATAAATAAATTTGGTCACCGTTGTCCTATAAATGGAAGTGCAGGACCCTTCAACAGCAATCTACATATACATATTTATGGAGGGATGGGAGCACAGGGCCCGAAGGGCACTGCACTGCCACAGGTAAATAAGGCTATGATTACACTATCTCAAAAAGTAAGGAAATTCCTTGCAAAAAGCTACATTAATGCATCAGTTAAGGTTGATATCAAACCATAGAAAGGAGGGAAATATGACATTAGGGTTTCCAACCCTAACACCCACCACCTGCACCACCAACAGACATCGGGGGTGTCTTGGGACCATCAATCCTAACACTCATCCCATTCTCCTATACTGTACCCATCTCAGCTTATTTAGTTATGGAATAGAAACATAGAAACATAGAAACATAGAATTTGAGGCAGATAAGGACAGCTTGGCCCACCCAGTCTGCCCATTTCCCTACCTACTGGATAAGCTGCAGATCCTAGTTAACCAGCAGCCTACTTCTTCCTACCTCCACCCCCCGAATTGCCTTATGACTATCCCATGCATGCTTGAATTCCCCACTGATTTTGACTCCACAACCTCCTCCGAGAGGCCGTTCTCCATGCATCAACCCTCTGTGAAAAAATACTTCCTTAAATTACCTCTGAGCCGCCCCTCCTCTATCTTCAAATTGTGTCCTCTTGTTCTTGCACACCTCTTTTTTGAAAGATGCTACCCTCTTGGACTTTGTTGATTCCCTTGAGGTACTTGAAGTTTCTATCATGTCCCCCTCTCCCTTCTTTCCTCAAGGCTATACATATTAAGCTCCTTAAGTCTCTCTTCATCGACTTCCGGTGCAGATCCTGCACCATTTTAGTTGCCCTCCTCTGGATAGCTTCCATCCTGTCTATGTCTTTGTGAGATTGAGTCTCAGAACTGCACACAGTACTCCAGATGGGGTCTCACCAGCTGTCTGTACAGAGGATAATAACTTCCTGTTTTCTGGTGATGCCTCTCCTATGCATCCCAGTATCCCCCAGCCCTCCTTGCTGCCCTCTCACATTGCTTGCCCATCTTTAGGTCATCTGATATGACTACCCCCAGGTCCCTTTCCATTCTTGTTGTTGTTAGTATCTCACCCCCCATTGTGTACTCTTCCCCTGGGTTTTTGTTTCCCAGGTGCATTACCTTGCACTTCTTAGCATTGAATCTAAGCTGCCATACATTTGACCATTCCTCTAACCTTGCCAAGTCCCTTCTCATCCTTTCCACCCCACCCTGTGCATCAACTCTGTTGCAGATCTTAGTGTCATCTGCAAAGAGACATACTTTTCCTTCCAGTCCTTCTGCAATGTAGCTTATAAAGACATTGAAGAGGACGTTCTAATACTGAACCCTGCGGTACCCCACTAGTAACCCTCCTTTCTTCTGAGTGGACTCCATTTACTATAACTCTCTGTGTCCTATTCTCCAGCCAATTCTTTACCAGGCTGTCATCTTGGGACCCACTCCCAGGCTGGCTAACTTGTATATTAATCTTTTGTGTGGGACTGTGTCAAATGCCTTGCTAAAGTCTAGGTAGGCCATGTCCACAGCCCCTCCCTGATCTACTACTTTGGTCACCCAGTCAAAGAAATCTATCAGATTCATCTGGCATGACCTTCCGCTGTGAATCCATGCTGCCTAGGGTCCTGTGCCCTCTGGCCTCTAGATACTCGACAATTCTTTCCTTTAGAAGTGATTCCATCATTTTCCCTATCACTGAGGTTAAACTAACAGGTATATAGTTTCCTGCTCCTGCCTTGCTCCCACTTTTGTAAAGGGGAATCACATCTGCCCTCCTCCAGTCCTCGGGTACCACCCCATCCTCCCATGATTTGTTAAAAAGGGTAGTCAGTGGTGTCACTAGTTCTACCCTTAGTTCTTTTAGAATTCTAGGATGAATCCCATCAGGCCCCATTGCTTTGTCCACCTTCATTTTTAAGAGCTCTTTCAGAACCCTTTCTTCTGTAAATGGGCTGGTATCAACTTCTGTATCCAGAGTGTTACTACTGTTTGTTTTATGTATCCCCTTCTTCCTTCGTAAATACTGAGCAAAAATATTTGTTTAGTATCTCTGCCTTTCACAGTCTCCCTCTGCCCACCCTCCCTCCCTTTATTAAGCCTCACTATCCCTCCCTTGGTCTTCCTTAGCTCCCCTGATGTACCTATAAAGGTTTTATCCCCCTTCTTAACTGGGTTGGCTATCTTTTCCTCGGTTTGGGCCTTGCGGTTCTGACTGCCTTCTCAGCCTCCTTTTGCTTTAACTGATACAGTTCTCTGTCCTGCTCCTTCTAGATTCCTTGTACTTCCTGAATGCTTTCTTTTCTCTTGAACCTTCCTGCCACTTCCTTTGAGAACCATAGTGTTTCTTACATCATCTTGTTTTGTTTATTTGCTTCAAACAAAGGCTTGTTACCTCTGTGATGGCAGTTTTATTATTCCCCATTGTTCTTCCACCACTCTTCCTGCCCATTTGCTAGTGCATTCCTTAGGCACTCACCCATTATGGCAAAGTCAGCCCTCCTAAAGTCCAGTACTTTTGTCTTTGTATGGCTTGACTCTATTACTGTGTTTATTGTGAACCATACTGTTCGGTGGTAGCTAGTTCCCAGATGGCTACCCACTTCTACATCTGTGATCCTCTCTCCATCTCCATTTGACAGTACCAAGTCTAATATTGCTCCCTCTCGAGTGGGCTCCAGTACTAGTTGTCTAAGGCATGCCCCCTGTAGGGCATCTAGAATAACTGCACTCTTCGAAGTGGCAGCTGCAAATGCACTCCAGTTAACATCTGGCATATTCAGATCACCCATCAGCAGTATCTCCCCTTTTTCTGCCATTCTAATATACTTTCTGTCATTTCCTTGTCCATTTCCTCCCCCTGAGAAGGTGGTCTGTATACAACCCCTGTGCGGATTGTGGTGCCATTGCCTGTCTCCAAATTTACCCACAGTGCTTCTTCTCCTCCCTGTTTACCCTTTTGTTCTGTTGCTTTTATTTCTTCCTTTATGTAAAGAACTACTCCTCCTCCTCCTCTTTTACCCTCCCTGTCCCTCCTGTAGATAGTGTATCCTGGTATGTTTACGTCCCAGTCATGGTTTTGTGTGTACCATGTTTCTGTGACTGCCACGATATCCAGATGTTCCTCCTCCACCAAGGCCACTAATTAAGGAGGCTTGTTACCTAGACTACGGGCATTGGTACTCATTGCTCTCCATTTTTGATGGCTTTACCTTCTGTTGCAGCATCCCCACTGACCGTTCTACCTTGGTCTTTTTCTCATTTAGTACCCTGTTTTGTAGGGAGGCTGGGGTTTTCTGCTGCTTGTCAGTGCCTCCCCTTTGACTAGTTTAAAAGCTTGCTAATGAAGCATTTAAACCGATTGCTCAAAAGACTTGTTCCTTCCTGGACAGATGCAGACCATCCTGCCAGTATAGGCTGTTGTCCCTCAGGTGGAATCCAGTCCCAATGAAGCCAAACCCCTGTGCTCCGCACCATTTTTCAACCATTCATTAAACTGCATGGTGCCAATTACCCTCGCCTCACCCATGCCTTTGACAGGCAGCACCTCTGAGAAGGATACTGTGTGCTACTTGTCTTAGGCCCTCCCCAACTCTGCAATGTCCTCCTGCACTGCTCTAACCTCATGATGAGCCAAGTCATTTGTCCCTAGGTGGACAATTACGTCCAGCTCAGAATCCCTTGCAGCTGTTGTCGTGATCCTGAGGATGCACTTCCTGTCCCTCAAGCCATGGCACCAGGCAGGCACCTTGCTTCAGTTTCCCATCTCCTCCCAGTTCTATCCCCTAATAATTGAGTCCCCCACCAGGGCTGCTTCCTTTCCTTGTGGTGTCCTCTGCCTCCTTCCTGTGGGCCTCCTTGTGACAGCTGTCCTCAGCCTCCTTAGTCTCCTCTGTGGGTGCATCCATAGGGGAGCTATGCTCCCCCAGAATGGTGTATGGATTGTGGAGTGGAACAACTGACTGGGTGTGCCTCCGTTCCACCATCCTCACCCTTCCTGAGCCCACTGTGGTCCAACTGCTGTGTTTTCTTTGCAATCTCTGCGGTAGTGGTGGTGGCTGTGGTGCTCCCTGGATGGGGGAGGTTCCCTTCCTACTGTCCAGTGTGGCCTGGGGGAAGGTCCTCCTACTACTGTCCAGTGTGGCCTGAAGACGGGCAACTTCCTCCCTCAGGGCAGAGAGTTGTCTACAAATGGGGCAGCATCTCAGCCTCCAGAAAGACTCCCGGAAGACTGCTGCCCCACAGCCATTACAGGAATAGGGAAAGCATTAGGGCTGATGACCCCAAAGGCACACCCGACACCTGTTGATGTGTGCAGCATGGGGGTGGGGTGTTAGGGTTTGAAACCTTAACGTCATATTTCCCTCCTTTTTTATGGTTTGATATCAACCCTAACTGATGCATTAACATAGTTTTTACAAAGAATATATATACATATATACATGTAATAGATATACCACTCTTGGGTGTGCGGTCGCGCTCTGATATACGCACGCCTTGGTGTGCGTTGTGATGCACGAGGCCGCAGGCCGAGTGCATTCAACCACCCAAGGCGTGCGTATATCAGAGCGCGACCGCACACCCTAGAGTGGTATATCTATCTTATAAAATGGCCACACGTGTTTTGGGGGGTGGGTGGAAAAATAATCCCTTTGTCTAGCTGGTAAATGATATGCTGGCAGAGTTCAAAGTAAGTCCTGTGTTTAAAAAAGATGAAAAGTGTGTGCCTCCTGTTAGGTTGTTTTGGTTTATAATAATGCCTCTGTGTATCTAGTAAATTATATGCTGGCAGAGTTAACAAAGTAGTCCGAAGTGAAAGCGAGTGATGAAGTATAGCGTGACCGGGCGGTGCGCATTGCGGGAAGTGAGAAGCTGTTACGAGTTGAAAGTAAGTCCTTTTGAGTTAAAAAAAAGATAAAAAGTGTTTTCCCTGCTTTGACTTTCCCTTAATTTCACTAAAACAAGCTGCAGAGTGTATGTACAATGGAGCGAGGCGCCCGAGTGGAGTCGGCAGCTTCTGAAGGCGAGGCGCGAAGCCAGGCGAGGAGTTGTCATAGCAAGCATTCGTTCTGGCTTGCGTCTGCCTTTGTAAAGCTGCCGACTCACTCGTGTCTCCTCGCTCGTTGTACATACACTCTGCAGCTTGTTTGAGTTAAATTAAGGAAAGTCAACAGGAAAACACTTTATCTTTCTTTAACTCAAAAGGACTTACTTCAACTCGTAACAGCTTGTTACTTCACGTAATCGCTTCCGCTCGATCACGCTTACTCAGGTAGGAAAAGTGAAAAGTGGTGAACGATCGGGCAAGTCTGTGTAGAAAGGAGATTTTTTAACTGAAAGTGAGAGTAGGAAGTAAGAGAACTGTAGTTTGTCTTTTTTTTTATACACAGGTTTCTGTTAAATGGGCTGCATTATGTTGTTTTTAGAATTTAGGGTGGTGAGACAGTGTGCAGTAGTAACAGTGTGTGTGTGTGTGTGTGTTTGTATGTGGCTGCTAACTGCATTAGGCGTGGAGTGATCTCACTGCTGGTGAGAAGGTTTTGAGGGCTGGAAAGTAGTTTAGGTGTCGTGTCGTACTGGGAGGCGTCGGTCGTTGGGAAATAATGCGGTCATGTGATGCATTGTGTCCAATCATGTTACTGGAATTTCTATGATTTTACCACCCATTTTATAAATATATATATATATATATATATATATATAGATATAGATATAGATATATAGATATATAGATTTATATATATAGTGGTGTCCCAGGATGAAACCTAGTTCTGCTGCATTTTGCAGCACTCTGCAGAATGCTGCAGCAGACCTACTGACTAAAACAATGTAATTTCAGTGGCAATTAGTCCCTATTGAGATGCAGGAAATGTGACACTGCCAGGATGAAGTGAATGCCACAGTTTCCTGCATGACAAATGGGACTAATTGCCATTGAAATTACATACTAACATACTATTTGCCAGTGGATTAGGCCTTACGGTCTATCGAGTCTGCTCGAACCTTAGATCCTTAGTTGGGTGCCGAGACCCTCCCATCCCTTATGCTCCAGAAACCCCTATCATCCATCCCCACCCCCGGGACAGGCCATCATCTGATACATCCACTTTCTGTGTCTGTCCCACCCTCTCTTGAAGCCCTCCACTATGGATCTCTGAACCAGCTCACCAGGCAGTGCATTCCAAGGGTCCACCACCCTCTCAGTGAAAAACCTCCTCCTCTTTCCCCCTCACCCTTCCACCTTCCAACTTCAAACCATGCCCTCTGGTGATACTTCCCTGCTTTAGTCTAAAGATCCCCTCCATGTTTACCCTATTTATTCCCTTGAGGTACTTGAAGACCTCAATCATGTCCCCCTGTCTCTCCTCTCCTCCAATGAAAACAGGCAGAGCTCCTCAAGTCTGTCCTCATATGTCAAATCCCCTAGCCCTTGTATCATCTTTGTTGCCCTCCTCTGTACCCTCTCCAGGAGCTGTATGTCCCTCTTCAAGTGTGGTCTCCAGTACTGTACACAGTACTCAAGGTGTGGTCTAACCAGTCCATTGTACAGTGGCAGAATCACTTCCTTGCTCCTAGAGGTGATCCCCCTAATGATGCATCCCAACATCCTGTTTGCCTTGCTAGCCGCTCTCCTGCACTGCTCAGAGTTATTCATACATGCATCCACCATGACCCCTAGGTCTTTTCTCCCTATTGAGGCCTCCAGTGCCTCCCTCCCAGGGTGTACCTGTGTTTAGGGTTTCCCCGACCAAGATGCAACACCTTGCACTTGGTGATATTGAAATTTAATTTCCATGTGTGAGCCCAGCTTTCCAGGGTGTCCAGGTCCCCTTGCAGGGCCAACCTCCCCTCTTCTCCCTCAACTACTGCTCCCATCTTGGAGTCATCCGCGAAGAGACTCATTTCACACTCTATACCCTCCCTGATGTCCGATATGTATGCATTAAACAGAATCAGACCCAGGACCGAGCCCTGCGGTACCCCACTACCAACCTATCTAGGGTTCGAGAGCTCCCCACAGACCACTACTCTCTGGGTGCATCCAGCTAGCCAGTTTTCAATCCATCTGACCATCAAAGGGCCTACTCCTAACCCCATCAGTTTCTCCACCAGACCATTGTGGGGACAGAGTCAACGCCTTGCTGAAGTCCAAGAATAATACATCCACAGGCTTACCCTGTCCAGTTCTGATGTTACCCATTCATAGAACTCCACAAGGTTGGTTTGACATGATCTACCTGGCACAAACCCATGTTGCCGACTATCCAGACCTCCCACCTCCTCCAAGTACACCCCCAATCGTTCCTTTAGTATATTCTCCATTAATTTTCCCTCCACTGAGGTCAAACTGATGGGTCTATAGTTACCTGGTACTTCCCTCAACCCCCCTTTATGAATTGGTACCACATGTGCCTCTCGCCAATCCCTAGGTACCCTCCCTGTCTCAAGTGACCTGTTGAAAAGCTCTGCCAGGGGTGCAGCCAGTATGTCTGCCAATTCCCATAGTACTCTCGGATGAATGCCATCCGGCCCAGGAGATTTGTCTTTCTTTAGGGCCTTGAGGGCTAACCACACCCTTTTGGCGGAGATAGCATCATCCATCCCCTCCACCTTACTGGCCTTTTTATCCTTACCCAGATGTGACACCCCTGGGGTACCTCTCCCTCCCTCTTGATCCATTTCTGTTGCTCCCCTAATCCCACTTACTGCCGCTTCTATCCCCTTCATGCCTTGCTTTGTAGATATCCCATCCCACTCCCTAGTGAACACAGAGGCAAAGTACTCAATCTGCTGAGATGGCCCTTAGTTTTTCTCCACTCCCCAATGTACTGGAAGAACCCTTTTCCCTCCATGTATCCCCTGTGCCAGCTGCTGCTCTTTACTGGACTTTGATCCCCTCACCATATGGGTGACTTTTCTAGATGCAAGCTGGTACATTTCCTTATCCCTATCCCCTCTTGTTGTTTTATATTTTTTGTAGGCCGCCTTCTTTTCTCTGACTGCTACCTGTACCTCACTGGACCACCAGCATGGTTTATGTGACCTTGCTCCCTTACGTTTCAACTTAGCGCAGATCCTGACTGCCTCATTAAGTCCCCGGTTTATGACCTCCCATCTCCTTTCCACACTTGTCATTGAGGTAATCCCCTTCAAGTGATCCTTGAGAATATTTCCCATGCCCATAAAGTCTGCCCCCCTGAAGTCCACTGCCAGTGTCCTAGATCTCACCCCTCCCCCATGCTTATTTGAAACCAGACAGTATTGTGGTCGCTCCCAGTCAGGGGTCCTGTACAACCATATCCCTTACCAGATCCCCATCTGCCAGAACAACATCCAGGACATGCCCCTCCCTTGTGGGCTCCATCACATGCTGTGTTAAGAACACATCCTGGAAGCCATCCAGCAGCCTCTGCTCCTTGGCCACCTTAGAGGACATGGTTCCCCAGTTTGTACCTGGCATATTAAGGTCCCCCATCAACACCACTCCTTCCCCTTTTGGTCCACACTGGGCAATGATGTTGTCCAGCAAACCATCCTCTAGAACATCACTCATCCTGGGGGGCCTATATACTACACCCAGCTTGACCTTATCTCCTGTTGGGGATCGTAAGGTGACCCATAAGGCCTCCACGTTTCCCTCTGCCTCTTCTACCCTAGCAATTTCTATGTCATCTCTAATGACCATAGCCACTCCACCCCCTCTGCCCTCCTTTCTATCCTTCCTAAGCATAGTGTACCCCCATACGTTTAGGTCCCAGTCATGGTTTTTGTTGGCCCACATCTCCGTGACCACTGCCACATCCACCCCCCCGAACAGCATGGCCTGGAACTCTGGCAACTTGTTTCCCAAGCTCCTGGCATTTACAAACACCAACCCCCACCCCTTATCCCTGACCCTCTTTGTCAAACCCCACCCAGATTCCTTATACTTCCACCCTCCCTCTGCTCCTCCTGAAACCTCCACCCCAGTCTGTTTCTCCCCTCCCCCCTTGGGCTTGAAGGCTACTCCCCTCATCTGGAGAAGAGGGCTTCTGGTCAGCCCCTCTCTTATCCCTTCCCCCCTCACAAGTTTAAACCCCACCTTTCTTGCATGTAGTCAGCCATCCCCTGTTTAAGGACTTCCTTCCCCAATGGGGCAAGATGAAACCTGTCTTTGGCATATAGTCCCTTATCCTCCCAAACTCCATTCCAGTTCCCTAACACCCCCAACCCACTCTCTTCACCCCACTTCCTGAGCCAGTCATTAACCTCTGTGAGCTTCATTTTTTTCTCCACTGAGGCCTTTGGTACTGGCAATATCTCCGAAAAGGAAATGTTGCATCCATTATCCCGACAGACTCTGGCAAGTTCTTGGAACCTTGCTTGGATTTCCAAAACACTATTTCCCTCTAGATCATTAGTTCCCAAATGCACCAGGAAATCTGGTTTCCCTCCACAATCCCTAACCATTTCAGACACCATGAACTTTGCTCTGTGCACTGTCAGCCCAGAGATACTCACTACCTTCACCTGGCTATGGCATCCACCCCCCTGTCCCTCCCACTGGATACCCCTAATTATCGAGTCTCCCAATAACAGAACCTTAACACCACTATCATCCTTATGGTTACCTCCACTATGCCCTCTCAGCCCCCCTTCCCCCCTTTATTCATGATCTCAATTCCATGGGAGTCTTCCTGCCTTATTAGAGACCCCCTTGTCACCCTCCCCTTTCTGCCTCCCTTGCTATTTTGCCCACTTAACTCAAACCCCCTCTGAATAGGTGTCCCCTTTAACCCTCTCTTATCCAAACCATTTATCCTGGCCCTGATGGTTTCCCTTCCCACACCACCATCCTTCCCCTTGTAATAGTACCTTCTCCAGAGGCTCTCTAGGGTCCTCTTTAACTAGGGCCCCATCCTTGGTACTGACCCCCTGCTGAAGGGGGGCTCCTCTCCCACCTCCTTGTCTCCCAGTTTCTCTCCAATCATGCTCTCCTCCCTCATGTCTGGAATATGTTGCATCTCCCCCATTTGCTTAACATATATGTTTCCCCTTCTACCTCTGGGACTATTTCTATCCTTTCCATAGCCGATCTGTGATGCCCTATTGGTATCCGACTCCATCCCCCTGGCCTCTGTATAAGTTTCCTCATTTCCACCAACCCCTTCCTCTCCCTGTAGGTTGCTTAGTAGCTCAAATTTATTGTGACACTCTATGTCAGCCTCCATCAAATTACCAGAGTTTCCCTGACTGCACCTCTAAACTGCCCCTCTTCTTCCCTCTTGCTCTGTTCACCATAGGAGCTCCCTTCCCACAGTCTGCTGTTTAGGCTTCCACAACAGCCCCTCCTGACTCTTCCCCTCCAGTCTCTTTGTATTCAGAATGTTCACCCTGACCTTTCCCCTTAGCACCAACTTCCCTATCTAAGGGTCCTCTGTCCCTAATATCCCCTCCTGCTTGCTGTAACATAACGTCCTGTAATTTCAGAGGTTGCCCCAGCCTCCTCAGCCCCACCCTTCTGCTGCCCATATCCACCCCTTATCCTTGGACACCCCCCAGCTCCCCAGCTTTCTTCTTAACCAATATACCTCACTCCTGATACAAGATAGCTGTCTACAGAGTGGGCAGCCTCCATCTCTCTAGGCCCAATTTAGAATTATTGCCATCCCACAGCCTGTGCAGCCTACAACCCTTCAGAAGATGCCTGCCATGGTGGAATATGGCCACCCTGTTTATCCCCTCTGTTTATAATGGCACACCCCTTTTCTCAGTCCTGCCCTGGAATACAGTTCTCTATACTGACTGTAGTTATTTACAAACCAATTTCAACCCCACCAATAAAGTTCCCAAGTCTCACAAACACATACAGTCCAGTGTGTGTTCGGTCCCTAACAGTGTGTATATGTAGACATCAGGTACTGTATGATGTCACAGGCCCACCAGCTCCTGTTGCTTCAAATTTCAGTCCCAAACAGAAATACTCAGCCCTTCAATCCCAACCCCAGTGGCTTTTCAGTATTTAAGAAAGCCTACAAAACAGGAGTGGGTGGGAGGTTCTTACCAAACACCAGGCAAACAACACATTTAAATTTCCTCTAATTAACCTGCCAAACAACTGTTCCCAAGCCTCCAATTTTACAATATCACAGCCCAAGTAACAGTTCTAATTCAAGGTAATAATTTTTAACACATAGAACTAATTTCACTTACAAAACTATTCAAATATTTCAGTTAAAACAGAATATAACCCCAGACCTCTGTCCTACCAGCCTGCAGCTTAAGTTCCCAAGTGCCACAGCCCAAGTAACAGTTCTAATTCAAGGTAATAATTTTTAACACATAGAACTAATTTCACTCACAAAACTATTCAAATATTTCAGTTAAAACAGAATATAACCCCAGAGCTCTGTCCTACCAGCCTGCAGCTTAAGTTCCCACGTGCATTGCTCTATTCAGTAGGTCTGCTGCAGCATACTACAGAGTGCTTTAAAAGTGGATTTCATCCTGGGGATGCCACGATATACACACACGTGCTCTCACACACACACACACACACACAGTGAGGCTGCCAGGATGAAGCCCAATTCTGCAGAATTCTGCAGTAGAGTTACTGCACCAAACAATGCAGTTTCAATGGAAGTTAATTGCTTTTGTCATGCAGGAAACCTGTGACACTGTGCTTCATCCTGGGGCTTCACTGTATAGGGAGAAAACATGATGGCTGGCCATTGAATACACTATTTATCTGAAGGAGTGGACAGTGACCTCAGGTGACCTCGTGAGTGGCAGAGCATAGCAGATCCACGAGTGATGGTTCCTGAGGTCACTCTCCATGAGTTCAGGTAAACAGTTTATTCAACAGCTGGCCATCACGTATTCCTTTTATACAATAGGGCCACATACCATGCATGCTATTGGATAAATCTGCATACCACTGGATAAATCTACATACTATTGGATAGATGGAGTTTACTTAATGGCTGTGAAGATTTATTTAATGGCTGTGAAGATATATGGATTTATACAATAGTTTATCTGCTCACCCCTATTGTATACAAATATAGATTCAGGCATAGATATAGATGTACTGTAGATATAGAAATAGATATAGTTCAGCCACAACAATAGGTATGGAGAATAATTAGGTATGTAGACCATTGCTATTCCATTTCATTGTTTGGAGCAATCAGTGAGCATTCAATGGATATTTAATTAATAGTGGGTTAGTATTTGTTTTGGAAAAATATGTATTTATTTATTTATGACATATTCTTCATGTACACTCTGTAGCCTATCACCTAGATAGCTTAATTCACAGTGTTTAGCAAGACAGATAAATTTGATGTTACCTTATCCTAATTCAATATTTGGTGGTCTCCCTATCCCTTTAATCATAACACTATTATACCTTGTGCAACACTATTAATCATGGATTGCCACAACTTATAGAACACTTCACTTTGTCCCACTGAGTTGAGCTGTATGCTCTCTAATTTCATACACATTATCCAGTTGTTCAGCCAGTGAGAAATATTTGGTGGTAGTGAGGTCTTACTAATTCAGTGCTGTGCAGCTGTCTTTCTAACATTCACTAGAGCTAGGTCCCAGTGCCTTTATTGTTTTAAGTTGTTGCCCCTTGTTAATTCTTCCCCTAAAATAAATTCTAGGGGGATGTTAGGCAGGGGGTAGCCCCACATCAGCTGCATAGTGGAAGACACAACCTTACTACATGTTAGTGCAAAGTGGAGAAAGTCTCCATCCTCTGCTTTACATTTGGGTCACAGTGGGTCCCTGGTAGGCTTAAACCTATGTAGCTTCCATGGGGTTAAGTACGTGCTATGTAAGAAGTTTAGCTGTACTTTCATAGCCCATTAGTTCAAGAACACATATACACATATTTGACAACCAAATCCCAAGTTTTCTCATCAGTGACAATACCCAAGTCAGCAATTAGTCCTGTAGTGCTCTATGGAGCAGTATAGGGACTGCAGCTTGTATCATTCTATAGAATGTTGTGAGACTTCTTATGCTGGGTAGGGGTTTTGTATTATTTCTTCTTCTCAGGATAGAGGGAATTACCCTTGCAAATAAGATCTCACTTTCATATAATTAAAAAATCCCATTTGTATGCCAAAATCTTGTTTGAGGTCACTTGAAGGATTCAGGGCTCCTCTCACCCACCCACTTTAATGGTGCCTGATGAAGGAAGACATTATATTCTTTATTCCCAAAGGAAATTTGTATTGAAGCCTTTGAGGAGGTGGATCATGTGGTGCTCCTGAGCTTGTGGACTCCACATCAAAACCTTGCCTAGTTGTCTCAGAAGGGGGTTCTTACCAGGTGGGAACTGATTCTGTGTACAGGTGCCTGATAGGAGATTCTGAGACAGCCCATCATCCAATCCTTCTTTCTCCAGGGGTACCACTATGGGTTATCTCCATTGGTGTATTGGGTAGGAACTTGGCAAGCTGGCCAGCTCAAAAATATCTAAAGTATGGCAGAACAAAACCTCCTTGTTTGATAGACATCTGTAAGATACACTGTTTTATTCTTGCCATTTTACCTACCCACAGAACCAATGTAAAATACTATTTAATTGTTTAAAGAAATTTTCCAAGGACTTTTATAGGGCAACTTTAGGTAGTGTAAAGACATAGGTAAGATACTTCTTATAGTGCTCATTCTGCTGATAAGATTGATAGGAAGGGTGTCCACTGCTCACATTCCTTTTGTATTCCATAGAGCAGGGCTTGTAATTTTATTTTAAAGATGTTTCAGCTTTCTAGGGATTTTGATGGCTAAGTACTTTAGAGATTAAACCACTCACATGTTAAGTGGGTTGTGGTCAATATATTATGTACAGCCTTTTTCCAGGGCCATGATCTTACTTTTAGACCAGTTTGTGCTATGGCCTGCCAGTTTATCATATTCTTCTATGGGTTCTTGGACCCTGAGCATGATATTACTGGGCTCCCTCAGATAACACAGCAATTCATTGGCAAATAAGGCCAATTTGTGGTGTGTTTTCCCTATCCATAGTCCCTCTATTTACTCTTCCCATCATATTGCAGCTGCCAGGAGTTTTAATAAGGCCACAAAGCAGAGGGAACAGTGGACACCCTTGCCTGGTGCCTCATATTGAAATGAATGGTTTGGCTAGGATGTCATTAACCAGAATCTGTGCACAGGCTGATTGTACAGCATTGAGATGCATTTTACAATATTGGATTTGAAGCCAACTCTTTTGGAACTTTGAACATTTTCCCCTCCACACTATCAAATGCTTTTTCAGCATCCAGGGCAAGGTTCCCACACATTCCTCAGCTGATCTCACCCACTGCCAGACCACATTTAGAGTGTGCCTGACATTATGTTTGTCTTGCCTACCCTGCACAAAGCCTTCTTGATCTGGGTGTATCAGGATGTGTAGGACCTTTCCAATCTACCAGCTATTACTCTGGCTAAGATGTTGTAATCCACTGTAAAGAGAGATGAGCTGGTATGATCCACATTGCCAAGGATTCTTGCCTGCTGTAGGAAATAAGATAACTATGGGGACTGCATGAAGGGTGGCACTATACAAGAGGGCAGATTCTCCTCCAACATATCCAATACTGGTTCTTTAGTTCAGGAAAGAAGATTCTGAAGAATCCAATGGTAAAGCTGTCTGGCCCAGGAGCCTTTTCTCCTTTCAAATGCCTAGCTGCATTCTCCACTTTCTCCCAAATTATGCTGGTTTCAAGTTGGTAGGACAAGGGCTCTGACAGTGTGGTGATAAGTATCTTACAAAAGAAAGTATCCAGTTCCTCAGTGGTTGGATGCACCTCTAATGCGTACAGGGACTTACAAAATTCTCTAAAACACTCTCCAATTTCTGTATCTAAACTCTTAGTTTCCCCAAGGAAATAAGTGTTTGAACAATATTTTTGGCATGTTCTCTGTTTCTTAATTGCCAGGCAAGGCATTTTCCTGCCCTATATCCCTTGTAGTAATGACCTGTTTGGAAGTTTATTTATTTATTCATTTATTTTGTTTTTGTTAACTGGGTAAGTGCCCTGGACATAAAAATGCCTATTTTCAGTCATGACCTGGGAGGTTATAATGTAGTAAATACATGGCAAGAACAGATACAACAGTTGGAGGTGGAACATTATACAACAAGGCAGACAATCAATATAGTATTGTGCTAGAATACAGCAGAGGTAGATGGTACAAGGTATATATAGTTGTAAACTTACATAAAATATATTGGGAAGAGGAGGTTCAGTGAAAGGAAACAATACAACATTCGAGAATAAGAGCATAACAGGACCACATGTTCAAGGTTGGCAAGACCACAGCATGGGAGAACAAAAAAATTAGACATTAACAGTATAAATGCTAGACCTAGGCAAAAATGCCAGTAGGCATTGGGTTAATCAACATAAAAGGAAGAGGCAGTGTAGGAGTGGAGAAGGGGTGAAAGCACAGAAGACAGGCAGAGAAGGGTTTTTTGTTTTGTTTTTCCAGTTGTTTAACCAGGAGAGACACACTAGGCTGAAAGCTTGTTTACTGGTGCGATCTAGGAGCACAGGGAAGTTAAGTGACTTGCTCAGGGTCATACAGTATGCAAGTGGGGGCTGTGGGATTCAAACCCAGGTCTCCAGATTTGTAGCTCAGAGCCTTAAACCACCACACTATACTGCCTCCCAGTTGTTTCCTAGTTGAGACAAGGGACAGGGGACAGAGAGGAAGAGGGAAGGAGGTATAATCCAATGTTAAATGTCAGCGAGGCAGAGCATAGAGGTGCAGGGGGGTCAAGTTTGGTCATTAACAGCAACATTTCTTTCTTGGCACTGCTCAAAACATTTTAGGTTTTGAAGGGCAATGTACCCGACTGGGTTGGCTGAGTCATATAGGATACCTCTGTATTCTTGAAGCTGTGCTTTAGTTTAGCTATTTGTTGTTCATCAATTTTCCTCAGCTGGCTAGCAAAGGATATTGTAGCACCTCTCAAGACAGCTTTTAAGGCTTCTCACTTAGCTGAAGCAGATGTTTCACCTCATCTGTTTGTTAGCAGGTACCTTTGCATTTTAATGAACTAGCAATATTCATACTTCTTTAAAAGAAGTGGACCTAGATTCCAGGTGCTTTTTGTGACTTGTATGTCCCATCCCACTAAATTAACCAAATCAGCACAGGGGCATGGTTAGTGATTGTAATTAACCAGTGCTAAGCAGAATTCAGGATAGGCAGGAGAATCTGCAACACCAGAACTGCATCCAGTCATGTGTATGATGAGTAGGTGTTGGAGTAATACATGTACTCTCCACCAGAAAGATTTCAATGATGCCATGTATCTGTGCAGGAGTGCTCTCTTGTTAGGCTAACTAAGGCTCTGGAGCTTTTTTGGGGGGGCAGAGTCTGAGAGATGTGCCTAATACTGAGTGTAACACAATTAAACTCACCCCAAGTAGCCAGGGCCCTCAAAGTCTATCATGTCGACTGACAGTTTGTGAAAAAAATCTGTGTTACCAATATTAGAAGCATAAACTGCACCTATGCTAGCTTTCTACCAGTTCAGCTGTGCAGTGGTGGCCATTGCCACTTTCAATGATATCTTAGGGTATGACGTGCCACAGCCCAATGCCCTTGTTCAAAACTGCGTTCATCTAAATGCAGCATTTCTGATATTAGGACTTACCATTTTGTACCATCATATGCTACAGTAGTTTTGAAAGTGGTGATGGCTACCACTGTATTTGTAAAAGCACATATTGCCTGCTTGTGTCTATTCAGGACTGTAACACCTGGAAACCAGGGTCTTAGCCATATAGTAGCTCCCTGGGCTTTGAGGTAAAATAAGAACCATATCATTCCCCACCCCAATTTTTAGACATGTGTAGCCCTTCCCATTCAGTCATATGGGTTTCTTGTGGACACAAAATATCTGTCTACATTCTATGAATCCTACCAGTATTCTCTTCCTCGTGACTGTAGTTTTTAGGCCATTCATTCCACAATCTAATCTTGAGTTCATCTGCATTCATAGGGGTAACTAAATGGGTTTTGCTCATGTGACTGCATAATCAATATGGCAATGCTACTGTAAGTTGAACCATGAAGCCTTTTAAAACTAGTAACCTTCAAACACCCTGGTGCCCTGCCTGCCCCCCCTTCTACTGAGTAGATCTACTTCTGTCTCCAACTGTGTCCTGTTTTAGCTCTTGATAGGTATTTCTGAGTACAGTAACCTCCTGTTCCCTACCCTTTCCTGAGAGAACCAGTATTCCTTACCCCACTCTCTAATTACTTCCCATGTAGCTCAACTGTTGGTGAACGTCAATCATATGAGAAGAACAAAACAAAATCCCAAAATAACCCTCCCCATCCTGTATCCAAGTCATTCAGACTTAAAACAGGTACTCTCTTTCTGGTATGGTGGTTAACACATGCTAATGAACCCATTACAAGAGAATCATGTGATAATAGTAATAACCATATTATTTTAGGCTGGTTCATAGGTCCAGGAAACTGGGCTCACATCCACGCTCTTCTAAACATCTGAAATTTTCTCCAGTAAAAACCAACACTATTTCTGTTTTTTAGCAGGCATTTTCAAGATGTTCAACACAGCATTTAAGGAAACATTTTAAACCATAAAAAAGAAGTGATTTACAATTAGTTTTTGAAAGGTTAACCCTTCAGTCCCCTGACCTGTTGGGAACTAAAGAAACACTGAGACCACTTATGTGCATGGGGGGGGGGAACAGTGCATCAGAACAGTACAGTACTCATCCGGTTTCATCAGATGCAATTTGAGAATCCTGGAGAGAGAGAGAGAGAGAGAGAAAAGCTCCAGTCAAAGACACTTAGATGTGTCACTCTGTGACACAACAGTATTTAGGGCAATGATTCAGGGTCGTTTGTCAGTGTCTAGAAACTTTTCTTCCCCATTGTTACCTGCAAACCACAAAATAATCAACTGCTAAATTCACATGCAATTGAGGAGGTAGTGCTACTATAAGGCATGTCTCTGCTAACTGGTGTGTTGTCCCATGCCTCTTTTCAATTTTCAGCTAGGAACAAAAAATTTTCCAATATTTTCTGGTGCTTAGTGATGACAGTCCTGTCATTTATTTATTTGTTTACTGAGTAGGTGCATTGGTCTGAAAACCATTTTCCCAGGCCATGGAGCTGGCACAATAAGACAAAGAGTAAAAAGCATCAGGAGAGAGTTTACAAAGCATTGAGCAATTAAGTACAGAAGAAATTAAACAAAGGTAGCAAATATACAACTAATAATATGTACAGGAAAGCAGAGCAGCACATACTTAATAAAGAGGTAGTAACTGTTCCACTATTACATGTACAAAATAGTAAGTAGCACATTACTAGTAGACCAGTCAGGTAACAATGTCCTGGCAGGTAGAGGCTGCACAATCTATATAGATAGGTAGTATGAGATTGAGTGGAAGTAACATGGCAAGATCAGCCATAGGGACAAGAGCATGTGACAGTGGACTGTAGGTGTGATCTGAGGATAGAGTAAAACTGCAGTGGGAATCAATGGCTCTAAGGGGGGAAGGAAGGCTATTCAAAGGGTTGGGGCCACTGATGAGAAAGCCCTCTTGCCCATGCAGGAAGACCTGTGGGCACTCCAGCATAGGGCTTGTGGAGTGGTGAAGGTTATGATTAAATGTCTTAGGCCTAAGGAGGGAAGAGAGGGAGGGAAAGGGTTCTGAGTTTCAGCTGGCAGTGTCCAGATCCAGTGGTTATTTTTTTTACATAGGTTCGTGGTGGTCCCTCTCCAGGTTGCATGTTTGTGAAGGCACTTCATAGTGCCTGCATGCTGTCAACCATTTGCATCACAGAAGTGCTCGCTCTTGCTGTACTTTGCTGCAGTGAGTCCAGATGCAATCGAGTAGGAAATGGGCTTCCCACCTCTGTGCCATGATGCCCTTTGACCACAGGACCCAGACAAAATCAGCAAATGAAGGACATACAACATTACCCACCCTGACAGTTTTGATTTATTCCAGAGTGATGGGTCCCTGGCTTTGTATGAGGAGACCCATGTTAGAGATTTTATGTAACAAGGCTGCTCAGGCCTCAAGTAGTGACACGTAGAGGGAGTCATGAGGTTCTGGTGCAATGGGTTTATTTAGAACATAAGCCTGAATAAGGAAAATAGTTAGTAGATATTACTGGTGCCATATATTATTTTCGTCAGTGCCCATAATCAGACAGCTGAGGCAGTGGTGCATTACTGTGAGCATCCGTCTGTGATGGCATCTTTGACATTTACAAAATCGTCAGCACGTTGCATGTTATCAAAACAGCATGGGAGATGGCCAGGTGTGAAGAATCTAAGTTTAGAGGGTTACAGGTGCTCAAATTCCTTTCCTTATCGATGGAGCTTCTCCTCAACATCAAATAACTTTTCCTGTTGTAACTACAGGCCTCTACTAAAGTCTTAGAATATGAGCACACAGCCCCCAATCCGCTTTTATGGGCCCATGAGCTTTTGCAACTCTGAGGATTTTCTTTCTCTGGAAACCTGATATATTTTATTACGTAGTGCCATGGTCTGTTGTGTTTCCAGGCCACTGGACTTGTAGGCAGGAGTGCTCAATTCTACTTTAAACTGAAACAGAACAGCTTTAAATGTATTTAACACAGACACACAGTGGATAATTGGAAAATCATGTAAAACCCACTAAACTCCAACAGCTCATTCAAAATGGCTTTTCTATTATCAGTAGCAAAACATACTTCACTTTTAAAACTATGAAACACCTCCATGCAATATTAACAATCATAGTACAAGTATTACAATGATTTTGCAGCACACTAAAAGAGCCTGTAATTCTCTAGGAAAATGTTTAAAAACATAATATTTACATAAAGTTCCACTTATATTTCTCATATTTCTCTATTTATATTCCTCTCTTTAAGGGCAGTTGCTTTAAAATAGGATTCTTGTCCATCAGACACCATTAGCTCATGATGCCTGTGGACAAATGCTATCATAATCCTCTGTTTAGGAACCAGAATTGATTGCGATATACATGATTATGACTTCACAAACAGGATATTATGGCACTGAGTGTAGACAAGCAGCAGGAGCAGGTAAAGTCCAAAGGACACAGGTTATGCAAATTTTTTTACTGTTAGAGAATAAATCTTGGAAATACTACATTCTGTATAATTTCCTGTTTTCTCCCAGAGGTATCACACGCTCTTTAAACATAACAAGATACTTCAAGCTTCAAACTTCAGGCATCAAGCTATCCTAAGGGTATGCAACAAATAAAACCTTTCATCGATCACGTCCCTTCTACCTATAGGCTATTATTTAAGGACCTTCAATCTCAATATCTCACTATCCTCCCATTTCCACTGCCTCCTGTATGGCCTTCACCACTTTCATAACTCCCATCCCAGCTGGTCATCCTCCTGACTTCCTGGCTGAGTACTGACAACAAAATAGTTATTCAATGCCTCTGCTTTTTCTTCTGCCTCACTCAATGGTTCCTTCCCCTCCTCAATGATCTGCAGCCCCACCTCGTCCCTGACTGTCTTTTTGCTTGTTATGTATTTAATACTAGATTTATTATTCCCTTTGAATCCCTGTGCAGTCCTAACTTTCAGACAAGCCTTGGCCTAGGCAATCTTGGCTCTGTATTCCTTCTGTAATGCCCTATACTCTACCTCTATTACTTTATTACCAAAATCCTTAACTTGCACTTTGTGTGTGCAAAACTACATTTTTACCACATTATTTTGAAGAGTAATTCATATTTATTGGGTGGATCCCTGCTTAAAATTTCATATACAGTAACTGTCAGTATGAGCAGCATCCCTGACTGCCCCGAGGCTGTCATCACAACTGGGGATCAGCTGTGGTGATTCAATTTGCTGATATTAGCATTGGAGCTATTTAAACAATGATAGTTAGTTATGCTCAGTAAATATCTAGATAGTTATGGCTATATCACAGGAAATCCCACTGAAATGATTCCCTGGGGTATACAGTACCTAGCTATAGTGTGACTTTCTCTGGGTCCCATTGTATCTCCATTCTGCTGCTCACCAGTCCCACTACACTCCTGAGACAAAGTACAGATCACAGAAGTGGAGTGAATGACACAATGGATAGTGTCAGTGTCCACACATGACCCTGACCTGACCACAAGTGTAGTTCCATGGAATGGCTGGGATCAGGTGGGCGGTGGTGGTGAGTGGGGACTGTGCATAGATCTGGTGTGGGGAAGGTACAAGTTGCAGAGTCTCCTGACCCCGCTTTAATCAGTACATGATTCTAAATTGACACACAGCATGTAGGCTTAATACACAAGTCCTAAATAACTCAAAACTGTTTCCAACAGCATCAGGTATAATTTACACCTTACTCTGGTTGAAGCTTCTGAAGCAGTAGTCTGGATCTTCAGAATTCCTACATGTGCTTAACAAGGCTGAATAGTACCCACATGTAAAATGGTCAGGAGCTCAGCCACTTGACCTATTATCTCAAGTAATAGAGTACCTTGAGGTCTTTAGATAGGGGGCCCTTAATTATAATATATCACTTCTGCTTTATAAACTGTCTCTTTTTGTTTAATGACTTTTAAGCAAAACAATATTTTGGAAGTGCACTGAAACTCTTTAATTGTTGAAAAAAAGGTATTTTGCTATTAACATTTATCTCTCAGCATTCCTGTCTTGGGAATAACTTATTTTATTTGTATTTATCATGTTATTAATAGACTAGCTGTTGAAACACAGATATGGGAATCTAGAGACCCAAGTTGGAGTCTCACTAGAGCCACATATGCAATTCTTGATTTTGAGCTCTTAGCCCCATAGTGTTTCAATCTACCCAACTTTTTTTTGGGGGGCATTTCTTCTCAATTTACATATTCCTTTGGCATCCAGCTAAAGCAGTATTTGTATAATGTTCATTTCTTTCACAATATAAACACTGCTGTAGAGCATAGGCATTGTTTCCATATCTGTATATAACATTTATTGATTAAAGCATTTGAGTATCAGTTGTTAATATTAGTTGATGTTTTTGTTAACACCAACAGTTTTTCCCAACATTTACAACAGTTCATTACCCACTGTGGTTTATCATAGATATCAATGAAGCTGAATTACCAAAGGCATGTTGCTAGCGTTCATTGTAAATCACAGCTTGTTTCTGTACTCATACAGAAAGCATTCTTTTAAATCTTTCTGACTTCTAGACCTCCCTATAATAGGGATGCTCTTTTGGCATACACATGTTTTCCTAACACATGTATTTTGGATTATGTTAACAGAAACCAGTCCTGGAGCCACCTTATATTGAAGCACACCATCGTGTCTGCACCTACAATGAAACAAAACTAATCACAGTTAAGCTGCCACACTGTGCACCTGATGTCGACCCCCTTTATACATATCCCATGGCGATAAGATGTGACTGTGGAGTGTGTTCTACTGCCAGCACTGAGTGTGAAACCTCTAACGTTCTCGAAATGCTCTCAGCTCAAACAAGTGAGCGCACTGCTATGTTTACTCACACAGCTGAACTTCTCATAGTCCATCATTAGTGAATATGCAGTCAGTAAAATAGTCAAACATTATGTGCAGTAGTACATTTTAGTACAGTATGGTAAAGATGACTATCAGGCTTTATTTAAAATCTAAGGTTTCCATATCACTAATGTTCCATGATAGGCTTTAAACCATAATACATACTTATCAAAATGTTCTCTATAGACAAGAGTGCTGGTACAAAACTTTTCATACTTTGTTGCAATCATCAGTTATAATACCTAACTACTGACATTAAACAAGCTGTAACACCTTTTGTGGAGGTCACATACTGTATAGCAGATTATAGTACCTTTCGTCTATATTAGCTATATTAGTTGAAAGCAAAAACACTAATATAAACAGACTGCTAATATAATCTGCCATGTTAATTGTACTCCATCAGTAAGTATTGAGTGCTAACTATATCAAGTGCTAATATGTACAACCAGTCATCATGCTACTTGACCCATAGATAAAATGTTGTGCATGAGTTTGGTTATGCATGATTAAAAAAATAATAAAAAAAAAAACAGTCAAGAACATGATCAGAAAAAAGAAGGAAAAGGAAACGGAAAATGTTTTAACCAGGAAGGCAGACTAAGCAAAGCTTGTTTCAAGGTGTGACCTGGGAGCACAGTTAAGTGACTTGCTCACTGTCACACAATAAGTAAGTGGGAGCTGTGGGATTCAAACTCAGGTGTCCAGGTTTGCAGCTCAGTGCCCTAAACCACAGTGCTATACTGCCTCCTGCTTCCACTTTTTTTGGTTCTTTCCCTTCTCCCCCCTCCAACTAAAAGTGACCACCAGCCCCCAGCCCACTTTACAACCATATCAACCCTCTTCCCCCTGGCACCCACCTTTGTTAAGTAGAATATTCCAGAATTGGGTGATTGGCACCACCCTCCCTCCAACCTGGCTGACTGCCATCCTCTAATAAAAAGAACTGTAAACTCCTTAAGCCCCAAAATGTGGTAAATGCCCATACACCTGGACTTATTTTATTTCATGTTTATTTTCTTTTACTCATAACTTGTTCATTTTTTATCATTTTGTACTCATATTTTCAGGATGCCTAGGTTGCCGTCTCACCTCATGACCAAATAACTGGCACCTTGTAAGCCTCGACTCAAAATGTCTTTGGGTAGTGTAGTGTGAGGCTGATTCTGTAAGTGAATTGTTTGGTAAAAAGTATATATATAGTTTTACACTGTTAATGAAATTAGACTGTTCCATCTCACAAAAACAGGACCTGCTTTCATGAGTTAAGCACCTGCTTTCATGACTGGCAAACCCACTTTCATTAGTCTTAGTGGTCACTGAAGTGGTGAAAAGAAGCAAAAAACATTGTGCATGAAAGAGCAGAAAACCTATTGGAAGTTAAATCTGAAACTTGTGTGGTGTATAGCATAGGGTGTAAGGTTGATTATTCAAGTGTGTTATAATGTTAAAAAAATATTTTTTTAAATATGAATGACATTGGCACAAAAACAGGCCCTGCTTTCATTATTCATGAAGATGCTTTCTTGACTCATAAAATCACTTTTGTGAGATAAAGTACAACCTCGCTTTTGCTACACTTAATATCAAAATCAACAAAAGACTACATAGCTGTGTAGGGCCATGTCTTTGAGCATGCAGCTGATATCTACTATATATGTAACTTCTTTTGTGGTGACCCATGAAACAAGTTACAGGTTTGGTGCAGTGGCGTCACTATGCAGCTGTTAGATAGTCTATGAAAACTTAGCTACCTCAAGGTAAGGATAGAGAAGAAGCAAACAAGCAAAGCCATGCAGGTGGAGCAGCACCATGTATATTTTGTTGGATCCATATAAAAATAGTTTTAGTTCTGACACTATTATTTAATCTTCATATGGACCATTGTTCCACTATAAAAAGTTGAAATGGGTTTATAAAGGAATAGATAAATACAGAATTATAGCTACATTGGTGGAGTTGTGGTAGTACTCTGGACTGCCATTGGGAGACACATGATTGATTTAGATCCTGAGGCTTCCCACAAGTGTTTTCATGGAGGTGCCATGTTTGAGCTGGGGAGGGGGGGGGGAGTGTAGACCAACTGCTGTGTTAGCAGGATAATGTGGATATGATGTCATGGGGGAGCATGCACATCAGCACTTATGCCCACACATATGGTGTTTCAAGGAGTTTTCCTCAAATGGGAGACATAATGGGATATAAGGTTTACAAAAAAAAACCAAAAAAAACAGCAGTGCAGAGTGAAAGGACAAGGGATAATTATTGGATGCCCTTAAACCCTGAACCCCTAGATTCTGAGGTTACCACCTTAGGCAGCAATCACCCAATGCATATTCTTCTTATATTCCTATATCCAGGCTATTGAAGTGGAATGGGATCCAGCCCTGAATCATGGATGCCACCAAAATAGATTCAGAAATGAAACAGACAGATCATATTTTATTATGTCTTTGTTATAGGATGAACTTCCAATATGTCTTCCTGGTGCACATTCCTCTGCTGTTCCTAATGGACTATGTTAGTACAGCAAAGACAACATCCAGCATTAACTTACGTACATTCATCGGCTGTGCTGTAAGAGAGTTCACTTTCTTGGCAAAGAAACCTGGATGTAAGGGGATGCGAATTACGACTGATGCCTGCTGGGGCGCTGTGAAACATGGGAGGTGAAGTTTTCAGTTTTTAAACTTTATGTTTCCAGTAACAAAGGGTCTATACATCATGTTCACTGGAAGTAATTTTGTATGGGATATGATTTGGCATAACATTATTAAATATTGAATTACTTTCAAGTAAAAGGTGAAAGACTGAGTAAAAGCAATTTATATCTCTTATTTTTATCCTCTAAGCAATTTAAACAGTTTCATTCAAAATGCCCATTTATATGATCTGCTGGCAAATATAGAAGTCTTTATTATAAATAATCTTGTCGGAATATATAACTGTTTTAAGAGAACCTCACACTTATGTAAGTACAGTAAGCTGATTGGATACATAGCAAAATAGATTTTGGTGGCACATAAGGACCACTTGGCCCATCTAGTCTGCCCAGTTTTCCTTGTCTATAGTATCACTGCAGATCCCTACGTGATCAGGGGCTCGTTCATTTCCTTCCCATTCCTAAGATTTCTTTATGCCTATCCCATGGATTCTTGAACCCCACCACTGTTTTCACCCCCACTACCTCCACTGAAAGACTGTTTCAGGAATCCACCACTCTTTCTGTGAAGAAGTACTTCTCACATCCTCGATAATCTACCTCCACCGAGCTTCTTATCATGCCCCTTGTCCTTGAGCACCATTTTTCTGAAAATGCTACCCTCTTGTACCTTGTTTACCCATGTGAGATGTTTAAAGTCTCTATCATATCCTCTCTCTCTCCCTCTCTTCCAGGGTTTATATATTTAGGTTTTTAATCTCTCCTTGAAGGCTTCTGATGCAGATCTTGCATCATTTTAGTTGCCCTCCTCTGGACCACTTCCACTCTGTTTATGTCCTTTCTGAGACATCATCTCCAGAAGTGGACACAGAACTCTAGGTGGGGCCTTAACAGTGATCTATACAGAGGCAACACTTCTTTCTGCTGGTGATACTCCTCCCTATGCACACCAGCATCCCACTCCCCCTCCTAACTGCCTTGTTGTACTGCCTAACCAACTTTAGGTTATCCAATATGATCATCCCTGGGTCTCTTTCCTGCTTGGTGGTAGTCAGTTCCACCCTCCATTTTGTACTCCGCCTCTGGGTTTCTGTGCCCCAAGTGCATTATTCTGAACTTTTTTCACATTGAAACCCAGCTGCCATTCCCTTGACCACTCCTCAAGTTTTTCAGGTCACTGCTCATCCTTTCCACCCCCAGAGTGTCCACCTTATTGCAGAGTTTGGTGTCATTCATAGAGGCAGATCTTTCATTTCAGCTCCTCTGCAATGTCCCTCATAAAGATGTTAAGGAAAACTGTCCAAATCTGGGGCTCTGCACTCTCCAAAGTCATACCCTCCAATTAAGCTTTTTGCAAGGAAAAGCCTTTGGTTTACATGCTGGAATTTACTGTACTTTATTTTTGTGAAGTCCAGGAGTCAGGAACATGGCCGGACGCTGCATGGTCCATTTAATGTGAAAGTGTTGCTCTGCATCACTCGGCTCAATACATTTGTATGGTGGGGTGGCATCTTAGGTTTGGGAACCTTAAGTTCTCATTTCCCTATTTTTTAGGCTTCAACCCTAATGGTGCATTAACAAAGTTTTTGCAGTGAATTTCCTTACTTTTTCAGATACTTTATTTGTATCCTTATTAAGGGCCGGTATTCATGAGGTGGTATGCAAAATGGCTATGTTGAAAATTTGGAGTGAAAATATTAAAAATTACCAAAGTTATGCATGTGCATAGAAACATTTTAATGAACGCTCGTAACTCGGCCATTTATAGGATTGTTTTCACCATATTTTCAACATTGGCTTTTTGTGACCCCACCTCATGAACAGTGGTACTGTCATGTCATTAATCAGTCCCAAAAGGTGATTTTGCACAGATTTTGAGCCATTCTTCGCCTCAGGTGCGATAAAATATTTTACACAGGATTTGAGAAATGACAGCTGTACTATTCATGAGGTGGAGTGAAAAAAGGGGCATGTTGAAAATCTGGAGTCAAAATATTGTACATTAACAAATTTACGTGCTTAGAAACTGTGCAACACATGCTCATAACATGGCCATTTTTAAGAATTTTGTCACCAAATTTTCAACATGGGCATTTGGGGACTCCACCTCATGAACACTGGTACTGTCATTTTGTTAATAAGTCCTGAAAAGCGATTTTGCACTATGACCATGCCATTATTCACCACAGGTGCAAAAACACATTTCTGGCAGGACGTGAAAAATGACAGCTATACTGTTCATAAGGAGGTGTGAAAAAAGACAATGTTGAAAATCTGGAGTGAAATGTTAAAAATTGGCGAGTTACAAGCATGTAAAAACGCTGCACATCACACGCTCATAACACAATCATTTTTGGAAGTTTTTTCATCAAATTTGCAATATGGGCTTTTGGGACCCAGCCTCATCAACAGTGGCACTGTCATTTCATTAATCAGTCCTGAAAGGTGATTCCACTCAGAGACCACAAAATCACCTTTCGGGGCCAAGTAACATACATGACAGTGACAGTGTTCATGAGGTGGGGTCCCAAGAACCAACCCCATGTTGAAAATTTGGGGCCAAAATTCCTAATGGCTGAGATATCAACCTAAGTTGAATCCCCCATTGATGCCATTATACAGTGCTTACCTTTGATTCTTCAGTTCCCGGTTTGGCACTGAAGCTGACTTCGAATGCGTATGGAGTAGAAGTAGGGAGGTGGGTGCTCAGTTTGAAGGTGGGGATAGGGAGGTACTGGGGAGATGACAAGGGACCGTTTCTTTTTAAAGGTAAAAAGTCATCAGGATGTTTTCTTTATTTACAGGTAAAAAACAACTTTGGGGCACACTGGGTGGGCTCCCAGTGTGCCACATGAGTTGGGGAGGGATACATGCTGCTGACAGGGGATTGGGCACCCAACACTGGGAATGGGAGGTGGGAAACATAAAAAAAACAATGATTTGGCACACTGGGTGGGCTCCCAGTGTGGCCACAGTAGTAGGGGGTGGGAAATGTCGACAGAAGATTGGGCACCTGCTGTCGGCTATTGAGGACCTTATTTTCCAGAAATCATGGTGTGTGTCGAGAAAATAGGACACACCTATTTTCGCACACGTCATGACTTGAAAATATGGTACTTTGTGCTGAAAGCTTAACTTTCTTATAGGAAATAATGGGAAACTTTAAAGTGATATAACTTTTGAATGAATTAACATTTTACACCAAACCTTCAAAAGGCACATCTGTGACCCAAAGGCTTTGTAACCTAAAATTTTAGAGCACAACTTAAAACCATTTCAGAGATACAAGTGCACAAAGAAGTGTGCAACACCAACCTTGATGTTGTACTTGACATGTAAAGTCTCTCACAGGAAATAATGGGAAAAGAAAATGTTTTATAACTTTTGAATGGATTAATATTTTTTCACCAAACCTTCACAAGGCACATCTGTGACCCAAAAGGCTTTCTGCCCTGAAAATGTTAGATCAAAACCTAAAACCATTTCTGAGATACAGGTGGACAAAGAAATGTAAAAAAAGTGATAAATTTAGGATCTTTTGACACTCTGTATCTCAGAAAACACAAAACCAATTAACACAGGCATGTCAAGAGACCTATCCATAGAGATTATGCATGCCATTGAACAGTTCCAAAGTTATTAAGGTTCAAAGTTTTGGGTCCAACATAGAATGAATGAATGAATTTTATTGTTAAAATCAACCAGTGTATATTCTGTAGGACAAACACTGAATTTCATAATAAAATGAAATATACATACAATCAAGTAAACATTTCAATCACAAAAATAATTGCACATCTAGCTATTTAAAATTTCAAAATATTGCACACTTCAAAATAAAAGCGTATTACCGCATAAGAATATAACATTACATTTCCATCCAAAATTTTTTGAATTATGTCCTTCCTCCTTTTACCAAAAATATTCTGCAGTAAAGGATTAATCCATTTTTCTCTAGGAACTCTCAATAAATCACAATCTAATAATAAATGATCAGTTGTTAAGATCTGCTTATTACACTTACAAATTTGTTGTTCTTTAATTTTTCCCATGGTAACGTTTGTGCTCGACAATTCATATGTATATTAAATCTTAATCAGGTAAATATTTTTCTATGTAAAAAATGTTGACACCAAATGAAATAATTCTGGGTGCCCCAATTTCCCCTTAATATTTGATAAAACATAAATAAGGAGGAAAAATTGACTTTCACGTTATCTTCTTGTATTTGTATATCTATCCATCTGATTTTTATCTGTTCTACATACATATTGAGTTCTGCAGATGAGCTATCATTATAAAGGACTCCAGTCCTGCTTTTCTTATTTCAATATCCAATTTTTTGAACCAAGAATTATAACAGAATCCAACCCTATGAAATTGTTTTTCCTCCAACCAACAGGCATACCTAAAGGTAATATCCTCATTTTTTACCAACTTTTTCCAGTAGTTTAAAGTTCTGATTTTTGCAGAGATAACTAATGATTGCATACCTGTTTCCATTCTTAAATGACTACTGGATACAGCTATTGGGAGACCCAAATTATTTCTAATAAATGTATTTTGAATTGGCTCTAATGTGGTCACCTTTTCTTCAAGACCCCATATTTCCGATGTAGATAACATCACTGATTTTACTTTTGCAGTAAATGCTCTACGTACTGCTTCAAATTAATTACTGATAAAAGATTTACCAAATCTATTTAGGGCTAATACAATTTGTCTCCCTTTGTTTTTATTACATTCTATATGTTTATACTGATCTAATGTATCATTTATTAGCACCCAAGATAATTATATTCTTTTATTTCCTGTAGCTTTATATCCTTTCATTTCCAAACATAGGGACTTCTACATAATTTCCCCATTTTAATGATCTTAGTTTTTCAGAATATATTTCTAACAACAACTTCTGAAGAATATTAGCTACAATGTTTATTGCTTTTGAAGACCCAAGGCTGTTAAAGATAGAAGTACTGCATCATCTGCATAGGCCAATATACTAATTTTATTACCATCAATCTTTGGGGCATCTACCTTGTGACTATTCAACTCTCTAATTATTTGATCTATATATATGCTAAACAGGGCTAGAACCAATAAACAGCCCTGTTTAACACCCTTTAACTGGAATTTTAGGGTATATTTTCTAACATACAGTAGAAGTTTGCACTTACCTTATGCCAAAGTTGAAACCCATTGAAATACATTGATTTCCCATATGAAAAAAAATATTTTTCATGAGTCATACTGTCTCTCTCTCTCTCTTCAATATATATATATATTCAGGGGTAAGGGGCAACAGACTTCTTGGAAAACATAAACTGAACTTACAAGCTCAAATGGGCAGACTGGGTGGGCCATAGGCCCTTATCTGCCGACACTGTCTATGTATATATTTATATCTATCTATCTATCTATCTATCTATCTATCTATCTATATATATATATATATATATATATATATATAGAGAGAGAGAGAGATAGATAGTATGACTCACGAAAAATATTTTTTCATATAGAAATCAATGTATTTCAATGGTTTTCAACTTTGGTGCATAACTGCCATTTTGCATATTTGACATTAAAGTTTCCAACATGCCCTTTTGAGACACCTCCTCATGAACAATGGGCATATCATTGTACAACTCTTGCCCAAAAGGTGATTTCGCGGTCACTTGGTGAGATTCACATTTTGAGCAGGATTCTATAATGACTATCATAATATTCATAAGGTGGGTTCATAAGAAGGTTATGTTGAAAGTGTGAGGTCAAATATGTATCAATGGTAAAGTTATAGACCATTCTTTGCAATTTTGCTATGCATGATCGTAACTTTGGAAATTTGAAAGACTTTGACCCAAATTTTCAACATAAACTTCTTATTATCCCACCTCATGTGTGTCACAGCTGTCATTTTTCAAATCCTAGTCAACATGTGTTTTTGCACCTATGATATGGAATGGTGTTGCAGTTCTATGGAATTACATTTTGACAGAGATTTGAAAATTTTCTGTACCAGATGCATAGGGTGGGGTAATAAGATGGCAATTTGGCACCTTTTCTCCTCCTGCATGAGGAGTCCCTCCCTCAGTATCTCACTACTGACATAGGTTGCCCAAATCCTGACATTTAGAGTACATTCCACCTCCCCACTCTCCCACCACCCCTGACATTCCCCTCCACCCCATTTGCTTTCGGTTTCAAATGCTATAAGTTCCTCCCTGGTCCCAACCCCTCCTCCCTCTGTCTGTTATGGATGGCATCTTGCCTCTCTCTCAACTACCCATATAACACCATTTATCTTTAACCCTACTCCCACCCTTTCTCCCCTTCTTTTTCATGAAAATGACAAAGCCTCCTCCTGGCTGTGTCACGTCTTGCTAATTATGTGACTTAAGCACAGTGCACTTGCTATGCCTCCTGTGATACACCTGATCTCAACTAGCTGCACCTATTTATGAATTGTCAAAGCTATTATCGAAATGCTACACATTTGTACAAATTAGCCCAAAACTGTGAATAACTAGATTACTTGTTGTTATATCCTGTTTTGATCTGTTCATGCCCAGTGCTTTGTACCCTTATTCTGTAACTTACTTCTCTGTGTTTTGTCCTTCTGTCATGATGTGGAATCTTTAAAAAGATCACTGTGCTCAAAGGTTATTTCTGAATGATGAAATAAATAAAGAAAATAAATAAATTTGGTCACCGTTGTCCTATAAATGGAAGTGCAGGACCCTTCAACAGCAATCTACATATACATATTTATGGAGGGATGGAGCACAGGGCCGAAGGGACTGCACTGCTACAGGTAAATAAGGCTATGATTACACTATCTCAAAAAGTAAGGAAATTCCTTGCAAAAAGCTACATTAATGCATCAGTTAAGGTTGATATCAAACCATAGAAAGGAGGGAAATATGACATTAGGGTTTCCAACCCTAACACCCCACCCCCACCCTGCACACACCAACAGACATCGGGGGGGTGTCTTGGGGCCATCAATCCTAACACTCATCCCATTCTCCTATACTGTACCCATCTCAGCTTATTTAGTTATGGAATAGAAACATAGAAACATAGAAACATAGAATTTGACGGCAGATAAGGACCGCTTGGCCCACCCAGTCTGCCCATTTCCCTACCTACTGGATAAGCTGCAGATCCTAGTTAACCAGCAGCCTACTTCTTCCTACCTCCACCCCCCAGAATTGCCTTATGACTATCCCATGCATGCTTGAATTCCCCACTGATTTTGACTCCACAACCTCCTCCGGAAGGCCGTTCCATGCATCCACAACCCTCTCTGTGAAAAAATACTTCCTTAAATTACCTCTGAGCCGCCCCCCCTCTATCTTCAAATTGTGTCCTCTTGTTCTTGCACACCTCTTTTTTGAAAGATGCTACCCTCTTGACTTTGTTGATTCCCTTGAGGTACTTGAAGTTTCTATCATGTCCCCCTCTCCTTCTTTCCTCAAGGCTATACATATTAAGCTCCTTAAGTCTCTCTTCATCGACTTCCGGTGCAGATCCTGCACCATTTTAGTTGCCCTCCTCTGGATAGCTTCCATCCTGTCTATGTCTTTGTGGAGATTGAGTCTCAGAACTGCACACAGTACTCCAGATGGGGTCTCACCAGCTGTCTGTACAGAGGATAATAACTTCCTGTTTACTGGTGATGCCTCTCCCTATGCATCCCAGTATCCCCAGCCCTCCTTGCTGCCCTCTCACATTACTTGCCCATCTTTAGGTCATCTGATATGACTACCCCCAGGTCCCTTTCCATTCTTGTTGTTGTTAGTATCTCACCCCCCATTGTGTACTCTTCCCCTGGGTTTTTGTTTCCCAGGTGCATTACCTTGCACTTCTTAGCATTGAATCTAAGCTGCCATACATTTGACCATTCCTCTAACCTTGCCAAGTCCCTTCTCATCCTTTCCACCCCACCCTGTGCATCAACTCTGTTGCAGATCTTAGTGTCATCTGCAAAGAGACATACTTTTCCTTCCAGTCCTTCTGCAATGTAGCTTATAAAGACATTGAAGAGGACCGATCCTAATACTTGAACCCTGCGGTACCCACTAGTAACCCTCCTTTCTTCTGAGTGGACTCCATTTACTATAACTCTCTGTGTCCTATTCTCCAGCCAATTCTTTACCCAGGCTGTCATCTTGGGACCCACTCCCAGGCTGGCTAACTTGTATATTAATCTTTTGTGTGGGACTGTGTCAAATGCCTTGCTAAAGTCTAGGTAGGCCATGTCCACAGCCCCTCCCTGATCTACTACTTTGGTCACCCAGTCAAAGAAATCTATCAGATTCATCTGGCATGACCTTCCCGCTGTGAATCCATGCTGCCTAGGGTCCTGTGCCCCTCTGGCCTCTAGATACTCGACAATTCTTTCCTTTAGAAGTGATTCCATCATTTTCCCTATCACTGAGGTTAAACTAACAGGTATATAGTTTCCTGCTCCTGCCTTGCTCCCACTTTTGTAAAGGGGAATCACATCTGCCCTCCTCCAGTCCTCGGGTACCACCCCATCCTCCCATGATTTGTTAAAAAGGGTAGTCAGTGGTGTCACTAGTTCTACCCTTAGTTCTTTTAGAATTCTAGGATGAATCCCATCAGGCCCCATTGCTTTGTCCACCTTCATTTTTAAGAGCTCTTTCAGAACCCTTTCTTCTGTAAATGGGCTGGTATCAACTTCTGTATCCAGAGTGTTACTACTGTTTGTTTTATGTATCTCCTTCTTCCTTCGTAAATACTGAGCAAAAATATTTGTTTAGTATCTCTGCTTTTCACAGTCTCCTCTGCCCACCCTCCCTCCCTTTATTAAGCCTCACTATCCCTCCCTTGGTCTTCCTTAGCTCCCCTGATGTACCTATAAAGGTTTTATCCCCCTTCTTAACTGGGTTGGCTATCTTTTCCTCGGTTTGGGCCTGCGGTTCTGACTGCCTTCTCAGCCTCCTTTGCTTTAACTGATACAGTTCTCTGTCCTGCTCCTTCTGGATTCCTTGTACTTCCTGAATGCTTTCTTTTCTCTTGAACCTTCACTGCCACTTCCTTTGAGAACCATAGTGGTTTCTTACATCGTCTTGTTTTGTTTATTTGCTTCAAACAAAGGCTTGTTACCTCTGTGATGGCAGTTTTTATTATTCCCCATTGTTCTTCCACCACTCCTTCCTGCCCATTTGCTAGTGCATTCCTTAGGCACTCACCCATTATGGCAAAGTCAGCCCTCCTAAAGTCCAGTACTTTTGTCTTTGTATGGCTTGACTCTATTACTGTGTTTATTGTGAACCATACTGTTCGGTGGTAGCTAGTTCCCAGATGGCTACCCACTTCTACATCTGTGATCCTCTCTCCATCTCCATTTGACAGTACCAAGTCTAATATTGCTCCCTCTCGAGTGGGCTCCAGTACTAGTTGTCAAGGCATGCCCCTGTAGGGCATCTAGAATAACTGCACTCAAGTGGCAGCTGCAAATGCACTCCAGTTAACATCTGGCATATTCAGATCACCCATCAGCAGTATCTCCTTTTTTCTGCCATTCTAATATACTTTCTGTCATTTCCTTGTCCATTTCTCCCCTGAGAAGGTGGTCTGTATACAACCCTATGCGGATTGTGGTGCCATTGCCTGTCTCCAAATTTACCCACAGTGCTTCTTCTCCTCCCTGTTTACCCTTTTGTTCTGTTGCTTTTATTTCTTCCTTTATGTAAAGAACTACTCCTCCTCCTCCTCTTTTACCCTCCCTGTCCCTCCTGTAGATAGTGTATCCTGGTATGTTTCGTCCCAGTCATGGTTTTGTGTACCATGTTTCTGTGACTGCCACGATATCCAGATGTTCCTCTCCACCAAGGCCACTAATTAAGGAAGCTTGTTACCTAGACTACGGGCATTGGTACTCATTGCTCTCCATTTTTGATGGCTTTACCTTCTGTTGCAGCATCCCCACTGACCGTTCTACCTTGGTCTTTTTCTCATTTAGTACCCTGTTTTGTAGGGAGGCTGGGTTTTTCTGCTGCTTGTCAGTGCCTCCCTTTGACTAGTTTAAAAGCTTGCTAATGAAGCATTTAAACCGATTGCTCAAAAGACTTGTTCCCTTCCTGGACAGATGCAGACCATCCTGCCAGTATAGGCTGTTGTCCCTCAGGTGGAATCCAGTCTCAATGAAGCCAAACCCCTGTGCTCCGCACCATTTTTTCAACCATTCATTAAACTGCATGGTGCCAATTACCCTCGCCTCACCCATGCCTTTGACAGGCAGCACCTCTGAGAAGGATACTGTGTGTGCTACTTGTCTTAGGCCCCTCCCCAACTCTGCAATGTCCTCCTGCACTGCTCTAACCTCATGATGAGCCAAGTCATTTGTCCCTAGGTGGACAATTACGTCCAGCTCAGAATCCCTTGCAGCTGTTGTCGTGATCCTGAGGATGCACTTCCTGTCCCTCCAAGCCATGGCACCAGGCAGGCACCTTACTTCAGTTTTCCCATCTCCTCCCAGTTCTATCCCCCTAATAATTGAGTCCCCCACCAGGAGCTGCTTCCTTTCCTTGTGGTGTCCTCTGCCTCCTTCCTGTGGGCCTCCCCTTGTGACAGCTGTCCTCAGCCTCCTTAGTCTCCTCTGTGGGTGCATCCATAGGGAAGCTATGCTCCCCCAGAATGGTGTATGGATTGTGGAGTGGAACAACTGACTGGGTGTGCCTCCGTTCCACCATCCTCACCCTTCCTGAGCCCACTGTGGTCCAACTGCTGTGTTTTCTTTGCAATCTCTGCGGTAGTGGTGGTGGCTGTGGTGCTCCCTGGATGGGGGAGGTTCCCTTCCTACTGTCCAGTGTGGCCTGGGGGAAGGTCCTCCTACTACTGTCCAGTGTGGCCTGAAGACGGGCAACTTCCTCCCTCAGGGCAGAGAGTTGTCTACAAATGGGGCAGCATCTCAGCCTCCAGAAAGACTCCCGGAAGACTGCTGCCCCACAGCCATTACATAGGGAATAGGGAAAGCATTAGGGCTGATGACCCCAAGGCACACCCCCGACACCTGTTGATGTGTGCAGCATGGGGGTGGGGTGTTAGGGTTTGAAACCTTAACGTCATATTTCCCTCCTTTTTTTATGGTTTGATATCAACCCTAACTGATGCATTAACATAGTTTTTACAAAGAATATATATACATATATACATGTAATAGATATACCATTTAGTGTGTAGTGCTGCTGATATACGCCTTTGGTGCGTTGCCAGATGCACGAGGCCGCAGGCCGAGTGATTCAACCACCCAAGGCGAGTGATATCAGAGCGGACCAGACACTCCTAGAGTGGTATATCTATCTTATAAAATGGCCACACGTGTTTTGGGAGGTGGGTGGAAAATAATCCTTTGTCTAGCTGGTAAATGATATGCTGGCAGAGTTCAAAGTAAGTCCTGTGTTTAAAAAGATGAAAAGTGTGTGCCTCCTGTTAGGTTGTTTTGGTTTATAATAATGCCTCTGTGTATCTAGTAAATTATATGCTGGCAGAGCAATAAAGTAGTCCGAAGTGAAAGTGAGTGATGAGAGGGTGTGACGGAAGGGTGCTCACGTGAGAGCGTTATTAGTTGAAATCTTTGAGTTAAAGATAGCAGCTTGACTTTCCTTACCACTGAACAGTTGCAGAGTGGCACACGGAGCAGTGACGCTGAGTGAGTCGGAGCTAGCTATAGCAGACGTTAGTTTCAGAGCTAGAGCTGCCATAGCAACACCTGCTCTGGCTTGCCTGCCTTTGTAAAGCTGCCGACTCCTCGGTGTCTCCTGCTCTGCTGTACATACACTCTGCAGCTTGTTTTAGTTAAATTAAGGAAAGTCAAGCAAGGAAAACACTTTTATCTTCTTTAACTCAAAAGGACTTATTCAACTCAGAACAGCTTGTTACTTCACGCGACGCGACCGCCTCGGTCACGCTTATACTCAGGTAGGAAAAGAAAAGTGGTGAACATCGGGCAAGTCTGTGTAGAAAGGGAGATTTTTTAACTGAAAGTGAGAGTAGGAAGTAAGAGAACTGTAGTTTGTCTTTTTTTTTACACAGGTTTCTGTTAAATGGGCTGCATTATGTTGTTTTTAGAATTTAGGGTGGTGAGACAGTGTGCAGTAGTAACAGTGTGTGTGTGTGTGTGTTGTATGTGGCTGCTTAACTGCATTAGGCGTGGGTGATCTCACTGCTGGTGAGAAGGTTTTGAGGCTGGAAAGTAGTTTAGGTGCTGAGTCGTACTGGGGCGTCGGTCGTTGGAAATAATGCCGGTCATGTGATGCATTGTGTCCAATCATGTTACTGGAATTTCTATGATTTTACCACCCCATTTTATAAATATATATATATATATATATATATATATATAGATATAGATATAGATAGATATATAGATTTATATATATAGTGGTGTCCCCAGGATGAAACCTAGTTCTGCTGCATTTTGCAGCACTCTGCAGAATGCTGCAGCAGACCTACTGACTAAAACAATGTAATTTCAATGGCAATTAGTCCCTTTTGAGATGCAGGAAATGTGACACTGCCAGGATGAAGTGAATGCCACAGTTTCCTGCATGACAAATGGGACTAATTGCCATTGAAATTACATACTAACATACTATTTGCCAGTGGATTAGGCCTTACGGTCTATCGAGTCTGCTCGAACCTTAGATCCTTAGTTGGGTGCCGAGACCCTCCCATCCCTTATGCTCCAGAAACCCCTATCATCCATCCCCACTCCCCGGGACAGGCCATCATCTGATACATCCACTTTCTGTGTCTGTCCCACCCTCTCTTGAAGCCCTCCACTATGGATCTCTGAACCAGCTCACCAGGCAGTGCATTCCAAGGGTCCACCACCCTCTCAGTGAAAAACCTCCTCCTCTTTTCCCCCCTCACCCTTCCACCTTCCAACTTCAAACCATGCCCTCTGGTGATACTTCCCTGCTTTAGTCTAAAGATCCCCTCCATGTTTACCCTATTTATTCCCTTGAGGTACTTGAAGACCTCAATCATGTCCCCCTGTCTCTCCTCTCCTCCAATGAAAACAGGCAGAGCTCCTCAAGTCTGTCCTCATACGTCAAATCCCCTAGCCCTCGTATCATCTTTGTTGCCCTCCTCTGTACCCTCTCCAGGAGCTGTATGTCCCTCTTCAAGTGTGGTCTCCAGTACTGTACACAGTACTCAAGGTGTGGTCTAACCAGTCCATTGTACAGTGGCAGAATCACTTCCTTGCTCCTAGAGGTGATCCCCTAATGATGCATCCCAACATCCTGTTTGCCTTTTAGCCGCTCTCCTGCACTGCTCAGGTTATTCATACATGCATCCACCATGACCCTAGGTCTTTTCTCCTATTGAGGCCTCCAGTGCCTCCCTCCCAGGGTGTACCTGTGTTTAGGGTTTCCCGACCAAGATGCAACACCTTGCACTTGGTGATATTGAAATTTAATTTCCATGTGTGAGCCCAGCTTTCCAGGGTGTCCAGGTCCTTGCAGGGCCAACCTCCCTCTTCTCCCTCAACTACTGCTCCCATCTTGGGTCATCCGCGAAGAGACTCATTTCACCTCTATACCCTCCCTGATGTCCGATATGTATGCATTAAACAGAATCAGACCAGGACCCGAGCCCTGCGGTACCCACTACCAACCTATCTAGGGTTCAGAGCTCCCACAGACCACTACTCTCTGGGTGCATCCAGCTAGCCAGTTTTCAATCCATCTGACCATCAAAGGGCCTACTCCTAACCCCATCAGTTTCTCCACCAGACCATTGTGGGGACAGAGTCAAACCTTGCTGAAGTCCAAGAATAATACATCCACAGGCTTACCCCTGTCCAGTTCTGATGTTACCCATTCATAGAACTCCACAAGGTTGGTTTGACATGATCTACCTGGCACAAACCCATGTTGCCGACTATCCAGACCTCCACCTCCTCAAGTACACCCCCAATCGTTCCTTTAGTATATTCTCCATTAATTTTCCCTCCACTGAGGTCAAACTGATGGGTCTATAGTTACCTGGTACTTCCCTCAACCCCCTTTATGGATTGGTACCACATGTGCCTCTCGCCAATCCCTAGGTACCCTCCCTGTCTCAAGTGACCTGTTGAAAAGCTCTGCCAGGGGTGCAGCCAGTATGTCTGCCAATTCCCATAGTACTCTCGGATGAATGCCATCCGGCCCAGGAGATTTGTCTTTCTTTAGGGCCTTGAGGGCTAACCACACCCTTTTGGCGGAGATAGCATCATCCATCCCCTCCACCTTACTGGCCTTTTTATCCTTACCCAGATGTGACACCCCTGGGGTACCTCTCCCTCCCTCTTGATCCATTTCTGTTGCTCCCCTAATCCCACTTACTGCCGCTTCTATCCCCTTCATGCCTTGCTTTGTAGATATCCCATCCCACTCCCTAGTGAACACAGAGGCAAAGTACTCAATCTGCTGAGATGGCCCTTAGTTTTTCTCCACTCCCCAATGTACTGGAAGAACCCCTTTTCCCCTCCATGTATCCCCTGTGCCAGCCGCTGCTCTTTACTGGACTTTGATCCCCTCACCATATGGGTGACTTTTCTAGATGCAAGCTGGTACATTTCCTTATCCCTATCCCCTCTTGTTGTTTTATATTTTTTGTAGGCCGCCTTCTTTTCTCTGACTGCTACCTGTACCTCACTGGACCACCAGCATGGTTTATGTGACCTTGCTCCCTTACGTTTCAACCTAGCGCAGATCCTGACTGCCTCATGAAGTCCCGTTTATGACCTCCATCTCCTTTCCACACTTGTCATTGAGGTAATCCTTCAAGTGATCCTTGAGAATATTTCCCATGCCCATAAAGTCTGCCCCCTGAAGTCCACTGCCAGTGTCCTAGATCTCACCCCTCCCCATGCTTATTTGAAACCAGACAGTATTGTGGTCGCTCCCCAGTCAGGGGGTCCTGTACAACCATATCCACAGATCCCCATCTGCCAGAACAACATCCAGGACATGCCCCTCCCTTGTGGGCTCCATCACATGCTGTGTTAAGAACACATCCTGGAAGCCATCCAGCAGCCTCTGCTCCTTGGCCACCTTAGAGGACATGGTTCCCCAGTTTGTACCTGGCATATTAAGGTCCCCCATCAACACCACTCCTTCCCTTTTGGTCCACACTGGGCAATGATGTTGTCCAGCAAACCATCCTCTAGAACATCACTCATCCTGGAGGGCCTATATACTACACCCAGCTTGACCTTATCTCCTGTTGGGATCGTAAGGTGACCCATAAGGCCTCCACGTTTCCCTCTGCCTCTTCTACCCTAGCAATTTCTATGTCATCTCTAATGACCATAGCCACTCCACCCCCTCTGCCCTCCTTTCTATCCTTCCTAAGCATAGTGTACCCCCATACATTTAGGTCCCAGTCATGGTTTTTGTTGGCCCACATCTCCGTGACCACTGCCACATCCACCCCAGACAGCATGGCCTGGAACTCTGGCAACTTGTTTCCCAAGCTCCTGGCATTTACAAACACCAACCCCCACCCCTTATCCCTGACCCTCTTTGTCAAACCCCACCCAGATTCCTTATACTTCCACCCTCCCTCTGCTCCTCCTGAAACCTCCACCCCAGTCTGTTTCTCCCCTCCCCCCTTGGGCTTGAAGGCTACTCCCCTCATCTGGAGAAGAGGGCTTCTGGTCAGCCCCTCTCTTATCCCTTCCCCCCTCACAAGTTTAAACCCCACCTTTCTTGCATGTAGTCAGCCATCCCCTGTTTAAGGACTTCCTTCCCCAATGGGGCAAGATGAAACCTGTCTTTGGCATATAGTCCCTTATCCTCCCAAACTCCATTCCAGTTCCCTAACACCCCTTAACCCACTCTTCACCCCACTTCCTGAGCCAGTCATTAACCTCCTGTGAGCTTCATTTTTTCTCCACTGAGGCCTTTGGTACTGGCAATATCCTAAAAGAAATGTTGCATCCATTATCCCGACAGACTCTGGCAAGTTCTTGGAACCTTGCTTGGATTTCCAAAACACTATTTCCCTCTAGATCATTAGTTCCCAAATGCCAGGAAATCTGGTTTCCCTCCACAATCCCTAACCATTTCCAGACACCATGAACTTTGCTCTGTGCACTGTCAGCCCAGAGATACTCACTACCTTCACCTGGCTATGGCATCCACCCCTGTCCCTCCCACTGGATACCCCTAATTATCGAGTCTCCCAATAACAGAACCTTAACACCACTATCATCCTTAGGTTACCTCCACTATGCCCTCTCAGCCCCCTTCCCCTTTATTCATGATCTCAATTCCATGGAGTCTTCCTGCCTTATTAGAGACCCCTTGTCACCCTCCCTTTCTGCCTCCCTTGCTATTTTGCCCACTTAACTCAAACCCCCTCTGAATAGGTGTCCCTTTAACCTCTCTCTTATCAAACCATTTATCCTGGCCCTGATGGTTTCCCCTTCCCCACACCACCATCCTTCCCCTTGTAATAGTACCCTTCCTCCAGAGGCTCTCTGTGGGTCCCCTTTAACTAGGGCCCCATCCTTGGTACTGACCCCCTGCTGAAGGGGCTCCTCTCCACCTCCTTGTCTCCCAGTTTCTCTCAATCATGCTCTCCTCCCTCATGTCTGGAATATGTTGCATCTCCCCATTTGCTTAACATATATGTTTCCCTTCTACCTCTGGGACTATTTCTATCCTTTCCATAGCCGATCTGTGATGCCCTATTGGTATCCGACTCCATCCCCCTGGCCTCTGTATAAGTTTCCTCATTTCCACCAACCCCTTCCTCTCCCTGTAGGTTGCTTAGTAGCTCAAATTTATTGTGACACTCTATGTCAGCCTCCATCAAATTACCAGAGTTTCCCCTGACTGCACCTCTAAACTGCCCCTCTTCTTCCCCTCTTGCTCTGTTCACCATAGGAGCTCCCTTCCCACAGTCTGCTGTTTTAGGCTTCCACACAACAGCCCCTCCTGACTCTTCCCCCTCCACTCTCTTTGTATTCAGAATGTTCACCCCGTACGCTTTCCCCTTAGCACCAACTTCCCTATCTAAGGGTCCTCTGTCCCTAATATCCCCCCTCCTGCTTGCTGTAACATAACGTCCTGTAATTTCAGAGCGTTGCCCCAGCCTCCCCTCAGCCCCACCCTTCTGCTGCCCATATCCACACCCCTTATCCTTGGACACCCCCCCAGCTCCCCAGCTTTCTTCTTAACCAATATACCTCACTCCTGATACAAGATAGCTGTCTACAGAGTGGGCAGCCTCCATCTCTCTAGGCCCAATTTAGAATTATTGCCATCCCACAGCCTGTGCAGCCTACAACCCTTCCGAAGATGCCTGCCATGGTGGAATATGGCCACCCTGTTTATCCCCCTCTGTTTATAATGGCACACCCCCTTTTCTCAGTCCCGTTCCCCTGGAATACAGTTTCTCTCTATACTGACTGTAGTTATTTACAAACCCAATTTCAACCCCACCAATAAAGTTCCCAAGTCTCACAAACACATACAGTCCAGTGTGTGTTCGGTCCCACTAACAGTGTGTGTAAGCAGACATCAGGTACTGTATGATGTCACAGGCCCACCAGCTCCTGTTGCTTCAAATTTCAGTCCCAAACAGAAATACTCAGCCTTCAATCCCAACCCCAGTGGCTTTTCAGTATTTAAGAAAGCCTACAAAACAGGGTGGGTGGGAGGTTCTTCACCAAACACCAGGCAAACAACACATTTAAATTTCCTCTAATTAACCTGCCAAACAACTGTTCCCAAGCCTCCAATTTTACAATATCACAGCCCAAGTAACAGTTCTAATTCAAGGTAATAATTTTTAACACATAGAACTAATTTCACTTACAAAACTATTCAAATATTTCAGTTAAAACAGAATATAACCCCAGACCTCTGTCCTACCAGCCTGCAGCTTAAGTTCCCAAGTGCCACAGCCCAAGTAACAGTTCTAATTCAAGGTAATAATTTTTAACACATAGAACTAATTTCACTCACAAAACTATTCAAATATTTCAGTTAAAACAGAATATAACCCCAGAGCTCTGTCCTACCAGCCTGCAGCTTAAGTTCCCACGTGCATTGCTCTATTCAGTAGGTCTGCTGCAGCATACTACAGAGTGCTTTAAAAGTGGATTTCATCCTGGGGATGCCACGATATACACACACGTGCTCTCACACACACACACACACACACACAGTGAGGCTCGCCAGGATGAAGCCCAATTCTGCAGAATTCTGCAGTAGAGTTACTGCACCAAACAATGCAGTTTCAATGGAAGTTAATTGCTTTTGTCATGCAGGAAACCTGTGACACTGTGCTTCATCCTGGCGGGCTTCACTGTATATGGGGAAAACATGATGGCTGGCCATTGAATACACTATTTATCTGAAGGAGTGGACAGTGACCTCAGGTGACCTCGTGAGTGGCAGAGCATAGCAGATCCACGAGTGATGGTTCCTGAGGTCACTCTCCATGAGTTCAGGTAAACAGTTTATTCAACAGCTGGCCATCACGTATTCCTTTTATACAATAGGGCCACATACCATGCATGCTATTGGATAAATCTGCATACCACTGGATAAATCTACATACTATTGGATAGATGGAGTTTACTTAATGGCTGTAAGATTTATTTAATGGCTGTGAAGATATATGGATTTATACAATAGTTTATCTGCTCACCCTATTGTATACAAATATAGATTCAGGCATAGATATAGATGTACTGTAGATATAGAAATAGATATAGTTCAGCCACAACAATAGGTATGGAGAATAATTAGGTATGTAGACCATTGCTATTCCATTTCATTGTTTGGAGCAATCAGTGAGCATTCAATGGATATTTAATTAATAGTGGGTTAGTATTTGTTTTGGAAAAATATGTATTTATTTATTTATGACATATTCTTCATGTACACTCTGTAGCCTATCACCTAGATAGCTTAATTCACAGTGTTTAGCAAGACAGATAAATTTGATGTTACCTTATCCTAATTCAATATTTGGTGGTCTCCCTATCCCTTTAATCATAACACTATTATACCTTGTGCAACACTATTAATCATGGATTGCCACAACTTATAGAACACTTCACTTTGTCCCACTGAGTTGAGCTGTATGCTCTCTAATTTTACAACATTATCCAGTTGTTCAGCCAGTGAGAAATATTTGGTGGTAGTGAGGTCTTACTAATTCAGTGCTGTGCAGCTGTCTTTCTAATATTCACTAGAGCTAGGTCCCAGTGCCTTTATTGTTTTAAGTTGTTGCCCTTGTTAATTCTTCCCCAAAATAAATTCTAGGGGATGTTAGGCAGGGGGTAGCCCCACATCAGCTGCATAGTGGAAGACACAACCTTACTACATGTTAGTGCAAAGTGGAGAAAGTCTCCATCCTCTGCTTTACATTTGGGTCACAGTGGGTCCCTGGTAGGCTTAAACCTATGTAGCTTCCATGGGGTTAAGTACGTGCTATGTAAGAAGTTTAGCTGTACTTTCATAGCCCATTAGTTCAAGAACACATATACACATATTTGACAACCAAATCCCAAGTTTTCTCATCAGTGACAATACCCAAGTCAGCAATTAGTCCTGTAGTGCTCTATGGAGCAGTATAGGGACTGCAGCTTGTATCATTCTATAGAATGTTGTGAGACTTCTTATGCTGGGTAGGGGTTTTGTATTATTTCTTCTTCTCAGGATAGAGAGGGAATTACCCCTTGCAAATAAGATCTCACTTTCATATAATTAAAAAAATCCCATTTGTATGCCAAAATCTTGTTTGAGGTCACTTGAAGGATTCCAGGGCTCCTCTCACCCACCCCGCTTTAATGGTGCCTGATGAAGGAAGACATTATATTCTTTATTCCCCCAAAGGAAATTTGTATTGAAGCCTTTGAGGACGGATCATGTGGTGCTCCTATGAGCTTGTGGACTCCACATCAAACCTTGCCTAGTTGTCTCAGAAAGGGGTTCTTACCAGGTGGGAACTGATTCTGTGTACAGGTGCCTGATAGGAGATTCTGAGACAGCCCATCATCCAATCCTTCTTTCTCCAGGGGTACCCACTATGGGTTATCTCCATTGGTGGTATTGGGTAGGAACTTGGCAAGCTGGCCAGCTCAAAAATATCTAAAGTATGGCAGAACAAAACCTCCTTGTTTGATAGACATCTGTAAGATACACTGTTTTATTCTTGCCATTTTACCTACCCACAAGAACCAATGTAAAATACTATTTAATTGTTTAAAGAATTTTCCAAGGACTTTTATGGGGCAACTTTGGGCCAGGTAAAGACACTTAGGTAAGATACTTCTTATAGTGCTCATTCTGCTGATAAGATTGATAGGAAGGGTGTCCCACTGCTCACATTCCTTTTGTATTCCATAGAGCAGGGCTTGTAATTTTATTTTAAAGATGTTTCAGCTTTCTAGGGATTTTGATGGCTAAGTACTTTAGAGATTAAACCACTCACATGTTAAGTGGGTTGTGGTCAATATATTATGTACAGCCTTTTTCCAGGGCCATGATCTTACTTTTAGACCAGTTTGTGCTATGGCCTGCCAGTTTATCATATTCTTCTATGGGTTCTTGGACCCTGAGCATGATATTACTGGGCTCCCTCAGATAACACAGCAATTCATTGGCAAATAAGGCCAATTTGTGGTGTGTTTCCTATCCATAGTCCCTCTATTTACTCTTCCCATCATATTGCAGCTGCCAGGAGTTTTAATAAGGCCACAAAGCAGAGGGAACAGTGGACACCCTTGCCTGGTGCCTCATATTGAAATGAATGGTTTGGCTAGGATGTCATTAACCAGAATCTGTGCACAGGCTGATTGTACAGCATTGAGATGCATTTTACAATATTGGATTTGAAGCCAACTCTTTTGGAACTTTGAACATTTTCTCCCACTCCACACTATCAAATGCTTTTTCAGCATCCAGGGCAAGGTTCCCCACACATTCCTCAGCTGATCTCCCCACCCACTGCCAGACCACATTTAGAGTGTGCCTGACATTATGTTTGTCTTGCCTACCCTGCACAAAGCCTTCTTGATCTGGGTGTATCAGGATGTGTAGGACCTTTTCCAATCTACCAGCTATTACTCTGGCTAAGATGTTGTAATCCACTGTAAAGAGAGAGATGAGCTGGTATGATCCACATTGCCAGGGATTCTTGCCTGCTGTAGGAAATAAGATAACTATGGGGGACTGCATGAAGGGTGGCACTATACAAGAGGGCAGATTCTCCTCCAACATATCCAATACTGGTTCTTTTAGTTCAGGAAAGAAGATTCTGAAGAATCCAATGGTAAAGCTGTCTGGCCCAGGAGCCTTTTCTCCTTTCAAATGCCTAGCTGCATTCTCCACTTTCTCCCAAATTATGCTGGTTTCAAGTTGGTAGGACAAGGGCTCTGACAGTGTGGTGATAAGTATCTTACAAAAGAAAGTATCCAGTTCCTCAGTGGTTGGATGCACCTCTAATGCGTACAGGGACTTACAAAATTCTCTAAAACACTCTCCAATTTCTGTATCTAAACTCTTAGTTTCCCAAGAAATAAGTGTTTGAACAATATTTTGGCATGTTCTCTGTTTCTTAATTGCCAGGCAAGGCATTTTCCTGCCCTATATCCCTTGTAGTAATGACCTGTTTGGAAGTTTATTTATTTATTCATTTATTTTGTTTTTGTTAACTGGGTAAGTGCCCTGGACATAAAAATGCCTATTTTCAGTCATGACCTGGGAGGTTATAATGTAGTAAATACATGGCAAGAACAGATACAACAGTTGGAGGTGGAACATTATACAACAAGGCAGACAATCAATATAGTATTGTGCTAGAATACAGCAGAGGTAGATGGTACAAGGTATATATAGTTGTAAACTTACATAAAATATGTTGGGAAGAGGAGGTTCAGTGAAAGGAAACAATACAACATTCGAGAATAAGAGCATAACAGGACCACATGTTCAAGGTTGGCAAGACCACAGCATGGGAGAACAAAAAAATTAGACATTAACAGTATAAATGCTAGACCTAGGCAAAAATGCCAGTAGGCATTGGGTTAATCAACATAAAAGGAAGAGGCAGTGTAGGAGGGAGAAGGGTGAAAGCACAGAAGACAGGCAGAGAAAGGGTTTTTGTTTTGTTTTCCAGTTGTTTAACCAGGAGAGACACACTAGGCTGAAAGCTTGTTTACTGGTGCGATCTAGGAGCACAGGGAAGTTAAGTGACTTGCTCAGGGTCATACAGTATGCAAGTGGGGGCTGTGGGATTCAAACCCAGGTCTCCAGATTTGTAGCTGGAGCCTTAAACCACCACACTATACTGCCTCCCAGTTGTTTCCTAGTTGAGACAAGGGACAGGGGACAGAGAGGAAGAGGGAAGGAGGTATAATCCAATGTTAAATGTCAGCGAGGCAGAGCATAGAGGTGCAGGGGGGTCAAGTTTGGTCATTAACAGCAACATTTCTTTCTTGGCACTGCTCAAAACATTTTAGGTTTTGAAGGGCAATGTACCCGACTGGGTTGGCTGAGTCATATGGGATACCTCTGTATTCTTGAAGCTGTGCTTTAGTTTAGCTATTTGTTGTTCATCAATTTTCCTCAGCTGGCTAGCAAAGGATATTGTAGCACCTCTCAAGACAGCTTTTAAGGCTTCTCACTTAGCTGAAGCAGATGTTTCACCTCATCTGTTTGTTAGCAGGTACCTTTGCATTTTAATGAACTAGCAATATTCATACTTCTTTAAAAGAAGTGACCTAGATTCAGGTGCTTTTTGTGACTTGTATGTCCCATCCCACTAAATTAACCAAATCAGCACAGGGGCATGGTTAGTGATTGTAATTAACCAGTGCTAAGCAGAATTCAGGATAGGCAGGAGAATCTGCAACACCAGAACTGCATCCAGTCATGTGTATGATGAGTAGGTGTTGGAGTAATACATGTACTCTCCACCAGAAAGATTTCAATGATGCCATGTATCTGTGCAGGAGTGCTCTCTTGTTAGGCTAACTAAGGCTCTGGAGCTTTTTCGGGGGCAGAGTCTGAGAAGATGTGCCTAATACTGAGTGTGTAACACAATTAAACTCACCCCAAGTAGCCAGGGCCCTCAAAGTCTATCATGTCGACTGATAGTTTGTGAAAAAAATCTGTGTTACCAATATTAGAAGCATAAACTGCACCTATGCTAGCTTTCTACCAGTTCAGCTGTGCAGTGGTGGCCATTGCCACTTTCAATGATATCTTAGGGTATGACGTGCCACAGCCCAATGCCCTTGTTCAAAACTGCGTTCATCTAAATGCAGCATTTCTGATATTGGGACTTACCATTTTGTACCATCATATGCTACAGTAGTTTTGAAAGTGGTGATGGCTACCACTGTATTTGTAAAAGCACATATTGCCTGCTTGTGTCTATTCAGGACTGTAACACTACCCTGGAAACCAGGGTCTTAGCCATATAGTAGCTCCCCTGGGCTTTGAGGTAAAATAAGAACCATATCATTCCCCACCCCAATTTTTAGACATGTGTAGCCCTTCCCATTCAGTCATATGGGTTTCTTGTGGACACAAAATATCTGTCTACATTCTATGAATCCTACCCAGTATTCTCTTCCTCGTGACTGTAGTTTTTAGGCCATTCACATTCCACAATCTAATCTTGAGTTCATCTGCATTCATAGGGGTAACTAAGAATGGGTTTTGCTCATTGACGACTGCATAATCAATATGGCAATGCTACTGTAAGTTGAACCATGAAGCCTTTTTAAAACTAGTAACCTTCAAACACCCTGGTGCCCTGCCTGCCCCCCCTTCTACTGAGTAGATCTACTTCTGTCTCCAACTGTGTCCTGTTTTAGCTCTTGATAGGTATTTCTGAGTACAGTAACCTCCTGTTCCCTACCCTTTCCTGAGAGAACCAGTATTCCTTACCCCACTCTCTAATTACTTCCCATGTAGCTCAACTGTTGGTGAACGTCAATCATATGAGAAGAACAAAACAAAATCCCAAAATAACCCTCCCCATCCTGTATCCAAGTCATTCAGACTTAAAACAGGTACTCTCTTTCTGGTATGGTGGTTAACACATGCTAATGAACCCATTACAAGAGAATCATGTGATAATAGTAATAACCATATTATTTTAGGCTGGTTCATAGGTCCAGGAAACTGGGCTCACATCCACGCTCTTCTAAACATCTGAAATTTTCTCCAGTAAAAACCAACACTATTTCTGTTTTTTAGCAGGCATTTTCAAGATGTTCAACACAGCATTTAAGGAAACATTTTAAACCATAAAAAAGAAGTGATTTACAATTAGTTTTTGAAAGGTTAACCCTTCAGTCCCCTGACCTGTTGGGAACTAAAGAAACACTGAGACCACTTATGTGCATGGGGGAGGGGGGGGGAACAGTGCATCAGAACAGTACAGTACTCATCCGGTTTCATCAGATGCAATTTGAGAATCCTGGAGAGAGAGAGAGAGAGAGAGAGAGAAAAAGCTCCAGTCAAAGACACTTAGATGTGTCACTCTGTGTGACACAACAGTATTTTGGGGCAATGATTCAGGGTCGTTTGTCAGTGTCTAGAAACTTTTCTTCCCCATTGTTACCTGCAAACCACAAAATAATCAACTGCTAAATTCACATGCAATTGAGGAGGTAGTGCTACTATAAGGCATGTCTCTGCTAACTGGTGTGTTGTCCCATGCCTCTTTTCAATTTTCAGCTAGGAACAAAAATTTTCCAATATTTTCTGGTGCTTAGTGATGACAGTCCTCTGTCATTTATTTATTTGTTTACTGAGTAGGTGCATTGGTCTGAAAACCATTTTCCCAGGCCATGGAGCTGGCACAATAAGACAAAGAGTAAAAAGCATCAGGAGAGAGTTTACAAAGCATTGAGCAATTAAGTACAGAAGAAATTAAACAAAGGTAGCAAATATACAACTAATAATATGTACAGGAAAGCAGAGCAGCACATACTAATAAAGAGGTAGTAACTGTTCCACTATTACATGTACAAATAGTAAGTAGCACATTACTAGTAGACCAGTCAGGTAACAATGTCCTGGCAGGTAGAGGCTGCACAATCTATATAGATAGGTAGTATGAGATTGAGTGGAAGTAACATGGCGAGATCAGCCATAGGGACAAGAGCATGTGACAGTGGACTGTAGGTGTGATCTGAGGATAGAGTAAAACTGCAGTGGGAATCAATGGCTCTAAGGGGGGAAGGAAGGCTATTCCAAAGGGTTGGGGCCACTGATGAGAAAGCCCTCTTGCCCATGCAGGGGAAGACCTGTGGGCACTCCAGCATAGGGCTTGTGGAGTGGTGAAGGTTATGATTAAATGTCTTAGGCCTAAGGAGGGAAGAGAGAGGGGAAGGGAAAGGGTTCTGAGTTTCAGCTGGCAGTGTCCAGATCCAGTGGTTAGTTTTTTTTTACATAGGTTCGTGAGTGGTCCCTCTCCAGGTTGCATGTTTGTGAAGGCACTTCATAGTGCCTGCATGCTGTCAACCATTTGCATCACAGAAGTGCTCGCTCTTGCTGTACTTTGCTGCAGTGAGTCCAGATGCAATCGAGTAGGAAATGGGCTTCCCACCTCTGTGCCATGATGCCCTTTGACCACAGGACCCAGACAAAATCAGCAAATGAAGGACATACAACATTACCCACCCTGACAGTTTTGATTTATTCCAGAGTGATGGGTCCTGGCTTTGTATGAGGAGACCCATGTTAGAGATTTTTATGTAACAAGGCTGCTCAGGCCTCAAGTAGTGACACGTAGGAGTCATGAGGTTCTGGTGCAATGGGTTTATTTAGAACATAAGCCTGAATAAGGAAAATAGTTAGTAGATATTACTGGTGCCATATATTATTTTCGTCAGTGCCCATAATCAGACAGCTGAGGCAGTGGTGCATTACTGTGAGCATCCGTCTGTGATGGCATCTTTGACATTTACAAAATCGTCAGCACGTTGCATGTTATCAAAACAGCATGGGAGATGGCCAGGTGTGAAGAATCTAAGTTTAGAGGGTTACAGGTGCTCAAATTCCTTTCCTTATCGATGGAGCTTCTCCTCAACATCAAATAACTTTTCCTGTTGTAACTACAGGCCTCTACTAAAGTCTTAGAATATGAGCACACAGCCCCCAATCCGCTTTTATGGGCCCATGAGCTTTTGCAACTCTGAGGATTTTCTTTCTCTGGAAACCTGATATATTTTATTACGTAGTGCCATGGTCTGTTGTGTTTCCAGGCCACTGGACTTGTTAGCCAGGCAGTGCTCCAATTCTACTTTAAACTGAAACAGAACAGCTTTAAATGTATTTAACACAGACACACAGTGGATAATTGGAAAATCATGTAAAAACCCACTAAACTCCAACAGCTCATTCAAAATGGCTTTTCTATTATCAGTAGCAAAAACATACTTCACTTTTAAAACTATGAAACACCTCCATGCAATATTAACAATCATAGTACACAGTATTACAATGATTTTGCAGCACACTAAAAGAGCCTGTGAATTCTCTAGGAAAATGTTTAAAAACATAATATTTACATAAAGTTCCACTTATATTTCTCATATTTCTCTATTTATATTCCTCTCTTTAAGGGCAGTTGCTTTAAAATAGGATTCTTGTCCATCAGACACCATTAGCTCATGATGCCTGTGGACAAATGCTATCATAATCCTCTGTTTAGGAACCAGAATTGATTATGATATACATGATTATGACTTCACAAACAGGATATTATGGCACTGAGTGTAGACAAGCAGCAGGAGCAGGTAAAGTCCAAAGGACACAGGTTATGCAAATTTTTTACTGTTAGAGAATAAATCTTGGAAATACTACATTCTGTATAATTTCCTGTTTTCTCCCAGAGGTATCACACGCCTTTAAACATAACAAGATACTTCAAGCTTCAAACTTCAGGCATCAAGCTATCCTAAGGGTATGAACAAATAAAACCTTTCATCGATCACGTCCTTCTACCTATAGGCTATTATTTAAGGACCTTCAATCTCAATATCTCACTATCCTCCCATTTCCACTGCCTCCTGTATGGCCTTCACCACTTTCATAACTCCCATCCCAGCTGGTCATCCTCCTGACTTCCTGGCTGAGTACTGACAACAAAATAGTTATTCAATGCCTCTGCTTTTTCTTCTGCCTCACTCAATGGTTCCTTCCCCTCCTCAATGATCTGCAGCCCCACCTCGTCCCTGACTGTCTTTTTGCTTGTTATGTATTTAATACTAGATTTATTATTCCCTTTGAATCCCTGTGCAGTCCTAACTTTCAGACAAGCCTTGGCCTAGGCAATCTTGGCTCTGTATTCCTTCTGTAATGCCCTATACTCTACCTCTATTACTTTATTACCAAAATCCTTAACTTGCACTTTTGTGTGTGTAAAACTACATTTTTACCACATTATTTTGAAGAGTAATTCATTTATTGGTGGATCCTGCTTAAAATTTCATATACAGTAACTGTCAGTATGAGCAGCATCCCTGACTGCCCGAGGCTGTCATCACAACTGGGGATCAGCTGTGGTGATTCAATTTGCTGATATTAGCATTGGAGCTATTTAAACAATGATAGTTAGTTATGCTCAGTAAATATCTAGATAGTTATGGCTATATCACAGGAAATCCCACTGAAATGATTCCCTGGGGTATACAGTACCTAGCTATAGTGTGACTTTCTCTGGGTCCCATTGTATCTCCATTCTGCTGCTCACCAGTCCCACTACACTCCTGAGACAAAGTACAGATCACAGAAGTGGAGTGAATGACACAATGGATAGTGTCAGTGTCCACACCATGACCCTGACCTGACCACAAGTGTAGTTCCATGGAATGGCTGGGATCAGGTGGGCGGTGGTGGTGAGTGGGGACTGTGCATAGATCTGGTGTGGGGGAAGGTACAAGTTGCAGAGTCTCCCTGACCCCGCTTTAATCAGTACATGATTCTAAATTGACACACAGCATGTAGGCTTAATACACAAGGTCCTAAATAACTCAAAAACTGTTTCCAACAGCATCAGGTATAATTTACACCTTACTCTAGTTTGAAGCTTCTGAAGCAGTAGTCTAGGATCTTCAGAATTCCTACATGTGCTTAACAGGCTGAATTAGTACCCCACATGTAAAATGGTCAGGAGCTCAGCCACTTGACCTATTATCTCAAGTAATAGAGTACCTTGAGGTCTTTAGATAGGGGGCCCTTAATTATAATATATCACTTCTGCTTTATAAACTGTCTCTTTTTGTTTAATGACTTTTAAGCAAAACAATATTTTGGAAGTGCACTGAAACTCTTTAATTGTTGAAAAAAAGGTATTTTGCTATTAACATTTATCTCTCAGCATTCCTGTCTTGGGAATAACTTATTTTATTTGTATTTATCATGTTATTAATAGACTAGCTGTTGAAACACAGATATGGGAATCTAGAGACCCAGTTGGAGTCTCACTAGAGCACATATGCAATTCTTGATTTTGAGCTCTTAGCCCATAGTGTTTCAATCTACCCAACTTTTTTGGGGGCATTTCTTCAATTTACATATTCTTTGGCATTCAGCTAAAGCAGTATTTGTATAATGTTCATTTCTTTCACAATATAAACACTGCTGTAGAGCATAGGCATTGTTTCCATATCTGTATATAACATTTATTGATTAAAGCATTTGAGTATCAGTTGTTAATATTAGTTGATGTTTTTGTTAACACCAACAGTTTTTCCCAACATTTACAACAGTTCATTACCCACTGTGGTTTATCATAGATATCAATGAAGCTGAATTACCAAAGGCATGTTGCTAGCGTTCATTGTAAATCACAGCTTGTTTCTGTACTCATACAGAAAGCATTCTTTTAAATCTTTCTGACTTCTAGACCTCCCTATAATAGGGATGCTCTTTTGGCATACACATGTTTTCCTAACACATGTATTTTGGATTTATGTTAACAGAAACCAGTCCTGGAGCCACCTTATATTGAAGCACACCATCGTGTCTGCACCTACAATGAAACAAAACTAATCACAGTTAAGCTGCCACACTGTGCACCTGATGTCGACCCCTTTTATACATATCCCATGGCGATAAGATGTGACTGTGGAGTGTGTTCTACTGCCAGCACTGAGTGTGAAACCCTCTAACGTTCTCGAAATGCTCTCAGCTCAAACAAGTGAGCGCACTGCTATGTTTACTCACACAGCTGAACTTCTCATAGTCCATCATTAGTGAATATGCAGTCAGTAAAATAGTCAAACATTATGTGCAGTAGTACATTTTAGTACAGTATGGTAAAGATGACTATCAGGCTTTATTTAAAATCTAAGGTTTCCATATCACTAATGTTCCATGATAGGCTTTAAACCATAATACATACTTATCAAAATGTTCTCTATAGACAAGAGTGCTGGTACAAAACTTTTCATACTTTGTTGCAATCATCAGTTATAATACCTAACTACTGACATTAAACAAGCTGTAACACCTTTTGTGGAGGTCACATATACTGTATAGCAGATTATAGTACCTTTCTGTCTATATTAGCTATATTAGTTGAAAGCAAAAAAACACTAATATAAACAGACTGCTAATATAATCTGCCATGTTAATTGTACTCCATCAGTAAGTATTGAGTGCTAACTATATCAAGTGCTAATATGTACAACCAGTCATCATGCTAAATACATCAGGTGCTAATAATAACTGCTATACGTAAACACTACTTTGATATACTGTACTGTATGCTTCACAGCTCTCATGAAGCTCCAAACAGCCAATGTTTAGTTTCTCTAGTGCTCCCCCATATATGTTATATAAAATAGTTTAAAAGGGAATCAGACTTATGACAATAAATCATTCTATACTGACAATACAGTAAATGAGTGAAGTCAGTAGACTGTCACTGTCTCCCAGATATTATTCTAGATATATTCTAACTCTATTTTGTGAACACATTTTAATAGAACTGGATATGAACCTTTAGCTGAACTGGGGGAATGCAATTAACAATATATGTAGTTTGGTTAGTTTCAAGTTTTTATGAAAGGAAAAAGGCATGACAGGTTAGGCATTGTACCATAGTAATGTTTAAATGGGTGCATTACAGGCTGACAAATGTGTATTCAGTAAACTGGACACAGCTCACCAAAATAAGCTCTAGAAAACAGAGCTTCTAGGGAATATGTGGGTTTCAGTTTTGAAAGGTGAATGTCTAGAAGTTCTATGTTCTATATATATAGTGTAACATATATATATATATATATATATATATATATATATATATATATATATAATTATATATATATATGTATGTGCATTAATACCTATGTAAGTGTTTATGAATTAAAAATGAGTAAAAGTGGAAATAATTTGCTAATATATATAGCTTTTTTGAAATATGAAAAAATAATATGTTTGTTTTATTAGATCATTAAATAAGCTATATTTGCATGTAACACAATCAAAAGAGAAATTACTACATCCTTATATGTTTTTATAGTTAAAAGTTATATTCCTGATGAAGCTGCGAGGTTGAAGCAGTGAAAAGCTGATATCATATGGCTTTTATCTGTGCTGAATTAAACAAGAAATAAATTGAAAAAATAAAATAATTTTGGTGAGCCGTGTCCAATTTACTGAGAATAGACATTAGTTTGAAGTGCTGGCTGGATTCTCAGCACAGATGCCTCCCAGTTTGTCTGTGCTTATATTCTAGGTTATATCTAGCTGTCTTTCTAGTTGGTTTACAGGCTGAACTGAAAGTGAGGGCTGTAATGCCCCCCCCCCCACAAGATATATTCTAAGCTATAATTCCAATCCTGGAATGCTTTGTTCTACTTAGCAAGTGCTCCCATTACTTATCTCCTGTGTGGCCTGGGTGCTCATCATGTGTGGGCCATGTGGGTGGCAAAAAGAAATCTAGTCACCAGAGCTCCATTTTTCCTGATTTTCCTCCCTGGAGAGAGGTGGGTGTGCAATGACACCCGGCAGCCCTGTGCATGCTCTCATGTGCAGGACATCAGTAGTTGCCACTCCTCTCTTCTCCTTAGACAGAAACATAGAAACACAGACTTTGATGGCAGATAAGGACTGCTTGGCCTACCCAGTCTGCCCATTTCTCTACTATTGGATAAGCTGCAGATTCTAGTTAACCAACAGCCTACTTCCTCCTACCCCCACTGTAATTGCCTTATGGCTATCCCATTCATTCTTGAATTCCCCCACTGTTTTTGACCCCACAACCTCCTCAAGAAGGTGGTTCCATGTGTCCACTACTCTCTCCATGAAAAAAATATTTCCTTACATTGCCCCAAGCCTTCCCCCATTATCTTCAAATTGTGTCCCCTTGTTCTTGCACATCTCTTTTTCTGAAAGATGCTACCCTCTTGGACTTTGTTGACTCCCCTGAGGTACTTGAAAGTTTCTATCATGTTCCCCCTTTCCTCAAGGGTATACATATTAAGCTCTTTTAGTCTCTGTTCATATGGCTTCTGTTGCAGACCCTGCACCATTTTAGTTGCCCTCCTCTGGACAGCTTTCATCCTGTCTACGTCCTTGTGGAGATGGGGTCTTCAGAACTGCATGCAGTGCTCCAGATGGGATCTCACCAACTGTCTGTACAGAGGGATAACAACTTCCTGTTTTCTACTAATAATGCCTCTTCCTATGCATCCCAGTATCTCCCCAGCCCTTCTTACTGCCTTTTCACATTGCTTACCTACCTTAAGGTCGACTAATATGACTACCCCAGGTCCTTTTCCATTTTTGTTGTTGTTAGTACCTCCCCCCATTCTGAACTATTCACCTGGGTTTTTGTTTCCCAGGTGCATTACTTTGCACTTCTTTGCGTTGAATCTAAGCTGCCATACTTTTGACCATTCCTCCAACCTTGCCAAGTCTCTTCTCATCCTTTCCACCCTTCCTTGTGTATTAGCCCTATTGCAGATCTTTGTGTCATCTGCAAAGATGCATATTTTTCCTTCCAGCCCATCTGCAATGTATCCTATAAAGACATTAAAGAGGACCAGTCCCAGTACTGAACCCTGCAGTACCTCACTAGTAACCACCCTTTCTTCAGTGTGTACTCCATTTATTATTACCCTTTGTGTCCCGTTGTGCAGCCAATTTGTTACCCAGGCTACCACCCTAGGACCCACTCCCTGGCTGGTTAACTTGTTTATTAATCTTTTATGTGGGACTGTGTCAAATGCCTTGCTGAAATCTAGGTAGGCCATATCCATAGCCCCTCCCTGGTCTACTTCTTTAGTCATCCAGTCAAAAAAATTGATTAGATTCGTCTGACATGACCTTCCTGCTGTGAATCCATGTTGCCTTAGGTCTTGTACCCTGTTGGACTCTAGGTACTCAACAATTCTTTCTTTCAGAAGTGATTCCATCAGTTTCCCTAGTACTGAGATCAAACTAATAGGTCTATAGTTTTCTGCCTCTGCCTTGCTCCCATTTTTGTGAAAGGGAATCACATCCACCATCCTCCAGTCCTCGGATACCTCCCCATCCTCCCATGATGTGTTAAAAAGGGTAGTCAGTGGTGTTCTTACCTCACAGTTTCTGGTTCTCATGCCCCCAGCCATTGCTGGGGGTTTGGCTTGCACTGGGCACCATCCCTCCATCCCTAAGAGAGTAGAGAAGTCCTCCAGGTGCTCCATCCTCATCCTTGACCAGTCCCCTGCAATCCAGGTCAACCCCCAAAACCAATCAGCTGATGTGACAGCAGGTTAGGTGCCCAGTGCCTCAGCCCTGCAATCAACTGGGCCAGCTCATCTGAAGTTTTAATGCTGTTCTTATTTATCTAGAGAGCTATTAATTACAATAACTGTGTGGAGAATCACATTTACTTATGGATGCATGCTGATTTCCTCACTTCTCAATTTTGTGTTGCAAATTGTTATTGTTCCTTGCTGAAATTATTTGGATGCTCACCAGCTCATAAAATACAGCTACTGATTCAAAAGTGTTTAGGTGTCATAGGTGACACAAAGTAATTACTGTAGATGGTCTAACTTATTTGCATTTCTTGTTTAAATACTTTTACAAGAGAAATGTTATTAACTTTCCAAACTAGTAGATTTCACTGTTAGATATTTATGCATTTCATGTCAACATTTTGAAAATCAAGTTTTGTTATTTAATTATAAGTTAATTTATTCTACAATAGAGATCTATGTGGTTTTGATTTTTTGTTTTTCCATCAAATTATACAGTATGTTTAAAATTATGTTAGATGATTCTTTTTCTGTAAAACTGACTGTTGCTTGCCAATAGATGGGAAATATCTAAACTGAAATAAAATACCTATTTAAGTTATATTATGTGGATTAGCATTATTAACTGCTTTAGCTGCACACTTGCAATCACATGCATCAATTCCTGTCTAAACCTAATAAAAAAGATCAGTATCATGAACACTTTAGCTCAATTGCACTAATTTTCCTACAAACTGCCTCATGGGTATGTTCACATCAAGTGTTCTAAATGTCTTAAACCTATCATTTCTTCTCACAGCTATCTGAGGTATTCACTTTTGTTTCTGACTCAATGACTTGTCAATACTAACTTGCATCTCACTTATTTATTGTAGTCTTTTGATGTACATCCAGTGTATTTGTGTATCTCCTTTTTATAAATGATTTTGTTTTTATTTTTTAAACTTCAATGTTTGTAAATAAAACAAAACAATTTACAGTAATTACATGGAAGAAAATATAACAAATATGCAGATTTTCTATCACACGTTGTATTACAAATTAAAAAATAATAGGTTTCAACTATATACTGTGTCAACATATACTCCCTCATTTAATGAAGCTACCATTCTGCTATTTAAGAAGGACAAGAACCATTAAATCGAGGTTCTTATAATCCAGTATCATTTATCAATTCAGATGCCAAAATCTTGGTGAAAATTTTAGATACAAGATTGGGTGCAGTTCTTCCTAAACTAATTCATTCAGCCAGAATGGTTTTGTCAAGGGCCAACAGCTTAGATCTAAAATCATATGAACCCCACATCTGATAGATACGTTTAAAAACTCAGCTATGTCTCTGCTTTCTCTTGATGCAGAGAAAGCATTTGACATATTCAGAAGAGACAGAGCAGGCAGGAAGGGAGGAGGAGTGGCACTGTATGTGAAAAATGACATAAGGGCCACACAGATCCAGGAGGAACAAAATTGGGGAGAGATACTGTGGGTTAAGCTGGAAAGGAAAATGGGGCCAGCTATTCGCACAGGTGTGGTCTATAGACCACCAGCCCAGGAGGAAGAAACAGATGAGAGTTGATGCTAGCCATCCAAAGGATGGCTGACAAGTGAGGTAGTACTGGTTGGAGACTTCAATATACCAGATGTGGACTGGAGCATCCCAGCAGCAGCATCAACTAGGAGCAGATTTATCCTGGACTCCTTCAGGTGCCTTCCTCAAGCAACTGGTCATGGAACCAACTCGGCAGAAGGCAATACTGGACCTTGTGCTCACAAACAGGGACAGTGTGATGGGGGTAACAGTGGGGAGCACCTGGGCAACAGTGACCACCAGTCATTGTGGTTTGAAATCAAGAAAGAGCAGAACCAAACCACACAAAAACACGATCCTGGATTTAGGGGGGCAGACTTTGGGAAAATGGGGAGATGCTTGAAAGAGGCATTAGGGAATGGGACAGGAATCAGGGATTGAGGAACAGTGGGCGTATTTAAATGGGGATTATAAGAACAACAGAATTATGCATTAAGCAGGTTAGCAAGAGGAAAAGAAAGAGGAGACCATTATGGTTTTCCAAAGAGGTAGCAAAGAAAGTGAAAGCCAAAAGACTGCATTCAGGCAATACAAAAAGACACAGGCAGAAGGGGATAGGGAGAAGTACCAGGAGAAACAAAGGGAGGCAGGGAAGTCAGTAAGGAAGCCAAAGCTCAGACAGAAGAACACATTGCAAAATCAGTGGTTAAAGGGGACAAAACCTTTTACAGGTACATAAGTGAAAAAGAAGGACAAAGGGAGGATAGTTAGACTGAAGGGGGAGGATGGGAGCCGCGTGGAGGATGACAACAGTAAAGCTGACATATTGAACAGGTATTTCTGCTCAGTCTTTACTAAGGAAGAGGGGGGTAATGGGTCTGAAGGAGTAAAGGGTGAGAATGGTGCAGAAATGGACACAAGTCCCTTTACACGAGAAAGGGTCCTGAAGGAACTGGAAGTAATAAGAGTTGACAAAGCAATGGGGCCAGATGGGGTGCACCCCAGGGTCCTTAAAGAACTAAGAGAGGTGGTGGCTGAACCTCTGGCTATCCTGTTTAGCCAATCACTGGAAACAGGGAGGTACCCAAAGACTGGAGGACAGCAGATGTAGTCCCTTATACAAAAGTGGGAACAAAGAGGAAGCAGGGAACTACAGACCAGTCAGCCTCACCTCGGTAGTGGGAAAGATCATGGAAGCACTACTGAAGGAGAGATTGGTGGAACATCTGGTTGTCAATGGACTACAGGACCCAAGGCAGCATGGTTTCACCAGGGGAGGTCATCAGACCAACCTCATTGAATTTTTGACTGGGTGACTAGGAGGTGGATCAGGGGAGGGCAGTGGACATGGCCTATCTGGACTTCAGCAAGGCCTTTGACACTGTGCCACATAGAAGACTATTACACAAACTGGGGAATATGGGTGTGGGCAGGACAGTAGTGTGGTGGGTGGGTAACTGGCTGGGTGGCAGGACACAGAGGGTGGTGGTAAATGGCTGTCACTCCACAGAGGGAAGAGTGACCAGTGGGGTACCACAGGGATCAGTGCTGGGACCGTCCTATTCAACATCTTCATCAGTGACATTGCACATGATATAGAAGGCAGAATTTCACTGTTCGCTGATGACACAAAGCTCTGTAACAGAGTAGACACACCAGAGGGTGTAGACAGAATGAGAAGGACCTGCAGAAACTTGAAGAATGGTCAAGGGTTTGGCAGTTGAAATTCAATGCAAAGAAGTGCAAGATAATGCATATGGGGCACAAAACCCTGGCACAATATATCAGTTGGGGGGTGAGGATATAGCATGCACCAAGCAGGAAAGGATCTTGGGTTGTCATCTCTGATGACCTCAAGGTAGGAAACAGTGTGACAAGGCATCAGGTAAAGCAAATAGGATGCTGGGATGTATAGGCAGGGGCATCACCAGCAGGAAAAGGGAGGTCATAATTCCGCTATACAAGACACTAGTGAGGCCCCACCTGGAGTACAGTGTACAGTTCTGGAGACCATACCTACGTAAGGACATAGACAGGGTAGAGAAGGTTCAGAGGAGGGCAACAAAGATGGTGCATGGGTTGCATCACAAATCCTATGAAGACAGGTTGAAGGAACTGAACATGTACTCCCTGGAGGAGAGGAGGGAGAGGGGATATGATAGAGACATACAAGTATCTCACAGGGAGGAACAGGGTGCAGGAAAACACTATTTTTAAGCAAAAAAGATGTTTCAGGACTAGAGGGCATGGGATGAAGTTGGAGGGAGGACGATTCAGAGGAAACATGAGAAAGAATTTCTTCACTGAACGGGTGGTGGACAAGTGGAACACCCTGCCAGAAGAAGTGGTGGGGGCTGAAACAATCACGGGATTTAAGAATGCATGGGATAGACATAAAGGAATTCTAGAGGTCAGGGGTAAGGGGAAATAGACTTCTAGGAAAACAAACTGAACTTACAAGCTCAAATGGGCAGACTAGGTGGGCCATAGGCCCTTATCTGCCGACACTGTCTATGTATCTATGTATCTATGTATTTGAATAGGATTACTTGAAAGCAGTTGTAAAAAAATTTAGCTTTGGCCCAAATTTTAGATTATGGATTGATGTATTATATTCCAACATTTCAGCCAGGGTGAAGACTAATAAAAACCTCTAAGAATCTTTCCCACTTCAAAGAGGCACCAGTCAGGGCTTCCCACTTCCCCTCCTCCAATTTTTACTTTAGCGATTGAGCCACTCACTATAGCCATCTGAGATAATAACGATATTAAGGGCACAAAATATAAGGGATATAAAACATAAGATCAGTCTGTACATAAACAATGCCTTAATATATACTGAAAATCTAAATCAAAATTTTGAAGCATTAAATAAGTTACTGTTAGAGTTTGGTGAAGTTTTGAGTATAAAATTAATTGGAATAAATCAGAACTTCTAGAAACTAAGTCACACTCACACTTCTTTCAATTCCCCCTGAGTATCAATATTCAGAAAATTATACAGCTAAAATATATTGGTATATTTATAGATCAGGACCTCAGAAAACTATTTGAACTTAATTTTAACCCCCAATCTCTAAAATCAAAAAATATCTGGATCATTGTGAATCCTTATCAATGACCCTTATGGGTCGTACAAATGTAATTAAGATGAATGTTCTACCTAAATTCTTATTTTTGTTTCAGACCTTAGCTATTCCTATAAATGATACTTTTTTAAGGAGCTTGAGAACTTAATTTAAAAATTCTTAACGAAAGGTAAAAGACCAAGGTTAAAAATGGAAAAGATGTATATCCCTATACAGCTAGGAGGCTTATCCCTTCGAAATTTTCAGTGGTACTATTTTGCCTCCAACTTGGGAATAGTATACAAATGGTTTCATAAAGATCATATGTGATATCTTGCCAAATTGAATCAGCCTCATGCCTTTATAATAAAATTAAACATGTACTATAACCCAGACCATACTGACAGAAAATAAAAGATCTCGTCATCTGTACTAGTGTAACATGGATATACATATGTATCTACGGGTTCAGGGAAGGATGAGGTACCTAGCACAAGAGACCTAGGTTTGGCTACTCTGCACAGGGACACCCAAGTAAATCCTACTACAGGAAGCAATAACTGTAATGTCCAGGACCAGAATTGGGATTTTTCAGTGTGGCTTTATTTATTAACTCACTGAACATAAACAAAGCACTGCATGGTCCCCCAAAGAGCTACATTACTGTAATGCAGATTAGAGGTTAAACACAGTGGTTCATTTGAGGAATGAACACATTACTACAGATGTCTGGCTTTGGACCCACCAGGCACTCAGCCCGGACTTTGCATGCACATTGGATACATAGCCCAACTGGCCCGGCTCCCCTGCTGGCCACTCGACTGATGGTCCACTTGGCGAATGAACCCAAACTTTACTTGGAAAGACATCCCATCAAACAAGGAGGCTCCCAAACTGTGGCTCCCTACACCACTTGAAGTCTGCAACTCCTAGAGAGATTTGTTTTCGTACTTCCAATCGAAACTCCCATCAAACAAGGAGACTCCCATCCAACAAGGAGTAATTTTCCCATCCTGTGGCTCCCCACACCACTTAGAGTCTATGACTTCTAGAGAGATTTTCAAGTTGCGACCCACGTCTGGGTACCCACCCCATCACTGGCCAAGCGCATGAGGCAAGTAGCAAAAACACAGAAGAAATCCGTAGAGGTGGACCTGGTTACTAAAGATGGGGGGTTTTCCCACCTCCAGCTCCCACAGCCCATACCCGGCCATTTCTCTGGACACACAGAAAACTTTAGACTTTAAAATGTAGAATGAACGGTGGATGACCTGAAGCACCCACTCTACAGCAAACTTTAAATCCATTTAAACTTTAAACAGTTGACTGCTCTATTTGTTTGTCCTAGTTGACATAGTCCTCCCAAATAACAGTCCACATTTATTTCCCAACTGAAGAAAAAAGTTGTTTGCCCCTTCCAATGGAGCCAAACACTCACCCATTCGTTGCAGGTGCCCCACAGGCGAAGTACTGTAACCTTTGCTGTTAGACATGAACAGACTGAAATTAAATCAGGCAGCTTCCTTCCCATGGTGGGAGAAGGGGATTGCCCGTGGAACCCACAGAGAACTTTCCTTCCCCAGAGGGAGGGGGGCACTGAGACCAGGGGAGCGGTCTCCACCACTTTAAAAAGGTAAAATACAGGAACAGTTCCTTTTTTCTGAGTGAGAAATCACACTGCACACTAATGCTTCCTTCTTGCTTAAGGACAAATGGAAGACTCACTTTTGAATTTCCCAAAGTTCTAAACTTCACTCTCTGAGCTGAAGATTCCAAATGTGGCTCATGCAGCTGCGACAGTTCTATAATGATGTCATCTTTCAAGTCTCAGCTGTGACTGAGGACAGAGTGAGACAGTGTGAAACCCATTTATCTGGAGTTTCACAAGCTGCCTTCCCTGCCTACCACTAGGTCTTACTGGGATTCTAGTAACCCCGGGTAACAAAGGGGTTGCACTCGCCCTTGGCCAGGAATTTGACTGTCCCCAGTCATTATGCACCCGGCCTTAGGCCATCCCACCCTATGTGCTACCTGTGGAGGGGGGTGATCAGGCTCCCTCCTACCATGTGCAAGCACAGGTAGGCAACACTAAGGGCCTAGAGGCCTATAGCTGACATATCAGCCTCTATTCTATCCACTTACTATGGACACCTAGTGGCTCTGGTAGAACCATCCAGAGCATAGCCCTGATAGATCAGCACTGTGGCCCCTACTGCAGGTCAGAGCCATAGCCTGTCCATCCCCCTAACCCTCTAGGGAAAACCTATCTGCCTCTAACATAACATCCCAAACAAAAACAAAACCCGGGGACCTCCCCGACCTTGGGCAGCCTGCAACTTCAACCTCTAGCAATAATAACACAGTACATTTAAATTCTACATCATAAGCACTGATGAGGGACTCCGATGAGCCTCCTCCTCTTCTTGTCTTCTCTTCTGTCTTCCAGGAACACCTGTAAGAAAAGACAAAACAAAAAAAAAAACACATCCTAATCTGCATGTACAGTCTATCTAAACAACAACAATGACAACAACAACAACCCTTACCACACAGAAAAAGCACTGAACAATCCCAAAAAGAAAAATATTTTTTTTAGAAAAAGGTAGAAAACAGTATTTACATTAAAGTACAATGACATTGGTAGCAATACACCTTTGGGGGGATGGAATGCCCTAAATGTCCCACTAGTGACTATAAGGCCCGAAGGCCAGTCCATTAAAGAGTCTCTCCTGGGCCGGAGCCCCGTGAAGCATAGTTCTTTAAGGCAATAATCCCGAAGGGGAGAGTCTTTGCGGACAGTTCACACACTGTTTGAAGTCTGTAGTGTAGGGTGTGTATTGCAATGTCGTAAAGATAGAATAAAAAGGTTTTTTTTGGACTTACCAGCCTCTTGAAGTATTCGGAATTCACAAACCTGGTCCCTTCTGAAGACTCTCCCTGGCAGTATTTCTTCTGATACAGCTGGACGGACACCTTCTGGGAACACACAGGAGTGCACATCTGGAAACAGCTGGGCTGATGTCATAACTGGAGAAGGAACCTTAGAACAGGAACAAAAAGAAAAACAGCTGGTCTGACGTCATCCGATTACCAGGTGAGGAACAGGAAAACAGCTGGGCTGGTGTCCTCTCTGGATCTGAAGTCATCTGGTGGTACCAGTAGATGGTTGCTGAATAGGGCAGTACACTGTGGACTGAAGAATACGGGGCACCTGATTCCTTGTTTATTCATATTGGCAGTTCAATAAGGGCACTTCACAGTCTAGATGTGGCAGTATTGACTACCACTGCTTGGCTCTCCATTTTGTAGGCACGGGCTTAATTACTGGGAGGTCCTTGCACTGAGGCCAATAGTAGAGGGGGTCAGGGGCTTGAATTATTACTCCATCTGGACGCACATAATTCACACAGTGGGAGACTTCACGTCCCTCTCCATGCACTATTCTCACTCTGTCCATAAACAGTGTTCTGCCTCTCTTCCGCTGTGTATACTTTTCGTGGAACAGTCTATTCTTTACATGCTGGTTAGCCCCAGGATGCACATGTTTCATTGCTTCATCCCATATCCAGGATTTCCTGCAGTTCTCAATCTCCTCTCAGACTCTCCGAGGAAAGGTAGGAAAGGTCATACCAAAGATTTCATTGGCCTTTCTACGAACCAGTCTCTCCTCTTTACTTGCTTTGGTCAATCTGAGACCGCTGGCCTGGCTTGGGGGTGGCCAGTCCTGGTTCTGTCAGCTTCGCATCCTCAATGAAATTAAAAATGGATCCCTGACTTTTTCTTCGTTCCTTTCTCACAAGGCCACATAGGTTCCCCCTCATCTTCCTCTTCACTGAGGATCTGAGCCCAGGAGTGAGCAGTAGTTCTCACTCCTGAGACTATCCATTCACCACTGAGAGTGGAGGTCGACACCTCCCATTCAAAGGCCACCCGCATCTCATCTTCACCTTTGAGACTTGGGCTAGGCCCCCCCACCCAGGGGGCTATTGATGCTTTATCTGAACTTGCCTTCTGAGATCCAGCATCCAATGCTTCAATTTCAGATTCAGCCTCTAATTCTGCACTCTCTAACTTTGTACCACACTCCCCTGAGGGACCTTCCTCCACAGGCTCTGCCTGATGCTGTGTGCTTCCAACTGCAGATTCTTGAAGTTGTGTCCATGTGGGAGCCAAACGAATTTGAGGTGCTTTATACAAGCCATATTTTTGTAGACATCCAGCACAGTGAGGAATCATGAAGACATCCCTTCTAGCACTCAAGCACATCTGGCATACACGCACTGGATAATTAGGAATTGCCACATCAGGAGGGAGTTGCCCTCTACAGCACCAATTTTCAATATCTCTCAATCTATTTACTGCTGCTGTTACTGCAATCCGGGCATGATCCGGGTAATGAGCTGGTCCTGAGGCCATAACTGTAGAAAAACAAACAAAAGTTCACTGTAACTGAAAGTCCCACTTTAAATGAACACACTCTGTAGCTTTAAAATGGCTCCTCTGCTGCTGTGTTTACTTTACTACCCCACCCTGTAATGGCGAGGCAGCACTCCTGTGCATCAACATTCAGACTCTGGGTCAAGCCACTGCGCACCCGATTTACATCAGCTACTAATAACTTTTACTTCAAACTGCACAACTTGCTCTGTTCTGGCTGTTCACACATTTACAGGATTTTCATTGGAGTTTTCACTTGCTGGCAACATTCATTTAATTACAGTCCCTTTTAAAACTTCAGGTTTCAGTACAGGATTGCCTGCTTTTACTAGTGTTGAACTTATTTTACAACCCACAGTCTCTCTCTGGCTGCAAACTTTAAACTGAGGCTACTTTCATTGCTATGTACATATTTAATGGCTTTACAGACTTACACTTGCCAGCAGGACATCACACAATCGCTACTTGCAAAGCGACTATACAGCTGCACACACATTTTATATGGCATTATCTGAAAATCACTGAATTGAGTAGTTTTAATTTGTTTACTCACTGTTATTGTAGCAGATTGCTGTGATGGGGTAAAAAGGCCTGCAGCCAGATTTTGAAGGCCTCAGATTGCAAACGGGTGGGCAGTCTCCGCGATCGTAGTATTAACCATTCAATTCACTGATCCCATGATCGATAAGCGGGTTGAGCCCGATTTTTAACTGGAAAGTCACTTTTTTACTGTTTACAGCGCTTTGAACACTTCGCGAACGCTCCTCCACTGCCAGTACATGCACTACTCTCTGTCTCCCTCGCGAATGCTGAAGCAGACTCTGAAGAGCTGGCTGAGGGGCCGGACTCATGGCAAACTGGCCAACCACACCACGCCATGCAAATGAGCCTCTTCTTCCTCATGAGGGCCTTCCTCATGGCGATCGTCAGCAGGCAAATTTAAACTGAAAAGATGCACTTTTTTTCAACTGACTCTCAGCACGGGAGCCCATTTCAACCATGTAACATTGCCATTAACGCTGCAGTCTCTAGCATTGCACAGAAAGCATTTCCAACGTCCAGGGCATAATTTCTCTGTTGCTACCCCTAGTTTTCCACACTTTCCTTCACAGAACTTTATTTTAAAACTGACAAAAATGCTGTAAACTATGTTGATGCAGGACAAGGACACACACTTTGGCTTTAGAGCTCCTTGGTAAACAGTTGGCATTTTTTAAACAGCAGCACAAGATTCAAAGCACACAGCACACACTAGGGAAATTGCTTCAACTTTTTTGGGCTACCAACTGCCAGATAGCCAAAACACTAGCCTACTTGTCCAAGCGCCTTCCTTCCCAAACAAATCCAAAGCAGTGCCTCCATTTTTGTAACATGGATATACATATGTATCTATGGGTTTGGGGAAGGATGAGGTTACCTGGCACAAGAGACCTAGGTTTGGCTACTCTGCACAGGGTCACCCAAGTAAATCCAACTACAGGAAGCAATAACTGTAATGTCCAGAACCAGAATTGGGATTTTTCAGTGTGGCTTTATTTATTAACTCACTGAACATAAACAAAGCACTGCATGGTCCCCAAAAGGGCTACGTTACTGTAATGCAGATTAGAGGTTAAACACAGCGGTCCATTTGAGGAATGAACACATTACTATGTCTGGCTTTGGACCCACCAGGCACTCTAGCCTGGACCCCTTGTATGCGATTGGATATATAGCCCGACTGGGTCTGCCTCTGCCGCCACTCGACTGACGGTCCACTTGGCGAATGAACCCAAACTTTACTTGGAAAGACATCCCATCAAACAAGGAGGCTCCCAAACTGTGGCTCCCCACACCACTTGAAGTCTGCGACTCCTAGAGAGATTTGTTTTCGTACTTCCAATCGAAACTCCCATCAAACAAGGAGACTCCCATCCAACAAGGAGTAATTTTCCCATCCTGTGGCTCCCCACACCACTTAGAGTCTGTGACTCCTAGAGAGATTTTCAAGTTGCGACCCACGTCTGGGTACCCACCCCATCACTGGCCAGCTTATGAGGCAAGTAGCAAAACACAGAAGAAACCTGTAGAGGTGGACCTGGTTACTAAAGATGGGGTTTTCCACCTCCAGCTCCACAGCCCATACCCGGCCATATCTCTGGACACACAGAAAACTTAAGACTTTAAAATGTAGAATGAACGGTGGATGACCTGAAGCACCCACTCTACAGCGAACTTTAAATCCATTTAAACTTTAAACAGTTGACTGCTCTATTTGTTTGCCCTAGTTGACATAGTCCTCCCAAATAACAGTCCACATTTATTTCCCAACTGAAGAAAAAAGTTGTTTGCCCCTTCCAATGGAGCCAAACACTCACCCATTCGTTGCAGGTGCCCCACAGGCGAAGTACTGTAACCTTTGCTGTTAGACATGAACAGACTGAAATTAAATCAGGCAGCTTCCTTCCCATGGTGGGAGAAGGGGATTGCCCCTGGAACCCACAGAGAACTTTCCTCCCTCCCAGAGGGAGGGGGCACTGAGACCAGGGGAGCGGTCTCCACCACTTTAAAAAGGTAAAATACAGGAACAGTTCCTTTTTTCTGAGTGAGAAATCACACTGCACACTAATGCTTCCTTCTTGCTTAAGGACAAATGGAAGACTCACTTTTGAATTTCCCAAAGTTCTAAACTTCACTCTCTGAGCTGAAGATTCCAAATGTGGCTCACGCAGCTGCGACAGTTCTATAATGATGTCATCTCTCAAGTCTCAGCTGTGACTGAGGACAGAGTGAGACAGTGTGAAACCCATTTATCTGGAGTTTCACAAGCTGCCTTCCCTGCCTACCACTAGGTCTTACTGGGATTCTAGTAACCCCGGGTAACAAAGGGGTTACACTAGTATGTTATGTAAAATTTGGGATAGGGTAAAAACATTTAATAATTTGCCTTCAGAAATCTCCTTTCATTCCCCGATTTATCTGAATAGCCATTTCAGCCCCTCTCTGACAGAATGGCTATTTCAGCCCTTTTCTGACAGACTCATTTTTAAAACCCGGTACTATAGGGGGCTTAGCAGAAATAGGGCACCTATTCAATAATAATGGCCTTATGGAGTTTAACATTCTGAAAAACTCTTATAGTTTATTTAATTCTCATTTCTTTAGCTATCTACTAGTGCTGTACAGAATGGGGAATTCTGCCACAAAATTAGCATGGAATGATCAATCCCCCAGTGGAATTTCTACCTGCATTTCACTGGTTGTTCTGTAAAATTCTGACTGCTGTGATCCACAGAATAATATTCTGCAGAACAGCATTTTCCATGGAAAAACATTTGGGAACCATTTTTTTGCCATGGAATTCCACCATTCTTTTCCCAGTGAAATTCGACAGCATTTTGGCAGAATTTTGAAAATTCAGTGAACTTCTGTTCTGCCAGATTTTGAAAATTCTGCACAGCACTAATACGGTCCCCTCCACTTATAGCGCCCATGGTTTAAATGGGAAGTTGATTTTTGTAGGCAGATTACATTTTCCACTTTCCGGTGCCACAGGCTTTAATGTAATAAATGCCAGTTATAGTGTTCTATGCTAACCTTCTATTTTGGGCAGATTAGCCAGATTAGTTGCTGGTTAGTGTACCTCAGGGTATTAATTGTGTCCAGTTCATGTGCTATGCCTTGTGTAATGAATATTGTTGAACTGATACTTTTATTAACACTTTGAGATGCACTAACTACTGTCAGTAAACTCAATGACAGTGGATGGGGGCCCTTTACGTAGAGAGCATTTGCGGGCAATAGCATCCCAGATTTTGCAATTTTAGTCAGGTTCCAAAACAACCAACTACACCAAATGAGACAAAAGCGCTTGCAAAAAGTCAGTTACCATGATTAAAGGCTTGTGGGGTCAGCACCATATTCATTTCATGAGAGAGTGACTAAAATACACTTACAGTCCCTGTTACTTATAGCGCTGGCATCATGTGTATTAATATTTAATTTCATACCACAGAACATGTTTACTCCTGCTTCCTCTCACCAGCATTATGTTTTTACTTCAGCTCTCTTTCACAAATACAGGCTTAATACAGTATTTTCATTTGTAATTGCTTTTAAAGAACTTTCGGCAACACAAACAATATACTGCATATTGTACACTGTACAGTACTAGCCACATCTTTTTTAAAAAGGCAAGCAGATGTACCCAGCTTCACATCACAGCAATTAGAACTAGTAACTCTTTGAGCAGGGATTTTGGGTACTAGGGGCAGAAACAGGAGTCAGCAATCCCCACTGCACTTTTTGTTTCAAGATACAGTACCTTATTGGACAGCGATATTGCATCCAACTCCTATAGCAGGTAAAATGGTATAACACAGACTAGCCTGCTACAAGCAGCAGAGACTCTATCTACAAATTAGAGATTGCATATTAAAAAATGTGGATGTCTCATCAGGCCCCAAATATGACGGGCTAGAAAATATACTTATGATCTGTATTAATGCTGTATCTTAGGAAGGATATAAACAGAGTGGAGGCTGTCCAGAGAAGGATGACAAAGATGGTGCATGGACTACACCAGAAGATATATGACGAGAGGTTGGAAGACCTCAATATGTATTCGCTAGAGAGGAGAAGGGAGAGTGGGGATATGATAGAGATGTTTAAATACTTCATGGGCATAAATAAGGTACAGGAGGGGAGCCTCTTTCAGAAAAGAAAATGTTCAGGAACAAGGGATCATGAGATGAGACTGGATGGGGGTAGAATCAGGGGTAATGTGAGGAAGTATTTTTTCACAGAAATGGTGGTTGATGCTTGTAATAGCCTCCTTGCCAAGGTGGTGGGGACACAGATGGTGAAGGTATTAAAAAATGCACGGGATAGGCACAAGGGATACATAGTGGCAGGGGAAAAAAGGGTAAGCAAGAAAAGAGGTAGAGGGTAGGAATAATGGGCAGACTGGATGGGCCAAGTGGTCCTCATCTGCCATTAAATGTCCATGTTTCTATGTTTCTGTGCCAAACTAATGTGAAAAATCTATGCTTTTCTTGTGCGGCACTTAGGTGGAAGCTTAACTAACAAAACCAAATAGGAAGAAAGACTGAATTGTAAAATATCTGTGCAGCATTATGACCACTAAAGTGCAACAAATTTAATATTGTCCAAAGATATTATACGCCTCATACTGTAGGTTGAATTTGATGAATCAAAATATATCAAATTTGTGTCCAAGGTGCACTACATTAGTTCGAATACTACAATATATAACGGTGATTTGTCATCTGATCCCCTCTGGGAATGAAAACTCTCCACTCCTGCTAGTTTGGATGTTCGTTGGCAACAGTTTATTTAAATACCAAGTTAATATTTACATTTCATTTATCAATTCAACATTTTACTGATACAGTCTAAATACATTCTTAAAGCAGTCCATTCTTCCATACTCTTTTAATTTCCTTCCTGGTCCTCTTCTTCTTCTGTTTCGCTCCTTCAGGGTCTGGACATCTGATCTGATCCCTCACACCGTCACCAGTACCAGGTACCAACTTACCAGGACTTCCTCCCTCTCTCCCTCTCTCCTAGGTCTTGACACTAAGATCCGACCCCTAGTCTATCCCTCCCCTCCCCTTTAATTCCATGCCTGGTGCTATTTGACCCCAGCCTGTGTTGCCCTGCCCTCCCTCTCCTTCTGCCTACCCCCTTTTTCCCTTCTCTTGCTCTTCCCCTTTTCTTCCCTCCCTTCCCCTTGCCTCCCTATACACAGACCACTTGCTGCCCACTGGGCTCTATCAGCCTAACCACCGGTGCCTCTCCGCAGCTGCCCTGTCTTCTCCCAGGGCCCACTTGGCACCTTATGTTCTAGCCACTCTGCTGTGGCCCTGAACATCTTAGGCCCCATCCCCCCCCCAGCTTCATCCTCCAGGGAGGATGGGTGGGATAAAATTCCCAGCAAAGAAGGCTACCTGATGGCTGCATCACCTTTAAACCCCTTAGGGACCCCAGGTCAGGACCTCCCACAAGCCTCTCCCCTGCCATTAGATCTTGCCCCTACCCACATCAGATGACACCCAGTGACTCATCCTGTGACCTCACGAGTCCCACCCCACCCTCTCTCTCCACTACCTTATCTCCCTCTTTTCTGCTCATTTCCATCGGGGCCATCTGACAGTTCTGGTTGCCTGTTAGTGGTAACCCTATTTGTTATCTGATCCCCTCTGGGAATGAAAACTCTCCACTCCTGCTCTTTTGGATGGTCATTGGCAACAGTTTATTTAAACACCAAGTTAATATTTACATTTCATTTATCAGTTAAACATTTTACTGTTACAGTCCAAATACATTCTTAAAGCAGTCCATTTTTCCATACTCTTTTATCTTCCTTCCAGGTTCTCTTCATCTTCTGTTTCTTTCCTTCAGGGTCTGGACATCAGATCTGAGCCCCCACACCATCACCAGTACCAGGTACCAACTTACCAGGACCTCCTCTCTCCTAGGTCCAGACACTAAGTTCTGACCCATGGTCTATCCCCTTCCCCCTCCCCTTTTTAATTCCATGTCTGGGTGCCATTTGACCCCAGCCTGTATTGCCCTGCCCATTCCTCCTTCTGCCTACCCCCTTTTCCCCTCTCTTGCTCCCCCCCTTTTCTTCCACTAACCCATCTTCAGCTAGGCATTGGAAGCCCTTGCGGGCTACTTCTTAGGACTCCTCTTCTCCACCTCCCTCTCTAGGTCTATTATGGGTCTTAGGAGCAAGCACATGCCAAATTCTGATAGGTGGATCCCATCTGACCTATAAACTTCAGGAGCATCATAGGAGATATCCCTGTGCTGTATATGCACTCCCCCCATTCTGATCACCATACTGGCCACCTTTCTGTTGAGCCGTTTCCTTCCCTTCTCCACCGCTGTAACCTCTCTGAATTGCTGCCACACCCTCCGGGAGGTAATCTCGGACCAGCCAATCACCACCCCTGGACACCACCCCTTTACCCTTTACAAATCCACTATTATGGCTTGTACTAACACCCCCCATGGGGTCTCCCCCAGATCATTACCCCACAAATTATGATAAGCACATCCAGCCTGCTCCACTGGACCCTGAGCTCCTCCAACAGTGCCATCAACTGGACCTATCTCATGCCGCTTATTCCTTTTCATTGTTCTTTCATGTGTTCCACCTCTGTCCACAGATGCGTCCCACCACTCCTGGTTCCTGCAAACTTTTCAGACCAATAAATGAAGGAGTGCCCCACAATCCAGATGTGCTTCTTTGCGCCTGCCGGGTAAAGGGAAAAAACATGAATAACCATTATCGCCAGTACCTTACATATTTTTTATAACAGCTGGACCTCCACCGCCCCACCTTCTCCACCTCCTGTTCAGACCCGCCATGAGTTGAGGCCTCTGAGGCCACCCTAATGTGGAACAAGTGGGGGGAAAACATGTCTGGATCCTGCCCAGCAAACCTTAGTGCCTTCTTAAGGACTTTCCCAACCTGGAAACAACTCCTTAATGGCACAAACCTCCCCGGGTGCCTGCCGTTGCATCACCATGGCATCCACTTTGCCCAGCTGGATGGTTTTCGACCGGACCAGCCGTATGACCACTATGTCCCACCCAAACTTGACTTCGCCTGCTTGCTGACCCCCTTGCCAATCCAATTTCCTCAGGGCCACTACCTCACTGATCCTGAAATCCCCCTTAACCATAACTGCAAAAACAGCCCAGAACAGGCAAGCCTCTTTGGCCGATGTGCATACATGCTGCAGTCCCCCTATTAATTGCCTAAGCAGCTGCCCTGCTAGGGGCCACCTCTTGTCTATCCTCACCCCGTGGCCCCTCTGACAGCCCATGAGCATCCATCTCATGGCCTTCCCCATGGTTGTGTCCAGCCACCCCCTGTCCTTGCATATCCAGGTTATCCCTGCTAACTGTACCCCCATGGTGGTGTCGGCCATCCCTTCTTCCCATCACTTGACCATATACTGCTTCACCTAGTCCTCTGTGACTGGATCAGCCATGCTCAGCTCCTCACTGGCCTAGAACTCCTGGAACCCCCCCCCCCGCTCCTTCATAGGCCTTCAGCCTTTTGGCCGACCATGAGTTCTGGTACAGCCATCTGGCTTTTCCCTTCCAATCTCCCATGGCTGGTCCAGAACCCTGGTCCTGTGTACTGCTGCCTGTGGAGCCAATTCCCGGAATCTGTTCAACTGCAAGTGGGAAAGACTGTCAACAATGTTGTTCTGAATGCCCTCAAAATGTTGTGCTTGAAATGAAAAGTTCAGCTGCAGCCCCAACAGAACCAGCTGCCGCATGACTCTTCCCACTGTGTCAGTGACCCTCCCCTTGTCTATTTATCACCTCCACCACTCCTTTATTGTCCCACCACAACAGGATGCACTTCCCTCTCATCCTGTCACACCACACCTTCCTGGCCATAAGGATAGGGAACATTTTCAGGAATGTAATGTCCTTCCGCAAACCTACTTCTCCCCAAGCGCTCAGCCAGGCTTCTGAACTTCACTCCTCTCTAAAGTAGGCCCCCATCCCCAGGCCCCCTGAGGCATTGATGTACAGCTTGAAGTCTGTGTTATAAGCCTATTCCTCCTGTCAGAATGTGACCCCATTGTAACCTTCCAGGAATTCTACCCACACTTCCAAATCTTCCCGCACCCCTTTTGTAATGTCCACCCAGTGGTGCGGCATCTTCGCCTTGTTTGTTGCCCTTGCCAACCTCCAGGTGAAAGCTCTGCCTAGGGCTTATGGCCTTTCAGGCAAAATTAAGGTGCCCCAGCAGCTGTTGCACCAATACCAGTGGCACCCTCCTACTCCTCCTACTGACCTGCTCCAGTAGGCCCCCTAAGTTGAGCCACCTTGTCCCCTGGGAGGCATAGGCATTCTTGCACCATATCCACCTCTATTCCTAGGAATTCCAGCTTGCATGCTGGGCCCTTGGTCTTACCCTAAGTCAGTGGGATACCTATGGTTCCACACATTTCCTTAAAATAGGCCAGCATCCCCTCTGTCTCTGTCCTGTCACCTGTAATGATCAGAAAATCATCTAAATATTGGTCCACCCATCTATGTCCATATCTTCACCCCAAAACCCACTGCATCCAGGAGCTAAATGCCTCAAATGTCAAACACACCCCCGAACAACCCATTGGCATGGCGTTGTCAAAATACAACCCACCCTCAAACTGAAATCCCAGTGGATCCCAATCTCACAGGCAAGAGTCAAAAGGCAGATTCTATGTCCATCTTTGCCAACCATGCCCCCTTAACTGTCCTAATCATCAACACAGCCTGGACCAAGGATGTGTATGAGACCACTTGTAAATCGTCAGGGATCCCTTCGTTCACTGAGGCCCCCTCTGGGTAAGAGAGGTGGTGGATAACTCGAAACTCCCCGTTCTGCTTCTTCGGTACCACCCTCAATGGAGATATCCAGAAGGTGGGGCGGGGGGGTCATCGAAAGGGCCCTCCACCCTCCTGGCGTGTACTTCCTTCCAGATTTTCCTCCTAACTATATTCTCCTTCCTTCACCAATCCCAAATTTTGTGCCCTCAACACCCTCCTTACCATTTCAAAACCCAATTGAAAACCCCACGTGAAACCCCATCACAGGAAAGTGGCCTTTGCTGCATCCGGGTACCCCCTGTGTCCAGGTCTCAACCACCTCCCAAACTATGGGGTTCATGCCAGGGGAAAAACCCTAGTGACCCTTTCCCCTTTCGCCTTCAGTTCCACCCATAGTTAGAATTGTATTCTCCTCTGCTGTGGCTCCTCCTTCCTCTCCCACTGCCCCCGACTCCCCAAAAGGACTGCTTCTAGTGTTGCCCCCCTTGCTGGATACCCCGGTCACCCCGTGCTCTGCAGCTCATTGCAGGGTGCAGGCCCAAGCACCATGGGCAAACATTTTGGAATTTATAATTGGCCCAATTGCATGAGGCCCTGTTGTACCCCCAGCATGTCTTAGCCACTGGGGGGGGGGGTACACTAGTCTTGCTGTGTTACCCCACGTGCCCTCCTGCTGGACCTGACAAAGTTCTCACCCAGAACTCTGAGTGTGTACAGTCACACCTGAGGTCCCCTTTTGCTGCCATCCATTTCCTGAATGCCTCATCATACTTTAGCCACCCATACCCCAGTTTTGCCTTCTAAGCATCCGTATTTTTTTTTTTATTTATTTTAGTCTTTGGTAACCTGGTAAGGCCCACTAGGTACTAGTGACTGTTTTCAGGGGCTAATCATGACCGTATACATCAGGAAGGGAACTGCAAACTCTAGTTGCTTCTCCAGCAGTAGCGTGCTGTATATCAGGAACCCCGCCTGCCATGTGTGTATGTTTTTTCCATTACATTTGGCCTCCTATTCCTTAGACCCCACTACCGCCAGAGCCACCACCCCATCTCGGATTTCCTCACTGACTCCTTCTGATAATATTTCTTAGCCATATCCTCATCCACCATCTCAAAAATATCCACATACTCTCCCTTCCAAATCTTCTGTTTGATGGAGGAGGGAACATGGTCTCCTAGGGTGAAACCTGGTGGTCCCTCCTATAGTTTCCTTCCCCCTTTTTGCTCCTCGGTGGCCCCCACACCCTCCTTGCCCCCTTTCTTTATCGCTTGTAGTGCCTTCTCCATCTTCTCTATCCTCTTCTCTCTCATATCACCGAGCAGCCCTTCCAGATGCTCGTTCAGGTCACCTTCACTTAGCAAATCTGCATTACCCTTACCTCCTTTAGAGCCTGGTCCAGCTGGCTCTGGTGCAGCTTCTGACGGAGGGACAGGTGAGGGGCTGGGTGCAGCTCTGCGTGGCCTCTTCCCTCCCCTGCTCCTGCCCACCTGCTCCTCCCTTTCTTTTCTGTTCCTTGTAGCCTCTTCTTCCTCCTCCTCTCTCTGCCAAGCCATCTTAATGAGTTCTGTCATTTTGTCCATCAGCTTGGACGCTTCCTCCCACAGTTTGGTGATAGAGACCTGGGCTCTTTTCGGTGCCATCCTCCCTGCTGAGGAATATAAAGAAGCAATAGTGATGAATAGTCTATGTGCCCCATACCTGATGTCCCCACTTGCAGACCTTGCCCTCAACTGTCTCTTGCTTTGTGTACCCTTCTAGGTATCCACCGGTAGTCTCACGCCAGGGAGCCTCATGCTCTCGCCTCCTGCCAATCGCCCCGAAACCTCAAATTCCCTTGCCTCTGGCTCAGAGGATCTACACCTCTCCCCCTTGCCCTTGTCCAGGCCAGCCCCCTCAAGTCAGATCCCACAGCCTGCTTGGCCCCGCAATGGAGGGCCCCCCTGGATCCCAGTCTTGCTTCCCAACCACCAGGTAGGTCCTGAATTCCTACAGGCCCCTTCAGCCACCTCGCCCGGGCAGCCACTTGCTAGGATACCCACTCACTACCCCTTCATGCAAGGGCATGCCTCTGCCTTGTGCCCCACTCCAAAACCACACTCTGAAATTACTCTAGCACCCACCCACTCCAGTGGCCCCTTGGCCCCTCCTCCATGTCTCTGTGAGGGGAGCCGCCCCATCCGCTAGGCCCCGTGCCCCTCCTGGGCCCCTGCTTGTCAGGCCACATGGCTGCTGGAAGCCTCCCCTTGCTGGACCTATTCTCTGGTCATCCAATTCCAATTTATAGTCCACCAGAGCACGGCCCACTGATCCGCCTTTTGGGCCCTTTTTGCTGCAAAACCAATAACACTCTCCCCATGCCCTAGCACGCCCAACCTGTATATATGACACAAACCACTGCTGGAAAAATGCCCCCCCCACCTGGCACCTCCAAAGCTAAGGCCCTTCACGAAAAAGTGGGTGCCCCAGCCCCAGCCTGTGTCTTACCCTGCCAAGCAGAAGAAATCCGGCCCCGATGCTTCACTTCCCAAAACCTTCTCCCTCAGTCCGCTTCCTTCAATCTAGGTCCCTCCACCCAAACTGCCCGATATGCCGCTATGCCAAGTGACCCCTGCCCCCCAGCCCTAAGCTGGTAGGGCCATCCTTCCTCCTCCTGGAGGCTTCCCCACCAGCATGGGCCCTAGATACAGATGGCAAGCCACTTAGCCCTTCGCTGTCCTGCAATTTCCTTCTCCTTGTCTTCTTCCCCCTTTCTTCTGATTTCCAGTTCTGAGTCCTGACTGACCCATGCCCTACCCACAGCCACCAGCATACCCATACCTTGCTTGTCCAGTTCCTACCCCCCAACCATTTCCAGCCATAGCCTCACAAAAATTCCCCTAAAAATGACCATCACGTGGCCTGGCTCGATGGACCCCAAAAATGCCCAAACTCCTGTAGCCGCCTGCCCTGAGCTGCCAGACGATGGTGTTACACCTGAATCCAACCTAGAATGCCATCCGTTGCAGCCCATCCAGTCAGGATGCCACGTGTCCACTCCATCCACATAGCCTAGTCATGACTGCCGACCGCCGATCCATCCCTTCCAGCCTCACTAGTCCAGGGATCATCCACTAAAATACCAGCACCTTTCCCTCCCCACACACCTAACTCTGCTGCCACTCCCAATGGGATGCGATGGGATCTCCCCCCCGCCTTCTGACCATGCTGCTAGGAATTTCCCCCAACCAAGAAATGCGAATTAAAATATTTAATCCCCCCAACTTCTCTTTGAAACCAACCATGAACCATGGCTGGGGGATCAACAGAGGCTGTACTTCAAACCAGAGCTTTTTTACATGACACTGAGCAATCCCTCTACCAGAAACACCACAATATCGCCCCAACTTAGCACAATAATACAGACTATCACAAATTCCTATCAGTCATGACTCTATATCCTAAAATGCATTGCAGAAAAAACAGCCAGAGCCTCTGGAAGCTAAATGAATATCCAAACAATGACTTAAAATTGCAGGCCATGCCAGGCCTCCACGTGGCCACTAGGCCCCATGGAGGCCTGTAGGCCTCCACCTTACCTATCTTGGCATTGAAGTCACCTGTTGCAACAAAGTGCAGAGAACAGATAAAATTCCCAGCAAAACAGGGCTACCTGAGGGCTGCATTACCTTTTAAACCCCCTTAGAACCCCAAGACAAGACCCCACCTGGCCCCTCCCCCTGCCAATCAGATCTTGCCCTGCCCTTACATCAGATGACACTCCAATGACTCATCCTATGACTTCACAAGCCCTGCCCCACCCCCTTCCCCTACCCTATCTCCCTCTTCTCTGTTCATTTCTATCAGACCATCTGATAATTCTGGTTGCATGTTAGTGGCAACCCTATTTGTCCAGTATTGGACATATTTTGGCATGAAGTGCTATATACCACCTCAACAACCTCAGGTGTGAGTTTAAAAAAGTGGACCAATTGGATTATGTTGTGCCATGGTGTTCCTATAGCTGCTGTCCCCTTATTTCAACAAAGGTTAATCCAACTGGAGCTGATCACAGCCTTTAAGTATATTTTGCTGAAATGAAAGGATGCTACCCCCTCCCCCCCCAAATTTATTTCATTGCTGAAGTTTATGGTCTCGGTACACAGGCTAGAACAAGTACACTATACTTTGGAAGATCAACTAGATCTCTGTAACAAAAATTTGATCAATTTTTGGGCTGGCAGTAAGGTCCTATACGGTACTGAGGTTGCTGAATTGAGGGCAAGGCTTGCCTTTAATCCAACTAAACTTGGGCATGGTGCTGATCACATCAGTTCTCTATCTGTTCTTTACATTTATCAAACATACATATGTCCCTTGCTCCTTTTACTCCATATCTAAATATTAATATTAATAGGCATAAACAGTTAATGTTGAAACTTCTTATTTATTAAGATACCTCTTGATGTCAGTTTAGGTAAATCGTATACTTCGTGTTTATGATGTTAAATCTACTGATTTATTTTTTGTACCCTGTGTAAGTGAGTTGGTTACTTTTGTTTCCTTAGTGAAGCTTTGTATCCTGCTTCTTAACTTTCAATAAAATTTTAAATTAAGAAAAAAGGAAATGTTGTGGGGGGACTCATATCTAGATTTCTAGGTGGTGAAACTCTCCTGTAGTAGTCAGTGGAGAAAGATGTCAGAGGTGGTGGAATTGTTATTGCTTTTTAAGAGGTGGCGAAAATGAGTTCCTGTAGGTTCCTGTGCAATTTAATCCCTGTTGCACAGCAAATTAAACATCCCCCTCTGATGTGTCTGCAGCCTTCAGCATGATTTCGGTAACGCTCAGCACTGGTTAAGTTCGCATCAACTCTTCCGCGACACCAAGAAGCTTGTCTCCATGACTTTTGAACAAGACAGAGACTCTCTCGGTTGCTCTCCCTGCCTTCCTTCCACACCCTAGACGAGACCACACTTGAGGATACCACCTCATTCAGAAACCTGGGTGTCTGGCTAGACCAGCATCTAAACCCTTTCTAAACGTGTCGATGCTATCTTGAAAAAGCTGCACCCCAAGCTCGGTGCCCTTTACAGGAGCCAAAATGATTTACCTCTATCGGCTAGGCATGACCTTGATCAGAAAAAGATTCTCCCTATCTTAGACTATTGTGACATAGTCTACAGTGACACTCCCAAGTCTTCCCTTTCCAGGTTGGAGTCCCTTTTCAGTACCTTCTGTCGCTTTGCTCTTACTCACCCTTGCATACACATCACTGCACCCTCTACCACTCTCTAAACTTCCCCTCCTGGGAAGATAGACTCTCTCACTGTGCAAAATTCACCTCAAAGTGTTGACTTGGGAATCTCCCCTCTTGCCTCTTCTCTTCTCTTCTCTTACTGCTCCACTATCCTCTTTCCAGTCTCTTAGTTCTGCTGACTCTGGCTATTCCTCAACGATCCACTCCATAGGCCAGGCCGCCTTCTCTTGCCATGTCCCTGAACGCTGGGACTCGCGTCCCCCTCCTATTAGGCACTCCTCATCCCTCTCATCGCTCTCACTGGCCCTGCACAACTTCAATTCCTCTAACTGCACTTGCAATTTATTGTTCAGCGTGTTTTTGTGGTAGGGGTGGTTGAATTAATGAGTTGGGAAAGGAAAGAAGGGAAGGGAAGGGATAGATGACCAGTCATGTGAGAAGAAGAGTGAAGCTTACTAAGCCTGAAGGCAATGTACGTATTGAGATGTGTAGGAGGGGTGTATAAGCTAATAGTGGAGAACAAGTGGCTCCCAAGGGGGGCAGAAAGTCAACCCACCCCTATCGAAGGTGGTGTAGGGCCTCTGATGAGGGTAATTCACTGTGCACAGTGAGCCCTCAAGGCAGGAGTACTAAGAAACCTGCAAGAATTGTTGGGAAATTGAAGGAGGTGGTGCATCTCTATTCTTCAGAGTACCTCGCTGTGTTCTGAAAAACAAACATTATCACTGAGTGAGTGGAGGAGGCTACTAGACATATAAGGTCCAGGCCTAATCGAGTTTATATATTTCTAACATCAGGAATGACAGGATAAATATGTCCAGCTGTATATGCTATAGGAAGTTCTGAGCACTAGCACAATTTCCTGACTGGAACTGAAAAAGATATAATAGCCAGCAGCTAGCATTAAGATCTGATGTGAAAATAGTTCCCTGCTTGTCTTGGTTCAGTTTAAATTCAGGAAAAGGGAAAAATGGCTGTTTGCAAATTAGCAGTCCATGCTAGAGGTGATGTTACACAGTCACTTTACCAGCACCTCATCAGTTTGACGTCATGGGGGGGGTTACTTTTAGGGTTGCGAGGACCAACCCGCTTGAAATCAGAACCCTTCCTGATCTGATGTGGTTAGACGGACCCAGATCAATAAGAGCCAACTACCTAGATGTTCTAAGTGCAGGTCCATTGGCCGCAAATAATAACTGTAAATTATTTTTACCTTTCTGTCTCTAATGCTGTTTGCAGTTGCCACCTGTAGATGGTGTTCCGCGAGCTGGAGGATCCTGGCCAACCAGCAGTCAGTCACCTGACTCCCACACTTACATCCCACATGGTTCTTCTTCCTCCTGGTGCTCACTCTAGTCATCAGTGGGCATCAGGCACGTGGACTGGCACTAGTCTGGCAGTCAGTCAGCGAGCAGCAGGAGCAAGCGAGCTTGCCTTGTCACACATGAGCAGTGCAACCTGGCACGACTGAAGGGCAGAGACACTGGATTGGCCAGATCAAGCCAGACTGACAGGCTAGACAGCCTATAGCTGCTGGGAGACTGCCTGTCAGTGCTGGCTATTGGCTGATGTGGTGGGTGGGTGGAGCTGAGAACACTGCAGCTCGGTGTTCCTTAGTTAAGGCGCCATTTTAGTGCTTACACTTGGAAAGAGCAGACTTTTTCTCAGTGACAGTGTTGTGACTGTTCTTGTGGCTTGTGCTACTAGTGTATAAATATAAAAATTTGTGTGTGCTGTTTTACTGCATTTGATTGCTAGTCTACCCAAAAGGAGCATTTGGGGGCTATTGGCTGATGTGGTGGGTGGGTGAAGCTGAGAACACTGCAGCTTGGTGTTCCTTGGTTAAAGCGCCATTTCAGCACTTATAGTTGGAGATAGCAGACTTTTTCTCAGTGACAGTGTTGTGACTGTACTTGTGGATCATGCTACTAGTCTATAAATATACAGATTTGTGTGTGCTGCTTTACTGCATTTAATTTCTACCTAAAAAATACTAAGGAGCATTTGGGGGCTAATTTAAACTAGTACTTTAAAAGGAAGAACAATCTTAATTGGGGGAAGGGGGATATTGTAGTGACAGAACATCGTGGTGGGTAGGGTGAGCAGCTGTGGACATCTAAGGTTTCGGGGAGGGGCAAGCAGATTGCTTGCTATATTGCCAGTTAGCTTCATATGAAAAAAAAAATACCATATTCTATATATTTGGTTTGGTGTTTTCAGTCTGACTGACTTACTTCTCATGGAGTGGAGGTCAGGACTATGTGGGGGTTGAGAAATTGTTACAGGCAGTGACTAGTCTGAACTGAACAAATAAAATCAAGCAAATATATATTACATAAAAGAAAGTAATTTTATTATTTTACACTAGTAAAAAGGAAAAAACAGAGAGGGCAGACAGTACATTTTGGAACATCTTGAGGGCTAAATAAACACATTAAGAAAAAACAGCATTTTTTTGTTTTGTAAATACATATATACAAATACATAAAGGAAAGAGCATAGAAACAGACATTGATGGTAGATAAGGACCGCTACCCACCCAGTCTGCCCATTTCCCTACCTATTTGATAAGCTGCAGATCCTAGTTAACCAACAGCCTACTTCTTCCCACCATACCTCTCAACTGTCCCTGATTTTCAGGGACATCCCTGATTTTGCCTCAAAATTTTCCTCTGTCCCTTGTAAAATTTGCATTTTTTTGACAGAATAGTGGGGATTAAAATCACAAATTAATGTCAAACATTAAAGTTATAGACTTCTTCAGAAAATGTATCTTAACACACATCCCTTCATTCTATCAGCTTTCTGAGTGAATAGTACCAATTTTTAAGATGTGTCCCTGATTTTGTGTCTTTGTCCCTGATTTTCTTAAGCGTGTTCCCTGGTTTGTGAGGCAAGAGGTTGAGAAGTATGTTCCCAACCCCCTCCCCACCTGAACTGCAGCTTATCCAATCAGTAGGGAAATAGGCAGACTGAGTGGGCCTAGCAGTCCTTATCTGCCATCAAATTCTATGTTTCTGTGTTTCTATGATATGTCCATTGTGTAGTGTATACTACTAAATGGGAATGAGATTCCTCCTCTGAGGTCAGACGGGTCAGTTTACAGTTGTAGCACTAGTACTACTGACTGTGAGACAGGAAACAGACATATATCAACTGCATGACTGCCATATTCAATTCACCATCAGTGCTATAAACCCACAGTTTTCATATCCTGAAATGCTGATTACAATTCTATGTGTGTGTATCACAGATCTCAGTGTTGTTTTATGCAATTATATAGCAGATCTGCAGTTTTCATCACATTTTACAAAAGGTTCTGATTCGAATTAGAACTTATCAGGACTTTGGCCTGAATCTTGATCCTGATAATAAGGGCCGGGGCCTTTTCGGGTCAGCCCAACCCTAGTAACTTTGAAGACAACCTCTGTGGCTGGCAGAGGGGGGTATGGAGACCCCTTAATGAAGTTACAAAGTCAGGGTAGTCCTCCAATGCAACAGGGAAACCAAACATCTGCTGCATTAGATCAAATGCCCGATAGGGCCCTTCATATGGTCACATTGAAAATGCTAAGAAATCTACTGAAAAATAAAGGGAAGGGCTGCTATAAGGAAGGTCTCAGTTAAGCTACAGTTTCCACAAGTACAGAGCAGTACCCCAGCCACCCACAGTAAGATATAAGAGTGGTAGCTCTGAAGAGTCACCCCCACTGCCTCAAGGAATCTGAGATAGAGAAGTCCAACTGTTTTCCCATTTGGGAAAGGAGCCAATATGCTAAGTATGAATCAGACCAATAGCATATGAAGCAGTCAACCTGGCCAGCTTGGAAGAGTCTCCCAGACCACAGCACACCCATCCTATTGTTCTATTATGTGCTGGGCCTCCAAGCAGTCATAATAGGTGTAGCTGTGCAGTGTGTGTTTGAAATAAGGGCTAAGGCTATTGTGTTGGAGGCTCAGAACCCTCCCCCTCTTTGAACACAGCCTAGAGGAATTACATCACAGCCCTTCCCTTACCTGCAAATCATGGCTTATAGAACAATATATTTCACTAAGTATGTAAATGTTCACTATGCTCTTTCAACTGACAGAAAGCAAGCCAGTTCACAATTTGTGGAGTAAAGCAGATCATCACATCTGTCTCTCAGACTGCTTCAGTAAATCTTTAATAGTACAAAGAGACACTTGGACTGCTGTGCTGTGCCAGCTCGAGCTTGCTGTGTGGGGATCATATCCCGACCTGGAGGAGCAGTATCTGAAGGTTGATCCTGTCTCATTATGGAGGGGTAAGTGTGTTGAGGCATCTGGTGTGGTGGTAGGTGATGGTACTGTTATGCCGCTCCTTTTAAAATCCTGTTTGGCTTCTGCAGGCATATGGTATAGAATCTCCCCTTCAGGAAACAGTACCCTGAGCTTAGCAGGATAAGGGGTTTGAAAATGTATTCCTGTCTGCTTTAATGCATGCAGGCAGGGTGTGTAAGCCTTCCATTGCTGCTGAACAGCTGGAACAAAATCATAATCAAAATAAATCCATGTTGCTTTATATTTTACTGTTTTGAGATGCTAGGCTGTGTGGAATACTCTCTCCTTAACCTGGAATCAGAGAAATATAAAGAACAAGTAAACTGGCATTTTTGTTAAATTTTTTGTCTAATTAATGCATATGTTTGTTGTATAAACCTGTTTTATAAGCATTTCTGTAACTATTTTGTCAATAAAAAGTGTTAAAAGAAAGAAAAAAAATAATAGGGTCTTCCACCTTGATGGTCTATTTTACTGAACGTGTTTCGGGGATTATATCTAACTCCCACACAAAAAACAAGAAAGGTCAGATATCAATCATATATATTAGCATCAGGATAACAATTGGCAACATTAATTTAATAATCCAAGTCTGTATTCCAATGTACAAGATCTAGCTCGGTATACTATATCAGGGTAGACTGAGAGAAAAAAAAATATCTCAGAATCCACCTAACTTGCAAAATTAAAGATTTACTGTTAGTTTACATTATGGTGATTAAAATCTGTCTGAAATGTTGCTGACAGAATATCAGGTACACCAGCCCATATGACAGCATACCAGCATTTCAAAAAAGTGTCTGTCTCTGACATGTTGCTGGCAGTTACAGAAACCAGTGTTTCAAAGAATCATACAAGTTTGGCAAGTTTATTGTGCTGGCAGAAAGGCAGGTCCAGCAGCCCACATGACAGGCCATCAATGTTTCAGAAAAGTACTATACCTATCTGGCATGTATTTTGTTGTTGGTCAAAAAGCAGGTACAGCAGCCTACATGGCAAGCCAGCAGTGTTTCAGAAAAGTATGCCCGTCTGACATGCAAGGGGAAGGTGGCAGCTTGCAGTGACTGAAGATAGGCACAGTGGATTAAGCTCCGAAGGAAGGAAGAGGACGAGTAGGCTTGTAATGATGAAGCTAGGGCAACTTGAATAGGCCTCTAAGGAGGATGGGCTTGCCTTGTTGAGTCCTTATTTAAGTATTTCCTAAGACAGTAGGGCCAATGGACTCATTCTTCATCAGTGACAATTTCATTCAGCTGGTATGTTATCCCATGGTCTTCATATTGGAATCTCCCTTCTCCATCTGTAAAATATCTGAATTGGAACCATATGGGAATTCAGGCAAGAATTATGATGCAGACTTGTCTTTAGTCTGTTGCAGCAGAGATGTGATGTTGGAGATTAGGTGTTTATTCATGTTTATGATAATGGGTCTCTCCGTATTTTGTGGTGGCATGTAGTATTTTGTGTGTTTGTCACTAATGAGAGACCCTGGTGAGCTGAACACACTTTTTGAACTGACAATGGATGAGTGACTTCTCACATAGTGGCAAAGATGGACACCCATGAACCATTGCTGCCAAGTACAAAAGTGTATTTTTATGAATGTTTATGCTCTTTAAATCAGTCGGGTAAGTCACCACCATATATTCTGTGAATTTATGACTGATAATCTCCTTTTCCTTTTCCTCCTCCTTTCTACTTCCTCAATACCATCTCTGATAATGCTGCCCATGCAGAGTTAGAACTACTACCAATAGGATGGCCTTAAAGGGTGCTGGTCATGTTGGTGTCCAAGGCTTCTATTGACGTGCCTGGGTCAGTCTCCATTAGGAGTAGCTTTGCTGTCAGTTGCTGTCCATGTATCTTTTTAATCAAGGTAGTCACCTGCTAGAATTCATCTGGTCCCCCAGAAGCACTGGGATTCCACACTTGTACCATTGATCTAACAAGGCAGCAACTCTGTATTGAGTGATTCTCACATGAATTGTGGGATGGAACTTTTATCCAGTGGTGATGGCATTTATCCATGATTGCAGTGCAAATAGAATTATCACTTATTTCCAGTTGCTGACATGCATTGCACAGTGCGTGCCTATACACATGTTGAAGTGGGACTGCTTGGCTTATGCATTATATGTGGCACTAACTGCTTTGGTGGATATTCAGAAGTCTATAAGATAAGAATCTGGCCATCCATGAAGCACCACTGGTCTGCTGTCAAGAGCATGGAAGCTCCTGAGGCATCACATATGGTGTAAATGAGCATATTCAGTAATCAGACAGTGCCTTGAACTGTTGAAACAGATGCTCAGTCATGTAGAGGGCGGAGTTCCAGTGTGTGACCACTTCTTGCTTCGTGCAATACTGGTGCAAATTATTTTAATTTTCTAGCTATTGTAGCTGCTGCCTTGCCTTGGATGACTAGACAAATGACCACAGTGTAGCAACACACACAGACACACACACACACACACACACACACACACACACACACACACACTCACAGCAACACTATGATGTTTGCTTGGCTAAGAGCATCCTGCATTACTAAACTAATACACTGTACCACACATGGAGTATTTTGGAAACTACCAAACTCTATCACTTTAACCACATGTTGCTTATCATTGGTAGCTAAGAAGTCACCTTTAGGGATTATGGGTGCCACCAGGTGTTCGTTTCCTCCAGCATCTTTTTTTTTTTTGCTCCCCTGTCCCTCAGTTGGCACTCCTTTCCTCCAGCTGTCTCAGCCCCTTCATCCCAGCTTCCCCCAGGACTTACCTTCCCATAGTCCCCCGTGGCTTGCCCTCTGTGGCAGAGTAGTGGGGAGTCCCTCAACCCACCAAGGCTGGATCCAGATTCTGGGTAGCATTTCAGTTACCTAGTGTGGGACCTGAAGAGGTCAGTGGTCATCTTGCATGCCAGGAGACTTTTTTCTGTTTCTCTCCCCAAGGGACATGGCATACGCTTGACATCAAGGTGCATACGTTGATGTCTGCCAAGTGTCCACCACCTTTTAGGCTCAGGCTGCCTTTCCTCTGACTTCCACCAGAGACCAGTTGATCAATGAGCTCTACCCCATCCACCCCCTAGAGGAACAGAGCTGTCCTTTGGATGCTGAATCCTTCTCCCCGGCTGACCCTCCAGCACCTTGGCCTCGCTTCTGAACTTGGGTCATTGATGTCACAAGCAGCAGTGCTACCACTGTGCTGTCAGGCCAGCCCCCTTTTCTCCAGCATCTTGACCATGGTGATGTAAGCTGTAACATGTGCAGGTGGCATGAAGGTCATGAATAAAGTTGCTTGCTGGTAAGCAGTACTGAGGTGGGGGTTGCAATTTCCAGACATGGTGCATGGGTCCACAGGCAAACCCAGCAGTTATACCTAGTGGTCTGTTATGCACATGAAAGATAAAGCAGTGTATTATACTGCCTAGCAGAGCTTGATTGGAGCAGTAAAGTTAATCCCACTACACACACCATAGGGAGCCGGGGTCTGAACTACTTGGGGCGGGTACATGGAACAAGCAAACTTTCATCAGTGCATTGAGATTGGGTCAGGAGGCTCTGGTGAGTGCTGGGACTGCTCTGCAGTTGCCCAGCCCTTGGGTTGTTGAGCAGATTTCACCTTCTGGGCAATCTTGGGAGGGGGGCCTGTATTGCAGGCTACCATATTCCTAAGATAGGCCTTGTCCCCCTGAATGTTGGTGAGACTAGAGTGACCCTGGCAAAATCATTTCATAAGACTAGTTGGAGAAACCCTGGAATTCAAGTTGAGCATGGCACAAGCAGGGTGGTGGGGGGAAGTGGAGGCACTTGGTGACAGCATGCCTTAGGCTTTATGCAAATGAGCCCCACTCTGAGCAGAAACACAAACAGTCCACCAGTACACATGGGAGTTGCTGTGAGCATATAGACTTGGCCATGAGCCCTCTGGCCCTCACATGTTCTTTAGCAAGTGGGGAAGGATGTGTGGTAGAACTGCAGTGGGGGAAGGGAGGGTTGGCTCATTCTCGCAGCACCTCATGGGGCACTGCTCTCCCACAGACCTGTGAAAGGTACAGTAGTGAACTATGTGACAGCTCATAATCTAACCACAAGATCCCTTAAACTGGGGGACTCAGTGGCGTTGGTTTGGAGGATGGCACAGTTATGGAAGAAGGCCTCATAGGTACAATTATGGAAGAGGGCCTCAGTGGTGTTTCCACACTTTCCCCAGACTGCACCCCAGGTGGGGGGAGGAAACTCAGTTTTTTTTCTAAAGGCTGGATATAATAGACTAAACTGGCCAAAGGCTGCTCAGTTGGTGGGACGGGCTATACGGGAGTCTGGGTGTGTGGGATGATCTCCCTGGGTTGGGCATTCCTGACCTTACTCTGCACCATGTTGGGGGGGAATGGAGTTGAATACTCTGATGGTATGACCACAATGAGGAGGGAAGGTGAAATATATAAAGCTGCCAGGAGGGGAAAATGGAAAGGTGGCTTGCAAAGTGTCAGTTGGACACAAAGCAGGACAGGATCCAGCACCTCCTGGAGGCTTGGCTAACAAGATCACAGTCAGCTTAATGGGATTATAACTTGTTGAAGCTGGAATGCTGTACCCTTATTTCAGGTATATCTGACTCAAATAGTTTTTTCAGTTCTGTTTTCTGTTCCTTTGGTATTGGTCGCTGTGAAGACCATCTGTGGGGGGAAGGAGCAACCGGAGGGAGCCATCTAGACACCACTGCAGTTAAGATGGCAGAAATAGTAACTTATAATGTTGGGGGCTTAAACAGCCCAATAAAATGGAACAAGGCATAACAGGAGCTGAAGCAGCTGAGGGATGCAATAGCATTTCTGCAGGAAACACACCTGACCCAAAGTGAACATGCTAAGCTGAGAAGGTCGTGGGTGGGTTCCGTGTACTCCTCACCCTTTCAGGCACACACACATAGGAGAGGAGTGGGGATTGGTTCATAGGTTGTGCCCCCTGCTGATCAAAAAAGTAATCAAAGACCCAGAGAGGAGGTTTATCTATGTTAAGGGAAATATTTGAACAGTTATCTGCACTTTGGTTAAAATCTATGCTCCGAACCTGGAGAAAGATAATGTCCTGTTCCTGCAAGACCAACTAGTGGTGTGGACACCTCTACCCATGGATATCTACCTAGTTGGTGGGTACTTTAATGGGGTAATGCAGCCCTACAAGAGTACACTTACCCAGTCAACAAAAACTAAATAGAAATAAAATAAACAAATACTGCCCTATCTCCTTCCTGAATGTGGACATAAAATTGCTCACAATGATTCTGGCATCTCAGTTACAGCAGTGGCTGGGATCCATGGTTCACCTGGATCAGGCTTCATATATGGTTGCCTCATGGTTGCCTCATCCATGATAATATTCATTGCCTCCTGAATATTATCTTGTGGCAATGCAAATATCCCGAGTTTGCCCTGGTGGTATTCATGGACACGGAAACAGCTTTTGATCAGATGAACTAGGGATACCTTCGCCACACCCCAGAGGAGATGAGGATGGATGAAACCTTCTGCACCAGTATTAAGACCCTATATGCATCCCCTCAGGCTCAAGTCAAGGTCAACGGTATCCACTTAGAGCACCTCTTCTTTACCAGGGGGACATGACAGGGGTGCTCCTTTCACCACTTCTGTTCACTTTCTGCATTGAGCTCCTGGCAGTGACAACTCACCAGGAGCGAGCCATACAGGGCAGCTTAGCCCTGTCAGATATGTATCAGTACTATGAGGTGATGCAGCTGGTTCCATGGTCAGCTGGATCAAACAAAGGGAAGACACAGGCTGATTAGAAATGGAAGCCCAGCAGCCCATCCCGGACCCACTCTTTGTCCTAATACACATACACCTCACAGCCTATATCCAGGCAGAAATACCCAACCTATGGACAAAGCTTGTGCTATGTATGATCCTAAAAGCAAAGACTCTCTCGCAGTCTACTGATGCAGGTGTATGAGGAGATGTCCTTTCTTGAGAACTTCCTGCATTGGGCAGCAATGCTCTCCGGTTGGAGAGGCACAATCTCCAAGACCTACCAAACCCTACTTGGTAAATATTCCCAGAATGTACTCAGATAAAAACTCAGTGGGAGCATGAGGCCTAGATCACAATCCCCAAAGACTCTTGGAACTTGGCCTGGCACAGAGGATTGAAGGTAATAGCCTCTCCTAGATGGAGAGAGTTTCAGTGGAAGTGCCTTGTGCAGTTTTTACACACACCTACCATCACAACTCACTTTCAGGTGGATAACTCTAATCTATGCTGGAGAATGTAATGGGTCAGAGTCCCACTACCACGTATTCTGGGTCTGTCCAATCTTAAGGCTGTACTGGGACCAAATACACACTGTCATGACAACCCTCTGGGGCACAGATATCACCAACATGTTTGAACACTTGTTCCTGGGACTGTCAGGGACTCGTGTAGGGGATAAGGCACAGCAGAGTTTCTTCTAAGCACTGTGCATGGTGGTAATGAAAGGGGTGACAGTCTGTTAGTTAAGGTTGGAACCCCCCCACCATTCATTTCTGGGTAGAGAGGGTCATGGAGATCACCAGAATTAAAAGGATAACAGCATCACTAAGACTGGCCCTGGAGAAATATAAAACCACTTTGAGTAGGTGGGAAGCGAGGGGTTCTCTCCCCCCCAGGAGAAGCCAGGAGACAGACTTTAGATTGGAGGGAGGATTACATAGGTAAAGAGGTGGGAAACAAGGACCAGTCTGCCTTGACACCCAGGGGACATCATGTTTACACCCTCCTAAAGTGTAGAAGATTGAATACAGGTTCTCTACTCATTGTGCTTGGTTACCCACTGTTGCAGTTTCTGGTTTACATGTTTACTACAAGTTCCTACTTGCACATGTGAGAGCCGAAGCATTTTTCAGTTCTGAAGTAATGGCAGCAGGGAAGACTCACCACACGGAAGTGGACATTTTTGTCACTTGCACTCCAGTTGCTTGTCTATATGTCAAACCTAGATTTGCTGTACTCTGATTTACAAAGCACCTGTATGTAAGTAAGCATGTATTTTCTTGAATAAAGCTGAATTAAAAAAAAAAAAGACAGCAGAAGAGAACCCACTGTTCCATACAATGTACTGTATCAGTGCAGCAGTGCCCTCAGCTAGTATGTATCATATGATTCAATGTTAGTGTGCCTAAGACCTTCTTCCTAGAGCTGTTTATATGGTGATACTGTTAACTGGTTTCCAGCAGCCTGACTAACCCTGCTTCCAGTAATACCTTCAGTCTTGTTGTTTAAATCATGACACTGTTTGCTGTTTAACATGGAGTTAATACCCACCACGTGCTTTTTTCACTCAGCCAATCATGTTGCTCTATTTGCTCACTGTTGCTGTCCAGCCATCCCCTGACTCACCATCTCCCTGCTGCTGCTGCAGCTGCAGCTGCTGCTGCACCTCCTCCTGGCAAGATATGTTGAGCTAAATCCTGGTCCTTTCCCTAAGAAACTGAGTGTATTTCACCCAGAGGTTACTCCCCAAAATTGACCTCTTTCACCTATAGAAATTATAAATCAGCCCAGATGTTGTTGTGGTCACTGTGTCCAGGCTGCCATCCTAGATCTGTGATGCTGACATTACTGTATCTGGGTATGCTCTACACCAAGAAGACCAAGACAAGTGGGAAGGAGGTGTAGTCTTGTTTGTCTCCCATGGCCTCCGGTTTGAGGTTGTTTTTGGCTCCTCTGTCCCCCCCCCCACATGCGCTTCTAGTAGGCTGAGTCATCTTTCCTTATTCACACTCTATATTTATTAGTAGGGTATACTGCTACCCTAACACTAAGTCTGACTCCCTTAATTGTATCCTTTCCTTCCTCTCCTCCCTTGCCTCCTCTGGGAACTTTTAATCTTGAGTGACTTTTAATCTCAACTGGTCCAACCCCTCCTCTAAAAAATCTTGTTCAGATTATTAAAAGCTTCCACCTTCTTTAACACATCTTTGGACCAACCAGGCTTGACTTAACCACTTCAATTAACTCACTAATTGACTGGCTTCTGTCATCCCATCCTCATCATGTCCCAAAAGCAGGTACTCTCCCAGAGGAGCACGATGACCATTTTATGGCCAGCTTTGCATGTAAATTCCACCACCCCAAAAAGGGCACACTCCAGTGTTCTTTCAATTCTTTAAACCAAGCCTCCCTTTTGTCTGACCCTTCCAGTGTTGATGATGTGGTTGATTATTTCAACTCAAAGTTTATGTTGAAATGGGACACTGATGTCCCCTCAGAAGAGTTAAGGTAAAAGACTCCCATCTCCAATAGGTCTCAGTTCAGCTGATAGGCAGTCTTAAGGCATAAGACACGGTCTGGCACTTTCATAAGACCTTTGTCTTGTAAGAGGATGTTCTCAGGTACAAGCAACTCCAAAACACGTGTACTAAGGCTTTTCACTGAGATATGGCTGACTACTTTGCTTCTACATTCCAGAATTATCCAGATTTTCCATTTATATTCTTGAAAGTTGTCTGCTCCTTATTTTCTCCAAAGTGCTCAATGTAGGTAGTTCCAAGGCACTTGAATGCCTCAATGTTGCCGCTACTTTTAATGATTACTTCTCTTCCTGTGTTGTCACTCTCCTATACTTCTTATCTTCCCCTTTCCCCATCACCATATCCATCCTTGCCTCTATCCCCTCTCCTTCCAAACTGTTCTCCTTCACTCAATACCCCTCCCCCCCACTGTACTCTCTGGTCTCTTCTCCATTGACTCAACTAAGGGATCCATTCGTCATTGCCTGTATCCCAACCTACTTTTTCTGATTACTCCCTCTATCACAGCCTCTATATCTTCTCTTCTCTTCTCAGTCTTTTTCTCTGCTGGCCAGGTCCCCAGCTCCTTGAAGCAAGCCAGACACATCTCACTCCACAAGGGTATGGACCCTGCCATCCCTAGTACCACAATCTTATTTCCGTTTTCCGTGATCTTTCCAAACTACAAAAAAAGGTAGTGATATGCTAGCTCTTCTCCTTCCCTGACTCATCATCCTTCCTTAGTCCATTCCAGTCAAGTTTTAGGAAAATCACTTGACCTATTTCCTCCCTTCCCACGTTTAATGATTGTGTTCTGAAGGGTATGTGTAAGAGACTACTGAGGTCTGTTTTACTTGTTAATCTAGCCAGGGTGCTCAGCACTGTTGCTCACCCTCTTCTCCTGGATAAACTAGCTGATACTAACCTCTCAGACCTCACAGTTGACTTTTTCCACTCCTACCTGTCTAAAAGAACTCAATCACTCTGCACAGGTGATCCTTTCTCCCCCCTCCCACCCAGATTGTTTCTGGTGTCCCTTAGGGATAGGTCCTGAGCCAATTTTGTTTTCTAGTTTTCTGCATGACCTCCCTAAATTCTGTTCCTCCATGTGCATCCACATATATTATGCAGATGATATGGTGATATATCTCAGTGGTTCCTCTGCCCCAGAGATAGAAGTTAATCTAAAATGTGATTGTAACAAAGTCCATCATTGGCTCTATTCAAAACAGCTTCTACAATCATCTTAGTGAACTTTGGTAGCAGAAAGCAGCTGGATAAGGTACTTAACACTCTAGTCTGTACAACTCTGGATGGCTTACCTATAGAGGAGGATCAACCCCTTAAATACCATGGCTTATGGCTAGATCTGGACATAAACCACTTCTAACATAGTGTTGCCATTCATTACAAACTGCTTCCCAAACTGGGTATGCTGCACAGAAATAAATCCTGAATCCTCCTCATTACTTATCAGGAGATTATTCTCAAAATGATCCTCCCAGTGTTTGACTATGGGTATGTAGTGTACCAAATTGTTCCCAAATCCACCCTCATCTGGTGGAACCCTCTATTTTATGTGTTTTGACATTTGCACTCAGCTCCCCCCATACCCATCCCTTCTCTCATTACTTTGAGGTCTCCCTTCCTTTCCTTGAAAGCAGACAACCATGTCACTCACCTCTTTTGTCTCTAAGTTGTGGTTGCCTCTCCTCTCCTGCTGCCTCTCCTCCTTTGTCTTACTCTTACTCCCTGTGCCTACTCCATTGAGACTTGACTCTCACTCCTTCCCACTTTGTTCTTCAAATCCTTTTCTGGTCAAGCATCTTTCTCCTTCAGACATCACTCTCTCTGGTATAGCCTGACAACCTCTATTTACCCTGCTACCTATCTATCTTTTCTCACTGAAGAGTCCATTTCAAGATTTGATGGCTCATTCCAGTTCCTGTCCTTTGCTCTCACCCTACACATAGTATTCTGTTTTGATGGTGTACTGTTCTCATTTATTTAGTCACTTACCTTGTCATTTTGCTATATTTTGTAGCAATGTTCATTGCTGTACAACTATATTAATTTTTTAAACTGGAGTACAGAAGAATGCTTTGGAGTTTAAAGGGACACAATAGGTGGCTTTCATCACACCCATTGTTGGTTTATTATTTTACATTGTTAACTAATTCCACCCCCTTTACCTAGAATGTTCACATGTCTAGCACATTTTTGGCTTGCATTCTCTGCTGGCTGGTTTGAATAGTGCACTCACCTCTGTTTTTTTTGCATTTGTATATTTCTGTTTTGTATCCTGCTTGAGGAACAGTTATGCATAACATTCTCTACTACACTTCTTTGTACTTTGTATGCTCCTTCCCAAAGTCACACCTTGAACCAGCTTTGACTGTTGTTTTTTTGTACATTCCACCTACCCTGAAATGCCTTTATTGTACTTATATTTATATTTTTAACTTCATGATTTATGTGTACCACTTACTGTATTCCTTGCACTCCCATTCCACCAGATCACACCTGGAAACAAGCTTTGAGTCAGTGTGCCTTCCTGGAAAACCATTTTTACATACATAAATAAACAAATAAGTAGACAAATAAACAAACAGATAAATAAGTGGGGCACAACCCATTTTGAGAAATTATATATGAAAAGAAACTTTTCATTCGGTACAAGCCTTTGCCATCAGCTTCTTGAATCCTGGATTTTCCATTAAATAGTATGGTAAGAGATCAACTGTAAGCAAGTCCAAAATTGCCAAAAAGAAGGCCTTCTATAAATACAAGAAAAGGCAGGGGAAGGTAGAATGGAAGGATTATCTACAGAAAAATAGGGAGGCAAAGATGGCCATTAGAGAGGCCGAAGCAGACACAGAGGTCTGTATCATGGATAGGGTCAGGAATGGAGAAAAACTGTTTTTCAGATATATTAGTGAAAAAAGGAAAAAGAGTGGGGGAATCATAAGGCTAGTTGAGGGGGGTAGTGTGATAGAAGAGGATGGGCAAAAGGCCATCATCCTAAATGATAAACTTTGCTCAGTTTTCACTAAGGAGGACAGTGGGTCCATGCCAGGGAGTGGCATCAAATTGGCCACTAAGGGAATCCCAGAAATGAGACAGCCATTGTTTATTAGTGAAAGGGTTCTGAAAGGGCTCACTGCCCTGAAGAGAGATAAGGCCCCATGACCAGATGGGTTGCTTCAGAGGATACTCAGGGAATTAGCAGTGGAGCTGTCTGAACCACTGGTATGTCTGTTCAACAGCTGGCTTAGGTCTAAGAAAGTTCCGAGGGATTAGAAGGTGACAGACATTGTACAGTTTCATGGGGGGGGAGGATAAGGAGCAACTAGGGAACTACAGGCCTGTCAGTCTAATCTCTATAGTAGGGAAGCTGATGGAATCACTATCAAAAAGGACCTCACAGACTACCTGGAGAGCAACAGGCTCTAGGATAGTAAACAGCATGGTTTCGTGGCAGGAAGATCTTGTCAGACTAACTTGACAGTTTTCTTTGACTGGGTGATAAAGGAATTAGACAAGGGCCATGCTTTGGATCTGCTCTACTTTGACTTCAGCAAGTCTTTTGACTTAGTACTTCACAAACGATTGCTCAAGAAGATGGAAGACCTGGGTGCAGCTAAATCCATAGTGAATTGGGTGGTTAACTGGCTAGAGGAGTGGCAGCAGACAGTGGTGGTCAGTGGGGTTAAATCAGAGAAAAGCAAGGTTATGACTGGGGTTACACAGGGATTAGTCCTGCGTCTGGTCCTCTTCAACATGTTCATTAGTGACATTGCAGAAGGAATCCAGGTCAGGTTCTGTCTCTTCACAGATTTCTCAAAACTATGTGGGAAGGTGGACAGTGACGAAGGAATAAGGGAAATACAGAGAGACCTACAAAAGCTAGAGGGGTGATCAAAGGTCTGGCAGTTAAAATTAAATGCTAGAAAGTACAAGGTAATGCACCTAGGGGAAAAGAACCCCAAGACAGAGTACTGGATAGGAGGAGAGAGACTTAGCGCTAAAGCTGAGGACTGGTATCCAGGAGTTATAATTAGCAACTCACTTAAGCAATCAAGTCAGTGCAACAAAACCTATAGCAAGGCTAAAAGGATGCTGGGATGTATCAGGAGGAGTACTGATAGCAGAAGAAAGGAGGTAATACTTCCCCTCTACAGATCCCTGGTGAGGACTCCCCTAGAGTACTGCACTCAGTTCTGGAGTCCTCACCTCAGAAAGAACAAGGATAGATTGGAGACAGTGCAGCACCGGGTAACAAAAATGATTCAGGGCCAGCAAGGCAGATTCTATGAGGAGCACCTCAAAGCATTAAATGTGTACTCACTAGAGACCAGAAGGGAGAGGGCAGATATGATAGAGACCTTCAAGTTCCTTAAAGGAATTAACAAAGTGAACTGTGGGGAGCTATTTAGCCTGAATACCAGTTCGTTGTCATGTGGACAAGAATGCAAATTAACAGGAGGTAGGTTCAGGAGAGATGTGAGGAAGTATTACTTTATGGAAAGGGTGGAGGAACCATGGAACAGTCTGTCGGCTGAAGGGTGGGTGTGAAAACAGTCAGGGGATTCAAGCAGGTCTGGGACATAATGAAGGGAATAGTGGTTACCGGGGGTGACAGGACCAAGAAGGAGAATAGAGAGAGGATGGGGAGAGTTAGTACCCTGGAGGAACAGTAGGTTTCAGGGATTATAGGGAACTTGGGCAGATTGGATGGACCTCTGGTGTTTTTCTGCCATCGTTGTCCATGTTTCTATGTAAGTCTGCTGGGGCAGTATTAAATTCCCTGGACACTGTGTGATTTTGGGGCAACTTTGAGAAAATATCAATGATTGTACAATTGTTAGTCCTTGAAACAGCTCTTCTGACCAGAACTGTCTTTTTCACCATTTTACCACCAGATGTACAGTATATGACCAAGGATGACAAGGTGGAGGCTGTCCAGAGGAGGGCAACCAAAATGATGCAGGATCTGCATCAGAAGACATATGAAGAAAGACTAAAGGAACTAAAGATGTATAGCCTCAAGGAAAGGAGGGAAGGGGGGACATAGATACATAGATACATAGACAGTGTCGGCAGATAAGGGCCTATGGCCCACCTAGTCTGCCCATTTGAGCTTGTAAGTTCAGTTTGTTTTCCTAGAAGTCTGTTGCTCCCCTTACCCCTGCCCTCTAGAATTCCTTTATGTCTATCCCATGCATTCTTAAATTCCGTGATTGTTTCAGCCCCCACCACTTCCTCTGGCAGGGTGTTCCACTTGTCCACCACCCGTTCTGTGAAGAATTCTTTCTCATGTTTCCTCTGAATCGTCCTCCTCCAACTTCATCCCATGCCCTCTAGTCCTGAACATCTTTTTCGCTTAAAAATAGTGTTTTCCTGCACCCTGTTCCTCCCTGTAAGATACTTGTATGTCTCTATCATATCCCCTCTCTCCCTCCTCTCCTCCAGGGAGTACATGTTCAGTTCCTTCAACCTGTCTTCATAGGACTTGTGATGCAACCCATGCACCATCTTTGTTGCCCTCCTCTGAACCTTCTCTACCCTGTCTATGTCCTTACATAGGTATGGTCTCCAGAACTGTACACTGTACTCCAGGTGGGGCCTCACTAGTGTCTTGTATAAGCGGAATTATGACCTCCCTTTTCCTGCTGGTGATGCCCCTGCCTATACATCCCAGCATCCTATTTGCTTTACCTGATGCCTTGTCACACTGTTTCCCTACCTTGAGGTCATCAGAGATGATAACCCCAAGATCCTTTCCTGCTTGGTGCATGCTATATCCTCATCCCCAACTGATATATTGTGCCAGGGTTTTGTGCCCCATATGCATTATCTTGCACTTCTTTGCATTGAATTCAACTGCCAAACCCTTGACCATTCTTCAAGTTTCTGCAGGTCCCTTCTCATTCTGTCTACACCCTCTGGTGTGTCTACTCTGTTATAGAGCTTTGTGTCATCAGAGAACAGTGAAATTCTGCCTTCTAGATCCTGTGCAATGTCACTGATGAAGATGTTGAATAGGACCGGTCCCAGCACTGATCCTGTGGTACCCCACTGGTTACTCTTCCTCTGTGGAGTGACAGCCATTTACCACCACCCTCTGTGTCCTGCCACCCAGCCAGTTACCTACCCACCACACTACTGTCCTGCCCACACCCATATTCCCAGTTTGTGTAATAGTCTTCTATGTGGCACAGTGTCAAAGGCCTTGCTGAAGTCCAGATAGGCCATGTCCACTGCCCTCCCTGATCCACCTCCTAGTCACCCAGTCAAAAATTCAATGAGGTTGGTCTGACATGACCTCCCCTGGTGAAACCATGCTACCTTGGGTCCTGTAGTCCATTGACAACCAGATGTTCCACCAATCTCTCCTTCAGTAGTGCTTCCATGATCTTTCCCACTACTGAGGTGAGGCTGACTGGTCTGTAGTTCCCTGCTTCCTCTTTGTTCCCACTTTTGTATAAGGGGACTACATCTCCTGTCCTCCAGTCTTTGGGTACCTCCCCTGTTTCCAGTGATTGGCTGACATGATAGAAACTTTCAAATACCTCAAGGGAATCAATAAAGTCCAAGAGGGTAGCATCTTTCAGAAAAAGAGATGCGCAAATACAAGGGGGCACAATTTGAAGATAGAGGGGGGGATGGCTCAGAGCTAATGTGAGGAAGTATTTCTTCACAGAGAGGGGTTGTGGATACATGGAACAGCCTTCCTGAGGAGGTTGTAGAGTCAAAAACAGTAGGGGAATTCAAGAATGCATGGGACAGACATAAGGCAATTCTAGTGGGGGGTAGGAGGAAGTAGGCTGTTGGTTAACTAGGATCTGCAGCTTATCCGTTAGGTAGGGAAATGGGCAGACCAGGTAGGCCAAGCGGTCCTTATCTGCCATTAAATTCTATGTTTCTATGTTTCTGTGACCACCACCACCCAAATGCAAAACTCCTCGTGATGAAAAAGAGCTGATATTTTTCCCTTCAGTTTCACTGAAGTTGCAGGAGGAGCGATAGTGTTTCCCGTATCAAGTTGCCCCTCCTCTGACTTTTCCTCCTCTGCTCCATCCATGTACGATGATGAATTATAGCTGCTGATACCAGTACCTCATCCAACCTGTTCTGGTGTTTTGCGCAGATTGACAGATGATTGTATTTAAGGTGGGTGTGCTGCCCACCAGAGCCCTGTGACCTTCATGTTCCTGTCATAGTAGGCATATTTCCTAACTCTCATTTGATATATCAACAACAACATAGTCCCACACAAATGATAGTGATGGATGGTGGTAACTCGCTGTGGTGGGAGTGTAGGGTGCTGTGTCTCTGCAAGTAGTTTCTCTGGTTGTGTGACTTGTAACTGCTTTTTTTGTTATAGAAACCATCACCTTGGGGCCCACCCTATCAAAATCATTGTCACCTTTGACACTTTTGGGACTTTTAACCCTATGCTGACTAGCAGGATTGGCTACTTGTTGGGATAATACTTGTTGACTTTTGCTTTTCTGGATTAAGTTTCCCAAGGTGCATTTGTTACATCATCTTATAAAATGGATGGAAAGAATTTTGCAACATAATTTGCAGAAACACATTATATGGCAATGCATTGATTTAGCTCAATGCATAGTCATCTTGGTGCTCAACCTCTTCACAAAACAGTACTCCAGAAGAGCACGTAAAAAAAATCTTTGGCAGCTATTGGCAGCCATTTTTTTTATCTCACTAAATACCCTACATGCAGCAGAACACATCATTCTAAGGCATCCTGCTGCATACATTCATACTCTTCCTCCCTCTGCTCTGTTTAAGCATAATATAAAGTAGTTGCTGGGTTTTTTTTTTGGGGGGGTGGCTTTTAATTGTAGTGTCTCCAGCTTACTATGAAAGGTAATTGCATACTCAGTGTAGTTTGCATTTGCTACACTCCTCCTAAAGCCATGATTGTTAAAAAAAAAAATGAACAGCCACAGGACTCACTTGCTGCACCTTCCAAACCTGTTACTAGCTCCTAGAAGCTGCTCACAGCCACAGTGCTGTGTTTCACTTACAGCAGAAGGTGCTGCTTGTAGTCATGCTGCCTCTCAGTAGCACCACACAATCAGATCATATTTTATTGGAAACAGCCCTCAGATTTTTAAAAACAGTTTTGAAACAGCACTTCAGAAACCACCTTAATACAAACGGACAGAAAAGTAGAAATCACACAGAAAACTACAACTACAGTATCCACAGGAGGACATGTAACCCAAAGGCAAAGCAGAAATACAATCTAGTTCCAGTAGATGGAAGAACTATTTGACGAAAAATATATAGACACATTGGCCCAGATATTTAGACTGCACCGGGCAGTGGCGCAAGCCTGGGCGCAGCGCAACAGGGCTGCGCCAGGGCATGGACCAGGCGATATTCAATGGTGCTGTGCCATGGCCCAGCACCATTGAATATGGCACAGAGGGTGCACACACTGCACATGGCACAGTGGCACTGCGCCAAGGCAAGACACAGTAAAGGAGCAGGGGGATGAGCCAGTGCAAGTACAGTTGTGCTAGGTGCATCACCCACAATATTCATCCTGGGACATGCAAATGAGGCCATTATGCATGCAAGGCACAAATGGGACCATTTGCATGTCATTATGGCCCCATTTGCATGCGATGCACCGATCCCCGGTGAATTGCGCCTGGTGCCTTCCAAGCTGCAGCTGTCGGGGATCAACACCCTGGTGTGCCAATGCAGCCCTCCCCCACTTCCGTATGCCTGATTGCGGGCTTTCATAATAAAGAAGAATCCCTGGTGGTCCAATGGACCCCCCCATCCCCCCTTCGCCCGATCGTGGGAATTTGTAAATGTAAGGATCCCTGGGGGTCCAGCAGTAAGCCCCCCTTTGCCTGATCGCAGGCATGTATAATATTAATGATCCTTGGTGGTCCAGTGGTAGCCCACCCTCGCCTGATCACGGGCTGTAGTAATAATGATGGATTCCTGGTGGTCCAGTGGTAACCCCCCCTTCACCCGATCGTGGGCTGTAGTCAGCAGAGAGATATCCCTGGTGGGCTAGCGGTACCCCCCTTCTCCCGATCGCAGGCTGCTGTGAAAGGAAAGTGTTACCTGGTGGTCCAGTGGAACTCCCCTCCCTACCCACCCACAGAGGTCCCCGCCACACAGCACCACCGTCATTGGCGGGTGGCAGCCCCGCCGCATGCTGCCCAGCTGCCCACAACTGACAGCATACAGTACTATCTGTCGCCTATTGGTCCACTGTGTGGACCAATGGAGCATACGAACCGTACAACACAGAGCCCGATATGTGAATGAACACTTTCATTTTACATATTGGGCCTGTATATCTGTATGGTCTGCATGCCCGTGGTCCATGCAGTGGACCAATATAGTACAAGATCATACTATACGCTGTCAGTCGGTGGGCAAGCTGGCTAACATGTGGGGAGTGCTACCGCCACCAATGGCGTGGGGAAATGCTGGGTGGTGAGGTTTCACAATAGGTGTGTGAATGGGTCCACCAGGATGTAATGCTTTCTTTCACAGCAGCCCACGATCGGGCAAAGGGGTACCGCTTAGCCCACCAGGGATATCTCTCTTATTACTACCCCACGATCGGGCAAGGGGGGGCTAACTATTGGACCACCAGGGATCCTCTATGTTTACAAATACCCACCATTGGGAAAAGGGGGGTCCACTGGACCACCAGGGTTCCATTAGGGTTACACATGCCCGCGATCAGGCGAGGGGGGCCACTGGACCACCGGGGGGGGTCTGTGTGCCCAGCAACGGTGTTCTGGGTGGCAGGTGGCCATCCACAGCTGCCGGCAGCTGTGTTGCACTGTGTAATTTAGCAGCCCACCTGTGGGTGGCTGGGACTTGTTCCTGCTTTCTCGGGGCACAACTTTGAGCACCCCTGTGCGGTGCAGTGCAGGGTTGCACCAGTATATGTGCCGCACATCCTGGGCTGAATATCGGGATGTGCCGCATATGCATGGGCTTGCCCCTGCATCTGCACCGCATGCATTACCAATGCACCCCGGCGCATCAGGGGTTGCACCGCGCAACCTGCCCCTTTGAATATCGCACCGAGGCACATTGGGGGGTTGTGCATGATGCAACCCTGTTGCACCTGGCACAACCACTTTGAATATCTGGGCCTCTATATGTACATACATATATGTATATATATAGTTATATATATATATAGATATACCACTTATTTTTTTTTTATTTGTACAAACATATAAAAGAAAGTTGCCCATTTTATAAGTAAAATAACACACTCCAGTGTTTACACTGAGCTAAATCAATGCACCTCCCAGATGGTACAATGCACTTGGGGCATGCATGATTTAGCTCAGTTCACGTCCTGTCACATTATTGCATACATTCTCAATCTCCTCTACTTCTTCACTGGTCTCCTCAAACTCACATTCCCACTTCTCCTGGAAAACCTTTTCCTGAACTGCTTCTCCTCCTAATGTGCTGGAACTATTGTGGGGGTAACTGGGACACAGTCTGCCTGCCTTTCTTCTTTAGAATCATTGCAGACAGGACAGCTGCCATTATACTACCTCTGCCTTGTGATGCTGAACAGTGAGTGCTGGAGCCTGCCTCATCTGGTTGTGATGAGCGCTGCACTTTTTCCTTGTCCTGATGACAAGCTTCCCTGCTTCCAACCACTGCCACCTCTAGCCTTTCCTTTAGCTCCCTTATTAAACAACACTATATGCTGTGTTGCATCACAGTCCTACTCAGATAACCCAGACTGTTTACTAGCACAGCCACAAAGGATTTTTTTAAATATCATATACTATCAAAATTAAAATGTGGAGTAGGCTCCATGACACTAAGCAATGGGGCATTGCTCTGGCATGCTAGCAACACAGGTTCACACCCTGAGCCTGGGACATCAGTAGCAGAGGCCAGCAGGAAAGTTAGCAGAGCATTCCATGGATGCCTCCCTCCTGTAAAGTTCTGCTTGTCTAGCAGGTCCTGCTGGTGGCATTGCAAAGGTGCTCTTATTTGCATGAGTGACCACATGCTGCTGAGTATCCCCATCTCCAGGATGCAGCACACCGGTGTGCACATGTCCTGGTAAGTTTGGCCTTGAAAAATGGAAAAAGGGATGGTGCTGGACATGATAAGTGAGGGCCCTTTTGGCAGCTTCTCCCATACCACAAGGCCCCCAGCAAGATAGCTTGTTGCCCTCACCATTAGCAGGTTGATCTAAGACACATCTTTCCAGATGACAGTAGGAGAGCCCCAATAGGGATAAGCTGGACTCAAACAGCCAGTGGAAGATTTGGGGGACTGGCAGCAGGTTTAGTGGTGCAGGGTGACTCTGGCAGACAGTAGTGGGGTGCACCTGAAGGAGTAGTTGCCCTGGCTATGGGAGCAAAAAGGAAAATTAAAAAAAAAGTGCTCTTCCTGAGCACTAAGGAGTCCTGGACTGTTGCATCACATACCTACACAAATACTTTAGGCTATTGCTTGGCACAACCCCAAACTATTTTTTTATATACTATATATATATATATATATATATATATATAGTATCTATAAATCTTTAAATCTATATGTATACTTTAAAAACAAAAAGTGCTATGTTTAAACATTGAGGTGCCTGCACTGTTGCTTCACAGACCGACACAGTCAGCATGGACTGCTGGCTGGCACAGTCTCAGATTTTTTTTATATACTATTATATAATATTTTTTAATTTTACTTTCCCTTTAAATAGGTCTGCCAAGGGGCTACAAGAGCCTGACTCATCTATCTCCTCTAGTACCCTTGGGTGTAGCCCACCTGGCCCTGCTAATTTATTTGCATTCAGGCTTCTGCAGATCCTTCTATACTCTTTCCCTAGAATACCCTATCTCTAATGTGCTGCCACCAGTACCCTTGATTCTATTCATACTTCCATAAACTGAATCTGTACATGCCACTGAGAACACAACTGAAGTACTCATTTAAAATGTTTTCATCATCTTTGATGTTTGCCCCATCCTTTTTAATTCTCTCTTCATACGCAAACTATAGTCTGTTGTTTTCTCTTGTGTACATATAGATTCAGAAAGTTTTGTAATTTTTGACTTCCTCAGCTATCCTTAACTTCATGTTTGCTTTCATCCTCCGTATGCTGTTCTCTTTTTTGTCAAATTTTCTTTGTAAACAGCCCTGCTGGCTTTATTTTGGTCCCCTTGTATGACATACGTTTTTTTGCCTTTTCTCTCTCTCTCTCTCTCTCTCTCTCTCTCTCTCTCTCATCTGCTTGTTTTGCTAAAGTGGCTCCTTTGCTTCTTGGTCTTTGTAACAAATTTTATACATGCTTGGATGACACCCTTATATTGTAGCCCTTTTTATTGTTAACCACTTTTTCACCACTCCCTCTATTTTGAGTAGGTAGAACCTGTCATTCTATTATTGACTTCATTTTGTTGTAGTCAACTTTCCTAATGTTAGGAACATAGGGCTGGATGTCAGCTACTCAGATCACCACATCAATGTTGAACTTGCTGCAACTGTAGTTGCTCTACGCAGCTGGATCCTTTATCATGAGATTTCTAATGATGTCCTGACTGGACATTACCAGATCTGAAACTGCCTTCCATCTGGTTGATTGTTACACCCATTGTGTGAACAAGTTTCCCTGATTTTATCTAGGAGCTTTTAACTTTTTTGGTTTATGCTGCTGGAGTGTCGCAGTCCTTGTCTGGGAGGTTGAAAACCACCATGAGTGCTGTTGTATCTAAATCTATTTGTGGAGCTTTCCATCATGGCATGTATATGCAAATCACCATGAAAATCTAATCATGGTGATTTGCATACACAGTAATTCCAGCCAGGATGCAACACAGTAAAGCTGTAGTTTATAACAAAATACTACAGTATGCTGCAGGGAACAATCACTTCTAGTAAACCCTTTGTTGTGCAGTATTTTGTGACATGCCATTTACTGCAGGTTATTGTGTTGCACTGTGGTCCACCCCACTTAACATCCTGTGATACTTTGCATTATGAGGGTATGTGTGATTTGGGGTTTCTTTGAAACCTGGCTTAGTTGCCAATTACATTTTCAGTTAACCCTTTCTCAGTGCTTTTGTGCTGAAGATATTTGTCTTTTTAGCTTGCTTTATTACTTTGGGCCCACTATGACCCAACTTGTATGACTACATAAGGGCTAGTTTATTTTTCCCTGTGAGGAGCTACAAATGAGGCTTACTGATGAGCCGTGAAAAAGAGGAAATACACGTCGATGTCTTCTGTTCACAGCCTTTGCAGATTGTGTGAGAGGCCATTTGACATCATGCATTCCTTTTTAAAACAGAATCAGTTTAAATTTCTATGGTGTTTTTCGTATACATCCCATGATGCTTTGCGTTATTGGGGTACGTTTGATTTTGGATTTCTTTGAAAATTGGCTTTGTTGCCAATGCCTTTTTGGTAACCTTTCCCTACTGATTTTTTTTTCTTAAATTCATTGTATTTTTAGCTTGCTTTCTTATTTTGCGCCCACCTTGACCCACACCTGTATGACTACATAAGGGCTGTTTTTCCCCCTGACTTGAGATACTGATGAGGTACAATGAGGAGTTTTAAAAAGGACAAAACACATGTTTGCATCTTCTATTCACAACCTTTGCAGACTGTGTGAGAGGCCATTTGGCACCATGAATTCCTGGTTAAACAGAACCAATCTAAATTTTCATGGTAATTTTCATACACATCCCATGGTGCTTTGCATTATTAGGATATGTGTGATTTTGGATTTTTTTGATACATCAGTTCACCATTAAACACTGTAAAAAATGGCAGCCATGTTTTCAACTGAGTATCATGTCCCTGTGTGCCTAAACAGCTTTGTCATTTTTCCCTCACAGAACTTACATATCAAAGCAGAAATCTGCATTCACAGTTGCTTCTCTTCATGTCATTATCCCTATGAAGTCTTACCTGTAAAGAACAAAATTTGGGCCACTTGTAGCCACACCTCCAACCTCAAAGCTGGTGCCACCAAAATAAATGAGTTTTTTTTTTTACAGCAGCAAAGCTGGTAGACAAACCACGCAACTCACGCTATGAACCTGACCTTGAACTGCACACCTCACACTACAGACTCAGCCCCAACTTTGTACAAAAATCTTTCTGTCAGCAAAGGAATAAAAGGAGGTTATGAGTTACAGTACTGGCAAAAAAAAAAACTACAAGTATGGATGGCCGAGTATGACAAACTACCAAAGTCACAACAGAAAATTCTGAAAAGCCTCAACAAGTCCTAGCAGGCAGAAAGAATATATACAAGTACTCATAATGCATTTGTTATATTTAAACTATTTTTTTCTCATTATTTCATATATGTTATTTAAAAAAAAAAAAGAATTTTATAAGAACTCCATGGCATGGGATTTTATTAGTACGATGCACTTCCTGAATGCTGGAGGACATGCTATCTTTGGCCTCGTGCCTCACAATGCACCCAAGGTGTGCAATAAATATAGAATAATGGCTGGGTAGGGGGTTATAATGAGAATTTTACACCACCCAAGGTATGGGATCCCACATAAGCCCCAAGCACAAAGATCAAGGGGTTTATAAAGGCATATCACACCAAGGGTGTGTGTAAAATTTGAGTTTTACACACCTACCCAGCCATTAATTTATATAATTGCTGGGGATCTTTTTGTGTCACAGCAATTATATAAAATAAAAATATCTCTATGAAGTCACATACCGGTCGGGTTTCAGTGCTGTCCGTGGCTTGTGATAGAAACCTTTACTTGTTTGTGTTTTTTTCATTTGTAAGGTGGCCAAATTTAAACATTGGAGTAGCATTTTTTTAGCCTAGTTATTTATTTATTTATTTTTAATTAACTTAGTGCTGACTCAAAGTGTGGCGAACTGTTTAGTGCTGGGGATGGCGTCTGGCACTGAGAACTGGAAGAGTGATGACTGTGCATGCTCAGAATAAGGAAAACCTGGTGCGTGTTCACCATTATAACCAGACTAATTATACGTAGGAGTGCCACTAAAAGGCAACCTGAATTGTCATGTGGCCCCAGATGGGAATGACCAGGGATAAGGAGATGTGAGGGAAGCAGTTGGGGAGGGGGAGTAAGCCTTGGTGAGGTCACTGGAGGAGTCATGCAGGTGTCATTTGATACACGTGCATGGCCAGGTGGGATTGGTCTGGGGAGGGGCCAAGTGGGTCTTGATTTAGTCCTAAGAGGGTTTATGAGGCGATGCAGCCATCAGGTCTCCCTCTTTTGCTGGGAATTTGATTTGATATTGCATTCTCAGCACTTCATTGCAACAGGTTGAATTCAGGAACATCTTATAGGTAAGGTAGAAGCCTGCAGGCTTGCGTTGGGCCCATTGGCCATGTGGAGTCCTGGACAGGACCTGTGAGTGTGCCTTTATGTTGATAATTTTTTGGGTCTACCAGCTGCTGCTGGCCTGGCTGTTTAAATTTATAATGTTAGTGGTCAGTTTAGCTTGCCTTTTCTGTTTCAGAGATTTTGTTTCCTTTTCCTCATTCATTTTAATTAGGTGGAACCAGGGAGGATGTCCGCTTTCACCATGGTTGGAGCCATTGGGTGGGTTTGCAGTCATTTTTTTGCCTGGGGATGGAATTATAGGAGAGGCTGGTGTTTTTGTGGGCCATTCAGTGTTGCAGAAGTAGAGACTGCCTCTGTGGCAGTGGTTGCGAGAGGAGTCTGAAGGAGATGCCATCCATTTACTGTTGGGGAGGACGGCGATGAGTGGTCTGGCGTCAGCCTTGCCAAAAGAAAAGGTAGCTTCCACTGGAGAGAGAGGCTGGGGCTATTGTGGTGTGGGTGGGTTATGGATGTGGGTTTTCTGCTGCATGGAGAGGCTGAGGATTGGGCGCTTGGGTGGGGGCTTTGCAGATGGAGAGTTGGGCCCACGGGGCACCTGTTTTTCTTTGGTTGCTGTGGCAGTGTGGGTTTTTTCAAAAAAAGAGAAAAAAGGGAGAAGAAACAGAGTGGAGAGTGTTCGTTTGCAGCTTAGGAGTGGAGGGGGTACCCAACCTCGCTGGCAAGTGAAAGGGCGAGTTTGGGAGCCCAGGCATGGTAGACCCTGGACTGGCTGGGAGATCTTATGTGGTACCGCATAGCGGTCAGATTGGGTGAGTGCCTACACGGCAGATGGCCACAGGGAAGCATGATAGGAAGGAAGGATCAGCAGGTGGCCAGTTTCGGTTGTTTTGTGGGAATGCTCATGGATGGGCTAGCCGCGTGGGTCAGGCCCAGGAGAGGGCTCTGCCTAGAACAAGGGAGAAGGGGGGCACCTATCCCTCGCACACATTTGACTGGGTTTTGTGGGTCTAGGTGGGGAGGTTGGATGGCACCCATGTGGTGCTGGTATACAGTAACTGTTTCTACTGGTCATGCTTTATTGGGACTGAATTTTGGAGCATTTTCATATGTTTAGTGTGGGTATTATGTTGAATTTTCTCCCAGACTATGTGCACACAAGTTGAGTGCAAATGTATAATTTGCAGCTGCAGCTGGTCACGGTGCTTTCAGAAATCTAAGGTAGTGATGCTACCGGAGGGGTTGTTGCCATGTGGGTGGACAAACAAGATGGTCGCTGGGCCTAGAGGAAGGGGACACTTGCCCCTTGCTGGAGCCCTATGGCCAGGTCACGGGCAGCTGTTGGCATGCTGGGCTTTGGAGTGGACCTGAGGGGCAGCATGGGTGTGGGCCAGGGCATGGCTTTGGTGTGGGGCACAAGGCAGAGGAGCACCAGCATCATGATTGAGCTGTTGGTAGGCATTGGGTGGCTGTTTGATGCAGTGGCAGGATGAGCCTGCGGGCTGAATGGGGTCCCCGGACAGGGTCAGAGGGGGTGGTTGGCAGCCAGGCCTGGGTTTGGGAGGCAACAGCAGGACCCCTTGGGGGATGATGCTCACACTGGGCTGGGGGGTTCAAAGGGGTTCAAGGAGAGCGACTGGGTACACTGGCCCAGGTATGGGTAAAGGGGATGAGGCCACATACAAGAGGGCATAAACTGACCAGGTGAAGGGCTGTAGGGCCCACTAGTGATGGGGGTTTATTGAGGGGGATGGGGAGGGGTCTGGGCAGGGACAACATTGGGATGCAAAGGGGGCAAGGCCCTCGAGGGGCCCAGCGTGAGACAACATACATGGCTGGGGGTTGAGGGCAGACAGTGGCATGTGGCTATGGGTTGGTGCCCAGTTGGGTACACAAGTCAAGGGGTGGCTGGGGATGCAGCCAGAAGGGGGCCCTGAAAGGACATGCTGGATATTCACCTCATTCTTGTATGTCTTCTTCAGCAGGGAGGATGGCACGGAAGAGAGACCCAGTTTTCAGTGTCAAGCTAATGGAGGAAGCATCCAATCTGATGGACAAGATGATGGAACTCATTGAGATGGCCCAGCAGCGGGAGGAGGAAGAGGAGGTGACAAGGAAGAGGAAGGAGTGGGAGGAGGCTACACGGAGCTGTGCACAGCCCTCTGCTCATCCCTTCACTGGAGCCCAAACCAGCACCAGCTGGACCAGTCCCTAGTGGGGGTAAGTATAATGCAGATTTATCAAATAAAGGGGATCTGGCTGGCCCGGTGGCGCTGAGGGTTGAGGCGCTGGATGCCACACCTTGCACCATGCCTGCGACCTGGATTTTGGAGTGAGCTCAGGTCGCTAGGGGCTGGCAGGGGAGGAGAGGGATTGAGCGTCCGAAGGACTGCTCTCCCTCTCTGGGGAGGGGGGCGTCCATGACGGTCGGTGCCCGACTGCCACCTGGCGGAGGCTGGGAGGTGGAGACACACGCTGTACTTAGGGGTGGAGTCGGGGGCAGACACCTGGACGTGGGCGCATGTGGACACGTGTGCACTCCTGACCACTGGCATCATTGCACGCCCACCAACTCGGGGAATCCTGGAACAGGGAAAAGAGTGGCGCCTCCTATGGCTTGATGGCTGTCAGCGAGTGTTCATCGGGATGCTGGCACCCCGAGCTGGATCCGTCTGGGTGGGGAGTTGGGGGCTCCCTGCCACCCTGCTTCGGGGGGTAAGCCACAGGGGCTATGGGGAGGTGCCAGCAGTCCCGGGCGAGATGGACGGCGGCTGGATCCCAGCTGACGGGCTGTGAGAAGTACAGCTGGGGTGTAGAGAGGTGGCCACAGGAGGATAAATGATGAAAAAAAAAAAAACGAAGGAGATCCTGTTTGTTACATGCCACAAACCAGTAGCACCCCTCAGTAGACGTGTGAATTATATTTTGTGAGCAATGCAAAGGTTAGAGCATGCTAGTTTTGGAATGTGTTTAGAATTTTGGGAGTTGCGGTTCTCCTTTTGGCATGCTCCCTTTGATCACCTGTGAAACTTACTGGGTGGAAGCACTTTATTATAAAGGAGCCAATTAGTCAATGCACTCTTATTTAAGAAAAGCCACTGCAGGCATTTCAGAGCTGGTGAGGTAGGGATCAAACCTTGGGGTCCCACCTTGATGATTTGGTGGTTTGGCTTGCAACATTGGAATTCCAATCTGAAAACTAAGAGGAACCCAATTTTTCATGGAGTTTAAAGTAAGAAAAGCCAATTGAGGCAGTAAATATGTTTAATTTCTCTGATTTGCCATGTTGGGGGTGTGTGTGTGCACTGGATCCTGTTTATTTATGGATCTGAAGGAATACCTGGAAGGACTGCTCCAGGACATGGGAGAAAAGGGCTAGAGAAGATGGAGAAGGTGCTACAGGAGATAAAAAAGGGTAGTGGGGATAGTACAGGGGCCACTGAGGAGCAGAAAGAGGGAAGAAGTTAGATGAAGGACCACCGGGTTTCACACTGGGCGACCATGTCCCCACCTCCATCAAAGAGAAGATTTGGAAGGGGGACTATATGAATATCTTCGGGCTGATGGACGAGGACACAGCTAAGAAGTATGAGCAGAAGAAGTCGGTGGGAAAATCCGAGATGGCGGTGGTTCTGGCAGTAGTAGAGCATAAAGAGGAGGTGGCCAAATACATGGGGAAGAATATAGACACGTGGCAGGCGGGGTTCCTGATTTCCAGTGCACTGGTGCTAGAGAAGCAACCAGAGTTAGCAATTCCCCTCCTGACATATATGGCCATCATTCAGGATGCTTACAAAGCAAAACTGGGGTATGAGTGTCTAAAATATGATGAGGCATTCAGGAAGTGCATGGTGACAAAAGGGGACCTCAGGTGGGACTACACCCACTCAGAGCTGTGGGTGTGTTCTTTGTCAGGTCCAGCAGGGGGGTCTGGGGGGAACACAGTAAGAAGAGTGTGCCCACACCAGTGGCCAAGAACTGCTGGGGGTACAACAGGTCCTCTTGCACATGGGTGAATTGCAAATTCTGGCACATGTGCTCACGGTGCTCAGTCCAGCACCGGTGGTGAGCTGCCTATCAGAGGGGAATGGAGTAGCCAGCAGGGGGGGGGTCAAGGCCAGGACCAGTCCTTTTGGGGTGGTGAGGGGGGCTCAGTGGGAGGGGAAAAGGGGCCCACAGCAGGGGAGGATACAATTCCAACTATGGGTGGAACTGAAGGCAAGCTGGGGGAAGAGCACTGGGGCTTTTCCCTGGCGTGAACCCTAATAGTCCAGGAGGTGATCGAGGCATGGACACGAGGGTACCCAGATGCAGTTAAAGTGGCTTTGCAGCAGCAGGGTTTCAGGCAGGGTTTCCCTTTGGGTTTTGAGGGGGCAAGGAGAGAAATGAGAGTGAAGAATTTGGGGTCAATAAAGGGGAAGGAGGAAGTAATCAGGAAGAAGATCCAGAAGCAGGTGCAGGCAGGGAGGGTGGAGAGTGCCTTTGCCAGGCCCCCCTGCCCCACCTTCCAGATATCTCCATTGGGGGTAGTACCAAAGAAGCAGGACGGGGAGTTTCACCTCATCCACCACCTGTCTTACCCAGATGGAGCCTCAGTGAATGAAGGGATCCCCGAGGATCTGTCTTACACAACTTTGGACCAAGCATTGTTGATGATCAGGGCAGTTGGGGGGGGGTGTAGTTAGCAAAGACAGACATAGAGTCCACCTTTCAGTTATTGCCAATGAGGCCTGAAGATTGGTATCTCCTGGGTTTTCAATTCGAGGGTGGGTTGTATTTTGATAAAGCCATGCCAATGGGTTGTTCCGCAGCATGTGTGACATTTGAAGCATTTAGTTCATGGATGCAATGAGTTTTTGGGTTGAGATATGGACACAGGTGAGTGGCACACTACCGGGATGATTTTCTGATCATCGGGGGTGACAAGGCAGAGATGGAGGGGATGTTGGCTGAGTTTAAGGAAATGTGCAGGGTGTTAGGGATCCTGCTGGCAGAGGGCAAGACCGAGGGCCCAGCGAGCAAGCTGGAATTCCTAGGAATAGAGGTGGATATGGTGCAGGAATGCTTCCGCCTCCCAGGAGACAAAGTGGCCCATCTTAGGGGCCTGCTCTAACAAGTCGGGAGGAGAAAGAGAGTGCCAGTGGTATTGGTTCAACAGTTGCTGGTGCACCTTAATTTTTCCTGCAAGGCCATAAGCCCAGGCAGAGCTTTCACCCGGAGATTGGTAAGGGCAATGAGTAAGCAAAGATGCCAAATCACTGCGTGGATATCACAAGAGGGGTGCGGGAGAATCTGAAAGTGTGGGCAGAGTTTCTGGAGAATTACAATGGATCACATTCTGACAGGAGGAGTGGGCCTATAACACAGACCTGGAGCTGTACACTGATGCCTCCGGGGCCCTGGGGATGGGGGCCTGATTTTGAGGGGAGTGGATTTCAGAGGCCTGGCTGAACGCATGGGGGAGGTGGGTTTGCTGAAGGACATTACATTTTTGGGAATCTTCCCCATCTTTGTGACCCTGAAAGTGTGGGGGAATAGGATGAAGGGGAAACACATATTGTTTTGGTGTGACAACAAAGGGGTGGTGGAGGTGATCAATAGAAAAGGGGGGGTCATGTACATGGTGGGCAGAGTAATACGGCAACTGGTATTGTTGGGGCTGCAGCTGAACTTGTCATTTAAGGCGCACACATTGAAGGTGTTCAGAATGACATTGCTGACAGTCTTTCCCGCTTGTAGTTAAAGAGGTTCCGGGACTTGGCTCCACAAGCAGCAGTACACAGGACCAAGGTTCCAGACCAGCTGTGGGAGATTGGATGGGGAGAGCCCGATGGCTGTATTAGAACTCTTGGTTGGCCAACACATGGAAAGCATATTACGGAGCATGGGAGGGGGTCTTCCAGGAGTTCCAAGCCCATGAGGAGCTAGAGGGGGCTGCCCTGGCCACAGAGGACCAGGTAAAGCAGTATATGGTTAAGCAGTGGGGTGAAGGGATGGCCTACACCACCATGGGGGTTCAGTTGGCGGGGATTGGGTGGGTCTGTAGGGACTGGGGGTGGCCAGACCCAACCACGGACAGGGCTGTGAGGTGGATGCTCTTGGGTTGGCAGAAGGGCCACAGGGCGAGGAGTGACAGGAGGAGACCCATCTTAGGGCAGCTATTGAAGAATGTTATAGGAGCTATGCAACATTTATACACATTGGCCAAGGAGGCCTGTCTGTTCCAGGCTGTCTTTGATGTCATGGCAAGAGGGGCTTTCAGGATCAGCAAGGTGGTGGCCCAGAGGAAGTTGGATTGGAAAGGGGGTCTGCAAGCAAGCAAGATCAGTTTTAGGTAGGACACCATGGTGGAGTGGCTGTCCAGATCGAAAACAGATCAGTTGGGCAAGGGGGAGGCTGTAGTGCTGCAGTGGCAGGCACCTGGAGAAGTCTGTGCTGTTAAGGAATTAGAGGAGTACAAGAGAACCCAGGAAGAGGGAGAGGGAACTTGGTTCTGACATGGAGATGGGATCCCAGTGATGGGTTTCCATGTGGGGGGGTCCTTAAGAGGGCACTAAGGTTTGTAGGGGAAGACCCGGACCTTTTTTCCCCCCATTCATTCAGGATAGGGGCAGCTTTGGAGGCCTCGATATGGGGCGGGTCAGAAGAGGATGAGAAGAAGGTGGGACGTGGGTCCAGCTGCTACAAAAGTTTATGTCAGGTGCTGATAGTAATGGTCGTTTTGTTTTTCCCTTTACCTGGCAGGAGGAGTACAGAGGCACATCTGGATAGTGGGGCACTTTTTTATTTATTGGGCCGAAAAGATTGCAGCAACCAGGCATGGTGGGACACAACTGTAGATGAAGGTGGAACACACTAAAGTGCATTGGAAGGGGATACTGGGCATGAGGTGGGCCCAGTTGATGCCGCTATTGGAAGAATTCAGGGTCCAGTGGAGCAGACTGGATATGCTAATCATACACCTGGGGGGGAATGACCTGGGGATACTCTATGGGGGGAATTGGAACAAGCTGTAACAGTGGATCTGGAAAGGGTAAAAGGGTGGTGGCCATGGGTGGTGATTGGCTGGTCTGAGATCACCTCCTAGGAGGGTTTAGAGGCATGCCAGGGAGCTCAGAGCTGTGGAGAAGGGGCAGAAGTGGCTCAATAGGAAGGTGGCCAGGGTAGTTATAGAAATGGAGGTGTGCATATATAGCACAAGGACATTTCCTTTGAAGCCCCTGAAGTTTATAGGTCAGACGGGGTCCACTTATTGGAGTTTGGCCTTTTTCTAAGGCCGCTGGTAGACCTAGTGAGTGAGGTGGAAAAGAAGGAGCTAAGCACTAGCCCGAAAGGGGGAAGCCCCATTTTCTAACACTAGGCTGGAGATGGGTCAGTGGAAGGGAAGGGGGGTGCAAGAGAGGGAAAGAAGGGGTGGTAGGCAGAAGTGGGTGAGGGGGGCAGGGCAAAATGGGCTGGCGACAAATGGCACCCAGGCATGGATGTAAAAGGGGGGAGGGGAAAAGTGAATAGGCCATGGTTCGGATCTTATTGTCTGGACCTAGGAGAGATGAGGTCCTGGTAAGCTGCTACTTGGTACTGGTAATGGTGTGTGGGGGGGGGGGGTCGGATCTGGTGTCCAGACCCCAAAGGCAAGAAGCGGAAGAAGAGGACCGAGGATGAAGATCAAAGAGATATAAAAGAATGGACTGGTTAAGAATGTGGTTTTGGACTAAAACAGAGAAATGCTGATTTTTGTAAGTGAAATATAAATATTAGTTGGTGTTCAATAAACTGTTGCCAATGAGCATCCAAGCTAGCAGGTGTGGAGAATCTTCATTTCCAGAAGGGATCAGATGACAACGGTGAATTGCAGTCTGGTTTTCCTTAGGAAAAAAATGATCACCAGTAATTATACAGAGAATAATGGATGGGTTTTATACATTAAAAGTTTTTTTTTATACATCCAAGGTCTATAATACTATATAAACGAAGAGTGTGAAGCAGAAGTGGTTTGTGATGATATTACGCACCTAGGGTGTGTAAAAAAATGAATAATGTAACACCCTATTCTTTATTTTATATAATTGCTGGTCGGATAAGTGCAGTGTGTTAAAAAAAAGGCTGTTTTCCTTTTCTGTGGCATTTTGTTTCTGTTAGTATGAGAGGGCGACAGCTTTCACTTGCAGTCTGACTGGTTGACACTCACACCATAATAACCGGGTTCTGGTTATTATTGCTTAGAAAGTGGTGTCAGTCCAGTCAATAAATGTGCTCACTAGTAATTATTTCAACATAACCCTATGCCTTGTCATGAGTTATTATTTCCATAATCCTATTAACATGATGCCAGCACACACTGATTCCTAGTGTTACAACTAGTTGCCACTAAGGGCATCATGATAATAGTCACAGGATATTTTCAGTTATAGTGAAACCTGTCACTGAGCATCACTGCACCAGACCTTGAGCAGTCTCTCAAATAAGATGCACAATGGCTGTTTTCAAGTAAAGAATTATACTACCTTAAGCACAGAAAGCCTTGACTGTAACTAACAGTCAACTTGGAAGTGCTTAAGTGATAACAGTCACAAGGCTGGATTATAAAGTTGAGTAACTGGCTAATGTACAGTAGGTGATTAATGGCCCAATACCAAAGTCCGGGGCATTTAATCAACCATAGAAGTCAGTTATTCCTAGTATAGTCTCTTTAACTGAATGTTATAAAATGGGTCTCAAGCTTTCTTGCTCCTGATTGGCTGAGAGGTACCTTTGGCCGTGTCCGTATCAGGGCATATTCTGCCAACCGGTATCTCTTCGGCCACTTGGGACTCACCACACCACAAATTGTGCTGCCACCCTGACAACATTTTAGATTTGCGAGGCCGAGCTTGACCAGTTCCTGCTCAGGCAACACAACATCCATTACATCAGCCACCATTTACAGTCCACAACAGCACCACAGTATCATAGTATGGACATTATTAATGCTTTCTTTCCACTTGATTGGAGAATAAAATGTTACCTCTCCTGCTCCTTTTTAAAAAACTTGCCCCCGATCCAGATAATGTCGTGAGTGCTGCCACAACACGACTTTCAAAGCACAAGAGAAACCTGCTCCTCTGCTAAGCCACGTAAGCCGTGTTGTTGTTTATATAGAAGACTGCATCCAATATAAAATGTAAAAGCTCGCTTTCCCTTTTTTTTACCTGTAATCATTTCAGAATGGAGTAATGGGCTCGGCAAAGCACTAAAAGCGCTATGTACGGCAAATGATCTGAAACATTCTCACTCCCGTTTGGTTTCACTTTTTTAATTAGCTGAGACTCATACTCCCTCATGCAAAACAAAATCCAGGCAAAGTAATAAATGTAAAAAAAACAGTAAACTAAATATACTGTGAGGCATTGTGTGTATGTGTATGCGGTGTGGTTGTGGGGTAAGGGAGATGCTCTGTCCTGCTAAAAATGCCCAACAGTAAAACAGAATGAGAAAAGTTGGGCATAAAACAGTCAAACTAAAATATATATATATATATATATATATATATATATATATATATATATATATATAAAAATAAGAAGAAGAAATAGAAACTGCATTCTGTGTGTGTGTGTGTTGTGTGTGTGGGGGTGGGCAGACACCACTGCCCTCTAGTGAAACATCTCCATTGCAATATAATGACACAGACTACCTTTTGTCCCTTTTCTGTTGCTATGATCACATTTGTACTCTTTTTATTTACTGTTTCTTGTGTTCTTTTTTTAATTAACTTTTTTACTGGGGGACCCATTTTATAAGCAGAATAAGACACTCTGTGGTGTGGTTTATGGCCTGAGAAGAGCATCTCCCAGGTACTAAAGGTACTCAGCACAAACGCCTTGTGCCTCATTACTCACTTGAGGCGTGCTGTCATCAGGCCATAAACCACACCTCGTTGTGTCTTATTCCTTACTTATTACTAATATCCTTTGCAAAAACTGTATTAATTCACCTGATAGAGTTCAAGTTAACGCCTCTAAAGTAGGGAAATGTGGCATTAGGGTTTCCAACCCTGACTCCCCCCGCCAAGCAGCAAAAGAGCAAGCCTATACAAGCAACCACAGACAGCCATCATCAGGTAAGACAAACATACAATTGTCTCCAGATGACACAAATGCAGTAGCACTGATGTGCTGCCTTTGTGGATTTGTTTCTGCTTATGGACACTGTAAGATGGACACACTCACTTGTCAGTACAGACAGAAATCCAGGATACACAAATCACAACATTGCTTCTATGTGCAGAAGCACAGACCCTTGCAGCCACAGATACAAATTCATGATATACAAACTACAAGAGTTCTTTTGTCTGCAAAAGTGCAGGCCCATAAGGGACCAGCACTTCTGTAGCCTTAGGTACTCATGCACAGTGTAAGACATGCACACAGTTCATGGGCCTGCCCTTCTGCAGTCACAGATGTACGTAGAACACACTGACCTCTGGTTGCAGAAGCATGCCAGTCACAAAATCCATGATGCCAAAATTGCAAGAGTATTTCTGTCTGCAGAAGTGCAGGCACCTCTGGGGCCTGCATGTCTTCAGCCACAGGTATAAGACAGACACACAAACTTCTGGCTTCAGATAGGCAGGCCCCTGTTACACATACGGAAGTACTGTTGCAATGTAGGGATCTTGGTTTCAGTAGCAGATCTAGAAATTGTTCAAGGGGCAGAAGATTTTTAGATACAAAAATGGCAACAGTGCACCTGTCTGCAGAGGGGCTCCTCAGTAAGACATATACATTTACTTCTGGCTGCAGAAGTGAGGCACATGTGGGTCCTGCCATTACACAGATGGAAATACTGCTGCAATGTGGGTATCATGGTTTCAGCAGCAGATCTAGAAATTGTTCAAGGGGGCAGTAGGTTTTTAGTTACACAGATGCCTATAGAAAACTATGTAGTAGTGAATCATGCTATCTAGTGAGGTACCTTGTACCATATGCATGAATACCTATGTATGCAGGGGCACAGGCCCCATGGGAACGTCTGTCTGCAGAACATGCTGTATGACATACAAACACAGGTGTGGCAGCATATACAAATCCACAAAGGTTGCACATCAGTGCTACTGCATCTGTGTCATCTGGAAACAGTTGTATGTTGCTTGTCTTACTGATGATGACTGTCTGTGATTGTTTGTGTGGGCTTGTCCTTTTGCTGCTTGGGGATGTGTGAAGTTAGGGTTGTAATCCTAATGCCACACTTCCCCACTTTTGTCATGTTAACTTGAACCCTAACTGGAGCATTAACACAGTTTTTGCAAAGAATTTCCTTTCTTTTTTAGATAGTGGAATTGTGTCCTCATTCATGTAAGTTCCTTTGGGACCTACGTGAAGACATGCAGATGCACAGGGCCAAAAGGAAGAAAGGGAAGTCTCTGCTCACCTATGGAATTGCAGGGTCCTTGCATGCCCTTCAGTTCTGTGCAGCAATGGATACCAAGAAATCATGGGTCCATTAGTTGGGCTGCAGAAGCAGTGTTGTATGTTCTCTGCACTTCCATGTAGCTACCAATACAGATACAGATGCACAGGGGAAGGAGTCCATCTGTCAGTCAATGCACAGGGCCCTCTGCCACCAACAGGTGCAGCTGTGCAGGGCCCTATTCCAAGAGAAGAGTTGTCTTCACTGCATGCTCAATCAAATTTAATGGCAAGAAACCAATTTAAGTTGTAAAACCAAAAAGTATGATGTGCAATCAAATTTCAAGTCAAGTAACCAGTTTTTGCCATGAAATGAACAATCATGGTGAGCAATCAAATTTCATTTCGAGAAACCAACTTTTGTGCTTCAAAACGAAAGTTTCTGATGTGCAATCAAATTTCATTCTAAGAAACCAATTTTCTGCTCTGAAACAAAACAAAATAATGCCGCTCAATCAAATTTCATTTCAATAAACCAATTTTCTGCTGCAAAACAAACACTTTTGATGAGCAATGAAATTTCATGCTGAGAAACCAATTTTCAGCAGTGAAATGAAAATTCTGATGAGCAATCAAATTTCATGCTGAGAAATCAATTTAATGCTGTGAAATGAAAAATCATGGTGTGCAATCAAATTTCATGTTGAGAAACCGATTTTCTGCTACAAAATGAAAAATTCTGATGTGCAATCAAATTTCATGCTGAAAAGCCAATTTTCTGCTGTGAAATGAAAAAGTCTGATGCACAATCAAATTTCGTGCTGAGAAACCAATTTTCTGCTGCAAAACAAAAATCATGGTGCACAATCAAATTTTATCCTGAGACAACAATATTCTGTTACAAAATGAAAAATTTTGGGGCCTCATATTCAAATATGTGCAAAGCACAGTGCAAAAATATGCGTTGCGCCTTATGCTTGCCCAGGTGCCTAAACATGCTATATTCAGTAGAATAGCGCACCAGTGCTATTTGACTGAGTACAGGGCCATGTTGGCCCAGCACTAAGCCACTTAGCGCTGCCCTGACAGGTCTCCCAAAGTAAGCTGCAAGAACAGATAGTGCTGGAGCACTATTTCCAATATTTAACGGGACCCATGCAAATAAGTCCATTGGGATTGCAAGGTGCTAAGGGACCATTTTTATGCCCATTATGGGCCCATTTGCATAGGTAGCAAGGCAGGTAAGCATGGCGCTACCCCCCCAATTGCCAAGACCTGGCCATGTAAGCAGTGCCAGTGACTCAGCTGGTTGCATGCTCACCTCTGAGGCTGGAAGATCAAAAGGTTGTGGGTTCTAGCCCCACACCAGGCACTTGGGGTAAATCCCAATACTGACACTGTAGTACATCATAAGGGGGATGCTGCACCCCTGAGGTGCTGTCTTTCAGATGAGACATTAAACTGAGGTTCAGTCTGCCTGCTCTGGTAGTTGTTCAGGTGGATGTTAACAATCCCATAGCACTTCTTGAAAAGAGAAGGGGGTTTTATTATAGAATAGAAATCAAGCAAGCAATCTTGTAATATAATCAATGAAAACAGAAAAAGAAAAAAAACAAAACCATCAGTACATTGTACAAAAATCAAAAAGTCAGTATTGTCTTATCATACTAAAATAAACAACTGAAAGTAAATTTGTAACAAGCAGAGAAAAGGTAGCAGCACACAGAATCCTTAATCCCAACCTAACCTATCTACAAAAAACCAGTAGCATATTTGTTTATTTATTTTTTGTAGTTATTATTTTCTCTTCTTCTACTGATGGCTTTTATCCTCAGGAGAGCAACCCCAGCCCCGTCCACCGGCATCTACCAGCTGACGCTGACCTGACCCCAGGGCTTGCCCCCCCAGTGAGGTCAGTGGGGGTCCCTGACTCTCCCACCGAAGTCCATATTTAGTTGGCCAGAGCCGTGGCTAGCTGGGGGCGGAGCCTGTGAGGACCCTCTGCCATTCTGCACAGCAGTGTTCTTTTCTCCTCCTGTTTTCTCCCCAGGAGTCGGTACCGTGCAGTGTCGTCAGCAGAGAGGAACAAGCACGCATCCACATGCACTCCCTCCAGGTGTCTGGTCTGACTCCTCCCCAGCTTGTGGTGCGGCGCCCTGTCCTCCAGCCTCCGCTGGGGGGCGAACAAGCACTGACCACCAGAAACCCCACTCTCCGGAGAAGAGCAGTCCATCAGACCCTCAATCCTTCTCCTCCTCTGCTGACCCCCGACGGCCCGTGCTCGTTCCCGAACATGGGTTGCCAGTGTAGCGCGAAGTAAGGCACCAGTGCCTCAGCCCTCAGTGCCACCGGGCTGGCTAGCTGCATATTTATAAAACAAAAAGGAAGAGCAATGCATTACCCCAACCATTGTGACACAGAATCAAGTTACAGGGGTATCGGAGTCAGTCACCCAAGGTATATTTCTCCATTGTACCTGTATGATGGCCTTAGGAAATATTTTGACCTCATTCTGAAAAATACCCTGAAGTTCATGTTGTATTTTAAGTATCAATTCCGGGTGATTGATCAGTTTTTGTTGTAGGGTAAATAATGACCTGGCATTCCACAGAAACCATTTGATCATCAGTAGAATGATATGCAATGTGCTTTTATGCCAGTCCAGGGCTAGCCCACCATAGTGACTATACATCAAGGCCTCGTATGTCACTAATTGAAACCAAGGTGCCTTCCATTCCCTAGCGAGCAAGGCCCAAAATCCCTGGCTGTACAAATGTGTAAAAAACAGGTGCTCAATCATCTCAATTTGTGTGATACATTTGGGTCTGCTATCTGTCCTGGAGTTGCTTGTGCTTATGGTTTGACTTAATGTTGATCTTCTCGTGGCAACTGAGCCAGTGCAAGTCCCACAATTTATCTGGGATCCTTGATTCTTTGACCAAGAGAACCAAAGAAAGGACATATCGTGTAGGACAATTAGGAAACATAATAAGTTCCGTAAAAAAAATTCTCTTGTACCCCTTTATAAACTTCTTTTCTAGTCTTGGTAATAACCATTGTTCTTATAATATGCCAGAGTTTCAGTTTCATAAAGAGCTCCCTTACATATACCTGTATGACTGTGGATTTCTTTGACACTCTGAGCCTCCCATTTTCCCATTTGGACAACCATGGCGTACAAGTATGAAGCAGGAAAGGAACCCATTCCTGTCCCAGTATATACCAAGAGGGGTCTCAGATTGGAGTATAAAATAAAGAGTAAAAAAAAAAGTTAATGGGAGTAATCATCCCCAGCCCTCCTTGTCTTACTGATAGATAAGTCAAATTCCGTTTAATGGGGTTTAACCTGTTCCCCCATATTGCCTGGAAAAAAATATTTAAAAGTGTGGTTTCTAAAAGTTTAGACAAAGGAAAAATATGACTAATATAAAGAAAAAATGGCACCAGAAAAGTTTTAACCAGATACACCCGTTTTTGTTTGCTATGTTTCCATCTATTCCATCCCGAAACCAGCTGCTGCCCATGTGCCAGTTTAGGCTCCCAATTAACGTGCAGCATCATCATCAGAACCATACATAATGCCTAAGATTTTAACCGGGTCTGTGGTCATCTCAATGTACATGATGTGAGATAACCTGGTTTCAGGAGCTCCCAACTGTTTTGCTACACATTTGGTAATATTGACAGAAAATCCAGCATAATTACTGTAGTACTCACATACCTGAATTGCTGCTCCCGCTGACCCTGGATTTTGGACTTAGATGCAAATATCCTCCATGTATGCAATTGCTACAAATCCAAGTGTGATTTCCTTAAACTGAAGATGTTGAAGTACAGGTGAGTTATTCAACATCCTGAGGAGCAGGTCAATACAAAAGGCATAAAGCAGGGGGCTCATGGAACAGCCTTGTCTAACCCCCTTCTCTACTGTATACATTGGCCCCATCCATCCTCTCACCATAGGAACAACCGCTGCTGTTTTATACAAGCACTGGATCCAAGATATAAAGGTGACCGGGATCCCATAATGCTTCAATACTGCCCAGAGAAAACCATGCCTAACTGAGTCAAAGGCCTTGGTCCAGTCCAGTGACAACACCACTCCCTGCATGTTACCCTTCTGCTCTTGTTCAAACATCTCCCTAAGGAGGATAAGATGGTCTGAAATTTTCCTTCCAGGCAATGAGCATGTCTGAGCCAGAGAAAAAAAAGACTCCGTAGTTTTCAATAACCTGGAGTTTGGGATTTTTGCCAAGATTTTAAAATCGTTGTTCAATAAGGAGACGGGCCTCCAATTCTGAATATCATGTTTATCCCCCTTTTTAAAAATGAGTATAACCTGTCCCTTGGTCATTCTTAGGGAGGGGTTATGATTTCTAAGGACAAGGGTAAAAACTTGTGCCAATTCCTCCTGCAACACTCTACCTATGTATTTATATAACTTGTTGGTCAGACCATCACATCCTGGAGTTTTGTTACCCACCAATGTGCTTACTGCCTGGGCAATGTCTGCTGGTTGAATATCCTGAACCAATAAGTCAGCATGTGTGTTCGAGCAGACAGGATTATTAAAGTCTCTGAACAAAGTTTCATAATCCTGCACTCCCACTTGATCCACTGCAAACAAACTTTTTGTATGATGGTATACAATCCGTTTAATACCTGGTAGATCTTCACAAAGGATGTGGGTGTCATCCCACACCCCTGTTATGCTTTTCTGTTTCACATTATTATTGCAAGCATCATAAGGACATGTGTGCTGTTTCTTCCCCTGTGTAGTGAAGCATTGTTGATTTGTTAAGTTCTGGGCCTGGGATTGGTGGAATGTAACCATTACTTTTTTAAGATCAGAAATTTGACCAGAAAAATCATGGCCAGTATTATGCAATAGGGACAACAGCTTTTGTAAGTGCATCCTATTCTGTAAATACTGATGATATTCAGCAGTCCATTTAAGTTGATCATAAGAGTTCAACAAAGATGATAAGTCTGCAATCGTGTCTTCCCACCACAAGGAGGAGTCCTCATACATTTCATAAATGGATTTCCTGGCTTCCAAGAAATAATCAATTTCTTGCTGGATTTCTGGGGAGTCCAACAAGGAGGAGTTGAACTTCCAGGTGCCTGGGCCATAGGAAGTATGGCCTGCATCACCTGAAATAATTCTTAACATATTATGATCCGAAAATTCGGACACCAAAACATCAGCTGTATGCACATGCAAGGAAGGGGAAATAAAAAATAATCTATCCATGTAGCTAAAGAGCCTTTGTGGAATGTAGGCACTCCCTCCCTCCCTGGATGGTGTGTTATGTGAGTCTAGTAGTGAAGCAGCTTTAATAATTTTTTGTAGGTACGCCATATCACAAAAGATCTTTTTTATTTTAGTATGCTTTCCCCTATCTGATATCACAACACTACAATTAAAATCGCTGCCCAAGAACACTGTTTGGGAAGAATACAAGTAAGTCTGAATAAGCTGGAATAATTCAATATGTTCCACTTTCGTCTGAGCAGCATATATATATTAATAATTCGAAACAAAGCATTATTAATTCTGAGAAGAGCCCTACCAGGGAAGAGGTCCAGGACTTTAATAAAGTAAGCACTAACTCCAGAAAGTAGGATTGCCAGCCCAGATCACGCATCAAGACCAATTGACCAGTAAGATGGTCCGGCTGACCGCAGGGTAGATGCTACCCTCAAATCCTGCAGCATGTGTAATCTGGTGTCCTGTAGGAGGAAAATACCTTGGCCCATAGATCTAAAAAAGGAGAACACAGCCTGTTTCTTACAGTGATTCTTAATACTATTCACATTCAAGGAATAGAATGCCACAGTGGATGCCATCAAGAAACAAGAAAAGAAAAATAACTTATTCATGGAGGTTTTCTAGAAGACCTCCACTGCCTTTTTGGCTTGACCATGTCTTCAGTGGGGGGTGGTGTAGGTTACTGGCTCCAGCCTTTTCTCTTGGGAGGGGGTCCTCCCTATCCAAATCCCCATCCACCAAGGAGAACCTAATGGAGGAATCATCTGATTCATTCCCTGAAGCCACCGGGGGATCCACTAGAGGCTCAAATCTATTAGACACAGGAAGTCCAGTGGTTCTCAAAACCTTAGATTTAGGTTGTGACCAGGTTTGTCGGCATCTAACTGCTTTTTTAGATTTTTCTGCCTCGGGTAATGGCTGAGGAGGAGAAAGATGCATTTCCACCTGCATGCCAACAGTTTCCTGTGGCTGCACAGTACCAAGGGTATCCTCCTGAGCTACCTGGTGGTCCTGAGGGGAAGGAATAATAGAAGAAGAACTGGACGGGACCACCACAACTTGGTCAGGTACAGGCTGCAACACTGGAGAAGGGACTGCCAGTTGCTCACCCTGAAGAAACTTAGTAGTGGGAGGGGGAGCAGGAGTAGGAAAGGGGTCTGCCTCTCTTTTTTTGGGCTAAGGCGATTAACAATATCTGTTCCTCATTGTCAGCCTCATTAGGCTGATTGTGAGCTGCCCGGGGCAAGAACGGTATGAGTGCCCTTTTGTATCACGTAAGTTAAACAGTTGTTTATTACAACAATGCCCACTAGTATGATTCAATTCCCCACACAAGTTACATTTTAGCTTGTTGCATAAACTACTGATATGTCCCATTTCCCCACACCTATAGCATGCCTTAGGCTGTCCTTGATAAAACAAAACACCCCTGTCCCGACCAATAGAAAAAACTATTCAGCAAATGCTGGATCCCCATCTCCGTGGTATGCAAAACAGTCCAGACTCTCCATCCCCAGTCCAGAATTGTTCATCATTGAAAATTGCCTCGGGGTTACCCAACGCTGTACACCTTTCCGGAGCCAGTATAGAAAGTCTGGGAAGCATGGTGTTAGACTGATGGCAAAAATGCCGACATCCCCCACAATGACAACATGGACCCCCTGGACAGGACCCCAGCTCACTCCACCGAGAACACCATGAACCTGACACCACAGACTCACAGGAGACACCAACATCCAGCATGATAGTGATGCAGCAGCACAGAGTCCAACGAGAACCCCTTGAAGGTAACGGCAATGGTGGCACTCAGCACAAACAGCCACCCGACGGACAGGAGAGGCACAACGGTGCAGACAGTGACAGTACCTCAGTGGCAAGGCCCCTGCACAGGGGTACAACAGGCATGGACAACACAGGGAGCAGGGGGATGCACGGTGCACCACAGAAGGGTAGGGTTGGTGGCATGGGGTGCAGACACGAGGTAGGGATGCCTGTGGGTGTCCCCTGGCCTAGGGACCTACACCTGAAGGCTGATGTTCAATGACAGCCCCATCAGGTAGTCCCTGTGGTTCCTAACACTGTATGCACTGACAATGTCGGTGATGCACCATGCTGACTCCCTCCAGTGCCTCCGGGACCGCCCCACAGCTTGGCCAGACAGGTCCTGCTGTAGCTTCACCTCTGTCAGCTGCTGCTCCCCCCACAGGATGTCCAAGAACTGCCACAGGGTGGGGTGCACTGCACCAAGCAGGGCATCAAATGCCCATTGCCGCCCCTCAATGGCATTATTGGTGCGGGGCATCCCATCCAATATGGCGGCATGGCAGTTCCACAAGGGGATGGAAACAGAGGCTTGCAGTGGTGGCTGCTGCAGACAGGCCTGCCCAGCCAGGTGTCCCTGAAATAGTCATGGACTGGAGCAAGGGCTTCCTCATGGAAGGTGACGTACTCCCAGCCATGGAGTTCCTCGTACGTGGCGCACAGATCCACAGAGGGCATGAATGCAAGGGCCGGCAGCATGTGGAGGTGCATGGCACAGACGATATCCATGCAATACAGATGTGCCAGCTCCGCATGCTGCTGGATGTGCTGCCAAACACACTGGCACAAATGGAAGAAGCAACCGTGGATGTCCATGTCTGGCAACACCATGCTGATAGTCCTATAGGTGGCCAGTTCGAAGTCAATGAGCATGCAGCGAGGACTGCCTACAGGGCACAGCTCTGCAATCTTCGTGAACACGGCAGTGTAGTCTGCCACTGTTCTCCTCACCATTAGCACATAGACTGCAAAGAGTACAGTTGCCCTGTCCACCCCATGCTGGCGCACCTGCTGACGCTGTAGGGTGTGGGTCGGCTTCCTCATGTGTCGCTGTGGTGGCGTGCGAGCTGGCAGTGCTCGGTGTGTGGGTTTGCGGCAATGTTGTGTCGGCCTAACACCTTGCTTCCGGAAGTCTGTCACACAGACCCCCTCGTTCCAAAATAGGACCATTAGTGTTCTGGAAGCCAGTTTAGTCAATGGTATAGCCTCAAATGGTGACCACAATGGCATGAATTTCAAAGTGTGAAACAGTTCTCAACATTTTTGGAGGCCACTGTTAAATTTAAAACTCACATCGAATGTTTGTTCCCCTAACACGTGTATCAAAGCATAAATTTCTGCCTCTGCATACTTCATTGAATTTTTCAAAAGTGATTTGGCTACATATACATGGTCTGGGAATTCCTCCAGTCCCCCTTTGTAAATTAAGCAAACACCATTGTGTTGTTTAGCAGGGAATGTTGATTCACGAAAAAAAGAAGCATAAGACCTCCTATCCTCTGTCTTCTGTCTCTTATCTGTGCCCTTAGAAGGAGTAGATGGGGGAGTGTCTGAGTTAAGGATCCATGGGGGGGCCCTTAATCAAAGTCTGTCCAGCATCCACAAGTTCACCCCCATCTGGGGCCTTCACAAGGCCAGGGCATAAAAAGGGCAAGTTAGGATGTTGGATCAAGCGTAAGTCATCTGGGACGTGCATTGGGGAATGTGCTCCTGTATGAGTCTCATTCTGACCAGAAATTATGCTACTGTCCATAACCAACTGAGCATGCCATGTCTGAGAATGTGGCATCCAAATAGGGGAACCAATAAAGACCCAAAGACCTTCGGGAGTAGTCTCCCATCCTGCCCTTCCAAGAGCAGAATCCATAGACCAGTCCAGCACAGGATTATCCGGCATGCTAGGACAGCGATTTACGCTAGGAGCAAATGCTCCTGTTGATGTCATTCCCATCACTGCCTCTCTGTTCTGCAGTGCTAGATTTCCCTTGAAAGAAAATAAGCAAGAGGCACTTGTACCTGCAACAGGCTGAGTTTCCATGCTGACATCTCAGTCTGTGGAACGGGGCTCAGATGATGCCTCCTGAGGTAAAATTGTCATTGCAGCTTCTCTAGCTGCATCTGAGGTTAACATTTGCACTAATGACTGGTTGTCAGGGCGTGGCAACCCCACTGTAGCTGTCTGCTTCTTCTCTGCTCTACATTTCTCCAATGCCGCTCGTAGTTAATTTTGTCCGAGCGTAAAGATGCACTCCTCTTGCAGAAGCTGGGCTTCCAGCATGTCGGGTGTACTCCTCATCATTTATCTCAGTGGGATCTGAGGCCTTGGTGCTCTCCATAGAAAAAACATGCTCTTCTTTTCCTCATCCATTCTCAAGATCTGTATTGCTCATTTTCTGAGGTAGGATTGACTCCTCAAGTTCAATCAGGGCTTCCATAATACTGTCAGCCTCTAAAGGTTCCAAGGCAGCAGAGGAGACTAACTCCACTACCTCCTCCACATCCATCCTGGTTGGAGATCAAACAGGAGTGGTCATCTCACAGGCTAGAGGTTCCCCTTCAGGTGAGTAGGGGAATTTCCCCGGGGTCCTGGCCAAATTTCCCCCATTCACTAAAAATACCACAAACAGCTTAATCTGGTTCAGTTTCAGTTGGTTATCAGCTGTATCCCCCCTTCCCGAGTCACCCCTGAAAAAGGAACTTCCAGTCTTAGTTGGCCTACCCGGTCAGCAAAATTCAATAAATAAATAAATAAAATGTAAACATATCCCTGCCACTTGTTGTACCCCCCCCCACATCGATTGCCAGTCCACTCTTTGAAATAAACAGATCCCATGTGCCAATGGAACCCCCCCTCCCTCTGATTGCCGGCCACAGCTTCATGACTATTATCCATGGTGCTAGTGGAAACCCATGTCCTCCTGATTGCTTTTACTGGCCTCATGACTATTATTCCTGGTGGTAGTGGTGCCCTGCCACCTCTGATCCCAACCCCATCATAAACTCTTAAAGCCCTGGTGGTCACCCTGTTCCATAAATAAGAGGTGTGCTCCCTGACTGTACAAATGGCAGCTGGCCAAGGAGCTGTGAGTAGGGCTGTGCCAGTCACCGTATGCACCTACAACACCACCACTGTGGATACTGTGAGTGGGAGATGCCCAATGCCAAAGGGTGAATCACTGGACACCAGGGAGGGGTCTTTTGTACATCAGGGCTGGTGATCCAGGGCGAGGGCATCACTACTACCAGGGATATAAGAGTTTACAGTAGGGCTGGGATCAGAGGGTGAGAGGGCACCACTACCACCAGGGATAACAGTCATAAGGTCAGGGATGGCAATCAGAGGGAGGAGGGTTACCACAAGTCTCAGGGATAATAGTCATGAAGCTGGGGCTGGCAGTCGGAGGGACAGGGGTACCACTAGCAGCTGGAGTAATAATCATGAAGCAAGAGATGGCAGTCAGAGAGAGGGGGGTTACCACTAGCACCAGGGATCTGTTTATTTTAAAGAACGGGCTGGTGATGGGCCAGGGGGTACCAATAGCACCAGGGATAGTGTTCCTTTATAGAACGGGCCAGTAATTGGTTGGGGCCTTCCAGAGACCACAGGGGACGAGTGTGCTCCCCCAGCAGTCAACTGGCTAGGTGGTTGCATTACCTCCAGCAGCCTCTTGGGTTGCCCAGAGTTAAGTTTTTTTTTTTTCAGTGGTATTTGCACAGCACGAAAGGACTGCGCTAAACGCTTTTGCACAGAGCAAAACCAATGAACATGGGATTATGCACATATTCATTGCCATGCCCCTTCCCTTACTAACTTGCATACATTATGTTTTGAGTGTGTGCTAACCCACTTTGCCCACACAAAAGTACCGTTTGAATATGTGGCTCCATTGCAAATCCTGGTTTGCCCGGGCAAAGACCCGTAAGTGCCTGTACAAATGTTTGAATGTCAGGCCCCTGATGTGCAATCAGATTTCATGCTGAGAAACCAATTTTCTGCTGTGAAACAGAAAATCAAGTTGTGCAATCAAATTTCATGCTGCAAAAGAAAAAATTATGCTGGGCAATCAAAATGCATTTTCAAAAGATGTTTTTTTAAATCACAATTAAAAAATAGTTTTGTAAGTCAAATTTAGTTTCATACCACCTTAACAGTGCAACACAGAAACAGAGTCATGATTCAAAAAATGGGAAAGATGTCAACATGGCCAGAAGAAATACATAAAAGATATTTATGATCATGATTGACTGAAACAAGCCTCAGCATCTGAACCAGCATGTTTTTTTTTTTGTGTTTGTTTGTTTCTATTATGGCTGCTGCAATGAAAGTTTGAATTAGCAGTTTGTTACTGAGGTGAGAAACAAGATGGCAGCTGACACAAAACAAAAAACAAATGTTGCTTGTCACAAACACACTCAGCAGGTCAGGCCTTCTGTTCACACAGTGCCAACCTCTGAGCACAATAATGTGAACAGGTAACCGACAGGGTCACCCTCTTGTCTGCTTTTGGGTCTGAATCACTTTTAGTCTCAAGTTCTGGGGGGGGAATTCAAACTGTGAACCTCATGCTAGTGTACCCAATGTACAGGCTCAAATATATACCCTCTTTGGGGACTGCAGTACAATCTTTCCCTGGGGCACCAAGCCAGGCTTCCAAAATGAACCCTTAAAACTCTATAAGAGACCTTAGGTATATTCTTACCTTTTTACTCAAGCTCAGTAACACCATCAAGCTGTTAAACAGTTGTCAGACTTAACCATCTATACGTCACATGCAAAATTATAACTGGCAGACACCCAGGCAGTCTTTCAAAGAAAAGGTATTTTACTAAAAGATGATAAAAATATGAAAAATGTAACACAGCACAATATATGAAAGAGCTCACAATCACATAAAAGAACAAGGGAAGATTGCAAAACAAAACTACCACAATACATTTAGACTTTTGATGTCTAGGGTATTACTTCTGGAAGTGCTTAAGTTAGATTCAGAGAGCTGTCTCTCTAGAGTCTCCAAAATAATATGACCACATTTCAGACACAAGTATCCAGTTTAAACTGTGTTTCCATACCCCTTCTGTGAGTAATCTAGCTCCTCCTTTTAGAATAAAAAAAATGCAAACATGATTTCCTGTCAGGAGATATTTTAAATAATGTGACTTTAGAAGGAAAAAGACATTTCCTAAATTATGACAGTCTTTAATCAAACCTTTCCTTTGAACTGGTGGCTGGTTCCTGTCTTCCCAAGGAGATCAAAGGGTTTTTATTACATTTTAACACATGTTGGTATCAATGGCCTGTTTCCCTTAAAACATCATAAAAATTTATTAGGCACATCCTCTGGCAGACTCATAAAGTTACAGTTGGCTTTCAACTTCAAAGCAGCAACAGGCCGTAAAAGATAATGAAATGCCCTCTGGAAGGAAGGTAATTAATGAACTGGTTCCTGGTCAGTTTTCATATCCTGTAGCGTCACTGAAACCTGGGGGGCACCCATGGAAGTGCAAGCTGTCTTATGTGAGACAATCACATACTATATTTTTAAATTACAATTATCCTACAACAATCATAACCAGCTGGCCAAGCATGACAATCCTCCCCACCTAGACTGAATTTGGGGGCTCTATCCCCTGCACAGGATGAGCTTCCCATGTCAGCTCACTCCTCATATAGACATGACAGGCCATCTGCATTCTGATTGGTCACTCCAGCCCTATGTAAGATCGTCACGTCATACCCTTGCAAGGCAAGGCTCCATCTTAATAGTCTACTATTAGTTTTTCCCATTTGTGTAAGCCAAACCAGGGGGTTGTGGTCAGTTTGTACCTCAAAATGGTGCCCATGTAAGTATGGGTCTAACTTCTTTAGGGCCCACACTATAGAAAGACTTACTTTTTCCACAGTAGAGTAAGCCTGCTCCCTGGGAAGTAACTTTTTATTCAGGTACACTACGGGGTGATCTTTCCCTTGGTTGGATCTCTGACTCAGTAATGCCCCAATACCCACTTCTGAGGTGTCGGTCTGGACTATAAAGGGTCTGCTATAGTCAGGACTTGTCAACACAGGAGCACTGCATAGTGCCTCCTTCAGTCTGGTAAAGGATTTTTCACAGGCTGGTTCCCAGGTAATTCTCTTAGACATCTTTTTCTTTACCAGGTCAGATAGGGGAGCAGCCAGGGCACTGTAATTGGGTACACATTTCCTATAATACCCTGCTGTCCTTAGAAAACTCCTGACCTGCTTCTGCATTTCTGGTCTGGGCCCTGCCTTGATCACCTCTATTTTTACTTGGTTAGGACGGAGCTGTCCCCGGTCTACAATATGCCTGAGGTATGCCACTTCAGCCATGGCCACCTAGCATGTCTCAGCTTTGACAGTGAGCCCAGCCCTCTGTATCCTGCCCAACAATTTCCTAAAGTGAGGCAGGTCCTCCCAGCTGGCACTAAAGATGGCAATGTCATCCAGGAACGCCATGGCCTACTCCTCAGCACCATTTAACACCTGGTCCACCAACCTTTGGAAAGTGGCCAGGGCGTTCTTCATTCCGAAAGGCATTACTTTAAATTCAGATTAGCCTATCAGACTGATTAAGGCCAACCTCTCCTTAGCTCTGTCTGTTAACTCTACCTGCCAATACTCCTTTGTCAGGTCAATAGTCGTAAGGTATGTCACCCCTCCCAACTTGTCCAGGAGTTCATCTGTCTGGGACATCAGGTGGGTTTCTGATTTAGTGACTGCATTCAGTCCACAATAGTCCACACAAAAATGAGTAGAGCCATCAGGCTTGGGCACGAGGACTACAGGTGAGGAACAGAGGCTGTGGGATCTCTGGATTACCCCTAAATCCAGCATTTCCTCCACCTCCCTCCTAATGTCCTTTTGGACAGCCTCTGACACCCGACATGCTGTCCGCTGTGTGGATGTTTGTGTCCCTGTCTCTACATCATGTGTTGCTAAGGGGGTTAGTCCAGGCTTGGTGCTAAATAGTGGGGCAAAGTCTGCTAAAACCTCCCTTGCTTCCTGGATCTTGCCCGGGGCCAGCTGGGGTGACAATTTAACTGTCTCCACAGAGGACTCCCACTTGCTTTCTTCCAGAAAGTCCAGAAGGGGGTCTCCTTTATCCATCCCCTTCCCAGGACTACATACTGCAAACACCATGTCAGCCCTACTAGCATATGACTTCATCAAGTTGACATGGTACATTCTTTCTGTATGTCTTCTGTCAGGTAACTCTATGATATAGTTCACATCATTTACCTTTCTAACTACTTTGTACGGTCCTGCCTACTCAACCTGCAGCTTGTCTTTCCAGACTGGAATAAGGACCATGACTTCCTGACCCACCATGTATGAGTGAGCTCTGGCTCTGTGGTCATACAATACTTTTTGTTTCTGTTGGGCAGCTGCAGGGTTGCTCTGGGCTGTCCCCATAAGCTCCTTCAGCCTTTCCCTAAACCTAAGGATGTAATCCACTATGGAAGTTCCCTGGGTAGCGTGCGTGCCTTCCCAGTCCTCCTGGATCAAGTCTAGGAGCGCACGTACCCAGGTGTCCATATAAGAGCTCAAAGGGTGAAAATCCTGTCGACTCTTGGGGCACCTCCCTGTATGCAAACAACAGGTGGGGAAGGTATTTCTCCCAGTCCCTCCCATGCTGCTCAGCAAACTCTTAGAACATTGACTTCAGGGTACCGTTAAATCTTTCCACAAGCCCATTGGCTTGCGGGTGATAAGGTGTCATGTGCCTCTGCACCACCCCACACTTCTCCCAAAAACATTTCATCAGGTCCGACATGAAGGAACCCTCTTGATCGGTGATAATCTCCTGTGGAAACCCAACTCAGGAGAAAATCCCTAGTAAGGCATCTGCCACTTTGTCCTCAGTGAGGATAGGGTGACTGCTTCTGGATACCAGGTGGCATAATCCACCACAGTTGGGATGAACCTCTTCCCGGAGGAGCTAGGGGTATTTAAAGGCTCCACAACATCCATTCCCACCCTCTGGAATGGCTCCTCCACTATGGGCAATGGAATTAGGGAGGCTTGGGCTTTCTTACCCGCCTTCCCTATTTCTTGGCACTGGTGACAAGACCTGCAATACTCCTTCACCTGCTGGGTGAAGTTGGGCCAATAGAAATTCTGGGCCAACCGCTGCATAGTGCGCATGATTCCCAGATGACCAGACAAGGAAATATCATGTGCAATCTTAAGCAACTGCTCACGGTACCCCTAGGGAATGACAAGCTGACTGCCTATCACCCTTCCCTCTGTCTTCACAGCCTGAGTATACCTCAGTCCATTTTCCCAATATCCCTTATGTCCCAATATCCCATTTTCCCTTATGTTTACCATCACCTCCCTGTGCTCCATCAGAGTCTGACCAAACCTTCAGCTTCTTTAGACTAGGGTCACTTTTCTGAACAGCTGCAAACTCCTTATACATTCCCAAGGCCTGGGACAGGTCTCCATCAGTATTTAAACTAGGGTCCCTAGCACTAACATCAGGGCTTTTAGGATCACTGTCATCCCTAACCCTCTGACAATGGGTCACCACTCCATCTTCAGAGTAACCCTCCATAGCTGTGTGGTTAACTGCTATTGGAAAAATTTCTACTCCCTTTTTGTCAGTCTCCATATCAGGAGACACAGACTGGGGAACCAGCCTCCCAGAAGTTTCCACAGTGGCTTCTATGGGGTCCAGGGAACTACAATTTCCCCTTCCCACTTGGCTATGGCTAACTGCACACACCATAGATACATAGATACATAGATACATAGACAGTGTCAGCAGATAAGGGCCTATGGCCCACCCAGTCTGCCCATTTGAGATTGTAAGTTCAGTTTGTTTTCCTAGAAGTCTGTTGCCCCTTACCCCTGACCTCTAGAATTCCTTTATGTCTATCCCATGCATTCTTAAATCCCGTGATTGTTTCAGCCCCCACCACTTCCTCTGGCAGGGTGTTCCACTTGTCCACCACCCGCTCTGTGAAGAAATTTTTCTCATGTTTCCTCTGAATCGCCCCTCCCTCTAACTTCATCCCATGCCCTCTAGTTCTGGAACATCTTTTTCACTTAAAATAGTGTTTTCCTGCACCCTGTTCCTCCCTGTAAGATACTTGTATGTCTCTATCATATCCCTCTCTCCTCCTCTCCTCCAGGAGTACATGTTCAGTTCCTTCAACCTGTCTTCATAGGACTTGTGATGCAATCCATGCACCATCTTTGTTGCCTCCTCTAACCTTCTCTACCCTGTCTATGTCCTTACGTAGGTATGGTCTCCAGAACTGTACACTGTACTCCAGGTGGGGCCTCACTAGTGTCTTGTATAGTGGAATTATGACCTCCTTTTCCCTGCTGGTGATGCCCTGCCTATGCATCCCAGCATCCTATTTGCTTTACCTGCTGCCTTGTCACACTGTTTATTCATCTTGAGGTCATCAGAGATGACAACCCCAAGATCCCTTTCCTGCTTGGTGCATGCTATATCCTCACCCCCAACTGATATATTGTGCCAGGGTTTTGTGCCCCATATGCATTATCTTGCACTTCTTTGCATTGAATTTCAACTGCCAAACCCTTGACCATTCTTCAAGTTTCTGCAGGTCACTTCTCATTCTGTCTACACCCTCTGGTGTGTCTACTCTGTTACAGAGCTTTGTGTCATCAGTGAACAGTGAAATTCTGCCTTCTAGATCCTGCGCAATGTCACTGATGAAGATGTTGAATAGGACCGGTCCCAGCACTGATCCCTGTGGTACCCCACTGGTCACTCTTCCCTCTGTGGAGTGACAGCTATTTACCACCACCCTCTGTGTCCTGTCACCCAGCCAGTTACCTACCCACCACACTACTGTCCTGCCCACACCATCCCCTGTTTGAGATTGTTGCCTAGGATGCCGTCAACTGCTAAAGTTTTGGCTACAGCAACCTGTTGTACAGTTCCTCCTGTTTCACCCCAGTCTAGGGAGAACACTAGCGAGTGGTAATGTGGTCACCTAACCAGTGAACCCTTGTACAGTTACAAATTCATTGGGTGTAAACTGACCAGGCTCTACCAGATCCCATTTTACCAGCATCAGGGATGCCCCCTGTGTCCCTTAACCATTGTGTCTGTACACCCTCTTGCACTGTTTTGGTATCTTGGTCCTCCAGTCAGATTTTCAGCTCTGATGGCCATGCCCAACAAACTGCTCTAACAATACAGCATTTTCAATTTTATCTACAGAGTTTGCTTCAATTCCTTCCCACCAACGTTTTAAACACTGATGTTGTTTCATGGTTAGCTCCTTGTAGCTCATGTCAGGGCTTCTTCTGAGCTTACAGAATTTAGCTCTGTATGCTTCTGCAGTTAAATCAAACTTTTTTAAAAGTGCTGCTTTAAGTTTGCTGTAATCATTATTGTCCTCATTCTTCATTTGACCCAATGCATCCCGATCTTTCCTAATAAGTAGCTGGGATAGCTGGAAGCTCTAGGACTCTCTAAGAATTTTTGACTGAATACAAACTTTTTCAAAGGAATTTAAAAAGGCATCCATATCCTCCCCCTCTTTAAATTCAGCTATCAATTTGGAATTTAATTTTGTAACCCAGTCCTGTAGTTCCAGTTAAACCCAAGCCACTTACCTGCTCTGGTGCTGGTGGTTGGAGTCGTAGCTTCTCCAGTTCATGTCACCTCTGGCACTCATGCTCCTCATGGTCTGACTCTCACTGTTCACATTCAGCTGCTCACTGTTCTCATTCCCTCTTCTGCTGTGAGGCTCATTTCTCTCATTCTGTATCTCACCATTCTCACTCACTCTTCTCCTCTGTGGCTCACTGCTCTCACTTCTCTTCACTCTGGAACTCCAGCTCCATTCTGCACAACACAATCTGCAGCCTGATTGCTTCTGGATCCAGAATGCTGGTGACTGTCCCCTGCTGCTGTGGCCCTTCACTTGCACTAGCCCTGCTGTCCTCCTCACTGGATCTGGACACTGCAGTGGCTGCTGGCCCCTCCAAGCCCAAGGTCTGGTCCTTTACAGTCACAGTCTATGACTCAATACTCTGGGCATCTGTTGCCATCAGGGCCTCCGTGAGGTTCTGCTTGGTGGCTCTACCTTTGTACAGGACTCCTTTCTCCTTGCACAACTGCTTAAGGTAATCTGCAGTGTACTCACTGTAGTTGGAAGCCATTTTCTTCCCTAACTATGGCTACTCTAACTTGCACTTTAGAGAAAAAAATAAAACAGGTTGGAACTTTGACTGTAAGCAAAATGATATAGTTCTGTTTTCTTTTTAAAAATAATTCACTGTCTTATTTTGCAAGTGAGCTGTACAGTATTAAGCTGACACACTAAACAGTTAAAGCATGTGTTACCAAATTTTTTGCATCGCTGTCAACCAAATCTGTCACAAACGCACTCAGCAGGGCAGGCCCTCTGCTCCCACAGTGCCAACCTCCAAACACAATAATGTGAACAAGTAACAGACAAGGTAACCCTCCTGTCTGCTTTTGGGTCTGAATCACCTTTAGTCTCAAGTTCTGGGGGGATTCAAACTGTGAACCTTATGCTAGCATACCCAAAGTACAGGCTCAGATGCGAACCCTCTTCAGGGATTGCAGTACAGTCTTTCCCCAGAGGCACCAAGTCAGGCTTCCAAAATGAACCCTTCAAACTTTATAAGGGGCCTGACGTATATTCTTACCTTTTCACTCAAGCTCAGTAACACCATCAAGTTGTTGAACAGTTGTCAGACTTAACCATCTATATGTCACATGCAAAAAAAGAACTGGTAGACACCCTGGCAGTCTTTCAAAGAAAAGGTATTTTACTAAAAGATGATAAAAATATGAAAAAATGTAACACAGAAAATATATGAAAGAGCACACAATCACATAAAAGAACAAGAGAAGATTACAAAACAAAACTCCTACTACAATACATTTAGACTTTTGCTGCCTAAGGTATTACCTCTGGAAGTGCTAAAGTTAGATTCAGAGAGCTGTCTCTCTACAGTCCCCAAAATAATATGACCACATTTCACAAGCAAGAATCCAGTTTAAACTGTGTCTCCACACCCTTTCTGTGAGTCATCTTGCTCCTCCTTTTAGAATAAAAAAATACAAACATGATTTCCTGTCAGGAGATATTTTAAATATTGTAACTTCAGAAGGAAAAAGACATTTCCTAAATTATGACAGTCTTTAATCAAACCTTTCCTTTGAACCGGTGGCTGGTTTCTGTCTTCCCAAGGAGATCAAAGGGTTTTTATGACATTTTAACACATGTTGGTATCAATGGCCTGTTCCTTTTAAAACGTCATAAAAGTTTATTAGACTCATTCTCTGGCAGACTCATAAAGTTACAGTTGGTTTTCAACTTCAAAGCAGCAACAGGCTGTAAAAGATAATGAAATGCCCTCTGGAAGGAAGGTAATTGATAAATTGGTTCCTGGTCAGTTTTCATATCCTGTAGTTTCACTGAGACCTGGGGTGCCCATGGAAGCACAAGCTGTCTTATGTGAGACAATCGCATACTATAGTTTTATATTACAATTATCATACAACAATCATAACCAGCTGGCCAAGCATCACATTGGTGTCGTGACCACAACTTCTCATGAAATCAAAAACGGTCCTGTGACACTGAATGTTTGGTGTTGTGTCAGAACGTTATCCCAGAAACACTATTAAGCATGCTCAGAACAAAAAAACACAAAACTTTAAATCCTTATAACTCTGAAATAATTTAATATGCCTTCACAAAACCTTCCAAAGGGTCTACCTTGCCACAGTATGCTTCTAGCCTGAAAGTTTGGGAAACAGTTCTATTTCTTGTAGGCTGCAGGTGACAGCAAAAAAAAAAAAAATTAAGTATAGAAAAAAATTAGACATCAACAGGAAAATGACATATGCAGATCTTAGAAACCACACAAGCTGTCAACACTAAACCTTCCACAGATATAGACCTTGCCAATTAGACAACACATGCAAAATTGCAGCTAATTTTGTCAAATGCTGCCAAAGATGCAAACTTAGGGGTTTAACGTTGAACACCCTACTCAGCCATAACAATAGGGGCAGTAACACACCCCTATAATTAACCTAGGAGTTTTGAAACCTGAAGTTTAAATGCTCCATGGTACTTGAAGGAGGCAGAGTACTGTGAGACTTGAAAGAGACAGAGTCAGAGATGCCTTTCACCCCTTTCTTCTGTAGACTAGATGTGGATAAACTATTATGGGTGTATCTAAAATGTGAATAATTGACTAAGGGAGTGGCTGCATTATTTATTTATTTATTTAGGTTTTGTTGACTGGGTAAGGTGTGCTAGCCATAGCAATGACTATTTTCAGGCACGAACCGGGAGTTTACAGAAACAGAACATTTGATTAACAGCAGCAGAAACAATACTATACAGTAACAGCATAGACAGTAATAATACAATATGGACCAAAAAAACAAGAGTACAAATTGAATGAACAACAATGTATAACATAGAATGAAATAAGAGAGCAAGTACAACAAATAAAAACCATTTAGCAGTAGTTCAGGAGGAGAAAAAGGAGTAAGATATTATGAGAACAGATACCAGATATTATAATTGTATTAAGAGGATCAAGTAGAGTCAGGCAATGACTAGTGTGGGGAAGTGATAAGGAGGGAGGAGGATAGGCTAGGAGAGAGAAAAAAGGCAAAGGGGATGAGGACGTGGTATACTAGGTTAGGAGCAAGGAGGTGACTAAAGAAAAGTACAGTGCTTACCTGTTGAGGTGGGAGGGTGCTTACCTGTTGGGGTGAGAGGGTGCATAGATCAGGAGACAGCTAGGGGGGTTTGAAGCAGGAGCATGAGCAGGAAACAGCAAGATGATCATGAAGCAATTTCTTGAAAAAGGCATGGGATGGTGCTAGCCTTATTGCTAAAGGGAGGGAGTTCCAGTGATGGGGGGCATAACAGGAAAAGGCGCTAGCACCTTTGGAGGAGTGGTATTGGAAGTGAATAGGAAAAAGGCACTAGCAATTTTGGAGGAGGGTGCTGAAGGGATGAGAACAGGGGCATTGGCAGTCAAGCAAAGACTGTATATGGATGGCTGGATGAGAAAGAATTCTGTCAAGGGCTTCTGTGTTTGGTTACGGATGATGTTATCTATAACCGAGCCATACACAAAGTCTCTTTATGAACTTGGAGAAAGCCACCCTAGTTCAGTGTATAGGAGGCAGTGGTGTTTCATCCGATGTGAGGAGGATGCATATCTACAGATATTGTTGTAAGTGACATCCCACTTACGAAGATTAGTTTTACCCACTGAGGCATACACTACAACTCAATAGGTAAGTGACAGAAGGAGTATGCCATGGGCTATGTCAAGCCTCTCTGATGGTGTAAGCATATAGCTGGAATGGTAGGCCATACCAAGTTTTATGTTAGCCAGTTTGCAGGATTGTTGAATATGGAGCTCAAAAGTAAGAGCTGGGTCAAGTATGAGACCAAGGTATTTGAAAGAAGGTACTGCTTCCATTGAGGACCCATTTAAGGTAGTAACATTCAAAGACATGTTTATGGCTGAAAAGTCACTGCTGAATTCATTGAAAGTCAAAGGAAAGTCAGTTGATTTCCGTAACGCTTTTTGCACTAGCATAAAGGACAATATCATCAGCATATAGTAGGGAGGCAGTCCGGAGAGAGTTGGAGGTACTGTCATTTATGTAAATGGAGAAGAGCAGCAGACCAAAAATAGAACCGTGTGGCACACCAATGTTTATAGTGGCAAAGTCAGATGAGGTGGAGTTGAATTTAACTTTCTGGGTGTGATCTGATGGGTAGCTACCAAATGCATGCTGTGGCATTTGGTGAGAAACCTAGGGATCTAAGAGCACCAAGGAGGATAGGATGGTCAACCAGGTCAAAAGCTTTAGTTATGTTTACAAAAATAGCCCCAGTTAGGAAACCAGAGTCCATGGCCATGAGGGCATCAGATGTAAATTTGAGTAAAGCAGTGGTAGTGCTATGACTCTTGCAGAAACCATGCTGCGCAGTAGTAAGAAGGTCATGTTTCTGAAGAAAGTCTATAGTTTGGGAGGTTACGAGCTTTTCAAGGATTTTGCTGAGGACTGACAATATGGCAATCAGTCTATAGTTGGAGGGTTTTTTGTGGTCACCCTTTTTGAAGAGAAGGGGTAATCCTGGCAGTCTTCCAGAGGTCAGGAACATAGCTGTGACACAGGGAGAAGGTAAAGATCCTAGCAAGATGTGCAGCTGTGTAAGGGGCAACAAGCTTTAGCAACTTAGGTTCTATACTGTCAGATCCAGCTGCAGAGAGGTCAGAGATGTTATTGAGCAGTCTATATACATCCCGGCGAGTGACAGACTGGAAATGAATTTTTGGGCCCGGAGGCATTAGGTTGAGCATGAGAGTACTGTGAAGCTGGGAAGGATGATGTATAATTTGTAAGGTCTGAGAACTGGGCATTGAAAAGTTTACGATGGTAGAGGGATTGTTGTAGTAGAGGCTATTTAGAGACATGTCAGTTGGGGTGGGGGCTGGATTTGAACCTAGGAAGCTCTTAATGTGGGACCAGAATTTTTTGGAGTCACCATTAGATTTAGTTAAAAGATCTTTACAGTAGGTGCCCTTTGCCCTTTTGATATCCTTCTTGCATGAATTATGAAGTGTACTATAGGAATTAAGGTCGGCAGGCAGCTCTGTCTTTTTATAGAGGAGCCAACATTTGTCACACAGTCATAGTTTTGAGAGAAAGTCAGACTTAAGCCACCGGGTATGCTTGTTTTTTACACGACAGATAATGAGGGGGCAATGTTTGTCCTGGACTGCCAGAAAGTGAATAAGGAATAGGTTTAGAGCAGTTTGAGGGTCATCCAATTCAAAAAGAGGGGTCCAGTTGATAGTAGCAATATCCAGAAGGAAGAACTGTTGGTCAAAATGCACATAGTTACGGAATATGATAAACCAAGGCTTTGACAGGGGGCCTAGTCTTACCCCAAATACAGAAAGTGGGGGGGTGGTCTGTGATGGCATCGGCTAGAGTGCCAGAGGAGATAATGTTTTCCGGGTGGTTGGTCATTATCCAGTCCAGCAGAGTACTGGAGTTAGAATGATGGGCAGTTCTAGTGGGGTCATTAATAACGTGGTGAAGGTTGAAACTTTGGATCTTGGATAGTAGTGTTGGTTGGGAGTTGCCCAGCCAGTTTATATTGAGATCACCAAGTATGAGAACCGCATTTCCCCCAGAGAGAAGAGAGGTTTGAGCAATCAGCTCATCAAGGCCTTTTAAACCACTAGAAAGAGGGTTGTAAGCAAAAACAATATGAAGTTTTTTGGAGCCAAGGGTGAGAAGAACATGTAGTGCTTCACTGTGGACAAGGGGAGATGAGCAGATCATGGAGAGACTGAGGTGATCTTTAAAATAGATAATTATACCACCACCTCTTTTGGGGGCAGGCTTATCAAATCTCAGAAGGTTGTAGGAGTTAGCTAGCAGCGAGAGTCCTGGGTGGAAGGCTTAAGCCATGTTTCAGTAAGACAGATGATATCAGGTTTGTATAAGGTGGCCCAGGAGTCTAATTCAGCAAAGTTGTGTAACAGGCTTCTGATGTTGTAGTGCACCACTGTTAGACCCTTTTCATTAGAAAGGAGGCAACTTGTATTATTGATCGGTCCTGGGTTAGAATGAACATCACCCAAGAGCAATAGAGCCAGTAGGAAGAGATACCAGAGTTTATGTTGCAAGAAGGGGCGCAAGATACGCATATTCAAGGGGCAGTATTTTAGGGTACAGGTAATAATCTGGACCCAGGGCCTGTATAATATAAGTGGAGTAGGGTCACAATGGAGAGGGGACAACAGGAGAAGGTTAGAGAATTGGAAGTCATTTGGCAAGTAATGTGGTATCACCGGGGGTGTTGTGGGAACAGAAGACAAGGATAAGTGGAGCAAAGCAAATGAGGGTACACGAATGTACAGTGATATGGAGAGCTTCATTGCTTACAGGCCTAGGTACAGTCTTGTAAAGAGGGTGAGCTTCAGAGGCACTCAGGAAGAAATTGAAATAAGAGAACAGGGCAAGCAGTGATGCTTAAGATACAGATATCTGTAAAAATTAAAGAGTGAGAATGGAAAAATGGTTTTATCTGTTCAGGGGTTGGAAGGAAGAGAGAAAGATACAGGCAGCCAGTGAGAGCTGGGATGAAAGAGAGAGGAGGAGGAGCAGTTGAATATTTAAAGGAGGCCTGGAGGGGGTGGGGGGCAGGAGAAAATTCAGCCCGCTTTAGCATCACTCGAGAAATTAAAGCTAATTAAAACAGTTGACAAAACAGCTCAAGAATTGCAATGCAGAGTCAACACAAAAAGGTGCTCCAATCAGAATAGGCTTCAGTGGCAGAACAGACCAATCAGGATCTGCTCGCCAAGCGCCGTACCAATCGGAGGCCTCGGTGCTGAATTTTCAGACAGCAGTAGTACCTGGGGTATGAATCTGGGGCAGAGGACCGTGAGGGCAGTAGGAGAGAGTCCAGGGGGTCAGGTGGCAGCATCTGGAGGTGGCAAGTGAACTGCCAAGCTGAAGAGAAGCGCTCCTTCTGGCGCTAGCCCCTTGGGAAGAAAGGGGAAAACCAGGTCAACTATAGCAGCACTGTGAATGAGGGGGTGGGTGGCGGCACCAGTCCATCAGCAGGGGGTGGGGGGTTAGCACTAAGAGAACAATGGCAGAGCAATTTAAAAAAGAACAGGGGTGTAGATGAGAAGAGGAATAATAAATGAACAGAGGGAGGAAACAAGGAGGTGAGACAGTAAGCAGAGGTGGGGGCAGAGTTTACAACCATGATATTAGAAAGAGAAAAAAGATGAGTAGAAAGGCAGGGGTGGGATGAGAAATGGTAGAGACAGCAGAGCTTTAGGATTTAATTAAAGACAGAGTAGCTGGGGAAAGAGAATTAGGCAGAGGTACAAACAATAGCAAGGAGTGAGTAGAAGGTAGCAGAGAAGGCGGGATAAGATAGGTTAAAACTTAACACCAAAAGGGTGTGGTTAGCCCTCAAGGCCCTAAAGAAAGATAAATCTCCTGGGCCGGATGGCAGTCATCTGAGAGTACTATGGGAATAGGTGGACATACTGGCATTACCCCTGGTGGAGCTCTTCAACAGGTCGCTTGAGACAGGGAGGGTACCTAGGGATTGGCTAGAGGCACATGTGGTGCCAATCCATAAAGGGGGGTCGAGGGAAGTACCAGGTAACTATAGACCCATCAGTTTGACCTCAGTGGTGGGAATATTAATGGAGAGTATACTAAAGGAACGATTGGGGGTGTACTTGGAGGAGGTAGGAGGTCTGGATAGTCGGCAACATGGGTTTGTGCCAGACAGATCATGTCAAACCAATCTTGCGGAGTTGTATGAATGGGTAACATCAGAACTGGGCAGGGGAAAGCCTGTGGATGTATTATTCTTGGACTTCAGCAAGGCATTTGACTCTGTCCCCCACAATGGTCTGGTGGAGAAACTGACAGGGTTGGGAGTAGGCCCTTTGATGGTCAGATGGATTGAAAACTGGCTAGCTGGATGCACCCAGAGAGTAGTGGTCGGTGGGGAGCTCTCAAACCCTAGAGAGGTCGGTAGTGGGGTACCGCAGGGCTCGGTCCTGGGTCCGATCCTGTTTAATGCATACATATCGGACATCAGAGAGGGTGTAGGGTGTGAAATGAGTCTCTTTGCTGATGACTCCAAGATGAGAGCAGTAGTTGAGGGGGAAGAGGGGAGGTTGCCCCTGCAAGGGGACCTGGACACCCAGGAAAGCTGGGCTCACACATGGAAATTAAATTTTAATATCACCAAGTGCAAGGTATTACATCTTGGGTGGGGAAACCCTAAACACAGGTACACCCTGGGAGGGGAGGCGCTGGAAGCCTCAACAGGGGAAAAAGACCTAGGGGTCATGGTGGATGCATGTATGAATAACTCTGAGCAGTGCAGGAGAGTGGCTAGCAAGGCAAACAGGATGTTGGGATGCATTGTAAGGGGGATCACCTCTAGGAGCAGGGAAGTGATTCTGCCGCTGTACAATGGACTGGTTAGACCACATCTTGAGTACTGTCTACAGTATTGGAGACCACACTTGAAGAGGGACATACAGCTCCTGGAGAGGGTACAGAGGAGGGCAACTAAGATGATACGAGGACTAGGGGATTTGACGTATGAGGACACACTTGAGGAGCTCTGCCTGTTTTCATTGGAGGAGAGGAGAGACAGGGGAGACATGATGGAGGTCTTCAAGTACCTCAAGGGAATACATAGGGCAAACACGGAGGGGATCTTTAGACTAAAACAGGGAGGTATCACCAGAGGGCATGGTTTGAAGTTGGAAGGTGGAAGGGTGAGGGGGGAAGAGGAGGAGGTTTTTCACTGAGAGGGTGGTGGACCCTTGGAATGTGCTGCCTGTCGAGCTGGTTCAGAGATCCACAGTGGAGGGCTTCAAGAGAGGGTGGGACAGACACAGAAAGCAAATGTATAAGATGATGGCCTGGTCCAGAGGGGTGGGGATGGATGATAGGGGTTTCTGGAACACAAGGGGGGGAGGGCCTCGGCACCCAACTAGGAATCTGAGGTTCGAGCAGACTCAATAGACCATAAAGCCTAATCTGCTGGCAATTATTATGTTAGTATGTTGTACTTTAAAACACAGCAGGCAGGGTAAATAAGCACTAAAAGTCACAAAATTAGTACTAGGTAACACATCAAGCAGTACAATAAGTGAAAATTCAGCCCGCTTTAGCAGCACTCGAGAAATTAAAGCTAATTAAAACAGTTGACAAAACAGCCAAAAAATTGCAATGCAGAGTAAATACAAAAATGTGCTCCAATCAGTACAGGCTTCAGTGGCAGAACAGACCAATCAGGATCCGCTCACCAAGCACCGCACCAATCAGAGGACTCAGTGCCGAATCTTCAGAGAGCGGTAGTACCTGGGGTACGAATCCTGGGCAGAGAACTGCGAAGGTGGTCGGAGAGAGTCCAGGGGGTCGGGCGGTGGCGTCTGGAGGTGGCAAGTGAACCACCAAGTTGAAGAGAAGCACCACTTCTGGCTCTAGCCCCTTGGGTATGAATCTGGGGCAGAGGACCATGAGAGTGGTTGGAGAGAGTCCAAGGGGTCAGGAGGTGGTCTCTGAAGGCAGCAAGTGAGCTGCTAAGCTGAAGAGAAGTGCCACTTCTGACGCTAGCCCCTGGGGTATGAATCCGGGGCAGAGGACCACGAGGGGTATTCAATTATAGTTTTCCTCTATTCTGACTGGCTTACAGTAGATACCTGTTGTATATTTAGGCAATAATGCATGACAGGGTGTGTGTCATGCTGGGACAATGTCACACCTCAGGTGGTTGAAGCATGAGCCTGGAGGCTGAGTGCATTCAACACCCTAGAAGTGATGTTATCCCAGCATGACACACCCTGGAGTGCATTATTGCTATTATAGAATGGCTCATTTTATTTAGAATAAAAAAATGCAAGCAATACAATTTTAAATGTTCTTTTTTTCACTGATTTACTGTAGTGGAGGAGTATTTAAAGAAAAAGTAGCTCCTTTTGTGCTTCTTCATCAGGTGGCATGCTTGCCATGTGTTGTCTGTAGCTCCATAGAGTTTTCCCTATACCTATAGAACTCTATGTGTAGCATTGTGTCCCCCCCCCCACACACTACTGTCTCCCGTTGATGGTCAGTCTCGGTTTCTGTGTTTTTTTTTGCTTTTCTTCCTTTCCTTCTGGTGAGTAATATTGGTTCCTTTGTGAAAAGACCAAAACAAAACCAACAGGTGGCTGTTACAAATATACAGCAGTTCTGAGTTCAGCTTTGCTGCCATGCTGATGGCGCAGAAGTGTTGCTTTGTGTACGTGCTTACATCTAAATAGGCAGTCAAGATAAATGTGTTTTTTATGTTCCCTGGTACAGTTTCTAGCATTAGTGATTTGTACCAGGAGAAAGCTGAGGACATCCATGAAAGTGATGGGTGGCATGGGTGACTTGAGACAGGTTTAGGAGCAGAGGATGTGCAGGCACATGCGAGAGCACATGTTACAATTAGCACAAGTCACTCGCTGAAACAGTTTGTTTAAATTTGAAGGGGAAAAACACACATGCTTTTGTTTGGAGGAGTACTGTGGGGGGTAGAAGGTTGTTGGCAGTTTGTGTGGTTGTGGTTGGTGATGTCAAATGAGCAAGGTTCTTCAGGACCGGAGACTTGGGGGGAGGTGCAAAGCCTATGATGGTCTGGAGATGAAGGGACACAGTGATTTATTTTCTATGTTTAGTGAGGTCATCTTGCTGGTGGTCCTTCATACAGTGATGTTATACTCAGATAACATCACAGCTGAAGGATGGCACCGACCAACCAGAGCCCAGAATTCTTTCTTGCCATTGTATATTATACTTTATGCTCTAGGTAAAGCCTGGAGTGAATTTTGTTAAACAATTAAATTGCTGCTACATTACACTAATCACCTGCACTCAGTTCAGTTTTCTAATCATATATTCTTCTAACCATGTAATACTCTATAACTCATAAACCAAGGGTGTCTGTGCTTCAAATTCTATGGTAATTTCATTTTATGAGGAAAAACAGATTGGAACAATATGAGCCCACTCACCCATATAAATAAAATCTTTTTTATTTTGGTAGGTCAGAAAACAGAGCAGTGAATCAAAAGTTTCAGAAAAAATCCTTCATCAGTGATACACTGTACTATGTTTCTAAAAATCAAACAAAAAATATAAATATTTCCCAATATTAACATATATTTTAAATCATAATTTAAAACCACTTGTTTGTATTTGATTTCATACTCACACCTATCAGATTGTTATTTGATTCTTAGTTCTGGTTTATCTGTTGTTAAAACATACAAAAAATATAAATGAAAAAATATTAATTTTTTCCAAGGTTATGAAATTTTAGAATTTCAGGTTCTGAGTATGCTCACTAAGCACTGCAAAACAGCTGTATGAAACAAAAATATTTTTTTTTATATGGGCCCAATCTTTCTTTGTGAGGGGAAAAATCCATTTTCATTTGCTGCCATCTTGTTGTCTGTTATTTCCTAAAATTAAACATTTCAAAACCCATAAAAATGACATCCTGAAGCGAGACCATCATATGTGTCTCGCTCATCGGGACTCCATAAGGTGGATTCTGCTCTTAACTATTGGAGGAATACCTCAAAATGTGTCTTTTTTTTAGATTTCAAATCTTTCTTTCATGACTTGCTTTTGCTATTTTTGTATGGCCTTCATATGAAAATTTGGATATGAGATTTCTGATCACCATCCCTGTAGTTAATGCATGTTCCCTGGTGTCTAGTGGCATCCCCATCTGATCACTGTCTCTGTACTTAGTTTATCATTCCCTAATGTCTAGTGGCACCCCCACCTTCTGATCGCTGTCTCTGTAATTAAATTATATTTCTTGGTGTATAGTGGCACCCCCACCTTCTGATCGATGTCCCTGTGTTTATTTTATCATTCCCTGGTGTCTAGAGCCACCCTATGATCACTGTTCTCATAATTAAGTTATATTTCCCTGGTGTCTGGTGGCACCCCCCACCCTCTGATCACCATCCCCATGTCTTTTGTGTATTTCACTGGTGTCCAGTGGCACCCTCCAATCGCCGTCCCCGTACTTAAATAAAGAAAACAGTCCCTTAATTTTTTTTTACCTGAAACAAAAAAGGTTCCTAGCCGATCTGACCCCCCCCAACTCCACCTCCCACTCAGCACCCAACACTCTAATACACCCCCATACACCTTTACACACATTGAGCAGGTCACAGGCTCAAGATCCACTCTGCAATCAAAGACACATCTTGCTGCTGGAACCGCCAACTACAATATAAGAAATTAAGGTAAGTGTGGTTCAATGTATTTCCATGGGGTTTTCAACTTTGATGTATAATTTTGCCATTTTTGCATATTTTGAGCCCAAACTTTCAACATGGCCTTTTTGGGACCCCACATCATGAACAATGGCAGTGGAATTAGGCAAATCCCACCCAAAATGTGATTTCATGGTTGCTTGGTGAAATCACCATTCAGGTGGGATTTGAACATTTTATCCACCATTGTTCACGAGGTGGGGTCATAAGAAAGCTATATTGAAAATTTGGGATCAAAATATATAAAAATGGCAAATTTATGTGCATATGTAGACATATTACTATGCTTACAGGCAGCAACAGGAAAACACATTACGGTTTCACCTCTATTGCATCCTCGCATATCAGGTGAGGGGTGTGCCCTGGGGTTGTCAACCCTAACGCTCACCCTATTCTCATATACTGTACCCATTTCAGCTTATTTACTCATGGAATGGAGTGAGTTTTAGGGTTGACAACACCAAGGCACATGCCATGCCTGATTTGTGAAGATGCAAGAGAGGTAAAACCATAATGGTTTTTCCTGTTGCTGCCTACAGGGTGGGTGTGTTGTGCTAGGGTTGGAATCCCCTAACACCCCATTTCCCTACCTTTGTTGCTTTAACCCTAATCAGTGCATTAACAAAGTTTTAGCAGTGAATTATACTTGATGTTTGCCCCCGTTGCAAATCATCCCTGCAGGTGTCAGGACTGTAGCATTGGGAGGTCACCTGTTGTGGATAAAGTTACATTGTGAGCATGTTGGTTGTTTGTGCAGGGAAACTATGTTCATATGTATTTTACTCATCTGAGAGAATACAGTACAGTGCCTGTCACGGTTGTCTCCTAGCAGGTAAAAACAGGGATATGAGTGAGGCAACACAGTGCTGTTTATTAAGTTGTCCCAGGTGAAGGGCCATCATAAACAAAAATGTATATGCTATGTTGTGCACATTCTCTACAAATAGGGGTGGGCATGACCACAACTGTGTATAATCACTAATGTTAACCCTTGCTCTGCCACAGACTGATATATCAGTCCAAAATTCCTATATGCTGTAATTCTATCCATGAACTGCATTCCATACTCACATCATGACAGTTTCTGCAGTCCTGTCCTGTGCTATTGAGGACAATGGTGCATTGTTACTCCACAAAGGCATCTGTTCACCATGGGCTAACTTGCTCAGTACTATGGAGCATTCCACCTACGGTCACTCCAAGCAACAATGCCTTGATCATGGCATGTGAATAGCAAAATAATCTAATGGTAATGTGGTATTAACATCTTGCACAAAGAAGACGGTTATTTGCATGGAAATTTTTTAATATTGGAGGTTAGGACTCAGAAGCAAACATCTTCGGGCCGTGCAGACAGATTATTTGCTCATGTGCACACGTGGAATGCCTATTCATTGCTCCTAGCTGTATCACATTCATAGACCTGAAGGGTGCTTTACCTGCAGTTTGTACTTTCATAGAACTGAACTCACAAGGATATGTATATTTAAATATCAATAGCATGGGCACACTCTGCTCTATGCATGTTTGACTATGCAACCCTTAGCATGTGGGGCGAATTTGTACACCAGGTAGGGGACTTTGTACTGTTTTTATTTTTTTTGTTTGTTTGTTTCAAATATGCTGCCCAATGCCTGTAATTAAAACAACCAATTGTAGCTTACCACACAATAAGTAATTGCTCAACAGAGACACACACTAGCATTTTGAAGTTAATAGTTATATTCTCTAAAGTAACTTACATAAAAATGCAGATAGTACCAAAGGCACCAAAGAAGGTCTGTATGAAATAATTGTGCGGCTAGAAAGAATACTGACAAGTTTTCCCTGGCAATGAAAAGGGAAATGGCTTGGGGGATGAGGTCTGGGACACAGCATCTGTCAACTGCAGTAAGAAACATAAATGTTCCATTCCCACTCCAGGGATCAAACCCGGGCACCCTACTCTCTACTGCTTAACAGTCTATAACTCAACCACTGTACTAAGCTTCTAAAGCAAGAAATTCATGCTGTGGCAAAGAACATTTTTAATTAATGTTTTCCAAATTGTAAGTTATCAGTAATTTAGAACTTCAAACCTTGCTGAAAAGTATATCACTATCATCAGCAAGGACATCTAACAATCTATCTCATACTACATAAATTGTGGTGAGAAATAACAAATGTGTTACTCTGGGGATCAAACCCAGGTCCCCTGTTCTCTACTGCACTTCCTAGACAGGAGATGCATGCTGTGGCAAAAGATATCCAGCAGTGAGTGAAAACCCAGCCCACACTGCTACAGTAAATTTTCATTAAAAAAACAGTCTGTCTGTTTGAAGTAATGTTTCCCAAGATGCATTTAGACCTGAAAGTCTGAGTTGGAACATTTCAGGTTTTCAGCAAAATAGAATGTTAAACCTTGCTGAAAGTCTATCCTTAACATCAGCAATGGCATCTAACAATTTCTCTCATGCTACATAAACTGTAGTGAGAAAGAAAAAAATCCACTCTGGGCATCAAACCTAGGCTCCTACTCTCTACTGACATGACTGGAGATGCATGCTGTGATAAAGGACATCCAGCAGTGAGTGCAGACCCACCTCTTATAGAGCTGCAGTGAATTTTTGCAATTAACAGTCTATTTGAAGTAGTGTTTCCCAAGCTGCATATATATCTCAAAGTCTGTGCTGGATAGTTGGTCTCTACTCTTACTAGAATAAACTATAGGACTGAAACCAGCACACTGATCAATCTTATATTTTCTAACTACCCTGAGAGGATCACAGATACCACAGTATTATCTGATGCCCTGAGTGAACACTCTCAAATCACATGTCTCTGGACCAATAAGGTCCCTAAACATCCATGCAAAACATCTTACCAGTGATTTCTCAGGAAAGGGCATCAGGAACATTTCCAAGAATATCTCATCAATTGTGGTTGGTCCCCAGTCTTCCTCACTGAAAGTGTTCATGAGGCACTAAACCTCTTCATCGCCCTATTCAACATGGCCTGTGACTTACTTGTCCCTTTCAGGAAAAGGAAGGTTAAAGGCGTCTCTAACCCATGGATTATACCCTCTCTTCTACACCTTATGGACAATCATGACCACCTTTGGCAAGTGGCACAAGCCACTGGCAAACCTAGTGACTGGCAATGCTGTAAGGCCACAAGAAATAATTGCAACTGGGCCATCCAGTGGGCAAAAGCCACATACTACCAAGGCACATTTGCCAGCTCCTGGGATAATAGTAAAGACTTTTGGGACAATATTAAAAACGTTATGGGTAAGGCCAATCAATTCCCTCCCACCTTACTCAACTCTAATGGGATTACCATTCAAGACCCGAGTGAAATTGCTAACCTTTTCAATACTTCATTCACTGACCTGAGTGGAGTTCTCCCCCTTTCTTAAATGAGCCATCTGCTGAGGATATTGCCCATAATAGTACCTCCCTTCCAAATGCTCCCCAGTTCTACTTCAGGCCAGTCTCCCCTTCTGCTGCCAGGAAACCCTTGTGAAGGTGCTTGATAAGTCAAGGCACAGCTCTGACACCCTTGACCTCAAACTGCTTCTCCTCTCCATTGATGCAGTCCTGGCCCCACTCACCTGGATCCTAAATCTGTCCCTACGCCATGGATAGTTTCCCTCTGTTTGGAAAGCTGCAGTTGTTACTCCAATCCACAAGAGTGGTGACAGAGCAAACCATGCAAACTACCATCCCATTTCAATTTTACCACCCCTCTCGAAAGCCCTTGAACGCTTAGTGGCCAAACAGCTAACTGAATATCTATCTGCCCATGGCATTCAATGACCTCAGCAACATGAGTTAAGGAAAGATCATAGCACTGCCAGTGTCCTCCTCACCTACACAGACTATATCCATAAAGCGCTAGACCATGGTCACCTTGTAGGGTCTATATATATATATATAGATCTTACCAAGGCTTTTGATATGGTTAGTTACTCCTTCCTTACTGCTCCAGACCCTCCCCTCTCTAGGACTCTCCAGCGATGTTACCTCCTGGTTCAGGAGTTATCTAGGTGGCAGAACCCAATGCTTAAAAATCTTAGACTCACTCTCAAGTAGCTTCCTCATGCAATCCAGTGTTCCACAGGGATCAATCCTTGGTCCCCTACTATCTAACCTTTACCTCAATACCTTTCCCATAACTTGCCCTTCTAACCTTCTCCTGCATGCAGACAATGCTGTGAGTTACACCAGCCAGCCTGATTCTATACTGATTACTAGTGACTTGCAATGTAGTTTTACCTCTGTTGAAGCCTAGTTTGCTGAGCATAGATTAATTATGAACTATAAAAAGACCAACACGATGGTCTTTGTTGGTACTCATAACAAGTTTAAAAGAGCCCAACTACCCATCTCCAAAAATACTGGTACACAGCTTGAGCAAATAACTAGTTTTAAGTACCTGGGCGTCACCCTAGACAGTATTATCTCCAATCAAGAACACATTAATACCATCTCCAAAACTGCTAATATCAGGCTAGGCCTCCTTTATAGACATTGGCACTGTATGACCCAAGAGGCGCTATGTCTCACAGTGACTAGCTCCATACTGTCTGTCATTGATTATGGCATTGTATTTTATGGTGCTGCCACCACCACCACTGCCCTCAGAAGGTTATTTATTTATTTTTATTTATTTATTTAAGGGAATCAGATACACCTTTGAGCCAGGGGCTCTTTTACAAAGGTTCCACATCAGGTTACTTGAAACATTAGGACAGGCAGTGGTTTTGTGCAAAAGAGAAATAAACATAGCAGCCGGAGGGCTTTGTCAATTACCAAAACATCACAATTGTGTAAATCGCTTCTATAACAACTTAAACAATATAGATTCATATGGGTAGCCATCTGATAGAGGGATGCGAGGCCAGAGGCTGGTGTAATGAGGGAGAAAGAGAGGGAGTGGGGGGTGGGGCTGGGGCAGCCAGGAGGTGTGTGGAGGGAGTAGGAGGAGGAGGGAAGGAGTAGGAGGGAAGGGTGGGGTATGGGGTGGGTGGGATAAAACCATTTAGGTGTACCAGTTGCAGGAGGCACAGGAGATGAGGTATTGAAGATGAGGTTAGATTTTACTCTTAACAAAGCCTGCAGGTTAGTTACTGGTGCTAGTAGGGATACACATACCTGTGATCTATACACGAAGTCCAATTTGCTCAACCTCCAGAGCAGAATCTCCTATCATACCTGTCTTACTGCCAAAAAGATCTCTTTAGGGTTAGCCCTCATGTCTACCCAGCAGTTCCCCAACAGGGCCCACACCAACACGCGTTGCATGAGAAGCACTTCCAAACTAATTTTTCAGGTACCTTTATACCAGACATCTCAAGGACAAAGAGCATTCATGTACAGATTACCAAGCTTGTTTAACAACCTCCCTGCACACCTTCAATCTGCTCCTAAAATCGGTCCTTTCAAAAACTGTCTTTGACAGCACCTAGCCAACCGCAACAGCTGTGACTGCCCCACTTAACCCTGGTGGCCCTCTGCTTATAACTATCCTGCCATTTTAATGACAACACCCTCTTGGACTGCTATTCTGTGTCACCACTGAGTCTGTTGTCATCTACAATGTTTCCCACATTATCACCTGGAAATTCATCACCATTATCCCTTGCCTAAAGTCAACCTCCTCGACTGCTCTTTCTTCTTCTTTTCTTCCTCCACCTATTGACCCGTTATGCATCATAACTCATCACTATTCTAGTTTGCTTCTAACTAATGTTCTCTGCCTGTAAACATGTCTTCCACCAACTTCTGACTACCTTTTTAACCATAGCACTTAATATCAGTATTGTTATGTATTGTATGTACTAGGTTTATTTTCAAATGTCTCCTGGGTTTATTGTACCTCACCCAGCCTGCTTATTTGTACCCAATCTACTCATGCCTGTTACTCCCTCCTCTGTATAATTCCTTGTTGACGTGGAGCCTTTGTAAAAGAGTTCCTGGCTCAAAGGTCTTAATTATGAGATTCAATAAATAAAAATAAATTAAACTTTTCAAGTTATCAGCAATACATAACTTCAAACCTTGCTGAAAGTCTATCACTACCACCAGCAATGAAGTCAAACAATTTATCTCATACTATACAAACTGTAGTGAGAAAGAAAAACATCCACTATGGGGATTGAACCAAGGCCCCCACCATACCATCTACTGCTTGGTAGCCTACAGCTCTACTGCAGTACTAAGCTTCTTAGACAGTAGACACATGCTGTGGCAAAGGACATTGAGCAGTGAGTGCAGCCCCCTCCCCCACACACATGCACTCAACAGCTGTGGATGTTCCTAATTAGGTGAAATAGAAAGAGATGGTCCTCACTCTCTGGTGAATGACAGATGCAGACCAAGGGAGATGCTGCCCCCCCCGAAACTGAACATGTACAAACAAAAGATTAGTCTGCACTTCACACAGACTTGTTGGCAAAAAGCATGCTTAGTCCAAGATGCTGCAAAATTAACACATTTATTATTGCCAAATAGATAGACAAATTCCTGGTCCTCAGACAGAACAGGTGCCCTGGTGTTTTGCTCAGTAGAAGTTTATCAGGGGGCAGGTAGCTGCTGCGATGGACATCCTTTCATACTGATGCAAGTATACTACAACCTGTTAGAATCACATTCATTGATTATTTCATCAGTAACAAAGAAATGCATATACTGACATGTAATACATAACAAACATAAAAGAATTTGAGATGATACTGTTAATTTGAAAAGAGAAAAAATCTATTTAAGCCATGACCACCAAATATAAATATGTGCAACTGCTGTTATCACCGGAACAATCTTAATGACATAATCTTAGTAATTTCTTACTCAATTCAGTATTATACAATGGCAAGAAAGAATCCTGGCTTCTGATTGGTCAGTTGGCTGTCACAGAAGGAATGTTATCCTGGCATAACCCCCTGCTGATTGTTTGTAGGATATGGAGCATGCTGCTGCTGAGCCTTTTTTTTTTCTCTTGAGAAACAAAAATATTTTTATACACTAACAAAAACATTCTTTAAAATTATTTTTTTTAACTGTAAAACAATGAGCCATTGTATAATAGGAATAATGCCCTCCAGGGTGGGTGTTATGCTGGGATAACATCCCTTCTCGGGTGTTGGACGCCCTCGGCCGGTGACCTTGGGCCCAACCACCCGAGGTGGGATGTTATCCCAGCATAACAGCCACCCTGTCGGGCATTATTCCTTTAATGGAGAGCTCACGGTGATGAAGATAGAGCAAAGCAGTATGCAAGGATTCAGAAGCTGCTTCCATATGAATAAATCAAGGGAGTATTCTGTGTAACGGTGATGGGGACCTGAAGCAGGATACCCCTACACTCTCCAAACCTCCAACTGCAACTGTGAAAGACAGATAGAAAAAGAGAAAATTACTAGTTGTAACTGTACCTTCATAATGCTTACATAAAAACTTTGTACATCACTAGAATAATATTTTAACCAAAATTAATCTCAGATTTCAGTTACTTAAGCAAGGTGATAGGTCGGGGTTGGGGTTAGGTGTGCAATGAAAGTGGTTTCTTATTAAGGCTAGCATAGGTTGCAGTGATGGGGGGGCATCAAAACTGCCTTCATTTTATTATGCCCCAATAATAGCCCCACATTTCACATTATTATAAGAAAGGTTTCAGGTCCCAATTTATGTTCAGACACCCGTGTTGTAAGCTCTGAAATGAGAAAATCCACTAAATCAATCATTGTAATAAATATGTGAGTCTGCTTCTGCCTCTTTTGACAATCTTTTGCTGCTTAATTCCCATAAATCATAATACAGACAGGTTGCTGTCATGTGTATCAAGAAAATGCACTGCCACTGGGCTTTCTTTATTATGTCTATAGACATCTCACACATGCGCCTGAACTCATTTATCTAAGCTTTTTAAGCACGTATTATGTATATATACTGTCTATATACTGTGTGAGTATACATATATATATATTAGAGGCAAAAAACTCCATTTCATGCATTAGTTAGGGTTGTTCCACAGCGACAAAAGTGAGGAAATTCGCTGTTAGGGTTGAAAACCCTAACTCCGAATTCACCCCCCCAGTACCACACACACACACACAGACACACACACATGCAAGTATGGGGGAGGACCAAGTCAACACAGCCAATGACAGACATCCAGCAGCAGGTGATAGAAATAACAAACAATTGTCTAAATGTACTACGAGACATCCCCACCCACCTCACCAGGTACTGCATGCTCAGTGGAGATCAACAGCAAAACTGAGGCCATGTACACCAAACGTACACATCCCTGATTACAGCTGCACACAACGTATCACACTTAGTAGTTGCATGGCCTTACCTACCGATGCCCCACAGCAGACAACACCACATGTGGTGGCCCACATGAGCAATAGAGTTGAACAAAACCAAGCAGTTTAACAGGTATAATATCTCTGATTATAACAAGGGTTTGAGAAATGCAGCTTTGTAATTTACTGAAAACATTGTAACAGCCTTATGCTTAGTTTTTATTTACATACATGTAGAGCATGACCATACCATGAACATGCTTTTATGTTGTTTAAAAAAACAGTTTTATAATTATAGGAATAAGCCACTCCCAAGTATTTTGTTAATGGTCAGTTTATCGCTTTCTAGCAAATGGTATCGGCCACGCCTCATTCAACATTTAAACCCTATATGGTGATTGCTAGACCATTTAACATAAGCGTTGGTCATGCCTTATTGCTTCATTCTCTTTATGACTAGATACTGTACCTATGCTAGGCACTGCAGGAGTTTTGCAACACAGTGTCACACCCAGTTACAGCATACTCTGTCTATTTACTGTGGAATGGCTGTGAATATGAACTCATGAAGGTGAACGGTGTAACTTTATCATTACAGTCATCAAACCTTAGTGTGATTATAACTGATGGACTCAGTGATAGACAATAACCCTTGATGTCCTAGTAGAGTTATCCCATTGTCAGTTAAATCAATACTAATTATAAAAAAGGGTCTGAGAAACAGAATATTCTGATTGGTTGTAAACATTCTATCAGCCGTATGTAAATCTTTCATAAACATACATGTACAGCTTAATCATATGATGAACAACGTTTAGCACAATTTAAAAACAATTTTAATTATAATAGCAATAAGGCACTCCCAGGTGTTATGTTAATGGTAAGTTAATCACTCTCTAGGGGCATGTAGCACTCAGCTACACCTTGTGCCACATCAGACCCTAGAAGGTGATTAACAGACCATTTACATAACCCCTGGGAGTGCCTTATCGCTTTAGAATACATTGTGTTTTTACCCACACTATGCCTACTTGATTCCTGTTGTTCCACAAATAACATAGTTATCACTTTGATAGCATCAGTGACAGAACTGTGTCAAACCCAAACACTAGATATACAGCCTGAGTATGAGACAACTGTTAAAAAAATTATGCTGTGTACATAAGTAGCATAGATCACTCATTGTAACAATAGTAAATGTATCACTATTTGAATAAGCCTGACATCACAGATGCAATGAGATTGTCTTTATCAGGTAAAACATACTGAGTAAGTGCCTACAGAAAAATCTATCATATAGACATCTCTGATACAGGCATGTAATTCTTGGCTCAGTAGTCTTATGATATTTAGAAGTTGCTTGGCCTGATCCATGGAATTACACTTTTTCTTATAAAGAATACTTACTCCATCTTTTGTATTGAAACACACTGAAGTTGTATGTATGTACATTAGCAGTACAGCTTCATCATCAGAATGCATCTAATACTGGCAGTATGAATTTCACAGCATTGAACAGGCAACACTTTTCCATACGTTTACATCAGCATCTCTATCTTCAGTAACCAGTTGCAGTAAATGTACTACTATGAAAATCACATACTAAATGTAACACTACTTTTATCTTGAGCATGCCAGTGTGTTGTAGTTAATTTATGTACTTCTCTTAATTAATATATACTCACTAGTGTAAAAACCTTTCTACAAGTGTAATCATGCTCCTTTAGCATTTATATTGACTAATGGCACAGTACTAATCGTGGTGTGGTGTGGGGTATCGGTAGGTAAGGCCATGCAACTACTAAGTGTGGTACGTTGTGTGCAGCTGCAATCAGGGATGTGTATGTTTGTTGTACATGGCCTCAGTTTTGCTGTTGATCTCCACTGAGCATGCAGTACCTGGTGAGGTGGGTGGGGATGTCTCGTAGTACATTTAGACAATTGTTTGTTATTTCTATCACCTGCTGCTGGTTGTCTGTCATTGGCTGTGTTGACTTGGTCCTCCCCCATACTTGCATGCGTGTGTGTGTCTGTGTGTGTGTGTGGTGCTGGGGGGGGGTGAATTCGGAGTTAGGATTTTCAACCCTAACAGCGAATTTCCTCACTTTGTCGCTGTGGAACAACCTAACTAATGCATTAAATGGAGTTTTTGCCTCTAATTTCCCTTTTTAAGAATAATAACGAAATAGTGAGTGTAATGCAGCGGGGAGTGCAGGGCCCCGAGCTCCCGCTTACTTAATCGCGGTGGGGCCTCACAGCCCCGCCACATGATGTCTTGTGGCATAGTAACAGGAACAGCAATGCAAACAGAAGCACTAACAGTGGCACACATGGTAACACAAGCGCGAATGAGAACAGAAAGGGTAACGCACACAGTGGCGTAGACAGGAACGGTCTGCCACGTGATGTGTTGTCACATAGTAGCATGGTGCCTGCAAACAGAAATGTCAATGGGCATGGTGACGCAAAGTGAAACAGAAAGAGAAACAGTACTGTAGACACAAATGGCAAAAAATAACAGAAACGCAAGCGCAAAGGATAACGCACATGGTGGCGTAGACGTCAACGGTAAGTGAAACGGGCACTGAACCGCAAGCGGAAAGGGTAACAGTAATATAAGCGCACAGGCTGGTTTTCCCCAAAAGTTGCATAGAGGAAGACTGTGAGTACAAAGAATGTATGCATAATAATGGGTATCGGAGCAGAAAATGAGGACTTGGAATACTAATGGAATACTAAATAGGTTATATCTCAGGAACCGTACAACGTAGAAAAAAAATTTAAAAGTCATATGATTTATGACTGTCCTGGCTAGTTTTGTACTTAGCCCTCACTAGGGGGCTAAATATTTTTCCGATGAAAAGTCCGTATCTCGCACCGTTTCCGAGATACGGGCCCTGAAAGGCGCGGCGAATGCCGTAATGTTTTCCTATGGGAAAAAAAGAGAAGTTCAGAGCGCCATAACTTTGCCTTCCTGTAATATTTTTTCACCAAACCACTGAAAGACACATCTGTGGGCTGTTGGCTGTCTTCCCTCCAAATTTCAGGAAAAAAGACCAAACCGTTATTTTGCAGCAGGGTGCCAAAGGATTCCTGTAATGCATCGGGCGCCGCAATGTTATCCTATGGGAAAAACTGTCAACTTTGGAGTGCCATAATTTTGTCGCCATGTAATATTTTTTCAATACAACACTGAAAGGCACATCTGTGAGATGTCGGCTGCGGTCCCTCCAAATTTCAGCCCAAAACTCCAAACCATTCTTTTGCAGTGCAGTGCCAAAGAATTGCTGTCATTTCCACAGACTAGAAAACTACTGTCGCACTTACATTTAAAAGTCAAGAAAATTTGTGACACTTCGTGAGCACTAAAGTAATTTGCGAAAGTACTTTTTCCAGAAATTTGAAAAACATATTTCTGGGTTGTTCTACCCCAAAATAAAGACATGGCTATCATCCTCATGGTCCGACTAGGTGAATACAAAAAGAATTAGGTTGCTAGAGGGTCCCAGATTTAAATGCCAAGCATTTTTCTGATCACCAACTGAAAACAAAATGGTGGATTTGCGAAAGTAACAGGCTCATTTGCGAAAGTAAAAATGCATTTGCGAAAGTGTTGAACTTTTTGTTAACTTTTCCCATTGATTTATAATGGGAAATTGTTTTTTGAATAACTTTTGAACCGTTTAATATTTTTTCACCAAATCTTCGAAAGACACATTGGGGACCCTGGACGCACGTTCCCTGAAGATTTCAGGCCAGTCGCGCAAACAGTGTGACCTGTACATGCGACCGTAGAATTCCAGAAAAAGCATAAATGTGTGCGCAAATCATGCTTAATAACTCCATAGCCGTGTATCCAACTGGTATGAAACTTGGCAGATGCCAAGGCCTATGGTTCTTGATTGTGTATTCCAAATTTCAGGCAAATCCATCAAACAGTTGCAAAGTTATTAAGGTGCAAAGTTTTGGGGTTTAACATAGAAATGGCTCCTCAACCCTAATTATGGTAGCACTACCGTGCTATATAATATATATATTATAGTGGCACAGTCACACCACAATATTTAGGGTTGAGTAGGGTGTTCAATGTTAAACCCCAATTTTTGCACTTTAATAACTTTGCTACTGTTAAATGGATTTTTATGACATGTTGCATGTGTGGTCTTGTGGGGTAGATCTCTTGATGTGTCATATTTCGTTACAGTCAGATGTGCAGATTCAGAGATCCAGATAGAAAAACAAGTGATTTTGTCAGAGCTTTTGCTGTTGGTTTTTCTTTGCCAGCACCTAGTACCCAGGCGGTTTGGAATTTTGCTCTAAAATGTTCAGGCTAGAAAAGGCCTGGTCCACAGTAATGCCTTTTGCTGGTTAGGTGAAAAAATATTGATCTGTTACAGAGTTATTACTTTTTAAAATTTGGGGTTCTGAACATTCTCAGTAAACACTTCAAGATAGCTGTATGAAATGAAAAAATAATCCTTTTTTTATACGGGGACAATCCTTTTTCGTGAGGGAAAAATCATTTTTTGTATGGCCACCATTTTCTTTTTACTGTTTAAATTTACAAACATTTAAAGTACTTAAAAATACTGTCTTTAAAAAAAACACCTGAACCTAGCTAAGTGGGACCCATTTAACTGGATTCTGGTGTTTGTTTGATTCAAAGACTTGCCAGAAATACATTTTCTAGGCACTCAAAATCCAGGGTGTTCAACTTAGCAAGAGGAGCTGTTCACCCAGGATCTCTGTATGAGAACAGTAGGACTTTCTTGACTTCTGCAGCTGTAGCTGGAACTCATGCTGCAGACTGTAGTGAGAACAGTAAGCCATTGCTTCTCTGGTGTCTGGTGGTGCCCACCCTTTCCCATCCCTTTTTATATGTAATGTTGGCTTCAAAAATAATATAAGCACTGTCAGTAAATCCCAGTGGTCTCATAAAGTAGGTCAACTGTACAAGAAAAATGTAGCACCCATGGACCATGGTGATACTGTGAAAGTCATTTATTTAGTTTTCACCACTTCTTGCATTTTGAACCATCACCATTAAAATAACAACATTTGCAGCCAGGAATAAAAAATCCAGTGCTTCAAGGCTCCACCAGCCTCTTCATCTGGGGGAATGCTGGGATGTGCCTCTCACCCTTCATTAAATCTAATTTCCTTACTTAACCCCAGGTTCTCTGATGATTTTCACCTGTCTAATACTGTGAAATTGGCAACTACCCTGTGGGTTCAATATCTGTGAGAGGAGCATTCCATGCAAACAAGTCTGTTCTCTTATATACAATGCAAGCTGCTGTATGACAAAATCTCCACACATCCCCATCCTCTTTCCCAGCCTAGCACTTAACGTGAGAAGAAACCAATGTATTTTATTGCACTTCCTTGTTCACACTGTATGTTTTAAGTCTGCAGTGCTGTTAGTGTAATTTGCTCCTCTTGCATCAAATCCCAATGTTTATCTAATGCTACTATCTGAGGTATTGTTTTTTTACTCTGTTGCTTCTCTGTTTTATATTACCTTTGGAAATGTGTTGTTGATTATTGCATATATACTTTTCTATAATACTACATGGAAATGTACTTTTGATTACTGTACTCCCATATTCCCCTTTCCCCAGGACACTCCATGAGATGAGCAATTTTATATTGTTCAGTGTGCCTTTCCTGGTGAAACTTTTCAATCAATAAATAAACAGTCTACCACACTTTACTGCAGATTTCATTGTAACCCTTCATACCCCATACTACAAATCCACTAGATCATTCCAATTCCACTATGATCCCATTCTATACTGTAATGGATTAAGCTCATTCTATAAGACTAGATATTTTAATCAGGAGGATGGAAGGAGGGTGGGTGGGGGCAAGGTTTTGAAGATTTGTAAGTTTTTTCGAGGGTCACCAATTTCAATACTTATATTACCATACTTTTGTATATTATAAGTCCCACTGAATTTTCAACTTTAAATCTTAGACTTTCAAAAATGTAATTTCATGTTGTTTGTAATGATACGGGAGCACCACAGTTACTAATCTATTATATATTGTCTCTTTAATATTATCTAGGTTTTAACTAAATGCCAAGGTACAGTTGTAACTAATCATTTTCTCTCTTCCTCTCTATCTTTTACATTTGCAGTTGGAGGTTTGGAGAGTGCGGGGATATCCTGCTTCAGGGCCCCATCACCGTTACAAAGAATACTGCCTGGATTTATCCATATAGGGCAGCTCCTGACCCCTTGCATACTGCTTTGCTCTATCTTTATCACTGTAAGGTCCCTGTTACTGACTTAAGTAAGAAACTACTAAGAATATGTCATTAAGATTGTTCCAGTGAAGCCAAGCCCAGCGGCACTGAGGGTTGAGGCTCTGGATGCCACACCTCATGCCACTCCTGAACCCGTGTTTGGAGGTGAGCTCAGGCCACTGGGTGTCAGCTGAGGGGGCTGGGAGATGATTGTAGTGGCCACTGGGCTACTGTCATCTGGATTGGGGAGGTTAGTTTCCTCACTTTCAGCTGACACCTGGTGGAGGCTGGATGTCAGACCAAGGGAGGTCTGGGGGACTGACAAATGTCAGGAGGGTGGAAGGAGTACACAGTTTCTGGGAGCTCGTGCACACCTCCACGTATGTGCACTCACCTGTGCACCCCTGTTCTGGTGGGATGGGAGAAAAACCAGAAAATCCTATGTCTCCCCATGGCTGATTGTGATAGTCCCCAATGGGGTTGGAGCAAGAGGGTGGCCCAATGGCAGACATAGGTGGCCACAGGGAGCTTATGATATATAGGAAAAAAGATTGCTCCAGTGATAACAGTGGTTGCATATATTTATATTTGGCAGTCATGGCTTAAATTTATTTTTTCTTTTCAAAGTCACAAAATCATGCAAAATTCAATTATAAGTCCAAAAAGTGTGCACTGGAATGGTGGTGCTCACAAAGAATACATCACACAAATCACTCCAAAATTCAGGCACTCACCAGCAAATTAGAAAAGTGACTCCAACCTTTTTACAATATTTCAGTTCATTTTATTGAATAAACAAATTGACGACTGCACAACAAATGTGGGTATATACTTGACCCATTTTGGATCAAACAGATCCTTTATCAAATGCTGCTATACCCAGATTAAAACCACAAATATATACAAATCATTAACTGCCACATCAGTGACATCATAATTGCACCGTCTAAATTCATTGGGTAAAATACCACATGTCAAAAAAACAATAAAGTGAATAATTAAAAACTAGCACCAATAAATATCTAAATAAAGTGCCTAACCACATAACCACCTGGGGCCAGATATTCAAACTGCGCCCAAAATGTGCGCAATAGCAGGAGCAAGCACAAGTCAATTGCGCACATGTGCAACAGACACGATATTCAAACATGGAGCAAGTCAAATTGTGCAACCAGCCAACGTCTGAATATCGCACAACCTGTGCCATAGCGCAACCAGGAAGGGGAAGCTGAGCACATATGATGCGCCATAGTGCAACAAGGCCAGCCCAGCTGAGCAGTCCAGAGGTGCCATAGCACAAGCAGAGAGCCCCCCAGCAGCAGAGCAATGGAACTGCACAACCAGGGAGGTAGACAGGGGCCCACCACCCATGCCACAGATGGGCACAGGAACACACTGCAGAACTAACAATACACCCCCCCCCCACACCCGAAGCACAGCATCACTGGTGGAAGGATGGAATATCCACTGGCCCATGTGGACAAGCCAACAAAGCACAGCTGGGCCATGGTGCCCCAGCACACCCACTGGCAAGCTGAGACTGCCACACAAAGGGGCCGGACAACCCAAGTGTACAACAGCCCCCCCTGTGCACAGCACACCCTGCACTGGAACCCCAAGACACCACCCATGAGCAGTGACTGTGACCGTCACTGCAGGAATACCCATGCCCCCCCGGCACAATGCAACTGTGTGTACCACAGAACCATACAAGCCAGACCCACCAGGAGCACCCAGAGGTATGTGGCAGCACATGGCCAGACCGGCTGAAAGCCACCACCACACCAGGGACACCCCCCCCCACGCACACATACACACAATCCCAGGACAATACCACCCCAGATGCCATGCACACCACTGTAACTGAGCACCCATAGCCAGCTGCAAATTAGAGACCACCACAGTATTCATATCAAAATAGATTTATAAAAGAATATCAACAGGAACACACAACAATAAACTATATACAGATAGATATATACAAGAAAGGGGTGGGGTACGGGTACAAGGTAGGGATGGGTAAGGGGCAGGGGTGAAGAACTGGGTGAGGGAAGGCAGGGTGTGAGGGAAGGGTAAAGGGGGTAGGTGTGGGGCATCTACTGCCCTCCAGGCTGCACAGCATCAGGCTGCCTCTGGTCCCGTGGCCTCCTCCATCGTCTCACTCCCCTCTGGTGCATCTCCCACAGAATGGACAGGGACTCCATAGACACCTCCAGCAGGCGGTGGACAGCCTGCTCAATCCTGCACAGGACCCAGACACCTAGGGCAAGGGAACAGAATCAATGGCTGTGACTGTCCACAACCCTGAAGCCCACCCAACATGCATGGCATACAGCAAAGTGCCCCACCCCTGTGATGGACTGCACCCACCCACAGTGACCGTGCACAAGACAAGCCCAACCAGGCAGCAACAGCCATGTGTGCCACTGCACACACACACCACCCATGACCAGCACAGCACAACCAAGGCTGTCCAGTGATGTGGCTACATGGTGGGAAGTTAGTGCCACAGCCATGTGCCCAGTGCATGCATGGACCACCAGTGACACACTCACAGACATGCAGTGCCACTGGACAGTGCTGACTGTCACACGTCGCGTGCATGGCAGTGTTGTCCATGGATGGTGGCCATGCCCTTCCCCTCCACAGCACACAATAGCATCCATGATGTAATGACACTCACCCTCATCAAGCCGCTGCTGCTGCTGCTGTGGCTGCTGCTGCTGCTGTGGCCCAACACCGCCGCCACCTCGGCCAGCCACCTCTGCAATGCCTCTCTGAGCCTCATCCCGGGCCTGCCTCCACTCCTCCATGCCTGGGGAAACAAAAGTTGAGAAACACATCAGTGAGATCCCAAAGCAGACAGCTCCCTGCCCCAATGAGTGTGCCTGCCCACACAGCCAGACCCATACATCACACACCTGCAAACACCATCACAGCCAACCATAGACCAACCCTCCCCCATGCTCTGGTCACATTACACAGTGTTACCCATGTGGACAATGCAGGTGCATAGACGGCTCACCCACCTGGCCTAGGCACAACGCCCCTCCTGGCACGTGACCTGAGGTGCGCCAGCAGTGCCCGCTCCCTCCTGCGCAGGTCACTGTACCGGTGCCTGCACTGCTCCGGTGTTCTCCACCACCCAGTGGCCTGCTCAAGATCGGTGGCCACCTGCTGCCACACATGGGTGCGGGCCATGTTTAGGGGTTCCTCCCCAAACAGTGGCCCATGGTGAGGCTCCACCACAGCTACCAGGTTGGCCACCTCCAATGCACTCCACTGTGGAGCTCTCCTGCGTGCCATCCCTGCAGGTTTATAGTAGGCAATATGGCGCTCCACAGCATGGCAACCCCACATGGAAATGTTGCGCAATACGACTCCGTCAGTCCCTTATCGCTGTTCGTACAGCGCCATCAGTCCCTATTGCGATGTTACCGAACAGCGCGATAGAGCTGCAGACATGCCATACGTACAGCGCCAAGGGGGCAAAGGTCGGGCACAAGGTCATGGGTCTCTGGCGCAAGGCCACGCACAGTGCCATTGGACGTCTACACGTCCAGCGCGATTGGTCGCCTGTGTGCCATTGCCACAGTGGACTATTGCACAGTTGTGCCACAGCGCCATGTGGTGACCAGCGCTGTAGCGCCACTGGCACAATGGTGGCCGTGTCCTGAATTGCCGATCATGCACAGCACATCATCAGCATGGCAGACGCCTGCGTAAGGTACCTGGGCATATGCAGTGCAGTGTACTATGCAGTCACAGAACTGCGCCATTGGCTCAACCGGCTCAACCGTATTGTGCAAAGCACAACAGCGCGATATTCAGCCGTCATATGCAAATCATCTGATCAGCCATTCAATGGTGCAGCAGCGTGATTTGCATCTCATTAAAGTTGCTCCACTCCTAATTTGCATGCATTGCTCTATAATGTGCGACATTGATCTGCGGTGGCCATATTCGGTTACTGCAGGTGATAGGTGAGTTGCATGCTGTGTGATGTTCTGGACTATGGTCTTAGGGTATTGCTGTATACTGCACAGTCACAGGTGTCCACTTTCACCCATACAGACTGTGACATGGCCGAGCCAGGAATGGGTGAGGAGGATGATGGTGGGCGGAAGAGGAGGCCCAACTTCACGAAAGCCGAGACAGAGGCACTCTTTGAGGCCTACCTGGAGGAAGAGCCACTACTCAGTGGACAGCGGGGCACCCCTCAGGCCCATGCTGCTGCATGGGAGGGGGTGGCTCGTGCCATAAACCTGCACGGATGCCACCAGCACTCCATGCAGGAATGTAAAAATAAGATGGGGACCGACAGGAGGAGGGTGAAGGAGAAGGTGGCAGCCCTCAGGGCGGCACGCGCTGCTACAGGCGGGGGCCAGCCGGAGGTGGTACAGCTGACCCCGGTGGAGGACCGTCTTGCTGCATCCATGCAGCGCAGTGCCATTGAGGGCGTTCCAGGAGGTGGCTTCCAGACAGGTGGTAGCCCATCACTGCATGGTATGACATGGTCGGGGGGGGGGAAGGTGGATCCCATGCACTAACATGTTCTCACTTTCTGTTACAGATCCTGTGCATCTGCAGGGGACAGTGGTGGAGGGCACGTCCACTGTGGACATCCAGCCGGAGTTGGAGGAGGGTCCATCCACCTCTGCTGGTAGCCGGCATGCTTTGCACCAGTGTGCACGCCTGGCTGCCATCTCCAATGTCGGTGAGACAGGTGTGGGGGGTGCCCTTCCTGTGTCTCAGCGGTCTGGCATGCAAGCATGCCAGCACGCTGTGGCTGTGGCTGTGGCTGTGGCATGAACCTGCACCATTGATGATGCAATGACCACTATGGGCATTGACATGTGTGTGTCACATAATGGACACACAGCAGGACAGCTCACGCCCATGGACCTAGCTGGTTCCAATGTGTGTGCCAGCACGTCAGCACAGTCCCAGGCTGTGCCTGTCAGCACTGGTGGGGCAGCACCGGTGGCTGTACAGGTCACTGGCACTGTTGTGGACACAGCAGTGGAACGACTGGTCCCTTGGGCACAGCAGGTGGAGGGGCAGCAGCAGCAGTCACCCACCGGGTCTGGGGGTACAGGGTTCGGCGGTGGCTTATGTACACCGCCTGTTGACTTGCCCATACCTGGTCCTGGTGAGCAGCGCCCACCCTTAAGGGGTGTTGATCATCAGGCCCTTCCATACCCTGAGGGACAGGTTGCTGATGTGGCAGACGACCCATTTGACGAGCACACCCACCTGCTGGGGGCATCAGTACAGCAGCAGATGCGGGTTGCAACGTCCGTGGAGGCACTGTGTCTGGCTGTGGAGTGGCACAGCAGGGACAACGTGATGATCCTTGCAGAGATTGTCCAATTGCAGATGGATGTGACCGCCGCCATTGACAGGCAGACTCAGGCATTGGTCGCTGTCGTGGCCACATTGGGCACACAGTCAGGTGCCCCTGTGCAGCACACGCCGTGCAGTAAGCTATCCACTCCCTGTTCCCGGTGTCGTGTGACACCCAGCCTGTCGACACCGGGTTCTGCTGTGGGCATTCCGAGCACCCCTGGTGCAGGTATGTTTGGTATGCTGCAGACCCCTGTGCGGACAAGGTCGTGCTTGCGCAGTGGGACCCCTGGTGGTCCATCGGTTCCACCCCAAGTGGCCCATACTCAGCCTGCCAGTGCTGCTGGGTCTCGGCGGGGCTGCCCATGCATCTGAGGTGGCCGTGGCACAGTGCCACATGACTGACCTGTCTCCCAGTGCAGGCCCTGTCTGGTGCTGCCCTGTGTGCAATGTGTGTCATGGTGGGCAGTGCACCAGTGGGTGCCCTGCCCAACACGCTGACACACGGACCACCTGCACACCCTCCTGACTGCTGTCCACAGGTGCGTGTGCATGATGATGCCTGCATTGCACTGTACACCAAGGTGCAAGGGTGCCCAGCATCTGACACACGTACATGGACAGTACAGGTGGTGGAGGTGGCCTGTGGATGTGTGTGTTTCACATGTCTGTTCCTGCTGTGCTGTGCACCTGCCCCTGTGCACTTTGTGCCTGGTGTGTGTGTGTGTGTCTGTCCATGTGGCGTGTGACTGTTCACCCCTCCCTGGTTGTGTGTTTATGCTCCTGTACCCTTCCACTCCCCTCGCCGTCATGCACCCCTGGTGTGTTACCCTGTGTGTATGTGGGTTGCTCCCTGGACAGTGTTGGTTGCACATGGCCCCATGACATACCTGTGTTGTGCAAAGTGCTCCTCTGTGATGGTGTCCCGGTGCAGCTGGGCCAGCCGGATCAGTCGGGGGTCATGCCGTCCAAGGGGGAGCTGCTCATCCCCATCATCACCGGCATCACCAGCATCTCCATCACTTTCCTCCTCCTCCTCGACCTGTACGACTATCCCACAGTCTTTGGCCATGTTGTGCAGGATACAACAGGCCAGGAATATCCCACAGGCCTTTGAGGGGCTGTACTGTAGGGCACCGCCGGAGGTGTCTAGGCATCGGAAGCGTGCTTTCAGCATCCCAAACACCCGCCGATGATAGTGTATGTGGCGCATGTGCTCATTGAAGGTTGTTGCGATGGGGTCGCGGGCGCCGGTGGGGGTGTGAGCAGCCAGAGACGGAGTGGGTATCCACTGTCACCTGTGTGGAGATAGTGGAGGTTACCGTCATGTTCAGGCCCATATTGCCCCTAGCCCTGTGTGCCACTCCCATGGCACCTGTGGCTTACCCACCCTTGCCCCAACTTTGCCAATCCTACATGCATACTCACCCACTAGATATCCTGCCGGGATGTCCCCACTCTCGAATTGATGGCACAGTGCAGACTGGTACCATATGAATGAATTATGTGCTCCACCAGGGTGCGTGGCACAGACATTGATGATGTGTCCACTGGCATCACACACCACCTGGCAGTTGACACTGGAGAACCCCTTCCGATTGCGATATGCAGCCCCATTGGGGCCAGGTGGCATGCGAATGGCCACATGGTTGCAGTCTATCACCCCTAGCATGCCAGGCATATGTGCTACCCTGTGGAACTCCTGTATGTTTGCTGTATGCTCTGCCGTGGTGCTAGGGAAATGGATGTACTCTGCAGCATGTGGCAGCAGTGTGCTGAGGAATTGGGTGAGGATGTGTGATGTGGCCAACTGTGTTATGCCTGTGGTGTCCGCTGTTGGCCTCTGGAAGGTACCCGTGGAGAGCAAGCACATGCAGGCTGTTACCTTTGTCTCCACTGACAGAGCGTGACTTCATCGTGAGGGTGCCTGCATCACATCACTGCACAGCTCACAGAGCCGCCTCAGTACTGCCCTGTTCAGGTGGTACCGGACCACAATCTTGATGTCTGAATACAGCTCAAAGCTGATGAGGGCACGGTACTGCCTGTTGGGGGCGTACCACTGACAGGCCCTTCCATGGCCACGTCCCCCTGCAGCATGCCTTCTCACCCCCCTCATTACAGCTTCCATGTGGAAGCTGGCACTGTCCATCTCCCTGGCTTGTGTCCCCCCGCTGTTGTTGTTCTGTTCCCCCCGCTGTCCTGACTGCTACCTCCACTGCACCGGGTACACCTACTGGCCTCTGAACTCTGTAGCCCCTCACACCTTCAGCTGCCCCTATTCTGTCCTGACTACTCCCTGGCCTGCACTGGTTGCTGCTGTGGCCTGCTCTGTGCAGCTGCATCATGTGCATTCCCTGTCGTGTTCTTGCGCCTCTTCCTTGAGCCTTTTTAATTTGGCTCATTTCCGCCGTGGTGCAACTCTCGGCTGATCCACTGTTGCACATTGCGCAAGCCTTCGAATATCGCATTGTGCACTTTATGCATGGATCCACCCCCTTCGGTTGCGCATACCTTCATTTGCATTGCGCTGTTGCTCAGCATGTTTTCAGTGGCGCAACTGCCTCCCGCTGAATATCACAGAATGGAGCATTTTCAGACTTGCGCTGGTGCAACCCTATTGCGCATAGAGCAACCCTTTTGAATATCCCACCCTTGGTGTAAAATCCAACCATAAAACTAATATATTTACAGTATATGAACTGTGGGAGGGGGGAGAAAAAATTAAAACCATCATATATCAATATAAATTGTAAGCACATAGAATTCTATTCTCAGTTGATGCAAACATTCATAGATGGGGGGAGAGAAAAAATAAAATCATTGCATATCAGTATAAATTGTAAACACATAGAGCTCTATTCCCAATTAATGCAACTTATGTAAACAAGGTGCTTTTAGCACGAAGATTAGCAGATTGGAACAAATGGGCCAACTCACCCAAATAGATAAATGATACAAATGTTTATTGCTGTTTGCCCCATATAAACATGTTGAAATATATATTATGACTAATGAATTATATTAACCTTATAGGTGAAAGCATGGATACTTGCTTCTACTTATGAAAAACAGTACAAGAATAATCAAATAATGTCAAGTGTGAGTATAAATAATAACTGATGTTTAGAGAATTTAATTTTGTATACAGATATGAAATTACATAACATTTTCTTAATCCTACTGTATTATTTCAGAACTAAACTGTGCATTCCCTGATGAAGGAATGCTTACTCTGAAACATAGGAATTTTATGCACAATAGTCTTGCTCTGACATAAGAATAAAAACATATTATCATTTATCTATTTGGGTGAGTTGGACCACTTGTTCCAGTCTGCTAATCTGCTGTTAGTTTTGCCTTGATTGGATGGTGGCTACTCCCTAATTATTATATATCTTTACTCCGAGGTGGATGACCTGGATGTTCCCCTTCGCTTTAGCATGAAGTCAGATAAGTAATGACAAAAAACAGATTTATCTATCATTTAGAGATCTAGACTTTTTATAGCACGTAATTTGATCATCCAAAAGGATTCTCTCTTTAGCAGCAGATTATTGAAATTATCCCCTCTCAGATTTATATTTACTTTATCAATAATCATAAAATGTATTTTGTGTTCATCTTTGTTTTCAGATTCATTAATATGTACAGCAATATCATACAAAGGATATTTTCTTTCCATTGCCCTCATGTGTTCTCTAAGGTTCTGTTTGAAGGGTCTTTTTGTTTTTCCTATGTAGAAAGCTGTACAATTACATTGTGCTAGATATATAACCCCTGCCATATTGCAGGTAGTGAGTTGCCTGATGCTAAATGCTCTGTTGACATTTGCACTTGTAAAGGTGCTCCCATTTTTATGGCTGTGGGTGGAGAATACAGACATCTTGCTGAAGCTCAGCTGGAAAATGACTTATCGTGGAACACATGTTTTGGACTTGTCAGTGTATCCTTCCACAAATGCAAATTACTATGGCATTTGAATTAAATAATTCATTCTTTCTGTTTAAAGATCACATGCAACACTTAATTTTTCACTGCAAATGGTAGTGTTAATAAAGAGATGCCTTTAAAGCAGTGCCCTCGTTGTTTTTTTTAACCCTCAGCCTAATAAATACTGTAATTTTGCTTTCATGTTCATAGCTGTTTTCCTCTGACTGCTGTAATTTGTTCCAGATGCTCTGCTAAGCTGGGCTGCCAATGTATGCAGTGTCATAATGTCAGTGGGTGGTCTCTGAGCAGTGCCATCTGTAAGAGATGCTTAATATTTCCTGGTCAGCAATGGACTGCAGTCAAGGCATTTTGGTTTGATTTAACACACTCTCCTTATCATTATATTGAGTCCTTTGTAATTTATTTTAAATTGTCAGATCTATGTGTCTAACAGTTTATCATTGAAGTGTTTGTCTGTAATCTGAGTACTGGAGTAGCCTGTACCAGTGTTTGACCTACTCTCAAAATGCATTGTGTTTCCTGATAGTTTAAATAGTACTGCTGATAGTGATTTTCAACAAACAGTGTGAGTTCTACTGCCCTATTTACCAATATAATCATTTTATTTCCCTGCTTTTATAATGCTATCAACTTAACAAAGTCTGTTACAGTATATTGTATTTTTAATTGACTTTAATGTCTGTCTGTGTGATTACTTTTTGTTCAATTTTGTTGTTTCCTGTTCTCATTTTTTGCTGAGATGAAGCACTGCTGTGTCATTGGTTATAAGAATAGGAAAGAGTATGCACACAGTTTCTACCATTTTCCTAAAGATAACTATCAGTGCAAGTAGTGGGCACTTGGTGTTAAATGTGTCAACTAGGAAGCAACTGATCATAACATTTTATGTGCTGCCCACTTTACAGAAGCTAAATTTACAATTTCAAAAACCTTTTTAGATACTATTGGTTTTACTCTGTCAGTGTTGCTGAAACTGGATGCATGTCCCACCATTTTTTTTCATTTAAACAGGAAAAACCAAAATGCCAGAGTAAAGTGTATTACAACTGTCATATCTGAATTGCTGTTGAATGCTAACAGTGCATCTGTAAAGTGGCTGAAAGAGACAGGTATTTATTTTGTTGTTACTGGCAATGTAATGTCTGTGTTCATGGGTTAATGATAGTGTTACAAATGTGTGCATTGCTGTCTGCTTTTGTTGGTTAATATTACGTAAGTGTGTATGTCTGCAGTAAGTTATAATATGCATGGATTTCTGTGACTGGTACTCTTACACGTCTGTGTTGTTGCAGCATACTTTTAGATCACTTTTCAAAATCAGTGACTCACTACTTTTACGTCAGTGTGTATGGGTGAATGATATGGTGATATGGGTGCATGACAATTATGCCTGGTTTATAGTGCACTACTCAGTAATATATCTTGTATGACTGAAGTATTCTGTTATGGAGAAGTGAATGGGTGAAGGGCAATAGTACAAATGTGCATAAAGTTGCAGGACACTGTTATTTATTTATTTAGTTTTTGTTGATAGGGTACGTGCACTAGACAAATTCTGCCTATTTTCAGGCACAGCCTGGGGAGGGGGATACAGATGAAAGCCAACTGACTTTGAACCAAATTAAGCTGTTGGTGGTATTTTTAGTAAATGGGGAAATTTGGCCATGACACTGTGGAAACTTCCTCTACTCTTTTCAAGAAGTGCCATGGGATCTTTCACATCTACCTGAATTACCACTAGAACATGCAGATGGGACTTCTGTTTAACGGTATCCTGTGAGGAAGGCACATTGGGAAGGACAATATCCATAATGGTGACTCATTCCCCACTGAATCCCTCACGCCAATGGGATGGTAGAGCGACTGGATGGGGGGTGGGTGAAATGGGCAACAGGATGTCGCTATATGTACACATGTGGGGGGAGCAAGCACGGTGAGCATGGGCTGGGTGGGGGCAGAGCAGAGAAGCTGTAGGGGGTGGTGCTGTGGTGGGTTGCCGAGCTGCATCATGGCATCGAGGGTTGGCCTGTGGTTGGGGTGGGTGAGGTATCAGGTTCAGGTCCAGGCACTGTTGCGATTTTATTGCGCCTGGCCTGAACCTTTAATTTTACATGTTTTCACCCACCCAACATGCACCCTCCTGGAGTTGAGAATCCTTTAGTAGGGGTGTGTGGGGGGGGCACAGACCCCCCACTGAAAGCATTGAAATGTATGTCTCCGGCACCTTTGTCCTCTGCGCTGGGGTGTCAGAGTGCTGAAAATGTTTTTGGCATTCTGACTGGGTGATAACAGCAATCACCTTTAGGCTTTTTCCGTTGTCACATAGAACCTGTTTAACATCTCATCCAAAAGACAGCACCTCAGGAGTGCAGCACCCCCTCAAGCTACACTACAGTGTCAGTATTGGGATTTAACCCAAGTGTCTGGTGTGGGGATAGAACCCACAGCCTTCCGATCTTCTGGCCTCAGAGGCGAGTGTGCTACCTGCTGAGCCACTGACACTGCACTGATTTCTGTGCCCAGCATTCTTGTCAATGTCTGTATGGGTGCACAGTGCTATTACAGGGGTGTGTATAGGTGCAGAACAATGGTACAAATGTGCATATGTGTGTAGGGAACTTATGTACTCTTATTTTAGTTCAGGTCATGGTTGCACATCTTTGTATTGATGTAGAGCACTGTTATGTGTGTCTATGGTTGGAAAGCAATGGTACTAGTGTGGGTATGGACACAGCACACTTATGCCTAGTTACTGTAGTACAGAACACAGTTACATATCTTTGTATGACTGTGGGTTACTGCTTCATGACTGTGCATGGGTGAAAGGCCATGGTATAACTCTGTGTATGTGTGCAAGACACTGTGATGTCTAGGGATTTGTTGAAGCACATTGATATGTATCTATGTAAGGGTGTTTGGTAATAGTGTGTTATTGTGCACAGCTGAGAGGAAATATAGAAACACAGAACTTGACTAAAGGGAGACTGAATATCTGTCTACTCTGCCCTTGCTAAACTAACTCACTCCACTGGCCTACAGTGCTGTTGTACTGTATGCCTTCCACCCACTACTTGAACCCTTACTGCCCCTCTTGGGGACTATGATTCCTCTTGCTCTGTCCCAGTTTCATTTAAACACTTGAAGTGAATTTACATCCTACCAACCTCCGCTCATGCTACTAGTGACTGCATCCCTATTTTGTACAAATAGGACATAACAGTTTACCTTCTTTATATCACAGAGAAACTTGTATGTTTCAATCATGTGCCCACACTCCCTTCTGGATTTCAGTGAATAGATGTTTAGAGCCATAGCCTGTCTAGGTCTTTCCTCAGGTGAGGTCTCCTGAACTGGTCATAGCACTCCAGGTGAAGCCTCACTAGAGATCCATCAGTGACAGAATTGTCTTGCTTTGACTACTGTGAAAACCATTCCCTGTAAAACCCATCATCTCCAGTGCCTTTTTGTATGCTTTATTGCATTGATTTGTTTGCTGCAGGGAGTCACTGACTATGGCCCACATATCTCTATCATCTGTGGAAGTGGGCAGTCTAATTCCTACCATCAAGTATTCTGTGTGTGGATTATGCCTACCAAAGTGCACTTATGCTCACAAATGGGGAGCATATACAGGAAATAACAGTCAGAGAGCCATTGGGTGGGACTGACCACTGCACAGTGTGGTTCCAATTAGATATGGGCAGGGAAAGCGTCTTGACTAAAACCAAAATCTTGGATTTTAGAAGGGCAGACTTCAGGAAAATGGGTGAAGTGCTAAACAGGCACCTGGGAGGCATCAGGCCAGATATGGGGGTGGACCAAAGGTGGTTCATCATTAAGGAAGGAATACTGGTTGCCACAGAGCAGTGTGTTAGGCTCAGGGATAAGAACATAAGGGCCAAAGCACCCAGCTGGTTCAGTTTCAGGGTTGCCCACATAGTAAGGGAAAAGAGGCTGGCCTATAGAAAATTCAGGAAGACCAAGAGAGAGGTGGATAGGGAAAATTACCTAAGGTTGGCTAGTGAGGCAAGTAAGGAAGTCCAGTGAGCTAAAGCACAGAAGAAGCTGCAGATAGCTGAAGGAATTTAGAAGGGGAGAAGTCTTTCTTTCAATATATAAGTGAAAAAAGAGACTAGTAGTAAAAACATTTATTTTTATACAGGATACAAAAATGACTTCTCATTTTAAGCACCATTAGCATAACATCCTGTTTACAAGGTGTTCCTGTTTAGATGTTAATAAAAAATCATCAGTTTCATTCATATAGCGCAGTGGTTTAAGGCTCTGAGCTGCAAATCTGGTGACATCCAGCAGACCAGACCTGGGTTTGAATCCCACAGCTTCCACCTGTATACTGTGTGACCCTGAGCAAGTCACTTAACTTCCCCTGTGCTCTCAGGTCGCTCCTGTAAAAAAGCTATCGGCTTAGTGTGCTACTCCTGGTTAAACAACTAAAAAATAAATAAATACAATCCAAAATACAGTACGTACAATCATGAAGAAAGGGTTTGTTAGGCTTAAGAAAGGGGAGGAGTGGGTGGAGGATAATGGGTGGACATAGTGCCAGTAACCGAGACTTGGGCATCACTACACCATGAATTGGACCTTGCAATCCCTGGATATAAACTATACAAAAGGGACAGGGTAGTTGGGAAGGGGGAGGGGTGGCAGTTTATATCAGGGAAGGAATAACTTGCATGAGGGAGGAGTTGGAGGAAGGGGAAGGGGAGGCATTATGGGTTCAATTAAGGTCCAATAGAGGGAGAAAAGGTGAGGTTGGTGGTGATGTACAGACCACCCAACCAAAATGAGGAGAGGGACAGAGAACTGAGTTCCCAAATATTGGAAGCTGCGGGAAAGGAGATGTGGTAATTGTGAGGGATTTCAACTTGCACAAGGTGGACTGAAGAATACCATCAAAAACATGTGCTAGTAGTCAGGTGATCCTGAAAGGACTTCAGAGTGGGTTACTGACTCAGGTTGTCACAGAACCAACAAGAGCAGAAGCAATGCTTTATCTTCTGCTCACAAATAGGGAGCATGTACAGGAAATAACAGTCAGAGAGCCATTGGGTGGGAGTGACCATTGCACAGTGTGGTTCCACTTAGATATGGGAAGGGAAAGCATCCTGACTAAGATGAAAATCTTGGATTTTAGAAGGTTGGACTTCAGGAATATGGGTGAAGTACTAAGGAGCCTCCTGGCTGGCATCAGGGCAGATACAGGGGTGGACCAAAGGTGGTTCATCATTAAGGAAGGAATATTGGTTGCCACAGAGGAGTGTGTTAGGCTCAGGGATAAAAACACAAGGGCCAAAGTGCCCAGCTGGTTCAGTTCTAGTGTGGTCCAGGCAGTAAAGGAAAGGAAGCTTGCCTATAGAAAATTCAGTAAGACCAAGACAGAGGTGGATAGGGAAAATTACCTATAGTTGGCTAGTGAGGCAAGTAAGAAAGTCCTGCAATCTAAAGCACAGAAGGAGCTGCAGACAGCTGAAGGAATTAAGAAGGGGGAGAAATCTTTCTTTCACTATACAAGTGAAAAAAGAGACAAGAATAAAGGGATTGTTAGGCTTAAGAAAGGGGAGGAGTGGGTGGAGGATAATGACGGAAAGGCAGAGATACTAAATGAATACTTCTGTCTGCACCAGGGAGAAGGACGGACCAGTGTCTTCAGGAGGGAGAAGAGGAGAAGGGAGAGAGGGGAACATAGATGTGGTGATAGAGGAGGATAGAGTGAGGGATGGGCTACTAACATTAAAGGTGGACAAATTACTAGGCCCAGACAGAGTACATCCAAGGGTACTAAGGGAACTGGCCAAGGAGCTGGCAGAACCACTGACAGACCTTTTTAATAATTCACTAGAGTCAGGTGTGGTACCACAGGACTGGAGAACAGAACATGTGGTGCCCCCTCACATAAGCGGTCCCAAGAATGACCCAGGGAATTGCAGACCAGTCAGTCTGACCTCAATTGTGGGCAAGTTCATGGAGACCATACTAAAGGAAAGGTTGGTGGAATATCCATAGGAACATGGTCTCCAGGATTTGAGGCAACATGGGTTAATGAGGGGAGGGAGATTTTGTAAAACAAATCTGATTGACTTCTCTGAATGCATCACTAAGACAGTAGACAGGGGCCAAGCAGTAGACATCCTCTATCTGGATTTCAGCATGGCCTTTGACTCTGTGCCCCACAAAAGGTTGATCAGGAAGTTGGTGGATCATGGGGGTGAGAATAAGTTGGCCAATTGGGTGGAAAACTGGCTAAGGGACAGAACCCAGAGGGTGGTTGTGGGGGGAGAGTTATCTGGCACCAGAAAGGTCATCAGTGGGGTACCACAGGGCTCAGTGCTGGGGCCAGTGTTTGTTCAGTGTCTTCATCAATGACATTGGGGATGGTATAAAGGGCAAAATGTGCCTATTTGCTGATGACACCTAGCTTGGTGAGAGAGTGGACACAGTTGAAGGGATACAGGACCTACATGATGACCTGGAAAAGCTGGGGAGGTAGTCCATGATCTGGCAGCTTGGCTTCAATGCCAAGAAATGCAAAGTTATACATACTGGAACCAAGAATCCCAAGACAGAATACTACATGGGTGGAGTCCTGGTATCTGCATCAGAGGAGGACAGGAACCTGGGAGTGATGATCACTAGTGACCTGAAGCACTCCACACAGTGCAGGAAAGCAGCAGCAAGAGCAAACAAAATGCTGGGATGCATAGCTAGGGAGATCAGTGGTAGGAGAGAGGAGGTTATACCACCCTTATACAGGTCACTGGTAAGGTCACATCTAGAGTATGGAGTTCAGTACTGCTGCCCACACCTCAAAATGGACATTAACCTGCTGGAGAAGGTACAGAGGAGGGCTACAAAGATGACAGTGGGTCAGCAGGGCAAGGTATATGAGAAGAGGTTGAGGACACTGAACATGTACTTCATGTAGGACAGGAGAAAGAGAGGGGACATGATTGGGACTTGAAGTAATTTAAAGGAATAAATAAGGTGGATAAGAAGGATATCTTTTAATTGAATGGCAACCATAACACAAGGGGGCACAGTCTTAAGATGGAGGGTGGGAGGTGTAAGAGAGTGGTCAGGATGCACTTTTTTCACAGAGAGGGTGGTAGACACTTGGAATGTACTGACAGAAGAGGTGAGCTCATAGAACACAGTGGGCAGCTTCAAGAGAGGCTGGGAAAGGTACAGGGGGATGTAAAGATCATGGGTAGGGAGGCTGGGAGGAGTAGGGAAGGGGCAGAGACAGTAGCTCAAGCTCTGGACCTTACAATACGAGCAGACTAGATAGACCAAATGGACTTCTTCTGCTGTGCTGTCATCTTAGTATGTTAGTATGACTCCTACTGCGTTTCCAAACAGCCTCATTTTTTCTCTCTGAGCGAACACATTAGGAGTAATGCCAAACAAATGTAAATATGTCAGAAAGTATACAAGTTACACATAGACCACTAGTATGTATGTTGTTCAGGATAAAAATATCTTTCAAATGAGGGTAGTCACTAAACTGAATTCATTATATTTTTTTAAAATATAGCCATCCAAAAGGTGAAAATAGTGAAGAAAAATGAAAATTCAGGTAATCAGATGGCCATATGTTAAAAAATATAATTACTGCAGCTTAGTGAATAGGCTCATTTGAAAGGTATTTTTGTCCTGAACAACTTTCTTACTAGTTGTGTATGTGTAACTTAAATACTTTCTGAGAAAGTTACATTTGTTCTGCATGACTCCTACTGTGTTGGCCCAGAGAGAAAAAAAATGTGGCTGTTTGGTAAGAAATTGGTTAGGGGATAGCTGACAGAGGCTAGTGGTAAATGGAGTTCACTCCAAGGAAGGGAGGGTGTTGGGGGGGGTACTCAAGGATCAGTGCTGGACCCAGTCCTCTTTAATGTCTTTATAAGTGAAATTGCAAAGAAGCAGAAAGGTAAGGTTTGACTCTGCATGATGATACCAAGATCTGCAGCAGGATGGAAAAGTATGAGCAGAGACCTTAGAAGACTTAAACAGTGGTCAAGGTTATGGCAGCTAGGTTTCAACACAAAAATGTAAAATAAAGCACTTAGGGCACAGAAATCCAGGTGCAGAGTACAAAATGGGTGGATTGGTATTGACAGCATTAAGAAAGCACACATTAAAAAAAACAAGCTTTTACACAGTTGATTACTGTTTAACAAAATTATGCATCTATGGCTGCCACTGTACATCTGATGCAAACCCATAATCACATTCCTCACTTGAAGCGAAGGGGGGGGGTAGAGGCCATAACTGACTCCTTCTTTTTGTATTAAAGGGGCAGATTTTTTGCAGCAAAAACAAGGAAAGGGGTCATTTCTAAAATGTGCATACAAGTATGGGTACCACTTTTATTCAGACAATGCCACCACCAGCAGCTACCACTTCAAAACTGCTATTACCCCCACCTACTACAATCAGGGGAAAATCAGAAGTAGTATAGCAGCACTGAGATCAATATGGTTAAGGCACATTTACCAGAAATTACTGCTTAGAAAAGAATAAGAAAGTGACAGTGGTGACAAGCAAGTCCCAGACCAGATCTCTAGTTAGTTAATAGTCTCTTCTTGAGTCTGATTTTTATGGCTACATGGACCAAGTACCACAGGTGTTATACCATCATCAGATTTGTATATTAGCACTCTGGAATCATGTGACCAGACCGAAGTCTGATGTGGTGCCACAGTGCCCCGGCATAATTTCCAATGATTCTGTTTATGCAGCCCTTCCCCTCCATGGGCTGCATACACACACCCTTCCCAGTGCACTACTTCTCCTTTCCGCAACTGCAGAAGTGATGACCGCTGTGGACAACATGGTGGCACAGTCTTAAACTGTGCATGCATGAGTATCATACATAAGTACTCATGCCAGTGCTACCATGTTGCACATGGCTGACTCCTGGGCAAACTACATGTGCATGAGTATCACACTTGTGCAGTACTGTAATCGCTGCAGTACTAGTTATGGCTGACTCCAGTGTGGTGAGAGCACTGCATATTCTTTTCAATGCTCTTGCCACTCCTAAAAGCTCTCCACAGCTGTATTGGCTCTGACCAGAACTTATTTTACAGAGTCGTAGTATAAACAATACCTGCATCTAAAGCAATCCTTTGTTTCTTCTAGCCAAGTATGTTCTTTTTCATCTACAAAATGGCTATGGACAAGTCTGTCTTTTAAGGTTGCTGCACTGTGGTATTGACATTCTAGGAAAAGTCCTGGATAAATCTTTCAGGGCTGGATCTCCCGTCAGAACGTTCCAATGTTTATTAATAATCTGTCTAACTTGTGATGCTTGCATTGAAAATGTAGTAACACAGTTAAATACCTGTGTATCTCCCCTTTCTGAAACAGCCACTTCTGTCTTATCTTGTAGCAGTGTATCTCTAGCTGTATGGTCTGCAATTTGTCTCACTTTTTGTATGTTTACATTACTGTAACCCCTTTCTTTTAGCCTGGTTGTCATGGTATCAGCTTCCCACATTTATTGTCTAGTCATCTATTTGTTTATTCAATAAAATGAATTGAAATATAAAAGAAGTTGGAGTCACTTTTCAAATTTGCTGGTGAGTGCCCAAATTTTGGCGTAAGTTGTACATTCATTCATGTTTGTTATGTATTATATGTCAGTGTATGCTTTTCTTTGTTACTGATGAAATAATCCATTAATCTGATTCTAACTGGTTGTAGTATACTTGTGTCAGTATAAAAGGATGTCCATCACAGCAGGTACCCACCCCCTAATGAAGCGCTACCAAGTGAAGCACCAGGGCACCTGTGCAGTCTGAAGACCAGGAATTTTGTGTATTTGGCAATAATAAATGTGTCAATTCTGCAGTATCTTGGACTAAGCCTACTTTTTGCCAACAAAGCAATGTGTGAGTGTAGACCGCCCTCTTGTTTGTGGATGTTCCTCAATAACAGTCTATCTGAAGTAGTGCTTTTCAAATTGAATTTAAATCTAAATGTTTGAGCTAGAATATTTCAAGTTACCAGCAATACAGAATGTCAAACCTTGCTGAAAATCTGTTACTAACATCAGCCATGACATCTAACAATTACTGTCATGCTACATAGATTGTAGTGAGAAAGAAAAAAAAAAGTTCCATGCTGGGAATCAAACCCAGGCCACCTATCCTCTACTGCTTGGTAGCCTGTAACTCTACTGTTTTACTAAGTTTTCTATACAGAAGATGCATGCTTTAGCAAAGGACATCCAGCAGTGGTGCATACCCCCCTCACCACACACACAGCTGCAGTGGATGCTTGTAATTAACAGGCTGCCTGTTTAAAGCAGTGTTTCTCAAGTTGCACTTAAACCTCAGAGTCTGAGCTTGAACTTTTCAAGGTATCAGCAACATAGAACTTAAATCCTTGTGTAAAGTACATCACTGTCATCAGCAATTACATTTAACAATTTCTCTCATGCTACATAACTTGCAGTGAGAAAGAAAAAAATGTGACACTCTGGGGACTGAACCCAGCCCCTCCCAACACACACACACACACACACACACACACACTCTCCACTGGTGGGTAGCCTGTAGTTCTACCACTGACCTAAGCTTCCTAGACAGGGGATGCATGCTGTGGCAAAAGACATCCAGCAATAATTGCAGACCCCCACCACACAGCTGCAGTGAATTTTTGTAATAAGCAGTCTGTCCATTTGAAGCAATGTTTCAAAAGTTACATTTAGATCTCAAAGTCTGAGCTGGAAGTTTTAAAGTTATCAAAAATATAAAATGTAAAACCTTGCTGAAAGACTATCACTAACATTAACAATGACAGCTAACAATTTCTCTCTTACTACATAAATTGTTGTGAAAAAGAAATAGAAATATACTCTGGGGATCAAACCCAGGGCCCTACTCTCTATGGATTGATAGCCTGTAGCTCTACTTCTATACTAAGCATTCTAGAAAGTAGACACATGATGTTGTAAATGACATTCAATAGTGAGTGCAGACCCCCTACACTACTGCAGTGGATGTTCCCGATTAACAGTGTGTCTATCTGAAGTAGTGTTTCCCAAGTTGCTTTTAAACTTCAACATCTGAGATGGAACTTTTCAAGCTATCAGCAGTACAGTATGTCAAATCTTGCTGAAAATATGTTACTAACATCAGCTATGACATTTAACAATTGCTGTCATACTACATAGTTTGTAGTGAGAAAAGGAAAAAAAATGTTCCATGCTGGGGACCAAACCCATGCCCCCTAACTTCTACTATTTTGTGGCCTGTAACTCTACCACTGTATTAAGTTTTCCATACAGGATATGCATGCTGTGGCAAAGGACATCTATCAGTGAGTGCAGATATGCCCCCCCCAGCTCACACACACATACAACTGCAGTGTATGTTTATAATTAACAGGCTATCTACTTGAAGTAGGGTTTCCCAAACTGCATTTAAACCTTAAAGTCTGAGTTAGAACTTGTGGAGTTATCAGCAATATAGAACTTCAAACCTTGCTGAAAGTTTATTACTATCATCTACAAGGACTTCAACAATTTCTCTCATACTACATAAACTGTATTGAGGATGAAAAAAAAAGTTCCACTCTGGGGATCTAACACTGTTCTTCTACCCCTTTTGCTTGGTAACCTGCAGCTCTACTGCTGTACTAAGTTTCCTATACAGGAAATGTATGCTGTGACAAAGAACTTCCAATAGTGAGTGCAGACCCCCTCTCCTACACAGTTGCAGTAGATGTTCATTACTAAGTCAGTCTATTTAAAGTAGTGTTTCCTAAGCTGCATTTAAACCTCAAAGTCTGAGTTGGAACATTTCAAGTTATTAGCAAAATAGAACCTCAAACTTTATTGAAAGTATTTCACTATCATTAGCCTGACATCAACAATTTCTCTCAAACTACATAAAAACTGTGATGAGAAAAAATCGTTCCACACTTGGGATCAAACCCAGCATTTTGTAGGTATGAAACCCTATGCCAAGACCTAAAAGCTCTATGACCGACATCAATAATGACATAATGCAGCTGATTCACTTACACTGAATGCACCTTTGAACTTGACTAAATGCAAAAAAGAATGTGCTTGACCACAATAGACACTTAAAGCCATGCTGTTGGTGCCTAAAAAGTAATTTTTTACAGACTCCAAATTACCTTTCACACTGGCTAGCCCAGCAGCACAGAAATCCTGGGTCAGAACTAAAGACCAATATGGAATTACTTATACCTAAAGCTCTAGGTTAAAACTGGACTGGATTCTGTTTAACAACCAAATGTCTGCTACACTACATCAAAACTCAATCAATAAAATTAACACCTTGTTCTCTATGCACATCAAATCTTTTTAATCAAGTTTTCTGTTTATCACTGCTCCTAAGTTGCTCTCCAACTCCTTCTTTCTTCAGCTACATGGTATCTCCTTTTCTACTGGCTTCATAATGCAGGTGCCTGGCCCTCAGGATAGAACTGTCTGTGCTGTCAGAGCCCATGAGATGACTCCTCCACAGTTTGGCCTTGAGACCAAAAACTGGGTTAACAAATAGCAGACATCGGAAGAGGTCAGGCCTGACACTGTGATGGGAGGCATGGAGGAGATTGACAAACTGACAGAATCAGTCACCAGCTTGGAGCTCATTTTGTCTATTGAAGGCCCCCCCCACCTCTTTTGAGCCAATCTGACTATACCTGTAGAGGGAGAAAAATGTTGTGTGGTCATAAACAAAGTCCAATGCCACCACACCACCACACAGGAGGTTCTTAAGTGCCAAACCAGTTTCAACCCTACCCTGGAGTCCTCCCAGAGTTGGATAGCAGTGTATTCACAGAATTTAGTTCCACATAGACAGCTGCTGTGAGTGGTAAAGGGCCGGTGCTCCATTTAGGGTAGCTACCCCAAGTAATGAAAGAATCCACACACACAGCACTCAGAGGCAAAACTGTAACAAAAAGTGCTTATAATTTTATTTGGGATCTAAGTCCCAAACTCCAGCACTTCAGCAAATGCCTTCATCAGGGGGCATCTGTCATGCTAGCTCTCTGCAGAGCTCACAGTTTGTTTGTTGTAAGTTCTTTTAGTGTAATTCTTTTGCTTATTTCAATTTAGTTAGGGTAGAAGTAGGAGCATTTAGAGATTAGTGAGGGATTTTAAAGTGAGGCAAGGGTTAGGAGTTTTAGGTTTTTATTTTTAGTTAGCTGGCCATAGTTGGTATGTTCTCAAAGGTGGATTCTTGCGCTTTGAGACATAGTGTCAAAAGCTTTTGAGGGGCCATTGTGCTGTGGTTGAGGTAGCGTGGCCCAGCTTTTCACTTATAATCTGTATTCAAAGTAATACCACATCACTGTTGCAGTTTCCATTTGTAGTACTTGCTGCCCAGGAGAATTATTGCCCCTTCCCCTCATCTCCTTTTTATATTTGGAAGACAAGTGTTTTGGTAAATCAATCAATATTTAGCAATTACTCAATCTTTATTTAGCCAGGTGAAATTCCATTGAGCAAGCTCATTTTTAAGAAGGGCCTGGTCAACTGGAGTTTCATGAGTGGGGGCGTGGGGGAGTGTGGCGGGCTGGCAGAGGGTGTAAGCCCATGGAGCTTATGGAGTTGCTGAAGGCAGAGGCATGTTGCTGTGCCTTCTTCACTGGAAACAGAGCAGACAGGTGCGGAATCGATAATTTTGATCGGCCATGCAACAGCGATTCTTTGCTGGTGAAGGATCTTATTCAGCTTCATTGTCATCGGGATGATAACCCTCCTGGCTACTGCAATGAGTGAGTGGGCTGGAGGAAGTGTCATTGGCCACTTACCAGTCTGGGAGGTTCTGGCTTCTCGAGGTAGAGCCTACTGAGCTATTTGGGGTCTGTGGCCTATATGCACTGTGAGAGAGCACTGGACTGAATTTTTCTCTTTGCCTTCCATGATTATGAGGTGACTGTTTGGACTGTGTAGGTCTGGTGAGTTAGGACTCACCAAATCTGTGCTCCTCTGTTGGAGTTGCTCTGGTGGGTACCTGTTCTAGACATTATTTTCTGCATTCCCCCATTTCAGTAGCAGTAGGTGGGGTGATTCATTGTTAAAGCTATATTATAGACTCAATGTATTATGGACTCAAGTATTGTCAGAACTGTTAAACTGTGACATTGCACCAGATACTGGCCATTTTTTTCTATGTCTTTTATTTGCCTTTATAATTAAAACTGAAGTCTAATAAAACTGCCTGTTTTGGTATTAATGTGGTGGTATGAGTGGATATAAATGTGTGTGTTGCTAGCAGGGTAAAAATCATATGAGTGTGTGGTTAGGGTGGAAATTTCTGTTAAGGGTTGGGATTTTAGTTAGTAGAAAGTAGTTTTTAGCTAGAAAAAAGGTTTACATTTGTGGGTGAGTCATGTGTGTGGGTGTGTCAACCCCTAATCACACCTGTTCACTGGGAATACTCCACCAGCTCTACCCCTTTCATACCCCAGCCCTTCCAGAAGTGGTGACTAGCTGCTGTAGTGGGCTGGGGATTATAAGGAGATGGCATACTTGGTGGGAATATGACCCAGGATTATGTGTTAGGATGAGTCAAATTGGTGTCAGGCTCAGCAGATGCACTGGGTAAAAATTAATCATACAGTGAGGTCCTCCTTGCCATATCTCTATCCCCAGGGAACCCAGTAGGAATAAGGGGCAGGTAGCAAAAGACCTGGTTACTCCAGCTCCTCCACTTAATGACATGCTGTGTAATACCAGATCCCCGAGGAATAAAACAGCCGTGATATTGGATTGGATCATGAATTCCTCTAGGAATCTGTTATATCTCACAGATCTGGTTAGGGGATGATCCCAGGCCTGTTTTGGAGGTGGCCATTCCCGACAGGTTCTCTGTAATATAGTCTATGAGGAGGGACAATATGAGTGGCAGGGTGGCCATCTGTTTTACATCCAGCAGGGCTGACAGCATCCCTAGTGGGGGAAACAAGGTCATTTATATGTGTGGCCATGAAGAGTGATGTGGGTGTGAAGTGTAGATTTCTCCTGATCTATTGACCTCCAGGAAAGGACCTGGAATTTCTACAGGAATTTGTGGACTTCACTGTTGACCTCACATTGAACTTCTCAACTTAATTGTGCTGGGGGACTTCAATGTGTGGGTAAACGATGAATACTTGCATTGCTCAGCAGTTCCTCCAAGTGATGGATTAACTGGACTTCACACAGGCAGTTGCCCCTGCTACCCATGAACATGGCCATACCTTGGACCTAGTTTTCTCTCTCGGAATGGACATGTTGGATTGCAGGGTTGATCCTACGAGTTGGCCAGATCACTGTGCTGTCCAGTTCATTGCAGGGGCCCTCAAATGAAAACTGTCTCCTACCAAGATGATCCAGTATTGCCCATTGCTTAATCTGGAGTCGAAGAAGATCCTGGATGTGCTGGACTTATCGGGCATGGAAGTAACATGCAATGGTGAGACAGAAGAGGCCATTGATAGATAGATAGATATAATTTGGCTATTTTAATGGCACTGGAGATCACTGAACCAATCCGTGTCCATTCATTGACCTCCCACTGAAACATGCCATGGTATAATGACAGGCTTAGGCAGTTGAAGGCAAAAGGGCGGAGGTTGTAGTATATCTGAGATCTACCTATAGAGATTATCAGAGGACAATAACCCTGAGAGGCAGAATTCCTATCATGGGTTATTGCCCCCAGGAAAGAACAGACCAGCCCAGCTTTTCCACGCTGTATGCAGGTTTATTCATCCTATCTGATTGCAGTCTGGGGGAGCTTTGTCCCAAGAGAGATGTGACAAATTTGGCCAGTTTTTTGTGAACAGAGTGTCCCCCATTGCAGCTGATATCATTACAGATGGCTTGTCAGGGGCCAGCAGTGGTTGGCACAAAAGCACAGAAGCAACCCGTGTGTCTGGAATCTGTTTCAGCCAATTCCTGCAAGTGATGTGCTAGAGGTAGTCTCTGGATTGCATCCCACGTGCTATGAATTGGATCCAAGGCCTAAGTGGCTGCTAGTAGGCTGCTTCAGGGCCCTAGGACCTGTGTTTGCTAGCACTCTCCATTGTTTCCTCTCAGAGGGGTGTTTGCCTGAGGCTCTTAAAAACCCTTAGTGAGACCCCTTCTGAAGAAACCTTCTCTGGACCTGGAGGTGTTTGTGAACTGCTGACCTGTTTTGAACCTCTTCTTTCTGGGGAAGGTTATCAAGAAGGTTGTGGCAATGCAGCTTGAGGCACAACTCAAGAGATTTGACATCTATGAGACATTACAGTTGGGTTTCCAGCCTCAGCACAGAACAGAAACTGCACTTGCCAAGCTGTTTAATGGCCTGCACCTGGCAAGGGATGGGAGAATGCTCTGTTGTCATTCTTCTCATTCTTTCATCAGCATCTGACACCACAGATCATATGATATTGTTGAAACACCTTGAGGAATACGGAGGATTCACTGGGACAGCTTTGAAATTATTTGAGTCCTTCCTGTCTGGTAGATTGCAGAAAATTATGATAGGGACTTTCTCATCACAGCCAGCTGTGGTCAGCTGTGGTGTTCTGCAGGGGTCGGTTCTTTCACCCATGTTATTCAGGGTGTACATGTTACTATTTGAATGGGTCATTAGACAGTACATGGTGAGTTTTAACTGCTATGCAGCACTCAAGTGTACCTGTCTTTTATATATAATGAGCAGTCAGCAGTGTCTGTTCTGGAGCGATACCTTGAAGAGGTTGTGGAATGGATGGCTTCTAGCTGGCCAGGCTTAATCCTGACCAAGATGGAGGTATTACCAGTGGAACCAGGAGAGGTTTGGCTGCTGGAAGGGGGGGGTCATTATATGGCTACCCATAAGCGGCTTATCTCTAGCTGGGCTACTGACACAGAGGCAGCACTACCACTTGTGAAGCCAGCTACCCAGGTTCAGAAGTAATCCTGAGATGCTGATGGGCAACTGGAGGGAGGAGGATCGAGTATCCCAGAAGATGTTCTTCAGGGAGGGGGAGGTCTGTGAGCTCTGCTGCAACACTGCCATCTGGGTGACCACAGGTGTCAGTGAAAACAAAGCTGCAGTGGGTGAGTGGGTGCCTCCCAATAAAGAACATCTTCATGCTTGTATATGATATGATGTCCACGTCAGTCCTCACACATGAGGTGTTTGGGGGAGAGAAAACAGGAAAATGGAACTCTCAATCACAGGATGGCACCACTGCTTTCTTTGCAGACCCCACACTGCTCACTGGGCTGATGATCAAACATCCAAACTAAACTCCTTGAGGGCCTGGAGAACCTGGGAGACTACACAATGGGTGGCAAACTGTGGGGCACTGTCAGGTAGAGATAGGTCCCAGTGACAGTGGATGATAGGGCTGTGAGAGACAGTGGCTGATGTGGCTGGTTGAATGTGGGAGATAAAGTACAGTAAAATTAAAAAGTGATTTATATTTGGTGGCTGTGGATGGGGATAAGAATCTGGTTATCACTGCAGACTCTGGTCTGTCACTAGAATATATTATGGTGGCAGCGGTCCACAGTGGATTTTTTTAAGTTAAGAAATATCACCCAACTTATACCCTGTCTGATGCAAGAGGACCTGGTGAGGCTCAATTACTGTACCCCTCTTTATCTAGGGCTATCAGGAAGGTTGGTACACTGCCAACAGCTGGTGCAGAAGGCCACAGCCAGGTTGATCTCTCGATCTTCCTATTCACAACATATTTCATCTGTGCTGCAGCAGCTGAACTGGCTACCAATCAGGTGGTGCACTACCTTTAAGATTGCATTTTTTACTTGCAAGGACCTGTATGGTTTTGGGCCAGGCTATCTAAAAGACCTCTTAACCTGGTACACACCCAATCGCTAACTCTGCTCCACTAAGGAATGGATTTTGGCAATCATGAGTGTCTGCTTTAAACTTTTGGGCAATGGGGCATTCTCAGTGATTGTCCCCCTTATTTGAACACACTCCCTTGACACATTTGGAGTTCTCCTACAGTGGAGGTTTTAAAAAGTGGTTCAAATGTCATCTTTTCAGTTAGCATTTCATTATTATTGTCTCAGCGTTTTAGAAATAGTTATATGTTATTTATTGATGTATGCTACTTATGCTGTTTTTCATTTCTGTTTTGATATTGTTTTTGACCTATGCAGCACTCTGAGCAGTCTGTGGAAAGGGTACTACATAAAATAAAATGCCTTGCCTTTGCTAACCTTTCCTAAAAGTTGCTGAGTATTTGTGAAAGGGCTAAAAGTTGTAGGACCTCATGCACCCAGTCCTGCCCAGATGATCCCTTTCACTCTCTCCCATGACTGATGCTACATACATTTAATTTCTGGACTAACTCTAAACCTTTTCTTCTTAATTGTATAGCTTTTATCTCAGGCTCGTGCATGGGGTGAGGGTAGGTTAGGGTTCATCAAAAACTCCTACTTCTGATGTTTCAAAAACTCTAACTAATGTATTAATGTATTTTTTTTTTGCCATGAATATATATGTATTGGGGTGGGCAAATACCTTATTTCAAATGTTCGGTTAAATATCCATATTCAGGTCCACAAATATTCAGAATTTGGTACTCATACTCATTATTCATGTTCCTGTGGAGGGGGAGTTAAAAAATAGCCCCTACCCTCCTCCCCAGCCCAACTGTCTCTGCAAAGCAGTGTGCAAAAGATGGAGTGCCCAAGAGGTGGATAAGCAGAAAAGGGGCAAAATTCAGCAGAAGGGCAGACAGCAAGGAGAACCGGGGATAAAGGACAAGCAAGGAAGGGGCTGGAGTAGAACAGCAAAACAGCCTAGGGAGGTCAAATCATGGAAAGCCATGTGTGCAAATGCCAGGAGCCTTAGCAACAAGATGGAAGATCTGGAGGCTGTCATGGTGCAGTCAGACCTGGACATTGTGGCCATCACTGAAACCTGGTGTAATGATAACCATAACTGGGAGATGGCCATACCTGGCTACAACATATTCAGAAGAGACAGAGCAGGCAGGAAGGGAGGAGGAGTGGCACTGTATGTGAAAAATGACATAAGGACCACAGAGATCCAGGAGGAACAAAATGGAGGAGAGATACTGTGGATTAAGCTGGAAAGGAAAATGGAGCCAGCCATCCGCACAGGTGTGGTCTATAGACCACCAGCCCAGATTAAGAAACAGATAGAGAGCTGATGCTAGCCATCCAAAGGATGGCAGACAAGGTGAGGTAGTACTGGTTGTAGACTTCAATATTCCAGACGTGGACTGGAGCATCCCAGCAGCAGCATCAACTAGGAGCAGATTTATCCTGGACTCCCTTCAGGGTGCCTTCCTCAAGCAACTGGTCATGGAACCAACTCGGCAGAAGGCAATACTGGACCTTGTGCTCACAAACAGGGACAGTGTGATGGGGGTAACAGTGGGGGAGCACCTGGGGAACAGTGACCACCAGTCATTGTGGTTTGAAATCACAGAAAGAGCAGAACCAAACCACACAAAAACATGTATTCTGGATTTTAGGGGGACAGACTTTGGGAAAATGGGGAGATACTTGAAAGAGGCATTAAGGGGAATGGGACAGGAATCAGGGGTTGAGGAACAGTGGGCAGTATTTAAAATGGGGATTACAAGAACAACAGAATTATGCATTAAGCAGGTTAGCAAAAGGAAAAGGAAGAGGAGACCATTATGGTTTTCCAAAGAGGTAGCAAAGAAAGTGAAAGCCAAAAAGATTGCATTCAGGCAATACAAAAAGACACAGGCAGAAGGGGATAGGGAGAAGTACCAGGAGAAGCAAAGGGAGGCAGGGAGGTCAGTAAGAGGAAGCCAAAACTCAGACAGAAGAACACATTGCAAAATCAGTGGGTAGAGGGACAAAACCTTTTATAGATGCGTAAGTGAAAAAGAAAGACAAAGGGAGGGATAGTGAGACTGAAGGGGAGGATGGGGGCCACGTGGGATGACAACAGTAAAGCTGACATATTGAACAGGTATTTCTGCTCAGTCTTTACTGAGGAAGAGGAGGCAAAGGGTCTGAAGGGAGTACAAGGTGAGAATGGTGCAGAAATGGACACAAGTCCCTTTACATGAGAAAGGGTCCTGAAGGAACTGGAAGTAATAAGAGTTGATAAAGCAATGGGGCCAGATGGGGTGCACCCCAGGGTCCTTAAAGAACTAAGAGAGGTGGTGGCTGAACCTCTGGCTATCCTGTTTAGCCGATCACTGGAAACAGGGAGGTACCCAAAGACTGGAGGACAGCAGATGTAGTCCCCTTATACAAAAGTGGGAACAAAGAGGAAGCAGGGAACTACAGACCAGTCAGCCTCACCTCGGAAGTGGGGAAGATCATGGAAGCACTACTGTAGGAGAGATTGGTGGAACATCTGGTTGTCAATGGACTACAGGACCCAAGGCAGCATGGTTTCACCAGGGGGAGGTCATGTCAGACCAACCTCATTGAATTTTTTGACTGGGTGACTAGGGAGGTGGATCAGGGGAGGGCAGTGGACATGGCCTATCTGGACTTCAGCAAGGCCTTTGACACTGTGCCACATAGAAGACTATTACACAAACTGGGGAATATGGGTTTGGGCAGGACAGTAGTGTGGTGGGTAGGTAACTGGCTGGGTGGCAGGACACAGAGGGTGGTGGTAAATGGCTGTCACTCCACAGAGGGAAGAGTGACCAGTTGGGTACCACAGAGATCAGTGCTGGGACCGGTCCTATTCAACATCTTCATCAGTGACATTGCACAGGACCTAGAAGGCAAAATTTCACTGTTTGCTGATGACACAAAGCTCTGTAACACAGTAGACACACCAGAGGGTGTAGACAGAATGAGAAGGGACCTGCAGAAACTTGAAGAATGGTCAGGGGTTTGGCAGTTGAAATTCAATGCAAAGAAGTGCAAGATAATGCATATGGGGCACAAAAATCCTGGCACAATATATCAGTTGGGGGGTGAGGATATAGCATGCACCAAGCAGGAAAGGGATCTTGGGGTTATCATCTCTGATGACCTCAAGGTAGGTAAACAGTGTGACAAGGCAGCAGGTAAAGCAAATAGGATGCTGGGATGTATATGCAGGGGCATCACCAGCAGGAAAAGGGAGGTCATAATTCCACTATACAAGACACTAGTGAGGCCCCACCTGGAGTACAGTGTACGGTTCTGAAGACCATACCTACGTAAGGACATAGACAGGGTAGAGAAGGTTCAGAGGAGGGCAACAAAGATGGTGCATGGATTGCATCACAAGTCCTATGAAGACAGGTTGAAGGAACTGAACATGTACTCCCTGGAGGAGAGAAGGAGAGAGGGATATGATAGAGACATACAAGTATCTCACAGGGAGGAACAGGTGCAGGAATACACTATTTTAAATGAAAAGATGTTCCAGGACTAGAGGGCATGGGATGAGGTTGGAGGAGGATGATTCAGAGGAAACATGAGGAAGAATTTCTTCACAGAACGGGTGGTGGACAAGTGGAACACCCTGCCAGAGGAAGTGGTGGGGGCTGAAACAATCACGGGATTTAAGAATGCATGGGATAGACATAAAGGAATTCTGGAGGTCAGGGGTAAGGGGCAACAGACTTCTAGGAAAACATAAACTGAACTTACAAGCTCAAATGGGCAGACTGGGTGGGCCATAGGCCCTTATCTGCCGACACTGTCTATGTATCTATGTAACTGTTTAAACCTGCATAATCCCCTGTCCTCCCACCACCCAGCACCCACAATTTATGGTTAAAAAAATTATCCCACAATGGGCGACTGGAACGACCTGCCTGCCTCCACAGCCAGCCACCACCTCTAGTAGTGGTAATGTTTTGGTTCTCTTTGAAAGTAATAAATAATTCACCTACACTGCCACCCTGGCAGCAGCACCCAACTCCCAACCTCCTCCCCCCAGCACCCACATTTTCTAATTGAAGTAGCCCCCCAGGTGGTGGAAGGTGACTGACACAAACTGCCCTGCACCACAGCCAGCTTCCTTATTGTTAATGAAAGCACACCCACACTTGCTCGCATATTCAAACAGATGATCTTGTGATCCCAGGATAGGGAGGATGGTGGGGGGGCTGTTTTTTAACTTTTTTTTAAATGATTTCCCACCTATACCGGGCCATCGGGGGTTGGTAGGGGTGGGAGAGGATTGAGCATCCAATGGACAGCTCTTCTCTCCTGGGATGGAGGGGGGACCTTGCTCAATACTCGCCTGGTCTCTAGCGGAAGCTGGAGGCACAGCAAGCATTGTAGCTTACTCAAGGGGTTGGGAGTGGAGACGTCGGTGGTGATGCCATGAAGTCCGGTGCGTGCCACTCCCCCAGAATACTGGAAAAACCAGCGCCTGGTCTCCTAGATGATGGAGACCATAGCGGAGACCCTGATGGCTCGCTTGACTGACGTCCCGGTGGGTCTGACACTGCAAGATTATCGGGGAGCAGCAGTCCTGCCCCCTACCCACCTGGGGGGTATAGCCACGGCTCGATGGGGACCCACCAAGATAGAATCAGGCAGGTTGCGATGTGGGGAGATGCTATATGTGTCTCTAGAAGGAGTGGAGACCAGGCACGAGTGGAGGAGGCAGAAATAGTAACTTCAAAAAAAAAAATGATTTCCCACATATAAATAATAGTGCCACTATTCATTATTCATATCGGAATAATGAATAGTGCATTATTCATGGTATTTGGGAAATACTATTCATCCCTCACACACCCCTAATATATAAGTGTGTACAACAATAAACTTCTGAACTTCTGTACCCACTTTGATCAAGAATTGGAAAGTCTCAGCATCCATCCTTCTGGAGAAGGGGGTGGCTGCAGTTACCATGTCTCCCCTGGCTTGGGCCCACACACATACCCTCAAAGACAACGCACGACTCTGAGTTACCAAAATCACAACAGCAGCCATCTAACAACCAGGGCAGTTTACTAATTTATTTATTTATTAATTTTTTTCTATTTTCTATTTTTGGCCTCCGCGCCTCTCGTCGACCATCGACTCTGGTCACGGACCCCTGGAGCCCCAACCACCGGATATTGCCGTCTCCCCCTGTCATCCCTGGCTTACCCTCCAGAGAGTGGGGCCGCAGCTCCGACACCAGATATCAGACCGCGGAACTGTGACTGGTTGGCGGAATGGCTTCGGTGGTCAATCAGGGCTTCCAGGGGCAGAGCGTCACCGAGACGCAAGGCGTGGGATTTTTGTTCCCCACCTTTAAGCAGGATGGGGACGTGCAATGACGGCCAGCGTCCACCCCATCCTGAGAGCTCTGTTATGCCCCGACGTGGAGCGTGCACTCAGCCTCCTCTAGGTGCCACTTGTACGCCGGCTGCAGCCTCTGCCCCCCTCCCAGGAAGGAGAGAGCCGCCCATGGGACGCTCAATGCTTCCCAACCCGGCCAGTCCTCCAATGACCCAGGTCCATTCTCGAATCCGGTCGCCGGGCGCCCTCAAGCGAACTAAATCGCTGCTACCGACGGACTGGCAGTTTATTAATTTATATTCTCTGGCTGACACAAATAATATTCAAACCTGAAAATTGGGATTATCCTAATAAAACTGGGACATATCATAGCACTAGAATGGTATCCAGTTAACAAGGCGACTGCAACTGAGCACTTTCAAAAAGGGCTGCTCAGTCTTAGTGCCTGTGTTCAGGGCTACCTGGCAGGGTAGTGAACAGATACCTGGGTGTGAGGCAGGGTGATAGGAAGCATACACAGATGTACGCCCGTGCACATGCGTGGGGGGGAGAGGAAGAGGAGGGGAGGTATGTGGGAGGGAGTGTGCTGGGCAGCTGCCGAGCTGGTCAGCTAGCATGGTGGGGAGGGTGGTCAGTTGGGGTGTGCAGGGTGCAGAGTTTGGGTCAGAGCATCATGTTTTTTTTGCGCTGGCAACTGGCTTGTTATTTTTTAAAGAAATTCACCTCCCCAACATGCACCCCCCCTGGAGCTGAGAATCCTTAAATTGGGTATCTCATGATAAGGGTGTCTTCTATTGAGTGCTTACAAAAAGGGTGACTCAATAGCAGCACCTGTTCACAGGGCTACTGGATAGGGGTTGAATACGGGTATAGCAACATCCTGTCGTCATATGTATATGTGGGCACGGGGGGGAGCGAGCACGCCATGCGACAAGCAGAAGGGGAAGGCAGGTCTGTGAGGTGTAGCATGGTGGTGGGTTGCTGAGCTGGCTGTGTGATGTGGTGGGTTCGTGGCAGGCTAGGGTTGGTAGGGTGCCAGGTTCGATTCTCGGTATGCCGGTATTTTTGTGCTGGTCCAGTATTTCCCTTTTTTGTTTTCACCCCCCCCCTAACATGCACTCCCATGGAGTTGAGAATCCTATAGTAGGGGGCGTGGGGGGGCACAGCCCTCATAAACAAAAACCTAGTTTTTGGAGTTCTTTTGTTCTGCTTGACGAGTACATCGCTAAAATTTATTTTGCCGATGTACACTTGCCCTAACAGTGATCACCTTTTCGCAATCATTATCACATAGAAGCCTTAAGTAGGGGGGTGCAGGGGATGCAGCCCCCTGCATAACATAGAAAACCAGTCACTGGTTTTCTAGTCACTGCGAGTGTACAGTGCTATAATTCATTTTCGGCGATGTACACTCGCCCAAACAGCGATTGCTGTTCCGTGATCACCATTATGACATAGAACCTACTAGCATAAATATTACACTATACAAGCTTACAACATGACACATTCCTCTTCATCAGATGCCTGCCTTGCTGTATGCAGTACTGTACAGTATGCACTGTATGTAACAGATAAAAAGTTATATTCATTGCAACTCAATAGATGTACAGTACATGTTGTCTTTGCAACATTCAAGGTCAATCCTGATATCACTTTTTAACATAACTTAATTTATTTTGAATACATATCACACATAATTAAAGAGATGAGTACAGATCTAGTTGCCATGCATCAGAACTAATTATATATAAATGTTTATATTCGGGTCATCAGGTGCAGCTCCTGAGGGTCTGAATTATATCTTAACTGTATTATAGTAGTGCAGTCTCAAATGATTGTCCCTTTGTTTATTAAATATAAATTAATGAGTACCATGCCCACAATGTCAAAACAGCAACTCTTGAATACAGTAGGCACTAATCTAAGTACTCACAAGGTGTCTTTGAAGTTCTATATTGTTAAGTTGAATGTTAAACTAAGGGCTTGACTATAAAAACAAGTATGCACCAGAAAATATGAAATTATTCATTTTTGCACCTAGCTCAGTTCCACTGTTCAGGTTTCATGCTCTGAGATTAATTAAAAGGTTTTAATGCTTTGTAATGTTCCCATTGCCACATACATGCTTGTATGTGGGTGCAGATCTCAAATGGGGGCAGACTGGAGGACGACAGGTGCAGTTCCATTTCTGAACCGTACTTGCACATTCCTGATATGAACAGAAGACAGATTGAGGAAATTATCTTTTAGAGGAAGAGTGCAATTTACTTATTAATTAAAGTTTTTCCTTTTTCAGAGGACACACTGAGCAGTGAGTAACTTGTTTCCAGGTGCATTCTGGGAGAAGATGCAGTATATCCCTAATGTTGTTCTAAGACAAACATACATACAGGTAAGTGCAATGAAAAATAACAGAACAGCAAGGAATAATGAAAGATCACCTCCAGCAACTAGATAGATGCAGTACACAAATGTACATGGATGTCCCTGCCTAGAAAACTAAGGAGTCTGCTGCCTATTCAGTGCAGGGGTGTAGCCAGGGATTTCAGATCTGCACACCAAGTGGACTCACTGCTACCCCCCCCTTGTTAGGGTGAGTTCCCCCCACCCCCCGGGGTGTAGCCAGACAATATACAAATGTACACCAGGACCGTGTTTGTTGCCTCAGTTGGCACAATAAATACAACTTTTGTATCTCACGACAGTGGTTGTTGCCATGCATGGGTAAATACAAATGCCATGCATTGTTCCTTAAGACACCCACATACCAGCCCAGAGCCTGTAAAGTTGTATTGTCCTTGGGATGCAAAGAGAGTATTAGTGACCAGTCCTTTTAATTTAGACTCCTATTAATAAAATCACAGAAAGGTTCAGTATTTCCTTTCTCAGTTTTCATGGAAAAAGGAAGCAGTGCAGAGCCTACTCGCTACCCCACTTAAATAAAATTGCACACCATGGAGTGCCTGGAGTATGCCTTCCTACACCCTTGATTCAGTGCATGGTGGAGGTACCTTACCTAATCCTTATCAATGTCAGTGGCTCAGCAGGTTGCACTCTTGTCTCTGAGGCTTGAAAATCATAAGGTTGTGGTTTCTAGCCCCCACCAATAACTTGGGGTAAAATCTCAGTGCTGACACTGTAGTGCAGCAGGACAGGGATCCTGCATTCATGACATGCCGTTGTTCAGACAAGACATTAAACCAAGGATCTGTCTGCCTGTTCTGGTGGTTGTTCATGTGGATGTTAAAGATCCCATAGCACTTCTCAAAAAGAGTAGGTGATTTTTTTATTTGCAAACAAAGTATAATACAGTTTAGATACAGAAACGTTCATACCGAAAGTCCAAGAATACATACACAAATGGCCTGAGATAGAAATAAAAAATCACCACCCCATACTCTTACAAGAGGTCTGCACCCCATTTTTTTAAAGAAGAAAGTAGAAAGTAAAAACAGGAAACATTTTCAAGGATAAAAAAACTTATTTCTGGAAACACTGACAATTTTGCCATACAGTAGTTCCTGCATTTTGTTCTGTGGAAATGTATCCCTAGCTTTCTCATAACAGGATAATATGACTTTTTTTTTTTTTTTTATTTTCATCTTTATCCTCCTCCTTCCTACCTCCGGTGCCCCCTCCTTCGGTCCGCTCATGTCCCCCGGTACCTACCTTAGGGATCTGCCCCTAGAGTGCCCATCCTCCTCTCCTTGCACAGTGGGGTCTATCCTGTAGGTGCTCTGGGTGGACTTAGGGCGGCCTTCATCTAGGGCTGCCGGAGGGGATTTTCTGGTTTTCTCCCCCTTACATCCCCTCTCCCCTAGGGCGTATGCGCTTGGGACATCGTCCTGGTGGTAGCGTGCTTATGCCTGAACCTGCATGTGCCGCGATGTCCCCCCTCCCGGCTCGACAAGCGAAAGCTGCCTCCATCCCTTCCCACTGCCGGTGCTTCCACTGGCTACGGAAGGAATGCAGAGCGCAATGCGCTCTTGGTAACCCACCCCTGAGGGAGGAGAGCATCCATTGGGACACTCAATCCTCCCTCTCCTCGCTGACCCCCGGCCACCCGAGTCCGTCCCCGAACCCGGGTCGCCGGCGCAGCGCGAGGTGTGGCGTCCAGCGCCTCAACCCTCAGCGCCACCGGGCCGGCTAGATATTATGACTTTCAATAGTAGTTACCAATTTATTGTGCTGTAAAAGTTCTTGCTGACAGAATAAGTTACAATGGAACTGCCATATCAAAAATGTAACTATTGAAAAAAATCACCCTATGGGTACTCTCATTGTTAATCAGAATAAGACACTGTAAATATGCCCAGTATCAAAACATCATATGTTAGTGCACCAAACCCTGAGAACCACTAATATTAGTGAATTTATTCCTAAATATCTTAATATAAGGACTCTCCAAAAAATAAATGTACCTGTGTCTCTAGAAATCCACCACGCATATCTCTGGGACAAAACCTTTCATTTATACATTTGTGCTTATGGGACTTCCAAACACCCAATCAACTTAACCAAACAATATCCCAGACGTACTTTGGAATCCTTGGGTTGTTTAATTGTGTCAAAGTGAGGGGTATATTAAGAGAAGTAGCCCTAGAAAATGTCAACTGTTTGAGTACCATTCTGTAATATCATCTCATATAATTGTTTCCTTGTCATAGTGCTAAAATGTTCTGGTGTCAGTTTTCACATTTTAATCTTCTTGAGTGCCACCAAAATATACTCAGGGATGTGAGAGGTCCTAATCACTGAGGATACCATTAAACAACCCTTTCCCACTTTACATTTAAAGACAAAACCCACTGTTTGAAAAGTGAAATTTCAAGAGACTCTATATTCAAAAATATGCAACAAAAATTAAACTGAAAAAAACAAAGAAAAAAAGAAAACTACTGGGTTCACCATCGACAAACCTCTTTATTTAACTGACAAATATGTATCAATTCTTTTCACAGGATTCAGTCTACTCCCCCTCAGAAACTGAAAAAATAAATTAAAAAGCCTAACTTCCATCCCCAGTGTGTGTGTGGGGGGGGGGATACAGAACTCAAAAATAAGAAATATGGTGGCAACATGAACTTTATAACTAATATCCGTTTCTTTTTAAAGAGTGGGAAACATTTCCAAACTGAAACCTCTTCTCCTCTAAAATTATGTGTTCCCTGTTAACAGTGCCCATATCAGGGCCAAAATTGATACCTAATATTGATATAGATGATTGTGAATCTGGTATAGGCCCTTTATGCAACAAGCTCAAGTCTCTACTGTCACCCAAACACAAAGCTTTGCTTTTGGTTAAGTTTATCCTAGCCCCAGACCATGTAGAACATTCTTTAAGTGCATGGAATAACTGTGTGCAAGGATTCAAATCACCCCCCCCAAAAAAAACACAGATATCATCTGCATATGCCCATGCTAATACTGATGGCACCAAATCTGAAATCCCAATGCCAGTAATATTTTCTTATATCACCTTATATCAATAATATATAATAATATAAAATAATATCTTATATCAATATATCACCAATTTTTGAATCAATATGTCCAGGCAAAAGACATACATCAGGGGGGCTCAATGAGCACCCCTACCAACCCCCTCCCCTTTAATGCAAGGGTATTACCTAAAAGACCATTGATTAATAGCTGAAAAGTAGCAGTTCTACTGTACATAATAACCTACTCCAAGAAATATAAACCATTGGTAACCCATGAAATTCCAAAGCATGAACTAAAAAATCATGAGAAACCCAATCAAAGGACTTCTCTTGATCTAGGCTTAAGATGAAGCCTTTTATAGAACCCAGATTACCCCTAGCCACTATTTCTCCAATTAAAATTAAATTGTATCCTATAGCCCTGCTGAGAATGACACATGTCTGCTCAGGGTAAATATGTTTCTGGGCCACTTTACTTAACCTTAATACTAATATTGTATTAAAAAAATTGAAATCATTATTAATTGCCAGATAGGGTGCCAGTTTCCAATAAAGCCCCATCTCCTTCTTTATAAAGCATGATCATCAAGGAATATGAAACATTTTCTGTGAGTTTTATCTTGTCCAGAATAGCCAGAAAAACTTTCACCAGAATCTGTCCAGTATCCATTATCAAGGTTTTCTAAAACTCAGAACTACTACCATCTGGATATGGTGAAGTATCTGATCTCAATTTTTGATAACACCTTGTATTTCCTCCAGGGTGATGGGAGGAAAAAGGCAACACACTCCAAATCTGTCCATTTTTCTATCCCTAAGGATTAAAACAAATTATCAAGATTATCTTGAATTTGTAAATTAGTTCCAGAAGTACTGTGTAAAAAATCTTCCACTATGTGAGTTACGGAGGTCTGGTCCAAAAACTTAGAGCCATGGAAATCTTTTAAGGAAGTCTTCACTTTAAGCTTTTTTTCTAGATTGGCAGTCAGTAGATATTTATTTATTTATTTATTTATTCAATTTTGATAACCGGGTAAGCCCGCTGAGCCCCGAAGGTCCCTTTTTCAGGGGTGACCCGGAGTTAGTTACACAGTAGAACATTTCATATACAGAGAAGGTACAAAGCAAGTATTTGACCATTTCAGGTTACAATCTGGTCATCATAGTGCAGAGGTCAGGTCTTTAGTATATGGTATGGTTTAAGCATTCATACATTAGGAATAAGAATAATTAGTATGGGGAATGAACTTAGTAGACAATCAGGGCAATGGACAGTGTAACTCTGCCTGGCAGAGGACTGGACTGGCCTGGGGCCAGCATAGGTTTGTGAACTAGTCTCTCTTTCTCAGTGTTCTTGCACATGTACAAGTGCTATTCCTTAAGTGATGTGCCCACAACCTGGACTGGAAGATTCCCAAAGAGGTCACGTCCTGCAATTGTTGTGGGAGCTTATTCCATAATGCCGGGGCTGCATGGGCGAAGGATTTGTCACCCACTGCAGTGTGAGCCCTGGGTATTTCAAGGAGATTTCTCCCAGTGGTTCGGGGCTGTCTGTCCATACTCTTAGGCACCAGCAGCCCAGTCAGACCATCAGGGGGATGTTGAGCAACTTATATGCATTACATAACAATGGGTACTGCAGTCAATTTGTAAGAGACAGCCATTTAAGGGAAGCCAGTGCCTCACAGTGGTGTCTCCTTTTGTGAGACGAGGTGGCAAAGTGGGCCACCTTGTTGTATAGTACCTGCATTCTGGTGAGCTCCTGTTTTCCCAGGCCCTGCATGACAGAGGCCGCATAGGTCAAGGTTGGTAGCAGGAGGCTGCTGGCTATTGTGATCCTGGTCTCAGGGACTAACTGAGCATTCAGGTGGTAGAGCAGGCCCAGTTTGTGGTGCAGAGTTTTGGTTACCTGATCAACATGTGGCTTCAGAGTGAGGCCTTGTTCCAGTTTCAGTCCCAGATACTTCAGGGATTTCACAACTGCTTTCACCCTTGTGTCCCAAATTTCAGTTCAGCTGTTAAAGATTTAGCCCTATCATATTGAAACTGTCATAATTCATTGTTAATGTCAGCTATTTGGGCTGTATATGAGGTTTTTAAGGTATATTGTAATGAAATTAAATTAAATGTAACTGTCTTCTTAACTCTAAGTACCGAAAATAAGAATCCCTAGCTTTTATTTTCCCTTGAGTCTGAAAGAAACTTCTAAATTGTATTTTAGTATCCTCCCACTAATACATTAAGCTGTTAAAAGAGCAGGTCACTGATAGTCTTACCTTCAACAGCTTTGCATGCCAATAAAACATGCTCATCCTTCATTGCAGTCAAATTGATACACCAGTAACCTGGGCCAGATGTCTTGTTTGAACAATCCCTTTATCTGACATCATAATTCAGCATGACCTGAAATCTCTGAGTGTATTGTTTTGGCTTCCCCAAAATTCACTTTATCTGAAACAAATAAATACTCTATACATGAAGCCAGAGCTCTACTAAAATAAGTGTGCCCCCCTTTCTGATGCAGAGCTCTGAACGTCTCTTTTAAATTAGCAGAGCAGAGGTTACCATTTGTTTTAAAACGTTTGTATCACAAAGCTTTTAAGTTTTCCATGTATTATCGTCTAAGGACCATAGATGATTGAAGTCTCTTCCCAATATTACTGTTTTAGAAGCATATAAGAAAGGCTGAATGTTTTTAAACAAGTCTGCTCTGGGTGCCTTTGTCTGGGGGGTGGGGCATATATCACCCCCAAATCTAAGTGAGTTATGTAACCAGTCACTATCTAATTAGAGGGATTTCCCTGGCTCTGCATCATCAATTTGGTTATTTTAAACTCATGTGGCTTGAATAAGACCCCAGCTCCAGAACAGGGGTCCTTGCCAATAGACCACATTGAGGGTCCCTAGGGCCATGCAGCCTGTTCTTTATGTGCTGTATATCATTCACAGTTTTAAGCCTAGTATCTTGCAATGAGATAATCTGAGACCCAGAATCTGTGAAAGCTGGAAAAGTAGCTGTTCTTCTCTTGCGATTCTTTACACTGGTTGCATTTAATGAATAAATTTGTAAAAATCCAAAAGAACTGTAGTCATAAAGATTAACAAGAGGAAAAGAGTGAGTGATGCTATCATTACTTAATTGTCAAAGAGGCCTTCTTCAATCTTTTCCTTTTCTTTGGGTTTGATGAGTCAGAAATACAGCCATCTGTGTCTGTGAAGTCCTGCTAGGAAGAGGTAATAGATGAAGCTTCTGAATTCCCTTTTTCCCTTTTGGTGTCCTTTCTAGTAGTCTGCAAAGTGGAAAATCTATTGTTCAGAACCACAACCTCAGTTTTTGCCACCTTACTTTTATAGTGTCATCTGGCACTTATTTTACTATCATTGGGGCCTATGCTCTAATGGGTGGGAATTACCTGACAGCAGTCACGATCGCTGGCCACCTGTCTGTGGTCCCCCCCTTCCCCCGGTGCACAACGTCACGAGGGACACATGTCGTGGAGCCGCGGACCCAGGAGAGCATCTAGTCAGATGCTCATTCCTGGTCCAACAGTAGATCCCTTATGTGGCAGGGTGCACAGTAGGTGAACATCCCTGTGGATGTTGGACAGCTGGCGGCCATGGTGGTGCATGGTGGGCAGTGCTGCTGGCCACCCCGAGATGCGGCACTGACGGACCATGTCGGAGGAGGGTGTGTGTCGGTGCCACAGGTGTGTGTTTGTGGGGGGGGTTATTGCTGGACAGTGGTGTGTGGGACAGGGACACAGGGCACCCCTGTGTCTGTGTGGATAAGGGGGGGGGTGTACCAGCAGGGGCAGGTGCCCACATGGGGATCGTGCAATCCAGGGATGGGTGCAGCCAAGAAGGGGAGGGTGTGCCTTGCCTCACTGGGTGCCTTGCTGGTGCAGTGTTGGGCCATGGGCAGCATGGGTATGGTAGTGCTGCCTTGGGGTAGGTGTGCAGCCTTGGGGAATGGAGTGGAACATTAAGTGTGGAGGGGGTCAGCCTCTGGGGTATGGGGATGGAGCTGGCTCACTCTGTGGGGCATGCCGTCCTGCCAGAGGGCCATTCCCTCATCTGGTGTGCTTGGGGGCAAGGTGCATAGGTGACTTATGGCAGGGTTTACTCTCCCATAACAGCTACCCTACTACACACCCTGGTGCACAACTTTATGCAACTTTGTGCATGCCGCATAATGCTGGCACCCCCTCTGTCTGCCCCCATCATGTTGTGGTCCACACAGGTGGGGCATCGGTTGCATGGGGGCTGCATGCCTCCCCTTAGTGCATCCCATACAGGGGCTGCAATGGGTACGGAGTGTCTCTGTGCATCACATACACAATGCGGAGGCACTCCGTACATTCGCTCATAGGGCCCAATCATGGTAAATTCCTCCACAGTGAGATCTTACGGCTTGTTCTTCCATTTCCTGAGTTGCTATCTTTGTTGGTGGTAACTGTTCTATAGGAGATTGCTGATCTTGAAGGGATGAGGCCTGTGACTAGGAAGGGTATGTTATTGTTTAAGAAGCTGGAACCTCTGTAGTCACTGGCCTGGACTGGTGGGGGTGGCGTGGTTCTTTTTGTACCTGTCTTACTGGGGATCTGTGAGTCTGCAGAAGAGGAGGAACCTGAATTCTGTGCTGAAGATGTAAAGGGAGTTGCTTGGTCCAGTGCCCCAGCTCTTTGCTGGTGTCAGTCTTGTTGTGCCTGCTGTATCATGTCTTCTTGATAGTAAAATTTGCCCTTGTTATGTGCCGCCCAAAGGCATTGCCTATAACAGTGACCAGAGTCCTTGCATAAATTACATTTGACTAGATTTCAACAATAAAGATAGGAGTGAGCAGATTGCATACAAATATTGCAAGTGAGAGTGTCACAAGCATTACTAAGATGTCTGAGTGATCCACACCTGTGACACTTCTTAGGCTGTCCTGCATAGAAACTGAAACCTGTCACATCCAGTACAAAAACTGTGGGGCATATGTTGAATCCTTTGATCAGATATCCATAATCTCACTCTAATTTTCCATTCCCAAGTCCATATATTTTCATTATCGAGGATAGGAGCAGGCCTCTCAAGAACATCCACTTTCTGTTTTATCCAGAATAAAATATCGGAAATATTAACTTCTTCATTTTGGAAAAGGACTGTAACCATCTTTGCTGTTGGATTTGTTAGTGGAATGGCAATAAAAGTAGCCCATATGGGTGAATGCTTCACATTATGGTATCTGTTCCAAAAAGCCCTCTGGTAATTGGGGAGTCTTACAACTTATATTGAACTTTGTAACCTCTGTTGTCGCTGGCCTGGACTGTTGCGGGCAGTGTGGTTCTTTTGGTACCTGTCTTAATGCGGATCTATGAGTCTGTGCAGAAGAGGAAGAACCTGAATTCTGTGATGAAGATGTAGAGGGAGTTGCTTGGTCCAATGCCCTAGATTTTCCTGGTGTTGGTCATGTTGTGCCTGTTGAGTCATGTCTTCTTGATAGTAAAATCTGCCCTTGTTATGTGCCACCCAAGGGCACTGTATATAACAGTGACCAGAGTCCTCACATAAATTACATTGGACCAGATTACTGCATATAAGAGTGACTAGAGTCCTTGCATAAATTACATTTGACCGGATTTCAACAATATAGGCAGGAGTAAGCAGGTTGCATACAAAGATTGCAAGTGAGAGTGTCACAAGCGTTACTAAGATGTCTAAGTGATCCACACCTGTGACATGTCTTAGGCTATCCTGCATAGAAACAGAAACCTCTGACCCATTCAGTACAAAAACTATGGGGCAGATGTTGAATCAATTGATCAGATATCCATAATCTCACTGTAATTTTCCATCACCCCAATCCATATATTTTCATTATCAAGGATAGGAGCAGGCCTCTCAAGTACATCCACTTTCTGTTTTATCCAGAATAAAATACTGGAAATGTTAACTTCTTCATTTTTAAAAAGGACCGTAACCATCTTTGCTGTTGGATTTATTAGTGGAATGGCAATAAAGGTAGCCCATATGGCTGAATGCTTCACATTATGGTATCTGTTCAAAAAAAACACTCTAGTAATGGGGGAGTCTTAAAACTTATATCGAACTGTGTATCCCCTGAAGTATTTGTTACTGCATAAATGTCTGTTGCAAGAAACTGAAACAGTTCTTTCAAAAGTTTCCTCACCACATAAACGCGATTTTGCAGTTCTTCCAGCCCCATCCCCATATTTCAAATATACTGGATTCTTTCTTTTAGCTGTCTCTCTCATATTACCAAAGTGACCTGCCATATAGAATGGACCTCTGCCACCCGTACCACTAGGACCTCCTGACCCTCCAATATCACTATTGTTCTGGACTGGAGGTCTCTAAAACCCTCCATTAGTAGGTTCTTGATCTTGGTTTTGATTTGTAACGTCATCCCCTGTATGCTGCTGCATATGTTCCGCATGTACTGATTCAATATCTTGGGGATTGTGAACTGAGTATACCATTTCTGGATTCCTAGTATTAGTATCCTTTTCCTAGAAACATGCCTCTGATTTCATTTGAGTAGTCTTGCTACTCAAATTTTTGTTGTATTCGCCTGTGTTAAAGACATAGAAATCGGCTCCTATAGTAACTCCAAGTCCATTATATCAAATTAGGACTTGCGGGGTGAATTTGAGTGTTCTAGTGATTAAAAAATATTATCTTCAGCAAATAATACCACAATATTGGTAGACTGATAGGTTTACATAATCCTAAATTAGATGCCTGAGAAGTAAGGGGAAGTGCAGGAACAGTTTGTACAGGGGAGGATGGTGCCCCCCCTTATATCTGGGGATTGCGGACATGTGTGCACCTGTGCTGCAATCATAATTAATAATTCCTGGCTCCAGTGTTTCTAACAGTCATACTAGAAGTTTATTGGATGGCAGTTACTTGTGGCAAACTGGAATTCCTTTGCCTGCCTACCTCCTGTGATGTCCGAATATGTCTCGATCATGCACCTCTTGTTGCAGTATCATTTTGTATGTGTCATACTGCTGTAGAGCTACCACATCAGCAGAGTTTGATGAAGCCAACAAGCCTGTAGAGGGAACTTGCAACTCTGAGTCTGGCCATGGATCTGTAACCCATTCCTCTCTCTCTGATAATTATTCCAGCCAGCCCCAGAAAGAGCTTTTTTCACACTCCAGGTGGAGTCATGTGCAACTGATAATTCCTGTAAACTTCATCTGGTAACTGAAAACAGACTACATTCAGGCAGCCCAATGTTCATTTCCTCAGAAAGTACAGTTTTCAAACGATCAAATGTAGCAGAACCATTGTTCCCCTTCTCTGGTGCAATTGTAGATACTGTAGGGTTGACTAAAAAATGCCCTCCTGCAAGTAAAATTTTGATGTTGTAGGAGCTATTCCTTGAGAAATCCTTGACTTTTGCAAAAGCAACTTTTTGTTTTCCCTTTCAAAATGTTTTGTCTTCTTCCTCCAGCATTTCTAACAGAACTTTTTTTCTTGCATACATTTCTTTTCTTAGAAGTACCTCTTTAGGTGTTCAGACACCAGTTGTTATGTTCATACCAGTATTTTCTTGTTCTACAATAGCTGTGTTCCTCACTGGGTCTTCCATTTCCCTATCTGGCTGGATCTCCATGCCCTGCTGGACCTCCATCAGAACAGGGGCAAGATGGAGGCCTTCACCTCTACCTCTACCTCTGGAGTAGCTGCTGCTTCCACCACCACTCTGGGATCCACCATACTGTCAACTGACAGTCTGGCACCCCTTACCAAAGAGCAGGGGAGTTTCCCAGGTGTCCTGTCCAAATTTTCCTTATTCACTAAAATACCACCATCTGCGACTTTGATTGGCAGGAGCACTTGTTTCAGGGTGTACAGCACTTAGGGCAGTGTGACTGGATGATGGCTGGTTCCACTTCTGACACCAACAGGAGATGCCCTTTGCACTGTGGCCCTTAGCACTCCAGATCACAAGTGCAGATGACTGCTAGGGTAGGTGCTTTTAAATAGAGGAAAATGGGGGGTCCAAAGACTTCCCACCAGGTGGCCTGATTGGCTGATTCTTTGGCATCCAGCTACTGATTAGATGTTGGGGTTCATTTTAATGTTGCAGGGACACCCAGGGGTTGGCTGAAGGAAAATTCTGCTGCTGCCAATGGAGAGGAGAGGGTCCTTACTAGGACAGACCACTCATGACCCCTGTAAGTGATGTGGATGTCTGGGAAGCAATGTATCAAAGTCACCAGCTGAGTTGCAGCTTTTAAATTGATTTGGAGATGCCACAGAAAGTGTTACTGTTTAGAAAATTCTAACAGGCAGCCCAGTTGGCTGATTCTCTGGTGTCCAGCTCCCAGTTGGCTGTCAGCATTTGTCTTAATGTTGTAGGGATGTACAGGGGTTGACTGGAGGAAATGCTGCTGCTGCCAATGGAGGGGATGCGATTCTTACCAGGAGATACCTCTTGCAACCCCTGTGAGTGACATGGGCAGCTGGGGAGAGATGTACGAAAGTTGCTAGCTGAGTTGCAGCTTTTAAGCTGATTTGAAGATGCCACAGAGAATCTTGTTGTTGGAAAAGTCATGCCAGGCAGCACAATTGACTGATTCTGTGGCATCTGGCTCCCAGTTGGTTGTTGGCATTCATTTCAATGTTGCAGGAATGCCTGCCGGTCAGCTAAAGGACAAATCTGTTGCTGTCAATGGAAGGGAGAGGATCCTTACCAGATGAGACCCCTTGCAACCCCTGTGAGTGATGTGGTTGGTTAGGAAGAGATGATTTTTGAGGGACAAGTTTAAATTAGCAAAAGCCTTAGCATTTATTTATTTATTTATTTATTGACATTTTGGTAACTGGGTAAACCCACTGAGACATTATAGTCCCTTTCTCAGGGGCAACCTGGGATTAGTTACATGGCATAAGAAGCACATTTAGTACAAATAGATTACATTAGATGAAGATCTAATAAAGCATATGAAGCAAGTTTGGCACAGATAGTTTATGCAAGCGATAACGCGCAATGAGGTGTGGGTTATCTCCTGATAAGAGCATGCCAGGTGCATTATAAGGCATGAGGAGCTTGTGCTGAGTGCCTTATGCACCTGGGCATGCTCTTATCAGGAGATAACCCACACCTCGGAGTGTGTTGCTGAGCTTATAAAATGGGTCTTACTAGTAAATAAAAAAAAAAGAACAAGAAAGAAAGAAAAATCCTTCATTTTTTTAAAAAAGGAGCTTTTAGCAGTGGCGATAATGAAAATAGTTCCTTGTACAAGTATTGCAACTATATGATGGCAACTAGAGGGCGATGCTCCCCCACACCAACACAGTGATGCTGACTCATGTAGTGTCTGCCTACCAAACAGGTAGAACATAGTTTTATTTTACTCAGAGGGAGTGGGTGGTTTTATTGTGAGGGACATTGAGAGAAAGCAGGTGGTGTGCTGCGTGATGACACTGTAACGAGGAGCGAGCATGTCTGACCCTGCTCCACACATACACACAGACATAATCATGGAAAGTATGTTTAGTTTATATATATATTTTTTTACATTCATTGGTTTCCTAATTTTTTTTTTTATGCTTGAGGGAGTAAGCAGCAATTTCAGGAAAAGCAAGTGAGAGTGCTTCTGTGTTTGTCACCCATATGAGGAGTGAGTGTGTCCCTCACTGGCAGCTGTAGAGAGTGTTTTTAATTGAAGTGTTTCAAACTGTAGCGGCATGGCATTGCAGTACTGGATGAGGAAATGAGCAGTTTGTTTATGGCAATGGCAGTAATTAAATAACTGCAACAATAGTACTGGCACTAGACTGTTGGAGGTGTGGGTTTGAGGTTTCATTTCGTAGCAGCATAAAGGGTGGATCGGAGCAAGGCACGTGAGTCAGTTGATCCATTGCTCATCGTCTGAAACAGCAGTTCAGAATTTGTTTTTGAACTAGTTCTGTTGGGAACTTGTCTGTCTGCAGTTAAATACATTCACTGAGAGACAGCAAATGTGTGTCAGGGGTGTGGGCGGGGAGTGTTGTACAGCAGCTCCGTACCCAGCTTCTCATAAGGGTAGAGACTGGCACAGTGATATGTACTGTTGTCTGTCCTGACTGGCTGAAGAAGTGCCGGTTGACACAATACATGCTGATAAGCACACAACCAAGGATGCGTCGTAGCCAATCAGGACAAAGAAAATTGCAGACCCATTTTATAAATTTGGATATGGATTACTTGATGCTTGAAATACAGGATTCAATAATTAATGACAAATACAAACATGTTTGGTGCAAATAAGTTACATTTGGATACAGGGTACGGTAGTTAAAGGACAAATACAGTACAGCTAGTTTAGAGCCAATTCAGTGAGTGGAGTGGATGTGAGGTTCCTGAACCAACTGGTTGTTGTAGTAGAGTCTAAGGACACTTTCAGTTTAGTCATAGAGCAATGTTGATAAAGCAATGGGGCCAGATGGAGTGCACCCCAGGGTCCTTAAAGAACTAAGAGAGGTGGTGGCTGAACCTCTGGCTATCCTGTTCAGCCAATCACTGGAAACAGGGGAGGTACCCAAAGACTGGAGGACAGCAGATGTAGTCCCCTTATAAAAAAGTGGGAACAAAGAGGAAGCAGGGAACTACAGACCAGTCAGCCTCACCTCGGTAGTGGGAAAGATCATGGAAGCACTACTGAAGGAGAGATTGGTGGAACATCTGGTTGTCAATGGACTACAGGACCCAAGCAGCATGGTTTCACCAGGGGAGGTCATGTCAGACCAACCTCATTGAATTTTTTGACTGGGTGACTAGGGAGGTGGATCAGGGAGGCAGTGGACATGGCCTATCTGGACTTCAGCAAGGCCTTTGACACTGCCCATAGAAGACTATTACACAAACTGAGGAATATGGGTGTGGGAAGGACAGTAGTGTGGTGGGTAGGTAACTGGCTGGGTGGCAGGACACAGAGGGTGGTGGTAAATGGCTGTCACTCCACAGAGGAAGAGTGACCAGTGGGTACCACAGGAATCAATGCTGGGACCGGTCCTATTCAACATCTTCATCAGTGACATTGCACAGGATATAGAAGGCAGAATTTCACTGTTCACTGATGACACAAAGCTCTGTAACAGAGTAGACACACCAGAGGGTGTAGACAGAATGAGAAGGGACCTGCAGAAACTTGAAGAATGGTCAAGGGTTTGGCAGTTGAAATTCAATGCAAAGAAGTGCAAGATAATGCATATGGGGCACAAACCCTGGCACAATATATCAGTTGGGGGTGAGGATATAGCACGCACCAAGCAGGAAAAGGATCTTGGGTTGTCATCTCTGATGACCTCAAGGTAGGAAACAGTGTGACAAGGCATCAGGTAAGCAAATAGGATGCTGGGATGTATAGGCAGGGGCATCCACCAGCAGGAAAGGGAGGTCATAATTCCATATACAAGACACAAGTGATGCCCACCTGGAGTACAGTGTACAGTTCTGGAGACCATACCTACGTAAGGACATAGACAGGGTAGAGAAGGTTCAGAGGAGGGCAACAAAGATGGTGCATGGGTTGCATCACAAGTCCTATGAAGACAGGTTGAAGGAACTGAACATGTACTCCCTGGAGGAGAGGAGGAGAGAGGGATATGATAGAGACATACAAGTATCTTACAGGGAGGAACAGGGTGCAGGAAAACACTATTTTAAGCGAAAAAGATGTTTCAGGACTAGAGGGCATGGGATGAAGTTGGAGGGAGGACGATTCAGAGGAAACATGAGAAAGAATTTCTTCACAGAGCAGGTGGTGGACAAGTGGAACACCTGCCAGAGGAAGTGGTGAGGGCTGAAGCAATCACAGGATTTAAGAATGCATGGGATAGACATATAAAGGAATTCTAGAGGTCAGGGGTAAGGGGAAATAGACTTCTAGGAAAACAAACTGAACTTGCAAGCTCAAATGGGCAGACTAGGTGGGCCATAGGCCCTTATCTGCCGACACTGTCTATGTATCTATGTATCTATGTTGTTTCTTAGCCACAGAAGGATCTAGATTGTAGGACAGGAGGGACCTAGTGGACAGGATTGGAGAGAGAGGTCAGAGATAGCATTGGCAGGAAGGGGGGACCCAGAGAAGGGTTTTCAATCTGTGCTTGAAGTACATGAGTGTTAGGGATGTACAGGTCTTGAGGGGTAGAGAATTCCAGAGTGTGGGGGCTACAACAAGTAAGGACCTGCTACCAACTGAAGTACGGACTCTTGATGGGTCCAGTAAACAGTTAGGGACAAACCTTAGTGGCTGGCTGGGCCTCCTATACTGAAGTAGGGTATTGAGGCTCAGAGGGGCAGTTGGTTTTTGCAGCTTATAGGTTAAGCAGTAGAGCAGTAAGTGCATTCTGGTCCTAAAAGAAAGCCAATTTAGTGAGGCTGAGACAGTGCAGTGATGTCCATGCATATGTGTACCACTAGCAAAATGAATGATCTTGTGATAGAGAATCTCGAGTTTGGCCAGTATCGATTCTCTAGCTGATTGAAGAATTGGGGCACTATAGAGAAGGGTAGGCAATAACACTTCCTTGGCTATAATGAGTCATGTGGGAGCTGAGAGGTAGGGGGCTAGTCTGTATAGTAGTCCAAATCTTTGAGCAAGGAATTTAGAGACAGACTCAATGTGTATTTCAAAGACAAGCCCTGCTCCAGAACTAGTCCCAGTTATTTGAATGATTGTATCATGTCAAGTTCAGCACCAGAAGACGTTGAAATCTTGATGAGATGTTCTCTACATGGGCCCACCTTATTGCTTCGGAAAAGCATTACTTTTGTTTTGCTTTTTCGTTAAGGATAAGTTTGTTACCTGAGAACCATCTTTCAAGACATTTAAAGTCATTGATTAGCATAGAGCTAATCCAATCTATGTCCCTACTGGACCTGTACAGGATGGCATCATCTGCATAAAGCTGTATAGATGCATTTCCACAGTTTGTTACATTAACTGTGAGACTATTTAACAGAAGTACTTCTGATTTAGACCAGTTTAGTGTGACACCTGATCATTTTTAAATTCTGACATAAGGTCCATTAGGTGGACAATAGATTTGTTATATTTTTGTGTGGTTATTAAAAGATCATCTGCAAATGCCAAAACTTGGCACTCACTCTTTCTAAAGGACACCCTCTGTTTTAAGTGACTTATGTTTTTTAATGGTGAGAGATTCCATGGTTAGTATAGACAGATTTGGGGACAATAGGCATCCTTGTAGAGTACCACATTCCAGAAGAAAAAAGACAGATATGCATATGTGAGAACAGAATGCCTATCCATCTACAGAAAGGTGAACCAAAACTGAAATGTTCTAAGGTGATGTTTAAATATGGCCATTCAACTGAGTCAACTGCCTTTTCTATATCTAATGTATCTACAGGCATAGGATTTTTGCTTCTTTGTGCTGCCCACAACACTGAGAAAAATCTTCTAACATTAACTGACCTGTCTCTCAAATATAAAGCTGACTAGGTCTTTACCAACAATATCAGACAATGTAATTAGTAATCTTTCTCTAAGTTTTTGGCAGTCACTTTATTATACGTTAAGAAATGAAATTGGATGACAGTTGTAATGTTCAGAGGTATCTTCATCTTTCTTGGGTAGAAGGGCAATTAGGGCCTCTCTCAGGGTAGAAGAAAGATGACCAGTTTTATTGTCCTCTTCATAGACTGATCCTAAATGTTTTTATTTATTTATTTATTAGATCATCGGTTTACAGACCTTTGAGTCATAGACTCATTTACAAAGGCACCTCATCAAGAGAGCGATACATCACAGCAAACAGTACAGTACAGTATGTAATGCTTAGATTAAAAAAGCAACCAGTGTTACAGGCATTCACTGGTGGTACATGCTTGGTAATAGGTAGATCACAGTAGTCATAATATAGGTACACGAGTACCACGTCAGGTAGCAACCAGAGATATTTTATTACGTTAGTCAGCAGATGTTGCATGAGATCCCAGGTATATACAGCAAAAGTAGACAGGGCAGACCCAGCCTAGGGGTGAAGGTAAGGGGCAGGTGGGGGATTATGTGCAGTTGCAGCAGCGAGTGCTTGTCAGATGGCTTCTGAGGGAGACCTTGAGGACCAAGCTTGAGTGGAGTCAACTGTATTGGCTGGGAGGAATTGAACGAGGAAGGAGCGCGATAGCAAAAGGAACTCTCGGCCATAGAGGTCCTTACCCTGGGGACAATAAGGGAGGTTTTGACAGTGCTGTGGGTGGAGACTGAGGGGGAGGCACACTACAGGGAGGTGGCGACCCCAGGGGGGGAGAACCCTAGCAGGATCTTTTTTGCAAGAAGGCAGGTTTGGAGGCGGAGTTTGTAAGAAGGCAGGTTTGGAAGTGGTTGAGCAAGTTGGTGGTGGAGTACAGCAGGCATGTATGGGTGTGCCTAGTGGCTCCCAGCATTAGCCTGCAGGCCTTGTTTATAGAGAGCTGGATTCTTGCAAGGGCAGTGTTGTCGGCTGCAGCATAGATGGGCAGCCCATAGTCGATTAGCGACAGGACAGAGGAGGTGATTGCCAGTCTAAGGGCCTCCTGTAATGTGGGCCTACTATGGGTGCAAATGTTGATAAAATGCACCTGGTAGCCCATCTGACCCTAGTATTTCCCCTATACAGTATGTAGCGATTAAATACTGTAGCTAAGAAAACCTCCTCTAACATGATCTGTTTATTAAATGATTTCTTATTAGCATCATAAATCTGTGGAACATTGAGTTCAGAAAAAAACCTTCCTATGTCTCTCGAATCAATATTGAATTTACTTTTGCACAGATCCTTTTAGAAATCAAGAAAGGCTACATCAATTTCTTTAGAAGCTGTAACAAGCTTGACATTTTAGTTCTCACATCCAGTGATTTGGTGTTGATTGTACAGTTTCCTTAGCCTGGATGTTAAAAGTTTGGAAGGTTTTCCCCCTGCTTCCCAATATTGTTGTTTAAGCTGAAAAAGTGCATATTCTGCCCATGACATTTGAAGCATATTAATTTTGTGCTTAATTTGTGTTATGTTAAAAAAACAGTGCTTGATTTGCCCCTTGGAATTTTTATGCAAGGATAAGAGATTTTTAGAAGTGTACTCTAGATTTGAGTTCTGTTTTTGATTGTCTCTTCTTCCATGAGGCCCACACTATCATTCTGCCTCTAATAAAGCATTTAAATGCCTTCCATAGCATAGTTTTGGAGGTTTCCTGAGCATTATTGATGCTGAAGTTTTCTTTCATATTTTTGGATATGCTCTCACAGAAGGTCTTGTCTTTTAATAGCAAGACATGGAACCTCTACCTGGGAGCTACAAATTTAGATGCAGTAAACTGAATAGTAACTGTTGCAAGTGCATGGTCAGAAATTGTCGAGTGAATTATTTTGAAGTCTGCTATACTATTACATATATTTTTTGAAAGGAGGATGTAGTCTAGTCAGGAGTAAATATTATGAGGTACAGAATAAAAGGTGAACTTCCCTGTGGAGTACATCACCTTCCATGTGTCTACCAAACCACAGTCTTTTATTCACTTCAAGCAAGCTCCTCTGGTTCTAGCATTTTGTATCTCTCCACAGCAAGATGTCTATTAGCACTTAATCAGAGAAATAATGAAGGGGCTTGTTTTGCTTACCCAGTGCATTTGTTTATTAGAAAACACATTTTTGCAGTGCACATTCATGTAGCTTCTTTTCTGGCAACATATTCAGGCAGTTTTTCAGCATTTTGGGCTCAGACACCTAATCCAGCTACAGGTTGTTATGTTTTTATGTGATAAGCTGTTTACAACCCAGCCAAAAAACTCTAAACTTTATGATAAAGATTAGAGGTTTTTGGCTAGGTTTTAAGTTCCTGCAACTAGGAACAATCAAGAAGACAATCAGAGTCTGGTGTAGTATTACCCATTGTTTAGCAATTCAATCACAAATTGTAGTGAGAAAGAACAAATAAATAATTTAAACATGCAAGAAAACATTAAAGCATTCTCCAATACTTTTCTTTTTCGCATTTCAGTCAGTATGTGAATTCTAAACTACAATAGTGCAGATCCCCCCATACACAGCAGCAGTAGAAATGCTTCACACGCAAGGTACATTCAAATACACAATACCCTGTTAGAACCAATTAAGCTATCTGCAACATAGAATTAACAGTTCTATGATCTGCAATCCTACTCCAAGAGCTAGCCCTGTCATTGAGATTGGCTATGACAGAAGCAACCAAATCACTCAGAGTGAATGTAACCCTAGTGTTTAGTAAATGCAGAAAAGAGTATGCGTGACTAAAAGAGGTGCTGCAAGCTATGGTTGTTGGCACATAAAAATGGCAACATGGCACTTACTGGATAAGGCAAAAAGGGTAATTAAACCATATGGGTTATATTTGCTAGGGACTCCGAGAGAGAAGTTTTTATAGCTTCATTTTTATGAATGAAAATTAACATTTTTCATACATGGGCAGCATGAAATTAGCATAAAACTAGAGGCACTCCATAATCCTAAAATACATGTTACCTTGTAAAAGTGATACAGCAGGCTATAAATAAATATGTTTAGGGACTGTATCAGAAAGGGCAAATAAAAATAAAATCAAGGCAAGAAGGACAGATAGTCAGTGATTGTGAGTTAACACAGAAACATAGAATTTGACGGCAGATAAGGACCGCTTGGCCCACCCAGTCTACCCATGTCCCTACTTAATGGATAAGCTGCAGATCCTAGTTAACCAGCAGCCTACTTCTTTCTACCCCCACCCCCTAGAATTGCCTTATGGCTGTCCCATGCATGCTTGAATTCAACCACTGTTTTTGACTCCACAACCTCCTCCGGAAGGCCGTTCCATGCATCCACAACCCTCTCTGTGAAAAAATACTTTCTTACATTACCTCTGAGCTACCCCCACCATGTTCAAATTGTGCCCCCTTGTTCTTGCACACCTCTTTTTTTTGAAAGATGCTACCCTCTTGGACTTTGTTGATTCCCTTGAGGTACTTGAAATTTTCTATCATGTGCCCCCTCTCCCTCCTTTCCTCGAGGCTATACATATTAAGCTCCTTTAGTCTCTCTTCATATGTCTTCCAGTGCAGACCCTGCACCATTTTAGTTGCCCTCCTCTGGACAGCTTCCATCTTGTCTATGTCCTTGCGGAGATTGGGTCTCCAGAACTGCACACAGTACTCCAGATGGGGTCTCACCAGCTGTCTGTACAGAGGGATAACAACTTCCTGTTTTCTACTGGTGATGCCTCTCCCTATGCATCCTAGTATCCCCCCAGCCCTCCTTACTGCCCTCTCATATTGCTTGCCCACCTTTAAGTCATCTGATATGACTACTCCCATGTCCCTTTCCATTTTTGTTGTTGTTAGTATCTCACCCCCCATTGTGTACTCTTCCCCTGGGTTTTTGTTTCCCAGGTGCAATACCTTGCACTTCTTAGCATTAGACCTAAGCTGCCATACATTTGACCATTCCTCTAACCTTGCCAAGTCCCTTCTCATCCTTTCCACCGCACCTTGTGCATCAACTCTGTTGCAGATCTTTGTGTCATCTGCAAAGAGACATACTTTTCCTTCCAGTCCCTCTGCAATGTCATTTACAAAGACATTGAAGAGGACCAGTCCTAATACTGAACCCTGCGGCACCCTACTAGTAACCCCCCTTTCTTCAGAGTGGACTCCATTTACTATTACCCTCTGTGTCCTATTCTCCAGCCAATTCTTTACCCAGGCTATTATCTTGGGACCCACTCCCAGGCTGGCTAACTTGTATATCAATCTTTTGTGTGGGACTGAGTCAAATGCCTTGCTAAAGTCTAGGTAGTCCATGTCCACAGCCCCTCCCTGATCTACTACTTTGGTCACCCAGTCAAAGAAATCTATTAGATTCGTCTGGCATGACCTTCCCGCTGTGAATCCATGCTGCCTTGGGTCCTGTGCCCCTCTGGCCTCTAGGTACTCGACAATTCTTTCCTTCAGAAGTGATTCCATCATTTTCCCTATCACTGAGGTTATACTAACAGGTCTGTAGTTTCCTGCTTCTGTCCCGCTCCCACTTTTGTGAAGGGGAATCACATCTGCCCTCCTCCAGTCCTCAGGTATCACCCCATCCTCCCATGATTTGTTAAAGAGGGTAGTCAGTGGTGTCACTAGTTCTACCCTTAGTTCTTTTAAAATTCTGGGATGAATCCCATCAGGCCCCATTGCTTTGTCCACCTTCAGTTTTAAGAGTTCTTTCAGAACCCTTTCTTCTGTAAATGGGCTGGTATCAACTTCTGTATCCAGAGTGTTTCTATTGTTTGTTTTAGGTACCTCCCCCTCTTCGTTTGTAAATACTGAGCAAAAATATTTGTTTAGTATCTCTGCCTTTTCACAGTCACCCTCTGCCCACCCCCTTCCCTTTATTAAGCCTCATTATCCCTCCCTTAGTCTTCCTTCACTCCCCGATGTACCTAAAAAAGATTTTATCCCCCTTCTTAACTGAGTTGGCTATCTTTTCCTCGGTTCGGGCCTTTGCTGTTCTGACTGCCTTCCCAGCTTTCTTTTGCTTTAACTGATACAATTCTCTGTCCTGCTCCTTCTGTGATTCCTTGTACTTTCTGAATTTGAATTCTGAATTCTATACTTAACTAGCATTAGTGTCTGTTGACTATATCTGAACAGGGGCTGCCAGGCCAGACACAGCATCTAATTTTTCTTGTGTATCAGTAATGTTCCAGTCTGCAATAGATTTTTCATTACTGACTTCCTCTGAAGTTTCAAGGCCATCACTGCTATCACTCCTATGATCACTACACTAAAGAGTATGGCCTCTAAGTTTGTCAGGGGATTTCTAATCAGGCACTCTGGACCTCTCTTTCTGAGTGTATTTCCCTTTCCTCTGCAATCTTTGGGGAAGAGATGACATTTTTTTCCCATCTGGTTGGTTTTTGGCTAAATGCCCCCCTCCTGCATAAAGTCTTAGCATTTTTCTTCCAGCAGTTTATTTGCTCCAAGGCCAGGCTTCAAGGTGTGGTGCATCTTGGACTTTTGGAGCTGTGGTTGGGAAGGAGGTAAGGGCCAATTATCTTTAATACAGTTTAGGGCTTTAACTGGTCCAGTGAATGTCTGGTCATCCCCGGTTTTAGGGAAAATTAAAGTGGCAGAATTAATACAATATCAGACTAACTGCACAGTATGGGGCACTCACAATCCCCACACAATGTCCATGCTGATACTTAAAATTTTCCAAGCTTTAATAATATAACACTAAAAAATTCAGTCAGTGAATTCACAGCATTACAATGCACACTGTTTTGAAAAAAAAAAGAAAACTGTCAATAGTGTCTGGTGACCATCCTATGATTAGGCCCATCCAAACATTGGCTCCTCTAAATTTCTGAGGACTGTTTTCCGGAGAGGTCTGTTTGCTGTCATTGGCTGATTTTTAGCATTATATTATTAATGTTTTGAAAATTTTAAGTATCAGCATGGACATTATTTTGGAGTTTGTGAGTGCCTCATACTCTGCAGTTACATTAATTTATTGTTCGGGTTGCACCACATACACTTGGGAGCGGCCTTTGATGCTCTTTACAATATCAGATTACCAAGGTTTGCAATTAAAGCCTTACAGGAATGAACTCTCTTTATTTTGAAGGGATTTCAGCTGAATAATCTTAAAACAGAAAAGCTCCAAGGTTCCTTTCCACTGGATAGTGCCTACATTGCTGACCAATTTAAACAGGTATTCCTTTTAGGAGAAAAGTAAAATGATAACCACAATTGATCTGGGCTTTTTTATTGTTTTTGGCAGGGGACAAGAACCTGTGAGCCTTTTCAGTTAGTAAGGTTGTATGCTGATAAACTGTAATATCTCTGGTAAGAAACTTTGCCAAAATGCAGCCATGTTTCCCTTTCCAGTTCCCACAAGGATTCTGACTATGCTTAGATTACCTCTACACCCACCATTTTTAAGCTCATCTACTTTTCTGGGCAGATATCTGATTTGCTTTTCATAATCAGTGCAAATATCTTCCATTTTGAAAATAAAGTCCTTAGCCTAGGAAATCTGTGTTTCAGCAGATTTAATGTGAGTGATTACTTCTTTTATATCAAGCCTTGAAAATGCATTTTTGTGATCAGATAATTTGATTTTGATAGAAGAAAAAAAATTCCATAGAAATTTATAGTGTAGTGTCCAGTATTTGGATGGACCTATCCATGGGATTGTCACCAGACACCACTGACAGTTTGTTTTCAAAACAGCATGCATTGTAATGCTGAGTAATCCTTTTAAGACAATAAATATCAGCATAAACCAAAAAGGCACTAGTTGAAAAACATGATGAAGTAAATGTTGTGCAGTTTTAGTTGAAGATAGTGATGGATTGCAGTGGTTTGTTTTTTAGGATTAGTGGAGACTGTAAACTAGGTGACCATCTTCTCTGTTTGCACTAACCAGCTGTCAGATATATTGGCACCAGTCCTTACTCGGGTGCTAAAGAACTGTATCCAATTTGGTCACATGCCTTCCTTATTTAATGAAGCCACTATAGCCCTGATATTGAAGAATAATTAAACCCTCTTGCAAAGATCAATATCATTGTTAAATAATGATTATAAAATATTAGGTAAAGTTTTAGGTAATAGGGTAAAACCAATATTTCATGGTGTCATTCACCCTGATCAGACAGGCTTCATCAAGGGAAGTGGGCTTTCAAGTAATATATGACACACACTAGATGTGACAGAGAAGGCTCCTTATGAGACTCTGCTTTAATACCCCGTGATGCTGAAAAAGTCTTTGGCAGGGCCTTCTTTGTCTTTTTGAAGGCAGTTCTGAGTACTTTGGGCCTAAGTCAATAATTTATTGAATATATTAACTTTATTTGCACATCACCAATTGCCAGAGTGAAAACCACAACTATACTTTTAGAAAAGATAGTCTTGAATCAGGGGACCAGCCAAGATTGTTCTCTGTCACCTCTGTTATTTGTGCTTTTCATCGAACCCTTAGCAGCAGCAATTCACTCTGAGGGAGGTACTAAAAGCATTGCAATATGTGAGACCAAGCATAAAACATCCATACACAGTACAGTCAGCATCAAACTTTAAAATTAGCTTATTGATATTGAGTTGTTATTCAGTATAATAAACCCATTTTCAGTGATAGGGTTACCACCTGTCCCTATTTTCACAGGACAGTCCTGATATGGACAGCTGTGTCCTGCAGAAAAACATGAAAAATACTAAATATCCTGACATTATGGTAGAAAAATTATTTTCTGATTTTCCTCTAAATGTTGCAAAAAACTATAATACCTAAACTAAAATACCTTAAAATAATAAAAAACACAAGAAATAACTAAAAAACTATAACACTAAATCTTAATTCTGATTATTTAGAGAAAACACGTCTGTTGCATTGGTTGAGATGACATATTGTCCTGTGAATAATCCTGTTTCAGTAAGCAATGTCCCACTTTGGGCTTCTTAAAAGGTGGTAACCCTATTCAGTGAGCTGCTAACTCTGTTGACATTTTTTACCCAGTATGCAATGAAGTGCAATTTTTTAATATTAAAAACAGAGAAAACTAGTTAATTGGTTAACAACCAAATAAACTTTACTTATTTATCAGACAACCTGTATTAAAAACCAACTGGAAACCAGGCACTCACAAAACCAATTATTCTAGATACTGCAACTTATGAAAAAGCAATAAATATTTTATTAAAATCCCATGTTGGGAATAAAGCAGAACAAAGTATGCTCCTGCCTGATGAATTTTGGACTTTAGCAGTCCTTTGTCAAAGACCTGGCTTCCAGCTGGTGTTGTTTTTGCTTTTTGCCATGAGCACCACTACCCCAGTGCACACCTTTTTGTCTAAAAACTGTATGAAAAGCCACCAACCAACTGAAAATCAACTCATACTCAAACTAGCTAACAACTCATTTCATTTAAAGTTTAATGCTAACGCTACTGTAAATGGATGGCATACTTTTATAGTTTATTAATAAAGACTCCATGTTGATATTGTGGGCTCTTAACCTAATCAGCAAATGTGTCGTGCTATCAGGGTATAAAGTTAATTGGGGGAAACAGAGTGCATGTCTTTAGATCCAAGTCATGATAATACAATTCTGTTACATTCAAACTTCCCCACTGTGGATAAGGGTATTAAATACATTGGTGTGTATATATATATATATATATATATATATATACACATATATACACACACACTCAAATGTAGGACCTACTTTTAACCCTAACAGGCTAAGTAAATGTGATCAAAATGGATATGCTTCCTAGGTTACCATTCCTTTTTCAGATCCTCCTTATTATTATGCATGGATAATTTTTTTATGAAAATTAAAACATGTTCAGGAGGTGCCTTTGGAAAAATAAGAGACCAAGGGCTACAGTAGCTTAGACAAACTTTATTTTTGGTTGAATACTCAGGATTAGGTTTGGGGTGCTGCCGCCTGCCAGCTGACAGGGGGAGGGGCTGTGGGGCACAGTGGGCGGGTTGGGAGGGGGTACACTAGACCACCAGGGTAGTAGGGGTCTGTTATGTGTTACAGATACCTGATCGGGTGGCGGGTCCACTGGACCACCAGGGATTGTGGATGGGGGGACTATACTGATGCCCCATGATTGGGCACATAGAGGTCCACTGGACCACCAGGGATATTGGACATGGGGGACTATACTGATGCCCGCGATCAGGCACATAGAGGTCCACTGGACCACCAGGGATATTGGATGTTTTTTTTATTTTACAGGAATGCCACGATTGGGCTGCAAGGGGGCATCGGTCCCTGATGGCTGCTGTCTGGCAGTGCGCCAGGCGCAAGTCATCGGGGATCAGCGCACCTGTATGCTAATGGCATGCAAATGGGGCTGTAATGAGATGCAAATGGCTCCCTGTGTACCTTGCATAAATTATGGCCCCATTTGCATGTCCCCTTTTGAATATTGCAGGTGCTGTGCATGGCACAATGGCACTTGCGCTAGCGCATCTCCATGCTCCACTCTGGCCACTTGTGCTGGTGCACTGCCACTGCGCCATGCACAGTGGGGGTGGCCAGGGTGTGATATTCAAAGCTGCTGCACCATAGCGCAGCTCCGTTGAATATCGCCCAGGCCACACCCCTGCGCAAAGTTGAGCTGCGCCCAGGCTTGCACCACAGCCTGGCGCAGTTTGAATATCTGGGCCAATGTTTAATATGCTTACAAAGACATTTGGGGACAGATATTTAAAACTTTGCCCCAGGGCTAAATTAGCCTGGAACCAATAGCCCGCTATATTCAAAAGAGATAGCCCCGGTGCTAAACCTGCTGAATATAGCATGCTAAGGAAGCCGGGCAAACTGGGCTGGGAGTGTAGTGCAAAAATAGCCTGGGAAATAAGACAGCTCTGAATATAGCCACCAGGAAGTGCAAACCACAACAGCAGCCCAGTGCACAGCGACGTGAAGGAAGGTAGAGGTGAACCATGTGGCCAATGTGTGTGCTAGCAAAGAAGTGGATTAATTAAAATTGCAAGCACCAACACATGTGAAATTCTGTAGACATATGCCATGTTTGTAAAATGTCTGTGCAGTGCAAACATTTGCCTATGGTAAAAATTTGCTATATTGAAAAGTGACATGCAAATGAGCCTACTTAGGCAGTCTGTGGGCAAACATCCAGATTAGCATATCATTAAGTCCTGATTTGCATGCAGTTTGCCCAGCGCTATTGCAGGGTCCCACAGCTCCACCTGTAGGTCAGTCTGGAAGTATAGGGGCTGGCTGGGTCTGCCCACAGCTCCACCTGTAGGTCAGTCTGAAGTGCATGGTGGTAGCTGCAGGCTACATTTGTACAGAATCGCATAGAATATTGTGCCCCAGGGGACTACACAGCACAGGCACAGGTGGTGGTGCTGCATGCAATTGTCAAACTGTAGTTCCTGCTACAGTGCACAGCAGACACTACAGTAACAAGGGGGCCAGTAGTGTGTGGGACACAGCAATGCCTATGGTGTGTAGGGCATCACTGACTGCTGCACTTTACACAGTGACAGGCCCATCTTGCAGGTGTGTACTGACAGAGGACATTATTGTTATGCTGTTGTGTGACCCACAGATGCTGCACCACTGGCATGGGATACTCACAGTGACATATACATGGCTGGCTGTGTGTGCTGTGGTGTCTGTACAGACGTGCGGTATGTGGCTGGGGGGGCACATACCAGCAGACAGGCACACTGGTGTTGAGGTATTTCCTACACTAGACCTTTGCACTGCGTGGATTGTCCCAGCCTTGTGGCAGCACCCAGTATGTGGTGAAGACTGGCCATTTGTACACCCTCCCCTCAACAACCTCCACGCCCCCAGTGCTGCATGAGTGTGTGCTGGATTCTGTTGATGTCCACTGAAGGGTAATCTGCAGGTGTGTGCTGTATGGACACACTGCCTTGTTGTTCACTGGGTGCTGGGTCACCACTTAATGCCTGGCTTGGCTGGAACCAGTGGCAGATGATGGCAACATAGGAGGTGCCATTCATGTGCAGCATGTTTCTTCCATGTCTGGTTTCTTTCTATGTTTAATATTTACAGGTTACGGTCAATAAACCACCACTGGCAGACCCTCACAAACTGCATAATTCACACTTGTGAATCACAGAGTTCCATAAACCATGGTTCTATGTTGCGCAAAGTTGCAGAAAGCAGCACAAAGTCATGCAAAGCTGGTTGGCCCCATAGTTAAGACTACCTTTGCCTGGGTGGTAATTTGCACTGCGCAAATTGTTGCTATACATTGTGTAAAATCACTTTGCATGGTGCTAATGCACTGAATATAGCATTGCACCTGTATTCATATACACACTGCCTCTTTTTTGCCCCTTGCATACCATATACTTTTGCCTGGCCCCAATGCAGTTTGCCTATGCTATTTTGCCTTTTGAATATAGCGGACCCCCGCAAACCAGCTGCAAACGGTTTGCCCCAGTGCAAAGTTTTGAATATCTGGCCCCTGATGTGTTTAATTAATTTTTTAGAGACTATTATACAGTACACACACACGATTAGTATTAAATAAAAATGCATCTATATACCCAAATTTCAGTGTAAATCTTAAACATTTCATTACAAGTTGTTCTGCTGAAGAAAGACCTAACTGTACAAGGCCTAAGAAATGGGTGTTAAGTAAAAATATACTGGGGTAGGTGTGTTATTGAGGCCATTTCACAGTTTATCTTTTATTGCTGTTCCAACCCAGGCACACACAATATGAAAATCAACAACCCCTTGACATGAAGCAACAGGAATTAGTTAATACAAGGACAGAAACAAATAGGAGACTGAATAAGTGGGTAGACATGCATGAGTAGGGTAAGTCAAATAACATTTCAAAAAGTCTCACTGTTATAATTAATTTTTTATAAATGTGTCTGCACAGTTGACAATTTTTGTAAAAAAAATAACAACAATGGGAGTTATTCCACATAATTCATAATTTAAATAAGAGGAATGAAGTTAATTAAAATAGAAGTGAAATGGAAGAGAAGTAGCTATAAAATGAAAGAGGGAGGGGGGACAATTGCAAAGCTATTCCAGCAGCAACAGGTGATGTGTTCAATTGCTCTGCATCTCAGGTAGGTACACAGGCAAAAATAGCATAACACATATGGTAATAAAGAACAATAAAGAAAATACAGCTCTCTGCAGAGCAGATTTGCAGTCATATACAGTATGAGCCAAAACAAGTTAAGTGATGAAGTGCCCTGCCTTACAGAGAGTAACACTTTCCAGCACTTTCCAACATAACACCACATGAAACAGGAATGGAAAATTAAGTTGGAGCTAGTGGCAAAAAATTCCAGTTGGAGTTAACACCTGAGCTGCAGAAAAAGGAAAAACAGTAAGACCACATCAGTAACAGTATTAGATACCAATATAGAAAAATGAGAAAGGGGGAGTAGCAAGTATTTAGCAAAATGACACAATGCATTGGGGCTAATTAAGACATAGAGGGCCACGTATTCAAAGCTTTACATGGTGCACAAACCATTTGTGTGGGTTTAGTGCGGGATTAGTGTGGGCCTGCCATATTCAAAATGCCATATAGTGTGGGCAAAGTGCATTAGCGCCTGGCAAACCATAATTATATGCAAGGGGCAAAGTGAACATGAATACAGGTGCTATGAGATATTCAGGGACTAGCGCTACACTAAGGTGTTTAGCACGACATAGTGTGACCCTTAGCGTGGTACAAATCACCACCCAGGAAAAGCTGGCCTTAACCCTGGGCAAACAGCTTTTCATGCCATTGGTGCATTGCACAGTATTAGCGTGGGATTATCGAGGCTTGCATGACCCTAACATAATAGCATGACACTTTGAAAATGCCAGACATGGAGGACACATGCTCCTCACTGAAGGCACCACCATGATGCCAACAGCTGCCACTAGTCCCAGCCAAGCAGAGACAGTAAGGGGTGATCCAACCCACAGGGGACATCATGGTAGTGTGGCCATACAGCACACACCTGCAGACCACACATCTGTGTTGACCAACAGATGCCAGCACACACATACAGCACTGTGGGCATGGTGGCAGTTGAGGGGAGTGTGTACGGGTGGCCAGACCTCACCACAGCCCAGGTGTGGCCACAAGGCTGGGACACATTACACAATGCACATGGGCCAGTAGTGGGAATACCACACCACCAGTGTGCCTGTTGGATCTTACATGCCCCCCAGACACATACCACATGACTGTACAGATGCCACAGCACACACAGCTGGTCATGTATATGTCACTGTGAGCATCCCATGCCACAGGTGCATTATCTGTAGAGCACACAACAGCGAAACAGTACTGTTCACTGTCAGTACTCACCTGCAAGCAGGGTCTGTCACTGTGTACAGTGCAGTGGTCATCACTGCCCTACATACCATACGCATTGCTATGTCCCTCACACTACTGGACCCATTGCTACTGTAGTGTCTGCTGTGCACTATAGCATGGCCTACAGTGTGATGGTTGCATGCAGCACCACCACCGCCTGTGCCTATGCTGTGTTGTCCCCTGGGGCACACAGTGCTATGCTGTGCTGCATACATGTAGTCTGCAGCAACCATCATGCACTTGCAGACTGACCTACAGGTGGAGCTGTAGGACCCTGCAGTAACGCTGTGCTAACTTCGTGCAAATCAGGGAATAATGGGATACTAATCTGGCTGTTTACCCAGACACTACCTAAGTGGGTTCAGTTGCATGTCACTTTTGAATATGGCAAATCTCAGTGCCGGGCTAATGTGCTTGCACCGGGCAAACAGCTTAGCTCTGCGCTAAAGCTGTGCTAACGTGTTAGTGCAGCGCTAACAGTTTGGGGAATACTATGCAGTTGTGATCGCTGTTCTTTCACATCTGCTGCTGCCTGCAGCTGTACTGGGTTCATGCATTTGCTGGCACACACATTGACCACATAGTGCATCTCTACCTGCCCTCACATCGCTGTGCACTGTGTTGTGGTTTGCATTTCCTGGTTGCTATATTCAGTGCTGTTTTATTCTAGGGCTATGTTTGCCCTGCACTCCCAGCCCAGTCTGCCCAGCTTCCTTAGCATGCTATATTCAGCAGGTTTAGCACCGGGCTATCCCTTTTAAATATAGTAGGCTACGTTTGACCATCAGGCAGTGTTAACTTATCCCAGGGGCAAAGTTTAGAATATCTGGCCCAGAGACTGTGAAAGGAAAATATGACTGTGATAAAAACTACAAAAAGAAAAAAAAATAGAGGATCAGGGATGGAAACAGCACAACCAAAACAAGGAAACTGATGAATTATAACAAAATGTACCACTCAGATGAAGATGCTGTAACTATATAATACTGTGTGCAAGTGAAGTGTATGATACCAAAAAAGATAGACAAAAGATTTTTTTTAATCAATGAACTGGAATCCTATGAAAAGGCAACAACTCCAATGTCTTTACTAGAAGATAAATGTATAAATCAGAAATACCTCATTACACTGTACATCCGGGGAAAACACACATCATAACTAACAGTTAAATCAGATAAATATAACAGAACTACTAAGAGAGGTGTTACTGTTCTTCATTTCGTTTAATTTTTGTATGCACTTTATGATATTTCCTGTTTTGTACTGTTCCCCCCTCCCCTGCCCAGATAGCTTCTGGAAATGAGCCGTTACCAGCTCAGAATGCCTTTTCTTGCAAAAAATAAATGTTTAGAAGGAAAACCACTCCTCATAAGAACCTGTGCCCCAACAGCCATGTAATCATCTGTTCTGACCCTACCATGAACCTACTATTACACAAAAACATCAGGCCAGTGGCTTCCATGCATTACACCAAGCCCCATGTGAATAAGCAAGCCATTCCAATGCTTCTGCATCAGGGTATATGCAGTTTTGCAATAAAAGGGGAGGGACTGCCTGTACAGGGGAGGAATGCTAAGTTTCACTTGTAGGAAGTTTATTAGGCAGTCACCCCAACAACTGGATATGAAGTGGGTGTACAGAAATCTAAAGGAAAACAATAAGTAACTGTGCCATGTGAAAAGCTTGGGAGGGGTGGATAGAAAGCATTTGATTTATTAAAGAGGTTACACCAAAATAAAAAAATAAAACTTGAAAAGTAGTGTGTGTTGAAAGGTAAAAAGAAAATAAAAGTTCAGGGAAGAAAAAGGAGCAGACGTGAAGCTGGCACTAAACCATATCAGCACACATTTTTTGCTAGAAACACAGATTAACAAATGGAGTGACATAAGGTTAAGAGATGCTCAGCTTTAAGTGAGAGGAATGAAGTTAAAAATAAAACAGAAAGTGGAATGGAAGAGAAGTAGCTATAAAATGAAGGGGGTCAAATATTGCTCTGCATCTCTGGTGGGTGCATAGGCAAAAATAAGAAAACATATACAATAGTAAAGAAAAATAAATAAAATACAGTTCACTGCAGAGTAGATTTGCAGTCATATATGAGCCAAAACAAGTTAAGTGATCAAGTGCCCTGCCTTACAGAGAGTAACACTTTCCAACATGATACCACGTGAAACAGGAATGAAAAATTAAGTCACAGCTAGTGACAAAAAATTCCAACTAGACTTAACACTTGAACTGCAGAAAAAGAAAAACAGTATGACTGCATCCGTAACAATATTAGATACTATTGTACAATGAGCACAGAAATTCATGCTTTCTGATTGTCTAACTTGCACCATTTACCCATAGTAAATCCTACGATATACCAATGTGAAAAGGTGCCAGCCACCAGTGAGCCACTTCAGGACCCTCCTCTAAAATCACTCCGACCCTGACAATTACCCTGTAAACCTCAATGCAAAGTGAGAATTAAACCTGCAGTAAAGCCCCCATGCCCTCCCCCTTAACCAAATCCATTTTCAATACCACAGTACCATTTCTACCCCCAAAGTCATGTACCTCCAAAGTACAATGCAGGGCAAATTCGGAAGCACTAGTTTATGAAAAGGAAAAAATGTACTCAGCCTTAGCTGTTCACTTTCGTTGTCTACCAGCACCACCACCACTGGAGCAGGCCTTCCAACAAATTTTGTGATGGAGGAAGAACTCTCTACCTAATGAAATGACCCCCCTTCCCACTAAAATGAAAAGTTCTAAATCTTGACAATTATCAAACTGTCAATGGCAAAAGCTCAAAGCACTGACCTGCTGTAAGCAGAGCAGAATGCCAGCAGACTGGATGACCTCACAGTATAGGATCCAAAAGTCCATCTCCATGTCAAGGTTCAGCCCATCAAGCCCCTTCAGCATGCTAGGGATTGGGGAAAGCCGCACCTCCAGGATCAACCGGCAGTCCATGGTGAGGCTCACCTAGGAGTACAGCCAGTCAAACCTGTTCCCAGAGCAACCAATCACAGTTGATAATCGAAATGGACGGCTGTCCTTTTACAGTGCTGCTAGCTAGTGTCTGTGACCTGCTGTAAACCCGCCCAGGAATCCCACATGGCATAGGAGTTTTATACTTTAATTTCTAAATGAGCAATATGTCCTACTAACCCAACAGAACCTTAGCAACCCAAGACTATCGCTGAAAAAGTTTTAAAAAAGCTATTCCGTGAGGGAGCAATTACCCAATAACCCTTGGCAACCCAAACAAAGCCCTAGAAACCCAGGACTATTTTTTTCTGGTGTGGCAATAAATTAAAGAAAAATAATAAAAAATGCAAAAAATACTATTTATTTTATTTTTTCTTGCCAGAAAAAAAAAGGCCATTGTATAATCACAATATACCACTCCAGGGTGTGGGTTATACTATGATTTACTCACTTCTGGTATGGCTTACTCACTTGGCCTGCAGCATCATGACCAAACCACACCAGGCGTGGGTAAATCCTGGCATAACCCACACCCTGCCATGGTATATTGATTAATTATAAAATGGCAAGAAAAAATCTAGAAATCTCATTGGCCAAGAGATGTCATCTGACCATGCATTAAATCTCTATAAATTAACTGTCGTCCTGGTCCGGAACCACATCACACAATGAGCAAGTCAGTCTCCAACAACCAGAACTATCTTCCATCAGTCCCCCTACAACCAGAGCTGATCTTCCATCACAAACATGGCTGCTACCTTTACACTATAAAAACCTTCAACAGGACCCTAAAAATAAAATTATCTTAAAGAAAAAATAAAACAAATTAATTAAATGTTGTTTTCTTGATCATCACACTCTCCTTACACACATAAACAAATAAGAAACATTAAGAATTGTTAATAGTTTTCATTACAATTGTTTCTTTGCTGACAGTGAAAAATACCCCTTCTGCCTTTACCATACTCACCAGGGAAAGCTGTTCTGCTTGCTGTGACAGTAAGATAATTGAGTCTGTGGCTGTAAAAGAGGCCTTCGTTATGTGTCTGTGTGTGTACAGTATGTTAGGAGAGGAACATTCCACCAGTGGATCAGAGCATTTTGAATCCCTGTGTTCCATGGTAAACATCCATAATAAAATTCCATATATTGAATGTGGGGAAAAACAGAGAGAAAAAAAAACAGGAAGAAGAAAGTAGGCAATAATACATCATTATCAAAGAGAAATGGTAGCAAAACACAGTTATGTAGGCAGAGGCAGACCCAAACTACTCAAACACATTCCTGAAGTTTATAAAAGCATGTATATTTGAATCGTATATGGATATTTTCAGGTGAAATCTATCACCCCCCCCCCCACTTCCACCACCAACAAAAAAGGCATCCTGGCAGGTTTAAAGTTTTGAACACATTTCCATTAAGAGACAGTACTTGTACTAATTTGAAATGCAAGGTAACATGTTTTTTTCTTACCAACATTTCACCTCAGTCCTATAAATAAGAGAATGTTACCTTCAAAGAAACTATATTACAACAGTGTAATGAAAATAAAATTTCAAACACTGCTTATTTTTACAAATTGACAGATGTTGCAGTGCATTCATATGAGAATTGACATGTTACAGAGAAAATATATATTTTCAACTAACACTACTAATAAATACTTTTACTGCAAAGTACTAATCTATTGCCGAATTATGCTATTTATGCATTAATAGGGACTACTTTTTCAATTTTTTAACAGTTTTAGAGTTAATGTAGTGTACACTTGTTTGAAAATAGTAAAGAAGTTTTAATCCCTAGCAGAGTGACTCAAACTAATTCTTTTATGATAGTGACCCATTTTATAAGTGTGATAAGCCACTCCAGGGCGTGCATTTCAAGGATTTTAATGCACTTCCCAGTGGTGTAAGGACACTTGGTCTTCAGCCTCATGCCTTAGCACACCCCTGGGGTGTGCATTAAAATCCTTGAAATGCACACCTTGTTGTGGCTTATTATTTACATATAGAACCAGAGCTTGGAGGTCATAGGAGTCACAGTGACATAATGTGTAACTGTTAAGCTATTACTACAGTTTGTAGCTGTTCACTTCTGTTACAATTTGAACTGAGGGCCAGTTGTTTGGTATACAAAAAAAATAATAAAGCAAGGGCACTTTACACACAAACCTAACAGAACAACTACAGCATTTAATAAAACTAAGTTCATTATTTGCTGGTCATACTTTTAACCCATCTCTATCTATTAAATCTAGGTGCATATTCACCAACCATATAAATGGGAGGTCACATGGGTCAAGTGGAGCTAATATACTCTTATCAGATTATTGTCTTATCAAATTATGTTGCAGTTTTTCCATTGGCTTTTTTTATTTTATTACTTGCTATATAGAGAATAAAAGATGGGGTGGTGTGTGTTATGAGATTTTACACACACCCAAGGTGAAGGATGCTGCATAAAGAAGCATCCCCCACTGAGACCGTGTGTAAAATTGAGTTTTACACACCACCCCATCTTTTATTTTATATAATTGCTGGTGGGTGCTTTTTCACCACAACAGTTATATAAAACAAAAAAAGAGATCTTTGGTTTCACTTACCACTATGTGGTGGTTACAACAGGTGTCCAGTGCAAGTAAAAGGAGAGAGCAGTTGGTGCTTGCGTACAATCAGGGAAACTCTGTGCATGTTTGCTATAATAACCAGCCGGCTATTATGGCAAATATCAACCTGGGTTTTCTTAGAGAAAAAGCACCCACCAGTTATTATAATATAGTACCAAACATCAATTCATACTATTATTATAAAAACAATCAAACTTATTCCTAACACAGACCCTCAGGCTGCAGTACCCGATGGATGACCGAGTCAGAACCATGCTTCCTTTCATGCATCAGCCACATGAATCTGCTGTGTACTCGAAAAAGAGATGTAATTCCTTACACCTAAGGCAACAAAATATTTCTCACAGATCAGCAACCTAATTCTGTTGCTCCAGTCAATGGGAGGTCTACGAGGTCAAGGGGAACCTGTATCCTCAGAAAAAAAGGTCTCTCTAGTACAGCCAAATCCTCAAAATAAAGAAATTTGAATTAGTATGCTGTTCTTTTGGAACCTGCATCCTCTTAATGAAAATATTATTTTTTTCCTGAAAAAACACCAGTATAGGAATTACTGTTACTGTCACCATTTTGCACCTGGCTTCAAGTTCCTACACTTCTCATTTCAGATACCCCTTACAACATTGTTCCATTATTATGCTTACAATGGTCAACACTATGTAACTTAAACTGCACCAGCTGTGTTGTTACTTTAACAATAGAACACAGTTCACTGTAAAAGGGGCATATTAATAGTATATCTTACAATATTGTTAAAAAAGTACCACAGTATATAGACTCTTATAAAAAGTATAGGACATACACTAAGTACTGTCACACAATTACTCACTAGCTGAAGAAATGTGAAGTGCTTGTAAACAGACTAACATAGAAATGAAAATTTCATGTCTGTACTGAAGGAATTGCAGCTCCACTCAGGACCTCCATGCAAGGTATGACATCTCTAACTGCACATTAGAGTTTTAGGTAACTTTATTATAGTTCCTTTAAAGAAAAACAAGCCACATGACAATGACAGCACTGTCAGCACACCTGTGTAAATTTCTCTGTCCATTCACCCCACCCTACATGTCTCACAGTATTCACCAAGAATGTCAGGAGTGGAAATAAAAATAGTATCAATAGTGCAGAATTGTGCCACTCCAAATGCATTGATCATCAAATTGAAAGGCACAGTTACATATCTATAATGTATGGGTAGCCCTTACTACCAACTGAAATCAAACAGATTACAACCTTGTAATCCCACTGTTGTGATGTCAGAACCTTATAAACCTTTATAATATGGGTAAAATAAATCCTTCACCCTGATTGGTCAAAAGGTGTGATCTTACCTGTCAACAAACTGAAAAGTGGCACTACTTTCCTAATACCTTAACCTCCATAGGTGAAAGGGCAGCAATATCATTGAGCAACTGATATCTTCCATCAGTCCCTCTGCGACCAGAACTGATCTTCCATCACAAACATGGCTGCTACCTTTACAATGTAAAAACATTCAACTGGGCCCTAAAAATAAAACTACCTTAAATAAAAAATAAAACAAATTAAGTAAACGTTTCCCTGATCATCATACTCTCCTTACACACATAAACAAACTAGAAACATTAAGTATTGTTTATAGTTTTCATTATAACTGTTTCTTTATTAACAGTGAAAATCCCCTTCTGTTTTTACCTGCTCATCAGAGAAATCTCTTCTGCTTGTCTTGACAGTGAGATAACTGAGTCACTGGCTCTAAAACAGGCCTTTGTTGTCTGTGTGTACAGTATGTTGGGAGAGTAACATTCTTCCTGCGGAACTGAGCAGAATTTTTAATCTCTGTATTCCATGCTAAACATTCTGGCCCAGATATTCAAAAGGGTTGCGCCATGCGCAATAGGTTGCCCTGCTGAAAATGCGCCATTCTGCGATATTCAGCGGGAGGCAGATGCGCCCCAAATCATGCTGAGCAAGAGTGCAATGATAATGAATGCATGTGCAACTGAAGGGGAGGAGCCATGCATAAATGGCGCAGTGTGATATTCAACAACATGCGCCATGCACATAGGGGAGCAAGTGGAAGTTGTGCGATAGCGAAATGAGCCAAAATAAAAGGAACAAGAGAGAGGTGCAAGAACATTACAGGGAAGGCACATGTTGCTGAACCATATCCAGCCACACAGGCAACACACACACACACAGGGCAGGACAGAGAAAGGGCACCCTGAGCCCACAGGCACAGGGAAGGTGTGGAGCCACAGCCACAGTCAGTGCAGAAGGGGAAGTGCCACACAGCACTGAGGCTACCACAAGGAGGTGTTCCTGGTGCAGGGGAAGTAGCAGCCAGGACAGCGGGGGGAACACAGAAACAGCTGCCGGGAACACAAGCCAGGGACATGGCCAGTGCCACCATCCAGATGGAGGCAGTAATGAGTGGGGTGAGAAGGCAGGCAGCAGAGAGACACGACCATGGAAGAGCCCGTTGGAGGTATGCCCCCAACAGGCAGTACCGAGCCCACACCAGCTTAGAGCTGTACAGTGATACCGAGATCATGGGCTGGTACCACCTGAATCGGGCAATTCTGAGGTGGATCTATGAGCTGTGCAGTGATGTGATGCAGGCACCCACACAACTGAGCCATGCTCTGTCAGTGGAGACTAAAGTGATAGCTTGCATGTGCTTGCTCGCCACGGGTACCTTCCAGAGACCAACCGGGGAAACCACAGGCATAACCCAGTCAGCCACGTCACGCCACCTCACCCAATTCCTCAGCGCACTGCTGCCACATGCTGTGGAGTACATCCATTTCCCCAGCACACTGGTGGAGTGCACAGCAAACATACAGGAGTTCCACAGGGTAGCACGTATGCCTGGTGTGCTAGGGGCAATAGACTGCACCCATGTGGCCATCCGCACACCACCTGGCCCCGAGGGGGTCGCATATATCAATCAGAAGGGCTATGCAAGCATCAACTGCCAGGTGGTGTGCGATGCCAGGGGGCACATGATCAATGTCTGTGCCACGCACCCTGGTGGAGCACATGATGCCTTCTTCTGGTACCAGTCAGCACTATGCCACAGATTTGAGAGTGGGGACATCCCCACTGGCCACTTAGTGGGTGAGTATGCAAACCACACGGACAAACATAGAGCTTGGGAGGGGCATGGTCAGAGGTGACATGGGTAGTGGCCTACATGGCCCAAGGTAGGGCGACGCTGATCACCAAACTAACCTCAACCCTCTACACACACAGGTGACAGTGGATACCCACTCCATCCCTGGCTGCTCACACCACACAGGCAGCCCGTGACCCCATCGCAGCAATGCTACAATGAGGCACATGCCAACACACGCAATGTCATCGAGCGGGTGTTCAGGATACTGAAGGCATGTTTCCGTTGCCTGGACACCTCCGGTGGTGCCCTACAGTACAGCCCCTCAAAGGCCTGCAGGCTATTCCTGGCCTGTTGCATCCTGCACAACATGGCCCATGACTGTGGGATAGCAATACAGGTCGAAGAGGAGGACAGCGATAGGGACGATGAGGACGCTGGTGACGATGGTGATGGGCAGCCCCCCCCTTGGGCGATGGGACCCCTGACTGATCCAGCTGGCACAGCTGCACTGGGACACCATCACAGAGGAACACTTCAGCCAACCCAGGTAAGTCATGGGGCCATGTGCAACCACCAGTGGCAAAGGCATAACCCACAAACATGCATGGACACACACACCAGGGCTGCATGCTGTCAAGAGAAGTGGCTGAGCATGGAACCGCACACACCACCAGGGATGGGCGAGGTCTAACATGACAAGCTGTCATACACACACACACACACACACACACACCTCACAAGACATGCACAAGGGTGAGCGCCGACCCAGACCGCCACCCTAGCCACACACGTCTGAACCACCATGCCCGCACCTGTCATTGTGCATGTGTCAGATGCTGGGCACCATTGCACAGTGGCGTACAGCACAATGCAGGCATCATCATGCACACGCCACAGTGGACAGCAGCCGGGAGGGTGTGCAGATGGAACGTGTGTGTGTGTGCAGGGCCGGATACCCCACCTGTGCATTGCCCGCTGAATGACACAATGTACACAGGGAAGCATCAGACAGTAGCCATGGTGGGAGACAGGTCAGTCACGCGCCACAGTGCCACAGCTGCCACGGATGCATGGGTGGCCCCGCCGAGACCCACCAGCAGTGACAGGCTGACCACTGGCCTCATGGGGTGGCACTGACGGTCTCCCAGGGGTTCCACTGTGTGAATGCGACCGTGCTTGTGCAGGAGTCTGCAGCACACCAAACATGCCTGCACCAGGCGTGCTCGGGAAGCCCACAGCTAAACCCGGTGTCGACAAGGATGGTGTCGCACAATGCTGGGAATGGGGGGAGGACATTGCACTGCATTGTGCCTGCGATGCATGGGCAAATAACTGTGTGACCATTGTGGCCATGACAGCTGTGAATGCCTGTGTTTGCCTGTCAATGGCAGCTGTCACATCCTCTCGCAACCGATCCATCCCTGCCAGGAGCAGAGCGGTGTCTCTGCTGCGCCATTCCTCTGCCTGGTGCAGAGCCACACTCAGTACATCCACCACCATCACAAGCCTCATCTTCTGATTGACTGATGCTTACAGTATGCAGGTGTGCTCATCTAAGAGGTCATCTGCCTGATCAGCATACTGTCCCTCAGGGTGTTCATGGCCCTGATGCTCATCACCCCTTGAGGGTGGGCACTGCACACCAGGGCCAGGCCTGGGCATGTCCACAGGTGGTGCACTGATGCCGCCCCCTGACACTGTACCCCTATGGCCATCGGCCAACTGCTGATGTTGCCCCTCTGGCTGCTGCTCTCCAGGGCTCAATGGTGCCACCGCAGTGGCTGTAACAGTCCCACTGTCCTGGACACACACCAATGCTGCCCCACTGGTGCAGACAGGCACAGGCTGGGACTGTGATGACATGCAGGCCTCCATGGCGGCACCACCCACAGCCATAGACACAATGTCACCTGCTGTGTGGCCATCCTGTGGCCCACACATGTCACTGCCCATGACGTTAGCTCCATCATCATCGGTGACAGATCTGGCACCAGCTCGAGTCTCAGCATGCTGGCATCCATGGATGCTGGCACACTGGGACACGGGCAGGGCCTCCTCCACACCTGCTCCACCAACATCAGTCCAGACATCCAGGCGGGCCCACTGTCACCCTGACCCCCGTATTCCTGTGGAGGTGGACAGGCCATCCTCCATCTCTATGTTACTGGCCTCAGTGGAGAAGCCCACCACCGCTGACACACATAGATGGTCAGGAGCTGTAAGGGAAAAAAAGTAGCATTACTGCATGTGACCGACCCTGTCCCCCCCAATAGACAGACCATGACCTGCCATACAGTCACAAGCTACCACCCATCTGGAATCCACCACCCGGAACCCTCAATGGCACAACGCTGCATGCTGCCAGCAACCCGCTCTTCCTGTGGGGTCAGGCGTTGCACCTCCGGCTGTCCCCCAATGGTCGCAGACCATGCTGCCCTGATGGCAGCCACCTTCTCTTTAATTCTCCGCCTGTCCGTGCCCATCTTCTTTCTGCAGTCCTGCATGGAGCGCTGGTGGCTTCCGTGCAGGTTGACAGCATGCGCCACCTCCTCCCATGCAGCAGCATGGGCCTGTGGTGTTCCCTGGCATCCACTGAGAAGTGGCTTCTGGTCGAGGTAGGCCTCAAACAGGGCATCTGTCTCGGCTTCTGGTCGAGGTAGGCCTCAAACAGGGCATCTGTCTCGGCCTTTGTAAAGTTTGGCCTCCTCTTCCTCCCACGACTCTGTTCCTCTTCCTCCACCACACGATCGGTCATGATTCATCCTGTGAGAATGACAGGTGTTACCTGTGACTGTGAAGTCCCATGCATGTCCCAAACACCACAGTCCACACTCCCAAACAGCATGCAACTCACCACAATAGACTGTAGTAACCAACTATGGCCAGTGCAGCCCAATGTCGCATTTTTATAGCGCAACCCATGCAAATGAGGTGAGGCGCAGCTTTAAGTGGATGCAAATGCAGTGACTGTTCCATTGAATGGCTGATTGGATGATCTGCATATGCCGGCTGAATATCGCGTTGTTGCGCTTTGCGCAATTGTGTTGAACGTGCTGAGCCAAGGGCACAGTTCTGTGACATGCGCAGTACACATCTAACTGCGCATGCCTGCGTTGATGATGCAGGAGCCTGCGATGCTGCTGATGTGCTGTGCATGGGAGGCAATGCAGGGCACAGTCACCATTATGCCATTGGTGCTACAGAGTTGTTCACATATATGGCACTGCGGCACTGGGGCGTCGTAGGTGCACTGGGGCAACAGCACTGTAGGCCACTACAGGAGGTGGCACACAGGCACCCAGTCATGCTACACTCATTGGGATTCCAATCACACTGTGGCTGTCCGTGCACCAGAGACCCATGACCCTGTGCCCAACCTTTGTCCCCTAGACGCCATACATCAGGCATGAGTGCACCACTATCGCGCTGTTCGGTGACAGCACAATAGGGAATGGCAGTGCTGTACCGCACAGCATCTGCACATGGCAGGACCATGCTGCCGAGTGCCATTTTAATTCAACCAGACAGCAGAGATGGCGCGGAGGCATGCAGTCATTTGGAGCCAGGTTGAGCTTGCCAACCTGGTGGCTATAGTTGAGCCCCATGCTGGGGCTTTGTATGGAGAGACACCCATGGACAGGGCCAGGAGTGTGGTCTGGCAGGAGGTGGTCAATGCCCTGAGAAGGCCACCGGTATGGGGTGAATGGCGGACCAGTGCCGCCACCGTTATGGAGACCTGAGACGCAGGGACCCGGACCTGCTTGCCCACCTGCGGGCACGTGCCAGGAGGGGCACAGTGCCATGTCCAGGTAGGTGCAACATCCATACACTTTTATCATCCATACGGGTATAATGGTTGCATGTGTCTGGCACATGGGGGGGGCGTCTAGTGTTGGCTGTGGTGGTGGTATCGGGGTGTGGGGTGGATGGATATGGCTGTGTGGGATTGCACACACATGGGGGCAGGGGGAATTTTCTACCAGACTGTACTGATGTTCCTCTCTCCATGTTTGCACCTTAGGGCCAGAAGAACGCCGGCAGAACTGGGACCGGAGGCACTGCATGGAGGAGCAGTGGGCCAGGAGGGGATGATGGTTCTCAGAAGCGTGTGGACCAGCCTGATGATGGTGAGTGCCTTACATCCATGATTACTATTGCATGCTGTATAAATGGGCGGGCAGTGGGGCATGGCCACCATCCACTGACATCACTGCCATGCATGCAACTTGTTACAGTGGCACTGGATGTCTGGGAGTGTGTCAATGGTGGTCCATGTGTGCACTGGGCACATGGCTGTGGCACTGCCTTCACACTGCATAGCCAAGTCACTGTACAGCCATGGTGGTGCTGTGCAGGACATGGGCGGTGGGTGTGTGCAGTGGTCCACATGGCTGTGGCTGCCTGGGTGGGCAGGTCTTGTGGACACGGTCACTATGGGTGGACGCACACCATCACAGGGGCATGGCACATGGCTGTATGCCATGCACAATGGGTTGGCTGCAGGGGGCTGGACAGTCACACCTATTGACTGTGCTCCCTCGTCCTAGGTGGACGGTGACTCCAGAAAATCCAGCAGAGTCTACGTGAGCTGCTCCAGGTGGCGAGGGAGACTTTGCAGCTTGTTCAGAGGCTCCACCACCACGGGGTGAGGAGGAGACGGAGGAGCACACATCGGCACCATGAGGAGGAGGACCGGGGCACCCGTTGATGTCCCCATGCCCTGACTACCACCTTTCCCCCTTTGACCCACCCTCACACCCCTTCTTCCCTCTTCCACATGTTCACCCCTGCCCCTTACCTACCCCCGCCTGTTATGTGGCCCTTCCCCCCTCTTGTAAATAATTGTATCTAGTTTTTTTTTTACTTATTTTAAATATATGCATTTTGTTATGACAACTGTGGTGGTCTCTGATTTGCAGCGGGCTACAGGTGCTCAGCTGCAGTGGTGTGCATGGCGTCAGGGGTGGTGTACACATGGGCGTGTGTGTGTGTGTGTGTACAGAAGTGAACCACCTATGGTGCGGGCAGGGGGATCAGTCACTGTCTGTGGTTTGTGTGTTGTTCTCTGTGCACTGGATGCTTGTGTGCAGTGGTCCACGGGGCCTGCACTGTGTGCATGGCACCCCTGCCAGACCTTCCATGGCCTGTGCAGCTGACACCCTTGCATGTCTGTGATATGCACAGTCTGCTGGCATGTCAATGGTGGCTGTCCATGCTGGATAACAACTGTACCCGGCACAATGTCAGGTTGCAGGCCATCACCAGTATGGTGCACATCTGCCTCCGGTGGCACTGTGGCCTCCGCTGTTGTTGTCCCCCCATGCTGTCGCTTGTGTCTGTTGCAGGGGATGTGCTCCAGTGTCTGTCATTTGTACTCTGGCAGCATGCTGGTGGCATACAGCTTCATGGTGCCTGCGCAGGGTGGCTTGCACACCTGTGCAATGTAGGGGTGCAGGCTGTGTGTACAAATCAGCCATGGCCACACGCCAGTGGCTTGGTTGACCTGCTACTGTATCCCTGTGTTGGTGTGCCCTTGGGTATGGGTGGGTTTTTGTCCATGCACTGTGTTGCATCCTGTGTGGTGCATGCCTCCATGCTACACTGTGCGTGTCTGGGCTGGCTGTTGTGGCCAGTGCTGGGATGGGACGTGTCCTTGGGAGGGTGTGCAGGGTGCTGTACTGCTGGAGGTGGTTTCTGGGGCATGCCCTGTCGCATGTGGGGTACCTCATGTGTTGACACTTGGTCGGTCTCTCAGCTGTACCTGGGGGGGACGTGCAGGGCAGCACTGTGTATGCATCTGTTGCATCACTGTCTGCTGCTGCCCATGGCAGGGTGTCCATGGTGGGACTGCCTTTCATGGCTCCATGGTGCACAGGGTTGCATTGTCACAGTGGGGGTGGTGGCATGCATGGGGTGTCCTGCACTGTTAGGCGCTACTCCTGGGCAGGGTGTATGGGGATGTGGTGCAGGTGTGCTCTGCATTGGTGGGATGGTGTGAACAGGGTGGTCAGCCCTCCTTGTGTGCTGGTCACAGCTTGCCAGGGTGTGCTGGGCACCATGGCCTGCTGTGGGTTGCTGCTGGTGCATCCATGGGCCAGTGGTTATTCCAGCTCTCCCCTGGTTGTGCAGTGCATGGGGTGTGGGGGATGATGTCTGTTCTGCTGTGTGTTTCTCTGCCCATCTGTGGCATGGGTGGTGGGCCCCTACATCCCTTGTTGTGCTGTTGCATTGCTGCCATGCTGCAGGGGGCATCCCTGGTTGTGCTATGGTGCATCTGGACTGCTCCGCTGAGCATCCCTTGTTGCGCTATGGTGCATCAGATATGCTCAGCTTCACATCCCTAGTTACACTGTGGTGCAGGTGGTGCGATATTCAGTCGTTGGCTGTAAGCGCATCTTGGCCTGTACAGTTTTTGTGTCTTGAATGAGGGAAAAAATAGAAAAAAAACTGGATCAGGAAAGTAGGCAATACAGTAATACCTTATAAACAAACAGAAAAGGTCTGGAAACACAGTTACAGAGGCAGACCCAAACTGTTCAAATAATACATTGCTGTCCCTCCAACTCACTGGTTTAGCATTTTTCATTGAGTTGCTGTTCAATCAATTTTACCACTCCTCTGCCCAAGTCTGGGGACTATTTTTCACCATATTTAAATAAAATAACATACTATTATTAAAAATTTAATAAAGCATCCAGAGTTTTGTTTGATTGTTATAGAAATAGTTGTTACTCATTTTATAAGAGCAATAAGATACTTCAGGGCGTGGATTGTTGATTGATAGGAGCACTACCCAGCTGCTGTAGTCACTTGGTGCAAGCGCCTCGTGCCTAACAACGTACCTGGTGGCGTGCTCTTATCAATCAACAACCCACACCCTGTTGTGTCTTATTGCTTTCATCTAATCTATGTCATAGCAGTGGGTTTACAAAACAGAATGCCAGTGTAATTTAATATTCTACACACCCAGAATGTGATTGTTAGCCTCAGTACAGTATTCAAATAACATTCCAGTTGTCTCAGTTTACTGTTACTGAGTATAGCAATCTCTATGTCTTATAAAGATTTTAACTCTGGTGCTATTTTGGCCCATTGTCATTCAGTCCGTGTATCCTAATAAATTGCTTTCCTACACAATCATATGGCTGTAGTGCAGATTCATTAATAAGGTAAGGCTAAATTACTTGTGTTAGGGGTAAAATTGCATCGAATCCCATACACTATAAATGACAATGCCTGATGTACAGCTGATAACCATGGTGTAATCATCTCTAGTGGTTGCTAGGGCAATTGTAAACCTCTCGAGCTGCGCTCTCGAAGTTTACTGACGCTCTAGCAACCACTCAAGGTGACTATGCCATGGTTATCACTTGTACATCAGGCATTATCCTCTATGTAATCTGTACATATCTTGTAAAGATTTACGTTTTTTTGCAATTGATTTCCACGCAGAAATTCACAAACAGCAATACTGTCATGTCAAAATATATATACAAATTGAATCTACTATTTTTTAAGCTCCTGACATTCATGGTGTTTACTGTGAGAGATGTGGCGAGACAAACAGATAGACAGAGGGAGAGGGTGATGGAGGGAGAAATTTACAGAGTTACACTGACAGTGCTGTCATTATAATGTGGCTTGTGTGTTTTTTAAAGCAACAATAACAAAGTTTACCAAAAGTACAGTGTGAAGTCAGAGTTATCACATATTGCATGAAGGTCCCAAGTGGAGCTGTGACTCACTGATGCTACCTTAGTAAATTTTTCAATACAGACTGTGTTACATGGAATGATCATTTCTTTGGCAGTCTGTTTTCAAGCAATTCACATTTATTCAGCTAGTGAGTCATTGCGTGACTGTTTATCTGGCATAGCTGGTGGTGTTGTGAAACATATTGTTGGACTGTATTACAGCATTTTATTTTCTGCCTCTGAATATGTATGTATTGATGTTGTGCTATATTGTAATGGCAATTCCAAACAAATAAAACATTTATTCTTTTTTTTTTAAGGTGGTTCACCAATGAAACAATGTCTAGCTTGCTAGCTGTGGAAGAAAAATAAAGTCAACTAGTTCAAACTGTTCTGTGAACACCTGTCTATGGGGCTAAATGAACATTGAGATGCTTTGTATTTATTTTAGATTTTGCTCCCTGTGTAGCATGAGCAAACCACTCAGTTATCACTATCTTATATCATTTGTATAGCACACTACATCCCTAGGAAATTATCTTGTGAATTTGGGGGTGCACAATTGATAGGTAAAGGAGTGGCCTGCATTGTCCAGGGTAGAGGGGGGGATAATAGCTTAGAACAACAAACTCACAATAATAAAGTATATTCAAAACACAGGAAAAAATAGAAATTAGGACCTCAGTGGAATACTGCCCTGCAACTTTGTGACAGTGAGGTGCCAACATGCAGGACCTGTGAGAAATTGAGATGCTGACATTAAAAATGAGGATTCAAACATTACAGAAAGGCAGTGCAGGTTATTGCACTTTACATAGAAGCCTCTGCAACACTCACTTATGTAAATTGTCCTGACCAGACCATGTCACTTTTATTGTTATCCACTATGCATTGTATTACCGTCTCAGTCACCATCCCATTTACTCTCAAGACTTTGAGTGAATGATGCCTCAAATTAGCAGCCCTTCTACATACATACAGTTCAGCAGTAGTCATTAGTGGTAACATTTGAATAAACATTTGTAGTACAAAATGAACTGTATAATGTATTACAATACAAACAGCATAGTTTAAGGACGAAAATGAACATAACGAGTGTGGGAGAGACCTCTATGTAAAGACTTGTAATTTTACTTCCATCTCTCTCTCCCCCTTCCTTTGATTACCCCTCGTGTGCTGCTCGGATCTCACCACTATTGGTTGTCATGTGGAATGTTTCCCTAGCTTCTCACTTTAGCCTATTTTGTGTAACCAACTATTTTTTGGCCGCTGTGCTTGTTTTGATACTGTATTTGAGTTTCTACTTTACTTAGATGGTACTGTGCACATTTTATGTCTTTAACGTATCACCCAACTCTTCATGTTCCTGAATTGTACCTCCAACTGTTCCTGAATTGTACCTCCAACTATATCACCATGCTATACATTTGTCACTGTTATTTAGTTCAAATAATCTGGGCATGAGGACGATAGAGAAGTGCTCACAAAGGCATCTAGGGAGGTGACCAGGGAAGTCAGGGCAGCCAAGGCAGCAAAGGAACTGAAGTAAGCTTAGGGGATCAGAGAGGGGAGAAAGAGGTTCTTTAAATACATAAGGGACAGGAGGAGTTGTAGAGATGACATTGTTAGAATCAAGAGGGGGTGGGCAGAACATGGGTAAGAACAGGCAGAGGCACTCAATGAGTACTTCTGCTCAGTGTTCACGAAAGAAAGGGATGGCACAATACCACAGGGGAAGGGGGCAAGGGTGGAGGGGGACAGAGATAACAGCTGTGGTCATCCAAGAGGATAGAGTTCTGAAGGGCCTTAAAGACTTACTGGTGGACAATGCACCAGGACTGGATGGTGTACACCCAAGGGTCCTGAAGGAACCAGCAGAGGTGTTGGCAGGCCCTCTGATGAACCTGTTCAACATCTCCTTGGAGACAGGGAATGTACCCAGGGACTGGAGGATGGCTCACATGGTGCCCCTTTACAAGACTGGATCCAAGGACCAAACGGGCAACTACAGACTGGTGAGCTTCACTTCCATAGTGGGGAAGGTTGATGGAGACCATTCTGAAGGAGAGGTTGATAACCTTTCTTGATAGTAATGGTCTACAGAATGAGAGCCTGCATGGGTTTCCCTAGGGAAGATTGTGCCAAATTAACCTGATCGACTTCTTTGACTAAGTCACTAGGGTGGTTGATGAAGGTTATGCTGTGGATGTCCTGTATCTGGACTTCAGTAAGACTTTCAACTCAGTGCCACACGGGAGGTTAATGAGCAAGCTGAGAGACATGGGGGCCGGAGAGAAACTGGTGGGGTGGGTTGAGAGCTGGTTGCAGGGCAGACAACAGAGGGTAGTTGTAAGGGGGAAGACATCCAAGCCAAGGCCAGTAATTAGTGGAGTATTGCAGGGTTCAGTGCTGGGCCCTATTTTGTTGAATGTCTTCACTGGAGACATTGCAGAGGGGGTCAAGACTAAGATCAGCTTGTTCACGGATGACACTAAGATTTGTGCAAAAATGGACAATGAGGAAGGGAGGCAGGCACTCAGGGAGGTTCTAGCTTAACTCAAACACTGGTCTAGGGAGTGGCAGTTGTGGTTTAATGCCAAGAAGTGCAAGGACATGCACCTCGGAGACAGAAATCCCAAGAAAAGCTACTGGCTGGGAGGAGTGCAGGTAACAACTTCAGAGGAGGAAAGGGACCTGGGGGTAATAGTCAAAGGGATATGAAGGTATCAGTACAGTGTAGGAGGGTGGCAGCAAGGGCAAAGAGGATGCTGGGGTGCATTGCCAGAGGAATCACCTCTAGAAAGAAGAAGGTCATCCTGCCCTTGTATAGATCACTAGTGAGGCCACACTTGGAGTACTGTGTACAGTACTGGTGCCCATACCACAAAAAGAATGTAAGATTACTGGAGGTGGTGCAGTGCAGGGCTACAAAAATAATCATGAGACTAGGGGAGTTGCCGTATGAAGAAAGACTGAGAGAGCTCAACAGTGTATTTGCTGGAAGAGAGAAAAGAAAGAGTGGACATGATAGAGACCTTCAAGTACTTGAAAGGCATAAACAAAGTCAGAGAGGGAGAATTGTTCTGCTTAAAGGGGGAAGGGTCACTAAAGGGCACAGTCTGAAGTTGGAAGGGGAAGGTTCAGGAGGGAGATGAAGAGGCACTACTTTAAAGAGAGAGTGGTGGCAGGATGGAATGCACTGCTAGAGGAGTTAATCAAACTGAGGACAGTGGATAGCTTTAAGTGGTGCTGGAATAGAGTCAAGGGCAGGGTTAGTACAGACAAGAACACGAAGGGAGGGAACTGGGAAGGGGAGGAATGGAAGGGTTTGGGTTGGGGGTGGGGCAGCTGTAGTGATATGAAATGAAGAGCTGCACAATTATGCTGACTTGATAGACCTGTGGGCATTTTCATGCTGGCAATTTTGTGTGTTCATATTTGCTTCCTCTTTCTTCTGTATATCCCTCTAGATCTCTGTATTAGACCTGTTTATGATACACCTGTTTATACTATATAATTGTTTAACCTGGTGTTCTGTTCTCTTTTTATACTTGACTGGACATTTGTGTAAACGGGCTTTTTTGCTCACATACCTTTCAGTATAAAATAAAGATTCATTGATTCATTAAAAAGTGAACTGACAGACCTGAACCACAGCAGTTCTGTAAAATCCAAACTGGCCAGTCTGGGTGCAACATGTACAACTACTGCTGACCCAGTCACTCTGGTTTCACTATGTAATCTGACTTTTGCGTATATGGTCTGCTCCTGGAAGTCTGTTTTTCAACCCTTCCTTGGCATGGTTGAAAACTGAACCATCAGGATCAGACCAGATAGGTAAAAGCCAGACCAGATCATCTGGAGTGAGTGGATCAACAATAGTTGCACAAGCTGTGCCCAGTCCAGATTTTACAACTCTGTTCTGGGTCTGGTGATCTGGTTTTTACCCATACCCCACTGCAGTGATTTAGTGACATATTGTACAGATGGATGCAGAGTCTAACCCAGTGAAGATTGAAGTTTCAGAAAACTATTATGCTAAAAATGCCAAGACTCACTCAATTCCTGATGATCCACCACCCCCAAGTCACACTTTGGGTTAAGAACACAGTGTTGTATAAAATAATAACTAGAACACAACTGACTAGTTTGGTGCATTGAATATATTATTAACATTATTAAAAACAAAAGCTGGAAAAATAAATGCATACATCTGCGAGATTATATACATTAAATGTTTCTTCTGCAAAAAGAAAAAAAAAAGCAGCAGGCACCATCATCATTGACAGTCCACTGTGTTCTAAAGTATACAGCATGTTCAACAACGTGCTACTTTCTCCATGGAGAAACTGATACAGTTGAAATTCTAATAATACGAACATATGAACATACGAAATTTGCCAGCAGATAAAGGCCTAGAGGTCTATCAAGTCTGCTCGAATGTGCAGCTAGCACCCCTTATTCTGCAGCTGCCCCTCCCTTCCACCCTTCCCCTTCATTAACCCTTCCCCTTGTCCTGTCCCATCCTCGTTTGAAGCAGTCCACTGTTCTACTGCATACCACTTCTGCAGGTAACGATTCCACCCAGCCACCATCCTCTCTGTAAAAAGTGTCTCCTCATCTCCCTCCTGAACCTTCCTCTCTCCAGTCTCATATCATGGCCCCTGGTGCCCTCCCTCACTTCTTTGAACAGCCCTCTGTACCCATCTTGTTTATTCCTTTCATGTATTTAAAGGTTTCAATCATGTCACCTCTGTCTCTCTCTCCTCCAGTGAGTACATGTTCAACTCCTTCAACCTCCTCTCTCTATAAGTCCCCAGCCCCTTGATCATTCTTTGTCGCCCTGCGCTGCACCCTCCAGTAACTTAATGTCCCTCTTCAGATACGGACGCCAGTACTGCATGCAGTACTCCAGGTGTGGTCTAACTAATGACCTATACAGTGGCAGAATCACCTCCCCCTCCTCGAGGATATACCCCTTGCAATACAACCCAGCATTTTGTTGGCCTTTGCAGCTGCCTTCCTACATTGTGCCGAGTTGTTCATTGACCCTGTAATGAGCACACCCAGATCCTTCTCCTCCTCTGTCTGGGCTAGCTGCACTCCCTAGCTGGTAACTCCTCCTTGGGTTCTTCATCCCAAAATGCAGCACCTTGCACTTTTTGGTATTAAACCCCAGTTGCCAGGTGTCTGACCAGGTTTCAAGCTTTGCCAGATCATCCTGCAACCCCTGCCATCCCCCTAGGGCATCCACCACCGCGCCAACTTTGGTATCATCAGCAAACAGACTGATCTTGCTCTTGATGTCCCATGATATGTCTGCAATGAATATCCCAAACAACACTGGTCCCAACACTGAGCCCTGTGGGACACCGCTCGTCACTGCCCTTGGGTGTGAGAGCTCCCCACCCACCACCACCCTCTGTTGCCTTCCCTGCAGCCAGTTTCCTACCCATCTCACCAGCTTTGCACCTGCCCCTGTGCCTACTAACTTCCTTCCCAGCCTTCCATGTGGCACCGAGTCGAATGCCTTACTGAAGTCCAGATACAGGACATCCACTGCATGGCCCCTGTCCAGTAATAATAGAACAGACAAGTAATCACTAAATATCAGGTACTAGTGTCTTCCCCAGAACTGCCTGCCTGAGAAAATGAAGTTTGCATTTAACACTTTAAATGTGTTTGTTATTTGGGAACAGGCATCACTGGAACTCTTTGCTATGGAATATCTTACAAAGTAGCATGATGATTACTGCTAGAATGTAAGTGTCAAATGGCTTAATGAGGTGTTCATAGGGGCCGAGGACACAGCAGTGCTTATTTGTTTTGCAGAAAGCTCCAGGAAGTGTTTAACCCATTCTACTTCCAGTAGTTTTGTATGATGTCTACTTTCCACTGGTAACCTGACACAAAATGACTGCCAGAAGATAATGAATGAACTTTCTGTGTTTGCTGACTGTAGTGTAGAATGTCTGAGACTCTGCTGAGGGATGGCTCAATTAAGTCCTCAAGCCACAGAAAAAATAGTGCCGTCCAGCTCCTATGTACACACAGGCAGTGTAGTAATGCAGCTGCAGTAGAGTACTCTATTTTTTACACTTATCATGTTGTTTGGTAGCAAAAATGGAATCAGCTCTTTTCTGAATGCAAAATGTCTGCAGGGTTAAGCTCACTGCAGCCATAATAATGCTTTCCATGACAGAAAGTGTGGCTCCCAAACCATGGCTGGCTCAAAAGGGGCCAAAGTAAACTTCTGTGAAACAAAATTCATACCCCCACACATACATCATAAGCACGAATAACTAAGCATGCTGAGCAAACATGCATCAATTTAGAGGGGTTTCCTTCTCAGCCTACTGCCCAGGGTATTCTGTGATTCTCTTGGGAAGCAGAAACGTGTTCAGGCTTTCCTTGAAGGCTTGCATTATCTTCATTTCCACTGTCTGCTGTGTTTAGACCATTCCATAGGTTTATCACCCTCTGGGAGAAGAAGTACCTCTTAACATGACAACTGAGTTGATTACCCCTGCACTTCATGTCATGTCCCTGCATCCTGCTTAAGGACACCATATCAAACATCTTTGTCTGTTAGATCTTAACAATACCATTTCTTGAGTATGTAGAACTTCAGCTCATTTTTTCCAAGGTGAACATGTTAAGACCCACTATTATACAATGGCAGAAAAAATACTTCCCTGTGATTGACTGTCTGGCATGATTTACACATTGTAAATTGTAGCATCACCTACAGTAAAAAGTACCAGCAAGTCATGTGTGCCCAAGAGATGAATCTGACCCCAAATATCAAAACAAAATGCTGCCATGTTAAATCCCCACTAAACTAGTAGCGCGTTGCCGAGGAGAAAATCATTCATGAACGGGTTACATATTTTCAGTCACCTGTGTGGAAAACATTTTTTATGATACTGCTGTTATCATAGCAGTAGCACAAAGTTAGTTATATCCTGAAATGAGGGCTGTAAACTGTTGTATTTTGTCTGCAAAAAACTGAAGCAGTGATTCTAGGCATGTCCTCTACCGAGCCACTAAGGCTAACTCTAAGGCTCCACAAACCACATGCCTGGAATCACGGCTTCAGTTTTTGCACACAAAATAGAACAGTTTACAGCCCTTATTTCAGGATATAACTAATGTTATGCTACTCTATGCTGACAGCACTATCAGAAAATAGGTTTTACAGGGCATGGCAGCAATCAAAATTACAAATACTTTCACTGGTTCCTCTCACAGTCATCCTCGTCAGCCTCCATTGACGACATTCCTCAGTCCTACCTCTGTAGTGGAGCTACTTCCTCCCCGATCCAAGTACAGCAGTGCCATTCAAAATAAAGTAAGAAATGAACATTGTAAAAAACACAAAGTACTCAGCTCCCAGTGGAGCTGGACAGACACACTCTACCCTCTAGCCTGTACTACCAGCCCCCTAGCAATACCCTAGCAACTGGGCTATTTCTTGCAGTGCAGCAATACATGCAGTAAAAATCATTTAAAATGTTAAAAAAACCTTTTCTTTATTTTACTTATGTCACAAAAGAGGGGGGCACTGTATAATTTCAATACACCATTCCAGGGTATGGGTGATGCTGGGATCTATCACTTCTGGTGTGGTTTACTCACTTGGCCTGCAGCCTCATGACTAAATCACACCAGGCATGGTAAATACTAGCATAACCCACACCCTGTCATGGTATATTGCTTAAGCATCTCACAGATTCTGTCCCACATACCCCTGCTCATGATCCTTTTGGTAGTCCTGAGTTGTACGTCTCACTTGCTTCAATATTGTATTGAGGGAAACAGAACTCCATGCAGTACTCCAGGTGATGCCTGACACAGCCTTGTAAAGTGGCTGGATTACTTCCCCTAAACTGCTGGTCACTCCTCTTTTAAAGTACCCCAGCATTCTTACAGTCTAGTTGGCAGCAGCTGCATACAGCTTGCAACTGGAACATCAGAATGTGATGGGAGACAAAGGATGCCAATCCAGTCTGCCCATCTCTGCCTAATACAAGAGTGATGGTCCTATTGATCATCCACCCCTTGTTTCTCTGTCTTATCACCTCAGCCCCTGATCATATCAAGCCTGTGCTTATCCCAGCCTAGTTTGAATGCTCCGTTTTAGCACATAGATACCACCTCACTGAGTAGGCTGCTTTAACCCACCCTCTACTCTTTCTTTGAAAAAGTACTTTCAGACATACCTCCTGAACTTCCCATCTGCCAACTTCAGGCGATTTCCCCTCACATATTTGCTTGCACTTATGGTGAAAATTAATTCCAGTTTAACCTGCAATCCCCTCCTTGGGAGTGCTTACTTGGACCACCTGCCAACACTGACAAATTCCTGTATGGCTCTTTTGCTCAACCATGTGTGTGCTATGGTGACAGAGTACAAAGTACAAAGTAAAACAAAGTTTATTGTTTGGTGAAAAATGCCTTTACAAAATTTACAGATCACAGAGTAATTAATATATAATTAAACAATCAGAAAACCATCTGAGTAATAGCATTATCATAAAGGTTAATACAACCTGTTAAAATTCTTTTAACATTAAAATCGATGATATACCTTCAATTATAGCTATTTCAAATATCCATACATTTCCTATAATTTTATTCTTTTTAAATAGTTCACTAATCATTCAAGAACTGTCATATTCTTTGATGTTAAAAGCTCTGTTATAATACCTATTTTGTCATGTGGAGTTGTATAATTTTTTAATAGTGGACTCAACCAATATTTCCTTTGCCTTTCAAATTTGGGGCAATACAATACTACGTACTCTAGGTCATCCTCTACCATGAGGCCACAGTTGCAATAAGGATTTGTGACACCATTGTGCTTTTGCTGATAAAATATATAATTTGAATTGTACAATTCCATTCTAAATTTGGTAAATAACCCTCTTTCACCCGGGTGTATTAATTTCACTAAATATAGTTCTAGACTGTGAAGTGTCTTAATACATTTGTACCATCTAAAAAGTTTAGATTTTTTATTTTTCTAGCATCTTTCATAAGTTCTGTGTCACGAACCCTGATTCCAACAGTTTTGTTTATTTCCCTAAATGGTTTTTGGTAACTTTTATATAACAGGGATCCCAGACTTAATGGCAGGATTAATTCTCTTATTTCTTTAATGAATGGAAATATAAAGCCCCTCAGATTATATTCAACCGCTTCTTCTATACAAAGTCTAGGAAGACAAGTTTCAGGTAATAAAAACAATTTCAAAACATGGTTAATTCTAAATATTTGAGCCATCGATGCCAAATAATATTGATCAAGTTCTCTACGTACCACCTCAATAGGAATTGAGTTAGGAACACTTAGGATATACCTGTACATTTTATTGAATATGTTTTTAAAGGCTTAATATGGTCATAAGCCATATTTCAGCTCCATATAAAATACTTGTTTTTAATTTAATATTTATTACCTTCAAAATACCTAAAATACTTAGATTCCCAAATTTATCTCAAAATCTTTTAAAGGCATTAAATGAAGTATTCAATCTGGCTTTAAGTAGTAGTATGTGCTTATTCCAGGTTACATTCTCTGTGCATCTTATTCCTAGATAATCATAGTACTTTATCGTTTGTATTTTACTTTTGTTAACATATAATGTAGCTACCTTGAGCTGTTGGTTTCCAAATATTAGCAAATTAGTTTTATTATTGATTACCAGTTTTGTTTTCCTTGCACAACCTTGCAAAATGATTTAATTCCCTTTGCATGCCTAAAATAACATTGACATTAACACTAAGTTGTCTGCATAGGCTAGACACGTGAATTTTGCATGGCCTATCATTGGTGACTAGAACTCTAGATTTCCTAGCTCTTCTATTATTGAATTAATGTATAAATTAAAAAGAAGTGGGGCCAAAATACAGACCTGTCTGACCCCCTGGTTTGTGCGTATTTTAGAAGATAAATCACCATTCTGACTGTATTGTACTTGTATCCAAGTGTCTTGGTGAAGGCATATCAATGTATCTAGAAGATCTGGATCTATGCCATACTTAATTTTTGCCACAGAAAAGGCCTATTAACAGTATCAAATGCTGTTTTTAAACCACAAAACAGCAATAACATTCTTTGTTTTTTGATCTTAACATACTTCCAAATGAAATGTGATAAAACAAAACAGTGTTGTAATGTAGATCTATTAGATCATAATCCATTTTGAAATGTACTTATCATTTTTCATAGAAAGGGTAGTGGATGCATGGAACAGCCTACCTCAGGAAGTGATGGATATGAATACAGTGCAGGGCTTCAAACAGGCATGGGATAGACATAAAGGAGCAATACAGATGAGTATGAATAAAGAGACCATTGACAAAGTAAAGGATTATGGTACATTCATAAGGTAGAAAAAATGGGTAGACTGGATGGGCCTTGTGGTCGTTATCTGCCGACAACTTCTATGTTTCTATGTTTTGTTTCTTCCACCCATTCTTGAATCCTTTTTAATATTATTCTTGTAAACAATTTCAGAGAAGAGTCCAAGAGACTTATAGGCCTGTACATTGTAGGGTCATTGATATTCCCTTATTAAATATCGGACAGATGTTACTACCGAACCAAGTTTGTAGGAACTGTCCTCCTTGGATGTAGCTATTGAAAAGAATATGAAAAAATTGGAATCCACCAACTGGGGTATAATTTGTAAACTTCCACTATTATATTATCAGGGCCAGGGGCTTTGTTTGTAGCCATATCCCTTAATGTTATCCAAATATCTTTTTGATAAACATATATATATATATATATATATATATATATATATATATATATAATATGCAAAATACTTTGTTAATGCATCAGTTAGGGTTTTCTACAGTGAAAAAGTGACTAAATTGATTTTAGGGTTCCCACCCTTGCATCCCACCACCAGCCTACCCCCACCAATAGACATCAGGGTGTGTGTTGGTGTTATTAGTCCTAACTCTCACACCATCCCATGTGAAAACAAGCTGAGGTGGTGCAGTGTAAGAGAATGGGTGAGAGTTAGGGCCAACAACCCAACATACACCCCGATGCCTGTTGGTTGGGGCGGCTGAGGGTGGGTGTAAGGATGGGAACCTTAAATCAAATTCTCATTTTTTTCACTGTAAAACCCTAACTGATGCATTAACAAATTTTTGCTTAGAATTTCCTTAGTTTTAGAAAGAATAAAAAGTAGAAAGTTAGCAAGTTGGTGGGAGTGTGGGGCCCAAGGACCCCACGCTCCCACCAACTTGTAAATGTTGGGCCACATTACACAGCTGATGACTAAAAAGTACAGTGACAACAGCACAACCAGCCACTAAACAAATATGAATGTAGACTTTCCTGTGAAAGTCAGGAAGAAAAAGATAGCATTCTGGAAGTATAAGGAAACACAGAAGGAGCAGGACAGAGAGCTGTACCAGTTAAGACAGAAGGAAGCAGGGAGGGAAGTCAGAATAGCAAAGGCCCAAACTGAGGAAAAGATCGCCAACTCAGTTAAGAAGGGGGATAAAACCTTTTATAGGTACATCAGCTAGTGTAGAAAGACAAAGGGAGGGATAGTGAGGCTGAATAGAATGAACGGTGGGTGGGCAGAGGGGGACAGTGAAAAAGCAGGGATACTGAATGAATATTTCTGCTCAGTATTCTACAGAGAGGAGAAGTGCCTAATCAATTAACAGAAGCACTCTTGATAGGGGTCGATCCCAGTCCTTTCACAGAAGAAAGGGTTCTGCAAGAACTCCTAAAACTGAAGGTGGACAAAGCAATGGGTCCTGATGGAATTCACCTCAGAATTCTAAAATTAAAGGGAGAACTAGTGAAACCACTGGCTACTCTTTTAATAAATCATGGGAGGATGGTGTGGTACCCGAGGACTGGAGGAAGGTGGATGTGATTCCCTTCACAAAGTGGGACCAAGACAGAGGCATAAAACTATAGACTCTCAGTCTGACCTCTGTGGTAGAAAGTGATGGAGTCACTTCTGAAGGAAAGAATAGTTGAGTACCTAGAGGCCAGTGGAGTACAGGACCCAAGGCAGCATGGGTTCTGGCGGGAAGGTCATGTCAGACGAATCTAATAGATTTCTTTGACTGGATGACCAAAGTAGTAGACCAGGGAGGGCTGTGGACATGGCCTACCTAGACTTTAGCAAGGCATTTGACACAGTCCCACACAAAGATTAATAGTTAAATTAACCAGCCTGGGAGTGGGTCCCAGGGTGGTAGCCTGAGTAAAACATTGGCTGCACAACAGAACACAGAAGGTAATTGTAAATGAAGTCCACTCTGAAGAAAGAGGGGTTACTAGTGGGGTACCGCAGGGTTCAGTATGGATCCAGTCCTTTTAATGTCTTCATCAGTGACATTGCAGAGGGACTGGAAGGAAAAGTATGCCTTTTTGCAGATGACACAAAGATCTGCTACAGGGTTGATACACAAGGAGGCATGGAAAGGATGAAAAGGGACTTGGCAAGGTTGGAAGAATGGTCAGAAGTATGGCAGCTAGGATTCAATGCAAAGAAGTGCAAAATAATGCACCTGGGAAACAAGAACCCAGGGGAAGAATACACAATGGGTGGGGAGGTAGTAACAACAACAAAAACAGAAAGGGAACTGGGGGTAATCATATCAGATGACCTTAGGGTTAGCAATCAATGTGAGAAGGCAGTAGGGAGGGCTGGGGGTACACTGAGATATATAGGGAGAGGCATCAGCAGCAGAAAACAGGAAGTTGTTATCCCTCTGTACAGACAGTTGGTGAGACCCCATCTGGAGTACTGTGTCCAGTTCTGAGACCTCATCTCTGCAAGGACATAGACAGGATAGAGGTAGTCCAGAGGAGGGCAACTAAAATGGTGCAGGGTCTGCAAGAGAAGCCATATGAGGAGAGACTAAAGGAGCTTAATATGTATACCCTTGAGGAAAGAAGGGAGAGGGAGACATGATAGAAACTTTTAAATACCTCAGTGGAATCAACAAAGTCCAAGAGGGTACCATCTTTCAGAAAGAGACTTACAAGAACAAGGGACACAATTTAAAGATAGAAGGAGGGCAGTTCAGGGGCAATGTGAGAAGTATTATTTCACAGAGAGGTAGTGGATGCATGGAACAGCCTTCCTGAGGAGGTTATAGGGGTCTAAAACTGTGGGAGATTTCAAGAATGCATGGGACAGACATAAGGCAATTCTTGTGGGGGGTAGGAAGAAATAGGCTGTTGGTTAACTAGGATCTGCGGCCTATCCTGTAGGTAGGGAAATGGGCAGACTAGATGGGCCTAGCGGTCCTTATCTGCCATCAAAGTCTATGTTTCTATGTAGAAGAATAGAAAACGCTGTCCGCAAAACAGTAAGTGCGCCATGCAATGTCTCTGCAAAAAATAAATTGTCCGAGATGTAAGCACCACAATTCACAGCTACAGAACATCTCATCAGCACTCTCCAAATTTCAGGTGAAAATACCAAACCATCTCCGAGATATAACATGTTACAGTTTGAAATTTGTATTCGTCAGACTGACACAGTTGCATACCTGTTGACATTTAACACACACAACTGGCAACTACATCCATGACACTAAGGCTAGGTATTCAACCAATTTCAAGACACCACCACAAGCAAAACGCTGTCCGCAGAATGTAAAATGTTTCATGCCATATCTCTGGCAATTTTTTTTTTTCCTGACACATAATCAGTGTAGTTTACATGCACAGGACATGCCGTAAACACCATCCAAATTTCAAGTAAAAAGACCAAACCGTTTCTGAAATATAAAATCTTAAAATTTGGTAAAATTTCCCTAATTATTCCATTATAAAAGATGTGGCCATCTTGTCCTGCCCTCACCGTCAAAGATGGCGATTAAAGAATCTCACGATCAAAGAATTGGCAGACTCACGACCAAAGAATTTGCAGGCTCATGAACAAAGAATAAAAACTTTTATAATTTACAAAATTGAAAGAATTGCAGTAAACCACCACCATGGTTCGACAGAACAAAGCTCTCTGAGCAAAACCCACCCTCATTTGACTTCCTAGGGCATCCCTGGGCTAAAAAATTGATTTTTCAATCTGGCCATCTCGTCCTACCCTCACGATGCATGATCGCGATCAAAGAATCTCATGATCCAAGAATTTGCAGGCTTGCAATCAAAGAATTTGCATGGTCATGACCAAAGAATAAAAACTAGTGTAATTTACAAAATTAATACAATTGCGGTAAACCACCACCATAGTTCATCAGAACGAAGCCCCCCTGAGTAAAAGCCACCCTCATTTGTCTTTCTAGGGCACCCCTGAGTTGAGAATTTATTTTTTTCAGCTGGCCATCTCATCCCTCACTCCCAATTCATGATTGCAATCAAAGAATCTGGTGGTGAAAGAATTTGCAGGCTCATGATCAAAAAATTCCTAGCTCTGAACAAAGAGTTGGGGGGACATGTACCTGTACTGCCCGCGATCGGGCTGGTGGGGGGCACAGGGAGTGAGTTGGGGCCAGCCAGGTGGTAGCTGCTGTGTTGCGCCTGCAATGCAGCAGCTCACCTGTGGGTGGCCCTTGACTTGCCTTTTTTTGGCTCAAGATCGTGTACGCAGGTTGGTTATGCTGATAACAACTCTGCGCAACCCGACTGAATATCGGGTTGCGCAGGTTATGCATGGATCCTCCCCCTCCTGTTGAGCATGCATTCATTTGCATTGCTCTCTAGCGCAACCTGGTGCCAGTGGCGTAACTGCCTCCTGCTGAATATCGCAGAATGGCGCATTTTGGACTTGCACATGGCGCAACCCTGTTGCGCATGGCGCAACCATTTTGAATATCTGGGCCTATATGTCTAAATTCAGTGTCCAGTAAAGTTAGTTCCAGTCCAATAAATTAAAGTGAAATGTATTTATTACTTATAATTCCATGCTAACAGACTATGACAAATTTACATAGTAAAATCAACAGGCTTAATCAATGAATCAATCGGTAAAAAAAATGCGTGCAACAAAACTATATTTTACCTGAGGCCAGGGAGAACAGCTACAACATTGTGACATCTTGCTATCTTCTAAAAATCCTGTCACATTCTTATGTGGCTATCATTTTTATATAGCAACTATCACATAGAATGCTACCATGATGTGAGACTCCATGACATGAGACACAGAGACTGACTGGAACTTTCCAATAGTTTGAAAAAATAGTTTAAAATACAATTTAAGAAAGTTACAAGAGAGGAAGTGTGATGACCACAAAATGCTCCCTTACTTTCCAGGGGTCTGCATTAGAATAGAACAAAACATTACAACTTTCAACCTATATACCCTCTGACTGACATCAATGCAAAAAGTTTGCTTTATAGGAACCATCACTAAGCAACATAGCCACAATTTCCTTAGATTCAATATATAGGTATATTCCATTTTAACTACAGACAAAAACATGCTGTGTAGCACAATGAAAATTCAAAGGAGACAAGATAGAAGTCTACAGCAGCTGTACTGGTCTGTTAATTAGGTAAAAACAAGCACTTTACAAGGCAGCATTCACCATATTTATAGTCTGACAGTTTACAGTGTAACAGAATGTATCACTCTAAATACCGAAGAAACTTCAAAAAGTAAGTTATTGATGATTGTGACATGGCAAAAAAAAATCAATCGTAAAGCAGAAAGGTGATAGGAGGAATACCGTCAGCTTGTACAGGAGCAACACGGCATTATGAGACGACAATGCCGTGTTGCTTCTGAACTACCCAAAATAGCCACTGGAGGAAAAAAGAGCAGTAAAATGAAAAAGCAGAGGACAAGAAATCAAAGGGAGCAAGTTGTGAAGTAGAAAGTAGGTGCACTACAGAAGTAGTACGAGCAGTGTTAGTGAGGGACTAGGAGAAAAGATAGAATGAGGGAAGGAAGGAAGAAATATAGAGAGGGAGAGAAAGTCAAAAATGTTCAGTTTATGTGGAGAAACAGTAATGAAGCAATGGGTAGATGAAGGAGAGACCACGGAGCAACAAATGGAAAGATTCCAAAGGACCAAAAATACAAGACCTGTCACACAGAGAAGACAGGAACCTGCACCAGAAGTAGTCAGGAAGATAGGATGGAACAGAATGGAAGACACAGGAGCACACAGAAGATCTGGAAACTAATTGCGTTTCTTTTTTTTTTTTAATCCTCTTTATTATTTTCAAAAACTTAGACAAACACACATATACCTGGCAAAGCCAGGGTACACAGTCCCAAACTGACTGTGAGAACTACATACAAACCCCTATATACATACACAGCACAGGGAACCACCCTCCAACATTTTCTTATACATGTACAGTGTTTTTGTCTCGGAGTAACAGGGTCCATAAATAAATTTGATCAAGGGAAAAATAACCCCTATAACCCACCTCCTGTTTCTCCCATGAGGGCTTCAAATCATGAACTCTTCCTTGAGTACAACCCCTCAAGGTGGTATCTCCTTGCTGTGTCCCCTGGAAAGAGAGAGAGAGAGAGAGAGAGTTCCCATCCTATCACCTATCTTTGCAGACCAAGAGCATCCAACTAACTCTTTATGCATACCCTGAACCCTTCCACAGTAACAGCTTGTCTAACCACTCAAACCAAAATCATTCTAAATATCTCTGCAACATATTCCAGCATAGCCTTCTCCGGCTAATCACATCTCGACAGACAGGCCTGAGTCTGAGCAACTTTACTCAGCAGTGAGTAAATCGCATCCACTTTTGACCATCTTTTAGCATATAGCCCTTTCTTACCCTCCGAGGCAAGATACCTCTGTATTTTACCCAAAGCCCCAATAAGATCTCTCACCCACTGATCATATGTATACACCTGATCATCTTTCCAATGTTGCAGTACGAAGGATTTGACAATCGCTGTCATTAAAGAAAGGTGATATTTAGGTGTACTGCCTGAGACTTGTGAAAAATCACCTAGGATGGAGATCTCTGGCATTATAAATTCTGAATAATCCATCAGTGGGTCCATACATTGTTTGATTTCAACCCGGAAGGGTGCAATTTTACTACACTCCCACAACACATGTAGAAGATCCCCTGTTTCACATTCACATCTAAAGCACAGGTCTGTCTGTCTGTCTGAGGTGTCTATCACATAGTTTTACAGGGGTAAAATACATATTAGAGACAATAAAATATTGCATACTCTGTACTTGGGTATGGATATGTACTAATTACTCTTCCATATATTGTCCCAGTTCAGAGTCCCAGGGGCCATCGTCCTGACCCAATATGCCACTTTTACAGGAGAGTTCAGACTAAAATGGTCCAAGAGCACTTTATATACTTGTGACAAAGCTTTAGATAATGGATCAGCATCCTTCAATTTATCCCAGGTGAAGGAATTATCCGTAAAATCCCCTAACCTTTTCCCCATCCCTTCTAACATGCGTGTGATTTGCAGCCTTCTAAAAGCTGATATTTCTTCAGATCCAGCTGGAAGAACCACTCTATTACCCTGGATCACATCCCTTATCTTCAGACCTATTAACTGCACTGCCCACTTTTTAGTAATTACTTGATCCCCAATTAGTAAATTAGGATTGCCCAACACAGGTTGTTCTCTAGCCTTCATTTGGTTCCTTCTCTAGACTGGAGTAAGGAATGACCACCAGGCTTGTGCTGACTTCACAATTGGATTCCAGGATATCTTTTTAGGGCCCCTTTCTATGTTAGCAAATAGAAATGCCTCCGATGAGAGTCCAGTCCTATAACATTTGCCTCTCAATTTGTAGCCAAGTTGGTACATAGGACTCCCGTTCTAAACTTCTACTCCACCGAATCATGAGCCCCAACTGTCCCACCACATAATATACATGGAGATCAGGCAATTTAATCCCTCCCATCACATATGGCAGACACAGAATACTATGCTTTTTCCTTGGAGGTTTAGCGTTCCATAAAAATTCCGGTAGGAGCTTCTTACTTCTATTAAACCAAGTTGCAGGAATGCAATATGGGGCTAAATATACTGGATACAGTAACCTGGGCAATAAATTCATCTTGATGGACCCAGTCTAGCTGCAAAATTCAAAGGGAGCTTGTTCCATCTTACCATATCCCCCCTAATCGCTGACAGTACCCCCTCCATATTTAATGCAGCACCCTCTTCAAAATTAGATGTAATCCAAACACCCACATTTTTCAGCTTATCCACCTTCCATTGTATCTGTAGTAGTGTAAAATCTGCTCTACATACATAGGGTGTCAAAGGCAAAATCTGGGTCTTAGCCAAATTTAGTTTATAATTCGCAACTTTAGAGTATTTCTCTATTAAATCTATTGTTCTTTTAAAACTTGTTGGCGGGTCCTGTAAGTGGAGAAGTATATAGTCAGCTAAAACTGAAAATTTTAGCTCCTGCCCCGCAATGTTAATCCCCTTTATTTGTGCATCAATATTAATAGCTTTCAGCAGAGGTTCCAAATATATATTAAATAAAATCAGCGAGAGGGGACATCCTTGACGGGTCCCATTTTCTAAATGAATCTCCCGAGAAACATAACCATTGCATAATACTCTAGCTGTTGGAGCTGCATACAGATTTTTGATACCTCTTATCAGGCCCTCTGGAAAACCCATCTTTTCCATTGTAACAAAAAGAAAGGGATGGGAGACCCTGTCAAAGGCCTTTTCCACGTCTAAGGATATCAGAGCTAGGGGTAGTTGAGAGTCTGGCGCATAGCTAAGTATATGGTATAGCTTCCTAAGGGCATCATGTGTGCTCCTCCCTGGCATAAAGCCCACTTGTTCATGACTAATTAAAGCTGGGGAAATGCTCAATATTCTATTAGCTAAAATTCTAGTAAGAATTTTAATATCTTGATTCATCAGAGCTATAGGTCTATAATTGCCTGGTATATCCCTAGGTTTATCTGGTTTGGGAACAAGTGTGATATATGCCTGGTACAGTGGAGCATGACACACCCCTTCTCACATTATGGTATTAAAAAATTCTTGGAGTATAGGAAGTATCGTTTGTATATGCACCTGATAAAACTTGGCCGTGAGCCCATCTGGCCCCAGGGTTTTACCATGGGGCAAAGATTTGACCACCTCCATTATCTCTGATGCCCTTATGGAGGCTGCTAACTTGCTAGCCTGTGAGAGGTCTAAGACTGGAAGCGGCACTCCCTCCAGAAATGTTCTAATTTCCTCCTCACTAGCACCATCCTTTGCTTGATAGATTTCTTTAAAATGAGATGCAAAAGCATTCACCATTTCCTGGGGGTCTGTTAAATGTCATCCGGCATATTGTATAGAAGTAACTGTTCTATTAGCTTCCCATTCCTTAACCCTAGCTGCTAAAAAATGCCCAGGTATATCTCCCTGCATTAAATATTTAGCCTTAATCTTTTCCAACCAAAATTCCACTTTCCCATTCAGGATATCCTCCATTCCCCCTCTCAAATTTTTAAGTTCTGTGTCAATTTCCCCAGAGGACCCTTCCAATGGGGACAACGATTCAATTGCCCCATAATAAATTCCTCCTTTGCCCTTCGCAGTCTATTTCTTTGCGCTGCCAGGCCCTGCTCTACCCCTGCGTATAGCACCTTACAAGTTGGCCACTCTAACCTTTTGTTTTGTAGCGTGGGTAACTGTTGCTGGATAATCTCCAGGAGGGCTTCCTCTAATTTTCCACGAACTGAAGCCACCTCTAATAAAGAATCATTTAATCTCCATCTATGCGGTCTAGGAGGGGTAGGAACCGGCTCCCATCTCAAGTGAATAGGGGAGTGATCCGAAAAAACTCTACCCTCAGTAGTCACTTCCTTAATCTCCCTAAGTGCCTCCCCATTTACCAAAAAGAAGTCAATACGAGATTGACTCTTGTGGGCTGCTGAGTAAAACGTCATATTGCTGCCCCCGTAGAGCAAGTCCTGATCGGGTCTACTAAAGCCATAGCCTCCATTAATCTATTCAGGACAATCTGAGCCCTAGACTGAGGCCCGCTAGACAGTGGAATCCTGTCCTCCAAATTATTAGAACAAATGTTCCAGTCCCCTGCCAAAATAAGGAAGTTTTGGGACAGCACAGCAATATCCCTCTCTAGTGAAGCAAAGAAATCAGGGCTAGGGGGAGTTGGGCCATAAATAGAGGCCACTGTTAATGCCTTACCAAACAAGGTACCAGAAAGATATATCCCTCTGCCATCCTCCCTAGCAATTACATGCTCCACCTTGTACAGACAAGTTTTCTTTATTAAAATCACCACACCCCCTGGATGCCTTTTCCTTACCCACCCCAAAAGATTGACCCACCCACAATCGTTTGAGAAAACTCACCTCCTCTGTTAATAAGTGGGTTTCTTGCAAGGCAACAATGTGAGCCCCCAGCTGTTCAATATGTCTAAGGATTACCATTCTCTTCCGTTTACCCCCAAGTCCCTTAGTGTTCCATGAAAGAATTTTAACCCCTGCCATTCTGAGATCTGAAACTTATTATAATCAAGCCTTCATTTTGCACATGTTCTTGGTCTGCTAACCCCTCTCTCTCTATAGTGGACTCTCTCTCCTTCCTATCCCCATAAACCCACCCCCCACCCCCTTGCCCCCGATCCTGAGATCGCCCTCCTTTCAAATCTCGATTCATGGATGAACCTCTTTCCGCACCCTTCCTCCGCCCCTCCAATTATCTAAGCATCTCCAAGTACCCACCCCATATCTAAAAACAACTAGAACACATTTACATCTAATCTTATATCCCACTTTCCTTCTTACTCCAACCTTCCCCTCCCCATCTGCACCTCTCCCTCCAGGTACCAAATCTGCCCCTATACCTCCTAAACAAATATGTTTAACTTTCCACCCTGGGGCTTCAACCAGAACAATAAATCAACCCTTCCAGCTAGCTCCTCAATCCTTATATCTCAACTAAACGGGGTATCCCTTCTACACATTACCATCTATCGATAAATCCCCAAACATTCCTTTCTACCCCTGTAATAGCTTCGACACCCTTCCTGGGATAAGGGCCCCATCTCCCTTCCTTCATCGATTGTATATCACTCTACCGGTCCCACTCTTCCCCGCTTAACTTAATCTCTCAGTGGGGGGGTTCCCTTAACCTTTAGAACTATATGCTAAACCCAACAAGACCCCTCAACTTCCCACCACATATTACCCTATCTTCTAGTCCCCACCAACCCTCCTCCCATCTATCACACTCCCACCTGCCTCAAACCCTGAAGTTCTGAATGAGGATCCATCTCCTTTCACCCCGAGATTGGCCCACATTAACAAAACAAGTAGGTCTTAAATAATTCAACATATCTTATAAATCATTCATAATGAAAACCCTGAACATCAGGATAAGTTTGCCTTATCCCTTAATTGTCCACAGTCCCAGTCCTCAGATCAATCCTGCCTCTTCCTTTTCAACCCAAGATTCAGATCGGCACTTTAAATAGCTCTGGGAGTTCCATGCACAAGCCCTCTAGGGCATCTCTTGCAGTCAGGTATCTCTTCTCCCCAGTCTGGAGCCGTACCATCAAAGTTGCGGGGTATTGTAAACGGAATTTAATTCCTGCGAGGTAAAGCTTCTTCTTGATCTTGGAATACTCCTTCTGCTTCTCCCTAACCGTTAATGTCTGGTCCAGAAACATCCACAGCGATGCACCATTCCATTGCAGTGTCTTCTTCTGTCTTGCAGTAGCCAGTACATGGGACTTTTCTTTATAATTCAGGAATCGCATAATTATCACCCGTGGCCTAGCACCCGGAGGTGGGGGGATATCTCTTGGAGCCAGGTGGGCTCTCTCCAAATTGTAAGCTTCCCCAAAAGGAGTAGGGCCCAACAACTTAAACAATAAATCTTGCAAAAAGGAAACACAGTCCGACCCTTCAGCCCTCTCTGGAAGCCCTGCCAGTATCAGGTTGTTCCTCCGGCTTCTGGACTCTTGGTCATCCATCCTCTTTTCTAGCTTTTTAACTTGTTTTCTTATGGCCACTAGCTCCTAATCCATTGTGTAAACCTTCCTTTCCTGGGAGGAGATCCTTGCTTCTGCATCCCCCATTTGTTGTGCTTATGAATGTAATGCAGGCTTCACCTCTGCAAAATCAAGCACCAAGCCTTGTAGCAGTTTTTTAATTTCCTGAATATCATCATAAGCCTTAACAACACCCCCTTCCTTATCAGAATCCCCATCTTGCTCGTTCCGGTCAGGGGATAGGGGCTTAGGCCTTTTAGCTGCTGGTATTCTCGCTGCAAGAGGCTCCGTAGCCTCTACTTCCATACTGATGCTGCGAGATGGCCTTTTACTTCTGCTGCAATCGCACTGTCTGTACACTCACCGCCGCTTCCTTGCAGCCCTCTTCTCCGCGACTTAACTCCTGGTCAAGCCCGCTGCACCACCACAACTGGTACCCGGCATTTTAACTCACCGCTTACCGGTACCGGAGACTTTTAAAGCTTTAATTCATTTCGGGGCCTAGGAGCAGCGCGGAACACGTCTGTTCAGACTCGGCTCATCACGTGATCTGGAAACTAATTGCATTTCAAGAAGTTCACGGTGTATGGGACCATTAATTTCAATTACCCAGCCGCAAGTACTGACACAGGAGAGAGGAGAGAGAGTCAGTAAATGTGAATAGTGAAAATAAGCGAGTATTATAACCCGAATATAATCATACAAAGAATAGGAGCAAAGGGGGGGGCAAAAGTAAGCTAGCTATATGCAAATGAAAGACACAGCTAGATCATGATGCAGTGAAACAGCAAAGCAGCGGTCATCCTAGGAATGAGAAAAAATGAACAGCCGCTGAGAAACGTTCCCAATGTTGCGAAATCGTTATGAAACTCATAATTGTAGTAGTATATGAAACAGAAAAAAAACATATATGTATGTAACTCAGGTTCAATCACAGTTCTGAAAGTAAGAGGAAAAATCACAGCACAGCATATCAGTCTCCTAGTATTTTGTCTTCTATGACTAGTAAGATGTGCACTCCATAATAACCATGCTGATGTCCATGTTACAAGCGCAGTAGTCCCCTCCGAAGGTGGCATCTAATGGAGATTTAATGCATGGTTGGACCATTGAACGCACTCAGCCTCTGGCCTCGCGCCACAACGATCCCAACCATGCATTAACTCCCCATTAGATGCCACCTTCGTCGTGGATTAATGCTTAGATAGACATCCAGCTGTGGTGTGTAGTAATGCTTATATTTTGATTAACTGCATATTATGTTAATATGAAATGATTAGCTAGGATCTCCAGGTATCTGTCTGAATTATCAACATGACTGTTACTCCTTAATTTGCAGTTTATTATTGTATTTCCAAGGGCCTGATTTTAGAAGGTGGACACAGAGTTTGCATCAAGCCCTGTGTCAACTGTACAGTTTGGTGTAGCTGTGGCAAACCCCTTTGCTGTAATGCAACCCGATTTTAAAAGGGTTGGTGCAATTGTGTCATCTTCTGCAGTTCACGGCAGCTTGTGCCAAAGCTTTGGTGCAAGCCCCATAATCGAGGTCCCTGCATGATGCAAACTTAGACCAGAGGGAGATGGTCTAACTTTGCTGCATTCTACACAAGGGATTTGTGTCCTGGATTTGTGGCTGCCGGCTTTGTAAAATCGCAAATTCCCCACTGTTGCATCAAACTCTCTGATGCAAGTCCCTTGCATTCCTCTAATGCCATTTTAAAACTGGGCCCAAAGATTTCTAATATACTAAGCACCCCAGTACTTCCATTGATTTAAGATTAAGAGCTAGATTTTCAAAACTCATGATGGATGCATAAGTCCCTGTTTCAGATACAACATATTTTTAACATTGCAATGCATTTATAACATTTTCCTGGCTTTATGGCACAAAAATGGTTCATGAGTCATTGTTTTGACATGTGCATTAATCTTGGTGTGCTTCTCATGGCACTTGCATTATGAAGTTAACCCATGTATGCTTTGCTTTAACAATTCTTTTCACAAATCTTTGACAATTCAGCCATATAAGTTTAGATCAAAAACATGTATGATACTTTTATGATAATTTTTGAAACAGCACATCATTTTCATAATCTATTTAACTGTCAACATACCCTGCTTAATTAAAGTAATACCATATAATCCACATACAGGAGTATGACACCAACCTGTTTTCTACCCTGGTAGAGTGAAACTCTTCCTTTTTAATTCACGCACTGAGTTATGTATATAGATTTTTAAAAGGAATGATCCTGAAACAAGATCCTGCTTACAAAGAACTTGAGAGTTCCAAAGCTCACACTGAATATTGACTCATTAGGTATTACAAGTATTACATTTTCTATATCTTTATTTATACATAATGTAGTCATTTTTTTAATTAGATGTTCCTGTTCAAGGAGTTGAAAGATACCTTAAAATAAATGAAAGTGGCATAGATCTCTTGTTTTTATAATTTCCATATATTTCTCTAAAATATAATGTGCAAAGGGTCAGGCACAGATGCAAATATGTGCAGCACCTACTGTATGTCTACATCTGCCATAACGTGTCAAAGCATCTCGCAGCAGTAGTCAGAGATATGAGTCCCAGTAAAACTTTAGATACAGTATATCCAGATATTGACTGATTGTTGATTGATTGATCGATTTGATAGACTGCTTGATTAATTGACTGACTGAAAATTTGTAACTAGGAAAGGCATACTGAGCCATGTCTTATTTTCAAGTGTGACCAAGGGAGGGGTACAGGAAAAAATATATACAGAGAAATGATATCACAGGAAATCCTATTGAAGTGAATGAGGATTTCCTTGAAATATCCAGATATACTGGTACACATCTCTGGCTTCCCCTACCACTGATTTGTTCAAAAGATGCATCAATTTTTAAAATAAAATTTTTTAAAATAAGTTTTGATTTATGGCAAACAAATGGTGCATATACAACTTACGTATTTTTTTTTTTTTGCCACACTTACATCTTTTTAAGTCAATTTCAGTTGCTCTTAGACCCTCTAATACATAGTCTAATGGTTCAAATATATTTACCATTGTAAAATAGCAACAACTTTAAAAATAATACATGGATCAATGGTTGAATATCCCTGCCTAAAACCTCTGTTTGTTTGTTTTTACACAAAATCTTCATCTTCTTTTTCCCATTTGAATAATCTATCCAGAATTATTTTCTCAAGCATTTTTTTACAATATTTATTAAGCTAAGGGGCCAGTACACTGCTGAATCTATTCAATTTCATTTCTTGAAAATTGGTACTGCTACAGCATATAGTTATTTTCCATGTATATCTAAATAGTTTTTCATAGATTGATACCCACCATTCACCTACATTTTCATAGACACCTGTGGATATTTGGTCAAAACCAAGCACTTTATTGCATTTTAAAATGTTAATTGTTTGCATTATTTCTAACTCTTCAGTTATTAACTGCCACTTATAAATGTCTCAATTTCTATGAAAAATCTTACCTGGCAAAAAGGCTATATAAGAGTGCAAATATAAGTGTCTCATCTTCACCTCTACATCAGTCTGTTTCCAATGCTGCAATGATCAGACATTTTTTTCATATTCCTTTATTACATTGTCAAATGAGAATAACATCATATTTGATAACATTCTTAGTTTTACCAAGTGCAAATTTATTGCTCTTCTTCCTAAGATCTTTTTGGTATTACAAGGTTCATAGAGTAGTACAAGCTCACAGACTTTGATATAATACCTTTTTCAGAACCTTTCTTGAAAATCCAAAATTACAGGTGGCATTTACAGTAGTGGTATGTTTACAGAACATGTGCCTTTCTGCTGCTAGGCTGGATAGAGTTTTAGACATACCAAGACATCAAATATTTTGTCATTGTTCTTGGTGAGAAGCTGAGTCTATAAAGCACTGTTTATTAAGTTGCCCACTTTATTCCTCTATTAGTTTTGCATTTTCTGTTCTAATTATGGCTAAGCTACTTCTTCATTCAGTTCTCAAAATTTCAAATCTGATTGTTGGGTGTAGAAATCACTGAATCCTTAACTTTATTTGCCCACAAAGCTAAGCTTAATATTTCTACAGTAGGTGATATTTCCCTGCTACTTTGTGGTAGCCAGCAGGTATGATAACTGTTTCTTAACTCAGCATTTTGCAGACCAGCAGTTGCAATGTCATGATCATTTTGAAATATTGTGAATGGTTTAGCATATGAATCCAGCATAACAGGAAGTGACTCTCTTTTAGTTATAGTTCATAGAACGGAACTTTGTTAGCTGATTGTGTATGTTTGCACCCCCATTAAAATTGGGATCTGCAAGTACCTCAGCAGAATTAGGAGGCTCTGCTATGGAAGGTACAGGCACAGGCATAAGTGACAGACCAAAGACATGAAAGGAACAATCTCTGAAAATGTTGTTCCAAGACATCAGGTTAGAAGTGAGACAGGGGCTTGCTAAACCCAATATAACATTGGGTAGTTTGAGAGACTCAATGGCTACAGTTACTGGAAAAATGAATGCTATGAGTACTCAGCTCACTGAATAACAGAGACAGCAAAGTGAATCAGAAGATTCTATTCCAGCCTTGAAAGCCACAACAACAATATAGTAAAAAGAGACAAAAACATACTGTACAGGAGAGAACTGATGAACTGTAAAATCCATCACACAGGAACAATCCGATAATACTCTTTTATTGCAAGATTCCAAAAATAAATTTATGAAGACTATATTATTGTTTTTTACACTGATACCTTCAGCATATGTTACAGCAGAGATGGGCTTCTTAAAAATTGCAACCCAAGCTACAGCCAAGGTCTTTTCCTAATGATCTAGACTGTTGTGTGCACCTGAGCACATGCTCTCTAAGCTTACTGTAAGCTATATAGAGGCCCTTAATAACTGGGAGCATGAGACAAGAACATTTTCATGAATCAGAAACCTTAAAGACACCCTCTAGCAGATTGGATTGGGCCACAATTGGTTTTACCAGGACTTCTTCATGAGTACAGTCCTAGTTCAAAGCAGCAAGATGAGATTATATGACATTTCTAAACAGGAAAGTCTATCCCTGACTAGGATGTCTAAGTCAGCTCTCTTCTACAAACAACACGATGCTTTGAATGAGAAAGCTGTCTAGACATTCTATTAAGCCCTACATTAAAAACTGCAGTGACTAAACTTAGGTTACAAAAAATAAAAACCACAATGCTAATAGGATGTTTTGAAAATATCCCACCTGAACAAAGAATCTGTTCACTACAATGGGAAGAGAACAATCTTAAACACTACATCCTGATTTAGAAAAATAAATAACTCCAAGAAGGATTATATCTCTATCCTGTATCTAGTATTATTTTTCTACTTACTGTAACTCACATGACCCTGTGGTGCTAGATTGTGGGGGCTAGAGTTTGTGGCTGTGTTTGCTTAGAAAGTAAATAATCTCAGGAAGGTTTTCTGGACCCTCAGCTAGTTTCTGTTTTCCTTGAATTATTCCTGATTTAAAAATGGACAGAATATACTGAGTAAGGGGGATGCATTTTGTGCATAATACATTTAAAACTTCTATGTAAGGGTAAAAGAAGTGGTCCATAGCAACTTTATTTTGGCTTTGTCTTTGGCTGGAAAATTTAGTTCAGTTTTATAAAATTGGTGTAACAGAGTCCTCAATGGGTACAACTCCTGCATCCTGGTTCAGTTATAGTAATTGGGCGCTATGCGTAAAGGGTCCTGGAATATGTGCTGAGTGGTAGTAAACGCTGCACACTTCTATGAGGTGTGCACCACACAGGAGACACATAGCATGCATACAGAGGGGACAGGAGCATAGGCCATGCAGAGCAACATGCAGAGTGCAAGAAGGCATGGCTAGGACATGTGGCACTGCCCCTTGACCCCACCATATATGGTGCTGCCTGACACACTACACAGCAACAGGGATGTGAATGCCATGTACTGCACAGCAAGAAGTAACATGGCAGAATGGCAGGCAGCAGCAGAGAGACCAGCGGCAGATGGAGGTGGGGAACATGGAGGCAGGGTCAGGACTGGCAACTGTGCTGGTGGTGGCACACATTCCTGGTCCTCCGATTTCAGCAGCAGGCAGGTAGTGGTGATGATAACTGACATCCACCACAATTACGCCAGACTCTACAGGGCCCTTGCACTGACCACAGTCTCAGAGGCGAAGACCAAGATATGGCTGGACATACAAGCCAGCATCAATGCCACTGGGTCCGAAGCAAGAACACTCATGGCCATAAAACACAAGTGGTGTGACCTCCATGTGGCCATGAACAAAAAGGTGTCAGCTGGAGGATGGAAGCAGCATGGAATGGGTGGAGGGTCCCTGGCTCATGACACCCAATTTACACTTGTAGGGTGAATGGTGTCAGAGATCCTTTCCAAAGTGGCCATCCATGGTGAGAATGGAGGGGTGGACAGCCTGGCAGGTAGGCACGGCTGTGCAGTGGGGACATGTAGGGTGGGAGGGTGGGTAATGGAACACTGACATAACACTGTTGCCCTCTCCCTGCAAGCATGGCTCCTGTGCCATGGAATGCAGCAGGGACGCAGCCCGTGTGATCTTCTGAGGCACACCCAGCCAGGAGCTGTGCTGTGCAGCTGGAGGAACCATCTGGTAAGTATGGGGAGGCAGCACCCAACTGTAGGCATTGTGGCAAGTGGGTATGAGCAGTATACCGATGACAATTACCTCTGTTTCAACAGGGATGGAGATGGACACAGAGACCCAGCAGGAAAGTGAGAGTGAGGGTGAGCAATGGACCACTGAATGAAGGGGCAATGGATGCCTGAGTGACTGGACAGTAACAGCCCCATAGAGCTGCAACCATCCATCCGAGCATAGGCACTGGTGCCACACCAGTCACATCACAACACACACCATCACTGGGTGCCAACCACCCCATGGTTCCTGATGACAGCGGTGATGAGGGCCCCTCCACAGGACCCACCAGATATGGATGGGCACCATGGCACAACCCATACACTGCAGAGTAATTCCATGTGCTGCAGCAACTGGAGAGGGACAGGCTGGCAGAGCAGTGGAACACAACAGCGGCAATAGCAACACTCACCGATGTCACAAGGGCCATCAGCACTGGCATCATATGGGGTGCCAGCAGCAGATCCTGCAACTCCTCTGGAACATGCCTGCAGCACATCCTGTGGCTGCCCCTCCCCCCCGCGGGCAGCATCCACATACCTGTACTATGAGCACACAGTCCACGGGCACAGATCATGGCCCTGATTAGGCCATGCATGAGGCTGTGGAGACTGAGCTAGGCACCTGCAAAAGTGCATGGGGTACACCACTTTGCCCAGATGGAGCAGCAGAGTGGGGCCCGACAGAGGACACAGACATCACCGCCAGATAGGACTGCACAGCAACTGGTCCCTCGCCATGCATGGATGACTCACAGGGTCATGACAGGCCCAGGGGTCACAGTGCGGCGCATGCACGCATGGCAACCAGGTGACTGGGTACATGAGCCTCAGCATGGCTGCAGTCACAACCAGATGGTACTGGGCAGTGAGGGTAACTACACTGCCCACATGGTCACATGCAGAGACCCAACACACATGCCCCAAATCCCCCACCCCTGACACACAGCCACTCAGAATAAAGCATCATCATCATCATGGCCCCCCTCATCCTGGTACAACTGGGTGATCCATGCAGCACACACAATGGTGTCAAAGCAGTCCCAGCATCCCTGCAGATGTTGCCTCCTGGGCACCACACACAGCACAATGTGCAGCTCTGTCACTGTGCAAAGGTATCCACCACAAGCGTACACCATGCCACATGGCCACTAGCCATCCACTGCTCCCTGAGGGGTACGACATCACCACCATCATCATCCATGGGTCAACTGGAGGTACCATCGGCAGTGGCACATCAGCACAGCAACATGCAGCATACTGCGAACACCCTGCATGCCTTGGCAGGTGACAGCATGATGGTGCCCTCAAGTGATCCCAGGCATTGGAATTGCATCTTGAGCAGCCCAATTGTCCTCTCAATGATGCCCCTGGTCCTTCTGTGTGCCATGTTGTATGGCTTCTCTGCCTGCAACCCTGGAGTCAGTATAGGTGTCATGGGATATGTCCTGAGATGGTATCCACTGTCACCTGCAGTGAAAGAGACAACAGTGTGAGTGGCATGCAACAATGTGCCATCATTGCAGATGTTGCATGGCCTGACCACATACTCACCCAGTAGCCATCCCTCATTATCCCATCATGGAGTACTGCCCCAAGCCCTGAGGCATCTAGCATGAATGCGTTGATCTGGGGAACCTCACACACGTTTGTGAAGATGCCATTTGCATCGCAGACGACCTGACAGTTAATACTGTGATAGCCCTTATGGTTCCGGTATGCCTTCTCATTCGCCGATGGTGACAGGATGGTGAGGTGCATGCTGTCAATTGCCCTGACAATGTTGGGCATGCCATGCATGTCATAAAATGCCTACTTCATGGTGCGGATCTCCTGCTCTGTCCTGGGTATGTATATGTGGTCCCCAAGATGTGCCAGCGAGGTATCAGTTACCTGGGCCATGGCATGTGACACCAAGGACTGGCAGATGCCCAGGGTGTCACCTGTCACATGCTGGAATGACCCACTGGCATAGTAGGAGAGGGCACATATTACCTTGGTCTCCACCATCATCATCATCAAGCGACAGGTACATGGTGCCATGTCAGCACGGACCATGTCACACAGCCGTGCCATGATCAGCCATGGAAAATGGAACTGTTCTAGGCAGTGTGTGTCCCACCATCCCATGGCATCAACCCTTTGCCTGAACACTCTGGGACATGGTCACCTGTCCCTTCACCTGCAGGCCATCACCTCCAGCAGATGGACATGCATGGACACACCTTGACACATCCTGTACCACCTATATGTCTTCCCCTGCCACAATGCAACACTGAATACGGTCCCCGATATGCAGCCCAGTAGGTGCAGGTCACCCTTTAAGAGGGCATGGCATGGCCCACTGTCAGGACAGACATAGCACAGGGTTATCCACATGCCATGCGCTCAGACACACAGACAGGCCTGTGCAGTGAATGTGAGGCAGAGCTGCAATGGCATGCATAGTCCTGGACAGGATGCCACTCTTCCCCTGGCATCTCTTCCGAGTGTTGGAGGACAACTTCACAGACAACTGGGGCACAGGGGATCTGTGGCAGGCCCATGGCTTTGGCTAGCTATGTTCAGTGGATATCATGTGAGTATCACTCCCTGGCATTGCCCTGTGCAGGCCATGTGACTGAATGCCGCTCTTCTTGCTGTCCACACAGGCCATGGGCGGCATGCTGGAGAGGATCGAGTTGCGGCTGCTGGAGCAGTCTGACAATGCCCTCTGCTAAGTTTGGACACTGGGGCAGCAGAAGTAGCAGTACTGTTTGGCATTCCTGGACTACATCATGCTGATGGGAGATGGAAGCATGCTATTCTATGAGGACAGGCACTACAGGCACTGGGATGTGTACATCCCATCCCCGGTAAGTACGGCTGTCATGGCCATGCAGGCATGTCCCTGCCAGGCCAGTGGGCTGTTGTGGGTTGTGGTGGTCTGCCATTAATCTGTGCCCTTTCCTTGCCACATTACAGGGGTTCAGTCCAGTGCATGATACTTCACAACCTGGGTCGGCCACCACCAGATTACAAGGAGGACAGCAGCAGCAGCAGTGGCCGGCCATGACTGCGTTGAGCACCAGACTGGGGGAGTGTGTGCCCAGTGGGGCAGGCCTACTGTATGTTTGGGCCATTTGGACTTTTGTGGACTTATAGTGTGTGGCAGGGTGGGCATTCATCCTTTGGTGGCTGGTGGCTGTTGTACCTGTGCTGGGGGGGTTGGGGCCTGCATTTCCTGTCCCTTATACAGTGTAATAAAATGTTACTACCTTACATGTGTGTGGTTATTGACTCCAGGGGGTTGGGTATGGTTACCTTCAGTCTGGTGGTGCTGTGTGCCATTCACAGCTGGTGCACCAGGGGTAGGGGTTGGCACATGCATGTCCCATACAGTGGCACACGGTCCCTGTTCATGGCATTCTAGTGTGTCATCCCCACATGGCTGTCAGGTGGCACTGCCCATTCTGTATGGCAGCACATGTGCCATTGTTTGTGCCCTGTGGTGCATGTGGCCATGGCCACATGCCACACATTGGCACATGCACAGGGGATGTGCCTCACAGCCATTATGTGGATGGTCCACTTTCATACAGCAGGCCCTTCAGTACAGGAACATGCTGTATGGCTTCCTCTGGTGCCATGTGGTCACCGTGCTGTATGAAGACATGCCACACGGCTTCTCCTAGTGCTATGCGGCTGCCATGCTGTACGGGAACATGCCATACAGTGTAATCTGGTGCCATGAGTCCACCATGCTGTACAGGGACATGCTGTATGGCATCTTTTGTGGCTGTGACATGGCTGTATGTGCCAGCTTGTCACAGTGCCATGCCATATGGCTGTGCCATGCCTATGTTGGGTGCCATACGGTGGGGTCGTGGGGTCCAACCTGCACCACTACCTGCCCAGGGATGCCTCTATGGCACACTGTTGCACACATTGGGGGGGCTGTGCAGTACCACCATGCCCAGCAGGTGCACAGATAGTGGTTGTGCCTGTCTTCATGGCACTTCTCGCCATTGCACTGCCACTGTCCCTATCCGTGCATGCTCTGGGAGTCTACTGTGTCCACATTGGCTGGCAGACCAGCAGTATGGGGAGGACAGTACACTACCAGTGGACATGCAGGGTCCATACAGGATCATGCCCTGCTGGACGCATATCTTTAGGGCAGCCCCTACCCTGGCATAGTTGTGCACCCCTGGACCTGCACACGTGTATGACATACATGTTTTTGTGCATGCTTGCAGGTGCACTGTGCGCACTCATTTCCACGGCTATGTCCCTGCAAATCTGCTGCACGTGTGCCTCACAGATGGCTACACAGTTGCCGTCTGCATGCATATTGTGCATGCTGCACTGCGTATGTGTGTGCACCCTGCTGTTGTATTCTGTGGTGCATGCACTTCTGAGCAGTGCACAGCATTCGTGCATAGCACCCATTGTTAGTATTTTATTCATTGCTAAGCTCAAGGCTTACATCCTGTAGTCTGTGTTTTATCTCCTTGCCAGTTGTTTCCTTCTTACTGGCCCCATACACTTTCATAATTTAATATAACTCGTCACCAAAAAAGTAATGTATTCAAGAACATAAACACAAATTACAGTAAAAGGTGAAACATTTAGGAAATTGCATTTACCTTACCAGTGTTTTATCATGCATGGAAGCAGAGTTTTTAGGACTGATCTGCATAGCAGACCAGTTCCTACTATGGTGAAAGTCAGAAAGGGTCTTGCAACTGACCTTTGAAAAGCATTGGACGTGGGGACAAAATTTGTTATGGCTGCCAATGAGAGAATGGTGTGCCTTGCTATTGCTCCTTGTGGCTGTCTGAAATGCTCTTGTAACTTTCTACTGACTGCAAGGAGAACAGTGACTGAGAAAGAAATGTAAAAGTGGGTAATCTCCACATGAATGTGTGTAACTGACCTAGTCCTAGATGATTCACTGAAGAAGTACTCAAGTTATTTAGCCTAGCCCCCACTGTGATGACAAGAATGACAATGACTGAGCTCAGAGAGGAAGTACTAATAATCTTTAAATCAGCACAACTTTGTAAACAAAATTCTAACCTTTATTATTTGGGAAAAAATGAAATCACCTATTTAAAACTGAAAGTTTTCATGCTACTAATTTATTTCAGTGCTAAAAAAATATAACTCCCCAACAATCTGATGGGCCCAGTGCCAAACCTGGCCTATCAGGGATTGAAAAACTGTCCCCTCCTCTTCCCCCGCCTCCCAGTAATTGATGAGTCCAGGGTGCAACCAGGTACACAAGATAAGAAAATAAAAACAGACATCCCCCTCGCCAAACTGCCTGGCACATCCAGTGCATGAGCCATCAGAGAATACAAATAATCTGACCTGGATGGTTTCAGAGCCCAATCCAGCCAGTCAGGCAACAAAAAACATATACATCTCCTCCAACTATCTGATGGGTCTGGTGCACAACCTAGCCCACCAGGGAATTAAAAACATTTCTTCCTCCTCCTTCCCACAACTATACAATGAATCCAGGGCCCAACCCCAACTGTCAGAAAAAAAATAAAATATGTCCCTCATCCTCAAAACCTGATGAATCCCAAGCCCAACCCACTCTGTCATAGAATAAAAAAAAACATATCTGTCTTCCTCCCTGAAAGTACTTGATTGGTCTGATTCACAACTTGCCCCATCAGGGAATAAAAATGTCTGCCCTGCTAACCCAAACTACTCATGCCTAACAGGTCTGGTGCCCAACCCAGAATAAAATACGTCAGGGAATAAAACAATCTGCCCAACTACCTGGTGGGTCTGGTGTCCAACCTGGACTATCAGAGAACTAAATAAAATGGTAACATAGAAGGGGTTTATAAGTAAGTATGGTGCTAGGGGGTTTAACTAATTGCCTGATGCTGGGTGGGTTTGAACCTCTGCACAGTGTAAGCAGCATTACTGAAAAGCAGTGCTGCTACATCAAGGCTCTCCCTGTGGGCATGGTATACAAAAAAATTTGTAAAACTGACATTAGATGTGATCCTCATATAAAGAACAGTTACTTACCATAGAAGCTTTGTAGGGGTAGAGGAAGAATCAGGACTCCATGTACATTATATAAATTTATTTTATTGTTGTACATCATGAGCCACGAAATATACTTTGGCCAACATTTCATGGCTAGAGGGGACACTTTCTCAGGGCCAACAGTGGTCCTGTTTTGACAAAGAAACAAAAACAATACTGTGATATCATGTGCATCATACACTGAAGTATTTAACAACCCTGATAAATAGTACATCAGATATCCCTTTAACTCTTGCACAGTGTACAGATATGACATTAACTAAATATATACAGGGTCAAAAATAGCACCATGCAAAAATACATTGCAATCCACTGCATCCTCACTTAGGAACCCAATACTGTGATAGAACCTCCTACGTGAGTACCATCTTAGTGATGTCACCAGAGTACTCATATTTAATCCATTTAAACATAAACATTGTATAACTTACAGAAAAATGAGTAGTAAAGAGTATGTATTAGTGAGATACTGCATAACTGCAGCATTTCACCTGGATGGTAAAAAGCCTAGTATTTATTATGAAGAATTGTTAGATGAAATCTATGTCAAAGAAATGCTATGCAAGTGTTTGCATTATTACTTTTTTTAGGACAGAGCAATCAACCCACCTAACAGGTGTGAAAAGGTCTAAGATATTATTGTCACCAGATCCCCCCCCCCACACACACACAAATAATACACAGACAACTGTTTGTGTGGGTGCTTAGTTGGCAATTATTGTACTCATACTTCAAAGCATTTGTAATTATTTACAAGCATATTCCATGTTTCCACAAATCCAATCATCCATTTCCTTATTATTTTCCCATTATCATACATGTTATTAAATATCATATCTTCTCCCTCAAGGATGTACATCCTGGGGATGATCTCATATTCTTTTTATGTCAGGGTCCGAGTGTACACTCATCCTCTTCTTCTGGTTCAAGGTCCTACAAGGCCCTATGTGTCTGCTAATGCCCCTTCCCCCCTCCCCAGTTCTTCCTTCCCCATATTTAATGCTGTCCACTTTCAGCATGACCTGTGACCTGCTGTGCCACCCCAGCAGGTGCCCTTTTTCTCTTATTGTCTTCACCTGCTCCTCTTTTGGGTTGGGAGGGTGGGAATAACTCAAAACAGCAAAATTGTGAGCTTCTCTCTCACTGTCCACCCTTTTTGTACCCCCTTTGCTTGTCTCTCTCTCCCTCCATCTCTCTCTCTTAGTGTCTTCCAATCAGATAGTTTCCTCATTTATGATGTCATCAGGCCCCCTCCCATCTCCCTCCTTCCTGTGATGTCATTTTCGACCCCGCCCACCCAAGATACCTTTTCTCATATTCTTCTTTCCTGCCCAGGCCAGTCTACCCCCTTCCCCACCCTTCCTGAGCACCAGGTTGATGGGGGGACTATCGACAACAAAGCTTGCCCCTGAATCAGGCAAGCCCCTTGTCACCAGATCCTCCCCCCAAAATAATGCACAGACTGACAGCCATTTGTGTGGGTGCTCAGTTGGCAATTATTTTACTCATCTTTCAAAGCATCCGTAATTATTTATAAGCATATTCCATGTTTCCACAAATCCAATCATCCATATTCTTAATATATTCCAATTATCATACATGTTATTAAATACCATATCTTCTCCCTCATGGATGTACATCCTGGGGTCGATCTCCTCATATTCTTTTTATTTTAGGATCTGAGTGTACACTCGTCCCCTTCTTCTGGTTCAAGGTCCTACAAGGCCCTATGTGTCCACTAATGTGCCTCCCCACCTCCCCCTCCGCTTTTCTTTCATTAGCCTGCCTCCCACTTGCAAAGGACGTCAGGCTTCCCCCTACTATTCCTCTCCCTCCCCTCTCCCACCCCACCCCCCAGCTGAGTACGGTGCATAACCTATTTGCTTCTCTTTTTTCCAAAACTCAATGGCATCAGCTGTTTCTGAATTAAAGAAGGCCAGCCCCATCCCGAAGAGGTGAACTCCATCGCCCCTTATAATACTCATCTGTGCATTCGTCTATCCCTCGCTTGATATTGAAACCCCCTTCTACTGCAAATAATGCTGCCACCCTCATGTTCTTTTGCCTCCTTGCTTTTTCAATGGCTTTATGACTGTGGGCATGACACCACACTCTCCTAGGCACTATCTCTGACCATACTAATGTGACCTCTGGCCACCATTCCTTAATCAACACTATATCAGATTTTATTTGAAAGAAAATGTCTAGCCATGGGTGAGTGCCTAGGTCATTTCCTCCGAGATGTATAATGACCATGTCCAGTCTCACATGGTCAGCTTTTATCTCCCTTAACAAGGGCAGCAGCTGCTCCCAATACATCCCCCTTAATCCTTTCCAAGTCAACTTAATTCTGGATGGGTCCTGGTAAAGTTGTTGCCCCCCCAAAGTCTCCATAATGCCCATTTTTTGGTCCAAAAGATGAAGGAGTGTCCGACGATCCAGACCTCCTTTTTCCAAGTATGTCTTGCAAAATATAAGACAATAAGTGATCTGTATTACGTAGTCCCTATCCTAACCCCCCATTGATGCTCTCCCTCTTCATTATTTATTTGTTTTTTTTATATATTTATAACCCATGAACCACGCAAACTTCTTGTGCTATGATCCCGTATGGGAATGAAAGAAAAAAGAGATGTTAGTGATGTTACTTTGTGGTATACCTCACATACGTCTTGAAACAATTCGAGGTCCACCTGCCCTTTTGTTTGATCTCATCTGGAGATCCTCCCTGTGCTGCTAACTCTGTTGCTGCACATATCTTAAATGAATGTGATGAAAAACATTTTGGGTCTTTATCCAAAAACTTCCATGGCCTTCTTCAACACCTAGTCAATTGTGAGCCTGATGCTCTTGTGCCATCCCCGTGTATAAACAAGGGCTCAGCCCCTTTTGGCCACACAGCCACGTATGCAAGCAGTGCCCTAACAGGGCACCCCTCTGTGCCCTTCCATTGTTTCAATTCTATCATGGCCCACTTACCTACCTGATCTGTCTTTGATTTCTTTAACCATAGCCCTATGCAGTTTGCCCCCAAGTACATCATCCCAAAAGAAACACCCTGTCATGTCCTTCTTACTCTGTCCTTAAACCTTGCGAACTCTAAATGCCCCATGGTACATTGTAGCTGAGATGGCCCAAAACAATATTGCCTCATTGTTATAGCAACAGACTTTCTTCAATGCCCCCTTGTATATCTTCCAACAGTGATTCTTTGATCAGGTACCTGGTGTCTACTGGCTTTTCTACTACCCTCATCCAACCCTGCATCATCTGTCTAACTAGGTTTCCTTCTGTTGGGTCCTTCCACCCTTTTAAAGTGTAGACCATGCCTAAGGCCATTAGATGCACTACCATTGTGGTGTGCGCTATCTGTTGTCTCCATCCATTTGCTATGAATTTTGCAACTAGATCATCTATCACCCCCCCCCCAACTTACATCGAGGCCGAGGCTCTCACTGAATGCTTGAAAGACCCACCAAGAGCTTTTGTATGCCTTCGACATCCTAGGGGCCCAGGAGCTGCAGAAAAGCCATTCATCTCCCTCCAGCCAATAGTCCATATGTCTGTCGGTACTGGCATCCATATGTTCTCTGCCTTCAGAGCCACTTCCCGAAACATGTCCAGCTACAGATGGGAGAGGCAGTCAGCTATGACATTGTGAACCCCTTCTATATGTCTAGCCCTAAATGACATATTTAAATGCAACCCCTGCAAAACCAAGTGCCTCAAGACCCTCATTACCATCTCGGACATTGCCCCCCTCTTGTTCAGAACCTGTACTACCACCTGATTGTCACACCAGAAAGTGACCCGCTGGTTCTCGTAACTCCTCCCCCCATAGCAATGTGGCCATCCAAGTGGGAAAGATTTCAAGGAATGTTATGTTCCTTGTGATCCCTTTTTTGACCCATTTGGCTGGCTACGGTTCAGTTATCCATCTACCCCTAAAATACGCCCCCATTCCTACACACCCAGCTACATTGGTGTATAGCTGTAGGTTGGTGTTAAATACCCAATCATCCTGCCAAAAGGTTTTTCTGTTGTATTCTAGTAAAAACACCTTCCAAACATACCTCTCAACCTTCTGTCCCCCAAATGTGGAACATTGCCTGACAAAATGTGGAACAAATGGGCAAAATGTGGAACACTTAGTCAAATCTTTACCTAAGAAGCCCAAAACACTGTTAAAATGTTGCATTTATATTCAGAAAGTCTGTTATTAATTGAATATTAAATCTTTTGCATCATTTACTATGGATTTTTGCTTTCAAATGTTGACTTTGAATGTGGAACAAGTCCTCACAATGTGGAACATGGAGCTTTTGTGAAGTAAAATGAGGAACGTTCCTCGTAATGTGGTACAGTTGAGAGGTATGCTTCCAAACCCTGATATGGGTGAGGTGAGGGTACTTTGCACCATGCGATTTAATGAATGGTTGAAGAAATGGTGTGGTGCACAGGGATTTGGTTTCATTGGGGACTGGGGTTCCACTTGGAGGGACACCAGCCTATACTGGCAGGATGGTCTGCATCTGTCCAGGAAGGGAACAAGTCTTTTGGACAATCGGTTTAAATGCTTCATTGGCAAGCTTTTAAACTAGTCAAGGGAGGAGGCACTGATAAGCAACAGGAAATTCCCAGCCTCCCCCAACAAAAGAGGGTACTAAATGAAAAAAGACCAAGGTAGAAAGGACAGTGGGGGATACTGCTACAAAAGGTAAAGCCATCAAAAAATGGAGAGCAATGAGTACCAGTGCCCGTAGTCTGGGTAACAAGCTTCCTGAATTAGTAGCCTTGATGGAGTAGGAACATTTGGATATCGTGGCAGTCACAGAAACATGGTACACACAGAACCATGACTGGGACATAAACATACCAGGATACACTATCTACAGGAGGGACAGGGAGGGTAAAAGAGGAGGAGGAGTAGCTCTCTACATAAGGGAAGGAATCAAAGCAACAGAACAAACGAGTAAACAGGGAGGAGAAGAAGCACTGTGGGTCAACTTGGAGACAGGCAATGGCACCACAATCCACACAGGGGTTGTATACAGACCCCCTCAGGGGGAGGAAATGGACAAAGAATGATAGAAAGTATACTTAGAATGGCAGAAAAGGGAGATATTGCTGATGGGTGATCTGAATATGCCAGATGTTAACTGGAGTGCAGTTGCAGCAGCCACTTCGAAGAGTGGGGTTATTCTAGATGTCCTACAGGGGGCATGCCTTAGACAACTAGTATTGGAACCCACTCAGGAGGAAGCAATCTTAGACCTGGTTCTCTCAAATGGAGATGGAGAGAGGATCACAGATGTAGAAGTGGGTAGCCATCTGGGAACTAGCGACCATCGAACAGTATGGTTCACAATAAACACAGCTGTAGAGTCAAGCCACACAAAGGCAAAAGTACTGGACTTTAGGAGGACTGACTTTGCCAAAATGGGTGAGTGCCTAAGGAATGAACTAGCAAATGGGCAGGAAGGAGGAGTGGAAGAGCAACGGGGAATAATAACTGCCATCACAGAGGTAACAAGCCTTTGTGTGAAGCAAATAAACAAAACAAAACGATGTAAGAAACCACTATGGTTCTCAAAGGAGGTGGCAGTGAAGGTTCAAGAGAAAAGAAAGCATTCAGGAAGTACAAGGAATCACAGAAGGAGCAGGACAGAGAATTGTATCAGTTAAAGCAAAAGGAAACTGGGAAGGCAGTCAGAACAGCAAAGGCCCAAACCAAGGAAAAGATAGCCAACTCAGTTAAGAAGGGGGATAAAACCTTTTATAGGTACATCAGGGAGCGAAGGAAGACTAAGGGAGGGATAGTGAGGCTTAATAAAGGGGAGGAGGGGTGGGCAGAGGGTGACAGTGAAAAGGCAGAGATACTAAACAAATATTTTTGCTCAGTATTTACAAATGAAGAGGGGGAGGTACCTAAACCACACATTAGAAACACTCTGGATACAGAAGTTGATACCAGCCCATTTACAGAAGAAAGAGTTCTGAAAGAACTCTTAAAAACTGAAGGTGGACAAAGCAATGGGGCCTAATGGGATTCATCCCAGAATTCTAAAAGAACTAAGGGCAGAACTAGTGACACCACTGACTATCCTCTTTAATAAATCATGGGAGGATGGGGTGGTACCTCAGGACTGGAGGAGGGCAAATGTGATTCCACTTCACAAAAGTGGGAGCAGGGTAGAAGCTGGAAACTACAGACCTGTTAGTTTAACCTCACTGATAGGGAAAATGATGGAATCACTTCTGAAGGAAAGAATTGTCGAGTACTTAGAGGCCAGAGTGGCACAGGACCCAAGGCAGCATGGATTCACAGCGGGAAGGTCATGCCAGATGAATCTAATAGATTACTTTGACTGGGTGACCAAAGTAGTAGATCAAGGAGGGGCTGTGGACATTTGACACAGTCCCACACAAAAGATTAATATACAAGTTAGCCAGCCTGGGAGTGGGTCCCAAGATGATAGCCTGGGTAAAGAATTGGCTGGAGAACAGGACACAGAGGGTAACAGTAAATGGAGTCCACTCTGAAGAAAGGGGTGTTACTAGTGGGGTACCACAGGGTTCAGTATTAGGACCCGTCCTCTTCAATGTCTTTATAAGCGACATTGCAGAGGGACTGGAAGGAAAAGTATGCCTCTTTGCAGATGACACAAAGATCTGCAACAGAGTTGATGCACAAGGTGGGGTGAAAAGGATGAGAAGGGACTTGGCAAGGTTAGAAGAATGGTCAAATGTATGGCAGCTTAGATTCAATGCTAAGAAGTGCAAGGTAATGCACCTGGGAAACAAAAACCCAGGGGAAGAGTACACAATGGGGGGTGAGATACTAACAAAAACCAAAATGGAAAGGGACCTGGGGGTAGTCATATCAGATTACCTAAAGGTGGGCAAGCAATGTGAGATGGCAGTAAGGAGGGCTGGGGGGATACTGGGATACATAGGGAGAGGCATCACCAGTAGAAAACAGGAAGTTGTTATCCCTCTGTACAAACAGCTGGTGAGACCCCATCTGCAGTATTGTGTGCAGTTCTGGAGACCCAATCTCTGCAAAGACATAGACAGGATGGTAGCTGTCCAGAGGAGGGCAACTAAAATGGTGCAGGGTCTGCACCAGAAGACATATGAAGAGAGACTTAAGGAGCTTAATATATATAGCCTCGAGGAAAGGAGGGAGAGCGGGGACATGATAGAAACTTTCAAGTACCTCAAGAGAATCAACAAAGTCCAAGAGGGTAGCATATTTCAGAAAAAGAGGTGTGCAAGAACAAGGGGCACAATTTGAAGACGGGGGGGGGCGGCTCAGAGGTAATGTAAGGAAGTATTTTTTCACAGAGAGGGTTGTGGATGAATGGAACGGCCTTCCGGAGGAGGTTGTGGAGCCAAAAAACAGTGGTGGAATTCAAGCATACATGGGACAGTCTTAAGGTAATTCTGGGGGGGGTAGGAAAAAGTAGGCTGCTGGTTAACTAGGATCTGCCGCTTATCCATTAGGTAGGGAAATGGGCAGACTGGGTGGGTCAAGTGGTCCTTATCTGCCATCAAATTCTATGTTTCTATGTTTCTATCTTGTCATGTCCCCTTTGTGATACTTACCCAGTGGTGTAGCCTAGTCGTCCCCCTGGTGACCGTGCCAGATGCCATGTAAACGTGCGCCCTGGCGCTACTGCCCTACAAGCAAAATTAAAATGCCCTAGAAGCTGTTGTACCTGATATAGCTGCTCCCTCTTGTGCATATTTATGAATTTTATTAATGTCTTTAGCTTGTCCAGCTTTTTGTCAGGTAACCAAAACAACTCTTTTTCTGTATCTAGCTCAATCCCTGAAAACTCCAGGTGCCAGCTTCGGCCTTCCATTTTGTTTGCTGCTAATGGTAACCTCAATTCCTGACATAACACCCTAAAGTTGTCTAAGCTTGTGTTTTCTTCCCCTTTCCCAATTAGTAAAAAGTCATCCAAATAATGTATAACTGATGTGTATCCAAATCTGTCCTGAAAAACCCACTGCAACCAAGTGCTGAATGTTTCAAATGTGTGACGCAAGCTATAGAGCACACCATTGGCATAGCCTTATCGAAATAATTGTTATCCTATCTGAAAACCTAAGAGGTCCCAATCTTCTAGCCTAACTGGTAACAGCCTAAACGCTGACTCAATGTCTGTTTTTGCTAGCCATGCCTCTGGGGTAGCCCATATCAAAAGGACAGCCTCTTCTAATGTGGCATACGTGACCCTGCTGTCTGCCTCATCTATGTGGTCATTAACAGAGTCTCTCTCCAGATAAGATAGGTGATGTATCACCCGAAATTCCCTCTCCTGCTTCTTAGGGACCAGACCTGGCAAAGATATCCTCAGATTCTGTAATGGCGGGTCCAGAAAGGGGCCTTCCACCATGCCTGCCACTATTTCCTTTTGTATTTTCTACATCAACAAGTCCTATTTTCCCTTAACTGATTTTAAATTCTTTGTCTTAGTTCCCTTTTCCCTGCCCACTGAACTGCAAGCAAATACTCCACGTGAAACCCTCCCCTAATAGCTGAGCTGCTGTCCTGTCTGGATAATGTTGCACCCATTCCCTCACTATATGCGCCTTTATGGGTGTTTCAGCCAGTCTGGATTAACCAGTTCCAGATATTTCAATTATCTTGTGCCCCGTAATGTGTGTCTCCAGTCTGCATTATAACCCTTGCCCTGCCCCCCTCCCCCAACTCTGCCCCTATATCCGGAGTGGCCAGCCCAGAAGGTTGGTTATAATGGTTATTGTTGTTGTTACTACTGTTATTATTACTACCCTTGTCCCATCCTGTCCTGCACTTTGATGCCGGATGAGTGCCACCACACTTCGAGCAAGCGTGCCTGAAATGACAGTGGGGCCAGGAGCAAAATGCCCTGTTATATCCCCACCAGCACTTTTGCAGTGACCCCGTCTTCTTGTCCCATTCATTCCCACTGCTCGAGCCTGTGCATATCTCTAACCATAAATCCACCTGCCTGGTGTACCAATGAACATTGCCAAAATGCGCCATATGCTTCCTAAATTTCTTATCATATTTCATCCAGCTATGATCTCCTTTAGCCTTATAGGTGTTCTTAATTATCTACGAATAGGCTAACAGTGGGGAGGCCAGCTTGGGTTTCTTTTCAATCACTATGGCCGTATAGTAAGTGAAACCCATAGACCAATTATCCCACGTCTTCCCTTTTAAAGTCTTATCCTCTTCCCCTTTTCCCAGGAGGATTATGGCCGCAGCCATGTCCTTCTTTTCTAAACTTTCCTTCTCCTCATATTTTTCTAAGTTGTCTGTGTTGTCCAATGCAAAATGTCTATGTACTCCCCTTTCCAGCACTGGGATGTGATCCCTTATTCTAAAACCAGGGACCCCTACTTCTGATGTCTCCAGCTTCTTGTTGTCACCTCCAGATTTTTCTCCGTTCTCCTCCTCCCTTTTCCTTTCTTAATCTCCCCTAGAACCTTCTCTAGCTGACCCATCCCCATATCCCCCATTGCCTGGGCTTGGGTGCTGGGGTGGGAACAGGGGCCACTGGTTCAGGCACTGGTGTAACTTGGTAATAAAATTACCTTTCTCAGGTTCTTGTTGGAACTGCACAAAAGGAAGAGACGACAGACAAGTGGTGTCCAGATAATAAATGTCATTTATTACTGGTGAATAAGAATAATACAGGCTTACAATCAACAGTGTAATCACTGGGAGAGTATCCAGTTTCCTTATCTATAGGCGCAGTCAAGTCTCTCTGAGAGAAAATACGTGATGCAAAAGGTCTTATACCCTGATAATAATCATGACAACAATAAAAGAAGCTACACAAAATGCACATAATTGGCCAAAAACAGGTGGCCAGAGTAACTATCCTAACTAACATAAGAAGTTGCTTAGCTTAGCAGAAGATAAAGTGAACAATGAGGTCTGTGATGCTTCCAAGGTCACTTGCAGTTACAATATGCACAAGCACTAAAAATGGCACTGTTACCTAACTAATAATTATACAATAAGAATATAATGGAAAGCATCTCCCAGTGGTACACTGTATTGTGAGAATACAGTGAAGCACAACATGCATTGCTAAAGTACAGTAGAACTCAGATCCTGACACTAATGCTTATACGATAAGTGTCTGTGCCCTAAGATTAGTACATATAGCTACATATGTGTTGCTATCAGTGAGGTGTGGGTAAAATCAGGGGTGCTGGTCCATGGATAATACTGGGGTGGGCACCGGGGCCCTCAGCACAGGGGCACAAGGGGCCACAGGGACTTTCTTGTTGCCCTTGTTTTTTCCCCACCTTTTGTCAGCCTTACGCTTCTCCCCTCACCCACTCTGGTCCTCTCCTGCCTCATCTAACAGCCTGTTGGCCTTCTCCACCAGGGCCATGACTGCATTATGGCAGTCCTTCTTGCTTTTGGTATTTTTCCGGGGTTCCATGCCATCATGTCTCGAATAAGGCTTGCTCACAGTTGTGGGGGAAATCACAAATATCATGTTAACACACCGCAAGTATGCATCATCTTCAAAATGTCAGCATGCACTGTACCCCCTAGCAGTCTGCCCTGGATATGCTCCTTATAGATGCATACTTTTATTTATATTACTATTTGTTATTTTTTTATTCATTATTATTATTATTTTTTCTTAACATAGATCCCCTTTTCCCAGCCCAAGCCTGGGCCATGCCCTCCTTTTTTCCTTGTTACATGTTCCCCTTTTTTTTGTATGTGTGTGACTGGCCCTTAATCAATCGCACTGTTCTCTGCCTTGCTTCTGCCATGCCCCTGCACCAAGGCTGTAGTATGCTCTGATATCTTACATATAGGCCCAGATATTCGGTGCGGGCTGGCGCTTGGCGCAACAGAGTTGCGACATGCAAGTCCCATACTGCGCCCATTCTGGCGATATTCAGCAGGAGGCAGTTGTGCCACTGAAAACAGGTTGAGCAACAGCGCAATGCAAATGAATGCATGCTCAACAGGAGGGGGAGGAACCATGCATAAACTGCGCAACCCGATATTCAGTCTGGTTGTGCAGAGTTGTGCATGTGCAATCCCCAACCTGCGCCTGCACAACTTTGAGCCAAAAAAAAAAGGATCAAGTTGAGGGCCACCCACAGGTGAGCTGCTGTATTGCAGGGTGCAACACAGCAGCTGCCACCCGTGGCTGGCCCCCAACTCAGTCCCTGTGCCCCCCCACCAGCCCAATCGCTGGCAGAAAGTAACATGAAACCCCCACACACATCTCCCAATGCCCGATCGCAGGCAGAAAGTAACATGAAACCCCAACACAGATCTCCCAATGCCCGATCACGGGCAGAAAGTAACATGAAACCCCCACAACATCTCCCAATGCCCGATCGTGGGCAGAAAGTAACATGAAACCCCCGCCCAAACATCTCCGATGCCGATCGTGGGCAGAGCGTGAAACAAACCCCCAGTGCCCGATCGCGGGCGAATGTATAAACCCCAACCGAATATCTCCTGGTGGTCCAGTGGACTGTAATACCTGATCGCGGGCAGAATGTCAAGTTACAACACCCCAAACATCTCCCTGGTGTCTAGTGTCCCCCACCCCCATTGGCTGTAGCTCTGCACCAATGGACGTGCAGCCCTACCGGACAGTCAGTCGGCGGAGGGCGGGCGGCAGGCTGGTGTGGATGCTGCCGCCTGGCCGTCGGGGAGTGGGGTGGAGGGGCTTAGGGTGGGTGGGGTGGGGGACACTCAGACACCAGGGAGATGTTTGGGGGGTTGTAATTTTACATTCTGCCCGCGATCGGGCATTAAGGTCCACTGGACCACCAGGGAGATATTCGGGTTGGGGGCTTTATACATTCTGCCCGTGATCGGCACTGGGGTTTGTTTCACGCTCTGCCCGCTGATCGGGCATCGGGAGATGTTGGGGGTTGATACACGTTCTGCCCACGATCGGTCATCGGAGATGTGGGGGTGTTTATGTTACTTTCTGCCCGTGATTGGGCATTGGGAGATGTGTGGGGGGTGTTTCATGTTACTTTCGCCCGCGATCGGGCATCAGGAGATGTTGGGGGGGAAGAGTGTATTCAGACATACTGCCCGTGATCGAGCTGCAGGGTGCATCGGTGCCCAACGACTGCTGCCTGGCAGGGCGGCCAGGCACAAGTCCTCGGGGATCAGCGCACCTACATGCTAATGGCATGCAAATGGGGCCATAAATAGATGCAAATGGTCCCCCCTGCACCTTGCATGAATTATGGCCCCATTTGCATGTCACCTTTTGAATATCGGAAATTTGAGCATGGCGCAATGGTACTTGCGCCACTGCAAGTTTAATGCTCAACTCTGGCAACTTGCGGTGGCGCAAGTTCCACTGCTCCATGCACAGTGGCTGTGGCTGGGGGGTGATATTGAAAGGAGTTGCTCAATAGCGCAACTCCTTTGAATATCGCCCCAGCCACACCCCTGCGCAACTATTTTGAGCAGCGCAGGGGCTTGCACCTCAGAATGGCGCAGTTTGAATATCTGGGCCATATAATTTTGTTTATTTTATATGTTTGTTTTTTTTAGTTGTTAATCCATCCACCCTCAGCTCCGGATGTGGATCCTTGAACTAAGATGGCTGAGACCATGTGTGTCTCAAAACTTTGGCCACTGGCACCATCCACTAAGCCAAATCCCAGGAAAAGTTTTTTTTTTAGTTGATATTTAATTATATTTCATAGATTTCATAGATCAATCAAGCTTTAATAGACTTATATCCTTTTTGCTTGTCCAGTTGAGATAATTTTTTAATTTATAACCCATATTTGATTTCAACACTCATCACATTATCCAGTCTAGTTTTAAAGACATTTACATTTTTACTGTCTATTACCTCTAATGGAAGATTATTCCATGGGGTAGTTACCCTTTGACTATACCAGTATTTTCTAGACAGTGTATTCTATTTATCAGAACGTAGCTGTTTAGGATGTCTCCTACCACTGACTGTGTCCTGATTTAATCTCAAACCAATTTCTGTCATGAAGGTGGTGTCTCCAATTACCCTTTGCAACATACACACGGTCTCCTCTTATTCTCCTATATTGCAATGAGTATAAATTAAGAATTTTCAGTCTTTGTTCAATAAGGTATCCAGTTTGAACCTGTACTATATCTTGTAAATCTATGTTGGACTGCTTCAACCTTTTTGATATCCTCCTTTCTATAAGCTAACCATATTTGCACACAGTATTCCAAATGGGGCCTAACCAATGCTACATAAAGAGGGAGTAGTACATCCTTGGTTCTGCTGGAAATATGTTTAATGATACAATTCAGCATCTGATTAGCTTTTCTCACCTGGTTTCTACAATGTGTATTAAATTTGAAATCATGACTTATAGTCACTCCTAGATCCCTTTCACATGTAGTTACAGTTAGGGGGTTATGATTAAGAGTGTAGTTACACTGTCTATTTTTTGGACCCAAATGCATAACTTTACATTTGTTAATATTTAATTCTAATTTGTTGTGTGTTGTCCAGGAGAAAATATGGTTTAGTGCATCCTGTAATGTTATACTACTTTCTAAGGTGTTAACCACTGTTCCCAATCTGCAGTCGTCTACAAATTTAGACAACCACACATTTGGTAGCTCTATTTTTAATGAAGAGATACAGATGTTGAATAAAGTTGGACCCAAAACTGATCCCTGAGGAACACCACTCGTAACTCCAACCCAATCAGAAAAAACTCCATTCACCACTACCCTCTGTTGTCTCCCCACCAACCAATTTGCAATCCAGTGTGTAATATTGGTACACAATTTTAAATTTGTTAAAGATTTAACCAATTCCAAATGAGGTAGTTTGTCAAAGGCTTTTGCAAAGTCCAAAAATGCAATGTCAACTGGGTTTTTATTATCAATCTGTTTACTTTTTCATAGAAGCATAACAGATTAGTTAAACAAGATCTGTTTTAATGAACCAATGCTGGTATGGGTCTATAGCCCTAAGGTTGATAAATATTCTTGGATATAGTCCTTAATTATCCCTTCAAGTATTTTGCCCAATAGGGAAGTCAGACTTATCTGTCAAAAATGTTCTGGTTTTGAAATAGATCCCTGTTTGTGGAGTGGTACAACAGTAGCTACTCTCCAACTTAAGGGAATAACACCAGAGTCCAGGGAATGCTGGAATACATTAGTCAGTGGTTTGTAAATGTAGTCCGCAAGTTCTTTCAATACCCTGGGATGGAGATCATCTGGACCCAGAGATTTTTTGACATCTAATGTTTTTAGCCTCTCAAGGACTTCGATAAGTTTAATCTTTATTATTCCAGGTATGGATACTTGTTTATCCCCCGTGGTAGTAGGGTTAGGTTTATTAAACACAGAGGAAAAATATATATTCTGAATACCGGCCGTTTCCTTATTATTGGTTGATAATCCTATATTGTTAGTAAATGGGACCATAATATGAGAAAAAAAGAGTTTTTTGTTATCTTTGACTTTTGCTGCCATAAATATTTCTTGTTCAATTTTTGCTTGTTTAATTTTAAGTTTAATTGTTTTAATCAATACTCGATATGCTGGTACTAAATGTTGGTTGCCTTTTTAATGCTTTTAAACATTCTACTCTTTTTATTTATAAGTTTCTTTATAGAGGGCTTCATCCAGCTTGGAGGTATTATTTTAGCGGGATATATTTTCAAAGTAGGTCTATTTTATTCAACCTCACTTTTGATCTTTGAGGTCAACAAGTCCCATTTCCACTTGATAGATTGATCACTGAAATATTTTTCCTAGTCCCATTTTGCCATTTTCTCTTTCATGGAAATAAAATTGGCCTTTCTGAAATTAAGTTTTTCTGTACCCCCCCCCCTTCCTGGGTTGTCTGGTTTGACCCTGAACCTTAACGTTTATGCACAAATGGTCACTATTACCCAAAGGCATTGTAGTAAGAACATCAGCAACACTATTATCCATGTTGGTTAGTATAATGTCTAATGTCTTGTCGTTCCTGGTTGCACACGTTACTATTTGTTCAAGCCCTATCCGTGCGAAAGTATCAAGATATGAAAATTCAATTTTACTATTCACGCTGTGTGAAATCCAGTTTATATAAGGCAGGTTAAAGTCTCCCATAATAATTATGTTGTCAGATGGGTTCAGTTTACTAATGTGCTCCAAAAACTTATCATTTTCCAAAGGTGTAGAGGGTGGTCTATATAGTAAGCCCAATTTTATTGTGGCACCATTGTGGGGATATATTTTAACCCACAATGCTTCAATGCCTTTCACATCTTCGGTCATCTCCTCACATTTTATAGTGTTGTGAATGTATATGGCCACACCCCCACCTTTTCTAAACTTCCTATTTTTAATAAAGACTTTATAACCTGGTATGTTTCTATCCCAAGTATCACTGTCAGTACCCCAGGTTTCCATGACTAAAGCCAGATGGATATCGTGATCATACAACCTAAGCTTGAATTCATCAAATTTATTAGCCAGACTTCTGGCATTAGTTAATAGACCATTCTATACTGGCTATAAAGGGCTAGGGGCATTATTACTAGGGTGGGAAACACTATAATGTAGTTGATTTGGCCCTCCTAGGGTACTAGACTGGTGAATGATATCATAACCTACTGTACTCCCACCCACTCCATTTTCCAGTTTAAATGGAATGCTAGGGCTTCATTGATCTTTTTACCCAGAATTCTAGTACCGAAATTATTTAAGTGCAGTCCATCATATTTGAAACAAGCTTTGTTAGAGAAAGTGATAAGATTGTCCATAAACCCTAATCCTCTTTCATGACACAGTTGGTATAACTATGTATTTAGGACCGTAATAGATTTATTTTTGTAGGTATTCCTCCCTACAGTAGGTAACACTCCGGAAATTATTAGCTCCCCTTTTTTATCAAGAACCCTATTAATGATGTCTATGTACCCAGTTTTTACATAACACAAATTGTTAGAAGGTAAATCATTTATACCCACATGCAAAAGTACCAAAGGTTTGAATGTATTTTCTAAAAGCCCATCCAAAAGTCTTGAAATGTCTTCTACACAAGCACCTGGGAGTGTGCTTACTGTTGTGTGGGCCTTTCTCCCATGACAAACTAATGTATCTACACCCCTGAGAATTGAATCTCCAATTACCACTATATCCCTATTCATTGGAGATGTATTTGAAGAAAATATAGTAGGGAACGAGGTGTCAGGTAGGTTAGTGGTTTGGGATTGCGTAGTATTGTTTGGCAACTCTGTTGCAATAGGGAACTGTTGATCTTAATTTTCATTAATCAAAACATCAGAGCTGTTATATAATGGTAAGGATGTAGTAAGTGTTTCAGACAAAGTATCATTTGGGGGTACAATTACCTCAATATCTGTATTAGTGTCAATGACCATTTTATTAGGCTTAGGATCTCCAGGTGAGGTTACTTGAAGGATATTTGTACTTAACAATGCTTTATCAATAAAGTTCTCAAGTAAGCTAATTTCCTTTTGTGTTTCCAGTCTTTGTTTTAATATTTCAAGTTCTTTTTGTAATATACCAATTAGGTTGCATTTCTCACAAATAAACTTGGGGCAAGGTGTCTCATTTGTGTACATGTTACATTGAACACATAATCTTTTTTTGGCAGTTTTGGCCCTATCAGCCTTGTTTTGCAACATAATAGTAGGAATATTACAACTTTTGTTTACTGAACAGTAACAGCGTTCCACTATTACCTGTTGTGGTTAACTCAGTCCTTCCAGCCCCAGTGTCCCCAGCAGACACAGCAGACACACGCAGATGCGCATGTCTCTGTGCATGTCTCAGTGTGCGATGATGTGTGCCCTGCCCGCGCACACCCTGCTCACAGCAGGGTCGAGTTAAATGCCTGTAAGTGCCCCAGAAGTTGAATAGGGGTCACAGGGATTGCAAAAGTTGTGATTTACAATTATTAAAAGAAACTTTTTGCTTGCAAAGTATCCTGTGCATCTGCCACTTATGTGTGGCCCAGGCACTGGAAAAATGCTCCCAAAATAAAACGTCCTTTGTAAACGTAGTCAGTAGTCAGGGCCCCTAGTGTTCTGTGGCAGAATTTTTTGATTTCTGTGGCATGATTTATTCATTTCTGTTGCAGAACGCAGTCCAGCCATTGGCTAAATATGATGTGATGTCATTGTTGACATCACATGCTGAACATAGAAGAGGGGCTTCAGGATAATCGAGATGGGAAAGAAAACTTGAAACTACAGAAAAACAATATATTTGAATGAAAATTCACCAAAAACAATGAATTCTGCAGCACTTTACATATTCTGTGGCATGGTGCAAATTCTGCGGGAAATTCCGCAACCGCAGAATAGCAGAATTCCAGGGGCTTTGTCAGTAGTTCATAGTATAACCCCAATGAACTACCAAGCTCTCTTCCTGCTTCCCTTTGTGCTATAAGCAGGGCTCAAAAATAAAATTGCCATTTTTTGTAGGCAAATACACACACTATGCAACTAAGAGGTACAACTGTGCTCCCCCAACAAATTACAGGCAAGATCTGATTTTTCTCTCTACTCAACCTGCTCACAGCAGGGTCAAGTTAAATGCCTGTAAGTGCCCCAGAAGTTGAATAGGGGTCACTGGGATCACAAAAGTTGTGATTTACAAATATTAAAAGAAGCTTTTTGTTTACAAAGTATCCTGTGCATCTGCAACGCATGTGTGGTGCAGGCACTGGAAAAATACTCCCAAAATAAAACTTCCTTTATAAACGTAGCCAGTAGTTCACAGTATAACCCCAATGAACTACCAAGCTCTCTTCCAGCTTCCCTTTGTGTTATAAGCAAGGCTCAAAAACAAAATTGCCATTTTTCATGGGCAAACACACACACTATGCAACTAAAAGGTACAACTGTGCTCCCCCAACAAATTACAGGCAATATCTGATTTTTCTGTCCACTCCAATTTTTTTTTTTAATTAAGCATGCCATTGATATAATTTGGTGGCTGCCATGTGTGCCCAAGCTGGTGGCCACCGGCGCAAGCCACTAAGCTAACTCCCAGTAATACTGTGTTATCTTGATATTTTATTATTATTTTTTTTAAATAAGTGCACCCTTGATGTAAGATGGTGACCACCACGTGTGCCCAAAATGGCAGCCACTGGTGCAGTCTCAAATGATGGCTCCACACCAGGCCCTCTCACCACATATGGCTGCTGCCACCTAATTATGCTTGCTTGCTGGCTTTGTGCTCATGGTACCCACTGAAAATAACAGAACTCCCTTCTCATAACCTGATTTTTCCCAGAGTCAGTGGTGCCTTGTTTTGCTTAATGGACTGACTGAAACCTGGTGATTGCTGCCTCCTTTAGATGGTGGCTGCTGCTCTTCAGTCCCAACTAAAACTTTTTTTTTAATGTTATGCCACAGCACAACATGCAGGTGCTCCTACTTGTCCTTTCTTTTCCACTCATGTTTAAAAAGGGGCACCTCATAAGCAAAGGCCCCACAAACTTCCCAGCCTTCTGCAATGGCCCCCTCTTTAGTCTGGCATTCCCCCATGTGTTCAGCCCAGGCAAATGCCATGTGATCCAATCCCACACCAAATGCCATAGCAAGGCTTGCACCAGGAGGAGTGCTTTTGAGCTTTTCCTATTATAACTGCTGCTCCTTCAGGTTGCTGCATCTCTTTCTCAGTTCTCTGGGCAGATACCATTCTAGGAGGAACACCAGCATCCCCCCACCCCTGCCCCCATCCCCATGTCAAGTGACTCAGTGCAGTTCGAACTGGAGGAAGGAGACCATGGAACTCAGTGCTCTTATCCTACCAGGCTCCTGGTATTGCCACAAAGCTCCCCCTCAGGGAAACACAAGTATGTGGGTGCCTCTTTGAGCTGGGTTCTTCATGGCTTGCCTTACCCAATGCACCTTTTCGTGCTAGGTCCAGAAGGCTGGAAAGGAGGACCTACACCACCCACCAGCCAGCCACCCAGGTAATTAGCAAGGGGAAAAGAACCCCCACAGCTGCACAGTATCAGTACAACATTGTTTGTTGTTTTTTTTAAATCAGCACTTACCTGAACATACAATTGGGTCTCCACAAAGTTATCTGCAGCCCAGGAAACTGGATCAGCAAAGAAATACAATTAAAATCTTGATCTACCTTATCAATTGAAAGTGTTACCACAATTAAACTGTTACCAATCAAACAAAACTAGCTAAAACTAGTAGTTCTGTTGCTGGAACTCAGCCAGAACTGCAAAACAATGCAAATAATAATGAAAAACAAATTGCCAAACTGATGTGCCATCTAGAGCTCAGCAATCATTCCAAAACAGCAAAACTGTGAGCTCCTCTCTCACTGTCCACTCTTTTTGTACCCCCTTTGCTTGATAGTATCAAACAAGTCCATTCATATTTTGCTATGTAAAATTAACCAAAGATGAGGTTGGGGACATATTTTTTTCTAAATTTAACATACCTCTCTGCCAGCCTATTCGTACCACTGTTTGCAGAAATTCTCTGTCCTTTATTTTAATTGCTCACTTCCTATAATGGGACTAAATCTGTTATATACAATGCTCTTCTTCCTCCAAAATAATGACGAGTGTCAAAAAATGTGGAGAAGGGCACATTAGTAAAACTACAAATTTAACTTCCTTTCTTCTTTAAAAAATCCAAGACTTCATCTAGTGAAGCCTACTCTATCTTAAACTTTTAAAGTTTCCTAATCCTGATATTGGTGGTCACATACTTCTCTGCTAGCCTAGTGGTAACGCTGTTTGCAAATGTTAAATAAGTGGCCATTCCTATACTGTTTCATGCCGAGGCAATTGCTAAAATGCCTTCTCAATTGAATTCTCCATCCATTATTTTAATTTCATGATAATAATATTAGTAGTATTTCCCATACTGGATGTACTCGTGGAAATGTAAGAAATGTTAAAATGACAATGAAATTTGTACCATACCAGTAGTAATATTATAGTTACATAGGAATGGCTGGATTTGAAATCAATGTCATTAAGATTTTTAGTACAGCACTGTTGTAGTAATACTTGTAGTCAAATTGGTACCCTCTACTTGAAAGGGGTATGTTTAGAATAAAATGTTAAAAAAGTGCTTACATTTTTGTAGACTATGGTGATATCTTTAAATCACTGGGGCTATTTAAGGGTACCACTTACAGGGTGTTATTGACTCTTGAGAAAGCTTAGTGGGAAACTGGTTGGGTTGTGGCATGCTCTGCACTCTCTGTACTAGCTTTTGCATCTTTAGTACTATTTATGAGTACATTTTAACTATTATGTAATACAATTGTATATTTTAACCTGCAAACTCTGTGCTGGGTCTTTCTGCTGCTTTTCCTACTATTTTTGACCCAACCATGAGTATCCAAATGGAGCCGTGGCTTCTGCTTCTGCTGTGTTCATGTACTGTGTTTAGCTGTAAATCTCAAATTCTCATCCCTGTTATTTACATGCAGCAATAATTTGTCTAGTTCTTCCGCTGTTCCATTCCAGAGGCACAGTATATTGTCAATAAACTGTACCCACAATTGTAGTTTTTCTAACCATTTATTTCTGCTTCCATCCCAAATAAATTTTGATTCCCAACTTCCTACACATACATTTGCCAGTGAGGGGCCAAACGTAGTTCCCATTGCAGCCCTATGATGTTGTTGATAATAATTCCCTTTAAACAAAAAATAGTTGGTTTTTAAAGTAAAATCCACCAGTTTCAAAATTAATTCTGCTGATGGGTACAGATTTGGATCTCTCTCTCTCTGTTAATGTCACCCTCAGAACTTTCATTCCTGCTATATGTGGGATATTGTTATACAGACTCTCTATATCCATGGTTATCATAAAAGTGTCAATTCCTATATGAATGTCCTTCAATATGTTTATTGTTCACGATACTATCTACTTCTTTTTCAATATTCTCAGTTGAATCTCTTGACGATCTAGTATAATAATGTTCATTACATAACTGTTTTTTTCATTTGTTCCAAATACATTTCTCTGGGCTAGAACACCACTGCTCCTCCTTTGTCAGCTTTTTTTATTAAAACATTTTTATTCATTTTAAGTTCCTTAACTGCTTCCATTTCTTTAATAGTTACATTTATTCTACAGCTTTTTTTCTTTCCTTCATTAAAAATCTTCTCTATATCTTGTGTTACCATTTTGCTGAAACTTGTGATTGCAGGGCTCAGAATACTATTCAGAATAAATGTGGATTTTCTTTTAAATGGGGTATCTTGTCTAACATAGCATCTATTTCATTGTCATCTTCCCTCTTTGTTGTTACATTCACATATGTAGAAATAATATTTTCCTCTTGCTGTTTATCAGAATGGTCTTTAAGATGTAGCTGTCTGAATCATTTATAACTGTCTATTTTTGTGGTAAAAGCATTTAATCTCATGGTGGGCACAAATGTTAATTTTTTCTTTAGCACATTTACCAGGTCTGTGGCGAAGGGTTCTTTAATAAGATTTATCATCTCTATTTTGTTTATCTGGTCAATTTTCTTGGACCTTGATTGTTCCCCCAATACCCTCCATAAGTGCCACTGTTTCCTCTGCCTCTCCTTTTGCCTCCTCTTCCTGTTGCCACCCCCCCATGTTCTCCTCTTCCCCCTTTGTTGTGACTTGGGCCTCCTAAAGGGTCTTTTCAAAAGTCCTGGTCCATGCTTCTTTCTCCTGTGTTTTCTATAATCTCTCCTTTACTTTCATCTGTTGTTTCAAAGTTCTCTACTTGTACACTCTGTTTCTCTATAACACTGATCATGTCCTTTCTCCATTTCCCATGCTAATTGTAAATTGTCCCTTAGTTATAGTCCCTTGCATCTCGCTTATGTTTTTTTTATTTTGTGTTGTGTAAGATCTTCCTGAAATGATTTCATTTTTTTGTCCAGCTTTTTCAGACTTTCTTCCATTACTGATTTTTGTGTATTTTTAAAGATCTCTGTTTCTTTTTTATTTCTTCTTCTAATTTATCATAATCCTTTCTATATTTTTAATTACTGTTAGAATTATGTTGTTAAATGCTTTATTCAGTACTTGTTCCCATTCCCTCATAAATACTTTGTCATCTATGCCAAACACTGGTGATTTTTGGGTCTTTAGGCCCCTGGGTATTTGCTTTTCCCTCCAGTACCTACCCAAGGATAATGCATGCATATGTGTCCTAATCTGTCTTTTACATATTAATTCCAGTGTTTTTACATTTAAATCTGAAATCCTTTCAGTTCATGAGCTACCAAAATATTCTTCATAAGCTGGAGTCGTAAATGTTAAATCTTTCCCCCTCCTTATCTGTGTAGCTTACAAAATCCACATTTGCTCCACTTGCCATTATGGAAAGAACCACTTGGATAAATGCCTTGAATGTGTACTATGTTTCCTGGGGCAGTTCATTGGGGGACTCCCCTGTTGGGTCTAAATAATATTTACACTGGAATTTTCTCAAGGTTTGTCAACCAAGTGCCCTGTTTGACCATAATGGAAGCTATTGAAGCATTCCTTTGAAGAACAATGACAAGATTAAGCACCTTGAAAAGCCCTGCATCACCACTGAAGCTGATATAATCTTGATGTATAGAATTCTAATACCCCCCATGTGGGGGGCTTTGCCCCCACACACCCTGACTTAAATATAGCAAACTTCAATCAGAGTTTATTAGAAGGGGGAGAGACAAACTCGAAATTGGTGAAATTTCGTCATCGGATCCATTACAGCGACAACCTCAAAGTTGTCGCTGTAATGGATTTTGAAGTCAAAATTTCAACATTGCAACGATATATGTTAATCTTTAATTTTAGTTCTTCTGTTTGCTTCTTTTGCTCGATGTACAGCTGCTTATAATTATTAATGTGTACTGTAATATTAAGAATTATATTTAAAAGTACCTGTTTTTTCCTTGGCATCTCCCTTATCATTTTTTTTAATCTTCGCTGTTTGTTTTGCATTTTATCACATATGTTTTTTACCATATTTAGAATACTAATTGGGAGTGCCAAAATGGGCTCAAGAAAATTTTTGAAACTGTGTAATTAGTTAAGCATGCTAATTTGTTTTATTATTTAAGGAGAATGTTCTCTGACTGACAGCTCCCAGTGGAAGCCTCTGGTGTGATGAAATGCTGGGGTGTTAGTCTTGGCCATCTTGTTGCTCTGCTGCCTGCTATACCTGCATGCAATGATGTTTACATTTTGTATTTTTTGCCAACACTTTATTGGTGATTATATCTAATAAATTATTACTTACAAGTCTATGTTTATACTGTCTCCTCCCACTTTATTGTGCCACTTATTTATCTATAGTACCTTGTGCTATGGCATTCCTTCTGAAGGAGCACCTTAGATCCAGGAGTACAGTTTAAACATGTTTTGCTATTTCTGCTGAATTCACTCTGCCTGTTCCTGCAGTAGTGTCTGCATCTGCCAGGGCAGGCTTACGCTGTGCACTTTCTCCTCTCCACAGCACTATTATTTTTACTAGTCTGTCTGCCTGAAACTACTGTAAATTAGGTAAGAATTAGCTAAGCTGAATAATAATGAATGAACCAAATGAATCTCAGATTATTTCAAATGTTTTCTAATGAAAAGTTACTCTGCTCACATAGAAGGAGTTCCTTCAGTAGCCAGGTCCTTCCACTGTGAGAGAAAGCCAGAAATAGAGCTAAAATGTGTATCACATAAGTCCTCAATTTCCACAGTATCAAAAGGGAGAAGTGGGAAGAAGGTGTAAACAACCACTAGAGCTCTTACATTCCACATTAGATAGATATGACTGGACAGATACGATGAGCCAGGTAGTATTTTTAGAGGTGGGAGGAAAAGGAGGAGGATTCAACAAACTGAAAACACAGAGTGGAAAATAATTTATCAAAACACTAGATAACAGAATCACAGATTCAACTTCTCTGAAAGGGACTCTCTTTCATACCAAGCACAAAACTGAAGGAATTTGACATTATTATTGATTTAGAGAAACTTTTTTGACAAATTCAATGTATACATTACTTTGCCAGAAATCCATCAATATCCAGGACAACAGGTTTTTCTAATTGTCAATTCAACTTGATTTAATTAGTCACAAAGATGGACCAGAGGAACTGCAGGGGTTTTCCCTATTTCACTTCTCTCCTACTCCAGTGGAGTCAGGAGCTGAAGAGAAGTGGGACTTACTAGACTGGCAGAACTTTTCTGCATTAAATGAACTTTATTTGAATAATATGGACATGGCTGGTAATGTATTCACGAACTTGAATATCAATTTATACGATGTTAAGAGTGCTATTTAATGAAGTTACAAAAACAATTCTTTAGACCTAAATTTACTTTCTGCCCATCCACCAATAGTTAACCCCTGTATAATGACGCAACAAAAAAACTGTTTTAAATGAAGCACAGAAATGACTAGATATTAAGAACAACAGGTACTTCAGCAATTTATCAGAAACAGAAAGTAAAGCTTTAAAAGAATTAAAATCAGAAAAAAAATCTAGTAATTAAGCAAGCAGATAAAGGTGGGAATCTGGTGATAATGGATAGGGATTTTTACAAAGGTAAAGTAATGGAATTATTGTCAAATGACAAAAATTATGAAATTGGAAAGGGCAAGAAATGAAAATAAAATTTCAAATGAAGAATCTGAGTTTTAACTTCTGAAATTTTCCATCACGCCAACATTTTATATAGCACTGAAAATTCATAAAAATCCACAGAATGCACCAGGAAGACCAATTATTGCAGGGACAGACTCATTCATTCACAACCTATGTAGTTTTTTTTATTCTTTTATGAAAACAGAGTGTATATTACTTATATTCATATACTAGGGATACTATGCATATTTTGGAACAGCTACAGGAGCTTCAATGGGAGGAGACTATGATATGGCTTACTATAAATGTTGAATCTTTATATACCTCCATTCACCATAATGATGGTATTCAGGCATGTTTTCATTTTTTGCAACAGGTCCCCTTAAGGGAAAACACACCATTAGATCTTATTATGGAAGGACTGAATTTTGCATTGAAACACAACTATTTTGAATTTGATTCAAATTTGCAAAAGTGTGGGACTGCGATGGGGGCAGCTATGACTCGCTCATATGCTAACTTGTTCCTAGACTACTGGGAGGAACAAGTGGTGTTCAATAAAGACTCCATTGCTTTCATTAAATATATCTCAAAAAGGAACAGATTTATTGATGATGTGCTATGTATTTGGACAGGAACAGAACAAGAAGCAGCACACTTCATAGAATGGTGTAATGACAATCGCAGGAATCTGCATTTCACACACAAATGTAGTACTGAATCTATAGAATTTTTAGAAATCACATTGACAAAAAATTAGAAATCAAATCAATATTAAAGGGATTAGAAAACCTACCGCTATGAACAATCTGTTACAAGCAACAAGTTCACATTCTAGATCTTTAAAGCAGTCTATACCTTACAGCCAGTTTCTAAGGCTTCACAGAAATTGTGAAAGCAATAAGACACAACAGGGTGTGGGTTGTTGACTGATAAGAGCACACTCCCAGGTGCATTGTTAGGCATGAGGTGCTTGCGCCAAGTGACTACAGCAGTTGGGTAGTGTTCTTATCAATCAACAGCCCACACCCTGAAGTGTCTTATTGCTCTTATGAAATGGGTAACAACTATTTCTATAACAATTAAACAAAACTCTGGACACATTATTAAAGATTTAATAATAGTATGTTATTTTGTTTAAATATGGTGAAAAATAGTCCACAGACTTGGGTAGAGGAGTGGTAAAATTAACTGAATAGCAGCTCATTGAAAAATGCTAAACCAGTGAGTTGGAGGGGCAGCCATATATTATTTGAGCAGTTTGTGTCTGCCTCTACCTATGTAACCATGTTTTCCCACCTTTTCTCTTTGTTTACAAATTATTACTGTATTGCCTACTTTCTTCATCCTGTTTTTCTTTTTCTGTTTTTCCTCTCATTCAAGACATAGAATATTTATCATGGAATGTTTACCATGGAATACAGGGATTCAAAATTCTGCTCAGTTTCACTGGGAATGTTACTCTCCTAACATACTGTACACACAGACAACAAAGGCCTGTTTTAGAGCCAGTGACTCAAATATTTCACTGTCAGGGCAAGCAGAAGAGATTTCCCTGATGAGCAGGTAAAGACAGAAGGGGGATGTTTCACTGTTAGTAAAGAAACAGTTATAATGAAAACTATAAACAATACTTAATGTTTCTAATTTGTTTATATGTGTAAGGAGAGTGTGATGATCAGGGAAACATTTAATTGATCTGTTTTATTTAAGGTACTTTTATTTTTAGGGCCCAGTTGAAGGTTTTTACAGTGTAAAGGTAGCAGCCATTTTTGTGATGGAAGATCAGTTCTGGCTGCAGAGCGACTAACGGAAGATAGTTCTGGTTGTAGGAGGATGGATTTTTTCATTGTGTAATGTGGTTTAGACCAGGATGACTGTGTGTATATAGAGATTTATTGTACAGTCAGCTGATGTCTCTTGGCCAATGAGATTTCTAAATTTTTTCTTGCCATGTTATAAAGTGATATAAACACCTTCATAGAAAAAGTGGAAGAACTTAAATCATGTTTTGTAGAAAGGGGCTATACCATTAGTTTATTAGACCAAGCCTTACATGAAGCAGAAATAAAAGACAAGAGTGAATTGTTGAAACTCAAAGTGAAGAATTCAGTGCTGCAAAAATGTGTAAACTTTGTCACTGAGTACAATTGCCTTGCTGGTAAGTTAGGCAACACAGTAACACAATTCTGGCCTATTCTATTGAATGATCCTGTATTAGCACACCATGTGGGAGAGAAATCAAGGATCTTTTTCAGAAGGGGCCAAAATCTGAAAGATGAATTAGTTGATAGCAAATTCTCAAGGGCCAAACCTGTAAGGAGAACTTGGCTGCCAGTGAAACAAAAGGGTATGAATAGATGTGGAAACTGCAATGTTTGCAATTATTGCAAACAAGGTACTAGCTTTACAGCACCAATTAATAATAGAAAAATAATGATCATTCAGTTTGTTGCCTGCATAAATCCATACATTGTCTATGCTATTTGATGTGACTATAACAAACTTTATGTGGGTAGAACCACACACCCCCTGAAAATAGGGATCCAAGAACACATTTGAGACATAAAATATGTTCAATTGGAAAGTCCTATTGCAGAACACTTTCTGTTATATCATAACAGTGACCACACATGTTTAAATTTCACAGGTCTTGAACAAGTTAGGGCTGGGAGAAGGGGAGGTGACAGAGTAAATCGTCTGTCACAAAGAGAAACCTATTGTATATTTTAATTGCAGGCATTAACACCTGATGGTCTGAATTTAGATTGGAATCTCTAACCCTATTTGTAATGTTAAGGTCAAAATAAAACTTTGGCTATTGGATTTGGAAATTGGACTACCAAGTTTTTCTTCACTGGCGATCATTCAATCTCCTGATTCTGGAGTGTGAGCACCTTTGTGCCAATTTGCAGTTGTTTGGGGTGGTAGCCCAGTGCTCTCACCCTGCCTGGTTCATAGAAGCGCAGGATTTCCTTGTCTGTCTGTCCATTAGTATTTTCATGCCACCAAATTCTATTTGTGTATGTTTCTAGTGTTGCTGATTGGCAGCTGCAGGTTATGTGGCTTGCCAACAACTTGGATATCTAGAGAGTGTGCCCCTGTAAAAAGTGCTATATCATGATCAAGAAGTGTTGAAGGAATAATTCAATTTATCTATTTATTTACAGTGTGAGTGCACTGATCCTGGGGACCATTTTCAGGCATGTCATGGGCCATGAAGATGGCACAAAAATAAATTCAAAACATAGCACTGGTACACCAATAAGAATTTCTGTACAGTATAGTTCAGAAAGATATGCACAAAAATTAATTAGGCGAAGGCTGACATAATAGCAACTAAAGTATAACTAATGAAATTTCTATATAGTGTGATCCAAGAGAGAAAATGCACAATAGTACATTAGGTAACTGTTGACTCAGTAGCAACTATAAGGACAGCTAATGAGTTATGGAACAAGTCACAATGCAGAAGATACAAAAACAGGGCACGGGAATACATACTAGTAAGCTAAACAGTACTGTGCAAGGGTAGGCAACTAAGCTAAATGGTGTGCATCTGGGTCTGGCTAGTGGTTAAGCAGTGTAAGTACATATCTCAGAGTGACTAGAATCAAGATGATTTTGGTATGCTAGCAGTAATAGCACAGGCAGCTGGACAGTGCCATGGTTATTAGTTATGACAGTCACCCAGGGGAGCAGGTACAGGTGGCAGCTGCCATTAGGGCTGCTTTGTAGTGGGATCTGAATATAGGGTGAGAGTCTAGAGACCTCAGTGGGGCAGGTAGACTGTTCCACAGTTAAGGGGCAACTGAGGGAAAGGCTTTTTTGCCCAGGCAGGTGGCTACTTGGGGGGTATCTAACAGAAGGCTAGAGGATTTCTTGAGGTTGTGAGGGCAAGTCTTAGGTCTTTGCAATGGGGAGAGGGGTGATTCTACTCCTTCTCTGATGACCTTGTCAGTAGTGCAGCCTAGGCATTAATGAGAAGCATGTTGTTTAGGAACAAATCATGAGTGGCTCCATAATTGGCAGTAAGTGTGAATGAGAGATTAGAAAGGGACTTGTTACTATGGAATAACACAAGGTCATCCATATAAAGGAGGGAGCTGCATGTAAGGTTGTTCTTAGGGAGGGAATTCACAAAAATTGAGAAAAGGATGGGTCTGAGAATGGACCCCTCTGGGAACGCAGTAGAAACTGCCATAGCAGTCGGAGGTGGAACCTCTAGTGCTAACCATTTGGGAGTAATCAGAGAGACAGTCCTGGAACCAGGCAGTATTGATGGAAGAGCAACCAAGGCCTCTGAGCTTACCTAATTGGAAGTTGTGGTCCACAAGGTCAAAGGCTTTGGTCAGGTCTACAAAAATGGCACCGGTGAGGTTCCCTACATCCATATTCCTGAACACATGGTTTGTAAAGTGGGCAAGGTTAGAGGTCGAGCTCCGACTCTTCCTTTCCTAAAACCATGCTGCTGGGGACAGAGCAGGTTACACTTAGCAATGTGATCAGTGATCTGATGGCGAACAGTTTTTTTCAAGGAGTTTGCCAAAGTGGGATAGAATAGATATCAGCTGGTAGTTGCCCATAGACTGGGGATCATCAGATTTGAAAATAGGGACAACCCTGGCTTGCTTCCAAGTAGGGGGTACAGAGGATGTGGTGAGGGAGAGGTTAAAGACTGTCACTAGTGGTTTGGCCATGAGATGGGCCACAATTTTCAAGAAATGGGGAGAGACCATCACTACCAGCACTGCTCTGATTGGGGAGGCTCCTGAGTAGTTTGAGGGTTTCTTGAGGGGAGATTGCTTTGAAGTGGAATTGTGGTAAAATTAGAGTCTTCAGTGGGTGTGTGGAATGGTTGATTCCCTGGACTGAGCGGGGCAATTTGGCTAAGTGGACAGACAGGTCTGTGAATTTGGTCTTGAGGGCATTGGCCACTTTGGTCAGGTGAGTTAAGGAACCTGCTGGGGTGGTGAGCTGTTACACAGCCCATCAAGATCCAGGGACAACCAGGGAGCTGACAGCAGACCAAAAATGTCTGGGGTTGCCAAGACTGTGGCACTGGAGTTTGCAAAAGTATTCCACCTTGCATGTTTTAATCTCTTTTTTGCACAGGTTGTGCAGACGCCTGTATTTGCTCCAGTGTGAGAGAGAGGAGTAGGCTTTTAGGGTAGCCCATTTGGCATCTGTCTCCTTCATTAATTTGGGGAGCTTTCTGGTGAGCCATCGTATTCCCTCCTTGTACTCTGTAGGTGGTTAGCGGGAAGTGTTTATCTTGGATAACTGAGAGGGCAGTAGTGAAGAAGCCCACAGCCGAGGTGACATACTTCATGGAACAGAGCTGCCCAGTTAACTGTCCTGACAACTGCAAACAGGCGTGTGGCATCATACTTGGAGAAGTCCCTGGAAATCAGATATTTTTGGGGGGGGCTGGGGATTCAGAGGACCAGATGCTAAATTAGTTCCTTTTGACTGAGTTTGCTTGTGTTCAAAATGTTGGATTTTGGCATGTTCTCTGAATGTAAATTTGGCATTGGCTCATCCTTACTTTTTTACTTTGTTTAGTTATTTCTATCTGTTATGTCGGTTCCATGTGATGACAGTGAAAGTGCAACCGCGATTGCCGACAGGGCACCCACAAGAGGGGGAAACCTGGAAGGGTGCCAGTGCAGGACTGCAAACGAGAGCAGGGCAAGACACAGCACATGGAAAAGGGCACAGGCACAAGGAGGAGGACTGGAGTGGTGTACAGGAATGTCTGCGACTGACAGAACAGTGAGTGGACAGCAAAAAAAAACACTGCCACCACCACTAGACATAGACAGGGGAAACGCATGGGGTGGTTTGAGAAGCATGTGGGGGGGTTCACAGCAACACCCGTGGAGGGGTGGAGGACAGAGGGTGCATACAGGATGCCACCAACAGTCATGTCTGGGGCAAGGGGATGCCACCATGAGGCACCAGCATGGAGGCACAGCAGGTGTTAGGGTGTTGTGTGAGCATTGCGGTGTGGGGCCACAGGGGATGCCTGGGTGTGCAGCGCCAAGGCAGGTGAAGACGGGAGTGGCCAGGTTGATGCCAGGGCACATGAGGGACAGCAGAGAGGGGGCCGGTGCCACAGTGTGTCCCAAGGAGCATGGGCGGCACCATGGTACGTGCCACACCTGACTACACCCGCAGCTGGAAGTTGTAGGCAAGCCCTCACAGGTAGTCTGTGTGGCCCTGCTCCCATACTCGGTGATGAGGGCTTGAATCTGTAGCATGAGATCCTGGTACCACCACTTTGGGCATGCCAGCCCTGTGCCAGACAGCAGCTGCTCTATCCTGACCCTCATTAGACATTCTTCTTGCAACAGGCAGTCCAGGAAGTGCCAAAGGCTCGGGTGGCTGGCACCCACCCTTGTAGAGAAGCCCCTGTGCCAGCCCTCCACCATGTTATTGGTCCTTGTGTAGCCATCCAACAATGCCTGGTACATGTTCCAGGATGACACAGGGAAGAGGGGTCTACGGCGTTCCAGTCTGCCCAACTGACGGCCGACCCACGTCACCTCCATATATTCCAGGAGTGGGTGCAGTAGCTCCTCCTGGGTACTGTAGAATGGAATGTCCAGCAGCTCCCCATATGCCTCCACCACTGCATCCTCAGGCACATACACCAGGGTGAGCAGCATGTGGATGTTCAGTGCGAACTTTGCGTCCATGGTGTACCGGGTATGCAGCTCGGGGGTCTGCTGGATCTTCCACTAGATGGCCTGGCAGAAGTGGAAGAAACATCCTCTGACCATGGTGCCGAAGGTCATCATGAATGCATGCCAGGCTAACTGTTCGAAGTCTGTGAGGGCCATCTCCAAACATACACCCCCCCATGAGCCTGCTGACCATGCCAAATAAGTGTGCATATGCCCTCTCTGTCCGTCTGTACATGAGGTTATAGACCGCGGGTAACACAACACCCTTGCACATGCCATGCACCATATACAGCTGCCTGAACAGTGGTGGCGTGCAGCTGAATGTTCCATCCAGGAACCAGTTGGCGCTGCCAGCCAGGAATTGCAGAACCTGCTGTGTCACGAACAGCAGTGTGCGGTACTCAGAGGGACCACTGTCATGCTGTAGGAATAGGTCCCCTGCCCCCGTGATGGCATATTCGGGGTGGACCACCAGGTTATGCAGAGTGACTGGAGTGGCATGGCCACCCCTACTGGCCTGCCGCACTTGCTGCACTGTTCGCTGCATATGCGGCAGTGCTGGCAGCCTGCCAGCCATGGCAGTGGGCACACCAGCAGTACACTGTGCAATGACGTGTGTGGTTCCATCACTGCTGGTCTGTGCCTGCTCATGCACCCTTGACAGGACCTCTGGGACCCCCTCCTCCCCTTCGTTGGGGACATGGTTGTGAAGCAGTCCTGTATACACCACTGTATCTGCAATGGTATGCACGTGTGCAGGACAGCTGGAGTGGTGGTCCTGCACACAACACCAGTATGTCTTTTCCTTGACCTCCTTGTCCTGCCAGTAAAGATACCCAAGGTGGGACAGGAGGGGCTTCCCTTTCTGGCTCACTATTAGCCGTATATCAGCTATGATGTCAGTTCGCCTTCGGTGTGGAAGGCCAATCTGTCTGCCCTGCACTGTTACATAGGCCAGGGGTGGGTCATGTGATCGCACACCTGTGTGCGTGGCAGCCCAGCCCCCAGTGGGTAGGGTGCATAAAATGAGTGTGTCCACAGGAGGTTCCCATATTAGGATGGCAGTGATGGTGGTGGTGTTTCAGCTGCCTGCAGCGGTCTGTCCGTGACACGGGTCCAGAAGGCTGTGGAAGGTGGTGTGTCTGCTGCTCAGATGGTGGCAGTGCTTATCCCTATGGTGTGTGCTTCCAGCACCGATGCGGTGAGTGTTTTGCAGTATTGTGGAGGGGATTGTCTAGTGCCAGGATTCAAGACCACATTAGGCAGGCACCCAGGTACGTTGGTGGCACAGATGGACGGCATGTGCTATGGCAGCGGTTCGGGGGCTGTTGCTGCTGTACAGCACCTTATCGGGGGGCTCACATCTATGCACTACCGGGGGTGGGGCGGGGGGTGGAGGCAGCACCTGTGGTGTGCCCACCGGCCAGTGCGGTCAGGGTGGGGTGCCGGGCAGTGCACCTTGTGCCTCCACTGACCTTAGCATGCTCCACCTTCTACTGCCTTGTCTCTGTGTCGCCATTCCTGGTACTGCCTTTTTTCCTCCGTCGCCCTAGCTGGGGTCGCCGTCTAACCCAGTCACCATTGTGGAGGTCACCCTACATGCCCGTTGCTGTTTTGTCACCCATGATCTCAGATATTTGCCCACCTGCACTTCGCCCACACGTACCAGTAGCATTTGCAAAGGTCACCACTATGCCGTTGCTGTAATGCGTGTAGCCCTAGCACCAATGCTCTTATCACAGGCTTATCACAGGCTACCATTATGTCCATAAATATAATCTTTTGTATAACTGTATAACTGTATACATTGTACAACTGGTCATGGCATCTCTCTCCTTCAGAACCCTGCTGCTTTCTGAATTTCTGGCACTGGAAATACTGGCCCCAGATTGGTCAGATTTCCTCCCCTGGCTGCTTCTCATTTGCTAATTCTGATTTTCACTGTATTTTTATAGCAAATGTAAGGCTTTGTATGTTTTGGAGCTCCTAGATAGATTTTGTCTTAGTTAAATGCAAGGGCTCGCTAGAAGAACTGGGTTAGGGAATCAAACACTGTATTTTTGCTAGTGTTTGTTGCTCTCCTTTTCTTGTTCCCTGCCGTCTCTGCCCTCTGCCCTGCACCCTATCCACAAAGACTGCAGCTTCATTTTTCAGTGGAGACACCCCCCGCCCAGCTAATCTATTGTTGCTCCTTCCCCTTTTCCTTTCTCTGCCTTCCTGCCTTTTGTTTAGAACTGCATCTGTAATCCTGCCTTTTTGTTTATACCCCCAACCCCTCAATTTGCTTACCACTGGCTTAGTGGCTATTTTAAATGCTCTCTCTCTCCCTTCCCTCTTCTAGATCTACGCCCCTGAACTGGGTGCCCCCACTGAAGGCGTGATGCGGCTGCTGAAACCCAGCCACCGGCTGCCTCTGCTGCTACTCCCAACCTGCTGCTATCTGAATCCCGCCCCCACCCCTGACACTCTTTAATTGCTCTTCCTTCACTGGACTCCCCACCCACTCTTGTGCTTCTCTTAAGCATCCTTCTCTTAAAGTGGCCTTACTGGAAAAATCCTCTACAATCTATATTTTTTCCTGGCCGCATCTCGCAAATATAAAACTAAAATGAATAGATATCTGATTCTCCTTGTGATTGCCTGTATGACTAGCCTGCTACTGGCAACTGACTTTTGTGCCTCGATACTTGCTATGGAACAACAAAGCCTATGCTCCATTTCCACCCCACACAAACCCTCTGACCCCACCACTCATTACGGTCAGGTATGAACTTACCCTCATGGGCTCAACACTCTTTGCATTGCTGTCAAACTATGAACATCATTTAGTCAGCCTGCTGATACACTCCTTTACTCTCCAGTCTCCCCATTGGCTCACCCATCTGTCCTCTCCTTTTCCTTCTACTCCTTGATGGAGATGTAGAAAGCAACCCAGGTCCCATAAACACCCATATCGATCACACCGACTCCACCTGGGTAAGACCATCCAGCCTCAGAGTTGGCCACATGAATATCTGTAGCTTACCATCAAAGTTCCCTGAACTTGAGGCGTGGGTATCCGCATACAAGCTGCAGGTGTTAGGTCTCTCTGAGACCTGGTTGAAACCATACCACTCTGACTCCTCCTTTCAACTCCATGGTTACACCCTCCTATTTCTAGACAGACAAGGAAGAAAGAGGGGCGGGGGTGTGGCACTGTATGTTCAAGACCACATCACTGCCACTGCCATCAGCTGCTCAACCCCCACCTCCCTGAGTGAGTGGCACCTGACTGACATAACCCTGAGTGCGTCTAAAAAACTCTATCTAGGTTGCTGTTATAACCCCCATTCAGGAGGCATCCCAGGCTTATCTAGTTTTCTAGATGGTTTTGGATGCATTGCACCCTCAAGAGACACCACTGTACTCGGTGACTTCAACCTTAACTGGTTAGGTGCCCCTGAGCCAGACTACACAAACTTACTGAAAGCACATAATCTGGAGCAAGTTATCTCCTCCCCCACCAGAAACAATGCTCATTCACTAAACCACTCCCTCCTTGATTGGATTGCCACGAATCAGGTAGACTTGATCCTCCAAGTGGGTACAATGTCTAACTCTATCAACGACCATACCCCAACCTACATCATAGTGGCCACAAAATCAAACCACCCTCCCCACAAACTCCTGTCTTTCAGGAAGTTTAACTGCCAGGATCATGAATCTGTCCTCAGAGATGCTAAGGCAATAAATTGGTCCACCCTCTACCTATACAACAACACTGTATCCACAGTTACTTTCTTTACTGCTACCCTCCAACAACTACAGGACATACATTTCCCTCTCACAACCAGAAGGGTAAGGGGGGCTGTACCTGCTGGCTATCCAGGGAGCTACTATCCAGGGAAAGTCAGGGATAGTAAATGGAAAGCAAACAAGGCGTCCCCCTCCCCACAACTCTGGTACGCCTATAGATAACTGTGCAATACCTGTAAACAGACTGCAAAATTGCTCAAGCTCAAGTATTATCTTAAACAACAAAGTAACAACGTTGGCAATCCTGATAGTTTCTGGGCCTCCATTGGGTCACTTCTAAACCCCAAGACCAACAGATAAATAACTCAACTCACATCTCCCTCTGGCCCAATCTCTGATCCTGCAGACATTGTGGACACTTTTAACGCAAAGTTCATGGACCTATCCTCCTATCTCAGTAAACTTCCCCCCCAGCCTCCCCAGGCCTGAATAATCAATCAAACAGCTCCCCCTCCTCCTCTAACACCCCACTGCCCCCCCTTTCCACTTTAGAGCTATTGGGCAGAATGTCACCACCAAAATCCTGAAGCCTCTCCCTGCCAAAGATGCCCTGGCAGTGATGGACTATACCCCACATTTCTAAAACTTATCTCCCCAACTATTGTTAAACCACTCACTTTCATGTTCAACCTTGCCCTTTCTATATCCACTGTGCCTGACTCCTGGAAGCATGCACATGTGGTACCAGTTTTCAAAGCTAGGGATCCCCTTGTTCCTGAAAACTACAGACTCAACTCCCTCCTCCCACACCTAAGTAAACAGCTGGAAAAAATTGTACATTTTCAGCTATCTGAACACCTAGAAAAGTATAACCTCCTCTGTTCCCTCCAGCATGGTTTCTGTAAGCAGCACAGTACCTCCTCTGTTTTGGCCCTTTTCTCCGACCACGTGCTAAGAGACATGGACGTAGGCAAATGCACAGGTGCAATATTCGTGGATTTATCAAAGGCTTTTGACCTTGTTGACCACCACCTTCTCCTCTCCACCCTACTTAATTTTGGCTGCTCCCCAGGAACTGTTGCTTGGTTCCATAGCTATCTCTCTAACAGGTCTCAGTCTGTCATAACTGGTAAATTCCTCTACTACCCTACCCATTCACATGGGAGTCCCCCAGGGTTCCATACTTGGCACCCTACTTTTTTCCATGTTTATAAATGCACTCCCCATGGAAAGCCTCAATTGTAAGGCACTCCTCTATGTGGATGACCTAGTCCTCTACTATAGCAACAAATTACTTGATTCCTTCTCCTCCACCCTTACAGAAAATTATGTCTTGGCCCATCAATGGTTACTATCCAGTAAACTCCTTGTCAATGAAAAGAAGACAAAATCTATGCTCTTTGGCTCCAAACCGTTTCTTGCCAAGTTTGCTAAAACTAACTCATCCCTCCTTGTGCTCACCCTAGCAGCACCCCCTTGAAAATAGGTGTTACCCTTGATCCCTCCCTTACTTTCTCTGAGCATATTAACAAAACAGTGTGGAGAATCCACCAGAAGTTAGGCGCTGCCTACCAACTCAAACATCTTCTGTCTGCTGAAGTGTGCCTTGCCATCGTGCGAGGTAACCTACTGCCCCTCTTTGACTACTGCTCCCCTGTCTACTCCCTTGTGTCCTCTATGCTACACTCATGACTAGACACAGCATACAATTCCATCTGTCACTTTGTCTTACAAGCTCCCTTCTCCACCCATCACTGCGCACTCTGAAAGTCCCTAGAGTGGCTCCTACTGCAAGGGCATTTCGATTATGCCATGGGCTGCTTGGTAGACAACTCCCTCAGGACCAAACACCTGTCCCCCTACTCATCCCTTCTTACAGGCAGGGTGACTTCAAGAAACCTTAGTGTATCCTCTGTCCCTGCACTGAAAGTGCCATGCATCTCCACTGCCATGGGTAGTAAGGCATTCTCCACTTCTGGCCCCTCCCTATGGAACAGACTCCCATCAGCCATCCACTCATCCACCTCCCACCTGTCCTTCAAATAAAACCTAAAAGAATGGCTCCTGACTGCAGCCACCTGTCACTGCTCTCCACAATAATACTAGGGCCTACAAACCACACATGCTCTATGATGCTATTGTTTCGCTGCTTGCCCCTACCTCCCTACCCATCCCTTTCTTACATCTTTTTTCTTAAGCTCCCTAATATCTTATTGCATTTTTGCACAGTTGCTCTCTGGTCCTGCTTTGATCTCCAAGCAGTCCATGAAGTTTGACTTGTTGGAGTCTGCACAGCCTTCTTTTGTTCTGGCTGGGTACCTGATGTTAACATGTAAATGCCTCACGTAATTACATGTAGTTACTGTCTGTTACTTGTACTACTGCTTTTGTTGTAATCATATGATGCTACTGTTTTTGCACTTGCACCATTGCTATTATTGTTTTTATAACCAGTTATTGCTGTATATTCTTGTCTCATCATCTCATGTTGAAGTGTGTTTATTCCATGTTCCTGTATGTACTGTTTTTTTTTTACTTTTTTTATTGCCACCTTGTGGCTCAGGTCGTGACTGAAAACGATCCTTCGGATCAGCTCATATACCCGGTTACCAAAGACATAAATAAATAAATGGCAAATGCCAAGTACCAAATCAGCTTTCACTTTTCGGAACAATTTGAAGCTTGCCAGTATCCCTGAAGGAAATGTAGGAAAGACACAACTGGGTTCGTTCATGACTCCTGGCAGAAGTATTAGGGATAGAGAAAGACACAGTTGGGTTTGTTCATGACTCCTGGCAGAAGTATTAGGGATAGAGAAAGACACAATTGGGTTTATTCATGACTCCTGGCAGAAGTATTAAGGATAGAGAAAGACACAATTGGGTTTGTTCATGACTCCTGGCAGAAGTATTAGGGAGAGAGTATCTAGAAATAAAAGACTAGACTGTGGAGTTCTAAGCCAAAGCAGGCCCACAATGCTAATGAGATGTTGCATCTCAGCTGGGCTATCTTGGGTAAACATGTTTATTAATATAGGCTTATGATCAGAGTAGTCAATATACTGTAATTAATAATGTCAGTACCAATAACAATATGTATAGAAGCCTCCACATATGAACATATGAATATACCCTTAGAAGAAGGCCTTACAGTCTACCGTGTCTACCCAATGTGAAGTTCATGCATCTTTCATTACATGGCACTCTGCACTCCTCTTCTCACACTCCTCTTTATTTTATTATGCATATTGTGGAGAAATACTATACTGTATTAAAAAAATGAATAACTGTTTATCTGGCATAGGTGCATTTGATGGAGTAAATCACTACTTTGGGACATATTGTATGATTTAAAATGAATCACAAATTTTGAGAATGGGTAGCCAGTGACATGGGCGTCTGCAATTGGGCACCTACAATAATGGCGACCCAATCCATGGCACATGTCATCTGGGCTACAGTAGAGTAGGGCAGCCGGATGGGGGGGGCAGCAAATGTAGCGACAGGATGTCGCTATACATAAGCGTGTGGGGGGCATACACAGCAAGGGGTAGGAGAGGATATGAGGGGTGGTGCCGCAGTCAGTTACCGAGCCGACCCTGTGGCTTGGTGGGTGGGTTAGAGGTGTTGCTGGACAGGGTACTGGGTTCATTTCCAGGCACTGGTGTGTTTTTGTTGCACCTGGCCTGAACCTTTTTTTTTAATGTTTTTCACCTCACCCGACATACACCTCCCTGGAGTTGAGAATCCTTAAGTAGGGGAGTGCTGGGGGGGACGAAGCCCCCCACGGAGGTGGGTGCAGGGTGCTCCCCACCTAAAACATTAAAAAACTAAGTCCCTGGCATTGTTTTGCTGTGTGCTGGGGTGTCAGAGTGCCAAAATAAATTTTCAGCATTCTGACTTTGCAATAACGGCGATCGCCTTTAGGCTTTCACCATTATCACACAGAACCTGAGAATGATTATTGGTCTCTATTCTGATAACTGGACTGCAGTGAGGTATAATTTGAAGGGTAGTGTTTCACATCCTTTTGATACAAATCAGGGTGTGAAACGTGGTTGTATTTCAGCTCCTTTACTTTTCAATTTGTTCATTAATGATCTTCCAACTACCTTTTAGACAGAATACTCTCATTTTATTTTTGTTGGAGAAACTTGAGTGCCAGTGCTCATGTTTGCTGATGACCTGCCACTTACCTCTGTCTCTCTGGTGAAACATAGAAACATAGAATTTGATGGCAGATAAGGACCGTTTGGCCCACCCAGTCTGCCCATTTCTCTACCTAACGAATAAGCTGATGATCCTAGTTAACCAACAGCCTACTTCCTCCTACCCCCACTAGAATTGCCTTATGTCTGTCCAATGCATTCTTAATTCCCCCACTGTTTTTGACTGTACGACCTCCTCAGGAAGGCCGTTCCATGCATCTACAACCCTCTCTGTGAAGAAATACTTCCTCACATTACCTCTGAGTCGTCCCCCCATCTTCAAATTGTGCCCCCTTGTTCTTGCACATCTCTTTTTCTGAAAGATGCTACCCTCTTGGACTTTGTTGATTCCCTTGAGGTATTTGAAAGTTTCTGTGATGTTCCACTCTCCCTTCTTTCCCCGAGACTATACATCTTAAGCTCCTTTAGTCTTTCTTCATATGTCTTCTGGTGCAGACCCTGCACCATTTTGGTTGCCCTCCTCTGGACAGCCTCCACCTTGCCTATGTCTTTGCAGAGATGGGGTCTCCAGAACTGTACACAGTACTCCAGATGTGGTCTTACCAACTGTCTGTACAGAGGGCCAACAACTTCCTGTTTTCTACTGGTGATGCCTCTCCCTATGCATCCCAGTATCCCCCCAGCCCTTCTTACTGCCTTCTCACATTGCCTGCCCACCTATAGGTCATCTGATATGACTACTCCCAGGTCCCTTTCCATTTTTGTTGTTGTCAGTATCTCACCACCCATTGTGTACTCTTCCCTGGGTTTTTGTTTCCCAGGTGCATTACTTTGCACTTCTTTGCATTGAATCTAAGCTGCCATACATTTGACCATTCCTCCAACCTTGCCAAGTCCCTTTTCATCCTTTCCACCCCACCTTGTGTATCAACCCTGTTGCAAATCTTTGTGTCATCTGCAAAGAGACATACTTTCCCTTCCAGTCCCTCTGCAATGTCACTTATAAAGACATTAAAAAGGACTGGTCCCAGTACTGAACCCTGCAGTACCCCACTAGTAACCCCCCTTTCTTCACTGTGAACTCCATTTACTATTACCCGCTGTGTCCTGTTGTCCAGCCAGTGTTTTACCCATGCTTCCACCCTGGGACCCACTCCCAGGCTGGTTAATTTGTTTATTAATCTTTTGTGCGAGACTGTGTCAAATGCCTTGCCATAGTCTAGGTAGGCCATGTGCACAGCCCCTCCCTGGTCTACTACTTTGGTTACCCAGTCAAAGAAATCAATTAGATTTGTCTGACATGACCTTCCTGTTATGAATCCATGCTGCCTTGGGTCCTGTGCCCCACTGGTCTCTAGGTACTCAACAGTTCTTTCCTTCAGAAGTGATTTCATCATTTTCCCTACCACAGAGGTCAAACTGACAGGTCTGTAGTTTCCTGCCTCTGTCTTGCTCCCACTTTTGTGAAGGGGAATCACATCTGCCCTCCTCCAGTTCTCAGGTACCACACCATCCTCCCATGATTTGTTAAAAAAGGGTAGTCAATGGTGTCACTAGTTCTTCCCTTAGTTCTTTTAGAATTCTGGGGTGAATCCCATCAGACCCCATTGCTTTATCCACCTTCAGTTTTAAGAGTTCTTTCAGAACCCTTTCTTCTGTGAAAAGACTAATATCAACCTCCCTATCCAGAGTGCTTCTATTGATTGGATTAGGTATCTCCCCCTGCTTTTCTGCTGGTGGGATTACAATGATAGCTTATGTTATTACAACAATATTGTATTAAAAATAGGTTGGCTATTAATACCAAAAATACACAGGTCTTAATAAGAAAATGTATTTCAAAATGCACATGGTAATTTAACAATATTCCCTTGGAGGTGGTTTCTAGTTATCGATACCTAGGATTTTATTTTTCTAGTAACAGACAACAAAGTATATCACATATACTGTACATTGATTAGGTTATTCCAGTAAAAGAATGATTTAATGAGGTTTAATGCTAGATATGGAGGTTACTCTGTAGCTTCCATTTTACATGCAGCAGACATGAAGATGAATCCAGTAGTTCTATATGCAGTTGAGATATGGCATAATAAATAGGTGGAACAATTGGAAAAACCTTTTACCAAGTTACTGTATGTAAAACTATATTACAAATACTTAGATCAACAACTTCAGAAACGGCTATGGCAAAGCTAGGTCAGGTAAAAATTAAATACTTAGCTCCTTCAGCTATAATAGCATACTGGATTAGAAGTACAAGCTTGGATCCAAATAGGTTGACTAAAAAAATGCATGGATGAAAAAGCATCCTGGATAATCAGAAATTATTCTTCGCCATGGCTGAAAGAGGTTTTAGATATGTAAAACCTAAGAAATTGGATCACTTATGGAATGATACTCCCAAGAAGATAATTATTTCACAAGATTATGCAGGGTTAATTAAAAATAAACTAAAGCAAATTTAATTTAATACTGATGTGCAGAGAATTAGGACATTGACATTACATGGGTGGTATGCACAAAATAAAATAAATCACATTCTAGAACCATATTTACTTTTTCTTTTTGACAAACAGGATAGAGCTGTCTTTATAAAGTTTCATCTTGAGCTACATCCATCTAAATTTTTAAAATACATCTTCTCCAATAACAAATCTACTTTACAAGATCTATATTGTGATTGTGGCCAGAATGAGCTGGAGACTCTTATTCATATTCTTCTTTATTGTCTAAGATATGAACATATGAGAAATGCATCTGTTAGACATTATTTTTCATCTAAAATATTCACAAAGGAAGAGACTTTAAGAATCCTAATGAAACTTTTGCACCTGTTCCCAAATCCAGCCTCACAAAATGGGACACGGCCTACAACAATGTCTGCCGCTTCGTGCTTTCCGCCCCTCCCCTCACTCATCGTTGTGACCTATACAGCCGCCTGGAGTGGCTTCCCCCTGAGAAGCATCGCTCCTTCATTCTAGGTAATTTCATTGACAACATCATCCATTCCAGCACACCCCCAGCTCTGGCCCTTCCCCTTAAACCTGGTGCCACATCCTACCACCTGCGATCTACATCAACTCAGGAATGCCTGGTTCCTAGAACATGCACCCTTGTGGGGGACTGAGCCTTCCACACCTATGCCCCCAAACTCTGGAACTCGCTACCCGAGCTCACTCGGGTCCTCCTCCTCCCACCCCAAGCTTCAAAGCCTCCTCTGAAACTCCTGAAACCTTCCCCCCCCTGCTCCTGCTCAACATAGACCTACTCCCCTGCCCCGCCCCACCCGCCAACCTGACTGGATGGTGGGGGCCTCAGCGTGACTTGCACTTCTCCTTCTGAATCTGGCCATGATTCCTGGACTTACCACCTGCCTAGGGCACCCCCCAATTTCTGCAGGCACCTTCCATTATCTCTGTTCCCCCTGTTCACCACCGAGATTTATCCTGCCTGTCCCATCCTACTCTAAATGCACCATGCCAACCTTGTCCTAGAGTCAGCCTTGAACTGTCTGTTATTTTAGTTATGTTTCTTGTCTCCTCAATCGTACATGTATGAATTTTGTGCCAACTTTGCCCTAGAGCTAGCCCTGTAACTGCCTGTGTATTTCTTATACACTCTTCTCTGTTCCTCAACTGCTCGATGTATGCCTACCTTGCTTTAGAGCCAGCACTGAATTGCCTGTTATCTTTCTATGTATTCCTTATGCTCCCTCTGTTGTTTATGTACGAAGCATTTACTTGTAACTACCTTCCTATGTATTTCTAACGCTTCCTCAATTGTTCCTGTATGAAGTTTTACCTGTAACTATCCCGGGTCGCACCTGAAAATAGGCACATGGCTGTCTAGTGTGCCTACCTGGTTAACAAAAGCAAATAAATAAATAAATAAATCTTCCTTTGGATTATGTCACAAAAGACATGTTAAGATACTTAAAATGGATTTATTCAGAGATGTTGCATAATAACCATCAAGCTCACTCTCAAGATAGGTGTGAACAAAATTTGAGCTGATATTTTCCACTGGAGTAATAGTTTTTGTATGATTTCTTAAAATGAGAAATCTTTTGTGATATTCAGTTATAGCAGTGGTGAGCAACCTGCAGCCCATGGGCCATTTGTGGCCTGCAATGTGTTATTCTGCAGCCCCCGAGAGACTTTTTGAAAGCTGAATTTTTTTTTAATAAAAATGTACTGTCTCTTTAATTCCTCAGCTACTACTATCCGCGTCTCTTCCAGTTTCCATTTGCACATGTGCAAGTTGCACTGAACATCACAAGGAGCTTGTTGTTAGATAAATTGTGGATTTACTTTGGGAATACTCGTTTACTTGCTATTTTATAATGTTGTTTACTTTATTTGCAATCAGAGATATTATCGCATTACTGCATGATATGAGCCAAGCCAAGTGGAGCGAGAACACGCTGAAGATTGAAATGAAACTGCCATAGGTATGAAATTTATTTTCACCCCATTGTTAGTTTATCCCTGTGATTTCCTTTTTTTTTTTTGGTGATCGGGGGGTATCAGTGTGTGCTGAAGTGGAGAGAAAACGCTCCCTCAAGTGAAATACTGTAACTTTGCTAAAGAATTTCCTATTGGTGAAGCTGGTGTGCAATTTAAATGTAAGTAGCTTTGCTATGAGTGGGTGCCATGGTGCTTTAAATACTCCCTACTTTCAAATCTGTATACTGCAGGTTGCATGTAGATACTACAATACAGTCACATGCCTTGAAAATATGAATGAATCTTTTATTTAACTATCAAGTCAGTTGTTTATCTGGGTCCCGTGCAAGACATGCATGTTGATGTGGCCCTCGAGGTGGTCCGAGGGCTGGATATGCATCCCACAGGCTATTCCAAGTTGCCCACCACTGAGTTATAGGATATTTTTGGAAACTACAAGCTATTTCACGTTTAAACTATTTCCAGGCAGAGATGTCTTATTTACATGCTATACTACTCTAAGTTACAGTATAGCATTTTCTAAAGTCTTACCCAATGAAATATATTAATTCACAAAAAGATTAACATATATTGATTGTACATATTGTTAAGGAAATAATTTCTTCCTCCATATTTGACTTGACATTTACTAGTAAAATCATTTTATATTTGCTTGTAAACTTCTGTACTGTTGAAATAGTAAATTATGTAAACTATGTGAACTGAAGAAAAAACCAAAAGATTGTACACATTACACTCCCTATTGCACAGTTCTGAACAAAAAATGTACTTCATGTGGAAATATAAATAAGTATGTTATATTTTCTCTTTTAAAAATGTATGCAAAGTATGTATTGTATTTTTAACTGGTTTTGTAAAATGCTTTTGTAATGACTTATCAAGAGTCAAACAAAGTATTTGATCGATTTGACTGATTGATTGATTGACTGAGCGATTGATTATCGCACACCCCTCTTAAATCTCCAACCATTTTCTGGTACACTAGGCCCTCCAGTAGCTTGTTTCACCAAGCCGCCACTCTCTCCATGAAGAAGTACATCCTAGCTTCCTTCTGTAACCTTCCTCCCACCAGTTTGTACTATGTTCTCTTATTTTTCTGTTCTTGCTAATCTTAAAAGTTCACTAGAGTCAACCTTGTTTATACCTTTGAGGTACTGAAGATCTCTATCATGTCTCCATGCTGCCTTCTTTCCTCAAGCAAGTGCATATTAAGGTTCCACAGCCTCTATTCATACGAGAACCCCTGCTGACCTTAAATCATTTTCATGGCCCTTCTGTGTACGACATCGAGCAGGTTGATGTCATTTTTATGGTAGGGGTTCCAGTACTTCACACAGTACTCGAGTTGTGGCCACATCATTGATCTGCACAGCAGCAGTATGAACTCTTTCATTCTGCTAGTGAACCCCCTACTTATACAATCCAGCATACTATACGTCCTCTCTGTTGCCTTACTGCATTGCATAGAAAGTTTCACATTGCTCATGATTGCAATTCCAAGGTCATTCTCCTCCTCAGACATCATGACTGACATACTCCTCTGTCTATACTTGGGATCTTCCATGTTTTTGCATTGAATCGCATTGAACCCAGTTTTCAGATTTTGAATCATCTTTCCAACTTTTCTAGGTCCTCTCTCAGGCCCCTGACCACCTCATCCAAGCTCCTCCTTTCACAGAGCTTGGTATTGACCACAGTTAGGCAGATGTTTAGACTTTATGCTGTCCCAGATGTCATTAATAATTAATTGAACAGCACAGGACCAAGCACTGACCCTTGTGGAACCAATGACAACCTCCTTCATCCCTGAATACTCTCCTCTGACCACAACACTTTGGGTGTGCTCCCCCAGCCAGTTTGACACCCATCTAATCATCTTCTCTATTGCCCCCAGGTCCTCTATCTTCCTAATCAATCTTTTATGTATGACTAAGTCAAAGGTCTTGCTGAAGTGCAAGTACAGTATCTCCACTGCCTGGACCCTCTCCACCACCTTTGTAATCTGGTTAACGGAATGGATGATATTTGTTTGGCTTGACCTCTCTACCATAAACCCATGTTGCCTCTCTACCTAGAGCTCATTTTACACATTAAACTCAACCAGCCTTTCCTTAAGAATGGTTTCCATCAGCTTGCTACCTATCAATGTCAGGCTGATTGGTCTGTAGTTCCCCAGCTCATCCCTTGCCTCACTCATGTGCAGGGGTACTACATCACTTGTCTGCAAAAGCAGATGTTTCTACAGCAGATGTGCACTCTCTCCCTGTCATTCAGATGGTGGTCAGCCAAGGTGGTGAGCAGAGGGATTGTGCTGGTCACCATCTGGAGGACACTGGTTACTGGTAAGAGGGGAGGCCATGGGTGGTGATGGTGGAGGGTCCAGAGTGGGCAGGATGGGGAGGGGTTTTCATGTCTATGGGAGGGGGAGCACTGGAATCCGGGGCAGAGTTTACATGATAAAGGGTGGGCAATTGGGGGAATTTACATCATAACAGGTGGGCAATCAGAAGGCGAGAGACCACTGGACAACAAGGACAATTATTAATAATAATGGGTGGGGGACTGGGGACAGGAGAACCACTGAACACCAGGGAAAATTTTCTATGATAAGAGGTGGGTGATTGGGTTGGACAGGGGGAGCACTGGACACCAGGGAACATTATCTATGATAATGAATGGATGATTTGGGGGGAGTGGCAGGACAACTGAACACCAGCTATAGACATCAGTGATACCAGGCAGGCAGCTGGGGACACAGAGTGTACTAGATCACCATGGACTGTGCACATAGTGATTGGGCAGCCAGTGGAGGGAGGGAACAGGAGCTACACACCATAAGAACTGGTTTGGGAAAGTAGTATATAGTGAGACACTAATGACTGTTTACTACCTCTCTAAACTTTCTAGTATGCCAGTGCACCACAAGCTCACTATCAACCTGCAGAAGACCATACTCTTTGGCTCCACTGCCAAGACAAAAGCTGTCCTTGCCCCTCTAAAAATGTCATGTGCCGACGGGTCCCTCCTACAAGTTGCTAATACTATCAAGTACCTGGGGGTGACACTTGATCCTCATCTGGATCTCTCTCTCTGCACATTCGCAATGCATGCAAGGCCTCAAACTGTAAGTTGGGCCTTGCATACAGAGCAAAAAGCGCTCTCACCCTGGCAGCCCATCTCGCCCTAGCTAGGGGAGTTCCTCCTACCCACACTCTGCTATGGGCTTGTCACCTTTGCCCACATCACCAAAACCAGTCTCTCAAAATGGGACACTGCATACAACAGTACATGTCATTTTGTACTCTCAGCACCCCGCCTCACCCACCACTGTGAGCTCTACTCCCGGCTTGAGTGGCTCCCTCCAGAAAAGCACCACTCCTTTGTTTTAGGCAACTTCATCGACAGTATGGTCAGAACTGCCACCCCTTCTGCCATCACTGCATCCCTCTTACCCGCTGCCCCTCCTACCATCTCAGATCCAGTGACTCCCCTGTCCTCCTGGTTCCAAATACCTGCACCCAAATGGGTGACTGGGCCTTTGCTGCGTATGCACCCAGGTTATGGAACTCCCTTCCAGCAAGCACTCGCTCCTCCTCTTCCCATCCCTGCTTTAAAGCCTCCCTCTGGGGTTTCCTCAAAGCAGCCTCTTCCTGCCACTGCACTTAACGAACCCCCTCAACCACGCCACGCTGACTGGCTGTGTCATTACTGACCTCCTTTGTGTAAGGCGGTGGGCACCTGCACCTTATCCACTAGTGATGCATGCTGCTACTAGCTGAATTGATTGTGATGGGTCCACCTTAGCCCTACTGCTCACTAATTCGTGCATATGTTATTATTCTATCTACTGCTTTATCCTTAGGGGTGTAGTTGCCCTTGTACAGTATGTTGATCACTGCCTTACCATTCTGTTTATTGAGCAATGTTAACCCTTGATGCACTTGTATTACCTTGCTTTGTTGTTGCTCCTGATTATACCTTGTACCTGTCTTTGCCTGATGTGCTTGAATGTACCTTTGTAATCTCCCAGGTCGCACCTGAAAATAGGCACTTAGTTGTCTAGTGTGCTTACCTGGTAAACAAAAGCAATAAATAAATAAATAAATGTACCACATCAGAAGCTCTAAGAGGAGAGATCAGGGCCTAAATATGTACACCCGGGACTGGCTGACCAAGGAATTAAATCAGGGTGGAGCAATGGATGTGGCCTACCTTCAGTAAGTTGTTCAACACAGTTCCACATAGGACACTAGTAAGCAAGCTGGGTCTGCTTAGGAGTTGGTACAAAGGTGGTAAACTGGGTAAGAAATTGGTTAGGGGATAGGTGGCAGAGGCTGCTGGTAAATGGAGTTCACTGCAAGGAGGGGGTGACCAGTGGGGTGCCTCAGGGATCAGTGCTGGGACCAGTCCTCTTTAATGTCTTTATAAGTGATATTGTAGAGGAGTTGGAAGGAAAGGTCTGCCTTTTTGTGGATGACACCAAAATCTGCAGTAGAGTACACACTGCAGGAGGGGTGGAAAGGATGAGCAGAGACCTGAAAAAACTCAAAGAGTAGTCAAGGGTATTGCAGCTGGGTTTTAATGTGAAAAAAAAATCAAAATAATGCACTTGGATCACAGAAACCCATGATCAGAGTACAAAATGTGAGGAGTGGTACTGATGACCACCAAGCAGAAAAGAGACCTGGGCATAAACATATCAGATGACCTAAAGGTGGCCAGTCAATGAGATAAGGCAGTTGGGAGGGCTAGTGGGATATTGGGGTGCATAGGGAGGGGTGTCACCAGCAGAAAGAGGGAGGTGGTATTGCCTCTGTATTGATCGCTAGTAAGACCCCACCTGGAGTACTGTGTCCAGTTCTGGAGACCACATCTCTGGAAGGATGTAGACAGAGTGGAAGTGGTCCAGAGGAGGGCAAATAAAATGGTGCCATTTTCTGCATTAGATGCCCTACGAGGAGAGACTTAAGGACCTAAATATGTACACCCTGGAAAAGAGGAGGGATGGAGAACATAATAGGGACCTTTAAATACTTCACAGGGTAAATAACATACCAGAGGGAAGTATTTTTCAGAAACAAAGGTACTCGAGGACAAAGGGGGATGATAAGAAGCTGAAGGGGGGTAGATTCAGGAGAGATAGGAAGAAATTGTTCACAGTAAGAGTAGTGAATTCCTGGAACAGTCTTCCAGTGGTGGTGATGGGGATAAAAACATTTGTGGGGTTCAAGAATGCATGGGATAGGCATAAGGAAATCTTAGGGAAAGGGAAGGGGAGGTGGGTGAATGGACTGGAGATCAAATAGGATCCATGGTGATACTATAGGTAGGGAAAAATGGGCAGACTAGGTGGGCCAAGCAGTCCTTATCTGCTGACAAATTCTACGTTTCTATGCCAGTGGACCTATATACATGGCTGTAACAGAATCACAGCAAGCCAAGAGCTTTTGGGGAACCCTCAGAAAAAAACTACAGACAAAGTTCAATGAAACTAAAAGTTGCTTTACTTCAGCACCAAACAAGGGTTCAAGCAGCTTTCTTTGGCAGAGCAAATACAGAACATGAAAACGACATTTAGCTTGATCCAGCTCTTTAGTTCACAGCAGCCCTGCTCTCCCTTTTCAGTCCCAAAATTATCCTCCCAGCTTTTTTTGGTTTTATCTTTAGTCCCCACAGTTGAGGCTTATTTGTTCCCCTTCCCTGCAGGGATTTCCAAGCTTTCATACAGCCAGTGCATAGGGCCTTTGAGTCTCTGTTCTGCTGCTACTGTCTTAGTGGAAAGCTCCCAGGGGAAGATTATATGGACTCCTTCACATAACATCCCACTCAGAGCTGTACCCATGGCATGCTTTGCACTGCATACCAATGAGCTGCCCTCTCAGGGAAAAAAACAGCATTATTATGTATTGTAGGGAACCCACCCTGTGACACACCTGGAAAGAAACTGGCTGCAGAGCCAGGTACCACCGGGTGATTCAGGAATTAGTGTCCTGTATAGCATGCAACCATTTGAGGGGTGCTTTGGTTGGCGACCAAGGCAAAATGTTGTCCCAACAAGTAGAAGTGCAGGGTTACTACTGTCCATTTAGCTGACATACACTCTTTCTCTAGTGTGGCATACCATTGTTCCCTGGAAAACAATTTACTGGACAAATAGAGAATTAGGTGAATCCTATCATCAAATTATTGTCACACGACAGACCTCAATCCTTCTTCTGAGGTGTCTGTGTATAGAATGAATGGACAGTTAAAATCAAGACTTCATATGCCAAGTCCCTTACTCAGCACACTTTTGATAGTTTGAAAGGCTTTCTGACACTCTGAGGACCACTGAATCTTTTTTTGGAGCAGCCTTTTTAGTCAGGTTAGTTAGTGGGGGGCAGCAAGTGTCGAATGCTCTGAAATGAACCAGCAGTAATATTCCACTAAACCAAGAAAGAACCTAACTTCTTTTGATATTCGGCACAAGGCAGTCAGCAAGGGCTTTTACCTTATTAGTAACTGGGCATACATTGGCATTGCCAACCCTCCGTTCCAGGTAGAAGACAGTCCTATATACATAGGTAACAGTGGTGGGTCAGCACCTTTTCTAATAATTCAAAAAAGCACTGTAAACAGTTTTGTTTATCTCACGAGTCTCAAATGTTTTATTGTATTAATTCAATAAAATGCATACTGCTCCATAGTTCATACATCGGGGCAGGTCATTTGTATTAGCAGGCTAATAGGCAGGTACATTCCTCTCCATTTTCTAAAGCCATCTGTAATATTTAAAGCTCTGCAGCTGTATAGGAAATCCAAACTCACAAAACCAAATCCAAACTCACAAAGGAAAAGCCGTGTTGACCAGCCACTGACCCAATGCACGCAGCCATGCCCTTAACGTTTCAATGGCATATCGACGTCTTCTTCAGAAGTGGTGTGCTAACTTCTCTGAATTTATTCATCTGTTTTCTGCTTGTGCTAATTATGGATGAAGCGAGTGAAGCAATAGTCTTTCCTGTAGCCCAAATTGAGGAAATTTTAAACCTGCAAGTGCTGTCAGTGAGAGTAATGAAGATACAGCAAATTTGGAAATATGAAAGTAAAGAAGAGATAAGATTTCACCTCCATTCTGTCTCCCTCTCACAATATTGGAGGAAGAAAAGGATTCTGAGAGGTCTGAAAATACACCCCCCCCCCAGGTATAGATGACCCTGAATTTATGAGAGACTGGGAGAAAGTATTAAATAAATGTAGCAGTGATATAATACTGCTGGTAATAAAGAAGTCAAGGAAGGAATGTGGAAAACTTTCTGAACAAATAAAAGAAATTGAGAATAAGATTAAGAATAGTATTCCTGTTGATCAGTTTAAAGCTATGAAGCAAAAATTAGGCTCCCAGATCCAGAAATGTAAAAATGAACTTAAAAATATAAACAAATATATGAGGGATGACATTGATTATAAAGAAGGGATGATATATGCTTGGCATAGTCCCCGGAGAAGGTTCAAATATAAGGGGGTTTATTGAATTAATACAATAAAACATTTGAGACTCACAAGATAAACAAAACTGTTTACAAAGCTTTCTTTGAATTATTAGAAAAAGTGCTGACCCACTGCTGCTATCTATGGGTATCGATCTGTTTTATGCTTGTGCTAGTTCCCCTGGGTAAAGTGCACTGCTTGTTCTGCTGAACCCCTGGGTTTGTGTTTTGTTGTACTTTATTCAAGCATTTGTGGAGTGCTATCCCCTGGCAGGGTTCTCTGCATCCTGTAGGGGTCCAACATTGGACAATTGCTCTTCCTTCACTCCCCCTCCCCATATACCCTTTCTACCCAACTAGTCCACACCTGATTCTGCACTCTGGTAGGGTTCTCAGCATCCTGGAGTGGCCTAGTCTTAGGCAAGCTTCTTCTTCTTTCCCTCCTTTTCCCTCATTTCCCTTCATCATTTCTTTTCTCTCTTCCCAACTTGTCCTGACCTAGTTCTGCCCACTGGCAGGGTTTTCATCAGCCTGGAGGGGTCCAGCACTGGGAAATGACTTTTCCTTCCCTCCCCTTTCCTCTCCATCCTCTCTACCTAACTCATCCTTGCCTGACTCTGCTCTCTGGCAGGGTTCTCAGCATCCTGAAGAGGCCTAGTCTTAGACAAGTTTCTCCCACTCCTCCTTCTCCTTCCCTTTACCATCCCCTCTACTATCTCTACCCAACTTGTCCCTGCCCACTCCTGCCCCTTATTCTAAGTCCTCGCCTCATTCCACCACTGGCATCCATCTCTGCACTCTGAAGGGACTTGTTCCAGGTATGACTCGTCCTTCCCTTCCCCTTACCACCACCTCTTTCCTGCTCCCTCTGTACCCTCCAGCACATAACCAAAGGAATTAGTTCACTTGAGCTAATAATTTGCACTTTTTGTTCTGTCTGAGGTGCTTCCAGATTGTTCTAGCCCTGCGTTAACTTGCCCTTCACAACAGATTCCCCCCATCTTTATCCTGTTCTTCTCCCAGCTAGTTTCCCTGTCTACCCCTCTACCCTCCTTGATGCCCCCCCAGTGGACCTCATTCATTCAATAATTGCTAAATTATCTGCCTATTAACCATGACCCATTCCTGAAAGGAGTTGGCTCCAAGGCTACATTAAATTTCTGTACTATGTTCCTCAGATATACCACTTGTAATTAAATGCATATTCCACAGGTATGGTATATTTAATTGTATGTAATGTCACAAATGCGACTGTATGATTATTTATGATATTTTTTAACTGTATGTTTTGTTACAAATGTAATTGAATGTTTAATTTCTCAGATATGTTAAATGTTAAACTGTATGTCTAATTCTTCATCCAATTATATCCCACCCTCCAAGGTCACACCGGGAGATGAGCAACTTGTTGTTCAGTGTGCCTTCCTGGTGAAACATTTCACTATATAAATAAATAAGTGCTTGTCAAGATGTGAGTTTGGCAGCTATGGCTACCACCCTGTGAACACGGACCTCCTCTCACTTACAGATGAAGCAGATGAAGCAATAACCTCTACTGTAGCCCAAATTGAGAAATGTTTCAACCTGTAAGTGCTGTCAGTGAAAATAATGAAAATATAAAACATTTGGAAATATTAAAGAAAAATAGGTAAGGTTTCAGCTCCTTGCTGTCTCCCTCTCGAAAAATTGTAGGGAGAAAAAGATTCTGAAAGGTCTCAGAATACAAACTCCTTTTGGGAAAAAGTATTAATTAAATAAATGTAGTAGTGATTTAATACTGCTGCTAACAAAGAAGTCAAGGAAGGAATGTGAGAAATGTTCTGAACAAATAAAAGAAATTGAGAATAAGATTAAGAACATTATTCCTGTTGATCAGTTAACAGAAACTAGACTCCCAGATCCAGAAACTGAAAACTGAACTTACAAAATAAAAACAAAGTAAATATATGAGGGATGATATTGATTATAAAGGAGGAACAATATATGCTTGGCAAGGTCCCTGGAGAAGATTCAGATATGGGGTTTAATCATGGGGATTTGGCACAGGAGGGGGGACATTTCATCGGGCCCTGACAGTGAAAATAATAAAGTGTCTGAAAATCAAATAGACAGACAATGGGGTAATAAATGTTTTTTACCTCAAGTTGGAGGGGTCACACTGCATACCATGGGATAGCATGGAAATATAGAGAGAGAAGGGAAAGGGAGAAAGAAGAGGTGGAGGGAACAGAGGAGGCAGAGGGAAGAACAATTCTAGCTGAGGGCAATGGGGTCCAGTAGGGCGTTCCCCATGCCAGCTGCAAATGAACTGGAGGTCATAAATCTAGCCCAGGTAATGCTGACTAATGACCAGATTGAAGTATTGAGAAAAGGTTTTGATTTTGTCCCCACTAAAACCCTTAACCCCTTTAATGTCAAAGCGGACTTGTTTTGTAATCCGGAACATATGGATACTGGGAACAGTTTGAATTTAGAACAAGAAGAAGGGGAATAAGAGAGACAATTAATTTACATGACAAATCACAATTCTGCCTTACAACTAATAATCCCACTCTGCAAACTTTTTACAGGCTGATGGAAAATAATGTGGAAAAAAAGTTAAAAATCTTTAAGGGAAATAACAGCCAGAATACTACAAATAAAGGGCCCTATTCACTAATGTCTATGCACCATGTATAGGCAGAATGTAGGCTTGCCTACATTTGTATGCTATTCAGCGAGGACCTGCACACCATGGTGGCATTCACCACAGGTGCACTAGCACCTTGTATACTTGATCCCCTGGCCAGCACCATGGTGCCATACCAGGGGCAGACTTGTGCATGCCTACGTTGAGTGGCATGCATGAAGGTGATATGCACAAGGCCATGGTGGTAACTTGTACACAAGTGGGGACTCTGCCATAAATATTTAAGCACCCCTGTTTGCAGGTTACCAGTGGGGCACAGTGACAATGGGATCCCCCTATACACAGCGTTCTGGCACACTGAGCTGCCTGGGAAGACTGGTGGTGACCATTTTGGAAAATGCCCAGTGTTAAATCCCAGTGGGGTATGCACCTACCCAGGACCCCCTGCCCGTGCGCAGAAGGGGATCCACTATGTGACCCAGGACAGGCATTCTATTGGATACCCACCTGCATCCCACACTCTGTCCCCATGCAGCCATGATCCTCCGCCACTTTTCTGTGAGCTGGGAGGGTAGGGGTGAGGGCAGAGGGGCAGCAATTGTGAATGCTAGCCTGTGCAAAGGTGCAGAGCAATGCAGGTGACTTTTATGCATTTGCGCGTAGTTTGTGAATAGGGCCCAGTGAGAGAATTGCATTAGAAAAATTGTCAAAAAGGCAAGATATTGTCATATGACATGCTGATAAGGGGGGGAGCTGTAGTAGTCTGGGGAAGTGAGGACTATATTAGGGAAGCTGAAAGACAACTTGAGAATATGAACTTTTATGTGTGCCTTGAGGGGGACCCAACTGAGGAAATTAAAAGAAAGGCCAAAAATCTTATATCAGCAGTGATAAATAATTGGATAAGTGATAAGGACACCAATGACCTGATATTTAAATCTGGGCAAAGCAGAGGGCAAATTATTGCACTGCCCCCTGCAGTTGCCCAGGTATCCAAAACTGCTATATTTAGTAGGGCTGTGCGAATACCATTTCCCGAATATTCGGTATTCGGGTCCTAGTTATTCATTATTCAGTATTCATTATTTGGGTATATAATTTGCCTTAATGGAGAATTGCTATATAACTCCTTAAAATGGCTTCAGGAGAGGAAGGATGAGAGGTAATGGCAGTTTGGCTTGTACACTGGTGCCAGAGGCGGTCTTCTGCCACTGGTGCTTTACAAGGAGGATAAAGAGGTAACAGCACTTTGGCTTGTACACTGGTGCCAGAGATTATCTTCTGCCACTGGTGCTTCAGGAGTAGGATGAAGAGGTTATGGCACTTTGGCTTGTACACTGGTGCCAGAGGCTGTATTGTGCTGCTGGCACTTCAGGAGGAGGATGCAGTGGTCATGGCAATTTGGCTTGCCCATTTGTGCCAGAGGCTGTCTTGTGCTGCTAGTGCTTGAGGAGGATGCAAAGGTCATGGCACTTTGCCTTGTACAGTAATGCCAGAGGCTGCCCTCTGCTGCTGGTGCTTCAGGAGTAGGATGAAGAGGTCACAGCACTTTGGCTTGTACACAAGTGCTTGAGGCTGTCTTGTGCTGCTGGTACTTTAGGAGAAGAAGGTAAAGGTCACAGCACTTTGCCTTGTAAAGTGGTGCCAGAGGCTGTCTTCTGCTGCTGGTGCTTCAGGAGTAGGATGAAGAGGTCACAGCACTTTGGCTTATACGTGGGTGCGTGAGGCTGTCTTGTGCTGCTGGTACTTCAGGAGGAGAATGTAGAGGTCATGACATTTTGCCTTGTACAGTGGTGCCAGAAGATGTCTTCTGATGCTGATGCCTCAGGAGGAGGATGCAGAGGAAAGGAGTTCATCATGGGCATGCAGTTTCCCATAGGATAACACTGGAAGTGTAAGACATCATAACACTGTCAATATTTGGAGTTAAGTAACAGTCTATATATGGTCAGAAAGGTCACAGCGGCCACTACCAGAGTGTCATATGCAAGAGCCTTAAATAATTGTGGCCATGAAGAAAAGCAAGTAATATGACATAATTAAGCCTATAGAATAACACTGTAACTTCAACAGGCCATAATTATGGTGATATTTAGAGCTAAGTAACAATCTATATATGGTCTAAAAGGCCTCAGTGGCCACTACAAGAATACCATATGCCAGAGCCTGAAATAATTGTGGCTATTAAGAAAAGAAAGCAATAAGACATAATTAAACCCATAGGATAACACTGTAACTTCAACAGGCCAACATAGAAATTCACATCTTACCTTCAGAGGCAAGAGTACAGCTGTGAGGACAGCACTTAAGCGTGACACCCTTTTGGCCTATGATGTGCTACCCCAAAAAGGTCTTTTGATTGGATGCTACCTGTGAGGGAGACACAATGAAATGCAGTACTTTTCCAAAATGGCCTACACACATCCAGGCAGTCTCCCTGTTCTATTTTAATAAGCCCCCACCCCACACCCCAAAACAAAAAAAAAAATTAACAGATTAAATACTTTACTTACCTTTGCTGTTCATACCGATTTATTACCAAGAGTTCATCACCCTGGTGGGAAAATACCTGTGTACCCAAAGAAAACCAGGAGAAAAACAGGATTAGAGATGCACTTCAATCACAATTTACCCCCCTTCCCCAAAAACACAAACAGAAATAAAAGCATTAAAAGATGGCATATATCACTTACTGTTGCTGGTAGTACACAGTGTGTTCATCGAAGATAAGAAGCATCAGACACTGGCTTTGGCGGTCATCGGTCATCAGTAATATATTCCAGATTTCTTCAGAATCATTATTGTCATCATCATCATCAGCAGCAGCAGCAGCATCAACAACTTATTGCAACAAAACAATGGTACAAACTGGTGGTAGTCAGGCAACTGGAATATTTCAGGCATGGGAAATACCTGAGACTAGTGATGTCACACTGGTAACTGGAATATTTCAGGCATGGGAAATACTTGAGATGGGTGATGCCATACTGGTAACCAGAATATTTCAGTCATGTGAAATACCTGAGACTGGAGATTCCACACTGTTAACTGCCATATTTCAGACATGGGAAATACTGAGACTGGTGATGCCACACTTGTAACTGCCATATTTCAGACATGGTAAACACTGAGACTAGTGATGCCACACTTGTAACTGCCATATTTCAGGCATGGGAAACATTGAGACTGGAGATGACACACTGTTAACTGCCATATTTTATGTACATGAAATACTTGAGACTGGTGGTGCCACACTGGTAACTGGCATCTGGAAAGCTGTTAAAGGGATGGATGGAATATGGTCACCAGCAACACAGGGATGAGAGATGCAGCAACACCAGTTAAGGATTTTTTTATTAGGAACAGCAGCCAATAGGTGGGTGGCAGTTTTAGGCACTGGGAACTGCAGGGCATGCTGTTTCAAAAGAATACACCATTACAGTAGAAGTAATAAAGAAAAAGGGTGCTGGCCACGGATTTGTGTTAGTATGACTATGAATATGATGAACATGTTTGACTAAATGTTAACATGTTGTGCTTATTTGCTTACAGAACAATGGATGGTTAACACAGAATGGACTGTGTATGGGTCAATGCTACAACACACAAATGTATCCAGTACATGACGATTATTTAATGCAATTGTTAGTGGCCATACATGTACCCAAGGTGAGGTAGATTTATTTTTATAAACACAAGTTGTTCCATATTTGCTGGATCAAGTGAGGATTGGTGAGGTTCCACCACATCCCTAGCAGTGCTGAACATTTGTTCAGACAGTGCACTGGTAGGTGGGCAACAGATATATTTAAGGGCCAACTCTGCCAAGTGCAGAGATGCTTTCATCCTTTTGATCCAGTACTCCACTGGATTTATGGAGAATGACTCTAGAGGTTCATTGAAATAACTGTTCAGCAGATTAGGTGCCGACTGTGGCTGCTGTTCTGTTCTCTTCCGCTGCTCAGCCTGTAGTGATGAGCTGAGTTCAGCCTAACAGTCACCCTCCTTCTCAAGGTTTTCCATACTGTTTTTAGTTTGTGATTCTGAGACTGGCTCATCGAAAGGGTTACCTGCTGGTCTCATCGACCCAAACTTACAGAAACTAAGTTCTGAGCACATCTGCTTCTGAAAGTCTGTAACCCTGTGAGTGTGCATTATAAGGTGTAGTAGTACCTCACACTTGAAATGTGGATCCAACATAGTGGCAAATATGAGCTTTTTATTGGAACAGAGATCAGAAAATCTAACTTCTAGTTCCATGGTGAGATTTTCTACGAGGGATATCACTGTTCCTGGTGTCTGGTTTGGATCTTTCTCAGCATTTTCACCGAATCTCCTCATGGCTTTTTTCAGGATCTCTACAGCAGGAATTACTTGACTTAGCAGTGCAGAATCAGAGCTAAGGTCACAAGTGCTCCTTTCAAATGGAGCTAAAACCTTTACCAAGCCCACAATCACAGCCCAGTCCTGATGTCCGAGGACTCCCCCGTGTCAGTTTCCATGCTCGTCACATGAAGGGCCCACTTCTGCTCCAGAAGCCTTTGCAGCATGTAGTAGGTGGAATTCTACTGGGTCTGTACATCCTGGATGAGATGATGCTGCGGCATTTGAAGATGCTCTTGTAGCTGATGCAGACAGTTTGTGGCTTTCACAGAGTGATGAAAATGGCTGCATATGCTTCTGGCTACTTTGACTGTGTGATCTGCCTCTGCTGTGTTTGCCAAAGCCTTTGTCACCACCAAATTTAGTGTATGAGCAAAGCAGCGTATCTCCTCAAAACTGCCATCTCTAAGTGCTTTTATCATATTTGTGGCATTATCTGTGACCACAAACCCTACCTGCAAATTGTTGCCATCAATCCATGGGCTCAACATCTCTTGCAGGAATGACAGTATGTTTACAGCCCAATGATCCTTTTCTGTAACACTGACATTTAGCAAAGCAGACCTGTAGGGAGAGAGGGAAGAGACAGAACCAGCGCCAGTACCACCATCACCACCAGTGACTACCACATCTGCAACACATCAGTGTGCCGTCAGTGACATACAGTATATGCATGATCTGAATTCATGCTGGTCCATATGTCATTTGTGCAGTGGAAAACTCCACCAACAGCCTGTGCTAGTAGTCTGGCAACTTCTTTTATCAAATCATGGTAAATTTTGGGTACAACAGTACGTGAAAATGTGGTCCGTGATAGTATATTATACCTGGGGTGCAAATGCTACAGCAGCCTACAGAAACCTGTGTTTTCCACAATGGAAAATGGCTACAGATCCAAGACCATCATCTCACCAATTACATTGATAATCTGCTGTGCTATTGGGTGTGATGCCTGCTATTTTGTGTGGGCATGGAAGGCTTGCATGATAGGTGTAGTCAAAGTGGTACCACATTGTATTGATTTTGACATTGAACCCATGGTGGAGGGTGTTACAATAATAGATGATTGAGCAGAAGAAGTCAGAATGGGTGATGCTCCTGTACAGGGATGCGCTACAAGTGGTGTAGGGGGAGTTGAGGGCACACTGTCTGTCTCAGTAATAGAATCACTTCCAATACTTTGTGCATCTACTGGAGCAGTACCAAAAGAGGGACTGACAGGTACATGTTGTGGAGGGGAGGAACAGCTGTGGATCTTTGAAGCACACTGGGATGTTTCATTCAAAGATGGTTCATCACTGATGTTGTTGTGAAATCTGAAAGGTTTTTACCGTGACTTATAGTATAGTCGCACACGGAACATGCTGCCTTTGTTGGATCATCTTTCATAACACTAAAGTACAGCCACACCACACTTTCCCCCCCACTGACAGTGGAAGTACTGGCCCCAATAGGGTGACCATGGCTATGTTTTGCCCCTTTCCCTTCATCAGACCTGGGTGCAGTGGATGTCGTTGTTCTGCCCCTTTCTCCGCAACAGATGCAGTTGTAGAACTACTCTGTGTATCAGATGGAGTTGAACTTGACACAACTCTTTGAATGGATAGGGTGGACTGTTTGTTTTTTTTAGGAGGAGGAGGAGGGTGACCCTAACCAACCTGCTTACCATGTCGAGCAACACTGCATTTTTTGGCAGCTGCATGTTCACACTTCTCACATAGATATGCCACGTATTCAGCCTCATTGCCAAGTTCACTTGGGTGGGTATCAATGTCAGATGATGTATTGAGCATGTCTTGTGGCTCTGGTAAATATTCAGAACCAGATGAATGCTCGCCTTCAAAATCCTCCATATCAGCAAAAGGAAATGTGGTGAGAGGAAATGTACGAGGCTGAGCAACAGTATGTTTTGACAACACAATTGGTGCGGTCATTGTAACAGTCTTTTGTTCAGTGCTAGTCACAGTACCTATGGTCATGGGCACAGTTGGCAAGGTAGTAGCACTGTCGACAGTAGTACTGGTGCCAGAATTACTATCAGGAGTTACAGTCAAAGAAATTGGCATCATATTACAACTACTTGTAATACTGGCAGCAGTAGTCATAGTGACAGCAGAACTCTCAGGACTACTAATGGAGGCAAAGGTTGTGGTGACAATCACTGTGCAAGAAGCACGAATAACATTGCACACTGTTATGGCAGTGGTGGTGTCAACAGTACACAAAGGATTTGCTCTGGTTGCTGAAATCATGGCACTGGTGGTGGTGGACAGAAGCACACTGATATTTGATGTTGCCTCTATGGGGGCAGTTGTGTGACTAGCACTACCACTGGTAGTGGGGATGGGTTCTTGTTCTTGTATGACTGCAGATGTCAGCTGTAAAACCCTCCTACTTTTATAAAATGATGATGCTGCAAATGCAATACTAGTAGTAGCAGTGGTAGCAGTTGTGGTAATAGTAGTATTAGTACTACCCCCGATCCTACTGACACCAGAATCTGAAAGCTTATCAGGAGAGAAAACTACTTTAGAGTGGTGAATACAAACAGACCTTCTCTTACCCTGTTCTTCACCGCTTACAACTGGTGGTGAAGATGGCTTGCTTGGGCTGGACTATGCACGTGTACAGGATTGATGAGACATGGTCTGTGTATTTTATTTGTGATTAGTGTTTTTGTTTATGTTGGTGCTTCTTGCAGAAAACAACACTACCCACATCGCTCAAGTACAGTAGCAGCTAATAAAGACAAGCTGATACTAGAGAGAGATGGAGTCAGCAAACAACTTCTTACTTGTATGGTGTCAGTTACGCAGTCATACAGTATAGTAATTCAAGCTTTGAAGGTGCACCAAACAACTTACAACACACAGAACCCAGTGAGTCATGCCTGATACACACAGAGATACTGAAGCAGTTCACAGAAAATTTACATGTACACACTCACAGCAGTGCACACACAGGGGGCAAAGACACGCAAAAAAGGAAAAACTAACATGCACAGGAGGCCACTCAGGTGCAGTCAGCTGTGGAGGGAGGAGTCCCTTGCGACACCCTTTCTTACTCAGTTGTACAGCAATCAGCAACAATTTAATGGGCCAAGCCTGACCCAATGAGAAAAAAATACAATACTTTATAAATCACAAAAAAAAATGCATGCAGGCAACTGCGCATGCACTTGCAGGACACAGATTACAAGAACAACAATACAACGCATGCACAGACTATGTATGCGCCATGGTGAGCTGCAACGCAGACAAGAGGAAGTCAGATGACAGTCACACCTCACTTATGCAGGGAACCGAGCCCAGAACCTGAGGACAGCAAAATACCAATTTGCTTCACAAAAGAAACAGAAAATACCACAGGGGCTGTGTGTGGATTTGGAACAAAAAGCTAAGCAAGTACAGCAGTGGGGATGGGGCAGTCAGCAAAAACTTGAACCACTCACTGTTACTGAGCCCAGTAACAGTTACTCACTACATGCAAAAGCCAAGCTGGACTCTGCTGACAAAAAAAAATCCTGATAAGAACTAATAATGGAACAGAAAGGTTCTAAAGCAAAAAATCAAATCACACTGCTTCAGCTGAGCTGTGAAACTGTAAGCAGTGGGGGAAGGGAGTCAGCATGCAGCAGCACACACAGATTCACTCACACACACACTCTCCTTTTCCTTGAAACTGAGCCCACTTTCAATGATTAAAAACAAAACTGCATTCAGATGCAGTCACAAGGTGATCAGATGTCAAAACTGGATCACACACAAAACGTTTTTTAAACAGTTATAAAAGTCACAAGTGGTAAACTAAACAGGGCTAGCTCTCTCAGAAACGACTGTCTCCTCACATCTACACACTCAGTGAGGAGATCACATGGTGTTCCTGGCTGTAAGCTCCAAAAACAGCCTCCGATTGGCCAGCAAACCTCTGTGAGATTCTGAAATCTCACCCACCGAATAGTACATCCTGAATAGCAGCCAAATAGTGAACTATTCGGGATGTTCATCCGAATATTTGGCAAGCCTACTATTCGTGGTATTTGGGAAATACTATTTGGACCATGCAAAGCACTAATATTCAGTGGAATAGTGAATTGGTGCTATTCCACTGAATATAGGGCTAGTGAGACCCGGTGCTAAGCCACTTAGTGTCAGGCTGATATGGCCCACACAATAGAGTGACACAATGGTTTATGCCTGAGCAAAAATCCACATATTCAAAACCTATGCAAATGAGCCCATTGAGCATGTAAGGCACTAAGGGGCCATTTACATGCCCATTATGGGGCTATTTAAATAAAGGGTGAGACTGTACTGCTCCCCAATTGCCCATTTCTGGAGAGCTATCCCTGGTGCTAGTGGTGCCCCCTGCCCACAGATTGCGTGTCTGTTAATGAATAAAATATATCTACCTAGTAGTCTAGTGGTTCCCTCCCCCTTCCCCATTCTCTGATCACCGTCCCTGTTTAAGAAATGAAATTCCCTCATAGTCTAGTGGTTCCCACCCTTTTCCCGGTTTCCGTTCGCCGTCTCATTCATTATTTATATATTTCCCTGGTAGTCTAGTGGTCCTTCCCTCCTCCTCAGTCTCCAATCACCGTTCTGTTAATTATTTTCAAATTTTCCTGGTAGTCTAGTGGTCTCTCCTCCTCCCAGGTCGCCAATTGCCATTCCGTGAAATATTTTTACATTTCCCTTGTGATCTAGTGCACCCCCCACACTGACAGGTAGTGACCTACCACCCCGCTCCCCCCATCCAGACCCCAGCTGGTGACCAGCACAGCCCTCCACTCACCACCACAGCTGGACGTTGACTGAGCTGTGAATGACTGCTTATTGTATATAGTATGCACTTATTCACAGTGATTGTCAATCACTGTCAATGAGCGCGTACTGTATACAGTATGTGCTCATTCACAGCTCAGTCAGTGGCCAGCTATGGTGGTGAGAAAAGGACTGTGCTGGTCGCTGGCTGGGGTTGGGATGGGTGAGAGTAGGGAGTTGGATCACTACTTGCCAGGGTGGGGGGTGGAGGTGCACTAGACCACCAGGAAAACGTAAAAACTTTCATGTAACTGCAATTGGTAATCTGTGGGGACTGAGGGATGACTAGACTACCTGGGAAATTTCAAAATAATTAATGGGATAGCAATCGGAGACCTGGGGGGGAGATCACTGGCCCACTGGGGATTTCATTTTTTTAAATGGGGACAGCGATTGGAGACCGGGGAGGGTGACGGGACCACTGGACCACCAGGGTTCACTGTGTTGGGGGTTGGGAGGGCGCAGCACTTCCTCTGCCAACCACTAGGGTTGGGCGGGAGTAAGTAAGGGATTCAATCGGAGGTATGTGCACTACACAAGGGGACCGGGCAAAATGGCCTTGCACGGTGCACATGCTCTGAATATTGGACTGCACCAATATTCAGGTCACCACCTCTTCATTTACATTGCACCCCCCTCTGTCTTTTGCCTGGATGCAAACTGAGTTTTCCTGCTCTAACTGGGATTTTCAATATTGTGTGACCTCACAAAGCCCAATTTGCGTGAACAAACTTGATTTTGCACCTGGGAAAAGTTTTAAATATTGGGCCCCAGATATCTAATGGTAGAATATCCAAAGTGACCAGCACTATATGTCCATCCAAAATTACTTAAGAATAGATACCCAGTTCTGGGATGACCGATTGTATCCTCTATAGGGGCAGTTACTGAAACTCTATCTAAATACGTGAGTAAATTTATGAAGAGATTGGTACCACTAATTGTTTCACATATGAAGGATATCAACCATATGGTTCATATATTAGATACAATTGAAATACAAGAAAGTGATGTGTTACTGAATATTGATATTGAGAGTCTTTACACTAATATTACCCATGAGGGTGGATTAAGATCTTTGAAGAAAACACTTCCATTGAGGGATTCAGCACAGTTGCCATCAAATGATTTTATTTTGGAAATGGCCAGATTTGTGCTTGAATCAGATTATTTTATATTTAATCAAAAGTTCTATGCACAGATTAAGGGAACCTCTATGAGCACAGCATTTGCCCTTAATTTTGCAATCTTGTATGTGGCTAATTGAGAAATGAAATTTATTTATGATGATGAACATAATAGATTTTTAAATAATTGAAGGGCCCCGCCCATAGTTCACTGGGCGGGGATACCCTCCTACAAAAATCCAGCACGCCCAGCTACTGGCGCTTAGTCATCAGTTCTTGCTGCTGGACCAGGCGTGTGGTTCTCCTCACTGCTCTGTTCCTTCTTGCTTGCCACTTCACCTGCTCTGTTGTCTCCTTACCTCTGTTCTCAATTCTTCTTTTCTTCTCTGCTGCTCATTCTGTGGCTCCGCCGCTTGCTCCTGCTCTGCTCTTGCCTCTTTTCCTCACCACGGTTCTGCCACCAGCGCTTCCCCTTCCCTCGTTTCTCTCCCAGTTCTCTTGTCTCCTGCTGCTCTTTTCTTTTTGGGGGACCTCTGTCTGTTCTCCCATGCTGTTCCAGGCATTGAGTCCACCCGGCTCTCCTCCTATCTACTTCCTTCACTTCCTGGCTCTGCCAAGTGACGGCCATCGGTGAACGGTTCCCTGTCGTTCCGTTCCCTCCTGAAGCCTCCTGGATTCTCTGGATTGCTTCCTGGACATCAATTCTCAAGCCAAGACACTCCTGCATTCCTCTGCTCTGCAAATTAGTGGTTCTGTTCTGTTGCTTTGACACTGCCTGCTTTGCTGTGGGTTCACTCATGCTCCCTTTGCAGGCATAAGGACTCCTCTCTGCTGAAACTACTAAGGCTTAGCCAGTTCAGCTTTCTACTTGGCCCTTCATTCAAAAGCCCTGTAAGGCTCCTACTTTTGTCTGACCTCCGCTAACAGCACCTACATGGGGTTCAAGTTAGCTGCTCTGTTCATCCGGTGCCTACGTGGGGTACCTCATATTATTACCTCTTCAGGTACATTCCTATAGCTTGCATTTTTGGCCACACCTACTTCAATTTGACCTAGCCAGGTCCTCTATTGAGGGCTTCTACCTTATCATGGCATCCATGGATTCAGTTGAGGGACCCGCTACGGTTCCTCCCGTCCCCAAGAAATGCACTGCCAAAACTCAACACTCACTGAAAGATTGGACTGTCCCTCATTTGATGGCAGAATTGAAGAAACTTGGTGTCACTTTCAATGCCCATGCCAAGAAATAAGAGTTGCATGACTTACTACTCGAGGAACTAAATCGTGGTTCCCCTCCACTACCTGCTCCGCCCTCAAGTCCTGATGCAGACGCCTTCACTGAAATAAAGAATATCCTCTCCCAACTTGCTACATCAGTGGTTGACATCTCCAGTTGGCTCGCCGTGCTCGAAAACTGACATGTGCCTCTTCCTGTGCTGCCTTCTCAATCTTCCATTCCAGCTCAGCCTCAGAATGTCCCGCTGGTTCCTCTGCCTACTCCTTCTCTGGCTCCTGCTCCAGAGCCCATACCACATGAACCTGTCTTCAAGGTTCCAGCCACGCCAGATACGCTTGGTTACGACTCCTCCATGCCAGCTGTGTCTCCTATTCATTTGGTGCCCAGTCATCTCCGCAAGGATATTATTGACGGGAAAGACATCAACCTCATTTCATTACTTACAGTATATTCTCCCATGATACTATAGAAAACAGAGTTATATCTTGTGGCGATATTTCTGTCATCCTACGTTCCAAGAACCCTAGGCTATCCAAAAAGTTAACTATTCTGGAGTTTGTTTTGGCATTTAGTCTCTACAGAGATATCCTCTGTTCCACTTTTCCCACTCATAGGGAAGAACTGGACACCTATCTCTATTTGGTGGTCGATCTTGGCATCCCCTATGGTGGTACTCATTTCTTCAATTATCACAAGTCCTTTTCTGCCAAGGCTGCTGCAGCACTAACTCACTTTAATGTCTGCCTGCACTGGGGATCCCTTGACAATGAATTGTTTTGTCACCAATTTGCCAGTCAGCAAGATCTGACCTGTCAACTTTGTGGCTCATTTTCTCATTCTGCTGCTTTTGCCCTCTGTCTGTGCCTGATGCTTCTACTTCTTGTACTACCACCTCTTCTGAACCGACTATTACTCGTACCATTCATAATCCAAGCACACTTCCTCATTTCTCCCACTACAGGTATGGCCGCCCTGTCACCTTTATTGCTGGTAGACCTGTCTGTAATAATTTCAATGCTATGGGATGCAATCTCAGTGGCTATCATTTATTGTACATTTGTAGCCATTGCTGGGACGCCCACTCTAAATCTGTCTGCCCTGTCTTATGGCTCAAGTCCTGACTATTTCAGCATCCCTCGACTCCCATCAACATTGAGGTATTATCCCAATTGCTTGCTGATCACCCTTCTCAGTCATTGGTCACTTTTCTGGTCTCAGGATTTACATCTGGATTCCATACTGGAGTATCTTCACTTCCTCAAAATCCCTATGAATGTTCCAACTTGCTTACTGCCATCTGCCAATCAGAAGCAGTCAAGACACTTCTGCAGAAAGAGCTGGACAAAAGCTACCTCATCAGCCCTTTCCAACATCCACCATTTCCCATGTTTCATGTTAGCCCCATTAGCATAGTTACTCGAAAATTCTCTGGAAAAAAGGGACTCATAATTGATCTGTCAGCTCCACATGCTTCTCTCATTCCCAGTATCAACTCGCTTATACCATCCCAGGACTCTTCTCTCGCTTATGCTCGGATGGATGATGCTATTTTCACCATTAAGCAACTGGGCAGAGGTGCATGGCTCACAAAAGCCGATATTTTGGATGCCTTCAAATTGTTTCCAATACACCTGTCTCTCTGACATCTCTACAGTATTAAGTGGGAGGATTCCTATTATTTTGCTGTGCAGGTTACCTTAGGATGCAAAAGCAGTCCTAAACTGTTTGATATCTTTGCTGATACGCTGTGCTGGTTATTATTGAATCATTGCCATGTAACATCCGTCATTCACTCGCTAGATGACTTCCTTCTTATCAAACCACCATCAGCTCCTCCTGCTGCTGCCCTCACCTCATTACAAGATCTGTTTCACTAATTAGCTGTACCTATATCAGAAGAGAAGACGGTCGGTCCAGTAATGGAACTGGAATTCCTTGGCATTGCACTCGACTCTGTGCGCATGGAAGCCAGGCTCCCTTCTGACAAATTGCTCCAGATTAAAGCCTTGGTTCTTTCCTTTTTGAAATGATATTCCTGCACCAAACACGAGCTGTTATCTTTGCTGGGTTACCTTAATTTTGCTACCTGCATCATTCCACAGGGTCATGCCTTTATATCCTATTTGCTTGACTTGCTCTCTTCCATTCCAGCCTTGCACCATCATATATCCCTCACTGCTACTGCAAAATCCGACCTCTCCATTTGGTACTTCTTCCTGGATCAGTGGAATGGATGCTCTATGTTTTATAAGGATATTACCCCTGAACATTCTCCTTGTGTTTTCATGGATGCTTCTTCTGCCTTTGGCTTTGCAGCCATTTATAATACCTCTTGGATTTACGCAACATGACCATCCGACTTTCTTCAATTACCTACAGCTACGACCTCTTCTCCGTTATTTGAGATCTATCCCATGGTCGCAGCAGCCTTTACCTGGGGACACCTTTGGTCATTAACCACTGTATCATTCTACATAGACAATTAAGCAACAGCTGATATTAGTAACCGAGGCAGATCATCTTCTCCTTCAATCATGCTATTCTTGTGGAGATTGACATGGCTTTCTCTCATACATAACTTTTGCATATGATGTTTTCATATTCCAGAATCCCTCAGTATAGCAGCTGATCATCTTTCCTGATTTCACTTTCAGGATTTCCAGTTCCTACTGCCTTCTGCGGACCCACTAGCTATTTCCGCCTCCTGGTTCCAAGGCCTAATCATGTCATAACTGGTTATCTCAAGACAGCCAATGCCATTATGTGATCTGCTCTGTCTACCAGCAGGCAATTGGCCTCTACTACAGCTTGGAAGAAATACCTGTCTTTCTGCACTCTGACAGCCACCTCTGCAATGCCAGTTTCCTTGACTACCATACTTGCTTTCATTACGTATTGTCATATGACTCGTAATCTATCTCATACGACCATTCGTCAATATCTAGCAGGAATTCAGTTCCATTTTTGCCAGTCTGACCCAGCCTCTATTTCCTTTATGTCTCACCTAGCAGTCAAGCTACTACTCACAGGCATTCACAAGTCTTCTATCAAGTGGCCTCCTTCCCATCTTTCTATTGACGATAACATATTCAAACAACTGATTGACCTGCTGAGATCCAATCATTCGATATCCAACTCCAATACTATTCTTTCAGCTGCTATCTGTCTTGCATTTTACAGATTTCTACAACCTGGGGAGTTCACAGTTTCAGCTCCATCAACATCTCACTTCCTCAGAGTAAAACACCTCAACAAATGTTCCAACCACTATGTCCTTCACCTTCCCTCATCCAAAACAGACAGACTCATGAAAGGAGTGGACATATCTTATTTTTCTATGGCTAATGCTTGGTGCCCTGTTTATTTTATGGATCAACTGCATCATCTTCATTGCCCTTCTTCACCTGAATCTCCTCTCCTCTCCTGCCATCACCCAAGAAATTACCTCTAACTACTAAAGAAGTCATGAACTCGGTTCGACATCTTCTGCAACACCTAGGATATAACACTCTTGCTTATTCAGGACATTCTTTCTGCATAGGATCCGCATCATCAGCTTCAAGAAAGAAAGTACCAGCCTACATCATCAAGAGTCTAGAAAGATGGACTTCATCGTGTTTTGAAACTTACATTCCCAATCCTGAATTTGAGTTACGATCAGCTTTTCTTTCCGTCTCCTCTTAGTATGCCATGAAGGAGGGCAACCTGGCGGCTATGGTTCCTCAGAGGTTTCCTCCAGTAAAGGGCTTTTTTTCTTCTCCTGAGTGCTTCCAGGTACACTCTCTGTAAGTTGGAAGAGGTGTATTCTGAATTCTAATATTCTTTGGGCCTTTCAGCTCTCACAGCTCCATAACAGATTGGAATGAGCAAGGCCAAACACAATATGTTACATCAAGCACACAGTGGCATCAAGCATTTTAAAGACATTCATATCCCTGCACAGTGAATTGAAGGGCCCTACCCGTAGTTTAGTGGGTGGGGATGCCCTCCTACAAAAATCCAGCAAGCCCAGCTACCGATGTTTAGCCATCAGTTCTCCTCCACCCTTCCCTCCTCCTTCTGCAGCACTCATCCCATCATCAGGGACTTTCAGCTCTCACAGCTCCATAACAGATGGGAATGAGTAAGGCCAAACACAGTATGTTACATCAAGCACATAGTGGCATCAAGCGTTTTAAAGACATTCATATCCCCGCACAGTGAACATAAAAATATGGAAAAACTACCTGGACAATATATTTGTAATCTAGAGGGGCAGTGACTTTGAACTGGACAATTTTGTTTTATACATGAATCAAACAAGTCTACATTTAAAATTTACTATAGAAAAAGTTGTTAATGAGGTAAACCTTCTTGATCTGACTATTTTTAAAGCCAGGCACAAATTAAAGTCAAAATTGTACAAAAAACTTAAATCACACAATACGCTGTTTAAGGGCAGACAGTTTTATACACCCCATAACTGGCAAACATTTTCAAATTCATCAATTTATTAATTGCAGTTCAGTAGGGGTTGTCTATATCTTGTTATGCCCATGTGGATTGTTGTATGTGGGACAGACTAAACGAGAACTCAAGCTGCGAGTAGGAGAACATAAAATGGCAATCAGAACAAATAATGCACAAGCAGCTGTACTGAAATTTGTTGGTATTAAAAAAGTGGAACTTGGGGAGCAGGGAGGTGACATTGTTGAAAAACTGCTGCAGAGGGAAACTTATTGGATGTTCACATTGGGGACTTGCAGCCATATGGACTAAATGATGAACTGTCTTTGCATTCATATTTATTATATTTATTTATTTATATCTATAATTGCTCTTTTATATCTAAGTAATTGATTCTTCCTTTACAGGTTCTGGCCTCTTTTTGTTGTGCTGTTGGTTTAAATTTGCTGTCGTATTGTATGGTGCAAATTTGAGTGTGTTCACTTTAAGTCTGTACATTTTGTGATACTTCTCTAGTGGACATTTGCACTATATGTGCACTTTATGCACCTTGCACTTTGATCTCCTATGAACGTCTGGCACTTTAAATCTTTGTTAATGTTGCATGTTTTTGTGGTCTGTGTCTTTAGGTGTACCCTTTTTAATGACTTCTGAGGGTTAGCATGCCACTTCTGAGGAAGACGTCGGTATGACGTTGAAACGTTAAGGGCGTCGCTACGTGAGTAGGGTGAGTGGCTGGTGATAGATGCCTAGATACATAGATACATAGAATTTCTTGGCCGATAAGGAATGCCTGACCCATCCAGTCTGCCCATTTTTCCTACCTTTACTTACACTGTAGACTGCAGCTGATCTGCAGCTTTTCCACCTTTCCCAGTTTGTAGTATTCCTATGTGTCTGTCCCACACATTTTTGAATTCCTCCACCATTTTTGCTCCCACCACCCCTGTGGGAAGGCTATTCCATGCATCCACCACCCTTTCTGTAAAGAAGTACTTCCTCACATTGCCCCTGACTCTGCCTCCTTCCAACTTTAAGTCATGCCCCCTAGTTCTACTGCATCCTTTTTTTTCGAAATATGCTACCCCCTGTACCTTATTTATTCCTTTCAGGTATTTGAACTTCTCTATCATGTCCCCCCTCTGTCTCCTCATTTCCAGAAAATACATATTAAGGTCTCTCAGCCTCTCCTCATATAACTTCTGGTGCAGCCCCTACACCATTTTAGTATCCCTTCTTTGTACTGCCTCCACCCTGTCTATGTCTTTCCTGAGATGAGGCCTCCAAAACTGGACACTGTATTCCAGATGAGGTCTCACCAATGATCTGTACAGTTGCAGCACCACTTCCTTTTTCTGCTGGTCAAGCCTCTTCCAGTGCATCCCAACATCCAATTGGCTCTTCTTACCATCTTTTCACACTGTCTGGCTACCTTTAGGTCCTCAGATATAATCACTCCTAGATCCCTCTCCTGTTCAGTGACTGACAGAACCCTCCCCCCCCCACACACACACTGAGTACTCCTCCCTCTGGTTTCTGTGCCCCAAGTGCATAATTTTGTACTTTTTTGCATTGAATCTTAGCTGCCATGTATTTTACCAGTCTTCTAGCTTGCCCAGGTCCCTTCTCCCCCCCCCACTGTGTAGACCCCTTTTGCAGATCTTTAGGGCCAACACACCAGGGAGGGGGGCTGGAGAAAAGGTGTGGCTTTTCCTTTGTGAGTTTGGATTTGGATTTGTGAGTTTAGATTTCTTATACAGCTGCAGAACTTTGAATAATACAGATGACTTTTTGAAAATGGAGGGGAATGTACCTGCCGATTATCCTGCTAATACAAATGTCCTACCTGATGTATGAACCAGGGAGCCATATGCATTTTATTGAATTAATACAATAAAACATCTGTGACTCATGAGATAAGCAAAACTGTTTACAGAACTGTTTTTGAATTATTAGAGATGGCGTTGACCCACTGCTGCTACCTATGAGTATCGGTCTGTTTTCTGCTTGTGCTGTTTCTCCTGGGTAAAGTGCACTTCTTGTTCTGCTGAACCCCTGGTTTTGTGTTTTGTTGTTGGCCTCTGTCCCAGGTATTTAGTTTCCTGTCATCCTAGAGCACATTTTGCAGCACTGGCTGTGGGATCTGCCTCCCTGAGTGACTGAAGTACCACAGCCACATCCTGCAGGTGAGTGTCCCAATCTTTGCTAAATATGACAACATCGCCCAGGTACATTGCTGCATATAACCCATAGGGCTAGAGGATTCAATCCATCATTCTCTGAAATGTGGTTGGGGCACTGTGCAACTCAAAGAGGAGCATGGTAAACTGATACAAACCAAATGGGGTGACTAAGGCTGCTTCTCCCAGGATTATGGAGTTTGCAGGATTTACCAATACCCCTTGGTCAGGTTTATGGTACTAATGTATTGGTCTTACCCAGTCAGTCTAGAAGTTCATCCACCCCAAAACTGTGGACCCATCCGATTTTGGGACTAGCACAATAGGGCTATACCAGTCACTCTGACATTCCTCTATGACTTTCGGTTCCAACCTAGAGTGAATCTCCTCATGTACCATCTCTTAAACTTTTTCTGGAAGCCTATATGGCTGTTGGCAGATCAAGACTCATGGGTCTGTGGCTGGGTGGTGTTGGAGCACATGAGTTTGTTCCATTCTTTGGGACAACACATCCCCAACATTTCCTACCAGCTGCTTGGCTATGTTTTTCTGGGTCAGGTTAAGCCCTTCATCCAAAGGACTGGGCTTGTTTCTTTTAAAATTTTAGGGCCTAATTTGAGGATTCCATTTTTAATGTCCTCATCCATCACCTGACTAGGGCTCCCTTTAGGTTCCTCTGGATCAATTAGCAAATCCTCCCTGTCTTTCAGGGGTTTCATTAAATTACAAACATAAAAACATAGGCAATGATGACAGACAAAGACCAAAGGTCCATCTAGTCTGCCTCTGGTTGACTATCCTACCCCAAGACCTAGCATCAATCTGGGGATTTCCCCCCCACTCCCCTTCCCCCACTCCCCACTTAGTACAGAGCTTGCTATTATTCCCATTATTCTGTTCCATCCATGCTTGAAGCCCTCTGTGGTTTCAGCACTCACCACTTTGACAGGCAGGCTGTTCCATGGCTCCACCACTCTTTTAGTAAAGTAATATTTTCTCAAGTCCCTCCTAAAGCTTCCCCCTTTCAATTTCCAGTCATGCCCTCATGTCATTGAACTGGTGTTCCTGCTAAATAGCCCTGCCCAGTCCACTTTATTAATACCATTCAGAAATTTGAAGGTTTCAATCATATCTCCCCTCTCCCTTCTGGCCTCCAGCAAGTACAAGTTTAATAACCTTAGAGATTTCTCATAGGAGTCCCCCTGTAGACCCTGAATCCTCCTTGTCACCCTGTGCTACACCGCCTCCAGCCTATCCTTATCTTTTCTGTGGTGAAGACTCCAGAGCAGGACACAGTACTCTAGATGAGGCCTCAACAAGGCTCTATAAAAGGGAAGTATTACCTCCTTCCGTCTACTGACTATACCCCTCCCTATATGCCCCAGCATCCAGTTTGCCTTGCTGTAGGCTTTGTTGCACTGTCTTGACTGCTTTAGGGTGTCACTGATGATGACTCCCAGGTCATGCTCCTCTGCTGTTGTGCTAAGTTTAACCTTATTTAGCCAGTACTCTGTCTTTGGGATCTTTTTTCCTCAGGTGTATTACCTTGCAGTTAGATGCCACACATTAGACCATCTCTCCAGCCTTTGGAGGTCATTTTGTAATTTTCTAACCTCTTGACACTATCCACCCTTCCACAGAGTTTAGTGTCATCAGCAAACAGGCTAATCTTAGCCTGGATTCCTTTGCCAATGTCTTTAACTAACATAATAAAAAGGACTAGGCCTAGCACCAATCCCTGTCATACCCCACTTGTGACCTCCATCTCCACAAATCTAACCCCTTTGACAACAACCTGCTGCTGTCTACCCTTCAGCCAGTTCCCCACCCATCTCACAATATCCTTTGCTTCCCCCAGCTCCTTCATCAATGTCAACAAGCATTTATGAGACACTGAGTTGAAAGCCTTGCTTAAGTCAAAGTACAGTAGATCCACTGCATGGCCCCATCCAGCTCCCTCATACCCAAATCAAAGAAGACAAGCTGGTCTGGCACAGCATCCCTGACATGAATCTGTACTGCTTACTATCCTGAAGATTGTTCTTCTCCAGGTAATCAACAAGATCCTGCTTGATTCGAGATTCCATCAGTACAGGTGAGACTGACCTGCCTATAGTTTCCTACCTGTTCCTTACCCCCCCTTATGGAAGTGAACCACATTGGCAGCCCTCCAATCCCTAGGAACCACCCCTGTCTGTAGTGAGCTGTTGAATAGTTGTGCCAGAGCATCAGCCAGTTCTTCTGCCAGTCCCCTTAACATTCTTGGATGCATCCCATCTGGACCTGGTGCTTTGTCTATCTTGAGGGCTACCAGCCCTTTCTGGACCTTATCCCTAGTAAATATCAGTGTTTCCATCTTTGGAATCCCCCTAGTGACAACTTGGATGCCACTTTCAGGTAGGGGACCAGAATCCTCCCTAGTGAAAACAGAGCAAAAGTAGTCATTTAGGGTGGCAGTCTTTAGCCCATCCTCCTCAACTGCCTTGCTCTAGTCTGATAACCTAACGATTTGCCTCCTTTGTTCCTTTTTTCCTGATGTATGGGAAGAAATATTTTTCTCTGGATTTGATCCACTCAACAATTCACAGCTTTGTGTCTGCTTTTGCCTGCCTAACTTCCCTCTTTGCCTCCCTATTTTTTCAAACATATTCCTCCCATTCTTCCTCCTCCTGTTTCTCCTTAAACCTACAGAAGGCCTTCCTTTTGGTTTTAACTGCTTGCCTTACCCTCGCCGAAAACCATATAGGTCTCTTGAGCTTATTTCTCTTTACTACTGTCCTCACATATAATTGTGTAGCTTCTTGAATTGCCCCTTTTATTATCCTTTACATCTCTTCCACTCCTGCTATGCTACCCATGCCAGTTACTTTGTTTTGCATCAACACTCTTCATTTTTTGAATTCTTCACTCCTAAAGTACTGGACCTCCATTCTTGAGTGGGTTGTTTCAGCCCCTAAGGTCAAATCAAACCAAACGGAATTATGGTCACTGCTTGCTTGAGGTTCCCTTGCTGTTACCACCTCTACTGCTCCCAAATTGTAAGTAGTAGTAGTAAAAATTTTTATTCATACAAAAAATGAATATGGATATCTCCTCTGAGCCGAAGCTCCTTTACAGTGAGATCCAGGAGTCAGTTCCAGTTACTCTTATAAGTTAACATTGTGTAACAGACAAAGACACAAATACAATATAATTATACAGCACTAAATATAACACAATTCCAAATCATTCACAACTAACACTACAAAGACAATACAACAAAACATAAATATGATTCACAATATACAATTAATACAATTTATAGTCTACCATCCTAAGATTCAATCTAGTCCTCATCATGATTAATATTTTCAATAAGCCATCGATTAATTTGATGCAACTGAAAATTTCTCTCAAGGGATCTAAGCTTCCCAGGCAATTTATTCCATATAGATGGTCCAATATTTAAGAAATGCTTATCCCCCTAAACCGTTCTGCGAGTTGAAACAACACAATCCAAGCTATTTGCAGAGCACAGAACCTCAATTGATCGTTTTATATTAATGGTCTCAGCCATATATTTAGGAACTTTTCCTGAGACACATTTTAGCATTAACATTATTGTACTAAAAACCCACCTTTGAGATAAGGTATGCCAGTCCAATTCTTTATACATATCTACTCTATGTGCCCTCTTAGTTGCACCCAGTATAAATCTGGCTAATTTATTATACATAACGTCCAGCTTATACAGCTGCTTTTAGACACACCATATATATCAAATTACCATACCAATATGGGTAGTACAACAACAGTTACCACTAACTTTCTAATTTCCAAGGACATACTATTTCTTACTCTATATACGAACCCAAGCACTTACCAACTTTTGTCAAGGTGCTATCTATATGGCTGTCCCATTTAAATTTTGTATCTAAATACACCCCCAGGTATTTATATTCAACAACTTGTTGCAAAATTCTTCCAGAAAATGTTTTAATTTGTAATCCCGCTTGTTCATTTTTAGACCTGTAACCCCTTTGGAATACCATTACCTGAGATTTTTTTTCATTCAAAACCAATTTAGATCTAAGCAAAAATTCCTGTAAGTGATCGAAAGCCTGTTGTAATACTAATTGAATAGTTCTCACTGATGAATCAGCAAAATAAACAATTGTGTCATCAGCATAAAGATGGTATCGTACCTCCAGTTGTTCAAACCCCAAATCGTTCATATATAAATTAAATAGTATGGGACCCAAAATGGATCCTTGTGGGACTCCTGACACAATTGATTTCAAATCAGATGACCACTCTCTAATAGTCACTTGCTGCAATCTTGAATCAAGGTAATTTCGAAACCAGTATACAACCGACTCAGACATACCACAGGTTTTTAGTCTGGACAGGAGGATGCCATGGTCCAGCATATCAAAAGCCTTTGAAAGGTCAACACAAATTGCTCCCACTGGCATCCCTCTGTCCATACTCTCCATAATATCCCCTGTGACCTTTATAAGGGCAGTGTTTGTTCCATGCTCAGGTCTAAAACCTGATTGATAACCATTAAGAACTTCATTATCTTTCAAAAATACCTGCAATTGTTTTGCAATTATTTTCTCAAAGATTTTAGAAATTGTTGGTAAAAGGGAAATCGGCCTATAATTTTCTAACAGCAACCTGGATCCTCTCTTATAAATTGGCACAATCTTGGCGGTCTTCCAAGCTTGAGGTAATTCCGCAGTAAGGAGAGACAAATTAAATAAGTTTGCTAAGGGTAAATCCATAATAGGGAATGCATACTTTAATAAGATATTAGGGATACCATCCATACCTTCTGCTTTATTGGTGTTAATTTGAAGTAATAAATTCCTAACATCTCCTCTAGTAACAGAGGTAAATTTGAACTCAGCTTGTATACCAGTTTGTACATAAGTTCTATCTATACCATTTGCCTGGGAATTTCTCTGTAAAACCTGATTTACATCTCCTCCACCCAGTTTTAATTCATTAATACCCATGTTTATAAAAAAGGTGTTAAACTCATTAACTACCGTATTTCCTAAATCCATTTTATTACCATTAATTAAGAAATAATTAGGATATCCCAAGATAGGACCCTTATGCAACTTATTTATTGTATTCCAAAATACTCTTGGGTTTTCCATCATTTCTTTAGACAATTTTTTATTACAATAGGCCTGTCTAGCCTTTCTAATTTCCTTACTGTATAAATTTCTTAATTGCCTAATACTTACACCAATCCTGGTCTCCTTTTGCTAATTTAGCTTGTTTCCATGCCTTATCTCTAGCCCTTTTAATTTTAAACAAACCAGAATCATACCATGGCGCTTTGTTTGATCTTATCAACCTAGTTTTTATAGGAGTATGTTTATTACAGATTTGTATTAAATCCTTTTGAAACATATCCCAGGCATCCCCTACACTAGGAATTAATTTCAATCTCTCCCAATTATAATTTTCTAATTCTTGCATAAATTGAATGTAATCAAACTGTTTAAAAGCTCTAATTTGTACAATATTCTTAGGAGTCTTTCTAAATTTCTGATTTCTAATACAAAAAATTACCTGATGATCTGACATAGAGTCTGATAGCACCCCACTCTAAATAAACTTTTTTTGTAGTAAAAATAAGATCTAACATAGTTGAATTACTAGGATTTACTACATTTAATCTAATTACATCTTTTATCAGTTGCACCAAATTCAATGTAGTAGCCATGTCAATTAAACCATGATGGGCATCTATAGTTCCCCAATCAACATTTAAATCTCCAATTATCACAATTTCATGTGAAATTTGATAATTCTTCAATACATCTTGTATTTCAGAAAAAACTATTAAACTAATTTTAGGTGGACGGTAAATGCCAATCAATAATATGGGTTTGGAATAAGGTAGCTTTAATTCTAATGATAACAATTCTGATTCAGTCCAATTATACAAATCTTGCAATTCCCTAACATCAATTCAATTTTTAACATAAATTAATACTCCCCCCCCCTTTTGGATCTATAAATTGGTGAGAACCACATCCAGAATGGATCCTTGTCTGGTAGGTTCCTTTACCAGCTGGACCAGCAGGTAGTCCTTAATGGCATCTAACATAGCTTGACTTCTAGAACTCCTTGCCACTGGACCATCCAAATCCATGTCTCTCAGATTTAAATCCACGACCACCACTTCCCCCTTCCTTACCCCACTTTTATTTCCTCTCTTAGCTCTTTGTCGCCCACTTCTCCCTGCTCTGGTGGTCTGTACAGCACCCCCAGGTATAGTTTATTGCCCAATACTGTTGTGAGCTGTACCCACAGTGACTCAGTCCCCTCATACCACACTTAACATGCCCATCCTCCGCTACTTCAATACCCTCCCTGACATAAAGGACTACACCTCCCCTCACCATCACTCCTATCCCTCCTGAATAGTTAGTACCCTGGCATTGTGAAGTCCCAATCATTGTTGTTTGAGGCCCATGTTTCTTTGATAGTGACAAGCTCCATCTTGGTATCTGCTACCATTGTCTGTAGCTTGCTTATTTTGTTGTCCAGGCTCCTAGCATTGAGGCAGACTCCTTTCCATATACCATCACAGCACTTGTTGTTACATGTTGGGTATTTCTCTTTGCACCTCCCTAATGACTTTTTTCCCATTTCACCTGCAACACCCTTATTGTACACACTTATTGTTATTCCTAGCTTTACTCCAGTTTGGGCCTGAACTTTTTGTTCCTTCCTTGTCATGTTGTTTCCATTTCCAGATGTAGGGGAGTACTAGCTAGGTTCCCCTCCATCTTATCAGCCACATTGGTTCCCCTAGTGTCAGACTCCCCAGTAGTCAGTTTAAATGTCTGAGGTAGACATCGAACTTCTTCCCTTGTGCACTGACCCCCTCTTTCATCAGGTGGGATCCATCGCCCCTGAATAACCGCCTATCACTCAAGTCTCCCCAGTCACCCACAAAGTGAAATACTTTTTACTGACACCATCCTTGAAGAACCAGTTTTGCCCTCTTCCCCCTCTGCTGTACACAGGTATGATCTCGGAGAAAGCCAGGGAGGTTGAGTGTGTGGCCAATTTGTCCCCCGGTCTTTGAAAGGTACGCTTCACTGATTCCACTGACTGGTTCACTAGATTTTTGGTTCCCAGGTGAACCAGCATCCCAACTCTCCACTTGTCCTCTTCACCATCCTCCCTATTTGTTCCATGCCCCGGTGAGCTGAAGCACCAGAAAGGCATCTAACATGCCCTCTCCCTGAATTCTTGTACCCACTGCTGATTCTACATCCCTGACCACAGAGTATCCTACCACTAGCATTTTCTTGTCTTTTTTTATTTTTATTCCCATTCCTGTCCTTGGGTGCCACCATGATGTCCTGCCTTAGCCTTCTGCTTGACTTGGAGTCCCAACTGGCAGAGTCAGGTTCCTAAACCTCTGCAAGGGGTGCAAATCCATTTGCTATCCAAGTGGCATTGGGCAGGATATCCTCCTTGTGACTAACCCTGCCCTCTAACCCCTTCCCCCATTCTCCACCCCTCTGGGCCAGTGGGCCTCCAAGAGAGTGGGAGTGGAGGGGGTGAGCTCCAGCTGAGCTGAAGAGGCAACTTGGATATCTCTACCTTGCTGCCTCCAGCTGAGCCCTGAGCTCTGTGAGGTTCTTGCAAATGGGGCACTGTCCCCTCCTTCTGAGCAGTTCCCAGGAGATGAGTGCCCCTCACCCATTACAGTTGACTATCCCCATAATTGGGCCCTTCCATGAATGGGCTGAGTGACTATGCACTGCATATCTGTGGCACATAGCCACTCCACACTCATTGCACCCCTCCCCCATGTGGGATGCACTATCCTGGGCATGCAGCCCCTATGCACCCGATCCCCTGGCTGCAAGGACAGAAACACACCAGAGGCAGGTGGAGGGCATGCCAGCACTATGTGCCATGCACCAAGGTGCATAGTGCTGCACACTGGGATGCATTGTAGGGCTCCCGTTATGCCAAGGGGAACTCTGCCATAAGTGTGCACAAACAGGTCACTGCCCAGCACCAGCAGCAATATGGATAACCCCTCCCCCCCACACACATACACATACACACACCAGAACACCCCCATCCCAGCAGCACTGTACCAGACCCCATAGGACAGGTGTTCTGCCACAGTCCCATATGACAGCCCCCCTACACACACACACATGGTGGTCACCCCTGGACACACACCAATTCCCCATCCCTGCTGGTGTGCAGTTCCCCCCCACCATCACACAGCACAGCCCTCCATCCTGCTGTAGTCCCCCCACACACATACACGTTGGTGCCACATCATTGAGGCAGGGACCACCTACCACTGACAGATGCCCCACTGTGCATGGCCCTGTGCTGAGCAGAGCATCCCTGCCACCAATCTCACACACCCACCCCTGATGGTGTGCAGTGGTCACCCCACCCCACAGCACCATCAACCCACCCAGTCCATGTACCTTGCTGCCAGTGCCACAGCCCAGGATGGCCATTGGCACAGCCCCCCTCACAACTCTTCAGTCACTGGCCATCCAAGTGATGCTGGGAGCACAACTCCTATATATAGGCATTGCGCTCCCAACATCATTTGGACAGGCAGCAGCCAAGGAGGTGTGGGGAGGGCTGTGCTGCTGGCCATCCCAGACTGAGGCACCAGCAGCAAGGCATCTGGATGGAGGATGGTGCCACAGGTGGATCAAGGACCAATGGCTGCCATGGGGAGTGGAAGAGTGCCAGGTAAGGGGTTGGGGAGGTGTGCCTGGGCTCCCATATGGGAGAAGGGGGGCATGCCTATGACTACTGGGGATGGGGGCCATCATGTGTGTGTGGGGGGTGCCAGCTGCTGGGGGTGGGTATGTGTGGGGAGAGGGCATGGTGCTGGATGGGTGTTGGGGCAGCCCTGTGTTGAGGGGATGTATTCCAGTGTGGCAGGTGGCTGCGGTGCACCAGGAGCATGGCCAGGGGGCTGTCTGGCTCATGGGGCATAGCCGTGCAGGCTAGGGTTCCTGCAGTGCCTATTCACACACCCAGACCCATGCCTCGGCATGCACGTAATCCACTGTGGGACCCAGCACAGGCATCCGACTGGATGCCCAGCTGGGTTTGCAACTCTACACCCGGCCACTCTACAGAGTTCTGTGTGTTGGGGGGGCAGAGACGCAGACAGATGGCAGCCGTTTATGAATATGGCCAGTGCACACCTGTCTGCAGGTGCAGAGCTACATGGGCAGGGTACATGCCTCTGGCACATAATTCTCACCTGGCAGTGCATAGACCCCATTATCAATAAACAACAAATTGGCTAAGCTCTGCTCAAACAATTCAAAACAAATTTAAAAGAGCTGGGTTTAAATACAAACTCAAACTAGATAGCTCAGCACAAAAAATTCAGTACAAGCAATCTTAAACAGGTAGTATTCAGTTTGACAAGTTAGATTATCTCAGCCCGGTCAGTTCAAACACACTTAAAGAAGTATGTTTCAACTCAAACACAGTCTAGATAGGCTCAACATAATCAATTCACTGCAAGCAAAGCACAGCAACACAAATTCAAATAATTACATGAGAGCAGCACTCAGGGCAACCCTAAGTAATCCCAGATAGAAACTTAAAATTAGAGAATTAACATGATAAGTTTATTTTTCCTTTTTTCAGTCAGGTTGTAATACCTCATAATAAACTGGCACCTCTTTTCTCAATATTGCATATAGTCCTTGTCCTTTAGCCAGGAATTGACCCCCTCTTTAATGCTTTCTGCCGCTTTGCCCTCAATACCCTCCCACTCCCATCACTGCGCGCTCTACCGTTCCCTGGCCCTGCCATCCCTGAGTAACTGGCACCTGATTCATAGCGTTAAATTCACTTCCAACTACTGGCTTGGCTCCTCCCTCCTCCCTACCTCGCATCCTCTCTATCTTCCCCACTTACCCCCGCCCACGCCCTCAGGTCTACTGACGCTAGGCTATTAGTCATCCCCCACCAAAGGACCACCGCCGGCCAATCGGCCTTCTTTTACCTCTTCCCTAAACTCTGGAACAGCCTGCCAGCCCAGATCTGCCATTCCTCATCCAAACTCTCCCTATCCTCTGCCCTCTCTAACTTCCTTGCACCAAATTGCAACTGCCCCTGACCTCCCCCCTGATAGCTTCTTTCCCCGCTCCCTGTGCCTGACCAGTGGCTCGCCATCGCCAATTGTCTGGCTTATACACTGCCCTACGTACTTACACTCTCACTCTTACTCACTGTTATTCACTCCTAATATTTCCTTCCTTCCCTCCTCCCACATAAATTACACTCTCAGCTTTCCTCACAGCTACTAACTCCCTCTCCTTCCCCAGCACCTTTACTAATCCCTACACACCTAGTGTTTACTAGCCCTCTCCTCCACTACCCCCTAGCTAAACTATCCTCCGCCTGCTATCAACTTGGTGCATCTCGCTCAGCTCATGTCCTGTTACTGGCACTCAGGTTCTGTTTTGGCACTTATGTAATCATGTATTGCTCTCTATGCGCACACTTGTCATGTATACCCTGTCCTTGTTTTCCATGCACTGTACTGTTCTCCTTATGTAACAAGTTCTAATGTAATCCCACCCAACTATGTACATTATCTGTATTGCGCTACTTCTAATTCAACTTTCTTATGTATACTTGCCTCCTCTGTAGCCCCTCCTCCCAGGTTGCACCGTGAGACGAGCATCTTTTTGCTTAGTGTGCCTTTCCTGGTGAAACATTTTCAATAAATAAATAAATTAATTAACTTTCAAAGCTAGAGAGCAAAAGAAGTACTCTGTCATCAGGTTTGAACACCTGTAGCCTGGCCCCTTGGTTATAGTTAGAGATGTAAGTTTGTCATGGATGAGGTTTTAATGACTCATTGTTTGTTCATAAAATCATTAGTAAACAGTAGTAAATGTTGTGGCACTGTCATCATTGCTACATTCTGATGACACTAGTGAAAGTCATGGAATTCCTGAATAAAGATCAAACGTCATGGAATCAACGACGTGTATAACTGTTATGACAAACTTACATCCCTAGTTATAGTGTCCTGCTTGGGTTTGCTGTGCTTTAAATAAATTTTCTCTGGCAAGTCTGCCAGTCATGTCCAACTTTTCTTTCATTTGCATTACATATTGTAGCACAGTAGGAGGCTTTGTGCTTGTTCTTCCAATATTTCTTTTATGAGATCCAGCATGTCACCTATACAACAATTCACAGGGTGAGAAACCTGTGGACAATTGGGGTGTCTCCCAAATTGTAGAAATTAAATACTGTAGATAACAGTTCATCCCAGGTTTTTGCCTCATTTGAAACAAATTTAGACAGCATACCCTTTAAGGATTTGTTAAATCTTTCGACAAAGCCATCGGTCTGATGGTGGTACACTGATGTCTAGATGGACTTAACCTTCAGTAAAGCACACACCTCCCTCATAAGCAGTGACATAAAGTTGGTGCCCTGATCAGTTAAGATCTCTTTTGGTAGCCCAACTTGGGAAAATACCTATAGCAATTCTTTGGCTACTGAAAGGCCTATAATAGATCGCATCGGAATAACCTCGGGGTATTGGGTGGAGTAATCTATTATCAAGGCCCTGATTTTTCTACAAGTCCGTGGCCATGAAAAACTGTGGTACATGAACTGCAGAATATTATTCTGTGGTTTACATGAATAGTGGAATATTATTCCACAGTTTACATGAATTTCAGAATATTATTCCACGACTTAGATGAACTGCAGAATATTATTCCACCGTTTACATGAACTACAGAATATTAGTCCATGGTTTACATGAACTGTGGAATATTATTCCACAGTTTGCATGAAATGCAGAATCAGGGGCACCATTTAGGGGGATGGGGGGCAGTTCCCCCCAGTTGTTGTTTTTTTCAAAGCCCTCCAAATGTACCAATTTAGCAACGGTCACAAGAATACTTTAATTTGTGGCAGTGACTGTTCCACAATCTTTTCTGCAGTCAGTGAGTGAGTGTCAGTCTCAGAGTGACTGCACGGTAGTGACAAGCGTCATTCCATCGCCATGGTAACCACCACAGACATGCCGGGTCACCAGTGTGACCCTGGCTGGAAGCAGCTGCTGCAACCTGGAAAAACGTGTTTCTCCTGACACTTGACAGGAGTGTTTCATCATCCATGTGTGTCTGGGAGTCATGACCGCATCTCGATTCTGGCCAGTGCTTGCCAGTTATTATCACACAGACTGACTTAGCTGTGTGTCTGTGTTTTTCTGCTGCCACATTTTTAAACCTCCAAGGCAGACAGCTCAGCTAATAGTGCCAGCTGCATTAGGTAGAGTACAAATCTACTGAAGTGCAGATTTGTGAGTTTTTGCAGCTTTATGCATGCACAAATTGGTGGTATCCATGAAAGAGTTGTGTTTTTGTAAGAAGTATAGGGGGAGACAGCATGACTGATTTAGTGACAGAGAGAATCAGGGTGCACCTCTGGCTTGGGATGATCATCAGCTGAGAGGCAACTGGAGTCAGAGTGTTACTTTTGAGTAGGAAGGGTGTTAAAGCTGATGCTCTACTGTGAACTGTTACCAGCTGGGTGGAAGCTGAGAATGTAATTTTTGATGCTTGGGAGTCTGACTCTTCTGGGGGTAAGTACAAGCATGTAGGAAAGGTCGAGCACTCACTACCTTGACTATTTATATCACTCCAGACAGTTAATAGTTGTAAAGACTACATTTATAAAAAAAATAATAAAAGCAAAGGATGCAGGAAAAATCAGCATCATGTTGCCTGCATCCTTTGCTTTTATTGTTTTTCAATAAATGTAGTCTTTACAGCTACATTCATAACTGTCTGGAGTGATTAATGAATGAGGTGGTGAGTGCTGGACCTTTCCTACATGTATTGCCTTTTCGGACTGAAAGCACCACCCTCCCAGTGCGACCCTTTTCTGTAACCCACTCAGCCCTTGGCTCCACCCCACAGCCCCTCTGACCAGTTGTTGCCCCCCTCCTGTTGAAATCTGAAATGGTGCTCCTGTACGGAATATTATTCTATGGTTTACATGAACTTCAGAATATTATTCCACGGTTTACATGAACTGTGGAATATTATTCTGCAGTTTATACTGAAGAGTCAGTATGCTGGCACAGTGGTAGCACTACCACTTGTGATGCTTAGATTCAGGAACAAGCCTAGGAAGTTGGAGGGCTGGATGGGGGGAAGAGAAGTGAGCATCCTATGGACTGCTCTGCTCCTCCAGGGAAAAGGTGGGAAAGTTGCTGGTGTTCAGATAACCCCTCATGGTAGCTTAGGGTATGACAGCTGGGACTGACTACATTTTGGAGGCATGTCAGATGTTTGGCATGCCACCACAGTGTCACTGTACGCCATGCTTCCAGGGGTGAAAACGGGAAATTGGAGGTTCAGCCACCACACAATGATGTTCACACCCACATTGCAGATCCCATGCCACCGACTGGGCTCTTACTCCCATTCTACCATTCAGTCTCCGGGGTGAGGGAACCCCCCGGCAGCCCAGCCCCTAGGGAGTAAGCCGGAGGTGTTCGGGAGTGAAGTAAGTCTCAGGCTGTGTGGCGGGGCTCACCATGTGTACATCAGACCAATGGGGGCCAGCAGATGAGGAGATAAAGCATAATAAATAAAAAAATGTGAAGAGTCGGTATAAACTGTGAGTAAAACAAATCTGTATTTTACATTGATTCTGACCAAGGAAAATTATTCCAAAATTTATATTAAATTCTGCAGAATGCTTTTTGGAATTCTGTGGAATTTAAAAACAAAAATCTGAAAAGCATTTTGGAACAGCCCATGCCCATTAGTTTGTATTCTAGGGCTTTGCCTAAAAAATCAAAACAAGTAAATCCCTCCCATCCAGCTCTGCCCCACCACCCTCCTGACCCCACCCTGAGAACCTCCTTGAGTCCCTTTATTTGAAGTAGAATTATTTTGATCAGGTTCCATACTGTGTAGCGATCCTCATCATTCTAATTTTACTGCTGGGCCTGAATTCCAGTTTCTTGTCCCAGAAGTGCTTTGAGCACAGCCGCACAAAGCACTTCTGGAATGAAAAACTGACATTCTAGCCTAGTGGTAAAACTAGAAGGCTGAGGATTGCTGCAGTGTGGCATCCAATAAAAATATTATTCATTCAAAGTTGGTGAAACTGGGGACTCTCAGACTGGGGTGGAGAGGGTGATGGGGCCAAGATGGACGGTGTGGATGTTTTACTTTCTAATACTAAGAATTCCAGAGTTAATTGATAACCTACTCTGGTATGTTAACTGGAGCACATTTGCTGCAGCCACATCCAAGAGCAGGGCCATTCTTGATGCCCTACAGGTGGCAGGCATTAGACAGCTAGTTTCGGAACCCACTCATGAGGGAGCAATTTTAGACCTCGTACTCTCAAACGGGGGCAGTGAGAGGATCTCAGATCTAGAAGCGGGTTGCCATCTGGGGACAAGTGACCATCAAACAGTGTGGTTCACATTTAACTCAGCTACAGAGTCAAGCCATACAAAAGTGAGGGTACTGGACTTTAGGAGGGCTGACTTTGGCAAGATGGGAGAGTGCTTCAGAAAAGCATTAGCAAACAGGCTAGAAGGAGGTGTGGAGCAACAATGGGGAATTATCAAAACTGCCATCACAGAGGCAACAAGCCTTTGTGTGAAGCAAATAAACAAATCAAAACGAAAGAAAAACCACTATGGTTCTCAAAAGAGGTGGCTGTGAAAGTCAGGAAGAAAAAGATAGCATTCCGGAAGTATAAGGAAACACAGAAGAAGCAGGACAGACAGCTGTACCAGTTAAGGCAGAAGGAAGCAGGGAGGGAAGACAGAATGGCAAAGGCCCAAACTGAGGAAAAGATAGCCAACTCAGTTAAGAAGGGGGATAGAACCTTTTATAGGTACATCAGCGAGTGTAGAAAGACAAAGGGGGGGATAGTGAGGCTGAATAGAATGAACGGTGGGTGGGCAGAGGGGGACAGTGAAAAAGCAGGAATACTGAACAAATATTTCTGCTCAGTATTCACAAAAGAGGAGGGGGAAGTGCCTAATCCAATTAACAGAAGCACTCTTGATAGGGGGGTCGATCCCAGTCCTTTCATTAGAAGAAAGGGTTCTGCAAGAACCCCTAAAACTGAAGGTGGACAAGCAATGGGTCCAGATGGAATTCACCCCAGAATTCTAAAAGAATTAAGGAGGAACTAGTGAAACCACTGGCTACTTCTTTTAATAAATCATTGAGGATGGTGGTACCCGAGGACTGGAGGAAGGTGGATGTGATTCCCTTTCACAAAAGTGGGTCCAAGACAGAGGCAGAAAACTACAGACCTGTCAGTCTGACCTCTGTGGTAGGGAAAGTGATGGAGTCACTTCTGAAGGAAACAATAGTCGAGTACCTAGAGGTCAGTGGAGCACAGGACCCAAGGCAGCATGGGTTCACAAGGGAAGGTCATGTCAGACGACTCTAATAGATTTCTTTTGACTGCATGACCAAAGTAGTAGACCAGGGAGGGCTGTGGACATGGCCTCACTAGACTTTAGCAAGGCATTTGACACAGTCCCACACAAAAGATTAATAGTCAAATTAACCAGCCTGGGAGTGGGACCCGGGTGGTAGCCTGGGAAACATTGGCTGGACAACAGGACACAGAAGGTAATTGTAAATGGAGTCCACTCTGAAGAAAGGGGGTTACTAGTGGGTACCGTAGGGTTCCAGATGGGCCCAGTCCTTTTATTGTCTTCATCAGTGACATTGCAGAGGGACTGGAAGGAAAGTATGCCTTTTTGCAGATGACACAAAGATCTGCAACAGGGTTGATACACAAGGAGACATGAAAAGGATGAAAAGGAACTTGGCAAGGTTGGAGGAATGGTCAGAAGTATGGCAGCTAGGATTCAATGCAAAGAAGTGCAAAATAATGCACCTGGGAAACAAGAACCCAGGGGAAGAATACACAATGGATGGGGAGTTAGTAACAACAACAAAAAAGGAAAGGGACCTGGGGGTAATCATATCAGATGACCTTAAGGTTAGCAAGCAATGTGAGAAGGCAGTAGGGAGGGCTGGGGGTATACTGGGATGTATAGGGAGAGGCATCATCAGCAGAAAACAGGAAGTTGTTATTCCTCTGTACAGACAGTTGGTGAGATCCCATTTGGAGTACTGTGTCCAGTTCTGGAGACCCCATCTCTGCAAGGACATAGACAGGATAGAGGCAGTCCAGAGGAGGGCAACTAAAATGGTGCAGGGTCTGCAAGAGAAGCCATATGAGGAGAGACTAAAGGAGCTTAATATGTATACCCTTGAGGAAAGAAGGGAGAGGGGGCATGATAGAAACTTTTAATACCCCCAGTGGAATCAACAAAGTCCAAGAGGGTATCATCTTTCAGAAAAAGAGACTTGCAAGAACAAGAGGATACAATTTAAAGATAGAAGGAGGGCGGTTCAGGGGCAATGTGAGGAAGTACTATTTCACAGAGAGGGTAGTGGATGCATGGAACAGCCTTCCTGAGGAGGTTGTGGGGTCTAAAACTGTGGGAGAATTCAAGAATGCATGGGACAGACATAAGGCAATTCTTGTGGGGGGTAGGAAGAAATAGGCTGTTGGTTAACTAGGATCTGCAGCCTATCCTGTAGGTAGGGAAATGGGCAGACTAGATGGGCCTAGCGGTCCTTATCTTCCATCAAAGTCTATGTTTCTATGTTTCTATGTATGTAGGTCCCAGCCCCAAAACTAACATTTTCCCCTACCTGGGTGCTTAGGGGGGTTCTTGACTGCTACCAAAGCTGCCAAATGCCAACACAGAATTTCCACAGAAATAGGAAAATGAATGCTGCAGAAGTTCTGCGGCAACAGGAGGACTTGCCACAAGATTTAGACCCAAATTGTCATGGAAAAATTGAGGCCTTAATGTACTGATACCCTGCTGAACTTTTTGCTAGGGGTCCCACCATAACAACCCCAATTCTTTCAAATGGTATATCTATTATGGGCATTGAGATCAATGGGGCCTGCTTTATGCTTCTGGGGTCAACCAACTGAACACTCTAGACAGGAAGCACAAAAATCTGCCACTTCCTTCCATATACATGGCTAGAAAAACTGGGCAAGAAAGCACTTCCCAGTTTTCTCTCTGCCCAGTGACCTGCAAAAGGTATGGTATGAGCAAGCCTTAATACCTCCCTTTTTTCAAACTGGGGAACGAAGAGTTGATAGTGTACAGTTCTGATTTGTTTTTCCTGTTCCACCCTGTACAAAATGTTATTTTTCAGTTCAAACCTTGGAAATATTTGTACTTTTTGTTGTATAATCACCTTTCCATTTAACACAGCTAGGTTCTCATAAGCATTTTTAAGAACCTCTTCAATTCTTTGTCCAGAAATGATATATACCAGGCTTTAAAACATTTATGACCTGACCTCTGGAAGTTCCTCATGACATCCCATTGATGTGGATGCCAGTTCCTCACTGGAGTCATTTATGACCTTTCTTGAACCCAGGTCCTTGCAGTCCCCAACCACTGCAACCTTGAACAGAGGGGTTCCTTTGTTTTCCTTCCTGTTTCTGTCCCCAGGACTTCTTGGGCTTTTCTTCTGGGCCAGATAGTTCAACATCAGTGAAGAGAAATATTTGTTCTAATCCCTCGAGGTTTTCCTCTTCCTGTGAACATACACTTTCAGGATTACTGGCCAAGGTAGGGTTTTTGAAATTTCCATCTTTATTATTCCTACCCAGTTATGCTCTTTTAACCACACTGGGGCTGTATGATATGTGTGGGTATCCCCATATACACAAGTAATTTTTATGGGTTCTTCCCAGTAGCCCTAAAGCAGCTCCTACCACAGATTTTGTAACCAATGTCTTCTCACAATGCAAATCCACCAGAGCCATAACTGGCCCCCACTTGCACCAGGACCATATATGGATGGTTGAAATGGGGTCCACTGTTGTGGTCCATAGCTACACATTATGTACAGTCACAGTCCTTACTGTCAAAAAAGTTACAGATATGCCCCCACCTTACCACAGCGAAAACATATAATGGTACTATCAGGTCATTGACCTGTGCCCCCCCATTTAGGTGATTGGGGAGTGGAGTCTTAGGAGTGATGGAATTACACTAGATCCTGGGGTTGTAGCTGTTTGGCATAGACCGGTAACCATTATTTCACCACTTGATCACTTACCTATAATAGTATGCTTATTATGTGTGGTTCATAGCTCAGTGCTTACATAACATATAGTTGAGATGAATATGGTTGTTGGATACAGAGGCCAGCATAAAGAGGACAATATTTACTAGGTAATAGTATAGAATGTATTGTGCTTAGGTACTTGGATGCTTGAAATGAGTTGTTTGATAATACTTGATGGTTTTGGCCTTTCTCTGTATCCCACCTGTAGGAAGGAAGCTTGGTTTAGAATTATGAAAGCCCCCCGGTGGGATAAGAGTGCCGCAGAAGGAGGAGGTGTCAGGGAGGATGGTGGGTGAGTGCGGCTCACTCTAAGCAGAGCGGAAGTCAGCTGATGGTTTTAAATAGGCTGTGGGGGAGGAGCTTTTCTCCCACATAATACCGGGCTACCCTTCAATTATGTGTGGCTCATAGCTCAGTGCTTATGTAACATACAGTTGAATGATGCATATGGTTGTTGGATACAGAGGCCAGCATACAGAGGACAATATTTACTAGGTAATAGTATAGAATGTTTTGTGCTTAGGTACTTGGATGCTTGAAATGAGTCGATTGATAATACTTGATGGTGTTGGCCTTTCTCTGTATCCCACCTGTAGGAAGGAAGCTTGGTTTAGAATTATGAAAGCCCCAAAAGAATAAAATATCAATGATTGTTCTGTAACTGAATGCTGAAGAAGTTGTGCATAACAACTTAATGATATGAATAGACGATCACTTCCTCCAACTCCAGAGAGTGTGACCAGTAGTACTCAGGAGAGGAAAACCCCCCTTGGCGGGAAACCTCTGAGGATCCATAGCTACTGACCTGCCCATCCTTCTGGGCATACTAAAGGAGAGCGATCCTAATTAAACTAAATTAATCAGCTAAATCTGAATTCTAATTTGTAGAATTCAATCCATATGAATGGAGCTTAAGAAAGAACTGAATTGTAAATATCCGATGAAGTAATTTCCTCCTAATAAAGTCCGAGTCCGAGAATACATGTATAATTTAGAATGATGGAGCGTGGATATGCAGAACCTTCTTCCGGACTTGATAGAGGGCATAATCCATGAAATGTATGATGGTGGAGATGAAGTTGATGACTGACGAATTCAGACTGGGAGACCAGACACAGATAGTTGCATCCAAACTTGACGTCAATGAGGTAGGATGAATAGAAGTAGTACAACTTCCTGATTTCTAATACGGGGCTTGTATAGTAAGTGTCATGAATGGAGGCTTGTAGCAGGGCTACCAACTGATGAATCCCAATTCTGATAAGTGAAGTATAGTCTTAGGAACTGATGTGAAGGCAACGGCTGTAGAGCTGAGCTGAAATAATGGCAAGCTGTAGAGGATAATCGGAGACACTGGTGCGAGGTATGAAGCATCCAAGTAGTAGAATATGGCAAGCCCAAAAAGTAAGCATGTCAGTTGGACTGCGACTCTGAAGCAAGAGGTAGTAGAAGTGGGGATTGCACCCATGAAGGCAGATAAGAAGGAACAGGACGCGGCAATCAGCCCCTGAAGAAAGTGCAGCTTAACCGATAGCTGGTGAGGTAGGAGAGAGAGAGAGACGGCTGATTCCAGGTATGGGAAGTGGAGACAGACCCATCGAAGTCTGCTGGAAGAAGGGAGCGTGGCAGTAGTTCCTTGACGAGAAGCGCAGCTTGTCCAGCAGCTGGAGAGGTAAGTAGAGTGGCAACTAGCTCCAGGAACAGGAGAACGCAGCCAACTCTATGAAGGTCAGCCAGTAGGAATAGTGCGTGGTACACAGCCTCCAGGAGATGAATCTTGAGTCAGTTGAGAGTAGAGTAGTACTGCAATTGTAAGGCAGACGTAGAGAATGGAATAGTGCTGAGGACTGATAAATTCCATTAGATCAAGGATGGCAGGGATCGCACTGAAGAGACCGTGGCATAGAGACGTCAACTTAATGAGGAATAGCATTCGAAACTGTAGGTATGCAATGGTTGAGGCAGCAATAATGGGATGAGACCCGAATAGTCGAGCGTAAGAGTCCTGGATGGAGATAACTGAAGAGGCTGAGGCAATGGACTAGCGTCGACACAGGGTCAAAAGTGGTAGAGCACAATTAGGATACGGTCTTGATGAGAGGCAAACTAAGTGTCCTGGAAAGGGTAAAGCTGCAACAATTTCTCATGGCTGAAGCAGCAGGGCAAAGCATCCAAGAATAGAGGAGAGATGAAGAAATGGCTAGATGCGGATCCATAATAAAGGATCTTCCGGCTGGCTGGCACGGCAGCAGGTAAGCGTATAGTAGAATATAGAAATCTCCAAAATCTCCAGGCCCCAATATGGCGAGGCAAAAGTAGAGCAGAAGTAGGTAAACCTCCCAGCCCGATGGGCGAAGGCAGGTCGCAGAGCTGAGAATCTCCAGGCCCCGAGCTGAATGAGGCAGGCATAGAGTAGAAGAGGTAAACCTCCCAGCCCAAAGGGTGAAGGCAGGTCAGAGAAGTAGGTGATTAGTAGGTAATCCTCCCAGCCCAATGGGTGAAGGCAGGTCACAGAAGCAGACGAGTAATAGGAAGTCTCCCAGCTCGGTGGGCGAAGGCAGACGTAGAAGCAGGTGATCAGCAGGTAAACCTCCCAGCCCGATGGTCAAAGGCAGGTCATAGAAGCAAGTGGTTATGGTGCAAAATATAAGAACAAAGGACTTCTGGGCCCATGGGGCATAAGTCTGGCTAAATGCGATGGCTGACCTCTGGCCCCACTGGTGATGCAGGTTGCAGAGCAGAGGTAGATAATGCAAGAACAGCTGACAATGTAGAGTAGTTGGAAAGTTAGGAGGAATAAACATAACGAGCAGCAAGGCAAGCATCCAGGGTCAGCGACATAAAATCCCACCATCTGAGAGGAAATCCGGAACGGAGCACATATGATACAGGATGAATGGAAAGTACGGGCAGGCAAGGAGAGCTGCAGCTGTCAGAACTCAAGGAATATGACTGGAGACGAGATCCTGGAGTGTCCAAATTCAATAGAATCCGAGACGGTACTCAAGAAAAGATGGAGCCAGCTTGGAGAGCAATGACTAGGTGCATGGTCGAAGCACAAGGGCCAGAGGCTAGAAGGTGGAGGTAAGGAAGAGGCTAAACTCGAATGCAGATATGAATGGTTGAACCCCAAAAGGTCAGCTAGTATGGCAAGTAGAGGCAGCTAGCTCCACGTTGGCTAGCAGGCACAGCTGGAACCCACGAAGGTCAGCTAATAATATTGTACATTGCAGTCATGAATGTATGGGAAGTGCTCTGGAATAATGGAGGAGAAAGGAATAAGAACTGCAGTACAAATATAATGATGAATGCAAGTCCAGAAGAGCAGCAGCTTGAATGAGAACAACCAGAATTTGATGCGAAACAGAAGCTCACCAAAGTACGGAAGCAGAAACTACGAGTGCAAGACAGGTAAGGGTAGCAGCTGAGAAGCTGGTCAAGAGCTGAATAAGGCAGGCCTTCCATGATGGAATGGTTGGAAGGCAATATGTGAAACAGATGCTAATAATAATATAGTCAATCGCTGCAGACGAAGGTGGTATCCAAAGGAGAAGAATCTCCGTCCAAAATTCAGGGCCAAAGTGGCGTATCATTGTGTGAATCTGGCATGTACCGCAAGTGAGCTGGAGTTAAAACAAATGTTTACAGGAGCACAGGAGCCCAAGTCAGACTGAAAGGCTCACAATGAGAAGCATATTGAGAAATCCAGAAAGTGGTGATGGAAAACGGCATGTTCCAGCAGTGGAATACCGCCAAGTAGTCTGAGGGATATGCTAGAAAAGCATATAGCCTTGCGAGTCATCTGTAAGTTGGAAGTAATCTGAAAGTTCACCCAGTAGTCCCAATATCGAGAGTCAGCAGAATTAGCACAAAACAAACCAGCACAAGACAACAGGAGGTACCGGGTATGCAGAACTAGCAGCAGCATGTCGCAATGTCCCAAACTCTGATCTGAGTCCACAGTGCTTCCCAGAAGTGGCGACTAGCAGGCAGGTCCAATAGAAGGGGAAAGGTGGAAAGGAAGGAGCTGAATGATCCAAGGAAGTGCCCAGCAGGAGCATGCAGGCTGCACAGGAACTCAGATCTGAAGGGGAGCAAAGCATCATAGACGACAAGGCAGGCAGGTGCAACAAGGAGAAGCGAGGAGCGTCCTGGCTGAGGTGGAAATCCACAGGCAGCTAGTCGAACAGGCAGCAGCCGAAGGGAAGGCATCAGGAGGTTGAACTGCCGAAAGCAGGTAGACAGGGTGACGGCAATGAAAGGAACCGAACTAATAGAAAAGTGGCGACAGACTAAGCCTGGAGCCAGGCTGCCCAAAGAGAGACAGGGAGAGAAACAAGGGGAAGCAGAGGCAAGGAGAAACAAAGCAACAGGAAGAATGGGCAGAGTAGACACTACAAAAGAGCAAACGGGGGGGAGGAAACATGGAGAATAGAAGCAGGGAGAAGGGAAACTCAGAAAGGAAAAATAAATAAACGGGGAGATGAAGAACCAAGCAAATAACAGGACGGGTGGGTAAACAAACAAACGGGCAGCCACGGAACAGGGACGACACAAGTGAGTGTGACTCACTCTAAGCAGAGCGGAAGTCAGCTGATGGTTTTAAATAGGCTGTGTGGGAGGAGCTCTTCCCCCACGTAATACCGGGCTACCCTTCAAATACCATCCCCCCATTGTCCTTTCTCCCCCTTCTACAGGGATCTTCCACTCAGGTTGCCTCCTGAGGTTCATCATGGGTTCCACTTTTCTTAGTGGCCTCTGGTCTCTCCAATTCCAAATAATGCTCATTGATCTTGATGGCAGCAGTCAGGGTGGTTTGCTCATGGCGACTCACCCAGTCATACACTCAATCTGGCAAAATGTTCAGAAATTGCTCCAACACAATTAAATCCAAAATGTCCTCTTTGGAGCGTACCTCTGGTTTTAACCACCAGGTTGCCAAATCTTTAAATTTTTGAGCCACCAGTGCTGTCACTCTGGGTTGGATTCCAGCTCTAAAACAAAATATGCAAAAGTTCCAACAATAGCTCTCTCAGTTATCCCAGTCTGATCGAGGATAGTCATCTTTACCTCATCATAGTCTATAGCAGCAGCAGCATCTAGGCTCCGATAAGCAGCTTATGCATCTCCAGTCAGATATGGTGCAATGTTAAAAGGCTCAACTTTGCCAAGGCCAGGCACTGGTACTGGCAACTGTCTCAAAAGTCATAAGGGAGACTTTGGGGTCATCCACAGAACTCATTTTTCTTAGTGTGGAGTCAGGTCCTATAGTGACCGGATTCCCTGTGACCTGGAGCTGGGGCACAGCTTCTTTCTGTGTTTGCAGCACCTGCTTAAGCTGGTCTCTCTATACCTGCTGTTGTGCCTGCTGCTGGTCTCTCTGCACCTGCAATTGTGTTTGCTGGGCCATCCAGTGCTTTTGCATCTGGACCTGTTTTGCCAAATGTGGGTCTCTCAGAGCCTGCTGTTACACTTGCTGGGCCATCCCATCCCTTTGCATTTGGGCCTTTTGTGTTTGCTGTTCTACCAGCCATTTCAGTACTTTGTCAGAGTCCATCTTACCCCTATTTAGATAAGGAGAAGTCTGGTTCTATCGCTTAAGTAAATCACATGTAACTGTGTCATAGTGAACCAAAACTTTTGAGGGACTCTCAGAAATAAAAAAATCTCCAGGCAAAGTTCAATGAAACAATAAGTTTACTAACTTCAGCACCAAATAAAGGTTCAAGCAGCTTCCTTTGGCAAATACAGGACATAAACAAGCATTTGTCAATGCCGAATGTTTGCTTGCTGGTATTAGCACTGGAAATGCAGGAGTTAGACAGATGCAGATGCAGAAGAGGAATGGCAGTGAAGTATTGAACTTCACACCAACCCCACCTCCACCCTGCAGAGATGGACAGGCATTGGGGTTTGATTCTGGGTCATCGCCCATAACGTTCATACCATTTCACCTCCCCCATCCTGCAGACACTGACAAATGTTGAGCTGTGCCTTGGGGGGTTCGACTTTACAGTCACTCCATTCCATACAGACATACGCTGAAATGAATGCAGTATAGGAGAATGGGGTGAACTCTGGAGTTGAAGAGTCCAAAGCACACCTTGATGCCTGTCACTGGCTGCAGGGTGGGGGTGGGGTGAACAGCATGAGCATTACAGTCGGCAATCCAAAGACACACCCCTGATGCCTGTCAGTCTGTATAGGGTCGGATGTTATGGTTAGAAACCCTAACCCCCCCAGGCATTTGTTGGTATTTACACTACAAATTTTCAGCATGGCCTTTTTGTGACCCCCACCTCATGAAAGCATTTAGGACCTCTTCTCATGAACAGTGGCACTGTGATTTTGTTAATGTGTCCTGAACTTTGAGTTCCCACAGCGACCGTGCCATTCTGCGCCAGATGTACAAAAATGTGAAGAATGACAGCTGTACCATTCATAGGGAGGTGTGAAAAGATGGCAATATTGAAAATCTGTAGTGAAAATATTAAAAATGCTCAAACATCTGAGCGAACATGGAAACTGCGCAATGCATGCACGTAACACAGTCATGTAGTGGAATTTTTTCTCCAAATTTTCAACATTGGCATTTTGTGACCTCTGCTCCTGAACACTGTCACTATGATTTTCTGTCCTGAACATTGATTTTCCACAGTGACCGCGCTATTCTGCGCCACATGTGTAAATGCATATTTCGGGCAGGATATGAAAAATGACAGCTGTACTGTTCATAAGGAGGTGTGAAAAAATGCCAGTGTTGAAAATCTGGAGTGAATATATTACAAATGCACAAAATTACAAGGGTACGTGGAAACTGCACAACGTACGCTCGTAACACGGTCATTTTATGAACGTTTGTCACTAAATTTTCAACATAGGCATTTTAGGACCTCTGCTCATGAACAATGTCACTGTGATTTTCTTAATCTGTCCCAAACACTGATTTCCCACAGTGTGAAAACACATTTCGGACAGGATGTGAAAAATTACAGCTGTACTGTTCATAAGGAGGTGTGGAAAAATGCCAATGTTGAAAATCTGGAGTGAAAATATTACAAATTTGCGAAGTTACAAGTGTGCATGGAAACTGCACAATGCACGCTCATACAAAGTCATTTATTTGGATTTTTTCACCAAATTTGCAACATAGGCTTTCTGATAGCCCACCTCACGAATAGTGACACTGTCATTTCATTAATCGGTCCTGAAAGGTGATTCTGCACAGTGACAGTGGAATCACCTTTCACGACTGAATAACACCATGGCAATGACTGAATTCATCAGGAGGGGTCCCAATAACTCCATGTTGAAAATTTGGTGCCAAAAGTCAAAAAAATGGCTGAGATATCCACATAAATTGAAAAAACCCTATTTATTCCATTATACAGCTTACCGGCATTTCTTCAGTTCTCAGTTGGCTTTGAAGAGTGCAGATGTGTTCCCGGTCCACCAAAGATCATTGCGCTGGGCTTCAGAGGTAAGTATGGGGTGAGGGGGTGGGGAGGTAGGGTGCATAGAGGGTAGCTGTGGGTTGGAGAAGGGGGTGCGAGACACGATGATGGACCATTTTCTTGGTCTCAGGGACAACAAAATGAACAAAAGATGTTATGGGAAGGTTTTCTTTTGCAGGCTTGCTTTGGTCACATTGGGGTGGGCTCCCAGTGTGCCACATGCATTTTGCGGGAGGGGGAATTATGTTGATGGGGATTGGGCCCCCAGTTGACAAACAAAGACTGTTTGAGGGGCATGATGTTGAAGGGGTTTGGGCACCCCCTCGGCACACAACAAATGGGGGGGAACATTATCCGACAGGGAGTGGGCTCCCCCGTCAGCAAATAAACTGGGTTGGTGGCATGCCGACAGGGAGATTGGGCACCCTCATCAGCTTTCATGGGGCTCTGAGGTGGATGATGATAGCTGCTGCCAAGTTCATGGAAATGTTACACCAGGCAAGGTACTGCCCTGCAATGACGGGTCGCTCCCTCATTGCAGCTGAATGGCTGGCGCTGCAATGATGAGGCAGCCCCTGATTGTGGTGGCCAAATCGTTTCAAGTTGGTGGCACTTCTGGAGAACCAGTATCATCAGGACAGAGGGCCTGCAATGGTTGAACACTGCCAAGCCCACAAATGCAGTGCCAGCAATGGCCACCACAGTGCCGCACCTCCACAACCTGCTTCTCTCCTAAGCTGCTGCATAATGTTTCTTGCACATGCAAGCAAACATAAAAAGACATTTAGCTTGATTCAGCTCTCTAGTTCACACAGCAGCCCTGATCTCCCTCTCCAACCCCCAAATTCTCCTCCCTGCTTTTTCTGGTTTTCCTTTTTGCCCCTACAGGTGAGGCTGATTTGTGCCCCCCCCCACAGGAATTTCCAATCCTCCTTACAGCCAGTGCATAGGATCTTAAAAGGGCCAGGCCAGAAGTCAGCAGGGCTGGGTCTCTGTTTTCCTGCTAGTATCTTAGTGGAAAGGGATCCTGGGTGAAGGTTGTATAGACTTCTTCACAATGGCACAATCAGCTGCTTTACATAGGTGCACTGGCATGTGTTGGGACTGCTCACAAATGGGTTAGTTACTTAGTAATCATACCATCCAAAATAGCACTTTTTACTAATCTCCTGCTTGACGGGGCACTGTGCAGTGTTAGAGAGCCCCTAACCCATTTAGTGGTCCCTAAATGACTTCAGTATAGCTGGCCCGGTGGCACTGAGGGTTGAGGTGCTGGATGCCACACCTCATGCCATGCCGGCGACCTGGGTTCGGGAATGGACTCAGGCCACCGGGGGCTGGCAGGGGAGAGGAAGGATTGAGTGTCCAACGACTGCTCTCCTCTCTCTGGGGTGGGTAGTGGGGCTTGCATTGCCCTGTAGTGGTGACTGGTGGAGGCCAGCTGCACTACAAGTTGCATGCAACAACAGTGGGGGAGAGCACAGTGGGCATCAGCACTACGTGCTCGGATGCCATTGCACGTCCGGTTCTCCAGTGGGAGAAAATGTGGAAAATGCAGAGGGCAATCTTCTCAGCTGATGGCTGCACCTTGTGCCCCTGGAGAGATCTGAGAGGGGTGCATACCCAGTGGGTGCAATAGTGATAATGGACGGCTTACTGGGGGAGCGGGTTTGTGTAGCCCACACGCACAACCGGGTCTGGGGGTGCAGGTCCGGCAGCCGGAGATCATGTGGGGCTGCTTTGCCGAAGAGAAAAAACAGTAGCATGATAAAAAAATAAATGACTTTAGTATTATGGCCTAGATCTTATCATTTCTTTCAGTACTGGAGTATGGTTTCTCTAACGTATTATTTAGGCAAGTACCATGGAGACACTTGCACAGATATGGGACCTGTCTGAGAATAAGCATCAATGTAAAAAACTACCACCACTGATCCAGCATAGAGTGAAATGTTTTGATGACAGACTGTCTTTGTAGCCTCTGTTGTAGTTACCCAATTCACACAAAGACTTCTAGATGTAACATTGAATGCTTTATCACTTGTCATTATATGGACTTCAGTTAAATGATTTAATTTTGCATTTGCCCTGTTACACACTCATGTGATGTGACTAAGTTTAGAACCTCACAAACTTCAGGACATTAGCACATCATTAAGTGAATTATGTGAAGTTTTTTTTATTATTAGTATTATTTTAACTAGTAGGAGTGTGTTAATAAGTTCCCAAGTAAGGTTATGAATATTCACTATGTAAATAACTAAGACAAGCAAAGCAAGGAAGAGAAGAAAACTGCTCTGGTTTTCTAGGGAGGTAGCCTTGGTGGAAAAAAAGAGAGACTTTCAAACGATACAAGGAGTTTGGATGTGACAAAGACAGGGACATGTATTGTACATGGTGAAACTGAAAGAAGCAGGCAAGACCATTAGGGCTGTAAAGGCATCCACAGAGGAAAGGACAGCTAGGGAAGTCAAAAATGGGGACAAGATCTTCTTTAGGTATATACGAGAAAAGAGAAAGATGGGTAGGGATATAATCAGAATCACAAAGGATGAAAGGGGGCAAGCAGAGGACAACAAAGAAAAAGCAGAGATCCTCAACAGTTACTTCTGCTCTGTTTTTACAAAGGAAGAGGAAGATAGTGAACCAACACTGAGTGGAGGAAGTATGGGCAATTGTAAAGTTGACTCAGGACCATTCACAAGGGAAAGGGTCTTAAAAGAACTAGGGAAACTCCAGGTGCACAAGGCAATGGGACTGGACAAAAGTCACCCTAGCATTCTAAGGGAGCTTAGGGAGGAGCTTGCAGCACCAATGGCTGAAGTATTTAACCAATCACTCAAACTGGGTGAGGTCCAGAGAGATTGGAGAAGGGCCAGTGTTGTCCCTCTCCACCAAAATGGGAGTAGGGAAGTAGCAGGCAACAATCAAGTGGTTAACTTTATCTCGATTGTGGGCAAAACAATAGAAGCCATGCACAAAGAAAGAATTCTAACCTGTCTAAAGGGGAGTAGAAATTTGGACCCAAAGCAGCATGGCTTTACTGTAAGAAGATCATGCCAGACAAACCTAATAGAATTCTTCAACTGATTTACCAAAATGGATCAAGGAGGTGCAGTGGACATAGTATATCTGGACTTCAGCAAAGCCTTCAACTCTGTACCACACAGAAAGCTGCTGAATAGTCTTGCAAGCATAGGAGTGTGTTAGGAAGTGGTGAAGTGGATTAGAAGCTAGTTGAGTGGGAAGACCCAGAGGGTACTTGTAAATGGCACCCCATCAGAGGTAAGGAATGTGACTAGTGGTGTGCTACAGGGGTCAGTGTTAGGTCCTATCCTCTTTAATATTTTGATCAGAGATATAGCAGAAGGCTTGGATGGAAAGGTCAGCCTGTTTGCTGATGATACAAAGAAATGTAATAAAGTAGACACCCTGGGGGGGGATGAAGGCAGACCTCAAAAGTTGGAACTGTGGTCAAAGACGTGGCAGCTGAAATTCAATGCCAAGAAGTGTAAAGTTATGCACTTAAGAAAAGGCAACCCAGAAGAAGAATACCACATGGCGGCATGAAACTAGAGAACATCAAGCAAGAGAGAGATCTTGGAGTGATTATATCAGATGACCTGAAAAGGACCAAGCAGTGCAAAAAGGCCTCACTCAGGACAAATAGAATACTAGGATGCATAGGAAGGGGAATAACCAGTAGAAAAAAGGAAGTTATACTGTTGATCTATAGATCACTGGTAAGGCCACACCTGGAATACTGCATTCAGTTCTGGAGACCACGTTGCAGAAAGGATGTGGATAGACTGGTGACCGTGCAAAGGAAAGCTACTAAGATGATGCAGGGTCAGCACTAGAAACCATACAAGGAGAAGCTAAGGGATCTCAATGTGTATTCCTTGGAACAAATGAGGGAGAGGGGAGACATGATTGAAGCCTTCAAATACATGAAGGGGCTAAATAGCATACAGGTACAGGACCTCTTTCAAGTAAAGAACCATACAAGAACTAGGTTACATGATAGGAAATTGGTGGGGGAAGTTCAGAGGAAACACCCGTAAGTTCTTTTTCACCGACAGGGTGGTTGACACATGGAACAGTCTCCCTCAAGGAGTGGTGGAGGCTAAGACAATTGGTGTATTCAAGAATGCTTGGGATAGATACAAAGGCATAATAACACTGAGTGGCAGTTAAGGGTGGGGGTAGGATCATGGGCAGACAAGATGGATCATATGATCCCCTTCTGCCATCACTTTCTATGTTTCTATGTAGAGTTAGAGTCAGGCACATGGACACAGAATTACTGTATGTGAGACACTGGGTGTAGAAGCAGACATGCAATCTGGGTGAGACATAACAGTTTTCTCCTCTGCAAGTAGCACTGAAGTTGAAATAAAGAGTTGTTAAAGAATATAAAAGAACCTATTGTTTAATTAGTACAAAACAAGACATGGTACCAGGAGTAGTTTGGGGACTTTTGGAGCTATAATAAAAAGGAAGGTGAGCTCTTGTAGAAGAAGTAGAAGAGCAACAGTCACTTCAAGGTGGCTACAGATCAAGAGACTGCAGGTTTTGTTTACTGGTCTCATCCATAAAAGAGCTATTTGAAATGGAGCAACTATTACCACCACCAGAAATAAGGCTAGTGGACAGTTTAGAAGAAACATGAAAATGTTTCAAGCAATGCTTTAATCTATATTCAAAAGCAACAGGGCAGACCAGAAGAAAAGTATCCAAGAAAGTAACATGATTACTGACTGTAGCAGGCTCAGAACCCTAGATGCCTATGCCTACAATACTTTTCAACTCTCTGCAGCTGCAATTGAAGATTCTGACACAGTAATAGCACAATTTGAATCTTTCTGTTGCCTAGAACAAATTAGACCTATGAAAGATATATGTTTAGATCTTAAATGCAGAAGGAGCACAAAACAATTGAGGGGATTGTTACATACTTGAAACAAAAAGCCAAGACTTATAATTTTGGCACTTTGTGCAGTTCTTTGATATGAGACCAAATTGTTATGGGGGAGTATGATGAAAAAGTAAAGCAACGCTTACTGAAAGACTGCACTCTCATGATGGGAAAAGCTGTGCAGATATACCTGACGGCTAAGCAGATGAGTAAGCAAATGCAAATGATTACTAGCAATAAAGTAAAAAGGGATCAATGTGTCATAGCAGCAATGCAAACCTCAGAGAAACTGGTATAAAGGCACATGCAAGTTTGATGAGGCTAAAAGTAAAACTAAAAACACATGGATGAACTGTTACCATGCAAAGAAATTTTGTATGATAACAGTCCATCCTTGTACTGCTACCATGGGAGCATGTAGTCCAACAAGACATGACATTCTGGGTGAAATAGAAGAGGTCAAGTATTTTTCGATACTAAATGCCTCCTTCAGGTTTTGACAAATACATATGACACCTGAAAGTGGTCAATTATGTACATTTAAGACATTTCATATCACAGGCACTATTTAAAAAAAAATTGACATTTGGCATTTACTGTATCATGCACCAGAAATCTTTCATAGCTCAAGGCAGCAACTTCTTGAGGGTATTGAATTATTTAAAGCTTACATTTATAACATTCTGATCTGGGGCCAGACAGTTGTCGAATATGATTTCAGGTTAAGAAATGTGTTACAAGATGCTAGAGAAAAAGGACTTTGTCCGAATAAAGGTAAGTGTCAGATAAGGAAAACAGAAATCTTGTACTTGGGTGAAATTCTTTACGCTAAGGATGTGAGTTTTGATTCAGCCAAGGTACAAACTATGTATAGAATACCAGATGCAAAGAATAAAAAGAATTTAAATAGAATGATATACTGCCTTGGAAAATTTATAAGCATCTTGGAAGACTAGGCAAAGAACCTAAGAAATCTGCTAGCAAAGTCAAGTGAATGGTCTTGGACAAAAGCACATGACCAAGAATTTAAAGAAATAAAAATACTTTTGACAACAGCACCGGCTTTGCAGTATTTTTACATGTCCAACGAAAGCTTCTAGAGATGCTTCCAAAGATGGCATGGGAGGTAGTATCTTATAGCTGCAAAATAAATGCTGGAGACCTATTGCTTGTGCATCAAGAGCATTCACAAAAATGGAATACAAATATGCTCAGATAGAAAAGGAGATGGACATCTCATTTGGTTGTGATATAGTGTGTATATTTACAACATAACAGGGATTCCCCCTGTTACGATTGAAAGAGATCATAAATTGCTAATCACCATTTTGAAAAGGAATCTATGGCAAATGCCACCAGAAACACAAATACTGTTAATAAAACTACAAAAGTAGAACTACTAGCTGGGATACATTCCAGGAAGCAGTTTTATTTTGACTGATGCCCTGTTAAAGACTTGGAATGAAGCTCACAGAATCTGTGACCAACCATTTGAGAAAGAAACAGATAGTCACATAAATGGAATTAAAAATTTGGAAGCTGTCTTAGTTCAGATATGGAAAAATCTGCAAACAGAGACTACAGCTGACTAAACTTTATAGGCAGTCATAAAAGCATTGCATAGCAGTTAAAAAAGGACAGTACATTCCACACAAGTATGTGCCACTTCAGACTGAATTGTCTAAAGTTGATGGAGTGTTGCATAAAGGTAATAGAATTGTGGTTCCTAGTACACTTAGAAAGGAAATGTTGTAGAACATTCAAGAAGAGGCTGGCCCAGTGGCATGGAGGGCTGAGGCATCATGCTTTACCTCCTGCAACATCGGTGACCTGTGTTCGTTGTGTGAGCAGGTCATCAGGTGTCGGCCAGGGATGGAGAGGATCAAGCATCTGGAGGACAGGTTTCATCTCCTGGGGAGGGAGACTTGGCAGTTCCACCAAATGACTGCCCTCAGGTGGAGGCCTGAAGGTAGAATGGGATGGGGCCACCAACGATGGGTGGCTGCTGCTGGAATCCACAGCATGCATATGCCTCCACGTATGTGCACTGACATGCTGCACCCAAGCAATGGGGAGGGACAGGCAGAAAAATGGTGGAAAATATCCCACGGCAGCAAGATGATGATCAACCCCCCCCCCTTGCAGGCTCCGCACTGGTGGTCAGGCAGCCAGGTCCTGTGGCCAGGACAGGGAATGGAAGGTAAGATCCAGGTGAAGCTGGGTGATGGGGCTGGGTGATTGATTAGATGGGCTGCCACCGAGGGTTAAAGAAAGATAAAGTACAGATAAAAAAAATCATGAAGATCATATGGTATTTAGAAATGTAAACATAACTAGCGAAGTAGTATACTGGCCAGAGATCACTAAAGATGTGAAAAACACAGTTTTGGTTTGTCACACTTGTCAGAAATAGAGACCTGCACTGCAGAAAGAATCTTTAATTTCAAACTCAGAGAATGCCAAAGTTTCAGAAAAAGATAGGGATGGCTTTGTTTAAACTTGGAGGCAGAGAGTACATGGCTGTGATTTATGTATTTTCTGATTACCCAGAGATTGTCATGCTTAAGAAATCAACATCCAGTCAAGTGATACAAAAGTTAAAAGAAAATTTTGCAAGACAAGGAATATCACAGATTGTGAGGACTGACAATGGACCTCAGTTTGTGAGTAAAGAATGTAAAGCTTTTTCATTTATGTCACTTCAAGCTGTACATATCCACAAGGGAATGGGTTAGCACACTGTGGTGTAAAGATCATTAAAACTTTACTGAAAAAGGCTAAGGATACCAATGATAACCTATCACTTGCTTTGCTGATTTGCAGATCACCTGCTGAATTGCTCTTGGTTCATCAAATTCGTACCAGATCGATGCACTTGAAACTAAAACACTACACTGCTAATAAATGTCTACTGAGACAAAAAGCTATGCAATTTAAGAAGCAACATCAGACGTATGACAAAACAGCAAAAGTCACAGACCATTAAAAAGTGGACAGACAGTGCAAGTGGTAAGTGGGGGTTGTTGGGGTGAACTGGCAATTGTACAGAGACTTGTGACTACAAGATCCTATGTAGTATTAACACAACTGGCGAATCTGATAAGGTGAAATAGGAGAAATGTGATGCCTGTACTGTACCTGCAACACCAGCACACTTACCTGCAACATCAGTGAATGTACCTACTAAACCAGTGCACGGACCTGTAAAATCTGTGAGTATGCCAAGAACACAGTGTCCTGAGAATAAAGAGCCTAGATTTTATTTATCTGAACAAGAAAGAGGTTTGGGTTGACCAGATATGACTATCAATCAATGAAAAAAAACTTGCAATCCTCCACCAAAGTGCACTAATCAAAGAATCTAACAAAGGAAGTATGTTACCATACTACAGCATTTCTCTTACTTCATATAGGTACACTTCCAATAAGTGAAATCAGATAAAATGAGCCACCCCTGAAAAGAAAGACTGACACCATTTTGACTCCTATCACAGGAGCTTTGTCAAGAGCTCTTGACAAAGCTCCTATGATAGGAGCGAAATGACATTGGTTTTGATTAGTGCACTTTGGGAGAGGGTTGCATGTTTTTTTCATTGACTGATGTACATATTTTTAACCTAATGCAACTGCAGCCAGTGGGTGACCTCTTTCAGTAAGCAGATATGACTATACCTGACTCTCCTGCAAGTTCTAAAGACAGCACTAAACTGGAGTCTTGTGCTCAGATGTCCAGATGAACTATTATTGTTAAGGATACTGCACATCTAGATATGGTAGGCTGATTAACAAAACACAGAGACTCGTTGAGTCATGTTAAATGTCATCATGTATAGAAATTTTTTTATAAAGGAAAAATACTGTACTATAGTTTTTATTTATGTTAGTGAGCATGAGAAGACTGTAATATGAGAATTTCTGTTTATGTTACAAAGCGATAAAAAACTGAACTTTTTTAATTTTAGAAAACAGATGTGTTGATGAGATACCAAGAAAGGTTATGAATATTTATTATGTAAATAAAGAATAGCTACTTACTGCAATAGTAGTTCTTCGAGAGAATCTCCTCCATTGAGCCATATCATCAAACTGTAAGCCACCGGCATTAAGACTACCAAAAACTTTTTCTGGGTGAGGCCGCCCATGTCAACACTCCTTGTTGGCACCTACAGTAATGTGAGTGTCCCTAGATTGCCTCAATTTGCTACCAAAGAGAAGCTCAGAGGATCACGGACTGTCAGGGACCAAAGCAAACAAGTCCAAACCAGGCACACAGGAGAGGATATGGAATCCTGAGTAAAGATGCTGAAGCAGGAATCAGAGAAGAACCAGTGTGCATGAGCAGGCTGGATAACCACCCATCACCTAAAAAGGGGGAAGGAAGAAGGGACAGCTGTGGCTCAATGAAGGAGATTCTCTCAAAACTCTATTGTTATAAAGCATAGCTAATCTATCTTCTTCGAGGCTATCTCCCTCCATTGAGCAACATTATGGAATGATTCCTAAGCAGTACCAAGAACTGAGGGAGGAAGGCAGGTTCTAAGGCCCTGAATAAGGAGGTCTTGCAGAATAGTAAGGCCAAAGCTGGCATGTCTATGAGAGACAATGTCCGGACTGTAGTGCTTAGTAAATGTATGAACTGTATTCCAAGTGGCAGCAGCATATATGGCAGCAGAGGACACAATGTTGAAACAGGCCACTGAAGTAGCCACACCAAAGGTGGAGAGAGTATGGACTGGATTGGGAAGCTGCTTAACATGCTTCTGGTAACAGAAAGTACTACAGTCATTTGGGTAGGCCCTGCTTGGAAATGGGAGCACCCGCCATTCAGGGGGCAAAAGCCACAAACAGTCATGAGGACTTTCTACAATCCTTAGCATGATCCAAGTACCAGCAGTGTCCTGAGGATGTCCAGCACATGTAAACAATGTTCCCCACTATCTGTGGGAGTCGAGAAATAAACAGAAGGATCAATGATCTGATTTAGTGTTCTCTCAGATATGGGCTTTGGTAGAAAATGTGGATTAGGATATAGTGCAACTATGTTTGTGGACAATAAGAAAAGGAGAGTCTTCAACCAGAGCCTGTAACTCAGAATGCATCTAGAAAACATCATAGCCACTAAGAACAGCATCTTCCAAGAAAGGAAGCATAGCTGACAAGTAGCAGAAGGCTCAAAATGAGGTACAGTAAGGGTCTCTAGTACCAAATTAAAGTCCAACACCAGAACCAGAACACGGACCGGGAGGGGGGTGCAGAGGTAGGATAGTTCTGAGGAACCAATGGAAAACCCCAAGCTGGGCCATCATCTTGCCATCGGTGAGGGCATGAAACATTGACACCATAGCAAAGTGGACCTTAATATAAAAATACCTGAGGCCTGAATACTTAAGAGACAAGAGGTATTCTGTCCCTAGATTAACTGGGTGCATAAAAGGATCACATAAAGGGTATAAGCAGCACACCACACTGTAAAACTTTTCAATTTTTGTGAGTAGGTGCACCATGTAGATGGCTTTCTAGACACCAGTAGAACAGCAGCAACAGCTGAAGAAACCACAAAGTGGAAGAGCTCTATGTCCTCTGGAGGCATGCATGGAGGTGTAGAGACCACAGATCTGGGTGCACCAGAACACCCTGCTGCTGGGTTAGAAGTCCCACTCACAAAGCGAGTGAGATAGGGGTACCACTGCCAATTGCTGAAGCAGAGGGAACCACATATGTCTGGGCCAGTATGGGGCCACCAAAATCAGGGCAGCTGGTTTGGCCCTCAGTTAGACCAGGATCCTCTGTACAAGAGGGAACAAGGGAAAGGCATACATGAACCTCCCTTTCCATGAGAAGGATAATGCGTCTTGCCAGAAAACACAATGCACTGCATTGAGTGAGTAGAAATGCAGCAGCTTTGCATTGTATGGAGACACAAGCAGGTCTATATCTGGGTGACCCCATTTTACGAAGAGATCATCCATGATAGAATCTAAGAGCTCCCACTTGTGACAAAGCACCTGAGACCAGCTGAGGTGATCCACCAGGGCATTCAGGGTACTGGGGGAACACTGCTGACAGAATTGTGTTGTGTTCTATCACCTAATGCTAAACTCTCTCATCACCTCTTTGCAGAGAGGATATGAGTGGACTCCACCATATCAGTTGATGTAGTACATCACTGAAATATTGTTTGCATGGATCAACAGCTGAAACCCTGGAAGGAGGGTGGTGAAAGCCTGTAGGACACACAAAACAGCCCTCATCTCCACAGTGTTGTTGTGCAGAACTAAATTTAAAGAGGTTCATTGGCCTTGATCTCTGATGGGCCCAGATGGGCACCCCATCCTTAACATGAGGCATCTGTCTTCATCACCAAGAGTGGTGAAGAACAGAGAAATGGGGACCCCATCTCTAGGTTGGAGCAGTCCAACCACCAGAGCAGGGAGCAACCTAGTGGAGGAGTCACCAATATGAGACACTCAAACACATTGGAGTGCTGTGCACACTGTGCCAGGAGGCACCATTGTGGGGTCCTCACATACAAAGGGACAGGCAATATGGTCGCAGCGATGAGGCCAATGAGCCATAGCAGGCATCTAAGAGATACAAAGTCATTGGAAGAGACCAACTGAGCCTGGGCCACAAGTGCCATAGCACAGTCCAAGGACACAAATGCTTGACCCAGCCCCATGTCCAAGACAGCCCCTATGTACTGTAAGCATTACCACAGAGTAAGGACTGACTTCAGCTCATTGACCAGGGTACCCAACTGGTCGAACAGCTGTGTGGTCCAAAACAGGTTAAGAACATTGACATCCCATGACATGCCCTTCAGAAGTCAGTCATCTATATACAGAAAGAAATAGAGGTCCTCCCTGCAGAGGGCAGCTGTCATTGTGACAAAAACTTTGGTAAATACATGGAAAGCAGAACACAAACCAAGGGGCAACCCCTACAGCATGAAACACAGGTACTTACAATGTGACTTGCAGATTTTGACAGGAAGGTATGCATCCTTCACAGCAAGAGCCCCCATCCAATTCCCCTTCAGTGATAGGGGGAAGAGGGACTGTAGAAAGACCATTCAGAACTTTCTGTATTCCATGAATAGATTCAGTCCTCGAAGGTCTAGTACAGACCTTAAATCCCCAATCCATTTTGGTACCATGAAGTACTGGGAGTAATAGCTAAGGCTTTGTTCTGAAACTGAGACAGTTCTACAGCCCTCTTGCAGGGGAGGGTTTGATCCTCCTCCTCCTCCTCCTCCTCCAGTAGGAGTGCAAGATGTCCCAGGGGTGTTTGTTGTGCAAAGGAGGGGTCACTGGGGGAACAGAAAGGAGCTCTAGGGCATGTCCTAGTTGAACTATTTTCAGAGTCCAAGCATTCATTGGAATCTTATTCCACTTTTGCATGAACAGGGAGGTTTGGACCCACACTAAACTGTCCAGAGGCAGGGAAGCTGGAGAAAGGGAAGGTGAGTCAGTAAGGCCAGGGGCAGCGTGTGTGCCAGTAATAGTCTGACCTTTTGTAAGTCTGGCATGGATATTTGGAGGCTGGTTTGCTGCCTGGGAAGTGAAAGGCTGAGGTCTCTGAGAACTGCATCCTGGACCCCTGGAAGACATTTTAAGTAGAAAAAATAAATTAGAAGATAGATTTATATAAATTTAAATTAGCCCATTGCTGCTACTGCCATTTGTACCGAATAGGTTAGTGTCAGAATGTTGATAGTGAAGAGTAGTACGTATGTGTTAGCCAGTCAGAATGCAGGAACTACCATACAATCCCATCACTGAGTCTACTGTCTGGTTATGGCAGAATAAAAGGACAGTAGCTCTGCATTCAGATTGGCTAAAGGGAAGTTTTTTTCAGCATAATTAGGCAATAATGGTAGTGTGAGGTTGGCTTATGGGGGAATCACTGTTCTGGGATACTGTACCAGTAAATACCAAGGCATCAGGATGAGGTATTTATTGGCATCCTAGTAGATTTATTCCTCTCATTGGCCCAGATCACTATGCTGTCAATGCTTTTGTACTACAGAAAACATCTCTTGCTAATTTTCATGTGTGGTTGTGGGTACAGCACGAAACAAACTTCTTGTTACAATAAGATGGTTTCAGAGGTGTCTCACTGTTGCGTCCAATACAGTTCAAGCTACAGTGGGCATGGCAGTGGCAGATCAATAATCAGCCAATCTAATCATGACTGTATTTTCTGTTTGCTGGGCAGAAACTTCATGTAGTTCAAAAGAGTGAGCCACTACTATCCCTGCCCAGTAAGCAGAGAACACCCCCGCCCCTGCCAAGCTGACTTAGCTGCTCACCCTCTGCCTTTCCATTTCTGCTCTCCCTAAACCTACTTTTAAAATGAGCCTCAAAACCAACAGAGAAAGCAACTCCACTAGCTACCCCCCTTGTCTGAAACACTGACCATGCTGGTTTCTAATTCTACTGCTTAGTGCGGCACTTAACAGAACCAGGACCCTCTCCTTTTCCACACTCCCTATACCCGCTTTAAAAAAAACAGTGACAGAGGCTCCACTAGCTAACCCCCCCCAATAAAATAACACCAGCACTGCTGGTTTCTGTTTCTACCCTTAATAACCCACGTCACTTTGAATACGATATCCTTGATGGCAGTAGTTATATTAAAAAACTGATCCCAATACTATTGTACAGACACCATATTTACTGAAATTTCAGAAATTTACTTCTGCCATTAGCAAGATCGGAATCTTCTGAATGTATATGGCAGATTTTCTCCCTGTTCTGGGGAATTTGAGGGCTGAACTGTGGAATAATACACATGAACTGCAGAATAATAGTTCTGAGGAATTTTATTCCGCAGTTTAATGGTTTATTCTACAATACATGTAATTATTCCACAGTTCAGTGATCAATTCTGCTGACTTTTTTCCCCACAGTTTAATACATTAATCCACAATTCATACATTCTTTCCACAGTTCAGTGATTCACTGAATTGAGGAATAAATGTGTGAATTGCGGATAATTGTATTAAACTGCGGAAAAAAATTCAGCAGAACTGACCACTGGCAGTGATCATTTTACAATTTTTTTTCCTGCAGTTTAACACAATAATCCACAATTCACACATTTTTTCTGCTGTTCTAAGTCAGAATTTCCACCGAAAATTGCTAATTTAATTTCTGAACTTTTGCAGAAGTGAACGTCCGACTTTAACAGAAATTCCACTGTTGGAAGTTTTTTGCGCACACCTCTACTTAAAAATTAAAGACTCCTAGATTTTTTGCATCACATTGAGTGCACACAACTACATCTGGCTACCTTAAGGTGCATAGTTACTAGTGCATGTTGAACTTTCACTTTAACAACAGCATGTGGAGTGAGTATACAATGCTCAAACCTTGTTTGTGACACTGTAGCAGCATTTTCTGTTGTCACATTTTTACTGGGTGTAATAGGACCTACTGTTTTGCAGAGTACATAGCCTCAGTTTCTCATAAAGATTAACTCATTTTATATTTTCTGCTCTTAAACAAGCATTATCCCCCTCCCCACGCACATTGTTTCTTAAAGAGCTAGTGTACTGCCTGGAATTACCAGTAATTTTCAGATGCAGTCCTCCATCACTTCCTATAAAGGAAGTATTTTTTTATTTTCAGTTTGCTAATTAGAAGATTTTCCTCCTGGCAGTACTGTGCTGTTGTGTGGAGCAGCACTCTGTTTGGAGGCTAAAAAAGTCAGCTCATTTCCTCCCACTACATTATCAGAAATGTGACCAAACACACTGGGCACCAAAATCTTTGCATCGAGCTTTCACTTTAACAGCAGCATGCAGAGTGAGTAGACAATGCTCACACACTGTATGTGACACTGTAGTAGCATTTTTTGTTGTTATATTATTACTGGGTGTAATAGGGCCCACTGTTCTGCAGAGTACATAGCCTCAGTTTCTCGTAAAGATGAACTCATTTTATATTCTCTGCTGTTAAACAAACATTCTTCCCTTCCCCACTCCATGCACTTTTTGTCTTAACCTGATGGAGATTCAAAAATAGAGAGGAGCTGCAGGTTCAGTCTGGATGATGGGAGAAAAAGAGAGAAAAGGAGTGGGAGTGACAGGAGTTGTTGAATATAGCACAGCAAGAAAATGGATTAAAGAGCTACTTTTTTCTTTTATTTTCAACTTTTTGCCTCAGAGCATGGGTAGAAGATCAATCATATTCAAGATCAGTTCCATTCATCCTTATCATGGCCAAATCCCAACTTACCTTCCTGCTGCTGGAATTTTCAATTTATAATAAGCCTGTTGAATATAAGAATGGAAGCCAAATCCGATGAAATTGCACTTCTAGATTCTCAGTTTTAGAAAATGCACCTTCAACTTCATATACATCGGCCATGAGTTGAAACCACTCTAGAAACTCAGGTGGTTGAATGGCTTTCCAATGAATTAACACTGTTTTTTTTTTTTTTTTTTTGCCATGAGCAAACCCAAATTTATAAGATAAATTGAGTTGTCTGAGTGAAAGTTTGACTGAGCAACCCCAAAGAGGGCAATGCCAGGGTCAAAAGGAAAATCTTGACCTATACATTTGCCAAAACACATGAATATTTTCTGCCAAAAAGATTCCAACTTTTTACAAGATGCTAACATATGATCTAGGGTCCCTCATGCTTCTTTGTATCTTTAACATATTTCAGACAAGCTATCTATTTTATGTAATTTTACTGGAGTTAGATACATTCTGTGGAGCATATTAATATAGATTTGTTTTAATCTATTGTTTTTGAAGGGCAGTTCTTTAAGGTTAACCATTGTATTCCAGGTTGAATCCTGTATCGGAAGATCTCTTTCTTTTTCCCAAGATTCCTAAGGTTTGTCAAGGGTTCCAGTGCATGAGTTATTGTTAATAAAGTTATAAAGTTCCACAATCAAATGTTTAGAAGATTCTAGATTCAGAAAAAGTTCCTCAAGTATGCCCGTGACAAAAAGAAGATAATTCTTATTTTTTTAAAGCAACAATTTTTCACTTGTAGAAATGGGAAAAAGCATTTGGTGATAAATAAAATTTGCTTTTTAATTCCTCAGATGAGGCTTACGTATCATTAATCAAAAAGTCCTTTAACATATATAGCACTTTACTGACTAATTCCTGCTGAATCAGACCCTTCTTCATAGATGGTGGAAAATGTATGTAATTACTGATAGGAGTGAATTGTGAAACTGAATCACCCTCTGCCAACAATTTTTTGTAAAATTCCATGTCCAGCTAGTTACCCTGGTGGAGTTTAACATTGTGGAATAGGAATCTGATTTATTAATATTTAAGGACAGTCATTGAATTAGTGAAGAAAAAGGTATCGCGGCTGATTCTATAAGAAAGCATGCTGGTTGATCCAGCCCCTGACCAAACCAGCTGCCAAAACAGTCCAATTGGGCAACTAAATAATACTGCCAAAAATTGGGCAGTGACATGCCTTATTTTTCTTTTAGCAACTGTAACTTATAGTACGCTATTCTTGGTATCTTCTATTTCCACAAAAATTTCCAAACAGCTTTGTTCAGAGAATCAAAAAAAAGATTTAGGTACCATAATAGGGAAAGCCTGTAGCAGGAACATTAACCTCGGCAGTACATTCATTTTTAAGATATTAATACATCCAAACAGAACCAGTGGAAGATTTTGCCATCTTATAAGATCTTGTTCAATTTGTTCAAGAACTGGGAGGTAATTCAAAGTGTAGAGAAGATTCTTATCCAGTGAAATCTGAACACCCAGATATTTCATATAAGGCTTATGAAATTTATGTAGCGGATGATCCAGGAATGAATTAATATCTTCTGTGAGAATTATGGCTTCTGTTTTGGACCAGTTAATCTTATGTCCTGAATGTCTGCTGTAATCAGAAAAGATTTGTAAAGAATGATCATAGTCTTTAGTGGGTTCCCCTAAAAAAAGTAAAATATTGTCTGCATAAAGTGCTAATTTGTGAACCTGATTACCCATTGTAATCCCTTTTAAGTCTGGAGTTTCTCTTATTAAGATTGCCAGTGATACTATAATTAAAGAAAACAACAAAGGGGATAAAGGGCATCCCCGCCTGGTGCCACGGTACAATCTGAAATACTTTGATGAAATGTGATTTTTTTCCACCAATGCCTGAAGGGAGAAGTAAATCATTTTCATCCATTCCAAGTACTTTTCTTCGATGCTGAAAACCATAAGTAACTGAAATAGAAATTCCCAATGTACCCTATCAAAGGCTTTTTCAGCATTGAGGGAAGGCATGGCAAGATCCTTTTATAGTAATGTATCTATTAAATTTAAGGCCCTTCTGATGTTATAATGCAACCTCCTACATGATACGAAGCCAGTCTGATCAGTGTGCATGATACTTGGGATAATGTTAGAAATCCTATTGGCCAAAACTTTTGCAAACATTTTGTAATCATTATTTAATAATGAGATTGGCCTATAGGATTTACAGTCAGTTGCAGGTTTATGTTTTTTAAGAAGCAGACTGATAGAGGATTCATTAAAAGTAGGTGGGAAATCTGTTTATTTCTGAAAACTTTGAAATAATTGGCTTAGAAGAGGGGTTAATATATCTTTAGATGCTTTATAAAATTTAGCAGAATAGCCACCTGGGCCAGGGGATTTGTTACTTGGCAAATTAGTTATTACAGTGCATATCTCATCATCACTAATTTCTTTATTAAGGTTAGTTTTGTCAAAATCTGAGATTTATTGTAAAGGAATTTTACTGATGTAATTCTGAACATCTGGTGGGAGAGCAGAACAATCGTCCTGACATAAAGTTGTAAAGAAGTTTTCAAACTCTGTATTAATCTCAGCTGGATCAAAAACAGTTCTTCCATCAGATACAATAATCTTATCAATTCTGTTTTGATTATCCTGTACCTTTAACTGGTAAGTCAGGAGTTTAGATGGTGCATCAGGGAAAAAAAATTATAATTAGCCATAGATCTATACATTTGTTTCTCAGCTCTCCGCAGGCTTATTTTTTTCTATTTTTTTCTTCTAAAGAATCATTTTCATTTTATTTTCTTCCTTCCCTGTAAGGGCATATGCTGCTTCTACCTTTGCCAGTTCCTGTTCCAGTCCCTCCACAAAACCCTCATACCTTTTCTTAATATTAGCTTCATATGATATTATGCAACCTCTCAAATATGCCTTGAGGGATTCCCAGATTGTAGTCCAGGAAAACTCAGTTTGAGTATTGTTCACAACAAATGCTGCAGTTTCCTTTTTTATAAAACCAACAAATTGTTCATCCTGCAACAAAAAATTATTAAATTTCAATTTTTGGAGGCTTGAATTATTATTAGGAAGTAAATTCAGTTCCAAATAACATGAAGCATGATCCAAAATAAGTATAGAATTGTAGCTAACAAAATTAATTTGATAAAGTAAGGAGCTGGAAACCAAAAAATAGTCAATTCTAGGAACAGTTATATAAACTTTAGAAAAAAAAAGAGAATTTTGTTAGGTTAGGATACAATGCCCAGAAAGGATTCACCAGGGCCAGCTCATGAGTATGGTTGTTTATTAAACTAATTGTTTTGTTTTTCTATTCCAGGGCTGAATGGGCCCTATTCAATGCTGTAAGGGTGACATTAAAATCACCATCTATTATTACAGGTAAGTTAAGTGAGGAAACCTGTAAAAAAAATAGTAAAGAAGATTAAATCTTCCTCGTTTGGAACACATAAACTAACAAGACATATTTGTGTTTGATTAGTAACAATTGTGGCATTAGCCCATCTTCCTTCAGGATCCACCTCAGAACCAAGTATCATAGGTTTTAAATACATTTTAATAAAAATAGCAGCTCCACTGGCATTACCTGCAAAAGTAGTAGAGATTCCTATTGCTTGAAATAGATTAGAAAAATAAGTGATATCTTTCTTTTCAAAATGGGTTTCTTGTAGCAAGACACAGTCTATTTTCTTTTTTATTTAGATAGTTAACAATCTGCTGAAGTTTTGTTCTATTCTTGGCTCCATTCAGGTTTCAGGCTAAAACTCTAAGGGTAGGATATTCAAAGTGGTGGCACATTGCGCAACTGGCTTGCACATGTGCAACTGCAGAAATGCACCAGAGAGTGATATTCAGCAGCAGCAACTGCGCAGTGCAAGTGGCAGTGCGCCAATGCACAAGTGCAGGTGGCATAGCCATGAATATGTGGCACAGTGCAATATTCAATGCTGGACAAATGGCTCAATGGCAGTTGCATGGAGCACACTTGAGCCTATAAATACAGGGAGCAAGTAGGAGAAGGGCACTTGCACCAGAGGGGAGCAGGACAGAAGGAGACAGACAGGCCAGCAAACAACAGTCTAAGAGACTAGGAGAGGGACAGAGACAGACACAGAGATAGAGAGGGAGTGGCCGAGTGTGAGAGAGTGAGTGTGTGTGTGTGTGACAGGCAGGGAGGTGATGGTGTGTGTGAGTGTGCCTGGGCATGACACAGAGGCTCCAGGCTCGAGAGGGGCAACATAGGAACCCACAGGGGTGGGAGTCTGAGGTCACAGACAACAGGCAGCCAGCTGGGGGCAGGGCACATGGGCATGGGCCCCACTCCGCATAGCCGCACACAGCTGGGAGGGCCAGCGGAGTCAGATGCCCAGGGAGGACAGGATAACAGAGGTCATGGTCAGTGCCATATTTCAGATGGAGGCCATAATGAGGGATGTGGGGAGGCAGGAGGCAGGGTGACATGGCTGTGGAAGGGCCCGTCAGTGGTACACCCAGAACAGGTGGTACTGTGCCCACACCACCTTCGAAAACTACACCGATACGGAGATCATTGGCTGGTATTGCCTGAACCAGGCGATTCTGAGGCAGCTGTATGAGCTGTGCAGTGAGGAGATGCAGGCACCCACTAGACGGAGCCATGCCCTGATAGTGGAGATGAAAGTTACTGCTGTCATATGCCTGCTTGCCACAGGCACCTTCCAGAGACCAACAGGGGACACCACAGGCAAAACCCAGTCTCCTACATCACGGCTCCTCACACAATTCCTCAACACCCTGCTGTCACACACTGTGGAATACATCCATTTCCCCAGCACAGAGGCAGAGCAAACAGTGAACATGCAGGAGTTCCACAGAGTAGCACATATGTCTGGCATGCTAGGGGCCATCGACTGCACCCATGTGCATCTGGCTGTTTCTGGCAGAAGAGAACTGGTTGCAGAGCAAGAAACAGAAGTCCAGAACTACAGATTTTTTTACTAATTAATCACTTCTGTCTCAGCAGGAGTAGTACCTGTTTGGATTAAACAAACAGATACTTCCTTAGAAGAAGGGGGTCTCATTTAAGTAAAAAAAAAGTGTTTTATTCTGAGGAAGAGGGAAGTATCACCTTAATTTACTGAGAGCAGAGAGTGAATCTAATTGGGGGTGTGGCTTAGCAGTTTAGGTGTACAAAAGCAGCTGTCTCCAATTACAGCTTCTGGCTGTTTCTGGCAGAAGAGAACTGGTTGCAGAGCAAGAAACAGAAGTCCAGAACTATAGATTTTTTACTAGTTTCCCTCCTTCCCACTCCCTACACCCTCCCACCCAAAGCCAGTCCTAGTTTTATAGCCACTGAAGTTGACTGGACAACAGGAACTTCCTGTTTGGCAGTAGGAAGGGAAGGATCACTGAGACACATTAGTTTCAGCAACCTTGAAGGAACCTAAAAAAAACTATCCCCACATGGCTGCTGGAGGTCTGAATCCAAGCATGGAGGAAGGAAACTACTGAAGACTACAGGAAGTTCCTGTCCCAGAACAGGAAGGGTGAGAGTTGTAAGGGCACATAGGTAGTAGGAAAGTAAGTGTAAAAATACATAGAGGGAGGAGACAATAAGCATACAAAGCAACAGGAGGGGGGACACAAAATAAGGCAAGATGGGGGTGGTGCAGTGCAATGGCTGTAGAGCAGCAGTGTTCCGAGAGACATTCTGGAGGCTGCAATGCTGCCCTGTTTGCAGACACCTCTCTGATCTGAGGGAGGAGGTTGCCCATCTCTAGGCTGACCTGGCTAGGATTCGTGAAACCTCTTCCCCCACCCAGGGACCACCAGGGCCACCACCATTACCTCAGAGGTTGCCAAAAAAGAGGAGCGGTTGGACCAAGGTGGGCTCAGGGAGGGAGAGGATGGTAGTACAGAGGTGCATCCCTCCAGTTGTAGCTCTCCACAATTCATATGCTGTTCTAGCAAAGAGTGATTTCTCTATGGAGGCACCTGCAGTGGACACCAAGGAGGATTCTGGGAACCTCCACAAAGGAGACCCACAGAAGGGTGGCATGAGACCCCACAGGGGAAGGAAACAACTCCTGGTGGGGGACTCAATCATTAGGGAGGTAGACATGGAGGAGGAAGGGGATAGGGAGGTAAGGTGCCTGCCTAGTGCCATGGCTTGGAGGGACAGGAAGTGAATCCTCAGGATTGCAGGACCAGCTGCATGAGGGAGGGAGCTGGATGTCATTGTCCACCTAGGGACAAATGACCTGGCTGTAAATGGGATCAGAGGTGTGCAAAAGGAGTTTGTGGAGTTGGGGAGGGGCCTTAGACAAGTAGCATGTACGGTAACTTTCTCAGAGGTGCTGCCTGTCTATGGCAAGAATGATGTTAGGGTATTCCACACCATGGAATTCAATGAATGGTTGAAAAACTGGTGTGGAGCTCAGGGTTTTGGCTTCATTGGGGACTGGGGAGCCACCTGGAGGTATGCAGGCTTATACTGGCGCGATGGTCTGCATCTGTCCAGGGGGGATCCAGGATTCCAGGTGACAGATTTAAATGCTTCATTGGCAAGCATTTAAACTAGTCAAGGGGGGGAGGCATTGAAAAGGAGCAGGGGAATCCCAGCCTCCCCCCACAAAGTGCAGTAGTTAGAGAGGTAAACACCAAGGCAGAGAAGTCAGTAGGGAGCAGGACAGGGATAAATGCAGAAAAAGGTGTTAAGGATAGGGATGGGGCTAAAAGGGACAAGACCATAAAAAATAAATGGAAGGTGATGAGTACCAATGCCCATAGTCTGTGCAACAAGCTCCCTGAACTAGTGGCCTTAATGGAAGAGGGATGCCTGGATATTGTGGCAGTCACTGAAACATGGTACACATATAACTATGAGTGGGAAGTCAACATACCAGGATACACAGTCTACAGGTAGGACAGGGTGGGTAAAAGAGGAGGAGGAGTAGCTCTCTATATAAGGGAAGGGATTAAAGCAACAGAACTAAAGAGTAAACAGGAAGTTGATGAGTCACTATGGGTCACCCTGGAGACAGGAAATGGCACCACAATCCGCATGGGGATTGTGTACAGACCCCTATCTCGGGGAGGAAATGGACAAGGAAATGATAGAAGGCATCCTTAAAATGGCAGAAAAAGGGGAGATATTGTTGATGGGAGACCTGAATATGCCAGATGTTAACTGGAGTACCTTTGCTGCAGGCACATCCAAGAGCAGGGTCATTCTTGATGCTCTACAGGGGGCATGCCTCAGACAGCTAGTGTTGGAACCCACTCAGGAGGGAGCAATCTTAGACCTGGTACTCTCAAATGGGGAAGGAGAAAGGATCTCAGATTTAGAAGTGGGTAGCCATCTGGGAACAAGTGACCACCAAACAGTGTGGTTCACAATAAACACAGCCATAGTCAAGCCATACAAAAACAAGAGTATTGGTCTTTAGGAAGGCTGACTTTGGGCAAATGAGAGAGTGCCTTAGAAAAGCACTAGCAAATGGGCAAGAAGGAGGGGTGGAGGAACAATGGGGAATAATCAAAACAGCCATTGGAGAGGCAACAAGCCTTTGTGTGAAGCAAATCAATAAAACAAAATGAAGGCAAAAAGCACTATGGTTCTCAAAAGAGGTGGCAGGGACGGTTAAGGAGAAAAGGATAGCATTCAGGAAATATAAGGAAACACAGAAGGAGCAGGACAGAGAACGTTATCAGTTAAAGCAGAAGGAGGCAGGGAAGGCAGTCAGAATAGCAAAGGCACAAACTGAGGAAAAGATAACCAAGTCTGTCAAGAAGGGAGATAAAACCTTCTATAGGTACATTAGGGAGCGAAGAAGGACCAAGGGAGGGATACAGAGACTTAATAAAGGGGAGGGAATGTGGGCAGAGGGTGACAGTGAAGAAGCAGGGATACTGAATGAATATTTCTGCTCAGTATTCACAACAGATGAGGAGGGGGAGGTGCCAAACCAAACAAGGGAGAAACTCTGAATAGGAGGGTTGATACCAGTCCATTCACAAGAAAGGGTTTTGAAAGAACTCTTGAAACTGAGGGTGGACAAAGCAATGGGGCCTGATGGGATTCACCCAAGAATACTAAAAGAACTAAAGGGAAAACTAGTAACACCACTGACTACCCTTTTTAACAAATCATGGGAGGATGGTGTGGTACCTGAGGACTGGAGGAGGGTGGATGTGATTCCCCTTCACAAAAGTGGGAGCAAGAGAGAGGCAGGAAATACAGACCTGTCAGTTTGACCTCATTGGTAGGGAAAATGATGGAATCACTTCTGAAGGAAAGAATTGTTGAGTACCTAGAGGCAAGTGGGGCACAGGACCCAAGGCAGCATGGATTCACAGCGGGAAGGACATGTCAGCTGAATCTAATGGATTTCGTTGACTGGGTGACCAAAGTAGTAGACCAGGGAGAGGCTGTGTACATGGCCTACCTAGACTTTAGCAAGGCATTTGACACAGTCCCACACAAAGGATTAATAAACAAATTAGCCAGCCTGGGAGTGGGTCCCAGGGTGGTAGCCTGGGTAAAACATTGGCTGGACAACAGAACACAGAGAGTAATAGTAAACTGAGTCCACAGTGAAGAAAGATAGGTTACTAGTGGGGTACCACAGGGTTCGGGGCTGGGTCTGGTCCTTTTTAATGTCTTTAAAAGTGTCAGTGGCTCACTCGCCTCTGAGGCCGGGAGATCAGAGGGCTGTGGATTCAGTTCCCATATCTGGCACTTGGGTTAATATCTCAGTACTGACACTGTAGTGCAGCATGAGAGGGGTGCTGCACTTCTGAGGTGACGTCTTTCGGATGAGATGTTAAACCGAGGTCCCATCTGCCTGGATTGATGGTAGTTCAGGTGGATGTTAAAGATCCCATGGCACTTATTGAAAAGAGTAGGGGTAACTTTTATTAGAATAATCACATTGATACATTTTCACAAGAAAAATCCAACATATAAGGACAACAAAAAAAAAGGAAATTACAGCAAAAGGACTTTCTCCATAATTACATCTTGAATATTACAATTTATAAGCTCTTTGGGTACTAACAAAGAAGTAGTGTGACCATACATATTTAGAAGGGAGAAATAAAATAAATAAGATAGACTAAACAAATGAAAATTACTCTTTCCTAGACAAAAGGAAAACTATACTAAGAGGTATTATTCCTAACTTGTTATTTATATTTAATAAAGTGTAAAATCCTTCCACCAGAACCTTACTTTCTCTGTATTATACAATTGCACTTCTTCTAAATAAATTTTAGTCAAGACATTAATCACGTAGCCTCTAAAACCCTCTAAAGAAGGACTCTTTTGATATAATACCCATTGGCACCTTGTCTGCCATAGACAGCCATAGACAAAATCTTAAACTAGCAAGAAATAAGAGCAAAGTACCCTTCTCATACTGTATCAAAAAAGGGGGGAAACTCCCAATCACTAAAATATCATAGTTTAACCTGGCCAACCATGGTAAGTCCCATACTTTTGCTAAATAAACCCATAATTTCGTGGGGAAAGAGCACTGTAGAAAGAAATGTTCCATCGTCTCCTCTTGATTTATACATTCTGGTAGGACAAGATCTCTCTTCTATTGCCTATATTTTGCGTTCCCTCACATTCAGTCTACCGTACATCACGAGCCATAAACTCTCCCACATATATATTTGCAGCCTGGGGTTATTAAGTTGCTCCAAAACATCCTCCATCCTTTCTCTGGGACAGTTTTTAAAATTTGGCTCCAGACAATAATATGTCGACATTATTTCTTTATATAATGACCTTGAAGAGCACCTTGTTATTTGATTTTGAGTAATTTTCCATTTATATAATTTCTGCGCTGCTGGCTTGAAATACTCCGGAACCCACAGCCGCGGGGACCATTTGGGTGCACAATGCAGCCAGTTGGAAAAATAGTGTTTCAATAGATTTTTAAAACAAGCTTTCCTGATATTTTGAAAGTCCTAATCCCTCTTTTAATGAAAAGGAGAAAAATAATGCAAAACAAAATACCACTGGGTCAACCATTCCCAGCCCTCCCTGTTTTTTGTCTAAATATGTACAACCTCTCTTGACTGGTTCAATCTGTTCCCCCATAACATCTGGAAACAAATGCTATACAGTTTTGTCTCAAACTGTACTGGTAAGGGGTAAATTGCCGCCAGATACTGGAGCCTTGGTAATATAAATTGTTTTAGGACTTGGATTCTTTTAATTTTAGTAAACTTAAACCTTTTCTAAATGTTAACTTTAGATTCTATTTTATCTAACACAACTGTCCAATTGTCCACCGGACAGTTCTGAGCCTTAAACATTACCCCTAATATTGATAAGGGCTGTGAAGACATTTCTATTGAATTAAAGAGAAATGGTTCTTGTTGAAATCTACCCAATAATAGACCTTTAGACTTATCACAATTTAACTTAGCATTAGCTAATCTTGCATAGGTATTAAACACCGAGAAAAACTTTAAATTGAGCATACTTAGAAAAAAAAAGGCAAATATCATCCGCATAAGCCTGGATGGTAAAAAATAGATTTGTGCTGGGAATTTTTATCCCCTGCCACAAGGGGGGAAGACTTACAGCTCTGATTAATGGTTCTAATGAGGCATTATAAAGAAGAGGGCTTAAGGACACCCTTGTCGAACCCACACTTAATTTTAAAACCGATCACCCAATTCCTCCTTTAATAAATGGAAAACCTCGCTGAATTATATAAACCTTTAATTAATTTCAACATTACCTTAGGGACCCCAAAACATTCTAAAGTGGTAAATAAGAAAAAATGATTAACTCTGTCGAATGCTTTTTCTAAATCTAAAGATACTATGACCCCTGTCCCCCCAATGTAGTTCACTTGTTCAATGATATCCCTTATAAGGCATAATACCGATTGAATTCTTCTATTGGGGATTCCACAATGCTGAACTGGCATAAACATCACATCGGCTACCATTTTTAATCTATTATTAATCAGAGTTGCAAGGATTTTGTAATCTGAATTCAACAAAGTTATTGGCCTCCAATTCTTGAACTCTCCCTTATCTCCTGCTTTATATATATACGTCTGCAGCCCCTCTGAAAAGGAACTTGGCCCAACCTCCTCTTTTACGAAGAAATTAAAAACCAACGCTAAACAATCCACAATCTCTGATTGAAACTTTTTATAAAAAGCATTTGACAGACCGTCTAATCCTGGGGCCACATTAAGCTTAAGAGAATTAATAACCTCTATAATCTCGGACTTAGTAAAAGGCTGTTCCATGTTGCTCAAAGTCACCTTATCGATCCCCTTTGCTGAAACTGGGCCTAAAAACTGTCTAATCTGGTTTAAAGCAGGATTATAATGAGACTCTATATTCCGGAAGTGATTTGTAATTATGTCTCCTATAGCTTTTACTGTAAATACTTTCTCATCTCCTTGATTTAAAAAATCTAGAGAAACACGATCTTTAGGGTTTACATAATTCAAAAGGGTCTCCGAACACAGAATTTTTTACGTGATTAGCCAATAGAGCTTGAAGTGTTTTTGTCCTATCATATTGTAAAATTCTCATTTGTTTTTTAATTTCAGTAATTTGTGTCGAAAAATCCTCTCTAGAGGAATTTGCCCATGTTAGAACTTGTTGTAGATGGTTCCTTAGTTTTAAATATTCAAAAAAATCAGACTTCTGCCGTCTCTTCCCATACTTTTTAAACCATAAAATACAGTCTTCTTTAGTTTCCTGCCACCACACCCCTAAGTCCTGATACAGGAAACTTACAGATAATCTAGCTTTTAATATGAGTTTAATAGAGTTTGTAACTACATTTTCTTGAAGAATTGAGGTATTTAATTTCCACCTATTGAGTTACCTGCTGTGTCTATGAATCTCTCCCACTTTAACTAGCACCAAAGCATGATCAGAAAATTCTACTGGAATGATCTGGGGACTATGTATTGGAATTTTTCCCGAAAGAAACAGATAATCTATTGTGAAGCTTTTCCCCCTTGTAAAAAAGGTACCCCTGGGACCATTTGCTCTATGATTAATACAATTGACTAAATCCGCCTTTTAATAATATCTCTTAAACAAAAGGTGTCACAATAATTTTTTTCCTTTTTCCTTTATTTCCCCTCCTCCAGGCCCCATTAATTTACAGTTAAAATCCCCCCCCCAAAAAAGATAGGAATGGATGAAACTAGGAATGGTTGGATTTCTTTAAAACACTTTACCCTCCTTGCCTTAGTTTGTGGATTGTAAATATTAATTAGTCTTATAGTGCTTGTACACCACTTCCCCTCTATAATTAATATTCTCCCTGGGCAAACCTCCATTAATTTATGTAAGCTGAAATCAAAAGAGTTAAAAAGAATCCCTAACCCATCTGCCCTATACTCTCCAAAGGACCAAAAAGTTGGACCCCATGGCCAATCTTTAGAAAAGGTGGCTATTTGGCTTTTAGCAAACATCCATGTTTCTTGTACAAAGCAGATTGAGATTTGTAAGTCATGGATTAATTGAAAACTGCTTGTCTCTTCGGTGCTTTAAGGAGACTATGTGTGTTTAAAGTAGCCCATACCAAATCCATGTTAAGGCCTTGCAGAATTTACCTCTACCTTCTTTTTTTTTTCCTTTTTCTTTTCTTCCCTTATAATCCTCCTTCTGAGGCACTCCTACCTCTTGTAACGACACTTGGGAATCAGTATCCCCCATGTCCATTTCTGAATCCCCCCAAAATATCTCCGCATATGAATTTTTCGACTCCAAAGCATCTGTTTCTATTGGCAAAGTATTTTTGGATGCTCTATTTGATCTTCTTAGAACCAAAGGAGCAGAAGGGGGTTGTAAAATGGGGTTTATAGGCCCACCGCTTTCCTCATTTGCAGCTACATAACACACAGGCTGTAAAAGGTTAGGTACTACCTTTTCCACCTCTTTTTTAACAGCACTCATTTCCATTTTGTTTACCCCTACTTTCCCCTGAGGTTCTACAGAGCTCTGTGGATCAGAAGGGGATTTTGCAACCCTTTCTACCTCCTGCTGGGAATCTCTAGCCTCCTGTGCCTTTTGAATAATTAAATCTGAATTGCCACAGTTAATTTTATTCTGGGCTGCCCATGGACAATCCCTAAATGCATGGTTCTGTTCCTCACAAAGATCACATTTTATCGAATTAGTGCAAAACATGGTAATATGTCCCACTTCTCCACAGTTGTCACATTTTGGCTGGTCACAAGCACTAGATAAGTGTGTTCAAGCCCCACACTTGTAACAAGCCCTGGGCTGCCCGCTATAAAAGCAGACCCCCCTATCCCTTCCTACAAAAAGGAGTTTGAATGTGCTCCACTCCTAACACTGTTTGTCTCAACTTCACTTTAAATTTCCACCCTCCAGTCCAAAAGTGTTCTGAGTCTAAGATTGGTTCTGGCTCACTCAGAACCTCACACTTCTGAGATAACCAGAATTTAATGTCATCTACGTGAACTCCCTCATTTCTGAACATCACCGCATAAACTTTATTAATGGTTTTGACAAAGGATAACAAAAAACGGGGCCACAAAGGAGAGAACTTTACCTGATTATATCTCTCAGAAGAGGTCTAATAAAGCTGGGGATCGAAAACTGATGTCATAATTATCTTCTCCTGATAAGTTTATGAAAGCAAACACGTCTCTAGGAGAGAACTTTAAAGAACTTTATTAATGTTTTACCCACAAAATTTCTGTTCGGTCTTTTTTAATCCCCTTTATATCTAATTGTACTGCATTTCTACGTGGTGCAGCTTCCTCTTGCTCTGTGCAAATAAACTGGATAATAAGGGTTTCTAGGCCTAGGCCTTGGGTCCTCTACATTATTCTCCTATCTAAATTAGACATAACAGTATTACCACTTTGTTTAGATGCATTGTCAACCTTTCCTCTGTAATAGTCACACTTTGCCCTTTGTTTTCTAAAACCATTTTTGATGTCCCTCCCCGGCTGCCATTCTGGCTTAGCTTTATTAAATTCCATGATCTATCCCATGCAGAATCTGGGTCCAAACCTTTGAAAAGTTTCTTCCACCCTGCTGCTGTTAAAGCCGCTTGTGGAGTCCAATTTTCATCGTGTTCCCAGACTGTAAAATCTCCGGGTGTTCACCATAGTTCCATTATTTGAACCATCTTCAGGCAAATTTACTTCTTTTGTTGTAATAGTTTTTTGAGTTATTATTATTTTAAAAGAAAACTCTGTCACCCCTCTTGTACTCCGCTTTTTGTTTGGTATTTAACCATTGAATTCCCCCTTTCACCTGAAATGTCTGGTTTAAATACAAATCCAGTCTCTTTATTTATACGAATTGTGGGGAAGTTCTCATTGGGAAATATCGTACTCACTGCACCCGGTTTCTCATTGTCCCATACATTTCCCCGTCTTCCAGCACTCCACGTCTTCTGATTCCTCTCTTGGGCATTTTCTTCCGTATCCTTCTCCTTAGCCCTGACAGATTCCGCCGAAACGCCTCCTCGTTGCACCTCAATAACTTTTTTTGCCAACGCTGCTAAACTCCCAATCTTCCTCACGCTCTGTAGTACTTCCGCCTTTCCGCCTCTCTCTTCGGCTTCGACGGCCGGGTTTAAAGGCGCAGAGACCTTCAAATTCTTTTCAGTCGCCCAGGGATCCTCCGCAAATTCCAACATCAAGGAACTCCCTGCTTCTTTCATATTTCGGTCTTCTGTATCGGATATTGCCTCCAAAAACACATCTTTATCTTCTGACTCTTCTCCATTACTGCCATCCATCTCTACTCCTTGTAAATCTTCCGACTTTGCGTCTAACAATGCCACAACCTCCTCCTCCTCCGACTGCAACTTGGCCATAGTAGCCATCTTGCAAACAACACCCATACTCCCCCCACTGGCTACTGAGCGCCAGCAGCAGTAGGGGAATTTCCCCAGTGTCCTGGCCAAAATTTCCCTCACTCACTAAAAATACCACCTACAGCTTAATCTGGCTCAAGGTCAGTTGGCATTCATCTGTATCCCCCTCCCTCGGGTCGTGCCTGAAAATAGGCAGGATTTGTCTAGTGCACTTACCTGGTCAACAAAAAAAAAATTGCAGAGGGACTGGAAGGAAAAGTATGACTCTTTGCAGATGTCACAAAGATCTGCAATAGGGTTGATACACAAGGTGGGGTGGAAAGGATGAGAAGGGACTTGGCAAGGTTGGAGGAATGGTCAAATGTATGGCAGCTTAGATGCAATGCAAAGAAGTGCAAAGTAATGCACCTGAGAAACAAAAACCCAGGGGAAGAGTACACAGTGGGGGCTGAGATACTGACAACAACACAAATGGAAAGAGACCTGGGGGTAGTTATATCAGATGACCTAAAGGTGGGTCAGCAATGTGAGAAGGCAGTAAGGAGCACTGGGGGGATACTGGGATGCATAGGGAGAGGCATCAATAGTAGAAAACAAGAAGTTGTTATCCCTCTGTACAGACAGTTGGTGAGACCCCATCTGGAGTGATGTGTGCAGTTCTGGAGACCCCATCTCTGCAAAGACATAGACAGAATGGAGGCTGTCCAGAGGAGGGCAACCAGAATGGTGCAGGGTCTGCACCAGAAGACATACAAAGAGAGACTAAAGGAGCTTATCATGTATACCCGTGAGGAAAGGAGGGAGAGGGGGGACATGATAGAAACTTTCAAGTACCTCAAGGGAATCAACAATGTCCAAGAGGGTAGCATCTTTCAGAAAAAGAGATGTGCAAGAACAAGGGGGCACAATTTGAAGATAAAGGGGGGATGGCTCAAAGGTAATGTGAGGAAGTATTTTTTCACAGAGAGGGTTGTAGATGCATGGAACAGCCTTCCTGAGGAGGTCCTTGAATCAAAAACCTTAGGGGAATGCAAGAATGCATGGGACAGACACAAGGCAATTCTAGTGGGGGTTAGGAGGAAGTAGGCTCTTGGTTAACTAGGATCTGCAGCTTATCCATTAGGTAAGGAAATGGACAGACTAGGTGGCCAAGCAGTCCTTATCTGGCATCAAATTTTATGTTTCTATGTTAGAACTGCACAAACCTGAATATAGGTGCACTGGCTTGGTTATAGAGGGATCCCATGCAGGTAAGTGAGGGAGGATTGGGGAGGTGTAAGGAAACAGAGAAAATGAGAATAAATAGATTAATAAAAAACATAATTGCAAATATAATTTGTGTATGTGTTTCATCTCTATGTGTGAATTATGTGTGACATGTACCTTACACTCGCCTGCTGCCATGTGCATGGGTCTCTCACCAGGAGCTACAACAATAAGTCAGCCTTGAATTATCCCTCTGTACAGACAGTTGATGAGACCCCATCTGGAGTACTGTGTGCAGTTCTGGAGACCCCATCTCCGCAAAGACATAGACAGAGTGGAGGCTGTCCAGAAGAGGGCAACCAAAATGGTGCAGGGTCTGCACCAGAAGACATACGAAGAAAGACTAAAGGAGCTTAATAAGTATACCCTTGAGCAAAGAAGGGAGAGAGGGGACATGATAGAAACTTTCAAGTACCTCAAGGGAATCAACAAAGTCCAAGAGGGTAGCGTCTTTCAGAAAAAGAGATGTGCAAGAACAAGGGGGCACAATTTGAAGATAGAGGGGGGAACGCTCAGAGTTAATGTGAGGAAGTATTTTTCAAAGAGAGGGTTGTGGATGCATGGAACAGCCTCCCTGAGGAGGTCGTGGAGTCAAGAACAGTGGGGGAATTCAAGAATGCCTGGGACAGACATAAGGCAGTCCTAGTGGGGGGGTAGGAGGAAGTAAGCTGTTGGTTAACTAGGATCTGCAGCTTATCTGTTAGGTAGGTAGGAAAATGGGCAGACTAGGTGGACCAAGCAGTCCTTATCTGCCATCACATTCTATGTTTTTATGTTTCTAGGTCTTGTCAACACAAATTATTAGTGTTAGTATTAACACAGATCCTGTGTACAAGTTTATCAGTACAAGAATATCTGCACCCATTATACATAAGGTGTCTGTATAAAAATATGAATAACCTATATGTTTAAGAAACTGCATATAGAGCGATGTTGTATATCCCATGTCATTAGAAATGTATGAGGTGTATGACTTACATGCGATATAAAAATGAGTTTAAAAAAAACTGCATAAAAAAATCTACATTGAATTTCTAAGAATTTTCAAAATTTATTAGCTATCCATGATTTTTTTTTGTTTGTGTGTTTGCAATGTACAAAAAGCTCAGCAATAGCTGTTTCCATTCAAACTTTGGCAGAGATAGGCACTCATTCAGATGTTTCCAATGTTTTAAGATCAGTCTTTTTTCTGCCATAGTATTGGCTTTTAAGACAACCCAGTCATTTTGCTCCATTATTTTTGTTCACTATTTCTAATAACATAAAGGGTAGAGTTCTACTGGTGAAGAAAATGTAATTTTTTTTGAGAATATCAAAAGATTGGGACCACCATTTTTCACACAATGTATACTCCCAGAATGAGTGAAAAATATCCACTTTTGAATACCCACAGTGCCAACAACTTGAATTTGGTTTTATGTTCATGTTATATAATTTATAAGGTAAAACATATGCTTTATTAAAGATCTTAAATGTCATAGATTTACACCTTGAGAGCTTGTAATTTTGGATAGAATTGCAAGCTCATTGCCATTATTGGCTTTCAAAAAAGATGTTTACTTAATTCTCCCACTTATTTTCGAAAATAGTATATTTATTATTGTAAACAACAATACAACAACACTACATAACAACCAAATAGTAATATGATGTGTTCCCCTATCCCTTCAACATTCAGGGAGGATGAGAGGCTGCATTCCGGTGAAACAATAAGAATATCACAGCTTTTTAAGTAGTCAACAGCCTGTAAATAGTACGCATACAACCCCTTGGACTGAAACTGGTGGAATCTCTGGGGAGTCAATAGATCTAGCCTAAGACCCAGCCATAACAAAGGTGTGTAGGGAGCTCCACCTGGACTGAAATACATGGTTAGTATTTTGTATACTCCCTATCATTTGTTTCTATTCTGAGAGCATTCAGGGTGGTGTTGTACCATTCTTGATAGGTCGGGGTGATCTCATCAAGCCAGTGTTTCAGAATAATTTTTTTGGCTATGGCTGAGATTCACATTATGCAGTATCCTTGTTGGGTGATCAGCAGGGCCACTGGAAAATTGCGGGTGCAATTTTTCCGCAATTTCCCCAATTTTCACCCTTCTCCGTACAAAATCCACAACTTCTTGCAATTTCTTACATTCATGGAATTTTTGACTGAAATTGTATAAAAATATTTTAATTCTCAAGGAAATCTACTCAGATATGGTACACAGACTTGGATTTGACCAGAACAGTACAGTGTGAGGTGAGAAGGGGTCAAATGTGACTCTGCTTTCATGTGATCCACTTCCCTGCTTTCGTTTCAAAATCCTCTGGTCATGCATATGTAGACTTGAACACTTAAAATCTGTTTTAAAGCAGACTATCAGAGAACTTTTTGCTGACACAGAGACTGAAACAATAGTTGTGAGAAGAGGTGCAAAGTGCCCCATTCACCGTCCTAAATGAAGCCTTGACCACAATGCTCGTTTTTGAATGGAAGGGTAGATTTTCCTTGTATAAATACTTTCAATCTGAAAGGATTTTGATTCAAATGTGTCAAGAGTTTGGATGGCCCTGCTGATTATAAACTTGAATGTGCTTCTGGGGGGGGTTGGTGACAGTGATTCCTTACATGTCAGTCTGCCACAACTGCATACTCACATACAAAACCTACAAAAGCAAATATTTCTGAAAACATGCTGAACAGGTTAAGTATGGTTAAACAGTTACCTTCAAATAGACAAAATAATTGCAACCCAAGTAAAATCACTGCAAACCGAGTAGAACAAAAGTACAATGTATTAAAACTATTGTATGATGTAATGAAAAGCTATTGGTATGATTGGACACTTTTATCATGTGATTTTAAATGTACTTACAGTGCTGATTAAGAACAGTAATCATTTTAATAAAATAAATATTTTCTTACTGGACCTTTATTAGACACCCTGGTTATCTGTTTATTTTTTCTTGCACCAAAGCAAGTAGTTTAAACAGGCTTCATTATTTAACATCTAGAAACTGGCAAAATATGTTGTTTCAGGATGTATTCAGTACAGACTAACTGTAAATTACTGAATAAAAGCTAGTTAGCACTGCATGACTTAAATGTCTTGATTTTTAGAAGATATGCTACATAATGATTAGTTTACAGTGCATTTCAAAAACACACAGGCATACAGTAAACAACTTCTCCCCCAATAAATTCCAAGAAGGACTTTAACTCCCTGATTTTAGACTTTACTACCTCACACAGCATGCCAGGCACTTCCTCTGGTGGAAGGAGGGCAATAATCAGCTTTCCAAGACTCGCTATGTCCCACATTAGCAAAGAATGGAAATAGATCTATGCAACCAGGTGGGTATCAGTATCCAATTTCTCCCCCGTAATCCATAAAGTAAGTTTCCCCATCCTCTCAAACCCACACTCACTGGCTCCTCCCACTCTACTGGCTAGCAAACAATGCCCCAGGCTTCTGGGAAGTAAACCTCTGCATGACCTAGACCAACCTGTGGTGGGTAATCCCAATTTCAAAATCCAAAATAAAATGATCCCACAGAAACAGGGCTCATGGCCTATCAAGTCTGCTCGAGTGTGCAGCTAGCCCCTCATCTCGCAGCTGTCCCTCCCACCCCCCTTCTCAGTATCCCTTACCCTTACCCTGTCCCAACCCCTCTTGAAACTGCCCATCATCTTACAGGACACTATCTCAACTGGTAAGGTGTTCCATTTGTCCACCACTCTTTCCATGAAAAAAATGTCTCCTCGTCTCCCTCTTGATTCTTCCACCTTCCAGTCTCAGTCCATGCCCTCTCATGTCCCTCCCCCGTCTCATCTGAAAAATCCCTTATGTGTTGGTCTTCTTTATCCCCTTCAGATACTTACAGGTCTCAATCTTATCCCCCTCATCCCTCCTCTCCTCCAGTGAATGCATATTCAGATCTCCCAGCCTGTCCTCATAGGGCTTGCTCTCCAATCCCTGGATCATCTATGTGGCTCTTCGCTACACCCCCTTCAACAATCTGATGTCCTTCTTTAGGAATGGGTGCCAGTACTGTATGCAGTACTCCAGATGGGGCCTGACCAATGATCTATACAGGGGCAAGATAACCTCCCTCCTTCTGGAGGAGATCCCTCTTGCAATACACCCCAGCATTTTGTTTGCGTTTGCTGCCGCCTTCCTGCACTGAGCAGAGTTGTTCATGCTCCCCGTAATGATCACTCCTAGGCCCTTCTCCTCTGTGGAGCTCCCCAACTGCACCACATTCAAGTGATAATCCCTTCCCTGGTTCCTGGCTCCAAAGTGCAGAATCTTGCACTTCTTGGCATTGAACCCCAGCTGCCATGACTTAAGGTTCAGTGCCACTGCCATGTTTCCCAGCATCAGATCCTTGCTTGCCCCACCTTTGAAAGCACTGCCCTGCCAAATATCAGTGGCACAAGCACAACATTATATCCAAGAAAAGGTTTTACTTCAGGCGAAAGCAGTATGAGTCTGTAAAACTGGATGTAGGAAACACCTTAGGCAGTCCAGGTTGGCTGTGTAGGTAATAAGAAGAAAATCACCTTAGGGCTATTGTGAGGGCTTGCCAGTTCCCGTGTTGGCCATCTCAGCTTTTGGTCTGGTCAGTTACCCACAGCAATAGTTTTGAGAATTCTCTGTGAGCTGTTTCCACTTTGGAGAATTTGTTGGGTGCCCAGGTTTGTGGTGACCACCAATCTTGCAGGGTGGAGCATGCAGAATTTTAATTGGGCAGCATGTAGATCTCTTCTGATTTGTTTTGAAGCCATTTGTTTGTCACCAACTGCAGATGCCACATTGCTGAGGATAAGGAATGTGCAGCTGTTCCAACTTGGGGTGCTTTGCTTGTGTGCTTGTGCCTGAATGTATACATTCCCTGGAGGTTTATGCATTTGAGGATAATAGCCTGTCATTTGCTTCCAGATGGTGGCTAGGGTCAGAGTGATCGATGTGCCCTTTCAATTGTATAGGTGGTGTCAGTCTCTGGGGGTTTGGCCACTTCTTGTAGCAGCTTCTGAAGGATATTGTTCTCTTCAGCTTTTTCAGGTATTCTGACAAGCACCAGGTTGTTGGCCTACTACTCCCCTCCTAGTCCTCGAGCCTGGCCAATGTTTTTTTCAGTGCACTCAACTCTGCTCCCTCTCACATTTGTTTGTCCTCAACAGAACTGATTCAGGCTTCAGCATTGCCCGCACACTGATTTTAAGACTCCAGAGCAGGTTTGAAAGCTCTGAAATTTCCTACCAACTCTAGCATTGCTGCCTTCATCAATGCCACTTCAGAAAGAAAAAGGATCTAACTTTTCCTCAATGTCCTCTCTGTCAGATGCCTCTGGGGGGGGAATCGAGGGCAAGCCCTGCTTTGGTCATTTGGCTGCTTGAGATCTTGGTGAGATCAGTGGGACTCCAGTGAAATCCATGTTGGCAGCCTCTGGTTGCTCTATTTCTTTTGAAATTTACCCCACATGTAGCAAAAAGGTATTAAAAACTAATAAGTGCTTTGCTGAAAATCAAAAAGTAGTTTAGCTAGACAGCCACTGTGTTTTATAGTATAGTGCCAATGGAGCTGAAAGAGAAGCTGCCTCTCACTCAAAGTGCATCACGTGACCTTCCCTTCTCCCACTTTTTGATGGTGTCGCTGTAAATTTTTTCCATAGAAGCATGTATTTGTCTAATGATCCTTGCAAAGATCCTTTTCGCTTTACTATTCAAAATGACCTGCAACTCATTCTCCAACATTTTACTGGTTGGAGCTCTTTCCCAGTGATTAAAGTCTTTTCTATATAGACTGCATAATTGATTATAAACAAGCATTTATCCATGCTGAACGTTTGATGCTTTGGAAGATGTCTGCTCCTGCACCTTGTTTATGACTCTAAGTCACACCCCCAATGCTTGTCAGTCTCTACAGGGTCAGATGTTATGGTTTGAAATCCTAATGCCCCAGGCATTTGTTAGTATTTTCACTCCAAATTTTCAGTATGGACTTTTTGGGACCCCACTTCATGAACAGTGACATTATCATTTCAGAGGTGTGAATAAATGGCAATGTTGAAAATCTGGAATGAAAAAATGAAAAATTGGTTACATTACGAACGTGAGAAGAAACTATGCAACGCATGCCTATAACACAGTCATTTTTGGGATTTATTTCACCAGATTTTCAACATGGGCACTTTTGGAACTCTCTTCATGAACAGTGGCACTATGACTTTGTTAATCTGTCCCAAAAGTTGATTTCCCAAAGTGACCACACCATTCTATGTCACAGGTGTGAAAACACATTTTGGACATGATGTGAAAAATAACAGCTATACTGTTCATAAGGAAGTATGAAAAAATGGCAATATTGAAAATCTGGAATGAAAATATTAAAAATTGGAAAAGTTATGAGCGTGCATAGAAACTGCATAACGCATGCTAGTAACGTGAAGTCATTTTGATTGTTACATAAATTTGCAATATGGGCATTTTGGAACCTCCACCATGAAAAGTGGTACTGTCATTTCATTAATTGGTCCCAAAAGGTGATCCTGCACAACAACTGTGAAATCACCTTTTGGGACCAAGAAACAAAATGACAGTGCCAGTGTTCATGAGGTGAGTCCCAAGAACCCGATGTTGAAAATTTGGGCCAAAATTCCTAAAAATGGCTGAGATAGCAACCTAAGTTGAAACCCCCCATTGACTCTCATTATACGGCTTACCTTGAAATCTTCAGTTTGCCAGTTGCCTTTGAAGAGTACAGACCTGTCCTGCTCCACAGAAGATCACTGCTCCCGACCTCCAGAAGTAAGTATGGGGTGAGAGAGGTGCAGAGAGGTGGGTGCTAAATGGGAGGGTGAGGATGGGAGTGGGAGAGGGGGACCGGGGAGACAACGGTGGACCATTTTCTTTTTTACAGGGGTAAAAATAAAAAAGGCTTCAGGGGACCATTTTCTTTATTTTACAGGTAAAAAAATATCCATTTAGGCATACTGGGGTGGGCTCCCAGTGCACTACAATGGGGAGGGGGCATGCAGATATGGGGATTGGGCACCCCAATGTCAGCAAAAAAAAAATTTAGGCACACTGGGGTGAGCTCCCACTGTGCCACAATAGTGTGTGTGGGGGGAGAGGCATGCCAACATATGGTCTGGGTACCCCGATGTTGGCAAATATTACCAATGGGTTTTGGGGGGGAGGGGGTGTATCCAACACCAGGAGTTGGCATCCCGGTGTTGGAAAAAATTAAACAATTTCTTTGGCACACTGAGGTGGGCTCCCAGTGTGCTACATTAATGGTGGAGGTCGGATACATGCCAACACGGGGATTGGGCACCCCAGTGTTGGCTTTCTGTGGAGTGTGTGGTGGGTGGCAGAAGCTGCCACCTGCTCATTTCTTTATTGAAATGTTTCACCAGGAAAGAAAGCACACTGAGCAAACACGTTGCTTATGGAGCATGGCCTGGGGACAGAGTGCTCAGCAGCAGGAGCTGACCTGGTTGCGAGGAAGGTGCTGCTGCAATGACGAAACTGCTAGTGACTGCAGTGGCAGGTTTCTTTTAACTCCTTGGCTCTCTTTGAACCTGCTGTCATCAGCAGCTTCCCCATTGATTGGTGGCTGCGGGATGTATCCAGCAAAGTGTCTGTTGCATTGGGTGGCAGTGACACACCTTTCATTTCCTGTTATTGTTCCAAAGTGTTTGGTGCGCAAGTGCATCAAATGCAAAAAGCAGTGGTGGTTATTCAGTTCATACCTATCTTTACGTTTATCCCAGCTTGCATTCCATCAAGTATCAGCAACACAAAAACTGATTGGACTATTTCAGATAGCAATAGAAATAGAGATTTTTATTTATTTATTGAAATCTTGGATAACACCAGTGAGCAGATGCTCTTTAATTGGTTCCACGTCAGTTAACAAATACAGAGTGATACATAAACATTTAGATACAGAGTGGCTCGGTGGCAAATATACAAACACATGTTATGGTACAACAATACAGATAAAGTACATGGTTACACTACCCTGTGGCATTGTACAATGCATGCCCATGACAAGGAGAGACAAAAATCAGTAGAGTAGACAGAGGGAGGAGAAGGGGGAGAAGATGGAGAGGTAATGGTAAGAGGAAGGGGTAGGTGGGGTAGGAGGTAGAGGGGTAAGGAAGAGAGGTGGGGTAGGACATGACAGTATGGAGTTTAATTTACGTACCAGACACCAGAAATCTTGTGGCTTAGAATCTAGAGTGCTCAAAAATTTTGTTTTATAGTATTTTAGTTTTGCCTTCTTGATTTCCATAATATAACTGTTTCTAACCTGTTTATATTTCTTCCAATTCAAAGTAGTATTTAAGGGACACCTTGGGGCACATGAATCTGGAATTACACGTGAAGGTAAGCAGAAGTGCCAATGTCAGGAGTCGCTTTGTGTGATAGATGCACTTGCATTCTGTCTATGGGACATACATTTTTTTTGCAGCCATCACATGAAAACACCACCCGAAAACCAGTTTTCCCTTGGAAAACCTTTTTGTATTTCCAGGGATATTTAGGGGACCCTTGAGGCATGCGACTCTGAAATTACATGTGAAAGTAGGCAGAAATGCCAAAGTAAGGAAACATTTTTGTGTGATGGCTACAACTGCATTCTGTCTATGGGACCTGACTGCTTTTTAGCAGCTATCACATAACCCCCAAAAAAATTTTTCCCTTAGAGTAGCAACTTGTTCTTCCAAGGATACTTATAATGGTTTACCTATGCCGAATCGACAACATCATTGTCGAAGTTTGGCATAGTGAGATCCCCAATGTCGACAGGAGAAATTTTGCCTGTCCAACATTGGAGTGTTTTTCTTGAGGGGCTGCGTCCCCGAACCCTCATGTGGAGGCTGTGCCCCCACGCCTCCCTCTCTAAAGATTATCAACTTTGAGTCACAGTTGATTTGGGGAGACACATGGCAAAGGCCAAAACTTTCACCTCAGGTCCCTCACAGCAACAATTTTGAAACCTGTTGAAATTGTTGGTGTGAGGGATTTCTCCATAAATGTTTTGATTTTCAGTCAGCACACCATTTAGGGTACACCTTGAGAACATAAGTTCAAAATTTCATGCAAAAGTAAGCACAAATGCCAACGTTATTAGCCATTTTGTGTAATGGCTGTAATTGCATAGAAACATTGAATTTGTTGGCAGATAAGGATCACTTGTCCCATCCAGTCTGCCCATTTCTCCCTGTCTACACTACTAACACAAACCATGCCCAATCTACACCTCTTCCTGAGGATTCAGTTCTGTCCATGGGACCTGACTGCTTCATGGCAGTAATCATATGAAATCACCCCTCCCCCCAAAAACTGTCTATTGCTCCTGAGAAATCACCCTGCTCTTTAGTATAAAATCTATTTTCGATTGGAGTAGCAGCTTGTACTTCCAGGGATACAGTAGGGGAATAAATATACACAGACACTATTTTCACTGGTCAGGATGTTTTATTTTATTTTTTATTTTTATTTTTTACAGGTACAGGTTACTTTACAGTTAGAGTATACTGTACGTACTTTATTTTCTTTAGTACTGTATTTTACAGTATTTTTCTCTTTTGTGTTAAATGATATTATTATTGCTGCCTAAAAGGTTGCTCTCAAGGCTCAGGCTTCCTTTTTATTATTGTCAGACTGAAAGACACAAGGTGAAGATGTCTTTTTATTACTGGGAATAGACATCAAGTAAAATGTCACCATACTCATACTCAGTTGGTGCCTCGTGATATGCCACTCCCTGTCATATGGGTCAACACAGTGGTCCCCTTTGAGGGACAGTGCTTGTGGCAGTGATGCACCATCTGGCGGAATTGACCAGTGCCATCCACTGCCGACTGCCTTCCCTTCTCTCAACACCTCCTTCAGGACCAAAGTCATCCCTTTAGTACCCTACAATGATACAGTATTGGACATGGTTGTTTTAGTCTGTGCATTCTCTGCACAATACAGTAGCAGTATGTTACATGTATTGTACAGTACGGCAAATTTAGAAATATTTAATATTAAAATACTGTACTCACTCTTGTAGCATTCATCAACCTCTTGCACTGAGTGGGTGGGGTGAACACCCACCCCTTTGGGCCCAGGAACCCCACCATAAAATGACTTGGTGGTGTTTGCAGTCTTTTTTGAAATTCAATGTACTTTATTTCCTTTTACTCGGCCCAACAAGGCCGCTTTTATACATAACATAATAGCAGACAATACAGTATACAGCAAAATGCCTCCCCCCGACCCTCCTCATGGTATCAGCAATACAAAAGAAAGTATGTTGAATAAATAAGAAGATCAATGCAATGCATAAATATTAGTTAAAGGGAATATAGTGTTTGTAATTTACTCCAGTATTTCTCAAACTTGCGCAGTCTATTGTTCACACTAGCTATGATTTTCTCTACGGAGAGGTTGAGCAAAAGCTCCTGCAGCCACTCTGAATATGTAATGGTTTCAAAGTCCAACCAATGTCTAAGGACAAGCTTTTTAACTGACATTTTCATCATGGCTAGATGGTACTTCCTCTCCTTGACCGGTATAAGGGAAAAGTTGCCCAAAAGACAAACAGCCAGTTCTATATATTCTGCAATTCCTAATAAGAGATCTGCTCTCTGTTTAATGATTTCCCACAGTGAGGCCACTTTAGGGCAATCCCAAAAATGTGACATAGTGACCCTGTTGTTTGCATACAGCGCCGGCATGTGGAGGAGATGGAGTTACTCATCTTAGCCATCTTGACGGGGGTATAATACATGTTATTAATAATCTGATCCTGCATTAACCTTAGTCTGTTTTGAGAAATGGACCAATAAGTATCTTGCCAGATCTTCCCCCAATTTAATGTTTTCTCTGGAAATTGAGCATTTCAGTGCCTGGAAGACCCATCTTATTGTGGAAAAGCTTTTTCTAATAAAGCGGAGTATATGCCAGAGACCACGTGAGGTTGTGTGGCTGTAAGACTGAGTGGCTGCAGGAACCTTCTTCCATCCCCTGCCTCCTGTATAAGCTGGGAGTTGACCAATGTATGTCTGAGTTGGAACACTCTGAAACTCACTTGGGGTCCAAGGCTGTATCTGTGAATGATATCCGCTGAAGTCCTAACCTGCCCATCATTCCATAAGTCAGCAAGAGAGATTGCTGCAAGTTGGATAATCCAGGAGGCCGTAACCATTTTTCCCTCTATTTTTAAGTTCGGGTTACTGACTAAGGGCTGACTAAGGTCACACATGTTCTTGTAGGACAGAGAGGCACACATCTGGTTATGAATCCTTACTGAGATTCCGATCAGTGTGTCAGCAAGGGGAGTTGGGAGCAGTTTAAAGGGTATATGCCAGAGGGAACAGGGTGACAGACCTTGAGCTAGGATGAGTTCTATCTCCAGTTTAAGCCACAGGGGTCTGTACTGAGTTGGGCTTAGGTCCCCGGATCTGTCTGTCCATCTCAAATACTTCGCAGCATGACTACCCAATAATAAAGTTTAAAGTGGAGAAGCCTCAACCCTCCTTTGATCGTGGGGGCAGTTAATTTCTTGTAAGCCCTACGGGGTTGCTTATTCTTCCAAAAGAAGTTTGTTATCATGAAGTGTAGTTTAGAAAACCAAGCCTGTGGCAGCCAACAATTTAACATGTTAAAGGGATAAAAAATACAGGGTAACACATTCTATTTTTAACCAAGTTTATTCTGCCCCAAAATGATAAAGGCAGTACTGTCCACCTATCTAAATCCTGTTGGATTTTCCACACCAGAGCATCCAGGTTACATTCCTTGAGGGATTTGTGATCCTGAGTGAGGACCAACCCTAAGTATTTAAGCTTTTTGTTTTCCCAGAGTAGCCCTAGTCCATCCACCTCCCTCCTATTGGTGACTGAATTCAAGGGGAATACTATAGCCTTCTTCAGATTCAATTTGTAATTGGACAGTAGTCCATATTCTTGGATCAACTGCAGAATCTGCTAATTGAGGTCCTCAGATTTGTTAAGTGGAGAAGTATATCGTTAGCATGAGCTGACAAATTAAATTCTTGTAGACCCACAGTTATTCCCTGAATACCTGGGTCCCTTTCGATCCGTACTAATAGTGGTTCTAGATATAAATTGAACAAGAGGGGGGATAAGGGAAAACCCTGCCGGGTACCAGAATGTAAGGGAAAATATGAAGAAAAAGTTCTGATGCAGTAGATACGAGCCCTTGGGTTCGTGTAGAGGGCCTTGATTCATTGCACAAAGAGGGGAAGGAAACCGAATCTGAGGAGTGTACAGAAGAGAAAGCACCAATCCACCCTGTCAAAAGCTTTCTCTGCATCCAGAGACATCAACACTGCCACCGAGGGGTTGTCTTTGGACGCAGAGAAAAGATGTTGTAGTTTTCTTACGTGGTCCGAGGATGACCTACCCACCATAAAGTCTACCTGCTCCGCACTGATCAAAATAGGTGTAACCTTACTCAGTCTATCAGCCAGAAGCTTGGCTAGAATTTTTAGATCATAATTCAGGAGGGAAATTGGCCTGTAGTTAGACACCTACTCCAGGTCCGTCCCCTCCTTGTGCAATACCACTATAAGAGCATCAAAAAGATGGGGATCCTGGGCATTCCCAGTCAGATTAGACTGAAACAACCTGTGTAGCTATGGAGCCAGGACCTCCTCCAATGCTTTGTAAAAGTTTGGGGAGAAGCCATCTGGGCCCGGAGCCTTGTCCAACATTAGACCTTGAATTGCTAATTTAATCTCAGCTTCCAATATTGGGAAAATCAAGAGAGACTGCTGTTCAGGGAAATCTCAGGTAATAACAGGTCTCACAGATATGCATCTACCCTCTCAACTGATAGGGGTCATCCCTGATATTATATAGATCCTTGTAATACAACTGAAATTCTTCTGTAAAGTCCTTGGGATTTGTCCTAAGAGACCCATCCTCCCTCGACTGAACTGCGGTAACCAGTCTTGAGGCCTCCTGTTGCTTCACTCTCACTGCCAACAATCGGCCTGCCTTTTCCCCCTGAGCTATACAAGTGGAGTTCATTTTGAGGATGACATACTCTGCCCTTCCCCCAATAAATCACTATATCTAGCTCGTAAGCGAATCAAGTCCTGAAGATAAATGTCAGTGGAAGAAGGGGATAAATTCTTCTCCAGCTGCCTGATTTTATCTAATAACTCCTGGATTTGGTGATGTCTCTTGCACTTCCATACCGAGGCAATCCTAATGAGCTCTCCCCATAAAAAGCATTTCAAGCCTCCCCATTTCATCTCAGTACTGCCTGTAGTGTTCAAATTGTCAGCTGTGTACTGTATTACACAGGCTTTCAGTTTGTCTATGATCCATTTATCTTTTAATAGTCTATTGTTAAATTTCCAAGTTGTCTCTACTTGTTGATTGGGGGATACGGCCAACACACAGAATACCAAGGAATGATCTGAAATTTCCTCTGGAGAGATCTGACAATCCATGAGTCCAGGGAGAAGTTGTTTACTTATCATCTATATGGGAAGAGGTCCTATGCACTGGAGATCAGAAGGTGTGTTCCCGTCGAGTAGAGTGCAGGGTCCTTCAGGGGTCACACAGACCAAACCTATCTGTCAGGTTCCTAATGGCTCTTTGGGCTGGTGACAATCCCACTTTCATATTGCCTGTCCTGTCCACATCCGGGGAAAATTTGAGATTCCAGTCTCCTCCTAAAATAAGTGGTACGGACAGGAAGGGCAACAGGAGGGTAAGCAGTTCCATAAAGAAGGAAGGGGTATCCGTGTTAGGGCTGTGGATGGATCCGAGGACAACATCAGATCTCTCCAATGTACCAATCACAAACACGTATCTGCCCATCGGGTCTTGAAAGCATTGCCTACATGTGAAATGAAGGTCCCTAGTAATTAGAACCGCCACTCCTTTGCTCTGCGTGTCTGCACCTGCAGTATAGACTTGCCAAATACTTAATCTTTTTAGGAAGTTAGCATCTATTTCCAGGAGGTGGGTCTCCTGTAAAAAGGGAACCTGCCCCCAGACCACCTGTAGATGCTTGAGTATTTTATACCTTTTGTGTTTGTTGCGCACACCCTTAACGTTCCAAGAAGTAAATTGTGCAGAGTTAGCCATTTATACAGATTACAATTATTAACAAAGATCGGGATGTGATAAGACCCACACAAAATTCCCTTGCTGATACCATGAGTTCCACCCCTCCCAAAAGAAAATCCCCAAACCCCATACAAATCCCCTTTTCCTCCCCGATACCATCCCTCTCTTACCGCTCACAAACATATAACCAAGTAACCTAAGCTTACTACTACTGTACCAAACCACCCTTAGACATCCAACTCTGTGTCAACCAATCCCTGCCCTGGATGATGGTGAGGTTCCCTCCCATCAATACTGTGCATGAGGCTGCCATGGTCAGCAAATAAATTCCTAGAACCCCCACTAACAGTAATTATACATGGACAATACCCAATCAACAGTTTAACATTTTAGAACACTAACACTTTTAGTAACTGAGTCATTGTCTTCCGGTGGGGAGAAGTGTAACACCCCCAACTTAAGAGTAAAGTACCCAGGGTACTAGGTGGGGCCCCTGAGACGTAATACACAAGTACCTGACTGATTCCATAGTTCCCAAGACTAACTCAGGAGGAAAAAAATAATAATCTAAGGGCACTCGGCTGCAACCAAGTAGTTAACATATCTGGATCTGACCTCCATAAAACTCCTGTAAGAGGAGATGTATTAACCAATAAGGCATGACCAGGGGTTAGATTAACAGTCTGTTAATATCCTCCCTTGGGGTGTAATGTGGCATGAGTCGCAGCCAAGTGCCATATTGCCCCAGAGGGTGATTAACTGACTGTTAATCTAATTCCTGGGAGTGCCTTATTGCTATTATAAAAAAATATTCCAAAAGAAAAGTGTTACTTTTTGAATGTTTTCCTCATTTAGAGGGAGATTTTAAATAAAATAATTCTTCCACCAACGGTTTAAGAATGCTGGTTCAGAATCAGAATGCATCATTCCAGTCATTCAGCAGTGCTAGAGGATGGAATGCTGACAGGAAGAATCCATGTGCCATGGTGATCACGCTATACATGACAATGTAACATGGATTAATGTAAGGCTGTTGGAATCCTAACAGCCAATCAGATTGCAGCATTTCTGAGACCTGTTTTATAATTGGTGTTACCCAGTATACTGGAGTGATTCTTCAGCAAACAATATCCCCTGAAGCCTACCATCGTATTAGGACCAGTATGCAACTCTCAAGGCAGATCACAGGGGAACCCATAATTGTATTAAAATAATATAGAAAGAAAAAAGAAAGTAAGGAACATAGAAAAGGAAAAAGCTCCCCTAGCCCCAACTACTCAGAGTGCAACAAATTAGAACAGTAAGCATCAGCCCAACAGTCATGTTTGTTGTTTGTGGCTACGGCTTGGTGTGCACAGACTTGCAGGGATTGTTTCCCCAAAATGTGCTAGCTGTAGCCTCTCAGTAGTGAGCATCTTTGCGAAGTAGAAATGGCCACAGAGTGAGCTAGCTGCAGCTTCACGGTTGTGTGCATGATCGAGCAGTGGGTACAGCTTCATTAATATCAGAGTGAATGGTGGGATCTCCAATGATTCATGAATGTGGAAAAACAAGCACAAGTCCTGTGTCTAGCTGGAGAGAGTCAAATGACACCATGATCAGGCTCAAGCAGTTCAACATGATGATCAGAACATAATTCCATGGAAATAAGCAATTTACCATGCCCAGAGTTCCAGATTATATGTTGCCAATGCAGTGATTCACATCCTGTATGCGGCTAATGAAACAAGGAGTTGCAGCCCTGATAAGGCCCGATGTGTACCAGTGGGTAGACCAGCATCAGAAAGTCCAGTATGGATACCAGCTATGATTTAGACTGAAAAGCCACTACTTCCACCTGATACCACACTATTACACCATGATACAGGTTATTCCCTCTATAAAGCTCCTCCACCACTTTGAGAGAGATCATTTCTTAAAAAGATCTGGGAGCAGCCCTTGTAGCTCTCTTACTGCTTGCTCATTGTTATTGAAGGAGTGCCGCTTGTCTTGCACTTTAACTTGTAAGAGTGCAGGGTACTGCATCCGGAAACGCACCCTGGCAGGAATGAGGTGAGAGACTGTGGAGTGGAATGAGCCCCATTTCTGTCTCACTGAAGCTGGTAAGTCCTATGATATGCGTATTTTGCTGCCTTGCCACATTACTGTCTGTATGTCCCTCAACTTAGACAGGGTGTGCTGTTTATCCAGATAGTTCAATAGCTTCAGCAGAAATGGTCGAGGGGGTAAACCTGGGGATGGCTTGGCACACAACGCACGGTGGGCCCTCTCCACTATATATGTGGGGCCATTTGGTGATGGGCCTGCTACTTTCTTGAGCATTTTCTGTGCAAAAAGAATGGGGAGGACCCTTCCTCTTCCACTGGGAGCCCAATCACTACTAAGTTATTGCGGTGACTACGGCCCTCAAGATCCCCTAGTTTCAGCTCCGTCTTGCTGATTTGTTTCTTGAGAGCTATGATCTCTGGGTCCGTAGTCACCCTCCACTTCTCCAGGGGTATGGCCCATGCATCCGTGTCTTTAATCTGTCGAGATACTTCTACCAGGTCCTTCTTCAGTGCTGCCACATCCGTCGTGAGCAAGAGCAAGGCGTCCTGGAGTGGTTTCATTTATAGGAAGAAGTGTTCTTCTGATAGTGGTGTGGTGGTGTTTTTGCCTGTGGAGGTCAGAGCTGTTTTAGTAGGTTGCTGTCTGGCTTTTTTGGTGGCCTTCTTGGGTGTTTGCGGTGGAGTATGCTGCTGGAGTTCCTGTTGCATTGACACATCTATGGTTGAATGAGACCTGTTTTTCACTGACTGGCACCCAGATAGTGAGGTCAGGCATTTTTCCTTTGTTGGAAAAAAGTTGTCTAGGCTGTTAAAATGGGTAGATTTTAACCGATTATGAAATGGGAGAGGAGGAGAGAGCCAGGAGTGCTGCTATCTCTAGCCAGAGATCACTTGACTCCTCGCTGGTGTTTGCAGTCTTGCTTCAGCAATGTTTGAAATACCTGTTCTATGTATTGTGTCTTATTATTTTCATTTCTGGGAATACCTTTACTAGAGGGAGGATCCTAATGTGTTCAGAGCAGTAATGTTCATAATACTAACTCAAACCTTCAGTTTTTGCCAGTCTTGTGCACAGGGATATAGAGGGCATGAAATTATTTATTCACCGTCATATCCACATCACTTTTGTCATAGGCATATAAGGGTACAGGTACACTATTTCATCTAATAATAACTACCCCACACACACACATACACACACACACACACACATACACACACACACGCACACCACCACCACATGTTATGCAGTTTGTGTAATTATTTTCATTTCTGGGGTTTACCTTTCCTAGAGAAGGGATCACAGAGTGTTCATTGCTGTCACGTTCTTATTAATAGGTCCAATGTTCACTCTTTGCCCATTGTTGGTTTATGGATCTCGTACACACAAAATTATTTATTCACTCATATTCATATCAGTTTTGTGAATAGGTATATAAGGCTACTTGTATGCTATTTCATCTAGTTATAGTTGTATCCCCCTCCCCATCCCAGCATCACTGATATTCCTCTCTGCTGTGACGTACTTTGGGTCTGATATCAAATTTTCACGAACGGTATTTTATGGCAAAAACTATTAATGTACTGTATGTGCCAAAACAGTATTTCTCTCTGACCCTGCTGAAGTCTGACCTGTAACATGCAGAGCTTCTATGTCCTGATTTTAAAGAGCCAGTCCCAGCTTTATACTGTTTTTGGGCTCCTCCCAAATCTCCCACTATACATAACTTTCTCCCGATTTTACCCCACCAACCCCGCTGAGCGGCCATGTTAGGAGGTTGCATGTGAGAGAACCCTGTGGTATGTTGGTGTTTTGCTAAGCTGTTGTTTTCTCTATCCTTTAAAGTTTCACTTCCTGGTGCTGCTTAATTCTGGCCTGTTTGGGACTCCACATTGCTTGTGTGATGTCATGCAATTGGAATCACGAGCCAGTCAGGAACTGATGGCTCTGTGCTCCCTCAGGTCTGGTGCTGCATGATAACAAGTGCAGCTCGGGCACTTGGAAATTCAAATTTCAACCAGCAGCTCAAGAACATTGGGAAAAAAGAATCATCAAGAAGATGCCTAATGGACCTCGCTCACTGCACTAAAACTTTGGTGCCCCTGAGGAGAAGATTCCATCTGACCCAAGCATGTATTCCAGTCACTTGACAAAGGAGGACAGTGCCTTCATCTGGAGTGAGTTGTGGCAGTACTGCATGATTCAGATTCCAGAAAACCCTGACTTCTGCAGCAAGCACACATAAGACCTGTTCACTTTTACAGTTAGTGAGTGCTGTTTCACTTGTGCTTTCTTTTAAGTGGATTCCAGCAGTAATGGAGGTCCATAAGGCAGCTGCGGGGGTCTGTAAGCCAGCTGTGGGGTCTGTAAGGCAACAGGGGGGAGTCTGCAATGCTGCTGGGGGTCTGTAAGGCAGTTTCGGGGTTGTATGTCAGTGGGGAGGGGGAGGACTTGTGCTCCTGTGGGATCCATGCATAGACTGAGTTATGGGAGTAGGGTAAAGATGTTATCCAGCCTTAGTATGGGGTGGGGGGGGTGCAAAGCTGCTGACCAAAGCTCAGGTGTGTGTACAATTTTGGACCTTTTCTGGGCTCCATAAGCAGCTGCAGTAATGTGTGTGTGTGTGTGTGTCTCTCTCTCTCTCTCTGTTGATCTGTCTGTCTGTCTGTGTGTGTGTGTGAAAGGCAGCGCAAAGCTTGGTGTGCATTCTCTTGACTTTTCCTGTGCTCCTGTAGGCTCCAGCAGCTGCTGCAGTAAGGTGGGGGGGCAGCTGCAAAAGTGCACCTGTTGTACTTGTAACTTCTGAATAAAATTGTCAATAAAAAAAGCTGGGAGGTGGGGTGTAAGGCAGTGCACAGTTAGGTGTATGTGCACTTGTGTTTTCATAAATCTCAAGTGCATGTACACCCATCTTTATGCTGCCCCCCCCCCCCAGCTTTGCACAGCTGCCTTACACCCTCATACTTGCAGCTGCTGCTGGAGCCCACAGAAGGATAAGAAAACCTTTTCTATGCCCCATGGGCTCCAGCAGTGGCTGCACTGGGGGGTGTAATGCACCTGGGTACAGCTGTGTGTATATCATGTCACATACCTTTTCTGTGCTCCTATGGGCTCCATCAGTGGCTGTAGTAAGGGGGTGTATAAGGCAGCTGTGAAAAGCTGAGAAGGGTGTAAGGCAGTGCAACGCTAGGCATACAGGCATTTGTGTTTTCATAAAACTTAAGTGCATGTACACCCAGCTTTGTGATGCCTTCCCCCCCAGCATTTGCAGGTGCCTTATAACCTCCCACCAGCTTCTGCTGGAACCCACAGGAGCATGGAAAACCTTTTTTGAAAGGCTTAAGCCTGTGGTTCAAGCAGCTGAAGCAACAGCCACGCCTCCCAGCCTTACCTATTTAAACCCTGCCTTGCTGCTTCATTTAGAAGCAATTTTTCTTTGTGGATGGAGGTTCTGTTGGACTCTTCCTTTCCCAGCTGGAAGCTCTGCTTCTTTCAGTGTTTGTCTTCCTCCTCTGTCGATTTTGGATTTTCTGCTTGGTTTTTCCTGGACTTTCTGCTGGTTTGTGTTTCTCCTCCTACATTTTGAATCTGTATTTTACTTTTGTCTCCATCTGCAGTGTGCTTCTCTATTGTCTGTGACTGCTTCTCTTCTACTGTGTTGATTCTTCAATTTGCTTGTGGGGGGGGGGGGGCTTCAAGTTTTACCCTGTGCTACATTTGTTGTTTCTCTACCTTAAATCTGTCCTTCAGGATAATGTAGTTGTTTCCTGTGTGATGTCAGTTTCATTACTCCTTCAGTTTACCTGCTATTGTTCTCTGTATGTTCCAGCAATGCTTGCTGTTCTCTGTGCCTATAACAGTGTGCACTTTCACCTTAATTGTTTGCACCTGGACTGGCTTCACTCAGTGCTGGTTCCACCCATGCAGCTGCATCTCCCAACCTCACAATTCTCATATGTTGCTTCCACTTCTTTGGAGTTTCTGATTCAGCTTATCTGACCAAACTCCTTTAATTCCTACCTTACTGCGGTATATTTGTAAGCAGTCAAACTGAGTGGGATAATGAGAGCACCTCTACTTTTTTTTGGGGGTGGGGAGGTTCCTGCCCTGCCATCTGAATTACACTCTATCATAAATTTTATGTTGTCCTAGTCTTACATGCAGGACTCGGATGCATTTGTAATCATAAATTAATTTCTCATTACATTTGCCTATGTATTCAATCCAAGGTATTTCAGCCTGGCTTACAGCTGCTGGCATTTAAACAGCACATTTCTAATTTCTATACTGCAACTTTCAGTCATTAAATTAACTATTTGATCCCATTGTACTCAGCTTGTGGCTTCCCTTTTATTCCTATGGCAGGGGACTGTGATGTCACAGTGGGGCATCATGACTCCAGACAGCAGAAGCATGCTTTCATGTAAGTAAAATGAAGTATGCCCTGCTCCTTTGCCTACTAAATACATTAACCTTGCAGCCTAAGTAGATTTCAAGATATTCATTGTATTCCATTACTGTGTTGCAAATGCTCCTTACTCGAATAACCTAACTCAGCCTTAATGGCATATAAGGTATTCATGCCAATCATATCAATTCACTATTCATGCCGAAACCATAGCAATCAACTCATAAACCTCATCGATTCAGTTATGCTAAACTTCATTGATTCAATTACTGGCATCACAGCCTCTCACTACCTAAACACCTAAGTTCTATGTCACCATTAATTTGGGTTTCTTAATTGAATTGGTTGGCTTGTTTTCTGCTGGCTTTGCTCATATCAGCATTCCTATCAGTCAGTCTCATCAGTCAATCATATTGGTCCATCATATCAGTCAATCATCTCAGGCAATCATATCACCTGGCATACCAATACCTAACCAACAGCCGCTGGCTTCACCTGGCCTCCTCCCCATATCTAGCGCTTTATAGTTGATATGGACTGTATGCTCTCATTCATAAATCAGAGGCATGCCAAACATGATCATTACTTTGTATGGCTCAGGGCATGCCTTGCAGCTGATGGACTCACTCGGCACCCATGAAGTCTGCATCTTGAGCATGTGAAACTCAGGGCGAGGTCCTTCATTTGTCAGTGGACCCACGTGAGATAGGGCAATACTGGAGCTGATGCTCACTAACAGGGACAGTGTTGCAGACATCAAGGTAGGAAACCATCTGGGGACCGGTGATCTTCATACAGTGTGGTTCAATATAAAAGCAGCTGCAGCATCCAACCACACAGTGGAGAGTGTCCTGGACTTCAGAAGGGCTGATTTTACAAAGATGAGTGAGTCCCTCTGGAATGACCTTGTGGGGGTGATGACTTGGCTGGTGGAAGAACAGTGGGCAAAACTAAAAAAAGGCATAGTAAAGGCAACAAACCTCTGTTAAGCAAATAAGCAAAAGCAAAAGAAAGAGGATACCACTATGGTTCTCAAAAGATGTGGCAAGAAAGGTAAAGGCTAAAGGTGTATCATTCAGACTGTAAAATGAGACCTAGAGAGAGGAGGACAAGGAATTGTATCAGGAAAAACAGAGGGAGACAGGGAAAGCAGAAAAGAGGGCTAAAGCACAAACTGAAGAAAGACTAGCTCTGGTGGTATCAAAAAGGGACAAGACAAGTTTTAGGTATGTAAGTGAGAAAATGAAGACTAAGGGAGGAACTGTAAGGTTAAGGAGGATGAGAGGGACTGTATGGAGGAGGACCAAGAAAAAGCAGACGTTGTAAACAAATATTTCTGTTCAGTGTTTACAGTGGGAGGGCAAAGGGAGGGACCATGAAAAAGCATTAGGAGCTTTGATAAGAGGTAAGTAAACACTAATCCTTTCTCTGAGGAGACAGTTCAGAAAGTACTTGCTAACCTGAAGATGAATAAAGCTATGGGACCAGAGAAGGTGCATCCAAGATTGCTAGGGGGAAATCAGGAAGGTACTGGCTGCACCTTTGACATACCTATTTAACAGACTTCTGGAAACTGGAGTAGTCCCAGAATACTGGAGAAAGGCAGATGTAGTCCAACGTCACAGAAGTGGTAGCAAGGAAGAGGAAGGCAATTATAGGCCTGTCAGGCTGACATCGGTGGTTGGTAAGTTAATGGAAACACTACTTAAGGAAAGGATAGTGGAATATCTGGAATCCAGTGGATTACAGGATCAGTATGAATTCACAGGGGGGAGGTCATGCCAAACAAATCCAATAGATTTCTTTGACTGGGTGACCATGTAGTTAGATCAGGATGGAGTGGTGGACAAGGTCTACCTGGATTTCAGCAAGGCTTTTGACACTATTCCACATAGGAGACTGGTAAGCAAGCTGAGTAGCTTGGAGTGGGCAACAAGGTGGTAACTTGGGTAGTAAACTGATTAGGGAATAAGAGACAGAGGGTGGCGGTAGACGGAGTACACTCCAAGGAAGAAGTGTGACCAGCAGGGTACCTCAGGGTTCAGGGATAGGACCAGTCCTCTTTAATGTCTTTATTAGTGACATAACAGTGGGGTTGGAAGGGAAGGTCTGCCCCTTTGTGAATAACACCAAGATCTGCAACAGGGTGGACACTCCGGGCGGGGGTGGAAAAGGTGGGCAGGGATCTGAAGAAACTGGAGGAGTGGTCAAGGGTATGGCAGCTGGGTTTAAATGCAAAAGACTACAAAATAGTGCACTTAGTCCATAGAAATCTAGGGCAGAGTCACAATGATCAGGTAGGAAAGAGATCTGGGGGTAATCATATCAGATGACCTAAAGGTGGCCAGACAATGTGACAAGACAGTTAGAAGGGCTACTGGGATGCTGGGGCACACAGAAAGGGGTATCACCAGCAGAAAAAGGGAGGTGGTGTTGCCCCTATATAGATCACTAGTAGGATCCCACCCTGGGTACTGTGTCAAGCTCTGGAGATCACATCTCAGGAATGACATAGGCAGTGAGGGAGGTCCAGATGAGGGCTACTAAAATGGTATTGGGTCTGAGTCATATGCCCTATGAAGAGAGGCTAAGGGAGCTCAATATGGACACCCTGGAGGAAAGGAGGGAGAGAGGGGATACAATAGAGACCTTTAAATACATCACAGGGGTCAATAGGGTGCAGAAGGGGAGTATTTTTCAAAAAAAAGGTACTCTACAACAAGGGGACATGCTACAATACTAGAGCGGAGAAGGTTCAGGAGAAATGTGAGGAAATGCTTCTTCACAGAAAGAGTGGTGGATTCCAGGAATAGCCTTCCAGCTGAGGCAGTGGGGGAGAAAACAGAGGTGGGGTTCAAAAATGCCTGGGACAGGCACAGAGGACTCATAGGAGTAAGGAAGGGGGGTGAAGAGACAGCACCATAGATCAAGTGGGTCTACAACAAAAATGAAGGTAGAAAAATAATATGTGGCTGTGATAGATAATCTATTGAAAATGTTTCCATTCAGCCATCCAGTCCTACAAGCAGTACCCATACTCCATTCAAACAACAGAGCTCAATTTTTGGAAAGAGCAGTCTTGTCATTGTCTCAGACATTCTGCATGACTCTGGCAGATGAGGAGTTTGACAAACTCACTGATGAAAGGCAGAGCTTTCAGGTAGCTGTGGATCTTCTAGCCTTTGGACATGATGAGAAAACAGATGGTGGGGCAAGGTCATGAAGATGTGAGTTGCACAGGGATGCTGAGGTTTGGGAACCTGGGGCAGCTAAGGAAGGTCCAGCTGATCCTGCCTTATGACCAAGCTCCTGTTGAGAGACTGTTTAGTATGGTCAACAAAACTGATACAAAGTTCAGACCATCAGTGTTAAACCAGTCACTGTGTTCTCTGCTGCACTGTAAAATTAATGCTGACTGCTACTGCTACCAGCTAAGTATAATACCTGCACTCCTCAAGGCTGCAAAGCAGGCACCCATGAACTATAACCAGCAGCAGATGGAGGAAAGGGAAACTCACGAACCTGAAAATTAAAAATATGATGAACATACAATGGGAACTGGAATTTACAATGGGAATGGTAACTTTATTTAACAAGTTTTGTGTGCTTGGTAAAAAAAGAGAATTTCAGCCATGTTATATTTTTATTTATGTTATATTATATCCCAGGATGCATTGGGAAACAAGCTCCCAGCTCAGTATGCCTTTCCTGGTGAAACCTTTAAATAAATTAATAAATATTTGCTGTGCAACCTTTACTCAGGGAAGAACTGATCTGTTGATGTTTGAAATTAAGTGGTGTTATAATTGTCCATATTGAAGGGAACATTCGGTAGATTGTGTAATTATGTGAAGTACACTGCAAATAAAGCTATGCCTATAAATATTTATATAATTTATTCTCCTTCTCATAATACTTCACTGCACCATGCACCATTTAGCAACTAAACCTAAAATGCAGTAATGTTTTGTTTGTCATTTTACCTTTACAGTACTATTTGAAATGTTTTCTGTCATTTGTTTGCCAACAAAAAATCTAAAATGAAGTAAAGTTCTGTTTGATCTTACTGCACTGACACATTTTCTCTGTGTGTCATGCATAAGAAATGGGCATATGTAAATCTCCTGATTTTATGTGTGGAAACCAGTAGATCTCCCTTGTTTCAGGGATGTTGACTTGGAAGGTCTGAACTTGTCCTAATGCCTCTAATCACATCCTGCCGGTGTGCTCCCTTCCCCTATTCTCATGATTTACAGGTATGTGGGCCAGTTATTAACATCTGAATAAGATGAGGACTACTTTGCTCTGAATTGCGATGTTGTCATGGTGACCAGGTGAAAATCCTTCTCTTGAGGTTGTAAAGTGCAAATTGTCTTACTGCAGTGCTACCAAACAGGGATGTAACTTTCTGGTTAGAGTTCCTTTTATAAAGCGCAGGACTTGAATTTACTGTATTTTACCAAAGTGCTGCTGTTTTTTGTTTTAACATCTATTTAGTGTGCAGGGTATGTGTCATGTATTGAAGTCTGCTGCTTTTTATTAAAATACTTGCACACTACATGGATTGTGCTTGGAAATGTGTTACACAGTGCAGCACTTGCATTAGGGCCTTATAAAAGTGCTGCTTATTTTTGCTAGACAGTATAATTTCATAGCATCCAGGCTCTCAGGAGAGAGAGAAAAAAAATGCCAGCAGCGACTGGGAAACCATGGTCATGGATGTGCCCCCCTTCCTCATATGAGCACTTAATAAAATGTGCTCACAATGAAATTTTAACACCTGCTTAGCGATAAGGGACGGTGTGCATCATGTAATGTAGTTGGGTGCTTATGCTCACTTGCACAGTGTGTGACTTGCATGTGGAAATGTATATACAGTATTATGTGAAAATGGTGCTTTGTACGCATGGCAGCACTTGCATTAGGACCTTATAAAGGAGCTGCTCATTTTTGCCAAACAGTATCATATCTCAACATCCAGACTCCCGGAAGGAGAAAAAAAACCCATGGTGGAAATCTCTGGGAAACTATGGCTTGGATGTGCCCCCCTTCCTTAATGAAATGTAGCATTGCTCCTGAGTTTTATACACATTATTATTTCCTGTGTGTTGCTGTTGGGGGTGGGTGCTTTTATTGAAACCTTTCACCAGGTAATACATTTTGAAGTGCACCACAATGTCCACTGCATTCTAACACTGTTGTAGTTCAACATGGCAGAAAACATTATAGGCATAATTACACGTTACAGTACAAAATAATTTCTAACAAGAAAACAGAAGTTAGGCAACAAATATAGTACATTGCATATGCCAGTCACATTCCTGTTGCACGGCCAAGCTTGGCAACCATGACTTGCAACCCTTTCTGCAGTGTCTTCTTTGTCCATTGTTTTCTCTTTCTCCTTATAGACATTTTCATGGCATGTCACACCATCTCAGTCAGACTCATATCTGGAGATCTGGGATGACAAAACGCTTACTGTACATACTACAGTACCCATTATACTGTACACTTTTTTTTACTGTGCCTGCTGTTCATTATAGTACTTACTCTGATGTCATCCTGAGCCAATTAATTCCAGCAGGTGCAATAGCTGCTGCTGATGCAACGTGTTTAGAGTCATTGTCTTGAAAGAATCAATGTCCATCAGAATATTCCTTCCTTATGTGTTTCTTCACTGCCTTTACAATGGTATGTTCCCTGAAGAATTTGCCATCCATTGTTCCTGTGGGCATAAGTCAAGTGGTAATGTTAACAATATAGGACATTATAATGGCTTCTCAAACTACAATTTAGAATCACTAACCCTCAAAAATACAGAGTGGGCCATGCCTGCAGTTAGATATGATGCCCCAAACATGAAGCTTTAGTGGGTGCTTGGCTTCAGGTTCATGGAGTCCCTGCCATTCGCATGAAACACCATGGGCTTGTTTAAGTCTCTATTCTTTTTTTAACATCTCTTATCATGTCTGCGCAGGTAATGGTGCAGGTTTTAAAACAAATGTTTAAGTGATTTTCAATGGGTACATCTTTATGGTGTACATGTTAAATGCAGCAGTGTTATAGTATTTCATGTTCAACAGTGCACAGTTCCTAGAATGGTGAGAAAAAAATATGTCCATCATAGGCCTTGATGCTGCATGTATTAAGCAGTTCTTGATCTTTCAAGCTTTGGGATTTTTAATTTGTGCTGTTCGGCTCTTTTCAGGTAAACATGCTGTACAAGATTTAATGTGAAAAGTATGTGTACTATACCTCATGAGATGCATGCAAACTACTGTATAGTAATAAGGCACCGTTGTGTAGACAATATGCATAGACAATGTAGAGCTGTATACAGCAGCGTAGTTTTGTGTTTTCCAACTGTTTTACATAGTATAAAGCAAAGTAAATACTTTGTTACAGGGCAATGAGGATATGAGGAGCAGTCTCATGAGGTAGTAGGATGCCCTTGTGCTGCCACTTGGCTTCCAGTCACCTGGGGGGGGATGGCGTCTGTCCCCACCACCCTGAAAAAAGAAGGCCCCAACATCTATGAGGATGCAGTGTCAGGGGACCTGTGGTGCATAACACACCCCAGAAGGATAATTGTTGCATAATTATGTTACAAATATACAGTATGTGGTAGTTATGGTACTGTATAATGTGAAATGATTGAACACCACTTTATTTTTAAGTAATCAGAAAAAAGGTGGTACAGTGCACACTTTAATTTGTTTTATTTTCTTTGCAGGAGGAGGTTCGTGTTTTGTGCCTGCAGTGGGTGAGTTTGAGGAACTGTGACCCTGGAAGGGTACCTGACCAGCATCATGACAGAAGACAGGGCCACCCAAATGACAGTGACCAACGTGACCAAGGTTCTGGAGCAGGAAGCGGGGGAACAACTTGTGCCGGAGGATTTTGTGTGGACATTGAAATAAAAATTCACTAACTGAAACCCATGAGGACTCAAACCAGTGAGGACTGAAAGTCCTAAGGAGTACTGAAGTAAATGTACTCTATGGGCATCCTGCTGCCTTGTCTGCCTTTCGTTTTTGCATAAAAAAATATTGACAAAGAACTGAAAATTAACAAAAACAATAAACTATTAAAAATGAAATAGTAAATTACCATATTTAAAATAAAGAAATAAAAACTGACAAAGATAATTAAACTTTAAGGTAATGCAAACTAATTAAGTAAAAAAGAAATGTTATGAAAAAGAAAGAAAACTGTTGTGTTGTCAAATAAAGGCAATTAAACTTAAAAGGGAATTGTCAGGCCAGCCCAGTGGTGTAGAGGGCTGAGGCACTGGACGCCTTACATCTTACCGCACTGGCGACCTGTGTTCAGAAATGAGCATGGGTTGCTGGGGATTGGCGGGGGGCATAAGGAAGGGAGGGCTGGGAGTGAGTAGAGCAGTAACCAGGCAGCGTTCTCCTCTCCCGGATTGGGAATAAAGGCCTTCCTGGCCCTTGGGTGCCACCAAGTGGAGGCTTGATTGTAACATCAGGCAAATGGGGGGCTGACACTAGGCTGGGTGGGTTGATTGGGGCCGTTGTTGGTTCTAACGTGCATACGCACTTCCACACGCATGCGCAACGATGTTGGCCGAGGTCACGGGGAGTAAAAACAGGGGGAGAAAATTGGCAGAAAAAAACTGGTGATAGGATGAGGCCTGAACCCCCACAGGCTCCACAACAGTGGCTGGGCACACACCACAGTCCTGTGGCAGAGGACGCCAGCATTAGGTAAGTCCCAGAAGAGCTGGGTGATGGGGCTGGAAGGTTCGGTCAGGAACGGAGGCATGAAGAGAAGAAGAGAAAAAAAGGAACTGCCAGCATTCCCCAATTAAACACATGGGACATACAGGTCCTGATTTTCTAAAACACACTGTCATTGTTTTAAATACCTGGGACTGCTGAAGTCTTAAGTTTATCTGGTTGATCCTGTAACCCTCTGCTTGCTATTATTGTGCAAGAGTCCTGCATGGTCAGCCCTCTAATGATGCTACTGATGGGCTGAGCTGCGGGGAACTCCTATCTGCCAGCATAGCTGCTGTAAAATATTAACAGATGAAAAGCACACGTTTACGCTTCTAAGACTGGAACTCATTGATTGACTTTTCCTTGGTTGATTGGTTCAAGCCTTAGAAGCATAAAAATGTGCTTCTTATCAGTTAATATTTTACGGCAGTTATACTGGCAGATAGGACTCCCCCATGGCTCTGCCTGTGAGTCATGTCATCAGAGGGATGGCTGTGGGGGACCCTGGTAAAATAATGGCGATCAAAGGGTTGCAGGATCAACCAGATCAATTTAAGATTTTGGCAGTCTCAGGCATTTAAAACAATGACAGCTAGTGCGCTTTAGAAAATCAGGGCCTGTATATCCTGTGTTTTTTAACTGGGAAATGCTGACAGTTCCCCTTTAAATAAACACAGAAACACAGAATTTGTCAGCAGAGAAGGACTGCTTGGCCCACCCAGTCTGCCCATTTTTCCATATCTAAAGTATCACTTTAGACCCTACCTGATCTCTGGCTCTTTCTCCCTCCCCCCATTCCTTTCCACTAATATTTCCTTATACCTGTCCCATGCATTCTCGAACTCCTCCACTGCTTTTGTCCTCACCTCCTCAGTTAGTAGGCTGTTCCAGGAATCCACCACTTTTTCTGTGAAGAAATACTTCCTCACATCTCTCCAGAATCTACCCATTTCCAGTTTCACTGCATGATCCCTCATTCCTGTGCAACTTATTTTCTGAAAAATACTTTCCTCCTGTAACTTATGTACCCCTTGAGTTATTTAAATTTCTCTGTCATATCCCACTCTCCCTCCTCTCCTCCAGGGTGTACATACTGAGTTGCCATAGTCTCTCCTCATAGTGCTTTTGATGCTCATCCCACACAATTTTAGTTAACTCCCTCTGGACCACCTCCACTCTCTATATGTCTTTCTGGAGCTGTGGCCTCCAGAACTCTGCACAGTATTCTAGGTGTGATCTTACCAGTGATCTATACAGAGGCATCACCACCTCCCCCCATCTGCTGCTGATACCTCTCCCTATGCATCCAAGCATCTCACTAGCCCTCCTTAACTCCCTTATTGCACTGCCCAGCCACCTTTAGATCATTAGAAATTATTACCCCCAAATCTTTCTCCTGTTCAGTGTTTGTCAATAATAGTCCCACCATTTTGTACTCTGCCCCTTGGTTTTAGAGCCCTAAGTGCATTATTTTGCACTTTTTCTCACTGAAACCAAACTGCCATGCCCTTGACAACACCTCCAGTTTTCTCAGTTCTCCGCTCATTCTTTCCACCACCACCCCCCAGGATATTTGCCCAATTGCAAATTTTGGTGTCATCCACAAAGAGATAGACCTTCCCCTCTAGCTCATCTGCAAACTCACCTATAAAAACATTACAGAGGACCAGTCCGGCTGGCCCGGTGGTGCAGAGGGTTGAGGTGCTGGATGCCACACCTCAAACACGCCAGTGACCTGGGTTCGGAAATGGACTTCACATGGCGCTGGGGGGCTGGAGGGGAGGAGAGGATTGAACATCCGTGAACTGCTCTCTCTCCTGGGGTGGGTTAGGGGATAGCCCCGCTCTGTAACAGTCCCTTCTGGAGACCAGGGGCACTACAAACAGCAATGCAGGAGGGACTCAAGAAAACCAGAAAACAGCTCCGGAGTACACCAGATGACGACTTCTGCCCTCCACACCATTGGGACCTCAGTGAATCTCCTCCTTCACAGCAGCGCCTGCGGGGCCATGAAAGCAATAGTGTGCTGGGTTTCCCTCTTCTCAATGCCTTCCTCCTCGAAAGAGGGAGACCCACCCAGCAATGAGATATGCCGGGACCAACTTGGGGGTCAGCTGCAATCTGTGGATGGAGGGGCTCCTGAAGAGGCTCGCCAGGTTTAGTGGGGTGCTAGGAGGACCAAAGGAGAGGTGGACTCTGGAGTGTCGGTAGGGTAAAAAGAATATCAAAAAAAGAAAAAGAGGACCAGTTCCAGCACTGATCTGAGAGGCACCCCACTGGTTACCCTCCCTTCGTCAGTGTGAACTCTGTCTACAGATGCCCTCTATTGCCTATCCCCTTACCAATATCTTATTCAGTTTACCACCTTTGGTCCCCACTCCTAAGCTATCCAGCTTGCTTAGTGGTCTTCTATGTGGAATGGTGTTGAATGCGGTACTGAAATCTAGGTAGGCCATATCCTCTGCTTCACCCTGATGTAATTCCTTGGTCACCCAATCAAATAATTCTATCAGAATCATTTGACATGACCTCCCACTTGTGAATCCATGCTGTCTTGGGTCTTGTGACCCATTATTATTCAACATATTCCACAATCTTTTCCTTCAGAAGTGTTTCCATTAACTTTCCTACTACTAATGTCAGGCTCACTGATCTATAATTGCCAGCCTCCTCCCTGCTATCACTTTTTGAAGTGGCACTGCATCTGCCTTCCTTCACTCCACTGGAACTACTCTTGTTAATAGCGAGCTGTTAAATAGGACTGTCAAAGGTGAAACCAGTACCTTCCTGAGCACCCTCAATGCCTCATCTGGTCCCAATACTTTGCCCACTTTCAGATTAGTGAGTCCCTTTAGGAGCCTCTTCTCTGTAAAAGGACTTGTGTCTACCTCCCGCCCTTCAGAGCTCCTGTCAATGGAAGGAAGGAAGGAAGGAAGAGAAAGAAAGAAAGAAAGAAAGAAAGAAAGAAAGGCATTTAATTGATGGCTACTGTACTGTATGTACTGCAAATGTGATTGACATACAGCTGCATCTGCATCTCTTGCTTGCTCACTGTACTGTACTATGTTTGTCCCCCAAAAGTAAACATCTTAGCATCCTAGTTAAAAAAAATGTGGCTGAAATACTGTGCAGTTTTGTCTTTCTCTGGCTTGCTCACTGTACTGTTCTGTGTTTTTAGGGCTGTGGGCATAGCCTACAGCTGTTTTGCATCAGCTCGGTAGCTCTAAAAACAGCTGATCATGGAACCCCTTCTGTTCCTTCCAAAAGCCCAACAGAGCTTAAACCCCTCTGCCATGATCGGCTTCTACAAAATAACAGCTGCACTATTTCGGCTGTTACTTCTGTATTCCGGTGCATGAACTATTGATGCGCACAACTCGTGCACGTGCGCAGTTCTGCTGGTGCCACCATGTTGCGAATGGCAAAATGCCATTCACTATTTTCTGTGCCTCCCTCTCCAAGTCATGCCCAACATCAGGGTGCCCAATCTCCATCTCAGCATTCATGTGGCACACTGAGAGCCCACCCCAGTGTGCCAAAATGTGTTTTTTTTCTGTAAATTAGAAAACAGTCCCTCATTGTGTTTTTTTTTCCTGTAAAACTGAAAATGGTCCTCATCGTCACTGTAGTCCCCTTCCCTCCCCACCCTCCCACTGAGCACCCACCTCCCACACCCCTTACCCCAAAACTTACCTCTGAGGTCAGCACTGTCATCTTCTCTGGACCAGGACATGTCTGCACTCTTCAAAGCCCAACTGCGAACTGAAGAATTAAAGGCAAGTGTGCTATACAGCCATTCAATGGGGTTTTCAACTTATGCTGATATCTTCGCCATTTTTTGGAATGTTTGCCCCAAATTTTCAACATGGGGTTCTTGGGACCCCACCTCATGAAAACTGTCACTGTCATTTTGTTATTCAGTCCTGAAAGGTGATTTCGCAGTCACTGTGAGGAATCACCTTTCAGGACTGATTCATGAAATGACAGTGTCGCTGTTCATGAGGTGGGGTCCCAAAAAGTCCATGTTGCAAATTTGGTGAAAAAATTCCAAAAAATTATAGTGTTACGAGTGTGCATTGCACAGTTTCTATGCACATTCCTAAAGTTGCCAATTTTTAATATTTTCACTCCACATTTTTAACATTGCCATTCTTGCACACCTCCTTCAAAACAGTTCAGTTGTCATTTTCCAAAACCTGCCCAAAACGTGTTTTCACACCTGTGGCGCAGAATAGCACATTTGCTCTGCGCGATCACCTTTCAGGACAATTGAACAAAATAACGCTGGCACAGTTCATGAGGAGGGGGTCCAAAAAAGGCCATGTTGAAAATTTGGTGCAACACCTCCAAAAAATGGTCAAGTTACACCTGGGCATTGAATAATTTCAATGCACATGTGTAACTTTTGTCACTTGGTAGCTCTTCACAGCCCTATCAGCTCTGGACAGAGTTTGTTTCATCAAAGCATTGCTACAGTATGTACTGTCAATGTGGCTGACATGCAGCTTTATCTCAATGGCTTTCTTATTGTATTGTACTGTATGTTTTGTGCTTAGCTCTCTAAGCAGTATAAATATTATTAAAGGGGAACAGTCAGCACCAAGGGCACCACACTCAACTGTGTGACTGGTCTAAATGTACACTTTACAGTATGTACACAGACCTTTTGATTTACTAACTGATTACTGTAGTACTGTATAGTAAATTTGGCTTAGATCTAGGCTGACATCTTCTGTTACTGCTAATCCAAGATTCCTCTGCAGCTGGCATCAGAGCAATAGGAAGTAGTGGGAAACTTAAAAGTCTGCAGTACCACAGAATCTCCCACCATTGCCTACTGCTATGCTGCCAGCTGCAGAGGATTTTGGAATAAGTAGTAATAGAAGATGTCAGTTTAGCACTAAACAAAACTAGTCTGAAAAATCTGCTACACAGTTCCACAGTGATCAGTTTGTGCACACACAGTGTACATTGAGTGTGGGGTCCTTTGTGCTGACTGTTCCCCTTTAAAAAATGAAAAGTTAAGTAACATAAAGTGATTTTATGTAATTGATGACTATATAAATGACATGTTACTGACATACTGTAAAGCTGTCTCAGGAGAGTAGCCAGGCCATAGTCTAATGGCCTAGGCCTTACTTTCTAACATGCTGTTCAAATACTGTATGTCTTAACTCAGGTGCCCTTCCATTCTAATTTGTCCTTAACAGCATGTATTGTACCCGAGGCTGTACCTACAGTGGTGCATGTTTGTACCTTCAGTTTTTGAAATCTTGAAATAGCTAGATGGTCTAGGCCTTCATTTGGATTCAAACATTTTGGCAAAATATGCCTTAACTCAGCTGGGCATAGATACCAATGTGCCTTAAACAGCATCTACTGTTCAGTACATAGAGTACTGTATGTTTGGTCCTTCAGTTTAGGAAATCCTGGTCCCCCCCCCCCCATTTGTCACTTTGGCTTGCTCACTGGAGCATCTGTGTTAGTCTCACTTTAAAGCAGCAGTACTACGAAATCAGGAAGTGACCTATCAAAATTCTGTTTTTCTGCTGTAAGCATGCGGCCAAAGTTCCAGTTTCTATACCTGTAAATGTTTTTTTCCAGTCGTCTTTAGTTTTTTAGATATTTGCAATTTATTTGAAGTGTTGTAGCGCTACAACAAATATGGCGGCTGACTAATTTCAGCTGTGCTTTTTCTACAGGTCGCATCACATCTTTTGACAACAGCAGAGGGACCCTCTGCTGATCATTCCTGATGTCCCTGCAAGTCATAAATATGTGCAGTTGGCAGCACAGGGGGTTTCAGTGCAACATGCTGGGTGGCTGAAATGTAAACAAAAGCGGGGGATAACTGAGCAAATTACTCAGTGATAGTACAATGCCGGTGAGAAAGAGTACCAGGTATATGATTAGCAGGGCACAGGGAATAAACTGTCAAAAAAGCGTAATTTTTTTTTTCGTAGTACTGCTGCTTTAAATCAGTGAACATATTATTACCAAAAAACAGAAGTGAATTAAAATAAAGAAAAGTCAGGAACAGTACAACACTGATTATTATAAAATGGGCATGACATTTACTGCATTCTGATTGGCTGATAGCATCTTTGAGCCATGTCATTATCAGACCAATACTTGCCAGCCACACTACACAGAAAAAGCCCCATAACCTTAGGTATCATTGCGTACATCACTCAGTAAATATCTTATTTATTTAAAAGTTTCACCAGGAAGACATACTGAGCAAAAATTGTTCATTTACAAATGTGTCCTGGAGGAAGGGAGTAGGGAAGGGTACAGAGGATGGGGAACAACACATATAACAAAGCAAAAAAGATTGCAGTAAGTACAGAAGCAGTAACTGCTAGGCATTACATTATGTACAGGAATAATATGCAGTAACATTACGTAAAGAGTAGATGAGCATGAGTAATACACCAGTGATACAGCAATGGTAAGGACTTGTACGCATAAATTCAACAGTGATATAGCAATAGCAAGGACTTATACACACAAATTCAACTGTTAGTGGATAGTGATAAGTGCTAAGCATGACCACATTAGGTCATTGGTCAACACGGGGGAGCCATGCGAGATGAAGGACAGTTGCATGTGGGAGCAATGAAACAGCGCACATGTGAGGCAAGGGCATGGGATGAGGAGGCATTTTGAATGCTAATGGGGAATGAGTTCCAGAGTTTGGGAAACTGGTAGGAGAAGGATGCCTGACCAGCTGATGAAGATCTATTTGGGATGTCAAGAGTGTGAACGTCATGACTCCTGAGAGAGAGCGGGGGAGGGAATGAGAGTGAAGACAAGAGGTAGGAAGGTAGCAAACTGAACCAGAACTTGCCAGTGAAGGTGGTACAGTGAAGTGTCCAGTCTGGATATCACATTGTAAAGCTGACCGCAATGTGTAAAAGCCAACTGCGATGTGTGAAAGCCGAACGCAGAACCGAAAGTCAATCTTCACGAGCTGGCTCACTCAGCAGTCAGCTGCAAACGTCGAAATGGCAAAAATTACAGGCACAGCATTAAAAACATAATGTATCTGTACTTTTTCTGTTTCTTTTCCACAGCTGCCATTTTTCTGCTCATCTCTTGCACCCCTGCCATTTCTGTCGTCTTAACTCCGTAGAGTGTCACGTCCTCTAATAACACCCCTTTTAAAATTTTAGTGCCAGATTTTTTTAAAAATCATTCTTTTTAATAAAATTGGTTTCTTGCCACAAAACTATACTGAACATCCTGATGAAACTGCAGTGAATTGTGACCCACTTGCTTGCAAAGTGCAAACCAGAAGCCATTCAGTAAAGCGGCTCCAGAGGGACACACTTGCTCTTGTTGACAATCTGTTAATTAAAATGTGCATTCTTTAAAAGAAAAAAAAAAAAGCCAGAAAATGTAAATAAACATAGGCTGTCAGGCTGTATGGGAGTCAGGGGGACTGCCTGTAGAAAAAACGACTGTTACTCCCCGTCAAGCTCAGTGACAGTGAAACCGACTATTACTCCCTCAGTTACTCCCTGCCAAACAACCTCTAAAAAATATAAATAAACAAATACTGGGGGGGGGGGGTGGCAGGAGAAGATACAGACTAACATCACCTTCCATACAATTTTAAAATGAGTTTTTTAAACCTTCAGTAGATGGGCAGGGAAAAGGACTATTTTATTCAAAGTAGGAAAAATAAAAGCATTAATCTCACTTTTTAAACTGCATTAACTTTATTAGAATCTGTGTGTTGTCAAAACTTTGTGCCCATTTTATAAGTGCAATAACACACTCTGAGGTGTGTTTTATGGGTTGACAAGAGCACTTCCCAGGTGCTATAGGTAATCAACGCAAGCACATTGTACCTCATTACGCACCTGGGGCATGCTCTTATCAGCCCATAAACCACACCTTGTCATGTGTTATTGCTTGTGTAATGAGAAAGAAAGAAGAGTGAGGTAAACTAAAGATGGAATGAACAAATACTTATTGCTGCTAGACTATTTTATTACATGTCTAAAGGTACTGTATTCAAGGGTAAAATAAAGTGTTTTTTGAGGAGCACATCTGTATGGTGTATAGAAGCAGAGTGCAGCTCAACAGTTTGCCATCTTGAATGTCTGATGCCACAGCCTGCTTTCACATTACAAAGATTATACAGAAGCAAGCATAACTTTTGAATTTCTTGTGGTATACATGTGAAATTTGGTGTACATATTCCCCTGGTTATGCCGTATAGTGTGCATAAGTCCCAGGTTTCAAAACAAAGGGAAAAGTGGTTTTCAGGGAGGGAGGGGAACATCAGCATGATGCAAGTGAAGCAGAGTGCAGCTCAACTATCTGAAAGCAGGGACTGTATTCAATTCACATTGTACAGAAACAGGCATAACTTTTGAATTTCTAGTGGGATAAACATGAAATTTAGTGTGTGTGTTCCCCCAATATGTCTCCAAAAGTGCAGGTTTCAAAATAAAGGGAAAAGTGGTTTTCACAAGGAACATGTGTGTGCTATATGTGAAGCAGAATGCAGCTCAACAGTTTGATTGCTACCTCTAATTTCTGATGGCAGGGACTGCTTTCAATTCACAAACACCATACAGAAGCAAACATAGCTTTTAAATGTGTTGTGGTATAAAGAGGAAATTTAGTGTGCATGTTCCTCATGCTGTCCCCCACAATGCAGTTAAATCACAAGTTTTAAAACAAAAGAAAAGTGTTTGTGTGGGGAGCATCTGTATGACATATGTGAAGCAGAGTGCAGCTTGACTATCTGAATGGAGGGACTGCTCTCAGTTCACAACACTGTACAGAAACAGGCATAACTTTTGAATTTCTTGTGCTATAAACATGAAATTTGGTGCGCACATTCCTCTAGCAGTCCCATACAGTGCAATTAAATCCCAGGTTTCAAAACGCATTTATATGGTGTATGTGAAGCAGAGAGGAGCTTGACAGCTTGATTGTCACCTCGAATATCTGATGGCAGGGTCTGCTTTCACTTCATGAAGACCATACAGAGTCAGGCAAAACATTTGAATTTCTTGTATTATAAATACGAAATCTGGCGTGCGTAGTCCCCAAAGTGTCCTCCATAGCTCAGTTAAATCCCAGGTTTAAAACAAAAGGGAGAAGTTGTTTTTGATTGGTGTTTCTGTATAGTGTAGGTGAAGCAGACTGCAACTCGACTATCTGTAACCAGGGACTGAATTCAATTCACAGACACTGTACAGAAGCAGATATATCTTTTGAATTTCTTGTGGTATAAACATGAAAACCGTTAAGCATATTCCCCAAAGTGTCCCCTACAGTTCACTTAAATCCCAGGTTTCAAAACAATGGCAGAAGGGGTTTTCAAAGGGAGCATCTGTATGGAGTATATAATGCAGAATACAGCTTGACAGTTTGTCACTTCAAATGTTTTTGGAGCATTGAAAAACTATACAATATTGGGATTTTTTTTTATAATTGGGACTTTAGTACTAAAAAAGCATATACTTTTAACGTCTTTTTTATCAGTGGCTTCAGGATCACTCATGTGACTTGTCTGTTCATTTGCAACCACAGCAGTTCATTGCTTGTTGGGTGAGTATCAAACTACTATAAAGCCTAGAGCTAATGAAAGGCTTAGTCTGTGGTTCATTGGGCTGAAGCAACCAGCCGCTCCCTTGCATGAGCTTTTTAAGGTCATCCTCCCTGCTTCACTCAGAAGTATTTTTTCTTTGCTGCCAGAGGCTCTGTTGGACTTCTTCCTTCCCTGTGCTTTAGACTTTTCTTGATTTGTACTCTCTTCTGCAGTCTGTGTTTCAAAGTTCCTCCAGCTGCTGTTTGTGCTTCTCTCTCCTCTGCTTGTTCTCCCTCCCCTTTCCCTCCTCTTTTGTTGCCGTTCACCCCATGACCATCTGTGTTGCACTGCTAGCATTCTGTTTTGCCGCTCTGTGGCTTGTGTGTTTGTGTCCACCACCCCCATACCATGTTCATTTTCTATTGGGGTTTTCTGCTTGCTGTTGCATCACCCCATTGTGCAAAGTTTTTTAGTGGTATTTCTATCATCCTATACATATTTGTCTCTCTTGCTCTTGTCATAGTGTTTCTGCTGAGGTATGCTTGAACACTTCCATGGCACTTGGTGAACTACAGAAATAGTATCAGACAATTCCATTGTAGCTGTATCATGCTCTTCTGTTGCAAAAGAAAAACTGTCAACCTCTCGGTGTGTCTCTTGTGCTTTGAGCACCTCTCCCTAGTGTGCCTTTGCTGTGGCCAACTGTTCTGCCCTGCCTTTGAGGTCTGTGCTTCCCCCTTCTCTGTTCTTTGTTTGTCACTTTGAGACTTGTCTTCTTGCCCCCCTTCATGCCCCGTTCCTCTCGTAACTCATTTTTCTTTACACCCTTTTGGTGTTGTTGCTTGTTGTCTTCTTGCACGTCAGCTGCTGCTCCTTGATATCAAACTGCACAAAACTCCGAGCTTCCACTCTTCCAGGATTGGTGCCGTGATGTCATCCTGCTCACAATGCACCCCCCCCCCATTCCTGCTCAGAAAAGTGCATCCTCAAAAGTGTTTCTGCATTCCATCTATGCAATTAAACTTAAAGGGGAGTATTTGCTGCTTTGCAACACAAATAACTTAAAGCCAGTTTGTTCCAGCTCCTAAGCAATCAATCAATCAATCAAAGTCTTTATTTCAATCAATCAAAGTCTTTATTTAACCAGGCGATCACCATTGAGCAAGCTCATTTTTGAGGTGGACCTGCGTTTGTTAACAAGGAACAAGGGACAATATACATGGGATGCAACACACAAGAAAATAGTAGTAATGCAAATAAAGTGAGATACAATGATACAGTATATACAAAGTATCAGCAGGTAGCATTGACATTAGTATATGTTTGGAACAGAAGATACAACTAGTTTTGGGTAGGACACATTTTTTCATAAAAGTGAAGAAATATACATATCAGGTGCACCAAACATAAATAAAACCTAATATAAAAAGATATATAGTGATATGGGATGGAGAATTTAGAGCTGGAACCAGGGTCAAAGGAATGTGGAAGGGACAGACATGGGGGTAGAAAAAGGGGAGAGGGAAAAGTCGATTATAGATGTGATCAGTCTAAGCACTTAATTCATTTATGCTCCCGCATTGCATGACTAATAATGAAAAGCTCTATAAACAAGCATACTTGAAAATTTTCTGAATTCTACCTTTGCTTAGTTGCTTAGTAGAGCCTAATTCCATTAATTTGCACCAGACTAATTTCAGTAAGGTGACTAAAAATGAAAATAATGTAAATTCTGAATTTCACAAATACTTTGGAAATAGTACGTCTCATATTTAATTTACTGGTGGTAACATCAGTAACTACCTCTGCAGCATTGAGTCTGCTCATGGCATCGCTGTTATTCCCATGGCGGGGGAATGTGTGTCACAGTGGGGCATTGTGATTTCAGGTAGTCAAGGGAGCAAGCTGTTATGTACTATAAGTTGTATGAATTTTAGCCCTCCTCCTTGGTAATCTAAATAATTTGTGCTCCATTTCTTATGGACAGCCCATGTACTATGTATGTGACATCATATGTGACACACCTACATGACGGTATCATTCTAGCTGTGACATTTAATGCATGTAAAGAAGAACAGAAAGAATAAGAAAGTTCAAAATGTTTAATATAAAAAAACTATAACCTTGCATGACCAATGAGTGGGTTTTAAAAGTGCTTCAAAACTGAAACATTATGTGAATTGTATTGTCTTAGATTTTTGTTGGTTTAGTTGGTGGCCTGTGAATCCACCACTGTTGTCAATCTGTCCTGTGTACCCTATTGTTTTGTCCAAAAAACAACAACAAAAAATTCTGTAAAGAGAAACTGGTGCCCCACGACCCACCACCATTACCAGTCTGTCCTGTGTACTGTATTGTCCTAGATTTCTGTTTGGTTTAGCCAATGGCCCATAAATCCACCAACATGTTCAATTGGTCTTCTGTCGCATATTGTCATGGCTAACAAACAAAAAAATATGAAAAACAAAAATTTCTGTAAAGAGTAACTCTCGGCACACAACCCACCACCATCGTCAATCTGTCCTGTATACTATATTGGTCTAGATCTCTGTTTAGTTTAGCTGGTGGCCTGTGAATCCACCAACATTGTCAGTTTGTCCTGTGTAACATGTTGCTTTGTCCAAAAATAAATTCTGTAAAAAGGAACTGGTGGGCCACGACCTACTACCATTTTCAATCTGTCCTGTGTACAGTATTGGTTTATCCTCAAACAAAAAGAAATTCCATAAAGAGGAACTGGTGGTCCATGACCCACCACCATTGTAAATCTAACCCTTCTTCCATATTGTTTTGTCAGTCCTGTCCTGTCTGCTGTACTATCCACTGTCAGTAAACAAAATATCCTAGGCCTGGAGGAAAAGTGACCTAGGCCTTGGATCCCCAGATGTTTCCTCCTCATAGGTTTTTTTCCTCTCTTCCACACCTAAAGTCATAATATCTAGTAAGTTGAACAGCACATTCTGTAGATTGCTTAGGTAGACTTCCGCTGTTGGATGGAAATGGATGGTGGCCCTCCTTTGGCAATCCCTCTCTCCTTAGGAAGTCATGCCCTCTTACTATGTAATCATTCAGACCTACTTGAAGGTCAGTATACATTACCCATTATCTCTTGCTGGCCTACATGAAGGACCGCAATGCAAGATACTTACTCATCACCTTCTGCAATGCTTTCTGTTCTACAGTCATTTTGGGGCTCCTTCCTAAGGTACCTTTAGCCTAAGGGAATCATTCCCATGGCACTTCTAGTGTTGTAATCATCCTCCAGGGTTACTTGCCTTCAGTATCCCTACTGGTTGGCATTCCCAAAGGAACCAGAGGTGAACAGCAACAAAGGTTTATTCAACAAGTTGCACAAGCACAACACTATACCAAGTTCTGTAAGCACATTTAATTATCAGTTTCTCTATCATCAAATGACAGTTATATGTCTATATTGTTTAACACTATCTCAGTAGTTAGTTTTCAGACTGCATGTGTTCAAGTGTTGATTTCCTTAAAGAGCCCCTGACAGTACTGGAAAAACTTTGAAAAAAATGTAAGGTTTAGACACAGTTCAGCTTCAGATTCCTATTTTCTGCAATTCATCTCCTTCTTTCTTTATCACTGAAGACAGCTGTATGAAAACAAGATCACACTTCCTTATATTTTATCTGCTCTGGCTGCTTGCTTACATCCGGCATCATAATCTTCTTGAAGTGACATCATAGTTATTTCCACAGTAACAGATTGTGATGTCATAAACAGAATTGTGATGTCAAGTGTAGATAAACAGCTAGAGCAGACAGGTCACAGATCCTGTTTTCATTCAATGGCCTTAGTAATAAAGAAATAACAGTAAGAATTTCCAGGGAAAAATTAAGTATATATTGAATTGTGCCTAAGTGTTATTTTTTTTTTCAAAGTTGTCCCAACAGGGTCTGGGGCTCTTTAATGGCAGGAGGAGAGGTTCAACCCTTTTTGGTAGGGTGCACAATGTCAATGGTAAACCAACTTACTGATTGATACTTTCCACTCATGGAGGCATTATGCTCTTTATGATGACAGTGTTGTTTAAGAAGCTGTTTTTTCACCTCTGATGCAGTAACCAGGGCAGGGATATTATGTATCCTAACTGTAAGAATCTTGTTTATCAGTTTGACTATCAACAAGCAGCAATTTGTATTGTGGATGTACAATATAAAACAAATAAGGTTGACTTCCGGTGACGCAGTAGGTGGGAATGGCTGCCTAACCTCTCACTCTGATCACCAACGTTAGCATCCAAAGAGAATCCGCGATTTACTGGAGGCATCTCTTATCCCCGTACTTAGGTATAGCAATAAAAAAAGTCCTGATATGGGTCGCACAAAAAAAAAAGACTTACAAGCGGATAAAACGGCTCCATCGGGTTCGTCGGGCAGACAACCGGCCAGCTTCAGCCCAGCCCCCTCACGTTCTTCAGTGCTCTCGGCATCAGAAGTGGAAGACTCGGGTTCAGAATCTGAATCAATAAATACGAGGGCAGAATCGAGGAAGATCATTAAATTGCTGCATAAGATAGATGCCAAAGTTTCCGATATCCAAAAGGATTTTAAAAAATTGGAATCCAGAACTGCAGCAGTGGAACAACAGATGGAGGGGCTACAGTCGGAACACATGGCCTTCGGCAGATCACTGGCCTTCTTGTACCATAGGGAGAAAGCACTCACAGCCAAGGCAGAAGACGCAGAAGCACGATCCAGGCACAATAATATTCGAGTTGTGGGTATCCCCGAAGGGGCTGAGCAAGAGAACATGATTGCCTTCATGGACTGCTGGCTTAAAATGGAGCTACAATTAGAGGAAGATATCCCTCTGGAGATCGAAAGAGAGCATAGAACTCTCGCCCCTAAGCCTAAACAGGGTGCCCCCCTGAGAGCAATCATAATTAAATTTCTAAAATACCCCACGAAAGACAAAATTCTACGTTTGGCCTGGGGAAAAAAGGACTTGAATTTTGATGGTGGAAAAGTATATGTGGATCAAGATTTTCCCCCATCATTGGCCCAACGCTGGAGAAAAGTGCTTGGAGTGATGAAGCAGCTCAAGGAAAAAGGCTTTAAGGCCCAACTAAGATACCCGGCTAGACTTTGGATAGAGCTGCCAGAGGGCCAAAAAATCTATGACTCGCTATATTCAGCTCGCGACTTCCTGGCTTCAAAAGACATTCAAATTCCAGATATAAAAGAGGAGATAGCCGAAAATGAAATCGAGAAGCTCCCATGGGCAACAATACCTGGTTCCAAGGGCAGCAGTCGACTAAACCTCAGGGCGGACTTAGTTCTACCTCTACACGCAGACCTGGCTAGATGGATCCCTAACAGAAAGCCTCTTGAATAGCTTGCTATAGCAGGGCAGCTCCACTGTGGTTCGGAAGAAGTAAGGTTGGATGGATATATGATTTCTAGACTCTAAAACAAAATCGTTAAAATGGGGATAAGAGGGTCTTCAGACCTACCTGACTAGTTTGGTGAAGGGTTTTCCTTTTCTTCAATTGTTGGCCCATCTTCTGGATCATTGCTCAGTTTTGTCCACCCCCCCAGTCCGCAATTTACTTTTGCTGTTGTTGGGATCGCTATGGTAATTGCGGTTTCCCTGGATTGGGCCTAAGCAAACATAGGGCACAGATGCGCAGGCCCGGTGTTGGTGAGCTCGGCCCTTTTAGTCCAGGATCTCAGTGAAGGGGGGTGTTCTTTTTCTGGTGACACCTTCCTGAATCTGGCAAGATTATAATACCTCTCAACTTTACAGAGTCTCCTCTCAGCCGAGTGCGCTCCAGTGCCTCAACAGGGACATTGACTGTCCAAACGAACTTTCTCTTCTTGGTATAGTATTTGCACCAGAATACTAGAAATGGAACATCTGACTGCCAAACTGAGATTCTCAGTGGATAAATTTAAAGAAAGATGGCTTCCCTTTTTGCATTTTAAGGCTTCCCGGGAGGGGACAACGATATTAGACGTATTAGCTAAATATACTTGAATAGTCTCGCCTAGTCCGGCTCGGAATGGCGGAGAGGCGAGCGGAGTCAGGTGACCCCCCCTTAAAATTAAGGTGCATGATTTAAACTCATTGACGCTGATAATTTTGGAATGTAACCTCCCCCCTGGGGACCCAACCACCCCAGGATAGAATTTAGATACTGGTATCAACCTAGGTCCCTAGCAGGAAATGTGATTATACTCTTATTGATTAAAATCAATGGAATACAGTAAATATGATGTTATATACTTGAATGTTTATAATGATACTCTTCTTATCCATTTTCACTTCTCTGATTTTCTTTGTTAAGAAATTTAGGCTCTTCTCTCCCCATGACTACTTTCTATCTCTCTTTCTCTCTCTTCCTTGTTTCCTCCCTTTCCTGCTTTCTGTTTCTCTATTAGGAATTCTATTCTGTTCCTACTTCTTTTTTCCTTTCCTCCTTTACTCTAAGGGAAAAAAGAAAAAAAAGAATTTATCTGGTGTTTTAAAAAAGCAGACATTGTTGTTGTACTTGTTTGCAGTAGTATGTATAATTTCTGGAAAAAAGTTCTCCAATAAACTTTAATTTAAAAAAACCAAAAACAAATAAAATATATGTGAAAAAGTGAGCTAGGAGGCTAAAGCAATTACCTTATCTACACAGTATGCATCATTATTTCACAATTACACATACCCTAGAGTAACTTACTGTGATTATAAAATGGCTAAGTGATATGTTTCAGAAAAATAAGTTGTTCTGAGTTGTATTGTTGAGCTGAAAATATACACAGTCATATGATCACATTTGAAATTACATTTGTTTATCATATTGATTGTCTAACATAATACAAACATTTTAGCATGCTTGGCTTCCACATTACTTTGTAAATCCACATCCATGATTCTCAGTTTATTATGTCAGAGTAAGCAGCCTGACCAACATTAAAGGGATTCCTAAATCCAGATTTTTAGATATGCAGTAATCAGAAAAACATATGGAAATTATAATCTTAAATAAATAGTAAGACCAAAGTAGAAAGTTAACCAAACTATCCCTTCCCCTGTACTATACCACTGTTCTACAAGTGCAACTGTCAGGTCAACTGGGTAAAATGAAACTGACTTGAAGAGTTAAAAAAATACCAGCATCTGCCTTGCCAATGCTAACAGTAGCTTGTTCCCCACTCTCATCTATGGCTCTTCTGTCCTGGTTTTCATTAAGGAGACTGAGCTGGCTAGAACGCAAGTTCTATATAAAATAATAGGATGCCTAATCCTCTGCTCATTCCTGTAATGTTTGCTGAATTCAAATGACCTCCAATGGAAGGCCAGCTCCAGCATGCACTGCAGTGCCTGTTGGTCAAGATGTCAGACCTCAGTTCCTTGAGTCCTAGCATGGCTACCATTTTGATAAACAGCCTCCTTAATGTAGCCTGTGGTCTTCATCCAGTAGCTCACTCATAATCCCCTGTAAGAAAATCTTGATGGGAGTGTTCTGTTGCCTATATAGCATTTATGTCATGGAATTAACACCCATCTTTACTCAGTCATGCCAAGTGATATGCACATTGAAATTAGCACTCACAAATACCTGCTTGAGCTAACAGGGTAACATGCTGCCCCTGATCACCTGTCCTGGAATTCTAAGATATTATTTACAAGTACTTTGTCTCTGTATTGGGCCCTAGCCATGTACTATGTTAATTTACTTCACTATTTTTGTTGATGGTGAGTGGCTTGAATCCCATGCTCTCCCCCTTAGGAGTTTGTCCCCCCATTTCTGCAATTTGCCTGGCTCCAGTGGTAGATTCTAAGGCTAGCATGCAAACTTCAGTTTCCCAGGATGCAGCATGATATTCTGCTGCTATGCCACTGGGCCAGCCTTTTGTAACCTTGTTGTAATACGTTTATATACCAGTTCCATCATTTACTTTCTTAAAGAACTGCTGACACCTTAAAAAAAACTTTGAAAAATATAATAATTAGGTACAATTCAGCTTCTATTCCATATATATTATAAAGATTCCTCCTCCCCAGTATTTATTACTAAGAACATTTGCAAGAATATATGATCTTTATCCTTCAGGGTTCATATGTCTCTATAGCTGACTCCCTATTTCAAGTCACAATACTCTGTTGTGATGTCACAGTCTGTTGCCATGGGAGTAACTGTGATATCACAAGCAGTGCATTATGACCTCAGGTGGGGAGACAGCAACAGAAATAGAAGAACTCTTCAGGAGCAAAGATCCTGTTTTCATGCAGATGACCCCAGTAATAAATAACGGGGAGGAGGAATACAAAACTAATGTGAAATACAAGCTGGACTGTATCTATATATTATGTTTCGGTAAAGTTCTCCTGAAGGCATCAGCTGCTCTTTAACCACTACACAATAAAGCTGAATATTGTTGTATATTAAAACCAATGTTGATTAACACATTTCATTTCCCCTTGTCATTGTTTGCAGAGTATAAAAGAGATCTACTGTCTGAGCCAGGGAAGCTGCTCCTTTACAACTGTGAAACTTCAAAGTCTGGGCCCTCCAACCTGTCATTCTTTGTTGAAGTTGATTACTATTACTAATACAGTAATTATCAGAAAATGCACATTAAGAAACTTTCATTGTACCTAGAAACTCTTGTCAAGTAATTGAAGGTAAATTTGAAAATCTTTTCTGAGTGACTTAAGCATTTGGCTCAAATTGTCTATGTGTTCCATGGTTTTCACTAATGGCATTTTTGATAAAAGTGGATATCTTCTTGACAGCATGATGGGTAGGGAAATAACCCCAATAATCCTTTCCTTCAGGCAGTAAAGTTATGGATAAACTCCATAATGAGACCACAATGTTGCAAAGGCACATTAGCTAATTGAGAGTCTGTTTTCATTGTTCAGATTCAGTCCCATGGAAAAACGGCACATATTTGCGCTCTGCATCACCTCTGTTTGTAATGTTCTATTTTCCAGATTGCCTTGGTGATAATTAAACTACAGCCTACATCATCATGCATTGATGAGTAACCTCTTTAAGGTGTATTGATCCAATTATTACCATTTCCGACAAAGCTTAATTCTGAATTACTGTTTCATAATAGTGAAGACACATGCGTCACAATAGAAGCCTACTCATCCAGAATTGATAATAACTGCCATATATTTTCCATGCGCAATGTTGTACTTTGGATTTATTGTTTTAATTCTGTTTATTTTGTTTGGCCAGTATAGGGCTCTGAATCAGATTTTTTTCTAAGCTGTCCCTTGTGGTAGTATGATAAACATAATATCCAAAGGTGTACAAGCACAATACCAAATAACATAGACAGGACTAGAAAGAAATAAAAAATTAAATCAAAACTGTTAATAAGCAAGACAGTATTTTATGTATTCAGCTTTCAATGTTGGAGATGGGTCAGACCTGCAAAGCCCACCAGACCTAGAGCTAGTTCAGATCTGGCTAATGTCATGTATCTCAGTAATAAAAATACTAGCCTATTGCACCTAAGTGTGTTTGAGCAACACCACTGCAGAAAGCAGGCAATGTTGTCAAATAATAAGCTTATTGCTTTTCTCAATTATTTCAATCATGGGAAACTAAAACTTAGAGTAGCTACTTAAACAAAAGGGGCATCATAAATACATGATTAAAATGAGAATACCACTAGAATCACAATTTCAGACTTTGGACATTACTCTAAAAATGTGTAAAAAAAAAAAAAGTGAGCATGGCCAACCTGGTGAGGATGGCTTTAATGCACTCTACCTCCATTTGGGGGGCCTAGGGTTGGGAGGTAATCAAAGGGCAAATTTTATCATTACCTTTAATCCAAGATCACATGAGGATCAAGATATTATCAACATTCACTCGGCCCTGCTTAAGTTAGATCTAGAACTCACAAATAGGTGCACTCCTAAGTGCAAGTACTTGGAGAAAGAAATACAGCTGAAATCTCTTTTTACAGGAAGAAATACACAAACTACTGAGGCTAAAAATGGAGGAAATCTTTCACTACTAGTTTCTATCTTGTGCTTTAGTGCAAAACGCACAGTAATTAATGTGCAGTAAACAAAATGCAAATACCAAATGCTCCTTCATCATGTATAAAATTCATAGCAGGAGCTGATAAAATAGTAATTTTGAACTTTCTGAAATTGTGTACAGTCACTGCTGTGCAGCAGGGAGGTCATATAAGATGGACTCTACAGTAAGTCCCTTCAGTCATTAAAATACTATGTTACTATATATAGGCTAAGGATATAAGCAAGTGAAGTTCTCCATATGCTTGAAACAAAGAAAATTGTACACTGGGTGAAACAGCATTTAGCATACTTTAGCTGTACCCAAAATCTGGAATGTATGTCTGGACTACTTGAAATGTGTAGGAAGCCCTGAACAGTTCATATTGGCTTTGTGCACTATAAGCATCTAAACAAGCCTTACAACTGTTGCATGGTACAAAAGGTCACAACTGTCTATTAAGTGAAGTGATGCGCTCATTTGTTATACTCTATGACCTACCTAGCAGTCATTACCACCTCTTATTTATAGCCTGTCATCTACTGTACCATAGTCAAGAAAAAAATTTAGCATGCTGTGTAATTGTATAAACATAGGAAGAGAATTTGCTGGCAGATAAGGAATGCTTGACCCACCCAATCTGCCCATTATTCCCTACCTTCTACAGTATCACTGCAGAACCTACTTCATCTCTAGTTATTTCTCTCTCCATCTGTTCCTTTCCATGAAGATTCCCTTATGTCTATCCCATGCCTTCTTAAATCTCACCACAGTTTCTGTCTCTACCACCTCTGCTGGAAGGCTGTACCAAGCATCCACCAATCTTTCTGTGAAGAAGTACTGTAATTCCTCACACCTCTCTTGAATCAAACCCCACCAGCTTTATAGTATGTCCCCTTGTTCTTGAGCTCCTTTTTATCTGAAAAATATTTCCCTCTTGTACCTTATTTACCCCTATGAGGTATTTAAAGCTCTCTATCATATTCCTGCTCTCCCTTCCCTCTTTTGGGGTGTACACATGAAAGTCCTTTAGTCTATCCTTGTAGGGCTTTTGATGTAGACCGTGCACCATTTAAGTTGCCTTTCTCTGTACTGCCTCCACTCTATGTCATTTTGGAGATGTGGTCCCAGAACTGGACATAGTACTCTAGGTGGTGTTTTATCAGCAATCAATTCAGAGGCAACAGCACTGCTTTCTATCTGCTGGTAATTCGCCTCCATCTGCATCCTAACATTCCAATAACCCTCCAAGCCACCTTATTACACTGCTTGACCACCTTTAGGTCATCCAATATGTTTTCCTCCATGTCTCTTTCCTGATTGCTGGTCATCAGTTCCACTACACCCATTTTGTAGTCCACCCCAGGGTTTTTGTGCCCTAAGTGCATTATTTTGCACTTTTTTGCATTGAAACCCAGCTACCATACCCTTCACCGCTCCTCACATTTTCCCAGGTATCTGCTCATCCTTTCCACTGCCAACCTCAGAGTATCCATACTATTGCAGATTTTGCTGTTATCCTCAAAGAGGCAGACCTTTCCTTCCAGCTTCTTTGCAATGTCGCTTATATATTAAATAGGATAGGTCCCAGCGCTGATCCCCGAAGCACCCTGCTGGTCACCCTCACTTCCTCAGAGTGAACTCTTTACTACCACCCCCCTGTTGCCTATCTCCTAACCAATTACTTACCCAGTTTACCACCATTGGAGCCACCCCTAAGCTACACAGCTTGTTTACTAGTCTCCTGTGTGGAATGGTGTCAAAAGCCTTACTAAAATCAAGGTAGACCACATCCACCACTCTACCTTGATCCAAGTCCTTGGTCACCCAGTCAAATAAATCTATCAGATTCATTTGACATGACCTCCCAACCCCATGGGTCCATGCTGCCTCAGGTTTTGTAATCAATGAGATTTGAGATATTCCACAATCCTTTTCTTCAACAGTGATTCCATAACTTTTCCACCACCGATGTCAGGCTGACTGGTCTATGAATGCCTGCCTTCTCCCTCCTACCACTTTTGTGAAGTGGGATTACATCTGCCCTCCTCCAGTCCTCCAGAGACACTCTCATTTTCAGTGAACTATTAAATAGGACTGTCAGAGGTGCAGCCAGTACCTCCCTGAGCTGCCTTGATATCCTTGGATTCACCCTGTTTGCTTTGTCCATTTTCAGATTAGCTAGTCCCTTCAGAATTATCTCCTGTGAAAAAAGGACTAGTGTCACCTCCCCTCTCCAAAGGTCCTGTTACTTGTTTGTGGTCCTCTTCCTCTGTAAGCGCTAAACAAAAGTTCAGGATGTCTGCCTTTCCTGATCCCCCTCTGCATAGTCCACCTTTCCTTTTTAACCTTACAATCCCTCCCCAGGTCTTCCTCTTTTTCCTTACATACCTGAAGAATGTCTTGTCCCCTTTTGTTACCACCTGGGCTATTCTTTCTTCAGTTTGCACCTTCACACTCCTTACTGCTTTCCCTGCTTCTTTTTGACTCCCCTGATACACCTCACTGTCCTCCTCTCTGTGTGTCTTCTTGTACCTTCTGAATGCTACCCTTTTAGCCATTACCTTTTCGACCTCTTCTTTTGAGAACCATAGCTGTTTATTTTTCTTCATGCTTTTGCTCACTTGCTTGATGCAGTGGTTTGTTGTCTTCACTATGCGCCTTTAAGAATCGCCCACTGTTTCACCACCCTACCCAGGTCATCCCTGAGGCATTTACCCATCTTTATAAAATCTGCCCTTCTAAATTCTGGGACCCTTGCCCTTGTGTGGTTCAGTTCCACAACCATCCTCAAATTAAACCACACTGTATGGTGATCACTGGTCCCTAGGTGGGTACCCACTTTGACATCTACAACACTGTTTCTGTTAATGAATACCAGGTCCAATATTGACCCCTCGCAAGTGGGTTCACTGACTAGTTGAATGAGGATCACCCCTGCAGGGAATCCAGGATGTCCCTGCTTCTTGCTGATGTTGCAGATGGGAGGCTCCAGTCTACATCCAGCAGACTGAATTCCCCCCACCTTGCCCGTTTCTGCCATCTTGCAAATGGCTTCCACCAGTACATTATTCAAATTCTCCCCTTGTGCTGGAGGTCTGTATGTCATGCCAGTGCCATTAGTGGCTCCATTTCCTGTTTCCAGGGTGATCCACAGTACCTCTGCCCCTGAATTCCCTCCATCTCCATCACTTTTATGCTTTCTCTCACATAAAGCACCGCACGCCCTCCTTTCCTTCCCACCATGTCCTTCCTGAACACAGTATACTTTGTAAGACATAACCGTGACCCTCTATGTAACTAATGTAAAAGTTAAACCTTCTTTCCAATGGGACCAGTTCCGTCCAGACTCCTGTTATTTGTCTCAGTATATGATTTTTCCCCATGGCTCTAACAGTGCTGAACACCCAAAAGTGGTTTCAGTCCCTCCCCACGGTGGCAACACACAACCATGACACTGTGTGTCAATTCCCTGCCTGCTCTGTGAACAAATAACTGATGTAATTCCTCAGATCCACCATTAGCACTTCTTCACTATTGCTCCAGGTACTGTATGCCCAATGTAAAGAAAGGTTCTGCCAGCACTGGCTACTTACAGTTAATTAGCTTCAGTTTGTTAAACGAAAGTACATCCACAGCCACAAAGTTGAAGCAGGAGCAAGAATGCTAAGGTGCCAAAAACAGCGCAATTTTTATTTTCAAGTACGCATACACAGCACTCCAACTGCTTCCATATGACTTCTCCCCCTCTCTTACAATAAGCTTTCTTAAGTAAAAAATATTCACTGTATGCCCAATGCTGAGGGGGTCTGGAGGGTAGACAATAGATTATTAGCACCTCATCTGACAGCATGGACAGCTGGTATTGCAGGTTCGCTTAGTCTTCTATGGTAGGCAGTTTTACAATGTGGGTCCTATGGCAGCAGTTATAAAAACTGTTTTTGTCTGTCATAGGCAGCTCTCTGACTTATTCATTTATGGTATAATTAGAGTCTATGGCACTTACATAACTGATATACTGTACGTATACAACATATAAGTGAAACATTTGCTGCTGTTTATGCTAATAGTGTTTCAAATGTCACTTTAGGGCCTTCCTCAAAATAGGTGATGCCCCTTGAATAGCTGCAGTTATCTCGGTGCTAAACATGTTAAAACATAAAGAAAAACACCTGGGAAAACTATTACCCTAATTTGTATCATAAAACCCTGTGAGAACTGCTTTGTAGTTGGTCACTGTAGGTTCAGATATGGGATTAGAATTTTAACTATAAAAACAACCATTTTAAAAAGTACAAACATTTTAGTTTAACCATAGCTTTACAGCTCTCCAGAAATTTAGTTTTCATTGCCCTAGAAAGTGGGTGATGCCGAGGTGCAAGTGAGCCAAGGAGTATTAAACTGCTTCTACTTTCTTTGTTTATACTGTATGCTGGGTTTCAAAAAACACTTGGAGTTTACAGGTATAACCTGCCATTTTAGTCTTGTGTATTGTGGTATATCTGTGCACTTTACCAAAGTGGCACAAGAACATTTTATTACAACCTTCTTTTTGTGCAGGAAAAGCTAAAATTTATCACTGGTGAAAATTCCTTGTTTGACCAGCTATTGCTGGCAATTGCTGATTTAACAGCAACTGTTACTTTTTTTTTTTTTACTTTTTCTTGAAAATGTTTTCAAACAGTACAGCAAAAAAGCAAACACATACTATTAAAAATACACCAAACACTACAAAGTAAAAAAAGAATTGTACAATAAGATAATACACATAGAGCACCACAAAAGGATACAATTCCAGCTCTATTGACCCTATATATCACAGCACACAGGTGGTGCTACAGATCTCTACAACATGGTGGGAAGCATAACGAGGGAGCTTAATATAAAGGACAGAGGTTAAAGTACCTCCAATCAGCACATTGTCAACATCCACCCATCCCATTCAGGATGCCTGCGTGAAGGTGATAATTGAAGACCAGAGGAACTCTTTGACAACTTGACCACATGGCACCTCCAGACCAGAGATTCCCATAAGTGGAAGATACATACCACCATTATAGGTGCCCATGGCCACTAATCCTGGTCTGTAACCTAGATTAGGAGCATGATAAAGGACCCAGTGAATGCAGGGAGGATGTCAATGGGCCAGACAATGATGCATAACGGTGCCTGAGCACCTTAGGGGGCCTTGCTCCTTAGACAAGGTACAATGCAGATCTGTTTTTCCCCCTGGTGAGGACAGATGCACAAGGAGGAGGAGATGTATGAGTCCCATGAAGGGCGATACTGTTCCATTTGCTCATATCTGATTACCTAAAGGTGGCTAGTCAGTGCAACAAGGCAGTTAGGAGGGTAATGGGATGCTGGGGTGCATAGGGAGAGGTATCATCAGTTGAAAGAAGGAGGTAGTGTTGCTTCTGTAGATCACTGGTAAGACCTCACATAGAGTACTGTGTCCAGTTCTGTAGAGTGCATCTCTGGAAGGACAATTGGCAAAGTGGAGGTGGTTCAGAGGAGGGTAACTAAAATGGTGCACGGTCTGCATCAAAAGCCCTAAAAGGAGAGACTAAAGAAACTCAATATGTACACCATGGAAGAGAGGTCAGAGAGCAAGGATGTGGTAGAAACCTTTAAATACCTTACAGGTGTAAATAAGATACAAGATGACCAAAAGGCAGGCAGGCAGTGTGACAAGGCAGTCAGGAAAATGAGTGGGATGCTGGTGTGCATAGGAAGGGGTATCATAAGATGAAAAAGGGAGGTGGCGTTGCCTCTGTATAGATCACTGTTAAGACCCCATTTAGAATACTGTGTCCAGTTCTGGAGACCACATCTCAGAAAGACATAGACAAAGTGGAAGCAGTCCAGTGGAAGGCAACTAAAATGGTGATGAGTCTACATCAAAATCCCTACGAGGCAGAGACTAAAGAAACTCAATATGTACACCCTGGAAGAGAGGGGAGATATTTTAGAGACTTTACATACCTCACTGGGGTAAATAAGGTAGAGGAGAAAAGTATTTTTTCAGAAAAAATGGTGTTTAAGAACAAGGAGACATGCTATGAAGCTGAGGGTGGGGGGTAGGTTCAGGAGAGATGTGAAGAAGTACTTCTTCACAAAAACAGTGGTGGATTCTCAGAATAGCCTTCCAGCAGAGGGGAGGGGAGCAGAAACAGTGGTGGGGTTCAAGAATGCATGGGACAGGCAAAAGGGAATCTTATTTTAAAGGAAGGGGGAAGGAGAAAGCGCTAGAGCTCAAGTAGGGTCTGCAGTGTTACAGTAGGTAGGGAAAAATGAGCAGACTAGATGGGTCAGTCAGTCCTTATCTGTCATCACATTCTATGTTTCTAGAGGCAAGGATGGATAGGCATGTGAAAAGGGTAAGTTCTGCCATAGTGTTGAGCCATTCCTGGGTGGAGGGAATGTCAGTGGTGTGCCTGCATTACAAGTATAGTGTTTTGGCTTCCAGCAGGACTGAGATCAGCCAGCAACATTCATGCTGAGGAAGTAAGATATTAGGATCTGTGAAGCCTATGAGCATCAACTGGGGGGTGGGCAATGAAAGGTTTGGAGGCCAATAACTTTGGCACATGAAGTCTGCATATCCTTCCAAAATCTCGTAACAAGTGATCAAAACCAAAGAACGTGGGCTAAGTGGGCCGCTGCTGCTCTGCATCTCCAGCACTTGTTGTTTGACACGAGGCCTGTTTGATGGAGTGTGGTGGTTGTCCTGTGCCATATGTGGAGAACTGTGTTCTGGTTCAGCCTATCTCTGCTGTCTGACTCCAAACACACCATATGTGGCAGGAGCCAGAACCTCCTCCACTGCATTTTAAGCATGGGGACACTGAGAAAGGATCCCAAAGTTTTCTGGACTTTTGGAACTGGTCCAGTATGGCTTCCCTGGTAGCAGCATATATTTGTCCAGCCCTACCCTGTTTGAAATGCAACCATGAATAGTTTTGTGTTTACTCCTACTGCACATTTCAGCAGGGAGGGTGGTGGTGGGGAGTGAGTTTCTAATCTAAAAGTATTTCCGGAATCAACTTTTCATGATAGGGTTTCATACTATGGTAAAAATTACAGCATTAGACATAAGACCACAATATGCTACCACCTCACTAACAGTGGTAGTAGTCTGCTAAGTTACAATAATCCATGTATCTAGCTAGCCTAACCTTAGATGCTTTATTATTGTCACCTGAAATTATTTCCTCTGGTAGCGCTTTCCAAACTTCCACCCCACATGGTGTGGAGAATCGTTTCTTTTTGGTGTCTTAAAATAATGAGTACAGAGCTGTTTGTTATGTTCATAGTTCCCAGGCTGTATGCTTTGTACAACAGACCAAGTTATACCATTAATTCCCCATTATTTAGTATAGTGTAGTATAGTAAAAGGTCACCCCTCATCCTCCTTCATTGCAGAATGTGTAGACCCACAGGCAGGATATATTTTGTACTCAGATTCTGGAAAGCTGTGCAACCCCGAGGAAAGAGAACATCAGCTAATCATTCTAAACCTGCAATTTGCCAGGTTGGCAGGACTAGTGGAGCCCCTCCAACCAAAACTAAGAGATTGTTGTTAAGCGGGGCTAAAGCAGTAGGCATCAGAGTTAGCTTAGTCATCGTGCTCAGAGAGCACCATACAGAACACAGATGGCTAGACGGATCCATGTTTGGAGCCATAGCAATAATAAAGCAATACAGTAAACGTGAAATAATTGGCTCACAAACACTGGTACTACCAATAAAAGACCAGGATGTGGCCCTAGGATAAAGAGCAAATAATTGATTTGTGCAAAAAGATAAGTTAACAGCACTCACCACTGCAATCCAGCTTTGGACAAGTGTAGTATTTGCCCTTTATCCTACTACCACATCCTGGTCTTTTATTGGTACCAGTGTTTGTGAGTCGACTGTTTCCTGCAGGCCAGACAGATCAAGGGCAGGCAATAACTTTTCACAATGGGTGGTACTTCTCTTGATGGTAATCTTACTGCAAAAATCAGGTCAGTAGTCAGACAGTACAATGCTTAAGCAATACCATTAAATAACATTGTGGAACCACAGGTTTTGATGGTGGATTTTGACAGAATTTAGTACTGGGGAATTGAAGCTACAGATTAGACACCCATAGAGGTCAGCAGGCAAGCCACACCCACTAGCTTTAAGTTTTAAATTTTTCTTTTTTACATCCTATTATTTTTCTTTTTGTCCTTTTGTTTTCTTATTTTTATTTTTGTCTAAATGCTGCAGATTAAAAATGTAAATGCCTGGTTAACATGATTGATTGATTAATTGATTCATTGATTTCACTGGGTCACTGATGAACTGGAAGCACAAGAATAATGTATAAATGAATCATTGAAATGCTCCAGTGGAACGAGCAAGGGCTGCCGGGGTTCGGCAGGGGTGAGAGAGGATGGAGCATCTGGAGGACTGCTCTCCTCTCTCGGGGAGGGAAGGCATGTTGTCCCACCTCTTGATCACCCTCTAGTGGAGGCTGAGGGGTGATGCAGGCTTGGGGGGCAAGGAGCTGACTGGCGTGGTGTGCGCGTGCCCCCACATGCGTGCGAAGTGCCTAACATGCCAGAGAGGCATAAAAAATGGAAAGTGGTGGCTGGAAGGCTCTATGAGCTCTACGACCTTATCCCGCTAGCTCACTGTGGCAGCCTTTCCTGGATTTGGATTGTGCTCCAGGGAAGATGCTCTCTTTCCCGGCCCCACCATGGGGGGGTAATCCATGAGGGGTCTCGGGGGTGGCTGTGGCGCTCGGGCCGGCGGGCAGGTTGAGCAGGGATGGAATTCCTGCCCCACAGTGCACCCGGTCGGTAAATATATGGAGGAAAAAAAAGAAATGCTCCAGTGAATCTCATCTTTGTGTTTTCCTTTTATGGTCATAACAGTTAAGGTAACATGAGTAGGCATTCCCTTATATACCCAGGTTTAGATTACCAGGTTTGTTCTTTCAGTCACCCTATTTTCACCAGAATTCTAGCATACTGCAAGTCTACAAGACACTTCTTAGCCTTTCTAGGCACCTGTTACTTATATACTGGTTTATATATGGCGGTACCTATCTAGTGGGTTAAAAGAGGCAGCGGTTGGGAGGATTTGGAGGAATAGGATCATGTACAGGCATCAGGATAATGGGAAAAGGGTGGTGTGCTGTAGTGGTTGTGGGGTGGCAATTTTCCTGGGGATGATGTGGGAAACAGGGAACTGTCCAGTGTGCAGGAGCCTGGAGCATCTAAGGGCAGAAGTAAAGCAGCTCAGATGGGAGCTGAAGAGGATGGAGTGGAGAGTGAGGGGCGCAGAGGAGATATATGCAGATGGGAGTTACTCAGGGGAGCAAGGTCAGTAGGCAGAGGAAGGGGGTAGGGAGGTTCACCCAGGATCTGGGGGAACCCCTACCTTGGAGAGCCAGGGATCCCAGGGAGGGTGGATGGCAAGTGGTAAGGATAAGGGATGGGACTGCAAGGGTTGCAACAGGAGTGGGAGCATTCAGAGAGTTGCCTTTAAAGAACAGATTTCACCCACTGTCTCAATGTGAGGAGGGAGGAAAAGGAGGTGGGGAGAGTGGCGGGGAAGAGGTTAAGTTAAGACAATGGGGTTGGGGTAAGCAGGATGGGGAGGTAGGACTGTACAAAGTAGTCAGGTTGGGCAAAGAAGAAGGAACATAGAGACTGTAGTGTGGGGTTGGGGAAGGGGAAGGGGAAGGGAGAGGGTAGTGTGATAGAAGGAGAGGGGGAAGGAGATGGTGTGTATGGGTGGCCAGAAAGGGAAGGACATGGATCGGGGTGGGAAAAACAGAAGGGGGATGAGTAGAGGCAGTAGAGGTGTCAGTCAAGCAGGGCTTAGAGAGAATAAGGGTGGGATGTTAACCAGGACAGAGACAGAACAGTTAGGTGGGGGAGGAACTTGTATGTCAGGCATAACAGGAGGGGATGGAGGCAGGAATGAAGGGGCAGAAGGGTTTTAATCCAAGGGGATGTCATTATTAAGGGTATTCACTGGGGAAGGAAGGGGACCCAAATGCAGGTAAGAAGGTGGTTTGCATGCCAGGGATGACAGCGGAGAGGGTGTGCCCAAGAATTGAAGAGTTGGTCAGGGAGGTTGGAGGGGAAACCAGTCATAGTTATACACCTATATACAAACAACCTAGCCAGGGAGAAGATAGGGGGAGTGCAACAAAGATTCAGGATGACAGGAAAAACCGATAGGGAAGTAGTCAGACTATTGGCATTCGCAAAGATGTTGTTAGTACTGAGAGCCAGCATGGTCATAAAGAAAAGGATAGCAGAATTCAATGACTGGCTGAGTGAATGGTGCAAGGAGGAAGGGTATGACTGCATTGGGTACTGGGGAAGACCTGGTCAAATAAAGCACTTTTTGCACAAGACTGACTGCACCTCAGTAGCAGGGGATTGAGGGTCCTCAGGGACAAGCTAGGGGGCAACATAAATCATAAGCTATTACCAGTAGAGGTGGACTGGAGGGTAGAGATGGAGGGGGATAGAAGGGGTTAGCAGTGGGGGGCACAAGCAACAGGGAGAAATGAGAAAGACAGATGGGAGAAGAAGGACCTAGGTCCAGACTCTTGGTGGAGGTGGTGTCCCTGAATGCACAAAGTCTTGGAAACAAGATGGATGATCTGCAGGCACTGTTGGCAGAGAGGGGGGAGTGGACACTGCAACAGTCACTGAGACATGGACCACACCAAACCATGACTAGGACCTCTAGATCCCTGTGCATAAATTATACAGGAGAGACAGGGTGGTAGAAAAAGTCAGGAGAGGGGTGGTGGTTTACAACAGTGAAGGTGTAACATGTTCAAAGGAGGAGTTGGAAAAGGAGAGGGCAGAAGCAATGTGGATTCAACTACTATCTAATAGAAGGAGGAAGGTGAGGTTGGGGGTGGTTTACAGACCACTCAACCAGGAGAAAGAAAGAGACAGGGAACTGAGCTCACAAATATTGACTGCTGCAGAGAAGGGAGTGGTAGTAATGGTGGGAGACTTAAACCTGCCCACGGTGCACTGGAGGGTACCAGCCATGACCTGCATCAGGAGTCAGATAATCCTAAATGCCCTGCTTAGTGGGTTCCAAACTTTGGACATCAGAGAACCCACCAGTGAGGGGGCAATCCTTGATCTGACGAATGGGGAGCACATCCAGGATATAACAGTCGAGAATCCCCTGGGTGGACGTGACCATCACACAGTGTGGTTCCAGTTGGACATGGGAAGGGAAAAGGCCCCTAACTAAGACTAAAATTCTGGATTTTAGAAAGGCAGATTTCAGAAAGATGATCAAGTTGCTTAGGAGTCAGCTGGTAAACATTCAAGGGGATATGGGGTAGATGAAAAGTGGTTCATCATCAAGGAAGGAATAACAGCTGTCACGGAGAAGTGTATTAGGCTCAAGGAGAAAAACTCCAGGGACAAAGCACCCAGCTAGTTTAGTACTGAGGTCACCCAGGCAGAAAGGGACAAGAGGTCAGCCTACAAGAAATGCAGGAGCACCAGGAGAAAGAAAGACAGGGAGGATAACCTGAAGATGGCTAGCGTAGTAGGTAAGGTAGTCTGGAAGAGTAAAGCTCAGAAGAACGAAAGGCAACCAAGGGCAGCATTGAATAAAATAATAAAAATGAGAAAAACGTACAGGATCAAGCCATCCATGGAAATATATGAAGACCAAAACACAACTGGTTCAAATGTGCTTTCCTCCTAAAGCTCAGAAGGAACTGCAACTAGCTGAGGGAATTAAGAACGAGAAGAAGGCCTTTTTTTGCTATATTAACAAGAGAAGGGACAAAAAAGATGGGGTAGTCAGGCTCAGAAAAGGGGATGGATGAGTGGAGGAGAATGGGGCAAGGCAGAAGTACTAAATGAATACTTCTGTTGTCACTAGGAAAAATGATGGACTGGTGCCACTAGGGGGAAGGAGAGGAACGGAGTGAAGGCCAGGATCACAAATGTGGTGATAGAGGTGGATAGAATGAGGATAGGGCTGCTAGCATTGAGGATTGACAAATCCCCAGGCCTGGATGGCATGCACCCTAGGGTACTGAAGGACTGGTGGAGGAGCTTGCAGATCCATTGGCTGGCCTCTCCAATAGTTCACTGGAGTCAAGTGTGGTACTGCAGGACTGGAGAATGGCACATGTAGTGTCCCTCCATAAGAGTGGTCCCAAGGACGACCCAGGGCATTACAGACCAGTCAGTCTGATCTCAATCATGTGCAAGCTCATGGAGACCATACTTAAGGAACGTTTTGTAGAGTATCTGGATAAACATGGTCTCCAGGATTTGAAGCAGCCTGGGTTAATGGGAGTTTTTTTTTTTTTCAAATGAATCTGATTGACTTATTTGACCGGGTCACTAAAACAGCTGACAGGGGCCAAAGAAACATAGAAACATAGCAAGTGTTGGCAGATAAGGACCGCTAGGCCCATACAGTCTGCCTGTAAGTCCTGTATTTGATTACAGCTTTTGACACTCCTCCCACTTAATCTCTATGGTTCCCCTATGCCTGTCCTATGCATGCTTAAATCCAACCACAGTGCTCGCTCCCACCACCACCTCCCCTCACCTCCCACCACCTCCTGTGGCAGACCATTCCATGCATCCACCACCCTCTCCATGAAGAAAAATGTCCTCATATTCCCTCTTAACCTGCCACTTTCCAATTTTATGTCATGCCCCCTAGTTCTTGTACTTCTCCTATACTGGAAGATCCCCCCCCCCCCCTGTTTAAACCCCTGAGGTACTTGAATTTTTTTATCATGTCCCCTCTCTCCCTCTTCTCCTCCAGTGAGTACATATTGAGGTCCCTTAATCTCTCCTCATAAGTCTTGTGGTGCAAGCCCTGTACCATCTTAGTCGCCCTTCTCTGAACTGCCTCTAGCCTGTTAATGTCCTTTCAAAGCTACGGCCTCCAGAACTGCACAAAGTACTCCATGTAATGTCTGACCAAGGTTTTGTATAACGGCATCACTACCTCACACCTTCTTCTGGTGATACCCCTTGCTATACAGCCCAGCATGCCACTGGCCCTCCCTGCTGCCTTTGTGCTCTACTTTGACATTTTCAGGTCATCTGAAATAGTAACCCCAAGGTCTCTTTCCTCTTTGGTAACTGTCAGCAACTCCCCCCTAATCATATAGCTCTCCCCAGGGTTATTGTGTCCCAGGTGCATAATTTTGCACTTTTATGAATTAAACGTCAGTTGCCACTCTGCAGACCATTTCTCAAGCTTCCCTAGGTCCCTCCTTATTTTCTCCACCCCTTCAGGAGTATCCACCCTGTTACAGATCTTTGTGTCATCCACAAACAGGCAGACCTTTCCTTCCAGCACTTCTGCAATGTCACTGATGAAGACATTGAACAGAACTGGTCCAAGGACTGATCCCTGAGGTACTCTGTTGGTCACCCTTCTCTCTCCAGACTGTACTCCATTTACCACCACCCTCTGTCTCATGTCAGTTAGCCAATTCCTAACCCAGTTTACCACTTTGTCTCCAATGCCTAGATTACCCATCTTGTCAACCAGCCTCCTAAGTGGGACTGTGTCGAAGGCTTTGCTGAAATAGTGGTAGGCTACGTCTACCATGTCCCCCTAATTTACTTCCTTCATCACTCAGTCGAAGAAGTCTGTGAGATTTGTCTGACATAACCCACCCACAGTGAATCCATGTTGCCTAGGGTGCTGGGCATCGATGGCTTCTAGATTTCCCACTATCATTTCCTTACGTAGTGCCATGCCTTGACAGTGTGAAGCGCCAGAAATCCTCTTATTTTAGCTTTAGCCCAGTAACCTTTAAGCAGGTTGAAGACCTACTACTGTCACTGGACATTAAGAAAAGCACTGGCACCGATCTCCTAGAATCCCTATTCTTGAAAATAGGTTACTATCACCTGACCGTCCCCATTAAGCATCTTTACAATCTATCCTTAGCACTAGATGACCTACCAGCAATCTGGAAAATTGCACATACTATCCCCCTTTTTAAGTCTAGGGATACATGCGAGCTTAACAACTACCAGCCAATTTCACTGATTCCCATCCTATCAAAACTACTAGAAAAGTTAGTTAATAACCAATTGAGAGATTTCCTGGAAGCTGAAGACTTTCTTAACAACATACAGTCAGGCTTCAGACCAAAACATAGCATAGTATCCGCCCTAGCCAAAGTAACTAGTGATTGTCAAAACTTCTTGGAATCAAAAAAGTACATCTATGCACTGTTTCTAGACTTAAGCAAGGCTTTCAATATCGTCGATCACGGCCTACTTTTGACCACCTTGCGTCACCTCGGTCTTGACATTACTGCTATGAAATGGTTCTGTTGTTACCTTACTAACAGAATGCAACAAATCGAAGCTCAAGTGGACCTTTCCCCACCTAAAATTCTTCCATGAGGAGTGCCACAAGGATCTATCCTGGGTCCTATTCTCTTTGCAATCTACATCAATAATTTAGACTCCAAGGTTCATATGGCAAAGGTGCATTTCTTTGCAGATGACACTGTGCTATACACTGCTAGTTCCTCCCCTGAGCTTGCATATAAGGAGTTACAGAATGATTTTGACATTCTTCAACATGACCTTCTACATCTTAAACTGCTCCTTAATGCTATGCTTATCCCCTCCCAAACGCACTCACCACCCACGACTATTCAAAGCCATATGATCTTCACCCTACTTGACAAGCCAATGGAAATGGTGGACAGGTTTATATACTTGAGATTTTGGCTACCCAGAAAGCTTAATTTCATAGTTCATTTGGATGAATTGGCTAAAAAACTGAGACAGTGTCTGGGTGTCTTTTATCGCATTAGACACCTTCTCACTCTCGAGGGAAAGCTGAACCTAGTCAAATCTACATTTCTCCCCCTCTTAGATTATGCTGGCATTCTGTATAGCCACTGTCCTAAATCAGCTCTAACTAAACTTGACACCCTTTACCATCGGGCTTTGAGATTCATCTCTAATGCTCCTCTAAACACCCACCATTGTTTGCTCTATGCGATGATAGGCTGGACTTCCCTGACTAGGAGGCAGAGAAACACGTGTCTTTGGATTCACAGAGCAGTTACTAATAAACTTCCCTCATATATCTCCAATCTCTTTACGTGAAGATCGGAGTCTCATGGCTTGAGGCACTACTCACTTGTAATGTTCAAAGTCCCTAAAATCAGAACTTGACATGGCGCTACAGCTATCACTTTTGCTCTTCCATCCCTTTGGAATGCTCTGCAGAAGTCTCTAACGCTTATCACCATTCTGTGGCTATCTACCCTTAAGTCCCTGCTATCATCTGCTCTGAAGGAAAATTGTACTTGCCATTGCTAATTACTCAAAGCAACAGTTGGCAACTCCCCTCACTTGGATAGTTATCCCATCTCTTGCACTTCTCCTACATCCCTACTACTGCCCCTTCACTCCCTCCCCTCATTCCCTCACCCTTCAGTGTATTGTGCTGCATATGTATTTTCTGGTTGCTATGCCTATGCAGCTGTAATATGAGTAACTTTGTATCCATCCTATGACATAATATATGTACTTTGTAAAATGTATGCGTAAGCTGTCAGGTGGTGCCATGTGGTGCCACAACCTACCGAAGTCTTGACTTTTTACTTGTAGATGCAATACTGTGTATATGCCTTGTCTGTATTGTTCCCATTACCATTGTATTGTAGATATTACTATGCCATCCAGGACCATCTTGTAAATGAGCTTGCTCAAAGGTTTACAGCCTGGTTAAATAAAGTTTGATTGATTGATTGCCTCCATGATCTTCCCCACTACCAAGGTGAGGTTGGCAGGCCTATAGTTGCCCGCCTCCTTCCAGCTGGCTGATTTGTGAAGAGGGATGACATGTGCCCTCCTCCAATCTTCTGTCACCACTCCTGTGTTAAGTGACTCGGCAAACAATGCTGCAAGAGGTTCTGCTAGCTCTCTTCGCAGCTCCTGTAGTATTCTTCGGTGTATGCCATCTGGTCCCATTGCTTTCTCCATCTTCAATTTAGTGAGTTCCTGCAGGACTCTCTCCCCTGTGAATGGGCTGTTGCCCACCTCTTTCCCCACTAGGCATCTGATGATCAGTTGTGGTTCCTGTCCCTCTCTCTCTTCTGTGAATACTGAACAGAAGTATTTATTCAGTATTTCTGCCTTATCCATGTCTCTCTCCTTACACTCCCCTTCCTCCCCTTTACGTCTTACAATTCCCCCCCGGTTTTCCTCCTTTCACTGATGTACCTGTGGAATGTCTTGTCCACTTTGTTTACTGTCTGCACTAAACTTTCCTCAGTCTGTGCCTTTGTTCTCCTCACCACCCTCACTGCTTCCTTTAGACACTCTTGGTACACCTCTCTTTCCTCCTCCCTTTGGGTCTCCTTATATTTCCAGAACCCTGCCCTTTTAGCTTTTACCTTTTCTGTTACCTCTTTTGAGCACCATAGTGGCCTTTTCCTTCTCTTGCCTTTTGATGCCAATCTGATGCATTTGTTTGTTACTTCCACTATGGCTCCTTTTAGGTTCTCCCACTGCTCTTCCACTCCCCCTCCTGTCCCCCTATTCTCCAGGGCACTTTTGATAATTCTCCCCATTTCAGCAAAGTCTGCCTTTCTGAAATCGAAAACCTTCGCCCTAGTGTGACCTGACTGAATCCCTGTCCATATGCTGAACCACACTATGTGGTGATCACTGGATCCTAGTTGCCCCTCCACCCAGACATCAATGATTCTTTCCCCGTTGGTCATTACTAGATCAAGAATCGCCCTGTTTCTGGTAGGATCAAGCACCAGCTGCCTGAGTCCTGCCCCTTGTAGGGAATTCAGGATGCCTCTGCTTCTGGCTGAAGCAGCTGCCTGGGTGGTCCAATCCACATCTGACATATTGAAATCCCCCTTCAGCAGAATCTCACCTTTCATTGCCATTTTGTGTATTTCATCCTCAAGGTCCCTGTTCACTTCTTCCCCCTGACCTGGAGGCCTGTATATCACCCCTGTGTGTATTGCTGTGCCACTTCCTGGTTCAAGGGTGACCCACAGTGCCTCAGCCTCCCCCTGCCTACCCTGTATCTGTGTTACCTGTATAGCCTCCTTGACATACAGGGTAACTTCTCCCCCTTTTTTGTCTCCCCTATCCATCCTAAACAGAGTATAACCTGGTATATTTACTTCCCACCCATGACTGGCAGTGTACCAGGTTTCAGTTATTGCTACTATGTCGAGATCTGCCTCAACTATCACAGCCTCGATGTCTGGGATTTTATTTCCCAGACAGCGGGCATTTGTCACCATGGCCTTCCAAGTATTACTGCCTGTCCTCCCTCCACTTCTGGATTTGGTCCCCTGCAGTTTCCTCCCATCCCTGTTAACTTTAATATGTGTCCCTGATTTATTTGCTTTTCTCCTTCTGCCTGGTCCAGGTGACCTTGGCAACATCATTCTGGTGTCTCTACCATGTGGGGGTGGGCTGCTAGAATTTGACTGTTCTTGTTGCTCCACAGCTAGTTTAAATGCTCATCAGTGAAGCATTTGAACTGTTAATTGAGGGCTGCTTTCCCCTTTCTGGACAGAAGCAGCCCATCCCCACTGTACAGGGCCACATCTTTCCAGGTAGGACCCCAATTCCCAGTGAAGCCATACCCCTGCTCACTGCACCAGGCCTTCAACCATTAGTTGAAGTTACTAATGCAAAGATTCCTATCCCCCTTCCTGCCATGGATTGGCAGCAACTCCAAAAATGTCATGAAGCTGGCTACTTTCCCCAGGCTCCCCCCAAACCTATGAAGTCCTCCTTCACCTGTTCCAAGCTAGCCCTGTCCTTGGATAGGTCATTTGTTCCTAGATGGACAATGACATCTAGCCCCTCCTCCTTGCCACTGCTTCAGTGATCCTGTGGATCTACTCCCCTTCCCTCCAAGCTGTGCCTCCTGGAAGGCACATGATCTCCCTTTCCTCCCTCCCTCCTATTTGTACCCAGATCCATTCCCTGGACAATCGAGTCCCCCATCAGGAGTAACTTCTGCCTCCTTTGGGGTTCTCTTCCTCCCATCACTGGGTCTCCCTGCTGGAGGACCCTCACATCCTCCTTGTTTTCAGCCTCAGGTTCCTTTGCAGGACTCTCCTGCTCCTCCAAAACAGTGAAGGGGTTTCTGAACTGGACTGGATAGTGGATGTGTCTCTGCCTCCCTCCCTGAATCTCCCTGAGCCCACTGTAGTCCACCCTGCCATTTGTCTGGGTGGCTGTTGTGGTCTAGGCTGGGGACGTGGTGGCCTCTGTGTGGGGTGAGGGTCTCCAGTACTCCTGCCAGCTCAGCCCAGAGACTGGTGACCTCCACCTTTGGCCCAGAGAGGTGTTTGCATATGGGGCAGCACCACAGTACCCAGAATGTTCATCTAAAGACTGCTGTACCACACCCAGAGCACTCCACCACTCCCTGCATCATCCTGAACCTGCTTACTACTACCACCCCTCCTTTTCAGTTAATTTTTTCTTTTCCTTTTCTCCCCTTTCCAACTAAATTACTCCTCTGTTTTCTTCTTCAAGCACCTTTGCTAACCTAGTTGACTGCGCTTCCCTTGTATTGCTGCCTGAGATAGGCCCTATAGAAACATAGAAACATAGAAGTTGACGGCAGATAAGGACCACAAGGCCCATCCAGTCTGCCCATATCTTGTAGGGTGCTGCCAAATGTTCCCTGTGCCTTTAAGAAGGTGTGTCTCTGTTGATGTCTATAAAGGAAGAGCACTCAGGGGAGGGTGGGAATGGGGATGAGGGGGTGTCTCCTTTCCTGTCTGTCCACAGTACAAAAACAATCAGGTACCTGGAATGTGATCCTAGATGAAGGTAGCTCAAAAGCCTCCAGAAAATTACCAACAACTGAAAGACAAAACTACCTGAGCCAATCTACTTCTGCTTCAGCACTGCTGCTATGTGAGTGAACACACAGATATTTAAACACAATTAGCTGTAAACTGATCCTAGCTGAGAGGGAAACAGAGAAGCTTCCAGAAGGTTGCTAGCAATGTCTGTTGAAATATAAATCCCAAACTCACAATAAAAATCACAAAAACAACTGTATTAAACAAATTCAGGAACTACTGCCAGGAGAAAGAACACACAAGAATGTAACACAAGTCCGGGAATGTGATACTAGCTGAGGGTAACTCAAAGACATCCAGAAAGTTTCCAACAACAGATAGACAAAGCTACCAGAACCGAGCTACTTCTGCTTCAGCACTGCTGCTGTACAGGCACTTGTGTGCCTAGTGGGCCTTACCTGGTTACCAAAGACTAAAATAAAACAATAAAATAAAAAAAAAATGTTGGAGAACACACAGGTATTTAAACAGTGGACATCCTTTACCTGGAGTTCAGCAAGGCCTTTAACTCTGTACCCCAAAAAGGTGGATCAGGAAGTTGGCAGATCTTGGGGTTGGAGTGAAATGGTCCAAATGGGTGGAAAACTGGCTGAGGGCAGGACCCAGAGAGTCATAGTGGGGGGGGGGGTGAGCTATCAGTGGGGTCCTGCAGGGCTCAGTACTCAGATCAGTGGGGTTCAGTGTCTTCATCAGTGATATTGGGGAGGCATTAAGTGCAAAATTTGCCTATTTATGGATGATACTAAGCTCTGTGGGAGGGTGAACACAGCAGAAGGAATATAAGACCTAGAGGAAGATCTGGAGAAACTGGAGAGCTGGTCTAGGATTTGGCAGTTTGGCTTCAATGCAAAGAAGTGCAAGTTATGCAGACTGAAGTCAAGAACCCCAGGACTGAGTGCAGCCTGAGAGGGGTCTGGGAATCTGCATCAGAGGAAGAAAGGGATCTGAGAGGGATGATCACTAGTAACCTAAAGCACTTCATACTGTGCAGGAAAGCAGCAGCAAAGGCAAATGAAATGTTGGGCTGCATTGCAAGAAGGATCAGCAGCAGGTGAGAGGAGGTAGCACTGCCCTTGTACAGGTCGTTAGTGAGGCTGCATCTGGAGTAGTGCATACAGTACTGCAGTACTGGTGCCCATACCATAAAAAGCACATTAACCTGCTGGAAATGGTTTAAAGGAGGGCAAAGAAGATGATTAGGGGCCTTCAGGGTAGAACGTATGAGGAGAAGTTGGATGCCCTGAACATGTACTCCCTGAAGGAGAGGAGAGAGAGAGAGAGAGAGAGACATGATTGAGACCTTTAAGTATTTGAAAGGAATAAATAGGGTGGGTAGGGAGGGCCTCTTCAAGCTTAGTGGAAACTGAAACACAGGGGGACACAGTCCCCAGTTGGGGAGAGGTTTAGGATAGAGTCTAGGAGGGATTTCTTCATGGAGAAGGTGGTGGTGGGTTGGAATGTGCTTCCAGAAGAGGTGGTTTTGTTGAAGATGGTTGGCAGCTTTAAGAGAGGCTGGGGTAGAGTTAAGGGGAAAATAAGGATCAAGGGAAGGGCACACAGAGGGGAAGGGCAAATTGGGGGCAAGGTCAGTAGCTTAAGCTGAAGACTCTGCAATACAAGCAGACTAGATAGACTAAATGACCTTCATCTGCTGGCTTCTTTATGTGTTTACATGTTCTTATACAGTATTTGATTTCAGAGAATTTATTGAAGATACAGATTGCCATACACATATGCATGATAGTGGTTCACCCTCAGTTATAAAAAAAATGCTAACACCCCTAGCAATGGGTGGCTTTCTACTGATGCTCTTCAAATTTAGCACCTTCCCTTTTTTTTCTTATTGAGAGGATTGTATTTATCAAATCCAGTAAATATGAAGTAAACTAGAGTTTACTTTTCAAATTGATGCAAGTACAGTTACCAAATTCTAAATATGAAATTATATCCAGCCAAAGTTTGTTCTGGATAGGTCTTGTCATATTAATATTTACATTTAATTAATTTTGTTCATTATTATTTAGTCAATTTAATATTTTAACAGTATACCCAGTTGTTTCAACTGGTACATGACAATGTAGTATATATTATTATAAGTATTACTGTTCTTTCTTTTTCATTCACTTTACGTGGATCTATCAATTTCTCTGTGTTACATACTCAGAGAGGTTTTCTCAGTGTTATTATGCACTTAAGAAAACCTTCATGTTGTTATTACAATTTCTTTAGTTCCTTTTTTCATATTCTTAAATCTATTTTTAGCTTATGGGATGTAATGATACCAATCAAACTTTCATCTTGCTTAGATGTGAAAGATCAAGAGCCACTTAGGAAACCTGTCAAACTGTTTCTGAGAGTTGGTCACTGTTATTTTAAAGATATTGCAGAGAAATAACACTACCAGTTTTTTGGGGGGAAACAAGCCAGAAAAGCATTCAAACTACAGTATAAGATTCTCTTGAATGCCCTTGACTGCCATTGAAACAAGTTAGAGAGAGAGAGAGAGAGAGAGAGAGAGAGAGATCTGGAATTATCTTTTTGATTTGCTGATCTACAAAAGAAAAGAATTTTGCTAAACAAACTTTTTCACCAGCTCTACCCATGCCACTGTGAAAGTACTTGTTCTCCAATACTTTTTATCATTGGTTTGTATAAATCTTTAAAAAGGTTGTTCATTATTAATATTATGATCATTATGATCAAGACCTGGACTTAGTACCCATTATGGACACCCAGTTTAATAAAAACCAGAACTGGAATGTGACTATACCAGGATATAATCTGTTCAGGAAAGACAGGGTAGAAAGAAAAGGAAGAATGACTCTTTATGTAGGAAACAACATAAATGTTTTAGAAATACAGGAAGAGAAGGAAGGTGCAGAAGTGCTGTAGGTTACCTTGGAAAAGAGGAAAGGGGCAGTTCTTTGCACAGTGGTAGTCTACAGGCCTCCATCACATGGAGGAGAAATGGATAAGAAAATATTGGAAGCAATCCATAAGATGGCTCAGAAGGGAGAGGTGTTACTAGTAGGGAACTTCAATCTGCCAGACATGAATTGAAGCCTCCCCACTTGAGCAATGACCAGGAGTAGGGACATCCTGGATTCCTTTCAGATGTCATACCTCAAGCAACTGGTTAAGGATCCCACTCATGAGGGGGCATTGCTGGACTTAGTACTGACAAATAGGGACAGCATTGCTGAAATCACAGTGGGGGACCAACTAAGGACCAGTGATCACCGGATGGTGTTGTTTAACATAAGAACTGGGCTAGAGTCAAGACACACAAGGACGAGGGTACTGGACTTCAGGAGGGCCGAATTTCAGAACATTGGAAAATGCCTCAGGGACATCCTGGCATGGATAGGGAAACTAGGGGGAGTAGAGGAACAATGGGATACAATAAGAGAGGGAACTGAAAAAGCTGCTAAACTCTGTGTCAGGCAGATCAGCAAGGGCAACAGAAAAAATAGACTGCCATGGTTCTCTAGAAAGATAGTGGAAAAAGTAAGAACAAAAAAACTAGCCTTCAGAAACTACAAAAGAACACAGAAGGAGGAAGATAGGGAGAGTTACCAGGAGAAACAAAGGGAGGCAGAAAATGCTTTTAGAAGCTCAAAAGCAAAAACAGAGGAAAATATAGCCAAATCAGTAAAAAGGGGGGATAAAACATGTTTGAGGTACATTAGCAAAAAGAGGAAGTCCAAGGGAAGGCTAGTAAGACCGAAAGGAGAAGGGAGGATTTCTGGAGAAGAGAATCACCAAAAAACTGACATATTTAACAAATACTTCTATTCAGTATTCATGGAAGATGGTGTAGAAAATGGGCCTTTGTTGCAAAACAAGGGCATAAAACATCAGAAGGTGGACACTAGCCCTTTCTTAATGGAAAGAGTCCTAAGGGAGTTGTCAAAGTTAAATGTAGACAAGGCAATGGGTCCAGATGTGGTTCACCCCAGGTTGCTAAGGGAGCTCAGGGAGGAGCTGGCTGCACCTCTGACAGCCCTGTTCAACTGGTCACAAGACACAGGGGAGGTACTGGGGGACTGGATGGCAGATGTGGTCCCACTCCACAAAAGTGGAAATAGGGAGGAAGTGGGAAATTACAGGCCAGTCAGCCTAACTTCCGTAGTGGGCAAAGTAATGGAATCACTACTGAAGGAAAGGATTGGAGAATACCTTGTTACCGGAGATCTACAAGATCAGAGGCAACATGGATTCCTGGGTGGAAGTCCTGCCAGACAAACCTAACTGAGTTCTTTGACTGGGTAACAAAGGAAGTGGACCAGGGAGGGACGGTTGATGTGACCTATCTGGATTTCAGCAAGCTCTTCGACACTGTTCCACATAGAAGGCTGGTAAACAAACTGAGTAGCCTAGGAGTAGGTCCTAAAATAGTAAAATGAGTGAAGAGTTGGCTCAGTGATAGGAGCCAAAGAGTGGTGGTAAAAAGGGTACACTCTGGGGAGGTCAAGATGACTAGTGGGGTGCCATAGAGGGCAATATTAGGCCCAGTCCTCTTCAATGTTTTTATTAGTGACACTGCAGAAGGATTGGAGGGAAAGGTGTGCCTATCTGTAGATAACACAAAAATCTGCAACAAAGTAGACACCCGGGGGGGTGAAAGAATGAGGGATGATCTAAACAAGTTGGAAGAATGGTCACGAGTTCGGCAGCTATGATTCAATGCAAAAAAGTGCAAAATCATGCACTTAGGGCACAAAAACCAAGGGGCAATGTACCAACTCGGGGGAAGTATTAGCAGTCACAAAACAGGAAAAAGACCTGGGGGTTATCATTTCTGATGACCTGAAGGTAGCTAAGCAGTGTGACAAGGCAATGGAAAAGGTTAGTGGAATGCTTGGCTGCATAGGGAGGGCATCACCAGCAGAAAGAGGGAGATAATAATACCCCTGTATAGATAGTTGGTGAGACCCCACCTCAAGTACTCTGTACAATTCTGGAGACCCTATCTCTGAAAGGACCTATATGGAGGGAGGCAGTGCAAGGGAGGGCAACCAAAATGATGCAGAGCCTGCATCGGAAGTCCTGTGAAGAAAGGCTTAAGGATTTAAAAATGTACTCTCTAGAAGACAGGAGGGAATGGGGGGATATGATGATAGAGACATTCAAGTACCTCACAGGAATAAACAAGGTACAGGAAAGGAGCATTTTCCAAAGGAAAAGAGGCTCAAGGACAAGGGGTCACAGAATGAAGTTGGAGGGAGAAGGCTCAAAGGAAACGTGAGGAAATATTTCTTCATGGAAAGGATGGTTGATGCTTGAAACTGCCTCCTAGAGGAAGTGGTGGGGGCTAGAACAGTCACAGGATTTAGGAATGCTTGAGATAGACACAACAGAATCTTAGAGGCAAGGGGAGCTGTAAGCCAGAGTCCAAGTAGGGTCTCTGGTGGCACTATCAGTAGGGAATTTAGGGTAGACTAGGTAGGCCAAGTGGTCCTTATCTGCTGACAACTTCTATATTTCTGTTTCTATATTTCTATTTCTAATTTATCTATTCGAAAATGTAGTAAATCTCTCTTAGACAACGTTATATACTTGTCAAGCTTATTGTAAATGTTCTTGTGCTATTGATCATTTAAGGTGCAGTTGAGATTTTCTACACTGAGTGATTAGACAGAATCATTGTGAAGCTATATGATCAGCTTTAGTAATTTAATGAGAATGTATTTATGTACATTCTGTGGGCCCGATTCATGAAGGCTGATGCAGGGCTTGCATCAAACCCTGCATCAAATATGCTTTTTAGTACAGCTGTGCCAAATACATTTCTGCAATTTGCACCCGATTCAAGAAGATCAGGCACATTTGTGACACTCTTCACACTTTACAGCAGCTTGCACCAAATATTTGGTGCAAACTCCATAAAAAAGGTCCCAAGACTGACATAAAGTTAGACCAACAAAAAGCTGATCTAAGTTGTGACAATTGAGAACCCCAATTGCCAGCCAGGGAATGCCACAAGCCCCGTGCACCATATGTTCGGCACACCCCGAGTTTGAGGCATTCTCAACACATTTGTGAATTGGGCCTTGTGTCTTTATTTTGTTTATATTTAATATTTTTATCTTAATATTTTTTTCTTTAGAACTGCATCACTATTATTACATATTTTTGGTTTGACTGACTTGGACATGTAATGTGGACAATGGCAATATCTAGAATTATAACATGGGTAAAGGCCATCCAACAATTTGATTGGCTGAGGCTCCATTCCATCCATGCTCTTTTTTTTAGTATAGCACAGGAAATAAAAAGTCATACTACCTGTGTCCACATTACTGAAGAAATCCACTTGCCACCAGTAGAATTCTAAGGAAACTCAGTTGGCAGTCATGTTTTTTTATGGGTCCACTCACTATCACACCTCTCCTCTTGTATCCTGTATTCAACAAATTAAAAAAAGCTCATTTTATAATCTAGCCAGTTCTTACTGTCACGGCTCTCACTTGCCCAAAGATCAGCATGTTCCGTCACCCTCCCAACCCATCTGAGCTCTATCAGTGGTCAGCGCTCACCCTCTCACTCAGAACACAGGCACTGTCTTGAAAAATGCTACCATAGATGGTAATGTACTGCTGGGCAGGACCATAACAAAATCTTGATCTTGCTGCAGCTGGCAGCATTTTAAAGGCATCACTTGTTCTCTGCAGCAGTTGCTCAACAAGCAATGCTTGCTCATCAGCATTTTAAAAATGAAGATAAAAGTTGTAAAAAAATAGCAAGGTTGTGAAAAGAAAAAATCTGATAAATCATCAAAGTACACACACACACACAACACTCCTAGAGGCAACTCTCAAGTGGATGGACTACTTAACAGAAAATCAGAATTTTTGGTTTTTTATGTTTCAAACTTTTTTCAGACTATTTTAATATTTCTCAGCACATACCCATTTTATAATTGCAAGGATACACTCCAGAGCATAGGTTATGCTCTGAGAAAGGCATTTCTTAGTGTAGTATGGCACTTAGCCTGTGACTTCATACCTCACAATACCCCTAGGCATGCATTTATCTGAGCATATCCCACACCTTGTCATGTGTTATTGCTCATATAATAAAGAGGAGATTGACTTTAACTTTTCCCTTTTTAAGGCATCTGGCCCTAAAAGTGAAGGGAAAATGAAGCTAAATTAGCTGTGGTGAAATCTCGTAACACTAATAAAACTATTTAAACATGTCTCATTCAAAGGGAATAACTAATCTTCTTCAACCAAATCCTAATTCTACCCCTTCATATATTGCTTTAATGGACCTTAAAGTTTATTCTGAATTATCTTTGTCCTTAGTCACTCTGTTTATTATGAATAATAATACCTTTATGCATCCTTACTGCATTTCCTTGCATTCATCTTTACAAATAGATTAATTTAAAAAACATTGACAGCACTATATTCGGTACTGGTTGTTGCCCTTGGAAATCTCAGGCTGCTTGTAGGATAAAATTCCAGGAAAATGTCTCTCACAATTCTGACATCAAAGATACAGTAGTCTTTTAACCTCTAGATCTTTCCTCAGCTGTTACCTGAGGTAGAGAACGTTAATAGATTGTTATGGCCTTCAGAAAGTCAACACTTTTCTAAAGACTAACCTAAACATGCTGTTCTAGATTTGGGAGATACTGATACTACTTAGGTTTAAAATCTCTTTTGGTACAGGAAGATAAAGATGTTACTAGATTTAACCTTGCAGATTCACATTTAAGTGAGTCTTCAGATTAGCCTTAATCTTATCTAGATTCAGAATCTTCTGAGTCTGATCAAGAAACCAATTATTATCATAATCCATATACCTGAATAATTATATTGTATCTACATCTGTGGCAAATTATCCCTATCCCACTATACTTCCTCAGGATCTTACAGAAGCTGCAAAAAATCCTCACATGGCTAGCATTTCCATCCTGGAATTCTGTTGGGTCCTTATTGAGTGAATTCATTCTTTGAAAGTTGTGTCTTTGAAAAATCGTTCAATGCTAAGATAGCCAAAACATGAACAGGAATATAAGAGGCATAAAGAAGATTCTGTTTTATTGGAAACCTCTTTACATAACGATTTTCCTCCTTTGCGGCATCCTGTTTCTCAAATTGTCCAGGATGATGTGGTCATAAGAGATTCTTCTCCAGATAATGAAAAGTATATTTCAACATCAAGACCCACATATTTCTCCTCCAACAAAGGAAGGGCTCACTCTTACCCAATACAGGGAAAAATAAGAAAACTAAACCAAAGAAAAAAGGAAGAAGAAATCTGCTACTTAATTTACGGTCTGTACTACAAAAAATCATTGTGAGGAAATAACATGTTAAATTTATTGCATCCTCGAGGAGTTATAACTCAAACTATTAATGAATCACAAATGGCTGATCATTGTGTAGTATTGCTCCCCAATTTTGTATGATGTTTTCCTCCCAAACAATCAAGCCTGCTCAGTTCTCTCTTTGATATTAGAAGTTTCTGACCCTTTTGGTTTTCATCCTACTGGTTGTGAATCTTTTATGTTAATACATGATGTACCAGGCTTAGACAATGCAACCCCATAACCTCTAGAAAGTTGGCTACAGTTTTCATTCTTGAGCCCATTAAAAGGCCCATCTAGTGATGATTTAATTTCATTTATTTACAGAATATGTGTTATAATCATCTGGGTAAAGTAACAAAATGTTGTTCAAGACCTTGATGCTGCATTTGTAGTATGGGAATACAAGACTATTTAAAGTTATGAGAATTTACATGGAGACCACCTGCTTAATTAAAGTCATTTTAAATTATCAAAGACAGATCCAAAAATAATTATTTTATGCAGGGCTAAAAAAATCTGAATGCTAATTTATCAATGAGTACATCTCAAACTTCAAAAAAAAGGAAACTTATGAAGAGTAAGAGATTATTCTTCTTATATATGGTTGGAATATATGGAAATCTCATGAAAATAATGTGTTCAAATATGAACAAATTGCTTGGGTATAGTTATAGAAAAGTGTGGAATTCTATGAGTCATGAGGACTGAGTCACAGAACAATCACCACCAAACTAATATCATGGTAAAAATTGTTAACTGGTAAAATACTTGCAGTTAGTAATAAACTGGACTCATTTGGTCTTTTATTGAAAGACATAAATGAACTTCCAGAGCCAGTCCCACATTCTTCTGTTTCTTGCCAGGAAGTTAATGCCCCTCAACAAGATAACCCTTGTATTTTTTGTCTTAACAACATAAATGTCCCTACTGCTAACATATTTGGACCATTGCAAACAGTAAACATAGACTATGCATGCCTTACTGAGCAATATTTCCCATGGAATGATCCTAAAAAATCCATTCTTTTGGAAGAATCTTGTACCAGAACATATCAGGTTCATCCAGCAAGTGGGAGGATTCCTCATTCTTATATTTCTTAAAAACTTTGATTTACTAGCATTACAGGAAACATGGTGGTGTAAGAATCAATTTTCTCTGAAGGGTTACTCAGTTTTTCCTAACCCATGTATTTAAAGCTGCAGTACTAGATAAAAATATGATCTTTTGCATACAGTATGTTTGTTTTCTGTGCTCTATTGAGCACTTACCTGGTAATCTTTCTTGTTTTTGTTGTACTATCATCCAGCAATTTTAAATATCTAAAAAACTAAAGATCACTAGAAACAAATATTTACAGATATGGAAACTGGAAATATGGCTGCATGCTTCCAGCCCAAAAATAGAATTTTGATAATCACTTCCTGATTATCTAGTACTGCTGCTTTAATATACGAATTTTGGTAGCCCAGTTTGGAGGTCTGCTAATAATGGCTAGGGTATGTGCATTTGTTGTAGTTAAACATTTGGAACGGAACTATAAATATAAAATTAGTTTTTCCATAGAAGCTTGAGGCAGTTAACACTCTAGTACTGAACCGTTGTATCACCAAAATGGCTTCAAAATACCTTTCATCATTTATTTAACTCTAAGTTTAGCAGGTTTTTGACATGATATGTGTTTAATTTCCTTCCTTTGATGTCTTGATATGGGTGACTTCAATGTAAGGATCAGTTCCATTTGGGGTGCCTGTTTGAACTGAATTATGATGAAGCTGATATTGAATTCAAGGTCTTCACTAATTCAGGACTTTTGTATCAAAGGAGTAGTAGGGATATTTTAATGTATGACCATAGACAATTTCATTTATATTTGGTATTATTATATAAGTATTGTCTCCTCAATGATAGCAGATGTAGTGATCCCACTGTCAACTATACCTATGTTAGCTCCAATGGTGCATCTAATACAGATCATGCCTGGGTGAATTTTGATATGTTATCTAGGATATTTGATTTTTCAATTCTTTTAAAGACCAAAATCAGAACATTTAACAGTTCAAGTTATCTTAAATTATATTTTAGGTCCTCCAATGAACAGACTTTTGTTTCCTCCACTCTGGAAATTATTATTGCAAAATGCATATATTGGAACTGGGACTTTGACAACAACCTTGATCCATCATATGAATCTTCTGTCTATTCGAGTTAGGTCAGTTTTTTGTATTGGAACCTTGAGTAACAAAAAAAAAAACAGTTTCATCCTCTTAAGCTTTTGTTCCTTGTTGATTCCAGATTTCCTAGATTATGCCTAGGAGAAAAAATTAAATATTACATAGTGGGATTTTCTTTCCATTTATTTCAGTTTATTAAGTCAATATTTTTCCTGCCAGTTTAGCTTATGTCATAACAGATATTTTCGCTAAGCCAGTAGGCTTTCTTCTGTTGACTATGACTATGTATCTATGTAAAAAGGTTTTAATGTGGCCCACTCTAAAGCAAGAGGGGTTTGGTTCACATCCCTTCCCAGCCCCTGTCGAAACTTATGCTGTTGCAGGCTTATGATGAGGTTGATGGGTGTAGGGAGCATGACAGACAAATACTTTATCACAGTAATGTTAGGAAAAAGGTCACTACTAGCATTTTTTGGGCTTGTCTGTGTTCATTCCAGTTTCTGCTCTGTACTCAATGCATTGTTGAAAGGTGTTTTTGCACTCCTTATATTGCTCATGCTAACTGGCACTTTGTACATCCAAACCAGTTTCCATTATGTGTGTGCACATGGCATGCATGGTTCTGAGGCTGCTAGTTTGCTTTGTGTAATTACTGTACATGCCTTTTATTATGGCCACATAGGCACCAAGCTGGACAGAGTGGCATTTTCACTGTGCAAAGCTTTCCATTATGCTACCCACTGCAGATCTAAACAATTTAGAAATAGTTTTGTTTTTTTTATCATATAAGATTTTATTAGTTTTTCCAAGTACAACCAACCAAAGTAGAAATACCCAGGCATTAACCATACAAGTAAACAAAAGATTTAGAAATAAACATTCCAAACTTCACATCTGGTTATATAAAAATTAAAACAGTTTTCAAAAAATATCAATACCTGGATATTTGAAATAATCCTGAAGACAGACATTTCAGCACTCATTTTTGATTTGAACTTTTTGAAAGTGAGAGCCTTCTGTATTTTTCTAAACAAGAAAAGGAATAATATAGATTATCATCTTTTTTTCATGTTTCTTGAGACAACCTGATGACTTGAAACATGTTATCTTCCTCTGTCCTTTTTTCAATGATAATAGCAATAGATATCTTGCCATTATTTCAGAGAATCTTTTTTTGTCTCAAGATGCCATCTTAATAGAATTATTTTCTTCTTAATTACCACATTGAAGGCTATGGTTCTTTTTCTAAAATATACTAAATGATGGTGTTTTTTGCTGGATGTCAGCTATTGTATCTATTAATTTATAATGTTCCCTTTAATTACAGTTTATTTTCATGCAATGTTATATTTCTGGGGACTGTGTGACAAATGTTATTTCTTAAGTGACATCTGATTGCAAAGTAATGAGATTATTGTTATGCAGGCTAGAAATGGATGCAGGTAACTAAACCTGAAGGGATGTTTTTCACAAGGGTTAGACATAGACACAAATGCATGCTGCACTTGTATCAGCATCCAAACACCTTTGTTCAGACAGCCCTGCCGTGATTCTCAGAAGTTGTGTCCAGCTATGACAAAAAGTACCAATTTGTGGGAGAAAATGGACAGAACTGTGAACTGCATCCGGTTTGGATGCAACAGCTTCCAGTTTGGGCACAAATGTGTCTGTTTTGGACACTTTGGATGTTGTTAGGCCATCTAATAGATGATCTAAGATGTTTGGATCCATTTCTGCTTGGAAAATAGCAGCAGACACATTTTGAGTGGCTTCTTTTGAAAATCATGGTCAAACTGTTTGCCCTGCACTCCATTTACATGCCTGTTCACATGTGTTAGCTAGTATCTTATGGATTCCTTGAAATTTATATTATTCTAAAGTATACTACCAGTGTTAATGTTCTAAAATGTGTCTGTAGTTATTGTTTAGTAAATACGTTTTCTGATACTTGCTTTTGATGTATATTTTGATGTATATTTTTGTATTTGTTTTTGTAAAAAGTTTACATTTACATTCTGTATGTAATAATGTATTTATGATGGCCTATTGGCAGATTCATAAACTGAACTGCACTGGAAAGGAGGGCTAGACAGTACTGTTGCTTTCCAGCCTGGTTCCAGGGGAGGCAGAGGCAAACCTACTGAAATTGAACCAGATTAACCTTTTGGTGGTATTTTAGTGAATGGGGAAAATTTGACCAGGCCATTGGATAAATTCTCTTATTCTTCTTGAAAAGTGCTGTGAGATTGTTAACAGCCACTTGAACAACTCAACAGAAAAAGCAGACAGAACCTCAGTTTGACATCTCAGACAAATGATGGCATACCCTGACAGTATAGCATCCCCCTAGTACTGAACATGGTGCCAGCATTTATGGTATGAGCCTAATCCCAGGGTAGTCCATGACCATAGCAACCGAGATTGTGCACCTAGAAAAATGGTGACTCAGTCTCAGCAACTGTGATCATGGCTACCTAGGGAGGGGGATGACCAGGTACTGCAGTCGGTGAAAACTGTGACAGGAACTCGTGTGTATATGCACACATGCCCACAGGGGACAGAGATACGGGGGAGGGATGGCACATGGGAAGGGTTGCAGTGAGCAGCTGCTGAGCAAGATCACTGGCATTGTGGGGAGGGTGGTCAGCTGGGAGACATGGGGTACTGGGCTCTGGTCCAGCGTGGTGCAGAGTTGTTTTTTTTTGCTACCTGGCGGCATGTATTGCCTCAAGTTCCCCCCCAACATGCACCTCCCCTGGAGCTGAGAATCCATAAGTAGGGGGGTGCAGCCCCATGCATTAAAAATGAGACCTGTAGCTCTCAAGTGCTGTTTTTCAGTGCACAGCCAGTGTGCATCACCAAAATTATTTTTTGGGGATGCACACTCACCATAATAGCGATCGCTGTTGCTTGATCGCTATTATGACATGGAACCTAATCCCAGTGCAAGACTAGAACCCATGTCCTTTTAGTTCAGAAGCAGATGTGCCACTAACTGAGTCACACTGATACCATGTTGGAGGGGGGTCAGCTTTTCTTCATTCCTTATGACTACCCTAGGGTAAGATTAATTAAGCAGTAATATACAACAGGATGTGATATGTCCATGGATAACATCCCATCTCAGGTGCATTGTGTGGCATAAGGCTCCAGGCCAAGTGTCTCATGCACCCAAAAAGTGATGCTATTCATTAACATACCACACACTAAAGAGTGTTATTGCTATTATGAAATGGAGCCACATTTGCATTAATAAACATTTAAAAAAGGTTTTAAATGTTTAGAATAATGTATTATTTTTGTGTCGATGTAATTTATCTATTTTATTTTAATTATAGTTTATGGTGAGAGGATGTGATGGAATGTGACCATGTTTATGTAATCTCCTTTTTGGGTACTGTAATTATTTTTGTTTCTACTTATTTTCATGTAAATCATTTTGTTTGGAATGGCATAGGGCAAGAAAAATAGAGTGCAGGTTACATACCCTAGCACCTACACTGGGACTATCTTACAAGGGAAAACAGCTTGATAGATGTGAGGGTGCTATTTTTCTCACAGAGACATCCAAGCATTCAGGATATAAACAGGGTAATAAAGCTGTGAATCAGGATGTCATGAGGTGAGAAAAAGGCAATTTGGCCTGTGATCACACACACACACACACACACACACACACACACACACACACACTCACACTCGTGTGCATGCATATGCACACACATGCACCATGCACTCAGATGGGGGTGAAATACTAAAGAGGGCTATCACTCCAGGGAGAGGGCTCAGACTACTGCCCTGAGTGCATAAATTGAAGAGTTGAAACATAACTTACTCTCTCTGACTTCCTGTAGCTTTTGAGGAATACCTGGGGTCTATTTTGGTGAGTGATCTCAGAGGACGGAGGGCCCTGCTCTATAGCTTGCTTATCTGGGTGAGAAAAGAGCAATCTTAATTAATATTTTCTTTAAAGTTAGCTTGCAGGTAAATGTAGATCCTACTGGGATACTAGGTTGTAAACTTATTCTAGTAGAAATCTATGGGCCCGATATTCAGATGTTTGTGTGGGCACTAACCAGTGTTTACCCATGCAAACTGGGCTTTGCACTGGAGCCCAATATTCAAAGGGCTGTGTTGTACTAAAAAACAGGGGTATGGCCCACACAAACCATATTGGGTGAATGCAAATAGTAGGGAGGGGACAGGAATATCAGCACAAGCCGATATTCAGCAGATTTGCACAGTGCAAGAGGGTTTGCATGGTCCTTTTGCACCATGCAAATACCACTGATGAAAACCTTCTCTTATTCCACACAACCCTAGAGGCTGCTAGAGGTAATACAGCCAACCAGCCTGTGACCTGCTGGGGGAGCATACCCACCCCTATGGTCCATGGCACCCCCTCTCTGATTGCCAGCCCCATAAGAAAAATAAAATTCCCTGGTGCAAGTGGTCCCCCCACCTTCTGATCACCAGAAACAAGTGTTTTATTGTAATCCCTGGTGCCAGTGGTCCCCCATCTTCTGACTGCCAGACCTAAGTGTATTTTTGTAATCCCTGGATCTAGTGGTTCCCCATCCTCTGATCACCAGACCAAGCTGTACAAAGAATCCCTGGTGGTAGTGGTTCTTTCTCACTTTCTGATCACCAGCACCTCACCAGGAAAAGGATTCACTGGTACCAGTGGTCCCCCTCCCCCAACTGCCAGAAGGGATTTAAAAAAAATCCCTGGCATCCAGTTGTCCCCCCTCCATGGCACCAGGCACCCTTCCACTCACTGTATTGGTATGCACAGTGCCATGGGTGCCTATGGTGACCAGCACAGCCCTCCTCACACCTTCTTGGCTTGCTGCTGTACGTACAGGTAGGGAGCATGCCTTGTATTGACAGAACAGGGTGGTGCACCCTGTCCTATAAATACAAGTCACTCTCCCTGCCTATACATATGGCAGCCAGCCATGGAGGTGTGAGGATGGCTGTGCTGGACACTGTAGGCATCTGTGACACTGCTCATACAGATATGGTGAGTGGGGGTGTGCCCAGTGCTATGGTGGGGGATCACTGGATGCCAGGAATTTGTTTTTAAAATTCCTGACTAGTGGCTGGGGGAAGGGGGACCACTAGCACCAGAGAATCTTTCTCCCAGTGATGAGCTGGTGATCAGAGTGCAGGGGGAACCACTACCACTGGACAGTAGAAAACTGGGAATGGACATTAAGACAATAGTGGACAAAAAAAATTTAAACTAAAGATTAAGGGGAGAAGGGAAGGTAGTTGAAAACTAGAATTGGACAGAAATAAAAATAAAATATTGAGAACGGAACACAGAGTAAAAAAAAAACAAAAAATGGAATGAACATATGGTTTCTAAATGCCAGAAGTTTAAACACAGGAAAAAAAGCAGAGTTAGAAGTTAAATTACTTATTGATAACATGGATATGTGTATGGTGACAGAAACATGGTGGGATGTCGAAGTTCAATGGCATAGGAACATTGAAGGATATAGGTTGTATTCTAAAGAAAGAAGGAATAAAAGAGGGGGGATAGCAATTTATATAAAAGAAGGAATAAATAGTAGCTTATATAAACATAGTGAAAATGAAAAGGTGGAATCCTTATGGATTCAAGTGGTTGATGGTGTAGGAAAAAATATCTTATTTGGATTATATTATAGACCACCAAATAGTAAAAAAGAAATGGATAGAATAATAAATGAGGAAATAATACAGATTGCTCTGGAAGGAGACGTAGTTATAGCAGGAGATTTTAATTACCCAAACATATGTTGGGGAAATCAAAAAGGAATTTTTTGTCAACGTTGCAAATGGTAGGATTGGAACAATTAATGATTAAACCTACTAGAGAAGAGGTTATATTAGACCTATTATTAACTAATAGATCAGATCTTATTAGGGTCATTAAAATAAGGGAACAGTTAGGGAATAGTGATCATGTAATGATAACTTTCAATGTTAAACAGGTAATAATAGGTACTGAAGGTAAAACTGTGGTAAAAAATATCATAGGGCAAATTTTGATAACATCAAAGAGGAATTGAGAATATGGAATTGGAAAAAGGATTTGATTAATAAATCTGTTAATCAATTATGGGAATTATTTAAAAACAAATTATTAAATTTAGAAGGACTGCATGTCCCAGAAAAAAAGTGCATAATAAAAGAGGAAAAAAAGTTATGGTGCACCAATAAGGTGTTAACATTTTGTAACAAAAAGAAGAAAGCATTTAAAAATATGAAGAAATTAGGAACAGGGGAGGCAAGAGTATGTTATAAAAAATATCTAAAATTAGTTAAACAGAATATAAGAAAAGAAAGGAAAAAGATAGAGTCTTACTTGATATATAGGAAAGATAATGGCAAAGTTTTTTCCATATGTAAACTGGCAAAGAAGAGATAAACAGGAAGTGGGGCCATTACAGATAGGTGGAAGAGATATTACTGCTATAAATGAAATGGCCAATACACTGAATGATTTTTTGGGGTCTGTTTTTGAAAAAGGAAAAGATGTAGAAAATATCATAATAAAGAACAATTATCAAAACATAAAAATAGAAACTGCAAAAGAAGAAGTGGAAAGATTGGTTAATAAAGTCAAAATACATAAATCAGTAGGACCAGATTTATTACATCCCCGATATATTAAAGAAGTGTTACCTTGGATATCAGAAATCTTGACGTATATATTTAATAGATCATACAAGACAGGGAAAATTCTGGATGACTGGAAAAAAGCCTACGTGACACCATTGTTTAAGAAAGGTAAAAGGGCAGAAGTGACAAATTATAGGCCAGTGAGTCTAACTGCTATATTGGGAAAAATTGCTGAGAGTATATTAATAACTAACATAGAAAAAGGTCTTGAAATATTAGAATTCAAGGATGAGAAGCAGCATGGATTTAAAAAGAACAGAGTGTGCAGCACTAATCATTTGTGTTTCTATGAAAATATCAAAATTAATTTAAACAACAATATCCCATATACATAATATTTTTGGACTTTAAAAAAGCGTTCAACAAAGTACCTCATGATAAATTGATAAACAAATTAGTAAATATGGGCTTGGATAGTCGAATTATTTTATGGATTAAAAATTGGCTGAGTAGTAGAACACAACTTGTGAGATTAATAAGTGAAATGTCAAAATCAATCAAAGTGGAGAATGGAGTCCCACAGGGATCTGTGTTGGGACCCATTTTGTTTTCTCTGTATATTAGTGACTTACATCAAGGAATAACAAATCAAATTGCAAAATTTGCTGATGAAATTAAGTTAAAAGGACAAGTAGAAACATTAGAACAACAGGAAGGATTAAACAAGGATTTTAAAAAAATTGAGAGGTGGGCAGAACAAAATGGGATGAAGTTTAACACAGACAAATCAGTAGTAATGCATTTAGGAAAAAAGACAGAAAGAAAAATAAGTATCTACTAAATGATAAGGAAATTAAAAAAGTAGATGAAGAAAAAGACTGTGGGATAGTGATTGATAATAAATTAGATTTCATTAAACATCGAACAATGGCTATACAGAAAGCTAATAATATGATGAGGAATATAAAAAGAAGCTTTATTAATAAATCTTTATCATGTATGGTACCAGTATATAGGTCTTATGTTAAGCCTTACTCGGATTATGGGTCACAATTGTGGAACCCATATAAGAAGATGGAAATAAAAACAATTGAAGGAGTACAAAGAAGATATACAAAGATGATGGAAAATTTGGGGAGGTATGGGTATAAGGAGAGACTAAGATGAACGGGTCTGTGGAGTTTAGAGAAAAGGAGAGAAAGAGGAGATTTAATGATGTTATTTAAGAAAATAAATGATGAAGTATTGAAAAGTGAGATGAATTTAGAATTACAAGAAAAAACAAATGGATTAAGAAGATGTGTAAATCAGATTAGGTTGAGAATGGTAAAAAAAATAGTGTATACTATTCTTGTATAACTAGAACTGGAAGATTGTGGAATAAATTGTCAGTTGATATAGTAAAAAGTCAAACATTGGCACAGTTTAAAAGAAAAATTGAGGAATATATAATAGAAAGTAGAGTAAAGTGCTCCCACTGATGTGGGGAACAGTTTATATGGACAATGAGTCTTATACTGTTCTAAATACCTAGTATGAGAACCTAATATGGGATTCTTTTTATTGTACAGCTTGGTCTGGCAACCAGAGGGTGGGGGGACTGCTGGCACCAGGGATTACAATAATACAATTGGATCTGGTGATTGGAGGGTGGGGGGACCACTAGCACCAGAGATTACAATAATACACATGGGTCTGGCAATCAGAGGGTGGGGGACCACTAGCACCAGGGATTACTATAATACAGTTGGGTCTGGTGATCTAAGTGTGGAGGGACCACTTCCACCAGGGATTACAGTAATACACTTAGGTCTGGTGATCAGAGTGTGGAGGGGACCACTAGCACCAAGGATTGCAATAATACTCTTGGGTCTGGCAATCAAAGGTTGGGGGGACCACTAGCACCAGGGACTACATTATTATACATGGGTCCAGTGATTGGAGGGAGGGGGAACCACCTGCACCAGGGATGGCTATGGCTATCCTGTCCTGGGAGGATGGTGCTATCCATGCAGATAGGCCCATAATAGGCACGCCCATGACCCCTTAGTGCCATGCATGCCCAGTGTGCTCATTTGCATGGGTATCTTTGAAAATTGCATATAGTGCACTGGCACTATAAACTGCTGGGACCAAGTTTGGGATCCATGTTGGGGAGGTGTTCCCAGACTTAGCGCTGCCCCAACATGGCCCTATATTCAGTCGGGTAGCACCCAAATGAATACAGCATTCCTGGACCCCTGGGCAATTGCAAAGGACAGCGGAAACATTTGTGCCTATCTGGCTATCAGACCCTATCTGTTCAAACTGAGTTATTTTCTTTTCCTGCAATTGTGTACATCATTTTGGTTACTACACATATCCTATTTGCAATATCTGTAGCAGTTAGTAGGAACGAATCTATTTTTATAGAACCAGTGGCTCAGCATCCTTATTGTGAAAGTAAATGTAATATTTCTGCTGACAAGGTGATAATTCTCTGTTTACAACCCACCATCTAATATGCATTCTATCATATATTACTGTGTTTGACCTTCTGAGTCCCTAAGCAGAACAGAGGTATTGTCCTAGTATGACCAGCTGGTGGCAGTGGAGAAGTTAGTCAGATCAAACTACCTCAGAAGCTGGTACAGCCCAGAGGGTAAGTTTATCACAAACTGGTGGCAGTTGTTAGAATCGCTGCACAAATTTAAAGCCCGAATTTGTGGACAGTGTGCTTTCCTGGCGGTACTAGAAACTCTGAGAAAGAGGTACAAATCTTACTGGCACACAGAGAAACAGAGACTGCCAGTAGAAAAGTTACCTTAACAGGCACAAAACATGATATACAAAAAGATTACATCACAAATAATTGTTCTTTTTATTTCTAGAAACACAGCTTAGTGCAGTGTAGTTAGCAAGTATGAGCTTCGCAGCATACAACAAATGTTGTGTATATCAGGTCCATGAGCTGTGGAAAGGGAGAGGGATTGTCAGTAAGGGGCTGACAAAAAATGAACTCATAGAAGTCTTGGAGGAGCATGACCAAATGCATGGGAGGCAGGCAGTCCCTGAGGAGTATAACCAAGTGCAGGTGGAGCAGGTGGTAGATGACGAAGATTACCAAAATAGTGAGACTGAAATCACAGAGGCTAAACCACAGTTGGACCACAAGACACAAACTGGTGATGGAGTACAGCCCAGGCCTTAACTAAGAACAGGTGCAGCAGAATCTCAAAGTCAGCCTGAGCTCAGGAAAATGGAGCTTTCACTGAAAGAACCAGAACTGCAGAGGACACAGCTTTGAGGCCACAAGGGAGCGAGCAAGACTGCAGGCTGAGGAAAAAGGGATGGCATGCCAGCATGAAATCTTGATGCAACAGGAAAGACAGCAGCAGTATCTGCATGTGGTTCTCATACAAGAAGCAAGAGAGAGAAAAAAAAACAAAAAGGAATGCAAGGAAAAAGAGAAGGAACAAGTGGAAAGAGATAGGGAACACCGGCAGAAGAAAGAGATGGTGAGACTGCACAAGAAAGCACCACAGCAAACTATAACTAATGACATAGGGAGTCAAACTCACAAAACTACAATTAATTCTAAAATGTTTCCCCAAAACCGGGAGGGTGATGATCTTGATTTGTTTTTAAAATCATTTGAGAAGGTATGTGTGCAGTTTAAATTGGACAGGGCCCATGGGTGACCTACCTCACTCCATTGCTTACTGACTGTGCTTTGCATGCATTTGCTAGAATGGATGATAAGGACTGTATAGACTATGATAAAGTCAAGGGGTGTTACTGAAACATTTTGAGCTAACTCCTGAGGCTTACTGGCAAAAACTCAGGGAGTTAAGTAAGCACCCAGGAGAGAGCTGTGTAGAATTGCATGTTCAAAAGTGTACCTATTTAGACCACTGGGTGGATAGGGCTAAAGCTAGAACTGTGGAGCAAATAAAAGGCTTGTTTGTAAGGGAATAATTTCTTAGAATTGTACCTGATGACTAGTGCGTGTGGTTGCTGGACCGGGTATGCAGCTTCACGAAGGAGGCAGCAGAAAATGTTGATCTGTATGTGGCCAGCAGACCATACACACTCCGTAGGAACAATCGAGGGAGACAGCACATGGTTTCAAGGGGACCCCAGGAGGGAAGCCTAAAGTGAACCAGCCTGCTTCTGAGCCCAAATCACAACCCACCAGCCCCAAGGGAAGCAAGGGGGGGGCAAATAAATGCTATATTTGCCAAAAGGTGGGGCACCTATCATATGATTGCCCTAAAAATATGAATTAAGGACAAATGCCTGGGGAAGGGGCGATCATGACAGTGCCCAGCAGCTAATCGCCTGCTCACAGACTGCAATACCACCTAACTCCTACATTTATATGCACACTGTCCTAGTTAATGGGACTGTAACACAGGGATTTAGGGACACTGGTGCCTCTGTCTCAATGGTGAGCTGGACCTGATCCAGGCAGAGCAGATTCTGCCTGAGCAGTTTTCCAAGATTCAGGGAGTCACAGCTCCAGTGGTCCAAGTACCAATGGCTTGAGTCTTCCTGAGTTGGGAAGGTGGCCATGGGGTACAAGAGGGAGGAATTGTACCTGATCTCCCTGTGGATATGACAATGGGGAATGATTTTGACCACAGGGAAACTCTGATGTGTGTTACTACCTGCAGTTAGGCAAAAGAGCAACATCCTGAGGACAAGGAGGGGGCAATGCAGCCTGTGCTAACCTCTCTCTCAGTAGCAGAGAAGCTGGTGTCATTGTGGGGCTAGCTAGGAATAGCAGCCCTGAACCCCAGCTGCAGACTGAAGAGATCTCAGCAATGGACAGATTTTCTTTGCAAGGGGAGTTGGGGGGGCCAGACAGGAGGAGCTGGGCAGAGCTCAGCTGACTGATCCTTTCCTACAGAAACTAAGAGAGAGACAATAGTGTGGATGACTCTGAGGGAAGTAAAAAGTTAGTTTACTGGGAGAATAGGCTGTTGTACAGGAGGTGTACACTACGGGGAGGGGCTTGAGGGAGAGGCACTCTGGCAGCTGGTAGTCCCTCTGGCTTAATTCAATCAGCTGTTGGTCCTGGCCCATGACATCCTTTTCTCAGGCCACCTGTGTACTAGCTGCAAAAAAACGCAACTTACCAACAATTTCTTTTGGTGTAGTATGTATGTAGATGTGGAAACTTACTGTTGGACTTGATGCAGTGCCTGAGGGTAGAAAAGGTGGGAGACAAGGCTAAGGCAGCTTTGATATCCCTGTCAATTATCAATGATCCTTTAAGAGAGTAGTCATGGACATAGTGCAGCCCTTGAGTACCCAAGTTGCTCAGGCAAAAGGTATATACTGGTTGCTGTGGACTATGCAACTAGGTACCCCAAGGCAGTGCCTATGTCCTCCACTGAGGTGGAGAAAGTGGCTGATGAATCTTTAGTCAAGTGGGCTTTCCCCATGAGATTTTGCCAGACTAGGGGACAGATTTCATGCTGTCACTCATGACTAGTCCTTGGGAGAAGCACGGGGTGAAACAGCTCCATGCCTCACCTTATCACCCTGAGACTAATGGCCTTGTCGAGCAGTTCAACAGGTCCCTGAAAACTATGCTTAGAAAGTTTGCTGACCAGCTTAAGAGAGAGTGGATCAAGTATTTGCCCCATCTCCTGTTTGCTTACAGGAAAATCCAACAGGAATCTACAGGATTATTGCCCTTCAAGCTCTTGTTTGGTCACAAGATGAGGGGGCCCCTAGATTTACTTTGGGATGAATGGGAGGGTAACCTTGCCTTCCAAGCAGAGTCTGTTATGGAACACATCCTGAACTTCAGAACCCAGCTTAAGGAGCTCATGGGGCTTGCTCAGGAGCACATAGCCATTCTACAACAGTGGCAGAAAGCCTGTTACAACTGCGGGGCCAGAGCCCAGGAGTATGAAGTAGGACAGCAAGTGATGGTATTTTTCAGTCTGCCACAATAAATGTCAGACAGCATAGTAGGGCCCATTCTCCATAGTCAGGATGTCGGGTGAGGTCAATTATGTATTAGAACTGGCTGACAGGAGATGCAGGCAGAGGGTATATCATGTTAGCATGGTGAAGCCTTACTATGGTAGAGAGAAAATGGTCCTTGCAGTGTTCAACACCCCAGAAGAGGAAAACGAGGCTGACCTGCTGGTAGACTTCCTCAGGGAGGTGCAGGAGGGATCCTCAGTGGATAAGCTTACCATCTTGGAGCAGCTGATACCAGCTCAGGCAGAGGAGATGAGGGGAATACTGCAAGCATTTGGGGAAAGATTCACAGGGGAACCAGGGCACACCACAATGGCTGAACACCACTTGGACACTGGGACCCATTTACTACTGAGGCAGTCCCCTTGCAGGGCACCAGAGGGTGTTAAGCAGGACCTGACCCTGCTCAATGGTTCTAGTGGCAACATACAAAATTACTGCAAGGGAGTTTGGTACTGTAGCCATATAACACAACCATCCAGCACCACAGTGGTTCTCAAAATGCCAGTGCAGATGGGTTATCTAGGCAGGGCTAAGTGCATGGCATGATACTTTAGGCACTTCCTAGTCCCTACATGGATGGCACTGTCTCTTGGGGGGTCACCCAAAAGAGACACACCTTCATTTTCTGGGGAAGGGAGATATGACAGGAATGTGACTATGTTGATGTAATCTCCTTTTTGGTTACTGTAATTATTTTTGTTTCTACATATTTTCAGAAAAGTCTTTCTGTTTGGAATGATATAGGGCAAGCAAAATGGAGTGCAGGTCACATCTCCCAGCAGCTATCCTGGGAAACTCTTACAAGGTAAAACAGCTTGCCAGATATGAAGGTGCTATTTTTCCCACAGAGACATCTGATTCAGTTAGGATATAAAAAGGGTAATAAAGCTATGCGTGAGGATGTCGCTAGGTGAGAAAAATGCAATTTGGCCTGGGAGCTGTGATCTCACACACACACACACACACATATGCACCACACACTTGTGTGGTTGTGGAATACTGAAAAAGGCAGTCACTCCAGGGAGAGGGCTCAGCCTACTACCCTGTGTACATAAATAGGCATGAATTCTCTGTTTACAGTCCACCATCCAAAGTGCACTCTACCATATATTACTGTGTTTGACCTTCTAAATCACCGAGCAGAACAGAGGTATTTTCCTGGTATAACCAGGTGGTGGCAGCAGAGAAGTGAATCAAACTAATCCACCCTAGAAGCTGGTACAACCCAAAAGGTAAGTTTGTCACGAAGGGATATTGATGTGCTACTGATTTATTTTTTCTAGGATGTTTTAAATGGCTAATTGTATTTGAAGTCTTGTGTATGTAAAGCACTTCGAGGCTTTGGCCCTATACTAAATAAAATGTGCTTGCTTGCTTGATGCAGAAGCCAGACAAAAAAGTGTTTTTAACAATAACAGGCAGCAGTAATTGAATGTATGGTTACAAGCATTAATGTTAGCTGTAACTGGGCGGAATCTGGTTCGCAACAATTACTGAAGCTGCAGTCGACAACTTACAGTGACAAAAGTTAAAACTGCAGTCAGAAGTTCAAGATGCTGGAGTAATGACTGCCCCAGTGGGCTGAAGTCATGGTCAGTGACACAGTTAAGTACTAACTGGGAGCAACAAGGCTCTGCTAAGTGATGCTGTAGAAATATCACTGTTTAAAAAGTCGTGATTCAAGCAGGAACACAGAGTTGATTTGTGTAAATGTGCCTTATTTAAAACATATAGTTCACAGGCTATTTTGAGTTTGTGCTGGTCAGCTTTGGCCTCTTTCAAAATACTGTGGACAGGAATTGATGCCAAAGCAGCCATGTTTTCTGTGTGTGAACTGTGGGCAGGGTAGCAGAATAGAAAGCAAGTAGGTAAAAAAAAGCTAGTTCTACAGTATGGACTTTTTATTGTGATAATGTGCTGGGATTTAGTAATGGCGTATATGACTCAGTCATATGCTGTCTTAATTGTGATCCTATAGAGACTGTTAACTTAGTATTTGATAGTTATACTGGATCAGTAAATCTCATTTAAGCCTCAAGGTGACCAGGTGACCAAATTGCTAAACCAAAAATTAGGGCTCCTGTATCGGTTATACCTCACCTCTGAAGCCAGCACATCCATAACTAACAGTATTTTACTACCTGCCATTCTGTACGGTGCCTCTGCCCTATCTTCTCTCAAAGATACAGAGCTCACTAAGCTTAAAACCTTGTATAACCACGTGTCTCAGTTTGTTGTGGGTGCTGGTAAGAGAAGGCACCACTGCAGGACACTATCCATATTATAACTGGTCTCCTTGGTACGAAGAATTCTCTATTTATTCCACTCTCTGTCTGGCACATAAAATTGTACACTCCCCTTCCCTTAATCTTGCCTTCATCTTGGAATTTAAACCTCATAGACGGTTCCTCCAGTCCTTCCTCCAATTTCTCCTTTCTGTCCCAAGAACTGCTACAGCTGCTGGAAAAAGGTCCAGGGCCTTCCTTAGCTAGGTGCAAACTGTGCCCCTGCACCTTGGGGACCCATACTTTTTTCTTGAGGGAAAAAAAATAATTTAAAAAACATTTAAAAATGCCTAAATTTTGTTGGTGATGAAAATGTTTACCAGCAAATGAAAGTGGAAGACAGCTGGATGTGTTAGTGTTACAAAAGGTGGGAGCAGCTTTGCTGCAGTGGAAAATATTATGTTAAGTAAATGCTAATGGTGTTAATGGCCACACTTTACACCTCCCAGGTTGACAGCTTTCACAAACAAAGGGCTATATTGATAACAGAACTCGTTTGTTACCTGGACATGTAGCTGAAACAATGAATGATATGACAAAGTCTGTTTCAAAAGTATGTGAGCACTCAAAATGTCTCAAAAATCTGACCAGCACAGAGCAAAACCAGATTTCTTGATTGGGACCCTGAAAACCTGATCACCAGGTAAAAAAAAAACTGACAGGTGGCAACCTTACTGGTGTCCCATGATAATCTTCTCTATTCTCTCTCACTCACATCTCCAGAAAAGTTAAGCTGTTTAACTTGTTTGCAAATTAGAGTATCGGAGGTGTGAGTGTCCAGTGATGATGCCCCTGTCCTTACAGAAATGAATACGGTAATATTACTGTACTTACTTAAGTTCTTGCTCCAGGTTCAGTCGGATTAATTTCCAATGGTGAAGTCAAATAATTCAGTGCAGTCAATGGCACCAATTAAAAGATGCTGGTTAAACTAGTAGACCTGGTACTGCTTAATTAATACAGGACATGAGGGTTAGTTAGGTGTAAATGTTGGATGTGGGGGGGTGCAGGGAATGGAGTGGTAAGGGTTGGCAGGGGGCTGCACAGGGGCCCAGAATGGTTAAGGCCGGCCCTGAAATGTTCTTTTGCCTCTGTGACTCCTAGGCTGTGGAACAACCTCCCAGTTGATGGCCAGGCATGCTCCATTCACATGTCCTTCAAACCCTCCCTTAGGGATATACTTCTTGTATGCAGCCAGTGTACTTTTTCCTGCTGAGATTTGCTAGCAATCTCACTCAGGTCACATGTCAAACCTATGTATTGCACAAACTACTTTTTTTGTTGCTGTAACTTGGCTGTTGTACTTCCTTAGCATCACAGTGTTAAAGTCCATGTATTGTAAGCCTGTCAACTTGCCTCAACTTTAAAAGAATTTTAAATAGTTAATACTGTTTATAGTCTGTTGTTTTTATGTTTGCTGTCTGTATCTTATTATCAGTTACTGTTACTTTTATTTAAAAATGACCGTTGAATGTAATTAATTCCTGGTCACTCTTGAAAAAGGGACTTTCAGTCTCAGTGAGCCTACCCAGTTATCAAAAACTTAAATAAATAAATAAAGCCAAAGTGCTGAACATTTCCTTTAATAGTGGATCCCTGCAGCCCACAAGAAACCACCTGAAGAAGTTTGTAACCTATTGCACTTTTTCAAGGGTCTGGTTTCTATATTAGTACAGGTGCAGTATAGTTACATAAGCAGTATTCCTTGTATGTTTGAATACACCCAGTAGATTGGAAGAGCTGTCTCTACTGATGAACTTCATAATTTGATTTTTAGCAGTCAAACTATAAATATGTTTTAATAATGAGATGTTAGTACTGTGCTCCACTGGCTAAGCCTTAAGGTGTGTGTGTGAGTGTGTGTGTGTGTGTGTGTGTGTGTGTGTGTGTGTGTGTGTGTGTGTGTGTGACTGAACACATTAATGAATCATGATTATGGAGGTGATCTCTAAGTAGTGTGGGATCTGTTTTAACTTTTTCACTGGTAGATGAAAGAGGGTATTGTGTTATATATGCTGTGACATGTTAGCTTCCTAAGGTACGTGCAAGCCATGAAAACTCATTTCCCAATTGTAGAGTTTCTCATGCTCTGAACAGGAATTGCAACAGCAGAATTTTTTCCCTTGATACAGTGTATCATATCAACACTCCACCACACTCAAAATATTCCAAGTAGTGGAATCAAGTTGTCTTTATTTCCTTCAAAAACAATTTCCATAAGGTAAATCACACCGATAAAAATGTTCAAAACACAACAGAATTCCCTTACCTCTTTTTTCCAAGGAGGCAACACAAGTTTTAAAGCAGCAGATAGAAGATCATAAGTAGATGTCAAGTTTTTAATTTACGGTCTTCCAAGAAGATTGTCAGCTGGTTTTATACATACTTTCTCCTACTGTCACTTCTTACATGTGGGCTAAACCAGTGCTTATAGTGAACAAAACCTGCAAGTAAATCATGCATAAAATAAAAAAGAAAAACTAGTTAAACATTCTAATGATAAATTCTGCTTCAGGGCACAAAGATGTATATAACAATAAATGTAACATTAGTTAATTGATACTATTTCTATAAAGGTCTTAAAATAAATGCTTTGAACTGTAAAACACCTTTTATGTTACAAATATGATAAAGATTCTTATGCAAGGTAACAGTATATAATTACTGGTGACACCCTTTATAATACGGTTAACAACACTCTCTCAAATTCTGTAATAACCCGAAAATGGGTTATTATGGCATTCTTTAAACTTTCTTTCACTGGCAGTGTTCTCAGCATGTCACTCAGTTGTAGCACACCACTTCATTGGCTTAAACTCTGTGTGTGGGCGGTCTGAACAGCTTTACAAACATGGCAGCTCCATTTTTTGTTTACCATCGAGCCGAGCCGCATTCGTTCATTCCCATCCAGTCTTTCAAATTTTTTAATCCTTTATCTACTTGATCTTGCCTTTTACATAAAATACAGATATCTACTTGATCCTGCTCTGCATCCAGATCAAAGACAGCGAGGGCGATCCAGGATGTGGCCATGGCTAACAGTAAGAAAAAAAGGTCCGTATGAGAGAGATAGAGTGTGTGTGGTCCTGTGGCTGACAGATGAAAAAAAAAAACTCTGTATGAAAGACAGAGTGTGTGCAGAGAGACAGAGAGTGAGAGTGTGTGTGTGTGTGTGTGTGTGTGTGTGTGTGTGTGTGTGTGGTGTAGGAGAGAGACTGTGAGAAGACAGACTAATCAAGGGGCAGTAGGAATGACACAGACTGTCTTGGGTACTAACTCCTTGCACCAGTAATTATAAAAAAATAATAGATACTCAACTGTGTTCTTATGGATTTTTTTACACACCCTTGGTGTGTAATGACCTCATAAACCTTTTGAGCTTTGCTCTCGAAGTTTATAGGTCATCACACAACTCGAGTGTGTGGTGTGTAAAAAAATTCACAACACACAGTTACATATCCATTATTCTCTATATAATCCATCTGCATCCTTTACAATAAATTGTTTTGCACAGAAGCAGAACCTGATTGATGCTATTTTTGAAAACCTTTTGGTGGTAATGGAATTATATATGGTTTGTGGAAGCATTTACTAATGATTCTAGGAAATTGTGATCCAAAGATGTCATAGAAATTGTGAATGTGGTACCAAGAAACTTTGATTTAGAGTACATTATATTTTCAATATCATCCATTTCTCTGTCCACTTTTTCTTTTATTCTGGATCGATTTCTAAGACTGCCAACAAAATTAGAATGTATCTGAATTTTGGACAGATGCATCAGTCTGTGGCAGAGCATATTTTTCTGTGCTTCTTACTCTTTCTGAATGTATATGATTGACATTGTTAAAGAGCCACTGATGCCTCAAGAAGAACTTTCAAAAACATAATATTTGGACACAAAGCAGCTTATATTTCTCATTGGTTTTGCATTTCATATTCCCATTACTTATTACTGAGGTCATTTGCCTCAAAAACAGGATATTTGTTTCTTGAGAGTTCATCAGCTCCTGTTGGTTCTTCCCAACCTGATGTCACAATACTCTGCTTGTGGCATCACAGTTATTCTTATGGCAACAGACTATGATGTCACAACAGGGCATTATGATTTCTAGTAGGGAATAAGCTATAGAGGCAGATGCACTCTGAAGGATAAAGATCTTGTTTTTGTGGGAATTTCTACAGTAAAAAAAATAATGGAGAGGAGCAATCTATACAAGGTATATGAAATACAAGCTGACTGGAGCCTAAATAATATGTTTTATAAAGTTTCCCCAAAGGCATCAGCTGCTCTTTAAGTGACACTTGGAAAACCCATTCCAATAATAAATGGATTGAGTATTAACAACTGGATCAGAATAGTATGATCAAAAGGGATCATCCATTTTAAAGGGACACTGTCAACCTGTTCTGCATCATATTATTTCTAGTTAGAAACCCACATTCTATGATTTACTGTCTCTAAAATTCATTGATGTTGCCGATTGCCTTATCTGCTTCATTGCTTAGTAGAACTGATATGCGTGCTAATGTGTGGTTGCAAACAACCATGTTTTGTTTCAAATCCTGGATCTATTCTTACTAAATATGTTCTGAACATTACAAACCTCCCCCCAAAAGTGCAGCCACTCATGACATAATAGCTTCCTAAACTCCCACTGCATAGTGAGTGGCTAGAGTGTGTTGAGGGTGTTCCTAAGTCTAGAAAAGATGCAGTGGCAGTTGACCAAGGAATATAAATAAACATGTTTTTGTGTGGTAACACCAGTATGGTGGGCTATTTTTCACTTTTAAAAAAAAAAAAAAAACCAGAATCAAACAATGAGCTACATCAGTGGTCTTTACAGCATGTAAACAATCATAACACTGTATGTTGTTTTTAAACTAGGGACACTTTGAGACCTATTGGAGTTGACAGTGTCCCTGTAATCAGGATATATTTGGCTTAATTGATTATGTCCAGGTCAAACTAAAAGAAAATTCAAATGTCACCGCTTTGGAAGGGGAAACAACATCGAGAGTATCTATATCTACATCTATATCTATATCTATATCTATAAATAGATATAGATATAAAATACAAGTGTGGTAGCCACTTTAATGTTAAACCCTGATTTTTGCACCTTAATAATGCCGTCCTGTTAAATGGATTGACTTAAAATTTTGCAGGCACAGAGTTGGTGCCAGGATCTCTGGACTGTGAAAATTATATGGTAATTGGTTTGCGGGGGGGGCAAAGCTATAGATGTGTGAAAAACATAAAATTGACCAAAATAAAGACTTTTTTTGGTCATGTAAAACTAATAAATAGGAGGATTTAAGATCTGAAACTTGCAGGTTTGATAGAGTTTGCCCCAAGGTGTGTGCTTTTGTACCCTTTAAGTCCCTAACTTGCCCCATTTTAAAGAAACTAATCAAAAATGATGGATACCCAGTTTAAAAATAGAATATTCTAAAGATAACTGATTTTTTTACAACTGCATTTCTAAATGTTGCCATTTGATAAAAATGCATGAGTGTCTGAGGGGCAAGGCTATCCTGATGCTGCAAACAGTGTCTGGTTCTATTTAAACAGTATTTGTTCAGCGGGGGCGGGGCTATGCTGAACAGAGCTGTGTGTGGTTTATTATGTTTGCTTGCACGCATGTGCAAGAAACATAGTGCCATCATCCAAGTTTTCCAGAGGTGTGTCAGCCTCTTCCAATTCAGTCAGTGTGTTTGCAGGTGTGGTCGCAGTGCTCCAATCACTGCTCCAACTGTCTATGACAGCAGTTGGAAATGCAGTGGCATACAGTTCGAAAGGAGGCTCTGCTTCAGTGAGCAGGCTCTCCCTCAAACGCATGCATGGATATTGCGTGCTCGCACTCCCCACCGAACATACAGCCACAGCCGATGGGGTGCCCAATGTCCCATCAGTTCCGCCACTCCCCAAAAACTTTCCAGGTGCCATGCTGGGGCCCACCCCAGCATGGCACACGTCGCATGGCTGGCAGAGTGCCCAATCCCTGTCGGCTCCAGCCCCCCAAACAGTTTTAGCTGCCACGCTGGGAGCCCACCCCAGCGTGGCAAACATCCCCATCGTCTTCCTTAAAAAAACCTGTAAAAAGAAAACATTCCTCAGCATTCTCCACCCACCCACCACACTGCGCACCCTGCCTCCCACCCCTCACCCCATACTTACCTCTGGAGTCTGGCGCGATGATCTTCGTGGACCGGGAACACGCTGCACTCTTCAAAGCCGACCACGAACTGAGAAAATGCCGGTAAACTGTATAATATTATAGATATGTTTTTTTTTTCAACTTTGCTGCATATCTTGGGGATTTTTTGGAATTTTTGCACCAAATTTTCAACATGGGGTTTTTGGGACCCCTTCTCATGAATGCTGTCACTGTCATGGTGTTAATTGGGCCCGAAGGGTGATTTCACAGTCACTGCAGGAAATCACCTTTCGGGACCGATTAATGAAACAACACTGCCAGTGTTCATAAGGTGGGCTCTCAAAAAGCCTATTTTGAAAATTTGGTGGGAAAATTCCCAAAAATGACTGTTTTACAAGTGTACATTGTGCAGTTCCTACACACGCTCGTAAGTTCGTGAATTTTCAATATTTTCACTCCATATTTTCAACATTGCCATTTTACCACACCTCCTTATGAGCAGTACAGCTACCATTTTTCACATCTTGCCCAAAATGTGTTTCCGCACATGTAGCGCACAATGGTACAGTCGGTGTGCGAAAACAATGTTTGGGACAGATTAAGAAAATCATAGTGACACTGGTCATGAGCAGAGGTCTTAAAATGGCTATGTTGAAAATTTGGTGACAAAACTCCATAAAATGACTGTGTTACGAGTGAGCATTGCGCAGTTTCCACGCACCGTTGTAAGTTCATGAATTTGTAATATTTTCAGTCCAGATTTTCACCAGTGGCATTTTTCCACACCTCCTTATGAACAGTACAGCTGTCATTTTCCACAACATGGCCAAAATGTGTTTTCACACTTTCAGCACAGAAATGCATAGTCGCTGTGGGAAATCATTGTTCGGGACAGATAAAGAAAATCACACTGACACTGTTCATGATCGGAGGTCCCAAAATGCCTGTATTAACAATCTGCTGTAAAAAAAATCCCCAAACTAGTTACATTATGGGTGTGCGTTGCACAGTTTCTATGCACGCTCGTGTTCACCAGTTTTTATTTAATATTTTCACAGCAGATTTTCAACATTGCCATTTTTTACACCTCCCCATGAACAGTACCACTGTCATTTTTCACATCCTGTTCAGAATGTGTTTTTGCACCTGTGGTGCCAAATGCCATAGTCCCTGTGCAAAAGCAGTTTTTGGCTAACAAATTGACATTGCCACTGTTCATGAGGTGGGGGTCACAAAAAAACCATGTTGAAAATTTGGAGTGAAAAAACTAATGAATACCTGAGGCGTTAGGGTTTCCGACCATAATGCCCCACCCTGTACAGAATGACAGGCATCAGGGGTGTGACTTGGGATTCTTGCCTGTAATGCTCATACCATTCCATCCCCACCCGCACCCTGCAGCCAGTAAGAGGCATCAAGGTGTGACTCGGACTCTTCGGCCCCAAACTTCACCCCATTCTCCTATACTGCACCCATCTCACCATATTTTCTGATGGAATGGGGTACGCATAAGGGCCAAAGACCCCAAGGCACACCGTGACACTTGTCAGTGTCTGCAGGGTAGGGTGTGGTGAAATGGCGTGGTCGTTATGCCTGACGACCCAAAGGCACACCCCAATGCCTGTCACTCTCTGCAGGGTGGTGGTGGGGTTGGCTTCAGTTCAATACTTCACTGCCATTCCTATTATGCAGCTCTGTAACTTCTACACTACCAATGCCACATGCCAGCAAGCAAACATTCGGCATTGACAAATGCTTATTTTTGTATAAGGCCCTTTGGCTGTCATTAGCCACTTATGTGGCCTCTTTAATGTAAACCAGACACCAGGGTGCCCAATCCCCAGTGCTGGCTGAAGAATGAATGCTTCCAATACCAGAATGCCGATCCCTGGTGCTAGTTAAGAGTACCCATCTATTCTTGGTTTGTACCCACCATTATACAATTATGTTCCCTGGCCCCCACCCAAAGATGTTGACACTGGGGTGCCTAATACTGGTGCTGGCTACATAACACCCCACCCCTGCCCACTACAAAGTGTGAGACATGGGGTGCCCAGCACCAGTGCTGTCATACAGAAAACCGACACTGGGAGCCCAATCCCTAGTGTCAGTACCTGAGAATAACAAAAAACTGCCCCCACAGTCTTTTTTTTAACCTAAAATAAAGACAACCATTCTTCAATGTCAGTTGTGGCTGCCTTTTTCCCACCCCCTCACCCCACACCTCTCATTCACCTTCAGTTGGTCCACCATTGTAGATTCAGTCTCGTAGCCAAAAGATGTCTTCCTCCTGGGACCATGACTGGAAACTGAGGAAATACTGTAAGGTACGTGCAGTTATTTCCAATGCATTTTGAACTTTTACTCATAACTTGGTTAGTTGTTAATGTTTTCCCCCAAATTTTCAACAAAGCCTTTTTGGGCCCCACTTTATTATCGAGGTAGGTAACATTTTCAAATCCACCCAAAAGGTGATTTTGCAGTTGCTCTGCAAAATCACCTTTCAGGTGGGATCTGAGAATTTTCACCTACAGGTTTCATGAGGTGGGGTCATAAGAAGACTACAGTATGTTAGAAATTTAGGGTCAAAATACTAAAAAAACAAAATTATGAAGGTACACTGAAATTTTTCAACGTTCACTTACAACTTTGGTAATTTTCAATATTTTGATCCCAAATTTTCAACATAGTTATTTTTTTCACACCTCCTAATGGGCATGACAGGTATAGTTTTTCAAATATTGACCAAAATGTGTTTTCACACTTGTGGCAGGAAATTATGTTTTGGCCAGTTTTTTATAAATGATATCTGTCATGTTCAGAAATGGGGGTTAGAAAAAGACTACATTGAAAATTTGGTGTGTGAAGGTCACAAAAAAAAAATTATGAAGTAACATTGTTTGCAGGAATGGCTGTTGCCCAGTGGGGACCGTGTTGCCTTTCTCAGCAAGGGATCTGAGTTTGGGTGCAAACTCAGTGAACCAACTGAATGGGCTGAGGCTGTGAGGAAGGTGCTGCAGCACTTAACACCAGCCCCAGCATGGGGAGAGACAGAGCAGTGTTCTGGCTCACAAATTACACTTTGTGGTGGAGTAGGGAGCCTTCCGTCACAAGAGGTTGACGTGCATGTATAATTCCAATCCACAAAAAGGGACCAAAAACTGATTGCTCAAATTATCACCCTATTAGTTTAACCAGTATATTGAGTAAAGTATTGGAGTCTATTATAAAGGAGTATGTTGAGGGCCATCTAAGGGACAAGGGACACATAGATATTACACAACATGGATTTGCAAAGGGGAGAGCATATTTGACTAATCTGCTATTTTTTTTTGAGATAGTAAGTATAGCCTTAGATAGTAGCCTATCAGTGGATGTCGTATACATTGACTTTGAAAAGGCATTTGATTCTGTGCCCCATCTAGAGGTTTTGCATCGATTGGAGACTCTGGGAGTGAGTTCCTATATTGTTAGCTGGATCGCTATATGGTTGACTAATAGGAAGCAACGTGTCTGCATCAAGGCAGATAAGTCGGATTGGATGGGGGTGCCCAGCGGGATCCCTCAGGGCTCTGTCCTGGGTCCACTTCTATTTAATGTACTGGTTTCTTCCATTAAATGTGATAGTAATGCGTGGATTGTTAAATTTGCTGATGACATCAAAATTGGGGCAGTAGTCACTAACATTTCAGAAGCTCAGAATTTTCAGAAAAATATTAATTCAATATATATAACAGCTGCAGAGAGAAAACTGAAATTTAATACCAATAAGTGCAAGGTTATGTATTTGGGGAAGAAAAATCCTAAAAATAAGTATTTCATAAATAGAGTACAGGTAATGGAAACTGAGGTGAAAAGGGATTTAGGAGTATGGATAAATAAAGATTTGGAGTCAAATTATCAAGTAAATGAAATATCTAAAAAAGCGTATAGAATTTTGGCTCTAATTATGAAAAACATAAGGAGTAGAGATAGGGCGATTATTGTGCTGCTGTATAGGTCCCTGGTCAGACCCCATTTGGAGTATGCTGGTAGTGTATGGAGCCCCAGGTTCAGGAAGGATGTGCATAGGTTGGAGGTGGTTCAGAGATGAGTGATGAGGAGTGTGTCAGGTCTGGAACAATCGACTTATGAGGAAAGACTGAGGAAACTTGGTTTGTATTCTTTACAATACAGGAGCTATCGTGGAGACATGTGTCTGATTTATAAGGCATGTAGATCTCCTGATTCATGGGAATGTCTGGGTTTAACATTAAGATCAAGTTTAATTATAAACCAGGGTCATCAGTATCAAATAAAAGGAGAGAATTATAATAAGAATCTGAGAGGGACTTGGTTTTCACAATGAGTTGTGGATCAATGAAATGACTTGCCAAGTCATGTAGTTTCCAGTGAAACCATGAATGAGTTTAAAATTGCTATAGATAAGTATAGAAGTAGTCACCTATATGTTTTGAGCCTATAAATGGTGCAGGACAATTATGGCCTTTTGGCTAATGTTCCTGAAATTTTCCTATGTTTCCTATGTAGTGGGCTGATGGGCCCATGCACTGCATCAGGACAAGTGGGGTTATAAGAAAATAGAGAAAAGAGTACCTGGCAAGATGAAGGTAGGGGTACTGCAGGGCCTGCACCTCAGACAGACCCTCTTCTGCTGTCAGCCACCCAGCTCCATCACACTCCATCTAAGGAATGTATCTTGTACAGTACCATTGCCCACCCCCCACACACACACAGATTCCTCTAATGTCTGGGTTAGAAGGATACAGACATCTGGCATCCTTCATTCTCAGCCAGTTTGGCACTCTGTTACCCCATCAGAGTTGTAGGGCATGCAAAAGATGTTGGCTTCATCCTGGCATGGTGGCAGTTGATGAGTGGAGCAACTTACCCCCCCAAGAGGAGAGTGGTCTCAGGGATGCAGAATCCTACCCACATCCCCAATTCTAGCCTGCCTGAGTGACCTAGGTCCCTTTGAACCTCAGTTGTTGCTGTGGTACTGATATCTACCTTCCTGATCAACCAGGTTAACACCACATCAGCAAAATACAGTACCTTTCCACCCAACACAGCTGATCTGTATCTTTCTTAACCATACTAAACCATTTTCCATTTTATGTTTACATGTCCAGTGGAATGATGAAGATAGGCCAACAAGATGCCAGCCTCTGCATTGGAGGACACTGACCATGTTTATCAGGTAAGTATTGTTTTATGTATGGAGTGCCTTGTTTGTCCCAGTTAGTTACTAAAGAGTTGCAGATCCATTGTGACCCTATTACTATTCTTATTTTACGGGTACAACTGGATGATCCTTCAAGCCACCCAACCCCATCTCACAATCTCCTGGAACCAGAAAAAAAATCTTTATTATTACTATTGTATTTGAGCTAGGATGGTATGATGTAATGATGCAAGTGTAAGTATTAAGACACTGTTGACTTTTACTCGTTAGTTGATTGATGAAGGAAGGCTAGAAATATCTTCACTATTCTATTTGTTTCATTTTGCACAAAAAGGATACAGTTCCACTATCACAAAAAGAAGGGACATTCATTGCAAAAAAAACTACATTAATGCAGAAATTAGGGTTGAAGAATGGAAAGCACACAAAAAGGGAAATTAAAAAAATTGAGAGTTTTGGGTCTCCAGAGTCTTGGTGAATCAGTGGTGGGGTGTTCCTTGGGGTTGTCATCCCTAATGCCCACCCCTCTTGTGAACAAACAAGGTTAGCCATGATCTTATTTCTTCACACAAGGCCCACAGGGCACTGCACGAGGAAAGCTATGATGGATTTTGTTGACAACATGTGGCAAGCAATAAATCTACACCTCCAAGCCATAAATCTCCACCTCCACAGAGTATATGACTATGAGGCAGTGGCTTGGCGCTGCACCTTGTGCTTCAGACAGGAGGCTGGATTGTAGGGGAGGGGGTGGACATTAGGGTTGACAACCCTGAGGAACACCCAATTTCAGTGTACCATCATAACTTTGCTTTTTAAGTATTTTGACCCCACGTTTTAACATAATCTTCTTCTAACTCCACCTCATGAGTCATGACCAAGGTAGGTGAGAATTTTCAGATCCACCCTGAATGGTGATTTTGCAGTTGCTCTCCTTGGGGAGGGACAAAGCAGTGTTCTGACAGCTTATATCTTGATGATCTTAGCCCCTATGACTCTGAAATTTGGAGTGCACAGACGCAGTACTGAGGTTAAAGTTTTAGCATGTTTTGTCAAAATCAGTTTTGCAGTCCAAAAGTTAATTAATTAAATTAGATAAAGAAATTCCCAGTCTTTTTATTGTGATCAGATAGCAAAACAAGTACTGCAAACATACAGGTTTGTTGAGTGTTTTTTTCATTTTTAAATCATAAGGTTTTAAAATCTAGTGCATGTGAAGACCACTTGACAACATAAATCCCAACCTAGATAAAAATAGTCAAAAACACAAAAAAAAAAGATGTTTGTGTATTTACATGGGAACTGTAAAAACAGTCATAAAAATGTCTCTATATCTGGCACAAATAAAACGTTTAAAGAAACAAAGAATGAAAAAGTGATGTGAACATGACAAAAACCAACGATGTGCATTGTGTACTACAAATAAAGTAATGCACTAACAAAATATTAAGAAATTTGTGACTCGTCTTCTGCTTTGCACTGGACCCAAAGGGCCCTACGCAAAGCAAATTAGGACTGTCTTGCTATGCTCAGGGTCTAAAGGATCCTTAATGAAGCGAGTTAGAATTCATGTCTTGCTTCATTAAGGGGCCTGCACGAAGCAAGTTGGGACTCATGTCCCGCTTCAGGCACTGCATGATGCAAGTTAAGATATTGCTTTCTTAAACTGTAAGGAAACTTGCTGCAAAAAAATGGCATTGTTAGGGTTACAAAGCCACAAAAGGAGGGAAATGAAGTGTTAGGATTCTTTTCAACCCTAATGCCCACTCTGTCTCCCAGGTCCTATCTTGATGACAAAAGGCTAAGCTTCAGGTCTGGGGTAGTGCCCCATAGGTCTGCTGTTTAAGGCTGCAGGTCTGGAGCCCTGTGCAAAGAAGATTATGAGTAATCTCCTGCTTCATGCAAGGATCACAAGGCCATGCTTGAAGAAAGTTATGACTGATCTCATGCTTTGCATGATGCTGATGCCAACACATGAAGCACCAGACTTGTGGGGTATGGTTACAGACCTGTAACTTGAAACAGTAGATCCATGGGTCGCAGCCTTGGACCTTTAGCTTGGCAATGGGTCAGGAGATTAGGAGCTGGGAAAGAAGTAGAGGTTAGGGTTGAAAAAACTCTAACACCACATTTCTCTGCCTCAGTAGTGTTGTACTGTAGCCCTAACAATGCATTAGTGAAGTTTTGTTTTTGCAATATCTATCTGTCTGTCTGTCTGTATCTATCTATCTATCTATCTATCTATCTATCTATCTATCTATCTGTCTATCCATCCATCTATGTCTCATACTCACCAGCATGGTCATGTCTTGGACCTGTTTTTCTCATTGGGTCTTGAGATTAGCAATGTTAGGGTTAATCTGGTCATTTAGTCAGATCATCATGTCTTGCAGTTTCTTTGCAGGGCTGCCCATTAAACCTCTCTGTGGACAGTGTCACATACTACCCAGTTCAGAACTTGGAGCCTTAGAGTCTTCTGGCAGTACTGGACATCATTGGCATGGAGATGGCTTGTGTGATGGGAATGGAGAGGGCCATGGAGGGTTACAACCTGGCTCTCAAGGTTGCATTTGACTTCCTACCATCTCTCCATGTTCACACCTTGATTTTCTACTGCAGGTCACCATGGTCTGATGGAGAACTCAGGAAGTTGAGGACAAGGGGTGGAGATTGGAGCATTGTTTTTGGAGGTCCAGGTCTGATAATGATAGAGTGCCACTAAGGGCTTGTTATGGTGAAGTATCAGCATTTCATTTCTCTGAACAATTCAGTAGTCCTGTCATGGGTGATTGCTGCCAGAAAGAACAGACCAGCTCAACTCTTCATCACTGTGGACAGAGTATTAAATCCAATCTTTCAGCAGTCCTGCAGAGTCTGTTCCAAAGAAAAGTGTGATGAGTTTAATTGGTTCTTTCTGGAAAAGGTGTCTTCTCTTTGGGCTGGAATATCCTCAAGCAGCCTGGCAGTGTCCATTTAATGATAGACAGTAGCATTCTGTCTTTGTGGGATGAGTTTGAGCCAGTTCAGGTGGCTGATGTCTTCTGAGTGGCCTCGGGATTGCACTCTACTTCCTGGACATTGGATCCTGGACCAACACGACTTCTTTTCTAATGCTGTGGGATCCTGGGTCTGATTTTTGTGGAGATCATTGGGCGTTCCCTTAGGGAGGGAGGGAGTTTTTCCTTCTGCACTGAAGAGGGAGGGGGTGAAGCCTGTCCTTAAAAAACACCATTGGACCCCAATGTTCTCTCAAATAACAGGCCTGCCTTGAACCTTCCCTTTTGGGGAAGTTGAACAAGAAGGTGACTGTAGTGCATTTGGAGCAAGATCTGGAGAAATACAACATCTACGAGCCCTTCTACTCTGGTTTCCAAACTCACCATAGTACCGAGACTGCTCTGGTCAATGTGCACCATGGTCACCTCTTGGCAAGGGATATCAGGCATTATTCCATCCTTGTCCTGCTTGACTTTTCTTTGGCATTTGACATGGTGCTGGGATGCTGTTGGCTCATCTATGTAGGACTCTCAGGAATAATGCTACAGTGATCTGAGTCCTACTCATTTGGCAGTGTACAGAAGGTGGCACTGGACTCTTTCATCTCAAGCAGTGTTGTGCTCTACTGTTGTGTGCTTTAGGGGTCAATGCTAGCCCCCATGTTGTTACTGTGTACATGCTGCCGTTGGCTTGTATTTTCATTGCTATGCTGATAATACTCAGCTGTATGAGTCTTGAGCCCCTGACAAAGGTGTTGCAGTCTCAGTTCTGATTGATTGCCTTAGGGAAATTCAAGACTGAATGACTGATAGCTGGCTCACACTTAATCCACTGAAGATGGAGGTATTACTAGTGGAACCTGTTCTGTATGGTTTGGCAGTGATGAATGGGGATGCTGTCCTTCCATCTTTAGATGGCATCATGCTTGGAGTTGTTGATAGGTTGAGGAATCTGGGGTCACTGTGGATTCAGAGCTGACCTTAGATTATCCAGTGCTAGCTATTGTCTGCAGTGGCCTCTAACACCTGAGAAACATCTCCTGGATCAAGCCCTTTCTTAAACTGGCTGACCTAGTGGTCCTGGTGTACACTCTTGTTACATCTTGACTGGATTACTGCAATGCTCTTTACCTAGGGTTATCGGTGAGGCTGATGCACCTCTTGCAATTGCTCTAGATTGAGGCAGCCTAGCTGGTTGCTGGAACCTCTTGGTTTGAGCATATCATGCAGTTCTACGTGCTCTGCACTGGTGGCCCGTGCAGTGGCATGTCAACTTCAATGTGTGCTTGTTAACTTACAAGGCCCTGTATGGTTTGGGTCCAGGCTATCTGAAAGACCTCCTGACTTCATATGTTCCTGGCTGCCCACTTCAGTCAGTGGAGGTGCATCTCCTCACTGTACCCAGATCCAGGCTCAAATGCTTAGGGAATCAGGTGTTTCGTATTGCTGCTCTGATTCTGTGGAATACATTGAGGTTAGAGGTGCCCCTTTGATGGACCTTTTTTAAGTCTCGTCTCAAAACCCATTTGTCTACTTTGAGTTTTGTGTCTGGTGCTGCCTTTTAAATCAGTCTAGTACTAGTTAATTATAATTTGATATTTAATGATTTGTTGTCTGTACTGTGAGGTGCACAGAGCCTCTGGGATTCTGGGATTGGGCATCATTCTTGCCTGCCTATCTCTCTCTCTCTCTCTACAGTATCTATCTACACACACACACACACACACACACACACACACCACATCACCACCCACACTATACAATCAACACTGTCATTATGTCATTACTGCTATATATACCTGCCCAATACTCAACCAGCCACCAGCAATGTACCCCTGGCATTCTGCATATGCTGCAGTACCTATGTCACCTATGCTTGTGATGTACCAGCCAGCAAATCATCATTCACACTCTACCATCTACACTACCCTGCTTTCTATGTACCTGCCTGCCCTGCATTGCCTGCACTGTCTCCACCTGCAATGCACCTGTGACCCCAAACCCTGTAACATTGGCAGTCCAGTTTCACACCTATCTCTGTTGGTTGCCCAGCCATCACCATGTTCTAGGCTCTGGGTCCCCCCCCCCCACACACACACACACACACACACACAAACGCACAGATGGAATCAGGGCAGCTGTTTTCAATAAGAAGGTAGTGCTCATGTTTTATGTGCTGTGTCGTAGCTAATTAACGAATCCTTGAAAGTAAATATGTAAATTTTGCATGTTTTTCCACTAATTATGTTTCATAATGTTGTGCCATGTCTCAGGCATGCCTTCTTTGTAACATTGGATGACCACTACAGGCCAACCTCACACATGTATATTTACATTTATTCTATCCATGAATACAAATATGTTCTGAGACTGCTAAATGTTGTAACATGAAGGTTAATGTATGGTCTTTGGTTAATAACCATGCTGTAAACACTTCAAGAGGTTGCCATGACATCATTGCAAACCTTGAGAGCATAGCTCAAGAGGTTTTCAGATGTCATGGTGACCTTGAGAACTGTTTTCAGTGGGGTTATTAACCAAAGACCATACATTATATGTTATAGTCTATGGGCTACCAAGATTGTGTAATCTCCATGTAGCCACCATGGACACTAGTCAGCCCCATTGCATGCAGCATATCCTGGCCTGAGTGGACTGCTCTTCGGCAAAGGTAACTGGGAGAAAAAAGAAAGTAAATGGAATTTCAGTTTCAAATACTTACAGCTACTAGCAATCACCATTCTCAAAATGGAACATTGTAAGTTGTGAGCATTCCATTTTGGTATACCATTGATTTGACATACTCAAGAAGGGTTAACATTAACAACAGAGTGATGTCATATCGATGGCATAACAAGGTTGTAATCGGCTTGATTTCAGTTAGTAATAAGGGCTCCCCATACATTATGCATTTATAGTAGTTGCTTGCTGTTTTTTTTTATTCCATGCAACTCTGTGATTTCCCTTGTAAGAAATAAAAAGGAGTTGTGTTTTCTTGTGTTCATACAAGGGCACATAGAGGATAACTTATGAACAGCCATACACAACAAGCCTGTGTCTGCAATGAGAGGTTTCTATGGTAACCAGAAACTTTGAGAGCGAAGCTCAAGAAGCTCACTGGTTGCCATAGAAAACTTGAGATGAAGACACAGGCCTGTCTGCATATGGATGCTCACACATTATCTTTTATAGTGTATGGGCATCCATGCCCCTGTCAGACACTCTGCTTCCTTTCAGTGAAATTGGGGTTTTAGGGGGAGGTACATGAGGGTTGGTGGCATGCTCAAATTACTGTCTCAATGTGCTGCAGGTTTTTCTGTAAGTTCTAGTTTAACAAAAGAAAAAAAAATCCAGCTCAACTGGATAGAGGAAAGCAGCTGTATGGCAGCATTATGAGTTGTTGTGTTGCAGTAGTGATGTCACTATTGCAGCACAACAACATCATAATGTCACTACTGCAGCTCAGCAAGCATATTCCAGCATGGAATTCCATGCAAAACAGAGTTCCACCATACACTATATATAGGATAGTGTATGGTGTCCCATTCACAACAAGGCTATTCTTTAACTAAGTGGGTACTATGACAACTGTTGACCTCGAGAGCAAAGCTCAAGAGGTCGTTCAGTCATCATAGTAACCACGAGGATAAAGAGTAGCCTTGTTGATAGTGTATGGTGCCCCATTCACAACAAGGCAAAGCTCGAGAGGTCGTTCAGTCATCATAGTAACCACGAGGATAAAGAGTAGCCTTGTTGTGAATGGGACACCATTCACTGTTCTGTATAGTGTATGGTCTATCCCAGATGTACAGAAGAAACAGAGACATGGGAGTAAATTGTGAACACAACTTAAAACTTTACTGTTTTCTTTTCTCTTTTGAATATGTGCCCCTCTAAGCACTATGATTTCTTCTATTTTTCTTTTCACAACCAACTTCTACATGGATACTCCCCAGTAATAGCTGCCATTCAGTCTCTGTTGAGACAGAAAAGGGGAAACACTGCTAGATGGTGTAAGTGTATTTACTTAACATGCAGTTGTCTCATATCCTAATTTTCATCAGAACAGCAGTATTTGCACCATACTTCATCTACGGAATCCGTGATGAACTTAACCCCCATCCCTCCCAGTGAAGCGAAGCAAAATACAGGCTGTCAAAATATCCACTTCAATTTGCACTTGCTGTAAAACACTCCCCCCCCAACCCAAACATTGGTCCTGCCCAATTTGATTCCACATTGGCTACAACAGTTGAAAGATTATACAGTGTTTTTTTAACTGCATTTTGGCGGGGGCAGTGGGAAAACGGACTAGAATGCAAGTATGATTGGTGCATTTGACAACAGTGCAGCTCGAGGACAAGTCAGTGTGACGTCCGCACTACAGCAGAATGAAAAGTCATTCTGCGAACTATGGACATCACTACTGCAGCAGAACAACATTTGCTCCAAACTGTTTTCTACTCAGAACCACGTTATACCATACAATATATTGTGATCATGCACTGTACATCACTCGCAGTAAAAAATACAAGTGGTGCTTTCAATCCTATGTACCTACCATGTCCTTTCTACAGTTGCTCCACCGATCTGTGGCATCACAAAGAACAAGGAAGCCCTCTGTCCATCTAACACTGGGAGAAACCTTTTTTGGGAATGGGGTGGTTAAAGGCAGGTCACCAAGGCCATCATCTCATCCCCTCCATGAATAAAAGTCCTGTTGAGAATAATCATCAATGGAAAGAAAGCCCTCTGTCCAAAAGTTATCAGGATACATAGATACATAGATACATAGATACATAGACAGTGTCAGCAGATAAGGGCCTATGGCCCACCTAGTCTGCCCATTTGAGCTTGTAAGTTCAGTTTGTTTTCCTAGAAGTCTGTTTCCCCTTACCCCTGACCTCTAGAATTCCTTTATGTCTATCCCATGCATTCTTAAATCCCGTGATTGTTTCAGCCCCCACCACTTCCTCTGGCAGGGTGTTCCACTTGTCCACCACCCGTTCTGTGAAGAAATTCTTTCTCATGTTTCCTCTGAATCGTCCTCCTCCAACTTCATCCCATGCCCTCTAGTCCTGAAACATCTTTTCGCTTAAAAATAGTGTTTTCCTGCACCCTGTTCCTCCCTGTAAGATACTTGTATGTCTCTATCATATCCTCTCTCCTCCTCTCTCCAGGGAGTACATGTTCAGTTCCTTCAACCTGTCTTCATAGGATTTGTGATGCAACCCATGCACCATCTTTGTTGCCCTCCTCTGAACCTTCTCTACCCTGTCTATGTCCTTACGTAGGTATGGTCTCCAGAACTGTACACTGTACTCCAGGTGGGGCCTCACTAGTGTCTTGTATAGCGGAATTATGACCTCCCTTTTCCTGCTGGTGATGCCCCTGCCTATACATCCCAGCATCCTATTTGCTTTACCTGATGCCTTGTCACACTGTTTCCTACCTTGAGGTCATCAGAGATGACAACCCCAAGATCCTTTCCTGCTTGGTATGCTATATCCTCACCCCCCAACTGATATATTGTGCCAGGGTTTTTGTGCCCCATATGCATTATCTTGCACTTCTTGCATTGAATTTCAACTGCAAACCCTTTGACCATTCTTCAAGTTTCTGCAGGTCCTTCTCATTCTGTCTACACCTCTGGTGTGTCAACTCTGTTACAGAGCTTTGTGTCATCAGCGAACAGTGAAATTCTGCCTTCTATATCCTGTGCAATGTCACTGATGAAGATGTTGAATAGGACCGGTCCCAGCACTGATCCCTGTGGTACCCCACTGGTCACTCTTCCTCTGTGGAGTGACAGCCATTTACCACCACCCTCTGTGTCCTGCCACCCAGCCAGTTACCTACCCACCACACTACTGTCCTGCCCACACCCATATTCCCAGTTTGTGTATTAGTCTCTATGTGGCACAGTGTCAAAGGCCTTGCTGAAGTCCAGATAGGCCATGTCCACTGCCCTCCCTGATCCACCTCCCTAGTCACCCAGTCAAAAATTCAATGAGGTTGGTCTGACATGACCTCCCCTGGTGAAACTCTGCTGCCTTGGGTCCTGTAGTCCATTGACAACCAGATGTTCCACCAATCTCTCCTTCAGTAGTGCTTCCATGATCTTTCCCACTACCGAGGTGAGGCTGACTGGTCTGTAGTTCCCTGCTTCCTCTTTGTTCCCACTTTTGTATAAGGGGACTACATCTGCTGTCCTCCAGTCTTTGGGTACCTCCTGTTTCCAGTGATTGGCTGAACAGGATAGCCAGAGGTTCAGCCACCACCTCTCTTAGTTCTTTAGGACCCTGGGTGCACCCATCTGGCCCCATTGCTTTGTCAACTCTTATTACTTCCAGTTCCTTCAGGACCCTTTCGTGTAAAGGGACTTGTGTCCATTTCTGCACCATTCTCACCCTTGTACTCCCTTCAGACCCATTACCCCTCTTCCTTAGTAAAGACTGAGCAGAAATACCTGTTCAATATGTCAGCTTTACTGTTGTCATCCTCCGCTGCTCCCATCCTCCCCTTCAGTCTAACTATCCTCCCTTTGACCTTCTTTTTTCACTTATGTACCTGTAAAAGGTTTGTCCCTTTAACCACTGATTTTGCAATGTGTTCTTCTGTCTGAGCTTTGGCTTCCTTCACTGACTTCCCTGCCTCCTTTGTTTCTCCTGGTACTTCTCCCTATCCCTTCTGCCTGTCTTTTGTATTGCCTGAATGCAGTCTTTTGGCTTTCACTTTCTTTGCTACTCTTTGGAAAACCATAATGGTCTCCTCTTTCTTTTCCTCTTGCTAACCTGCTTAATGCATAATTCTGTTGTTCTTATAATCCCCATTTTAAATACTGCCCACTGTTCCTCAATCCTGATTCCTGTCCCATTCCCTTAATGCCTCTTTCAAGCATCTCCCCATTTTCCCAAAGTCTGCCCCCTAAAATCCAGGATACGTGTTTTGTGTGGTTTGGTTCTGCTCTTTCTGTGATTTTAAACCACAATGACTGGTGGTCACTGTTACCCAGGTGCTCCCCACTGTTACCCCCATCACACTGTCCCTGTTTGTGAGCACAAGGTCCAGTATTGCTTCGCCGAGTTGGTTCCATGGACCAGTTTTGAGGAAGGCACTTGAAGGAGTCCAGGATAAATCTGCTCCTAGTTGATGCTGCTGGGATGCTCCAGTCCACATCTGGTATATTGAAGTCTCCAACCAGTACTACCTCACCTTGTCAGCCATCCTTCGGATGGCTAGCATCAACTCCTATCTGTTTCTTCCTCCTGGGCTGGTGGTCTGAGACACACCTGTGCTGGATGGCTGGCCCCATTTTCCTTTCCAGCTTAACCCACAGTATCTCTCCCCCATTTTGTTCCTCCTGGATCTGTGGCCCTTTATGTCATTTTTCACATACAGTGCCACCTCCTCCTTCCTGCCTGCTCTGTCTCTTCTGAATATGTTGTAGCCAGGTATGGCCATCTCCCAGTCATGGTTATCATTACACCAGGTTTCAGTGATGGCCACAATGTCCAGGTCTGACTGTACCATGACAGCCTCCAGATCTTCCATCTTGTTGCTAAGGCTCCTGGCATTTGCACACATGGCTTTCCATGATTTGACCTCCCTAGACTGCTTCACTGTTCTACTCCAGCCTTCCTTGGTTGTCATTTATCCCTGGTTCTCCTGCTGCCTGCCCTTCTGCTGAATTTTGCCCCTTTCTGCTTATCCACCTTTGGACACTAATCTCCAACTTTTGCACACTGCTTTGCAGAGATAGCCACTCCTCTGGTTCACTGGTTCCATTACTAGCTGTGGGGGTGAGCAAGTAGGTACCATCCTTGCTGGCCTGCCACCCCTTTGCTAGTTTAAATGCTGTCAATGTAGCATTTAAACTTATCATTGAGTGCTTGGATTCCTCCCAGGATGGATGCAGGCCGCCAGGCTTGAACAAACCTCCATCCCTCCAGATGGGTCCCCAGTCACCAATGAATCCAAACCCTTCCTCACAGCACCAGTTCTTCAACCATGAGTTAAAGTTCCTGGTGCATGCACTCCTATGCTCTCCTTGCCTCTCACAGGTAGTACTTCTGAGAAAGTGATAGAAGTAGCTACTTGCTTGAGCCCTCCCAGTTTCCTAAACTCTTCCTGAACTTCCTTTGGCTCCCCATTTGCCAAGTCATTAGTACCTAGGTGGATAATGACATCCAGCTCACCCTCCTGTCTTGCCTTCCCAGTGATCCCCAGTATCTTCCTTCCATCCCTCCATGCCGTGGCACCTGGTCAGGCACCTCACCTCCTGTCCTCCCCTCCTGTGTTCCTAGCTGGATCCCTCTTATGATGGAGTCCCACCAGGATTCGCTTCCTCCTCCTGTGGCCCACTGCTTTCCACTGAGGTCACCTCCTGCCTAACCTCCACATCCTTTCCCTTCCACTTCCCTGGGTACTTATTTGCTTGTCCTCATTTCACAGTGTGGCATATGAGTTCTTGAGAGGAATAGGATCTGGGATGTGCCTCTGCCTGACTGCTCTAACCCTCCCTGAGCCCACTGTCATCCAAGTGCTCCTCGTTCTCGGCATCCTTTGAGGCAGCTGCATTGGACTGGGTGGTTCCTGGACAGGGGTGATGGTACTCCTGACCCAGTTTACTTCTGCTCTGAGTCTGGCTACCTCATCCCTCAGTCCTGAGAGATGCATGCAGATAGGGCACCACCTCAGTGTCCAGAAGGTCTGCCTGAATATGGCTGCCCCACAGCCACTACATTGCACCACCCCACATTATACTCGCAATTCAACTACTTATCTGCTACTGAAGCTCTCTTAGTTCTCTCTTTATTTATTTACAGTATTAAAACCTGTAACTGATCCTCAGATATATATTTTTAAGGAAAAGAAACCAATAAATAAATAAATGAGTCAAAACACTTGTCGGCTGAGGGTGGTCTTCTTCCCCTTATGCCCCTCCTACTTCACACCTCTTACTATACCTGTGTTTAGCTCCTGTCAATCAGATTTATCAGGGCATATAATTAAGAGTTGGGGGAAGCGGTGAGGGGGGCTAAAATTGCAGCAATTAAAGACAGCACAGAATTACACCACCACTATTTTTAAATTTTCAACAGCCCAAAACAATTATAATAAAGACAACACAGAAAGAAAGTATAGTGTCACTACAGGCCTACAATCTAAGTTTAAAAGAAAAATACCAGTTACCAGTTACTCTGAAGCACTGAATTGAATATGTTCCTTCCTTCACCTTCTGGCTTCTTCTGAGAAGATGAATCTCTGTTTGCTGCTTTAACTGTGACTAAGCCCCACCTTCAGTTATCACGTAGCTGAGGTCAGAGGCCAGACAATTAACACCCTTCACCCAGCTACAGGACAGTCAGACAAGCCAAGATAAATTTGCAGCAATTAAAGGCAGCACAGAATTACACCACCACTATTTTTAAATTTTCAACAGCCCAAAAACAATTATAAGTAAAGACAACACAGAAAGAAAGTGTAGTGTCACTACAAGCCTACAATCTAAGTTTAAAAGAAAAATACCAGTTACCAGTTACTCTGAAGCACTGAATTGAATATGTTTCCTTCCTTCACCTTCTGGCTTCTTCTAGGCACACCTAGAGGCAAAGATGTGAAAGGTTGATCTCCACAGACACCACCCACCCACACTGAGTAAGAGCTATGCCAATACAACATCAAGGGTGAGGAAGCTCTTTGTACAAGAGTTACTAGGATGCACATCTACCAGGGCAGTCCATCCATGGGACAACTGGTCAACTGCTGTTATTGGACCCTCTTGAAAAATGTACCTACTTTGTAACTGCATCCTAGCAAGGTGCAGTTGCAAGTGATTTAAACGGCCACTGTGTGCTGCAATTTTTAGTAAAGATACTCAGTGTGTGCTTATGAAATATAACATTTGAGCCATAGTACTTCTTTTCTGAGGTGCCTGGCAGATAGTTTGCGGACAGAATAGCATCTGGTCCACTGACTATAATTTCTGTAGTACTGTCATTTATTTACACAACTGGAGCAGTATACTGCTGTATGAAGCACTGTTCAGTTTTATATCGAAGGAATTGAAGCATTATATTTTTTAGTAGCACAAGTGAGCTCTGGGGAATTTAAAATCCTTCCCCTCACTTCCAGGTTCTCTGCATTAAAAGCCGACAGTTCAGCGAGCAGGGCGCTATTGTAACTGCATCCTAGCAAGGTGTCGTTGCGAGTGATTTAAACAGCCACTGTGTGCTGCAATTTTTAGTAAAGCTACTCAGTGTGTGCTTATGAAATATAACATTTGAGCCCTAGTACTTCTTTTCTGAGGTGCCTGGCAGAGAGTTTGTGGACAGAATAGCTTCTGGTCCACCAACTATAATTTCTGTAGCTCTGTCTTTTATTTACACAATTGGAGCAGTATACTGCTGTATGAAGCAGTGCTCAGTTTTAGATCGAGGGAATTGAAGCATTGTATTTTTTAATAGCATGAGTGAGCTGTGGACAATTTAAAATCCTTCCCCTCACTTCTGGGTTCTCTGCATTAAAAGCTGACAGTTCAGCAAGCAGGCAAGCAGCGAAGGCTGCTGAGACGTGCAGAGTCACGCTGCCCGCACATGTTCTGTGTGTTCAGTGGTAGAAGCAGGAGCAGAGGTAAAAGTAAGCCCTGTTGTATAGGTATAACATGGTGTTGAGTCTTTTATAATAGCTAGCACATATACTGTTACCTTTATTATATGTTAGTTGGACTTGGCAACCCTTAGTAATCATGGGTGTATTTCTAGTGGCTACTATTGTGTGGAATGTCAAATGTATAGCTGTAGGGAAGGTATGGATACAGTGTATGAATTTACTTGTACAAAATGTGTTGAGAACACTTCACTAAAAAAAGCAGTGGAGTTGTTTAGCACTAGATTATCTGACCTTGAGGAAAGCCAGAGTCAGATGAAAGCCAGATTTCAAGCACTAAATCAGGCTCCCCCTACTGATTCTTCTAAATCTCAGGATTAATTATAGGATCTCAGGCCCTTATGCTCCCCTTTGTGAGCAGCAATTTGAGTAGTCACATCTTATGTACACCTAATGGTAACTCAAAAAAATGACCTAGGGATAACGACATTCCTGATAACCCTGATGATGACTGGTATGAGGTGCAGAGTAAACGCATATACAAAAAGGGTTGTAAGGCCTCCCAGTTCTCTTTAATAACTAGTAATAGATATCAGATGTTAAATACACTTGATCCCACAATCGAGGAATCAATTATACTTGTTGTCACCACTACTGTTTCCTTAAACTGCACTGACCCCGATACCATCTGTTCTGGCCCTACTGTGCTTTGCCCCGTACCCTCAACTATCCCATTAGTTCCAATTGAGGCAGAATTTGGTGGCTCAATTCATGATAGAGTGTCTGTTTCTGCTCTGAGTGGGCCCCTTTCCACCTCCAGTCCTTTCAATAGGCAGGTGTTTGTCATAGGAGACTCTATGATTAAAAAGCTGGACAGGCACATATGTAATCCTAATAAAGCTAATCAAATTTGTTCAAGCTTCTGAGGAGCCAAAATTAAAGATATCTCAGGCATGATACATGATATCCTAGCAGGGATTGGCCCAAACCCATTGGTTATTGTTCATGTGGGAACCAATGATTTTTCTACTTCGTCCCTTTTGGATATTAAACAAGATCTAGTGGCTCTTTCCAATTTGTTGGTGGACATCGGATGTGAGATAGCCTTCTCTGAAGTCCTACCAGTTCCCAGAGCATCTGTTGTCCTTAATAATAAGATACATGCCTTTAACAATTGGCTTCGCATAAGATGCATGTTGCAGGATCAAAAATGTCTTACACACTGGGAAGAATTTGTTACTAGAACTGATCTTTTCTGTAGGGATGGGCTTCATTTGAATCATAAGGGTAATCTTATCCTAGGGGAGCACATATTAAAACACATTAACCTACATTTAAACTGCTTGAGTTAGGGGAGCATGTCAGCTCTCCCCACATGATATTGCATGGTAATAAAAACAAGCATGCCAAAATATCTGAGTTGAAGTGTCTGCATTTTAATGCAAGGAGCCTTAATAATAAATTAGATGAACTTCAGGACATTCTTAACTTGAAACACACTGATATTGTATGAATCACAGAAACTTGGGGGAATGATAAATCATGGGAGCTCTCCTTACCTGGGTACACCAAATTTAGCTATAATAGGCCAGATAGGAAGGGAGGTGGAGTTGCCATTTATGTTACAAATGTATTACAAGCTATTGACATTTCTAACAAGGTTAAGAGTTTGACCAATTATACAGAGTCTGTTTGGATAAAACTTATGATAAATAAAAGTCAATATTGTATCCTAGGGGTTTGCTACCACCCCCCAAGTTCAACTATTGAACTTTTAGAAATATTAATAATCAAAATTGAAACAGCATGTGCCCTAGGTAATGTCATTATTACAGGGGAATTCAACCAGAGTGATATAGACTGGCTGGAATTAAAAGCAGCCTCTAGTGTGGGTAAAAAATTGGTTAACATGTCTCAACAATGTAATCTTGTGCAAGGTGTGACTTTACCAACCCGAGGAAATAAGATTCTTGAACTTATTCTATACAGTAAGAACTTGTCAGTTAAAAAAGTTGGTATATCAGCTCCAATCAGAAATAGTGATCAGTGTTGTGTTAGTTTTAGTTTGGAACAGTCAATCCTTTTATTATTCAATAAATCTATTATATATATGTATGACAAAGCTAAAATACCTACAATAAAAGATGAGCTAGATAAAGTGGATTGGGTTTCAATCTACAATTCTGGGAAAATCGAGAACTATTTAACTACACTACATAGTACAATCATTAATCTTCGTGATCATCATATTCCCTATAGGATAAAATCGAAGTGTAGTAAATCAAAACCTAAATGGATGAATACAAATATATCTAAACTTATTTAAAAAAAAGATGCTATTCTGCTTATTTAAAATAACCAAATTCCTCAAATTGGAGTATATTCTTGCAATCTCAAAAAGCGTGTAAGAATAGTATCCGCAGAGCAAATAAATCTTGGGAGCAGAGATTAGCTGCTAATGCAAGTAGGGACAATACCAAGTGCTTTTATGCATATATTAACTCCTTAAAAAAAACCTTATGTCAAGTGGGTCCACTTATGGACAATGGTACCCTAATATATGACCCTTTGGACATGGCCAACTTATTCAATACAAATTGTTGTAATATTTTTCAAAAGACACAGAATATTATTACTATCAATGTATCTACATATTGTTTGATTTCTATTTCAGTTTCTGATATTCACTCTAAATTAATGCTACAAAAAGGTAAAGTTAGTGTTTCACCTGACGATATTCCTGGGCATCTATTGTATCTTTTGGCTGATAGCTTGTCATTCCCCCTTAAGTTCTTATTTGAGTACTGCATCAATCATAATGTTGTCCCTAATAGTTGGAAGACTGCTTACGTCATACCCATACATAAAAAAGGTCCCAGAAATAATTGGGAAAATTAAAGGCCTATTAGCCTTACTTCCCCAATGTGCAAAACTTTAGAAAGTTTGATTAAGGACTTAATATTGCTCATCTTGAATGCATCTGACAATGAGCAGCATGGTTTTAGAAAAGGTCGTAGCTGACTTACTAATTTATTATGCTTTTATGACGAAGTTAGCTTGAATCTTGATAGCAAATTACCATATGATGTAGTTTATTTCAATTTTAGCAAGGCTTTTGATTTACTTCCTCACTGGGCATTGTTACATAAACTCTGTTCCTTCAAAATAAATACTAATATTATTTTGTGGATAACAAACTGGTTATCACAGAGATCACAGCAAGTCCTGATCAATGGAATACGTTCACAAGTGAGTGATGTAACAAGTGGTGTGCCTCAGGGCTCCGTTTTGGGTCTTTGTCTACTTCAGCTATTTATTGCAGATATAACAAGATTATGTAGTTCCAACATGATTAAGTATGCTGACGATATCAAAATTGGTGGTTTATGCACCAATTTAGATCAGATAAATGTTCTTTAACATGATTTGGATTTAGTGTCATCTTGGATCAATACATGGGGTATGACGGTTAACCATAAAAAGTGTAGGATTATGCATTTTGGCACTGATAACCCTCATCATGTCTACAGATTGGCCAATTCTTTTTTGGACACTACAGATACAGAAAAGGACTTGGGTGTTCTTGTATCTGAGGACTTTCTTCCAGATACTCAGATAAATGAAGTAATCCTTTGGGCTAATATAGTCATCTGGTCCATTAGGAGAAATATTAATTCTAGGGACAGAAATGTTCTTATGCCTCTGTATAGGGCCTATGTGCACCCTCACCTGGATTTTTCCTCTCAGCCTTGGTCTCCATATAGAAAACAGCATATAATGCTATTGGAATGAGTACAAAGGAGTTATACCAAAATAGTACGTGGGTTGTGTAATACATCGCATGAGTCTAGATTGTTGTCCTTGAATCTGATGCCTCTTTTTATAAGACGTTTAAGAGGAGACCTACTTTTATTATATGATATTATGAAAGACCCGTATCTACTAACAAATCTTGGGTTTAAGTTTAAGGAAGATTTTCATGATCTTAGAGGTCAGCCGTTACATTTACAAACTAGAAGATTCAACAGTCTACCTAGAAAACACTTCTATAATCTATGAGTTATCAAGGATTGGAATGCATTACTCATTGATGTAATTATCAGCACATCTAAGGATATGTTTAAATCTTGATTGGATAATATGATATTATCAGATTTTTGCCCTTGTTATCATTAATGATAGGAGTACATATGGGCCTTCGGGCTCTCTAACTCCTTAATGTTCCTAGCATGATTCCTAGTATGTGCAAGACAACAGTTCTTATCTATGTTTTATATAATATTCTGCTGTCTTACAAACAAATGTTTATTGTAAATGGAAATGTACATTTTTTACTGTTACTATTTTAAGGCTTGTTCTACTCTGAACAAGGATATCTATGAAAATGGGCACATGTGTCTATAGTCTTCTCTGTTTCAATGAGCATGAACTTGAATTCTTGGCAGTTTGTGCCACTGGTGGTAGATGTCAAAAAGTTAAGGTATCTTGCAAATAAACATACATTCTTTGTGCATGTGCTGTGTTTCTGTCCATATTGGTATGTTATAGAGCTGTGCATGCTGCATGTGCTTCATAGACTGTATGTGTACCAAGACAGTGTGTGATGGGTGTTGTTGTACGAGTGTGCAGGTATCGAGTACAGTTTTTGTTCCCTATTATGGTATAGCACATCAGTTTTTGCTCATATATATTGCTAGGGCATATGGTGATGAAGTGCTCATGAACTGTAAGGCTTGTGCAGGTTTTGGCACAGTTAAAGGAATGTGATATCATTTCTGCAGCCACTGGTGGCATAGTTTTGGAGGCAGAGATTCCCCATGTGAATGGCTATTTGTGCGGTGTGTCACTGTCTGCATGCTTGAATCATGTATATTTATAGTCATGCCCCTGTACTGCACTCTGCATAAATGTTATGCAGATGTTTGCAGAGCATGTCCATCTGGTATGCACTGTGCACTGTGGATATGTGTCTGACTGACATCTGTGACTTTGCCTCACAAGCACCTATGCACTGTTACTACCTGACAGCATGCAGTGGTAGCAAGAGATACATCCCAAATAAATCTATAGATTTATGTGGATGTATCACAGAAAGTTTCATTGAAATGAATGGGAATTTAATATGAAATACAGTATCTAACATACCAGAACGTATTGCTGGGTACTGATGTAGCCCTCCAAGACATTTTGTAGAGTGGGCCCTTTAAAGTGCAGGATCTGGAAGTCTCTCTCTCTCTCTCTCTCTCTCTCTCTCTCTCTCGCTGACTTTGATACACCACTCCACCACCCAGATGTGCACCCAGGCCTATCTGTGTTGCTCCACAACATTCATCAGCCACTCAGGGAGTTAAGGGAACATCTTTCACCAAACCTCTTTGCCATTTTCTTTGCCACTTTCTGGTCAGCTCTGCACAACCTTCCTACATTTTGTTTGTATGGGGACCGTAGCAGGACCCAAATCTCCTCATATAAGGTGTACTCAGTAAAACTTCTGGCTGCAAGCTTCCTCTTAAGGGACTGCAATTTTTGCGCATTACAGCAGTTTGCAGCCTGGGATTCTGTTTGACTGCGTCAGCTCCCACAACCAAGGTACAGTACCTCTTGAGGGTTCCTCTCCTTGATAACTACACTTATCTCAAAGGTTTAAGCACTCATGACCTTCAGCACAGCACACCCACCCTTGCCAGGCTACAATAATTCAGCACCAGCACTGCTTACACTCTTAACTCCTGAGAGGTCTTTGGACAGTGCCTTCAATGCCCAGGGCTCCCCTTCTCTTATAATTACTGAGGACTTCTATGTATGTGGAGCTTTATACAAAAGTGAGTCATCCCATTTTTTACTTCCCCACAGTGGAGCTAGCATAATTCACTCTAACTGTGCCACTCCAGTTGAGAACAAGGGGGTAGAAAACCTACCTGAGGAACCTTGGCACCATCATGGACCTCCTTAGTGGGCACAAGATCTATGCTGGCCACAAATACTGCACTCTTTGATTAGTCCCCATTAACATTCAAAAGGCAACCAATTTTATTTCCTCCAGCTCACTAGCAACAGCATACAGAATTCTCGCTGGGTACCACACCTCCTAAGCTGCCTCCACCATTGTAACCATGGTCTAACATTTCCACTCAGTCAAGGGCTTTTGCACTCTGGCTCAAAAGCTGTTCTCTCAATCACTATTGCCATGGGCTAAAGAAAAGACTCATAGCAAATGGAATACTTTGCATTTGCTGTAGCATCAGTCTTATCTTCCCACAGACACAGCACAGCACTTGTATGAGGAATTTCCAATCATTCTAAACCACTCAAATCCCTAATGGGACCGACTAATCCCACACAGTGATTATCCTTTCAATGTCTATTTTTGCAACTGAAATCTCTCTCTCTCTCTCTCTCTCTCTCTCTCTCTCTCAAATATATCTCTGCTCTCCAAAATTTTTGGCTACACTCATATGGGTCATTCACCACACAATGCTTGACCACTGAGTGTGTGTGTATGGTGGCAGTTAATTACTGATGATGATATGGACATTCTTTTCATGCCCCCAGATTGCATCAATCTTGTGGGGCAACTGCATCTCACACTTGGCTGTCCCAGTCTGATTTTTTTAAATTGACAACAGTTTCTTTTACTGGATAATAGAGTAGTTCATAACATCACAAATACTTGAAAATCATTGCAAAACATTATTCAGGGTCCCCTGCAACATTTTCACCATGTTAGTTATACTACACATCATCAGTGATCCTAACAGTTTCTTCATTTTGTCACCCTTGTCCACACAGTTTGACTGTGACTGACACAGTACATGGGGATACGGCTTTGTATTTTTGTTCTCTTTGGGAAGATAGTTGTCAGTTCTGAAACAGTCTTTGAGTCTTACATGGTGTGGAGTGGTTCCTCTTGCACACAGGACACAAGAGTGCTGCTCTGGAAAATGTACAGTAAGCAGAATCTCAGGTAATGTGGGGAACCTGCAAGGGACTTGAAAGCACTTAAATAGTCCATTAAAGGGTACATTTTTTTACCATGTCACTCTTCTCCGACAGAGCAACTAAACCTAAATCCCATATGCTCTTTGCTAGAATTGAAATTACCCAACATGAACACATGTTATGCTTCAAACAAATGTTGTCTCTATTGTAGCCTTGATGTTTTAAAAGTGATTCAAAGGTTACTTTACTTCTACTCAGCTAAGTATATCAAAATCAGTTGGCACTGTTGGATAACAAATGTTTTCAGGTGATCAGCTTTTTTATGCAAAAGGAAAGTGCTTTTCTCCATCAAATGAAGTGTATATGTAACACTCAGGTTCCCCTGGGGTTGCTAGAACCCCTTCAGAATAGTTTAGGTATGACTTCCGGTTCTGGTTTGGCTAAGTATGGACACTTGCTTACTTTAGCTCTGTTTTAAGCCACTTAATTTGCCTCTAAATTCAGATATTTGCATTTACTGGGGAACATCCCTGATAAGGAGGCACTTCATTTATCTATGGGAGAACGAAAACATAAAAAAAACACTGCTCTTGCTAATATTACAGGACCTACCGCTACTACACAACAGAAAGAGCAATTGCAGCAGACAATTTTGGAGACTGGAGTCCCAGGGCCACAGAACTCTGATCCCAGTATCCTCATGATCCTGCAAGAGAGTAAAGATTTCTGAGCAGAAACATGGGCTGTAAATAGTGAATTAAGGTCCTCGATCTGATCTCTTGAGGACACAGTTTCTGGGCTGACCAAACAAGTCTCCAAATTGGATGCCCACATTGATTGAGTAGAAAGGGTTATAGAGCGGCTTTTATTTGACTGTCAGCAACTCCATGAGTGATGTGACGATCCTGAAAACTGCTCACGGAGGAATAATTTTCTGTCTATGGACTGCCAGAGGGGGATGAAGGATCGAAGGACAAGGTGCAGCATCATCAGACTTTCTTGCCCACTATTCTGGACTTCCAAGACTTGCTGTCTCTACCAACCAGAGGGCTCACAGAGCACTAGTGCAGAAACCAACATTGCCCATATCACACTGGATAATGACTACTCCACAGCACTGCAGGAGAAATGGAGAGCATATACCCCTATTAGTCATGTACTGCAGGCCCATAAAATAAAGATTTCAACCCCCTATCCAGCTCATATTCAGATCCATTTTAATGATGGTACCAAGACTTTCGAGGATAGAGAACCTGCCTCCCAAGAACTGAATGATCACTGCTTATTGCCACCCAAGGAGCCTATGGAAATAGTGGAGGATGGGGGCAAGAGGCTGTTGCAGAAAGATAAATGGTCTAGAGTGTCCCCTACTTCTGAGAAGTGCCACACTGAATCTGCACTTCAGGACTTTAAAGACATGCTCCAGGTGTTCTAAAGAGAAGATCCTAAGTGACTGGGACTTGTGGATTTACTGGGTGACTGGATCTGATGGCTTGATTGTATCTTTATGAACAATTTATCTGAAGGATGATTTATGACAATTTCTTTAGGAACTAAAGCTCCGAAGGCTGCCCCAGTGGATAGTGGGGCTGTGGTCCAAGGAATGTAGATGGAGCGGTGGCTGCTATAAAATTTTTTTTTTCCTCTTTCTTTCCACTGTGTATGTTCTCTACTTTGCTTTTAACCTCTCATTTGTTCTTCTTCCTGCCTTCGAACCATACTTGTTCTGTGTGTGTGTTGTTGCCTACGGCTTTTGGGATTTCATTATTCATACTTTAAGTAACCTTTTCTTTATTATTTGTTTAATTTATGCTTTTTATTTGGCTGTCTTTATTTATTTATTTGAATTTTGGCAACTGGGTAAGTCCACTGAGACTATGCAGTCCATTTTTCAGTGATAACCTGGGAGACAATGGGGAAGCACACTACAATTGATCAATACAATAATACGATACAGGATACAGTGAAATTTAACAATGATTCAGGTGATTACATCGGAGCACAAGATATGCAACATAATAAAAGATCAGGCAATATACATATAATAGTTAAACAAGACACTAATATTATACAATATATACATAGCAGGGGCATGAGAACTAATAGATTATAAGATGTGTATGTAGGAGTAACATAGGCTGGGCAGTAAAGAGGCAGTAAGAGTTAATTAAAGCAGTTACGGGGGTTAAGAGATAAGAGGTAAGCTCTTTTTTGAAGGATGATAGGCTGGGGAAGGAAAGTAGGCTAGGGGGAAGGTAATTCCAAGCAGTGGTAGCCGAGAAGGTGAATGAGCGCTTATGCAATAGACAGTGTGTCTTTTGGATTGTTAATAAGGGTAGGGAAGTGGATCTTAGTGAGCACATGGATGCTTTGTTGTAAACTATTCCCTTTAGGCAAGGGAGATTAAAGAGCTTGACAGGTTTGAATACAAGGCATAGGGTGTGAAACTGGAACCTTGAGCCATAGGTAAGCCATTGGAGAGAATTCAGGACCTTACAGTGGTATTTTCTGGAGTCTGCACCAAGGGCAAAAAGTCCAATTCTGTGATGGAGTTGGCTCAGTTGAGCGAGGGAAGAGGATTGGGCAGAGAATAATAGTGGGGCCCCATAGAACAAGATAGGGAGAAAGGATGTAGAAGCAATCTTTTTCAGGCTGCACTGGATAATAGAGGGCGGAGTCGGTATAAGGGACCAAGCTTCTGGTTTACTGATTTGGTGAGCTGAGTTGCATGATGTTCCAAGAAGAATGGGGCATCTAAGTGGACCCCAAGGTATTTTAAAGTACATACCACCTCTATGGGGTCACCTGACTGTGAGCTGATTTGGAGCAGTTTGGTGGGTTTGGGGGAAGGGTTGTGGAATAACATAGCTTTTGTTTTTTTCGTATTTAGAATTAGGTGATTGTTGGAGAATGAGGTCTCAAGCATATTGAAATCTGAGTTAAGGCTTTGATTGAGCCAGTCTATATTGTTGGATGAACGGTATAAGACTGCATCATCAGTGTATAATTCCACAGACGCACTGCCACAGTAGTTTGGGAACTGATTGATAAAAAGTGAGAATAGTATCGGGCCAAGACTAGAACCTTGGGATACTCCATGAGAGAGATGGGCCTTGAAGAGGAGAATGATCCAGACCATTTTACTCTTTGTGATCTGCCAGTGAGATAGTCGTGAAACCATATGAGTGCTAGGTGTAATTGATGCAATTTACCAAGCAGAAGGTGGTGGTTGACTAGATTGAAGGCCTTAGTCAGGTCGACGAACACTCCACCAGTAAATAGACCTGCATCACTTGCTTTAAGGATGTCAGTCAAGACTTTGACAAGGGCTGTGGTAGCACTATGGCCCTTCCTGAAGCCATGCTGGCAGTCTGTGAGAAGATGATGCAAGTCTAGGCAGGATTGCGCTGGCTGTACAGGATCTGCTCTAGGATCTTAGCCAGGGGGCAAAGAATTGAAATAGGCCTGTCATTTTCCACAGCATGGGTCCCCCCCCCTTGTGGAGGGGGACTACCACAGCCTCTTTCCAAAGACTTGGCACCTCACCAGAAAGGATTGATCTATTAGAAGATCACAGACAGGTGCTGCAAGTGCTGCTGCCCCTAGTTTGAGAAACCTGGGTTCTAACTTATCATGGCCAGGGGAGCTCTCTGATTTGAGGTTTGATAGTAGCCTACGGACTTCTCTTCAAGTAGCTAGTTTTAGGTGGAAAGGAGGTTGGGGGCCAAGAGCAGCATGGTGTTGAGTAGGGATAGAGAAATCCAAGACAGGCGGTAGGTGAGCCGTATACCTATCTAGGTCAGTGAGGAACTGGTTAATTTCTTCAGCAATGGACGGGGGATCTTGAAGGAGGTGGACACCAGATGATATGGAGCTGGGACATTGGGACAAATTACCTTTAATCAAAGAGTTTATTTGCTTCCAGAAATCTTTGGGCTTGCTGAGATTCCCAGTCTAAAGTGAAAGGAGATAGGAACATTTAGCGCCCTGTATCCTATTTTTACACAGATTTCTCAGCTGTCAATAATATAGCCAATCAGAATTAAGGAGACTGTATTCATAGGTTTTCCAGGCAGCATCATGACTCTTCATAAGGTCCTGATTTCAGTAGAGAGCAAGGGTGCCTTGATACCCTTGATCTGTGTCTAGTAAGGGGAGCATGTCTGTTAATAATGTTTTTAAAGGTAAGGATAAAGTAATCAAGCACCTTGTCTATGGAGGGGAGGTGAATAAGGGGAGTCCAATCAGCATTACTAATTGACATTAAGAAATTCTCTATGTACTGTAAAACTGAGACATGTTCCTGGATTCATGAATTATGGGGAGGCATCAAAATTGTTGCACCACACACAGTAGGTAGAAGAGTGGTCACTAATAATTTAATTATTGACCAGCAGCAGAGACTGTCCACATTGCAATGGTGCTCACTGGGTTTTTCAACACTGTGCTCATGGTTTGTGAGGAGGGTTATGCCACGGGTGCAGTGTTCATTGACCTAGCTGGTGCCTTTGATATAGTGAACCATAAGCTGCTTTTATACAAGCTTGGCAAGTTAGGGGTTACTGGACTAGCGAGTGCATGGTTTTGGGAGCTATCTGTGCGATCAAGGACAGAAAGTTAATATCAGGGATATAACCTTAGAGATTTTGAAAGTTGAGACTGAGTGCCCTAAGGATTGGTGTTATGGCCACTATTATTTACAGTACTCATGAATTATATATGTAGTTTATTTTCAACTAAAAATAGCATTATTTATGCTGATGATACTGTAATATGGGACTCTGCACCTGTGAGCAGTATTATTCAGGCATCCCTGCAACATAAATATAACATGCTGGCTGAATGGCTAAGGGACAATAAACTGTCTCTAAATGAGAAAAAAACAAATATTATGCCATTTGGAGCTCAACAGAAATTGCAAAAGGAAAATAAATTATAAATAATTGGTCAAAATGGGATGAGCCTTTCTACAGTTATCATTTCTAAATATCTAGGAGTTTATCTGGACCCCTGCCTGAGCTTAGTCTCACGTATTGAAAAATAGGAAAGAGACTTAATCAAAAAATAGGGTACTTGTATAGGAACATAAACTCACTGACTGAAGAAGCCCAGACAGTTATGGCTAAGCAAGTTCTGATGCCAACACTGGAATATGGGAGTATATTGTTATTTAATAGTAATACGGTGTTTGAGACAAAGTATAAGACTTTGTTTAATAACATCTGTAGGTTTGCACTACGGTTGCTAAAACGTACACACTATTGTGTGCTTTATGAGAAATTGGGAGTATTGCCACCAGAAATAAGAATAAGATACCAATTGGGGAATTTTGCATTTAGGGTATCGAGAGCTAATGATCCCAAGGTGCTTCCTGGGGTACTGTGTCTAATGAAAAGGGAATAAATAACAAGAAGTAGTGGGGTTCAGGAATATGAGGTTCTGAGATACAAGTTGCAGGTGACTAGGAGGGCTTTTTCTTGGTATGTACCCCATCTCTTGAATGAATACATACATCTTATTAAGGGAGTACATAATCTAATGCACTTTAGGAAAGGATTTTTACATATTTAAAACATGGGATTGTGTGTAATTGTACGTGAAACTATTGTACTGTGTATTTGTAAAGTATTGTGTATTTGTATTTTTATCTATATGGCTGTAAGTTTTCTAAGTTTTGTTATTGTTTAAATGTCAGGTGTGGCTAAAAAAGAGTAGTGCTCAGTCCACTGCCTGGTTAAAAATAAAAAATGAAATGAAAAAATACAGTCAAGAAATACACTGGCTGTTTTGATCCTGTGAGAGTAATTAGATAGTAACCAATCCAACAGTGTAGCAGTACCTGTTTTGGAGTTATGTCTTGTGGGTGCAGAGATAAGTTGGGTGAGCTTTGTGTCAGTGACAAACACGTTGGCCTTGTTCTTGTGGGGAGACAGCTAGTCGATGTTAAAATCACCACATTTTACCATGTCATGCGGTGGTAGAACAGACAGTGACGACATAAAGAAAGGCAAGTTGTTGGTGACATTCCAAGGAGGGAGGTAAATACATCCAGTAAGTAGTTTCTTAACATTGCCTAAAGTTAGTGAGATAAATAAAGATTCCACCGTGGGAGGCATGTCGGGGGAGAGCATATCACAGTGACATGAAATTTAGACTTAACATAGATTAAGACACCCTCCTCCCTTTTTACCTAAATGGTCTTGCCTGTGGCAAGAGCAGCCAGGGAGATCAATTTCATGTTGTTGTACATAGGGCTTCCACCAGATTTTGGCTATTCCAAGGATGTCCAGGTTGAGATTAGTTGCCAATGCCTGAATCACAGCAATTATGGCAGGAAGCTTTGAGCATTTAGATGAGCAATTTTAATGTATTTTCCCTCTATGTAAAAGGGGCAGAAGCAGATAAAGGACACTAGGGTTAACTTCTACATCACCTACTTGAAGAAGGAGTAGGGACAGGTGTAGGGCCATGAATAACTTTAAAGAGAGACGGCCTGTTGGAATTGATGCTAATCCTAAATATCAAGTGCAAAGAGGATCTGGTACAGACCCCAAGGTAGTAGGCATCCTTTTTTCGCATAATATGAGTGAGTTGGAAAGCAGGTGTATTGTCGGCATAGGTGTGGCTAGGATGGAGGGGTGGGGAATCATGAGGCAGGGGGGATTAGGCATTGGGCAATAATTCTATTGAGCAGTGACTAGGATAAGATAAACAATAATGCAAGAGCACTCCCCAGTTTGGCCATGCTGTAGCCTGACACTGAACAAAGACCACAGGCAGTCTTCTGGAAGCAAAGTCACCTGGAGTTATTTGTAGACCTTAGCTAAGAGATGGCAGCGTACATGCCAGGTAATAGGAAGGGCTAGGAACTTCGATGCTAATAAGTCACAGGAGCATAGGGAGACCTAGATAGGTATACGTCTTTAGCTGGCGTGGGTATATCGGAAAGGCCAATTTGGTGTAGATCTCGTAGATTTTGATAGGGGTCTCCTTACCAAGAGGAAGGTGAACATGAGAGAGGGCAGAGGGAGGAGGGAGAAGTGAACCATTACTACAACAGAGAGAGGGAGCTGGTGTAGGCAGAAGGAGAGGTATAGAAACAAAGGAGATTTAAGTTCGATTAAGTTTTGCATTTGTTTGGGGTGTTCGAGGTGCCTTTAGGAGCCTACTACCCCTACCTTTGGACAGTGCTTCTGGAACCTTCTTTTACTTTAAGTTGACATGTATACACTCTGCATGCAGGCTTCCTTATGTGTGTGCATCATTTGTTTTCCTTGTGTATCCCTCTCTACTGGGTGTTCCTGGATTCTATGATCTGATAGTGTACATTTTAGGTAGATGTTTCCTCTATCTTTCCTTTTTAATTTAGTTATCCTGTTTACCCTGTACCTAGTTTTGGTTTAGGGTAGGAGGGGTTATGGAATATACTTCTTCAGAATATTTAATATGAAGATAGTGTGTTCTTGTTGGACATGCTGATTTTTTTTTCTCGGGCACCTGATGGAACTAGTTCAACTTTGGACACTGTCTTATCCTAGCTGTGAATGCCAAAATGGAAATGGAGTTCTTAGTCGAGTAGTGTGATAGAGGGATGTACCATTCAGCTATTGGTGAGTAATGGGTTGATGCTTAAGCTGGGAAGGGATGTTAATGTCAGGTCCTCGAGTCATAGTAGAGATGCCCACAAGGGTCTATTTTATGGACCTGTATAGGTTTGGGATTTTTTTTTCTATAGAGGTAGCTAGCATTGTGAGTATAATTTTTTCAGTAATTTACTTTGTCGTAAAGTAAAAGAGGAGGAAATGAAAACAAAAAGGGGGGGTTCTGTGAGCATATAAGTAAATATTTTAAAATTATGGGTATGATCTTACTATGAGTTATTTTCTGTGCTGATGGAAGGGGAACAGCTGTAAATGGGGGCATATCATAAAGAGGGAGATTGGGGGAAGGACAGAGGGAGATGTTGGTGGTAATAGTGGAACAAATAATGGAGACATTGTCTATTTTAAGGCTCTGCCTGGGATAATTTTAGTTTACTTTATTTAGTATAGGGGTAACTTTGATAGAGTGTAGCTGAGGTAGTCAGGTCATAGTATTTGCTCTGAGCTTGGGGTTCTCTGAGAACCTGTTTTTTTTTTTTCATCATTCGCTGTTCCCTTGTAGCGCTTTGTCATTTAATGGTGCTACCTAGGAACCATGCACAGGGGTTGGTGCCCTACCTTGGAAGTTTTTTGAACAAGTTTTCTGGTTGTTTACAGCCTTGTCGAATACATTTTTTATATGCCTGGTTGGCAAAGTTATAATTGTTATACTATTGCAAAACTGTTTTCTTTGTGTTTTCAATTTTTGACAAAAGGGGATGGGATACAGTGTGAATTCTAGATGGATCCTTTATGCATTTGGTCCAAAATATGACATTAAGTCTCAGCTGCAATGTGTAGCACACTTTTTAGGTGGTATTGTTTTGGTGGCGATAAAACACAGAGTTGAAAGGGCAAGGCATCTCTGGTTGCTAAATTATATGGGTATTTCATTCTGCTAAGTAGTTGGTTATGGGGGTCTTCCTTGTTGTGGAGCCGTGGGAGTTGCTGCAGTAGTGGATGTCATGTTAGCTGGGATTATTATAGGTGGGATATGTCAGTTATGTGAGGTATAATTACTAAATGTGTTAAAGATGTCTCCACCGCTCAAGTTAATTTCATACAATGTAAACGAGATACATAGCCCAGTAAAATGCTATTGGCTATTGCAATACTTCTGTAGCAACAAGCTGATATTACACTGATGCAGGAAACTCATTTGCCCTGGGAGGAGCATATGGAGTTCTGAAATCCTGAGTTCAGTTTGGTTTATTTTGCCTCACATACCTCAGGGCATCGACGAGGAGTTTTGAAACTATGCAGATGGGGGCTTCCTTTGGAACTGCAAACAAGTATGGTAGATGAGGCAGAACGGTATGTTTCACTGATGGGGAAGCTATCTGGAAAGGGTGTAACAATAATGAATTTCTATTTTCCACCGGGTGTGGACAAGCAAGACTGTGAAATTCTTTTCTATATTAATGTGCTCTTTGTGGGTGTAATTGCTGTGGGGGGGACCTGAATCTGGCCTTGAATCTGGATTTAGACACCTCCCGACCAACCACACATCAATATTCTAGTACGTAAAGTATGTACAATGTACTTTACATCATTTGGGTATGACTGATGCCTGGCAAGCCTTACATGCCCGTACCCAAAGATACACCCATTACTCTAACTGGTATGGGAGTTTTGCTCACCTAGATTATTTTATAACTACAGCGGAACATTTGGGGTTGGTTGAGGGGGCTGATCATGGTGTTATCCACTTGTCAGATCATGCCCTGGTCATAGTTACACTGCACTTGGATATATCTGTTGCCCATTCTTTCTGGTGGTTACATTTAGGGCACCTTAAAGATACAGCATTAATTGAGGAATTGGGAGCTCGGAGTAAATTTTTTTAGAAAACAATGATAATCATTCAGTTTCCCCTAGCATATTGTGGGATGCTTTGAAAGCTGATATACTGGTAAATTAATTGCCTATTCTTCAGCTAAAAAGAGGGAACAGGAGAAGCATATGGATGAGCTGTATATGACTCTTTGAGTCTTGCAAGATGATTGGATGAAGGGCAAAATATCAGTAAAGGCTGATATGCTGGCAGCATGGGCTGAGTTGCAGCATTATATTGATTTGAAAACAGAACATGCTTTGCAGTATTTGAGGCAAAGGTTCTATGTGGGGGGTGTGAAAGGAGATAGGTACTTGGCCAGAAGATTAAGGTCCTTTAGAGTGGCAGTCACGGTAGTTAAATTAGTTCACTCTGAAACTGGTAAAATAATACACCGCAGCGAAGATATTTTTTCAGTTTTTCATTCTTTCTATTCTAATTTGTATTCTCCTGATTTGGCCAAGGTGCCGGAGGTCCAAATACATTCTTTTCTTTCTAAAGTTGCCCTCCCCAAATTGATGAGACTGCAATCAGAGGTATTAATGAATCTGATCACTCTTGACGAACAACACTCTGCAATCAAGGTGGCTAAGCCGGGCAAAAGCCCAGGGAGTGATGGGTTTCCTTCTGATTTTTATAAAGTTGTGGCCTGTAGGGAGAGGTTTGCCCCAGTCCTTCTCCTTATGTGTCATAAGGTACAAGAGGGCCATGACCCCCCCACCGACTTGGAATTATGCAATAATTATTGCACTTCTGAAGCTGTATAATGATATTACTAAGCCGGAATCGTACAGCCCAATTTCGTAGTTAAATGCAAATTATAAATTATTTACGTCTATTATTGCATCTAGACTAGAGGGCCTTCTCCCTTCCTTACTAGACCGGGATCAGGCAGGATTTGTTCACAAAAGACAGGCACATAACAATGTGTGCCATAGTTTTCTATCAGTAGAGTGTGCTTGTCAGCGAACTATTCCCCTGGTCCTGGCTAGTTTGGATGCAGAGAAGGCCTTTGATCAAGTCTCCCGTCCTTTCCTGTGGTCCACATTGTTTTTTTGGTTTCCCACGGGCGTTTTCCACCATGTTGCAAACAATCTATAAGGCGCCGTGTATGTGAAGGTCAATGGTTCGCTCTCACATTCATTCTTGGTAAGGAGGAGCACTAGGCAAGGCTGCCCACTGTCTTCTCTTTTGTTCACTCTTTATGTTGAACCCTTGGTGGTGAATATTTGTCATTCCTCTAACACAGAAGGAATACTTTTGGTAGGTTGGGATTACTGGGTTGCTCTTTTTGCAGATGACATTCTGTTGATGTTGACTAACCCAACCAGGTCCACTAAAGAAGTATTTAGAATTTTAGATGAGTATGAGCAGATTGCAGGTTTTTGGTTGAATAGATCAAAAACAGATGTGATTGCGTTCCACTACTCCCCCACTCAGGAAATATGACAGTTGTTACCGGTCCGCTGGAATAGGAATAGTATTAAATATTTGAGCATTTGGATTACAAGGTGTCAGGAACATATTAATATACAACATTTTGAACACTTGATGAAGGTTATTTCTGAGGATCTAGCACGATGGTCGACGTTCCCCGTCCTTTTTTTGCCATCTTGAAGTGATACGAATGAACGTGTTACCTAGGCTACTATTCGGGCTTCAAACCTTACCTGTTACGCCATTGAGTGCATTTATAAAAGACTGGCAACGCATGCCTCTCTGACTTCTTTGGAGGGGCAGGCAACCTAGAATTCAGGTGCCTATGTTATACCTCTCGAAGGCAAAGGGGGGAATTGGCTTCCTGTGCTTTCGGTGGTACGCTGATGCCTGTTTACTTCACATTTTTTGTTATTGGTCCAATACTCGATATTCCTCTTATTGGAAGGACATAGAATTTGTGATAAAAGACCTTTATGATATTGAACAGATTTTGTATGCATCTCCACCTGCATATTTGCCTTTTACTAAATATTTTTGTCATACTAGGGCAGTTCTGAAGGTATGGCATAAATATAAACATTGTTTTTCTCAATGAGAACTCACTTTACTGCTGTGGCCTGGGATTGTGCTAATCCATTAACAAAATCAGACAGTTTTATCAGTCGTTGGTCAAGGATGGATCAGGCATTTTATTATCAGTTATTTGATGATCAGGGGTTCAACACTTTTTCCACATTACAAGCAAACTATGGCCTCTTAAATAAGGATCATTATAGATATCTGTAGTTGTGTTCATATGTGGGAACGCTACCTATCATTCAACAAGCGTTGTCAGTGCATACTACTCCCCTTCTAGCATTGATGACCTCAGTTTTAGCAGGTGAGGAATTGGAACATATTGTAGGTCAGCTGTATATCAACATCTGTTCCCTGTCAAAAGAATGGACTTTGATCATTTTTACTAAATGGCGGGAAGAATTAGCTATGGCTGGCAGTTTTGAGATCTGGTAAAAATATGCTTTACTTACCTATATGGTAGCAAGCATCCCATATATAAAAGAGTTCATGTGGAAAAGTCGATCTTGTTATTTTAAGACACCAGCTCGGATTGTGCAGTTCGCAGGAATACAAGCTGAGGCGTGCTGGTGTAGATGTGGGGAAACCATAGCGAACCATGTTCATATTTTTTTATCCTGCCCCGTAATTCAGCAATTTTGGGAGGAAATTGAACTAGCTCTTGTTCAAATCATTGGCCAGGATTTCATTTTATCTCCAGCTTTGATGCTGTTGCATATTCCCCCGGATAATTTGAAACTCTGTCCAAGCCAGGTGCGGTTGCTGGTGTTGTTGGTGATATGCACCAAAACAACCCTTACAAGGTTATGGCACTCACTCAAGTGTCTTGGTTTGCAATATTAGTACAAGATAATGAATTTTGTGTATAGTCTGGAGAAAATTATCTATAAACATTTGGACAAAATACAGTTATTCGAGAAGATGTGGGGCTCATGGGTCCGGTATCAGCTGCAAGAATACCGGGCATGCGTACCATAGTTTTTCTTTTCTATTTTATGTGACCATACTTTTGGCCCCAGACAAAAGGTTGAGGGTGAATTTCTGGTTTTAAAAGAGATGTCTTGCTGTGCTCTGGCTAGTACATGTTGGGATGACAATGAGGGTTTAACAGGGATGCCTCGCCTTGTCTTGTTTAATAAAAGTGGGGCCGCTATAGGTATGCAGGAAAGTGTGTGTAAGTTCTTTGCTGGTTTAGATTTTTAAGGACCTTTCTTTCTGTTTACTTTTTAACTTTTCTGTGGTATTTTGAATGTTTCTGTATAAGAGTACCTTTATGTAGCATGATATTCACACTGTTTACTTTTGTAACCATGTTGTGATGCAGTAAAATTGAGTCTGCCATTGATAAAACTGATAAAGATTAAAATTACAAAAAAAATTAATAGTTTAGGTAGATGTGGGTAGCACACAGAAAAAAGATTAAATCCTTGTAGCTTCAAATAAGTCCTCTCTGTTTAGTGCTGCTGATCAGAGTGAAGCTAATTTGCATATTGAACTCTTGCAGCATCATAACCCCTGGGCTACTGAGGCTGCAGTGTTGTGACTCAGTTAGTCATATTAGAGAGTTTGGAGTGTGAACAGGTTGGTGCTCTGTCTCTGTGCAGCCCAACTTCAGAGGGAGAGCCTCTCTTTCCTTTTTCCTCACCCTAGTGTGTCAGCAGTCGGTCTGTGAGCTGGAAAGTGGTGGAAATCTTCTGTCCAAGGACCCTAGGGGTGAATTTCTTCACACAGTTGTGATCTTCTGGAGTCAGTGTCAGTGAGCAACTGTTTGGTGCAGACCCCTCATCTTGTCACTTCCTTAAGTGCTGCCCAGACTAGACTGCAAGTGTGTGTTTACATCAGAGAGCTAAACTGATTGAAATGTAGCTTTCTTGGGAATCCTGTCTTTTACTTCAGTAACTCAGAAAGCCCTGTACTCCTGAGGCTGGAGTGTGACTACTGTCCAGACTTTTCCAAGTGTTTCTGTGGGTGGATTCCATGGAAGAGGACCCATACAGTTTTGAGTGAAATGTAATTTTCTGCGGGAATGTACAAATGCTTTGAGGGTACATCACTGCCTAGTACAAAGTTCATTTGCTGTTTATCTCTGGGTTTCTCTGGTGCCTAGCAAGGGGCACATCATGTTCAAAGCCTGGTTCACTGGTACCCTAGCACCAGATGTGCATTTTGCTTTGTCTTCAGTGGCTAGCAGAGCCTGAAGAGTCTGCAACTGTTTGTAATTTCAGAGCAAGTCTGGCTTTGGCTGAAATTGAGCTGACCACTCAATCCAGGTTTCAGAGGGACCCAATCTGCTTACAGGTTTTGTGGAGGTAACATGGTTCACCCTGGGTGGTAACTAGTTCACCCTGTTTGGTCTGTGCTGTCGAAGTAAGTGCTGTGACACCCCCCACTGTAATATGCACTTATGCAGTTCTGAGGGTCACCTGATGCCTCAATTTTCCAGATGTCCCTCACCAAAGGGATGGAAGTCGAAAGGAAATGTGTTCTCTATGTACAAGTTCTGTACCTGTTAAGGAATTGTGTTCTCTGTGAACTGTGCCTGCAGAAGAAGTGTTCTGTTCCTAGTGTTTCCTGTACCTGCAAAAAGTCTTGGGGGCACCACAAGTTTCTGTATAACATCTGTCAGGAATAAAAGCCATGCAGTACAATCCCATTCCTGCTTGTGGACATTCCATCTGTGTGACCTGTATGCAATTTTTTTGGGCTCCCTCAGTTTTAGTTGACACACCATAGCCTAGATACTTCTTCCCCGAGCTCCAGTAAATAAAAATGTTATTTTTTGCCCTTCCCGTCGACCTCTGAGATGCCCGAGTCAGGTGTTGTCCTAATGCTAGGGGTAATACCTTTTCTGTCAGTTGTCATTGTTGCCTTGCCAAAAAGGGGGGTTGGGGTTACATATGAAAGAATGAGTGTTGCTCAGGAAGAGCATGGTATCATTCCTTTGTGGCATCTATGATGTGTATGAAGAACTGCAGTTCAGTCTGACCAATCACATTACTTTATTATCTTTATAAGTTACCATAACTATGTACAGAGATCTGCATCTTTAAACATAGTTCCTTTTTCATCACTCAGTACAGAGTTTGCTATTTCTTAGCAAGAAAACAAGATATGCAATGGCAGCTGCATCAGACACAGGATTTGAAATCTACAAGAGCTCCAAAGCTCAGTAAGCTGAAAAGATTAGGTGACTACTGAAGTGGATCAGGGGAGGGCAGTGGATGTGGCCTATCTAGACTTCAGTAAGACCTTCAACACTGTGCTGCACAGTAGACTAGTAAAGAAACTAAGCAGCCTTGGGGTTGGGGAGAAATTGGCAAGCTAGGTATCAAACTAGTTGAAGGATAGGAGGCAGAGGGTGGTGGTAAACAGCAGACACTCGGGGACAGGTGAGTGCCAGCTGGTTACCACAGGGATCAGTACTGGGATCAGTCCTCTTCAATGTCTTCATAAGTGACATTGTTGAGGAACTGGAGGGGAAGGTGTGCCTCTTTGTGGATGACACACAATTTGTAACAGGTTGTGCACTCAGGAAGGGATGGAGAGAATGCAAGGGGATCTGGAGAGCTAGAGCAGTGGTCTATGGTGTGGCAGCTGGGTTTCAATGTCAAAAAGTACAAATTCATGCACATGGAGTGGAGAAACCAGGGAGCTGTGTATTGGATGGGGGAGGTACTTACAGTCACCAAGTAAGAAAAGGATCTCAAGGTAATTATATCTGATCATGTCAAGGTGGTAGGGCAGTGTGACAAGGCAGTTGGCAAGGCTAGTGGGATGCTGGAGTATATAGCAGGAGAAGGGAGGTAGTGTTGCCAATGTATTGCTCACTAGTGAGACCCCACCCAGAGTATGGTGTTCAGTTCTGGAGGCTTTACCTCCTCAAGGACACTGATAGGGTGGAAGCAGCCCAGATGAGGGCTACCTAAATGATGTGGGGATGCACAGGAAACCATAAGAGAAGAGGCTGTGGGATCTCAATATGTACTCCCTGGAGGAGAGGAGAGCAAGAGGGGACATGACTAAAACCTATATGTATCTCACATGGGTGAACAAGATGCAGGTGGGAGTTTCTTTCAGAGGAGAAAAGCACCAGAACATGGGGCATGCAGTGAAGCTGGTTGAGGGAGTTTAAGAGGGATGTGAGGAAATACTTCTTCACAGAAAGGGTGATGGATGCCTGGAACAGTGTGCCAGAAGAGGTGATGGGAGCAAAAACAACGGGAAATTTCAAACATGCATGGGATAGGCACATGGGCATAATACCTAGAAGAAAGGAAGTTGGGAGGGACACCGGTGACCAAATAGGGTCCAAGGTGTCAGAATAGGCAGTGAAAAGCAAAGTAGACTAGATGGGTCCTTTTCTGCTGACAAATACTATATTTCTATGTTTCTAAAGAACATTCTGATAAACAATTTAAGAGACTCTTTATAACTTCTAACTTGTTCTAAAAACACAAGTTACCTACCCAATAATTTCATAGGTTTCATAGGTGTAATCAAGCAAAAAAATGGGTAATAATTCCGTGGTGCCTGCCAGTGTATTACCCAAAACTAAATTTTTTGTCATCTGCAGTCACTAGGTCTAAACTTAATTTGAAGGAATTCATATCAGGACTATTTACTACGGCAAGTGGGAGATTATTCCATCTCTGAACAACTCTGTTGCTAAACCAGTTTTTCCTTCTCAGCGTATTCCATTTAGCCAAGACCAGCTGTTTGTTATGTTTCCTACTACTAGTTCTATATCCACTCAGCATAATCCCCAAATCATCACAGAGGTTTGCATCAGTCATAGCTTTAAAAAGGAAGCACATATCTCCTCTGTATCTCCTATAGGAAAGTGTATACATATTTAATAATGTAAGTCTATTTTTATAGGACTTATTTTTCATCCCAACTATGCTCTTCATGACCCTACGTTGAACCCCCTCAAGCCTTATAATATCTTCTTTTATGTATGGTGTCCATACTTGGACACAATACTCCAGGTGGGGTCTAACCATGGCAGTGCACAGTGGGATAATTACTTCATTTTTCCTACTAGAAATATGTCTGAGGATACAGTTTAATATTTGATTGGCTTTTTTGATTTGGGTACTGCAGTGGGATCTAAATTTCAAGTCTGGAGTGACAGTTATTCCCAGATCTTTTTCTTGATAAGTTACTGTGCGATCATTATTCCCTAGTTTATATACATAAAGATTATTATGTGTTCCCAGATGCATAACTTTGCATTTTGAAGTATTTAAAAGTAGTTTACTATAGCCTGTCCAATTGAATATTCTATCAAGGACTTGTTGGAGGATGATATAATTTTCAATGTCATTAACCACAGCACCTAGCCGACAATCATCTGCAAACTTCATCATCCATACATTGGGTATATCAATTTTGAGTGAAGAAATATAAATATTAAAGAGACAGGGGCCCGGAATGGACCCCTGAGGAACCCCTCTAGTAACCAAGGCCCAATCAGATAACGCTCCATTCATGGATACCCTATGTTTCCTTCCCCTAAGCCAACCAGTAATCCATTTTAAAATGTTAGGATTTATTTGGTAGGATACAAGGGTATCGACAAGCTCTACATGAGGGAGCTTTTCAAAAGCCTTAGCAAAATCTAAGAATATAATATTAACAGGATTCCCCTGATTTAATTCTCTGCTCACAGAACCATAGAAAGCTATTAAGTTGGTCTGCCAGGATCTAGACTTAGTAAATCCATGTTGTAAAGGATCAGTTAGCCCAGATTTTTCAATGAAATTTACAATGTAATCTTTGATCATACCCTCTAGAATTTTACATAGAAGTGAAGTTAAGCTTATTGGTCTAACATTTGCTGGATTGGATTTTGGTCCCTTTTTTAGGATAGGTATAACTGTGGCAATTTTCCATTTGTGTGGAATTTCCCAGGTGTCAACGGAATGTTGGAATATATATTAGTTAATGGTAAAAAAATGAACTCGGCTACCTCTTTAAGGATCTTTGGATGGATCTCATCAGGTCCTGGTGATTTATTCACATCAAGTTTCTTAAGTCTGTCAAATACCTCTTTGGGTTTGATGGCTATTTGTCCCAGAGATGATGTTAAATCTGTTTTTGAGAGATCTACATTAAAACATTTAAAACATTGATTTCTCCTATAAATTGTCCTTTAATATGTAAGCATAACAGGGAACATGCTGGCATTTTGTGGTCCTTAGCTACTAGCAACTAACATAGGCTCTGGTACAGACTCAATATTTCGTTGTTTCTCAGACATTTTGGCAGAGTTCTGTATGTCCTTTACCTGAACTGTTTCATTACTTGAAATGTTTGGCATTTTCCAATCACTGTATACTGTGTACTATCTTCTGCATTAGAGTCAGATTCATAGGGACTGTATTATTTGATTCACATACATCTTCTACAATTTCTCTTATGCAGTAGTTACCATATGTAGCAGAATGTATCTTCATTCTGTTTTTTTTTTGACTGTCTCTAAATGATATCTGCTCTGTGAGAACATACTGTTTACATTGACAACGGTAACCTATAGTTCTCAACCAGGGGTTTAATTGATGAGATATTTTAATCCTAAATGGGACCATTTAAAATGCAGCAGGGTAATTAAGAGCTGGTGCTACTGGGTTTGTGAGAGCAAGGGAAAAAGAGTGCCAGCTATGCCTGAAGCTAGCTCTTACAAAAGGGGCCATTTAAACAACTGGATTTCAGTCAACCAACCATTAACCAATTTAAAATGCTAATAGCTGTTTGAGAGACCCAGCCTTACCCTGGAATTCTGGGAAAGAGAGAGACAGATCCAGAAAATTCTTAAATAATCAATGGGTATGACATGGAACACAGTGGGCTGAGACAAAGCCTATCACATCCTAAGAATTCTGGGCACATTTTTAACTGGGAACAAAGGGCATTTCATCCTCTTTTCCTCTCCCCAGTATGAAGAGACATGCCTGGGATGGCTGTGTGCTATAGAAAAGGAAAGGGACAAGTCTTTTCTGGTAATAATTGTTTGCTGTCTGAAAAGACTCCTAAGGACTCTGGGTACCCAACGCCATACAAATGTTTGCAAAATACTTTCATTTAATGCAAGATCTCTTAATAATAAGTTGTCTGAACCTGAAGCAAAATGCAGATGATTCGATTTCAGTATTACTACAGTAACGGAAGCATGGTGGGATGCATCCTCCTCATGGATTAGGGAGATCCTTAATTATAAACTATACCATAGAGATAGAACTGGTAGAATTGGTGGTAGTGTTTGCCTATATGTGAGAAATGACATCCCCTCATACGATCACAATGTACAAACATTAACCAAGAGTATTTGGGTCACTGTGCAACTAGAAGGGTACTCCAAAATTACAATAGGTAATTGTTACAGGCTCCCCTCAGCAGACATTGAATATACCAATAACCTAACTCAAGACATTACAAATATGGCCACCAAGGGAGATAGTCTAATCTTAGGGGACTACAACATGCCCAACATTGACTGGGAAACCTATACTACTGGTAATGAGCAAGAAAAACTATTCATTTCCAACATCATCAATTTAGGTCTTGAACAATTAGTTATCCATCCTACAAGAGGGAACAACATTCTTGACCTTATCATTACTAACATTGAGAATCTAATTAATAATATTGATATTAAGGCCCCCATTGGAAACAGTGACCACAGTTCAATCCAGTTTAGTATTTCTACTAAAATCATTATTTAATATTTTCATAAATGACATGAGAATTAACTCTAATAATAAAATCTCTAAATTCACCTATGACTCCAAACTAGGAGGAAGAGTGGACGACCCAACAAATGTCTCAATACTAGAGGATGACTTAAAAATGATAGAGCATTGGGCAGATTCCGATGCCATGACATTTAATGTGGAAAAATGTACAGTTCTTCATTTTGGGAACAAGAACCCTAATAAAGACTATTATCGCAACAATAATCTTCTTAAGTCCTCATTAATGAATGTGATTTGGGTATTGGGCTTCTCTAGCCGCCACCCAAGACCACTGCCCTGGATGCTTCCTGCCAGCAAAGGACTCCACAGCACCGGCCATAGGACTAGCGGCCACCGGGTGGTCAGCGCTTCTCTAGCCACCGCCTGAGACCACTGCCCCAGACGCTCCCTGCCAGCAAGGTACGGCAAAGCCGCAGCCTATCGGAGCACAATCGTCTTTTCTTAGGTGGACTCAGATTGGCTCACCCTACAAATCTTTACTTTTACTTTAATTTTACCAAAAAGGAGCTATTCTCTCGATTGCTAAAGGGGAAACTTGAAATGTTGTTATTTAAATGTTAAGTAGTGTGCCAAACTGTATTAGAAATGTTGCCTGATTTGTTGGGGAGGGTACAATTTCAAGTAATCACAGCCCTTCTTTTGAAGCAGTGCAGACTGCAGATAGACACGGGGGCACCCAGGAAATCGCTCCTTTTGTTGTGTAAATCGTAGCTCTGCATCACCACTGGTCTGCCTGGTCTCAGCTGACTGGGACTGGTACTAATAGTCTCCCCTTCTGTCTCCCTTAGGGACTCCACAGCACCGGCTGTAGGACTAGCAGCCACTGGGCAGTCGGCGCTTCTCTAGTCGCTGCCTGAGACCACTGCCCTGGATGCTCCCTGCCAGCAAGGTACGGCAAAGCCGCAAATTTTCATCCACCCGCCCATCTCCCTCCTGAGTGTTATTTTATAGCCCCACTAGCTCCGCCTTCAATCTTCCATTGGCCCACTCTGCTCTGCAAAGGCACCCTTACCAGTCCCCACTGAAGAAAATACATCTTTGCAACATAGATATTCTCTGTCCTCCTCTTCATTTTCCTTCCCTCCACAAAGAGCCAACATCAAATAAACTTTGTTTTGAGATGTGCTACTATCAGGGCTACTTTTAATTTTCTTTTATTGTACACTGACTCCTAACATACCACAGCACTAACACCCTATACAACAAATTTGGGGGAACTAAAGACCCTGGATAACAGCTTCCGTGGTATTACCCTTCACTCTTCTTGCAAAGCAAACACAGGAGTTATCGGATGGCTTTGCTTACTAGCCAGCCTTTCCCTGCTACCTAATACTAGTGGACCTCCTGACATATCTGATTCAAATAAAGGGATATGCCCTACATTACCAGGATACCCACATAATAAGAATATGAACTTACTATGCTGCCCTTGGTTGCCTCTTATTCAGTCAAATTATGTTGAATCTATTTGAAGCAGGACAGCAACCTACTCAGCTATGCATGGCCTCAAACCCCAGCCACTCATATGCTGCATAGCCTGGTATTACTCTGCTTGGACCTTGAGCTACGCCGTGGCAGGGCAACACAAGAGGATGACATGGTCCCCGGATCCATGCAATCTAACTTCCACAAAACGCTACAAGACCCGTGCTCTCAAACATCTTCTTCCCAATCTGAGAAGAATCGTGCTCCTCCTATTACTATGCTCAGGAGATGTCGAGCTCAATCCTGGCCCCACAAAGTTGATTTCATCTCCAACTGAAATTACTACTCTAAAAGGAATCAGTCTACTGCACGCTAATGTCTACAGCCTCCTAAAGAAGTTGGATTCTGTCCAGGCCTGGATTATTCATACTGCCCCAGACATACTTGTGATCTCAGAAACCTGGCTTTGGGCATCCACACCAGACAGTGAGATTAATATCCCCAACTACCTCCTGTTCAGAGCAGACAGAAAGACCGGAGGGGAGGAGTAGCCATTTATGTTAATAACAAATTCACAGTATCTATACTAGATGCTACTTCAGTTGCGGGGGGATTTGAATGCCTGTCTCTCAGGGTCGAACTGTTCCAATCCGTGGCACTCTGCATAACAGGCTGCTATAGACCCCCAGCAGCAGGATCACAGCTCCTGACTCATCTGTCTTTACAAATGAACACAACACCTCTGGAAACAATTATATTAGGCAACCTTAACTACGACTGGCTATCAAACGGATCGCTACCCCTAAAACAATTTTGTGACTCCCATGGATTCATCCAACTTATAACTGAACCAAAGCGCATCAACAAGAAAAATCCAATGAGAAGCACCCTCCTGGATGTCCTCCTTGACAACAAACCACACTACTTCTCCCATGCCGGTATCCTTCCAGCAGATGTTAGTGACCACTGTCTTATAGCTGGCATAAGAACCATCACAAAACCACTATCTACGTCAAAGTTTTCTACTAAAAGATCCAGATGGAACTTTGACCCCCTGGCCTACATACACGAGCTAAAAAACTCTTTGCTCTGGCAGAGTTTCTACCTGGCTAAATCAGTGGGTGACGCCTATGATGTTCTCCATGAAATCATAGCCAGTGCCCTAAACATCCATGCTCCCCTAATTAAAGCTTGAATAAAAACCAGAACTTGCCATTGGTTTTCACTGGATCTGAAGAATGCCTTACATAAAAGAGGCCAGCTATGGAAAAAGGCCCGGAAATCGCATGCCGATGCAGACTGGTGTCTCTTTAAGACAGCTAGAAATGCCTGCACAAAAATGATCAGAGAGACCAAGGCCAATTTCTATCAAAATGAATTACTCTCCTCATCCAACAGCCCAACCAAATTCTGGTCCACAATAAAGGAACTGTCTGGCCACTCCCCAGGTAGTGTACTACCTTCCAAAATCACCATTGACAATGTCACTATCAGCGATAAATCTGAGATTCTCCAAGCCTTCAACAACCACTTTTCCACTGCAGGCATGGCATTCGACAATGCACCAGTAAGTAGTCTCTGCCCGCAGTTCAACGCCCAGTCCCCAGAACAGAGCAACAAAGATAAGATCTTCTCCTTTTCCCCAACCACCACAAAAGAAGTTGAAGACCTTATGCTATGGCTAGACACTAGAAAAAGCGCAGAAGCCGACTCCTTCGACCCATACTTTCTGAAAATAGCATACCACATACTTGCCACACCTATATCACACCTATTCAACCTATCCCTAGCCCAGGGCTCTATCCCTATGGAATGGAAAACTGCTCATGTTATTCCCCTATTTAAAGCAGGGGACCCATGTGACCTAAACAATTATAGGCCAATCTCTCTTCTCCCTATACTCTCATAAATGCTGGAAAAAATTGTGGACTTACAGTTGAGATCATTTTTAGACAATTCTGCATTGCTTAACCCTATGCAGTCCGGCTTTAGAGCAAAGCATAGCACTGTTACAGTGCTGGCCAAAGTCTCTAATAACTGGCAACAGGACCTTGACAATAAAAAGTTTGTTTGTGCTGTGTTTTTAGATCTCAACAAGGCGTTCAATACCATCGACCACTGCCTACTTGTCTCCACCTTAAAAACCATAGGCAGGGGCTCAACCTCATTGGACTGGTTCCAGGACTACCTTTCTGATAGGCAGCAACAAATTAAGGCCAAAGGAGAGCTCGCTCCACTCAAACCAATAAAAAGAGGAGTCCCACAGTGATCCATACTGGGCCTGTTACTGTTCGCCATTTACATTAACAACTTGGACTTAGGCATTACGGACGCCAGTATACACTTGTTCGCCGATGACACGGTGCTCTATCTAAGCCATGACTCTCCTGGAGCCGCATGCACAGAACTACAAACCGAATTTAATACACTGCAGCACCAGCTTCTCAGCAAAAAACTATTTCTAAATGCAAAAAAAACCAAGGCCATGGTCTTTTCACCATCTGGCACTAGGGCCTACTCTGCTGCTGCTGGTACTGTTCCACCCATAACCATCCTACTAGGCGAAAATCTTGAGTTCATGCCAAAATTCAAATAACTGGGCATATGGTTGGACAACAAACTCTCCTTTGTGGAGCACACAGAAGAATTGATGAAAAACCTCAGGCAGATGCTTGGCCTCTTCTTTAGAATTAAACACCTTCTGACTGCAGACGCAAAAAAACAGCTTGTTCAATCAACATTCCTCTCATCAATTGACTACACCGACATTATCTATGGCCAATGCTCCATCTCACACCTTGCAAAACTGGATGTCCTGTACCATAGAGCATTAAGATTTATAACTGGTCTCCCGTCCTCCACTCATCACTGCTTCTATACGCAGCCGTAGGGTGGCCTTCCCTTAAATACAGACGGTGTAGAAATGCAGCACTCTGGACATTCTGAGCCCTTACCAACAAACTACCAGATTACATTGTTGTCTGCCTCCCCTTGAGCCCAATCAGTAGCTATGCCCTAAGAAGCCACTCCCTAATTTCTCTGAAAATCCCCAGGATCAGTACCCATTTTGGTAGGGCTGCCACAAGCCATGCCTTGCCCACAATCTGGAACAGGATACAAAAATCGTTGAGACTCAGCTCTCCAGTCAGTTTTGCCCTGTTTAGAACCATCTACGACAAAATGTTCACCGAAATCTGCAAGTGCTTCCATAGCTCCTAGCAGTCCAGCTGACGGTCCACTTCTTATCCTTACCACATTCAGCCATGAACCTAGTTCCTTCTTTCCCTACGTTAACTAAGTTCATTAGTCAGCTGCCTTATTGGCCCACGGCACTCATGGCACCACTTCTCCCATACTTCTTTCTTCTCACCACCCACTTAACTAGAAGTTATAGACTCCACAAGGGGCCCCTCTGTAACCTAGGATCCTCACCCAAGCATGTCAAACAGTCACTGAGGGCTAAAATACAAAGAATTGTACCCTCCTCGAGTGGCTTGATTGAGAATGAATAAATATGCAACCTCAACTTCTGCATCCATAAAGGCTGTTTATACCACAATAATGTTGTGTAATGTATATATGCTCTCACAAGAACAACTGGAATGTTTACCTTGCGCTTACCACTAATCTGTAATTTTGCTTGTATCTTTACACACACTCTGTATTTTGTACCTTAATCTATGTATGTATAACTGTCTTTGACAGCAGCAGGTCCATCTTGTAAATGAGCTTGCTCAACGATGATCGCCTGGATAAATAATGATTTGATTCGATTTGATTTGATTTGATTGTAATTAACAATAAACTTTCCTACACAGATCACTGCATCAAAGTAGCTAGGGTAGCCAAAGGCATTCTGAAACAAATCAGAAGTACATTTATTAACAAGTTAGAACACTGCTTGATCCCCTTATACAGGGCATATATTAGACCTCACGTTGATTATGGTTCTCCATATTGGAGTCCGTACCTTAAGGGTGCTATATAACTATTCTGGAGTCCGTTTCTCTCCAGGCAATCCACTGGGTCCTCTTTGACTACTGTCCATCAGTTTACCCACAATAGATGTAAAACTGACAGGTCTGTAGGTACCTGGTTGTGCTTCCCACCTTTGTAGAACTGAACTATGTCTGCTACCCTCCAGTCTTTTGGAACTACCCCTGTCTGAATTGAGCTATTAAATAGCCCTATCAAGGGTTCAACTAGTTCAGATGCCAGTTCCTTGAGCACCCTCAGATGCATCCCACCTGGCTTCAGGGCTTTATCTACTTTTAGGGCTGCTATCCCTTTTCAGACCCTTTTACTAATAAATACCTGCTTCCTCATCTCTGGGGTCCCCCTTACATCTGCCTTTATGTCACTCTGTGGCAGAGGCCTGCTGTTCTCTGTTGGGAATACAGAGCAGAAGTAGTCATTAAGAACTGCTGCTTTTTACTCACCCTCCTTTATCACAGAGCCTCCCTCTGTTAGCCTTACAATCGCCCCTCCAGTCTTTTTCCACCCTACCATATCTGAAGAACTGCCTCCCCTCAATCTCCTCCACAATACACAGCTCTGTGTCTGCTTTTACATGCCTGTCTTCTCTTTCTTGGCTTCCCTTGTTCTCACTTGATACTCCCCCCATTCTTCCTCTCCCTGTTTTTCTGTGTGCTTGATGAAGGCCTTATTTTTGGCCCTTACTGCCTCCCTAACCTTCTCAGACAACCATATTGGTCTCATGTACCTGTTTCTTTTGGTTATCATTCTCAGGCATGAGTTTGTTGCCTTGAAAATTATGCCCTTAATTTCTCCCCCATCTTTCCTCCATTCCACAGATCTTGTTTATTCCAACTAACTTATCCCAGACTAATTCAGTTATTGGTTTGTTATCCCTTTTACAGTCCCAGATGGACTCATCCCGAAGTTTGTCAGACTTGTCGCTCCCCAAATAGCACTTCCCATTACCAAACTCCTCAACCTATCCTTATCCTTCGGCAAAGTGCCTGATCTCCGGAAAACATTTACAGTAATCCCACTCCACGAGAAGGGCAAAAAGGCATCCTTTGAAAATTACCACCAATCTCTCTTCTCTCAACTCTAGCCAAGCTGCAAGAGCAAAATTGCGCATAGCCAATTAGATGACTACATGCAGCAGTATGACCCCATCTGTTCTGAGAAACTTGGCTTCCGGAAAAGGGCATAGCACTGACAGTGCCCTGACTGAGTTTACTGATGCCATCTATCATGCAGTGGATAAGAGCCTTGCAACTGGAACTGTGTTTGTGGACCTGACCAAGGCTTTTGACCTGGTCAACCACAAACTATTAATTTCCAGGCTACTGGAACTCAGTCTTGGGCCCTCCATTATTGTATGGTTTGAAGACTACCTGGGCCACAGGAAATAGGCCACCAAAATTGGAAATGCTCTATCTGGAATAAACAATATCACCAGTGGTGTCCCCCAAAGCTCTGTTTTAGGCCCACTACTTTTTTCCATTTTCATAAATAACTTGCCCACAGTCTTCAAAACTGCACATACCCTCCTTTATACAGATGACGCTGTTCTTTACACTCACAATGACGATAACGGTAACATCAACCAAACACTCAGCAATAGCTTTACTAGACTGCGTGAGTGATTCACTCAGGACCGAATGGTCTTAAACCTCCCAGCAACTCAGTCTATGTTGTTTGGGACCAGGCACAGCCTAAACAAATTATTCCCTATGTTCCGTGTCAATGCAGAAAATGGAACTTCTCTGAAAAAGACCATCTCCTTCAAGTATTTTGGTGTGCATCTTGATCCCACAATGTCTTTCAAAACCCATTTCCAGCATTTCTCCACCCTTCTTCACCAGATGGTGGGCTCACTTTACAAAGTTTTCCAGTTCCTATCTCCTGATACTAGGATCCAAATAGCACAGGCTAATATTCTCACTTCACTAGATAAAAGCTCATTTGTCATTGTTATTGCCAGCAAAATCAGTACTAAAAAAGAAGCATATTTTATGTCATAAAATTGACAAATTTGCCTCTTTTAGTGGGTTCAGTGGCCACCACTGTCTCATGTGAAATTCCTTAAACTGGCTACCCCCTGACCTTAAAACAAATCTAACCCTTGCCAAGCTCATTAAAAAAATCTTTCAACCAGGTGCCCCTGCATACCTAGCTAATCGAATTCGCTCATTGACCTACCCACGTCCTGCTATGTCTCTAACAATATCGCAGTTCCTGTGTTTTGTACTAACATGGGACAATGCTCCTCTAGTTACAGAGCTGCCTCAATATGAAACTCCACACCCCCTCCTATCAATAAAAGCCCAACACTGTCAGCCTTTACTAAGCTTTTGAAAATTCATTACTCCTCATCCTAAGCCTGTAACTGCTTCCACTAATCCCCACTCTCCCTCTCCCTATCCTCCCCTCACTCTTACCTGCCCAAACTGCATGCACACTTGTATGTTATCACCCCAGCTATCATACTACCTATGTGTACTACTACCCCTATTTACTACCCCTATTACTCTTGCATAATGCTAATCCTCCTCCCTCCCTCCCTCTCCTGTCCCTCTCCTCACTCTTACCTGTCCAAACTGCATGCACACTTGCTTGTTTATCACCTCAGCTATCATACCCCCAATGTGTACTACTACCCCTATTACTCTTGCTAGTGACTACAATTTTTTTCACTGCCTTCTCTTCTTATTGTACTTTACAATTTTTCATATGCTTTCGGTATGCATTTCATAACAACCCCTGTGTCTGTTACTGTTCACATGTGTAAACTTTTGTTCATATTTGTAAACTTCTGTAATAGGCATCTTACGTTAATACTGTTTATTTTGGTTTTCTCTCAGTTATGATGTACTACCATGTCTGTGCTATTGCACCCGGGTTGTGCCTGAAAAATGCACTTGTTGCCAGTGCACTCACATGGTCAACAAAGTTAAATAAATAAATAAATGTATTTCTTTTTGATCTACTGTATATAGATTTTTATTGGCTTTTTTCCCACATTTTCTCCCCATCCCATGCCCTGGGCATGTGTGCATGCATAGAGGCATGTGCATGCCACACCCCCAGAGCACCCTCCACTACACTGCCACCCCCCTCCCACCTATGCTACCTACCAGACCTCCATCTGGTGGGAACGGAACTAAGGGGGTTGGGGTGACAACCACCCTGGGAGAGGAGAGGAGAGCTGCCTTTTGGCTGCTCAATCCTACTCCCCCCATGCCGGCTCTCCGATGACCCAAGGTCATTCCTGAACTCAGGTCACCAGCATGGCATGAGGTAAGGCATCCAGCACCTCAACCATAAGTGCCACAGAGGTAAATAAATATATCTGCATTTTCTCTGATTAGTGATGAGAAATTGTTCCATACAAAGCACAAACTGCATAAGTGAACGAGGGTATCTCTGCCTTGTCCCACTTTCTCCAGCTGAAATATGTTAGAGTTAGTTGTGGATCTTATATACGCTACGCAATTATTATAAATTGTTTTAACTCAATCAGTAAATCCGTCCCCCAACCAAATTTCTCCCAAACCTCCTACATAACACCTCCTGGACATGACACATTAAATTCAAGCTGCTCTGCAGGGGGAGTTGTTTAGAGAGTTGCTGTATGAGTGGATGTAGCAGACGACCTGTGACTTTGCCTAAGTGAAAGAGTGTTGGAAAAAGCAAGCATACAACAGCTTATAGCCTGCAATGGATATTTGCAAGCATTTAGCATCACTTCAGGCTAACAATAAATTTTTACAGCCTGGTGAAATAGTATAACCTTTTACTCAGCAACCACAGCAAGAAGTCTGGGAAGTGTAATTCACTAATTGTATAAAGAACTACACAGGACACCTAGCACATTTATGGGAAATACTTTATTATTTGTGAGCAATGTAGACACTCCTATTTATTTGCACTGAGGAGGACTCTAGAGTTTTTTAAAAGACATTATTTTATTTTTTAAAGCAACAATTTGCATTTTTTCAGAAGGAAGGTATGGGGTAATAGTATCCACAAAGCTGACTTCTGAGACTTGACATATGAAATTCAAGCTGCTTTGTGAGTGGCACAAGCATGAGCGGGTGAGTGCATGTGGAGATGCGCACAGAGACAAGCACTTCTGCGCTTGTCTGCTGTGTCCACTGGGATGACTGGGACAGTGGGCCTAAAACAATACAGATAAAAGTCAGCATCAAACAGAACACTAAATTGTTTTGTGGTGAGTAACTAGATTTACATAGGGACACAACCACCAACTGATAAAAGCTTAGGCCATAGAGTAGGTCAAACTAAATCCATACTGCAAAATGAGTGAGGAAATAAACTATTGTGAATCTTGCAGGATGTTCACAAATGGAGGAAGGATCAATAATTTTGTGTGTGACAAGAATATGCTATAAACGACTTTACAGCAAGAGATAGAATTATTAAATAATTGTCTGTAGGTACATAACGATATATTAATATTAAAAAAAGTTATTGATAATGCAGCTCTAAATATGAATAATTCAAACAAGGGAGCTTTAGATGAGATATTTGCACAGGGGAACATTATTAACATGACAATAAATTACAAAAGAAAGATAGGTATATCTGAGGAGCAACATGATCAGGTGGAGGAGGAAATTGAGGAATGGAGTGTGGTATGGGGGGGGTACCAAATGTAGAAGGAGGCAAACTCCTGAGAAAACCCTGTTATAGCTACAGAACAGATATACCACGCTTGTAGAGGATGAGGAACATGACACAGGTCCAACAATACTGGGATAATACACATGCCCATAGGGATAGATGTCATAGAAAGAGAAATTACATGTCCCAACATTGACAACAATAAAGGGAGAAGGAAGAAAATTAACAGGGCCAGAATATTATCCTGTACAGAGGACAACACCCAACCACACCGAATTCTAACTGCAGCAATATTACCTGAGCAGATAAAGGTTGGTGAGGACAGTAATGATTTAAGTAAAGAGAAATCAAACTGAAGGGATATATTGGTCATGGGGGAACTCCATCCTAAATTTATTGACTCACTGATTTTTAAGGGATGCAAAGATTATGCAATGGCGAGCATCCTACCTGAAGCTAAAATATATGATGTTAAAAGAATGTTAAATGGGCTAATGGGAAATTCTGAAAATCCTATAACAGTCCTGCATTTTGGGGTGACTGATATTAGTAGGAGAAGACTGTGGGATATTTAAAAGGATTTTGAGGAAGTGGGAGCAGTACTAAAAGAAAGAGGATGTGGTGTCATTATAGAGGGAGTACTCCCCGTTCCAAGAGCTAGAAGAGTTAAAATGAGGGACATTATAAATTTAAATGGATGGCTTAAAAGATGGTGTTTTCATGGGGGATTTACATTTTTATGTCATTGGGACAGGTTTATGGATAATGAGCTTTTGGGGGCTGATGGTCTACATCTGAATAGACATGGAACCAGGACATTAATATACAGGATAAATGCTAGCACTGCAGATTATTTAAGCTGATAAAAAGGGGGAAGGTGGAGGGGACTCATACAACACAACTAAGTATGAAATACACCTTGATTGTTCTGTGGTGTCATAGAGTTTGAGGTGGAAATGTTTGCATGTACAGTGGTAGTTATCTAAAAGTTGACTACCTCGAGGTACTACTGAGGCACTCAAGTTATAATTTGCATTGACTGTAATGTGAATCTGTCTCAGTATACCCAGGTATACCTCAGCACCGATCATATAAATGGTAGGAGCCTAGTGAAAAGTTTGAAGAACTAGAATACATTTTGAGCTCTGAATCCATCAAAATCTGTACAGTTATGGAGACCTAGTGGAATAGTGGTGATACCTGGAATAAGAATATTCATGGATACACACTATTTAGTAAAGAAAGGCAACACAGGAGGGGGATTTGCAGTATATATAGAGAATTCTATTCATTCTGAGCAGATGAATATATGCACACATAGACTGAAGCAACTTTGGATTAAATTAATTCCCCCAAAAGATGCTGAAATAATACTTGGAGTGGTGTATAGGTCCTCCCTCACACACCGAGGAAGATGATGTTATACTGTCCGAACAGACTGAAAGCTTAAATCCAGAAGATAAGATCATTTTGATAGGGGATTTTAACATGCCAGGCATAAACTGGGAGACAAGCAAAGGCACGTCACATATGGAGAAAAAAATATTGAATTCATTATGTCAAGTAGGTTTGCAAAAGTACGTGAATTAAGCCACGAAGGGAGATAATATCCTGGATCTTGTTCTCAGCAACATGGGGGAAGAATTGCAGGACTGTGTTGTTACAGTACCATTAGGCAATAGCAATCATGCTATGGTATGGTTTAACTTACTCAAAACGACAGGCTGAGTACAAGGAATTACTAAAATCAAATGTTTTGAAAAGGCAGATTTTAATAGCATGAGACAGGAGCTTAGAGGATGGGACTGGGCAGATGAGTTTGAAGGCAAAGATCTTAATGTCATGTGGAATTTATTAATAGGCAGACTCAATGGTCTGGTTAAGAAATATGTACCTGAAAGGTCAAAATATAATATATCAGGCAGGATTCCCCCATGGATGAATTCAAAATTGAAGAATATATTAAATAAAAAGAGAAAGATATATGCAAGAGCTAAAAGGAGTCATGAGATAAATGACTGGGAGAAAAATAAAAAGATCCTGAGAGAGTCTGAAAGGACCATCAAAAAGGCAAAGCATGACTACCAATTGGGGTTAATCATGAGGGTAAAAGATAATTATAAATGTTTTTTTAATCATATCAATTAAAAGAGGGGTTGAACAATAGTGGCAGGACCACTAGTGGATAAGAATGGAGAAGTAGAAATAGATCTGGCAGATTAAGCTGAACTGCAGACCCAATACTTTAGTTCCATTTTTAATGGAAAATCTGATTGTGCTTTATTAAAGAATGAGGGGGTAAGTAATGGCCCACTCCTTTTGGAGTTTAATGACATCAGGGATAGACTAATGAAAACAGATTCAAATTAAGCCGCAGGACCTGACAGAGTGCATCCAAGGGTTGTCAGAGAGTTATCCAATGAGGTTGCAGGACCATTGACCATGATTTTCCAGGAATCTGTAGGACAAGCCAAGGTGGCAGACTCTTGGAGGTGGCCACTGTGATACCTATCTATGAAAAAGGGAGTAGAAAGAAGTAAAGAACTACAGACCAGTGAGACTGACGTCTGTTTTAGGGAAGGTCCTGGAGGGAATTATCAAGGTTTATATCAATAAAATATTAATTGAGATGGGAAAGGTGGACATGTCACCGCATGGTTTCACAAAGAGCGATCATGCCAGACAAACCTTCTAGTATTTTATGGAAATGTCAGCAAGGCAATAGAACAGGAACAATCAGTAGTCATTTTTCTGGATCTCACAAAGGCCCTTGACAAGGTGCCACACAGAGAGTTAATTGGAGCATTAATAGAAATGGGTTTTTATGAGAATATACTGTAATTCAATGTATCACATCCTGGCCTGAAGATAGAAAACAACAAGTGTGCTTGAGGGGTATCAACTCAAGATGAGTAGAGGTGACCAGTGGAGGTCTGCAGGGATCAGTGCTGTGACTGTGTTTGTTCAAATTATATATAGCTTCCATGAGGTGTGAAGGCAGCATATGGATTACAAATTTTGTGGACAACACAAGGATTGGAACAGTTGTTGAGAATAAGGAAGATAGTGAGAAACTGCAGAGAGCATTAACTGAACTGGAAAGATGGGCTCATAGGCATAAGTTGCAATTTTTTTTCTTTTTTTTTTAACAACTCTTTTTCCCCTCATTTTCGCAGTCCAAGGAGCCTCTCTCCTCACTCCTGTCTGAGTCTCCTCTCTTCTCCCTCCTCACCTGGCAGCTGGCACCCCTGGCTTGACCCTCTCTGGGGTGAGGCCGCCCCCTCCTCTCTTGGTTCACTTACATACACAGAAGCCAGCTGCAGGTGGAGCTCCAGGCAGAGGAACATGAGAGGCCACACAGGACGGACCCAGCTGTGGGCATGGGAGCTGGTGCCATTACCTACCCCAAGGACCAGGTTTTTCCTTTGTTCTGTGGTACCCCCATGCGTGGCACATGCCCTGATACACTGGTGCATGGCAACCCTGCCCTGCATCGGCCATGCTACTCACATGCTGCCTGACACACTGCAGTGTCCCCCGGTCTCCACTGGGGGCCGCTGGCATGCCAGGTCATCCCCCCCTCCATCCTGGGGACAAGAGCACCACAAGGGCACTTGATCCTCAACCCTCCCTTGCCAACCCCTGATGCCCGAGCTCACTCCCAAACCCAGGCCACCGACGTAGTTCAAGGTGTGGCGTCCAGCAAATAAGTTGCAATTTAACATTGATAATTGCTCTGTCATTCATCTATGAAGAATAAACATCTATGCTGAATATAAATTAAGGGGTCAAACCTTGAGGGAGGTAATAGAAGAACTCGATCTGGGTATACTGGTATTAAGGGACCTTACTTTTAAGAACCATTGCAATGCTATTACCAAGAGAATGAATAAAGTGTTGACTAGCATCAGCAGACACATCAGAAGAAGAGAAAAAGAAGCTATAGTACCACTGTATGCCTCATTGGTAAGACCTCACCTACAGTATTGTGTCCAGTTCTGGGTACCATGCACAAAAACAGAGACCAAGGCATTGCAGGGGGTGCAGAGAAGGGCCACTAGGATGATCAAGGAACTCAGAGGGCTTGAATATGAGAAAAGACTGGACAATTTGGGGATGTTTACACTTGGATACTGGAGATTGCAGGGTGATATGTGTCTGCTGTTTAGAGCATCAACAATTCATGATTTGTGGGATTATTTGGGTTTGGAGATGAAAAGTCTAACACACACAATACCAGATCACATGTCCTACAAATCAGAAGAGAATTGTGTCATACCAGGAAAAGGCCCTTTTGGTACAATCAGAGGGTGGCTGCATATGGAATTCATTCCCCTAGGAAGTGGTCTGATGCAAGAATATGGCAGAATTCAAGATGAAACCGGACGCTTACTATTCTAGTAACAAAATCAGGGGATATTTTTAATGAGTCTCAGTGAGCATAATGGACACTAGTCTGATCTTCTCTGGACATACCTATGATATCAATGATAAATTCCCATTCAACAAGCTCAAATGCCTCTTCAGCATCTAACGAGATTAAGACCTTGTCTGATGGGGATACAGAGTTCTAACATATGCTATGTACAGCCCTGTTTAAACAAATTATGCTTCTAATGAATTCAACTTGATCCTCATGAATTAAGCTTGGTAAAAGCTTCTAATTTCCTTATAATATCCTACATAATAATCTAATATTATTTTTACTTAGAAAATGGCAAGAATGGATTTTCAGTCCAGATTGGCTGACACAGCCTCCAAGCTGGGCATTTATTTTTCAATAGATGCCCAGCAAAAAATAAGTACCAGCAGAAGTGCCACCTCACCACATACCCTTTGTATGGGGTGCCCAGCCTGCTTTGTCATTATCTGAAAGCACATGATTAAATTTAAAATCCCCCCATGTTTTTCTCTCACTTAGCGAGAGCTACTGGTCTTCCCCCTCCCCCCCCAACACTCCTTGCTTCAGTATCAGCTGCATCTTAATAAAAAATTAAAACACATGCTTTGGTTACTTTGCAGTCTGAAAAAGTGGCAAAATTGGCTTTTTCTCACAGTCACATACTCCTGGCCATGCTTTCACAGTACCACACTGAAATGAAAGAGAAACAAAGACGTCGGTCCGATCAGCTTCTTGGCAGGAAGCACAGTTTTGAAAACAGTACCAAGGAACTCCCTCACAGCACAATGCCCCCACAGTTAGTCAAGTTGCTGATTTTAAATAAATAAATAATTTACCTTAGGGCTGTCCCTCATTGCAGATGCACATATTATCCACTTTCATTGGGGTCACGCAAGGTCATGTGCTTACCAGATCCAACTTCCAACTACAACCAAATTAAAAAAAAAGATCTTCCAGAAAGGGGACAGAACTTAAAAAGGTTGCCCTGAGACTGCAAGGGGGGAATTTTTCTACACACTCCTTTTCTTGTTCAGGTGGATGTGTGTGTGTGGGCGGGGAGGGGCAATTGATCAGAATGGCTCTGTGGAAAGGAGCAACAAGAGCTGGAACAGTCTTAAAAAATATGGACTACTTTTTCAATAAGTTTTTTTTTTCCTACTACTTCTTTTCATTTTTTAAACTCATTTCCTTTCTTCTTTTACCACTTGATTAAAATTTACTAGGATAGCCATTTTCTAAGCACAATAATACCCTCCAGGATGGGCATTATTGGGAAATACCAGCCCTTCCAGGGACTATAAGGCCCTCAGCCTGTGGTGTTGGGCCTCATTATGCCCCGGGCAGTCTGGTATTTCCCAATAATGCCTACCCTGTTGGGTATTATTGCTTACTTAATTACATTGATCTACAAGAGCATTGGCTTGTTGGATCTTTATCCACTTTACAGAATTTACAGTATTAATGATTTGTGAGCCAAGTTCTGCAAGTGAGGCAATTCCTAGATTTCCTTCATTTATTTCACATTTTTAGTAATGGTGTCTAAAAAATCCTTCATCACCTTAAAACAATTCTATTGCACAGCTGTGGGGGTCATTTGCTGCCACAGTTTTAATCATCCTGTTGATTTCTTCTGAGGTAATTTCTTTGCCTAAGTTGTCAGCTTGGGTCCTATATATCTGTGGGAGGGAATTTATATAAAAAATCCTTTATCTGAAGGCATGAGGCCCTTTTTCTGACTTACATAAATCCTTTTAGAATTTTTTTAGTATCACAATAATCTTTTATTGTTTACTTCTCCTTTAACATCCTTAACTGCTAAAATCAGTTTACTATGGTAGTTATCATTTCAAATATCTGTAAACAGTCTACTTGGTCTATGATCATATTTGATATATTCCACTTACATTTTGTTATTATCTTCTATCATTCTTTTGGTAATCAGTTCTTCCACAATTAGTCGTTACGTGAGCTATCTCTCTTTATTTTCCTTTTATGTTTTCCAAATGGCTCATAGAAACATAGACTTTGATGGCAGATAAGGACACTTGGCCCACCTAGTCTGCCCATTTTCCTAACTACAGGATAAGCTGCAGATCCTAGTTAACCAACAGCCTATTTCTACCTACCCCCCACAAGAATTGCCTTATGTCTGTCCCATGCATTCTTGAATTCTCCCACAGTTTTAGACCCCACAACCTCCTCAGGAAGGCTGTTCCATGCATCCACCACCCTCTCTGTGAAGAAATACTTCCTCACTTTGCCCCTTTACCACCACCCCCTCTATCTTCAAATTGTGTCCCCTTGTTCTTGCATATCATGTTTCTGAAAGATGCTACCCTGTTGGACTTTATTGATTCCACTGAGGTACTTAAACGTTTCTATCATGTCTCCCCCCTTTCCTCAAGGGTATACATATTAAGCTCCTTTAGTCTCCCCTCTTATGGCTTCTCTTGCAGACCCTGCACCATTTTAGTTGCCCTCCTCTGGACTGCCTCCATCCCGTCTATGTCCTTGCAGAGATGGGGTCTCCAGAACTGGATGCAGTACTCCAGATGGGGTCTCGCCAACTGTCTGTACAGAGGGATAACAACTTCCTGTTTTCTGCTGGTGATGCCGCTCCCTATACATCCCAGTATCCCGCCAGCCCTCCCTACTGCCTTCTCACATTGCTTGCCAACCTTAAGGTCATCTGATATGATTACCCCAGGTCTCTTTCCATTTTTGTTGTTACTACCCCCAGGTGCATTATTTGCACTTATTTGCATTGAATCCAAGCTGCCATACTTCTGACTATTCTTCCAACCTTGCCAAGTCCCTTCTCATCCTTTCCATGCCTCCTTGTGTATCAGCCCTGTTGCAGATCTTTGTGTCATCTGAAAAGAGGCATACTTTTCCTTCCAGTCCCTCAATAATTTATTTCTTGCGCTTTCTTTACCATCAGCTGATTTTGTTACATTCAGCCTTACACAGTAGATAGTACATTCAGTGATTTCATCTCTCAAAAAGTTCTTTAAAGTTTCCCACCACAGTAATGGGTAAAGCAATCTTGTTTATCCAGACTCTCAAATTCTAACCATTTTACTTTAATCAGCTGGCTGGCATCCTTCAGCAGCTCTGTTTGTAGTCACCAGGGAGGAGGGGGGCTATCACAGCTAAAACTGGAATTCTGCAACCACTGGGGCATGATCAGAAATAATTAAATTTTCTATATGAGTGTTTTGTTCTTAGAAGCATTTCATTAGAGTCTAAGATGTAATCAATACATGACCAAGTCTGATGTTGCTTAGAGAACAAATGTATAATCTTTCTTACACAGTACAGCTTAGCTGTCTCAGCACATCTATTAAATTATTTTCATTAATAATCCTTTAAAGGTCTTGCTCAACATAGTGCTTTGGGGACTTTTCCTTTAACCCAGATATAGTTGGCACCAATTATCGGTCCAGTGCTTGCCATAGTTCTCATTTTTGTCAAGGAATCAAAAAGGAGTTCCTGCCTATACTCACTGGGTGCAAGACATATATTTTACCATTTGAAAGCTCTTGACCATTTAACTTAAACACCCCAAATGAACCACCTACCCTTAGTGTCTTTTGTATAATGTTTCAAATGTCACATCTTATTCTCCACATGAGGTAGTACAGGAAGACGAGTTCATTATTTTAATGGAGCATTCCTGTATTATCCATTTCTGTACTCATAACCAAAGATTGTATAAAGTTTGTTTTATTCAAAAATTGAATCAACATTAATTTTAAATCAATATTGTCACCCCCTTATTTTTACTTGAAAAAAAGAAACACTTTGTCCCTATTGTTTTTCAGCTTTAAATGTTCCATGGTACTTAAGCAGATTTCCTTAAGGAATGATACATTCGCCCCCTAATTTCTTAATATGGTTTAAGACTCATCAGCCACAGCCACGTTGAAGTGGAGAATCAGAAGTCACACCTGTCCCCCTAAGGATTGACAAACCAGACCCTCTAAGTCAATAATTTTATGTTTGCACATGTGCATGCATAAATCAAAGATCTTGGCATGGCCAAACAATGTAGGGGCTAAGTAGTGTGTGCTGCAAGCAGCCAATGCAGCTGAACTTGCAGGAGGTGAATGTGCATACCCAATATTGACAAGGCTGCTGCTGCTGCTTTGCTGGCTAATGGGTTAAAACTTCTCACATATGAAAGAATGCAGCTGCACCTATCACAGTGTAGTGGCATCCTTTCATATCACCACCCAACAGGTAGCTAAGCAGCATCCCCACACCCCCACTGCCAGTATCCTCCGTTCCACTTGACACAGCTTTCAACCCCACATCTCATCAGCTCCTGACCCTGCTGTCTGCCCTGGTGTCATGGAGCAACAACCATTCCCTTGCTGTCACCAGTCCAGGTAGCTTCAAACCCCACTGCCTGCCCTGGAGTCAGGGAATAACAATGCACAGACTCTGTCACAAAATCCCATTGGCTTCTGACACCGCTTTCCACCTAGGGGTCTGGGAGCAACAACCACATGGCCAGCATCTCAGAATCCAGTCAACTCTCAACCCTGCTGGTGCCCTGAGGTTGGGAAGGAACAACTGCATGTCCTCCAGCAGTGTGAAAGACCAGTGAGAAAGGTGTGGTGGCAGGTAGGTATGGCTATATTGGGAAGAGAGGGAAAATAGCTGCTTTAGAGAATTGTACTGCTGGAAAGAGATCTGAAGGAAGGAAACCTTACTGGTGGAAGGCAGTGAGTGAGCTGTTCCAGTGGGGGAGAGGAGAACGCTGGCTGTGCTGCTGGGAGGGGAAGAACAGCCCAGTGCTGTTGGAAAGGTACAGTTAACACTATTCACAATACTGGAGGGAGGGAACCATACTGGTAAGTGTGACTGCAGAGCTGCACTGGGGAGGCAGAGAGAAGTCCATTCTGGAAAGGGGGGGGGGCAGGATTTGTTTTCCTTTGCACACACTTTGCAGTCTAACTCTGCCATTAAATTCAAAAAGCTAAATAAAAATCAGGGGAATACTTACTGAGTGCATACCTAAAAACTGAAATGTTCTCATGATTGAAAATTGTAAATTAAAGGTATGATACATTTTTAACCCTGCTAACGAATACTGCTACTTTAAATGGGCAATACCCACCCTCATTCCTCAGAGCTTTATACAATTCCAGACCAGCCAGGTAACGTAGTGTAGCTTTTCTTATATATTTCATACCTGTCTGTGCTTCTAAAAAACAGTTTGTTGGGGATATAACTTTAATCTTTTAAATATAAAATATGCTACTGGCTACTGGTTAGTGCTCAGTAAGCAATTCTAGGTCCTGATGGAAATATTGGCATATATCTTCAATAATACTTTGTAAACTGATACAGTTTGTGAAATACACCAGTAACATTCTAAGATATGAGATAACCCCATAAATGGTACTAATGCTCCTTTGGACAAGAATATGTCCCCCAATTTTTTATCTGAGTAGGACTGTTGCCTGTTAAGGAAGACCACTGATATATTTATTCTGCTACTTTTCAGATGTTTATATTTTGAAACTAAAGGTGATGGGGGTATATACCTTTTATGTCATAGTGTATGATGTAGAATTCACTCACGACTCCTCTTCATTATTTGGAGGTGTGTCATAAGATCTCAGCCATCATTTGACTGCTTGCCAGGTGTTTGTTGACAAATGACACTTTCGGCCTTCTAGCTCTTATAGACAGCAAATGGAATAGTTCTCCTCTCTAAGAACCTCAAGGAGGTGGGCTAGTATGTAAGGCTGTGGAAGCTGGAGTATCTAGTGTTGAGTTGTAAAGGGAGGAGGCTAGTGTCAAGGCTTATAGAGGGAGAGTGTCTAGACCCACACAGGGAAAGTGTGTGTAAGGTACTTGAGGGAGTGGTGTTGTGTGGGCTATGCATGGGGAGTGTGTTTCAAGGGCCTGAGGGAGTCTCAAATTGACACTGATAGAGGGGTGTTGTATTGGGGAGTTAGGAGGCCCTTCAGGGAGGGGATTTACATAGGCTCAGTAACAAGGGCTGCTTGGAGAGAGAGGGGTGTTCAGAGGGACTGTGGTGAAGGAGGTTGGTGTTTTGGGGGGCAGTCTCAGGGGTTGTGGAGGGGAGTACTGTTAAGGGTCATGGCGAGAGCAGAGTGGTCTCTGGGACTATGTACAAAATAAAGTATTTACCTTTCAGGATGCATCCTGGGTGGCTGTCATAGATGGCCTGTGAAGACTGTGGTCCAAAGTGTCTGTGGGAAGCCTGACTGTGATGCTGGCTTGGGAAGATAGATGTGGGTTCAGGGGCTCTAATGGTTCAGGAAGGTTGCTCAGTTTGGGGAGGTTGATCTAGTTGTTGGCTGGGGTAGGGGGTTGTAGCTGCTGTGAGAATAGTCATCTAGAAGAGCTTGGTCTGAGTGCTGGGGTGGTCAAGCTCCAGAGAGGGTGCTTCGATTGGGGGAGGGTTCCTTAGCAGGACTGAGAATGGTGGCCCTGGGGTGAGGATTAGTAAGCTGGTCAGTGTCACTGAAGGGTTGTCCACCAACACGAAGTGTGGTTGGTTGGAGAGGTTCTGTGGGGTGGTTGAGATGTTGGCAGAATGGTTGTCTGTGAGGTTGATTGAACTGCAGGGAGGATGGTCTGCTGGGGGGCTGGTCCCAGTCATGGAAGAGAGATCCAGCAGCAGAGCAGGTGGTCACTGGGAGGAGAGCTGCAGGCTTATGCAGCTGCAGGCAAGTTGTTGACTAGGGTAGAGGCTGTTCCAGCTGTAGGAGAGTGGTTGTCAAGGCAGGAAGGCAGAGGCTAGTCTGTGGTCTTGAAGGGTGATCCAGTGGCATGGAGGGTGGTTGGCTGTGGAGAGAGACTGGTACAGAGGTAATAAGTGTGCTTCACAGGCAAGGAAGGTAGTTGGCTGAGGTTGGAGGCTGGTCCAGAGACTGGGGGTGTGCTTTACTGTAATAGGAGTCCCCTACAGACCTCACAAGCTGCACCTAATTGTTTGCCTTCTCCAGCCCCAGGAACTGGATTCCATTGTCAGGGGACCAAGAGTGGGTGGCAAGACCTGGCAACAGCCCTGGTTAGTTGTCACTTCCTGCAGTACTGTAAACATCTATAGCAGCCTGTTGGCTGTGTAAAGACAGAGGCGCATTACCCCATAAACAATATGGGAGGGAAGCCTGCCCTACGGGGCCTTATGTATGAATGTTTGCTGCTAATAGACTGTGAGGGTGAGTGTGGGGTATCTGTGCGTGTGTGTGCATGCATGGAGCTGGAAGGTTGTGTGTGTATGTGTGCATGCATAAAGCTTGCAAGACACTTGTGTGCAAGCACGGTGTGTCAACATGGAGCTGGCACACTGCATGATATGGAGCAGGTTTCCTGCATTATCTTCGCACTTAGAGCTAACAGGCTGCCTGTGTGTGTACACTTTGCTAGCTTGTTGTGGCATGTGTGCATGCTATGAGCTTGCTGGCTATATGTGTGTTCAGTTTTGATACTAGGGGGATGCTTGGTTCTGTAAGGTCGAGGAGGGGTGGGTTGGTGTTAATGCAGAGGTGTGAAGCATGTATGGATGCACAAGAGGGGGAAGAGAGTGAAGGAGGGGCAGATTAGGGAGTTGGTTATAAGGAGGTACCCTGGGGTGAAATGGGTCAAGGAGAAAGGTCCTCCCTGCCTGGTTCCCATACCCAAGGGCTCCACAATTAGTGGGCAGGATGCTGGACCAGCCTTATCTTCCTATCCCTCTCAGGCAGTGTTGTGCAATGCCAGATCTATTAGGAACAAGACAGCAATTTTTGTTGATCTTGTTGTGTCATCTGATCTGGCTTAGATCACCGAGACCTGGCTGGATGAAAGTGCTGTCCCTGTGTTGGAATTGGCTGTTCCAGCTACATACTCAGTGGTACACTGCCTAAGAGTGGATCGTAGGGGTGGGGGAGTGGCAATATGTTTTAAGTTGAATTTGAGCCTCGCAGCTTTCCCAATTGGAATAACAAGATCCTTTGAATGTGTAGCTGTCCAAGGGTTTGCAGGTGTAGGCTGCAGGATCCTTCTCATCTACCAGCCTACGGGGGGTGGGAGATAATTCCTGCAGGAAGTTGCAAACTTCATCACTGAGCTGGTATTAGAGTCCTCCAGATGGATTATTCTGGGGGACTTCAATGACTGGGTTGACAATTAACTCTCACAGTTTGGTCAAGACTTTCTCCAACTGATGTGTTCGTTGGTCCTGACACAGGTTGTTACCTCTGCAACCTATATTGACAGCCATTCATTGGACCTCAACTTCCAGCTGGGATTGGAGGTTTTCTGACCTTAGGGTGGAGCCAGTTGTGTGGTCAAACCACCATATTGTGAAGTTCTTGTTCGAGGCCCCCCTAATAGACCTTCCCCTATGGAGATGGTCCAGTACCGCCCTTTAAGGGGTGTAACCCCACAAGGTTTAATGGCTGTGCTGGACCTATCAGGTTTGATGAGGACATGCGAGGGGCCGAGGAAATTGGTGCTGACCTATAATAGGGTTATTACTGAGGCCTTCAAATCTATCGCACCTGTCCGTGTTCAACCCCTCACCTCACCCTAGTAGTCCCACTGGTTTGATTGGTTTGATGGAACTATCAGGGAGATGAGAAGGAGGGGTCAAAGGTTGGAGTGACGCTGGTGGAGGACCGGTCAGGATGGGAACAAACTTAGACTGATGGCCCATTACAGGGACTATCAATTAGCGATCTCCTTTAAGAAGGCAGATTTCCTGCCCAAGGAGATTGCTGCAGCAACTAACAGACCAGCTCAGCTCTTTTGCACTGTTGATAGATTGTGCAATTCACCTTGTCTTCAGTCTGGAGGAGCCTTTCCACAATTTAGATGTGATGAGTTTGCTCTGTTTTTTGCCAATAAGATTGCTTATATCAGATCAGAAATCCAGTCAGTGCCCTCTAATGGGCTATGCAGTGACGGGCTTGAGATAGCAGTCAGTTGGTCTATCTGGTCTGACTTTGAACTCTTGAATGCTGTGGATGTTATGAGAGTCATCCAGGGGTTATGGCCAACCTGCTGTAGTTTGGATCCGGGATCAACACACCTCCTAGTCCTAGCCAGGATAGTCCAGGGTTCCCTGGTGACTGGGATCTTTCCAGATCCCCTGAAGAAGGCGGTTGTAAGACCACTCCTAAAAAAATCTTCAATGGACCTGGACTGCCTGGCAAACTACCGACCTGTCTCTAACCTACCCTTTGTGGTTAAGGTTATTGAGAAGATGGTGGTCACGCAACTGGAGACCCAGCTAACAACATCTACGATCTTCCCTAGTCTGGGTTCAGAAAGAAGCATAGCACCGAGACTGCCCTGGTTTAGGTGATGAATGATCTGCTGGGAGTGAGGGATCGAGGGATTCTCCTTGATCTCTCGGCATCATTTGACATCATGGACCATGGGGTTCTGATCAAGTGCCTGTGGGTCTGTTGTGGTCTGGTGTGTTGGTGGGTACAGTCCTCAACTGGTTTAAATGTTTCCTCACTGGCAGGTTGCAGAGGTTGGTGTTGGGGATTTTTTCCTTGGCACCCCTTCCCCTGCCATGTGGGGTACTGCAGGGCTCAATCTTGTCCCCCATGTTGTTCACAGTGTACAGGCTACTGCTAGCAGACATTATAAGATGGAATCGGCTGAGTTTTCACTGCTATGCAGATGATACTCAGCTATACCTGTCTTTTTTGCCTAAACAGCAGGAATCAGTTTCAGTGTTTAACAGCTGTCTTGCTGATATTCAAGACTGGATGAGAGCCAACTGATTGAAGTTGAATCCAGACCAAGGTACTGCTGCTGGAACCTGGTCACCGTGGGGTGAGGGGGCAATCTGGTCAGATCTCCTGGCTACAGCTCGAGGACTCCCAGTTGCTCACCTTGGACAGAGTAAAAAATCTTGGTGTTCTTGTGGATGGCCAGCTGATGCTTAAATGGCAGGTGTCGGCTGTAGTCCAAGCCTCATTTTACCATCTGAGAAACATCCCCAGGATTAAACATCTGATCCCCCCCCGATGATCTGCCAGAGCTGGTCCATGCTTTTGTGACCTCTTGCCTTGATTACTGCAATGCATTATTCCTAGGGCTGTCAGTGGTAGATCTCTGCCACCTGCAGCTAGTGCAGAATGCGGCAGCCAGGTTGTTGACTGGTCTATCCAGGTCTTGTTACATTGCACCTATGCTCTGCTATCTGCACTGGCTGCTGTTTAGGTGGCGGATCCCCTTCAAGGTCAGTATGCTGACCTACAATGTCCTACATGCTCAGGGGCCTGGCTACCTGCAAGACCTCCTACATCCCCACCACCCCTCCCACCCACTCTGCTCCACTGATGAGGGATTGCTGAAAGTTCTGAGGGTCCATCTACAAACATCTGGTGTGCGCTGTTTTGCTTATGCAGCCTGACCCTCTGGAACACTCTACCTTGTTATATTAGAGAAAGTTTGACTGTGGACCACTTCAAACAGGAGTTTAAAACCTACTTATTGAGACAAGCTTTCTTAGACAATGTTTAATATTTATTGAGTTTAAGGGATTTTACACGAAGTTTGTGTATGTATTGTATTTTATATGTTTTAAGATGATGTAAAGCACAATGAGTGGCAAAGAGAATTGCGTTATATAAATAAAGTTGAATTGAATTGAATATGTATGCATGTGCACTGAACAGGCAAGTGTGTGTGTGTGTGTGTGTGTGTGTGTGTATGTGCGTATATCTGTGCAGTGGGATTGGGGGAAGGATACATGCTTGTGCATATAAAGGTTGTAGGTGTATGTATCGATGTGTTTGGGTTTGGTTGTGTGGATGGGCAGCTGATATTTTTAGATGGTTGGTGATAGGAGAAGTGTTCATGGGAAGCTGGGCTACCACAATAAGGCTCTCCCCCTCTGACCCAGGTTAAAATAATAAGACAAAAAGTTCTTTCCTTTCAGGATGGGTTCCAGAAGGCTCAGGTGTGGAGCCTGGGATCCCAAGGTACCAGTGTGGGTCCTGGCCCTAACACTGGCAGAGGTTATATATATATAAAAGACACAGACTGGCCTTAACATAGCCTTCATTATAATTCTCAACTGCTACAAGGATAGATGCACAGAGAAGGCTGGTACAGGTGCTAAGGTGGTCTAGGTGCATAGAATGTGGTTGACTAGGGGACTGCTCCAGGGCTCAGGAGGTGGTCCAGCCATGTGATGGGTGGTCAGTTGAATGCTGGAGGCTTGTCCTGATGCTGGGTGAGTGTGGAAGGTGTATGGTGCATGATCCACCTCTTGTACCTCTCCACAAATCTGTCTCTACTCTAGCTACTATTTATTTTCTCATAAAGAACCATTTGTCCCTTAATTTCAGCAAAGAGGTCTGCCAGGATGCTGACTCCATTCTGACAGAACACTGAAGCAGTGTGTATCAAAGAAGTATTGTTTTATGTTTAACCTTCTCTGTCTCTCCATTTCTTTTTATTCTTTGGTAACTGGGTAAAGCCCACTAGGCACAATGACTGTTTCCAGTGGAGACCCCGAAGCACTGGGAAGTTAAGTAACTTGCACAGGGTCACAAAGTATGTAAGTGAAGGTTGTGGGACTCAAACACAGATCTGCTAGATGCAGCAAGCTTCTTCACTGCTCATTACTCTAACCTCTAGTGCCTAAGGAACTATAAACCCTTTGTGACCCCATAAATATTCTTATTTTGCAGGTACAACTGGATGTCCCCTCCAGGCCACAGTCCCAGGCTCCTAAGGACCAAGGTAAGATATCTCCTACTTATTCTCTATGATAGGTGGGTAAGCTGTAATGAAACAGCCCCAGCCTTTAAAGGGATGCTGTCAACCCTTTTTGCATCCTATTATTTCTAGCTGAAACCCCAAATGTTATGATCGCTTGCCCTTTCTAAAATTCACTGATGTTGCTGGCTGTTTTATCTGCTTTCTTTCATAATAGAACTGAAATGCATGCTAAAGTTTTAATTGAATTCAGCCTTGTTTTGTTTCAAATCCTTGATCTACTCATATTGCATACTTCCTGAACATTATGCACACCGCCACTCATGACGCAATAGTATACACTCTGTCCACTGCATCATGAGTGGCCAGACTATATCAGGGGTGTTCCCATGTCCAGAAAAAATGCAGTGGAATTAGATCAAGGACTGTAAACAAACACGTTTTTGTGTGGTAACACCAGCATGGTGTGCAGTCTGTTTTTCACTTTTTAAAACAAAAAGACGAATCAGAATCAAACTACCTGCTACATCAGCAGTCTCCACAGAATGTGGGCAATCATAAAATGTGTTTTTTAAACTAGAGACACTCTGAGGCCTAAGGTCCAACACGCCTCCTGGTGGGGTGCATTGAGGTAATCAGACTAAGATAGTTAGGTACCACCTCCTCTTGAAAAAACCTTCTCTCGACCCTGACTGTCTTGCAAACTATAGACCTATCTCAAACCTGCCCTTTGTAGACAAAGTTATTGAGAAGGCAGTTGCATTGCAACTCGAGGAACAACTGACTACCCACAATATCTATGATTCCCTCCAGTCCAGTTTCAGGATGAGGCATAGTACTGAGACCGCATTGGTTCGGGTACTTAATGATCTCCTGACAGCAAGAGATCAGTGGAGCCATTCCATCTTGGTCTTCCTTGATCTATCTGCAGCGCTTGACACTGTTGACCATGGGGTGTTGCTACAGCATTTGCGGTTACTCTGTGGGCTGTCTGGTACAGTCCTCGGATGGTTTCATTCTTTCATCACAGGCAGGATGCAGAGAGTGGAATCGGGGGTGTTTTCCTCGGCCTCTCTCCCCCTGCTATGTGGGGTGATGCAGGGCTATGTGCTTTCCCCCATGTTGTTTACAGTGTACGTGCTGCTGTTGGGAGACATTATTAGGTGGCATGGGTTGAATTTTCACTGCTATGCAGATGATACACCATTGTACTTGTCCTTTGTGCCCGAACAAAATCGCACTGTTTCGGTTTTTAACAACTGCCTCTCTGAGATTCAGGACTGGATGAGTGCCAGCTGGCTTAGGCTGAATCAAGATAAGACTGAGGTGTTGGTCGTGGACCCAGGTTATCGGGTAGATGGATTATCGGCTGGGCAGTCATCCAGGCTTTGACTGGGAGACAGCCAGCTAGTGTCCTCTGACAAGGTGCAGAATCTGGGCGTTATGCTTGATAGTGAGCTGAAACTTAAGTTTCAGGTGTCGGCCATTGTCAAGACCTCATTTTATCATCTGAGGAATATCGCCCAGATAAAACACCAGGTCCCACCTCATGATCTTCTGACACTGGTCCACGCCTTTGTGACCTCGTGCCTTGATTACTGCAATGCCCTATAGCTAGGGCTACCAGAGGTGGACCTCTGTCGCCTGCAGCTGGTGTAGAATGCAGCTGCCAGGTTGTTGACTGGCTTACAAAGATCTTGCCATGTCACACCTGTGCTCTGCAGCCTGCACTATCTGCCAGTGCAGTGGAGGATCACCTTCAAGGTCAGATTACTGATCCATAAGGCCCTACACTGACAGGGACTACGGTATCTGCAAGATCTCCTTCATCCCTACTGCCTCCTTCGTCTTCTCCACTCCACTGATGAGGGATTGCTAGAGATTCCCAGGGTCCGTTTGACAACTTTGAGAGCCAGACCTTTTGTTTTTGTGGCCCGGACCCTGTGGAATTCTCTACCTCATCGGGTTAGAGAGTGCCCGTCCATTGAGGCCTTTAAATCTGCCTTGAAAACTTATTTATTTGACTCAGCATTTTTTGATATTTAAAGTTTGAAAGTATTTCAAGTCTGAATTTCAAAGACCTGCTGTTTTATCATTTGTTTTATGAATATGTTTTTATGAATATGTTTCTGTTGATTGTTGTTTATTGATTTTATGTACAACGCTATGGTCTTTTGGAATAGTGTTTCACAAATAAATAAATAACTGATTGGTTGAGTGATCCTGAAACTTGCTTCATAGGCACAGCATGGTAAAATGCAACCATCCCCATCTGGAGATCCATGGCCTTCCCACTAGCCACAAAAAGTTTCAACCTACCTGCATCATCCACTTTGGTCAAATAATATTAGGGTAGAGTAACACAATCCTTTGCATTTTAATCTTGAAATAGGTCAACATATTCAAAACCCATTGTTAACCATTGCACAAAGGACTTTATGAACATGAAAATTTGTGTGTGGCACAAAATGAGATGTAGTGAAAACCTCAGACAAATGATTGCGCTGTGCAAAGAGGCTTCTAGCAAACATCCTGCCAGCTCACATCAAAGCATAGCCCTATCCCATTCCTGAGTGTAACATGCTGTTTTGGTATGTTGCGCTAACCCACCCCTCAGAAGGAAATTAGTGCAGCACAAACATCATAGTACACTCAACCTACCTGTGATATTCAAACAGTCCATGCTAATGACCCTACTCTAAATGCAAGGTGCACAGAGATAGCACAGCATTATGCTCCCATGCATGCTCATTATCTCCATGGTCTGCGCTATGCTGCAATTGTCAGCTCTGACTTCTGATGCTGCTGTTGCTCCAATGAGGACTCCAAAATTCACTCATGTTAAAGAATATCCTTCCCTCACCAAATCTCCATATTTGTTTCTGAAATAAAAGCATCCTTGGTAATCTAGTGGCCTACTCACCATGATCCAATCCCAGTGCCCATTTCTGAATCAAATGTATTCCTGGTAGTTTAGTGTCTCCCACCCTCACTCAATTCTAAGGCCCATTTCTGAAATAAAAGCATTCCTGGTAGTCTAGTGGCCCCCCACCCTCACCCAATCCCAGTGTATAGTTCTGAAATAAAAGCTTCCCTGGTAACCTAGTTATCCCCAACCTGATCCCAGTACCTGTTTCTAAAATAACTGCATCACTTGTAGTCTAGGGGTACCCCCTACTCCACCCTCACCCTGTTTGCATGTTATACCTATTTCCTGGTGTCCAGTGGGACTGCCTCCTCCTCCTCTTGCCCCCAACCCAGTGCCAAGCAATCCACCCTGAGATGACGGCCAGCACTGACCCTCTGCTCAACTCTTTTGCTGGTTACAGTCTTCCACACACAAGTCCTGCATTGATATTGATATTGGAGGAGAGTAGTACTGAGTCATTATGGATGCAAATCCAGGATTCCAAGAATAGGACTCTCAGGATGGGAGTAGTGTACAGGCCACCATCTCAGACAGAGGCTTTAGACAGTGAACTAGTGGGACAGATCAGAAGAGCCTGTGGAAAGGGTAGCATGGTGATTATGGGGAACCTGCTGGGAGTAGATTGGAGTACCCCAGCCACCACGAATAGAATGAAGCATATACTTCTGGATGCATTCCAGGATAGCTTCCTAATGAAATGGTCAATGAGCCAACCAGGTTAGGGAACACCCTAGACCTTGTGCTGGCAAATGGGGAGTTTGTGAGGGAGCTGGGGGTGGAAGAACCACTGGCAGGGAGCGACCACCACTCAGTGTGGTTCACATTGAAAATCGGTAAGGAGGGAGTAGAAACAGGAAGGCGAACTTCAGGAGGATGGGGTAGGTAGTTAAAGGATATCTAGCCAGAATCCAAACTAATATGGACACTAACCGGAGGTGGGAGGTCATAAAACTGGGGATTGAGGAGGCAACCAAAACCTGCATCAGGGTCCAGAGTAAGAGAGCTAGGGCCAAGAAACCCAGCTGGTTGAGCAAGGGGGTCATGGAGAAAGCAAGAAATAAAAGATCCACCTTTAGGAGGTTCAAAAAAACAGAGACAGGGGAGGATAGAGAGGATTACCTGAAGGAATTGAAGGAGGTGGCAAAGGCAGTAATGGCAGCCAAGGAACTGAAGGAGCTCAGGCTGGCGCAAGGCATCAAGAAGGGGAAGAAGGAATTCTTCAGGTTCATCAGGGAGAAAAGGAGTTGTAGGGACAATATAGTAAGGATTGAGAGGGTGGGAGGTGGGTGGAAACAGGGGCAGAGCAGACAGAAGCACTTAATACATAGATGCATAGATACATAGACAGTGTCGGCAGATAAGGGCCTATGGCCCACCCAGTCTACCCATGGAGCTTGTAAGTTCAGTTTGTTTTCCTAGAAGTCTGTTTCCCCTTACCCCTGACCTCTAGAATTCCTTTATTTCTATCCCATGCATTCTTAAATCCCGTGATTGTTTCAGCCCCCACCACTTCCTCTGGCAGGGTGTTCCACTTGTCCACCACCCGTTCTGTGAAGAAATTCTTTCTCATGTTTCCTCTGAATCGTCCTCCCTCCAACTTCATCCCATGCCCTCTAGTCCTGGAACATCTTTTCACTTAAAAATAGTGTTTTCCTGCACCCTGTTCCTCCCTGTAAGTTAATGATGAGTACTTCTGCTTGGTGTTTACTAAGGAGAAAGGAGGGGCGCTACCGGGGGGGGGGGAGGTCAGGCTTAGGAGGGAGGAGGTGACAGATGGGGGAATCACAGAGGACAGGGTAGTGGAAGGCCTGAGGCCACTGAGGGTGGGCAAGGCACCAGGGCTGGATGGCATTCACCCCAGGGTACTGAGAGAGCTGGCAGAAATCCTGGCAGGGCCCTTGGCAGACCTGTTCAATGCCTCCCTGGTCTCAGGAAGTGTACCTTAGGACTGAAGGATGGCTCACGTGGTACCCCTCCATAAGAGCGGTCCCAAAGATGAACCGGGAAACTACAGGCCGGTAAGCCTCACATCCATCATGGGAACACTGATGGAGACAATCCTGAAGGAGAGGCTAGTGTCCCTTCTGGAAACCAATGGGCTGCAGGATGTTAGGCAACATGGGTTTGTCACAAGCAGATCCTGTCAGACCAACCTGGTGGATTACTATGTCTGGGTAACTAGACAGTTGGACAAGAGCCATCCCAATGGTTGTTCTGTTTCCGGACTTCAGTAAGGCATTTGACTTTGTGCCATATGGGAGGCTGGGTAGTAAGCTGGCAGGTACAGGTGCAGGGCCAAAAATGATGTGGTGAGTAGTAAACTGGTTACAGGGAAGGCAGCAGAGGGTGGTGATGGGAGAGGAGCTCTCATCTCCGAGAGCAGTGACAAGTGGAGTGCTGCAGGGCTCAGTGTCAGGTCCAGTGTTGTTTGGGTTGTTCCTATCAGATATCTCAATGGGCATCAAGAGCAAGATCAGTTTGTTTGCAGATGACACCAAGATGGGAGTAGTAGTGGATGACCTAGGAGGGTGGCATGGGTTGCAGGATGATCTTTCAAAATTGGAGACCTGGTCAGACACTTGGCAGTGGGGGTTCAACGAAAAAAAATGCAAGGTGCTACATTTTGGGGCAAGAAACCCAAGAAGGAGCTACCAGCTTGGGGGGGGGGTCAGCTCTCCATGACAGAGGAGGAGAAGGAACTGGGGGTGATTATAACGGGCTCAATGAACAACTCAGCACAATGCAGGATGGCAACTGCAAAGGCTAATAAAATGCTGGGTTGCATTGTCAGGAGTATATCTTCAAGGAGAGGGGAGGTGATCCTGCCATTGTATAGGTCACTAGTTAGGCCATACCTGGAGAACTGCATGCAGTACTGGTGCCCATACCTGAACAGGGACATTAAGTTACTGGAGTGGGTGCAGTGCAGGACAACAAAGATGATCCAGGGACTAGGAGGCATACCCTATGTGAGCAGGCTGAGGACGCTGAACATGTACTCACTGGAGGAGAGAAGAGGAGAGATAGGGGGGATATGATTGAAACCTTCAAGTACATGAAGGGAATAAACAGGATAGGCACAGAGGGACTATTCAAGTTGAGGGGTAGGGACACTCAAGGTCACAATCTCAGATTGGAGGGGGGACGGTTCAGTAGGGAAATGAGAAGACTCATTTTTACGGAGAGAGTGGTGTCTGGGTTGAACGCGTTGCCTGCAGAAGTGGTATCCTGTAGAACAGTGGACTGCTTCAAAGGGGATGGGATAGGGTAAGAAGGAGGGTCAGGGAGGGGAGGGAGGGCAGCTGCAGTATTAGGGTTGCTAGCTGCACACGAGCAGACTCGATAGACCATAAGACCTTTATCTGCTGGCAAATTTGTATGTTTGTATGTTCGTATATACAAAGCTGTATATTGATATAGAATGTGTGGTTTGAAAATATAGTAAGTATGCAGAGTGGTACCACACAAGTGCACAACTATTTTCACCAAAATATTTAATTGACTAACTCCATGCTTTATTAGTAAACTTGGGTGAAACCTTTTGGACCACCCCCTCATAAACTATATTAGTGGTGACATGTAACACCATCCAAAATGGGTGCTTGGCACTGGCCTACCAAACACTCATTTTGGGTGGGAGTTATGTGCAGCAGTGTTGTAGCCCCTCAGTTGCAAGCCTTTAACTTTCTACCATTCTCAAGGGACATAGGCAAGGAAACAGCAGCTTTTTTCTACACGTTCAGAGTGTGCATGCTGATCATGGCCTACACCATCAATGTGAGGCTGAGAACCAGGTCTTTTGCCTGTGATGTGGGAACAGAGTTTGGAAACAACTAACTGTCTTCCTGCCAAGAAGCACAGTGCAGAGAGCCATGATGAAGAGATGTGACACTGGAGACGAGCACTCACAAATTCTCCCTCATACCATTCCTGACCTAGTGGTCAGCATATGGGTCTGGCACGACTAGAGAACTGGCCAATTTGTTTATTTGGTAGCAGTAGGCACCAGTGAGATGGTGGAATCTGTAAATGAATAACGGATTGTTTTAAAACATTAAAAATAGTCCTATGGGACATAGGCGCATTCATCTTCATTGTTATTCTGGCCTTTCAGAACTGAAAAAGGGCAACAGGTCATCTGTTTCTGCACTATGGGGAGCCAGTCATAAGGCTCTCAAAGCACCTTCCCATAGTAGAACATTATTTATTTATTTATTATATTTCATTTTGCCAGGAAAATGAACTGGATCCAAAGACTGAGTTCCAGCCATGCCTAGGGAAAGTGGGTATCAGTAGCATCTAGCACTTGCTGGTTTTTAAAGTTTTTTGAATAAAACTGTTTTTTAACTCAAAAGCAGCTTATGCTTTTCTTTTTCGTGGTTACTGTGAAGCCGAGCTCCAGTTTTCTCACTTGTGCAGTATTGAGTTTGGCTCCAGTACTTGCTGTTTTAGCCACCTTCTGTTTGTTTCCTGATTACAGTAGGGAAAACATACACATATTAACGTACAACATAAACATTAATAATAAATACAAAATGATGTACAACAGGATAAAAACTGATCATAATTTTCATGCTAAAAAGAGACAGACATGTGTCATCATCCATTACAATGGCAATACAAATCATTGTAAAAGTGGTATAAGTCTTCATTTGAAAACAGTATTTTTCCAAGAAGGGTTTTAATGTGATTCAGCATTTTTGGTGCATAATGAGAAAAAGAAGGATCTGTAGATCTAGTTTTTGATATCTTTTCCTGATATTTCCTAACTGGATTTTCATAAAGACACAACCTTTTGATTGTTTGAATGCTACATTTTATCCCTCAGTATTTTAGACATACCAAAAGGCAACATCCTTTTTGAAAAAAATCAATGTTGCATGATATACTCTTTGGAGAGGGGAAGGACGTCCATTTTCTGATATAATGTGCAATGATGGGTCATCTTAGGTAGCATTGTTGCAAATCTGTAAATATTATTTCATGCAAAGGTCAGAGCCAAAAGGCTGGCCTTCAGGAAATATAAGGGAACACAGCGGAATGAAGATAGGGAGGCATACCAAACTGCCCTAAGGGAAGCAGGTAAGGCAGTAAGGCAGGCAAAGTCCCAAACCGAGGAAACACTAGCACGAACAGTAAAAGAAGGTGACAAGACTTTCTAATGATACATTAGTGAAAGGAGAAAGTCCAGAGGGGTATTGCTAAGCTTAATGGAGAAAAGGGAGCATGAGGAGGAGGACCTGTAAAGGCATCTATCCTAAATAGATACTTTTGCTCAGTATTTACTGAAGAGAAGGTAGGGCAGGGCCCACAGCTCAGCATCATGGACACGGGGAGGGAGGCGGCACTACTCCCTTCACAAAGAAAGGGTCCTACAAGAGCTTGCTAAGCTCAGGGTGGATAAGGCAATGGGACCTGATGGCATACATCCCAGGGTACTTAAGGAGCTAAAGGAGGAACTAGCAGAGCCATTAGCAGAATTGTTTAGTGAGTCTCTGAGCACAGGAGAGGTCCCAGAAGACTGGAGAAGGGCTCATGTGATCCCGCTCCACAAGAGTGGTAGCAGGGAGGAGGCGGGGAACTACAGACCAGTCAGTCTTACCTCAGTAGTGGGCAAGATTATGGAGGCACTCCTTAAGGAAAGGATAGTGCAACACCTGGAATCCATAGGGGCACAGGATCCGAGACAGCATGGGTTTAGAAAAAGGAAGGTCCTGTCAAACTAATCTCATAGATTTCTTTGACTGGGTAACCAGAGTGGTGGACCAAGGGGGAGCAGTTGATGTCGCCTACCTTGACTTCAGCAAAGCTTTTGACACTGTTCCACATAGAAGATTGATAAATAAGCTGGGCAGGCTCTGGGGTGGGTCAGAAGTTGGTCAGCTGGGTGGCAAACTGGTTGCGGGCAGAAAACAGAGAGTGGTGGTAAATGGTATACAGTCAGAAGAGATGCAAGTCACAAGTGGGGTACCTCAGGGATCAGTCCTGGGGCCAGTCCTCTTCAACATCTTCATTAGTGACCTTGCAGATGGACTAGAGGTAAGGCTTGTCTGTTTGCAGATGACACCAAGATCTGCAACAGAGTAGATGATCCAGATGGGGTGGGCAGAATGAGAAGAGATCTGGATAAACTAGCAGAATGGTCAGAAGAGTGGCAACTGGGATTTAATGCAAAGGTGCAAAATCATGCACATAGGGAAGAGAAACCCTGAAGCCACCTATAGGCTGGGAGGAGTTGCTAGCAGTCACAAAGGAAGAAAGAGACTTGGGCATCATCATCACTGATGACCTAAAATCATCCAAGCAGACCTCTAAAGCAGTAGGTAAGGCTGGGGGTGTTAGGGTGTATTAGTAGGGGTATCACAAGTCGTAAGAGGGAGGTAATAATCCCTCTTTACAAGACACTGGTTAGGCCCCATCTGGAGTACTGCATGCAGTATTGGAGGCCACACCTTCACAAGGACATTAACTAAATTGAGGCAGTCCAAAGAAGGGCAACCAAAATGGTGCAGGGACTGCATCAGAAGACATATGAGGACAGATTAACGGAGCTCAATATGTATACCCTTGAGCAAAGGAGGGAGAGAGGTGATATGATCGAGGCATTCAAACACCTTAAGGGCATAAACAAGGTGAAAGAGTCTAACATGTTTAAATATAATAAAAATAGCAGGACAAGAGGACACAGCATGAGATTAGAGGGAGGCCGATTAAGGGGGAATGTGAGGAAATTCTTTTTCACAGAAAGGGTGGTGGATGCATGGAATGGCTTACCACAAGAAGTGGTGGCTATGAATACAGTGCAGGGCTTCAAACAGGCACGGGATAGGCATAAGGGAGCAATACAAATGACTATGAATAGATAGGCCACTGACAGAGCAAAGGCCGATGGCACATTTATAAGGTAGAAAAAGAAATGGGCAGACTGGATAGGCCTTGCGGTCCTTATCTGCCGTCAACTTCTATGTTTCTATGTTTCTATTAAAAGTCGTTATGTATTCTTGCAGTACACTGTCAGATAAGCCATTAAATAGCAGTGAGCTGTACTCCAAGGTTAGGGACCTGCCTGGTTATAACTTTTCTGACCTCTTCTATTAGACTCACATGAAAAAACAAGTTTAACATTGTCTTTTTTGACAACTTTGTCAATATACTCTTTAAAAAGCATAATCTGATCCAATATTACTTCCAAATAACTAAAACTATTTACTGTTTCAAAATCATGTCCATCTGATCCATTTATCCCTCCCCTTCTAAGTTCTGCCTAGATCCAAAAATCAAGTTTTTTTCTCATTTAATAGTAACTTGTTTTCTGCAAGTTTGCAATTGTGTATCCATTTTGTATCTGTTTCTCTAGGTCTGCTTCTGTTCTCCCAGTATACTGCAGTATAGTACCATCTTATCAGTATACTTAATAGTTGTGCCATCATTACATCAGGTATGTCTTTTACAAAAATGGAGAAGAAAAATGGTCCAGAATGTAACCCTGCAGGACTCTTGTGGAATCAGTCAAGAAGATTTAGATGTCCCTATTTTGACTGCTTGCTTTCTCCACACAAGCAATCCTCAAACTACCACAATGTATAATCAGCCACTCCTATTTCAGATAACATTTTAACCAGAATAGTAGAGTTCACCAAATTGAAGACCTTGGTTAAGTTGAGGAATAGTGCCCCTGTGAGCAACATTTGATCAGTGACATAAAACATGTGTTGTCAACATGACCAGGGCCATTGATATTCTGAACCCTCTTCTAAAACTATATTGGTCTTTAGTGAACAAATAATTTGTTTCCAGGTATTTTATTAGTTGTGCAAATACTACATTTTCCATTAATTTTGATTGGGTTGGCAAAACAGATTTTGGCCAGTAATTAGTTACATTGTGTCTTTTACCTGTTTTAAAAATAGGTGACACAACTACCTGCTTCCCAATGTCAGGTACTTTGTTCATATAGATAAGTTTAGCAAATATGTATCTGGTTTGGCAGTTTTCACTGCCACAAGTTTTAAAAATCTGGGCTGAAATCCATCAATACCAGGACCCTTGATCTCATCCAAAGCAAGTAAGAACTTTAGCATGTACTGCTCCATGATCAGAAAAAAAAACAATTAAATTACCCTGTTTTTTAGGTTTCTCATTGGATTTTGAGCATCCATGATGCAGGCACGACAACAAATACACCGACGTCCTCGACCATGCCAGGAACCCATCAATGGGAACCCGTCGACACCACCGATCCCGACACATCCCTGGAATGACCGGCAACAGAGTGATGCTCAATGCAGAGGGTGCTGCACCCCACCACACCCCCCTACTATAGATATCTAATGCCATGTCACACAGTCAGTGGGAGTAGATATTTACCCCCATCGTCAAACAGTCGATTGAAGTGAAACCCCCGTCGTTGCCAATATAGGCAGGATGGGGTTTCTGCTGTGGGGGTTTCGGTGTGCCAGCGTCACTGTAGAGTCAGTATACCGATTTTTGACACCCTCATTGGGTGTGTTAATCTGAGCATTGTATTGTATAATATTTGTAAAGTAAATATTAAATCCTTCAGATATTTTTACTTCATAATTATATGTATTCTGTATAGAATAAAGTATGGGGTGGTGTGTGTATCAAGAAGTTTACACACACCTGAGGTGTTAGATATTACATAAACCCCGAGAACAAAGCTTGAGAGGTTTGTGAAAGCATCTAACATCTCAGGTGTGTGTAAACTTTGAGTTTAAACATCACCTCATATTTTATTTTATATAGTTGCTGGGTTTTCTTTTTTTACCACAGTAATCTAAAGATGTTCTTGTATGGCTGTGGTCCAGTCAGGACTGAGCACACGGTCCACAGTCACCATGAGAGTTCAAATTCCATGATCTTTTCTGATGCCAGAGATGACAGTGCTAGGCACCTCTCCCCACTTTCCTGCTGCCTTGTGTGGACCCAGTTGGATTATGAGCCCTGGCCTGCCTCTCTGTCCTGCAGTTCCTGCACTGGGGTTCCCCCAGTCTGAGCTAATATCATTAATTACACTGGCATGAGGATGTCAGCCTCCCTAACCAAATGTCCTCCGCGACCAACTCAACACTTTACACCCACCCCAGCCAGCTCTGTTCACAGGTTGAAATCGCAGCACCATAATTCACAATAACAAACTACAGTAATTGGAGCAGCAACTATTCTTACTTTCTTATCAACATGGGTGGTTGTCATGTCAATGGCAGTTTACTCTCCAGGGGAAAGATAAAGTGGGTAGCGGTCAGAAGGGAGAGCTGCGGAGGGCGCATGCGCAGAGTGAGGGAAACTGGGTGTGTGTTTGCCATTATAAACACTCCTTGATAATGGCAAATTATGCCATGGTTTCCCTATGGAGAAAAAGGAAGACCCAGTTATCAGTATTAATTACAATACTGCCTATTGATGTACCATAACTTGGACTACAAAATTTTCAAAATTAATCTATCTATCTATCTATCTGTCTATCTATCTATTTCAAAGGTTTAACCAAGAAAGACATACTGAGCTGATATTTCCAGATCCGCCCTGGGGGAGGGGAAGAAGAAGAGAAGAGAACATATACAAGTACAGTGCATTAAGTAGTACAATAAAATAGGACTATTGCAACAAAGTATACAATCTATGAACACTTAAGAATAAATTGTGAAACAGTAAATTACCATGAATTAAATTGTGGAGAGGGCCAAAGAACAACAACAACTAAAAAGCAACAAAAAGAACAGGGCATTGCTAGTGTCAGTGATTAGTGGAAGGGAAATAAAAGGAAAGAAAGAACTGCAGTAGTGGCTAGAGAAGTCAAGAAGGAGAGATTTCAGAGCAGAAAAGGAAGGAGCAGAATGAATGGAAGGAGAAAGAGAATTCCATAGTTTAGGGAAATTGAATAAGAAGGCAGCTTGACCAGCAGTAGATTTTACATGAAGGAGAGCAAGACAACAAGGGCAAGCATTATGAAAAGGAGTTCCAAAAAGACTGAGGTTGTGACAAACAATGCAACTGTTCTTTTTGTAGAAATCTTATTTAGCTTTCTTCAATAGATTTTTCCATCTGCTCCAAGTTTGCAATAGCCATTGAAGTCACAATTCGATTGACTTTTATGATATTATTATCATAAAAGTTTCCTTGTCCCCATTTGTTTTATTAAATCAAAATTTAGCAATAGGACACGTTTTTTTGAGTCATTAGTTTAGTTACCAGTACATTCTTGATAATAATTTCACAAAGTTTATCATGAAAAGAATTAGTGCATCCTCTCTTGTTACTAAGTTGCAGATTTGTGACCGACCACTCTGTCGTACTAATATTTTCAATGAAGATCATTTCTTTTAGTTCCCCATAGCTTTTACTCTCCCTTAATATTGTCCCTTGGGTTACTTCTTTTTTATTTTTCCTAATCAAATACACTGTGGAATGATTAGCTATGGTGTCTGCCAATATCCTAGAGTTTATCACACAGTCAGGTGTATTTGTTAGAGCCCAATCAAAAGACCTGTCATGTTTTATAATTGCTCATAGTGTTCACCTCAATTAGTTGGTTTAAATTGTGTGCAGAAAGCAAGTTAAAAACCTTACTCCTGTGTTTTAGTGAAGTTCAATCTGTGTTAAAATCATTTAATACTATCTGTTCTTTCTTCCCCTGGTTTAAAGCCCTTATTTTGTCATGATCTTGCATGACAGCACTTGCTCATTTTGGAGGAAAATACGCACAAGATAAAAAGAATTTCTAACCGTTTTTGCCATCCATAGTTAGTTTTAAAGTCAGATAATCAGTTGAACAATTAAAATGCCCTGATTCCTCTGATTCACATGTTAACTGGTCAACAAAAACTAACTAAATAATAAATAAAATAAATAGATAATGTTTAACATATACAAAAGCACCTCACCTTTTATTTTGCAACCTACCAAAGGTGAAAAAAGTTTGTAACCCTCTACGTAAATGTGTTAATTCAAATCTGTTTGCTTTAGCCAGGACTCACTCACAACAACAACAGCAAAAGGCTGTAAGCAAAGCTAGGCCCTGAGCTCATTTAGGTTTACCAGTACACATCTATTGTTCAGACTGACAATTTCAGGCCCTTTGTGTTGGTCAGATTAAACAAAGCTGCTCTCATTCTTGCCTGGAATTCTGCTTCATGTCTCCACTTAGCAACAATAACAGTGTTACACGAGGTCCCTGAACCCTCACTGGTACCCCAGAGGTACACTGTAGACAGCTAGTGCTTAGGCATATGTTTTACTAACATATAGGGTTCAGGGCATCTATCGTACAAGAGTGGATGTCAAGATATGTTTGCATATTATTGTTATATACTTTGCTTTCTATTACATATATATTTTCTATGTATTTTTTTTACTTATAAGATGTTAGGACATCTGTGTCCTTGTAATGATTATAAGTCAACATTGCCACCTTTTGGTGATTTGTACTACTACACTGATTTGTGTAAGAACTGTACTGTTTTGTTTCACAACGTGATGACTACTACAAAATTGTATAATGTTATCTTGGACCGTGGAGCCACCTCTAATTTAGTCAATAGAGCTCATCTCTGTAACTAGACACGTTTCTATCTTACGGTAACCATAGTAATTATCATAGGTATATAATGTGAGACACTGAGTCTTATATCTCGGAGACCCCAAGAAACACGAAGAAATCTCAAGGTATAGGGAATGCTTAGCATTGGCTCCCAATTCGTATTGGTAAGGACTGCTTAGGGCAACTATGATTTATCCCTTTGGTAGTAATAAACAAGTTTATTACTCTAATGCAACATGTCTATGATTTCCTGCATTCACAATATTGCCAAGAACCTGAGAGTGAAGTTTAGACCTCCTGACAACTGGTGACCGCGTGCTGGAAATATTTGGTGTTTGTTAGACTTCACTTGTTGCTTAAAACTTTTCTCTTCCCAACAGGGACTGTAGGTGTGCATATCTACACCACCTCTCCCATTTTCTGACCACATTGTAGTCACTTGCAAAGTCTGGCTGCTTTTCGTGGGTGTGGTTGATGCTGACTCGACCCACTCCACAGCAGCTTTGAATTGCAAGCCTACAGTGAATACAGTAGCCCAACTGTGTATAAAACGTTCCTGCTGTGGATCACTACACAGCATGGTGCCTTTTTCACAGTTTGATTTTTCGTTCCCTCCCACACAATGGCCACCATATCAAATATCTGTGCAGAACTGAGACTCGATGTCTCAAACTTCCTTGCCTCCCATGGAGAATGGGCTGACTTTGCGCGGGACACAAGTTAATCCAAAAACCCTATACTGGGGATTTCAACCCAGTACTGTGAAATGAGATAAACAGCCAATAAGTGTCATGCCAAATGGCTGTTGGTTGTGACTCTCTATGCTGCTCTGGAAGCCTCTGAAATGAGGTTTCAAACCCTAGATCTGCAGATTTTATCTCTTAAGCAAGAGATGGGTTTACAGGAAACAGAATGTGTTAGACTGCAGCAGAATTTGGAGTCTGAACTTCAAACACTGTGCAATGAAAAGGATTCACTTTTGCATCATTCTGCACAGGCTGGAGAGCAGGGAATATGTATGTTGAAGCAGGAGTGTGAAAGTTTGAGACAGGATAAGGGACAGGCTTTGAATATGAATGACGTGTTAAGTAGAGTAAATGAACAGTTGAGTGAGGATATGTGAGAGCTACAGGACAAGATAAACCAGGTATGTAATGACTTAGAAGTGGCTACTAGGGACAATCATGAATTGAGTGCCATGTACAGAGTATTGCGGAAACAAATGCAAGATGAGGTTGATGTGAATGTTGCAAATGTGAGTCATGCAGAATGTGAATCTAAGATGGCAAAACTGCACCATCAGCAAGAGGTTCTGGCTGGACATGTTAAGGCGATGGGAGGCGTAGCCCCTGCTTTAACCACATCATCTGAAGGGGAGGTCTCAGATGATGACATCTCTCAGTACAACACCCAGTCACAGCCCTACTATGGCCCAGAAACCCCACCCAGCCATCCACAACATGGCGGGTCCCCACTTCCTCCACACCTTGTCATACATCATTGATGTCATGATGCACATCATGGGTGACACCAACATGGCAGCCCCCATGATGGGGGGAGCAGGCCCAAGCCTGGTCTTGACAGCACCACTAGTAGCCATTATTAATGTGGAAGACAGGCAAGAGATAGAAATAATGATTGAGAATGCAATAGGTAACATGCCTATCTCAGAGAAATAAGCAGGTCCTTAAAACCCAGATTATGCAGCTTCTGCAAGAGGCTGGTACTCAGGAAGGCATGTTCATACCATGGCTGAGGCCACAGCCTGGGCAGCCTTGGATGGCACCCGAGGTAACCTACCTCAGCCTGTTCAGCCCAATAATCCCCTTCAAATGGCCCATTCTGTTCAGCAAATAGCTGACAGTATTGGTTGGATAAGCCCATCTGACAACCTCAGCTGCCACTTGGAAAAGGTGCATTCCAAATGTGAGATGCTCAGCCTCACTGCAGACTATCAGGTCCAAATTCTACACCAGACCATCGAGCCTGAATTGTGGGCCAAACTCTCTGAAGCCATCCGCCACGCTAGCAACACCACCTTTGATGAAGTTGCAGCTGAACTCATTTCTGCACACAGCCCAGGTGTAGTAGGAGTGATGCTTGCATATCCTGTAAAGCAAAATGCCAAAGAAGTCCAGCAACTTACCACCAGAGACTCTGAATGGCCTACTGAGCAGGAAAAGAACTCACACAAGAAGCTGCAGATGTAGATCTTATTGAAAATAAGACCTTGTTCCTTAGGAACATGATCCCTGCAGTAAGGGAGAAGGTAGAGCCAACCACCTATCCCACCATGGAAAGGTTTGCCGACATTCTTCATAAAATAGAGAGAGTTTACCAACTCTACATCCATGATCTGGGCTCCAGTTCCAAGAAAGTAGCGGATGTGGAGCCTACTCAAGAGGCCACAATGCACTACATGGTGGAAGGGCAGGCTCAACACAAACAGCCCCTCCCTGCAGACAACCAACACCCTCAGCAGGCCCAACAACAACCACAACAGCAGCAACAACAATGGGGTGGGAACCAGAACTATCATAAGAATAAGAAGCCCAAGAATCATAAGGGTAAACAACAACAAAGACCAGGCCCTTCGTATAGGAAGATAGCCGAAGAAAATCAGAAGTTTATTTATTTTTTATTTATTTATTGAAAATTTCGGAATTACAACCTTTGAGTCAAGGACTCCTTTGCAAAGGCTCCACGTCAGTCATGACAGTACAATTACAACAAGACAGTATGGACAATGTTCTCAAAACAGAGAAATTACATTTCGACAAACGTTTAAAATCATAGCTTAAGTCAAAGGCTACCGTCAGTTGTAATATTGAATTTTACATAGAGACAAGGTTTGTACAGAAAATTGCCAGGACATTACAAGAGTTTAACAATCACAGTATAGGGTATTGCCAAGACTGAGATAATATCTGTGAGTTGAGTGTTCCTAATGATGTGGTGGCCCAGGTGCCTGACAATCTATGCGAAAAGATGGAAAACAGCTACAGGTCTCCATGTTGAGCAGATACTTCTTGCACTCTGTTTTGAATAGTCTTAGACTGGGGCAAGCAAGATGGAAGTAGATTGTTTAGCCAAAGTGGAGACGCGAGTAACGGAAAGATCTTTGCCCCAGAGAGTTCTGCAGTGGGGAACTGCGTAGGAGGTCCCTGCCAATCGTCTAGGGTGCCCCTATTGGGGGCTGGTTGGATGGCGATGCAGACAGATGGAGTGCGAGAGTTTCATGAGGATCTTCTTGGCTTGGAGGCAGGTATGGTATTTAAGCCTCCTTCAAAGGTTAGCCAGTCCGCTTGATAATAGAGCTGACAGGTATGTGTTTGTCTACTGCTGCTGGTGACCATGCGGCAGGCTTTGTTAGTGCTATATTGATGCTGTGTAGGGCTGATTTGTCAGCAAGCGCCCGTACATAGTTATTCCATAATCGACCAATGAGAGGACCGAGCTAGTAACGGCTAAGCGTAGAGCCTGAGGAGGAAGGCAGTGTTTGTGCCTGTAAAGAATGCCAAGTCGGGTATTAACTGAGGAGAGAGAAGTTTAATGTGCTGGTGGTAGGTAAGGGATGTGTCCAGGGTGATACCTAGATATTTAAAGTGGGTGACCTGTTCAATGTGGTTACCCTGTAGGTTTGAGATTGAGAGCAGGGAGTTATAGAGGGTTTTGACGATGGGCAAACATCATGGATTTTGTCTTGTCATAGTTAAGTATTAGGCGGTGGTCAGTGAACCAGTATTCAAGCTCCCTAAAACAGCCTTGAAGGGTGTTTTGGAGATGTATGAGGTTGATGTGTTTCCAGTATAGCATCATCGTCCGCATATAGTAATAACTTTCCACTACATGCTGAGAGAGTGAGTTCAGAAAAAGAGTGAACAAGAGCGGGCAAGTATTGACCCTTGGGGACACCAGCCAGAACTAGTAGTTTGGAGGAGTGTGTGACTAATTTTACTTCCCGCGTTCTGTCAGTCAGATAGTTCTTGAACCAGGAGATAGCTTCAGGAGCAATATGGAGGCTGCCAGGGTATGAAGAAGAAGCTCATGATTGGCGGTGTCAAATGCTTTGGTCAAATCAATATAGATTGTACCAACTGCTGACCCCTGTTCAAGGGCTTCATGAATGTAAGATGTAAATTCTAGTAGTGCTGTGGTAGTACTGTGCCCTTTTCTGAAACCATGTTGCTCATGGCAGAGAGACCATACTTGTCAAGGTATTCTGTGAGTTGGTCAGACACAATTTTTCAAGAGCTTTTGAAGGGAGGAAGGATCGTAATGGGCCTATAGTTAGCAGGGGTAGTTGGATCACCCTTTTTCAGGATAGGTGTGATAATACCCTCTTCCAAAGTGTAGGGGAATTGGCCATGACACAGTGAGTGGTTGAGGAGTTTGGTGAGATGTGGGAGAGTCTCATTAAGGGTGAGCGAAGGATTTTAAGGTCGAGGGAGTTACTGCTGTAGCGAGGTTATGCAGTGCTTTGGAGAGGTAGCTTTTAGCCTGATTGCACGAAATAACACACAGCCTGAAAGGAGGGTGTGTGGGGAACAGGGAAGTAGTAGGTGTGTGGGAGATGGGATCAAAGAAGTTTTTGAGGAGGACTTGACTGAGGTCAGAGAGGTGGTGTTTAGGGTATAGGCTATGGTGGTGGGGTCATGAGAGGGTACCTGGACTAAGAGCTGGGTTGGGTCTGTGTTTGTCTTTCCCATAGTTCTTTAACATTGTTCCAGAAAGATTTCCCGGAGCTCCATGTGGTGGTGAAGGCTTGTTGATAGTAGGTGGCCTTGGCTTGTCGAATAGCCCTTGTGCATTTATTTCTTGCTTCTCTGTAGAGCTGTCTGTCTTGGGGCAGCTGAGAGGATACTGACCCTGTGCCGAGGCTATCCAGTGCTGCATCTGTTGTAGGAGGGACTGGGTCATCCAAAGGGTGTCCCAGGTTTTATTACCTTCTTTGTGAAAGGGCAAATATGTCACAGGCTGCATTGAAGATAGCAATAAATGCAGTGGCGCAGCATCTAGAGATTGTGCAGTATGCACTGGCCCCCAGTCACAGGTGGTGAGGTACACCCTGAGGTGAGAGGCACCTTTTGAGGTGCCTTTGTATGGAAGTTTTAGGTTTGATTGGCATATTTTATTTGACCACCAGCACCCGGCAGAGGTGGTCACTAAGTACATCGGGAAACACATTGACTTTGGAGATGTGGTTTAGGAAGTTTGTAAAGATAAGGTCTATAAGTGAGGAAGAGCCTGTCGAGGATCCTGTCTAGTGGGTGAGGTACTACTTGAGTAAGATCATAGGCACTTGCTGCGTCTTTGAAGAATCGGCGTAGTGGATAGCCAGTTCACATTAAAATCACCCATAATAATCAGTTCGCTTTTAGGGGGTAGATGAGGTTATTGCTGATAGAACAGAATCAAATGCTAGTTTCTGTTTTGTTGGGGGATGTAAACTGCCATAATATAAGAGGTTTGCCAGTAGTGCCAATGGTAATTTTAATTTGTAGTGGACTGGGCACTGACGCTCGAGGCATGGGAAGTGGGACTAATAGGGTTTGAGGGATGTTCTAGCATATATGGCACAACCCCGCCCCTTTCCTGCCTATATCAGTTCTGAAAAGGTAAAGCCCTTGAGAGAGCCCGAGTCATCTGGGACCTTTTTGAGAGCCAGGTTTCTGATAAAGTAAGGATGTCCGTGGGGTGTTGTGCAAGCCAACCCTGCAGCAAGAGTAAATTTTCTTGGAAGACTGCAGATATTGAGGGTGCCAGGAATAGGCCACTATGTGCGTTCTTCTTAATTCCATGTTGCATGGGAGGACCTGGGTTGGGATGGACGTTCCGGATATAAGCAGGAGGAGAAGGAGAGTTTGCGGAGGCGAATATCCTCATCAGCTTATTTGAGGTCTGTGTGGACCAGGATCATGGGTGATTTGGTGGGAGCTAGTAGGTATGAGAGTGACGGTGACTAGTTGAGTTAGGGTTACAGAGAGGTATGTGCAAGCCAGTGGGGTCTGTGGCGGTGGGGGTTTGGGCAAGCCATATTCCATTTATGGTACAGCTAAAACTAGGGTACAGTTTTGCTGTGGAAACCAAGTGGGGAGAGGTTGTGGCGATTTGACCCAGGTGCCTTTCCAGTGAGATGGGTAGAGGAGCCAGCAGCGGGGTCCTATTAGTTTTAAACACCCATGAGGTTAGCAGGGTGAGAGACAAGTATAAGGATAAAAGTTGTAAGCTGCAAGAGGTGGAGTTCATAATCGCGGAAACTGTGGGTCTACAAATGTAAGAAAAAAGGAGGAGGCCCTCTAGTGGTGCTGCAGTATAAGCTGCAGATGGCAAAGTGGGCTGATTGGTTTCACTTTCCACCGTGCTATTAGCTATAAAAACAAATGCCGACCAAAGGGTGGTGGTGGGGGTGGTGGGGAGCCGGGCCTTGGCGCCAGCGGGGACAAACTGCAGTTTAATTCCACGGAGAAGACAAGCAGGCTGAGAGCGAGGGAAACCTCAGGAAATGTCCCGTTCGTACCTGGCTCACTGCGGTGGTCTGCAGGCTTGCTGGGGGGAAGGCATTTATTGCAGACCTTCGCGATCGGCAATCTGGCTACCGGACAGAACTTTACAGAACTCCTGGGGCAAGTGCACTCTGTAGCAGATGCTGTTCCTGCTCAGTCCCTTGCAGCCATACAACTGGGAACCCAAGCCCCAATGGGCCATGGTGATACCAGAAATACAGGCCCTCAGGCCCATACAGGCCTGAACCCAGAAGCACCTCCCTATATAGCATCAGTGCAGCATAGTGAAGTGGTTCAAAGGAGCAGGCCCAACCTCTCCATGCTTCCTCCAGTACAGATTGACAATTACAGGCCCCAGTCCAGATTGTAAACAAGCTAGTCTTGGATACAAATAGAAGACCCTGCACTGAGGCCAAGGTCGGGGGCTGCCTACTTACAGTATTATTGGATACAGGTGCGGCTATGTCTGTCTTACATGATGAACACCTAGATACATCTCCTTGATCCACCGGATGGAGGACCAACATGTCAGGAGTTGATGATACTAGGCTGCCTGCATACCGCTGTCTACCACTACCTGTAGAATTGGGACACCTGAAGGCCTCTCATACCTTTCAGCTAATGGTATTGCATGACCACCCTAGTATCATTGGAATTGATTCCCTTGCACCACATGGCTGTGTGGTAGACCTAGCTAACATGCTATTGATTCAGATTCAAGGTCAATACCATACCATTTTGATCCCTGATTCACACATAGTGGCGACAATATCTGCCAACAATAAAGAGTATGACGTCATAGATTTGTTCAAGAACCACAAGCTTTTCCCAAAGTTCCTTCCCATTCTACAAAGACATTTAGAAGCATTTGCTGTCAACAAGCACAACTGTGGCAGAATGCACACTGTCATCGAAGTGCCAGATCTGGCACACGAGAGACAAAGGCAATATCCTTTCCCATCTGAGGCCTTGCCTTCTCTTAGGGAAACAATAAAATCACTCCTCAACCAAGGGGTAATCAGAACATGCCTTTCTACTGCTAACTCCCCAGTGTTGCCTGTGAAGAAACCTATAGGCACCTGGAGACTTACTATTGACTGCAGGAAACTGAACCAGGTCACTCCCAGTTGTGCTCCAACTGTGGTCTCTGCACCTGATGTGCTACGACTCTTGACCCCTGACCAAAAATGATTCAGTGCCCTGGATATTTCTAATGGTTCCTGGTCACTGCCATTGGCTCTTAAGAGTCAATATATGTTTGCCTTCACTTTTGAAGGTAGGCAGTACACGTGAACCTGCTTACCACAGGGATTCCATAACAGCCCATCCCTGTTCCATCTACACATGATGGATGCCCTTGAGGGTTTCTCTACTCCCCAGTGTCTCTTACCGTATGTGGATGACCTGCTGTTGGCAACTGCCACACAGGAACAACACTTGGATCTCTTGGACAAACTATTAACCCTCATCCAGAGAGCAGGCCTCAAATGCAACCCAGAAAAAGCACAACTATGTCAGAAAGAGGTACTCTTTCTGGGCCTAAGAATAACTGACCAAGGCCACAGCCCTACCTGGAAGAAGATACAAGGATTACAAGACTTGTCATTACCTACCAGTGTGGCAACTCTCAGAAGGTTTCTAGGTATGGTGAACTATTCAAGAGATTTTATCTGTGATTTTGCTCAGAAGGCTGCTCCTCTGTATGAGTTACTGAAAAAGGACATTCCTTGGACTTGGGGCCCCATACACACCCAGGCTGTGACATCACTGAAGCAGGCCTTGGCCTCAGCTCTAGCTCTGGTCAACTCCAATCCAGCACTACCATTCCATCTGGAGTGTGCCACCTCTGACATTGCTACATCAGCAGTGCTGGCCCAGAAGGTTCATGGTACTTTGAGACCCATTGCATATGCATCACTGCTCTTGACCCCTGTGAAACAGAGGTACAGTATTTGTGAAAGGAACCTTCTGGCCACCTACTGGGCTGTCAAGCACTTTCTGTATATCATTGGGTACTCTCCACTGATCATTCTCACAAACCACACCCCAACTGCCTTTCTGCTGTCAGACAGGGTGAAGAATGGGTCAGTCTCTAACACCAGACTAACACACTGGTCACTCCTTCTCCAGGATAGAGACATACAGGTCCACCCAACTAAAATGCCATCCATGCTGGCACATGGACTCCTTTTTTTAAGGAGAACTCCATGACTGTACACTACAACCACCTGATCTACCAGATCCAGGTCCTTTCCTCCCTGCCATGCCCCAATTACTTGAGAACACCTCTTTGTGTCATATTTTCACAGATGGTTCAACTTCCTACTATCAGGGAGAACAGATTGCAGGGATGGGTATCTTAATGATTTACCCTATGGTAACACTGTTAAAATCTCTAAACGTTGCAGTGTAGCATCTTCACAGCATGCCAAGATGGCAGCAGTGGCTTGTGCCCTCGAGTTCATCCAGCAGGGAACTGAGGACACCATCATTTTTTACAGACTCTAATTGGATTTGTTGTTCTCTTACAAAATTTCTTCCCTTCTGGCAGAAGAACTTCTTCCTCTCTTCTGATGGCAGCCCAGTGAAGCACAAAGAACTAGTAATATACATACACTCACTGGCACATAAATTTGCACACAAACTCTATGTACACAAAGTTAAAGCTCATTCCATACATGACCCCTACCATGCCTTCAATGACATAGCAGACACCCTTGCCAAGGAAGGGGCACAAGGGGGGGACACCTGGATAATGACCCATCCAGCAGCCAATGTGGCTGTACATATTGCAGCAGTCAGGAAGAAGCCTGAACCTTTCTCCCCCTTGGCCCTTTCAGCAGCCCAACATGTTGATACTGAACTCAAAGAAGTGTTCAGATTCCTAGACAAGGGTACTGAAGAAAAACTTCCCACACACAATCCTTACTGGAGGCATGAGGGCAAGTTACGTTTGTCCCCAGATGACAAGCTCATCTGGTACCAACCGGATGATTCCACCACTAAGTTGTGGGTGGTTCCCAGACACCTTAGATCTGAATTCTTTCACTAAGTGCATGATACCCCCACTGGTGGACACCAGGGAGTGGAAAACACCCTCCAGAGACTCAAGACTACCGCCTGGTGGCCTGGTGTCACCAAAGATGTCAAACAGTACGTAGATAATTGCCTTGTTTATGTGCAAAACAATCCCATCCCCATCAAACGAAATGCCAAACTTCTACCACAAAGACATTCTGGCCCTTGGCATGCCATACAGATTGATTTTATTGGTTCCCTGACTAATACTAGCAGAAATAACAAATATGCTCTTGTGGTAACTGATCTCTTCTTTAAGTGGGTTGAAGCTTTCCCCACTAAGACATGCACTGCTAAAACTACTGCCAAAATCCTGGTGGAACTAATTTTCTCCAGGTGGGGCCTACCTCTCAAGGCAGACTGCGACAAAGGAATAAGTTTTACAGGTGAGTTGATGAAAGAATCCTTTGAGCTCCTTGGAGCTCAACAGAAGTTCCACATACCTTACCACCCTCAATCCTCAGGTCAAGTAGAAAGAGCCAAACTCATTGAGGACAATCCCAAGACCTGGGATTCCCTGTTGCCATTACTCCTTATGGCAATCAGAGGCACACCCTCAGCCACCACCCAGTTGACACCCTTTGAGGTGATGACTGGAAGACAGATGAGACTACCTGAACACCTGTTTTTTGACCTACATACCCCCACTGCAGACCGTTTGTCTGTAGACCAATATGTGGATAAACTCAGAAAAAAACTCATACACACACACTTGTATGCTGCCAGTTGCATGGGCAAGGCCCAGCAACAGTCCAAAATACAATTTGACAAACAGGCACAAGAAGTAGATTGGCAGGTTGGAGATCAGGTAGTGGTCCTCCGATTTGCACATCCCACACATTCCTTCTCCAATAAGTGGGAAGGCCCTTACCCCATTGTCAACAAGCTCAGTCCAGCAGTCTATCAAGTTAGACTCCTGCACAACAACAAACTGACTGACAAGTGGTTACATGCAAACCAACTGAAACTGTATAAAGGAGTATAATTACATTTCCTTACGCCATTGGGCGGAATAGTACTAACCTACTAATGTTTGATTTTCCTTTTCAGATATACTGACAAGATGGCAATCTTGTTCCATTTTCTCCTCATCTCAGGAGTTATCCCCTTCATCCAAGGCACAGTACCGAACCTCCTACCTCACCTTGATCCTCCAGCATCTGTTCCAGAGGGAGTATCCATCAAAATACCCAATAGTTTGATTACTGTCCAGGAAGGTTCCGATGCTTACCTCACTGCCTCGGTTGTTGCTACTGATAAATCTGCCCTACAAATTGAATGGCAAACCACTTCACAAGGACAAATTCTCCCTGTGGCCAAACTCTGAAAGGGAACTTTCCAGGGTTGACCTAATGCTAAATTATCCCCAAATGGTTCTCTGTCCTTGCTGCAAACTGCTCTTAGACATTCTGGTTTATACAATATTACTGCTTTAATTGATCCCTCATATTGTAATTCTTTGTGTAAAGACTGTGCTCGAAAATTTTTCTGCTGTACACAACATGGCCTCTGCTGCCATGTGCCTTTCTGTGTTACCACCTACTGACAAACAGCTTTTGGAATGTCCAAAGCACACCCCTGGTCCTCGTAGTGGTCTAACAGCCATTGCTTTACCTGGTACACTCATTAACAATTTACAATTTATGCATATACCTGTTTTGTTTAATTTGACTTACTGGAATATGAAAGAATTCGGTATGTGTCACAATACTAACACTTCAGCATTTTACAGTACTTTGTTGCTTGATAGTTTAGCAGCATTTCAGATTCATACTCAGGACCCTATTACCAGGATACATACCACTGAGCATAGAGGCAACTTCAGGAAAAAAACAAATCCTGACGATCAAAGTCATAAACATAATAGACGTGAAGTTGACAGTTCTTTTTTTTTTACTTACTATTTTTCTGCCCCCTTCTTCACTGCTCCAGGGACCTTTCTTCAGGGATTCCTAGGTCATGCGCACTCCCGTAGTTCTACCCTGGGTACCTCTATTCCAGATGCCAGTTGCCTATCCCCATCCTGCCGTGGTTTACCCCCGGGCGAGGAAGAGAGGGCCCATCCCTTACCCTCTCTCACACCTCGAGACTGTGTCGGGAGGTCAGCTGCCCCATCTCTAGAGCCCAGTTATGGATTTTCTCAGGATGACCGGATCCCATCTCCAGGAACCTGGGACAGGGTAGTTCCATTTTTCTGGTCCCAGCCCTCGAGGCGTCCATGCACTAGGGAAGCCTAGGAGCTAAGCATGTCATGACGCGCTTATGCTCCGGCTTCCAATGGGTGCCTCTCCACCCCTTGTCTGCTAGCTATCTTTGCTGCACCTCTACCTGTGGTCACCCAGGTGGTGGTATAGCAGCAAGACTTGCATCCCAACCCACCCGGAGGAGAAGATCAGCCTTCCAGCACTCAATGCTCCTCCCCCTGGCTGGCCCTCCAGCTGCCCGAGTCCGTTCCCGAACCTGGGTCACTGGCGCCGCGAGCAGTAACCCTACCACTGCACCGGTGGGCCAGCAAGTTGACAGTTCTGATGTCACTGGTGCAACAGGCACTGTCACAGGTCTGTTTGGTACAGCTATGTCTATCTGGAATAAAGCAGACATTGCTGCTATCAAATCTCATTCAGCCAAATTTCAACCTTGTTTGGTAAATAATATACTACTCCATTATTGCATGGTGTGGATGGCCTTAGTCAGGAAGAAAGATACACTGTCTACAATATGTATGATATTGCAAAGGCATTTACAGATTCTAAAGATAAGATTAACACACTCATTGCACAGAACAACAAAGAAGCAGATAAGCAATATATTGCCTGTGAGATTCTGTGCTCAGCCTATGGCTCATACATTATTACTACCATCAATAATCTCTTCCATGATCTAGAATCTGGAAGAATTCCTGATATCATACATGACAGATGTATTTCTAAATGGTATTGTCCATGATGTAAGACCCCTGGCTGTATTGCTATGTGTATTCAACATCCTTAACTATTCCTCTTTCTACAGCTAGGAATTCGAGTTTTGTGAGCAGACACCCCAATACTGGTCCCTGTTTTACTTCTAAGAAATGTTCTATCAAAGATACAATGTTTGTTTCTTTTACTGTCTCTTGGCCTCGTTTTGATCCCACCATAGCTTTGTTCAATAAGCTCGCTTCTGTACACTCCATTGGGCACCTGGATGATGACATCTACAGAGAAAGCCTGGACTTACCTCCTTTATTGGTCTTCCATCCTTTCCTGAACACCTGGGTCACTCCGCACACTGATTGCTGTGTGAAGAAACCATATATTTACGTGTGTCGATGTGATGTATTTGATGTTATTAAACCTGTATGTGGTTATTCTCCCAACAGTATTGATCGATCCTTTTCCATGGATGATGACATCGGCACTAATGGCACAGACTTTTCAGACTCAACATTGGTTCCAGATAAACTTTACCAGTCTTATCGAAAGGAGGTTCTTCTCCTGTCAACACGTATTTCCAAGACAACCTCCACCTGCCTGGTACAGTTGCAAAAATGGTGACTCCCCACTGTTAAAATGCAGTACAATTCTGATGGGGAGTACTGTGTGGTAACCAACTATAAACGTTATGCATATTGTACTAAGACATGTGTTATTGATAACCCTAACTTTTGTATTGTTCCCCATCAAAAAGCTGTCATTGGACATACCGTTATTATCCCCATCCCCCTTATGGATGTGGACATCATTGATGGTAACTCTGATTATCTGCTTACCCTTTCTGAGTACCTACCATATTTTAATGTACACATAAATCCACTATCACTTACATTAAAATCACTTTTAGAAAGAAAAGACACCCACCTCATCCTCATTAGCAATAATATCACTAAGGCTAATGAAGCTATCCTTTCATTGATTAATGATGGTGATATGAATGACACATTAACTAACACTTGGTTGGAGAGTACTTTGAAAGGTTTTATTATTATACAAGCATTTTTGATATTTTTCTTAGTTATTATGCTATGCAGCCTATGGTGCACACTGCGCCAACACTGTGAGCAGCTGGAGTTCCTTTACAAAGCTCATGCATTGCATTTGTAAACGAGCCCTGCTCTCTGACCTTTCCCTATTTTTACCTGTGTTGCCCTTACAGGCAACAAGGGGGGGGAATGTTACATGGGGTCCCTGAACCCTTATTGGTACCCCCAGAGGTACACCGTAGACAGCTAGTGCTTAGGCATATGTTATACTAACATATAGGGCTAAGGGCAGCTACCGTACAAGAGTAGATGTCAGGATATGTATGCATATTATTGTTATATGCTTTGCTTTCTAATACATATATATTTTCTATGTATTTTCTTACTTATAAGATGTTAGGACATCTATTTTCCTGTAATGATTATGATATATAAGTCAGCATTGCCACCTTTTGGTGATTTGTGCTACTACACTGATTTGTGTAAGAACTGTACTCTTTTGTTTCACAAAATGATGACTACTACAGAATTGTATAATGTTATCTTGCAACATGGAGCCACCTCTAATTTAGCCAATAGGGCTCATCTCTGTAACTAGACATGTTTCTATCTTACGGTAACCTAGTAATTATCATAGGTATATAATGTGAGACACTGAGTCTTATACCTCGGAGACCCAAAGAGACATGAAGAAACCTCGAGGTATAGGGAACGCTTAGCATTGGCTCCCAGTTTGTATTGGTAAGGACTGCTTAGGCAACTGTGATTTATACCTTTGGTAGTAATAAGCAAGTTTATTACTCTAATGCAATGTGTCTGTGATTTTCTGCATTCCCAATATTGCCAAGAACCTGAGAGTGAGGTTTAGACCTTCTGACAACAGCACTGGCAATAATCTCACTCTTGCATGTTTATACATCAAAAACAATTTGTTTGATTTAGAATTTATCGATTTAAGTTGCCTATTTTTTTAATCAGTCAAAGTATCCAATAAAAAATAAAATGTTTGATCAGTGGAATATATAAATCTGGGCATTTTGTAATGATATAAAAACAACAAAATAAAATTGGGCCCTCAGCACCCATAAACAGTCACAGAGATACTGTACACAAGTTGAGATGCTGGTTCAGATTTATTCAGTGACCACAGAAGAAAAAAAACAAACCCCTGATGGTAACACATTGATGCATTTCAAGTCACCTGACTCTTTGACGATAATGCGAGTGCCCAAATTTATTTTATTGTTTTTGCTGCTGTTCATCATAAGCACCAACTCCCAGTGTGACCTTTCTTTTGTTTTTGATAATGATATGGAAGAATGTTCTCAGTTTAGGCCAGCCTGATGATGCACAGGGCCAAGATGCTGCAAGCACCTTACCTTGTCAAGTCAAGTTGTCAAGTTTATTGGAAGGAAAAAACTCCATTGAGCAGGATAATATACAAGGAGGTCCTGAACATACAATTTGACATAAGATACATGCAGTAAGTCATATGAATGATACACAATAAATAAGTATAATATATACAAGGTAAAGAATTATGTCAAGTGTATTTACAGGTAATAATCTAGGTATGTCATAATAAAGATGGTGATGCACGAAAAAAGAAACGTTGAGTAACCTATGGTACCACTTGTATTATATAGTATTCCTCAAATATTGGCAATAACTAAATAGACAAACAGAGGAGGTTGACCAGGTATAGAATACAGACTAGTGGATGATTAAATAGCAGTTGAAGAGAAGGAGGGTGGGTGAGGTTAGGGGTGGGTAGGATGGTGGGTCATGAGGCAGAGGGTGTATTTGGTGGGATAAAGGAATGGAAGGGGTCAATTAGCAAAGGAAAAAGGTAAGGAATGGAGCTGTAGGGAGACAATGATTGTTGAATACTCAAGGGATTATGTGTGAGATAATGACACTTATTCAGTGGCAAGCACAGGAGTCACATAACTTACCAGTGACTAGTTTTTTTGAAGCTATTTAGAGAGATTAAACTTTGTAGATTGAGTCTAGCTTGGGCTTTATTCCATGCCTTGCACCATGCCAGTGACCTGAGTTCAGGAATAAGCTTGGGTTGCCTGGGGTCAGTGGGGGTGGGGTGGGGGGCTGGGGTGGATTGAGTGACTGCCAGGCAGCTCTCCTTTTCTGAACTGGGGTGGTGTGTAATTTCCAGTTTATGGCTGCCACCAGATGGAGGCCTGGTAGTAGTGCCAATGTTTGGAGGACAGAGTTAGGTCAGGAGAAGGTGAAAGGAGTCATGGTTCTAGAATTCATGTGCACCTCCATGCACATGCACCCTCCATGCCACCATGGCTGTGGACTTTGGGGAGAAAGTGTAGTGGAAAATAAGGCTTAGTAAAGTCTTGCCCATGGTACTGTGACCCACCCTGCTGCTCCAGGTGGGAGGAACCTCTAGATGAGAGGCACTGTGGGAGGACAGCCCACTTCTTCATGGCCCACTGTGGGAGGCAATCCATAAGGGAACCTATCCCCAGACAAGGAGAGAGGTAAGGGATGTTTGACAGTACCCAGGGATGAGGCTGAGTAGCTACCATGTCTGCTCAGGAGAGAGAAAAATCTTTATATAAAAGAAAATAATAAGCTCAGTTCTCCTCATGCTGAAATTTTCTACTTGATCTTGTGTCCCAGTATATATTGTAAGACAGTTATAAACCCCCATAATGATGACAAAACCCTATCTCATTCATGTTACTCTCAAATCTTAGATCTGTTAATACTACATTTTAACTTTAAATAATCAGATTAACTATAAAGTCCCTCACTGTAATAATACCCGATAGCATTTAATGTTACCTAATGAAACAGTCAGTGAACTTAACAGTATTAAAGCAAAAACTAGAACAATTTATAAGGTACCAGTGGGGTACCTCAGGGCTCCATACTGGGGCCAGCCCTCTTTAATGTCTTTATAAGTGATATTGCAGAAGAACTCGAAGGTAAGGCATGCCTCTTTGCAGAAGACACCAAAATCTGCAATAGGGTGTAGACTCTGGTGGAGGTGGAGAGAATGTATAGTGACCTGAGAAAATTTGAGGAAAGGTCAAAGGTATGGCAACTGGGTTTTAATGTGAAAAAGTGCAAGATCACAGGAAAGTGGGGGGGTAGCTGGGATCAGGTAGGGTCTGCAATGACAGTATAGGCAAGGACAAATGGGCAGACTGACTGGGCCACTTGGTCCTTGTCTTTCAACAAAATGTACTTCTGTAATAATTAATTAGACATTATAAATAACTGACTTATGTTAGCCAATTCTTGTTTAATTTGACTTATGTATCCTATCTTGTGTTTTTGTAACCTGTATAACCTGTATTATTTTCTGTTTTGCTTTTCATGTTTTTTCAGTTCTATGTTATCCGTGCCATTCTGTAAATGGTCCGGGTCGTGCCTGAAAATGGTCCCTGGGATCAGCGCACCTACCCAGTTATCAAAGTCATAAATAAAATATATAAAACAAATGATGTAGTTCTATGTTTCTATGTTTACATGCCTCCGACCGTGACTTTCCCAGTAACTTCTGCTGGGGAGTTCCACCACTCTTGCAAGAACCACTCTGTGGAGTGCCACTTGTGCAGCTCCACTTATGTCCCTCCCCTTCTGACGTCAGAGACCTGCTAGGCTGTACAAGGAGGAAACTGGCTCACTAGTGAGCTGTGTGACACCTGGGGGGGTTGCTGGGGATGTTGGAGGCAGAGTTCAGTGTAGCAGCAGGCTGTCAAAAGGAGTTAAGGAGCAGTCTCAGTGATGACAAGTTGCAGCAGTTTCTGTTACTTGCTCAGCTCTGCTTATGAAGCTGTGTGAACCCACCCTCTTCTGATGTTAGTGACCTGGTAGGCAGCACAAAGAGGAAACCAGGTAATAGGAAGCCCAAGTGAAGGTTTCTGGGACTTGTAGTCCCCCAAGAGAAAGGGCATGTAAACAGACTGTATTTTGATAATAAAATTATTTTTTCTCAGATTCTTGGTGGAATGGCACAAAGGAAGAGACAACAGACAAGTGGTGCACAAGTAATAAATGTAATTTATTACTGGTAAATAATAATGATACAGGCTTACTACCACAGTGAACATGCACTGGGAGAGCTCCAGTTTCCTAACCTACGTAGGCTTCAGTCTCTAGTCTAGTCTCATCTCAGAGAAGCTATGTGCTGCAAAAAGTCTTATACCCTTGATAATGACTATAGATACAGCTAAAGAAGATACATAAAATGTGTATAATTGGCCAGTAACAGGTGGCCTGAGAAACTATCCTAACTAGCATGAGAAGATGCTTAGCTAGCAGAGATAGCATGAACAATGAGATGTCTGTGTGTCCAAGGTTACTTGCAGTTACAGTGATGCACAAGCAGTAAAGCTGGTACTGTTGCCTAACTTATGATTATGCAATAAAAATATAAAGGAAAGCATCTCCCAGGACTAAAGTACATTGGTGAAACATAATGAAGAATAATATGCATTAGTAGACTACAGTAGAACACAGATCCTGACACTTATGCTTATACAAGTGTCTCTGCCCTAAGATTAGTACACATACCTACATATGTGTCTGTGAGGTGGGGGCACAATCAGGGGTACTGGACCATGGATAACATTCCCCCCTTGTTGCCTCAGAAGGGGCAACAATCCCAGGAAAGTAGTGGGATGGAGCTAAAAAATCATTTACAAGCCCGACGCACGAGCCTTGTAAAGGAATTCAAGTTGTTCTCGGTATTGTCTTGGAGTATGTCACAGACAGCAGAGGTTTAGTATTAGAAAAACAATCAAAAATGCTTGAATAATAATAAAAGCTTTAAATGTCAATTTTAATCAAGTATTGGATAGAGCAGTACTTAAATCATCATCATGAATAAGATCAATAAGAGCATCTCCAGCCTTAGAAATATTATTGATAGTATAAATCAAATGTGAATCCTTTCTAGCAAAAAGAGATTTCAAAGAAAGAGTCAAAGGGTCAACGTGCACATTAAACATGGGCAAATATTGAGACAAGGCAAGCAAGTATTTGGGGATCAGTATTAATAACAGCTGGTTCAGGGAGAGGAACAGGAGTGATCACTGTGTGACCAATTACTGTTTTCTGCTGTGGGGTAAAATAAAAGGAGCTGAAATAGCACAAGATTTTTGACCATAAGATAATGATTTGTGATTTGTCACTAGACGATACTGCCCATCAGAATTATAAGTAACTCTTACAGTTGGAACCCTCCATCGCAGTAGACGTATGGGACAGGGAAAGGACTGGTTGGTGAGCCATGAAGTGAAGCGATGTACCTCTTCCAGGTAGCTTCTGGATGCAGCTGTTTTGGCATTAGGGGCTGAAGATGCAGCTCGTGGAGATTTAGATTCATCATCTTCATCAGCATCAGTCAAATTGGATGTCAGTTCATCACCCAAGGAGAAGGACCAGTCAAGATGTTCAGAATATCCGCAAACAGGTTTCACAGTATCGAAAATGTCACAGTGCCACAAGTAGTAGTATCCCTTCCTGGTGCAACAGTTCATGTGGGGCGCCACCCAGGCTTGGAGCACAGAACGATAAACCAATAAGGAGGGTAAGTCAGTTCTTTCTCGGTAGATATCATCATCCAGTTGTCTAATGGAATTTATGGCAGCAAGTTTATCAAATACAGAAGTCTGTGGAACAAAGCACGGTAGTGACACGGTGAAGGTAATAACCATATTATCATGAATTGAGCAAGTCTTAGTGAAGTAACAAGGTGCTTGATTTGGATATCATGAGACATACCCATGGTTTCTAGCTGTGGACATAGAAATGTTAACTGAATTTGCCAAACGAATAGTAATGCAACCATTGGATTTGCAATGAGGACAGTACCATTTACCTATTCTTCTATCATGGATAAGATCTGGAAAGCATCTTGTTTCCAAGTCCCTAAAGAGATTGTTAACAGTGGCAATTACATAAGAACCATAAGCAGAGCATAAAAGTTCATGGGCAATATATTGCTTGTCTGCCTGCTTGTTAGTTTGAAAAATCAGTTAATTAATCTCATTCTTAGTATCATTAAACTCTTTGGCAATTTCCTGCATGTTGCAGACTGTAAAACGTTCTTCCTTACTTAAACTGTCTACACCATGTAACAGTGGGGGTAGGATATTATTCTTAACATCTTGCTGAAAATTAAGAGTTTGTGCTTTAATAACGGCTATATCTGCTCTATTCCAGATAGACATGCCTGAGCCAAAAAGGCCAAAAACGGTGCCTGCTGCATCGGTAACATCTGCGGTGTCACACCTAGTGTGTGGTCTAGCTTTAGCATTAGGCGCAGGTCTAAAGACCCCTACATGATCAGTGGTATGAGGTCCACTGACTGGATCATTAGTGCATGTTTGGTACGCAGCTACAATATCTGTTAGCATCATACTGAAAAATTTAGAAGTATTGGTCGTGTGACAGAGACTAATCTCAGCCATATTCCAATGTGTAAGATTGAAAATAACAGGGACATGCATACAGTGTACATCATTAATCAGGGCACCTGAAAGGGAAGTGGCAGTCAAACCACTAGGAGGACCTTCCTCCTGGGGAGGGCAGTCAGTCATTTCTTCTTCGGTGGGTGGGACTACAGAAAGAAAAAGAGCTTCAGTAGCTATATAGTTATGAAGACAGAAAGCACATGACTCCTCAGAGGTGAGGCAGCCACACCAAGCAGGATCTATGAGAGCAGTAAGGTTGTAACAACCAGTATGCCTGGGGGAAGTCTGTCGAATTGAGAGAGTACCATTTTGTGAGTTGTCAGTGTTAGGCCATCCATGGAATGTACCATTGGATAGGCAAACTACAGGGAGTGTGTAACCATTAAGATCAGTTCCCATTGTATGGATAGTGAGGTCTTGTCTGGAGCTACTACCATGGCATTAAGGTAGGCATCTGAGCCTTCCTTAACAGTAACCATTTTGTTGGGCACATTAATATGAACTCCCACTGGGGCAGAGTGTTCAAGTTTACTAAGAAAATGTTCTATACATTGTTTATGTGCAGCTGATAGGGGTTTGTTCTGGGATTCAGTCAGGGAGTGTAGTCCCACCTGGATAAGGAGGTACAAGATAGACATCTTGCCAGTGTACCTGAAAGAAAACAGAAAAGGATTGTTAAGTGAGGGGTACTATTCCACCCTAAGTGGATTAGGAAAAGTAAGTTTAGTCACCTTTGTACAACTTGAGCTGATTAGCATGGAACCACTTGTCGGTGGTCTTCTTTTGCTGCTGAACTCGGATCTGATAGACAGCAAGGCTAAGTTTTTTGACAATGGGGGATGGGCCTTCCCATTTGCTGGCAAATTAATGAATTTGTTGTCTGCATTGGAGAAGCAAAACTTGGTCTCCAACTTGCCAGTCAACTGCTTTGACATGCTTATCAAAATGAGCTTTTGCTTGTTGTTGAGCTTTACCCAATTGATTGGCAGCAAAAAGGTGTGTCTTCATGATGTCATCATCAAGCTTTTCAACATACTTGTCCACAGATACTCTATTGGCAGTTGGGGTGTGGAGATCAATTAACAGATGCTCAGATAATCTCATGGCTGTACCAGTCATAACCTTATAGGGTGTGCACCGGGTAGTGGCTGCAGAAGTGCCTTGATTGCCATCAGTAGTAATGGTAAGTGGGAATCCCAATCCTTGGGATTATCATTGATGAATTTGCATAACATCTGTCTGATTCTTCTGTTTGCTCTTTCTACCTGGCCTGAGGATTAAGGATGGGAAGGGATATGGAATTTCTGATCTACTCCAAGTAGTTGGAGTGTCTGCTTCATCAGCTCAGCTGTAAAACTGGTTCCCTGTCTGAGTCTACCTTTAAGGGTAGGCCCCACCTGGAGAACAATTGATCCAACAGGATCTTGGCAGTTGTCTTTGCCATGTTACTCTTAGTGGGAAATGCTTTTACCCACTTAGATAACAAATCTGTGACAAGTGCATACTTATTGTTCCTGCTGGAGTTGGTCAAGGGGCCAAATAAATCAATTTGTATCACATTCCATGGTTCAGTTTGCCTTTGTGGCAACAATTAGAGATTCTTTTCACCAAAATTGGATTGTTCTGGGCACACACTATGCAGTTATCCACATAGTGCTCTACATCTTTGGCCATGCCAGGCAACCAGATGATGGTTTTGAGTCTCTGGAGGGTGTTGTCTGCCTCCTGGTGTCCACCAGTGGGGTATCATGAACCATATGGATGAATTCAGTTCACAAAAATTGTGCAACCCAGTCTGCCACCTGTATCCTCTTTACGATACCAGATGAGCTTTTGATCAGTAGACAAGTGTATTTTGTCAGAGTGTCTCTAATATGGACTACCAACAGCTAGTGGTTGTTCAATTCCTTTGTCCAGGAATTTGAACACATCTTTAAGTTATGGGTCAAAGTTCAAAGTTTATTAATACAAAAGATGTATAAAAACAATACATTCTATCACATCTATCATAGAACATACATAAAATATTAATCATAAGACAAAATAAATAAAGCATTACAATACAATATTGTAAAACAGTATAAATAAGTAAATTATAAAATGAATGATACTCAGGGTTCACTTTTTCATCTTATTGGCAAAGTTTTCCATACCATACATTATCCTAATGTTTTCCAGACCAAGCAGATGCTTCATACACATATCCTTATGTTCCAGGTTATCTACCATAATTAGAGGAGTTATCCATTTATCTCTTTCTTTTTTCATTTCATCGCAGTCCAATAACTTATGTTGTAAATGTTCTGCATCATCCTTATTATAATTGCATTTTTTCCCATTCCTAAACTGACCCCACCATTTGTTATACTGTAAATTTACAATACCCAGACTTTCCAACCTCATGTTGCACAAATTATTCCTATGTTTTTTTTAATTTCACAGTATACCAGATATGCTTCCATTTTCCCTTTTACCTTTATGTCAGAATAATACCCATGTCTATCTAACTCATGTGTTCTGGCAAGATCAGTTTGGAACGCAACATCACAGAATCTTTGAGTAGCAGCCTTCGTAAACAGGTTTGCATCAATCATGGCTTTGTTAGACCATATGTTTTCCATACCAAAATTCTTTAGTAGGTTATTCAAACTTTTTATTTATTTATTTTATTTATTTTTATTTATTTAGTTTTTGTTGACCGGGTAAGTGCACTAGACAAATTCTGACTATTTTCAGACACGACCCGGGGAAGAGGGATACAGATGAATGCCAGCTGACCTTGAACCAGATTAAACTGTCGGTGGCATTTTTAGCGAATGGAACTTTGGAACCACCCATCCATGCCAGTCCCTCCCTTTAGTCTCTCCAAAAAGTCAACCCAACATCATTTGGGAAGTCTATCCATGGACATCTTCACTACCTTTTCCCAATATTTTATTGCTCTAATTTTAATTTTAACATTTAGAGCAGGGATACCTGCTTTCAATCTCATAAAGGCTGTCGGGCAATCCCATGGGAGCTCCAACGTATTTCTCAGAAAGGCATTCTGGATAGATTCTGATTTTGTATTTCCTGACAACAGGCCCCATACTTCGCAACCGTATAACGTCTGGCTAATGGTCTTAGCCTCAAATGTTCTCCTAAGTGCCATGAAAGAATTATTAGCAAACCTGTTGGCAAAGGCATGTATACCACTCATTGAGCTATTTGATTTGTTTTTATCTCACATATATGAGCATCCCAGCTCAGATTATTCTCAAATATGATTCCCAGATACCTGAATGATTTCACTTCTTCACTTCTTCTATTCTTTTATTGTTAATTTCCCAGGAACGTTTCACATAATTTTTTTCCCAAATGATATTATTTTAGTTTTCTCAACATTCAACCCTAATTTCAGTTTGACAGATGACTCCATCAAGCTTGTCATTGCCCTCTTTAGGTCCAAAGGCATTTGTGAGATAACTGAAGCATTGTCTGCATATAGTAATAACTGGATACTTTCCATGTTTATTGAAGGGGCAAATGTATCAGTCTTGGCCATATCTATAATTATTGTTTCAGTATATATTGATTAAACAATATTGTAGCTAATTGGCAACCTTGCTTGACTCCCTTTCCAACTTTTATCTCTTTTGAAAGTGCACCATCTCTGGAGTATCGTACTGTAACCTTTGTAACAGCTTTAACAAGTGCTTATCTATGTGTAATATTGTCAAAATCTCCCACAGTTTATTTCTGTCCACAGAGTCAAAGGAGGCTCTTATATCAACAAAGCATACATAAAGTACACATTTCTTCCTACATACGTATAGTTCCAACAGGTAATTCAATGTAAAAACCAGACCCAGCATATTACAGTTTTTCTTACAACCACATTGATACTTTGAAATTAATTCATTTTCTTCTGCCCAAACTAATAACCTCTTCAATATCAAATGGGTAAAGATCTTTTGGGAGATAGGCAATAAAGTTATTGGCCTATAACATATAGGGTCATGTTTGGAGCCTTTTTTAAATAGCAGAATGATTACCCCTTTATTCCAATTTAATGGCAAGACAAGGGATTGGGCAATTGCTAAAAATAAACATAACAAAACCTCTGCCCAATGATCAACATTATGTAAGTACACTTCAGCTGGAACACCACCAATTCCTGGGGCTTTATTTCTTTTTTGAGCTCGTATCACCTCCCTTACTCCCCCAAGAGAAAATGAAAGTGAGAATAAATTATATTCCTGTATGTCATCATCCATACCATTAGTATCATCATTGTCATAAATCTTACTAAAATGACACACCCACTGTTCTTCTGATATCAGTCCTAACAAGTTATATTGAATATTAGTCTCACAGCATCCAAAAGCCACCAGTGACCAAAATGTTTGACTATCTTTCTTAAGGATGGAGTCCTGTAATTTACACCATAATGAGAGGTTATATATCCTCTTCTTTTTATATATCATAGTTTTGTATTCTACTGTATTTTTAAGTTCTTAAAGGCCTTCAGTATAACTGGGGAAATATTTTGTACCCTAATTTTACCCACTTTTTTGATCTCTTTCCTTAGATTTCTACATTCATAGTCAAACCAAGGCTGGGAGCTGCCAATATTAGCCATTGTCATGCCTCTTTTTTTAGAGCTCACTGCCAAAATTATGTGTTGCATGTAATACTGGATTTGCTCAATTACTCCAACTTTATTCATTATATCTACTGGATGTTCTATCATATTTTGCTTTTGTATTATCAGGTCAATGCATTCTTTTGTATATTTATTCTATATAACTTTTCTCCCATACTTAATTCACATGTTAACATCAGCCTCTTTTTCTTCTTTTAAATGCTTTCTTTTTAACTTAATATTCAATACAATAGAACATAACACAGGAAAGTGATCACTATCCCATGATTTCAAAATCTTAAAATAGTTCACTCTATGATAATCTAGTGCTTTGATTGTAGGGAAGGAAATCTCCCCCTCCTACTCACCTCTAGTCCTACCATTTAAGATCCTTAGATTGAATTTATCCAGAAACTGTAATAGTAATTTACCTTTTGGGTTTAACACCCCATCCTTTGATTGACACACAGGTATATTTAAAATATCATCAATTCCCCAATCCAGTGCTACATTCTCAATACCACTACCCACATGTATGTTAAAATCTCTGAACAAGAATATAGATATCCCTGGGTATCTAGATTTCAAAGATTCAGTATTCTGCCCTAAACAATTAAGGATGCCAGTCAGTTCACTTATTTTAATTACTGGAGGAATATATATTAAATAGTGCAAAACATTTCCCCTGGGTTATGATAACAACATACATAAAAAATTCATTATACATACTAACTTCAGGATTCTCAAATTCAGTTAATGCACTGATACATATCATCAATCCCCCTCAAGCTCTACCATATTTAGAGGTTTTATATGCTGGAGAAATCCAGCTTTTATAGCCATTTAACCATATCTCATCCAGTTTACCCATCCATGTTTCTTGTAGATGCAATTTTGGGAATTTAGTAATCCATTCTAAACAGGCTTTATCCTCCATCTTTTCTTTGAAATGGGCAACGTTCCAGGATATTAAATCTATACCTTTATTCTCATTGTCTTGTCAGATTGATGAGCCCAGTGTTACTATCTCATCCTCACTACCACTCACTCTTGTTATACTGTTAAACTGTCTCTTTCTAAACATATGTGAGGAGCTAGCCTCTTCATAGTCACTATTCAGACTTTCATCAGGTTCCAAAGTCACTGAGGAGTTAATACATACTCCAAGTTGCTTTCTACCTCTTCTCATTACACAATGCATATCTTCCCCTATTAATGTATGGGTTGTCTCAATTGGTTTCAAGAATGCTGTAATTCTAGGTTGCTTACCGTGTCTTTATCTTTCTTATTAACATCTACCCTTACAACCTGCTTTCCTTTTAAATCATTTGGGCCATTCATGGCCGTTATGATTGTTATATCAAGGAGAATTCCCAATTCACAAACTTAGCTTTCTCTTTCAGAATGTCTCTACATTTATCTGCATTCTTTAAGACAACACATAACCACCCTTTGTAAGGTCTAACTTGATACCTGTAAACTGATCTAATGTCTTGCCAATTAATTTTTTTCCAAAAATTCCTTTTATGAGATTATACGTCACCAGTTTCACCATATATGCATTCTTATTCTTTTGTTTTGGTACTCTGTTTATGAAAATTGTAGGTAACATTTCTCCTGTTAAAATTAACCTCTCTTTCTCTGGGTCATTCAATTTAAGTGAACCCTGTTTTTCATTAAAAGCTCTTTTCTCTGTTTTCTCAACCCTTTTATAGTTCCCCTTTTTTCCAATCTGCTGTTTTGTTAACCTTTCCAACTTATTTCCAACTCTATTCAGTATTATGTTTCTCCTTCTATTCTCCTTTTTACCTTTATGATTCAGAGGACTTCCTTCCACCTGCTCGACACCTTTGATATTCATATCTTCTGTATCTTGGGCTAATTCTCTTTTCCTTTGTTCCAGTTCACTGATCAACAGATCTATTTCTTCCCTCTCTCTATTATCAATTTCTTCTGTTATTGTTTAGATAGTTTTCCTTTTTAAATTTTTTATATCATGTCTCCTTGGAAGTTTCTCCATTTTTTAATAAACCATTACTTACTACCTCATTTCTTTTGGTAGACCTACAGTATTTGTTCTCTTTATTAACTCCACCTTTGTGGGTTGCTTCCTCCTCCTTCCTTCCTACATTATTCAAGTCCAGATCATCTGACTTTTTCTCCTTGTACAATTGAGGTGGGTTCCCCACCTAAAATTCAATAAATGAATAAAAAAGTGTATTTAATTCCAACAATTGGGCATTACCAAATGTGATCTCTTTTTTAACTTCCTCTAATTTATCTATTATAGACTCTGCATTTCCTAATCCTTTATGTTTCTTATTTACGATATCCATCCTTCCCCACCTCATGTTGCATGGATTTTGTAATTCAGAATGATCCAAATTATTGACCATTTGTTCATTATTAATCTTTGGTGTTCTATAAGGTGTTAGAAAGGAGGCAGTATGGCACAGTGGGTTAAGGCTCTGAGCTGCAAATCTGGAGACCTGGGTTTGAATCCCACAGCCCCCTAGGTGCATACTGTGTGACCCTGAGCAAGTCACTTAACTTCCTCGTGCTCCCAGGTTGCACCTGCAAACAAGCTTTCAGCTTAGTGTGTCTCACCTGGTAAAATAATTAGTAAAAATAAAAAAAAAAAAAAAAAAAAAGAAAGGACTCAAAATGTTGTAGAAATATTTTTTTTTACCTTGGTATTGATTGATTGACAGATTAATCTGTTTTGCAGGCTTAGAGGCCACAGTGCATACTTGGTGATCATTTTCTTTCATTAAATTCACACTTTTTTATTTTCATTAAGCCCTACACCTGACCCAATGGCTTCCCATCACATGTTAAGCTTTTCTCATCCATTATATCCAAACTTTAAGCCTCAATCACCCTGACCATATTACTCAGGTTAGTATAAGGGGACAGTATATTACTTCCATGGTTACTCACCTGTATTTGTTTACCAGAGGGTTTAAAATCAGAAATATGCAGTTTTGGACCCATAATATCTATTAAATTCCTATGATTGTTTTCTCCACTCAGACACTGTGGATTATCCTCCAACCTTCTTATCTCCTCTAATAATGGATATATACTCAGGAAGGTCATCTCATTTGATCTTACTGGAGAAGATGTCATTTTCAGATCAAATGCTTTAGTAATTTTCTTATTGCCCCTTAATTCAATTTGATTATAATTACACTTAGGCTATAAATACTGTGTTATTTTCTAAGCAGAAGAGGATCTATCTGGACCAGTTTTATCATTTTTCTTATCTTTACCATTTTAACTCTTTGCTTTTTCAACCTTATGACAGTATGTTCTTAATTTTTTAGGTTGCATTGTCTCAGGTATATCCAGATCAGGATTACACAGTCACACTGCTTAGGAAAAAGTTAAAAAAATGCAGTATTGTACAATCTATAAAACAGGTATTTCCTACAAACTCTCAATATCTTTCATATTCCATCTTTTCCTTCTGCTTAAGTGTTTTCTTCTTAGTTCTTCCCACAAAAATGGTGGTCTAATTGGTTGTTTCCTTACCCCCTCTTTCTCTGTTTTAGTTTCTGTAAGAGCTTCGAGATGAGGAGAGGAACTTGCCACACTAAAACAAAAACAGCAAACAATGAGGTCCCTAGAAAGTATAATTTTAACCCCTAATTTTATATAACTTTAGGGTAAATAAATAAATACATCACTTTACTATATGACCTTATGTTATAATAAAATACTAATGGCCAAATAGCACATGATCAGCAAAATATTATTTATGACTATCTGCCCATCGCAACCCTGTAGCAGCAATTCAAAAAATATATTGTACTTACTTCAGCATTATTAGTCCACACATGCCGCAAGACATATGATGAGCTTTCATAGTCAGAAACCAAACAGACGTCTAAGGCTGCACCAGATAATCCAGGTGACTTCCACTGTAATGCTATAAACACAAAAATATCTAATTAACAGACTAAACCTGATTTCCTAAAAACTAAAATACAAAGCACAGCCAAAAAGTATCCCAAAAATAAGCTATATTGATAAATACCTTTCCCAGGATACCAAAGAAACTTAGGAAGAGGTCCAAAAGAACAAAAGCAGCAGAGTGATAAATACACACTTCTGACCCCAAGCTAACTCCAAGTAGATCTGATTACTTCACCTCCACGCATGCGCTTTTATGTGCACAACCCACATGACCTAGCCCATCTATCCTATGCTGGTAATTATGAGTGGTGCAAAAACCCAAAAAACAATAAGATAAATAAAATAAATGAATAGATACACCAAATTATAATAATATCACTAGAAAATAGATAATAAATGGAACAAACAGACACTTCAATAGCCACCCCAGCGAACTATCGCCAACTACGAAAACAGTAGGAAAGATTTTCAATCAGCCACTCGTCTTTATACAATACAATATAGTGTATAAAATATTAAAATTAAATGTTAATTGTTAAAATAATTACAGAATATAATATAAGAAGGATGAGGGAATCCCCGCAGTCCCCCAAAGTCAAGCAGTCCTTAGAAAGAAATATTCCAAAATCTCTTCCCCTGTTAACTCGCAGAATCAGACTCTAATTTTGGGTGGCTGCCAGGTCAATCTGAGCTCTTGAATTTCTTTTTCCACTCTTCCCTGGTTAAAAAACTAGCTTCTATCAAGTTTTTCCAAGATATCATACATCTATTGTATAGCTATAGATCAGCAACACGCCGATAGTCACTCACTCACTCTGCAGACTATCTCAGCCATTGCCCTGTGGCAATTCCAATCAGCCTTGGCTGCTGCTGTACCAGCCACCTCTCCCATCCTCTTCCTAGTGACTCCTCTCAGCACACAGTGCAGCACGAAATCAGCCACAAGCCATGCAGGGAAAACAATCCTTTGTTCTTCAATTAGCAGCTCAGCAGTACTAGTATCATACTGCAGAAAGGACAAAAACAATTGTAAGTCACAGGGCTCCTCAGGTCTCCACAGGGCACAGGGCACAAGACTGCAAGGCTCCAAGACTCCCGAACTTCCCAAACTTCTGATGCCAGGTTTCAGGCTCCAGGTTATGCACTTCAGGCTTTGAGCCTTCCTGAAGGGCCCCCTTGCTCCCAGTCTCCAGCCACCACCAAGGCCTTCCTCCTACATGGGATCAAAAAAAAACCTGAAATGCCTCACCAGCCAAGGAAGGACACAAGAAAATCTGGTAAGATGTGCAGTTGCTCTAACAGTGACATACCTTTTCAAAAAGTAAAAAAGACTTCAAGCACATCCTGCTCTGTTGCTCCTCCACAGCAAACACAGCGTGCAGTATTCCTCAGCTATCCAGCTGGTATATGTTGTCAGAGTGTCTCTAATATGGACTACCAACAGGTAGTGGTTATTCAATTCCTTTGTCCAGGAATTTGAACACATCTTTTAGTTCTGGGTCAGATGTTTATGCAGAAGAAAGGTCCAGTGGGATTCTGGTACTGGTTTCTTCCTAGTATTAGCAGCTAAGAAAATAGCTGCTACAGCTACTGGGTGAGACATTGTCCATGTCCCCCCCCCCCGAGTGCCTGCTTTGGCAAGCGAGTCTGCTCGATCATTGAATTCATGGTAAAGGTCAGATTTGCAGTGAGCCTTTACCTTGCAGATGTACAGTTTGTGAGCAAACTGCTGTGTCAGGATGTGTATATACACAAACAGATCCCTGTATTTGATAGGTGTGCCATCAGAGGATGTAAAGTTATTTTTCTCCCAGAATGGTAGAAACTCAGTGAGGGAAGAGCAGACCCAATTGGAGTCTACAAAGATGATGGCATCCTTGTCACCGTGGGGCATGACCTCCAAAGCACAGGCCACAGCTGCCAATTCAGCATACTGTGAGAAGATAATAGTGCATTTTCTGGAAATGTGCCTGAAATCACCATCTTGATCTTGTATGAGCACTCCAAATCCTGCTACCTGCTCTCCATCTACATAGGAGGAGGAGCCATCTGTAAAGAGGTGCTACATGCTGGTATCTTCTAAAACATCTGATGTAGCCAGTAAGAATGGTCCCGGCTCAGGTAAGTCAGGAGGTTGGAGTGCACAGTCATGGGGCTTACCTGTGTAGAGCAGGCCATGGGCCAAGATTGAGGGCATTTTAGCAGGCAGTACTTTGATGTCCCTGTTCTGCAAAAACAAAGACCAGTGGGTAAGTCTGGTGTTGGAGACTGCACCATCTTTTACTCTGTCTGAAAGCAAAAAGTTGGTTGGAGTGTGGCAGGTATGCAAGACAATAGGAGCATACCCAATGATGTACATAAAGTGTTTGACAGACCAGTAGGTTGCCAAGAGTGCTCTTTCACAGAGACTGTATTTTCTCTCTACTGGGGACAGCATTTGAGATGCAAAGGCAATGGGCCTGAAGTACCTAGTGTACTTTCGTGCCAGCACTGCAGACATGGCCACATCAGAGGTGGCAGTTTCCAAATGGAAGGGGAGGTTTGGGGTAGGGTTGATCAGTGCTGGAGCTGAGGCCAAGGCCTGCTTAAGCTGGGAAATAGCTTCAGTGTGAGTTGGGCCCCATGTCCATGGGATGTCCTTTTTCAGAAGTTCATACAAGAGAGCAGCCTTCAAGGCAAAGTCAGGGATAAAATCCCTGGAGTGGTTTACCATTCCTAAGAAGCATCTGAGTGTTGCCACGCTATTAGGACATGGCAGATCTTTCAAGCCCTGGATCTTCTTGATAGCCAGGCTTCTGCCTTGGTCTGTGATGTGTAGGCCAAGAAAGATACTACGGTTCATACTACAGTCAATTCAAGAGCCAGGAGGCCAGAGGCCCATAATGCTCTTATGCTAAGCCACCAAATAATAGGACAGTGGGTATCCTGTACTTGTTAATTGATCTAGTCAGTACTTAAAAAGAATTTTGGTCTCATTTATAACCACATGTAAGGGCAACCTACTCCATGGGCCAATGACTCAGAGGGTGAAAAAATATTTCCACTTGACATGAATAAATGATTTTCTTTTTCACACATGTGTGCTTTAGAGGGGTTGCACTTAAGGCCTGCTCTCTTGAGGAGACATAGAAGTTCATCTAGAAGGGCCAAATTATCATCTTTCATGGTGGTTGCTTAAAGCAAGTCATCGACATACTGCGGGAGACACTGGGGTATACAGAACCTCTGCAGGGCATCCTGGAAGAGGGAAGGGCTGTTGTGGAAGCTCTGGGGAAGACAGGTCCAGGTGTACTGGCATCCATCAAAGGTGAAAGCAAATTTGTATTGGCTTTCCTGTGCTAATGGGAGTGACCAAAATCCATTAGAGATGTCAAGAGCTGTGAACCACTTTTTGTCAGGTGTCAACAGCTTGAGCACATCAGGTGCTGATGCTACTGTTTGGGCGCAGCTGGGGGTAACTTGATTTAGTTTCCTGTAATCATTTGTAAGCCTCCTAGCTCCATTTGGCTTTTTCACAGGCCAAATAGGTGAACTGACAGTGGAGGCACAGGCCCTAATCACTCCTTGTTGAAGCAGTGACTAAATGGTCTCCCTCACTCCCTCAGTGATGGCAAGGCTTCAGCAGGAAATGGATACTGCTTCTGCCTCACAGGGTTGGGTCCTGTGATTTCAATGATAGTGTGCATCCTACCACAGTCATGCTTGTTGGTGGCAAAAACATCAAGTTGTTTTTTGCAGCAAAGGTGCAAGCTCAGAAAACAGGTCATGACTTTTGAACAATGCCATGATGTCATACTCCTTGTTGTTATGGGAGATGGCTGCCACCACATGTGAGTCTGGAATGGTTACAGCATGACCTTGTCCTTTCATCTTGAGAAGTAGCCTGTTGGCTAGGTCCACTACACAGTCATGTAGTGCTAGAAAGTCAATTCTCAATATGTGGGGTGATGACGTTATTACCATGAGGTCAAAGACAAAATCAGTCCTGAGGTGGCCTACCACCACAGGTAGAGGAACAGATCAGTAGGTGTGTAGCTGGGTACCATCTACATCCTGGACACTGGTCTTCCAGCTGGTAGACCAGTCAGATGAGACTGGGTCCTCATCATGGAGGACTGACATGGCTGCTCCAGTATCCAAAAGCATAATAAGTTGGCAGCCCTGACCATGGCCTTTACACAAGGCCATCCATTTGTGTCAACAAGCAAGTCACTCACAATCCAGACTGGGGCCTGTAATTGTCAATCTGCATTCTCAGAATCATTCTCATCATCCTGTTCCTGAAATCTGAGGCCTGCAGGATCTTTCAAGGTCTCCTGAATGTCTTGCACAGGATAGAGATGTACCTGTGACATCACAGGTGTGACAGCAGCCTGCACTGATGGTTTCTCCTTGGTCATCACATTGGCCTAGCCAGTAGCCAATGCCACAAAAGGATTCTTCCCTTGGCTATTCATTTGCTCAGTAGCCAAAGGCAAGAAAGGATTACCCTGGCCGCCTGGTTGTACAGTGGTCAGAGCAAGGGCTGCTATGGTACATGTAGGCTCAGCCACTCTCTCAGCACGGACCTCCTCCAGCAGTTTGTGGAGGATCTCATTCTCATCTTTTAGGCTTTGATAGCTAGGGCGATTGTAGTTCTGGTCATTGAATTGGGCATTTGGACTTTTCCAATTGCTTCTGTCTCTGTTCCTGTTATTTTTGTAATTCCAGTCCCCCCCTTGTGTGACTGCTTGTCATCTGAAGGGGTGTCAGTTTTCTGGTTGTTGCCCTCCATAGTGTAGTGGGTAGGGGCATCAGAGGTAGGCTGTACTGTGGACACCTGCACTGCCGGGACTTGTATTGTGGCAGCCTTGTTGGTTATACCAGAAGCAGGGTTGCGGAGGTAGACCTGGTAGGCACGCTCTGTCTTTGTAAAGATGTTCACAAAGGAATCAATATTCAGGTAAACATTAAATTCAACCTTTTCCCGCAAGGCGAGAATCATGTTCCAGATGTACAAATCCTTGTACTCAATCTGGCCTCGGTCTGCAAGTTCTTCTGCAAGGCCTTTGCCAGTGTAGTATGCAAGCCATAACTGTTGGTGGTAGGCCACGAGGCTTTCTTTCGCATTCTGCTTAACCTTGTAGGCCAAGCAAACTCCTACAAAACCCAGGGAGTTACCAGTAATTAGGGCTGCAGCTATGTCATTATAGACAAGAGTATCACAGTTGTATACAGTCTCCTGGAGTTTAGCCTAGAGGGTAGGTTCAATCATCTGTCACAAGACTTGAACCTGGTACTTGGGTTGGAGAGAAAGCTTCTAGCACAGGGAGCACACCTTCTCCAAGTGGCAACTGAGATTGTCAGTTGGGCCCATCTGTCCAATACTTCTAGGCAATTTTCTGGACAGAGTGAATGACTTGTAGGGGGTTGGAAGTATGAGGAATCGTGTTCAACTCAATACGTTCCATGGAGATACGAAGTGCAGCTTCTGCTGCCACATCAGGAACTGCCTTGTATGCATGATCCTGATTGACAGTGTCTGCAAACATTCTGTCAATTTGATCTCGGATGGTACTCCATTGGTCCTCATGTACAGTGATATTACTAATAGCCTCTTGAATTAGGCTGCACACCTCCACTGTGTCCTCCCTGATGAGGGGAGCAAATGGTGGGGTGCCATGGAATACAGGACATCTGTCTGTGTCATGGGGGCCACCATCTTGGTGTTGTACATGGCTTCCGCCATGTTTGTGTAGATGTGGCAACCCAGAGTGCGTACTGATGTGGGTGCCATCTTGTGAATGGCTGGCTGAAGTTACACCATTATGGGGGCTGGACTTGCGTGCGATGTGGCATGCCTCATCATCAAAGTCAGAGTCATCATTGCTGGATGACGTAATCTCAATGGGTGTATACTGAAACCCATTCATGGCCTTAACATGGCCAGCAAGAACCTCCCATTAATGACACAACTTCACCATCTTTTCTCTACGCTTCTTGTGACAAACTCTTGCAGTGCCCTGCTCAATACTTCTCTCAACCTCATGCTGCAACACTCTGTACACGGCACCCAATTCAACATTTTCCCTAAGTTATTTATCTAGCTCACGATTCACTCTCTTATTCTCCTCTCTCAACTCAGCATTCTCCTCTCTCAAACTTTCATTCATATTGCTCAAAATATCATGCAGATATGCTGTTTCTTATCACATTTCAACCATTCACAATCAACTCTCAACATGCAAATTTCACACTCAGTGTCTTGTGCAGTACAGTGCAACAGTCTGTTATTGGCATTGCGAAGAGACTGTGTCTCCTCTGCTAGTTTCAGTTCCTTTTTCTGTATCTCCAATGCCTGCAAGCCCATCTCTTTTTTTAGAGATGCCATTTGCAGTTCAAGGGAGGCACACTTTGCTGTGAGACTCTCAACAGTGGTATATAAAGCTGAAGCCAAAATAACCTTAAGGTTGTATTTTTTGGTTGTTTGTGTGGACTCAGGGTAGTGGTCAGATGTTAGCAGCAATAGTTTGTCAGCAGATTTTGAGTCCAGTGCAAAATCTGTCCATCTGCCATGGGGCTGTGAGGTCGTTTAAGACATTGAGTCTCAGTTCTGTGCACAGATCAGGCATGAAAAATAAGGGGTAGACAAACAAACAAAGAAGCAGTTGAAAAACTGGACAAAATCCTTGGCGCTGTCGCCAACCACTTTCCAATCCCCGGTGGATGAGTGGTGAGGCCATGGTGGTACGCTGTCACTCGCAAAGGGAGTGCAGATGGTCTGGTGTGGGAATGCCATGCACAAGACCAAAATCGCTACCATTGTAAGCATGAGTAGGCCCAAGAAAATGCACTACATTACTCAACATTCAAAAAAATTGAATGGAATTTTCTTTTGTACCCTCCAACCTGTACACAGTCACCAAATGTAACTTGGTAATAAAATTACCTTTCTCAGATTCTTGGTGGAATGGCACAAAGGAAGAGACAACAGACAAGTGGTGCACAAGTAATAAATGTAATTTATTACTGGTAAATAATAATGATACAGGCATACTACCAACAGTGAACATGCACTGGGAGAGCTCCAGTTTCCTTACCTATGTAGGCTGCAGTCTTTAGTCTAGTCTCAGAGAAGCTATGTGCTGCAAAAGGTCTTATACCCTGATAATTACTATAGAAACAGCTAAAGAAGATACATAAAATGTGTATAATTGGCCAGTAACAGGTGGCCTGAGAAACTATCCTAACTAGCATGAGAAGTTGCTTAGCTAGCAGAGATAGCATGAACAATGAGATGTCTGTGTGTCCAAGGTTACTTGCAGCTACAGTGATGCACAAGCAGTAAAGGTGGCAACTGTTGTCTAATGTATGATTATACAATAAAAATATAATGGAAAGCATCTCCCAGGACTAAAGTACATTGATGAAACATAATGAAGAATAATATGCATTAGCAGAATACAGTAGAACACAGATCCTGACACTTCTGCTTATACGATAAGTGTCTCTGCCCTAAGATTAGTACATATACCTACATATGTGTTGCTGTCTGCAAGGTGGGGGTACAATCAGGGCTGCTGGACCATGAATAACAAGACCAACCAGGGGGCTCCTTTGCTAGAGAAACTCCTATTGTGAGTTGTCTGCCTGGATCTCAGAGAACCAAATCTGAGCTGGGAGATGAAAGTACTCACCCAAAACTTTAGCTTTTGATGCTGGGGTTCCCCTGCATTAGTTCTATTTTTGTGGGATAAATGAATCTGCTTTCTCCAGGCACCCTAATTAAGGGATTTATCTCTTTACATGGCTAATATACCTAGGCCCTAAGTAACTACCTAGCTTTGGGTGGGTGGAAGATTGACCTCTTTAAATGATAAATTGGGCTGATAAGGAGTTTAATCATATTAATCATGACCCACACCTTTTTCCACTCAGAGTGTGGTCATCTCACTGTACTTTAACCAAGACTGTCTGCAGAACCAGTCTTAAGGCCATTCCCAAAGATTACTGGGCAGCTGCATCTTGATGTTTGCAAGTACTGAATGAGGCTCTGCCCTAGAGCTTCATTAGGTGGATAAGGATTTAGATATGCCTGGGCAAGGACTGCACAATCACTGAACTGCCTAGAGGAGGACTGTTTAAATATTAAGCTGATCATTTTGATATTCATTTGCAAACTGCTACTCTATTAATTTCCTACATCTGTACCATACAAATTCCTCATTCAGGCCTGCAACCCTACCAACCAACTCTGTGTACACATACAGTTGGAGCACACTTTAGAAATGTTATGATAAATGGTGCACTAGTGGGAGGGATGTTGCCAGGGACTGTGGAGGTATTGTGTGTGTGTGTGTGTGTGTGTGTGTGTGTGTGTGTGTGTGTGTGTGTGTGTGTGTGTGCGTGTGTGTGTTCAGGTAGTCATAGAATTTGAACCTGTTAATTACTTTATTGTTTGCCATTATCCTGCCATACCTACAGTATCATGACAGCAACATTAAACTTTAAAATAACTTCACTGCTGTTGCATTGATAATCCATTGCCTAAACTCAGTAGAAATGCATTTCAAGCAAAATGTCCTATTATGTTGTTGTCCAGGTGACCATGAATTGTTAGCCTATTGCAACTAATTGTTTTCTACAACACTGTTAATGTATTGACATTCACATATTACATTTATAAACAAATAGGGCCTTAAGCATTCATAATTAGAAAACAAAACAGCAAAAAGCAACTCACTGAACATTGAGTTAGCAACTAAATGCAATTAAAGTTTGAAGAACAGTGTACTGCCTGAAACTAATATTAACTTTCAAAATAGTGGACTATTACTTCTTATATCTTATGTATTTTTTCATGTCCATATTGTTAATTAGAAGAGTTTCTACATGGCATTGATTGGTGTGATGTGTGAAACTGTACTCTACCTAGTGGCTGATGTAGCTAGTTCTTTTCCTCCTCAGAGTCATACACTATCAGCCACAGGACTTCACTGTCTGTGACATCACAGCTGTCCAAGAAGAGACACTCACCTGCTGCAAGATCAGTCACTTGTGACGTCACAGTAAGTGAGATCACAATGTTGGTGAGGTAGAAGTGGAATACCACTAGATAGGTTAGCCGCCAGGTAAAGTATTGCTCATTACACCTCCACTAATACTACAAAGCAGAAAACTTTCTAATTAGAAAATGAGGAAAGAAAATACTTTAGAAATAAAAAGTAACAACTGACTACTGACTACTTTTAAAAATTAATAAAAATGCTCTGCCTGCTTGTGTGTTTTGCTACTAGCGCCTTTATTCTGATTGTACTGTATTTGCCTTACTGGTCCCACCAAGTTCAGGTTCCTCCTAATAAAACATTTTCTTATTTGTGTTGCACTTACTGTCTCCATTCACATTACTGAATTGTGTGTTACTAAAGGAATAATGCCTGACAGGGTGGCTGTTATGCTGGGATAACATCCCACCTCGGGTGGTTGGGCCCGAGGCCACCGGCCGTGGGCATCCAACACCCGAGAAGGGATGTTATCCCAGCATAACACCCACCCTGGAGGGCATTATTCCTATTATACAATGGCTTATTGTTTTATAGTTAAAAAAATAATTTTAAAGAATGTTTTTTAGTGTGTAAAAATATTTTTGTTTCTCAAGAGAAAAAAAAAGGCTCAGCAGCAGCATGCTCCATATCCTACAAACAATCAGCAGGGGGTTATGCCAGGATAACATCCCTGCTGTGACAGCCACCTGACCAATCAGAAGCCAGGATTCTTTCTTGCCATTGTATAATATTGTATAGTGTCATTGCAACTGGTTCTAGGTGTACAGTGTCATGTGGAATCAGCTCCCCTGTCCCTGTGGGTGTAAATACTATATTTTCTTGTGGGGCAGTACCCTAGAAGTGCAATGTCAAAGGGTTCCCAACAAGTGGAGCATCCACGCCTCACTGCACCCTTGTTACACAGTTAGAACCCAGGCACCACCCACCCAACGGTCTGCAGACCTGGTCACTTCAAAGTTATGCTCAGCTGAATTAATCACATTGCAGGTGGGGTGGTTATGAATAGGAGGCTCCTCTGGGATCTCAGAGATATTTCTGTAAAGCTGCACCCTGGTGCAGGAACCATGGTGGTGTATGCTGATATCCCCCTCGTGTAAGTATTGAGCAACACCAACTTTAAAATTGGTACCTTGCAGAGCAGACAGACTCAAACTAAGCAGTGCTAATGAAAGCAATATCTAGAGGAGCAGATCATGTACAGCTTTAGAAAGTGTTGTGAGCAGCTGAAGTGCCCAGAAATTTCCTCATCATGTTATAGATGTTTGACCTAGTAGGTCAGATGTCCACTGGCTTAACTATGACAAAATTGCAATCAGAAATTATAGAGTGTACAAGAGCCCACACTCTATGACTGTACTGTACTCAGCCCCACTGCAGATGTTCATATGGGGAAAACAGTTATATAGGTCATAGTGCAAAGCATCAGGTGTACCATCTCACCATCGGCAAATATATCAGCTTGGTTGTAAAAACATGGTCCAGACTTTCTTACCTGGTACCAGGACATAGTTTAATTTACTATTCCACATCCGGTATCCAATTTAGTGCTCAAAAGATTTTTACATACCACCATCAATCACATCATTGCATATGCTCAAATATTGCACCATCCCATGAGAATATGCCTTTCTAAACTCCATTACTTAGGGTCGTTCACAAGGGGAAGGAAGACTTGCACATACATTGTGAATGCACAAACATGCTCACATTTCTTCCATGGCTCATCCTGCATGCACATATATGTGCATGTCTTCCTTCTCCTTGTGAAGCAGCAGCAGGGAAACAACTATGGAGCTCAGTGAAGGAGTGAAGTGGGAATCTGGCGGGTGAACATGTCTGTCTTCAGAACTATATATACTTTTCGCCTGGAATTAACTGACCTCAGAGATTTGTGGGTCCACATGCAGACATTTCCATCACCAATGAGGGATACCCATATGAGGTCTTGTTGGGCAGTGGCTCTCAGGTCACCATAATTTATTGTTCCTTCTTTAGAACATACCTGATACATCTGCCTTTGTTACTTTTTCAAGGATTCACTGTTTGGAGTTTGTGCAGCTCCAGTTGCACCTATGATGGGTACATCATACTGCAGATTGAGTACCCAGAGACCCTTGTGGGAGTTCCATAATGGATTGTGACTATGGTATTGAACTGCCCTAATTCCTAAATTTTGCAAAGCTGCCCGTCTTTATGGTCAACAGCACTAATGTGTTTGGAAGGCTGACGGCCAGCAACCAGTACTACAAAACATTGTCCATCCATTTTACTGTTCATACTACCTACTTGAAGAAGAAGAAGAAGGCTGAAACCCACAGCATGCCAGATTGATTGAAACAAACAAGAAGGATAGGGAGGAGCCACTGAAGGTGCTCAAGGAGCTGGTTGCATGGTATAAGGGACTCCTGAGTACCTCTAAGATATTCAAGACCTGGTAGTTATGATTGAGTGGAGGACTGATGGTGCAGTGAAGAATCCTACCTATTATTATCCTAACCTGTCAGTCAAAAGGATTTCTGTTTGTGTGAAGAATTAAACTACCAAGCAAATGCTCTTGTAGCCTAGGACAACGTTGGCTCACCTTTATGCTACAGACACCCAAGGAAATTATCTCTCAACTTAAGTGGATAAGGAAGTTTGGTTCATCAACTTTGATAAATCCCACAAATCATGTTGAAGTCAGTAGGTCCAGTTTTGAGTTCACACCTATAACTGTACAAAGAATCAGATCACAGGATATTCAACATACTACAGCTCTACTCTCAGTAGGTAGATAGAACATAGAGATGCCCAGGACCACCAAGTGCCATAAAACAGTACTGTGAAAATGGGATGCTGTCACCCCAGCAAATGTGCACTTTACCCATGTGGATGTAGAACCTGCAAATAATACTGTGCATGTCATTGAAGAAGATGAAATGGTTGAACCTTGCTGCTCCAGAAGAGAAGAATAGCTCATCCTGAAACTAACTTATGATACCCTAGGTACCTCCACTAATTTACTTTTGAATGTGGTACATGCTATTAGGATATTGTCATGGTGGGTAGGAATACCATATTTTCTTATAGGGCAGCACCCCACCGCATTGTGTCAAAAGGATCCCTGCAGTTGGGGGTACTGCACCCCACTGCACCCTTGTTATTCATTTAGAACCTAGGTGACAGCTATCCAAAAGCCTACAAACCTAATCAGCTACCACAATGTCCTAGTGATTAAGGCACCCGCCTGTCACCTGATAAACCATAGTTTGATCCCAGGCCTGTGGTCCTAACTGGTACAGCTGGAGAGGAAGGAGCAGTCCAATGGATTCTTGCTCCTCACCAGGGAGGCTGTTCTGTGGTCCCTGGGGAACGTCTATTCTTCGGTGGCCAAGGCAAATACAAAGTTGTTCCATGTGGATGCAGGCTTAGTTACACCTCTGCTTAGGATGTCAAGTCTCACACAGGGAGCCCATTGATGGAAGGGTGCACAGGTGCTGACACCAGACCCTACCCTGACTTCATTCCCCAGTTACAGCACCATGAGGTGGACCCACTGTAATAACAAGTGCATACTCTCGGTCACTGGGTTTTCTTCCCATGGTTTACATCATTCAGTGCACAGGATGAGGGGGTAATGGCAAGAAGATTGGGCAGTATTTTGTGGCTGGTCAATGTAGTAGCATTCCATCACATGGGAAACTGACCCTAGCATATCTGAGACTGCACAAACTGGGACCAGGGTGTACTGGTTTGGTCATGGAAGGTTTCCTGAAAGGGCATGTACACTGATAAAGAGTTAGGGTGGACTAGAGGAGAGAACAGTGAAATGACTAAAAATAAAGCAATACATAGAGAATGATGCCTGTACAGGTGTGTGTTAGGAGGATTTTTCACTCACCCAAGGTGTGTGACAATCCATAAACCCTAAGAGTAAAGCTTGGAGGGGTTTATCAGATTATCGCACACTGAGGGTGTGTGAGAAATGCTCATCAAATAAACTTTACACAGGCATTATTTTTTATAATAACTGGTGCAAAGTTTCAACAGAGAGAAAACTGTAAACTGTATTCATGCAAGCGAGTGTGTCTGAGCAGCTGCCATGCTCGCACAAATACAATGGAGAGCATGAGGAGGAAATTGCCATAATAACCAGCTATTGAGTTATTATGGAATTCAATGGGTTATTATAGTGTTTTATCAGAAGTGGAATTCCAGTCATTATGGGGGTCACCAGTTATTATTAAACTATATATATATATACAGTACCCAGATGCATTATTCACCTTGTTGTTGTTTACGGTCCTATCCTGGAGTAGGATGTGCTCGCTTTGGGCCATTCCTTTTGGGAACTTTGAGGTCAATCACAAGACAGGCAAGGGAGGTAGCTGCAGGTTTGGCCTAAAAGATAAAATATAGACTGTTGTACTTAGGAGCGCAAAGGGAAAGGATCTGTGAGAGTTGTATTTGGATCAGATGTTATAGTAGAAAGGCTAAAAGAGTCAGACTGAGAATCAGAGGGATGTGGCGATACAGTGCAAAGTTTGAAAAAAACTGAATTTAACAGAAAAAGCTTTTGGTACTGCTGAAAAAGTCCCCTTGTTTCTTTCCGAGTGTGACTGAAGCATGCAGTTTTCTTTTTTTTTTTGATTGCCGCACCTTGCTGAATTCCTGGCATGGACATTACTGATTTTCACTTAAAAGCTGACTTAATGAGTTTAGAATAGATAATAGCTAAGGCACAGCAATGGATGCTGACAAATGTTGACTCCCCCAATCCCACAAGATTGATTGGTTTTAGGCCCAGGACGTTTTTGGACAGGCTTGGAATAGGGCTGATGGTGAGTCTGACACAGACTGCAGCTCTGAGGATGATGACTTACCATATACTGTAGTGCAACACATTCCAATGCATATCAAAGTCTGTTGTCCCAGCAATGATGGAGTTGACTCTTGCTAAATTAAGTTATCAACCACTTAAGAGATGCAACTGAAAACAACATCTGACCTGAAGAAAGACTGTAAGCAGTTTTAATGAGCTAAACACTATGTGTGGCTCTTTGTCTTTTGAGGGCATATGCCTTCCCCACCTGAACAAACTGACACAACAACGGGCTTTGGAGAAATGGCCACAGCCATGTGTTTATTGATAAAACCAATTATCCATATATACAAATGCTTCAGCGTGCTGTGCGTAGCTAGGTAGCCTTGGAAGGAGTCTAGCTCCCCATGGAGCACTAGATCATTGATGGTCAACCCTCCCTCCCAGGAGAGGGCTGCCTTACCATCAACCCAGACCCCACAAGGACAACAGCCTCCGGGGCATGAGGAATGGCTCTGTGACTGGCTATGGCTAGCTTCTCCCCTGTCAGAGGATCTGCCATGCCGTGGGACACTGCCCAAAGAGGGTACCCTCTGGACTCCATCCATCAGGCCCACCCTCCTGTCAGCCTGAGGGAGATCTGGCTGGTCAAGACACATGATCCCCTCTTACCCCCTTCACAGTGTTCCAAGACTACTAAGCAGCCACAAGGGGAGTTCTACCACTCACCCCCCACAAGCACCTCACTCCAATACTCTCACCACTGCCCGTTTTATGTCATCCAAAAACAAGTCTAATCCTTTCTCTGATATATGTACCCAATCTCTGCTATACAGGTCAGGCTTTTTCACAGACACTCCCAAGTGCGATGCTATGGACCCCCCCAAGGAGTCCATGATTGGTCTCATGGCCGCATTCTGCAGCCGGCGCACCTTCTCTATTGCCCTAATGTTCCGGGCTTGCCACCACTGCTGTCGCTGCACCATATCGGACCAAAATATATGCACCTGAGGCCACCATTGCTTCACTCTTGCCAGGTCCTGCCTGACCATCTCCTTAAGCTCCCTCGCACACATAACCCCTAAATCATTTCCCCCAAATGAAGGACTAAAACATCTGGTTTCCACCTCTCCTGGGCTTTTGCTTGCAGTGTTGTGATTAACTCATTCCATCGCATCCTGCGCTGCCCCAACCAATGCACCTCTGCTCTCTTGGGTGCCAGGAACAGGTTTTCTACTCCAGGATACTACCTCACCCTGCAGGCTGCCCAATGGATGTATGAGTGGCCACAAATCCAGATCTGCTCTGCTCGGGCCACAACACCTGTCGAAACAAAGCAAAAGAGAGTTATTACATGTGTGGCCTTATGTATCTTTCAAAAGCCTGTGACTTCCATCTACCCAACGCCTGTTTTGTCCCATCTGCTAAGCCCTCTGCCCTGGCATGTGATGCTACTCCAGTACTAACGGAGTGCATGTTGTAGTGTTCTGCCAGGATGCCCAGCTGTCGCAAGGTCTTTTGCAACACATGCCTAAACTGGTACACTGTTAGGGGGCCATCCCCTCCGTGACGGAAGAAAGCCCCCCCATTGCCAAGAGCTGAGTTATATAATCCTGTACCCATGCTCCCACATCCCACTGGAGCCCATGGGGCACCACTAATCATCACCACCACCCACGGGCAAGCTGGTCAGTCTTGATTTTCTGGATGCAGACAAAGACTCCAGACCCTGTGACCTCCACGTCCGCCTCTGCCAGTGCTACTGGTCTCCCAGTAGCCTTGCTGGGCTGCACGAGCTCAGACTCCCGGAATGCCCCACAAAATGCTACCAAGTACGCTGTCCAGAACAGCCTTGTCTCATCAGGGGATGAGCATACCTTAGGCAACTTGTCCCAGATCTGCTTGAATATGGCAGGGCTGATAGGATGTTGTCTGTACCCCTCAGGGGTTACCCGTGCCCAACCTCCCAGAATCTTCTGAGGGGCAAATGCCCTTGTAGAGTCTGAGAAGCCTCTGACTTTCTGGAACCAGGCAGTGCCAGCAATGTGCTGTTCAACTGTTGCCCAGGTGACTCCTGCACGTTTTTTGATCAGTACTTATTCACACAGCTGTGCAACTGGGATCGGCCATGTCGTTGCCCATCCTTGTGCGTAGTGCACTTCCAGAAAACAGTTGACTCCCCTCTGGTACACTATATGTGTCCTAGGTGCAAGGGCCTTCTCAATCAGCTCCCAGGCCTCTGGGTTATCAACTCCCATAGGAAGTGCGGGACTTCCCCAGGCTGTTGGTCTGCTGCTGGTGCCAATTCTCGGAACCTCTGCCACTGTAAACATGAAAGACTGTCAGCGATGCCATTTTCAGTACCTGGTACATGCACTGCCTTAAAGGTAATATTCAACATCAGACACTTCAGGACAAACACGCGCATGAGGTTGCCCATCAGGCCCTTGCCCCCCCCCAACTATTTGTTTATGGCATACACCAATCCGGAGTTGTCCGACCTGAATGTGATGTGCTTGTCCCACAGCACATCTCCCCAAACCACCAATGCCATGACAATGGGGAAAAATTCCATCACCATTATCTGCCTAGTGATACCTTGTCTGATCCACTCTGAAGGCCACTGCCCTGCACACCATTTCCCTTGCAAGTAAGCCCCGAAACTTAAGCCCCCACAAGGCATCTGTAAAGAGTTCCAATTCTTCACTGGACACCAGAACTGGCCACATAGACACCTCATTGAAGCATTGCAGAAAGGTCTGCCAAATGTCTAGGTCCACCTGCATTGCCGCTGTGACCCAGATTCTATGGAGTGGTTTTGTACAGCCCGCCCCAACGCCTGCCAGGAGCCTCATGAATGTCCTGCTCATGGGCATTACCCAGCAGGTGAAATTGAGATGGCCCACTAGTTGCTGGAGCTCCCGTAATGTGACTTTCTGCACCCTCATCACTGCATCCAGCCGGGTGCGTAAGGCCGCCAGCTTGTCTTGGGGGAGCCGGAACACTTGCTCCCTCATGTCGATCTCGATCCCCAGGAAGGAAAGCCTTATGCATGGCCCCTCCATCTTGTCCTGGGTCAATGATACACCCAGCTCGGTGCACACCTTGTGGAATGCCACCATGATATGCGTGCATTGCCCTGAGCCGGCCCTCCCCACAAACAGAAAGTCATCCAAATAATGAACCATGTGTTTAACTTTGGCTTTCTGTGCCTTGGTCCAATGCAGAAATGTGCTGAATTGCTCAAAAACCGCACATGCCACCGCACACTCCATGGGCATGCAGTTGTCCATATAGTAGTACCCATCAAATTTCATGCCCAGCAGCTTCCTATCTGCTGGGAACACCAGCAACAGGCAGAATGCGATTATATATCAGCCTTCCCCAGCAATGCTCCCTGGCCTGCCTGACGCACCACCTCCACTGCCCTGTCGAACGACATGTAATACACCGCGGTGTCAACTGGGTCGATGTAGGCGTTGACTGAATCCCCTTTGGGCTATGACAGGTGGTTTATCATTCAGAACTCACTTGGCACCTTTTTGGGGACTAGGCCAATGGGTGAAACCCTGAACCATGGGCAAGGGGGAGAGGAGAAGGGGCCACTGATCTGACCCACAGCCAGCTCCTTCTGTAGCTTGCCCAGCATGACCTCTGGTCGCTCCTTGGCAGAACGCAGGTTGTCAGCCTCGTATGCCCTCCTTGAGCCTTGGTAAGGTATTCAGAACCCCTCCCTGAAACCTTCTGCCAAAGAGCAAGTGGCCACACTGTCTGGGTAGTTGACCAACCACCCTTCAATATTTCCAGCCTTGACCAGTGTTGGCAGCCTTTGTCCCTCCCTTCTGAAAGGGACGAAAATTGTTTGCCTTTCCTGCCCCCACCTCTGTCACTTTCTCACACTATTGAAATGAGTGTGGGTTCCCGCATGCCATACACTCATGCTTGTATTTACAATGCTCGGTCTTGCATGACCCCTGGTTGTAGTTGAAACAACACCCTTTTCTACACCCCCTTTTCCCCCATTACTCCATTGATAACCTTTCTTCGGTGACGGGGGGCATCTTACCAGGAAACTACTGTCTGTGTGTTGAACCCCTCTCCCCAAATCAATCGTCCACAGCAGCGGGAGGTCCAAAACTGCCCACGATCATGCCGTGTCCATCTGTTTTCTCCTCCAATACTCCTCATCATATTCTAACCACCCCCCACCTGGCTTACTAGCGTGCATGGTCCTAATTCTATTAAAGTAGACCCACAACCCATCAGCTTTCCCCGGGCTGTCCTGGGTAAGGATCCCTTTGTAAATTGTGAACCTTGTGGCACAGTTCTCCAACGTCCACCGCACAGTTGCTTTTCACTTCTGTTCAACCCCATCATCCCCCTCCTTGTCTTTTTTCTCTTTTTCCAGCTCTTTTGGCTGGTTCAGAAGAGCAAAGATGTCAATATATTCTCTGTTGATTATCTGTTGCCTCACCTTGTCCGGCAAGTGAGACCCAATGGGCTCCACCAGGGATAAAAAGCTCACTGACCCTTGCTGCTCTGGCATCAGTGGTTTTGCCACTGTTGTTCCTGCTCCAGCATCCCCGATCCCTGCTATGGCCGGAGCCACCTGGACCACTCCTGGCCGAGCCCTACTCGGGTCTGCCAGTAATTCCAGCAGCTGGTCAAGCTTCAGCTTCACACCTGGTTGACCCGGGTTGCCTGCTGGGGGCCACATGCTAGGCTCCCCCCATCCTTATTGTTTTTATTGTAATCATATTATTATTGTCATTCTATGTTATATGTATGCATTGTAATTGTGTATTTGTACAGCGCTTTGACTTTGAAAAGCGCTTAAAAAATAAATTTTACTTACTTACTTACTTTTTTTACTTACTTACTTGGGGTATCACCATGGCCATACCCCTGAGCCCATCCACTTGCTGGCTGACCCAACCCCCGAGGGCTGTCTGCTGTGGGGCCCATGGCCCATTACTCATACTTCCTGCTGAGGAGTAGTTTTTGGCAGGATGGGTTGACCATGCCCCAATTGCTCAAGAGTTCGAAAGCTCACCTTCAGCTGTGCAGGCTGGCCCTCTGGGAGGCACCCCAGCAGACCCAGACTTATAGGTGCTGATGCCTCAGTTTCAAGCCTGTGTCCTGCCAGCACCTTTTCCATGGCCTTCCACTCTCTGCCCCATTTTGGCTGATGCCCCCTGCTCCTTTTGGGGGCACCCCACTCCTAAGTAGAGCCCTCAGCTCCTCAGCTGAGAGCTGATCTAATTCTGGGATACCCATTACTTGGTCAACTGCTACTTGATCGACCCTCTTCCTTTGTGTTTTCTTCTGAGGAGGAGGGTGCACCAGTATCTCATCTGGACTGGGCATCAGCTTCTCTGGCTCTTGCCCTGATGTGCCCTGCACCCCTGCTGGAGTCACATGTTCAGCCGGCAGGGTCAGTGGTGCCAGGTTAACCAGCTGCTTCCCCAGGTTGGTCTCTTCTGGGTTCTTGGGCTCTGGTTGGGGCAGCAGCCCCAAAGGACCTGCACCCCCCTTCACCCTGCTCCCTGAACAGCACCTCCCACCATGCCTTGCCCTTGCCCGATATGAGGGTGGCCAGCTGCTGTTCCAGGTCTCCACTCCTCTTTGTAATATACTGTTCACACTCTGTAATCCAAACAAAATCACGGCCACTCTCCCCTTGCTGGTGCTTAAGCATCTGCTGCTGCACTCAACATGAGTCATTGACCGTGGGACATTTTCATACCTTTGCTTCTTTAATAACTTTTTTTTAAACCCACTATGCCTGTTCTCCTGGCAACCTAAGAGTCCCATAATGAAGTTTGTTGGTCAGGCCTATGCATTATGCCAGAAGGGACTGTGTAAAACCTCAATTTTTATCTTAGCAGACCATAAGACTCACAATACACGATATAAACACCCATTTAACATATAGTGTTTCTAAACACACTAAAACCTAATGAGCAATCTATTAAGTGTAATAATAACTTGCAGCTTAAGCTATGAGTACAGGTTGAATTACTCTGATGAGTGGCCCAAGAGTCCACAAAATCCTCTACAGCAAATACCCCTTGATAACCCTTTCTTTCCTGCGGTTAAGTGACTTGCTCAAAGTCACACAGTATGCAAGCGGAAGTTGTGAGGATCAAACCCAGGTCTGGTTTGCTGGATGCACCAAGCCCATTCACAGCTCATTACTCTAACCTCAAGGCTGTACTGCCAGCCCTTCTGGCCCTGGTGCCTCTGGTCCACTACAGGGTGGCTAACCTGGCACAGAATGGGAATCTCTGAAAAGGCTCGGGTGATAGGACAAGGGTCCTGCTCCCAGTCACACCCTATGCAAATGAAGGTAGTGGGACCCAATCCCCAGTATACTGCATGCCCAAGTTCCACGGAGGAGAAGCAAGCAAAAGGGTGTTTTTTTTTGCATCTACCATTAAACTCTGAGAAACCCCTAAGTCTGCACCCAGCAACTACCCATAACACCAATTTCCCCACCTCTAGGCTGCAGCCAGCACATGAATTGCTTGATTCTAAAATTGTTAGTCCAGTGAAGTTTTACCCTAAATATTTCACAATAAACAACTTGCTTTCTTCTTACAGTTGGCCAGCTGGAGGGGCCTGCAAGGTATCCCAGACCTAGGTGCTAGGCCTGATCCCCCACTAGGCCATGCGGCCTACAGGCCCAATCCAAGCCCTCACCTCTTGTTTGCTGTTGGTGTAATGACAATAAAATACCTTAACTAAATTACCTTAAATTGATAAGAAACACTAGAAACAGCTAAAAAACTACAACACAGTCCTAATTCTGATTATTTAGATAAACTGCCCTGATGAGATTCTAGTCTCTTCTACTACTTTCCCAGCTGGGAGTTCTTTTTGTTATATGCATCAAAACTACAGAAATCATTTAATACTAGTATTGACCTTCTTCATCAGCCAGAGTTAACTGTGTCCATAACTTTTAACACAGAATCACAATTTTTAACATAGGTGGAGGCTTTTTTTATATATATATATTTTACCTTCTGTAGCTTTCAGTAGCGGTATGTGTAATGATCACAAACTTTAGTGCTGTATGTAAATGTTAAATTCTTTTGACTTTCAAATACCTCAGAACAACGATTTGCTTCTTTCTTCCAGCTAAGCTGCTGGAGGGGCCTACAAGGTATCTCAGACCTAGGACAAAGCCTAGTCTCCCCCCTACCCATGCAGCTGCAGGCCCTTCCCCAGCCCTTACCTCTAGTTTGCTGATCCTGACTAGCAAACTACAACACATAGTCTTAATTCTGATTATTTAGAGAAAACAAGTGTGTTGCATTGATTGAGATTACATATTGTCCTGCAATCAATCATGTTTCAGTCAGAAGTGTCCCACTTTGGGCTTCCTAAAAGGTGGCAACCCTGTTTATGAATACTACAGAGGACAGCAGGAATGAGTAAGCTGCTAAATTACCTCATTGCCCAGCATCAATACAGTTTGTTACACTGCCCTAAACCAACAAGGTGGAAGCCACCAGCTCCAACATGCCTACCTTCGGCCATGTGGCCTCTAGGCCCCAGACAAAGCCTTACCTCTGGTGCAGTTGGTGTGTGCTGATCCTAATTTCCTTATTCTGCATATGACCTGGGACAAGGAGGAATGAGGGAGAATTCCTCCTGTGCAGCCCTTCTTAAGGGGCCTGGCTCCTCCCTGTTCCTGGCCACAAGCTCCCTCCCCACTGGGAACCCTATCCCCCCCAGCCCCTTCTAGGTGGTCCTACCTGGGTCCCTTTTGTCATTCAGGTGTCTCCAGCCCTGCCCCCAGAAAAAGCCCTGCATGCTGCGATACCTTGCAGGCTCCTCCATTAGCTCACATAGTTGCTGTTATTGTGTAGATAGTTGAGTGAAACATCCAAAAGGCAATTTTACTAGATGGCCTTGCCAGAAACAAATAAACTGGTATACTCTCTGAATGCTTTCATGGAGGTTACTATTAAGGATAGTGTAGCTCTTGCTAAAAAACTGAAAACGGTTAATGGAAAAAGAATGTCTGAGTTTTAGGTTTGCCAGTGGACTTTGGCCTAGATGGGATGGTGAAGGGTTTTGTGTCTTTGTTGAGACTAGCACTGCATGGTAATTTGATAACTTTATAGTATATACAGTAGTGCAGTGCTGTGTGTAGAAATCCATACACTTCTAGATACTGCACTTTACTAAATATATTATAATAATATATTGGACTATATTTGGACTTTACTAAAATCACTGGAGAACCCAATTACAGAATTCCCCAAGATCCAAATAGAGAAAGGAGTTTTACAGAATGGCAAAAAATCTACCAATATCCTTAACAATTACTTAATAAACCTTTCAGACATTTCAGGGCTACAAGAAAGTGAAAAAAAAAAATAGATCCACTGGAATATAAATGGGACAATAAAGCTCCACAATTTAGATTTAAATATGTCACATGTATAGAAACAAAAGAAATAATAAGGGAATTAAATATAAATAAAGCTTCAGGGAAAGATGGAATAGAGATAAGATTTTTAAAGGATGGTATAAATATTATTTCACCGATTTTAACTGTAAGCTCCTCTTGCAGAAGAGGCTTATGCTCCCATTTAGGAACCCCTTTCCCCCCTCCTACCTGATCAAAGCAACAGAACTAAAGGGTAAACAGGGAGCAGAGGAGGCACTGTGGTTCACCCTGGAGACTGGAAATGGCTCCACAATCCGCACAGGGGTTGTATACAGACCCCCGTCGCAGGGTGAGGAAATGGACAAGGAAATGACAGAAGGCATTCTTGGGATGGCAGAGAAAGAGGAGATATTGCTGATGGGGGACCTGAATATGCCAGATGTGGACTGGAGCACCTTTGCTGCAGCCACATCCAAGAGCAGGCCATTCTCGATGACCTACAGGGAGCATGCCTCAGACAGCTAGCTTTGGAACCCACTTGAAAGAGAGCAATCTTAGACCTGGTACTTTTAAATGGGGACAGAGAGAGGATCTCTGATCTTGAAGTGGGTAGCCATCTGGAAACAAATGACCACCAAACAGTGTGGTTCATGATAAACTTAGCTGTAGAGTCAAACCACACAAAAGTGAAGGTACTGGACTTCAGGAGGGCTGATTTTATCAAAATGGGAGAGTGCCTCAGAAAAGCACTAGCAAACAGGCAAGAAGGTGGGGTGGAGCAACAATGGGAAAACATCAAAACCGCCATCACAAAGGCAACAAGTCTTTGTGTGAAGCAAATAAACAAATCAAAATGAAAGAAAAAAACACTATCATTCTCAAAAGAAGTGGCGGGGAAGGTAAGGGAGAAAAAGATAGCATTCAGGAAGTACTGTATAAGGAAACACAGAAGGAGCAAGACAGAGAACTGTACCAGTTAAAGCAGAAGGAAGCGGGTAAGGCAGTCAGAATAGCAAAGGCCCAAACCAAGGAAAAGATAGCCAACTCAGTTAAGAAGGGGGATAAAACCTTTTATAGGTATATTAGGGAGCAAAGAAAGACTAAGGCAGGGATCCTGAGGCTGAACAAAGAGGAAGGTGATTGGGCAGAAAGTGACAGTGAAAAAGCAGGGATACTGAACGAATACATCTGCTCAGTATTCACAATGGGAAAGCAGGGGGAAATACCTAATCTGGTCAATAGAAGCACTCAGGATAGGGGGTTGATATTAGTCCTTTCACAGAAGAAAGGGTTCTGAAAGAACTCTTAAAACTGAAGGTGGATAAAGCAATGGGGCCTGATGGGATTCACCCCAGAATTCTAAAAGAACTAAGGGAAGAACTAGTAACACCACTGACTACCCTTTTTAACAAATCATGGGAGGATGGTGTGATACATGAGGACTAGAGGAGGGTGGATGTGATTCCCCTTCACAAAAGTGGGAGCAAGACAGAGGCAGGAAACTACAGGCCTGTCAGTTTGACCTCAGTGGTAGGGAAAATGATGGAATCACTACTGTAGGAAGGAATTGTTGAGTACCTAGAGGCCAGTGGGGCACAGGACACAAGGCAGCATGGATTCACATCGGGAAGGTCATGTCAGACAAATCTAATTGATTTCTTTGACTGGATGACCAAAGCAGTAGACTTGGGAGGGGCTGTGGACATGGCCTACCTAGACTTTAGCAAGGCATTTGACACAGTCCTGCACAAAAGATTAATAAACAAATTAGCCAGCCTGGGAGTGGGTCCCAGGGTGGTAGCCTGGGTAAAACACTGGTTGGACAACAGGACGCAGAGGGCAATAGTAAATGTAGTCCACAGTGAAAAAAGGATTACTAGTGGAGTGCCGCAGGGTTCAGTACTCGGGCCGGTCCTTTTTAACGTCTTTATAAGTGACATTACAGAGGGACTGGAAGGGAAAGTATGTCTCTTTGCAGATGACACAAAGATCTGCAACAGGGTTGATAGACAAGGTGGGGTGGAAAGGATGAAAAGGGACTTCGCAAGGTTGGAGGAATGGTCAAATATATGGCAGCTTAGACTCAATGCAATGAAGTGCAAAGTAATGCACCTGGGAAACAAAAACCCAGGAGAAGAGTACACAATGGGGGATGAGATACTGACAACAACAAAAATGGAAAGGGACCTGGGGTTAGTCATATCAGATGACCTAAAGGTGGGCCAGCAATGTGACACGGCAGTAAGGAGGCCTGTGGGGATACTGGGATGCACAGAAAGAGGCATCACCAGGAGAAAAACAGGAAGTTCTTGGCCCTCTGTACAGACAGTTGGTAAGATCACATCTGGAGTACTGTGTACAGTTCTGGAGACCCCATCTCCACAAAGACATAGACAGGGTGGAGGCTGTCCAGAGGAGGGCAACCAAAATGAAGCAGGGTCTGCATCAGAAGACATATGAAGAAAGACTAAAGGAACTAAAGATGTATAGCCTCGAGGAAAGGAGGGAGAGGGGGGACATGATAGAAACTTTCAAATACCTCAAGGGAATCAACAAAGTCCAAGAGGGTAACATCTTTCAGAAAAAGAGATGTGCAAAAACAAGGGGGCACAATATGAAGATAGAGGGGGACGGCTCAGAGGTAATGTGAGGAAGTATTTCTTCAGAGAGGGGGTTGTGGATACATGGAACAGCCTTCCTGAGGAGGTCGTAGAGTCAAAAACAGTGGGGGAATTCAAGAATGCATGGGACAGACATAAGGAAATTCTAGTGGTGGGTAGGAGGAAGTAGGCTATTGGTTAACTAGGATCTGCAGCTTATCCATTAGGTGGGAAAATGGGCAAATTCTATGTTTCTATGTTTACCCCCACCGAACTTGGGAATTCATTAGTGCTCTGAGGGTAAATACCTGCTGGACGCCTCAAGGTGGCAGCAGATGGCAGGTTAGGGAAGGTATATAAGGCTGGAGAGAGGAGATTTTGGGGCCTTTTCCAACTTGGGTGTTAGGCCTGGGGCTGGAGGTGGCAACTGAAGGAGCAGAGTAGGCAGGCAGGAATGGAGCTCGGTGGTCCGGGAGGGCCTGTGGGGGGAACCCCCCGTTAGTGGCAGATAGGGATGGTCTCTGCAGTGACATGGCATTGAGGAGCAGGGGAGGAAGCTCCATGGGGAGGATGGTCAGCCAGGTGCCTACATCATTGGGGTAATGGAGGTGCAGGTGGTAGCAGGATGCCAGGATAGGAAGGAGCCCAATAGATCCCATGGAGTAATGGCTCAGGCCACCAGGGCTGTGGGGACAGTGGCAGGGTCTCCACGGGGGGATGCTGGTGGCAGTGGTTCTCTCCCATATCCAGAGTGGCAGGGTGGCCTGAGAGTAGAGTGAGCCAGGGTCCCTTCATTCACATCAGGAAACCTGCGTGGAGTGGCAGGTCCTGAGGCACCGGCATTTAAAGGGCCGGGTGGATCACAAGTCTTAGGAAAGGCCTTGGGGTGTGCCTCTGGCAGGAGCTTACCGCAAGCTCAGGATGAGTTAACAGGGATGTGGGCTGGGGGCTGTGTACCATTGAATGGTTATCTGGGAACACAGAAAGGATTTTGGGTGCCATCTGTAGAAGACTGGGCTGCTCGGGGGGCCTGAGCAGTGATAGGGAGCAGGGCCCTCCTGTGGCAGGGTAGCCCAATTAAGGTAGTTAAGGCACTGGGTAGGGCTCGATTTAAGGGCTACTGCACCAGTAGAGAGCAGAGAGAGAGAGAGAGAGAGCGAGCTGAGCCATTGGTGTGGGGACTGGTGGCAGGTACAGGTTCCATGTAAAGTGAGAGATATTGAGTTACAGGACCTTGGTCAGGGAGGAAAAATCCTGGTACCCCTCAAGATGTGGGTCAAGGTCCAGTGGCCAGGTGGGGAAGCAGAATGCTTTTCTGCACTGGTATAGGGCAGACAACCAGTGCCAGACCAGACAGAGATTGAGGAGAATGGGTAACCCAGAACAGGAAAAGAGAGAGAGAGATTTGGCTTACCAGCAGTAGTAAGCCTGTAGCCTGTGGGTCTTTTCCAAGTAGGGAGGTTCCTTGGGTAAATCATCCAAGACATCAGAGTGAAGGAACCCTGCTTGTGCTGCTCAAAATGTCCAGCCTGGGTAAATTATAAAAAGTTCAGATAACCCCATGGAGTTGCTTTATTTATCCGGTGAAAGATGGGACCCCAGCATTCCTGGAATCATTTGGGGTGCAGGAGCTAAAATAAAAAAGCTAGTTGGGAAGAAAATGAGTACTGATTCTTTCTTTACTTAAGTAGGAAGGGGGACAAATGAAATGAAAACTCTCCCCCCTTGTGTCTAATTTATTTCATAAGTTGTATTCCAGAAGGTGCCAATCATGCTGCATCGGGATTGTGGGGCTTTGGGGCTCAGAAGAGACAGGAGGTTGCAGTTTGGAGATCCAGTGCTGGTGGTCAGCATTCGGGGTAATTCCAGGTTTGGAGATGAGATTGAGAGTGCACATGAGCATGAAGATGTTTAGAGGAAGGACAGCCATCCTTCCTATCTTATTTGGTGATGCACTGGCTCATGTGCTTGCACTTGTTGTAGTGCTCTCCCATGTCCCCTGGACCATCAGCGATGATAAGTTATGCTCCTAGATGAGAGGGATGGGGGGTTACACATGGGAGCTCATCTGGGATGTTCTCTGTACCCCAAAACTCTGCCAGACCTCAAGCCCTTAGGTCCAATGTGTTGCCAGGCTTCCTGGCAATCTGGACCTACCATGCTATCATCAAGACACTGCCCTCGTATATCTCGGACTACCTCCCTATTTGTACCCCTGGTTCATATGCGCTAAGAAAAAAATCTACCTATATCACTCTTGTTGTTCCCAAAGTCAAAACTCATTTTGGCAAATTTTCCATTGGCTACTCCCTTTCTACCCTATGGAACAAGCTCCAAAAAGTACTACAAATTGCCTCTTCACTTTCCTTGGCTACTTTCAAAACCCTACTGCCAGGTCAGCCACATAAAATTGTAAATGTGCATCATTAAACCTCTATGCTAACACTCTTTCTTCCTTCCCCTACCTATGTCTACAAGTCAGGACTGTTACAGAAAATTATCAGTGTGCTTCACAAAATGTCCACTGGTCAAAACTGCTACAGAAAATTATAAGTGTGCTTCATAAAACCCCTATGCAATCACCTTTCATTTATTCCCTACCTCAGGTCCACACCACTATGATTTCTCACTGCCTTTTACTTCCCTTATAAGTGATCCAGCATACCTACTTTTTCTGCCACACATATTTACAGTGCCTCAGATGGCTATTGCCCTGGACTCTTACTCTTGGATCTAGATCTGTTTTTCAACATTCAGAGGTGACCTTATCTTCTTGCAGACCTTTGACCTATTGGCCTTGGCTTGACATCCTGCCAGTTAGTTTTTAACACTATCAGTATAGACTGGTACAGCTAGCTATTACTTTAAACCAATTTGTGTTTATCTTAACCAATCTAGCCAATAGAATGTCTATCGTATTCTGTTTTTTGCACTTTGCTTCAACACATCTGTATATATCCTAACTATTTTGTATAAACAGCCAATTGTATATTGTAAATGTTTGGAATATCTACTCTATGAGGATGTGTTGTTGTATACTCCAATGTTATTCTGTCTCATATGTAATTATTACCAGGTCCATCTTGTAAATGAGTTCTTCTCAATGATGTTTCGCCTGGCTAAATAAAGATTGATTGAATGATTGATTGATTGGCCTGGTTGAGCCCTGTTGCACAGAGAAAAAAAAAATTAGTTGTGGGGTAGGCCTGAATCAGAAGTAGGCCTCAGTATACTTGGTGTGGTGTGCATGCATGACCAACTGGCCACGTGATCCTTAGGCAGACTCTGACTGAATGATGGCAGAAGAGATGCTACAGCAGCTGCAGAAGAAGCACCATCTTGGGAAAAAAGATCCGAGGGAGCACAGCCAAGAGGGAAAAGAAAGAGAGTCAGTGAACAGAACAGTGAGAATGAGATATTGCGCACTCACACCAAAGCAAATGGACGGTACCACCAAGAAAAAGGAAAGATAAGTAAGTGGGTTCCTTATTGTGGGTACTGGGAGGCATAGCAGAAAGACTTGAGCAGACAGCCCCATGGATTGGCATGGATAGTGTCTAACAAGGATGAGGTTTGAGCAGAGGTGACCCCCAGTAGGAACTGTGACGCTCTGCCCTCTGCTTATGGTTATGTGTATATTTTTATTATAAATAAATGGTATGTGATGGTCTGCCTAAGACACTCCAGTCAGTAAGTAAGCTTGACCTTTGACCTCAGGTGTCAGTGTGACTAGAGCAGCAGGATGTGAGAAAAAGACGGGAAACCACTAATTAAGACATCCTTCTAAAGGGACAGTTTATTACCCCTTATAACCTGCTCCTGCTTTTGAAGTTGGTTCCCATGTATGCATTTTATGACATAACAGGAAGGAAAGAGAAGTCATTTGACTGATTCTCTTGATTTTCTCACCTAGAAGGGGACTAGTGACAGGTGTAGGTTTATAAGCCATCAGAGGAACATGCTTGCAAAGACTGTCACCCATCTTTTTTTTTTTATTGGTAACTACTCATTCCAGCCAGCAGAAGAATAATATCCTTTTTGGATATCCCTAGTCAGATTACAGAGTCATCACAGATCTAACTATGAACTGATAGGTGACATCACCAGGAGGTGCAGAAAATTGACTTTTGAACATTGCTTGCAAGAGAAGTTTGTGCAGAACGACTCCCTGAAAATCAAAGACACACTTAGTCTGTGGACTGGTAGAAGAAGAAGAAGAAGAAGAATCAGAATTTATATAGCACTTTTCATACACAGTGTATCTCAAAGCGCTTTACATGCAATGCTAGACTAGTAGTGAAGTGACTGAATGTGTAGTGGCGGCCATATCGCACATCATCACTCACACACTGCCTGGATAATTGCATGAACCAGTTTATGGGAAGGGGAATGTTGGCCAGGACACTGGGAATCTCCTCTACTCTTTGCAAAGAGTTGCCTGGGTTCTTTTACTTCCACCTGGACACCCACCAGGACAACACCAGGATGGGCAGAAGGGACCTCGGTTTAACATCTCATCCAAAGGACAGCACACCCCAGCAGTATAGCACCCCGAAATGCTGCACTCGGATGCCAGTGATTTTTAGGTGCAAGTCCAATCCCGGCGTGGGACAAGAACCCACGACCTTCTGGTCCAGAGGCGTATGTGCTACCAACTGAGCCATGCTGACACCTGCTAACCAGGCACTTTAGACAGATAATTCATCTGGAACTTTTAAGTGTTTGTGATAGTCATATTTGTGTTCTGTAACTTTCCATTTATTTTATGTGACTGTAAGTTATTGATGTATTTGTTCTGTGTTTGATATTTAACCTATTTTACAATTTTTAGTAAATAATATTTTCCTTGAAATACTGCCGGTGTTTCTTAGTTTTCTTTTGCATGTGGATGCTGAACCCGTGGTTAATTCTGACAGCTGTTAAGGGCTTGAATGTGTTACTAATCTTGCTAAAGCTAAGAATATACCTAGGTCTCATATTGAGTCATAAGGGCACATTTTGAAAACCTGGCTGGGCGTCCCTGGGTGAAGGATTATATTGCATTTCCCCAAAGAGAATATATATCCGAGTCTGTTAATTGGGTATGCTAGCATAAGGTTCACATTTTGACCCCCAGGACTCGAGGCTGGTAGGTGATTTGGACCCAAAACAGACAGGAGGGTTACCCTGTCTGTCTCCTGCTCACACTATTGTACTTCGAGGTTGGCATTGTGGGAGCAGAGGGCCTGACCTGCGGAGCGTGTTTGTGACAGATTTGGTTGGCAGTGGTGCGATTTAAAAGTATTTGGTAACATGAACATTAACAGTTCAGTGTGTCAGATTAATACTGTACAGCTCACATGCAAAATAAGGCAGGGATTTTTAAAAAGTAAACAGAACTATATCATTTTGCTTACAGTCTAAGTTCCCTACCCATTTTATTTTTTTCAGGTGCAAGTTAGTGTAGCCGTAGTTAGAGAAGAAGATGGCTTCCAACTACAATGAGTACACTGCAGACCAACTGAGGCAGTTGTGCCAAGAGAGAGGAGTCCAGCACAAGGGCTGAACCTAAGGGCATCTCATGGAGGCTCTGGTGGCAGTCGATGCCCAGAGCCTCGAGTCACAGTCTGTGACTGAAAAGGACAGAACCTTGGGCATGGAGGGTCCAGGGTCCAGGGTCCAGTGCAATGTCCAGATCCAGTGAGGAGGACAGCAGGGCCAGTGCAAGCCAAGGGCCACAGCAGCAGGAGTAGATCACCAGCATTGGGAGCCAGAAGGGATCAGGCTGCAGATGGAGTTGTGGAGGATGGAGCTGGAGTTTGAACAGAAAAGGTTCAAAGCCCAGCAGCAAAGGGAGCTGAAGTTCCAGAGAGAAGAGAAATGAGAACAGCGAGAAGCTGAATGACAGCAGCGAGAAGCTGAGCAAGAAGATCATAAGCACCAGAGGCAACATGAACTGAAGAAGCTATGACTCCAAATACCAGCACCAGAGCAAGTAAGTGGCCTGGGGTTAACTGGGACTCCAGGACTGGGTTACAAATTACATTCTAAATTGATAGCTGAATTTAAAGAGGGGGAGATATGGATGCCTTTTTAAATTCCTTTGAAAAAGTATGTATTCAGGCAAATATTCCTAGACGGTCCTGGAGCTTCCAGCTATCCCTGCTACTTACCAGAAAAGCTCAGGATGCTTTGGGTCAAATGGACAATGAGGACAGTAATGATTACAGTAAACTTAAAGCTGCACTTTTAAAAAAATATGAGCTAACAGCAGAGGCATACAGAGTTAAATTCCGTAAGCTCAGGAGAAGCCCTGACATGAGCTATGAGGAGCTAGCCACTAAACAATGACAGTCTTTAAAACATTGGTGGGAAGGAATCGAAGCAGACTGTAGAAAAAATTGAAAATGCTGTACTGTTAGAGCAGTTTTTTGGGGCATGCCCAGCAGAACTGAAAACTTGGCTGGAGGACTGAGATCCAAAAACATTGCAAGAGGCTGCTGAACTCTCAGACCACTATGCCAGGAGCAGATCTGCTCTGAGAGTGAGTGGGGTGGATGTGGCAGTGTAGAAAGGGAAAAGTGCACCTTCAAGGCAGCTAAAACCCTCCCTGCCTCCACCAAAACCAGGTAGCCCCAGGTTACAAAGAAAAGATTTACCTGAGAAAAGAAATGAATGTTGGGTTTGCAAAGAAACTGGACACATTGCAAAGCAGTGACCCAAAAGGGCAAGCAGTGCATAGAGTGGTGCTAGGAAAGAAGTGGGTTGTCTGTGTGTCCCTGAAAGCATGCCAGTAAACATGAGGGAACACATACACCCAGTCATTGTGAATGGGGTACAAACACATGGGTTGAGGAATACGGAGGCATCCCTGACTTTGGTAAAAGGGGATTTGGTAGAGCTGGGTCAGCTTATACTCAATCAATTTGTGACTGTATGGGGATTCACTGAGAAGGAGAAAACCTTGCCACTTACTAGTGTTCTCCTAGACTGGGGTTAGATAGGGGGACCATGCAAAAGGTTGCCACAGTGGAGACTTTGGCGGTTGACGTAATTATTGGCAACAATCTTAAACAGGGGATGGTGTGTGCAGTTATGAACAGCCAAGCGACAAAGAAAAATTGTAGTTCCCTGGATCCCATGGAAGCCCCTGTGGAGCCACTGGGAGGCTGGTTCCCCAGCCTGTATCTCCTGATATGGAGAATAATGAAAGGGGGTAGAAATTCCCCAGGTAGCAGTTAACCAAACAGCTATGGAGGGTTACTCAGAGGAAGGAGGTGTGACCCATTGTCAGATGGATAGGGAGGGCAGTAATCCTGGATACCCTGATGCTAGAGCTAGGGACCCTAGCTTAGACACTGAAGGGGACCTGTCCCATGCCTTAGGAATTTGTAAGGAGTTTACAACTGCTCAGAAAAGTGACCCTAGTCTAGCAAAGCTGAGGGCTTGGACGGACTCTGATGGAGCACAGGGCAGTGACGGGAAACATAAAGTTTATTGGGACAATGGACTGCTGTATATGCAGGATGCTAAGACAGAGGGAGGGGTGATGGGCAGGCAGCTTGTCATTCCCCAGGGGTACTGTGAGCAGTTGCTCAAGATTGCACATGATATTCCCACGTCTGGCCATCTGGGAATTGCATGCACTATGCAGCGGTTGGCACAGGATTTTTATTGGCCCAGCAGGTGAAGGAGTATTGCAGGTCTTGTCACCGGTGCCAAGAAATAGGGAAGGCAGATAAGAAAACCCTAGCCACCCTAATTCATTTACCCATAGTGGGGGAGCCATTCCAGAGGGTGGGAATGGATATTGTGGGGCCTTTAAATACTCCCAGCTCCTCTGAGAAGAGGTTCATCCTGATTGTGGTTGATTATGCCACCTGGTACCCAGAGGCAGTCGCCCTATCCCCACTGAGGACAGACAACGTGGCAGATGCCTTACTAGGGATTTTCTGCCATGTTGGGTTTTTGCAGGAGGTTATCACCAATCAAGGGTGTTCCTTCATGTTGGACCTGATGAAATGTTTGTGGGAGAAGTGAGGGGTGGTGCAGAGATGCACGACACCTTATCACCCATAAGCCAATGGGCTTGTGGAAAGATTTAATGGTACCCATAAGTCAATGCTCCAAGTGTTTGCTGAACAGCATGGGAGGGACTGGGAGAAATACCTTCCCCACCTGTTGTTTGCAGACAGAGGGGTGCCCCAAGAGTCGACATGGTTTTCCCCCTCCAAGCTCTTATATGGATGCCGGATACATGGGCCCCTAGACTTGATCTGGGAGGACAGGGAAGGCAAACACACCACCCAGTGAACTTCCATAGTGGATTATGTCCTTAGGTTTAAGGAAAGGCTGAAGGAGCTTATGGGGACAGCCCAGAGCAACCTGGCAGCTGCCCAACAAAAACAAAAAGTTTGATACGACTGTAGAGCCAGAGCGCGCTCATATACTGTGGGTCAGGAAGTCATGGTCCTAATCCCGGTCCAGAAAGACAAGCTTCAGGCCAAGTGGACAGGAAGATACAAAGTAGTCAGACAGGTAAATGATGTAAACTATATAATAGTTACCTGAAAGAAGACATAAACAAAGAATGTACCATGTCAACATGACGAAGCCAGATGCTAATAAGGCTAACATGGTGTTTGCAGTGCGTAATCCTGGGGAGGGGATGGATGAAGGAGACCCCTTTCTGGACTTGCTGGAAGAAAGCAAGCAGGAGTCCTCTGTGGAGGCAACTAAAATGTTGCTCCAGTTAAACCTGGACCAGACCCAGGAAGTAAGGGAGATTTTAGCAGACTATGCCCCACTGTTTAGTGCCAAGCCTGGACAAACCCCCTTAGCAATGCACAATGTGGAGACAGGGACACAGGCGCCCATGTGGTCGACAGTATATCGGGTGTCAGAGGCTGTCCAAAAGGACATTAGGAGGGAGGTGGAGGAAATGCTAGATTTAGGGGTAATCCCACAGCCCCTGGGCCTCACCCATAGTCCTTGTTCCCAAGCCAGATGGCTCTACTCATTTTTGTGTGGAATATCATGGACTCAATGCAGTTACGAAGTCAAATGCCCACCCAATGCCATGGACGGACAAACTCCTAGACAAGTTAGGAGGGGTGACATACCTTACAACTATTGACCTGACAAAGGGGTATTGTTAGGTAGAGTTAACTGCCAGAGCTAGGGAGAGGACAGCCTTCATCACTCCGCTAGGGTTATTTGAATTTAAAGTAATGCCTTTCAGAATGAAAAATTCCCTGGCCACTTTCCAAAGGTTGGTGAACCAGGTGTTAAATGGTGCTGAGGAGTATGCCATGGCATACAGTACCTGGATGACATTGCTATCTTTAGTGCCAGCTTGGAGGAACATCTATCACATCTTAGAAAAGTGCTGGGTAGGATACAGAGGGCTAGGCTCACTGTAAAAACTGAGGAGTGCCAGGTGACCATGGCTGAGGTGGCATACCTCAGGCATATTGCAGGCCAAGGACAGCTCCGTCCTAACCAAGCCAAAATAGAGGCAATCAAGGCATGGCCCAGACAAGAAATGCAGAAGCAGGTCAGGAGTTTTCTAAGGACAGCAGGGTACTATAGGAAATTTGTACCAAATTACAGTGCCCTGGCTGCTCCCCATCTGGCCTGTTAAAGAAAACGATGCCTAAGAAAATTACCTGGGAACCAGCCTGTGAACAAGCCTTTACAAGACTGAAGGGAGCACTGTGCAGTGCTCCTGTATTGACAAGTTCAGAATATAGCAGACCATTTGTAGTCCAGACTGACGCCTCATATGTGGGTATTGGGGCACTGCTGAGTCAGAAGTCCAACCAAGGGAAAGATCACCTCATAGTGTACCTCAGTAAAAAGTTACGTCCCAGGGAGCAGGCTTACTCTACTGTGGAAAAAGAGTATCTTGCCTTGGTGTGGGCCCTAAAGAAGTTAGAGCCATATCTATATGGGCAGCATTTTGAGGTACAAACTGACCACAACCCCCTGGTTTGGCTGGCACAAATGGGTAAAACAAACGGTAGACTACTAAGATGGAGTCTTGCCTTGCAAGAGTATGACATGACTGTCTCACACAGGGCCAGGGCAGCCAGTGAAAATGCAGATGGATTGTCACTTCAGTCTGAGCAATGAACTGACTTGGTGAGCTCATCCCATGCAGCGGATAGAGCCCCCAAATTCAGTCTAGGTGGGGAGGACTGTGACACTCTGCCCTCTGCTTATGGTTATGTGTATAATTTTTGTATTATAAATAAATGGTATGCGATGGTCTGCCTAAGACACTCCAGTCAGTAAGTAAGCTTGACCTTTGACCTCAGGTGTCAGTGTGGCTAGAGCAGCAGAATGAGAAAAAAAGACTAGGGAAACCAATAATTAAGACATCCTTCCAGAGGGGCAATGTATTACCCCTTATAACCTGCTCCTGCTTTTGAAGTTGGTTCCCATATATGCATTTTATGACATAGCAGGAAGGGAAGTAATTTGACTGATTCCTCTTGGTTTTCTCACCTAGAAGGGGAGTAGTGACAGGATGTGGGTTTATGAGCCATCAGAGGAACCTGCTTGCAAAGACTGTCACATATTTTTTTTTATTGGTAACTACTGATTCCAGCCAACAGAAGAATAATATCCTTTTTGGCTATGCCTACTCAAATTACAGATTTATCACTTATCTAACAGTGACCTCATGGGTGATATCACCAGGAAGTGGAGAAAACTGACTTTTGAATATTGCTTGCAAGACAAGTTTGTGCAGAAGGACTCTCTGAAAATCAAAGACACACTTAGTCTGTGGACTAGTAACTAGGCACTTTAGACAGATAATTAATCTGGAACTTTTAGGTATTTGTGGTAGGCGTATTTGTGTTCTGTAACTTCCCATTTATTTTATGTGACTGTAAGTTACTGATATATTTGTTCTGTGTTTGATATTTTATCTATTTTACAATTTTTAGTAAACAATATTTTCCTTAAATACTGCCTGTGCTTCTCAGTTTTCTTTTGCATGTGGATGCTGAACCCCTGGTTAATTCTGACAGCTGTTAAGGGCTTGAATGTGTTACTAATGCTACTAAAGGTAAGAATATACCTAGGTATCATATTGCGTCATAAGGGTACATTTTGAAAAGCTGGCTCATTGCCCCTGGGTGAAGGATTATATTGCATTTCCCTGAAGTTCAGGGGGTGGTCAGCCAGGGAACCGCCCCTCAACATCACGGTAAGTGCTCTGCATGCTAGCCAACATCATGGTGCCTTATGGGCACAAAGAATCCACTGCAGGACTCTGCCTGGGCAGTCACTTGGCTGCCCACCCAGATACGCTGCTCCACACCCACCTGCCCCCTGTAGTCCTGCATGCTGGGGGGGTGGGCCAGGTATGAGAGCTGGGTGGGGGGCAGTGTTCATGAATGTGGCCCCTGCATGGATCTCCTCGGGGTGCAGTGCTGCACATGCAGATACACACCTTCGGGGTACACATTGGTGAATAGGGCACTTAGATTTTTCCTCAGCAATTTTAAATGGATAATTTCAACAACACTGTTAATGATGTATTTACCTATTTAATCACAAACATTATATTAAGAAATTGAAATGTAAATGAATAAATACTATCTGTGTTTGGCAAATGTAGATGGAGAGAGTTTTTTTAAGAGATTGTTTCTACTTTTGTGAAGCAGCTTTCATAGCATTCATAACTGTTCTCCAACAAGAGTAACTAACTCCGCCAAACATTCACCATGGCGGTTTGGGTGTTTGAAAATTAGCATACTGCTACATGATAGCATGTCCATTTGTTCCTTACTCCCTTTCTGGCCATACTGAGCAATATGGAAGGATGTGCATGGCATTTTCAAATAAAGAAACCATGCTGGAAGCATTCCTACCTCAGAAGAATTGATTAAATACTCTATTTTGCAACATTAGGGGTGTACACAGTTTTGAATATACACTATGTTCCAAAATTATCATCAACAAAAGCATGGCAAACTTAGCACAATACATACAAAAGAAAATCAGACTTTACCTACAGTAGTACTATTCGCTAATCTACTTCACTGTTGTGTTTTAAAACAAATCTTAAACAATATTTAACAAGTCTTGATAATTGTTGTTTTTTATAATTTTGCATTTTTGTTATTGTCTTGTATTGCTCTTATTTCATGTCTATGTTTGTAAACATTGTTCAGGCCTGGGCTGAAAATGAAATAGTTCCGGTGCCTTATCCCAGTTAACAAAATAAATGAAAAGGTTTTGTGATGACAGTTTGCTTTACAGAATAGTGGATACTGCTACTGAAATGCATAGGGTTAAGGTTGCCCTCAAGGTTCTAAACTAAAAGAAGTAAACTACTATGATAACTCTAACGGCTCTATGTTCAAAAATATGTACCCTGCTACCACAGCACAGTTAAAATTAGAGGTGCTCTGCACATCCAACTTGAATTTGAAAATGATGGACATATCCTTTACAGCTCCTTTAAGTGACATTACTCTAAATTGAGATCTTCATTGAGGATATGTCCTCAATTGGGTCATACCTTTGGAATTATAAGCCATCAGCATTAGGACCACTCAAAAACTTTTGCTAGCTGGGTGCCACCCATGGTGACGTATAATGTTGATGTATAGAAAATATGGGGGGCCCCCAATCACTCCTCTGTTCTTTCTGCCGTCATTGACCACTTAACAAACCTGCAGAAAAACAACCCCATAATTTTTGACTTTCTTATTTTCTAAATGTATGCATTTTACATTACATTGTCATATTATGCCATCACCAAAGGAGCCTTTACTTAGGTTTTGGCCTCCTGATGAAGACTGAACTGGTCAAAGTGCCAGAGCACCTAGCCAGTGAGCCTTGTTTCTGCAAACGTACCCTGTATAATTGATGCAATAATGCTAGTTTGCAACCAGACATTTATGAACAGGGTTTGCTTCACTTACTAATTTCAGTTTTTTGTTGTTTTCACCCCTGAGTGTACACCGCCTTGGGACATTTTATTCAGGTTTTTTCACCTGCGGCTATAAGATCCAAAAGGACATTGCTCACACGGATTGTGTTTGCTGTTTGGGGTTGTGCCAAAATGTGAAGGTCTGTAATATTTGCCAGGGATTTTACCAAGCCACAAGGAGACAGCAAAAGAAGGCTAAAGCTTCCAAGGCCACTGGCTCCAAGCCAGCTTCTCCCTCATGCTTGATAGCTGCAGCAGGACATCTCCCCAGCATTCAGCAGTGCTCTTGCAGATGCAGTTGTCAGGGTTCAAAGACAAGGATAAGGAAAAAGAAAAGCCAAGTTTTTGCTCGCTTGGTCCAGGGCCTGGAGTTTTTTGGCAGGATGCATTGTTCCTCTACTGGAAAGGGAAGTTATTTTACGCCTTAGCTCCAATCTCTCTCATTCAGAGGGTTCTGCTCAAGCTGTGGGTTGAGTATGCCACCTAATACTGGTGGCTCCCTTCTGATCTTGTCAGATTTGGTTTTCACTTCTGCAGCATTTAGCAGTGGAGCCTCCTGTTCTACTTCCTCTGTGTCAGAGTCTGTTGTCCCAGGATCAAGGGTTCCTGGTCCATCCAGTCATCTTTTCATCTGCATGCCTGCCTCCCAAAGACATAGCCATTGCCTATTTTGGGGTTTCGTCTTAGGTGTCTGATGTCTTGCTTGCAGCTAGAAAGCCTTCTATTAGACACCTATTCTTTAAAGTGGAAGCACTTCTCACTATTGTATGCTTACGAACATATGAAATTTGCCAGCAGATAAAAGTCTAGAGGTCTATCAAGTCTGCTCAAATGTGCAGCTAGCACCCCTTATTCTGCAGCTGCCCCTCCCTTCCACCCTTCCCCTTCATAACCCTTCCCCTTGTCCAGTCCCATCCTTGTTTGAAGCAGTCCACTGTTCTACTGCATACCACTTCTGCAGGTAACGCATTCCACCCAGCCACCACCCTTTCTGTAAAAAAGTGTCTCCTCATCTCCCTCCTGAACCTTCCTTGCTCCAGTCTCATATCATGGCCCCTGGTGGCCCTCCCCTCCCTTACTTTGAACAGCCCCTCTGTACCTGTCTTGTTTATTCCTTTCATGTATTTAAAGGTTTCAATCATGTCACCACGTCTCTCCTCTCCTCCAGTGCGTACATGTTCAACTCCTTCAACCTCCTCTCGTATGATAAGTCCCCCAGACCCTTGATCATCTTTGTCACCCTGTGCTGCACCCCCTCCAGTAACTTAATGTCCCTCTTCAGATACGGACACCAGTACTGCACGCAGTACTCCAGGTGTGGTCTAACTAATGACCTATACAGTGGCAGAATCACCTCCTCCTCCTCGAGGATATACTTGCAATACAACCCAGCATTTTGTTGGCCTTTGCAGCTGCCTTCCTACATTGTGCCGAGTTGTTCATTGACCCTGTAATGAGCACACCTAGATCCTGCTCCTCCTCTGTCTGGGCTAGCTGCACTCCCCCTAGCTGGTAAGTCCTCCTTGGGTTCTTCATCCCAAAATGCAGCACCTTGCACTTTTTGGCATTAAAGCCCAGTTGCCAGGTGTCTTACCAGGTTTCAAGCTTTGCCAGATCATCCTGCAACCCCTGCCATCCCCCTAGGTCATCCACCACCGTGCCAACCTTGGTATCATCAGCAAATAGATTGATCTTGCTCTCGATGTCCCATGATATGTCTGCAATGAATATTCCAAACAACACTGGTCCAAACACCGAGCCCTGTGGGACACCGCTCATCACTGCCCTTGGGTGTGAGAGCTCCCCACCCACCACCACCCTCTGTTGCCTTCCCTGCAGCCAATTTCCTACCCATCTCACCAGCTTTGCACCCGCCCCTGTGCCTACCAACTTCCTTCCCATCCTTCCATGTGGCACCGAGTCGAATGCCTTACTGAAGTCCAGATACAGGACATCCACTGCATGGCCCCTGTCCAGTTGCCTAGTTACCCAGTCATAGAACTCCACCAGGTTGGTTTGGCAGGATCTGCCACATATGAAGCCATGCTGTCTGCTGTCCTGTAGTCCTCTGGCCTCTAGGAGGGCCACCAGCCTCTCCTTCAGGATAGTCTCCATTAGCTTACCCTCGATGGATGTGAGGCTCACTGGTCTGTAGTTTCCCGGTTCATCCTTGGGGCCACTCTTGTGGAGGGGCACCACATGAGCCATCCTCCAGTCCTGAGGTACACACCCTGAATGTAGTGAGGCATTAAATATGTCTGCCAAAGGTTCTGCAAGGACCTCTGCCAGCTCCTTCAGTACCCTGGGGTGGATGCCATCTGGGCCTGGCGCCTTGTCCACCCTCAGTGCCTTCAAACCCTCTCGAACTCTGACCTCCAAGATTTCCCCATCTGTCACCACTTCCCCCCCCTGCATCTGCCATTTCTCCCACCTTGGGTGTTAACCCCCTCTTCTCTTTAGTAAATACTGAGCAGAAGTACTCATTTAGTGCTTCCGCCTTATCGTACCCTGCTTCCACCCAACCCCCCTCCTTCCTAATCCTTATTATGTGGTCCTTACAGCTCCTTTTCTCCCTGATGTACTTAAAGAAGTCCTTCTCCCCCTTCTTAATACCTTGTGCCAGCCTGAGTTCCGTAGATGCTTTGGCTCCCCTTACTGCCCTTGTCACCTCCTTCGATTCTGTCAAGTACTCCTTTCTGTCCTCCCCCCTCCTTGTTTTCTTGTATTTCCTAAAGGCAGCTCTTTTCCTCCTTACCTTTTCCATGACCTCCTTGCTCAACCAGCTCGGTTTCTTAGTCCTAGCCTTCTTGCTCTGGGCTTTGCAGCAGGTTTTGGTTGCCTCCACTATCCCCAGTTTTATGAGCTCCCATCTCTGGTTAGTATCCATACTAGATTGAATTCTGGCCAGGTACCCTTTTACCACTTCCCCCATCCTCCCAAAGTCAGCCCTCCTGAAGTCCAGCACTCTTGTGCCAGATTCCACTCCTTCCTTGCCCATATCCAATGTGAGCCATGCTGAGTGGTGGTCACTCCTGACAGCGTTCCTCCACTGTAAGTTCTCTCCCACAAAGTCCCCATTTGCCAGCACAAGGTCAAGTGTATTCCCTAACCTGGTTGGTTCACTGACCATTTGCAGCAGGAAGCTGTCCTAGAAGGCATCCAGCAGTACCTGCTCCTTCTGTTCCTGGTTGTTGGGGTGCTCCAGTCCACTCCTGGCATGTAAAGTCCCCCACAATCACCACACTACCCTTCTCGCAGGTCCTCCTGATCTGTCCCGCAATTCCTGTCTAACTCCCCATCTGAGATGGTGGCCTCACCACTCCCATTCTAAGAATCCTATTCTTGGAATCCTGGATTTGCACCCAAGTGACTCTGTACTACCCTCTCCCTTCCTCCTTACACTTCAGTTCTTCCTTCACATATAGTGCCACCCCTTTCCCAGTCACCCTGTCCCTATGAAATAACCTGTACCCTGGTACAGACAGGTCCCAGTCATTATATTGGGTGGCCCATGTTTTCGTGATGGCTGCAATGTCCACCTCTCCCTCTGCCATGAGAACCTGTAACTCTGGGTTTCTCTCCCAAGGCTCCTAGCATTAAGGGTAACCGCCCACCCCCCATCCTGCCCTCCTTTACTAGCATCACCAATAGCACTTGCCATTTGTCCTTTGTCACTGTTATGGGGGTAAGCTCATATGATTTCCCAACCTGTGGTCTCTGCATATCTCTTCCCCAACTGCCACCCCCACTCCTAGTTTAAATTCCCAACTTTCTATATATTCTTCCATCCTCTGTTTCAACACTTTCACTCCTCACTCAAGTGTAGTCTGTCCTTGCATAGAGACTACTGTCCTCCCAGGTCCCTCCCCACCCCCAACAGCCCATACCCTTTAGCACAACACCAGGTTCTTAGCCATCCGTTAAATTCCTCTATTCTCAGCTTTCTTGTTGTGCTTGCCTTTGGCACTGGAAGTATCTCGGAAAAGTTACTGATCTTCCTGCCCCCTCACATAATTGTGCTAGTTCCTCAAACCTCCTCTGGACTATATCTACTGTCTTGTCAGCCAGGTTGTTTGTCCCAAAATGTATAATTAAATGAGACTTGTCCCTACCCCTTCTAGCATATTTCAGAACAGACTGTCCCACCCTTTCCGCTGTCATTCCTGGCATGGCCTCCACCCAAATGCGACTATGCCTCTCCCCCTTGCTACCCTACCTAACTCCTCTTAGTATTGAGTCCCCAGCACTAAGATTCCACCCTTACTCCCTGCTTGCTTCCATTCATCTTCCTCCCTCATTTCCAGCTCCTCTTCTTCCTCCTGCACATTATTTCCCCCTTTTACCCCTGTTACAGTTCTCCCAGCAGAACTTCCCCCCACTCCAGTTTGGTCCAGGCATTTATCAATTACTCCTCTAATTTCATCATTTCCCTCCTCCACTTTCTTCCTCTCTAGCTGTGCAGAGCTGTTTTCTGAAGACCCTTCACAAATGCCCGCTCCCTCTCTCTTCATAGTAACCTGTTCTCTCCTTTCCACTCCACACTTTTGCCACTTTTTCGCCTCCCCTCACAAGTCCCTATCCCCTCCTTCCATTTGATTTTTGTCTCCTGACCTGGCTTCCCTGGCAATCGTTCTTCCTGGCCTGGGGCCCTTTGTCTCTGCTTCCCTTCTTCTGACCCTCTCCTCACCACTGTTGGCTTAAATTGCCCTCCCTCATCTCCCCTTCTTCCTCCCTCCAGTATTGGGCTAAACACCCCCAATCTGCCTTGCCTGTCTTAGTTCCTCCTGCAGACCCTCAATCTCCTTTCTAAGTTTTTCTATGTGGCTGCACACTAAACATCCTCCCACACTCCAGGCAATGTTTAGAAAGATTGGTGCACCGCAGTTGTTGCAGCCTACCACCCTACCCATTGCTGTCGTTGCCCACCAGTGACCCCCCACCCTTCCAGATGCAGGATACCAAACACCCTCCAAGTCTCCCTCTCCCTCTATCAGTGCAAAACATTTTCTTTATTTCCCTTACCTCCTTTGTTGCACACGTTTAGATATATTGAGCAACTGCTTTTTATATTCCTATTCACAATCAAAAATAGACTTTAAGTAGCCATTGCACAACCTTCTTCAAACTCCTACTCCTCCTTTTCCCAATGCAATATCAATGTGAAGAAGTAATAATGGAAGCTCCTAGATTTGCATTTACTTCCCTTCCTCTGAGAGAGCAGTCACCTCTTCACTTGCTGCTGTTTCTTTCCTGGATGTCTGCTTCTGCTATGACAGGTGCATATCCTTTGCCTGTTTGAGGAAGTGATGTCAGAACCCCTAGTATAAAGGAAATAATGGATCAGGGGTGGGTGGGGTGAGGGTTTGGGTGGGTGGACCAGCCCAAGTCTTCCAGAAACAATCAGGTAGCTGAGGCCTCTAGTCAGACCATTAGCACCCTTCCCCCACTGTGCACTCAAAGTTTGCAGCTAGTGAAGCCAGCAACAATGAGTCAATTCTACTCAAAGCCCCCAAAATAGGTTTGCTACCCAAAGAAACAGGACACCAATTCAAACAGCTTCACCAACAATACATCAAAATAGGCTTGGAATTAGAAGATATAGGTCTCCAATTCAAAGAAACAGACCCAGTTAAATTACACCAATTATGTTTAAAACAGAAGAAATAGGCCTCTACAAATGCAGCCTGCCACACAGTGAACCAAACAAATGAGCCCACTTATAGCTACCAAAACAGGTTTCAAAATTCCAACAGCCCTAAACAATACCCTGCTAGCCCCTTAGTAGTAAGAAAGAAAAGAAACATTCTACCAAGTAAAATCCATGAAAAACAATGTAAAACAAGAAGCTACTGTACTGTAGATCTGATCCTGTCCCCCTTCTAGTTCCTTCTGAGAAGCCAAAGCACTGACTCCACACCTGATTCAGCTCTGCCTCCCTACTGAGTGAGACCTGGCCAGCCAATTAGCACTCTTCCCCCACTGTGCACTCAAAGTTTGCAGCTAGTGAAGCCAGCAACAATGAATCAATTCTACTCAAAGCCCCCAAAATAGGTTTGCTACCCAAAGAAACAGGACACCAATTCAAACAGCTTCACCAACAATACATCAAAATAGGCTTGGAATTAGAAGATATAGGTCTCCAATTCAAAGAAACAGACCCAGTTAAATTACACCAATTATGTTTAAAACAGAAGAAATAGGCCTCTACAAATGCAGCCTGCCACACAGTGAACCAAACAAATGAGCCCACTTACAGCTACCAAAACAGGTTTCAAAAAATTCCAACAGCCCCAAACAATACCCTGCTAGCCACTTAGTAGTAAGAAAGAAAAGAAACATTCTACCAAGTAAAATCCATGAAAAACAATGTAAAACAAGAAGCTACTGTACTGTAGATCTGATCCTGTCCCCCTTCTAGTTCCTTCTCGTTACACGGACCCATTTACAATTGCTATAAATTCTGTACTGGACTTACTTCTGTCCCTATCTGACTCTAGTCTCCTCCAGTACTCCTCTTTAAGATACATTTTGCAGCTGTTATGGCTTTTCATACCCCTACTGATGGGTGCATGGTGGCACAAATAGAAATGTCTGATAAGTTTCTTAAAGACATTCTACACATGCATCCCCTGATTTGTAAACTGGTTCCACCTTCACACCTTAATTTTATCCTTGAGAAATTGACTCTGCTTCTGTCTGAGCCTGCTGTGCAGTGCTTAATTTGTGCCAGGGCTCAGTCTTGGCACCTCTTTTCTTGTCAGGGCCCAACCCCGACATCTCTTCCATACTGTAGTGTTCCAACTGCACTTCTTCCATCCTGTAATGTTCTGACAGTGCAAAGTATACCTCTGCAATGTGTCACGCTTGCACAGCTAGCAGCTAAAAGTGATCACAACTGCACATGGCTCTCTTTGAATTGTTGCATTCTGTGGGCCAATGAGATTTGCACATTGGGCCGGCCCACACACATTAGCCTGTAAGTGGCTCATGCAGGAGATGGCAGAAGATGCCATATATGGCAAGTCATAGGGTGTTGCAGTGCCTTACAGAGAGAGAGAGAGAGATCTTGAACATCGTCCCAAGGCTGACTATGGTGGGTGGGTGTTTTAATTTCTGGCACTACATATACACATAAATATCTTCTGTACACAAGGGCATGAAATTATTTAGTTCACCTTAATCTTTGATGAGGTTGTGAGAGCCATTTCTGCTTCTGGGCTTGTGCATGTGACGTGGCATTGTCAAATGGTTCTTGAGATTGCAGTACTGTTAACTGTGACACTTTCAGAGTCTGACTCCTGTTTTGCGAACTAAGCCTGACCCCTAAAAGTAAAGAATTTGTTAGCTTGATAGACAAGTATTAACATATAATACAGTCAAAGCCACATGGTGTGGTCAATATACCCAAGCAGGTGAAATGGCTGTATGGTACTATGTTAGGAGGCATTCTGAACACTGCCGTCATCTTGCACACATTATTCTGGAATAAACCCATGGGATATTAATGAATTTGGCATAGTACAGTATTTGGTCTGTCTTTTACTTATTACAGAAGTCTAGGCATTTTTTGTTTTGTATACCCTGTCTCGAAATGCTGTCTCTCTCAGTTTTGTGTATGGCCATGGCTCATGTACTTTTTTAATGATATTACAATAAATAACATGTAAGGTATTATAAGAAAGATGTGTTAACTAAGCTTAAAAAAATCTGCTTTGAGGTTGCTACCTCGGGTTTGGGGGTTGCAATAGGGCAGTGCTAGGCCCCCAGAACCCTGTGGTATTAGATGCACTGTGGTACATTTTGTTGCTTAATAAAGCCAGTCTGAGTTCCCCATACCCCTAACTCCAGGAGAAAAATGTTGTTTTCCCCCTGGAGTCAGGGGTAGGAAAGATGCAACAAAACTGTGTTTTATCTTCAATAAAAGCCCCCAAATTCACCACAGAGCATCTAAATCCCCAGAGCTTCTGGAGGCCTGGCAGCCCCCAGGCCCCCGACATTTGGGCCCAGGCATCTCTTTCTTTACAAATTAAGCAAAACTGCTGTGACCTGTGAGATGCACTTCCTTTCATGGAACACACTGTTTCTGATCCCCATGACTTCTGCTCATAGAATTTCTCAGGTTAAGGTTCTCATGCTTGAGCCTCCTTTTTTTGCATTTCCAAAAGGACAGGATGTCTTTGTGGACCAGTCCTCATTTCTTAACAAAGGAGGTCTCTGATTTCATGTCGAATCAAAGCACACATCTTCCTGTGTATTATTCTGCACATTCTAACAAGGTTGAGGCATTGCTCCATACACTTGACGTACACAGAACACTAGGTTTCTAACTTGATTGCACTAAGGACTGTAGAAAGCCCTCTCAGCTTTTTGGTTTTGTTTGCCCCCAGTAAGGAGGGCACCTCTGTGACTGAACACTCCCTGTCCAAATGCCTAACCAACTATATTATGTTTTGTTATAGGAAGTAGAGTAAAGAACTTCCTGGAGCTGTCCCTGGCCACTCTACATGGGGTATGGCTACTTCTGTTGCCTATTTTCAGAATGTTTCAGCATCTGATGTATATATTGCTATCACATGGAGCACTGTGCATACTTTCAGTAAGCCTTACAACTAGGACATCATCTCACAGATGTGTTGGTTTTGGCCTTGAGGTACTGCAAGGTCTCCTATCCTGATATCAAATCAGACTTTTCCATCCTCCCTAGGTACTTTGTGTATTGCTTGGGAATTATTCCAAATGTGTGGCCCAATGGAGGCGATATATGAAGATAGAACAGTTACTTACCATAACAGTAGATGTTAAAGAGAATCTCCTTCACTGGGCTGCAGTGCACCTACCTTCCTTCCCCCTTACTGAGGTATAAGCTGGCAGGCATATCCACTGCCTTGCTGAAGGTGTCCATATGTGCCTTATGTTTATTATTCTTGCTTCCAGTCCCATGCCTCTGTTTATGTGTCACGTCCTGGTTTGGTCTTCTGGTTCTTCCCTCTAAATATGTCTCCAGCAGGGAACTGAGGAGAGATGGGGCTGCCCATGTTTTATATGCATTGACATTGTACATCATCCTGGGTGACCCCCAGCTAGCAAATGTTTCTGAGTAGTCCTCATGGCAGTGGCTTGCAGTTCCAAAGATGTGGCCCAATGAAGGAGATTCTCTTAAAGATCTATTGTTATGGAAAGTAACTGCTCTTTTTTGTTATATATTGTTTTTCATACAAATGTATCCCTAAATGGTTTATATTCAAGTATGCTTTAGTAACAAAGAAGTAAATATATACAATTGCATGTATGTTAGAACAATAATTAAAAGGTAAACAGAGAGACGCAAATCAGAATAAGCAACACTATATTATAAACTGACAGTCATTATAGTCTTGAGGTTGCAACTCAGGTTTAAGTCTCACCAGTGTCACTTTATTCACTGAAGAGGCATTAGCTGAAGGAGGTTAGTTGGAGTTGTTAGCTGCTCTGTAAGGAACTTCTTAACAGAAAAAAGGGCATAGATAGGTTAGGAACCATACAAAGGAGAGCTACAAAGATGATACAGGGCCTGTATCAAAAATCATACGAGGAGAGACTGAAGGATGTCATATATTTTTCTGTATCCTTAGGATAAGGAACAGTGAAAGAAAGTAACATTAAAAAGGCAAAGATATAAGTCAGACTAAATTCCTTAAAGGGGTAAGACAAGCAGTAAAAAATGTAAAATAAAAAGATAATATACATTAAATGTATGTAAAAAAAGAAAGGAATTTAAGAATAAAACAAAATGTTTGTATTTAACAGAATTTGGAGTAAGACCCCGTAAACAAGTTCCCTTAGAGTGAAAAGTAGGACCAGAAATAAAATAATTTTAAAGGAAAATGTGAAAAACTGATGTCTTTATTGGAAGGTGGCCTAGCAACTGAATTCTCCCAAATCCACTGAATACATTACAAGAGCAATAGAGGAGGCATTAGATGAAGGAGGTTAGTTGGAGTTGTTAGCTGCTCTTTAATGAACTACTGAACAGAAAAATAGGAGAAAACCGATTGCTAGCTCAGAACTCCTAGGCAGGGAATTAAAGGTGGGTTTTGAGGCAGAATATAAAGAGAAAAGAGGAATTAATGATACAGAGGGAAGGAGGGAAGCTGTTTTAGATATAGTTGTCCCTCACTGTAATGAATCTCATTGTAACGACTCCTGCTTATTATGAATGGGCAGCATGGACTCCTTCAAAACACAATGTTTTTGACCTGTACCTGTTGACATCTATAGGTGGTCCACATAAAAACCTCTTATTGAACTACTTGGTACCTGTTCTGCTGCCTTGCTCCCTTCTAAAGCCAGACAGTCACAGAACAAACAAAACAAAGAAAAATGGCACAGTTTTAAAATTATAAAGCTCCGGATGTCAGCACTAAGATAGAAATACTGGACACACTGAAAGCAGGTGAAGGAGCTGCAAAACTGTCAGCTGAGTATTTGTTTGCCAAGTGAACAATATGTATCATTAGGAGGCAGGAGACTTCCCTTCACTGCTTTGCTGATCAATGCTCCAAGAAAGATGGGATGCAGAGAAAGAAGCAGCACCTGGCCATTAATGCAAAAGTCGCCAGGCAGTCAGAGTTTGGTTGTAGTTATTCCAACTCTGGAATGGCATTCAACAACTAAAGGCTGCAGGTGAGCAGCATTCATCTGATGATGCTGCTGTTGCTGACTTCATGCCTCATTTGCTTGAGATTTTAGAAGCAGGTGAATCTGAGCCTTACAGCTGTATAACACAGATGAAACTGGCTTAGTTCATAAGTGTATGCCAGACTGGACAATGACTGCCAGAAGTGAAAAAGATGCCTATAAGGGCTACAAAATTTATAAAGACTGATTGACTCTATTGGTTGGCACAAATACTACTGGGTAGCACAAGCTTCAGCTCTTATGTATCAGAAAGTGTGCCTCCCCAAGATGCAGATTCTTAAGGAGCAAATGCTTGGACACTAAAGCCCAGTTTTTGTTTGATCAATGCCCTGCCCACCCAATGCTGACCAATTTAAAAGTCATGATGGAAAAATTAAAGTGATCTATTTGCCACCAAACACCACCTAGAGGATCCAGCAAATGGACTACATTGTAACAGCCCACCTAAGAAAGCAATACAAAAAGCAGCAACTACATGAAATAATGATGCACAACTCAGGCACAGAGCTGGTCCAGTTCTTAAAAAAAACTTTTCAGTTAAGGATATCATTTGTGTGATTGCAGATGCATGGGAAAGTCTTATAGCCAGCAAGATCCATAACTGTCGGCGAGATACCCTGAACCTGATCTTCAAGGACAACACACTATCTGACAGTTTGGATAGCTCAGATAAGCAAAAAGAGCTGACACAGACTGAAGAGGTTGGCATTGTCTGTGTTTTTAGGCTTGTGGAGGGAACACTGGCACAGGCTGAGTAACAGCAACAGAACTGGTTGCCATTTGAAGAGGACTGCCCTGCATTTGAACCACTGAGTGATGCTGAAATTATAGTAGAAACAAAATCAGGCACCAGAGCTATAGAAACCAAGGAGTCCAACAAGGAGATCAAGCAGCAGTAACCAGTGAGCACAAATGACAGCATGGCAGCTCTCAAGAAAGGTCTTCAATATCTGGAGAGAGTTTTATGTTTCATCACTCCAGCTACTGCACTTAAAACAATTAATCATTTTGGTGAAAAGGGAAAATGAACTGGTACAAATTACACTGAACAGTTATTTAAAAAAATAAAACCATATTAAAGTATTTAAAAACTATCAGTTTTTTAACGTTATTGAAAAAACTCTTTTTATACAGTATAAAGCATCTCTTGGTTTCTGTCATTCTGTCTCTTGCTTCCTCCACACCTACACCTATCTGTATACAGTGTCATATTGGAATACTCATTATTGCGAACCCTCGTTCAAACGAACTCCACTGATGGATCCTGAACCAGTTATTATTACTAGGGAGCACTGTAGTAGGAAAAGAGGTGCTGAAGGACTAACCATCAAAAACTGAGAAGGAGATACAAAGGAAAGAAACAAGTTTTGCATTGGAGGAATGGAGAGTACAGTGGGAAAGCAAATAGTTATGAAATCATAGATATAAGGATGGGCAAGGCTATGAAGAATTATGAAAATTAGTTGGGGAGGTTTTCTTTTGTAAAAACTAATTATTATTTCAGATAATTTGCAGTAGTAAACATTATACATGAAAAATTAGTCATATGAAAAAGAGAATAATGCTAGGGCCAGATATTCAAAACTTTGCCCAGGGGCAAAATTAGCACTGCCCAGCGGGCAAACTGAGCCCGGAGCACAAAGCAAGCCATATTCAAACGGAATAGCCCAGGGCAAACAGCTTCTGAATATAGCATGGTAATGAGGCCATGCAAACTGGGCTGGGAGTGCAGGGCAAACATTGCCCTGGAATAAGACAGCACTGAATAAAACAACCAGGAAGTGCAACCCACAACAACAACACAGTACACAGCAACGTGAGGGCAGGTACAGACGAACTACGTGGCCAATGTGTGTGCCAGCAAATGCATGGACTCAGTACAGTTGCAGGAAGCAGCAGATGAGAAAGAACAGTGATCAAAATTTACAATATTCCTCGCATTGATTAGCGCCACACATTAGCCGGAGCAGCAGTTAGCCTGAGCAAACACGCTGCCCGGAGCTAAATGTGCCATATTCAAAGTGCTATGCAAATGAGCCTACTTAGGTAGTCTCTGGGCAAACAACCGGATTAGCATCTCATTATACCTGATTTGCACACAGTTTGCCTAGCGTTACTGCAGGGTCCCATAGAGCCACCTGTAGGTCAGTCTGGAAGTACAGGGCAGACAAGGTCCAACCGCAGCTCCATCTGTAGGTCAGTCTGGCAGTGCAATGGCGATAGCTACAGGCTACAGGTAAACAGTACAGCATAGCAGCGATAGCATATTGTACCCCAGGGACAGGACAGCATAGGCACAGGTGGTGGTGGTGCTGCATGCAACTGTCACACTGTAGGGCATGCTACAGTGCACAGCAGACACTACAGTAGCAAGGGAGACAGTAGTGTGAGGGACGTAGCACTGCCTATGGTGTGTAGGGCAAGTGATGCTGATTGCACTGTACACAGTGACAGGCCCAACCTGCAGGTGTTTACTGACAGTGCATATTACTGTTACACTGTTGTGTGACCCACAGATGCTGTACCTGTGGCATGTGATGCCCACAGTGACATATACATATCTGGCTTTGTGTGTTGTGGCAGTTGTACAGCTGTGTGGTATGTGGCTGGGGGGCATATAGTATCCGAAAGGCACACTAGTGTTGGGGTATTCTAATACTGGCCCATGTGCACTGCATGCTGAGTCCCAGCCTTGTGGCCACACCTGGTCTGTGGCACAGCCTGGCCACCCATACACACCCCTCAACATCCTCCATGCCCACAGTGCTGATGTGTGTGCTGGCATCTGTTTTTGTCCACAGATATGTGTGGTCAGCAGGTGTGTGCTGTATGGCTACACGCCATGCTGTCCACTGGCGGCAGGTCACCACTTACTGCCTGGCATGGCTGGGACTGGTGGCAGATGATGGCATCATTGTGATGCCATTGGTTAACAGCAAGCTTCCACTATGTTTGGCTTTATCTATGTGTTATATTTATGTATTAGGGTCGCGCAAGACCATGCGCTAAACCAACAAATCCCAGCACAGCCATTTATGTTGCTCAAAGCTGATTGCCCAGGATTAAGACCAGCTTTTTCTGGGCGTTAATCTTACGCGCTAACTGTCGCGCTGGTGGCAAACCATATTGGCGCTAGCCACTGAATCGCGTGCTGGCCTTATTCATGTCAGTTTGCCCTTGCATACATTATACTTTTGCCTGGCGCTTAATGCAGTTTGCCCGCGCTTATTGGCCTTTGAATATGGCAGACCATACGCTAATCCCGCGCTAAACCTACGCAAATGATTTTTGCCCAGCGCAAAGTTTTGAATATCTGGCCCCTACTGTCTTAATTATTCTGAAACTTTTTTTAAAGAAAGAAAATTCATTCCACATACAATACAAAACATTTTATAATGAACTCAAATAAGTAAGTCCTCAAATACTGTAGAGGTAGTCAAGTAATATATGATTTATCTTGAAGAACAGAAAGTAAAAATTCCTGTTTTTAAATAAAAGTAAGGCATTAGTGGCTGCAAGCTACCGTAAGTGTATTGTAAACACGTCAAAAGTTCGTACATCCACTATCCTGCAATCTGCTTCATATAATCTTCTTTTAAAAAAAAGAACCATATAAAGATTCCAAACATACAGTATACAGCATAACAGTTAAAAGGTAACCCCTAAACAGCAGAAACTTTTATCTCCGTAAATAAAATGAAATTTGTATTCATCTATATACAGATGTCTTTTCTCTCTCCATAGTTCATTATAGTATTTCATTACACTGTTTCTTTGTTCTTACTCTTCTAGTGGTGGCATCTCAGTATGCTCATTTATAGTGGGCTCTATGCACTAAAGCACTACACACCATGATAAGTGGTACATAGAGCTATGTTGTGGATTGCGGGTGTTCTATGGATACCTGTGGATGCATAAAGGTAGATGCACACAGTAGTGCAAGTGGTAGACAAGAAGTACAGCAACTCACGCACTGGCAATTATGAAATGCAGAATGAAGATCCTCAATCTAAAGGATAACAATGTCAGGACACAACTATCTAATTTGACACTAGTAGATTCAGTTAGAAATACTGAATTATTTCTAGGAAAATAGCATTGTTGTACAAGTCAAATGTTGTTATGGAAACCCTGATTGCAGATCACAGGTCCAGAAACTGTCACTGTGTTGCTAGTTTAAGAATTACAGTTTCGGTGTCAGTGGGAAGAAGTACAGGAACTAAGTTCCTGCTACAAAAAAGGTACAGGAACGGAGTTCCTGTGTGTTGCTGTTCACTTTCTTCACTGGATGCACACCCACACACACCTGTTCACCCCCAACTGTGCTGGATCCAATGCAGCTGTACATCTGGTCAAGGGCAGGAGCAGGACTGAAATGTGGCTTTAGCAGGTAACCCAGTACACATATATGTTAGCAGAATATGTGCCACTTGGTGCATATCAAGGGATGCACAAACTAGACCATGTAAAAGCAGCCATAATGCTGCTTAACTCATGTCATATTCTCTGCTGGAGCTTGCTTAGAACCATAAAGTAGCCACCAGTTAGCTCCAATTCTCCTCCTGGACATGAAGGGCTGGAAGCCCCTTGGCAAAGGGCTAGTACATTATTTTAATACCCTCCCTTTCTGACAAGGGATACAGCAGTTCTAGCTGCAGACTGCTGTATCCCATGACTCCTTACACCCACAGAGCCTGAGTTCAACTACAGACACATACTGGGCTTCAATTGGACATCCAGTACCCACATCAATCCACCCCTGGACCTCTTCTTGCCCTCTGCATTGCTACACACTTGAGGGGAGGGCTGCCAGGGGCTAGTGAGTATTGCCCTGGTAGTACTGCTGGCTCTGACTCTGCCGCATGTAGCTGCACAGCTCTATATGTGCCTTTAAAGGCACGTAAAGAGCATTATCATGCATAGAGCCCATTATCTGTGCCCACTGAATCTTTTAAACCAAGCCAATCTTTCCTACTTTGCTGCCTCAAATCTGTATGCCACATCAAATGCCCTTAACTGGTCTGGATTGAAAAAAAAGGGAATTTGTTTAATCAAAAACTGGCAAGGAATTAAGCAGGAAAAGGAACTATAAAAGTACAGTGGCTCCTATATATTTCATGTTATTGGGAAAAGCCAAGAAACTTTTTCACCCCTGTTGAAGGCTGACTTACATCAGGATAGATGTGAAACATCTGATTTTGATTGTACAGGGTGTGTTTATGTAATTAGCATGGTTGTTGCTGAATTTTTTTATTTCTCATTTGATTTTTCCCTTCAGTTCCAATGTGAAGGGCTGGATCCTTCATAGATAGGCTCCATTAACATCTGTATTGTAAGCCCATACCTTTTTAAAGGTATTCTGAAGGACTTCATCACAAAAGGTAAATGTTAAGCAAGTAGTTGTAAAGATGCAACAAAGATTGCCATCAGAAGTTTCCCTAAGTAGCAGTAGTGGTAGTCATATTTTTATATATTAGGTACCCCATCCTGCAGGCTCCAGGCACCTTACAACAATAATACAAAATAAATTGCAGCACAAGAATAGGAATGTAGCATTTTAACTTTAACATATTACTGTACATATTGGCACAAGATTCAATAATAAGAAAATGCCATGAAGAAGCCCCCATTAAAATGTCTCAAAAAAGGGGGTCTGCTTCCCTGAGACCTGCCATGGCAAATGCCCAGTCCCCAGGTAGTTTTACTTGGGACCTGGGGACCCTCAGGAGGCCCACCTCAGAGGAACAGAGAAGGCAATCCAGAGTATAAGGACAGATGAGCTATTTCAGGTAGCCAGTGCCCAAATCTTGTAACCTACAAACCTACCTTAAAGAAGATGCACTACCTCCCAGGCAGCCAATGAAACATCTGCAGTACTGACGAGATATGCTCAGAACCAAGACACCCCGGCAATCAATTTAGTTGTGGCATTTTGCACAGCTGCAAGTGCCACATCACACCTCCAGATAGCCTGAGGTAAAGAGCATTGCAATAATCAAGTCTGGATATCATAAAGCCATGCATCTGTGTCTTTAGGTCCTAGAGACTTAGACAGGGCTTAATCCAGACAATATTCCTGAGAAGAAACAATCCACCATGAACCACTGCTGATACCTGGGGTTCTAGTATCAGCTTTTGGTCCATGATCATGTCCAGATTCTTTACCCTATTCCTGGCTATGAGGGAGGTGGCAACATGTTGTAGTCCAGCCACCTTACCTCTCAAGCCTGCCACACTCTGAGCACCTGCATCCACCAGAAGCACTTCCGCCTTATCTGAATTCACTCAAATCAGCTAAAGGCCATCCAGTCACTGATAACAGCTGGGCAATCATTCAGCACATTGCCAGCATTTCTGTTCCCAGGGGAAAACAATAGGTATAGCTGAGTATTATTAGCATAACAATGAAACTGCAAACTATACCTATGAATGACTTCTCCCAGTGGCAAGACATACAGGGCAAAAAACAAGGGAGACAAGATCAAACTTTAAGGGATCCTACTGGTCAGGGCAACAGGGCACGAGGAAACCTGTTGCACTCTACCAAAAAGGAAGGACTCAAACCACAGCAACAAGCATTCCTCACAGTCCAAACAAGTCCCTCAGCTGTGTTGTTAAAATCCCATTGTCTTTAGTGTCAGAAGCTGACAAAGAGGTCAAGGATAACAAGAATGGAACATTTCCTTCTATCTCTAGCCTGGAGAAGATCATTTTGCACCCTGATGAGTGCCATTTCTATGCTGTGACACACTCTAGATCCTGACTGGAATGGCTCACAAATGGAAAGAGCCTCCAGATGAGACTGAAGCTGTGTTGCCACCACCTTCTTCATCACATTCCCTTAAAAGGGAAGGTTCAAGACAGACCTGTAATTAGTCAAGATGTTCTGGTCCAAAGATGGCTTTTAAGGAGGGGGATCTCACCACAGCACTTTTCAGATCTGAAGAGAAAACACCCTCCCTGAGAGACACCAGGCTATCTCTGCAATCACACAACCCAAGGACTCCTGGCAGTTCACCAATAGCTGGTTCAGTCCAGGGATGAGTGAAAAGAAAGTGGGATGCTTCTCTGACATCAAGTAGAGAACGTCTTCAGTCAGTGTTGCTGACATTTCCTCCAGACTGATAGAAGGCCCACACTAGTCACAGAATGGGTCATGCTAGGCCCTGACAGCCCACTTGTGGTGACTGATGATCAGAGGGAGGATATCCTATCAAGGAGAAACTGTACAAACTCCTCACATTTCAGTCAGTGCTCCTCTGGACTGTAGACAAGCCGGATATAACAGATTGTCTACAATGTGAAAGAGCTGAGCAGGTCTGTTTCTCCCTGCAGCAATCACCGATGATAGGAACTCTACCTGTCTCAGACCGATTGCCCCCGATACTCCATTTAATGGGTTCTCAGGTTAGTCTAGTCTTCCTGGATTCTTTTTTTTGAAGTTTATGATCTTTATTGATTTTATACAAAGATGGACATGAAACAGCAAGCCAAGGAAAAACAACAATACAAATAGATATCAACATCTGCCCATGTCCATCTCCCTCCTCCCCATTCAACATCCCCTCTCCTCTCCTCCCCGCCCCAGCTAAGGCTGGTTGCATATCTAAAATACAAGAATGGAAAAGATAAGCCGGAGCATGGGTGGAGTCAGTCTGACAAGACACTCTGACTAAAAGAAGGGTTGAGTTCTTATCAGGGGGAAGCCCCAACTTGAGTCAAGTATAAGGTGTGCATTCTTTCCCAGACCCTCATAAAAGGATTGGGAGCTCTTTAGTCTGGCCTTGAACTGTTCAGCTCTCAAATTAAATAACAGCTCTTCCAGCTATTCCATGTAGGTAAGCGGGCATGAATCTACCCAGTGACGTAAGACTACCTTCTTGAGAGATAGAGAGATGAGGGCCATATAATACCTGCACTGTTTAACTGAAATGTTAGCAAGCTGTGCAATTAAACAAACCTCTGGAATGAAATAATCAGAGATGCCTAGTAGTGGGTCTATCTTGCTCTTAATAGCATCCCACAGGGCTTTAACTGAAGGGCAGTCCCAAAAAATGTGCAAGAGGGTGCCATCAGCTGTTTGACATCTACAACAAACTGGGGAGTAGTTTACCCACTTTGAAGAGTTTAATGGGGGTCCAGAACATATTATTTAGAAATTGAAACTGAGTTAACAGCAGCCCATTTTGTGTAACATATTTATATGTGTCACACCAAATCTTGTCCCAGTCACCGTCTAAGTTGGGGAATTGGATCTTCGAATATTGGGGCACACCATCAAAATAGATAAGAACTCTGTCAAGTAACAGGCTATAGATCCCCTGACACTGCATGCGGTACACTAGCTGTTGGAGAGAGGGACTGCAATAGTTCGGCAGTTGCACTCTCATCTCTCTGAAGGGTCCTAAAATTAGTTAGCAGGTGCCTCAGTTGAAAAACCTTGAATACCTGTTCCTGGGGAATATTAAAGGCATTCAGAATTGCCCCTACAGAGGAGCATACCCCACCCTCAAAGAGGTTGTCCAATTTGAAACCGCGTAGTTGAGGGAGCCAATGACTTGAGATGAATTGTCCTCCTATTTTCAGATTTGGGTTTCTAAGAATAGGCTGGGTGGTATGTTTATATCCTAAAAAGGAACAAAGCTGGCCATGGATTTTAATCAAAGTTGAAATGGGAGTATTTGAGCGAGAACGAGGGATCACCTTCACTGGAATGTGGAGCAAGGCTTCTGGAGTGACACCAGATTGTGCTATAAGCTCCTTCTCCAAGGTCAGCCAAAGGGGGACATATATGGGGGCTGTGCCCTAGTTGGGGTCGAAAGGCATCTCATATACTTACTGAGGTGGCTGGCCTAGTAATAGAGTCCAAAATATGGTAACCTAAGTCCACCCTTACCTTTCAGGACAGCCAACTTGGAATAAGCTCTTCTAGGAGGTTTACCCAGCCAGAGAAACTCTGTGAGTTTCCCATGCGGCATCTTGAACCATGACTGAGGAAGCCAGGAATTCAACATGTTTCAAGGGTAAAAGATCCTAGGTAAAATATTCCTTTTAATTAAGTAAATCTGACCCCATAGTGACAGTGAGAGACACCGCCACCTATCTAGGTTCTGCTGAATTACTTGTGAGAGACAGCCTAAATTAAGCTTGAGCATTTGATTCGCTTCTAGCCAAACTAATACCCAAATATGACAAACATAGGGGGGCTGCACTGTATACCGAGATTCATAACAACTTGGCTAAGTAGTTTGTTATTAAGGGGGAATGCCATTGTTTTGTCAAGGTTGATTTTGTAATTTGAGAAGCAACTGTATTCCCGAATTATGTCCAAAGCTACTGGGAACAAATTCTTGGGGTGTCTCAAGTGCAATAAAATACTGTCAGCATAGGCTGATAACTTGAGTTCCTGCAACCCTACAAGTATGCCCAGGACCCCTGGATGAGCTTTCAAGTTTAACTAGTAACGGTTCCAAATATATGTTAAATAAAAGCAGGGACAAAGGGCAGCCCTGCCGAGTTTCTGATTGTAAAACAAAAGGGTCAGAGAACACCCCATTACAATACACCCGGGCACTGGGATACCTGTAGAAAGAGGCCACCCACTTGATAAATAAGGGGGGAACCAAACTTGGACATGGTTCTGAATAAAAACTGCCAATCCACTCTGTCAAAGGCTTTCTCTGCGTCCAGGGACAGCAGGCCTGAGGGATAGTCTGAGTCCCTGGACACAGAGAAAATGTGGCTTAACTTGTGCAAGTGATCCGAGAATGCCATCCTGGACATAAATCCCACTTGCTCCTCTGCAATTAGCAGGGGAGGACTCTTGCTAGCCTGGACGCCAATATCTTAGTTAGAATTTTAATGTCGCAGTTTAATAATGAAATTGGGCGATAACTTGTGACTCTCTTTGCATCTTTACCCGGTTTATGGATTACAATAATTAAGGCTTCCAGGAGTCTTTTATCCACATTATCTGATTCCAAAAACCAGACAAAGAGCTTGTGCAGCCAGGAAGCTAACTGTTTAGCAAAGGTTTTGAAAAAGTTAGGTGAAAAACCGTCAGGTCCGGGGGCTTTATCAAGTGATAGGGAAGAAATCGTGGCCTGAATCTCCTCTTCAGTTGTTGGGGCTGTTAGAGATGGCTTTTGGTCCTCACTGAGATTCGGCAATGGGGCTGTGGCTAGAAACTCCTCTACCTCCTCCTTCTCAGGGCAGGTGGGCATAACACTGTAAAGTTGCCTATAATAATATGCAAACTCCTCCATAATATCTTTAGGCTGCAACTTTAGAATATTATCTGCCATGGACCTCCCTTACTGCCTCAGACCCTGGACTATCCTGGAGGAGTCATGGTTTTTCAGACTAAGGGAAAGGAGTCTGCCAGACATCTCCCCTTGGTCAAGATATAGTGCACCAGTCTTAGCTATGGCATATTCAGCTTTTTTCCTCAGGAACGTATTATACTGGTCTCTAAGGCCAATAAGCCTCTACCTGATATCTTCAGAAGAACTAGGAGATAAGTTATGTTCCAGAGTCCAAATCTGGGACAGTAGGTCAGATATCTTCTTTTGGTTTGTCTATTTCCGGAATGAGGACAGACGGATAAGCTCCCCCTTATTATACTTTTTAAACCTCTCCACTCCATATCAGTTTTCCCTGTAGAACCCAAATTACTTTTAGTGTAGTGATCTATTACTTCGGAATTATGTTTGATAGTACTATCCTCTCTGAGTAGCTGATTATTTATTTTCCAGATAGACTCCTTGGGACAGTCATGGGAAATATGCACAAGGCACCGAATGACCGAGTGGTATGAAAGGACCACCGGCTCAATTTGACTGTCTACGAGTCCTGGGAGGAGAGTATGGCTGATCAGAAAATAGTCTATTCTAGCCAGGGAGTTATGGACAGCCAATCAGAAGGTATACTCCCTTGAATCAAGATGCAGGGCTCTCCATGGATCACAGAAACCGAGGGTATTGATCATCTCACCGATAGCCCTTTGAGCACCTCCCTTGATTCTGATCTCAGCCAAGAACATGTCAACCATCACCCTTTGGCCTTCAACTGTCTAAGCTCCTTGCTAAACCAGAGGGTGCTCTGATGCGAGACTCTTTGGCCTATACTAAATGGTGCAAGGGAACACTGCAGTGATGGCCATATTTTAAGCATCCACTATAGCCTCCACTCCCTCAATACACACCTGCTACAGGCTTGAGCAGCTCAGCATCAACAAAAGCCCTGAAGGTTCCCAATTATTTAAAGCTTGGAACCAGTCTAACTCCATGGGATTGATTACTTTTTTAGGAAGGATACTGGTAAGAAAGCTTACAGCACGATGAGTCCAGTCAACTGACCAGATCAACTTTGATATTAAATATCTTGAGCCACAATGACAAAACCAGGCCCAAGGCATGGCCTAACTAATGAGCCACAGAGGTAACCACCTGCGTGAAGCATAACAAATCCATTTGGCAGAGGAATTGGTGTCCAGGTATAATGGATTTATCATTGGCCCAAACATTGAAATCCCCCAGTACAAGCCACCTAGGGTATTCCAATATCAGGCCAGCCATGAACTCCCCACATTCCTGCAGGAAACTACCCTCACATCCCTGCAGATGGTATCCTCACACCCCTGCAGATGGTATATGAGGAGGATTGTGTCTCCCCACACCTGCATCACCCTTAATGGCCACACATTCAAATGACGTGTTCTCACTCACTCAATATGCTGTAAGTCTCAAACCAGATCTAAAATAAATAGCCCCCCCTTCACTTCTGCCACAGACAGTATGCCACCATATATCCCAGCAGGATGGCTGCCTCCAGCACAGGGTCAGAATCATCCCCCAGTCAGGTCAGGATGTACATCAGATTCACAGAGGAATCATCTCTTTATTGACTTTTTCATCTGATCTAAGATGTTTGGAATTACCACAGCTTGAGGTTTTTATATCTTAAAGTATTCTCAATTGTTTTTTTTCTCATAAGTGCAACAATAGCTCTAGTTTTAGTGACAAAGAAAGCATCATGGGTTGATATTTTACTATGCATTTCCATTGTAGCTTTTATAGTAGCAGCAATATTTTTAAAACTTTTAATACATCACATAGAAACATAGAAGTTGACAGCAGAAGGAGACCGCTAGGTCCAACTAGTCTGCCCATTTGTTTTAGACCTATTTTGACACTCTAGTTGCCCTTTGTAGTCAGGGCTACAATTCACATATTTAATCTTTCCCAGTACTTTCTCCAGTGAGCCAGTATGAGCAAGTCAGTCATCAAGCTTTTTATCAAATGATCGTAGAAAAAAATATATACCTGACAGTGTCTCATTGATCTGTTTGAAATTTTGGATTTCTGTGATTTCCCTCCATTGCTTGAAGTGGATTAGAGCTTAAAGCTGAGAAAAGGGACACCAAGACAGCATGATGAGACTGAGGTTCAGGAATGTTCACTGCCACTGCATCGGAAGCTGTACACAGGGGAAAAACAGTGAAAGACACTGACAAAGGAACTGAGAGTCAATAGAGTTCACTGATGCAATTTTGGCAACTTTCTTTAACTGTAGGCCTATAAAGTTGCTAAGAGAATCTTTATCTCTTTGAGGCAGCCCCAGTGCAACTTTTTCACTGATCATCTGGTCAATGCACACATAGAAACATAGAATGGGGGATTTCACACTGACAGGCTTCCCCACCAGTGTACCTGTCACCTGTGCCACTTTGGCTTTGGTTTCCTCCATACCTTTATTGCTGTTCAAATAAGAGTCGATTGGCCCTTTCTTAAATAGTGAATCTGTGTCTGTAGATGAACTAGATTTCCTTTTCTACGTATGCTGCGAACGTATCTGATTAATTTTTTTTTTCCATCTCTCTAGTAGTAAATGAGACAAAATGCAACTGAGCTTAGAGAGGCTTACTTTAATAGCCTTCTTGGATCCCTTCCTGATCTAGTAGGGCAGTTTTATAGTAGAAATGGTATTGTATAGGAGCCTTTGAGGTGAAGGAGGATGAGTGTGGTGAGTGGATGAGCAGCCTGACAATAGTATTTGGAACAGTTGGAAGTTTACAGGAAGGAGATTTAGGAAGCCACCACAGAGGAGGGAATAATCAAGATAAGATGAAGGCATGAATAGGGTTTTCATCAGAGGAGGGTTCAAGGAAGTGAAGCATGAAGGCAGTATTGAAGAGATGATAGTAGACATATTTTTAGGGCATAGATATGTGAGTTCTGGGTCAAGAAAGATTCCTGGATTTCCAGTAGAGGAAGTGCTTAATTTGTGCCAGGGCTTGTCTGTGCTCAGCCCTGGCTCCTCTTTTCTTGTCAGGGCCCAGCCCCGACACCTCTTCCATACTGTAATGTTGCAACAGCACCTCTTCCATACTGTAATGCTTTGACAGTGCAAATTCTACCTCTGCAATGTGCCATGCTTGCACAGCTAGCAGCTAAAAGTGATCACAACTGCACATGGCTCTCTCTGAATTGTTGCATTCTGCAGGCCAATAAGATTCGCGCATTGGGCCAGCGCACACACATTAGCCTGTAAGCGGCTCATGCAGGAGACAGCAGAAGATGCCATATATTGCAATTGATAGGGTACTGCAGTGCCTTACAGAGAGAGAGAGAGATCTTGAACATTGTTTCAAGGCTGACTATGGCGGGTGGGTGTTTCAAATTCTGGAGCTATATATACACATATATATATCTTCTGTACATAAGGGCATTAAATTATTTAGTTCACCTTAATCTTTGATGAGGTTGTGAGAGGCATTTCTGATTTTGGGCTTGTGCATGTGACGTGGCATTGACAAATGATTCTTAAGACTGCAGTACTGTTAAATGTGACACTTTCGGAGCCAGACGCCCGCTTTGAGAACCAAGCCTCACTCCTAAAAGTAAAGAATTCGTTAGCTGTGACAGACAAGTATTAACATATAATACAGTCAAAGCCACGTAGTGTGGTCAATATACCCAAGCAGGTGAAAGGGGTGTATAGTACCATGTTAGGAGGCACTCTGTGCACTGCTGTCATCTTGCACACATTATTCTGGAATAAGCCTGTGGGGTATTAATGAATTTGGCATGATACAGTATTTGGTCTGTCTTTTACTTATTACAGAAGTGAAGGTATTTCTTTGTTTTGTATACCCTGTCTCGAAATGCTGCCTCTCCCAGTTTTGTGAATGGCCATGGCTCATGTACTTTTTTTAATAATACTACAATAAATAACATGTAAGGTATTATAAGAAAGATGTGTTAACTAAGCTTAAAAAAATCTGCTTTGAGGTTGCTACTTCAGATTCAGGGGTTGCAATAGAGCAGTGCTAGGCCTCCAGAACCCTGTGGTATTAGATGCACTATGGTACATTTTGTTGCATAATAAGGCCAGCCCGAGTCTCCCATACCCCTAACTCCAGGAGGGAAAAAAAAAGTTTCCCTGGAGTCAGGGGTAGGGAAGATGTAAGAAAAGTGTATTTTATCTTCAGTAAAAGCCCCAAAATTCACCACAGAGATTCTAAACCCCCAGAGCTTCTGGAGCCCAGTAGCCCCCAGACCCACGGCATTTGGGTCTAGGCACCTCTTTCTTTATAAATTAAGCACTGAGGAGAGGGGACACAGGAGAGGGAGGAGGGAATAAGAGGTATAGAAAAAGTCAAATTGTGTTGAGGAGGATCTCAGTCTCAGCTACATTAAGATGAAGACACCAAGTTGGAGTCAATACTCAGTTTGGCAAGACAGTAGGACAGGAGCCGTCCTTTCAGTGCAGTGGTAGACATACTGCTTAGGAAGCCTCTGACTGTGGTTTGGGAATGAGTATCGGTCATCATGGGCCAGCTGGGAACAGTAGGATTGAGCATCCCAGTGGAAGTTCACCTCCTCCAGGAGGAGGCAGAGTGCCCTGCAGTGCAACTGCCAAGGATACATAGGTGGTCCCAAAGCAAGTGCCTGTATCTTTGGGTGATGGGTGACATTGCTAGGTAGTGCATGCATATGCATTGTATGTGCATGCCAAGTCCATCTGTAACCCCCCTTTGGGGGCTTACCTTAATTGCCCCGTTTCTCTCCCATCTCCCAGTTGCCTCCTGGCATCCTCTGAGCCCCCGAAATGTCACCGCCACAGCCCAAGTTAGTGAGGTGCTCTGGTCCCCCGATCATCCCCTTTACTTGATTTTAGCCCTAGTGGGCTTGGAGAATTAACTGCAAGCTGCTGTATACTTCTTTTGCTCCTCTGAGCTTGCAGGCAATAGTGCATGTGCAAATGCACCTTTGATCTGCCAACCGCTATCTTTGTGGTCAAATCCAAGGGTATTTCATTGTCCTGGTACCCCTGCTGCCCTAAATGAGGACTGGTGACCAAAAGGAGGTGGTGGAGAAGCCTCAATAATTTGTAAATAAGGAGTCTGAACAAGGGCATAAATTGGGGCTCATACATAGTAATGAGAGCCTCATGCATATTAATGAGCAGCTGCCTGCCACCCTGGGGGACAGTATTTTGGTGGCAGCAACAGCAAAAACGTTAAGTGTAAATGTTTAATAGTGCACTAGTTTAAAAGGGCACAGTCAGGGCTATTAAACTGTGGGGTTATGATTGAAATGTAATGTTTTACCTGGCTACACCAGAACTCTAAACATGGGACAATGTATGAACTGCTTTGGGAACTGTTCTTCAGCAGCCATCTTTGCAGCCTAGCAGCCAATCATGATCCTGGATTTCAGCCAGAGAATTGTACGACCCACTAAAGACTTTTGAAAGAAAATCAGGGAAAAATCCTTGGCACCTAAATGCTAACCAATTAATGGACTGGGACTGTGATCCACATTTTGGGCAGCCAATCAGAGGAAAGAGACTGTCTTCTAGTTTTGGGCAAACTGTTTTAAAGTTCAGTTCAGTTCCGCGTGAGTCACCGAGAGAGAAGGCGCCTATATGGCTCATCTGCAGACCTGCAGGGGAAAGGCCTGCTCTTGCCTCCCTGCTAAACTCTAGACTGGTTGAGAGCAGAAGAGGGATCATGTGTTCAGATGCCAGGCTGAGAGAAAGAGGATGCTTTGCCTAATAAGTACTCTTTACCAGAAGTGGCTCAGAAAGGGAACTGTGAGAGGATTTCTCAAGTTAAGGACTCCAGTACCATTTGGAGCCCATGGATGTTGTGTTTGTCTCCTGTCATGTTCAGAAAAAGTGGAAACCTGGTACCAGTTGTTCCTGCTTGTTTCCTGACAAGGTTAAGCCAGTCAGCACATCGCAAGTTGAGTGAGTTTTCGAACTACATACTAAGCCGAATTTCATGTAATGGGCCTGTGCCAGCTGCAGTCCTAAAGACTGTTCCTACACCAGATCCAGTGCCTGCCCGTCCATATACCAGCCTTAGGGAGTCAGCCCCTGAGAAGAAGCAAGTCTCGGTTGTGGCCACCTACAGGGAAAGACCGTGAAGTGGAGGTGAGTCCTGCCAGGTCCAATCCCCACCATCATACTGGCAAGCCAGCAGATCCATGGTGTCTTCATCCTTTTCTTCAATCGCTCTTGGAGCAGTTAGTACAACCATGGTAGCCCTTTGCAACAACCAAATAACTGTATGGTGTCCTCTGAGTTGGGCTTATAATTTCTCATTGGGTTTTAACTGTGTTTACAGGCCATCCAACCTGGGATTACAAATATTCTACTGTTTGCAAATATTTTATCTGTCTGATAATACCCTTCTCTCTATTAAGGGCCCCAACCAGCTGCAATGCTGGCCTACCCACAGCAATGCTTCAGGCCTGCTCCTAACTCCATCCTGGGTACCCAGCAGCTGTATAAACTGATTACTTCAGGGATAGATCTAATGAATATTGATTATTCTTTGCTTAACTACAGTAACAGAATAGTTAACCTAAATTTGCCCTGCCCCCGTGTTCAGTCCCTAAATAAACCAGATTTGTTTTGCATGTTAACTGGGTCTGTGAGCACATTATTGTTCTGGGGTCAAGTGTAGGGAAAAGTAAAGCTGCACTTTGTTTGCTGGTTAACTGTTCTTTTACAGGGGATGCAGGGTGCATGCCAGAAGTCCAGACCCTGTTGGTAAGCTTGTGAGCATATTATTAATGCTAGCCGTTAAATGTGGTATTGCAGGTAAAGTGCAGTGTATGCTGCTAGTCTGTGTGTTGGTCCACTAGCTGGGGTTGTGGGTAGGTAGAGCTTCTCAGAGGGCTGTACTAGTTCAGTTTACCCACATAATCACTCTGAGTGGAGGCACCATAATTATAGTTCTACTGCTGGTAGGGAAGCTACAGTACCTGTTGAATCCGAACCCAGTTCCTTCAACCTGCAGCCAGAGAAGCAGGCAGGGGTGGTAGCCATTGGTAGAATGGTGCCAGGGTTACATCTTTGGAAGCAACACTGGGATTATGACTCCCTAGTGGCCAAACTCCAAAACACCAGTTTTACCCCACATTGAAATTGGCACCAAAATGGAGCAAGTTAATGACCCTAGTGCTGAAATTTCTGCTATTAAAATGTCTGTGCAATATTTGCTTGATTGGTGTGAGGCAGAGGAGGTTGACCCACAAAGGCCCTAATATAACTGGACATTCTTCTGGGCATTAACAAAGCTACACTTGAGGGAGCCATAGGTAAAGTCAAATGTCTTGGTAAAGCTGCGGTTAAGGCCCACCATTTGGACAGGACTACTTAAAGTTTAATGGCCCTTGTGGAGTGTAGTCTTCCAACAGATCTCTCTGGAGTGCACCGGAAATTGTGTCTGATGATCCCAGGGTAGTGGGGAGGGTCATACATATGTACAGTGCAATGCCCAGGTCTGAGGAGTCCCCCAAAATTGAAGGGCTCAAAGACAAGCTCACCAAACTGTTGGGGGCAGGGGGCCAAACCCTCGGGGACTTAAAGAAGTTGTTTGAAACCCTCCAGGTACCCATCCACTGGCACCTGCTCCTGCATCTGCACTGATCCCAGTATCTGTACCAGCCCTTGTGCCTGCCCCAGTACTGGCACCCAGTCTATGTGGGTTCAATTAGTCATGACCCTTACCACAGGCTAAGAATGTTCACAGGTACTATTCCCACACCCCAGGGGGAAGACGACCTAGAGACTTGGATGAACTGTGCATTCCCCCAGTCCAAGAGTGGCAGTGTACAGAAATGGAGAAAAGGAAAAGGTTAAGTGTAAGCCTTCAAGGTCCAGTTCTGGATACTATTCGTGCTGTGCAAGCTGATAACCCAGAGGCCTCTGCACAAGATTATTTAGCTGCATTAGAAGATGTATTTGGGAGACCTGAATCAGGTGAGGACATTCTATGAAGGTTTAAAACAACCCAGCAATGTTCAGGAGAGCCCTTGCTGTGTATATACCCCACCTTGAAAAAACTCTACAGAAATGCTTTAGAAAAGGAGGTGTGGCCCCAGGTGAACTGAACCAAATCTGGCTAAATCAGATACTTAAGTCTGCTCCCTATTCTGATTTACTGTTGCTCAAGTTACAGTTTCCAGACTGAAGGGATTCACCCCCTCCTATAGATTGTTGATGAAGGAAGTACGGGAGGTCGAACAAAAAGGGGCACAATGGGGGCCTGCTCACGTATCTGCAGCTGTCACACAAGTTGCTGATAGTGCGCCATCAGTTGAAACTCAAGAGCTGAAAACAGGTGCAACAACTAAGACTGGCTCCAGTAAAGGCCAAGATACCTGTCAGAATGCATCTGCAATGGAAGTGGAAGTGCACACCCTAGCGCCCCCTGTAGATAGTGGTCTAGAGAATCAAATAAGTGAATTGTCTGCATGATAAAAGAATTGATGGGATGTAATGTACAATCCCAGGTTTGGCAAGGAGGGAGGGAGAACCAACAAGCACCCTCTGCTGTCAGTGCTCCTGCCCAAGCTTCAGATATACCCCCTAGCTGTATATGGAGACCCACCTCCAATGTAACGCCACTGCCAAGGTGGACCAGGAAAAGTGTGTTCTGCCTCAAATGTGTAAAGGATGGGCACCTGAAGAGGGAGTGCCACTCCAGAGAGAACCTAGCCAGGGTAAGCAATAGACTGCTTGTAGAAAAGCACCTGAGGCAAACTAATTCCAGTGGCACCCCAGCCCACTCTCAACACAACTCATGTGTAGCAAAGTCATTTGTTTCAACTCCTGCAATTCCTGCAAATACCCCACTAGACTGGTCAGAGTTGGTAGGCCCATTCATGGAAACTACCTTGCACATTGAAGGAATTACTGTTAAAGCAGTAATAGACAGTCGGTCTTAAGTCACAATTATTTTTAAAGACTGGTACAATCAACATCTATCTGACCACCCATTACAGCCATTCGATGGCCTACATGTATGGGGACTGAGTGAACATTTATAACCTTATCTTGGTTACCTTAAAGTCTGGTTGTCTTTTCCTTCCTTTGTGGCAGGTGTAGGAGACCCTGTGGAGACACTAGCCTTGGTTTGTCCTCCCTCTGGCCTCTATGATGGTATCCCTGTATTAACTGGTACTAATGTGAATATGTTGGCATGGGGTCATAATGTCGCTCGTCATTATGCCACAGCAAAATCGCATCGCCAATACAGCTATTGCTCATGAGGCATAAGTCTTTTTTTCTATGGGTGCTCCACCCACACCCCCATTATAGGGGTTGCGCCCAGACCCCTCTTCCACTAAAGATTCTCAACTCCAAGGTGAGGGTCCAACTCAGGAAGTGCACAATCCATGGAGAAAAATAAAATGTCTGGGACTGGGAATCAAACCCAGTCACAGACGCTGCGCCTGTGTTCCTGCTGCTGTGGCTCAGTCCAGTGAGCCACAGCAGCTGCTCGGCAGAACCCACTCCCAGCTGAGGTCTTATCCTCTGCCGGGGAGTGTGGGAATGGTACAATACCGTGTACAGCAGTACACGCGATATTGCACCATTCTCTGTCATGGACAGCGCTGTTTTGGGTTAGCTATAATGTTGTACGCTATTAAGTATACGACATTATGACCCAGTAGGGAATATGTTCAGTTGCCTTGCCCAGCTATGCCAAGAGAGACAAAACAAGAAGACTGGGAGAGCTGCATGTTCATGCCATGATCCGAAAAGCTTATGATCTGAAAGTGCGCCCTCCAGAGAGTAATCAGGATGATCCTATGGTGGCTGTTTGGAAGAAAGATTCCTCTGCTATTGTCCTCCCTCCAAATGCTGAGTGCACAGTCAGCAGAGAAGTGCAGTTGTGCAAAGATGTGACAAACAAAATATTGATGTTGGATGCCTCAGAAGAGAGAAAATTATCTGATGGACTGCTAGTCAAGCCCAGTATACTTCCTGTACATGCTCACACCAATGCCAGATCAGTGGGGGTCAAAATCCAAAACATGTTACTGATCAAGACATAAAGGTACACCAAGGTTGCACTCTGGCAAAGGTCTATTGGGCTGATACTACTGTGTTGCCATCCACGTGCCAGAATGGAGCAGAGTGTGACTTCTCACCTGATATGTTCGATTTTGGAGAGTCTCCCATCCCAAATAGGTGGAGGGCCAGAATTAGCCAGAAGCTGGTCCCGTGAAACAAAGTATTCTCCCTCAAGGAGTGGGACATTGGCTGTGTAACTGGGGCTGATCACCATAACAGACTGCACGACGAGAGACCCTTCAGGGAAAGGTTCAGATGCCTAGCTCCTGCTGACATCGATGACGTAAGGTGTTATCTGCAAGAGATATTAGCAGCAGTCATAATACAGGAATCATGCAGCCCCTATGCCTCTCCAATCATTATAGTGTGGAAGAAGAATGGCTCTGTCCATATATGAGTAGACTACAGGACCCTTAATAAAAGAACTATACCCGATCAATACACAATGTCATGCATACAGGATGTGTTAGACTGTCTAAATGGGAGTAAGTGGCTTTTGGTCCTTGATCTCCACAGTGGATATTACACTGTGCCTTGAAAAGATCTGCTGCTGCACACAACGGCTATGCCCCCCCCCCCCCGCTAGCAACATCAAACCCACTGGGGAACAGTGAACTGTAGTGCTTGCTGTACTTGCAATTAAATGTGCTTGTGCTAGCGCTCCTGCCCCTGAAGCCAGCCTGTTGCAGGTGGAACAACGAAGCTCCTAGTACACCGAATATCGCCTAACGCTACAGCAAGAGAAAGACATGAGCCAACATCACAGAGGAGGAGGGGTAGTCCATTTTAAAAGTCCTGCGCTGCTCACAGCACGAGCGCTGTGGTGCAAGTGTGAGTGGCGTGAGCGCCACTCGGCAGAAAAAATACCAAGGACTATTTCTGTTGGGTGAGCCCAAAAGACTTTATAATACACAGGGTTTCAGCTATATTTAGTACAACAGCAGCTTAATATAGTTTTAATGAAGCAGGAAGGTAGAGCTAGGTATTCAGTATTGGGAAAGCTTGTGTTTTTGTCTAAAGGAAATGCTTAAATGGTAGATGTTATTTGAAACACATTTTAAAGTTCTGTTTATATAGGTTTAGGGTAATTTTTGCAAAACGAGTTTTTATTAAGAACTTTTACAATAAGTTTTGACACCAAAACATTTTGTCTGGTGCTTAGCTTAGATTCAAATGGTAAAACTGCTCTTATAATGAAGTGAGTTTGATATAGTTTATAAAAGTAGAATTAGTGTACAGCTTATAGCCATTAAGTGTAGCAGTGAAATTGTAGCCATCATATTTTAAGTAAGTTGTTTATACATGTTTATTATTGCTGACAGTAATTCAAGGGAGAAAATTAAATGACTATTTAAAATTTTTGAGAGTAAAATTGTGATGCAGTCAAAGTCATTAGTGGGTGTACCTGCAAGGGGAATATCTTTTTATAATCATTTTGAACTCCTTGCTCAAAAATGGGAATAGATATTCTTGGGGCCTCAAAGGCTCTAATGGCCATAGTTATTCTGGTCTCTGTGTGTGCTCCAGCCAAGGGAGACAAATTCAGCAAGGGGAAGAGTTGCCTGAGTTGTTTGGGGCCAAGCTGTGGTTTATTGGCCGAGGAACGGCCACTACTAAAATGGAGAAATTCCTTTTATTCGGTGAGAGACAGTTTGCTGAAGAGAAATGTCTCATGTAAGTTGAGATTCAGCCTGGCTCCCAAACATGCACTCTGGCTAACTTTAGTCCTTTGTGGAGCCGTGGAACTGAATCCTGGCCCAGGGGAAGAGCCCATCAAGGTAATGCATGACAACGCTAGGAGTCTGGTAAAAAAGATGGACACTTTCAGGGCCTGGATCAGTATAGAGTCTCCTGACATTATCATATTAACAGAAACATGGTTACACAGGGGAATCAGTTATGATGAAATTAATTTACAGGATTATTACCATCATAGACAGGACAGGGGGTTGCGAGGAGGGTGTATTTTGATGTATATCAAACACTCACTGAGGCACTCAAATGTAATGTATTCTGGTAACATAGAAGCAGTGGAATGCTTTGTGGTTTACATGGAAGTTTTTGATCTGGTAGTGGGAGCAGTTTATTCTCCACCAAAGTTAAATCCTAGCTGCTTTGAGAGCTTTTGTCATGTTTGACAGATTATGTTAGCTTAAAAAATAAAACTATCCTTCTGGGTGACGTTAATGCTGCCTGGAGGTGTCCACGAGGACAGAAGTTGGAGAATCCAATGCAATCTTTGCAACTTGTTCAAATAATTAATTCCCCCACTAGAAAGGATAAATTAACAAGTCAAGGAAACATTTTGGATCTAATTTGTGTTTCTCCTGAACTGACAGTAGAGGGTTTTAGTGTGGAGGCCCCCAATCTAGGAGATCATAGAGTGATCCAGTGCACCATAAGAACTGGTGAAATATTAACTGAGCCTAAAAATACATATCCCACCTTCCGGAGATGCTATAGAAAATTTAACAAGTTGCTGTTTTGTGGATATTTGTCAAAAATGCCCTGGCATTGAATCTTTCTTGTGCCCGATCTTGACATGGCAGTGAGTGAATTTATTGGGATATTTCTTGAGGCATGCGATAGATTCGCACCAAAAGAAGTAGTTAAAAACAAATCTCCTCGATCCCCATGGTGAGGACACAAAATAGGTAAATTGATTAGATTAAAAAAGCAATTATGGAAGAAAGCAAATAAATATTTGTGTCCAGAGACCTGGGCTAAATTTAAAACTATAAGGAACCAAGTTATTACTGTTATTAGAAACACTAAAGCTTTTTATTACAAACAAAAAGTGCAGGACACAAAAAATCCCAGGAACTACTGGTCACTGATAAATAGGTTAAGGACACCTGTTAGAAATAACCCGGTGGTACAATTAAAGAAAAAACAGAATTCTGCAGCAGATGGACTCTGCTGCAGATTTGTTAAACCACTACTTTATAGACCTTCTGGACATTGAAATGGTAGGTACAAATAATGAACAGAAACCATTTTTTGAAGAAGATAGTGGTAAAAGTAGTCCACATTTTAGATTTTGTAGAATTACTGTTAAAGAGGTTAAAATTATGATAGACAAATTGTAAACACAAAAAGCTAGTGGTATTGATGGAATAGAAAATTATTTCTTAAAAGAATCAGTGTCTGAAATAGCATCTGTTTTGACTGGTTTGTTCAACTGGAACTTGAGTGAGGGGATTTTTCCTACAAATTGGAAATTAGCATAGATTGTCCCTCTTGCTAAAGGAAGCAACCCCACTGTCCCCCACAAACTACCGTCCTATTGCCCTACTGTCTACTGTTTCCAAAATATTAGAAAGAATAGTCCGTAGGCAACTAATGGACTATTTAGAAAAATATAGGAAGTTGTCTCTGTCACAAACCCAGCCAGCAGGTCAGCCCTCTACTCCCAAAGTGCCAACCCCTGAGCATAGAATTGTGAACAGTTTAACAGAACAAGATAATCCTCTTGTCTGTTTTGTGGGTTTGAGTCACCTTGTCCCAAGTTCTGGAGGGATTCAAACTGATAACTTCTTGTTAGCGTACCCAATTGTGAGGCACAGATAATTCTGTCTTCGGGGGTGAGATATCTTTGCCTATGGGCACCTAATCAGGTATTACAAAATGAACCCTTAGAACTCTATGCAAGACCTAGAGAACTCTTATCTGTTTCCCAGTTTGGTACCATGATAAGCTCATGCACAGTGTCAACTATAACCATCTAAGCTTCACTTATATAAAAAGAAGTTTCAAGGCACACCAGGTAGTTTCTGTTTTAAAATATATATCTTTACTTTAAAATAGGTAAAATAGGAAAACAGTAAAATACAGAACAAGATATCCCCACACATGCAGTCTTAAAAACAAAACAGGTTTAAAAGTGCAAATTCCTACAATCCATACACTCAGGTCTTATCTAAGGTCCTTACTTTCTTAATCTTTCAGTGCTTCAATGTTCCTCTTTTCTCAGTCAGATAATGAATGTCACTCTGTAAGGTCTGCTCAGTATTTTTAAAAGCAGTCTTGAGCCTGCCTTCTCTCTGAGGTCACCTAACTCCACCTTGGTGTATTAAAATTTATATTTTATAACACAGGATGTCCTACTAAGATATTTAAAAAAAATAGATGACATACGTGACTTGCCAAAGCCAGTCTGTGATCTGCTTCACACAGGCATCATGGCCTCTTTGATGTAATTCTGGCTTCCTTCTTAGACAACACCCCCCCCCAACACATGCATATTGTACTTCTTGAACCAGCCTGGGACCTGCTTCACACAAACATCAAAGCCTCTTTGATGTAATCACTGGTTATCTTGAGAGCCACCCCAAACAAATGCATATGCCCTTCTTCTCATGACACCTAGTGCAAATCAAAGGATTTTCCTGCGGGCATTATAAAATGGATATCTTGGTTCCTGCCTTCAAAGCAAACTAACAAGATAATTGCACCTCAGATATCTGCAGTTTAAGCTACCTCCTGTCCTTTGAACTTATCCCTGGGGGGTTCGATGTATCAGTTCCAGCAAGACAGTATTTCCTCCTGACAGACCCTCCCTTACATATTTTATATTGCAGAAAAATATCATACTGAAATTAGAACCAGCTGTCCATGTGCCACAGTCTCCACTTCAGTGTGGTTTTAGAAGGGGCAGGTCCACGGCCACTGCACTCATGGACCCGTTAGATCTGGTTGCTACCCCTCTGGGAGAAGCAAAGTCCATGAGCACGTTGTACGTGGACCTGTCAAAAGCTTTTGATCTTGTTACTCATAATACTTTGTTGAACCTATTGGGAAAAATGGGGGCTGGCAAAGGAGTCATGTCAGTGGTTCCATTCTTATTTAGAAAATAGGTCTCAGATTGTTAGCATAAATGGAATTAGTTCTAAGCCACTACATGTTACCTGAGGGGTACTGCAAGGATCAATATTAGGCCCCCTTTTATTCAGTGTATACATTAACAATTTACCTGATTGTTTAAGAAATACCTCTGTCCATCCATATGCAGACAATAACGTACAGATTGCAGATGGGAATCATCATAAGGAAGCAGAGGGAAAACTACAAGAACATTTTTTGATTATGCAGAAATTTTTTTCCGATTTAGGGTTAATAATAAACAGTAAAAACACTCAAACAATGCTGTTTTCTCCTAAACAAGATAAAGAACACTTGAACTCCAAGTTAATTGTTAGAACTAGGGAAGGGAATATTTTAGGACAAACTGAGGTATACAGATCCTTAGGAGTTCTCATAGATCATCATTTAAAATTTAATCACGATATAAATGAACTGGGGAAAAAAGTTAATATGAGATTAGGGACAGCAAAATGGTTTTCACACTGTACAACCAGGAACATACATCAAACTATAGTAAATCAATTAATATTGCCCATTTTGGACTACAGAAGCCATGTTTATTGTCGTGCAAATAAACAGCAAATGGTAAAATTAGATTTGATCCAAAATAGGCTTGCCAGGTTTGTATTGAAGTGTGATTTTAATACCCATACTGTGTCATGTTTCACTCCCTTGGCTGGAGCCCACTAAAGACCAGAAGAAAATGGGCATGGGACATACAATTTCATGGAATTTAAAAAAATAATTTGATATGTGGGTTAGTAGAAAAGTTAGAAAAAACAAAACATGGTTGTAATTTGAAAAATAGAAATAGCTAGAGAGTTAGCAATTCCTAAATACAAAAATAAATTTACATCCATGACCTTTCAGTATAAAGCAGCTGTTTGTTGGAATCAACTTCCCCAGTATCTTAAAGATCCACACATGAAATCAGATGTTTTTAAAACTGCTGTTTACAGGGAATTTGAGTATTGTTGCACATGTAATAGATAGCCTAAATTGTATAGGAGCATATGAGGAGACTAGTTGGGCAGAATACATGGTAATGTAATAATGTGTATTTTTTTCTCTGTATTTGTCTATATTTCCCTTGAATGTAACCTGTATGATTTGAGACATGTTTTGCCTTTGTATTTTTGTATTTATGTGTATGCATCTCATGCTACTGTAACTTGACACTTTAAACAGGTGCACCTTGTGAAAAGGGCATACAGTATATAGCCCTAATGGTGGTATAACTGTATAAATACATTTTATCTACTACTACTACTACTAGATCCCAATGGATCCAGAAGACAGGGAGCAGACAGCAATTATCTGTCCTTTAGGCTTCTACGGATTTCTTTGCATGCCCCCGGGAATTTTGGTTGTGCCTGCAATGTTTCAAAGACTTTTGTAAAGTGCTGTAGGAGACATGAATCTCCTTGAGTGTCTGGTTTACCTCGATGATACCATCATTTTTGGAAGAACACTTGAAGAGCATGAGGCTCACCTGTTCAAAGTGCTTGACAGACTTGAGGAATTTGTCCTAAAAATGTCACTAGATAAATAACATGTTTTCAAAGCTCAGTAAAGTATGTCAGCCACACTGTGTCTCCTGAGGGTATACAGACTGATCCTAGCAAAGTGGAAGCATTAACCTGCTGGCCAAGGCCAACCAACTTAAAAGAGCTACAAAGGTTTCTGGGGTTTTGTGGTTATTATAGGCATCTTGTCAAGGACTACACCAAAGTAATATTCCCATTGTTGAATCTGACACAAGGATACCCTGCTGCTAATCAAGAGTGCAAGAATGGCACTATTAAAGGGACTGGAAGAACACACTTCAGATCTTATGAACTCTTTGGTCAGAGTTGGACTCCAGACTGTGACACTGCTTTCCATGAAATTATCTATCAGCTGACTCATGTGCCCATAGTTACTTATGTTGACCCATCCAAACCTTACGTGCTACATACAGACCCCAGCCTGAGTGGCCTTGGACCATGCTTTACCAAGAGTGCATAGATGGGTTATACTTAGTAGCTTTTGCCAGTAGAAGTCTGACACCTTCAGAAAAAAATTACCCAGTGCATAAATTAGAATTTCTTGCTCTCAAGTGGGCAATCGTGGAGCAGTTTCATGAATACCTGTATGGTGAAAAGATCCTAGTCAAGACAGACAACAATCCATTGATGTATGTCCAAATGTCTGCCAAAATGGATGCCATGGGACACAGATGGCTTTCTGCTTTATCAACATATGATTATGCAGTGGAATACCGACTAGGCCTAAATCACATTGATGCCGATGCTCTTTCACGAAGACCTGCCTCAGACCAACAGTGGGTGCACATTCCTGAACAATCAGTAAAAGCACTATACCACAAGTTTGATCGAGATGAAATTTCAACCTCAGAGACAGTTAACTGCCTGGCAGATTGCTTGGGGCCTCCAGATACTTGTATACCAGTTGCCTACTGTAATTTCACAGCCTTAGATTTAAGTTCCTTACCACAGCTATTTCCAGCTGATATTCAGAGGGAACAGCACTATGATCCCATGATCAGACAAGTTATTAACGCCTTAAGAAAAGGGGAATATGTTTCTAAAATGCGGTCCAATAACCTCCAAACTGCTTTGCTTTTATAAGCAGGCTCTAAACTCAAGCTACATGAGCAGTTATTGTATAGAGAACTCACTGACAGCCAAGACGAGATGGTCAAAAAGCAACTAGTACTACCCACCAAGTTCAACAGCATTGTATGAAAAGCCTTACACAACAACATGGGGCATTTAGGCAGAGAAAGAATCCTAAATCTAACCTGTGCATGCTTCCACTGGCTTAAAATGAGCCTAGACATTGAACAGTATGTCAAAACCTGCAGTAGGTGCCTTCAGCAAAAAGCTCAATCCCAGAGGGCAGCCCCACTGGTCAATATAACAACAAGTGCAACAATGTAACTCGTCTGCATAATTTTTTTTAGTTTGGAGACAGATTCAAAAGGCATTGCAAATGTGTTGGTAGTCACTGATCATTTCACAAGTATGTACATTCCTACCCAACCAAAGACAAAAAGGCCTCAACTGTAGCAAAAGTTCTCATTGAAAAAGTATTTGCGCATTACGGTGCCCCTCAACAAATCCATTGGGACCAGGGCCAAGATTTCAAGAGCAGACTTATTAAACAACTGTTGCCCATGTGGGGTGTAAGAAAGTCCAGAACTACTCCCTATCATCCCCAAGGAGGTCTGCAACAGGAGAGGTTTGCTCAAACCTTACTAGACATGCCTGCATCCTGCATCCTAATGACAAGGCCAGGTGGAGTCAGTAAATAAGTGACCTTGTACACGCTTATAATTGTACAAAGAACGATGGCACCATTTTTTCCCCTTATCACCTTATGTTTAGCTGAGAAGCTCATTTCCCAGAAGACGTATGTTTTGGAGTGTCTTCTGATGGGACTAAATCAGAACACTACCTCCAATACGTCAAACAGTTAAAAGCATAATTGAACTATGCATACCAGCTTGCCAATACAATGGCAGCTAAAATAAATCTGGCCAGCAAAGCTCACCATGACAAATGTGTTAAGGCCCAAGAACTCCAACCAGGTGACCAGGTACTAATGACAAACCTTGAACTTCAAGGCAAACACAAAATAGATGACTGCTGGAGTCACAATCCATGTGCTTGACTTCAGCAAAGCTTTCAATACTGTTTCACATAGAAGATTGATTAATAAGCTAGGTAGGCTCAGGGTGGGTCAGAAGTTGGGCAACTAGGTGGCAAACTAGTTGGCAGGCAGAAAACAGAAAGTGGTGGTAAACAGTATACAGTCAGAAGAGATACAAGTCACAAGTGGGGTACCTCAAGGATCAGTCCTGGGGCCAGTCCTCTTCAATATTTTCATCAGTGACATTGCAGATGGACTTGAGGGTAACATATGCCCATTTGCAGATAGCACCAAGATCTGCAACAGAGTAGATGATCCAGATGGTATGAGCAGAATGAGAAGAGACCAGGAAAAACTGCCAAAATGGTCTGAAGAGTGGCAGCTGGGGTTTAACGCAAAGAAGTGCAAGATCATGCACATAGGGAAGAGAAACTCTGAAGTTACCTATAGGGTGGGTAGAGAGTTGCTGGCAATCACAAGGGAAGAAAGATACTTGGATATCATCATCACAGATGACCTGAAATCATCTAAGCAGACCACTAAAGCAGTAGATAAGGCTAGAGGGATGTTGGGGTGTATTAGTATGGGTATCACAAGTCATAGGAGGGAGGTAAAAATCCCTCTTTAAAAGACACTAGTTAGGCCCCATCTGGAGTACTGCATGCAGTACTGGAGGCCACACCTGCACAAGGACATTAACAAAATGGAAGCAGTTCAGAGAAGGGCAACCAAAATGGTGCAGGGACTGCATCAGAAAACACATGAAGTCAGATTAATGAAGCTCAATACGGTATGTATACCCTAGAGTAAAGGAGGAAGAGAGGTGATATGATCGAAACATTCACATATCTTAAGGGCATTAACAAGGTGGAAAAGTCTAACAGGTTTCAATATAAGAAAAATAGCAGGACAAGAGGACACAGAATGAGATTAGAAGAAGGCTGATTAAGGGTTAATGTGAGGAAGTTCTTTTTCATAGAAAGGGTGGTGGATGCATGGAACAGCCTACCTCTGGAAGTGGTGGATATGAATGCAGTGCAGGGCTTCAAACATACATGGGACAGGCATAATGGAACAATACAGATGAGTATGAATAAATAGGCCATTGACAGAGTAAAGGCCTATGTCCCGTTCATACGGTAGAAAAAAATGGGCAGACTGGATGGGCCTTGCAGTCCTTATCTATCATCAACTTTTATGTTTCTATGTTTCTGTATTGTAGTCAGAAAACTAAATGATTTGCCAGTTTACAAGGTGCATCCAGAAGGGGACCCTCATGGTGTTAAGACCATTCATAGAAACCACCTTCTGCCAATCGGGCAAATAATAGAGGGCCCTATGCGGAGTGGCTACATGTCACACATCCGTGGTGCATAGCCACTCTGCACCCATTGCGCCCCTCAAGTAGGATGAACAAAACAGGTTGTGCAGCCTCTACACACCTGATCCCCTGGCCATGTGGACAGAAATGCATCGGGGGCAGGCGGGGGACATGCTGGCACTACATAGCGTGCACGATGGGGCATAGTGCCATAGCATAGGAGGGTGCCATTTTCACCAGGGGATACCCTGCCATAAGTATCCTACATGCCCAGCCCCACACACAACAGTAACCTAAACTGCCACAGCGGGTGTTAGGGACATCCCCAACACCATCGACCACTCGCCAGTCCAGATGCCATCCCCCATGGCAGGAGACATACCCCCCACACCCCGATGGCTGTATTCCCATTCCCCAGAATTAGCGCCACTCATACCCCTACCCCTCGCAGGTGTCAGCCTGGTCTCCCTGCAGTGCATGCTACCTCCAACACATGGAGCTGCCACTTCCCTGTGCTGCACACAACCCCCCTCCCGCACACAGGTGCCCCATCCATGAATGGCCATGAACCACCCCAGCCCCCTGCCTACATTGGTGGTGGGGTGTTCTCCCCACCTACCACTGCACCAACAACCCCTCCCCCACCTCTGTACCTTCCTGTCAGTGCCACAGGCAGGAACGGCAAGCATTGTAGCCCTCCTTACACCTCTGCAACTTCTGGCCATCCAAGTGATGCTGGGAGCATGCCCCTATAAATAGGCCACACTCTCCCAGCATCATTTGGATGGCCATCAGCCGAGGTGGTGTGAGGAAGGCTGCATCACTGCCCGTTTCTGGCCGTGGCATCTACAGGAAGAATACGTGAGGGGTTGTCAATCTCCCACAGTGAGTGGAAACACTGACCACCAATGTGGGGACAAGGTAGACATTCATGGATGGAGCACCTGTATGTGCGAGGGGGGCATTGACCACTATTGGGATGCAGAAGCACCAGGAATGGGGTTGGTGGTGTACCAAATGTGGTGTTCCTGGCTTGGCAGTCACACTGGAGCACTTGGGGGGGCATTCCTTCGCGGACAGGGCACGGGAGTGTCGGAGGGATGCAACAGCGGGGTCAGGACACATCTGTGTGGAGGACAGCTGTGGGACAGGGGTGGTATCCAACTGCTGCGGGTCCTTCTGTGTGCCAGGAGGGTGCCTTGCATTAAAGACACAGTTAGGAAATAGCGGCACACTCCAACTAACAAGGCAACCAGCAACAATTGCAAATAAAAAGATTTTCCATTTATTATTGCCACAAAAATTAACCAGACACTGCTGTCTACAACAGAAACCCTTGCACTTCAACTGTGAAGTCTTCCTAAGGGGACAAATTCTGGAAGTGAATGCATTGCTTATAAAGCCCCAAACGAGATGCTGTCACAAGTCACATGACCATTGTGAATAGATAAGTGCAATTAATTTTGCTAGTACTATATTTTTATAAAGTTAAGAATATAATTAAAGCAATAAGTATTCCAGAAAACAAAATCAGAAAGATGCAAAATTAATACATATCCATTCACTTTAAATGGCATAGTATGTAAATATACAAAAAAGAGGTATTTGGGGAAAATTAAATTTAAACCAATAATAGCTATTATTCCATATTTTAGCATCATTTACAATTTATAATCACCTGAAAATAACCAGCTGCAGAACAGACCCACTTATTCAACATCAATATTCATTTGGCAAATTATCAAATGATAGACTTAAAACAAAGGTGTGTGTGTGGGGGGGCGGTGTTATGGGTCTGTGGGGAAGGAGAGATAAGGAAGGTGGAAGGCAAGGGTTTATGGACAGTAGAAAATTCCCACCATATTCATTTAATATCAAATGACAAAAAAACAGGAGAAAGGCTAGGAACCTGAAGTTGCAATATATAGGGAGATAAATCCTTATAGTTTTGAGTCCATTACAAAGATGCAGGACATTGGCCTGCGCTCACCACAACACATCACATCAGCACCTAGAATTAAATAATTGAGAGACCAATAAATTCAAAGTGTTCACAAGTGTGACTTTATATCAGTTTCGTTGTTTAAGCCCTCTGGATTCAAGCTATGAATGCTGAAAATCCAGAAGCTTGCTTGTTGCAGCAGTTTAAGTCTGTTGCCACCATGCTTTCCTGTGGTTACTTGCTCAATGCCCATAAAATGAAAGCTCACAGGATTACCATTGTGTTTTTTCCAAAAATATTCTGCTACAGGGTTAGTAAAGTCCATATTATTCATGCCCCTTATGTGTTCTTGGATTACATGTTTAAGAAGTATTGTGGTGCACTCAACATATAATTTATTGCAGCCACACCAGATGACATAGACCACAAAAATTGAAACATATGAGATGAATTGCTTTATTGTGACAACTTTAGTGCTCCCAGGCAGTGAGAAATTGGTACGTTGTATGCAATATTTACAAATATTACAGTTACCACACCAGTACATTCCAGGTGGCTGAACTGGTAACCAAGTGGATCTTGTGTTTTGAGGTTCTGCATAGCAACTATTAACTAACTTGTCCTTCAGTGTTTGTCCCCTCTTAAATGTGATTCTTGGTGTTTCTCCAATTGCTCCTGCAAGTGTAGTATCATTCTTTAGGATTGGCCAGTATTTGTGTAGTACATTCCCAATTTTGCCAGACACCTGTGTAAATTCAGTATTAAATGTAATGGCCCTTGCATTATTAGGTCTGGCTTTCAGTATAAGTCAATCAGAACGTGGTATAGATTGTGCCAAGCAGAGTGCTTGATCTAAAACTTTGCCGCAGTAACCCTTTGCTAAGAACTTGTTATGCATTTCTTTAGATTGATTCTGAAAGTCAATATTCACTGAACAGCTATGACATAACCTCAGAAATTGCCGATTTGGAACGGTATTTTTTAATTTCTTTGGATGTGAGCTTGAAGCATGCAAAAAGCTATTTGTGGCAGTTGGTTTCCTATATGTCCTCCCTTGGTTTGACACAGGTAGTTACTTTACCGACTCATCGGGATGGCCACATGTTGGACCTGGTGTTCTCACCGGGACTTGATATTAACGATCTTAAAGTAAATCCAGTTATCTGGTCTGATCATTGCACGGTTCAGTTCACACTTGGGGCTCCCGCCATAAGCCCTTCCCCTGCTGAGATGATCTGCTGTCGCCCTTTACGAGGTTTGACCCCTGAGGGTTTTAGGCGGCAGCAGATTTGTCTAAGTGGGTGATGCATGCAGCGGGAGGTGTTGTGGTCGGTTGGCGCCTATAATGAGGTGTTATCCGATGCCATAAACTCCCTGCACCTGTCCGTGTATGACCGGACTTCTTACTTGAGGTCACCATGGTTTGATGGTGAGCTCAGGGAGATGAAGAAACTGGGTCGGAGATTGGAGCTGCTGGAGGAGATCCCATCTGGATGCAGACAAACTGGCCCTCTGTGCCCACTATGTTGGCTATCAGGAGGCAATCAACCGTAAGAAGACAGTGTTTTTGTCTGGGGAGATTGCTGCGGAAGAACCAAAGCGCCTCGCTCTTCGGACTGTTGACAGACTTTACATCCTGTCTGTCTACAGCCCGGAAGGGTCTTCTAACATGGATTGTGAGGATTCATTTTTTCGGACAGGGTGTCTGCGATCCGGCGGGTGGCTCCTTCAGCCAGAAATGTTATAGCTGGCAGTGATCGTCTGATGTGCTCTGAGTGCACTCCGTCTAATTGGGGAGAGTTTAGACCAGTGGAGGATAGTGAGGTTATTGAGGTGGTAACCAATGTGAGGCACGCCTTTTGTGAACTGGACCCAGTGCCAACACGTTTCTTAATGAGATGCATTGGCTCTGTTGGCCCGGTGTTTGCCACGATTGTACGGTGTTCCCTGTCTGAGGGTGTCTTTCCGGATGCCTTGAAGGAGGCTCTGGTAAGACCCTCTTAAAGAAGCCATCTTTGGACCCGGAGGTCAGGGCAACCATCGTCAATCTCTAACCTTCCATTTTTAGGAAAGGTTATTGAGGAAAGTGGTAGCGCTTCAATTGGAAGAACACCTCAATTCCTCATGAGTTGTATGAACCTTTCCAGTCGGCACCATTGCCCAGACACAGTACTGAAACTGCACTTGTTGGTGCAGAATGACCTACTCAGGGCTAGAGATCGAAGGGACAAGACAATTCTTGTTCTCTCGATCTCTCATCAGCTTTGACACTGTGGACCATTGTGTGCTGCTTGCTCGCCTTGGGGATCTATGTGGACTCACGGTAATGTTATCAAATGGTTTGAGTCCTTTCTTACTAACAGGAGGCAGCGGGTTATGATGGGAATTTCTCATCTATACCCAGTTTGCTTCTCTGTGGAGTTCCTCAGGGATCAGTATTGGCTCCAATGTTGTTGTTCGCAGTGTATATGCTGCCTCTGGGTGGGATCATTAGGAATATGGCTTGAGTTTTCATTGCTATGCCGATGATACTCAGCTATATTTTTCCTTTGCCCCAGGAACATCCAATGCAGTGGACGTACTAACATCTGTCTGGCGAGATTAACGACTGGATGGCCTCCAGCTGGTTGCGGCTGAACCCTGATAAGGCGGAGGTATTAGTAGTGGAGTCAGACAGAGTTCGTGATAGGATGGCCTCTGACACAGAAACCGGGCTTGTCCTAGGGTCTGTGCCATTGAAGGCCTCCTCTTGGGTGCGTGATCTTGGCGTGATTCTGGACAGAGATTTAACCATGGAGGCTCAAATATCCTCTGTGGTTCGTACCTGTTTTTACCATCTCAGAAACATTGCCAGAATTAAACCCCTTGTTCCGTCTCTGGACCTCCCTACTTTGATACGTGCCTTAGTCACATCTAGGCTTGATTACTGTAATGCGCTCTACTTCGGGGTCATGGGAGGATCTCTACGAAGATTGCAGCTGGTGCAAAATGCAGCTGCCCGACTGTTGACAGGGCAGCAAAGCGGTTTCACATTACACCCCAGTTCCATGTGGAATTGCACTGGCTGCCGGTCAGGTGGAGAGTCCTTAAGGTGGGTCTTCACCTATAAGGTCTCTACACGGACAGGGCCCTGGCTACCTGTTAGACCTTCTGTCACCTGCCTCTCCTCGTGTCCTCTTCGTTCATCCAGTGAATGCCTACTGACCGTTCCCAGAACTAGGTTGAAAACAGCTGGAGATAGAGCATTTAGTGCGCAGCCCCAGTTCTGTGGAATTCTTTACCAACTATGGTCAGAGAGGCTTCATCGGTGGATGATTTTAAGGCCCAGTTAAAGACTTTCTTCTTCTCTAAGGCATTTAATGTTTAGAGATTGATTTATTGTTAGGTTTTAAATTTTTGTACTGATTCGTATTTATATGTGAATCCATATTTTTTTTTTTATGTTAAATATGTTTGTTTAAATGCCTGTACAGCGCCCAGAGCCTCCGGGATTGGGCATCTTTTAAATAAATTTTGCCTTGCCTTTGCCTTGCCTTTTGCCTATATGCGCTAGAACAAATAGTACAATCAGGGCCCACTGACAGGGTGACATCCAAAAAATTAAGCCGCTCTTCCCGAATTTCTGTCGTAAGGCGTAAGTTGGCCTCATTATTATTCAACCACTAAATAAAGTGGCTAGCCTCCTGTTTGTCACCCTGCCACACACAAACTATATTGTTGATATAGCAGACCCACTTTACAATTTTATTGTGAAATTGGTTCCTATCAGAATTCAGGGCATGTGCCTTTTCCCATAGTCCCAGCATTAAGTTCACATAGGACGGCACCATAACTGCCCCCATGGCCGTCCCACAGATTTGTAAGTAGAAGTTATCATTAAACATGAAATAATTATGTGTTAGTAAAAAATCTAGGGCAGCCATGATAAATTCTTTAGGTAACTTGTTTCCCAGGGGGTCTCCATTGAGGTAGTGTTCACAGGCTTTGAGTCTGTCTACATGTCTGATTGCCGTGTAGAGGGACTCCACATCAATGGCAATCCAGAGGTAATTTTCATTCCAAATCAAGTTTTCAAATTTCTGCAAAATGTGCATTGTATCTCTTGTGTAAGAGGGTAATGATGTCACATACCTCTGTAGGAAGAAATCAATATAGGTACATACAGTAGATTGTCTATTAGTGAATCTACAGTGGACACGATAGGTTGTCCCGGTGGATTCTCTCAGCTTTTATGGACTTTGGGTAGGATATATAAAACTGGAGTTATTGGGAACTGTTTCCATAAGTACTGGAACTCAATTTCAGTGATCTGTTTGATAGTTTTAGCACCCTCCAACAACTCCACTAATTCCCTTCTGAAAGTAGGTAATGGGTCCCCATTGAGTAACCTATAACTATTAGTACTGTATCACTTAACAGTCCAAGTGTCTTGTTTTTATAAAATTCATTATTCATTATTGAGCTTCTGGATTTTCAGCCTTCATAGCTTGAATCCAGAGGGCTTAAACAATTAAACTGATATAAAGCCATATTTGTGAACACTTTGAATTTATTGGTTCTGTCAATTATTTAATTCTAGGTGCTGATGTGATGTGTTGTGGTTAGCGCAGGCCAATGTCCTGCTTCTCTGTAATAGACTCAAACTACAAGGATTTAGCTCCCTGTACACTGCAACTTCAGGTTCCTAACCTTTCTCTTGTTTTTTGTCATTTGAATTTTAATGAATATGGTGGGAATTTTCTACTGTCCATAAATCCTTACCTTCCACCTTCCTTATCCTTCCTTCCCCACAGACCCATAACACACACCTCTCCTCTCACACACACCTTAGTTTGAAGTCTGCCATTTGTTAATTTGCCAAATGAATATTGATGTTGAATAAGTGGGTCTGTTCTGCAGCTGGTTATTTTCAGGTGATTATAAATTGTAAATGATGCTAAAATATGGAATAACAGCTATTATTGGTTGAAGTTTAATTTTCACCAAATACCTCTTTTTTGTATATTTACATACTATGCCATTTAAAGTGTAATGGATATGTATCAATTTTGCATCTTTCTGTTTTTGTTGTGTGGAATGCTTATTGCTTTAATTGTATTCTTGACTACAAAAATTTAGTACTAATAAAATTAATTGTACTTATTTATTCATAATGGTCATGTGACTTGTGACAGCATCTTGTTTGGGGCTATTTAAGCAATGCATTCACTGCCAGAGGCTGCCCACTTAGGAAGACTTCACGGTCAAAGTGCAAGGGTTTCTGTTGTAGACAGCAGTGTCTGACTTAATTTTTGTGGCAATCATAAATGGAAAATCTTTTTTATTTGCAATTGTTGCTGGTTGCCTTGTTTGTTGGAGTGTGCCACTATTTCCTAACTGTGTCATTGAATGGCTAGCAACCTCTTTGTCGCATCCCCCTGGACTTGATTGTAGCGCTGTTTTTTTTTTTCTAAACTGTGGATGCACATTGCATTAAAGGCTGGTGCGGGAAGGAACCACAGGATGACAGGGCCATGCTGCGCAGGTCCAGGTGCCTGTGGTAGGCATTCACGCACCCGGACCCACACTGTAACATGCAAGGGATCCACTGTGGGACCCAAGCCGGGCATCCGACTGGATGCTCAATTGGGTCTGCGACTCCATCCATGGTTGCCCTGCGTGGGCCTGCATGCAAGGGGGCAAGCCCATGGACAGATGGTGGCCATTGATGAATATGGCTGGTGCACACCTGTCCACAGGTATGGAACTACACAGGAGAATTATGCACCTCTGGTGTGTAATTGCCACTCAGTATTGCATAGGCCCTACTGAACACAGTGCCACAAGCTGCAGCTCCAACAGGGCCTGTAACCAGATATGCTACTTGTAACAGGCAATCAAACCACCCTCCTGCTGCTCAACAGTCAGAGCCTCCTTCCAACATTACCACAGCAGACCATGATTGTAATTCTGAAGATAATGAAAGTGAGTTTGGTGCTGCTTATTACCTGATAATTGAACTATCCTAATTGTTTTGAGGAGCCATCCTTCTGCTTCCAGTAATGTCCTTAATAGCCTTGTGAATTCTGACAGTCCCTGACCTATCAATCATTCCTGAACCTCCAGGGAGTGACATCCGCAGTGTCTTCTCTGAAATTGCTGACTCCCTTTGTATGGTGGAATTATTCAAACTAAATGTTCCTGTGCCAGAAGAAACCAGCAGTGAACATGCTAGTGAACCTAAAAGTGATGCTGAACCAAGTGGACTGAATGAACTATTTCATGTCCAAGACAGTATTGGCATCCCTGAAAATGCTAGCAGTGTGTTGGATGAATCTAACCTTGTGTATATACCATTTTATGATGAAGACAAGCCTCAGAACCAAAGTAATGTGCCAAATGATAAACCTTTCACCAGTTCTCATTCTCAAGAAAGTGCAGAGGTGCCCTTTTCTTCAGAAGCTGCTTTATTGGTGGACAATAAACTGGGAGTCATGAACCCAAATGCTAATGCTGAAAGTCAAGTGCCAATGCCCCTATGTCTAGAAGATCACAATAAGCTGTAAAACCTGTAGTTCAGCTTACATATGACACACCTGAAGTACCTTCTGACCTGCCAATGAATGTTGTCCAAAAGGGAGTATACATCACAGCCAACTGTCTGCCCAAAATAGTGGTCACTGCCTCCTGCCAAATCAGAATCAAAACCTCCACCCAGTATAGAAAGGGTCATAGATATAAAGTAAAAGGGGTTGTTTGAAGTATATGCTGGTTTATGGTATAACAGAAAGTAATGTCTAAGGGTCAAAACCAAAGTTACAATGTCATTTATTATGGTTAACTAAATGTAAAAGGTGTGGTGATGACATGTAAACTGTCATGACAGGTTGCCAGTAACTGAATTATGCAAAACATATGAAAAGAATGCCATTTAAGGTAATAGCATGCTATACTCTGTAAATATATGTGTTATATGTTAGTCCTAACGTTGTAAATCTTGTATATAGTAGGGTGCTGTTATAGTTCTAGTTTATTTTAGACTTGACACGAATGCCAAGTTTTTCAGACGGGGAGAGAAGTAGCAACCTGCCGCCCTCCCCTTGGGGGCTTACCTTAATTGCACTGTTTCTCTCCCATCTCCCAGTTGCCTCCTGGCATGCTCTAAGACCCCAAAATGTCACTGCCCGAGTTAGTGAGGTTCCCCAAGTCCTCTGATCAGCCCCTTTACTTGATTTTAGCCCCAGTGGGCTTGGAGAATTGACTGTGAGCTGCCACACACTTCTTTTGCTCCTCTTAATTTGCAGGTGATAGTGCATGTGCAAAGGAACCTGTGATCTGCCCACCGCTGTCTTTGCAGTCAAACCCGAGGGTATTTCACAGTTCTGATACCCCTGCTGAGCTAAATGGGGACCAGTGACCAAAAGGAGTGGTGGAGAAGCCTCAGTAATTTGCAAATAAGGAGTTTGAACAAGGGCATACATCTGGGCTCATACATAGTAATGAGAGCCTCATGCATATTACTGAGCAGCCGCCTGCCGCCTCGGGGACACTATTTTCGTGGCAGCGACAGCAAAAGCATTAAGTGTAAGTGTTTAATAGAAGGCTTGTTTAAAAGGGCACAGTCGGGGCTATTTAAATGTGGGATTATGACTGAAATTAATTGTTTTACCTGACTGCACCAGAACTCTAAACATGGGACAATGTATGAATTGCTTTGGGAACTGTTCTTCAGCAGCCATCTTTGTAGCCTAGCAGCCAATCATGATCCTGGATTTCAGCCAGAGACTTGTATGACCCACTAAAGACTTTTGGGAGAAAATCAGGGAAAAATCCTTGCCACCTAAATGCTAACCAGTTAACGGATTGGGATTGTGATCCACATTTTAGGCAGCCAATCGGAGGAAAGAGACTCTGTCTTTCAGTTCTGGGCAAACTGTTTGAAAGTTTAGTTCCGTCCCACTCAAGCCACCAAGAGAAAAGTAGCCTGTGTGGCTCATCTGCAGACCTGCAGGGGAAAGGCCTGCTCTTGACTCCCTGCTGAATTCTAGACTGCCTGAGAGCAGAAAGCGGATTGTGTGTCCAGCTGCCAGGCTAAGAGAAAGAGGATGCTTTGCCAAATAAGTACCGTTTGCCAGAAGTGGCTCAGAAAGGGAACTGTGAGAGGATTTCTCAAGTTAAGGACTCTAGTACCATTTGCAGCCTGTGGATGTTGTGTTTGTCTCCTGTCACATTCAGAAAAAGGGGAGACTTGTTACCAGTTATTTCTGCTTGTTTCCTGACAACGTTAAGCCAGTCAGCACATCGCAAGTTGAGTGAGTTTTTAAACTGCATACTAAGTCGAACTTCTTGTACTAGACCTGTGTCAGCTATGGCCCTAAAGACTGTTCATGCACCAGATCCATCACCTTCCCATACAGAGACCAGCCTTGGGGAGTCAGCCCCTGCAAAGAAGCAAGTTGCAGGTTGCGGCCACCTACAGGGAAAGGCCATGAAGTGGAGGTGAGTCATGCCAGCCCCAGTCCCCACCATCATCCTAGCAAGCCAGTAGATCCATGGTGCCTTCTTCCTTTCTTCAATAGTTCTGGGAGCAGTGAGTACAATCAGGGTAGCCCCCTACAACAACCAAATAACTGTATGGTATCCTCTGAATTTGGCTTATAATTTCTCATTGGATTTTAACTGTGTTTACAGGCCATCTAGACTGGGATTACAAATATTCTATTGCTTGCAAATATAAATCTATCTGATAACACCCTTCTCTCCAACAAGGGCCCCAACCAGCTGCAACACTGGCCTACTCACGGCAACGCTTCAGGCCTGCACCTAACTCCATCCTGGGTACCCAGCAGCTATATAAACTGATTACTTTAGGGACAGATCTAATGAATATTGATTATTCTTTGCTTAATTATAGTAACAGAATAGTTAGCCTAAATTCTTGTCCCCCCTCTCGTGTTCAGTCCCCTGAATAAACCAGATTTGTTTTGCATGTAAACTGGGTCTGTGAGCATATTATTGCTGTGGGGCCAAGTGTGAGGAAAAGTAAAGCTGCACTTTGTTTGCTGGTTAACTGTTCTTTTGCAGGGGACACAGGGCGCATGCCAGAAGTCCAGACCCTGTTGGTAAGTGTGAAGCTGGTGAGCATATTATTAATGCTAGCCATTAAATGTGATATTTCAGGAAAAGTGCAGTGTATGCTGCCACTCTGTGTGTTGGTCCACTTGCTGGGGTTGTGGGTAGGCATAGCTTCCCAGAGGGCTGTACTAGTTCTACAGTTTACCCACATAATCACTTCATATGGAGGCATCATAATTATGGTTCTACTACTGGTAGGGAAGCCACAATACCTGTTGAATCTGAGCCCAGGCCACCCAACCTGCAGCCAGAGAAGCAGGCAGGGGTAGTAGCCCTTGGTATAATGGCACCAGGGTTACACACTATTTCACAGTGTCTCAAAGGAAGACAGGGAGAAAAAGGTGGTGGAAAACCCTTAGCCATGGCAGGAGGAAACAGGCCTCCCTTACAGGCCTTGCATCAGTGACTGGATGCCCTCACCTGGATCCTACTCTTAGGTAACCTGGGAACCTCCTCAGCCCTGCTACAAGGGATAAGTAATGGGGCATGTGGAGGAGTGAGCCTCAGATGGGATAGATAATAGGGCTGAAGAGAAGGCTAGTACACTGGGACCAGATGGCAGAGAAAGATAATCATATTTGTCTGTCTGTCTGTCTGTCTGTCTATCTATCTATCTATCTATCTATCTTATGTGAGGAAGAATAGTGCAGAATCACAGAATGAGTTGAACTGAGACTTCTGGTTCTGCCCACCATGGTGTAACAGCCATGTATGTGAGCTCCGTCTATCCATGCCAAAAAAGCAGACAAAACTAAAATGACAATTTCTTACTGTGCTTAGGATATCAGACTGCTTAGCAGTGGTAATGGGATGATCTAATCACAAAAAGAAGAATGCACAAGCAGCACAGCAGTCTGATCTTCTCCTGCCATTCCCGCCAAGTGGCTCATCCAGCACCAACAGCAACATAGCCAAATCTCTGAAGACACACAGGTGGCCAGAGACTGCTGATCCACCAAATGCACTAATCTTGTCTGAGCTCTGTGACTTTTGCACCAAAGTCCAGTGCAACTGCAAACTTTTTGGGCAGATCTACAATATCTGCAGAGCGAAAAGAAAGGCATGCAGACAGCCCTTGCCACAATCACAGAAAAATCCAACCACATGGCTGAAGTCACCCTGGTCCTATACCAAAAGCTACTTCAGATGGAGGAGAAGAACACACATCTGGAGGGTTGACTATGACACAAAATCCTCCACATTCATGGTTTGTCTGAAGGAGAGGAAGGGAGTAGTATTGCAGTTTTTGTAGACAGATCACTCCACGAAGCCCTTACCTTACCTCAGGATATATCTTTACAAATTGAAAGAATCCAGAGGGCCTTGGGACCCAAACCTGCTCCTCATAATCACGCTAGATAGATTGTGATTCAGTTCCTTAGCTATCAGGTTAAGGAACAAATTCTGGTGATAGCATGGAAAAAGGGAACTGTCCTTTGGGGTAACACACACCTTTACCTGGACCATGATTATGCCCCTCCAGTACAGCAAAAAAGATATGTCTACTCACCATATCTTCTGACCTTCCAACAAGCTAATTTAAAATTTAAGACCCCCTTTTTCAGCCAAGGTATGGACTCACTTTCCAGAAGATGCTGTCCTACTATGCTGCAGAAGAGGCCAAGGCAGATTTTACCAGATGGGGCATTACAATACCCTTTCCCCCCAGGCCAACACATGGCCCTGCGGCTCACAGTCAACAGCGCAAAGCAGATGCCTCTGCACCTACAGATCCAGATCAGCAGGTGATGGCCATGCAGTTTGCAGTCAAAGCAGCCAAAACATTGCAGCCACAGAACCTACAAGGCTTAAGAGACTTACTTCAACAATTCTCCAGACCATCCCACTGATCAGAGACTGGCCAAAATAGTAGTTGTATAGCCATCCTACTTCTGCAACTATATTCAGGTATGTTGGGGGGTGGGGGCCTTAGCCCAAGGCTACAAAATAACTTTTAGCATTTGGAGGAACACGTAACTGGGCCTCCACACATTTTGGGGCATCTGTCTGGGGTCCACCTTTGTTCCCATCCCTGAGACTCATGGGAGCCGTTGGTGGATTATTAATTCAAGACTCCCTCACCCAGCACTACTCTACAGCAATATATCCCTAGCACGCTACTCTCACTTTCTCTGATTTATACTTTTCTGTACAATTTAGGAACAGGTAGGCTTACTGTTCAGTGGGGTTCGGGGGTGTCTGGGGGGGGGTCTTGAGCTCTACTGGGGTTGCTGTCTCCTACATGGCTTGCCCTGCCTGCCCTCAGGGCCTTGGCATAACCCATAATTCTCTTATACTAACTTACAAAAAGCTGTCTGGTACCCTGCTGCACTCTCAAACTAGGGCAGGGAATGTCATACTGAAGAACATGCCATAAGGTTTCAGCTACATTTTCATACAGCACTTTTCCATGTTGGGAGGTGTCCATGGGGGGACTGCCTGGGTTGTGGGGCCCTGCCTGGTTTGGGAGGACTGGCCCATATAGTGCATTTCCTGTGGTACATTGTTCAAGAACCACCAGGAGGCCTTTGTCTGGAGTTGAAATAATGAGGACTATGCTTACAAATTTTAGCCACACAGCAAAGCAGCATCTCCTCATGTTTGCATGTGGTCTGGGGGTGGGTGCCTCGGTTGAGGTGCCCTACACAGCATGGGTGGCCTGGCTTTCTCATTATGCCTCCCTTGAGATGCCTTCTTAGAAACAACTGGGTGGTGCAGTGGGGATGGGAGACCCCTCCTGGTCCACACTTCGTAATGTGGCTGAGCTTCTTTTTCCACAGCACTACCTTATATCCACTGAGGGCCTCCTAACTGATGAATGTTCACCTGGCCATCCTCTCTGATCTCATGGGGGAGGGTGGACTGTCAGGGCAGCATTGGACAAATGTGGCCTTGGGGTGGGGTGCCCTCTTTTGCCCACAGACTGACATAGACCAGTGATCAAATCTTTATTTTGGCTCGGCTGAATTTTCATACATCACCAGGCGATCATACTAAAGTCTGACTTTCTTGACACCACAAGGCAGGACCTACACCAAAATATTTCACTCTGGTTACTCACTGTGTGACCTGCCAATCTTTAATGATGTGAACTAGGATTACTTCCGAATCCCTGTTATGATGACTAACCCTTAGTATAAGGCAGAAAGGAGCCTGCTCAGTATAACCTTATGGGCATCTGGAAACAACAGGGATAGTTATACACTGAACCTTGGGGGCCCAGGTATGGCCTGATAAACCCCCACATGACTACATACCATCCTACTGTGTCGCAAAGGAGTAAGCTTTTTCATTCAGCTCCCCAACTTGGAAGCTTCTGCTGGACAATATATGTACTCTGGTGTTACTCTCTTTTTTTCCTGGCTAAGTGGCAGGCTCCTTTATCTGATGTTCACATGTTTCTGAATGTTATTTTTTTCTGTTAGCAGTGTGTCATTTTCCTCTTATGCATGCAGGAAGTTTCGTCTCAGTTGTGGGCTCAGGATTTCTGGTTACCCCAGGCATTGGTAACTGGGAAAGGTATTCCCCCATATCTGACTTTTGACACTTACACGTCATAATGGAATCCGGCAGAAAAATGTTCTCCAATAATGTAAAGGGGTACACAGCCCAATTAAGTGAACTTGCCTACTCCAGGTCCTTAAGAGAGAGAGAGAGACAGAGAGAGAGAGAGAATACCGAATTCATTTTCCTCCAAGAAACCCAACTTTCTTCTGAGGAACACCTTAAATTTCTTAAACTGGGCGTTGATCACATTTTTTACTCTTTCCATAAATCAGGTCGCAGAGAGGGGTGCTACCCTTAATAAAAAAAGAGGGGTCCCCTTTGAACTTCATAGCCAGATATCTGATTCTGATATGTTATTGCCTGATATGTTATTCAAACAGGCACTCTATATGGGCAGCAGTTGACTCTGGCAAATGGCTATTCCTCATAGGACTGATGGAGGACGGAGGTATGCCAAAGATTTTTTTGGAAAACTGCTTTATGTCCTCTAGGGCCAATTGCTACTAGGGGTGATTTTACCTTACACTTAATCCCAATCTGGGTTCCTCATCCCCAAAAGCATTTAGATTCTCCTGAGTCCAAAAATACTGTACATCTGTAATACACTCCAGTATCTGGGCTTCATAGATACCTGGCATCATCTACATCCCTCACACCCTGAACACACCAATTTCTCACAGGCATCATAGCCATGTCCAACTGGATTCCTTTTTACCACCATCAGGCATGTTGACAGTCTTCATGAGGTTAAGCGTGGGCCCATTTTTCTCTTGGGTCATGCACCAGGTTTGGTGCAGTTTTCTCTGGAAAAAACAAAGAATATTGACTGAAGACTTCATTCCAGCCTCCTTCAGGAAGAAAACTTCCTTAAGAAATTAGAAGACTGCATTACGCAATATCTCATAGAGAACTCCTACCTGATGATCTCCTCTAGCATCCTCTGGGATGCTGTCAATGTGGTCTTCCACAGAGAACTCATTGCTTACACATCTGCCCTTCATCAGGAAAGGGAGGCAAAGCTCTGGGACAGGCAGGCTATCCTTCAGATGCTGCAGCTTTTCCATATGCAAGGAGACACAACTATCCTTCCACGACTTTTGGCCACCAAGTCCCAGATACAAGCAATATTATACTGAAAGGTAGAACAGGCACTGTTCTATCTTTGGCACCATTACTATGAGGGTGGCATGGGGGGGTCCCCTGACCCATCACCTCTGAGCAGTTTGGCAACAAGTCTGTATTCCAAAACTCCATGACCCATGAGCAGGGCTTACAGTCTACCGTGATATGGACTTTCAGAAGGTCTTTGTAGATTTTTACTCAATGCTATACACCCCTGATGGACCACCCGCACCAAGGTGCAGCTCCATGCTTTCCTGCATAAAGTTCACCTTCCTAAATTGACAGAGGGCCAACTCAAAGGGGTGCTTAGCCATATTATCCAAGAGGCATTAATGACTGGGATAGAAAATGCTCCGGCTCTGTTGGGTTTCTGGCAGGATTTTATAAGTCCCCACCCATTAAGAGAATTATTGATACCACTCCTGACTAAAGTATTCCTTGATCTCCAGGAAAGGGAAACCTCCCACCCTTCTTGGCCTTATGCCACTAGCTCAGCCCTGCTGAAACCGGGCAAAGAACATTTTAACCTTGCTTTGTACTGCCCTTTTTCTATTTTGAACTATAAGTTATTTACGTCTATATGTCCCACACGATTTAAGGGCCTTCTCCCCTCCTTGATGGACATGGATCAGGTGGGATTTGTGTGGAAAAGACAGGCACACAGTACCATCTGAAGAACATTGCCGCTCCTGGATTATAACAACTAAAGATTAATCCCCCTGGTTCTGGCCAGGCTGCATGCAGAGAAGGCCTTCAATAGAGAGTTTCTTGCCCCTTCCTCTAGGCTACCCTTAAAATGTTTGTTTCCTGAGGCCATGCTTACTATACTGCATAAGGTCTATGATTCTCCCCCAGCATATGTCTGGGTCAATGGCTCCCTTTCTTCACCATTTCTTCTAGGGAAGGCCACACACCATAGTGCCCCTCTCACCTATCCTATTTGTACTTTTTATAGAGCATTTAGTGGCCCTCATTCAGCAATCCCCCCACAGTACAAGGAATTCCTCTGAGGGTAGGGATTATAAAATTGCACTCTTTGAGGACAATATTCTCTTGACTGTAACTGAACTGGTGCACTCCCTGCCAACAATATGGGACATTTTGGAACAATTCAAAACAGTCACTGGTTTTCAATTGAACATTACCAAAACAGAGGTCCTCACCTTTAATCACGCCCCATCTGCTGCTGTAAAAGAATGACTCAATTATCAGGTGGAACAGGACCTCCCATAAATATCTACTGTAGGTGTATATAAATAACCCAAAACCTGAGTTATTTGGATATCCTTAATTATGAACCACTTTCCCTAGTGGTGGCTAACGATTTGCAAGCTTGGGCACAACTTCACCTTAGTTTTTTGCACAAAGTAGAGGCTATTCACCTGAACATGCTAACCTGCATTCTGTATTACCTCCAAACCCTCCCCATTTTGCCTGATCACAGCCAGATTCAGTACTGGAATAAGCTGTTGACTAGATTTCTCCGGAATGGGGCTAGGCCACGGACCTGCACAAATCTCCTTCAACTATCTATTGCTAAAGGTGGGGTTAACTTCCCTATCCTAAAACTCTATGCTCAGGCAACCCAGCTGAGGTTAATATGCCTTTGGTCTTCTCCGGCATTTGTATCACATTAGAAAAATACTGAGTTTATTTTAAATGATTGACATGCCATAGATGCATTACAATATGCCTCCCCCCCGGGATATCTCCCTTTCACAGGGATTGTCCCACACGCAGCTACAGTCCCTAAAGCCTGGCATGCCCTTGCCCAGCAGGATGCACTTGAGGGATACAGGCCTCTCCTTCTGGCACTGTGCCAGGACAACCCATTAAATGCAACAAATCCCTTTCCTAGGTGCTGGGCCAAAAATGTTGTTATTTATTTTCATCAATTCCTACACGATAGGGGAGTACTATTCTGTCAAGCACTGAGGACTACCTATCAGTTCCCGTCCATGGACCATTTTAGGTATTTCCAGCGTAGGGCTTACATTAACATGTTGCTGGAGCATTATGCAAACTCTATATGTCCTCCTTGGCTCTCCTTGCCCTGCTACAACACCATCAAAAACAAAGGATAAGCTCACATTTGCTAGGGCAGCTTTATGTCATTTTGCAGGGCCTCTCCTCATACTCTGCACTCTTAGTGTTACATAAGTGGAACAAGGAACTTGAAACTAATTGTACCTCTGCAGTGGCATAAAGTCATCATTCTCAGCTAAAAAATTACTATGGCTCCATATGTGAAGGAATTCATTTGGAAGTGTAGAACCCATTACTTCTGAACACCCACGATCCTTAACAAATACTTGGGCCCCCGGGCAGAGTGCACTGCTGGAGAAACTGGGGAGACCAAAGCAAATCAGGCTCACACATTCTGGAACTGTCCTATCCTCACTCCTTATTGGACAGCAATCTGCTATGTCTTGGGAGACCTCTTTGGCATTCTCTCTCCTCACCTAGTCTTGATGTCTATCACTCCTGAGAAAATTTGAATAAGCAGGAGGCAATTGAAATTATTATTATTGCTAGTGGCAGGGGCTAAACAAATAGTAATGAGGATCTGGTTGAAACCTCACCGATATACTATCCAACAGTGGACAGAGTTTATTGATTCTCTTTATCAACTGGAAAAATTAATCTATTACTATATTAATCATCTGTCTGTTTTCGAAGAAACTTAGTGAAAATGGACATGCCATAAATTAGACACAGGCACAATTTTTGTTCCATAGAAAGGTAGTTTATTAACTCACTAAGCTTTCCTATGTACACTTACTTATTTTTGCTGAAGAACTTCAATCAACTCTATTTGCCATCATATATGTTAAAAACATTGGAGTTTGATGTTAACCATGCTGGTAAGGAAACTACAGTTTAACTTCTACTCTGTTTAACCTGTTGCATAACCAACTGATGGAAAGTACAATACCTGCAACTTGTTGTTACTGTAGTTTCTAGAATTTCACTCTATGCTGTCTTACATTGAATATTTCTTTTTCAATAAAGATGACATTATAGAAAAATGATTGAATTAAAATAATAGCTACTTATCCGCAATATAGACGGGATACCTGTAGATGACATTAGAAATGATGTAACGGGTGGTGGGGGTGGAGGTAGATAAGAGAAGAGGGGTAGGCAAAGAATGAAGCTTTGAGGGAGGCCATATAAAAGAGACTAGAGAGTAGGCTTCTCCACCAGAGTTAATGAATACATGGTTGTATGGTAGTGACTAAATATTAGAAAAGGACAGTAACAGAGATCCCCGTAACCCCGGTGAGGTGGTCAATTGTTTTAAATGTTGCATTTGGGTCAGGAAGGATAAGGACAGAAAAGGAGTCATAAGGACTTTTAATGTACCAGATCTGCACCAGTGCCAGCAGTGCAGACGAGTTGTATCACTACAGATCCAGCAGTGTAAAGAGCTGCAGAAGCATTGCAAGCCACTCCATTGTGGCACAGAGTGTTCTCTGGTTTGTTGGAAATGTGGAACAGAGTGCACCAGTGCAGACATTTTTTTCAAGCATGTAAAAATGATGCTTCGACTGCATTGATACCACTCACATTCACTAACCCCTCCACCAAAAATGCCCCCAAAACACAGGAAGACCACCAGGAATGCTGCATAGCCATAGCGTGTAAAAGAAGGGAGCAGTGGTGCAATTGGAGCGGAGCAAGCTGATTCAGACAGCAATGCTCCAGGTAAGGTGTAATGTAAATGCACCTATTATCATAGGTAATCAGAAGATAACTGACAACAAAAGAATAACAGTCTCTCTTTTTTTAAGTAATTATTTAAAGTTACACTTCGTTATATGTATAGCACATAGTGTATTTGTTACATGTCATTCCATAGGAAATTGTACAGTGCTAACAGTTGTTGTCTAAGCATTGTCTGGTCCTGGTACAGCATTAGGTCCAGAGGCAAATGTTACATGAATATGTGCTCCTTGTGGGAGGTAATAACTAAAAGATGTGTAGGGTGTGTCAGCAGGCAGTCAACCATCTCTGGACTGAGGGCATCTCTGCTCTCAAAAGTCCCCCTTTATCTAGGATGTGCAGGTATTCATTCATGGTACAAAGCTTGTACCATACCGTGTTACATGTATCACCCATGTATTCCATCCAGAGGTCAATAGCTCAGACCTATCATTTAAGCTAAGTGAGCAATAATACCTGACAGAGTGAGTAGTATTGAGATATACCAGACCACACAGAGGCATAATAAGGCCTGACGCTGCAGGCGGAGGTCCTTATAGCCCCTGGAAGGTCCAGTATATCCCAATACCACCCACCCTGGATGGTATTATTGCACTTAGAAAATTGGCTATATGTAGAGAATAAAGACAGAGACACAAAGGAATTGTTTGCAGAACAAAAACTTTATATTTATTTAATGTCTAAGTTGTTTAAAACTTGGAAGAAAAAAACAGTCCCTTTTTTGGGACTGGGGAGAGAAAAATAAATTAAATGCTTTTTAACCTGGGATGCACTTTATTTTACAGGATACTTAAAATAAAAAAGCCCACCATTTTAGGTTGCATTTGATGACATTCACAGGTGCAGTAAAGCTGCAGTTTCCTAGGCTGAATGGGTTTTGTGCCGTTAAAGTGCTTGCTGTGTTGGATCTTGTAGATGGCATTGTTGAGCTGGAGCTGCTTGTTGACACTGTAGGGTGTTCTGTCTCATCCTTTTTTGCCCACCTAGAATGCTGCTCCACTGTTCCCTGTCTTTAGCTTATGCTGACCAGTAGTTGGCCAGACTTGCCACACATCACTGTCTTGTGACACGATTTCCCTGAGAGTGAGACCTGCATTGGACAACAGTTGGACTGCTGTTGCTCTAATTCTGTAGTTGGTGTATCACTGTCTGAGCTGGGCTTTGTCACTCAGTTTTACCATGAGTGCTCCAAGGAAGTTCTTCCCCATGGGTTCATTAGTGTATCATGTGGTCTCTTTGTCCAGGAATGCCTGTGGTATGTGCCTGGGATGGAGATAAAAGGACTTGGCCTCAGGTAGAATTTTGCTGACATATTTCAGATAAGATCTGACAGGGCATAGTGGGTGGTCTGGCTGCTCATAGATGAAACCCGTCTTCTTCTTTGTTTGTCTCTAGGGGGTTCTTATGATTTTTTTGTCTCAGGGCTGTGACTGAGAGTTACAGTATGTATCTTCTCTCCTTTTCATCTGTTTTGACTAGAAATGATTGTGGTGTTAGTTCTCGTAAGCCCTCTCACCTGGCCATATGTAATTGTATGTCAAACCATACCTTCCTGACAAGGCCAAGTGTGGTGTCGGGTGAGAGGGCAGTGGAGATTTGTAGTTTCTGGAGGTCATCTGGGGCTACTGAGGGATGGTGGGCAGTGGTGTCTTTCAGTTTTTATCTGAGTAGTTTGAGGATTGTGGACAGCATGTTGTTAGAACTTCAAAAGGTTGATTCCATAATTAACAAGATGTTGGGCCAATTTCTGGTGAATTTAAGTATCTGTTAATTCCAGCATGCAGGGAGCAGTATCCTGAGACAGACTACTGCTCACTTGTTGTGGTTCTGACTTCTGTGTAAAATTGCCATAGTGTAGTGAGTAGGGTTTCCAACAAGTCACTTTTAAAGTTACTAGTTATGTTTCTGCTGGTCGCCCACTCACTAAATACTTGGACAGCCCATTATTTGCTTTTTGGTGTTCTCTTACTGCCTGTTGGCTTTAATTTTGTTTACATCAGCCGTGGTTAAATGTAAGTGCCATTCAGGTGCAGTTTTGCAGTGTTTTTTCAGAAGTGGCATACTTTCTGTCAGTGTCTCCTCTTCTCTGAACATGCTGACGAAATCCTACTGACTAACTCAAATTTTACTACAAGGTGGTCAGACATTTTACTCACCAGTGGCTAGTGGGCATGTGAGTGGACACTTGAGAAAAATGGTGGCTATGGTGGTTTGATGTGGAATGTGGGCACAGGGATACCTTGGGGTGATGGGTTGTGCCAGCTGGGACTTTTTTTTCACAGGGCATTGCTAAAAAAATAAATGTATGGGACCATCCAGACAACCAGGGTTCACATCCTGAGTCTGGGATATCTGGTGCCAGCCCATGAGGCAGGGTTGGTATCCCTTGGATGCCTCCTACCTTGGGGAGTGAGGGCACCTTCCATAGCATGGATGCCCCCTAGTGACCCATGGGGTGGAGTGTCATGTGGGATGGAATAAGTGGTCCCTCTGGGGTGACCTCACATCGACATGTACCCACTTGCCTGGCAAGTGATGTGGAGGTGTTGCCTACCCAGAGTGGGGCCAGCAGGTGAGTACCAAAGGTTGGATGGGACTTACCCACCCTTCTGATGGCTCTGATAAGTGAAGCACTGGATCACCTCTCAGGACCATGCCATGGGGAGGGATACGGGGAGGGCCTAGCAGAGGATAAAATACCCCCATCAATACCAGGCAGATGAAGCCACCCTGCCCCCCATGGTACAGCAGGATCATCTCACCTCCTCCCATCCCTAGCTGGCTCCTCCTCACGGGCCACGACCATCAAGTGAAGTATCCTCCTCCTGGCTTGGGGAACCAGAGGGGCCCATCTGCAGGGGGATAAACTGTGGGTTATGGTCAGGGTTTGCAGAGATGTTGTCGAGCAAAGGCTGGCTGTGGGCTGGACCACCAAAGGATTCCCGCGGGGGGATATAAGGTCGTGGGAAGGTGGACAGAGGTCCCAGTAGCTGGCATGGTAAAAATGGGGGACAAAATTAAAAAGTAAACAACAAAAAAGGCTTAGTTTGGGAGTGGGCCAATGCTGGAGATTTGAGGTAAGTTAGGAACTGAAAGAGCCATAGTTAATTTCATATAGCCTGTCTTTTTTTTTTTGCTCCCCCCTGGTCCCTGGCTGGCATCTCCTTTAGGTCACCTATGCCCCTCGCTGCCACCCTGCCCTGATGCAGTCACTGCCATACCACATCACAGCCCTTGAGTAACCTGGCATAACCTTTCACCAGATGGGTTATGCCAGTTTACCCCGGGGGGGGGGCCGCGATGTGGGGTGGCTGTCTAATAAGAATGAGAGTTTAATGCCAAGGTATTATATCTCCCTATGGTTTCAGCAGAAAGGGAAATGCCTCTTCAAAATATGGGATTGGAGACAGTTAATGGACAGTGCCCCTATTTTGGTAGTGTTGAGTTTGTAGGCTGCTATCTTTCCAAAGTGGGTCAGATCTCAAATACTCCATAAAGGGTGGGTTCAGAATCTGATAGATAGAGGGGAAGTTGTCTGAATACTGGGCTATGCGGTGTTTCTTCACTCCGAGGTTAATGCCTTGTACTGTAGTGATTTCATGAATGGCTTGCATCAGGGATTCTATGGAAACTGCGGATTGCAGCGGTGACAGGGGGCAGCCCTGTTAGGTGCTTCTGCCCAAAGTAAAGGAGGGAGAAGTGTGGCCTTTGACTTAACAAAAGCCTGAGTGGTCTGGTATCCTCTGCAGGAGAGAGCTGAAGGTAGCCAAAAATTCCAGCTCTTCCAGTACTGCAAACAAGTAGGGCCAGGAAACCTGGCTGAATGCTTTTTTCAGCATTTAGACTGACCAGTAGTGATGGAGTGGCTGTAGACTGGATATAATGAACAATGTGGAGGGTGCGCTGGGTGTTGTCCCTGATCTGCCTGGCCCATACAAAGCCAGTTTAATCCTGCTGTATTAGTGGTGGTAAAAGGGATCAAGCCTCTGCACCATCATGACTATGAAAAACTTGTCTGCGCTCAGGACTGATATCTGCCTCTACGCGGAGCAATTCATGGGGTTCTTGCCTTGCTTGGGTATTACTGAGATGGTTGCATATTGTAAGCCACTAGTACTTCATTACACACCCTCAAAAATGGTGGCAGCAGTTGCTCCTTCGAGGATTTGTAGAAGTCTGTTATGTAGCCAGCAAGCCCAGGGTTCTGTGTCTTTGCTTTGTGCAGGACCACCTCCAGCTGTTCACTGGCTAGGGGCGCCTAAGTTGACATACCTCATTTGCACTTATATTGGAACCTATATAATATTGGCATCCCCAGCATGCCTCAGTTCTTTCTCCCACAGTCAACCACTTGTCGGTCAACCTCTGCTGAAGAACGCCGACAAACTTGGAAAGTTTTGCTTCAAGTTTGTTATTTTAAACTTTCCTTATACTGCCACTGACAGAAAAAAAAACACTATTCCACTATTGCCATTGTGATGACATAAAAAAAGGCCACTCCATGTCTATCCATTTCCTAGGCAAAGACCACAACATTAAAGCCTGTTCAGTTTGCTAGAGCTTTAACCAGGCAACAAGGAGATGTCACAAAAAGGCTTTAGAAATGCATCTAAACTTGAAAGAAATGGAGAAACAGATTGAGGAAAATGCAGCTTTGCCATAGTCAACTGCTTCTGTTTCTGGTTCACCATCAACCCGCCACTCCCTGTGATCACTGGCATCCTTCATTGACTGGTAGAGAAAAGGACAAGTCCTCAAAGTCAGCAGAGTAACATCACCACTCTGAGAAGGAGAAGGAGCAGCAGCGTAAGGATAAGGCTGCTTCCCTGGATTGTTCCCATTCACCTCTAAGTAGAGGTAAGTCTGATGAAAAAGATAGTCCCAAGCTCCAGCTGAGTTCTGCTGCCCTCGACCATCTTTTAGATGTTACATTTGGGGTCTGGCACTGGCTCGCCTCCTCTGCTGGGAGATTCATAGCCCATGCTGCCATTGAGCACAGTCCTGTCGACAGTTCAGCTGTCAATGACCCCTTCAGAGCTAGTCGATGCACAGCTCCCATGCCAGATGATGTAGGAACTCTTTCAACACCTATTGTCACTGGTGCTGACACTGTGGCCGGCGTTGGCACTGTTGTCGGTGCCCTTGGCTGTGCCATCATTGACTTTACTGTTGACGTTTCAGTTCTTATTCCTGCCATCATGCAGGATCCTGAACTGCCTACTTCAGAAGGACTCCCGTCAGTGGCTCCTCCCCCACTGTCTCTTCATAGCATCAACCCTCAGCAGACGACAGTTGACGCTAACGATGAACTGGAGTATAATCCAGAGTATATGGAAGAGGAGGAAGAGGCTACTGATGAAGAAGAGGAAGCTATTGATGTATTAGGCTCAAGCTCTAGTCTTTCATCCTGCTCAGAGGAGACTGTGGAAAACACTCCTACATCTCCACCTGAGAATGCTTCATTTCAGGCCCTCTTTTAACAGGTACAGGCTCAGTTGAGGTTTCAAGTAGAGGATGAGTATTCCATCAAGAGAAATCTGTATGAGTTCCTAGAGGTGTCTGCCTCTGTAATGGGTAATATTCCTCCTGTGCATTCTGCTTTAGAGGATGCCACCCAGCTGCTTGGCATAGGCCAGCTCAATTACCAGCTGTTCCCAGAAAGGCCACTAAACAACATTCAGCCTCCACTGCAAAGCCATATTATACTTCACAGCTTGAAACAGCTTCAGTGGTGATTATGACTGCTGAGGATAGATCCAAAGCACACAAGCACATAAGTTCTCTTTCTCCTGATAAAGAGTCAAGAAAACTAGATGCAATAGGAAAAAGGCCCTTTGCTTCAGCTTCACTTGGCTTAAGGACAGCAAATTATCAGGCTTACATGACAAAATATCAGAATACCTGTGAAAGACTATGACCGCACCAGCTAATAAATTGCCAGAAAGCCAGGACAAAATATAGACCCAGCAGACTATTGCTAATGGATATGATGCTGGATAGCACCTGCTCCGGGCTGCATATGTCACCTCAAATGCTGTTGCCAGGGCTGCTGCCTCTGGATAAATCTGCCTTTGCAGCCATTCTTGATTAAGGGTGGCTGGTTTGCCTCTGATATAGAAGGATCTGTGCTAAATACTCCCTTTGAAGGAAAGCAACTATTTGAGAATGTTGTATTAAATGCAATGAGGGATTTAGTATTTAAAAACAACTTTAGGGTTCCTGCATACTTTGAACCCTAAACCCTAAGCTCAGTTTGAGCTGTCAATCAATGAGCGCTTACCGTAAACAGTACACACTCATTGAAAGCTCAGTTGGCGGCCAGACGTTGAGGTGAGAGTGGGGCTGTGCTCATCGCTGGCTGGGGATCTGGTTTGTGGGGAGCAGAAAAGAGGTCATACTCTGACAGGGTGGGGATGGGAGGTCCACTAGACTACCAGGAAATGGGGGATCTTTCTGTTACAAGGCATCAGGATGTTGGGGGGAACCACTGGACACCAATGGTAATATTTTATACCTGTTGGACAAGTCATCAGGCAGAGGAGGGACAGCTAACCACCAGGGAGATTCCTTACTGTATGATGGGCTGGTAATCAGAGGACATGGGGGGAGATAATACCATGGGCATTGACTCTCTCTGACAGTGTACTTCTTTGGCCGTTGATTGGCGAGAGATCATGGGACAGGACATTATTGTTTTCACCTAAGGGATGGCAATTGGAGAACAGGGAGGGGGGAGGGACTACTGAACTACCAGGGACCAGTACTATTATTATATGGGGCAGCGATCAGAAGCCAGGGAAGGGGGAGGGACCACTAGACCACCAGGGATACTTATTTTTCTTATACAGGGATGACAATTGGAGAACAGGGGATGGAGAGGGACCACTAGACAACCAGGGAGGTTTTTATGTAAATACAGGAACAGCAGTCCACATCGGGAGGGGCGCAAACCTCCCTCACAGCCCATGTAAATGGGCCCATAATGGGCATGAAAATGGCCAGCTAGCACCTTGCATGCCCAATGGGCTCATTTGCATGGCTGCTTTTATGAATAACAAATAGCACATCTGCACTATTCATTGCGAGGCCATTTAAAGGAATGCAGGCTGGGGCAGTGCTAGTGGGGTTAGAGGTAGTGGTAATGGGGTTACCACTGCCTCTAATGGTTCCATGTCATAACAGTGACCACGGAAAGGTGATCACTGTTAGGGCGAGTGTACATTGATGAAAATCAATTTTGGCGATGTACACCCCCGGCGCACAGCAAGAGGGCACTGGGGACTTAGGATTTCCTTTGTCATGCGGGGGTCTGTGTCCCCCCCCACTAAAGGATTCTCAACTCCAGGGGGGTGCATGGTGGGGGGGGTGCAAAACTGTAAAAAAATAAAATTTGAGTTGGGCACAACAAAACATATGTGCACCCGGATCCAACCCAGCACCATTGGAACCCCGGCCCGCCACCCACCCACCCACCACGCCACAGGGCCAGCTCAGCAGCTCACTGCAGCACCATGCCTCTCAACCCTCCATCCGCTTTCACCCTCGCTCAGCATGCTCGCCCCCACGCATGTGTACATGTAGCAACATCCTGTCGCTATATGCGTGAACCCCCCCATCCGGTCACCCTCCCTGGTGGGTAGCCCTGTTGACATGCGCCGTGATTGAGCCATCATTTTTGAATGCACCCAATTGCAGTTGCCTATGTCTCAGGTTACCCCTCTAACTACCCCTATTCACAGTCAGATAGTGCCCTATGCTATCCATCTGTGACTAGCATTTTTCACTACCTGGGCAATTACAAAGAACAATGCAAACTGTTGCGCTGCACTTTGCAATTTTTTTATGAATCCAGCCCTAAGTGTTTAATTGTACCATGCTTGTGATCAGCAAAATGGCCTTCTATAAAAGTAAGACCCTAAATGCATATTTTAAATGTATTTCTGCAGAGAAATATGCAAATGAACACCAGATACAGAAAATCGCTTTTATATAAACATTTAGTGACTCCTTAACAACCATCTTCTTTTTCCCAAACAAAATACAAAACGAATTGCTAATTTTTAACATTAAAGCACATTTGATCTCATTGAACAACATCCCCCTCATTGTCAGGATCAAACAGACACATGTTAATAATGCAGCTCTTAAAGACATGTTATCTGTTTGGCTTAATTACCAGGGAAAACAATCTGTGACTAAACCATATGTCATGTTGGCATTTTCTATTTTTATAAAATTTCAATTAGTCACTACCACATCAGAAATCCTGGTGTAGAAACGTAGTTGGGTACACTGTACTTTAGTGATAACATATTCTTTCATTTAAATATAGTTTATCTGTAGGTATACAACTCCCTTCTATTCTTAATACTGTATGTAAGCTATTTCTTTAAAGATGTAATCACCCCCTTAGTTCTACTATATAACTTTTTGTAATCTGCCGTGGGATTGGAATCCCAGAATGTAGCATTAATTTGAATGATCATGTGCAGTGAGTAATTTTTCTATGACAGGCATAGCATTACTGCTAATATCCTGGAAAGATTAACAAAATTAAATTTCACAGAGTGCATTTATTGATCTTACTGGGCATGCCCACAATAGAAAAAAAAATGTCTTTACTATCAAATAAATCATTTAAGTATAGTGGATAATTCTTAAAAAAAATGGACCTTAAAACTGTATGCCTTCATAATTCAATTAAATTATTTGTTTAACAAGCTGATTAAGAACAGGCTGTCATTTACAGAACAATAGTGATGAAGCAAAGAGACCACAAAGCTGCTGTAAAAGATTCACACAATTATTAACACAGTAGTTTAAGGTTAGAAGGGGCTCTATTTTAAATCTGTCATATCCACCCTGCTTTTTAAACAGAAATGAGCAAGTATGCTGCTCTGTACATACTCCAAATGTTACTTCTGGAATACAGCACACAGTAGAATGTGTGTACTTGGATCAGAATACCACATATATCTCCATATGCTGGGGTCTTCAGGAAAAAACCTATCCCTCCCCTTTGGCCAGAGTTAGGCTATTAGCCTCCCCTCCCCCACTCCAGTCATCGCCTGCTCTCCAGCCCATTCACCATCCTCCTAGATTTGAATTTGTTTTTTAACTTGCCAGTTCCTGGCACTATGCCAGGAGCCAGTACTGTCTTTATAGAGTGGAAGGAACCTAGTGTCATGAGTGGTGCACATCCTTCTTCTAACCTTCCTCCTGATCTCATGCACCTTACACTCAGCCATATGATAGACTGATAGAGATGGAACAGCTGTGGGTTAGGGAGGGTGGTGATGGGGCTAGCCTGAATTTCTGCTATTGTTCCCCGCCAAATCATGATGTAGGGATCAGGAGGGCAGACCGACTGTAAAATAATACATCTTGGAGGTTAAGGAGATCAAGCTAGGGAGGAGGACCCTTAGAAATATAATGTTGGTTCCCAGTAAACAGCACATTTATGTGTAAGTTAGATAAGGTTTTATTTGTAATGTAGTGCCTTTCTGAAGGTCAAAAGTGCTTTACAAAATTAGAAACATAGAAATATAGACAATGATGACAGAAAAAGACTGATGGTCCATCCAGTCTGCCTATGGTTCCCTATCTAACCCCAGGACCTATTGTCCATACAGGGTTCTAGCCCTTCCTAGATACCACCATTCCTCTCCTTGTTACTGTCGTCCAGAGTAACCACTATAACCTTCACTCTGTACCAACTGTGCTTGAAAACATTAATGATTGTGGAGCCCACCACCTCAGCTGGTGGACTGTTCCATGGTTTCACCACCCTTTCTGTAAAATAATACTTTCTCATACCCTTCACGAACCTCCCTCCTGTCGGTTTCCACCGATGACCTTGAACTGTTACTTGTGCTAAATAATTCCCTCCAGTTCACCTTGTTTATTCCTTTCAAGAATGTGAAGGTCTCTATCATATCTCTCCTCTCCCATCTGGTCTCCAGCAAGTTCATGTTTAGTGCCTTGAAGTGATCCTCATAAGGCCTGCCCTGTTGTCCTGAATCATCTTTGTCACCCTTCACTGCACTGCCTCTAACCTTTCCTTATCATTTCTGAGGTGAGGACTCCAGAACTGGGAACAGTGCTCCAGATGTGGCCGCACCAAAGATCTATAAAAAGGTAGTATTGCCTCTTTTCTGCTGCTGTCAATACCCCTCCTGATACAGTACATACCAGCATTCTATTTGCCTTACTAGAGGGCTTGTTTCACTGGCTTGATTGTTTGAGGGAGTCACTAATGATAACTCCTAGGTCTCATTCCTTAGCCATAGTGCAAAGTCTTACCCCACCATTCCAGTGATCTGCCCTGGATTCTTGTTCCCTAGGTGCATCACCTTACAGTTTTTGGCATTGAATTTCAACTGCCAAAACTTAGACCACCTCTCTAGTCTTTGCAGGTCACTCTGCATTTCCATGATTTCCTCAACACTACCTACCCTCCACAGAGCTTAGTGTCATCTATAAAGAGACACAGTCTGCCCCAGACTTCTTCTTCAGTGTTGTTGATGAACATATTGAAGAGGACCAGGCCCAGGACAGATCCTTGTGGAATCCCACTCATGACCTCTCTCTCTCTCTTCTGATTTGACCCTGTTAACCACAACCCTCTGCTGCCTTTTATTTAGCCAGTTACCTACCCATCTTACTATGTTCCTAGCCACACCCAGATTCTACATCTTCTTCAGCAGTCATCTATAACACACTGAGTCAAAAGCCTTGCTGAAGTTGAAGCAGAGTAAGTGTACGCCATGGACCATATCCAATGCCCTTGTCACCCAGTCAAAGAAAACTATCAGGTTAGCCTGACAAGACCTCCCTTCCATGAACTCATGCTGTTTACTATCTTGAAGACCATTGGTCTTCAGGTAGTCCACAAGGTCCTCTTTGACCTGTGAATCCATCAGCTTTCCTACCACAGAGGTAAGAATGACAAGTCTGTCATTCTTTACTTGTTCCTTGTTCCCACCTACCCCTTATTAATGGAACCATGTCTGCCACCCTCCAGTCCCTCGGAGCTACCCCTGTCTGTAATGAACTACTGAATAGGCCTACCAGGGGTTCAGCAAGTTCTGCTGCCAGTTTCCTGAGTACCCTCAGATGCATCCCATCTAGTTCTGGGGCCTTATCTATCTTTAGGAATGCTAGTCCTTTCTAGACCCATGTGCTTGCAAATACTGGCTTCCTCATCTCTGGGATCCCCTTTGAGGCTGGTTTGATGCCACTCTCTGGCAAAGGCCCACTGTCTCCCCTTGTGAAGACAGAGGAAAAGTAATCATTAAGGATGGCAACCTCTTGCACATCATCCTCTAGCACCCTACCCCCCTCACATAGCCAACAACTCCCCCTCCTTTCTTCCTTGTTTCCATAATATACCAGAAGAAATGACTGTCTATAGTCTTGACCCCCTCCACAATATGCAGCTCAGTGTCTGCTTTTGCCTCCCTAACCACCCTCTTTGCCTCTTTATTTCTCAGTACATATTTTCCCCATTCTTCCTCCCCCTGCTTTTCTTTGTACCTGGTGAAGCCCTCTTTTTTGGCCCTCACTGCTTCCCTGACCCTTGCTGAGAACCACAATGGGCTTTCGTATTTGTTACTTTTGGTTACCATTCTCATTCATAATTTAGATGCCTCCAGAATGGCCCCCTTTATTGCCCCCTTCTCACTTCCACACTTTCTATGCTGTCTGCTCAAGTAACTTGTTCCATACCAACTCCTTCAACTCCACCCTTCTGAAATCAAGGGTCTCAGCTCTTGACTGGGGTCAGAGTAACACTGCTGGAAATGTCCTATCCTGCACATATTCTTGTCACGAGTGGAGGGCGCTCCACCACCTCATGTGTCTGGAATGAAGGACTCTACTAGGGTGGTGGGAGGTCAGAAACTGCCAGAGGTAGGCAAGACACAGACTGTTCAAGACCTTAAATTTAATTTTTACTGTAGAATGTGACCATTGAGCTATTATTTGCAATGATGTCCCTATAGTACATGCAAACTTACAAATAGCACATGCAAGTGGCACATGCATGATACATTTAACATTGGTTTTCATTATATTATTTAACACATTATTCAACATTCACTGTACAATATTCAAGCAGTAGAGACCTCTCAGTCTGAGCCTAGCAGTAGCACCTCAGTTTTACTAGAATTTAGAGCCAGCCAATAGGAGGTCAAACACTTTTTAATTTCTGCCAGACATTATTTCAGAAGCAATACAGTGTGATTGCTCTGGCCTTGACTGAGTGCAAATGAGAGCTACAGTTGGGTATCATCCACAAAGCAGTGATACCCAGTGATGTGATTCCTGATTAGCTCCCCTAATAGCATCGTATGCATAGCATTATTTGGCAATGTGTCCTTTCTGGTCAGCCAGTGAGGAGAACAGCTGTACCTCTTATTCTTCGTACAGCCGTCTTCTCAGACTGTGCATCCAACATGCTCGTCCCTGACTTCATGGTCATAAGAGCTGAAGTGGAAGGACATTCACTTTCACTGTCTTTCCGCTCTGCAGACCACACAGTGATTGGGCCATTGAGTTAAAATCTCAAAAAAATAAAATTACATCAAGTTTTCCTACAGCCATGTACAACACAAGACTGAGAATCCCGCCACACCACTGCAAAGAGTTCCAATGGATGCAACAACACCATGCACACCCACAAGGGCCAAACCACTGTCACACAGCGGGGGAGCACAAAGACTAATTAGGTACAAATCTTGAAGTAAAACAACATTTAAGGAAACCCATAATCATATTGTGGTGATCCATTGCCATGTAATATGATTATTAGGGTAAGATAAATCTGTGATTGATTTAAATTAATCTCAGCTGATCTAACTTGAGTTAAGATGCTAAGTACTTTGCAGAAAACAATAAACCAAATTGCCCCACTAAAAAATTGGCAATGAAATGAGGCAATAAGTCATGTGCAGCAGAGGAATTAAAGGAATTGACACATACAAACATGCAAAGAAGCCAGCAGTAGAAGGTCATTTGGTCTATCAAGTCTGCTCGTATTGCAGGGTCCACAGCTTGAGCTAATGTCCCTGCCCTCCCTCCCCACTCCTCCCATCCTCCCTACCCATAATTCATACCTTCCCCCATGCCATCCCAGCCTCACTTAAAGTTGCCCAATTAGAATTAGAAGGCCACAATTCACTTGCTTTCAAATCAGTATAAAGGGGTTGGCTAGCTCCAACCCCTGCATTTACAATGCACCTTAGTAAAATTTGTGGGGAAGAGGTGCCTGGTGTGTGATCAAACAAAATCATATAGATAAGGTACCAGTGCTCCCTCCCCCCACAACTCTGCTGCTTTAAAACCTGCAATTTTTTCAGATAACTCCAATATTCTTACTTATTATAAATTATCGGAGAATTGTGGCCTTCTTCTAATTGGTGAGCTCCCCAGTAAAACAACTGTGGGCTTCTTATTGGCCAGAGCACACTACATAAGTAATAAAGTCAGAGAGTGGTTCTCCACAAGACAGAGAGAAAGCAGAGGGGCCTCAGCTCAGAATGGCAAGATAAATTGTGATGCTTTTTCCTGACCGCTGGAGGCGGTCACCTTGTTGTGGTGGTCAGGCTTCATCATAATTCAGCTAGATGTTGAGACTAAGAACCCCTCCAATAATTTATAACAAGAATATTTGAATTATTTGAAAAAATTGCAGGATTTAAAGCAGCAGAGTTTGGGGGAAGGGAGAGCTCTGGTACCTTAACTATATGTATCATGTGATATACAATGGTCATGTAACTAGATTCCAACAGTAACAGCACAGAATTTTCCTAACAAGTGTCAATCAGGCACTGAGCTGCAAGTTTGTTCCTACAAAAGATTCAAGAACTCAAAATTTGACTATTTGGTTACTTTCAGACTAACTCATACATATTGCCAGAACTGCAAACTATAGTTTCACTTGGTTTGAGGAGGGGGAACCAGTAAAACCAGGTCACACTTTAAAATGCAGGATTTGTTTTGTTTAAAAAAAAAATTCTTCCAAGACCTCATAAATTAAAAGAAAAACTAAAAAGGTAAACAGTAACAAAAAACTCTAAGAACAGATGAAGAAGATGAAAAGAGCAGAAGGAGCAGAACAATATGGTGGTTGTAGCAGTTTAACAATAAGGTAATCAAAGTACCAATGGTACTGAATGGGGTCAAGCTGTCCTAAGCAGAAGCTGGACAACACAGGAAACGAGAGGTGCAATTTTAGTTAGGCTATCCTTTGTAAATAAATTGCTCATTTTTTTTTCATAAAGTACATAAGAACACTACATTAATGCAAATTCTATACTGTTGTACAGTTGACATGCTACAAGAATTTGATTACAGTACCAGTGCTACTGAGAGGTGCTAAGCGATCCTTCTCACATTGCCTTGTTCTCTGCAGTCTCAACAGTTCCTTTTAAACTTCTCTTCTATTACCCATATACTAGATTGTAGGGCCATACCGAGTGTCAATTTGCTTGATCAGTAACAGAGGATGACAGTGAGCAATCAGCTTGTGTTAATCACTGCCAGCCTCAGAGGACCAATACAGAATTTTACAATGCACACAATTCTGCAATAAAACCTCTAGACCAATCCATGAGATGCCCATTGCATTTGTCAAGACATATATGAAAGGAAAAGGCAGTTTGAAACAGGAGCAGCACACAATACATATAGAATAATGGATAGGGAACTGTGCACAACAAGGCTGTGTTTCCATCGGGGGGGTGATGACATCATAGACTTCAAGAGTGAAGTTCGAGTGGTCCTTATGATGTCATCAACCCCTAAGATGGAATCACAGCCTTCTGTGTGGACCGTTCTCTATCTGTTATTTTATATAGTATATGGCTTTACTATTTAAAACAACGGATAAGGATTCTTTTTTTTTTTTTTCAAAACTATCCCCACGCCACTATCTCTTCCGCTCCTGCTTGCTGTACCCTTCCCACAAATGCTGAGGAGCTCACCTTTTCTTTTTTTTGGTACACTGAGCAAGTCTTCACTTTTGTGTCAGGCAGCAAGCTCGAATTAACAAAAAACACATTGCTGACTGAAACAGGTTAACTGAGCTGGCCACTGACTGCATTGAGAGCTGAGAGGTTGGGTGTAACATAAGGGAAACAACATTTGGATGCAGAACACAAAAGCTGTAGTGTAGTAATGACGTAGCTACTATACTACAACAACTTTTTTGACCTTTGAACTGTCTTACAACAGCTTTTTGCTGTGTATCGCAATCCATCCACAAGGTAACCCTTGCCTCAGTGTTTATGCACAGAGGTTCTTTGTCTTTTAAATAGTTTTTTATTTTAATGGGTTCACCACAATATATCCCAGACACACTGCCTTATGGGTAGCTGGTCCATTCCACTGGGGTGTCAAACAGACGAGGCATACTGATGAGTCCTGGTAGGACGAAACACGTGTCTATGTCTTCTGTTAGTACCCTTTGCAAACTGTGTGAGAGGCCTTTCGGCACCATGCAATTCTGCTTAAAGTTGGACCAGCATAACATTCTGTGGTGATTTGCATATGTAGCCCATGATGCTTTGCACTGTGGGGGCATGTGTGATTTTGTATTTTCTTGAACTTGGCTACCCAGCCAAATGCCCTTTGGGGTAACCCTTGCCTCAGTGTTTACGCACAGAGGTTCTTTGTCTTTCATATACTACATAACAATATATCCTGCCCGGAACTTAAAACAGCCAGCACAAACACTTACTTGCATCATGTTCATCCTAACATTTTGATATGTATACTGTGCAGTTTACTTTCCAGAAATCATTGTGAAGATTTTTAGCCTGGCCATTCCTGAGGTGACTAGTTAATATGGTGAAAGGAGGTGCTTCTGTTGATAATGTCCAGCTGAATAAGAACCTGTTGCAGCTGTTAACTCTTTAAGTGCTGAGTGTGTTTGAATATATATAGATTCTGGCCATATATACATTCCTGCAGTTTTCTAAGGGTTAAGTGACATGACAAGGATTAAAGGGTCAGTAGCAGGCATAGAAAGCCAGTTAGAAAGCCTGCAATATCTCTCAGAATAGTAGATGCTGATTCCAAATTGAACTACTGGAGGACCAGGAAGGATGAATGAAATACCAGTCAGGAACTTCAGTAAAAGGCATCTGGAAATGTTGGCACATCAGCCCAGTGGTAGCAATACTGCTCATGATGCTGGAAACCTGTATTTGGAAATGAGCCTGAATTGTTAGAGGGCCAGCTGGAGGAGGAGGAGGAGGAGGATTGAGCATCCCAGTGCTTGCTGTCCTCCTGGAGGAGGAAGAGCAGAATTTCCCTCTGTGCGACCACCAGCTGGGTGATCACAGGTGGTGGCAGTGTAGGCAGAGAGCATCAGAAGGAGGGGGAGATGGCTTTCAACTAGATGAGATGTGACCACACATTGTGTGTGCCTGTCACCAAGCCTGGCCTGGTGTCTTCATGGGAGGGTGAAAGAACATAGAAAATAGTTGTAGCGTGGCAGGGTGAGGTACCAGTAGTACTCTTGGGCCCCAATGTGCTGACAGTCTACCCGCCACAAGCAACTGAGTCATTTGGAGGCAAGCAGGGCAACTCCTCCACCCCAACTTGGAAGAGGAATTATGAGGTGACAGAAGTTTGGGTAAGTGACAGAGATGGCATAGGAGGGGCTGGGCAGTTAACCAGTATAGGCATGAATGGGGGCAGCTTTTGGTGGGGAGTATAATCAGAAAGTAAAAAAGAAATTAGAACTGCTTGGAGGATTGAGAAAAAACTGGGATGGCACAATTGGCAACTTTAGTGGTGGTTGACTCTATTGCAATGTTGCTTGGCATGTTTCCCCTTTCCTGAAGTGCCCTGAGCCCTTGGGATAAGGTGCTATATGAATAAAATTGTCTTGATCAGATGTCTGTCTGTCTGTCTGTCTGTCTCTCTCTGTTTCAGCCATCCTTAATGATTACTTCTGCTGTTTTACAAGGAAAGAGAGTGCCCCTGCCTGAAAGTGGCATCAAGGTAGCTGGCAGGAGCATTCCTTTTTTTTTGGTTGATTTATTTACTATCCTCATCTGGGGGGAGGTTGTGCCTTTGATTCCTCCCCCCCCATCTAGCCAACTAGCCCAGCTGCTGCTCCAGTCGCAGACAGAGCACTGACCTCCCCATCACTACCATCCCAGGTCGCTTCGCAGTGGGTACTTACCCCCCCACCGGGGAGACCAGGAGGGTGGACCCAGGAGGGAGCTAACTTGTGCACAACCATGGCAGCGTCAGTCAGCAGCTTTCATGCTGCTCAGTGTTGTTCCTGTGTAGTTCCTCTTGAGGGGAGGAGCATGCAGTGACACCAATAGATGGAGCATGCACATTTCCGCACGTGCTCTTCCCGGCATCTGCCCCCTCCCGCCCTTACTTCTGCAGCATCAGTGGTGCTGCCCCTCAGTCTCCACCAGGGGCCAGTCACACACCGACTGCTGATGTCCCACCTCCACAGAGAAGGAGAGCAGTCCTCTGGACGCTCAATCCTTCTCCAACCCTATAAACCCTTGGTGGCCCTTTGCTCTTTCCCAAACATGGGTTGCTGGTGTAGCGCGAGATAAGGAGTCCAGCGCCTCAGCCCTCAGCGCCACTGGGCCAGCCAGCAGGGGCATTCCTGAAATGAGGCAGCTAGTATTTAACAGGGAAAGGGTCCAGAAGGGACTTGAATCCCAGTACCCAGTTAGACTAGCATGTCCTGATCAGCACCATCTAAAAAGCGCTGTCAGGACTGTGTATTGCCTGAATAGCGATGGGTAGAATAATAGTTACTACCACTACCCATGCCACTATTCAGAGACTGTAAAAACTGGAGAATTACAAGAAAAGTCCAATGGCTGGCTGAGCTGCTCTGTTGGTGAACCGGGTTAAGGCAGCAGCTCGGGCAGCACTAAGTGAGAAACCCGGGTTCTGTTCCTGGGCTCCCAACATGTGGATACATTTTTTCTCCTCCAGCAAAAGTGGTTTTTTTTTCTGTCTGCCGTGACAGAAAACTCCCCCCGACTCAAGTTTCTCCTGTACCTTGAGATCCTCCCCTCCTCGGAGTAAATAGTTCTGGGGGTGTGGGGGGGCAGAGACCCCCATGTCGAGGGGTGTGGGGGGCAGAGCCCCCCACAAAAGAAAAGTTACTTTTTGTTTGGGAAAAGGTAACGGTCATCAGTGTGGTTAGTGACTGCTACCATTGCCGCTGCGTTGCAAGACAGCATTGTGACTAGACACTGTTCTTGACAGCAGTGTTTTCACCACACTGTTACTGACAGCACTGTTGTTGTAAGCACTCTTCAGACCTAGTGCCTTGAATCCCTAAGGGTAGATAAAGTCCCAGGGCCAGATGGGATGCACCCAAGAGTACTCAAGGAATTGGCTGAAGAACTGTCTGAATCCAAAGTAGGGCTATTCAATAGCTCAGCTGAGATAGGAGTAGTTCTGAAAGACTGGTCAGTACATAGATACACAGATACATAGAAATTGTTGGCAGATAAGGACTGCTAGGCCCATCTAGTCTGCCCAAAAGCCCTAAACTTGTATGCTTTCACTGACCCTAAGTGATCAATGGCTTTTCATCACTCCCTCCTCACCCAATGTTCCCTTGTGCCTGTCCCAGGCATGTTTAAACCCCTTCATTGTGCTTGCCCCCACCACCTCTTGTGGCAGACTGTTCCATGCGTCCACCACCCTCTCTGTGTAGAAAAACTTCCTCATGTTACCTCTCAATCTACCCCCCTCCAATGTCCCCTCGTTCTGATACCTTTTCTACATTGGAAAAGATCCACCAAATGCACATTGTTTATGCCCTTGAGGTACTTGAATGTTTCTATCATGTCCCCCCTTTCTCTCTTCTCCTCCAGTGAGTACATATTGAGGACTCTTAGTCTCTCCCCATCTGTTTTGTGATGCAAGCCATGCACCATCTTTGTCGCCCTTCTCTGGATAGCCTCCACCCTGTCTATGTCCTTACGCATGTGTGGTCTCCAGTACTGCACACAGTACTTCAGGTGAGGCCTTACCAGTGTTTTATACAATAGCATCAACGCCTCCTGTCTCCTGCTAGTAATGCCTCTGACTATGCACCCCAGCATGCCACTGACCCTCCCTGCAGCCTCTGCGCACTGCTTTGATACCTTAAGGTCATCGGATATGATAACCCCTAGATCCCTTTCCTCTTTGGTGACAGTCAGCACCTCCCCCCCCCATTCTGTAGCTCTACCCAGGGTTCCCCCTACCCAGGTGCATTATCTTGCACTTTTTTGAATTGAAACTCAGTTGCCACACCTCTGACAATCTTTCAAGCTTCTCCAGGTCCCTCTTCATTTTTTGCACCCCTTCTGGAGTATCCACTCTGTTGCAGTTCTTGTTGTCATCTGCAAATAGGCAGTCATTTCCTTCCAGCCCCTCTGCAATGTCACTAATGAAGACGCTGAACAGGACTGGTCCCAGTACTGATCCCTGTGGTACTCCTCTGGTCACCACTTTCTCCCAAGATTGGATCCCATTTACCAGCACCCTCTGTCTTCTGTCCATCAGCCAGTTTCTAACCCAATGTATCACATGCCCTATGCCCAGACTACTCATCTTGTTAACCAGCCTTATGTGTGGGATGGTATCTAAGGCTTTACTGAAATCTAGGTAGGCATTGTCTACCGCCCCTCTCTGATTCACTTCCCTAGTCACCCAATCAAAAGAAATCTATCAGATTTGTTTGACAAGACCTTCCTGCTATGAATCTGTGTTGCCTCAGATCCTGGACACCATTGGATTCCAGGTGTGCCACTATCCTTTCTTTCAGCAGTGTGTCCATGACACTTTCCCACCACTGAGGTGAGGCTGACTGGCCTGTAGTTCCCCGCTTCCTCCCTATTACCACTTTTGTGCAGTGCAACTACATGCACCCTCCTCCAGTCCTCTGGAACCACACTTGTGTTGAGTGACTCTGTGAACAGGGTGGCCAGAGGCCCTGCTAGTTCCCTTCTCAGCTCCCCTAATATCCTTGGGTGTACGTGGTCTGGTCCCATGGCTTTATCCACCTTCAGCTTTGTGAGTTCCTCCAGAACTCTCTCCATTGTGAATGGATTGGTGTCCACTCCCCATTGCCTCTTCTCCCCAGCTGTGGTCCTTGACCCTCTCCCTCCTTAGTGAATACTGAACAGAAGTATTTGTTCAGTATTTCTGCTTTGTCTAGATCCCCCTCCTTACACTCTCCCTCCTACCCTTTGAGCCTCACAATCCCTCCCCCTGGTTTTTCTTCAATCACTGATGTACTTATAGAATGTCTTGTCCCTTTTTTTTACAGTCCATGCTAAACCCTCCTCTGTCTGTGCCTTGGCTCTCCTAACAGCCTTCCCTGCTTCCCTTAGATATTCAATGTACTCCTCCCTGTCTTCATTCCTTTGGGTTCCCTTATACTTCCTGAAACTTTTAGTCCTTACTTTGTCTGCTACCTCTTTAAAGAACCATAGTGGTTTTCTTCTTCTTTTTCCTTTGGCCGCTATCCTAAGGCATTGGTTGGTTACCTCCACTATGGCTTCTTTTAGTTTCCACACTGTTTCTCCACTCCCTCCATTACCTCTCCCTTCTCCAGGGCTGCTCTTAAACATCTACCCATTTCACTGAAATCTGCCCTCCTGAAATCTAATACTTTTGCCCTTGCGTGGCTTGAGTCCATGTCTCCACGCCAAACCACACCATGTGGTAGTCACTGGATCCCAGCTGCCCTTCCATCTGGACTCCTTCGACTCTGTTTCCATTGGTCCATACCAGATCCAGAATAGATTTGTCTCTGGTTGGCTCATGCACAAGCTGTCTGAGTCCAACCCCCTGCAGGGATTCCAGGATGGCTATGCTTCTGGCTGAAGCAGCTGCCTGGATTGTCCAATCTACATTCAGCATATTGAAATCCCCCATCATTAGGATTTCACATTTAGCTGCCATGTCATGAAATTCCTCCATTAGTACCCTGTACACTTCCTCCCTCTGTGCCGGAGGTTTGTAGATCATCCCAGTATGTATTGCTGTGCCATTCCCTGGTTCAAGGGTGACCCACATTGCCTTGGCCTCCCCCTGTCTTCCCTGTACTTCTGTAGCCTTTATGCATTCTCTGATGTACAGGGCTCCTCCCTTTTTACCTTCCCTGTCCCTTGTGAACAGTGTATAGCCTGGTACATTGACGTCCCAGCCATGATTAGCAGAGTACCATGTCTCTGTTATTGCTGCTATGTCAAGGTCTGCATCCGTCATCAAGGCTTCCAGGTCTGGAACCTTACTTCCCAGACCGTGGGCATTTATGAACATGACCTTCCATGTTTTATATCCTGCCCTCCCTTTGTTCTTGTTCTCTCTCCCTTGCCTGTTTCCACCACCCTGGTTTTCTTGTTCATGTGCTCCTGCCCCCACTTTAACCCCCCCTTTTACACGTTTCGCCTGCCTGCTCCTCCCTGCTCGCTTCAGTTGTTCCTGTTGTCAACTTGTGTTTTTGCATGCTACTGTGGGGGAGTGATCCTAAGCCACCTGTCCCTCCTGACTCTCCTCCCTTGGCCAGTTTAAATGCTCTCTGCCAAAGCATTCCAACTTCTCACCAAGGAGTGAGGTCCACTTCCCGGACAGATGCAGGCCATCCTCCTGATATAAGCTCACATCTGCCCAGGTGGGGCCCCAGTCCCCTATAAAGCCAAATCCTTCCCTTCTACACTAATCCTTCAACCAGGTGTTGAAGGCTTAGATGTGGAATGCCCTATCCTCCCCTGTGCCTTGGAGAGGTAGCACCTCTGAGAATGAGACAGAACATGCTACCTGTTTCAGGTCCCCCACCCCAGCTTCCTGAAATCCTTCTGGACTCTGGCTAACTCCACCCTTCTCTCCACCAGGTCATTGGTCCCCAGGAGGACAATAACATCCAGTTCCTCCCCCCTGGCTATTTCCCTAGTGATCTTACAGATTCACTGCTCCTCCATGCAGCACTTCCTGGGATGCACTTGACCTCCCTCTTCCCCCTGCTAGATGTCCCTAACTCCACACTTTGGACAATAGAGTAGATCCCCCCTCATCCATGGTCCCCTGTCCCCCTTCCCTTGGGCTGCAGCTTGGAGTTCCTGACCATCCTCCCTGGTACCAGCTGCAGGTGCCTGTGTGGGGCATTCCTGCTCTTCCAAAACAATGTATGAGTTATTCAACTGGACCTTTAGTGGAATGTGCTTCTGACTCCCCCCCTTACCCTCCCTGAACCCACCTTGGTCCAGTCACACTTCTTTCTGGGCATCCTATGAGGTTCATGTTGTGGACCCAGTGGTCTCTGGGTGGGGGTGGATGCTGCCTGTAACCTGGCCAACTCTGTGCAGAGACAGGCAACCTCCTCCCTCAGCCCAGAGAGGTGCCTGCAAACAGGGCAGCATCACAGCTTCCAGAATGTCTCCCTGAAGACTGCTGCTCCACAACCACTGCACTGCACCACTCCCATCATGACTGTTATCCTCCTCACTCTTCTGCCTGCTTATGCCTCCTAATTGCTATCTGCTATCTCCTAACCATCTTCCCTGTTCTGTGTGCTAACCCTTTTTTTCCCTCTCCCTCTCTCCCTGTCTCTCTTCTTCTATAGTGACTTACAGCTTCTCTCTCCTCCTCTTGTATGTGCCCCTGTGGACCTAGTTGCTAGCTGCACCCTTTGTACTTCTGTCTATATACCAGCTAGGCTATTGCTTGTGCTGTCCTGCCTAACTGTTCCTGTGTCTTTAAGTAGATGTAGCTTGGCCTGCCACTATAAAGTTAGACCACCTGGGGGTGGTTGGGGTTTTTTCCTTTGGTACTCTGTGTCTATAAAAAACAAACAGGTAAAAAAAAGACTTTCTTCAGTAAACTACAGAAGAATTACATAAAACCTATTACAAAACACAGAAGTTACCCAGAATCTGTTATCAAACACAGACATTTCCTGAAGTGTATCATCAAAAGAACTCCCCAAAAGCAGACTGTGGAAAATCACTTTAGAACTAAAGGTAGTGGAAAGAGCACACAGCTATATAAACTTAAGTACAGTAGTAGACATAGTCCTATTATACAAGGGGGAGGGCAAGAAGCAACCAGGGAATTACAGACCTGTCAGCTTTACCTATGCAGTGGGTAAACTGATGGAGTCACTAATCAAAGAGAACCTTGTGGACTACCTAAGGAGTAATGCTCTATGGAATAGTAAACAGCATGGGCTTGTGGTAGAGTGGTCCTGTCAGATGAACCTGATAGTTTTCTTTGATTGAATCTACTTTGATTTTAGAAAGACTTTTGACTCTATGCCACACAGAAGATTGCTGAAGGAGCTACAGGACTTGGGCACAGCTAGGGACAGAGTTAGACTGGCAGGTAACTGTTTGAAGGAGAGACAGCAGAGGGCAGTGATAAACAAGGTCAAATCAGAAGAAAGGGAGGTCACAAGTGGGGTGACGCTGGGATCTGTCCTGGGACCTGTCCTCTTCAATATGATTATCAACAATATTTGAGAGGGCATCCAGGGCAAGTTGTGTCTCTTCACAGAGAACACAAGGCTCTGTGGTAGAGTAGAGTAGAAAGCGATCAAGGGATTAGGAAACTGCAGAGGGATCTACAGAGGCTAGAGAGATGGTCTAAGTTTTAGCAGTTGAATATCAATGCCAAACAAATTCAAGGTTGTGCTCCTAAGGAAAATAAAACAGGACAGAGTACTGTATGGGAGGGAATAAACTGAGCACTACGGCACAGGAAAGAGACATGGGAGCCATCACTAGTGACTCCCTCAAACAATCAAGTGAATGTAAAAAGGCCGATAGTAAGGCTAATAGGAGGCTGAGGTGTATTGGAAGTGCTATTGACAGCAGGAAAAAGGAGACACTACTATCTCTATATAGGTCTCTTGTGAGGCCACACCTGGAATACTGTACTCTGTTCTGGAGTTAGCACCCAATGAAGGATGGGGATAAGCTAGAGACAGTGCAATGCAAGGTGACCAGGGTATTCAGGGCCAACAGGGTAGATCACATAAGGATTTTCTCAACGAACTGAACAGGTACTCACTGGAGACCAGGTAAGAGCATGGGATAAGACTGAGACCTTTAAGTTCCTAAAGGTAATTAACAAGGTGAAATGTGAGGAGATATTTAGCAGGAGTACAGAGTCAAGAACCCAAGGTCATGAGTGGAAACTGGTATGGGAGAGGTTTAAGAGGAATATGAGGATATTCTGTTTTATGAAAAGGGTGGTGGAGCTGTGGAACATTCTGCTAGTGGAGTTGGTGGGCACCAAGAACCTAAATGGTTTCAGACATGGCTGGGACAGAGTGAAGGGTTTAGTAGCTGCTCACATCAGTAGTAGTGTGGAGGGGAGCAGGGGGGTGGACCGGGAATGATAAAACCACATATGGACAATAGGTCCTGAGCAGATAGGGTCATTCTGTGCTAATTTTGCCAGCAGAATTCCACATTCTGCACAGCACTAGTCAAGATCTCTCTGAAATTGTTTCTCGTCTTCAAAGGGAGTTTAACAAGGTATACAACTGGCTGTTAAATAATAGTATGTTACTGAACACCACTAAAACAAAATTATTACTTTTTGTGCCTCAACAAAGGTTGAAACAGTTTGACTCTGCACTGCCACTTAATGATCTGGCTTGGGGAAAAATTGAGCAGAAGAACTTTTCCTTATTTAGGATTCATTTTGGACCAGTCTTTGACATATTGAGATCACATAGATCATTTAGTTAAATCTGTACATATCGTTTGAGACAACTGTACCAACTAAAAAATTGTCTATCCTTCCAACCTAGGAAAGTTTTGTCCGGATCTGTACTGCTATTTGTAATTGGTTATAGTCTCCCAATATATTCATCAGTTACCTCACAGGTGCTTCAAAGAGTCAGTTTTATGCCAACCGGGTTTGTCATTTTGTTATGTCGCTTATCGTACTATTCATAACTGTGTTTTATACAGTAATCTAGAATGTTTTTCTTTTGCACAGAAAGTCAATTATTACAGTCTAGCTACATTTAAATGGTTTTAGAATTCTGCAGTACAATATTCCTTCATGTCTGACTTATTCAAAAGCTCACATTAATTTTATAATCCTGCAGTACAATATTCCTTCATGTCTGACTTACCCAAAAGTTCACATCAATGCCTTATTATAAAATGGCAAGAAAGAATCTTGGACTGTGATTGGTCAGTCTGGGGCTGGACCCATGGTGTTATCCCAGCATAACATCATGGGTCTAGTCACAGCACTGGGAACCTCTTGACTGATTGATTTGTTGCATTTGGATTTGCTTTGTTTGCATCTTCTCTTAAGAAACAAAAATATTTTTCCACACTAACAAAAACATTCTTTTAAATATTTTTTTTTTTATTCTGTATATAGCAACAAGCCATTGTATAATAGGAATAATGCCCTCCAGAGTGTATGTCATGCTGGGATAAAGCCACGCCTGGGATGTTGGACGGACTCAGCTGCCCAACCCCCCCAGGCGTGGCGTTATCCCAGCACAACACACCCTGTCATGCATTATTCCTTTACTAGAGCAGTACATTCAAATAACTTGTAAAATACTTTTTGTAACATATCCTTAGGACAGAGTTTTTTCTTGTTCTGTGCCATAGAGCTGTGGAATGCTATGCTTAATTCATTACAATCTTACAGCTCCTTGTTTGTGTTTAAGAAACAGCTAAAACAATATTGTATGAATCTCTCACACTGTCTATGCACTGATACTGATGCTTTCTAACATTTTATGTTTTATAATTGTTATGCCTGTTTGTGTATTTTTCATCCTCCTTTACAATGGTCATTTGATGCTCTTGGGGCTACCTGGCTAACAAATTTTAAAGAAAGAATAAAAAAATAAATACAATATTATAAAAAGGGCAAACAGAAAGTAGCAGTTTGATTCACACACAAACATTCTAAGTCCCTAGATTAACTGCTATTAAACCTGAGGCTGTAGCCTCATCAAAAGAAGACACAGCAGATCCATACTCTAGAATGGGAAAAACAAGATCTGTCTAAAATTCCAAGCATTCTAAAAAAATGGTCAGGCAGACATTTAAATTACAGATGACATATCTGCTGTAGGCAGTGGGCACATACGTTTCTATCTACAATCAAGCTTTTTGTTTAAAAGATTATCGTTAAACTGTTCTTTATTTGAACACAGGACTGCCACATAAGCACAGCAATACTGTACATTCTAGGAGTGTCCACTCCCCACCTGGCCCTCTCACTCAGCACCCACCATCAGCAACCCCCCATGCCCTTACTTATCTATCAGGCCCAACACTATAATACTCTCTGGACTGCAGACATGTCTTCACTCTTCAAAACTGGACCATGAACTGAAGAAACAGTCATGTGGTTCAATGTATTTCAATGGTATTTTGAACTTAGTGACATCATTTGACAATTTTTTGCATATTTTTGGCCCAAACTTTCAACATGCCTTTTTTGGGGGGGACCCTGCCTCATGACCAATTGCGCTGACATAAGGCTAATTTGTCCCAAAAGGTGATTTCACGATCCCTGCATGAAATTACCTTTTGGACAGGAGTTGAAAATGTTCTCTGCCCTTGTTTATGAGGTGGGGTCATAAGAAGGCTATGTTGAAAATTTGGTGTAAAAATATTAAAGAACAACAAAGTTATGAGCCTACGTTGAATTTCTCTTTGGTAGTGCTAGCACGTGAGCAATCCTTCCTCCTCCTAGTATCTCCCCAGTCCCCAACCCAAACTCATACAGTGATGGTCCCAACTCTAACTCCCAACTTGAGTTGTGCTGGAAGCTGGAGGCTGAGACCACGCGGTTAAACTTGGAACAAAAAAAATATATTATAGGGGTGTGAGGATCATACCTCTATAGTAAGGGTTGAGTAGGCAGTTCAATGTTAAACTGAAAATTTTGAACTTCAATAACTCTGTAATCATTCAATGGATGTGCACAAAATTTGGTATGTTGCTTCCTGAGGGGAATATCTCTTGACCTGGCAAGCTATGTTCCAGTTGGAAGTGTGGTTTCCGAGTTATGGAGAGGTGAAAAAAAATGTTTTCACTCATTGACTTTGCTGGGCTTTTTCTTTGAACTTGCCTACAGCCCTGATGGTTTGTTATTTTGGTCTGAAATTTTCAGGGCAGATAGGGACTACATCACAGATATGCCTTTTGCTAGTCTGGTGAACAAATAATAAGCTGTTTTTAGGTTATTGCAATTTAAACATTTGAAAAAATCATTTCTGAGCATGCTCAGTAAGCACTAAAATATAGCTGTATGAAATGAAAGAGGAATCCTGCTTCATATGAGAAAATTCCTCTTTCATATGGCCACCATCTTGTTTTCAGTTTTGCCTGAAAAATTCAAATTTGGAAACCCCCCAAAATGATGAGCTGGGGAGGAACTAACATATGTAGCTTGCTTATTGGGACCCCTTAGGTGCATCCTACACTTTACTGCTTAATAAATGTCCTTAAAATGTGTTTTTATTTAATACTGAAATTATTCTTTCATATCGGCATAATACAAAGTAGGATCTTGCTTCGTATGATGAGATACAAAGTAGAATCCTACTTCGTGAGCTGAAAATACTGAATATTTATTTAAAAATAAATATTTCTGCTGACATTGGGATGCCCAGGCCCCATGTCAGCACTAGATGCCCCCCACCAATGTGGGACACTGGGGAGCCCACTCCCAGTGTCCCCAACAGAAGAAAACTGTCCAGTACATTTCCAACAATGTGGTGACCAATCCCCATGTCAGCAGTAGCCCTCCCAGTGTCCCCAGTTATATCATACCCCACCACCACCACCAGTACTGTGGGACACTGGGCAGCCCATCCCTAGTGTCTCGAAATGTTTATTTATATAACATATACCTGAAAAAAAGAAAACAGCCCCGATGTCTTTTTAATTTTTTTAAATCCCATAAAAAAGAAAATAGTCCCTCATCATCTCCCCCATCCCCCTTTCCCATCCCAACCATCCCACTGAGCAACCCACCACCCCACACACACCCTTGCCCTATACCTACCACTGGTGATCAGCTTCTGTTATCTTCTGTGGACTTGGACATGCCTGCACCCTTCAAAGCTGAGCCACAAACTGAAGAATCAAGGTAAGTGCTATATAATGGCTGTCAATGGTGTTTTGAACTTATGTTGATATCTCAGCAATTTTTTAATAGTTTCTCACCAGATATTCAACATGGGAATTTTGGGACCCCACCTCATGAACACTGGCACTGTTATTTCATTACTTAGTCTGGAAAGGTGATTTTGCGATCACTGCTGCATGGAATCACCTTTCAGGATTGAGTAACAAAATGAAAGTGCCAAAGTTCATGAGATAGGGTCCCAAAAAGCCCATGTTGAAAATTTGGTGCAAAAATACCTAAAAACACCCAAGTTATGTGCAGTTGTTGACATTTTTCTAGATACTCTGGTAACTTCAACAATTTGGTATATTTTCACTCCAAATTTTCAACATTGTCATTTTTCAACACCACCTCATGGACAGTATGGCTGTAATTTTTCACATCCTGCCCAAAATGTGTTTTCATATCTGTGGCATAGAATGGCACATTTGCTGTGCGAAATCACCTTTTGGGACTAATAAATAAAATGACAGTGCCAGTGTTCATGAGGTGGGGTCCCAAAAAGGCTAGGTTAAAAATTTGGTGAAACAAATCTTAAAAGTGCCTGAGTTACATGTGTCCATTGAATTCATTCTATGCACACGCATAACTTTGGTACTTTTTAATATTTTGCTGCCAAATTTTCAACATAGCCATTTTTCTACACCACCTTATGAACAGTACAGCTGTCATTTTTCATATGCTGCATGAAATGTGTTTTTGCACCTGTGGCGCAGAACGGCATTGCAGTTGCGCAAAATTATGTTTTGTCTTCCATTTCACAGTTTATCACAGTTCATGAGGTGGGGTGATAAGGTGGCTATGCTGACAATTTGGTACTGTTGTTTGCCACATGGAAGCACAGGGCTCACTGGTGCTTCCACACCTACATACATATGTGCATCTATGGAAGGATTACCACAGTAAAATAAGGATATTATTATACTATCTCAAAAAGTAAGGAAATTCATCACAAAAATACTCTGTTAATGCATCAGTTAGCATTGATATTACAGCAACAAAAGTCAGGAAATTCAGTTTAAGGGTTCCCAACCATACCACCCCCCAACCCTACCCTCCACATACCAAGAGATGTCGGGGTGTGCCTTGGGGTCATCGAGCCTAACTTTCACCCCATTCTACTATACTGTACCATCTGAGATTCCTTATACATGGAATGGGGAGAGAGTTAGGGCTAGTGACCCCAAGGCACACTCTGATGCCTGTTGGTATGTGGAGGGTGCAAAAACAAGTTTTGGGCAGGATGTGAAAAATGACAACTGTACTGTTACTGAGGAGGGGTGAAAAAAATGACAATGTTGAAAATCTGGAATGAAAATATTAAAAATTTGTGAAATTATGAGCGTCATGAGAAAAATTTGAATGACTGTGCATAACTTGGTGTTTTTTAGAGCTAATTACTTGCAACATGGGTTTTTTGAGACCCCACCTCATGAAAACAGACACTGTCATTTTGTTAATCAGTCCCAAAAAGTGATTTCACACAGTGACCATGAAATCACCTTACCAGCCCAACTAATGAAATGACAGTGCAAGTGTTCATGAGGTAGAGACCCAAAAAGCCCATGTTGAAAATTTGGTGTAAAAATCTGAAAAATGGCTGAGATATCAACATAAGTTCAAATCGCCATAGACAGCATTATGCAGCTCTTACCTTGATTTTTGCGGTTCGTGGTTCAGCTTTAAAGAGTGCAGATGTGCCCAGTCCAGAAAAGATGACAGAAGAGGATCTCTGGTAATGGGGTGTGTGTGGGGTGCTGGGTTTCTCAGTTGGAGGGTCCGGCTGGGAGAGGGAGTTGGGGAGATGATGAGGGACCGTTTTCTTTTTTACAGGATAAAAAAAACTTAAGGAGACAGTTTCTTTTTTTCACTAGGTCAAAATCTTTATTTGGTGACACTGGGAGAGGGCTCCCCAGTGTCCAACAGTGCTGGGGGGGTCATCATAATGCTGACACAGGGATTGGGCACCCTGATGTCAGCAAACTGAAAGGCTACAATGGGGATGGGAGGGCATCTGACACCAGGGGTGGGCATCCCAATGTCAGAAAAAAAAAAAGGAAAAACAGCAGCGGTTTCCTTTGCAGTGCCAGGGAGTTTTTTGTAAGCCAATTCAGCCTTTACTGCTGCCACTGCAAGAACAGACTGAGTAGGGATGGTTGGGGCAGTAGAAAGACCAGGAGCTGGTGATACACCAGTGTCCTGCTGAAATCCATCTTGCAGGGTGGGTGTCTAGTCCTTCAGTTGTTTTGTTGGGGATTGGGGCACTGGCAATGGAGGGTGGGACACAGGATAGAGGGATGGAGTGGGAGGGCTTCTGTTTCATTGGAGATGGGAGCACCGGCAACAGAGGGTGGAAGAGGGACAGTGCACAGAGGAATGGAGTGGGAGGGAGTCTGTTTCATTGGGGATGGGGGCACCAGCAATAGAGGGTGGAGAGTGGGTCAGCTAACAGAGGGATGGAGCAGGAGGGCTTCTGTTTCATTGGGAAAGGGGACACTGGCAACAGAAGGTGAAGGGTGGAGGGTGGGACAGTACACAGAGGGATGGAACATGAGGGCTTCTGTTTCATTGGATAGGATGTCAGGGAAAAAAAAAACATTTTTGTGAAATATAAGCATGCCTCGGCCCCCTTGGAGGCACTTAAATGATAAAACATCCTTTATTTAGGTAAACATCAACATGTGTTTACCTAAATGGGGGCTGAGGAATCGGAATCTGCAGTTGTTTTTTTCTCAAATAATGGCCAGAAAAGGTTTTGCCCTTTTCACAGGGGCCACTGTTTTATTGTGTTCTAAGCAGTGTTGCAAATTTGTGAAAGTTTCACAAATTTGCAGAACTACATTTGTAAAAGTGTCACAATTTGCAGCATTTTTGCAAGTGTAGTGTGACAAATTTGCAGCACTTCCAATGGCCAAATTAAAAAAAAACATATTTCTGGACGTTATCTGTAAAATCTAATGCCAGGATTGTGTTCCTTGGGCCCCGATTAAGTAAACACAACTGTTGGGGCATTATTTTTTGAACTACAGTGTTTTTTACCTGTCACTAACTGAAAGCAAGATGGCAGCAACACGAGAGTACAGAACCCATTTGCGAAAGCAAAGCGGACTTTCGAGAAAGTAAAATGTACTTTCAAAACGTACATATATTTTTTCCCTTAGGCTATAATGGGAAACTTCAAAGTTTAATAAGTTTTGAACAGATTAATATTTTTTCACAAAATCTTCAAAAGGCACATCAGTGATTCAGACCCCATATACCCTGACAATTTCAGACCAGACCCCTAAACCATTTTGTCCAAAGCCCCAAGCAAAGAATTTACAAAAAAATGGTGAATTTCACATTTTTTGTCACTACGCAGCTCCCCAATCACACATCTGACCAGAATGAAACTTGCCAGTTCTGGAGATCTATGGTACCAGACATGCACATGCGAAATTTCAGACAAATTGGTTGAACAGTTGCAAAGTTATTAAAGTGCATAATCTGGGGTTTAACATAGAAGTGGCCGTGCAACCCTAACTATACCTATAATAGTAGCTACAGACATGGTCAGATATTTCCAGATATTTTGCAAAGTTTCTAAAGAGTTTCTCTCTGCTTCCCCTACTGTGGAAATGGGGAAAGCAGGCGATTTCAATAAAAATATCAGACATTTAAGGAAATATCTGACCATGTCTTTGGCTGTGACTATATATATATATATGTGTATGTATATATATAGAAACATAGAAACATAGAATTTGATGGCAGATAAGGACCGCTTGGCCCACCCAGTCTGCCCATTTCCCTACCTAATGGATAAGCTGCAGATCCGAGTTAACCAGCAGCCTACTTCTTCCTACCCCCAACCCCTAGAATTGCCTTATGACTGTCCCATGCATGCTTGAATTCCACCACTGTTTGTGACTCCACAACCTCCTCTGGAAGGCCATTCCATACATCCACCACCCTCTCTGTGAAAAAATACTTCCTTAAATTACCTCTGAGCTGCCCCCCTTCTATCTTCAAATTGTGCCCCCTTGTTCTTGCACACCCTTTTTGAAAGATGCTACCCGCTTGGACTTTGTTGATTCCTTGAGGTACTTGAAAGTTTCTATCATGTCCCCCCTCCTTTCCTTGAGGCTCTACATATTAAGCTCCTTAAGTCTCTCTCTTCATATGTCTTCCGTGCAGACCCTGCACCATTTTAGTTGCCCTCTCTGACAGCTTCCATCCTCTCTATGTCTTTGGCGGAGATTGGGTCTCCAGAACTGCACGCAGTACTCCAGATGGGGTCTCACCAGCTGTCTGTACAGAGGATAATAACTTCCTGTTTTCTACTGGTGATGCCTCTCCCTATGCATCCCAGTATCCCCCCAGCCCTCCTTGCTGCCCTCTCACATTGCTTGCCCACCTTTAGGTCATCTGATATGACTAGCCCCAGGTCCCTTTCCATTTTTGTTGTTGTTAGTATCTCACCCCCCATTGTGTACTCTTCCCCTGGGTTTTTGTTTCCCAGGTGCATTACCTTGCACTTCTTAGCATTGAATCTAAGCTGCCATACATTTGACCATTCCTCTAACCTTGCCAAGTCCCTTCTCATCCTTTCCACTCCACCTTGTGCATCAACTCTGTTGCAGATCTTTGTGTCATCTGCAAAGAGACATACTTTTCCTTCCAGTCCCTCTGCAATGTCACTTATAAAGACGTTGAAGAGGACTGGTCCTAATACTGAACCCTGCAGTACCCCACTACTAACCCCCCTTTTTTCAGAGTGGACTCCATTTACTATTACTCTCTGTGTCCTATTCTCCAGCCAATTCTTTACCCATGCCATCATCTTGGGACCCACTCCCAGGCTGGCTAACTTGTATATTAATCTTTTGTGTGGGACTGTGTCAAATGCCTTGCTAAAGTCTAGGTAGGCCATGTCCACAGCCCCTCCCTGATCAACTGCTTTGGTCACCCAGTCAAAGAAATCTATCAGATTTGTCTGGCATGACCTTCCCGCTGTGAATCCATGCTGCCTTGGGTCCTGTGCCCCTCTGGCCTCCAGATATTTAACAATTCTTTCCTTCAGAAGTGATTCCATCATTTTCCCTACCACTGAGGTTAAACTAACAAGTCTGTAGTTTCCTGCTTCTGCCTTGCTCCCACTTTTGTGAAGGGAATCACATCTGCCTCCTCCAGTCCTCGGGTACCACCCCATCCTCCCATGATTTGTTAAAGAGTTTAGTCAGTGGTGTCACTAGTTCTACCCTTAGTTCTTTTAGAATTCTGGGATGAATCCCAACAGGCCCCATTGCTTTGTCCACCTTCAGTTTTAAGAGTTCTTTCAGAACCCTTTCTTCTGTAAATGGGCAGGTATCAACTTCTGTATCCAGAGTGTTTCTACTGTTTGTTTTAGGTACCTTCCCCTCTTCCTTTGTAAATACTGAGCAAAAATATTTGTTTAGTATCTCTGCCTTTTCACAGTCACCCTCTGCCCACCCTCCCTCCCTTTATTAAGCCTCACTATACCTCCCTTGGTCTTCCTTCGCTCCCTGATGTACCTATAAAGGTTTTATCCCCTTCTTAACTGAGTTGGCTATCTTTTCCTCGGTTTGGGCCTTTGCTGTCCTGACTGCCTTCCCAGCTTCCTTTGCTTTAACTGATACAGTTCTCTATCCTGTTCCTTCTGTGATTCCTTGTACTTCCTGAATGCTTTCTTCTTGAACCTTCACTGCCACTTCCTTTGAGAACCATAGTGGTTTCTTACCTCATTTTGTTTTGTTTATTTGCTTTACACAAAGGCTTGATACCTCTGTGATGGCAGTTTTATTATTCCCCATTGTTCTTCCACCCCTCCTTCCTACCCATTTGCTAGTGCATTCCTTAGGCACTCACCTATTTTGACAAAGTCAGCCCTCCTAAAATCCAGTACCTTTGTCTTTGTATGGCTTGACTCTATTGCTGTGTTTATTGTGAACCATACTGTTCGATGGTCGCTAGTTCCCAGATGGCTACCCAGTTCTACATCTGTGATCGTCTCTTCATCTCCATTTGAGAGAACCAGGTCTAAGATTGCTCCCTCTTGAGTGGGCTCCAATACTAGTTGTCTAAGGCATGCCCCTGTAGGGCATCTAGAATAACCCCACTCTTAGAAGTGGCTGCTGCAACTGCACTCCAGTTAACATCTGGCATATTCAGGTCACCCATCAGCAATATCTCCTCTTTATCTGCCATTCTAAGTATACTTTCTATCATTTCCTTGTCCATTTCCTCCCCTGAGAAAGAGGTCTGTATCTAACCCCTATGCGTATTGTGGTGCCATTGCGGTCTCAAATTTACCACAGTGCTTCTTCTCCTCCTGTTTACCCTTTTGTTCTGTTGCTTTGATTCCTTCCCTTATGTAAAGAGCTACTCCTCCTCCTCTTTACCCTCCTGTCCCTCCTGTAGATAGTGTATCCTGGTATGTTTACATCCCAGTCATGGTTTTGTGTGTACCATGTTTCTGTGACTGCCACGATATCCAGATGTTCCTCCGCCATCAAGGTCACTAATTCAGGAAGCTTGTTACTCAGACTATGGGCATTGGTACTCATTGCTCTCCATTTTTTGATGGCTTTACCTTCTGTTGTAGCATCCCCCACTGACCTTTCTACCTTGGTCTTTTTCTCATTTAGTACCCTGTTTTGTAGAGGGAGGCCGGATTTTCCTGCTGCTTATCAGTGCCTTTCCCTTGACTAGTTTAAAAGCTTGCCAATGAAGCATTTAAACCGATTGCTCAAAAGACTTGTTCCCTTCCTGGACAGATGCAGACCATCCTGCCAGTATAGGCTGATGTCCCTCCAGGTGGAACCCCAGTCCCCAATGAAGCCAAACCCCTGTGCTCCACACCATTTTTTCAACCATTCATTAAACTGCATGATGCAAAGTACCCTCGTCTCACTCATGCCATTGACAGGCAGCACCTCTGAGAAGGATACTGTGTGTGCTACTTGTCTTAGGCCCCTCCCCAATTCTACAAAGTCCTTCTGCACTGCTCTGATCTCATGATGAGCCAAGTCATTTGTCCCTAGGAGGACAATGACATCCAGCTCAGACTCCCGTGCAGCTGTTCCCATGATCCTGAGGATGCGCTTCCTGTCCCTCCAAGCCATGGCACCAGGCAGGCACCTTACTTCAGTTTTCCTTGCTCCCCCCAGTTCTATCCCCCTAATAATTGAGTCCCCCACCAGGAGCTGTTTCCTTTCCTTGCCTTGTGGTGTCCTCTGTCTCCTTCCTGTGGGCCTCCCCTGTGACAGCTGTCCTCAGCCTCCTTAGTCTCCTCTGTGGGTGCATCCATAGGGGAGCTATGCTCCCCCAGAATGGTGTATGGATTGTGGAGTGGAACAACTGACTGGGTGTGCCTCTATTCCACCATCCTCACCCTTCCTGAGCCCACTGTGGTCCAACTGCTGTGTTTTCTTCGCAACCTCTGAGGTAGTGGTGGTGGCTCTGGTGCTCCCTGGATGGGGGAGGTTCCCTTCCTACCGTCCAGTGTGGCCTGGGGGAAGGTTCCCTTACTACTGTCCAGCATGGCCTGAAGATGGGCAACTTCCTCCCTCAGGGCAGAGAGTTGTTTGCAAATAGGACAGCATCTCAGCCTCCAGAAAGACTCCCAGAAGACTGCTGCCCCACAGCCATTACATTGTACTACTCCCCACATGTTTATCTACTTTTTTCTTTGTGTGTGTGTGTGTGATTGGTTTGTTATATAGAAATATATATATTATACAATGTGTATGCTTATATTGTCAGTGCAGTGTGCTAGAGAGGATATGACAGTGATATGCCTTGCACTCTTGAGGAAATGATGTCAGAACCCCAGGTATAAAGGAACTATTTCCAGGGGTGGGTGGGGTGAGGGTGGAAAGGTTGGGCCTAAACTGTGCCCTCACAAAACAATCAGCTAAAAGCTCTGACCCAGCACTGCAATGAGTGCCTTCCTGTCAGCAAGATGCCCTACACAACAATTTGACAGAGAAAATACCCTGCTAATCAAACAGAGAAAAATCCAGACATCCAACTCAGACACAGGTAACCCTCCTCAGCCCCAAAACAGCCTGGTGGTTTGTGCTCTGAAAGCGGTCAGCCCCAAAATATGTCAGCTGTGCTTTACACTCTTCCTGCACTGAAAATCTTAATTAAACCAACTGATTTACTAGTGACACCTGTGATGTAAGCAGGCCTTTCAATGTAGGCAGGCTGCTGTCTGATTCCAATACACAAAATCTTTCAGTGAAACCAGGGATCAAAACTTAACCACTCAGCCAGCAGGACACTTTCAAAATGTTGCAAAAATATCCCTCTAAATCCTAGGTCTCAACCCCAACAATCAAGCAAATTCAGTTGTATCTCACTCCCTCTGGTTATAAAATTACTACACTTTTAATGGAAGCCTGCAATTCTCTGCTTAATGCCAATAAGGAAAAAAAAATATGAAACTCTTTGTAGAAAGCGTAGCTCCCCTGTTTTACAATATTATGCCTTACCAAGTTTCCAGCTCCTAAATGAAGTTATAGTTTGTTCTTTGCAGTGTTGCAAGGTTCTTCGCTTCAGACAAATCAAAAGTCAGACTGACAGCACGGTAGTGCTACCATAGTAAGGGTTGAGTAGCACTTTTAAGGTTAAAGGGTGAAACTTTGCACCTTAATAACTTTGCCACCGTTCAGCGGATTTGCCTGAAATTTGGCAGGCCTGGGGGGGGGGACCATATAATTTGAGATCTGCCAACTTTTTTACCAGTCGGATATATGGCTATGGAGTTATTAAGCGACATCCGTGTGCGCAATTACGCTTTTTTGAGAATTCTTTGCTCGCACCTACAGGTTGCACAGTTTGTGCGACTGGTCTGAAAATGTCAGGGAACATGCAGCTGTGGTCCCCGATGTGCCTTTTGAATATTTTGTGAAAAAATATTGAACGGTTCAAAAGTTATTCAAAAAACAAGTTCCCATTGTAAGTCAATGGGAAAAGTTAACAAAAAGTTCAACACTTTCGCAAATGCACTTTTTAGTGTTGCAAATGACCCTAGTAGTGTCGCAAATCCGCCATTTTTTTCAGTAGGTGATCAGAAAAATGCTTGGCATTTAAAATTGGGACCCTCTAGGAACACAATTCTTTTTGTGTTCACCTAGTCAGACCCTCAGGATGCTAGCCATGTCTTTATTTTGTGGTAAAACACCCCAGAAATATGTTTTCCAAATTTTTGGAACAAGTAGTGTCGCAAAGTAGTGTCGCACTTGCAACACTTTCGCAATTTTTTGTGAAAGCTTTCACAAATCACAACACTACTTTTCTAGACTATGGCCAAAATGACAGGAATCCTTTGCTACCGTTCTGCAAAAGAACGGTTTGGTCTTTTGGGCTGAAATTTGGAGGGAAGGCAGCCAACATCTCACAGATTTGCCTTTTTTGTGGTTTGGTGACAAAATATTGCATGGATGCAAAGTTACGGTACTCCGAAGTTTACGTTTTTTTCCCATAGACTAACATGGTGGCATCCGTTGTGCCTTTTGGGGCTCGTATCTCGAAAGCGGTGTGAGATACGGAATTTTTATTGACAGGGGCTACGCATTTAGTGAAAATGTAGCCAAGAAAGTCATGAATCATTAGAAATGTAAATTTTTTTCTATGTCATTCGGTTCCACAGATATAAGGAATTTAGTATTCCAAGAGCTCATTTTCTGGTCCGAGGCCCATTATTATGCATGCATTCTTTGCAATCACTGTGTTTCTCTAGGCAGCTGTTGGGGAAAACCAGGGTGTGTGCTCCAGTTACCGTTACACTTAGCATTTCCACTTGCATTTCCATACCTGTTTGCCTTACCGTTCCCGTGTTCACCACCATGTGCGTTACCCTTTGCATTTTCGTTTGCATTACTCTTACCATTTGTGTCTCCACTACTGTTTGTGTTTGCGTTTCAGTTTGCGTTACAATGCCCATTGCCATATTCGTTTTTGACAGCCCTTTTCGTTTGCGTTCCTGTTTGCGTTTCTGTTTCCTTTGGCATTATTGTTTCTGTTACTGTTACCATTTGCATTTACAATTCCAGTACCGTGACCATGCGTTCGGTTTGTGTTTCCACATGCGCAGCAATTGGCGTTTTCGTTCTCTTTCCTTTATTTTTTGCTGTTACCATCACCATTTGCGTTTCCAATAGTGGTACCATGACCGTGCGCATTACAATTTGTGTTTCTGTACTCACTTGCATTCACGTTTCTGTTTCTGTTACCTTTGCCATTACTGTTGCTGTTACCATTAGCATTTGTGTTTACAATTGTGCTACCACCTGCATCCGCCTTATGGTTTGTGTTTCCGTACACACTTGCATTCACATTTCCGTTTATGTTTTCTTTGGTGTTATTTTTGCTGTTACCGTCACTACCCATTTGTGTTAGCATTCCCGTGTACCCCGCCATGTGTGTCACAGTTCACATTTCCATTTGCACTTGCGTTTGTGTTACTCACATTCCATTCACTACTTATAGTCCTCATTCTCAAAAAGAAGGGAAATTAGAGGCAAAAAACTCAGTTTAATGCATCAGTTATGGTTGTTCCACAGTGACAAAAGTGAGGAAATTCAATGTTAGGGTTGAAACCCCCCACTGGATCCCCCCACCTCACCCCCCAGCCGGCATTGGGGTATGCATTGGGGTCATTGGTCCTAACTCTAATATTTTGGTTATATATCTTATATTGGTGCAGTCACACCAGCATAGTTAGGGTTGAGTAGGCAGTTTAATGTTAAACCCCAAATTTTGCACCTTAATAACTTTGCAATTGTTCAACAGATTTGCACAAAATTTGGAATGCATGGTTTTGTATGGTAGATCTCTTGATCTGCCAAGTTACGCTTCAACTGGACTTGCAGTTTTCATGCAGCAAAGCACCATAAAACTCATTTTTTGCTTTTTTTTTGCACTTTTTTGCAGATGTTTGCCCATCACGCTGCGGTCACACCATTTGGTATTTTGGTCTGACATTTTCAGTGTAGAAATAGGTTGGGTCAAAGAACAATCCAGTGTTGGTTTGGCAAAAAATTATTAATCCATTCCAAAGTTATTTAATTTTGAATTTTCAGGTTCTGAGCATTCCCAGTTCGGTCTAAGATTTATTTGTATGTTTTGCGAAAGGGGTTTGCACTCATGATCAAGGATTTTGTCACCTCAGAAAAGGGGATTTATAAAATCCCCATTCTTGAGGAAAAATTCCCCTTTTGCAAGCCACCATCTTGTTTTCATTTTTTCCCCCCAAACAGAATGTTGTAGCTTCCCCAATGGTTGACTTCTTTTGCAAATGAGGCATGGGTTTTGTTCAGGGTGACGCCCTCTACAAACCCATGCTTTTGGTTTCCTTCATTTTTTTGGTGAAAAAAACATTTTCAACCTTGAAATTCTTCATTCATGACTCGCTTCTGATCCTCATTTGTGAGGTAACAAAATCCCCTTTCACAGGCCAATCCCCTTTCGTGAGGTAACAAAATCTTTGATCATGACTTAGGGAACAGATGGCCCTATCTTGCAAACAAGGATCGGCTTGCAAGAGGGATTTGCCAGCTCACTTAAAAGGACTGGGTTTTTGAATCCTCATTAAAGCTGACAAATCCCTTCGCAGCCGATCCCCTTTCATGACAAAACTTGATTGTCATTTCCGACCAGATGGTCCTTCTCGGGAATAAGGATTGGCTCACAAAAGAGGATTTTAACATTTTGCAAAAGGGGATCGACTTGTGAAAGGGGATTTTGACAGCTTATGAAAGGGGATTGATTTTTTAATTCCTCAGTCACAAGGTGACAAAATCCCCATTCATGAGCTGTCAAAATCCCTTTCGCAAGCCAACCCCCTTTCATGAGTTGACAAAATCCTCGCTTGCGACTTCCAGACCAGATGGACAAAATCTGATGATCAAGGATTTCTCACAAAATGTCGATTTTGACAACTTGCATACAGGGATTGACCTCACGAACGTGAATTTTGCCACCTCATGAACTAGGAATTTAAAAACATTGACATTGGACTGTAAATACATTGTTTAGTCTTTTGGCTTCAAATTTGCAGGGTATAAAGTGGGTGTCCCAGAGATGTGAATTATGCTGTTTAGGTGTAAAAAGGTTAATCGGTTCCATACATATGCCATCATGAAGTTGAGGTTTTTCCCATAGGATAACACTATGGTGCCCACAGCAACTCTCGGTGACCATATTTCAGAAACGATGCGTGATGCAAATGTTTCACTACCTACAGCTAAGCATGCATGGAGGTTTCAAAGTCATGATTACAACTGCAGAGGAATTTTTTCCATAGCTTGTATGGTTACTGAGATATTGGTAAATTACTGTTACAAGAGTTTCTTTTCAGCCCTATGGGGTACTGTACGGCTCCACTATTATGTGCAAGTGGAAGCACAGGGCCCAGACAGCCCATGCTGTCATAGACACATATCATTATGCTCAAATGGGCAGCTTGGTGGGAGCATGGGGCTTGGAGGGCCCACATTTCCACCAACACATACCACTTACCAGTTACATTACACTTTCTTAAAAAGTAAGGAAATTCATTGCAAAAACTTCATTAATGCATCAGTTAGACTTGAAGTGACAAAAGTAGGGAAATGAGATGTTAAGGTTAAGCCCTAACTCCCCACCTACCACACTGCACTTCCATCCTCCACACACCACCAGGCATTGGGATGTGCCATGGGGTCATTAGGCGTAACTCTCATCCCATTCTCCTGTGTTGTACCATGTCAGTTTCTTTACACATGGAATGGGATGAGAGTTGGGCCTAACAACCCCATGGCAAATCTTGATGCCTGGTGGTGTGTGGAGGATGGGGGATGGAGTGGTAGGGTGAGGGGTTAAGGGCTCAACCCTACTTTTGTCGCCTTAACTCTAACTGATGCATTAAGGGCCCTAAACTCCCCCCAGTTTAAACAAAACAAACTGTCATTCATCAGAGTGGCATAATTCTGCACCTGTTTACATTTTACACACCTAGCCACTAAAAATTACCTCTGTGGCAGTAAGGCTAGCTGCCCTATAAATGTAAAGCCACTACCACAATGCAAAATGCTATCCACAAAATGTAAAGTGCATCACACAATATCTCCACAGCAAATACATTTTCCAACACATAATAATTCACATGTACAGGACATCTCCTCAACACCCTCCAAATTTCAAATTAAAAGACCAAACCATTTCTGAGATATTTAATTTTAAAGTTTGAGATTTTCATTCATCAGAGTAGCGTAATTCTGCACCTGTTTACATTTTACACACCTAACCACTGAAAAGTATATCCATGGCAGTAAGGGTAGCTACCCTATAAATTTCAAGCCACTACCACAATGCAGAATGCTCTCCACAAAACATAAACTGTGCCACACAATATCTCTGCAACAGATGTATTTTCTAACACCTTAACATCATAATTCACATCTACAGGACATCCCCTCAACACCCTCCAAATTTCAAGTCAAAACACCAGACCATTTCAGAGATATTCAATTTAAAAGTTTGTGCACCTTTAAGGATTCTTTGATCATGAGAATCAGCCGTGACACACAGAATGGCAGACCTCACTGCCAAAAAGGTGCTAAAATGGTGGATCCACGATCAAAGATAAAAATCTTTGATTGCGAGGGGTGGCAACTTTAAACCCCTATAACTCTGGAACAGAACAACATTTTTTCACCACACAAAAACTGGCATGTTCTATAAACAAAGGACTTTTATTGTGCAAAGCTTCAGACAAATCAACCACACAGTGGCTGTGCTACATGTCATGGAAGACAGTGAGCAAAAATAGCAGAAAATCTTTGATTGTGGGGGAGCAAATTCAAACCCTTATAACTCTGAAATGGAACAACACTTTTTCACTAAACAAAAACTGGCATATTCCCTAAAATAAAGGGCTTTCTATGTTGCAAGTTTCAGACAAATCAACCACACAGTGGCTGTGCTACATGTCACGGAAGACATGAGTAAAAATAGCAGAAAATCTTTGATTGTGGGGGGGCAAATTCAAACCCTTATAACTCTGAAATGGAACAATACTTTTTCACTAAACAAAAACTGGCATATTCCCTAAAATAAAGGGCTTTCTACATTGCAAGTTTCAGACAAATCAACCACACAGTGGCAGTACTATGTGTCACAGAAGGTAGTGAACAAAAATAGCAGAAACTGCATTTTTGGTACTTCTCTGCACACAAAAAAGGTATACACTAGTGAAATAGAAATTGGTTAATATAGTGATGTACCATGTCAGTGCATGTATACCAAATATTATCCAAATATCTTCAACAATTCCAGAGCATCACAAGCAGAAAAGTGCACACAAGTGGCGAAAAATTACTTGTCAACAGAGCAACATTTTCTAGTGAAATCTTCAAACAACACCACAGCCCAGCACCCATGTATACAAACCAATCTGAAGTCAGTCAAACACATCCTTACTTCACACCAAAAGATGATAAAATCACTGTTTTTACAATACGCACAGATGTATTTTCCCATTATTAACTACAGTGACAGAGTGCAAAAAAAAAGCATTACTTTAGAATGGAGCAATATTTTTTAATGAAATCTTCAAAGTACACCACCAAAGCCCAATACCCATGCATACAACCCAATCTGAAGTGACTCAAATACATTTTTCAACAGCTGCTAGGACTCCCACCAGCTCATTCATTTCTCCCTAACATCACAGTACAAGAACTGAATATCATAAGTATTGGTGAAGCACAGATTGCTGAGAGCATGAGGCCCTTCAGTCTCCATGCTCCCGCTAACTTGTCCATGTCTGCCTAACATCACACTGCAACTACTGATTATCATACCTATTGCTGGGAGCACATATTGTAGGAGCGAGGAGCCTTTTGGGCCCCACGCTGTAACCGATTTGTCCATTTCTGCCTAACATCACAGTACAAGTACTAAATATCATATGTATTGGAGGGAAAGTATATTGCTGGGAGCGCAGGGCCCTTTGAGCCCCACACTCCCACCAGCTTGTCCACATCTACCTAACATCACACTGCAACTACTGAATATCATACGTATTGGTGGCAGCATATATTGGTGGGAGCGCAGGGCCCTTCAGGCCCCTTGCTCCCACCAACTTGTTCATTTCTGCCTAGCATCACAGTACAAGTACTAAATATCATATGTATTGGAGTGAGCGTATATTGCTGGGAGTGCAGGGCCCTTCAGGCCCCACACTCCCACCAACTTGTCCACTTCTGCCTTCAGGCCCCACGCTCCCTCCCACATTGCCAGCACTCCATAACCACATACATCTGCCATACATTTTTAGCTCTCCTATACCTTATCATGAAATCTTCTTACACAACCAAATATATGCTCACCATGCCTTTCACAATGGATAGAAATGTTTTCCCACTAACTATAATGAACATGTGCCACAACTCAACGATTGTAAGTGCTAGCAACACAAAAATTTACCCAATCCAATATCTATGATGACTCTTTCTACATACCAAATTTCACGCAAATCATGCACACAGTTCAAAAGGTACTGAAGCAAAATTAACCAAATTTTCATTCATTGGAGTGGAATAATTCCACACCTGTTTACATTTCACACACCTAACCACTGAAAATTACCTCTGTGGCACAAGGCTAACTACCCTATAAATTTAAAGCCACTACCACAATGCAGAACTCTATCCGCAAAACATAAAATGTGTCACATAATAGCTCCACAGCAAATTAATTTTCTGACACATAAACACCATAATTCACATCTACAGGACATCGTCTCAACATCCTCCAAATTTCAAGTAAAAAGACCAAACCGTTTCTGAGATATTTAATTTTAAAATTTTTGCACCTTTAAAAAGTCTTTGATTATGAGAATCAACCATGAATTCACGATCAAAGATCATCTTTGATCATGAGGGGACATCTGGTCTTGATCAAAGAATTTGCAGGCTCGTTATCAAAGAATTAAAAAACATTAAAACTAAATTTTTGGACAAAACTACATTAATCCACAGGCATGGCTCAATAGAGGGAAGCCCCCTGAGCAAAACCCATCCTAGTTTGACTTCACAAGTCACCCTTGTGCTGTGATGTTTGATTTTTTCCAACCTAAAAATCTGGCCATCTCGTCCCTCTCTCACGAACGAAGATCGCGATCAAAGAATCTCGCGATCAAAGAATTTGCAGGTTCATGACCAAAGAATTTGCAGGCTCATGACCAAAGAATTTGCAGGCTCATGATCAAAGAATTAAAAATGTTAAAACTCCATTTTTCACAGAACTACATTAAACCACAGGCATGACTCGATAGAACAAAGCCCCCTGAGCAAAACCCATCCTAGTTTGACTTCATAAGTCACCACTGGGCTGAGATATTTGATTTTTAAATCTGGCCATCTCGTCCCTCCCTCGTGAATGAAAATTGGATCAAAGAATCTCACAATCAAAGAATTTGCAGGCTCGCGATCAAAGATCGTTAGCGAGCCACGATCAAAGAATTTAAAACTTTAAAACTCTGTTTTTTGACATAAGTACATAAAACCACAGCCATGGCTTGATAGAGGGAAGACACCTAAGAAAAAAACCATCATAGTTTTACTTCAGAAGTCACCCCTGAGCTGAGACATTTGTTTTTTTCCGACCGCAAATTGAAAACAAGATGGCAGTCATCATGATCAATAAATTTCTCACAATCAAAGATTCTTTGATCGTGAGCCTGCAAATTCTTTGATCATGAGAAGTGACCAGATGGCCAAAACCCCATTCTTCTTTCTTTTTCCATAGACTTATAATGGAAGCTAAAATGTTTTTCATAACTTTTGAGTGGATTAGTATTTTTTCACCAAACAAAAAGTGGCATGTTCCTTTACCCAAGTTCTTTCTACTTGCCAAGTTACAGATTGTCATGTCACACAATGGCCGCACAGCACCATGGACAAAATCTGAAAAACTGCCCACAAAACTGGTGAAAAGTGCATTTTCAGCGTTTTAGTACACAAAAACCGTATGTCTGTCCAAAATGAAATTTAGCAAATCAAGAGAGCTGCCATACCCCACCGTACATACCAAGTTTCATGCAAATCCATTAAACAGGTCCAAAGTTATTAACGTGTAAAACTTCAAGTTTAACATAGAAGTGCCTTCATAACCCTAAATATAGGTGCACAACTATGCCTCAATTATATATAATATATATATATATATATATATATATATCTAACACATACATATATATATATATATATATATTTTCCCCAAAATGACACCGTGCCTGCCAGTGGTTTCTGACTCACATACTCCATGCCAACAGTTAGAGCATCATAATTAGTGGCAGCACAGCATAACTAGAGCTCAACTCACTCACTCCACAACCAAGGGGGGAAGGTAATGAAGGGATATGAGCATCAGGCTGTGTGTGTCTGTGCCAGCAGCATTGGGTGCACCGTGCGCGCCTCCTCTACTCCTCAACCTAGAATGATGGCAAGGCAAAACAGAGCAGCCAGACAATTAAATTATTAAAAGAAGTTATTAAAAGTCCATCACAGTCCTATCCTGGTCCAAAGCACTTTCTTCTAAGTGGGTGTGGACATGAACAAAGGGCTGTGGCTAGGGACAGGACTATCTATGTCCAGTTTTTGCCCAATCTGAAGGTGGCAACCCTAACTGAGAAATGTTACCAGTCAACAAGTGCATGTGTGTTTTAAGTCACTGGGTTTGATATTTTTAAAGAACATTTTTTTTTTCTGAGCACATGGCTGACTGAAGTAACTGTGTCAAAACAGTGTGAACATAATGCTTTTCTAAGCAAGAATTTGCTTGCAAACTGGTAGCTTTATTTGTATTTTGTACTGCCAGGGATAAACTACTGTTCCATGTGGCAGATTGCAGCTCATGTTTTTATTTGATTCTATTTGTAATTTGCTGATCTATATTTGTCTGCTAAAAAAATGTTTTACTACAGTTTGCAGCAGACTAATGGAGGCATGCTGCAGAATACATTCTCCATGTTGTTAAATCCTATGTGTCTGGCTGAATTTTATGGGGAAGTGGGGTGTTCAAGCAACAGGGAAAGAGAAGTCAGTAACAACCCATGACACAGGCAAATGAGTGTCATGCAGCTATATTCCTGCACTCCTCCTTCCTGAATGTGCTGTACTATAGGCATATGGGGCATAATTCAGAGTCTCCTACTGTATATTGGGCCATATTTATAAGTCCACATTTGGGGGCATAGGCACCCGAATGTTAGTAGCACTAGCCCTACCCTACTTAAGGACATTTATCAGTGTTAGTACTATAAGTAGTTTGGCTCCAATGTTCCTGAAAATGGATGTACAAAATGCCCATTATCATTGCGCAAAAACATTGGGCCAAAGACAAGTCTCTTTCCTTACACTTTTTATTTATTTTACAGTTTTTGGCCAGGAAAGACACACTAAGCTGAGGCTTGTTTCCAGGTGAGTCCTGGGAGAATAGGAAAGTTATTCATGGTCACACAGCATGTAAGTGGTTGATGTGGGCTCAAACCCAGTTCTTCATGTCTGGGACTCAATGTTTTTAGCCACTGTGCTATACTGCCTCCACAAGTTTTGTTCTTCTGTTTGAAAATACCTGGTCACCTGAGTGAAGGCCGCTGGTGGTCTACTGGTTGCAGGGGGTATAGATGCACCTCCTACATGAGGAACATCACCTTGTGCCTGGAACACTTGGTCTAACCACACCAATCAGCTACCCTACTCCATTAAAGAACAGCTGATGCCTTGTGGAAATGTTTGAAAACATAATAGTGAGACACAACGGTTTCTGTATCAGATAATTTCTTAATTCATCATCCCTTTGTTCTTTCTTACTAAGAGTCTTTGCATGTAATCATGACTTTTGTCCCTTAGATATACTCTGCTCTGAATGCTTATTCCCTGCTTGAAGTGATATTCCTTTGTGTGAGACGACACACTCATTTCCTGGGCCATAGACTATGATATCACAGAAAGAGGTTTGTGACTTCAAGCTGGGAATGAATAGCAAGAGTAGTTTACATACACGGATCCTTAATAATAATTAAGTCAATGTCAGTGTCAGTGGCTCAGCGGGTAGCACACTCGCCTCTGAGGCTGGGAGATCAGAAGGCAGTGGGTTCTATCCCCACACCAGGCACTTGGGTTAAATCCCAATAATGACACTGTAGTGCAGCATGAGGGGGTTGCTGCACTCCTGAGGTGCTGTTTTTTGGACGAGATGTTAAACCGAGGTCTCGTCTACCCATTCTGGTGGTAGTTCAGGTGGATGTTAAAGATCCCATGGCACTTCTTGAAAAGTGTAGGGGAAGTTTCCCCGATATCCTGGCCAAATTTCCCTCCATTCACTAAAAGTACCACCAACAGCTTAATCTGGTTCAAGGTCAGCTGGCATTCATCTGTATCCCCCCCCAGGTCATGCCTGAAACTAGGCAGAATTGGTCTAGTGCACCTACCTGGTCAACAGAAACTAAATAAAAAAATTAATAAATAATAAGGAACAAGAGGAAGAATTTTACTAAAAATAAAGTCTAAGTCACGGTTTGTCTCAGAATTGTTTTTCTCAAATTTCCGAAGAATCAGTTGCTCATTAGTACAAGGATTTCATTTGAGATAATATTAAAATATGGTTTTCTTCTTCAGCTCATGAAGGTTTTATTTCTCTATGCTTATTTTTTAATAAAAATGTAAAACAACATAGCATTAGAAACATGGGGAGTATAAATGCTGTATTTCACTTCTGTGATGAATATCCATCTAAAGCCTTCTTTAAGCCCTTTGAAAATTTATCTTATTACAAAGTGTCATAACCAAGACTCTTCTCTGTAGATTTACATTTCCCACTTCCAAATTCATTTTTGGAATGTGGAAGGAGTAAGCTCTAAAATAGCTGATCCTGAATGTTTAGGATTTTATGAAAAACTGTCTCCTCTTACTCCAGGAGACCTGGTAGTGTAATGAGCAACCATGATTCCCCGATTACACTTACTTTATGATCCCAGGGAAAATGTTACAGAAATGTAGTAGGTGTCAAGCTAGCTTAATAGCAGCTATAAAATTATCAAATAATTATAGGATTTTTTTCTTCAGATTAATATTGTACTTAATATATGCATTCACACAAGGGGCCAGATATTCAAAGGGTTGCGCCATGCGCAACAGGGTTCTTAGCGTCGCTCAAAAAATGCGCCATTCTGCGATATTGAGAAAGGGGCCAGTTGCGCCACCGCAAAACACGCTGAGCCACAGCGCAATGGAAATGAAGGCATGCGCAATCCGAAGGGGCGGGTCCATGCATAAAGTGCGCAATGCGAGCATTTGAACACTTGCGCACGCGCGCAAGAGTGGCTCAGCCGGAAGTTGCGCAGTACCGGATTTGAGCCAAAATAAAACGGCTCAAGAGGCGTGCAAGAACTCGAGCAGGCCGCAAACCGGGGAGAGAGACAGAGAGAGGAGAGACAGAGACAGAGACAGGAGCAGGAAGGACAGAGAGGACAGTGGGTCCTGGAGGACAGAGAGGCCAGTGGGGTGCGGTGCAGTGGAAGCAGCAGTGGGGGCAGTGGGGGTAACACAGGAACAGCAGCTGGGGGCAGAAGCCAGGGAGATGGACAGTGTCAGCTTCCACATGGAAGCTGTAATGAGGGGTGAGACAGCATGCTGCAGGGGGCGTGGCCGTGGAGGGGCCCGTCGGTGATCACCCGACGAGCGGTATCGTGCCGCATCAGCTACAGCTGTACAGTGATGTTGAGATCGTGGGCCCGTACCGCCCTGAACAGGGCAATACTGAGACGGCCAGTGAGCTGTGCAGTGATGTGATGCAGGCACCCTCACAACGGAGTCACGCCTGTCCGTGGAGACCAAGGTGACAGCCTGCATGTGCCTGCTCGCCACGGGCACCTTCCAGAGGCCGACAGGGGACACCACAGGCATCACGCAGTCAGCCACGTCATGCATCCTCACCCAATTCCTCAGCGCACTGCTGCCTCATGCTGTGGAGTACATCCATTTCCCCAGCACCGTGGCAGAGCGTACAGCAAACATGCAGGAGTTCCACAGGGTAGCACAAATGCCTGGCGTGCTAGGTGCCATAGACTGCACCCATGTGGCCATTCGCATGCCACCTGGCCCCAACGGGCAAGCATATCAGAACCGAAAGGGCTACTCAAGTGTCAACTGCCAGGTGGTGTGTGATGCCACTGGGCGCATCATCAATGTCTGTGCCACACACCCTGGCGGAGCACATGATGCCTTCATATGGCACCAATCTGCACTGTGCCATCGATTCGAGAGTGGGAACATCCCCACGGGTCATCTAGTGGGTGAGTACACATGTATGGAATGCAAACTCTGTGCAAGGGTGGAATGACACAGGTGCCATGGTAGTGGCACACAAGGATATGGGCAATATGGACCTGACCTAACACTGATCTCCACTATCTCCACACAGGTGACTGTGGATACCCACTCTGTCCCTGGCTGCTCACACCATACCGCGCCCCACGACCCAGCGCAGCACGGTTTCAATGAGGCACACGCCGCAACACGGAACATCATAGAGCGGGTGTTTGGGATACTCAAGGCATGCTTCCGATGCCTGGACACCTCCGGCGGAGCCCTACAGTACAGCCCCCAAAAGGCCTGTGGGATATTCCTGGCCTGTTGCATCCTGCACAACATGGCCAAAGACCATGGGATAGCCATACAGGTCCAAGAGGGGGACAGCGATGGGGACGCCAGTGGCGCCGGTGATATGGGTGATGAGCCGCCCCCCCTAGGACGGAGGGACCCCCGACTGACCCGGCAGGCCCAGCTGCACCGGGACACCATTGCAGAAGAGCACTACGCACAACACAGGTAAGTCAAGGGGACATGTGCAGGCAACACTGTCTATGCGCAAACCACAGGCACACAGGGGAACACACCGTGCATGAAGGTCAGGGGAGTTGAAGGGTCTACGCATACCAACACATTAGCAGAGAGGGTGAGCACCAAATAAACACACACACACACACCAGGCAGCATACAGGGGCAGCAGCACAGCAATGCAGAAATTACACGCTATCACACAGCACCACCAACCACCCTCACCACCTGGACTGTCCACGTACATGTGTCAGGACCTGGGCAACCTTGCACCTTGGTGTACAGTGCAATGCAGGCATCATCATCCACACGCACCTGTGGACAGCAGTTGGGAGAGTGTGCAGGTGGTCCGTGTGTCAGTTTGGTGAGCAGAGCACCCAGCAGTGCACTGCCCACCATGACACACATTGCACACAGGGCAGCACCAGACAGGGCCTGCATTGGGAGACAGCTCAGTCAGGGAGCACTGTCCCACGGCCACCACGGATGCGTGGGCGGTCCCACCGTGGCCTAGCAGCACTGGCAGGCTGCGCAGGGGCCACATCGGGTGGCACTACTGCACCACCAGGGGTCCCAGTGCGTGACCGTGACCTTGCCCGCACAGGGGTCTGCATCCCGCGAAAGAAACTTGCACCAGGGGTGCTCGGGATGCCCACAGCAGAACCCAGCATTGACAGGCCTGGTGTCGCACGACGCCAGGAATGGGGAGTGGAGTGCGCACTGTGTGGGGTGCGTGGTACAGGGTCACCAGACAGTGTGGTCCATCGGTGCACACACAGACCACTGCCTGGGTCAGCCTGTCGATGGCAGTGGTCAATCCGTCCTCAATATGGACCATCTCCGCCCGTCCCGAGCACACCCCTGCTATGCCGCTCCACGGACACAGTCAGTGCCTCCACGGACCTTGCAACCCGCCCCTGCAGCTGTACCGACTCCTGCAGCAGGCGGGTGTGCACATCCAAAGGGTACTGTGCCCCAATGGCATCGTGACCCCCAGGGTGTGGATGGTCCTGGTGCACAGCACCCCTTGAGGGTGGCCGCTGTTCACCAGGACCAGGTATGGGCTGATCCAAGGGCAGTGGACAAGTGCCACTGCCTGACGCTGTCCCCCCAGGCCTGGTGTGCAACTGCTGCTGCTCCCTCCAACTGCTGAGCCCCAGGTCCACCTGTTCCACCCCTGTGCTGTCAACAGTGCAGACACCTGCTCAGCCACGGTGCTGCCCCACCGGTGCTGACAGGCCCAGCCTGTGACTGTGCCAGCATGCTGGTACACAGGTGTGGAGCTGGACGGCCAGGGGCACGCGTGCTGGCCTGCCGTGTGTCCTTGTGGGACACACACCTCTCACTGGCCATTGCAGGCCTGCCATCCTCAATAGTGCCGGTCGTGCCACTGCCATAGGCACAGCATGCTGGCACACCTGCATGCCAGACTGCTGTGACACAGGCTGTGCACCCCTGCACCCGATCTACTGCCGGGCGGAGTTGTCAGCCCAGCCGGCCTGCTGCTGCAGTGCGTGCAGGCTGCTGGCGGGTGGAGGTCCCTCCTCCTGGTCCAGCAGGTCTGCCTCACTGTCAGCACCCACCACCACCATCTCCTGCAGACGAACAGGATCTGAAACAGAAAGAGAGTACATGTGAGTGCATGTGAACAACAGCCGCCCCCCCCACAACATTACCATGACATACCGTGCAGTGATGGGCTTCCACCTGTCTGGAATCCTCCGCCAGGAACACCCGCAATGGCACTCGGCTGCATGGCCATGACCAGTGTCTCCTCGGTCGGGGTCAGCTGCAACACCACTGGTGGTCCCCACCAGTGGCAGCATCAAGCCACCCTGAAGGCTGCCACCTCTCCTCAGCCTCCTGCGGTCAGTCCCCATCTTCTTCGGCACTCCTGCAAGGGCGCTGGTGGCTTCCGTGCAGGTTGGCCGCCAGAGCTACCCCTCCCATGAAGCTGCACGCTGCTGAGGGTGCCCTCCGCCCACTCAAAGCGGCTCATCCTCCAGGTAGGCCTGGAGAGGGCCTCGGTCTCTGCTGGTGAGTTCGGCCCCTCCTCCTCGCCGTCCACACCTCGGCCTGGTTCTGTCAGTCATGCTGATCTGTATGGGTGGAAGTGACACCTGTCATCTGCAGTCCACAGCATTTCCCCATGAGCATAGCTGCAGGTTGGGGCAGAAGCCCCCCTTCCTTGCTGCCTGGCAGATACTGAGTGGAAAGGGTGCCCTCTGCCCTTCTAAGTGCCCTCATCATGCTCAGCCCCTCATCCCGTGAACCCTCCAGCACCCCTGCCCATGTGCATTGTCCTGAGCATCACACAGCATGTAACTCACCTCTCAGCTGCAACAACTAAATCTGGCCGCCACAACCCAGTGTCGTATTTTTATAGCGCAACACATGCAAATGAGGTGTGGCGCAACTTTAATGACATGCCAATCGCGCCACTGCGCCTTTGAATGGCTGATCGCCTGCTTTGCATATGTCGGCTGAATATTGCGAAATGCGCTTAGCGCAATAGGAAGGTCCGCTGAGCCGATGGCGCATGTTTGTGGTTGTGTGCTACTGCATTGCGCATGCCCAGGCCGGTTACGTGCGTGCGCCGATCGCGCTGCAGAACTGCTGAGCCGAGCAGGCTATTCTGGACATGGCCACCATTGTGCCAGTGGCGCTGCAGCACTGGGCACTATATGGCGCTATGGCACCTCTGCGCGATAGTCCCCTGTGGCACTGGTGCTGTGCCCATGATCGCGCGGGATACCTGTCCATCCTATGGTGCTGTGCGTGTTCTGCATCATTGCCGTGACCTTGGGTATGCCCTCTGACCCTGGCGCTGAGTACATGCCATATGTATCGTCTCTATTGCGCTGTCTGGCTACAGCGCCATGTAAAGTGACGCTCTCCGGAACAGCGGATAGGTGCCTGTGCTGGCTATTGCGCAACAACTCCACGTGGGGTCACAGCACAGCGGGCACCATATTACCTGCTGTAAAGTTGGTGCCATGGTTAGGAGGAGGGCGGTGCCGGAAGCCAAGTTGAGGTGGCCACCTGGTGGCCCTAGTGGAGCCCCACTATGACCAACTGTATGGTGAGGCCCCTCACGGACCGAGGACCCATGTGTGGCAGCAGGTGGCCACTGACCTGGTGGGGGTCACTGGCGGGGCGGTCTGCGGGCAGTGCGGCACCGGGTCAGTGATCTCCACTGGAGGGACCGGAGCTGTAGCGGCTGCGTTCCCGTGCCAGGTGGGGCCTGGTGCCTAGGCCACGTGAGTGCACCATCTATTCACCCATATTCTCTGTAGGGGTGTGTGTGCCTGGGTGGCTGTGCATCGGTGTGTCAGTGTGTGCAGCTGTGCGATGGATGGTTATGGCTGTGTGGGCAGGCAGTCTTACTGGGGCAGGGGGCACTCTGCTTTTGAGTCACACTGATGTTTGTCTCACCATATGTCTCCCACAGGCCGGATGGTGACGGCGCCGGACGCAGCTGATGTGGGCCATGCCAGGGCCCCAGTCCCACAGGCTGTTGGCCCGCAGCAGCATCAACAGCAGCAGCAGCAGTGGCAGACTGAGCTGCTGGAGGAGTGTGAGTATCATTACGTCATGGATGCTATTGCATGCTGGGGGGGCAGGACCACCAACCATGATGGACACAACCAGATGGGTGGTAGTAGTTCCACTATCAGTAACACTAGTGAGTCCCCACACTGGAGTACAGTGTACAGTTCCGGAACACATAGCTGCGTATGGACAGGGACTGGGTGGAGAGCGTTCACAGGAGGCGACATGGATGGTGCATGGATTGCATCACATGTCCTATGCAGACAGGTTGGACGGAACTGAACATGTACTCCCTGGAGGGAGGAGGGTGTGGGGATATGATGGGTCATATGAGTATTGTACAGGGGGAACAGTGTGCAGGAACCAATATTTGTCAGCGTGAGAGGATGTTCCAGGTGTAGAGGGCATGGGATGCAGTTGGAGGGGCTCGTTTAAGGGAAACATGCGAATGTGTTTCTCACATTATGGGTGGTGGAGAGTGGAACACCCTGCCAGAGGATGTGGGGGCTGACTTGGTCACGGGAGATCTGTATGTGGGCTCGCCATGAGGGACTTCTGGAGGTCAGGGGTGAGGGGAATGGACTTATAGGACATGAGGTGATCGTACAAGGCCAAATGGCCAGACTAGGTGTCCCATAGGCCCCTATCTGCCGACACTGTCTATGTATCCATGTGTAGGCGGACACAGGTGACCTGCATCACAGTGCAGCATCACGACACGCCTGTGTATGCATCACAGGTGGTCCAGGCATGCACTGGGCACATAGCTGTGTGATTGGCATCGCACCACGTTGCAACATCACATGACAGCCTAGTTTGTACTGTGATTGACGTGGGCAGTGTGTTTAGGCGGTGGTGCGATGGCTGGTGCCGCCTTGTTTGTGATGGCCATGTGCATGTTCACTGTGGGTGGGTGCATGCCATCACATGTTCAGCACATTGGGTTAGCTGGGTTGCAGGTTGGGTGGTGTTCAGGGTTGTGGTCAGTCTCAGCCATTGACTGTGTTCCCATTTTCCTAGGCCTCGGTGCTTGAGCGCATGGCACACGATGTCCGGCGCCTGACACAGCTGGCGGCGACAACAGAGAGCTCCTGCAAGCCCTACAGCAACAGGGGGAACGCGGCACAGACACAGGAGGGAAGACGGGCAGGGGAGGAGCAGGAGCCTGCTGGGCCATAGCCCACCTTTTTATTTGCTCCTTCCCCATCCCTTTCACCCTGACTTCCTCTCCAGTTGTTTTCCTCCCCTTGCACACCCTGCCTTTTACCCGTCCCCCAACTTGTACATAGTTTTAGCTGTTTTGTTACCTCTTTTGTTTGAATATAAATACTATTTTGGTACAACTGCTGTGTTGGTGTTGCATTGCAACTGGCTCTGGGTGCTCCGTTGCAGGGTGTACATGCCATCTGGGCTACTATGGTCCTGGATATATGTGTGTGTGTGTGTGTATGTGTCCATGGGGAGGTATCACCAGCATAGCATTGCCTTTCTGTTGCTCTCCATCTGCTGCCACCCACTGCTGGGTGCACAGGGTGGGTCTGGGTGGTCTGCTTCTCTGCAGCATGGGGTTGGCGTGTGGCATGGGGGGTGCATGGTGTTTTCTGCAGTGCCTGTCACTGCACATGGCTGGTGTCTTGGGGGCAGGGTGCACGCTGTGCTCTGCGCATAGGGGGACTGATGTGCACTGTGGTGTCAACCCCTGGGTGTGGCACCTCTGCCTGCCAGTGGTTGTGCTGGGGCATCATGGCTCTGCTATGCTTTAGTTGGCTTGTCCCCATGGGCACGTGGATCAGCCATCCCACCCCAGTGATGCTGTGCTTGGGGTGTGCCAGTGTGGTGTGGGTTCTGCAGTGAGTTCCTGTGCCCATGTGTGGCATGGCTGGCGGTGGGCCCCAGCCTGCCTCCCTGGATGTGCAGTTCCATTGCTCTGGGGAGGCTGTGCTTGCGCTATGGCAGCTCTGCACTGCTCAGCTGAGCTTCCATGGGTTGCGCCATAGCGCAGCATTTGGCTCAATTTCTCCTTCCTGGTTGCATGATGGCGCAGTATGTGCGATATTCAGACGTTGGTTGCTTGCGCAATTTGCTCTGCTCCATGTTTGAATATCGCACCTGTTGCGCATTTGCGCAACTGGTTTGTGCTTGCTCCTGCTGTTGTGCCAGTTTTGAGCGCAGTTTGAATATCTGGGCCAAAGAATACTAAAGGTTATTCCCTAAGTATCTGGGATTTGTTAAAGGGCATCTTGGAAATCATAACCCCTTGTATCATGTATGATTATTGCAAGAATCTTTAATTCAAGCCTTGAAAAATTGATAGATGGATACTTAGATGAAGAATTACAAAAATTTAGAGGCCCATGTGTTTTCTGTACAAAATGTAAAATTAAAGTTAATGTGAGCTTTTAAGGACAGAAGAGTTATTCGCCATGGGAAAATGCTAAGTTGACTCATGCTAGACGAAAATAATTTTTGATCAATAGTAGAACAGAAAGTGATAAGGCAGGCGAGTTTACTTATTTTGGTCCTAATGGTGCATCCACTATTGACGTGTATGGTTTAATTTCAGTCTGTTGGAAAAGATGGCAGATCTTGAGGTTAGAACTCTAGTGAAGATGGAACATCTTGATGTCCAAGATGGCTATCTGAGAGAGTGGCAGTGAGCATTCCCACAGTTGACAAGCTTCACATATGGAAGCAATAGCAGCAACATGAGTGTATGAAGGGCCATTTCAGAAATCTAAGCATGGTATTTTTGCATTTCCCTTTGTTGTGAAGCAGTATATTTTGGTTTGACCATCAATGGGGTAAGCTATCCTGGTGAGCATTTTTATTTTTTACCTTTTGCTGCTTTTTACTGCTTAATGCCGCATATTGGGTTTTGGTAGCTAACTGTGGAAAAATAAATGCTCTATCTATATGTAAAAAAATTAAAAGGTAAGAGAGGTGGATAAGGGTTCAGTGAACACCTTTAAACTTACATGCTGGAGAGCTTTTCTGATTCCCGTGGCAGCTGCATCTGTGATAGTAACTACAGACAAGGAAAGCACTGGCAATAGTGTTTCTATAGAAGGAGTTGGTACTGCTAATTTAGAGAGAAAAGGATCTTTGTTTTGTGGGAAACCAGGAAGCTTACCCCCAATAACACATAAGCTGCAAAAACATACTCTTGGTTGCCCAAATTGATCAATTTGTACTACCTTGAAACACCATGCCGGTAACCAACGGTGAAAAAGATTTGGAGACTGCTATACCCACTATATCAGAGGCTGCCTCACCAGAAGAAATAAACAAACAATCTGAAAATATGAATTGTGATGGGAACAGAGGTACAGCAGCTCAAGAGTTAGATTTAATGGGATCAATTGATTTAGCGGCCAGTAGTGATCAAGCCACGAACCAGGTCGCTGACACAATGAATTTGCTTAAAACAAAAAGCATAAGTAATAAAGTCATGTGACCCTCACAAAGAATAGAAAAAAGTACTATGCAGGTGGAAAAAATCACAAATACTGAGGAGATGGAAGACACTTTGGTACCTGAAGGCCCAACAGAAAGTCAAAATACTCCTCAAAGTGGTGAAAAAAGACTTAAAGTCACAATCGCTAAATGCTGAAGGATGGAATGCCTTTATTAAACTATAGGCAGCACAAGAAGCAGTGTTTATGGAATTACACCAAGGGTTTCAAAACATGACTATTGCATTGGACACTATTAAAGGCTCAATTGCCTCATTGGATACAAAACTTAAGTCACTAACAAAGAGAGTGTCTGAGTTAGAATCGGGGGCAGAAGACCAGATAATGCCATTACAGAATTTGGTGACACAAAATCAGAAAGATCTCCAAGAGTTGCAAATGAAAATAGAGGATCTAGAGTCTCATTCAAGAAAAAGGAACATCAAAATTGGTGGTTTACCAGAAGGGTCTGAAGGCTTAAATCCTCTGCAATATTTTGAAGAACTTTTGACTGAGGCACTTGGAAAAAATATCTGGAGGAGAAATTGGAACTCGACTGGGCCCATAAAGGATTTTGTATACACAAGGATTTACCCCAATTTATTTTTGTCAGGCCACATCACTTCCAAGAGAAGGAAGACCTTCTCAGAAAAGCAAGCATCAAGAAGGGTTTACATGTCAGGGGACTGCATCTCCAAGTTTTTCCAGATCTGCCACCAACAGTTTATGCAAAAAGAAAGACTTTTGATGGCATCAGAACATTACTGCGAGAAAAGGAGATACCGAATAATCTGCTTCATCCAGTGCATCTAAAGATTCTCCTAAATGGAAGGCAGCATATTTTTAACACGCCAAGAGAAGCAGACCAATACCTGAAAACTTAATTCTTTCACACTGAAGGAGTCAAGACGAACCCTGGAGCCTCCCCCCCATGGGGCCACAATCTTAGTCTGAGTAAATATAATCTGCACTAAAAAGAGTGATGCTTATAGATATATATATGTCATGGGGGAAAATTTTGAACAATAAATATTTTGAAAAAACACAAAAACAAAAAAAGAATAAATCAAATAAAAAAACTCTTTTTCTTTCTGTTTTTTATTTTAGGGGAAAGCAGACAACTAGGACAAATATTTTAGCAATTGATAGCCTGTTGGTGAGGAATATATCTCACCCACACACCTTCTCAGTATTTCAACTTTCTCTGGAGACTGTCTACAGGGAGGGGGGTTAACTCAGCACACTAACTCTGAGTATGGGGGTAGTATAGTCACTAAATGGTGGGTGGAGGGTGAGTAAGAAACTGGGTGATTAAAATTCAAGCATATCTCTGGAATTATGTGCAAAATATAGGAAAGCATATAAAAAGATAGTAAAAAAGAAGGGAAGTGGTACTAAAATGTATAAGTGGAGTTTTTCATCTTATTTTTCTTTGTTGAATGTTAGTGTCATGTTTTATGGTTGGCTTTTTTCCTTTTGTTGGCTTGTTTTTTTTAAAAAAAACCTAAACACAATGGCTAAAAATCTGAACTGTCTATGTTGGAATATAAAGGGTACAAGGGACAGGGTGAAAATACAAAAAAATGTGCAATACTCTAACCAAATTCATGCGAATTGCATTTTATTGCAGGAAACCCACTTCTTGAATGCTGATTTTAGATATACAGTATACGTAATCTTTTCAAAGGGCATGGGGCACATTCTTCATTTACCAGCAGTTCCAGGGAGATTGTCATCCTACTGAAAAATTATCTGAGCATGGATATAATAGATAAGGTAATAGATAATAATTGTTGATATGCAGTAGTCACTGCTCAGATGAGTAATAAGCATTTCACTATCAGCTCTATCTATGCACCTAATGAAGAAGACATTGATTTTTTCACTTTTTTATTACTCTATCAATTTCTCCAAGGCCATATATTGTTGGAGGTGACTTCAATCTTACTTTAACTACATAAGATAGATTTGAAGGAACAGAGGACACAAAAAAATGAGCAGTTAGGACTGTTAAAAATGTTATGCATGATTTGAAAACTACTGACATCTTTACAATGACATATCCGACATGGAAACAAATCTTATTTTTTCTAATGTATATAAAACATCATCTAGAGTCGATTTATTTTTAATTTCAGAAGAAATAACAAATGATGTAACTAAAGCAAATTGCGGTGCTGTTAAGTTGTCAGACCATGCTCCTATACATCTCTCAATAAAGGTTATCTTGGAAGAGGGATAACGCGATGATAATCACTGGAAATTTGATCATTCTTAATTAAAGGATGTCATCTTAATACAAAAATTCAGAGATGAGGTGAAAGACTTCCTGACAAATAATCAAGTCAAAGAAACTTCTATTTCAACAATTTGAGATGCCCTAAAAGCATATATAAGGTGTTGGATTATTTCTTATACTTGTTTTAAAAGGAAAAGACAAAAGGAAAAATTCAACACATTAGAACATCAGTTGTTAGTGGCAGAAGCAGCTTATAATAACTCAGGTTTAGAAACAGATCTAATTAAAGCATTAAAAATAAGAGAAGAACATAAAGACTTATTGACTTACAAAGCTGAAAAGTCATTAGAGAATTCAAGATCTAACTATTATTTTTTCCTCAGAAAAACCTGATAAATTATTAATATACCAGATACAATTTGAACGTAATAAACACTCTGGCCCAGATATTCAAAAGAGCTGAGCCATGCGCAATAGGGTTGCACCTGCGCAAGTCCTAAATTGTGCCATTCTGCAATATTCAGCAGGAGGCAGTTGCGTCCCCCAAATCTTGCTGAGCAACAGCGCAATGCTAATGAAGGCATGCTCAACCGGAGGGGGAGGAACCATGCATAAACTGCACAGCCCGATACTCAGCTGGGCCGTGCAGAGTTATGCAGGCGCAACCCCCTACCTGTGCCTGCACAACTTTAAGCCAAAAAAAAAAGGATCAAGTCAAGGGGCACCCACAGCTGAGCTGCCGCATTGCAGGGCGCAACACAGCAGCTGCCACCTGTGGGTGGCCTCCATATTCCCGGTGCCCCCTGCAGCCCGATTGTGAGCATAACCATGCCCCATAGCGATGCGGGCGGCAGTATTCCCCACAGCAGCCCGATCGCGGGCATGAAGTGAAACAACCCCTCTGACTGGCCCGATCGCATGCATGATGTGACACAGCCCCCGACTAGCCCGATCGCGGGCGAACTCACTCCCACCCCGACTAGCCCGATCACAGGCAGAACTCACTTCCCACCCCCGACTAGCCTGATCACAGGCAGAACTCACTCCCCCCCCAGCTAGCCTGATCATGGGCATAACGTAGTTCAACCCCCAAAGACCAATAACCCTGGTGGTCAGTGGACCATGAAGCCTGATCGCAGCATAAGGTCAGCCACCTCTCTCAAAGTCCAATATTCTGGTGATCTAGTGACCCTTCACCCACCCATGGAGCCCCACCACCCGCTCCCACCGCCAGCGTGCGGTAGCACCCACCCGCCTGCCACCCTGCCACCCATGACTGACAGCTCGGTAGGCTGCATGCCCATTGGTTCAGAGAAAGAGCCAATGGGCATGCAGCTCATACTGAAGCAGTAGTCCAGATATGTGAATGAATGAATTCATTCATTCACATATCTGGACTGCCTTGACGGTATGGGCTGCACGCCCATTGGCTCTTGCTCTGAACCAATGGGTGTGCAGCCCTACTGAGCTGTCAGTCAGGCGGCAGGCAGCAAGCGGTGGTGCTGCTGCCCACCGGCTGATGGGGAGTGGGTGGTGGGGCCCCTGGTGGGTGGGGTGGGGCTACCAGATCACCAGGGATATTGGCCTTGGGGGTGGGTTTGACCTTATGCCCGTGATCGGGCTTTGTGGTCCACTGACCACCAGGTTATTGGTCTTTGGGGGTTGAACTACGCTAGCCAGCGATCGGCCAGTCAGGGGGTTTAATTACAATATGCCCGCGATCGGGCTAGCTCGAGGGTGGGGGAGTGAGTTCTGCCCACGATCGGGCTAGTCAGGGGGGTTTACATTACGTGATGCCCACGATCGGGCTAATCGGGGGGTTGGGGATTGAATTACTTTATGCCCACGATTGGGCTGCGGGTGGGGTTGAATTACTTTACACCCATGATCGGGCAGCGAGGGGTTGAATAACTTTATGCCCGTGATTGGGCTGCAGGGGGCGTCGGTCCCCAATGGCTACTGCCTGGCAGGGTGCCAGGCACAAGTCATCAGGGATCAGCACACCTGCATGCTAATGGCATGCAAATGGGGCTGTAATTAGATGCAAATGGCCCCCATGCACCTTGCATAAATTATGGCCCCATTTGCATGTCACCTTTTGAATAGCGCAGATTTGTACATGGCGCAATGGAACTTGTGCCACCGCTTCTGAATGCTCCACTCTGACCACTTGCGGTGGCGCAAGTTCCACTGCGCATGCACAGTGGCTGTGGCCGGGGGGGCGATATTCAAAGGAGTTGCTCAATAGTGCAATTGCGTTGAGTATCACCCTGGCCACACCCCTTCGCAACTTTTTTGAGCAGCGCAAGGGCTTGCGCTACAGAATGGTGCAGTTTGAATATCTGGCCCTCTATATATAAGATACAGCTTAACACAGGAAAAATCTCAAACTCACTTATTGAAATTAATAAGGGATTTCAGGATTTTTATAAAGGATTGTATACCACAGATAGTAATCCTACTCAGCAAGACATTGATAATTTTCTACAAACTTTACCTATAACACCCTTAATGGACATAGAAAACAATACTATAGACAAGCCCATTAATCTCCAGGAGATCCTGGCAACAATATAGTAATTTAAAAACAGAAAAGCTCCAGGCCCAGATGGGTACACAATAGAATTTCATAAAACATTCACACACATGTTCTCACTGTTATTTTTGGAACTATAAAATACTAACATACTAACATACTAAAATCCCAGCAGAATAGGCCTAACGGTCTTTCGTGTCTGCTCGTTTGGTCAGTCCCCAACCTGGGTGCTGACCTTGCTGTCCCCCTCGCCTTCTCTGGCTTCTCCCTTCCCAGTTCCGGATATTCTTGCTGCATTGGATTTTGCTTCCAGAACCCTTCCCCTGTACCTGTCCCACCCCCTCTTGAACCCCTCCACTGTCTCTGCCTCCACCAGCCCCCTAGGCAGTGCATTCCATGGCTCCACCACCCTCTTAGTGAAGTAGCACCTCCTCCTTTCTCCCCTGAATCTTCCCCCCTCCAGCTTCCAGCCATGCCCTCTAGTGGCCCCTTCCTCCTTCTTTCGAAGCACCCCGACTGTTCCTCCCCTATGATATACAAACTAGAGGTACTCTCCCTAGATCAATGGATCAATCAATAATTACCTTAATACCGAAAAACAATAAAGATCTGCTAAAATTTAATTCATATAGACCAGTCTCATTACTAAATGTAGATTATAAAATTGTCACTAAAATATTGGTAAACAGACTTGCGGAGCATATCCAGTCCATTATTCACCCAGACCAAATGGAATTTATACCCAGGAAAAGTTTAGCAGTAAACATTCATAAAGCTTTAAATATTATTGAAATAACTAAACAGAAAGATGTTGCAGTTCTGTCCCTCAATGCCGAAAAAGCATTCAATAGGGTACATTGGCCTTTTTTACTAGCAAGTCTAAGTAGGATGAACCTTGGTGTCAGGTTTATGAAATGGGTAAATATATTTTATAAAAATCCTAGTGCTAGAATCAAAACCAATATGAATCTCTCAGAACCCATTCAATTTTATAGAGGCGTGAGACAAGGCTGCCCTTTATCACCTTTATTATTTACAATTTTTATTGCATCCTTAGCTGTATCAATAAGAAACAATAACAATATAAAAGGAGTACAAATACATGAAACAAATTACAAAATTTCACTTTACACTGATGATGTGTTGTTATTTTTAGACAATCCAAAAGAAAAAAAACAATATACTGCACAATTCAATAGAAAACATTGAGAGGGTATCAGGTGATAAAGTAAAATGGGAAAAGTCTGAGTGCTTCTATAATGATAAGCAGATGGATAGCTCTGCAATATTGTATAACGCCACAATAAAAAAAAGAAATAAAATATCTGAGAGTTACATTATCATCAGAGAAAGATTGACTTTTTCAGTTGAATTATACAGTAACCCCTCACTATAACGAACAACTTGGGAGCCATATTGAATGTTCATTATAGCAAGTCATTCATTAAAGTGAGGGATGCCATTCCAACTATATTACTGTGCAATGGTTAAAGCACAGTGATTGTTTTGCAGCACAGGGGTGAATCGCAGCATGGGGAGGCTATAGTATGGTACTTTGTACTGTGCATAACTTCATTTTTTTGATGTTATGTGTAGCTTTAAGTACTTTTCTTTGTTTGTGTTTTGTTTTTGTGCATTAGTTTACATAGTTTTCAGCTTCCCTCATATACGGCATTGCTGTGAGAGCATGGCAGTAGGGGATCAGGGAGCAGGAGTTACTGTGGGTTGAAGTATTTTTCAAAAGCCAGTCTCACAGCTTATTTTTTCTATGCCCTCACCTCCTTTTCTGAATGCTTCATTACTGTCAAATTTGCTGACAGCGATATGCTATACAAGGTAACTGGCACCTTTTCTGATGCAGTTTAACTGAATACTCCAACAATCTCGACTCCATGTCAGCCCCCAACCCTCCATTGTGAGGAAGCATTCATGACAAGTTTCTGACAATCCAGATGTGTGAGCACATCATTGGGAAGGCAAAAGGAAAACATTTATTTTTTATTTTATTTTTGGGCTCACTGTAGCTAGCTACATAGATAGTGCTGAGTGTCCTGTGCATCCTGCATATGCTGTGGACCAGCAAGTGGAACATCCTTGGATCATCAGGAGAATGAGAATCAGTAATTTATTTTTTGTGTGGATTGTAGGTGGTTTTGCAGGTGGCTGAAAAAAGTGAGGAATGGGGTGGGAGCCATGACGAATGTTCATTATAACTGATTGTTTGTCATAACGAGGTTCATTATAATGAGGGGTTACTGTAGTTCTTTAATTGAGAGGGTGAAATGTGATTTAGATAAATGGATCAATTTGCCTTTGACTATGACAGGGAGAATAAATATTCTTAAAATGAATATCTTACCTAGGTTCTTATTTTTTTCCAATCACTACCAATTATTTTAGACAAAAAAGTATTTTTAAAAATAGATAAAATAATTAGGCAATTTATTTGGAAGGGCAAAAGGTTCAGGCAGGGTAAGTCTTGAGAAACTATATCCCCCACTCAATCAAGGGGGTTAGGTTTACCAAACTTAAGGCTATTTTATGCAGCGCAAATTGAACCCACTGTAGACTGGTTTTCCAGCAAAGAATCAGAACTAGAATGGGTGGTGAAAGGGGCCCATATAGAACAATACAGTTCACCATTTGCTGAACTAGTTCATGTTTTGTATATCAATTGAGATCACCCACTATATAAACAAAATATTAAACTCCACTAAAACCACTTTGAGAGTTTGGAAAGAAGCATATGCATATCTGGGGATTAGTTCCTCTTTATCAATATACTCACCTTTATTTATGAATAATAATTTTAAGTTTACACATAAAAATAAAATATTTTATAATTGGCTAAAAGGGTCTAATCCATTTAAAACTGTGTTTGCAAAATGGAGTTATGAAGTACTTTGATATGCTTAAAACTGAATTTAGCCTACCAACAGGGAGTTTTTTGCCATACCTACGGCTAAAAGATTATCTTTGTAAAAACAAGACAAGGAATATAATTGGGGCAACTCCACTGAAACATTTATTGCAAGATTCAATGGACAAAACTTAGATGACATCAATATGGACTATTATTAGAGGCAAAAATAACTGAGTTAAGAATTTGGTAACAGTCCTGGTTTAAAGAATTGGGGCAAGTTGTCCAAACAATAAATTGGTAAGAGGTAATCGCCTCACCAGAAACAGTATAACAAAATTGTAAACTAAGGCAAATTCAGTTCAATGTGATCCATAAACTTTATTGTACCCCAAGTAAGTTACATAAAGTGATATTACTACATTGGCATGAGGGAACACCGCATAACTATCAGGAATGGCTGAATCTTATCACAGATTGTGGATAATTGGAAAGAAGTTTCTATATTAAAGAAGGTAGAGAAGAGACTTTTGAAAACATCTGGCACCCATTTTGTTGTTTTCCTCAAAGCATCGGTTAAATTAAACACAAATACTTCAGAAGATAAACAAAACAAAAACCTAAAAAAACACAGTATAAATGTAAATCAAAAGTTAGACACTGCTTTCCCCTGTACAATGATGGAAAAAGGATACTGAAGGTTTGACTATATTCTTTATGCTTGAATGCAGGTGTCTGACTGAGTACAACAAAAAAAAAGAGAGAGATGGAACATCTTCCCAAGCTTATAAGTTTGAAGAGTGATTTTACATCTTTAAATCTCTAACATTTAAACCAAGAAAAATTCAAAATTTGCTATTAAAGAAAGGACTTTGTAGACATATGTATTGAATGAAGACCTTTATTACATTCTTAATTCCATGCCAGTTCATCTGATATTGGATAGCTTAAGGAAAGATGTTCTTCTTTCCAAACAATGAGATGCTTTGAGGAAATCAATACAATTACTGAGCCTGCATTATATAAATCTTATAGACTTTCAAAAGTAAAAAAAAAAGCATGATTTAACTGTAAATGTAGAGCAGAGAAAAATATACTAAATCAACCAATAAGACAGGTTAAACATCATAAAACAAAACAGAATATGAGAAATTAGAATCATATGAGGAAAATCTATACGAAAACTTTTTAAAGATGGAAAAGTAAATTTTAAATGAATCTTTGTAATAAATTAAAAAAAACTCAGTGCTAAACAAAGACTTAAAACAAATGTTGGTCTTTAATATTTAAGCAACATGACAGGCATTTTTCTATGTTGGAAGCTCATATCAAACCTGATAAATGGGAGAAACACTTTCATTAACTGTTTTATAGTGAGTAAGAAGGCAATAGAGAAACTGTGGAGGATCGTATTAGAAACCACACTGAAGCACTTGTTAAACCACTTCCTAGTATTTCAGAGAGGATGGTATAATTTTTGCTATTTTTGCCACTAAAGTTGATACAGCTCCGAGGCCAGATGGAGTTAGTTCCGAAGTTTATATATGTGCCTTGCAGTGGTGGCTTCCAGTTTTACATCACCTTTTTAATGTGATACTTCAGAACAGAAAAATACTTTCTAGATAGTTGGGCAATATAAGTTGTCCTATCATTAAAAGTGTACTATAGATGATTCTGTCATGTTTGGGGTGATTAGCCCAACTTATTCATCACAGAAACGATTCTCCCAAATTCTTTTAACTAGGTTGTAGGAACAGACAATGAGCTCAACTTGATAGAAGAGACCCAAAATGACTTCCTGAGGGACATTCAACTATACGGCACTGTTTCGTTTTGTGTCATCTAATTCATAAACAAGTTTATATTTAAATCTCCAGATGAGATTTTCAAAGGTAGAAAGTTGGTTCAGTGAGCAAAAAACTAATCCTGAATGCTAAGAAAACAAAAACTATGTTGTTCTCTAGCTCCCACAATAGACATCGTAGTCACCATCTTAACATCACAAATAAGGTTGGGACACCTTTGGAACTAGTCTCGTACTTTAAATACTTAGGGGTAACAGTTGACAGTGCTTTGACTTATGGCTACCACATAGACAAAACAGCTAAGGCAGTTAATAGGCGCATAGGTCTTTTATATAGGCATAAAAATAGTTTGACCACAGATGCTCTTACTCTAGCTAGCCTTAGTTTGGTGGTCTCGCTAATAGACTATGGTCTGATAATCAATGGCTCTGCAACTGATGCAGCACTCCACAGGATTATAGTGGCCTGCTGCCTTGCAACCAGTTCGGCAAGATTCACACATACATGTGACTTGTATGTTAAGATCAGGGCCCCTACTTTTCTGCGGCACAGTGGGACCAAGTTCTGCGGCAAGACTACCATTTGCCGCAGAACTTCTGCAGCGGTGGTTTGTAATATCTGCGGAAGTTCTGCAGCACTAACAAACTACCACATCACTGTGCCAGCTTGTCATCCTGACTTCACTTTCATGGCAGTGGTTATAGCAATCAGGATGGTGGAAAGCACAGTAACACTAGTTCAAAAAAATAACAGACTTATAAAAATAATTTTATGCCTAAAAAAGCAAAACAAATGTCTCTCCCTTAAGGTCCTAGCCTGTTGCATAAATGACATATGCAGAGGGGATCTTATGTGATAAATAAGGTATTTCTATATGCATGCTATCTATCCCACTAATGAGGTTTCCACTGTCTATCACTTATATATTTGTATGTGCTTTCTACACCACTCATGAGGTTCCCACTGTGTATCACTTATATATTTATATGCAATGCAATCTGTAACATGCATACAAATGTGTGTGTGTGTGTGTGTGTGTGTATATATATATATATATATATATATATTTTTTTTTTTATTATTATTTCCATGAACTTGCATCCTCATTCATACAGGTCCCATTGGAAATAGAATATAGGAGTTATTGCAAAACTCATTTTTTCACGTCAACCTGCTTTCCCTGACACACTGCATAACACCATCAGGCCATGACATGCATGTGAACCGATTGTGAGATAGAGCTCTCCAGCCCATCACAATGTGTCCACCATGTGACAGAACCATGCACCATACCTTCCCAGGCTCTGAGCAGTGATGTGTTCCACCAGTCCTTGTGCTGCCCAGCCAGCTCCCAGAACTAATCTCTGAATCTGAGTTGCCGGCACAGAAACACAGCATGCTACCCTCTGGCCCAACAGCTGTCCCTGCACACAACAGTTCTCCATAACTTTTAGGTGATTCTATCAACCAATGACAATATGTAATCAATAACCCTGGCAAAAATGCGTACAGGGCAATTATTTATTTAACAGGTCTATTCTTTCAACAGGTCTACACATTATTATATTCCACTTTTCGGGGCATAATTACTTTATTTTTCTTAAAAATGACAGTTAAATTAATTTTACTAGTTATTCATTTCAGATGGCATCTCTATACCTTAAAGGCTCAAATAGGTTTGTACAAAGTGAGGTATGGACTTAACAGGTCTGTGCTATTGACAAGGTTTTGTTTAGGTTGGCCCTAGTGCAATAATTTAAAACTGAAAATTGTATTAGGCTGTAGTGCAGGTTGAGCAAATATCACCATGCATGATGTGCTGTGCCACCGTCTCTGGCAGTGGAGCTGTGGTAGATAAGTGACTGTTCATTTCTGTTGCAGAATGCAGTCATTTTATTAGCTAATATATGATGTTATAGCAATGATAACATCGCATTCTGAGCATATAGGGGGGTTTGGATATAAAAAGAGGGGATGGGAACCAGATTCTATGGATAAACAGAAATATTAATAAAAATCACCAAGAAGAGTGAATTCTGTGGCACCGCAGAAGTTCTGAGGTAGATTGCAAGTTCTACGCAAAATTCTGCGGCCGCAGAATTCTAGGGACCTTGGTTAAGATAGACTGGCTCTAATTTGAAGGAAGGCTCAAATTCCAAACCTGCCTGATGGCTAAAAAAATAAGTCTTGGCCTGGTGTCCCCTGGGGTACAGAACCTCCTCACCCTGCACAATAATAAGTACTGCACCAGAAGTACCAAAAGAATGGTTTTCAAATTCCCACGCTGTCGTACCTCCCCCTACCCCTTATGACAAAGCCTCTCTGGCTGATGTATTCTCCCTTCTCTATGTACTGTAAGTCTTCTGATCTATTATGTATGTCTTAGCCTGTCTTACCTAACTGTTACCTTTACTACCCCTCATTCTCTTGCTTCTAATTGTATTTTTACATACATTGTACAATATCAGCTTGATGTCTTGTTACCTTACTTGCCTAAGTTTAACATTGTATGTATTTTTTACTTGGTATTTAATTCTTGCTGCTTAACAGCAATTCACTTATGTTTACACTATTTGTCTAACTCTGACGTGGAACCTATCTAATGAGCTTGTTCTCAAAAGATGTTAATCCAAGATCACAATAAATAAATAAATAAATACAAATTGTATCTGTTTTGCTGTTTTATAGATTGAGAACAACATTCAATAACATAAGCAGGAAGCAGCTATGGATGCACTTATTAAATTTAGGCATTGACTCTTTTTTTCATAAGATTTGGTAAGCTAGCTCACCGGCTCCAAGAAATCTAAGCATGTTTTTCTGATATTGGGAGAACTTCCCAGTCTTTCTGTTCGGTCCAGAACTGATTTTAAAATGCTCTTATTTGTTTTTAAATACCATAATGGACTTGCTCCTACATACCTAACTGGGCTAATCCATGACCATGCATTGACACACTGTCTTTGATTCTTAGCTGTACACCTTCTCAGTGTTCCAATTTCACCATGGCCTTTTCTAATTATGGCGTTTGCCTTTGGAACAGACTCCCCTTGGAGAGCAGATCACATGCTGATCTGGAGCAAATCAAGTTCAAACTGAAAACCCACATCTGTTGACTGACTTTTAATGTTTCTTGAAGGTTTTGTAATACATTTTGCCTTATGTACTGTACAGAGACTTGCAACTTGTACAAGGTGCTCTACAAATTGTATTTATTTTTATGTGCATGTAGACGTACAGTAGCACCTAGCTTTCAAGGGGGTCCCAGAGGGACAGTTAAAGCAGCACAGCATTAACTACCAACTGAAACTAATAAACTTGAATAATATCTATACAAACAGTACAGTCTGCCATGATCAAGCATGCTTTGTAGTTTTTGCTGTAATATTATGCAGCGCCAACTCAATGTAGTTCAATGCCAATTACTCCAATTTGTCAGACAGTAAACTAAGAAATCTCACACAGAGTGCTTGATACTGGTGCAAGGATAGATAGATATATAGATAGATAGATAGATAGATAGATAGATAGATAGATAGATAGATAGATAGATAGATAGATAGATAGATGTTTAGAGGGGACAGTTACCCATTAATGTTGCATGAGCCTATATGGTCTGACAGCATCAAGTGTCAAGAAGATAGGCAAACATGGTTTGTTCAAACCTTGGATATTGGTAATGATCTTCATGTTGCTAGAGAGGGAGTTCCTGATTGATAAGTGGCAACAAACAAGGCTTTTATGCCAATGGAATTGGGATCATGAAGACTACAAAACAAATCTGTAGCCTGAGACCTCAGTATGTATAATTGTATGGACTTGGCTATCAACCTGCAAAGGTACGGTAAGCAGAGTACTGACTTATGTACACACTTACTTAAAATGGTAACCACTTAAGCTCTCTTCTCTGGAGGTAATCCAGTTTTTATGTACAATTCACCTTTTATTTTATATATTTGTGGTATTTCATGTCCATTTTTTATAACTATGGGCATAACCCCCCAAACATAACTGCCTGCTAGACTTGTAACCCCCTCCCACCACAGGGTGGGAGATTACCTTGGCTTCCTTCCAGTCCATGCCCAGTCACCGGGCTGACAGCAGCAGTTGTCTCTGGTTCCTCTAGGGACTTGCAACATGGACTCAAAGAGGAACGTAAGACATCTTTGGTACCCCAATCGACTGCCGGCCATGATTTCTACCATACATCAAAGGTGGCCACCTGCCATTGATGGCCTAGGGCATTCTTGCTCCCAGTGGACTAGGGAATCTTTGACCCACAGCCTGACTGCACCAGACAACAGCATGCACTGCACAAAACAATAATAAGAGCCCCTGTCTGTATATGCCATTAACACCTTCTGCACCCTACTCCCATCTACACTACAACAGGGGCCATTGGCCAATCAGGCTGCAGATAATAAAGAGGAGCCACAGGGAGCTCTTCAGGATGCAGGAGGACTGTCTTAAGTTTTGGTGTAAATTTGGAGCCAATCAGGCACTGGGTAACAGACCTCCAGCACAACCCAGTGTGACTGATTGCTACATGGACCAATGGAGAGCCGAATTCTCCCAGCAAAAGAGGGGGTGATCCAGCACCATATCAGTCTGTGTCAGACACTAGCCAGGAGAGCAGATATGACAGAGTTGTTGCCTGGTGCCACGATATCTGGAGCCTGCCTGGCTTTACGCAACCAGGGATATGAGTCTGATCACTGTCTTGTACAGCCATAATAGAAAAAGAGAAGAAAAGAAAGAGACCTGACTGAAAAGGCTGAAAGCAACCTGATTGAAACTGATGTGAGTAGGGCTGGATTTTCAAACAGGTTATGCACAATTTGGATGCACTTGTGGTACTTGTGAAAAACATACCCACAGAAAACAAGGTCTGTCTTTTTTTCACAAGTGTTGCATGCTGTGTACCAAAAATGATACCACTTATCAACTGTAAATTGTGCAGTGTTATAAATCTGTCATGATGTTTAAAAATCATGCATAACCATCTGGCACATTTACATAGATGAAGTTGTAGCACTAAAACTGCTACAAGTGCTGTACCTAAACTTCAGAATATTCAGGCCTAAGTGCCTGCCTGCCAGAGAAAGATAAGTTTGCTGCAGACATCCTGCATCCAGGATGAGAAGTAACTGGATGCTGAACGCTGCAGGAATATGAAGCTGAGAACTGCTGCTCTAAGAGAGACTTCTTCTGTACTGCAGACTGAATGGTAACTTAGTGTGCCTGATAAAGACTACTGCTAGGTGCTGGCTATAGCCCACTGAGGTACTGGATACCTCATCATGCTGAAAATGATGGACCCTTGAGGAACACTGGGAGGGCCACCTGTAAGAAGAAAGAGATGATGACTAACTACTGAAGCCAGAAGAGCCGCAGAACAACCTGGAAGATAAAAACAGTGCAAGCACCACCACCTGCTCAAGTCTAATATAAACTGTAGACACTGAACCTCAAGCAACACCAAGAGATGGTGAACCCAAGCTACAGAAGGATCACTGCCAGCTTTGTTGTCAGCCTCTCCACAGTGAGGGAGATCATATGAGACCAGTAAGTAAAACCAAGGCTAGCCTCCTGCATCAAAACCAGTAATATAATTTGGAAGTGGTTACTGGACTTAGCCATCCACCTAGGAGTACATATACCATACTTGTGAGGTTTAAGGCTTTTGGGTTTGGGGTTTCTGTTTGCATAGAAGTTGCTAACATTATTTCTTTTAAGTGCACCATCTCTGCCAATCACATGCAAAACCATCAGACTTACACCAATTCCACAGCTGGGCACCAAGTAACATTTGCCAGCTTCCTTAAAAGCATTCAGTGGTTTAAACAATGGCACCAGTGGAGAGATGGTAGCCCTCCCAGTATAGTATGTCTGAAGTATCACACTGTACTATGCACGTGTGATTTGGGGGCAGACATGCAGTAAGGGCTGAGCCTGTGAGGACACTCAACCCACAGCCTGGGATAAAGTTTTTTGACTGCATGTACTCAGGACATCAGAAGAGCAGCCCCCAAGCCTGCCAGTGCACCAGAAGATTAGTTTAATGTGTACACTACTACTTCATATCTAATCTGCCTCCTCTCCTTTTTAGGGTCAATTGCCTGAAATAAAGTTCATTGCTTGTTGTTTGAATCCTTGATAGCTGCAACTTATTTAAATTCCTTAAGTGCATTCTTTGTGGGGGATTTTCTATTACTCTGAGATGGTCCATGGGAGAAGTAATCATAGCAGCGAGATGGGTAGGTACTGCACCCTGGGGGGTTGTACCATACTGTCACCAGGTCCATTGAAACCTTTTCTCTGCGTGGAGGTACCACACTAACTTTAACTACTGGATCTGAACCCCTCTACCAGGAGTGTAATGACCCAGGCATCTCAACCTTGTGCATCTCCACAAGGCAGGGGTAGTAACCGTAACATATACGTTGACTCATTACAGACTTAGTCTGTTCGGGTTCCTTGTCTACACCTGACATAATAATCCTATGAAATCTTTATTGTTTCCACAGCAACAGATCATGATGGAACAAACAGAAGAGCACACTGTCAGATGTAGACAAGCAGCCAGAGCAGATAAAGTTTGAAGGGAACCATTTTAGATCCCAGCCTGAGTCTTGTTCGGTCGATGACATCATGTGACTTCTCCGGAGTATGCACCCAACTTACTGTATTTTGGATCCGGGCCCTACTCACCTTTTAATGGGGTGTGTTGATGTGAATGGCCCAGTTCTAGTGAAATTAATCTGGTGCTTACTGGAGTCGGGGGAGTTTCCCAGCACTCTGAAGGAGGCTGTGGTCACCCCCTTCTCAAGAAACCATCTCTTGACCCAGATTCTCCTGCAAATTACAGACCTATCTCTAACCTTTCCTTTATAGGGAAGGTTATTGAGAAAGTTGTTGCCCAACAGTTGGAGGACCATCTTACCATCCATGCTATCTACGATCCTCTCCAGTCTGGTTTCTGTAAGAGTCATAGTACTGAGACTGCTCTGGTTTGAGTACTCAATGATCTCTTGATGGCTAGAGACCAGAAGCGACATTCCATCTTGGTCCTTCTGGATTTCTCTTCAGCTTTCAACATTGTGGACCATTGGGTACTTCTTGATTGCCTGCAGTTCATTTGCGGTCTGTCTGGTACAGTCCTCAGATAGTTCCATTCTTTTCTCATGGGCAGGCTGCAGAGGGTAGTTTCAGGGATTATTTTCCTCTGATGCCAACTACCTGCCTTGTGGGGTCCTGCAGGGTTCAGTGTTGTCCTCCATGTTGCCTGTGGTGTATATGCTTCCACTAGCAGACATTGTAAGATGGTACAGACTGAGTTTTCACTGTTATGCAGATGATACTCAGCTGTACCTGTCTTTTGTGCCTGTCCAGGATAGTGCACTCTCAGACTTTTCTAACTATCTCACTGAAATCCAAGACTGAATGAATTCCAGTTGGCTGAGATTGAACCCTGACAAGACAGAGGTGTTAATGGTGGATCTGGGTCACCGGATAGGGGGGTTGGTTGCTGGCGGCCATCCGGCTTGTCAGGCTCCTATTCCTGACTTCTAAACAGGTGCGGAATCTGGGTGTGATATTTGATGATGGGCTCACACTTTGTTCACAGGTGTCAGCTGTGGTCAAGTCCTCTTTTTACCATCTGAGGAACATCGCCTGGATTAAGCACCTTGTTCCATCTGGTGACCTTCCAACTTTGGTCCATACTTTTGTGACACCACGCTTTGACTACTGTAACTCCCCATACCTAGGGCTTTTGGGGTTGATATCTGCCACTTGCAGCTAGTGCAGAGCGCTGCGGCTAGGTTACTGTCTGGGTCAACTCGATCCAGACATATATCACCTGTGCTGTGCGCTGTGCACTGGCTGCCTGTTCAGTGGCAGATCACGTTTAAAGTTGGCTTGCTGACTTTTAGAGCCCTACACGGTTTGAGTCTGAGTTATCTACAAGCACTTCTACATCCCTACTGCCCCCTCAGTCTGCTCCGCTCAACCAACGAGGGATTGTTAGAGATTCCCAGGGTGTGAATGAAGACCTCAGGAGCTTGGGCCTTTGCCTTTGCTGCTCCCTCCCTGTGGAATTCTCTACCTCGTTGGGTATGAGAGTGCCAGACAGTGGAGTGCTTTAAAATTGCTTTAAAAACATACCTGTTTAGTTCCTGAATTTTAGTATGCTTAATTGCACATTCTTGTTTTTTAATTGTCCTATTTATTTGTGAATTTTGTTTTTAGAAAATTGTACAGCTCTTTGATATTTATTGATATTGCACTTTATAAATAAATGTATTATTATTATTGTTCCTCATTTGGAAAATAAAACTAAAAAGGTTAAGTTAGGTAATATGTATCAAAATCTTAACTCTGTTACCAAAGAAGCCCACTTGTAAATTGCTACATAGGTTTTTCTAACAATCTTGGACTATTGTAATATCCTGTTGTCTAATCAATTGAAACATTTATGCATAGATATCAAACCACATTAAATAACATCTGCTGATTTGCATTGCAAGCACTGTTTAACATACACCATTGTAATTTACATAAAAACTTGGGAATCCTGTTGCCTGTGCTGAGGATGAAGTCGAATCTGGCTCTTTTTTTTTTTTTTTTCCATTATGAATACTATAACTCTGCCCCACTGGCTCTTTTTACAAGCTTTTCATTTAATTCAACTCCTTACTAGACCTGAAGTTCAAATGTCATTACTTGTGATTACTTTTCTGGAAGAGATAACAAAATTACAAATCAGGAGAAAGTAATTTACTTGGTTAGGCCCTAACATAGTCTACAAGTGTATGCTAAAGTTTCTTGCAGTCCAATCCATTTCAAAACAGCTTTAAAAAGAAGCTACAGTGCTGCCTCTGAGTGTATTTGTTTTGATGTAACCTAGTTTATTTAATCCACTGGCTGTATATTATTGTAATATGTTGTTTGTATTATTAGTTTGTATATGTCAGGTGTGACTGAAAATGGTTTTGCCCAGTTCACTTTCTGGTAAAAAATAAAATAAATTGAAGGTTGGTGATACTGTTTTCATGTAAATATAGTTATAGTATATACAAAAAATACATGAAGTAGAAGCCAAATTATGTCCGTTTCTATCAACAGCTATGCCTTTTACATAGCATTACGTATTTTGCACAAAAATGTACTCATGCTCCAGAAAGACAATTTCCCTGATGCTCCACATATTAGAGCTAATTATGGACATACAATTACACATTAAACTAACTTGATAGAGTTCTTCACTCAACATAGTGTGCCCACTGGTCATCATCTACCAGAAACATATACAATCTAGTTTCTCCTCCCAGTAACAAGTGATTTAACAACTCTAACAAATAAATAAACATTCTTGTTCCTATGTCTTCTCCCATACTCCTAGTACAATGTTGGAACTACTGTATAGTAATCCATTATTTTCTTCACTATTAATTCAGTAATTCTTCAGGTTTACATTCCAGTAACAATACCAGATCCCATCTTTTCTGAGTAAGACGTCAGTACAACTGCTTCCTCAATAAAATATCAGTTCACTCATTTACTATTAACTCATGCTTGAAACACCTGTCCTTTGATGTACACAATATGAGGGACCATGGCCCCTTTAACATACTGATATTATGCATTAGTAGAACTCAACAGCATTAACTATCCATCCCTACCCAAGCAAAATGAATATCTTCCACCCCAATCTTCATTACTGAGAGTGTTTACATAAACTGAATGAGAAAAGAATATTTGCTTAAAAACTAGGGCCTTGTCCCTGGCAGTTCATCTGCAGCTGAGGCTTATTTGGGAGATGAAGTATGAATGCCCTGTTTGTGACTTCATATTAGTCATTGCCACAGTAACAAAATATGATGTCACAACCAGGAGGTTAGGACTTTAAAGATCTTATATAAAAACTAGAGAGAACATCCCTTGAAAACGTGGGGGTTATCATTCCACCATATGTAAGTGGCCTATACAATGTCAATAGGGTTATTATGCAAATCACAGGAGGGGTCATGTGATGACCCCTTCTAGTTTTTATATATACAATCTCTATGGTTAGGACTTTGGCTCCAGAATAAGATTCGTCTGTAAGTGAAAAGCAAGGGTACTTGAGACGTCCTTAACAATAAAGAAAATAATGACTTGAGTTACTTTGTTAATTCAGTAAAACTTCTTATGTTGGTGACAGGAGTCCCTTTTTAACATACTATCAAATGACTGACAATACTAGCCATATTACTTCACAACCTAACTGGTTACTTCACTGCACATTTCTTTGAGCTTTTCTTCCACTGGGGTCATGATTCTGAATTATAAAAACCCTTTTATATTTAAATGTACTATGAAGTTATTAATGATAACCTGTGCCCTAAAGCCTAGAAATGGATCTACAGATTGAACTCGGGGAAAGAAGAATCCCTAAAACCAATGTAATCTGAGTCCAGTTTATATTGATTTCTGATATAATTACTGGAGTGAATTGAAAATGATTTGAAAAGTCTTAAATTATTTTCTGTTGTGTTTGATTTTTATATTTGATACTGTGTACTTGCTTGAAACTTGAATTCATTTGTCTGTATTGTTGCTTGCTTGTTTGTTTAGTTATTGTTGACCAGATAGGCGCACTGGACAATTGAATGCATGTTTTCAGGTACGACCAGGGAGAATTACACCAAACAAGATACAATAAGTACAGTAGAGCAATAAAACAATAGGATTAGGTGAATTACACCATTCAAGATATACTGAGTGCTGTAGAACAATAAAACAACAAGATTAGGTGAACAATCAGTGTACAAACCAGCAGTATATACTGTAATAGCAAAATTAACAATTAGCAGAACACATACAATTATGTAGCACAGCAGGAAGGGACACTACAGTAGGCATAAATATAAATTACAGTTATGATAAACAGCAGATAACAAAAACTATCCTACAATACCAAAGGTAGACATAAAACATCCAAATTAGAAGGCACAGAGTGTAAGTACAGGAATGTGTACAATTGTCAGTGGACATAAGGTGCTGTCGGAGATCATTCTTCAAGGTGGGAATGTGACCATGAGGAACGTAAGAAAAGGGTTAAGGAGTTCCAATAGTGAGGAGCAACATAGGAAAAAGCCTGTGCTTTGTAAATTGTGATTGCCTTGTGTGATATACTGAATGACAAATGCGATATACATACATACAAACATTGCTTAAGGTTAGATAAAAGGGCTAACTGGAAAATAATTGTGTTTCACTTTACTTGAAGAAAAACTGAAATTCCTGGAAAGCAGTCAACAGCAAAAAATGAAAATCAAATTCTAGGCTGGCATCGAGTGGGCAGGCAGCTGACATTTAAAGTGCTACAGTACAATAACACCATGGGACTTTGCTGAAGATTTATAATAGTGTTTTGATTACTTTCCTGAGACCACAAATAATTAAACACGTTTTTCTAACTTGTGGGCTTTCCCTGGATCATTGACTTTGGTCCAGAAATTTCAGTGTTGCTTCAAATAAAATGAAAAATGATATCCATAGAAACAGTGTAGAGATTACAGAGATTACAGTTTATAATAGGCAAAACAACACGCTTTTAAACAAATTATACTTATGTGAATCATGTCTAAACCAAACTTTGTTTGATGAACAATTTAATGGATTTACATTAGTTTACCACACATAACATTACAGGTTCAGACTCATATGTTCTGTACTACCAGTCTCTGTAGTGAAGAAAGAAGTATGCATCCTTATGGTTTTATAGTACAACGCAATCCACCACTGGAATTTCGGGGTAACTGAACAACATGGCCAGGATACTGAAATGCAAATAGTGAGTGCTACCAGTGTTTAATGCCCCAAAAGCAGGGAACTCACATAATGTACTGCAACAAAAGCAGTTGCTCCCATGCAAGCCATGCCACGTCTCAAAACAATAACACAGAACTAGACAAAAGATGACACTATACACCATGAAGTAGCTGCAAAATACATTTATTAATGAGTTTCATTGCAATGCTACTCACATTCTGCATTTTTTCTAAATTTGTTGCCATCTTACATGGCACAGACTGTAAGTAGCATTACACTGTTAACTCACAAATAAATGTATGTTGCAGCTACTTTGTGGTGGAAGGTGTCATCTTTTTCTAGTTTAAGGTTCAGTCATTGTGCCATACTGAAAGGCACAGTGAGCCAGCACTAACCCTTTAGTGAGTGACACTAAAGTATGCCAGTGCGCGCCTATACAAATTGCTTACTCAAAGGCTTGTGGAGGTTTAAACAGCAATAATCTCTATTTTATATGCTGTGGGAACCCTACTACTGTAATCTATATGCTTATGGTGTTTCCTAAATTAGCCCTCTGGGTTACCACTACATCAGTGGTCCACCTCCTATTGAGGATCTTGCACACACTGAAAGGAGTCTACTTGCCACCCACCCCTGAGGCACAGCTGGCAGGCATTTCCTAAATTAGTCCTCTGGGCTACCACTGCATCCGCAGTCTGCCTCCCAACAAGGATCTTGCACATGCTGAAAGGAGCCTGCTTGCCACCCTCCCCTGAGACACAGCTGGCAAGTACGACTTGGACACTGGTCCAGGAGTCCAAGGCTGTGTCTCTCACTGCAGGGTATTTTCAGAATCTAAAAATCCGGCGCCTTTCTGGGATAGCTCTTCAATGGTCCCTTTAGACTCAGGAGCTCCCCAATTGGCTATTCTCACTTGCCTGGCATTTCATTCATTTTGTCTCTATTTTATATGCTGTGTGAATCCTGCTACTGTAATCTATGCCTATGGTATGCCTGTAGCCCCTAAATTGAAATTTCCTAATGTACTGTTTCTGCTTTTAAACAAATCTTAAGGCCGCGGCTGCCCTCTCTAATTTGCAGCTTTTTAGAGCCACAGCCGACTGTCAGTAATTCTACAGTCATTTTCAGAGGGCTTGCCTGAGGTTTTAAACTCATCACATCTCTGTCTGAAAACTGCATGACTGACCTGTGATTGCCTTGAATTGTAGCCTTTGGAAAAGTGCTTTGAGCAGTAAATTACATCGTTTAAAGTTTATTACTGAGCTGCATTTAAAGTTTGAAACAGAGCCGCTATTAATTTGATTTGTTTATAACTAGTTAGTCCTGCTTCCTCTGAGTTACATCAAAGTGGTTCCATTGTTACCTCACAAATGGAAGACAAATTAAAACACAAGGGGAAGTTTCCCCACTTAAAGTTCTGCCCAGAGGCATGCCGCAAGGTTCCATCTTGGGGCCTATCCTCTTCACACTCTACATTAACTGCTTTGACTCTGGCATCCTTACAGGAAATGTTCATTTTTTTGCAAATGACACAGTCCTTCATGCAACCAACCTCTCATTAGATACTGCTCATAAGGAGCTATAGCAAGACTTTATCACCCTCCAGTATAACCTATTGAACCTTAAGCTTTTGTTCAATGCAAAAAAAAGCAAAAGCCATGATTTTTTCTCTGCACCCCCCTCACAATATGGGGACATCTGGCCTCCCCAAGATTACCACCCTCCTTGGTGAACCCCTGGAAATAGTGAATACATTCAAATATCTGGGAGTCTGGTTGGATAACAAATTCTGTTTCAGCGCACATCTGTGTGAGTTAACAAAAAAATTAAGATAGCACCTTGGCATATTCTTCCACATAAGACATCTTCTCACTCTTGAAGCCAGGAAGTGGCTGATTCAAACAACCTTTCTACCTCTGCTTAATTACGTGGATTTTCTATACAGCCACTGCCCCAAGTATGCACTTCACAAGCTTGATAACGCTACCAACGAGCCTTGAGATTTCTACTCAATATGCCATTCCAGACTCATCACTGCCTGCTGTACCAAGCAGTTGGTTAGCCATTCCTCCTTCTGAGGAGGCAAATAAACAGCCTCATGTGGATCCTATGGGTGTTCTGCAACAAACTCCCACCCTACATCTGTAATCTGTTCGAACGGTCAACAGGCGTATATGGCCTACGGAATTCCTTCCTTGTCCTCCTCAAGGTACCATGAACAAGGACTCGCCATGGCACAGCTGCCATCAGCTCCTTCTTACCATCACTTTGGAATAATTCACAAAAAGTTCTTAAACTCTCCCACCTGCCCAGCCCTTATGTATTCAAACAACTGCTTTTTAGATGCCTGAAAACTGCGTGCGACTGTTTCAGGTAATCTTTGACACACAATTTGAATATACCCTTAGCTTATGGATCCTCCTGGCCTTCCTAATCCCCCTGTAGGCCAGCAGTCCCTTAGGGTAACTACCCCTCCACTAGCTCCCTTCCTCCTTCCCTTCCTGTGGCAACTTCCCTGGGGAACTCTAACATAGCAGGGTTACCTCCTCCCCTATGTGTTTTTCTATCCCCCTTCCCAATGTATCCCATGTACCACTGTCATCCTCTCCTGCCTCGCTCTTTTGCTGTCTCCAAACATTCTATGATGAAGTATCTATGTATGCATACAGCCTTTGCTATCTAAGATTTATTCCCGATATCATCTTATCTTGTAATGTTATTTATAATTATACTGTTTTCCTGTACAATATGTCCGGACATGTTGTTGCAAACTGTAAATGAAAATTGTTCTGTGTGTCCAGGACCATGTTGCAAATGAGCTTGCTTAATGATGTAACTGCCTGGTTAAATAAAGTTCAGTTGATTGATTGATTGATTGATTGATTGAGCCCGCCCCGACAGCTAATTTTCTTTTGTCTCTATCCCTCCCAAATCCTGCTGGCGCCAAACCCATGGTCAGAGACCTGCCCCCCGATTCCAAACTTTTTGTGATTACAGCTCCTTTTGTGACTTTGTAAATTAGCTAACCCTGCCATGCGCCTGTAACCTATCTAATCCCCTGTCTGTCCATCTCTCCTCAGCCGTTTCTTAAATTAGCTCTCTGGGCTACACCTCATCCACAGTCCACCTTCCGACAAGGATCTTGCAAATGCTGAAAGAAGCCTGCTTGCCACCCACCCCTGAGAAACAGCTTGCATGTACGACTTGGACACTGCTTTGGGAACCCAAGGCTGCATTTCTCACTGCAGGGTTTTCATCCGCCCACCTCCCTGCCCCTCACTATTTTAAATACACCTAAGCACCTCCTCTCTCTAGCTTCATCCATTCATGATTTGCTCCTGTTTCAATCCTGGGCTTTGTATTTGAGCTAGTCTCCCTCTCCCCCTGCATCTCGCTCTTTACTCTCCTAAACGACACTTTCACTTTCTCTGCCTCTGCACTGGTCCCATTTTCCCACCTTTTGCTAGGACACCTCTCCTTGCCCCTGCATCACCCGCTCCCTGGTGCTCATCACTTTTTCAACCTATTTGGCAGCCACAGTTTTCAATCTTTTTCCCTTCCCTGACATTTTACACCCTCTTCACACTGCGCTACTAACTGGACATTTGCATCTCCCCTATACTGCCTCACTCAACATATGGAGCCTACTACCCCCTTTAAACAACCACAAATCACCTCCATACCGTAAGCGCACTCAATAAATAATCCACCATGCTGGGAATAATAAGATGTCACTTTTATTAGTCACAATCATTTGCCTTGGAATAGAATTACATAGAGAGGTGGCTGGACCCAACATGGACCCCATCACATTTAACATACCCCAGTCTGTAATGGGCATCATGGGCTGGATGCTTATTGATCCCCTCCTGACTCCAGCCTCCAAACAACCTCCATGGACCTTTGAATGCTCGGTGGCCCCTAAAATTCCTATAGCTGCCGTAATATTAAACGGCTTCCCTTCAAGTAATACCCCAGTTCCAATACCTTCTAAAACTAGGGCCATGCTCTTGCGGTAGGCACTCTGGCTTCACTACCTCAGGAGGCTAATCCTACTATTACTCTTAATATCCAGCAATGTGCTCCCACACACAGGCCTCCCCCCCATGCAAGACACAACCAAAGCATGGGACAACTTAAGATTGCCTCGCTCAATATTGGGAGCCTTTTACTCAAGTTCTCATTGTTCAAGGTTTGGGTGGCAATGATCAAACCCAACATCACTGCTCTCACCAAGACCTGGCTCTCCGCTAACATTCCCAATTCTGCTGTTTCCCTATATGGCTACACCTCTTTCCATCAGAACCGTTTGTCCAAGCGTGGAGGTGGCTGCATGATCTACCTCAGGAGAGACATCAAAGGTCATGCCCTGCCTAGCAGCCTGCAATCTAAGGAAGTCCAAATCATGAATCTTAAGCTCACCATCACACAGCAAAACAAAGTTCTCCTGCTATTCACAGTTTATATACCCCCTGGCCTGCACAAAGCTGGGCTGGAACACTTCATCACAAACCAACAGCAGCTGGGGTATAAATGGGAACGTGTAATTGTTGGTGACTTCAACACCAATTGGTAATCCCAAGATGAGGCACCAACCAGAGACCAAATATCTGGACTCTACCTCACACAGATGGTTATGCAAGCCACTAGACAAAACTATAGGACAGGCACCAGCACCCTTTGAGACTGGCTCCTCTCATCCTACCCAGACCATATCACTGATGTCTCTGTCTCACTGGACTCCTTCAGTGATCATTCTCCAGTAGTATGTACTTGGACAAATATATTCTCCAAATGCCCCCATCAGGTCTCCAGAAAGCACACCCTAAGGCCTGGGTTATTGCCCACCTTCCAGCAGTACCTGAAACAAGCCAACTGGTCACCGCTGGATGGTGCAAAAGATGGGAACCAAGCCCCAGAATACTTCCTAGGGATCTTTAACATGGCCTGTGACATTTTTGTACCTGTCTGGACCAAAAAAGTGAGAGGGACTGCTAACCTGTGGCTCTCAAACCCCCTGTTTGAGCTCATCCGTTTAAGGGATAATCTATGGCACAAGGCCAGGGCCACTCGAATGCTGGCTAACCTCTCTGCCTACAGGCAGCCAGAAACAAATGCTCTTACAGTCAGCTAAAGCCTCCTACTACACTGAGCTTCTAAACAAAAGCTGGGGAGCAGGAAGGGAATTCTGGAACTCTATGAAATCGCTTACTGATAGAGCTTCAAGGGCCCCTCCTGACCTGATTATAACTGCATCTGGGACACTCCAGGAACCCTATGACATCACCAAGGCTTTTAATGCAACATTCCCTGACCTATCAGCAGTACTACCGAGTGCATACCTTACACCCCCCTCAACCAGGTCAGCCTCCTTCCCTGCATACTCCTCCATCTGATAATATTGGAATACCACCATTCTATTTCAAGCAAGCTACTAGGTCTGACACTATAATGCATGTCAAGCGGGTCCTTGGGAAGACTAGAATGGGGAGTGACCAAATTGACATGAAGTTAGTAGCTCTCACCTTAAATGAACTAGCTGGTCCTTTGACAAAAGTGGTCAATGCCTCACTTAGGTCAGGCATGTTTCCAGACAGATGGAAGGCAGCAGTGGTCACCCCTGTTTTTAAAACTGGTGACAGGGCTAACACCTCCAACTACAGACCCATCTCCGTCCCCCCCCTTTTAAGACCCTGGAATGGACAGCCTATGATTGACTCACTGAGTACCTGGAGAAGTACTGCCTGCTCTGCACTCAACAGCATTGCTTCTGCAAAAAGCACTCTACACTCACCGCCCTAGTTAGGTACACATCCCTTCTCTACGATTCATTGGATAGAGGAATGGCAGTGGGATCTATCTTCATAGACCTCACTAAGGCGTTTGACTCCATCAACCACCAGTATCTTCTAAACTGCTTGCTGGCTGTTGGCCTATCCACAGACACTGTTGCCTGGTTTAACAGCTATCTCACCCACAGAACACAATGTGTTAATATCAGTGGCAGCCACTCCAAACCTAGGGAGGTGAATATTGGAGTCCCACAAGGGCTCATCTTAGGACCGCTCCTCTTCAGCATCTTCATAAATACACTCCCATCCAGCTGCCTGGCACAGGTCTATGTGATAACGGCAAATGCCTAAAGGCGCTCACCGTTATTGTACAGTCAGAGTGCAGAAAACATTTTCGGCACTCTGTCAACACTGGCGCAGGACAACGGTGCCAGAACGATTTTTAATACTTTCTGTGGGGCAGCACCCCCCACACACACACACACATACCCTAGCCGGGCCTTGGCCCCACTGCCCATCTACTTAAGGATTCTCAACTCCAGGGGGTGCATGTCGGAGGGGTGAAAGCATTAAAAAAAAAGGTTTGGGCTGGGTGCAATAAAATCGCACCAGCGCCAGGACCTGAACCTGGTACCTCACCCACCCCAACCACTAGCCAACCCCCGACACTACGGTGCAGCTCAGGCATTGACCACAGCACCACCCCCTACAGCTCCTCTGCCCCCTCCCATCCCACGCTAACCCTGCTCGCTCCCCCCGTGCACGCGTACACATAGCGACATCCTGTTGCTCAGTTTGCCCACCCCCTCATTCGGTCACCCTACCCTCCCATTGCCATGAGGGATTGTGCCGGGAGGGAGTCGCTGTTACGGACGGTGCCCTTCCTCATGCGCCTACCTCACAGGATAGCACCCCGCACACACTGTGCTCTATGCAAATAACGCTGTCATCTCTATCTCTGGTAAAGAACCATCTGCTATCACCACACAGCTGCAAGATAGCTTCCTTCTACTGGAATCATGGTTCTCCCAGAACAGACTTCTACTCAACCTAAGGAAGTCCAAAAGCATGCTCTTTACTGTAGCCCAGAGCAAGAAGAGATTTGGCCCACTGCTGATGGGCAGCTGTGTGATTTACATGCACTTATTAAATTTAATGAAAAAGTATACTTGCGGTGCCTTTGCTGTTTCACCCTCACCTGATCCATACATACTCACTTTATAGTGAAAGAGGTTGGCTCCCACTTCACCTTAAGGTGCAGTACCAGACCTGCTTGCTGGTAAAAAAATCATTACTAGGGCTCATGCCTGAGTCTACCTGCAGCCTCTTAAAAGTTGCGCAACCCACAAAAAACACTAAGAGTGTGACCAAAGGGGACCTTCAGGTGCCTTTTAAGTGCACCAGGCTAGCTCAGAAATCTCTGTCCTACTGAGAACCCAGGTGGTTCAATGAACTACCTATCACTCTCATCGAAAGCACCAAACTTAGTTACTTCAGACAAGGGCTACGCTTTTACCTAATGCGTAACATGACCTGTGATTGCTGTCCCTAACACATGACCTCAGTATTCCCCTCCCTCCTCACAGCTCCCACTGACCTCAGCCTAAGGCTACCCTCTCCCCTCTTTCCTCCCCTTCCCCTCCATCCTACCCCATTCCCCACCCTCACCTCACTCCTATTCCCGGGCCCTCCCACATCCTGCCCTCCTTGACTGCATTGCCTCACACACACCCCACCTTCCATGGCTCTGCTTACTTTTGGCCCTCACATACCTTTATCCTCCTTCCTCCCCCTTGCTATCTAAGGACTACCCCTACTTATCTCATCTCACCCCTTAGGACTCCATGGGCTCTCACTCAATCCCTTTTTTCCCTACCCCTCCTCCCACCCCCTAAACTATAACTAGCTCCCTGCTGACCCACGAAACAAAGCATCCTTTGGTAGCTAAGCCTGCTCCATTACTATCTAGAAACTTGTTTTGCCTCCAGTTGTTTCATGTAACCACTTAAACACTGTGCCGCACCTTAGTACAGTTGTCATCTTCTCCTTAGCACTTATTGTTACAAAATCACTTGTGTACCTAATGTCTACCTATTTTACATTATACCCTTGTATAAAATTGTAACCAATGCAACTTCTACCTCTTGTGTAACCTGACTTGTATGTGATGCCATATATGAAGCTACCTGTATTTTATGTCCTGTTCTGTCTACTCTGACTTGGAACCTTTGAAAACGAGCCTATCTTGGCTCAAAGGTATTAATCTGAATATTAAATAAATAAATTAGTGCAGAGCTAATTAATGCCTCTACAAAACTGGTATTACGGCTACAGCTCTACTTATCCTCCTATCACCTGTCCCTGTGTAAATAACTCCTCCTGGTAGTCTTGTGGTTTCCCCAACCCCCATGATCACAGGTCTGAAGTGTTATGAATGAGTCCCTGGCAGTTTAGTGTTCCCGCACCCCCAATTGCCAGTCACTTGTGTTTGGAATGAGTCCCTGACAGTCTAATGTTCCCCCACCCCAAATCACAAAACCAGTGTGCAATGTATCCCCATTGGTCTCATTGTTCACCCACTCCCCAAATCTCCAAACCCCAGTGGGCAATGTACACCCACTGTAGCCTTATAGTTCCCTGGATAGTTGGTCTGTGCCAATTAAAATTTTTCCTGACAGTCTAGTAGTCCCCTACCTCCAACTGACAGTCCCAAGTGTGCATTACTGTCCCACTGGTAGTCCAGCATCCTCCCCAATTGCAATGCCTACCCTCTCCCAGCAATAACTACTGGTACCCTCCCACTACTCACCACCACCTCTAGCCACCATCTGCTGCACACAGCCAATGCACAGTTAATTAAATACAAAGGAACAGCACCTACATTTGTGAATTATGCCTGTGCTTCACATGGGAATGTGTGTATGACTGCATTTTCATAGTTGCAATTTTGTGGTTTCAAAACACAGTTTGTGACTCATTGCAGTTTAAAACTGAGCATGGGATTCCTAATCTGATTTCACTTGGAAACCTGTGTCAGTATGAACAACAACAACATTTTATGCAGACTCTGCCAACATTTTTTGGGAAAACTGTCAGCTAAATGTAAACTCTGTAGTGTAGCATAGTGTAGTACTAGTGTCTCCTTCATTTAGTCACCATTAATGACTGGGAGGTGCAATGTGCTTGATTGAAAGCAGGGGAAGATTTCTTGTCAGTTGTATAGGGCTGTTTCCTACTTCAGCATGTAACACATGGGACAAGAGGTGATGTACGTGGGTCTTTATCTGCTTATAAGTGGTACAGATGACAACATTAGAGCAATAAGAGTTGGGGAGCCAATTGGTAAAAGTTACCATATAAATTAACTGAATCTGAGGTGATGGGGAAAGATCATTCATCAAAAAGAAGATCAGGATGCTAAACTTTAGGGGAGTTAAGTCTGATAAGCTTAGTGGGATGGTTGTGGCTATACTGGCAAAATATGTAAAGTGCTTAAGTCAATCATAAAAAGATGTGGGGGGTTCAGCACATTGAAGAGAATAAGCTATTCTTTTGCACACAACATGGCTTCACAAAAGGTAGATTGATGGCTTCAGCTGTATTTTTTTGCCCCTGTTGGGCAACAGTTCTATGTAATAACGGTGATCGCAGAATAGCTATTGCCATTAGGGTGAGTGTACATCACCAAAAATTAATTTCAGTGATGCACACTCACGGCGAATGGCAAGAGGGCTCCTGAGATCTATGGGTTTCCTGAACCCGGCACCCTCCACCTCCCAATCGACCACCATCCCCACAACGCTAGCAGATCAGCTCAGCAGCTGCCCACCACACACCCTCCCACATACCTTCCCTTCCCTTCCTCTCCCCCGCCTGCATCTGCACACATGTATATGTGCGTATGCTTCCCATTGCCCTACCTCACCCACCCAGGTATCTGATCACTAACCTGCCAGGTAGCCTTGAACACAGGCACCATAATTGAGTCGCAGTTTTTGTAAGCACTCAATTACAGTCGTTGTGTTCACTTGATACCTTGGGCAACTTTGTTTATTGCTGCTGTTCGTGGTACCACACTAATGCTTTGCTATTGCCACAGTACCATCAGTGTGGGTATACTGTAGAGGATGCTTCCTGGTGATATTCCACTGCTCCCCCCTTTAACTATGAGTCCAGCATCTCCTGGCTCTGGAGACATGATGGCTGATTTAATATTTACTTAATGGAATAGAAGGGGCTTTGACTCACCATTTAAAAAAAAGCAGGTTCTAAATCATTTAAAGAAGTTGCATACTAAAGTTGCTTTCCTCCAGGAAATCAAGCTTTCTCATACTGAAGCCTGCAAGTTAAAGAGGGAATGGGTGGGATTCAAAGTGCCCAGTACCTATACATGTGCAAAGTGAGGGATGTCTGTCCTACTTCATAAAAGCTTGGGGTGACAGCATGAATCTTCCCTAGTTGACAAGGAGGGTTGGTGGGTCATGGTGAGATTCTCCACCCCTGAGGGCCCTATACTACTGGGCAATATCTATGCACCAAACTTAGATGATCCCCTTTTCTTCCCCCACCTTGCAGATGCTGTGGCCTCATATAGCAACTCCCACATCCCCATGCTTGTAGATGGTGTCTTTAACCTTACCCTGGAACCACAGCTGAACTGCTTGTCTGGATTGTCAGATCCTCATCCTAGAGCCACCCTCAACCTTGGCCATCCTATTAAGGAACACTCCCTTACTGACATATGGCATACCACCAATCCCACAGCCTGATATTAAATGTGCTTTTCTGCCATGCATAATACTTTCAACTGCATTGACTTCTGGCTAACTAATCATCTCATCACCCCCAGTTTATGACATGACGATCCACCCTATGGTCATCTCTGACCATGCCCCAGTCTCTATGCAGGTCAGCTGGACTCCTTCCTCTCCAAGAACCACCACTTGGCATTGAGACCCTCTCCTTCTATGGGGATCCACACTTCTCCCTATTTCAGGAGTTTCTGGAACAGAACGATAATAATGTGGTCACAGACAAGGCACTCTGGAAATTGCATAAAGCTTATCTCAGGAATAGAATTATTCATTTTGCAGCCCACAGGTTCAAAGCCAGAGAGCAAGAGGCTCAATGGTTAGAGTTGACCCTCCAGGCCTTAGAAAGGAGACAGAAAGCTAACCCCCCCTGACTGAACTGTCTGAGATGCTGGACGTCAGGTCCAAGCTCAACACATACAGTACAAGTCGCATTAAAATGTTCAACCAATGAGTTGGTTTAGCATTGTTTTTTACAGCTGGTAATGCATTGGCAACTCATATTGTATTGTTTTTCAATGCTTAACCAGCTCAAGAGCAATGTTTATAAAATGCTTTTGCAAATCATGTGGAATCATCAGCAGTCTAGTCACAATGCTATGCAAACCTGAGTCTTAACTTTTAAGAAACAGTTTGTGCGTGGCTTTGTACTGGATCCAGTAACACATATGCAACTCAGTCAGAAATGCTAAAACAACTCATTGGAGGAACAGTTTAATGTGACTTGTACTGTATTATGCCAAGAAAGTTGAACTTGCCCTCTTTCGGACCCGCCACACATATTGGGAAGGGTTACAGAAGATCCACAAGATCCTCTGTTACTGCCTCCACAATCTCCAAGCTGAGAGACATATTCCCAGACTAAATAACCCTCAAGGGCATGTATGCAGATCCCAGAAAAACATTGTGAATATCATGAGACAATTTTATGTTAACATTTACAAATTCACTTCTTCTCTCCTAGTCTCTCGTACCCCCAACTTTATCACCTCCATCAAGTTCTCCCAGCTCGCACCCCACCAGATCCAAGATTTGGAACACTCTATACGTGTGCACTCTTGTCTGTTTATAGTTTCTGACTGCACAATACTTGTGCACTTTCGCCTGTACCAAAGCAACTAGCCTTACTTGTTTGTTAGCTAATGAGTGACAGTTCCTTGTATTTGATTGTCCACTGTTAGGCTTATGTTAGCCTTCATTTCATGTACAAGCTGTAACTATTGTTTTTCCTATCTTGTATCCTGCATCTCACATGTTTTGTTTTATATCACATGTTTTGTTCTATTACATAAACGTATTTATTATATGTACCCATACCCCCTGCCCTGGGTCGCACCTGGAAATGAGCTTTGGCTCAGTGTGCCTTTCCCGGTTATCAACTTTCAAACAAATAAAAGAAATAAAGGTATCACCATTCAGGGAACAGAATACATCTCCCTCTTATATGCAGACAATCTCCTCATCCTATTATCAGATGCTCCAGTGGCCATTGTCTCATTGTGAGACCTCCTTACCACCTTTTTTGGCCATGTCTGGCCATAAAATAAACCACAATGAATCAGAGGTTTTATCCCAGAACAAATTATGCTCAGCTTCCCTTTTCCAAACCTCCCCCTGGAAGTGGGCTGCTAGCATTATTACATACCTTGTCATCCACATCACCCCATCCCTCACTCACATTTATGGAGCAAACTTTTCACCCCTGCTTACCACCCTGAATTCTGATATTGACAGATGATGTGCCCTGCATCTCTCTCTCTCTCACACAGACAAAATCAAAGCCTTCAAGATGATGTTGGCTCCCAGGGCCTTCCACATTCTAGCTCACCTACCTATCCACATCCCTAACTGCTGGTTTGACCACCTAAATAAAATGATAGGTCATTTCTTATGGGAAGACAAATCCTCATGCCTCAGCTGAACCAAACTACAAAACCACTGATCTAATGGCAGATGAGGGCTTCTGAATTTTTCCCATTACTACATGGCCTTTGTGATAGCACAGGTCACAAAATGGTTTCTGTTGAAGAATACCACTCTCCCCTCAGTGGGTTACCCTGGAAGATTGGGTGGTAGGTGCCCCATCCCCTTGCTACATCTTGTAAAGCAAGGCCCCAAAAGGAACCACCCAATACTCCATTATTAATTTATCAATACATTACTGGTGCAAAATGATGAAGATGCTAAACCTTTCCTGCCCTCCTCAGCTTAGACCACTCTCTGGCATAATCCACTAATTAGAATGGCTCACTGGCCTCTCAACTGGCCCTCCTGGATATGAACAGGGCTCCACACCATTCAGGATTTATGCATGCTGAGTAGTTCCTGGCTCAAATCATTTGCAGACATAAGCTCACACTTCCAGGTACCTCGATCAGACTTATGGCACTTTCTGCAAATTTGATCAGTGGTTGCTCCTCTCCTACATCCCCAATTTGAAGGGCCCCCCAGTCATTTTCAGAATGCTATAGTTAGTTGGCTAAGAATGTCTAAAGGTAGAGCTGGAGCTATTTACAAATGCCTGAGGGACTCCGGTCCTTCCTTCATTGGGGTCTGCAAGGCCAAGTGGGAAACCGAGTTAAATATTTCAGTAACTGTTGAGGAGTGGGAGAAATGCTGGATCCGGGTGCATCTGGCCTACAGGGACATCAAAGCCCAACTCGTTCAGCAGAAAATCCTACACTACTGGTACAGAACACCACTTTACTTGTCTCAGAAAGGACTGGTCCTAGCAGGGGTCTGCTGAAGATGTTCATTGCATCCTGGGTCCCTTGCTCATATCATATGGGAGTGCCCTGCTATTCGTCCCCTTTGGTACAAGATCCTTGCCTACTGCTGAAAAGTTCTTTCTCAGTCCCTTCCCTTGGATGCCCCATTTGTCCTTTGGGGTATTTCTCCCTGCAAGGCTCAGGTCTCCCGGCAGCTACTCTCTGGGGCATAGCAGCCATGATTGCAGTCAAACACCTCCTACTCTGTAGATGGGGATCTACAGATGTCCCTGTGTTTCATGAGTGGTTACAATCTATTAGCTACATAATATTCCTAGAGTAGCTATTCCATCTAGCCCTCAATAAATTACACCTATATGACAGGGTCTGGGCCCCATTTCTCAGAGTCAGATCAACTACCACCTAATGGTCTTTAATTTCTATACTACCACTCAAAGGTCTTTAATTTCTATCAGTGGTTATATTTTCCATTACAGTGTTGGAATGTTATATGGTACCTTGTTATTTATATGGAACCATCTACTGTTCATTAATATTCTACGCAACTGTGCTTAGTATGGTTATGTTGTTCTGTATGTCTTGTTCCCTATTGGAACATTTTCAGTAAAGCATTTAACCTTAACTAAAATCTTACTCTTCCCATACTTTATGTAGGTGATTGCTTATCATCTTTCATTACCATCTTATGATGTTTTCACAGGTGAAACCTGTGAAAGCAATGAAGAACTGGTACTGCTGAAGGGGAAACTTAAATGTTCACAATACAAGTTAAGGCATAAGATGTGTGTTCATAAGATGAATGTTTATGGGTATTACACTTATATAGATGCTAATGTGATAATGACATAAGAACAACATAATTTCTTAACTGCTGAACTCCAAGTTTTTATTTTAAAAAAAGTTAAGTTTCTAGCCCCAACAGTCCCAAAGTTAGATCTTTCAAAAGATAACGTCTTTTAAATAAGATAATGTTGGAACCGTTAGTGCTAGAGACATAATTTTTTAAATGAAATCTTGGAGTCAGCTAAGTAGATATATTGATAGTACTGCAGTGACCATATATCGATATAGAAAAACATAATATGTTACATACCAATATAAAAAAACAAAGTGGTTCACTACATTTTTAAAGTCCTGTTATTTCTAACATAGAGGATAATGGATGGGCAACATGTTGTTCAATTCGAGAGGTTGTTATGACAACCATGTAAACCTCGAGAGCTTTTCGGTTGCCATAATAACCTCAAGAAGTGAACAACATTTTGTTGTTCACTGTTGCCCAGCCATTATCTTGTACAGTGTATGGGGCAATAGTAAAAGCAAGACCAACTTTTAGACACTAAAATCAACTCTGCGCCATGATTTTCTGACTTCGACACGCACCCCTGCATCCGACAACAAGCTTAACTCTGTCCCAAACTCTGCCCCTCACATAAACATTTTTTTTTTAAATAAAACACGATCCCTCACTCTAGCATAACCATTTTGTAACAAATAAATTGTGACAGCTGTCCTTACTTTGAGGAATTTGCTCCGCGCGGCTCTGATTTGATGCCAGCATTTATGGAGACAGCTGTTTCCCTGAGTCCAGTGCATTAAGTTAAGCGCATGCGCAATGATGACCACTGCCTTTGTACCATCAATGTGACGTACTCAGGATGGTGCAACATCCTGTGTTTCCATCGATTTTCATACATAACAGCCCTCTCCCATACACTATAAAATAACATCAAAATGTATCCATGTAGTAAGACAGTAGAACTATATTATTAAGATCAATACACATTGAACAAACTACAAACTTTCATTAAAAAAACAACTTAAGTTTCTATGATTAATAGATCAAATATTACAGCTATTAAATATAAATTCAAGCATTATGAAATATCATAAAACATTATTTCTGGAAATGGTCAGAAGATACTAGTGGCTGTTCTGAATCATTCTTTTCTAGTTCTGTTGCTGCCACTGCACACCCCAGATGACTGTCACTCCTCCTGATGTCACTGTCACTGTCATTGAAAGTCATTAAAAAATATTTATAATAACTGGGGGGTGTTTTTTTCTCACACAAGAAGCTGGTTATTATTCATCATTATAACCTATGGGTTATAACAGCTGACATGCTCCAGCTTCATTTTAACCCTGCTCACGCTCGCTTCTCACATGGATCTCACAACTGCCATCATTCAGCAGTGAAAGAATAGTTTGGGAGTACTGGTCTCTAACCAGAAAAACACCCATACAAGTGAAAAGCCACAAAACAAATATGTAGCCCTCACTAACCTTTGGCAGCTATTACAGGCAGTTTTCAAGATCACAGGGGCATTCAAGACAACAGCTCTGAACGCTGACCTCTCCGCCTAATTTGCATATCACCATGACAACAATGACACAGACCTTAAAAACATTTTCTTAATATGATCTGAAAACATTTATCCTAAAAGCTGTTAAACATGTTTGCTGATATTTAGTAGTATTCCAATCTAGGACTTAATGGCCTTCTGTTGATTTCACTAGCTGCTATTTTCAGTGTAGGAATAAAGCCATTGCTGTTCTGTGCTTCTGTCAGCCTGGAAATTGATTTATTTATTTTATTTATCAGCTTTTGGTAACTGGGTAAGTGAACTAGGCAACAAGCCTGCCTATTTTCAGGCACGGCCCGGGAGAGTACAAAGTGAAACAATACAATAATAGCAGACAAAGTAACAACACTGTAGTTTCAAACAGTAAAAGTACAGCAAATTCCACAACTTAGGCAAGTAGGAACATACCTGTCATGCCAACAATAACACAGTAATTAGAATGCAAACAGAGATAAAATTAAAGAATAAATGCACAATTGTGGTTAGATGCAGTAATAGCACAAATGCATTGGAACAAACCTAGAATCCTGGCTAGGAGAGAAAAGGTTAAAGACAGTCCAAAAATAGACAAATTATAACTTTAGAACATTATCCAGAGGTAGCATAAATACAACTGGGGGCAATACAGTGGTCACAAGCAATCGCAATTACCAAGAGAATAGAGGTGAGAAAACAATGAACACTTAAACACAAGGTGAGATGAATTGTTCTTAATATGATGGGGAGTGGGTTCCAAAACCTAGGAGCAAAATAGGCAAATGCTTGTTCATCCATTTTAGAAGAGCAGTGCTGAACAGTGAGCATTGGGAAGGCGGAAGATCTAAGGGTTCGGGGGTGAGAGACCAGAGTAAACCTTTTACCCAGAGTGGCCGGCCTAGGGGTTCTGGTAAGGGAGTCAATAAAACACCCTAGTGCATAAGAATGGAGGGCAGAGGGAGACAGCCAGTGTAAGGCATTATAGAGGAGGCAATGGTGAGTTAGGAGAGGAGCCGATAAAGCAAATCTGCAGATATTGTTATAGGAGGTGTCCCACTTGTGGAGAGCTCTGGTGTTGGCATAAGAAAAAACAGGGAGGGCATATAGGAGTTGAAGAAGTAATACATCACGTGCTACAGAGATCCTAGCAGCCAGGGTGAGTGAGTGGCATACTCTGTAGGCTGCACCAATGTTAGCATTAACAGAGCGGCAAACTTCATTGATATGAGCACCAAAATCAAGTACCGGGTCAAGCGTAACCCCGAGGTATTTGAAGGTAGGGGAGTTAGAGACTCCAGAGCCATCACAGCAGTGGACCAAAAGCTTGGGGGACTCTATAGGCACCTTTTTAGCTGATCCGAATAGCATGGCCTGGGTCTTAGTTACATTTAGAATTTGGTGGTTCGGGGAAAACCAGGATTGAAGGGCCTGAAAGTCCAAGGAAAGGTTGTGATTTATATCCACCAAAGACTTGGAGGCAGAGTAAAGCACAAGGTCATCTGCATACAGGAGTATCTTGCTATGAGGTGAAGGAACAGGGATGTAATTGAGGAAAAGAGAAAAGAGTAAGGGACCAAGGATAGATCCCTGCAGGACTCCACAGGTGATAGGGGCAGCAGAGGAGAGAACCTTACGGAATGAGACCACCTGGGAGTGATTATTAAGGTAGCTAGGAATCCAGGACAGGGTACAGTTAGAGGCACCAAGAGCCTGGAACTTAGCCAGTAATAGTGGGTGATGAACCATATCAAACGCTTTAGAGAAGTCAATAAACTCAGCTCCAGTGAGTAGGCCATTGTCCATATTACATTTGACATCACTTGTAAACTGGGTTAGGGCAGTCGTTGAGCTGTGTCCTGCCCTAAAACCATGTTGGACAGGGGATTGAAGATTACATTTGAGAAGGTAGTCAGAGACCTGTCGATGGACAAGTTTCTCAAGCAGCTTACTGAGCGTAGGGAGGAGTGATATAGGACAATAGTTAGACAGCATCTTGGTATCACCTTTCTTAAACACAGGTGTAATTTTCACCATTTTCCAGGCTGAGGGGACAGAGGCAAAACAGATAGAGAGGTTAAAGAGCCTAGTAATATGCGCCACTAACCAAGCTGCAAACTGTTTGAGAATCCATGGGTGGATTCCATCAGGTCCAGCAGAACCACTGACAGGGATCGATCTTAATAATCTAAGGACATCCTGACGCAAGACAGGAGTTAGCTCCAAGGGAGGGGGAGCAGTGGCCAGTGGGGAAGAGGCAGTCAAGTCAGAGTGTAACGTGGCAGGTGAGGGGGGAGGGAAGAGTGGAAAAGAGGGTGTTGAAGGCATTAGCAATGGTGAGGGGGTGATTGCAATGAGTATTATTGATATACATATCATTAGGGGTCAGAGCCCAATTGTTCCCCAGAATTTCCTTAATTTGCACCCAGTACCATTTAGAGTTGGAGGTGGAGGAACTGAAGAGGTTCCTGTAGTATGTACTCTTGGCAAGATGAATCTCCTTTTTACAAGTATTCCGTAAAACCCTATAGGCATCAAAGTCAAATAACTGAGCGGATGACTTCCACATTGACCAGAGATTATCCCTTTGCTTCAGGAGCTGGAGCAGGGGACGTTTGAGCCATTTAGTGATTTTCCCCTTTACCCTTCACGTGGTGACTGGGATGTGCCAGTCCTGTAAAGAGAGTAGGGTAGCGTTGAAATAGTCAGTAGCAACATTGATGTCGCAGGTATTGTAAAGGGGAGACCAGTCAATCAGATTTAAGTCATGAAGGAATGCACCCGCATTCAGTTTAGAGAGGTTGGAAAAGGTTAGGACTTTCGAGGGGAAGGAGGGAGGGGAAGGGAGGTGTCCCAAACACAGTAGATCAGACAATGGTCACTTATGGAGTCAGGTAGCATGCCAGCAGAGGGGAAGAACTCTTTCTTATTTGTGAGGATCCAGTCTAATAGCGTGCTGCAGGCACCATGACGAGAGATCCTCGTGGGGTCCTGAATGAGCTGAGTAAAATTGGCCTTGCTAGTCAGGGAGGCTAGCAGGGAAGAGCTAGGCCCAGCCCAGTCCAGATTAAAATCGCCCAGGCAGATTATGTTGTTTTTCCCGGTCACGGATAACTCATAGTCTATAAGTTCTTCCAGACCTTGCCTAGGGTTTCTGGGAGGTATATAAATGCGAAAAATGTGAAGTTTCTTGACATCCCCCAACAGCAGCAGTTAGTGGAGAACCTTACAGTTAGCAAGACAAGGAGTCTGCATAACAGAAACATTCAGATGAGCCTTGTAGTAAAGAACCAAGCCCCCACCTCTTTTGGTACTGGCATGATCTGTCCGAAGCAAGTTATATCCCTGTAAGGAGCACTGTGAGTCCACAATCGAAGGTTTAAGCCAGGTTTCGGACACGGCAAGTATATCTGGATTATTTGCATGCACCCACAACACAAGTTCAGGGTGGTTAGCCATGAGGCTCCTAATGTTAAGCTGCGCAAAGGTGAGACCCGAGGACTGAGGCAAGACGTACACAGGTTGAGACTGAGTGGGATTCGAAGCAATAGCAGAACCTGGGTCTGCCTCTATATCACCAGCAAGGGAGAGGGAGAGGGAGATAACCCATATAGAGGCAATAGCAAAAGCGGTGGAGGCATGCCCTTTTGATATGGAGAACTTCCATAGGATATATCTAGTTAGTAGTACAAGCTGCTTGTTAAACAGCACAGGTATAGGAAGAGGATTAGGGGAAGGGTCAGACAGAAGGTTGGAGAAGTAGAACAAGTCCAGTGAGTACACACCCCTAGGCAAGGAAGACACAGTAGAAGTGGTAAATACAGAGAGAAAAAGCAACATGCAAGCTAAAGAGAGGAGGTTAAGAAATGTCCTAATATCCATGATGGGGTAGCACAGACAGAGGCCAATGAGGGGTAAGAAAGGACATGAGGAAGAGAGAAATTAAGAGGGAAAAAAACAAAGGAAATAACACAGAAAAGCCCACATTAAGAGAGGGGGGGATTGCAGAAGATAATGGGCAACCCCTAGTGGCCACCTGGTATAACTTGCAGATGACAAACGAGACAGACTTAAGACCACGAAACGACTGACCTACTCCTGTGAGAGCATATGCTATATAGCTAAAAGCTGGCTAAGGGTGGGAGGGTATTGTAGGGTAGGAGCAGTCATGAAGCGACTGCGGGGATGAGACAACACCACAGGACAAATCAATCTTCCCACGTTATCTGGCAATTTTAAAAACTTACAAAAGCAGAAAAATACACGTTTCAAGAGTATACCATGCTTTATTCCCTTTCTTAATCATACTGTCATGTTGTAATGACTTAAAAACAGACTCAAGACTTCTGTGAAACTCAGTATTTATTTAAGAAAATCTAGTTAGAGGAAAAAATGTCCCTTAGGAATTGTATGAAACAACACATGAGGGGAGTGCAAAACTTGAATTTAATGCACACTGTCAGTGTGGGATGCTTTAATAACCCCCTCGGTCTTCACCCTGAGGGTGCATGTAGCATCCCACACCTCGAATGTGCATTAAATTCTAGTTATGCACTCCCCCCATGAATTATCCTATATATTTAACACATACTGGCAGCAGTTGTATACAATCACCTTCACTGATTTAGAAAGAAAGTTTACCTACAGTGCTGTTTGTATCTATCTTTGCATGTCTTCCATTTCTCCCTTACAGGACAAAAATCTGTAGCACTGATAAGTACAAAATGTGTGTGAGACAGTGACAGTAGAGCATGGTGAGTGGGATGGAACTGATGTCGGAAGAAATTATGCCACTGTTTCACACAAGCCTATTCGCTGCAGCAGGTCCACACCTGTTGTGAGTATGACACTAATAATATTACTTTGAGTCTTCTGTTTTTTTCATTTATGCCATCATTGTGCCAATTACAGTTAAATTGTCCCTATGACTTGATAATTTCCATCATAATTCTGTTGCTGCCACGACACGACCCAGACCACTGTTACTCTTCCTGTTGTAAATTGACCCTATGTTCAATTCAGTTTTATTTTTACCAGGAAAGGACACCATTGAAAAGGCTCATTTAAAAGGTGGTCCTGGGAGGATGCAACATAATGGATGATACAAAACAACATTTCATACAACGACAATACATTTTAACAATACATTAACAAAACAGGAATAATTGTACTTCTGGAAAAAGCTAGCATCCTGATTCTAGTATTCACAACGAGGAAACAATACAGGATGATTATACATTTGATAAGACTAACATCAAAGTTCTTTATTCACAGTAAGGGAACAATGCAGTTAGGATATGATAGTCTCCCCAGATTCGGGAGGGCAGTTTGTGAAAAACAAGATGGAGGGTGGGGAAAAGGTGCTCAGAAGGGATTTGGAACCTGGGTGAGGAAGTGGCATTCAGGAGGATTACAGGTATAGGGAAAATCAAGAAGGAGCAGGATAGGTATGATAAGAATAGATTATTAGGGCTGTGAATGAACAGGGCATGTACAATTAGGAAAGTCTGCAAGGGTTGAGCAAGTCAATGAGTAAATAGCAAGGCTATGTGGTGCCTCTTCTCATTTCCTTCATAATTCTGTTGTTGCCACGGCATGCTCCTGAGCGTTGTCACTCTTTCTGTTGTAAACTGTTCCTATGTGACACCTTTTCACATTGCTGTCATAATTCCATTGCTGATATTTGATGCCCCAGACCACTGTCACTCTTTCTGTTCTAAACTGTCCCTATGTGATGCCTCTTCTCATTTTGTCATCATACTTCTGTTGATGCCACCACATGCCCCAGACCACTGCACTGCTACTCTGTCTGTTGTGTCTGTCACTGAAAAGATATAATACATACGGGCAGTTAGATGCCCTTCACTGATTTTGAAAGAACATTACATACAGGCAGTATTGCTTGTATCTATCAATGCATGTCATCAATTCCACCCTTAAAGAACAAACATATATTGCAATGACAACACCAATATTACACCTGTGTGAGACCGTACCAGTGGGGTAGGGTGAGTAGGATGGAACAGATGTTGGTAAAAACAATGTCACTGGTTCACATCAGCCTTTTCAGTGCAGCAGATCCAGACCTGTTGTGTAACATTAGTCTTGTGTTGCCCTATTCATTGCACTACTAATTATTACTCTGTATTAGACTTTTGGTTCTGGTTATGGTTTTGGTTCTGATCTGCCCGACCTGATCCAGCCATACCTCTCAACTGCTTTGAATTTTGCATAGCGCTATGATTTTTACATTCAAATTCACCTTTGCTCCACAAGTGTTAACAATGTTTTTAACAAGAGCTATTTCTGGTCACACAAACTATTACATCATTGAACTAACCTGACAGAAACATTTCTTAACACTAAATATATAGCACCCACTATTTGAAGACATACCATTCTTTAAAATAAGAAAATGCTCTACATTCTGGCCATTTGCTCTGATTTTTGAAGGTCAGTGCTATGAATTTTAATGCTGAGAGGTTGAGAGGTAAGGATTCAGCCCAAACTGGCAGAACCTGAAAAGCCGACCCACAAACCCCTAAACAGAACACCACCTTAGGGAGGCTTAATCCATTCCCATATATTTGAGCATGCTGAATGGGATATTGTAATTTACTAAATCTAATGCTTTTGTGAGATCCACGAATAATGCTCCAAGGAGTAGACAGAGTCAAGTTTTTATGACTTGCAGTAGTGCTGTGACCATGGAGGGCTATGGTTGGAAATCTGGCATGGAAAGCTTATAGGATTGTGCTGATAGTATGAACTAGTATTTGTTTATTGACATGTTTTTCTAAGACTTTGTAGATAGTACTGTAAATGGGTTGAACATTTGCCACTAGGAGGTGCTAAAGACGTTTTTACACAACAACTCAATGGAGTGCAAAATACAACTTTATTGATAGTGTTATAAGGTAAATATTAACAAGTACAACGTTTAACTCTGCCACGTGGGGTGTAGTATCTAAACCTTCTCATTACACTTCCAACTTTGCCTTCAAGACTGCCTCTTGGGTCTACTTTTTAAATGCAGCCCAATCTCATGCTGCAGGTCCAGTCTCCTGCAATACCTGATCTTTTCTCTTACACTAATTCATCTAGGTTGGTCAACCTATAGCAGATAGAGGTGGGCGAAGTCAACAAAATTCACTCTGCGGAAAATTATGTGAATAGCGCTCAATTTGAAGAACGCTGTTCACAAAATTTTACAATTCATGGAGCGGGGATCATCCATGATTTAAAGTGCACAAAACTATTTAGCCCTGGTGTCTAATGGTAGTGCCCCCCCCCCGCTGATCTCTGGCCACAGTAAATCCCTGGTGTCTAGTGGCACCCTCCCCACACCGCTGCCGATTGCCATCCACAAGCACAACCACACTATAAAAAAAGCAAATATTGTTTTCATTAAATCCCTATCCCTTCTGTGTTGTTCAGTGTCCCCCTGCCATCAATCACCCTGCCCTGGTATCTAGTGGTCACCCCACCACCACCGCCAATTGCGCACACATCCACAACAATACTGTATAAAAAAAAGATTTTCATTTAATCTCTGGTGTCTAGTGGACACCCAATCCTGTCTGGTAGTGCCCCCACCCTGCTTCCCCCAAACCCAAGCAAGCCACTGGTACGGCCCTCCACTCACCTCCATGGCCAGCAGCCCAACTGAGCTCAGTGAATGAGCGCATGCTTGTACAAGCACACACTCATTCATTGACAGCTCGCTGTCATTTTTGTTAGTTTTTCAGGGTTGTAGAAGGGGAAGGGGCTGCTCCAATCACCAGTGAGGGCAGTGGGGTGGGGGAATGGTGTTGTGGACCCCTCTGAGGTCCTAGCATTCCCCCATCCCACCTACCCCACGTAGGCAGCTGGGTAGCCTCTCACCTTCTACCCTCTGAAAAAGGACAAAAATGACCATGAGCTAATCACGAGATGAGCACGCGCTAGGCCATGCATCGCTCATTCACTGAGCCCAGCTGGGCTGCCAGCTGTGGACGTGAGTGGAGGGCTATGCTGCTGGCCCACTCGGGGTTGAGGTGGGGGGAGTGGGATGGGGCACTACCTGACAGGGTGGGGTGTCTACTAGACACCAGGGATTAAATGAAAATCTTTTTTTTATACAGTATTGTTGTGGATGTGGGTGCAGTTGGTGGTGGCAGGGGGTGGAGGTGGCCACCACTATACACCAGGGCAGAGTGATCGGTGTTGGGGTGGGGGCACTAGACACCAGGGCAGGAATAGGGATTTAATGGAAACAATATTAGTTTTTTTATAGTGTGGTTCGGTTGTGCTTGTGGATGGCAATCAGCAGCGGTGGGGAGGGGGGACCACTAGACACCAGGGATTTATTGTGGCCAGTGATCAGCGGGGGGCCACTAGACACCAGGAAGGGATGTCGGGTTGCCGGCTGTGGGGGAGGATGAGACTTCTCCTTGCTTTGGGTTTTTAAGTGCAATTTGCACTTTAAAAACCCAAAAAGCAAGACAAAGTTACAAATGGCAAATTTTGGGTAATCTTGAAAAATTACACGAAGTGCTCCATGGACGCACATTTGGCAACTTCACCTCATATTCATCCATGGAGAAAAATGTTGTTGCATCTCTAATAGCAGGTTGTATATCCAATCCCTCCTAGATCTCTCCCCAAGATTTCCCCTTCCCTCTTGGAGTTCACTGGCTCTCTTTTGAGACTGTCAGCAACATTTAGAGACAGGGACAAACTCTCTAGCTTTATTCCCTGTTTTCTTTTTTGAGGCTTACATCAGATCTCAGAGACATAACCCAACCCCCTTATCTCTTTCCCTATTTCTCTTTTGAGGCTTATATTAGCTTTCAGAGACAGTAACCAACTGTCTTGCCTCTTTTCTGTGGAAGTAGGAGAAAACACACTCAGCTTCTAGTTCCCAAGGTGAGAAAACTCTTGCAATTCCCTTGTGATTGTGATCTGAGACAAATAAACCCCTTTCATACAAACCTAATTGGGTAATTGACATTCTCCCATGTCCCATCTCAGGAATTCATGTGGGTAACAATATGATCAGCATTTCTGTCTACTAAACATGGTCTTTGAACTGCTAAGGAATTAAAGGGACACTGTCAGTTTTTTTAAAAACGTATGCATAATTTGTTTCTGTTAGCCTGTTTACACTGTCTTCAAACATGCATACAATACTGAAATGCCAAAGGACATTACTTAAAACTTTGCAGTAATAATTTTTTATACATGAATATATCTCAAGCATTCCATCTCAGATGACTGCTGGCCGAAACTCATGTGTGAGTTTTGCATACGTTAAGGTATATGAAGAAAATATACCTAATGCTAGCACATCTATACTCATGATAGCAATGTATCTTTATGAGTGATCTAACAGTGTTTATTTACATTTTGAAAATTAAAGCCCTGAATTCGAGCATGCGTATTAGAGTGATGCCCATGTGTATGCTCTGATTCACGGCTTCAATTTTCAAACCATGAAGGTTATCGTGCTCGTTTTCAAAAAAATTATTTATCACCATCACAAGTAAAGTAAATGCTAGCACTGGGTGTATTTTCTTCATATACTTTAAAATATGCAAAACCCTCACATGAACAAGTTTCTCTGCATCTCAGCACAGTGGACACATGGGATCATTGGCCAAAGGCCATCCGAGGCAGATCACTTGAGATATGTTCTTGGATAAAAAAATGATTGCTACAAAGTTTCATGTACTGTCATTTGGCGTTTCAGTATTGTATGCATGTTTGAAGGCATTATCAGGTAAAAAGGTTAACAAAAAAAATGCATAAGTTGAAAAAATGCTGACAAAAAATGCTGACAGGGTCCCTTTAAATTGCTAAGCAACACTTTGGGAGCACAACTTATCCAGGTGTTGTTCTCTAATCAGTTAGCTGAACTCCAAACTCATTTTGACATGTTTTCATATTGTAACTCCTAAGGCTTAAGGCCTACACAGTATTTTTAATTTTAGCAAGTTTAAAAATAGCATGGGTCCAGAAATGTGTTAACACTTGCATAGTATTTCATTGGAGTAATGCTTAGGGATTTTGTTTCTCTACACCTGAAAGCTAAATCAAAGAAAAATAAGCATGTGTTAAAAGTTTCTGAAAGGAAACAATAAGGCCAACTTCTGTTCTCTTCTTGTTCAAACCCCCCCCCCCCCAAAGGCCTGGGAGATCTGAAAGAGGAGAGAACACAGCACCTTGTCTGTGTCAAATAAAATCTCTCATTTAGTGGTTAAGGTGGCAGTATGGGTGGGTCGGTAGAGGTAACAGCTTTTTAGTATTTTGTTTCACTGGTTACTTACCTTGTGGTGGAGGGGAGCACCGACCAAATGGAGGCCCAATAGGAGCGACCTTATATAGGTACCCAGAGGCAGATAGGGAGGGGAGTACTTTCATGTGTAAGGCACTAGGAAGTATATAATGGCACTCCCCACAAGTGTTGTGAGTCTTGTGTAGTGAGCATACCACTCGGTGAAGCACCATGAGGTTAAATGTCAATGGGGCTAAATAAAGAAAAATACTTAGAGTAAGAGGGGCATTGGGCAGGCCACTCTGTTTGAATAAGGGAACACAACCAAACCAGAGGACAGAAGTAGAACAAGATAAGTGCATTGCACTCAACAGCCAAGCTCATCAGTAGCACACATTAGTGTACTTTGAGGTAGGCAGGCAGATAGGAGGGAGAGCTGGTCAGTTGCAGGGGTACTGTGCCTCCGTCTTCAAGAAACTACATTGGATAAATGGGGGATGCCCAGTGTGTGGGAGGTTTGGGGCCTCCTGCTGATAAAGTCACTGCTGCCTGGGGTAAAGTGAGATTCCTGTGGAGTGTCTAAGGGCAAGGTACCATAAGAACTACAACTCCACTATCCCAGTGAACCCCCAGGGTCAATGTGAGTGGATGGACTGTAGTTGGATGGGGTGGGGGAAGAGGGGAAGTATTTTGCTGGGAAAAACTCACAGTGCAGAGTTTAGAATTTAGTTTGTGGCAGAAATAATTCAGTCTGCTGATCCCAAAAGGAAAGCAGCACTGGAATCCCTGGGGAAAGAGGTTGCACTGGAAAAGTGTGTGAAGAAGAGGTGTGACATGCCAGGAGCAAGAGGAGTATTCCAGCACTTGGAGACTCAGTAGTCAGTGGTACAGGATGGTTAGTGTGTGCCAACAGCTGGGAGAAACAACTGTCCACTGCTTGCCAGGGGAATGGTGAGCAGGGTGTTCCTCTGCTGGAGAAGCTCAACAAAGTAGGGGATGGGAAATTGGAAGTTCTGATTCTTTTAGGCACCAATACCCTAGCAGATAGGAGCATAAAAAGATAAAAGACAGCTTCCAAGAACTAGGCAGGAGACTGAAGGTGGAAGTAGAGGCAGTAACCTTCTCTGTGATTCTACTGGTGCTATGTGAGTGTGGGGACAGACAGAAGAAAACTAGGGAGTTCAACACGTGACTAAATGGATGGTGTGGGGAAGAGGGATTTTTTTTTCTGGGAGACTCTGGAAAGTTTTGGGAAGAGCACTGGTTGTTTGCTAGGGGTGGTAGACATTTGAAAAGGGATGACACCAGAGAAGTTGGGCAGAAGATAGATTGAGAAATTAGCAAGTATTTAAACTAGAAAAGGCAGAGCAGCATCAACAGGCAGGTCAGAAATCACACACAAAGCCACAATGGTTCTACACAAGAAAAATCTCTCTTTCTTGAGCAATGACCAACATACAGAGAAGTTTGTTTTAGAATTTTCTTACAATGCTTGGCTGAGAAAGGTGCACAATACCAAAGCTCTTTTCTGGGTGCATTCTCGGAGCACAGGGAGGTTAAGTGACTTGCTCAGGGTCACACAGTACGCATGTGGCAGATTGGCAGTTGTGGGTTTCAGATCAGGTCTACTAGGCCTCCAGGTTCACAGCTTGGTGCTTTAACTGTCTAGGTAATACTGCCTCCGCAGTTCAGGAAGTTGAAGAGGAGACATGAAAATAGAGGGAGTAGCGAGAAGAGGAGGATGGGAATTGGTGGAAGTCAGGTGGGAGGGCAAACTTATCTCATGGAAGGGGGTTTAAAATAACACAAGGAACTTTGGAAATAAAATTGGGGACTTCCAGGCAGTGGCTGCAGAAGCCAATCAGAGTCAATTACAATCAAAAAAGCTGGGCAATGCAGAACCATAGCTGTGATGTCAAAATCCCAAAATATGCTTTGATCACATGGGATGGGGTATGGGCAAGGGAAGGGAGAGAGGGGTGGCAGTTTTTATTAAGGACTGTATTAAGGTGATGGAACTCAATGATCTGGGAGGGGAGGGGAGATAGAAACAGTGTGTATGCATCTGGTTGTTCAGGATATAAATGTCCCAGATGCGGACTGGGAAACATCAACAGCTAGGAGTGCAAGGAGCCAGTCACTTGTAGATTCATTACAAGGATGCCTTCCTTGTACAGTGAGTGAAGAAACCCACCAGGGAGAGAGTCATCCTTGACATGGTTCCATTGAACCACTACAGGATGGAAGAAGTTTGGGTAAGAGAGTCCCTGGGGATGAGTGAGCACAACTCAGTTTGGTTTATCTTAGCTCTAGAAAGCAAGAGGACTAAGTGTAAGACAAGTCTTGGACTTCATGTGGGCCAGATTTAGTAGTATGGGGGGAAAACTTCTGAGAGAAACTGAGGGGAATGGAAAGGATATATGGGATGGAGAAAATGTGGGAACACATTACGAGTAGTCTTCTGTAGGTTAATAAAACCTGTCTGAAGCAAGTACATAAAAACTGTCTGATTCTTCAGGGAATTGGAAGAACAGTCAGGGCACAGATGGCTGCATGAAAGAGCTACAAGGGAGATCAATCTGATGATAACAGAGAGGCACACTTAGTGAAAATGAAGGAGGCAAGCAGAGTCATAAGTAGGGAAAAAGACAAGATGGAGCTGAGACTAGCTTGTGAGTTGACCACTGTTATTCCTCTTCCTAAAGGGGGTGACCTCTCTTCCCCTAGTAACTTCTGACCTATTTTTTTCCTTTCCACTCTGGCAAAGCTTCAGGAACACCTTTGTTCTATCCCAGCTCTCCACTTTTTTAGACTCAACCTCCTTCTCCATTCCTTTCCAATCTGGTTTTAGAAAGTCTCATTCCACTTCCACCTCTTTCCATAGGCACACTGATGCTAACCTCTCTGGCATGGATCAGGGCCTTGTTACATCTAACCTGTAATCGGGACCCACCTCAGTGTGAGGCAGGGCCAGCTTAGCAGTTTTGCAAACTGTTTTCATTTTTTGCTTACAGTGTGTTTAGTAATTAAGATTTTTATCTGGTTAATCCTGCCATCCTTCCTGCCAGCATCTTGAAATGAAGTTCCCCTAGTGGCATACCCACAATTTCCTGTTGTTGTCCCAAGAATGATGTATGAGCCAGTGAGTAGCCGTGGGGGCTTGCATAGGGGTTCCTTATAGTCAGAGCTATTAATAGCTCCAGTTGGTAATTTATGTGTTTCAGTGCTATACTAAGACCAGATATACACTAGCAGTTGACTGTCAGTCTATACTTGGTCTTGGCATAGCACTGAGACATGTAAATTGTAAACTGAAGCTATTAATAGCTCCGACTATACAGGCCCCGGCCTCCTATTCATGGTCTTGCCACTGCTTCCTGGCTCATACGTCATTCTTGGGGTAGCCACGGGAGGTTGTGGGTGTGCCATTGGGGGTGCTTTGTTTCAAAATGCTGGTGGGAGGGACAGCCGGATCAACCAAATAAAATCTTAATTACTAAATATGCTGTAACTAAAAAAAATTAGAACACATTGTGAAAATGCTAATAGGGCCCTTCCTCACACTGAGGTGGGGACCGATTATAGGTGGACATTTCTTTTTAAGGGAGCATTAAAATATTACCTTTTTGAGCAAACCCCTCATGTTTTAGTTAATTAGTGATACTTATTTTTTTTTATTTAAAAGTATTATTCTGTATTTATAGTGTCAAAGCTGTATGCTTCTTTATATAGTGCCCTAAGCCCTCAGGATATGGCACCACATAAATAAACTTGCCTCGTCTTGTCTTGTCTTGGCTTGCCTTACTTTAGTCTCAATGGCAAGGGTCTTCCTGAGCTTGAAAGTCAGACTTGGGATACATGAGGTGGGAGCAGACCAGACATCCTGCCTGTTTACCTATTTGTGGGTGATAATTTTGTTAGGATGGGAAATATTGTCTGTGATACCACTTGTAGTCAAGTAAGGAAAAGGATATTAAGGAAAGAGAGGGAAGAGTGCAGCCAGAGTCAACCCTTACCTCTTCAGTAGAGGAAGTAGCCAGCATTGCTGTAGGACTAGCAGGGAGCACCAGTTTTGTTCCACAGCTACAGACCATGGAAACCCCAACTGTGAGCAGATCTCCTACTAAAGAAAGGCATAGCTTTGGGAGCGTTAAGTATGAAGGGCTTAGAAGGGTTCAGCCAGCTGACCCATCCTTGCAAAAACTGAGAGACCTGGCAGCCAGGGCTGATAGTAGCTCTAATGGAAAAGGTAAACAGGAGGTGTACTGGAGGACTGCATTATTATACAGAGAGCAGGTGCCTACAGGAGGGCCAGAGCAAAGGGTGCTACTGCTATGGCAACTAGTGGCCACTAGAGAGTACAGGAAGCAACTCCTGGCCCATGCCCATGACACCTCTTTCTCCAGACTATCTAGCCAACAAAAAAGCAGCTTATTTGCACGTTCTTTTGGCCAGTATTTTTAAGGATGTTGCAGACTACTGCTGGATGTGTCCACAGTGCCAGAGAGTAGGAAAGGTTGGTGACAAGGCTTAAGCTAAAATGTCCTTGCCTGTTACCAAGGAAGCATTTCAGAGTGTAGTTGTGGACACCGGATGGTCTCTGGGCACCATAAATTGAACAGGCAATGAAATTATGACAGTCTTCCCATAATAAGAACAAATTGTTCCTTAACAGTGTTAACTACAAATAGAAGGTAAACAAGATGGAGCCGCTGGTATACCTCCTTGGTAAGGTTGGAGGAGGATCCTCCATGGATGCCATCAACCTCTATGAGTAGCTGACACCTGCCTAAGCAACACATACTAGTGGGGTGTTTCAGTCTTGCAGGAGAATGTGGACAGAGAAACCTGGGTGTACCATACGGCACTGGCACTATGGGGTCATGGGATATGACAGCATTGTGGGGACACAGACTCACTGAGGAAGCCAGCCTGCAGGACACCTGAGAGAAATGTAATTGGCAGGGGCCTAAGAGTACGAGTTTGGGATACTTCATAAAGGATGGAAAAGAGTATCCAAAAAGGATGAAACAGGGTATCCAGGCAGAAGGTTTGAGACCACCAGACTGGGGCCTGATAACCAGAAAAGAAAAAAATGGTCAGTCCAAACAGGTAAACTGAGAACAAACATCTGGTGCTCTGAAATAAGAGTCAAACTGAAAAATAAAATAAACTGGTCCCTAGCTGTTGATAACTGACCACCTCTGAAAAGTGTTTTTTTTTTTGGGTGCCAATAAGACAATCTTTCATGTGGGGGACAAATGTGGCACAGAATGTAAAAAAAAATATTGTTCTGTTCTATTTTGTTTAACTGATAAAATACTAGCTGTGTGAGAAAATATATTTCTGGAACCCTACATGGCAGTGCTAATAGCAACAACAGTCTTAACAGTGGCAAATTAGTGAACATGATTTGAATTGAGCTGGTCCTCACAATTGAAACTACAATAGTTAAGGAGTTTTATTTCAGCTAGGAAGCCAGTAACCAGTTTAAATATGAATGGCAGTTTTGAAGGACAAACTTATGCCAGAATTAGTGAGATGGGGTAATGTGTTCTCCAAAACATTTTTTTTCCATATAGGTTTTTATCCCTCCGGAGCCCTGGCAGGTGGCTATGACCCTCCTGATGGAGAGACTCTCTCTCCAGTACCACCGTTCCTGCACTCGCCAATCCCCGGTAATTCCCCCGTGGATTTCCCCCCATGGCAGGGTCAGGAAGGAGGTTGCCAGCTTCTCCTACCTCCCAGAGACCCAATCCAGAAGCTGGGGATGGCACTCAGGAGTGGAGGACCATCACAGAACCTGCCAGGCTCTTTTCCTCTATTTTCTCTCATCCCCCTCCTCTACTGATATAAGGATGTCAGACCATGCCTCCCAACCCATACTACCCTCCGGCCACCACCAGAGGGCAGTCAACAAGTAGGATGACAAGTCTCCCTCCCCCGGAGAGAGGAGAGCAGTCCTCCAGACACTCAATCCTCTCTTCCTCCCTGCTGACCCCAGGTGGCCCAGGCTCGTTCCTGAACCCAGGTTGCCAGCATGGCGTGAGGTGTAGCAACCAGCACTTCAACCTCCAGCACCACCAGGATGGCTTTCTCTAGAAAATTTTAAGAGAAGAGGATCCAGTAACTTTTCAGGTAACAGAAGGGGAATTGCACAAAAGAAGTGGGATGAGACAAAGCCTGTTGTATCATGGGAACTCTCAGCATGTTTTAGCTGGGATGCATGAGGAGGATCACTCTCTTTCTCTTTCCACTGATGACAGGACTTCAGACTGAAGTAGTTCTGCACATTAAGAGAAGGGCCAATTCTTAGCTGCTGTGTTTTGTGACTGGAAGATAATTGCTGCTGTGAGCAAAGGACAAAGTTCTTCTAAGGTCTTAGTGTAAGAACTTAGAATTTAAGCCAGTTTAATTAATGTTTTTCCTTTTTGTCTTTTTGAGTTTAAAACCTGATTCTTAATGTGTGTTTGGACTCCATCTCAGTTTGCTGTATATCTTGTTAATGTGTTTATTTGTTTGTGCAGTACCCAGAGCCTCCGGGATTGGGCATGTTTAAATAAATTTTGCCTTGCCTTTTTTGCCTTGCCTTGCCTTGCCAAATATGATTTAATTACTGGTCCTCATTTTTTATGTCTGGATAACCAGACTTTTAAATCATGTTACAACTGCCTGGTTGATATTTTGTGTAACAGCTAGGCAGTTGTAATCAGTGTCTGTCAGTCAAGCTCGCACTACAGAAAGCACAAGCAAACTGCACTTAGTAGTTATTGTGCAGCTGTGAGGAGTGCCAGCAGCTGGGAGAGGGAGCAAAGAACTACCAGGGACATTGTGGGCTTACCTGGTGTTGAAGCTGTCCATCCTGTCAGTTCATCTGTGTCCCAGGTCTCTTTTGGTTTGTGACTCTGTCCTTGTTGGCTTCTAGTGACAGCAGTGTGAGCGGTGAGAAGTGGCGGTTCTGGTTGGCATTGGCATGAGTCATCAGCCACAGTGTGTGCTCTGTTTGCTCCATTTCTTTTTTTTATAAAGTTAAGTCCAGTCCCTCGGTGGCAGCGTGATAGAGCCATGGCGGTGAGAAGGGGAGAGTGAGAGTGGAGTCATGATGGTGGTGGGACATACAGAGAGAGAGAGAGAGCATCAGGGAAGAGCCATAAGGCCCCAGAAGGACCCTGGTTGACCTAAGAAGTACCAGCAACTGCTCATCCCTCTACCACGGTTAAATAAAAAATGAGGACAAGTAATTAAATAAAATAAAACATGGGTGGGTGTGTGTAACCAGAATTTCACACACATCCTTGGTGTGGGATGATTTTATAAACCCTCAAGCTTCACTCTTGGGGTTTATATAGCATCCCACACCTTGGGTGTGTGTAAAATTCAGGTTACACACACACACACACACACACACACACATTTATTATTCTGTATGTAGTCTATATGTGATACTTATCTGTGACTGTAGTGCTTTATTAAGTACAGGTAATCTATTTTTTGGTCTGTTCTATTGATACATCATCCAGAACACTCGCAACTTAAAAATATAAACCTGATCTGATACAGGGAAGGGCTAAGGGCTACCTGTAGTGACTAAGAGGGTTCCTATCTCCAAGAGGCCTTGCACTATGTGAGCAGGTGATTGTGGTTTGATGGGAAGGGAGAAGCCTCTAGTGAGTCATGACCTGGTTGGTGGCAGCACTGACAAAGTAAGCAAACCAGTCCAGTCAATAACAATTCAAGTTCCTGTATGTGTTTCACTATGCACCACCACCAGGACTGCCCTAGCAGACATTTCTACAGCTAAGAAATGTACATGACTGTTGGATATTACCCTCTGTTTTAAGAAAGCTAAACTATGTAGGAACAAAAGAACAGACTTGATAGGCCAGCCTGCCAGCACAGAAGTTGGATTTCCACTTGGAACACCGGTGACCCGGGTTTGGGAATGGACCTGGGTCATCAGAGGGTCAGCCAGGGGGAGAAGACTTGAGCATCCCTTGGACTGCTCTCCTTCTCCTGGAGGGTGGGTGGTGTGCACCCGGTACAATAGCAACACCTGGCGGAGGCCAGGTTTGTCGCATGGCACCAGTGCCAGTATCACTTCTGGGGTGGGGCGGATGCTGGTCATCATTGCACGTCACCACCCCAGCCTATAGGGGGAAAAAAGTGCTACCCGTCCATCTACGTGAAGCCCTGCCCCAGGCTTCAATTAGCCTCCTGATCTGGGCTCTCCCAACTAGTCCCAGTTTCATGGCACTGGTTGGGGTACAGTGCCATGACTCCACCCTCTGGAGGGCAAGCCAGGGTGACTGGGAGAGCCACCAGCAATCCAGAAGGTGGAAGCCTAGGGGCGCCGTGACCAGGACTGAAATTCCGATGGCCGGTGCTGCGAATAAAGAACAGAAAAATTAAAAAAAGAACAGACTTGATAGACTATTAGTCTTTTTCCTATCTACTGTAAGTATCTATGCATCTAGAACAGGTTCTAACTTAAGTGAATATTCTATAAAGCTTATTATTTCAGTTATAATTGTTTATTTTTTTACTTAGAGATTTTTTTTTTGCATTTTATTAACAAAATAAATAGCAAATAAGTAAAAATGAATATAAGATGCTAACATTAATAAGGGGATTCCTGAACAATAACAGGTTATCAAGTATAATGAGAATTTTAATGCATGCTGTTAATGTGCATATTTCAAAACATATCAATTCTAGGAAATACATGCTTCATTGTGATATCTGACAAAGTCAAGATTATCTTTATAACTACTTCTATTTTTTTTTTTTGGCACAGTTAGGATTTGATTCTTAAATAAGTTAAGTACAGCATTTGACATCAGTAGTGTTTGCTCAGCCTTGCGCATCATTTATTCTGAGTTATTTAATATAGAAATATAAAGTAAATAAACTGTAGTGGTACTCTATGGGACAAGAATTAAGGAGTAGCTACCTGGAAGAACCTTTTCAGTGCTTCTGATATGTTACCAACGCTATTGATTCAGAAATATTACTGAAAATAACTTAGACCAAACCTCACAACAGAATATCTACACCATAGCCAGCCCATATATATGGTATGATAACGGGAGACACCATTGCCTGTTTTAATAATTGTCAGTGGTTCACTAGGTAGCACACTCGCCTCTGAGGCTGGGAGATCAGGGGGCTGTGGGTTCAGTTCCCACATCTGACAGTTGGCTTAATATCCCAATACTGACACTGCAGTGCAGCATGAGGAGGGCGCTGCACTTCTGAATTGCCATCTTTCGGATGAGACGTTAAACCGAGATCCCATCTACCTGGATTGGTGGTAGTTCAGGTGGATGCTAAAGATCCCATGGCACTTATCGAAAAAGAGCAGGGGAATTTTTTATTCAAGATTTTCAAACAAAAACACAGAAAAGTATTACAGCATACAAAATCATAATGAAAAGGAAACAAAAACCAGAAATAAAATTACAAGAGTGTTACAAGGAAAACATAAAAAAAATAATCCGACAAACCCCCCCTTCCCCTTCCCACTAAAAGAGTAGGGGAATTTCCCCGGTGTCCTGGCCAAATTTCTCCCATTCACTAAAAATACCACCAACAGCTTAATCTGGTTCAATTTCAGTTGATTACCATCTGTATCCCCCCTCCCCCCGGTCGCCCCTGAAAAAAGGACTTCTAGGCCCAGTGGGCTTACCAAGTCAACAAAATTCAATAAATAAAATACTCACCACATTTCCTCTAGTGTTTTGCAGATAATGCTGATTTCTTCAAAAGCTAGAACACAAATGGACAATGTTTTCCAGTGATGGCAATGTCGAGATTTTCCTGTGGTCAGCCTTTTCACGTGGAAATTTGTAGGCTGAGAGGCAGGCAAATAACTGATCAGTCTTTTTGTATGGAACTATTAATGGGTTGTAGTGGAAAATCCATATTCTAAAATAGGGCCTTCCTCCTGAATAAGTGAATGCTGGCAGCGTGGTTGTAGGGTAACATTACACACAACCTGCATCAGTGGTACTGTAAGTTAAAAATAATAAGCTGAAAGGGCAAGAGTCCATTATGCAAATTAAATGCAACCTCATGGCAAACCCCCATAAAAGCAACCCAGACAATCTAAAGAACAAAGAACACCCCTAAACCTAATGAACAAAGAAACATAAGCACTGAACTAAATCAACACACTCACGCTTATCAGTAGTGTTCCTTGGACCACCAAAGACGCATTAAATACTCCAAAAATCCCACCAAACCAAGCAAAAAAAACAAACAAATGAAAACTCTGCAAAGGAACCTCACTTTCACAAATGTTGAAACACAACTCAAAACAGAGATGGGAAACAAATAGTAATAATATCTAACAACTGTAGGCACTGCTCCATATGTTGCAAAGGTCACACAGTTCCTGAATCACACATGCACCTTCCCTCTCTAGCACAAACCCTGCTGCACTGAGACATTGCAAAAGCACCAGTTATGTCATCTGTGCTTGAAAGCACTCCTTAAAGTAAATTTCTGACCTAGCTGAAAGCAGCTACCACTCCCATATTGTGGTAACTGCCCTCAGCGACAGTTATTCTAGGCATGTTTTAATTATTAATTGTAGCCCATACCTTTCAAATATTGCTCATAAGTTTGTTCTTACAATGGGCTGCCCAATCACTTCAGAGCTCTCCAGTTCTGCCGCCACCCCTCCCAACGTTCAAGCATGTAATGACATGTGATCATGGAGAGCGTGCGGGCGCGCCCCATTGAAGTGAATGGGGCTTCTTTTTCCTGTCGTTCTTATGCCTCAGGATGGCCAGTTGGACAGTAAAGAAGGACACCGCTCGACTAACAAGGGCCTATAAAACAGAGGCCCCTTTGTCCATCTCTGGTCACTGTCCAGGTGGAAGTAAAGGATCCCATGGCACTTACTGATAAAGAGCAGAGAGGTTTCCTCAGTGTCATGGCCAACATTCCCCCATCACTAAAAACAGGTCCATGTAACCCACCCCCAGGACACACCTGGAAAACAAGCTATCACAGCTAAGTGTGACTTTCCTGGTCAAACATTATACAGAGGATAATGTATGGGCATATATCAGTAACTAGTTTGTTAACCATTGAGAGGTTGCCATGGTGACTATGTAAACCTCAAGAGTGAAGCTCAAGAGATTTACGTTGCCATGGTAACCTTGAGATGGTTACACAAACTGGTTGCCAATATATGACCATACATTATATTTTACAGTGTATGGTCCTCATAACTCATAAAAAAAAAAAAGCTGGATCCTTAATATCGCTATTTTCAGTCACCGCTGTACTGCTCCAGGTCATGCTCTCACCGCTGTGGCCATTTCAGGAAAGCCATCGATTCAGGCATCACGCATGTGTGGAGTGATCCCCGTTGTTATACCATCAATGTGATGTACCATCAATGGGTTAACAACATAGTGACGTCATATCGATGGTATATCAAGGGTGTAAAAAGATAAATTTTGGCATATAACACGTTCTACCACACATTATAAATAAATAAAAAGAGAGAAATCAGTGGGAACTCAGCTCACATTGACATGTTAACATTTAAAGTGTTGGCACCTGACCAATGAGGGTATCACCTTGCCATCGGTGGTCCGGTTAATCATGATTTGGCCAAATGATGAGACCAAGAACCCCTTTGAAATGGTGAAATGAATGCAGAAAGTAAGAAAATTGAATTACTTTAAATGATTTGCAGACTTTTGAGCAGAATATTTTGGTGGGGGCTCTGGTACTACAACCGTTTGATTCAGTTTTTGGCCACACACCAGCAGTACCCCTAAAAAGTTTGAGAAAAATGTATAAGAAAAGTAATTAAATCTCAGTGAATTATCCAGGGTTGAGTTTGCTATACCCTTAACACAGCATCAAAGAACATTAGAGGTGTGACCTTCTCCTAATTAATAAGCATAAGCTCCCCACTGACCACCTGTGAGCCTCTTATAGGACCGCACACAGTGTAAAAATGCAGCCAGAGACTGGTTTCCACACAAGAAAAAGAGAGAAAGCAGTGGGTACTCAGCTCATATTGGTATGTTAAAATTTAAAGTGTAGGTATCTGACCTATGAAGGTATTATCTTGCCCTCGGTGGTCAGGCGAATCATGATTCAGCTGAAGGATGAGACCAAGAAAACATTTAAAGGGGAATCCTCACCTCCCCTGCAAGAATGCTGTGGGACCTTTAGGTCCCGATTAAGAGAAATGCAATGAAAGTACATTTTTCTATGTGCTTACTAGTTTGTAATGTATTTTTTTATCTGGTAGATTCTGCAACCTTCCACCCATCAAGCTTACTCACTATGTGTCCCACGCAACCAGCCCTCTGATGACATGACTGACAGTGCTGCGGGGGACCTCTATGTGCCGACAAGTCAGCTAGCAGTTTATCAGTGTGAATGAGTGCATGATCATACTTATTCTACCGGTACCCATTGTGCTAGCAGTATCCCTATTCACTACTTTCTTTTCTAAACCTATGCATTCCCATAAATCATTTTCCCTAAAAGCCCTGAATACCAAAAATAAATCACCCTTTTGACATCTGTACTCCAAGGACAACAGATTCAGTTCATCTAGCCTTTCCTCGTGTGTTGTCAGTTAAGGATTTATCCGTTTAGTAGCTTTCCTCTGTACCCATTCTAGAAGCTCAATATTACCTAAGTTATAGGGTGCCCAAATCTGCACACAGTACTCCATTTGAGGCCTACTAGTGCACTGTACAATAGCATCAAGACTTTCCTATTCCCTACTTCTTATATATTTAAACATACAGCCGAGCATTCTATTCCCTTTTCTTACTACTTCACATGTTTGTTTGTTAAATGTTCGTTTATTGGTGATAACTACTCCTAGATCCCTTTCTTTTTCTGTGGTCTCCAGTTCAGTTCCATTCAAGAAGTATTTAAACATTTCGTTCTTGCTTTTAAAATGCATGACCCTGCATTTACCTTCATTAAAGTGCAGTTTATGAGCCTGGTGGCGCTGAGGGTTGAGGCGCTGGATGCCACACCTCATGCCACTCCAGCGACCCATTTTCGGGAACGAGCAAGGGTCACTGGGGGTCGGTGGGGATGAGGAAGGATCAAGCATCCTACAGACTGCTCTCCTTCCTCGGGGAGGAAAATCTCGTTCACACCAGTGCATTATCAGCCCCTGGTGGCTGGGGGATTGCAATGCTCGGCCGGCAGATGCAGGGGGCTTGAGCTCAGCAGACATATTTCTGCTGATCACAGGAGTGTGAATACACCGAGTTGGACATCATTGCACATCCAAGTCCATAGGGGACTGTAACAAAGAAAAATCCTCCCTTCTCAGGTGTGGCGACGGTGACCGTCAGTAGCCCCAGCCACACACCCAGAGCTGGCCGTGTCTCCACCTCTCCCTCTGGATTCTAAGGCCTCTCCACAGGGGAAGGAGAGCCTGGAACCCCTGCTTACCCAATGTAGTTGGTTGAGGATGGTTCAGGTGGGTGGTTGAGCTGAGGAGCTGAGTGCGGGACCTCGAGAGATGCCCCGAGGTAGGGTGCCCAAAAATAGAACATACAAAAAAAAAAAAAAACCACCACAAAAAAAGTGCAGTTTATGGTCTTTTGCTCATATTTCTAATTTGTATAAGACCTTTTGCAGCCGAGTACTGTCTACCTCATTATCCACTATGGCGCCCAGTTTCATATCATCTGCAAACTTACAGATCCAGGAGTCTGCAGATGTTTGCATGGATGATATAAAGGTGTTAAATAAATGTAAGTCCCACCCTTCCAGTGTCTAGGGGTTTTCTTGATGGTGCTTAGGGGAAGGTGGGCACTTGCAGCCATGAAAACATAGTCCCAGAAATTAAAACTCATTACCTGGGTTCCAATGAATTGACTCCAGGAGGGGTGCAGGCAGTTCATACAGGCAGGTCGCAGCAGCTGTGGGGGCAAACTCTTAGTTAAACAGATCACAAGCTGCTCTACATGAATACATTATCCACTCAGAGGTAAAAGTGCAACAAAATGATTTAATTGTGCAAAATTGATCATTCCACTCCATGAATTGTGGGGTACAGAATCAAACTGTGGGTACTTTCTAGGCACAGGGTCTGATATAGTCTGCAGTAACCTTTTGTTTCCCAAAAGCTCTTTTTACAGTGCTTCGCTGAGAGCCGTGGAGGCTCCACAAATCATGGCAGCAGCACTTTGCAATGGGCCAAAATAGTCCACAACAGATTTCCCTCTGGCTTCTCTCCTGCACAGAAACTTACTTGGGCTTCAACATCCTACTGCTCACCCAAAACGTACGGGCACCCGTAACAGCTTGAATTCAGACGAAACTGCACACAGGCAGTCTCAAATATCTTATGGTGGCATTTTGATCCTGGAGCTCTCTCAAAGTTGGATGGTCTGCACTAACAAACACAGACCCCACATAGAAATGGCCAAGTCCCCTCTTGCTGATGCCAGTGCAAAGTTCCCAGCATCCCAGGGCATCATAGCACACATCAGGGCCCTGGTGATCCCAGAGACCCAGAGCACTTACCTCTCATCGGCTGCATAAGATTCTTGATCATCTCCCAGTCAGTCTGCAGTGCAACAAGGAAAGGAGACAGACTGACACCACTGCCTTCTCTACAGTGCAGGCTGCCACCACCGCACTGCCCCCACAGCCTGGCCACCAAGGACTCCACATGCCCTCACCACACAGACAGGGATGTCCTGGGCCCCACCTTCACCAGCCCACCTCAGTGCCGGTGATCATGAGGTGGGCATCAAATTAACTCCCGGGGCTCCAGCCTCTCAAAATGGCACAGGTGGTCCCATTCTCTGGCTCTATATGGTTTACGGCTCAACGACTGCTCACAAACCCCACCAATCTTCTAGAACAGTGGGCTGGGCAAGCAGCCCACCCCAGCCCTGAACCTTGGCCCTTATGGGCAAAAACACAATGGGCCACCTCACTCTCCTCCTATCTCTCAGACTTCTCTCCCTTTTCACACCAAAACTTCCTATTTAAGCCCTCTGTCCTGAGCCACCCCCAGTAGGCAGAACTCCAGCTCCAGACTTAGCGGCTACATTATTTAACTAGTAAGCTCCCAAAGGGAGCTTACATGAAGATGATCCCAATACCAATCTATGAGGAACACCACTGGTTACCACTCCCCATTCTGAACTGTATCCCCTGATACAGACAAGCTGTCTTCTGATATCTAACCAAGCTCTAGCCACACAATTACAGTATGTGTTCACTGAACTTGTGCTATATCAGTCTCTGTATAGGAGACTACCAAAGAAGTTAGAGGACTTGGGAGTAGGGTTGGAGCTAGTAAGGTGGATGGGAAACTGGCTGGGGGGAGACAGCAGAGGGTGGTGGTTAGTGGAGTCAAATTGAGGGATAGAGAGGTCAAGAGTGAGATGCCACAGGGGTCAGTCCTGGGACTACTCCTTTTCAATATGTGTATCAGCGACATAGGGGAAGGTGTATAGGGCAAGACATGTCTCTTTGCAGACAACACAAAGCTCTGTGGCAGAGTGGACAGTAAGGAGGAGGTGAGGGAGTTGCAAATGGACCTGGAAAGACTAGAGAGATAGTTTAAAGTGTGGCAGTTGTGATACAACACCAAAATATACAAGGTAACTCACATAAGGAAGGGGAACCATAAAATGAAATACTGGATGGGGAGGGGTCAGATTGGCCAGTACTACTGAAGAAAGGGACCTAGAAGTCATCATAAGTGACTCCCTTAAGCAAGCTACTTAATGCAATGAGGCCTGCAGTGAGGCAACTAGAATTTTGGGGGTCATTGGTAGGGGTTTTGATAGAAGGAGAATGGAGGTAATATTTCCCCTGTATAGATCACTGGTGAGACCATACCTTGAATACTGTACCCAGTTCTGGAGTTCCCACCTTGGCAGAAACAGGGATAAACTGAAGTCAACAGAACAAAAGGTCACCAAAATGATTCAGGGACAACAGGGCAGATCCTATGAGGAGCAGCTGGAGGCCCAGAACATGTACTTGCAGAAGTGAAAGGAGCAACATGATTAAGACCTTCAAGTTCCTAAGAGAATAAGCAAGGTGGACTGCAAGGATCTATTCAGTAGGAACAGAGTCAGTAATGAGTGGGCATGAATGGATGCTGACAGGAGGAAGGCTCAGTAGGGATGTGAGGAAGTTTTACTTCACAGAGATGGTTAACCTGTTGAAGAGTCTACTGGCAAGGGAGGTAAGGGCCAAGACTATTATAGAGGATAACGTATGGGCATCTTTTGGTAACAGGCTTGTTAACTGTTGAGAGGTTGCCACGGCGACTGTGTAAACCTTGAGAGCGAAGCCCAAGTGATTTAAGTTGCTGTGGCACCCTCAAGATGGTTACACAAGCCAGTTGCCAATAGATGAACCATACATAATCTTTTATAGTGTATGGTCCCCTTTTCCAGTTGTACATTTAGAAAATTGTACCCATAATATCATCACCCCTCTCTTAGGTGCTTCTATATCACCACTATGGCTGTTTTGGATTTGCATCCACTGATCTCGCATGTGCAAACAATGCAGAGTATGCAGGATGCGCATGCGCAAGTACAGTCAATGTTGTTATACCATCGATGTGACGTACTCACGATGGCATAACAACATCGTGATGTCACATCGATAACATAACACTATAAATTGTCTGATTTCAATGCATAATAAGCCTCTCCCATACATTATATATATGGAATAATGTATGAGTGTGTGTGTGTGTGTGTGTGTGTGTGAAAAACCAGTTTACACACACCCGAGGTGTGGAATGCTACATAAACCAGAGGACAAAGCCCAAATGGTTTATAAAAGCATCCCACACTGAGGGTGTGTGTAAAATTTTGGTTTTACACACACCCACTCGTCCATTATTTTATTTAATTATTGATTCCCATTTTTCTTTTTTAAATTATAGTGTGAACCGCAATGTTAGCTAGTCAGCCACAGTCCCTAGATGATGCAATGGCTGTGTGTATAAGTGCCGCTCGAAGGGGTACAAATAGCAGGCTTAACCAGATAGATCTGTAAGTTTGTGAAGGCAGGATTAACCAGATAAATATTGAAAAATAGTGAAAAGATTTACCTGTATGAGAGTGTGAGGCAAACGAGTGTAGGTGCTTGATAAGGGAGCAATGGATCCACCATGTAGGCTGAGGTGTTTGGCCTGCCCCCAGCCACAGTAATACACAATGAGTTTTCTGTATCATGTTTTGATTGACAGGGACTGATTACAACCTCCCGGTTGTAACCGAAAAAATCAGCCGGGTAGTTGTAACCGCGATGTAAAAGTTGGGTTATCCAGACAGTTCCACCATGCCTCAGTGACAAGAATATCCCCGACCTCCCCCACAGCGACTCATGGTCACCGACATCCCTGACATCACCAGGTCCCGACCTCAACCAGGGATTACACCGACACCTGTTCGGTGTTCATGCAGGGGGGCTGTACCCCTTCCCCACACACCCCCAGACTTATGGATTCCAACTCCGGGGGGGGGGCAGATGTTGAGGAAGAGTGGCCAAACTCTGGAGTCGATGACATGGTCATCGCTCTGACAACCCAGTCGACACTGTGGGTGTCAATGGGTTGTTGTTGCTGTTACAAACCTGACATAAAAGATGAGAACCATTAATTAAAATGAGTTTAAGCATGGCTCGGACAGAGTCAGTATAGTTACACACTGAGGAGAATAGTACAGTGGAAGATGGGCGGGAATGTTGGTGGAAACCCTGCCAGGATAGTAGGTAATGGAGTGAGGTAGGATAACAATTCAGGCAGACTGGATGGATCATTGGTCTTCTTCTGTCAGCAATGCCTATGTTTCTAAGGTTAATTAACTCTATGGCGCTTGAAGACACATGGTGTAAACCCACCAGGAGGTGTGTTAACCTAGCATAATCCATACTCTGTTATTCCTTATTTATTCACATGATAGAATAAGACCAGTAACTCATTAGTAGTGAACCTACAAGTTGTTTATGAAGTTCTTATTCTCACTAGTAAAAATAAATCTAATTATCCTACTGCAGCTCATTATTGTATGAATGACAATGACAGTTTACAGTATCACATCATTTTAAAGGGAAACATTTTTAAATTGCCATTTGAATGAAGATTGCACTGTTTAAATGTCTGAATGCATAACATGCCTTTGTGATGTTAAACATTTTGCTGCCAATGCACCAAGCAGCTCAGGGTACACAGAACAGGCACATGCCCTGGTTGCACAGCTCCTTGCCCATGGACAGGAATGCAGTGGCTGGCATGCATGTACATGTGCCACTGCCAGGTGTCTGCCATTGGTCCCACCCACAGTGCACTGCTGCACAGTAGCGGATAGGAGGACACAGGTGGGCATCCAGTTGGATGCCTTTCCTGAGTCCCAAAGGGGATCCCTACTCCACATGAGCAGGGGATTATGGGAAGGTGTGGGAGGATAATATTTTAAAAGATGGGTGAATGCCTGACTGGCTGCCCCCAGCCCTTCCTTTCCAACCAGAGGCAACACTGTATGGGGGTCGATGTCCTGAGGCCTGCATGTGTTTTGTAGGGGGGTGCACAATGTATATGGCAAGGTCCCAGCTGTCATATCCTGTGACCCCCTCACCAGGCACTCTGTGACGGCATGGAATGTGGGCACACCCCCGACATGCCCCTAGACCATCCACACATGTAGCTGTGCAAATGGTTGAGAGATTCAGTGCAGAAGGGCTGCATGTCCCTTCTGTACATGCTGCTGGGGGTCCATGGGACCCCTGATGAGCAGCTCAGTGTCTTAGGGTTGCCTAGACGTTGCAGATCCATGGCATGTAGGCAACCCACCCCTTTGTGCATAGGGGCTAATGAAAGTATCACTTCTATTGGTTAAGTATGCCTTTATGACATACATGGAGGAAAATAAACATCCATGACATGTATGAATAAATGAAAGGAAATCAGCGCTGAACCCATCAATCTTTTTTTTGTTGAAGAAGGTGTTTTTTTAAGAACTATAGAAACATAGGAAAAATACAGACAAGGGGAGGCTTAAGCCTAACGTGCTTGTCCTTTGTGATTAACAGTTCAGACCACTGATACCACTCCAATAAGTTTGTATCCAGACTAGTCTTAAAGCTGGTTATGGTTTCACTCTCAACCATAACTTTGGTAAGTTTATTCCAGAACCCTACTACTCGCTGAGTAACCCATCTGCTTCTTTTTTCTGTTCTAAAATGGCTACCCTTTGATTGTTTAATATGCCCCCTTGTTTGTTTCCTTTTCTTGTCTTTTGAATTCCAAGTGCAGACAATTCATAATGTCTGTTGTACGTGTTGCTTTATAGACTGTAACTAAATCCCCACTCAGCCCTCTTATCTCTAAACTATAAAGTGCCAGGTTTCTTAGTTCTTCCTCACATATCATGCCCTCGAGTCTCTTGATCATCCTTGTTAAACTTCTCTGACCCCTTTCTAATTTTGCTGTCAGTTTTCTGATGTGGTGCCCAAAACTGCACACATCATTCTATACATAGAAAGAATTACCTCCTTGTTCCCTTGTAATATTCCACTTAATGTAAGCTAGAATTTAATTACACTTTGAGATGACTTCATCACACTGAGTAGTGTGCTTATGGGTATTCATCGCTTTAATCCCAGGGTCTCTTTCCCTACTTGTGTCCCTTAATACAACTCCTACCATGTTGTTGTACTTTACACAAGAACTAGTCACTCCAAAGTGCATTACAGCACATTTGTCATGGTTAAATTTCATTTTCTTTCTTATTGACCAAGTATGCAACCCATCCACCTCAGCCTGGATGCATGATGCTTTTTCTCTGGTGCTTTATATATATATATATATTTATATATATATATATATATCCAGTTTTAGCATCATCTGTGAATCTGGACATTCACCCTCCATTACCCATTTGGATGCCAGCAGTATATAGGTTAAATAATGCTGAGCCCAGGACTGAGTCCTGAGGAAGTCCACTGGTCATACTAATTTTGTCTGCATCAAATACATTCACTCTCACTGCTTGTGTTCTGCTGTTAAGCCATGACTTGATCCATGTAACAAGTTCAGTGTTTATCCTTACCCACAGTAAAACTCCTAGGAGCTCTGCATGTGGCACAATGTCAAATGCTTTACTGAAATCCAAGTAAATCATGTCCACTGATTTTCCTTCATCCAGAGCTAAACTAACCTTTTCAAAAAAGTCCACAAACATGACCTTCCCCTAGGTGCATAGTCAGGCATGAGACAATTGTACTGAGAGCCTTCAGCACCTGGAAGTGTTCTTATCAGGCAACATCTCACATCCCCAAAGTGTCTTATCTCTCTTTAAAATGGGTCCCACAAGTCAATATTAAAAAAAATTGAAAAAGGAATAAAAAGATGTTCATAAAATTTAAAATGGGTTTTTATTTGTTGTTAATGTAAAATAATCCACCTATTAAAGTACTTGTACATGGGTGTACTGCACTGCAGAATTGTTAGTTTTCCAGCAGAGGGCACCTGGATGTAAATTCCATAAACCTAGCTGCCCCCACCCCGAACACTACTCTATGGCTGCTTTATATCCATGAACTGTCCCCCACCCCCAGTGTATTTATGAGTTGTTCCCCAGTTGCAAAAGCTTTACTATTTTCTCCCCAGTGAAACAGCTCCATATCTGAGTAGGCTGTGGAGCCAGGGGATGTATTGTCAAGCCACAGAGTCAATGATTGACTTCCGTGTTGGCAGTCAGCTCACAATGTTGCAGTCTACTTTTTAGGTTTGTGAAGTTTTAACTGTTGAAGCAAGTCAAGCATTGTTAACAGTGTTATGATTGCAGCTGTCCCATTTGGCTGCACAGATAAATAAAAAAAATTATTTTGTGTTGTGGTTTGGGGGAGGAGTGAGTGCATGAGTTTGGCATAGGTGAGCAGAATGTGAGAGGCCAGGAGGGTGGCTAGGGGACCAGCAGGCAGGTGGGGCACAGAGTGAGCGAAGATTGGTGTGGGAGGAGACAGAGCAACCATGGATCACAGGCCTTCAGAAACAAATTAAAATACAAAATGAAGTAAAGATCAGAAGATGGATTACATTTTTTTATGTATCTTACATGTGGTATAGGAGTGAGGAGGAATTTCATTGAGTTAAAAATGTTATTCCGATATTAGGGCAGGTAGTATGTGTAAAGGGTATGACTTTTCTAACATGGCTGCCAGAAAGTTTTCAAAAGTTTCTGGCAGGCATGGATACAGTATGTGAGCTGTGTTGCATCCTGCTTGGCATTAAAAGTGCAAACCACAGGGTTGTCGTCTCATAAGGACATGGGTCCTGACCAATCAGGATGCAGAAAACTCTCTATCCATTTTATAACACAAATAATAGAACAGTCTTAAAGATGAAAGAAATTTCATTGAGTGAGTTCTGGTGTAAATCCCAGCACATAAGAGGAAAAAAAGTTCCAGTGAGACACCTTAAAACATAAACAATAAGCATTTGTCAGTGCTAAATGTTCACACTGCAGTTGTGCTAGGTCTGTCTTGTATACATTTGTACCATATATTTACCCCGGATAGACGAGCAGACGTGCAGTATTTCATTTTCAGTGGTATTCTGCTTTTACACATTTTTAGATTGTATTTACCCAGGACAGGTCAGCTGAGAGGCAATATTTAAATCTCAGTGGGCTCCCACATTTTGACCCCAAATTTCCAACAGTTTTTTATGACCTGAAATTAACAGCAACACAGTTATAAGTAAATGTTGGAACAATTCAATGTTTCTTCATAACTTAGTTGTTTTTTCACATTTTGACCCCACATTTTTAACATAGTCTTTTTATGACTATTCCTTGTAAACATGACAAGTGTCATTTATAAAATAGTGGATGAAACATCACTTTGTATCACATGTGTGAAAACCCAAAAATAACAGCTGTCATGTTCATAATGTGGTGTGAAAAATGGTTAGTTACAGCATATTGAAAATCTGGGGTCAAAATATTGAAAATGACCAATGTTACGAGCATGGGTTGAAAAATTTCAATGTATGCTCATAACTTTGTTGTTTTTTAATGTTTTTACCCCAAACTGGCAACATAGCCTTCTTATGACACCACTTCATGGACAAGGGTAGAGAAAGTGTTCAAATCCTGGCCAAAACGTAATTTCGTGACACAAGTGTGAAAGCACATCTTGGCCAGGATTTGAAAAATGATAGCTGCCATATTTATGAGGTGGTGTGAAAAAATAGCTACGTTGAAAATTTGGGGTCAGAATATTGAAAATTACCAAAGTTATGAGCGTGAATTGATGAATTGCAATGTATGCTCATAACTTGGTTGTTTCATAATATTTTTATCCCAAATTTTCAACATAGCCTTCCCATGACCCCACATAGCCTTCTTATGACCCCACCTCAGGAACAAGAGTGGGGAAAATGTTCAAAGCCTGTTGAAAGGTGATTTCATACCACAAGTGCAAAAACACATTTTGGACACTGTTTCAAAAATTACAACACAAACACACCAGTGACGTGCTCCAAGTGGAGTTAAGATTCTGCAGAGAAAGGGCAGAAAAGCTGAAATGAACAAATGACCCAGGATACTCAAGCTGCAAAATTAACAGAAACTTTCATTAAAAACACACACACACACACACACACACATAGCCAACGCTGGTGTGATAGCCCATTACCCAGCATTCTGAGACGTGCTGCCTCTTTGTCAGGCAGTGACCGTGAAATCACATTTCAGGATGGATCTGCATAATTTCACTGCCATTGTTCATGAAGTGGGGTTGCAAAAATGCCATGTTGAAAATTTGGGGGAAAAATATTCAAAAATGACCAAGTTATGAGGACACGTTCAAAACCCACTAAAATACATTGAACTGCATACCTGATTTCCTCAGTTTGTGGTCCGGCATTGCAATGTGAAGACATATCTCTGGTCCCAAGAGGATTATAGTGTTGGATCCCTCGTAGGCAAGTAAAAGGTGGGGGGGGTGGAGTGGTGGGTGCTGAGTGGGAGAGTCCGTGAGGGAAGGGTAATGGTGGCAGCAGCAACAGACATTGATGGGTGGTTTCTTTTTGACAAGGTGTATAAAAATTAAAAAAAAGATTAAGAGGGACAGTTTTCTTTATTTGAAGTTCTGACACTGTGGATTGGGCACCCAAGAGTCAGTTTTATGTTGGTGGCAGAGGGTGGTGGACTCCATGGTGTCGCATAATGAAACTGTGTGGGGTGGTAGTAGCTGGCACCAGGGATTGGGTACCCAGGTGTCGGAAACTTAACAAGGAAGGGGTGAGAGGGACTGAGGGACAGTTTTCTTATGTTTGGTGGCACTGGGGATGGGTTCCCCAATGTCACACAGTGAAAATGGGTGGGGTGGGCGGTTAGTAGCTGGCACCGGGGATTGGGAACCCTGGTGTTGGAAAATTAAGAAGGAAGCGGTGGGAGGAATTAAGGGAAGGTTTTCATTATGTCAGATTACATTGGGGGAGGACCACAGCAGGCTGATCATGATGCAATCAACTCTGCTTGCTGGGAGGCGTTATGCAGATCAAAAGAAAGAGGCACCATATGATTGTGCCAGCTCTCTCCTATGAACTACATGATGTTTCCACCCAGCAAGACCAGAACAGTGTCATGATCAGCCTGGCTGATAATTGGTCTGACACTGACAAGCCCCTTACAGACTGCCCTGCATTGGACCAACAGTGACACACCTCTTAAAACCCACTCTCAAAACAATATTCACTTGCGCAAGCACAAACGGGAACATAATAAATCACCATACAGTGATTCTTTCAAAGGCGCTTACCTTAGATGGCCTAGAGTCACAACATATCAGGCATTCCTGAGGTAAATTTAGCTATTTAATCATTAGTTTATAGATTATTAAGATGTTAATTTGTTAAAGTTGGTGCTGTTTTTTTTCTCAAACAAAGTCTATTGAAATAAAAATTATGACTGCTTTAAGCCCTCTTTTTTGTTGTATAATAACAATAATACACTCAGGGTATGTTATATCATGGGATAATCATTACTTTTTGAGTGTACTAGTCACTCAACTTTTAATCACATGATTCACAATGCACCTAAGTTATGATGACAATATCCCATGATATAACACACTCTATTGTGTATTATTTATTTATTTAGTTTTTGATTACTGGGTAAGTGCTCTAGACAAAGAAATTGCCTATTTTCAGTCATGACCCGGGAGAGTTACAGACATAAGTAAAAGCACATCACATCACAATGGCTATTATTACATAATACAGACCTAGGTCAAACACATTACAGTATAGGCAGGCACGGTGATACCTACTGTACAGGAGAAATTAGCCATTACACTAGGCTATCCATAAATACAGGGAAATACACAATACAGTATAAGTAAATGACAAAACTATTTCAGACAGTCTCATGGTGGGAGACCTCACAGCCTGTCCTTGTCTGCTATTTAAAAGTGGGTGAGAGTGATAAGTGCCTGAATATGTGCTGAAGGGACATGCAAAGAAAGCCTAACTAGGTGTCTTCCCCAAGGGTTAGTTGGCAAGTGAATCTGTCAGAGGCCAGGAAGTAGGCATGGAGCTCATTTTTAAAGATCAGGTGTGTAGTGGAGTGCCTCACAGTTGAATGCAGAGAGTTCCACAGCTTTAGGGCAGACACCGCAAATGCCTACTCACCCATCCTAGTGGTGCATTTGGGTATAATAAGGAGCGACTTTTCAATAGATCTCAGCTGGTAAGTCTGATGGGAAAGGTTCATCAAGCATGCAAGGGACATTGGTGTTCCAGTTCTGATAATTCTGTCAATTGTGCTTCCTGTGGTATAGACTTGGTAAGAGGCAGGAGAGAGCTAGCCCAGACTGGAGTAAAGTACACAATGGTGGGTGCGCCTAGGTACTGATAGTGCAAAGCGACAGATACTATTATAACAGGTATCCCACTTCTGCAATAGTCCCTTGTTCACATCTTTATATGAGGTGATTCCATAAGTCAGGCTGGGTCGCAGTACCCCCTGCGCGATCGCTAATTTTGCCTAAGAGTTTAAGGATGCTCTGACTTTGTAGGCCAGCCCCAGTTTGATATTGACCACCTTACAAGTGTTAGTGATATGGAGGCTGAAATCCAATGAAGGGTTGAGGGTTATACCCAGGTATCCGGAGAGTCCACCAAATCCAGGAGCAAGCCATCCAAGCTATGTACGGCCAGTGATGCAAAGCTGGCTTTCACCCTTGGTGCTGATCCAAACAGCATTACCACCATTTTTATGGTATTCAGAAGAAGTTTGTTTCAAATTAGCCACTCATGTAGACAGGCAAAGTCTGACTCAAGTGTGGTATTAATGGAGGCAATGTCCTTGTTGCTGGTGTATAACACCATATCATCCATGTATAAGATAGTAGAGGTAGTGCTCAACATCTGAGGCAGCATATTCACAAACAGTGAGAAAAGTTGTGATCTGACAATAGAGCCTTGTGGTACACCAATGCTGGTAGGAGAGAAATCCGATTTGCAATGGTCAATCTGAACAAAACTGTGTCTGCCCAGATAGGTAACTGCTGAACCATGTTGAGGAACCTTGGGAGAATCCAAGTGTGACCAGTGTATCTAGTAGCAACGTGTGATTCACCAGATTGAACGCTTTAGTTAAATCCACGAAAATCGCTCCAGTGTATAGTCCTTTATCCATCAATAGCTTGATGTCATTAGTGAGTTTGATAAGTGCCGTGGCCATACTGTGCCCCTTCCTGAAGTCATGTCGGGCAGGGGTGAGAACGTTGTTTTGTTGTATGTAGTCCATGACCTGGTCGGCTACTAGTTTTTCAAGAATTTTATTTAGTGCTGATAATATTGCAATTGGGCGATAGTTGTTCATGTCTTTTGTGTCCCCTTTTTTAAGGATGGGGACAACTCGCTCTATCTTCCAGAGAGATAGTACTTCCCGTGTACTGATAAAAAGGTTGTAGATCCTGGCAACTGGTGCCGCTATAACAGGGGCTGCTAGTTTAAAGAATCTTGGAAGTAGGCCATCTGATCCTGCTGATCCATGCTCAGGTAGTTTCCTTAAAAGTCTCAGAACCTCAAGCATGGTGATCTGCTTAAAACTAAGCCAAGTGGAGGCCTGGGCTGGGGACACAGTTGGAGAGACAGAGAGTTGATTGGTCAGCCTCTCAAAGTCCGAGAGGTTGGAGAAGTAGATGTTTAGGGCATTCACAATTGTATAAATGTTATTGCAGTTGGCATCATTAACAGTCATATCAGATGCCTTTATCTGTATCAGTCCCTCCCCATCCATGTTCCTAAATCATACTTCCACCAAATAAATGCCATTTTGCTTAGGTTTTTGCGGAGGGGTTAATCTGCCCGAATCAAGTGTAGTATCCTACAGCTGCATCCCACGGGGGGGGGAGCGGGCCTTCCAAATGTTCAACATTACTACTGGGTGGCTCAGATAGCATTTGCACAGGTACTTGGGCAAGGAGACCCCCCGGCTGGCCATAGAGGATTAGGTACTTATGGGTGATATCCCCACACGACTATTATCCTCAGTGATACACACCAAACATAATATTACAGTAACCATTCCCTTCTTGGGGCAACCTATAGAGCCTGGCTTGCTGCACATAAATACGTGGGGACCCCGCAGTTATAATCACCTTACATGGACCTGGAGGCTGCCATGAGGGAAAGAGGCCCATATACAGCCCAGTTGCACCAGAGGTTGCTGAGGTAGATGCAACTTGGACTCCATAAAGTGGTACAACTATATAAAGGAGGTAGGGTGTTTGACTTTCCTTTCCTGTGTAGACAGAAGAAAGTGGAACCAGGGGATTATTTTGTATACCTCCTCGTGAGAAAGAGGCTGGGAGAAACTTTGGATAAAGATCAGGGATGGGCCAGCCCTACCCCTTTTGAAGAAGAGATATACAAGCCACAACCCTGCCAAAACCCCCTCACAGCTTACTACAGAATACTCCAGGGGGTGACCCACTCGATCACTGCAGATATTAGGCAAAAATTGGGAAACAGATTTTGATATTACCATAGACGATCATACATGGAATAGGGCTACTGGGCAGCTGGCCACCTGCTCTAGGAGAAACAAACTAAGACAAGTACATCTCAATTTCTTGTACAGAGCATATCTCACACCAGCCAGACTGCACCACATGAATTCTACTGTCTCCAATGTGTGCCTCAAATGTGGGGGGGGAAGGGCAGATTTTCTGCATATGGCCCTTCTTTGTCCCAGGGTGGCACTTTTTTGGCATGATATGCATCATGTCATGGAGGGAGTATTGAAACGCAAGTTAGTCAGATCTCCACTACAACTGATGTTAGGGGCGGCGGCATCTAACCAAACGAATGGAGGCCTATGGTCTCTTGCACTGGTGAATGCCAAGAAGACTGTCACCCAATCCTGGATGGTGGTGGGAATGCTCACTATAGCACAGTGGACTAACAATATGAGACAATGTCTATTCCTGGAAAAAATTCAGTACATGGCTAATGGTCAGGGGACAACATTTGATCTGATCTGGGGCCCACTGATGGGGCCATTAAGGAGGGTATTTTTCTGACTTAGGAGAAGCCCTGAAAACTGGTGTCGTGTGGGACGTGCACAAAGAGTGTGAACAATGGGTGGATGCAGGATAGCTGATGGGAGTGGCAGTTGCCATAATCAGGTATCCTAAGTGAAATGGTACCAAAGGTTTGAGTATGCTATGGATTACATCAATTCCCACCCTGTGCCTTACACACTCACTGCATTTATGAAAACACTTAAGATACTTTCTTTCCTACTTACCTCTGATCTCTCTTACTCTGTGTCTATCCTCCATCTTCTCTCTCTCTCTCTCTCTAATCTCTTGCCTGATGCTTACTTACCATTACTGCTGCACAGCTTATTCACAGCTTATTCACATCGTTCACATTCTTCACATTTATCTCTGGAACTCTAACTTGCCTTGGGACACTAGGCCCCGAGGTGGGCGGTATATGCATTTCTAATTACGACTTAGCCAACTGTACAACTTTTTACTGTTTACCATGTTAATTCTGTAATGCTTTGCCTGTTTACAATAAAAATATTTTACAAAAAAAAAAACAGTCATATCAGTGATTGTCAAGCATCCACCTTGTCCCAAGAAAGTCTTAATATGGTTCCAGAAACCACGCTCGACGTCCGATTTCTGTAGTAGCTTAAGAGAGTAAGCCCTTTTTGCTGCCCAAATTTCTCTCTTGCATGTGTTCCTCTGCCTACAGTATTTATCCCAGTCAGCTTGTTGGCCACTTTTCTTTGCAGCAACCCAGGTCTTGTCCCTGCTCCTCATGCTGGTCAGGATCTCACTATTCACCCATCTTGTTGCTGTACCTTGGACCCACCTTCTTTTCATGGGAAGGTGCTTATTTTGAGATTCCTGTAGGGTGGTTATGAGGTAGGATAAAGCATTGTCAACATCATCCACCTGGTAAATTGTGGACCAGTCGGTGTGGCGGAGATCCACATGTAGTTTGCAGATATTAATTTTGGAAAAATCCCAAAAGTGTATTTCTTTGGGAGGAGGTTTTGGGATGTGTGCCCTCCATATGCAATGAAGTGGGGTATGGTCACTGATAGCATCGAGTAGAGTGCCTGAGCCTTGAATATGGTCTGCTCTGTTTTTGGCAATCCAGTCCAGGAGGGAGTTGTGGCACCCCCCTTATGATAGCCTCGTTGGACATTTTATTAACTGAGCCAGGTGCAACTTGCTGAGTGCAGCATCATGCAATCCTGAGTATTTCCCAGTCCAGTTCAGGTTGAAATCCTCATGAGGAGGAGTTCTCCTTTTACCTTATATGATGTCAGGTGATCCATAAGGTTAGTTAAGCCAGTGATGCCACTTTTGGGTGGGTTGTATACACATTTCAGATTGATCTTTTTGGTGTTACCAAGAGTCAGAACCGCATGAAGGGCCTCCAAAGAACCAGTTATATCAATAGGCTGGGCAGTTATCGTTACATGATCCTTAGTGTATCAGATGACCCCTCCTTCCCCTCTTGGAGGAGTAGTGATCCCTACAGAGATGTTTATAGCCATTTATTGCACATATGGTGTCCGGAATATTCAGCTTCAACCACGTCTCCTTTAGCCAAAGTATGTCAGGGGAATATTCTGTCACCCATGCTTCCAGTTCCATGAAATTAGCTGTAAGACTCCTGATGTTCATATGTGCCATCTTCATCCCCTTGGCTATGTTCCACTGAGGAGTGATGGACAGGTTCATACCTGGATTAGGTCCAGGGTTACTTTCAACATCACCTGACTTGCAAGTCTAAGTAAGTGTAGCCATAACTCAAGCACATACTTTAGCCAGTACCTGTGTCTCTTAGTTCCATGGAAAGATTGGAACCGAAGGTAGTACCCTATCCTTGCAGTCTGTAAAAGCTTCCAATACAAAGTTCAGGAGTGATTCACTTGGAGCTAAGCAGGAGGTTGGAGTATTTGAAGGATGTCCCATTATAAAGCCTATCCTCCCATCTAGGTTCCTCCAGTGAAATGTTTGCCACAAGGACTAGAGCCAATAGCAGACCCACCCCTGCAGAAAAGCACCTTAAAGTATAGCCACTCATTTTCTGAAAAAAACATAAGACAGCCCCTTCAGTTCTTGATATAAAATCCCCTCTTGTGTGTCAGACAGTGAACTCACACACACACACACACACACCTTAATGTGCTTCAGACTATAGCCTGGTAGTGACCAGGGAAGTTTTGTTTGGCTTTGGATGGCTTCCAAAAAGTTGATTTAAAATGGAAATACTGATACCTGGTGGTGATGTTTTGCAGAAATTCCAGAAAGTGATGATCTGTGGCCTGGACATGTGGAAACCTTTTGTCAACCTTTTGTCTGTATGTTTCCTTTGTTCTTCAAAGTGTTTGTTGAATAGCCCTCAGAGACAAGTACAGATTATTTAGGAGCATGTCAGACAAAAATGTGGATTTAGTGTAGGACCCAGCATCAAAGAGTTTGTCATGCTTAGTTGCTAGTCTTCATTTTCCTTTGGATGGCTCCCAAAAAGTTAATTTAAAATGAAAATGCTGATACCTGGTGGTGATGTTTTGCAGAAATTCAGTACAGGAGACTTTCACAGATGTTGTGTGCAAGAATGGTATAGTTATTCCAAGCAGAAAGATATGAAAATCCACAAAAACTAATCTACAGACACAGACAAACACAAACAGCCACCCACACAGATCCAGGAGGTATATTAGCTGACTCTAATTTTTTCCCATAGGGAAACTGGGTTGTAATTTTGTTGTTATAACTAGCTGGTTATAATGACAAGCACGTGCCCGTTTTCCCTAGTTTGGCACATGTGCCTGCCATGATCTTCCTCTTCTCTGTGCCGTTCTCCACCATCCCCACTCCTTAGCTCCACACGCACTCCAGTTCACAGACACAAGCAGTCAGCGGTAAGTTTTGTTCTTTTTTTAAAAAACAAGATCACTGGGCACATAAAACCTAGTTTGTCAGAGTGAAAAAAAAAAAATGAACAGTACTTTATGAGCCACCACAGACTGCACTGAAATCCCAATGGTCTGCGGCTCAAAACAAATCCATTTATTTTGAATAATTGCTGTGGCAAAAAAATGTTCCCCAGTAATTATACAAAATAAAGGATGGGTAGGGGGTTTAAAACTCAAATTTTACACACTCCCTCAGGGTAGGATGCTTTAAGAAACCCCTAGAGCAAAGCTTGAGGGGTTTATGTGGCATTCCACCCCTCAGGGGTGTATAAAATCCTCATTATAACCCCCTACCCATCCATTATTCTCTATTTTATCCAATGGCTAAAACAAATATTCAGACTTGATTGTCTAACAGACATGTAGCATTCCCTGTGTATACCTTCAGTAATAAAGTGCCAGCCAAAACCTTTTTCCTTGAATTGATAGTACTTAGCCCTCCACTGTCCACACATATGGGTACCCTGGTGTCCCTTCCTCATGACAATGTTTTATAAAAGGCCTCAATTTGGCCATTACAACCACACCATATTTTTCAGTTCCAAGTTTCCAACGCACCATACCTGCTGCTGTTGTACTCTCAGGTTCTGCACTCTACACTCCCACCACACAACAAGAATGGGCTGGTCAGCTACCATCTCATCTCAGAGCCATCCCTCCTTGTACCATTATCACATATGTATCTTCTGTCTTATGGTGCCACTATACCAACTGAGCAAACACAAATAGGCCTTGTACTCACTCAACCAAACACTAAGAACTCAACTGATATAGTGCAAGATAAAGTTTATTTGCTTACATCAAGTCAAAGTGCTGAGCATGTTACTTAATAGTAAGCTCTGCAGCCCACAAGCCTCCCAATGTGTTTCATGCCCTAAGGCACTCTTTCAAGGGTCTGATTTCCACATACTGTGTTACACTGTGAAAAGGTCACAGCTTAGGTTCTTTACATGGTATGCTGGACAAGGATAACAACAAGTAGCAGTGATAAGTTTATTACATACTCACGCCATAACAAGTGAAGCAAAGCAAACACAAAGGAGCCGATTTCCCACCATTCCTCAAGGATGGTCTCTCTCTCTCAGAGGAACTGATGTGCATACAAATATATGAGTACAGTTACAGATATGATAAACATACCGCATTGGATAAGGCATGTAAATAAGGTGGCTCCCTTGGGAAATTACAGAGGAAATAAAGTTGCAAAGTAAGGAAGAATGAATCTCTAAACAATGGAAATTCATAGTCTGCAACCTGTTATCGGTCTCACTGGAGACAGTAAGTCTGAGAACACATGCAATGTCATCAGAAAAGCATACAACTTGTCACAACAGTGGAAAACTACAAAATATAAGTGATTATGAGTATAGCAGTATATATGGAAGAAACATAGCATATAGGTAAATGTATTTCAGACAGATATGCGCATATAGCAAATATAACTAAAGAACACTAACATAAGTAATAAAACAAGATAAACATTATAAGACTGTGTAAGGCACTAATACTGAGTATAAGGTTATGGTTACATATGGGCCTCTTGGTGATATATAACCCGGGCATAACAACTGTAAGTACACGTGCTCTTTACCATACCTCTCAACCTCCTGCCTCGAAAATCAGGGACAAGGCTTAAAAAAATCAGGGACAAAGGACAAAAATCAGGGACACATCTTCAAAATTAGAGTTATCCACCCAGAAAGCTGGTAGAATATGGGGCTTAGTGCTAAATGCATTTTCTAAAGAAGAACAAGTCTGTAACTTTAATGCTTGACATTGTTTTGTGCTTACAGTCCCCACTGTTTAGCCACAAAAACACAAATTTTAGGAGGGACAGAGTAAATTTTGAAGCAAAATCAGGGACACTTGAGAGGTATGCTCTTTACATACTTGCAGCGGGAGGTCATAATGATGTGCAACATAGTGCAAAAAAAGTACTTCAAGGTGCCAGTGTGTATTTCTTTTTTTAAATATTTGTACTTTATTAAGCTTTTTCCACATTCAACATGAACAAGTCCACCATACAATCAAAGACAACAGTCCCATGCATATACTGTTTACATATACTATAAACTCCAGGGTAATATTCCCTTTTGTTTCCTTATTTTATGTGCAGTGGACCAGATGGGAGGTAAAGAGGGAAAACAAATGGGACCCCCCCTGCATTTTCTGGACCAAGGTTTCGACTGGGGCCATTTAATGCACAAAGGTGGAGTCTCTTGCCATGGTGAAGAGCAGCCATTTGTTCCACCTATTTATATATATTATCCTTGGAACTTGGCATCAAAGTTTTACTGTTTTTATGTAAAAGGACTTTGTTGTAACTGAGATTCATCTCAATCGAACGTATCCTGGTTCATATAAAGATATGAATAAAATATTTTACCTACCTACCTACCTTTTACCTACCTACCTTCCTATTTTGGAACTTGTCAGTTTTTGTTTTAGAGCATAAGTGTACCTTCTGAAACTTAGTCTCTGCAGCTGCAATCGCTACCCCCCCTTGTTACTCTCTGCAATTACTCAATGCCCACTCCAATGTATGTATCAGCTGTAACTACTGTCATTCCAATGTATGCACATTTTTAACTACTGTATTATCAACTGTAACTACTGTCATTCCAATTATGCACATTTGTAACTACTGTATTATCGTCCAGTGTATGTAACTTCTGCTGTATGTAACTAATCCCAGGTCACCCCTGAAAAAGAGACCTCTGGTCTCGGTGGGCTTACCCGATTATCAAAATCTAAATAAATAAATAAGTTATTGCCTCTAGGTGGTATGTGCTGTTGGCAAATGTTATCCATTCCTCCACAGTAGGAGTCTCAGGGGTTAGCCTTTTTTTTTTTGAGACACACATTCTTGCTACTGCTAAAAGTATACCCATCAAATATCTATCCATGGGATACCTCAGTCCCTGTAGATAAACTAAAAAAGGAGGCCTTCACTGTGTGAGACAGAGTGAGAAATAACTCTTTGAGAGCCCTCACAATTGCTTCAGTAAAGGACAACTTTGGGCTTGACCAGAAGATATGGTGATGCATCACCTTCTCTTCCCCGTAGTGCTTCCAACAATGCAGTGTGTGGGCCTTGTTCCTATGCACCTGTTGATCTGGGGTTATGAAAAATAGTATTACACATTTCCAGTTAAATTCCCACCAGGACATGGAGGAGGAAATCTTGTGCATGTTGGAGCAGCATATCTTCTACATCTCTGGATCTAGTGGGTGCCCTACCTCCTGGTTCCATCTTTCAAATGCTTTGGGCAATGGTGCTTGTTGCAGTTCAGTAAGGGTGGAGTGCATTTTTATTCCCCAGGCTTCTAGCATTTAAAGATACCACCCTCCATCCCCTTTCTTTCTCTGCTCCTCCTTCCTCCACTCCCTTTATGATCCTCCCTGTATTGTTTGCACCTTGCCTTGTCTCACTGTTATGGGGGGTAAGCCCATATGGTTTCCCATCTTGAGGCCTCTGACCACCTCAATCCCTTCTGCCACCACCCCCAGTTTAAATTCTCCTCAATATACTCCCCAAACTTTTGCTTCAGTACTTTCTTCCCCTTTTTGTTTAAGTGCAGTCTATCTTTAGTGTATAGACTGCTGTTCTCCCAGGTCACCCCCCACCCTCCTACCAGCCCATACCCTCTTTCCTGACATCAGGTTACCAGCCATTCATTAAACTCCTGAATCCTCAGTTTTCTTGCCATACTTGCCCTTGGGACTGGAAGTACCTCCGAGAAGGTAACTGATCTTCCTGCCCCCTCGCAAACTGGACCTAAATCCTCAAACCTCCTCTTCATCTCATCTACCGTCCCATCAGCCAGGTCATTCGTCCCCATGTACAGAATTAGATGTGGTTTTTCTCTGCCCTTTCTGGCATATTTTAGTACTGATTGCCCCACCCTTTCCGCCTTCGTTCCTGGCATGGCTTCCACCCAGACCCGACTATGCCTCTCTCCCTTGCTACACCACCTGACCCCTCTCAGTATTGAGTCCCCTAATGCTAAGATCCCACCCCTTTCTCCCCTGTCACCCCTCCCATTCCTCCCTTACCCTCCCTGTCCTAACTCCTTCTTCCTCCTGCACACTGTTCCCCCCTTTTGCCTCTGGTATACTACCCTCATCAGTACTCCCTCCCGTGCTCATTCTCTCTTGACACACATTAGGTTCTTTTCCCTTCTCACCCCCCATCCCATTTCTCTCTATTACTCTGGACTGTTCTACCACAGCACTTTCTCCCCCATCAGTCATTCCCATCAATGGCCAGTACCTGTTTGAGCCTATTGTATGCCTGTGTGCAGTAACTCTGGCCCCCATTCCTTTTGGCCCCCTATCTCCTGTACTTGTATCTCCCCCCTTTGTCCCCAGTGTGGATTGTTCTCTCCATCTCCAGTCTCTACCCTTGTCCCTTCTTCTGTTTACCCGGTTACAGTCTGTGCTTCCCATTTCCTCTTCTCTTTCTGTCCAAGACGTTTCCCTCTTTAACCTTAAAATCTCATCCTCCAGACTCCCCAGGCTTTAACAAACTGGGCACTCCCCCAGCCTCCACAGGGTGCCCATGAATATGGTTGCTCCACAGTTTTTACATCCCATGATCCTCCCTCTTCTGTATCCACTACTCCCCTCCTGCCACCAGTCCCTCCTTCCCCTTATGCTGCCACTGTCCCTCCCCCTGGTGCATCACCATTTCCTGTCCTTTCCACCGACTTCCCAAATCATTTTCCCTTATCCATTCTCTCCTCTCTCCTTTGTGCCCCTCCTGCTCCCTGCCCTCAGCTATTCTACCCGTGTTGACCCTCCAGGTGTCCTGCTGCCCCCAATCCCACCTACCTTTCTGCTGTCCCCAACCACCCAACAAGTTACCCAACCCCCTCTAGTACGTCCTTCCCTGTCCTGCTCTATTTTCCTTCTGCAATGCTGCCCCTGTCCTCTTTATTATTACAATGGTATGAGAGTCACAGTTATTACCCAATTAGCTTCAAATTCACATACGTCCTTTCTCACAGTACTAGATTTCCTGTACCTTGATTCTACTTACTCAGCCCCAAGTCCCCAGAGTCATAGTTCTTTGATCCCACTGTAATCTGCCTCAGATTCCTAGAGTTATGGACATCATATCCCAGTAACAGTTCTAGAATCACATTACCTTGATTTCATTTGACCAACCCCAAAATCACAGAGCCACAGTATCTTGATTTCACCCCAAAGATCCAGTATTTTCCTACATAGTTCAAAAGACACAGTACCTTGATCCCAGAGGGAGTCCAGACAAATTTGGTGATCACAGGCCCTTTAAGATTGGTTCCTTCTTTTCCGCACACCTTCCTTGCACCCCTGGCTATCAAGCAGTACCATAATTTACTTCATGACCTCACCTATCCAGTAGCTTACAGTAAAGTCTCTACTCAATTTATGTCAGGGTGTGGTGTGTGGCTGTGTTGTGTACTGCAATGAGATGGCGAACAGTGTGTGTATACAGTCAGCTGGTACTGAATGATGTCACAGGCTAACGGTATAAAGGAAGTGATGCGCTAGGGGTGGGTGGGGTGGCTGGGCCTCCTGACCTCCAGAGACAATCAGCTACACCAGCAAAACACCCCTTGAACACTCAGCTGTACCACAAACTCCTCCAAACAGGTACCTTTCCAAATGAAGCCAGAAAAGCAACCTGGTACCAATTGAAATCTACACTAAGCTGGAAAAGAAACAACAACAACAGTAATAAAATCAGCAAAAATCACATTCACTTCCCTGAAATGAGACTGATGCCATTTCCCCTACCAGCTCTCCTTGTCTCTGTTTCCCTTTCCACTTCCAACTCCCACTGTTCTGCTGACTCTTCTACCTTTTATATTCCTTCATCTATAACCTCAATGGGTCTGGCAGTATTCTCCTTTTACCTCCCTCACCTCTGAAATAATCACCCTATCATCCTTCATTCCTTCTCATCATACCTGTCCTTCAAACCTCTCCTACAAGATTATTCCACCCATACATGCTCCTGCAAATGGCACCCCTCCCACACATGGCTCTGGCGAGACACACAAAGGAGAGAGAAGTTTACCTGTATCCTGACAGTGACATTGGGACCAAGTTCTGCAGCAAAATTCCCATTTGCCGAAGAGCGTCTGTGGCAGTGGTTTGTAATTTCTGTGGAAGTTCTATGACACCAATGAATTGCAACATTGCAACATCATCTCATCATCTTGACACCACATCCATGTCAATGGCTACAGCAACCAGGAGAGGGGAATGCTCAGTACTGCTAGTTCACAAAATAGTCCTACAAACTTATATAAATAATATTTTCTTTAAAAAAGCCCAAAAAATAATCTATCACACAAAGTCTATCCTATTCCATAAATAAAATACACAGAGGGGACCTCGTGTGATAAATAACATATCTATACACATGCTGTTTACACCACTTAACCCCTTGTGAGTTAAGGTTCCCCACCCACCACAAACAATCACCTGTGTGATAGAACAGTGTGCAGTACCTTCCTAGGCTTAGAGCAGTGATACACAACAGCACTTGCCCCCATCCTTGTGATGCCTAGGTGTCTCTCCGAGCTTGTCCATGATCTCGAGTCGCCAGCGCAGGAACACAACATGCTACCCATTGGGGCAAAGGCCAGCCCTGTATATAACATTTCTTCATAACTTTATTCTTTTAACATTTTAACAACAACTTCTCAGTGTTGTACTTGTATGACCACCCCCTCTAAACCTACTACATCTTATTCATGAGGTGGAGTCCAAAAAAGGTCATGTTGAAAATTGTCAACACATGAAAAAAATGAAAAAATTATGATGAAAAGTTCAAAACTCATTGAAAATACATTGACTGAACTTACCTTGTTTCTTTAGTTCCTAGCTGGCATTAAAGGAGAAAGATGTGTTTTGTCACAGAGTGGCAGCAGACTGTTTTTAGGTGAGTGAGAGAGTGGTTGAGTGTATGTGGGACAGTGGATGTTGAGTGGTGGGTCGGCATCAAAAGATACTGATGGGCATTTTTTCTGCTTTTCAGGTTAAAATTATTTTGAGGTGTGAGGGTGACACTGGGGATTGGGCATCCCAGTGTCACAGATGTTTGGCAGCACCAGGGGAGGGTACCCTGGTATCCAAACCCATGAAGGGGGTTAGAAGCACACTACATTGTGGGGTACATTAAAGATGACCACTTATGGCAGTTCTCAGCGCTGGTGAGGGGGAGGTTGAATTATAGCAATTTTTAGCTGGATTTGTTTTGTAACATAGACCAAGTGACCATAAAAGTTAAAAGAGGGAGTTCCGTAATTTCCACTGTTCACCACAACTTCTGCAGTCAGCTGTGAACTGTGCAACTTCTGCAAAAATATACTGTAAATTCCACGGCCATGGAAAACTCGGGGCCATAGGCCAGGAAATCTCAGAGAAAATTCTAGCCATGTTTTTATTGTTTCCTTGTTTATTTCACTTTTGACAAGTAGCAATATTTTAGGGACATTCCTTCTACTGACAACAGGAACAAATATGCAGCTCTATCCTATTAGTGTGCTGAATATAACAACTAATACTGGAGAAGTGAAAAAATAAAAGCACCACTAAAGTCAATACAGTATGTAGAAAATGTATTTACTCGCTGATTCCATAGTTCATGATGTACTGGCAGCAGTATAAAGATGTACAAAATGTGGAAACCATGGAATTCAGTTATATGGATGGCTCTGGTAGATGCTGTATTTTTGAACTGGGGCCACCTTTTGGATATAGTGTATATTATGCCATGGTCCTTGAGGGCACTCTATATGGCAACATGTAGCCTTGCACAAGTTCTTAAAGTTTACCTAGTGTCGATTTATGGTTCATGTTTTTTGTCTAGGTTAGAAAATGTAGCTGCCTGGTATCTCTCCTTGTTTTTATTTCTATTCTATTGTTGCCAAAGTCGTTACTACCCTTGCTTTTCAGCCATGTATAACAACATTTTTAACCAAGTCACTTAATTTCTTTCACATTTTTTGTCTATGTAATAAACTTTTTTGTCAGAGTGTAGTGCCCCAAAGTTGGGGGCACAACAGAAAAGAAATAAGTGCCCCAAGGACACCATGTGTGGGCAGCATAGGGGAGATATGGTGGGGTCGCCTCCTGCAGCATTCCCCCCAGTCAGCAGAGTGCTAGTGTTAAAAAAAAGTTTTTTTCCTTGCTACCTGCTCTGTGTGTGCAGAATCCCTCCTCCCCCCAAGCAGGCAGTGCGAGTTGTGGCTCCCCATGCATGGGGACTGCTGTCCCTGCCCAGCGTGTGGTGCTTTTCTTTAAAAGAGCTGGTAGCAGGTGCTCAGGGTTCAAGAAATGGAACCCCAAGTCTTTGTTTTTTAAAAAAGAAAGAAGGAGTTCACTTGGGTAGGGGGTAGTCAGTTGCTGAGCAGGGAAGGAGCAGGACCAAAGAAGAACAATGGGAACCATAGGGGCTTACCTGTAGAGCTGAAGCCAGTTCTGTTGGCTCTCCTGTGGTGCCTCTCCTCTGATCGGTAATCTGGTGAGTGGTCCCTGTGGTGTGGCAGCATCCAGAAATGTGGTAGCGTGTCGAAGAAAGTTCGGGGACACGGTCAGCAGCCACAGTGACGGCTCTGTTTTGCCCCATTTTTTATTTTAATAAATGGTTTGTCCAGTCCCTTGGTGGTGGTGTGTGGAGAAGAGCCGCATTTTGTCCACCTGGGAACAGAAGTAGGAGGTTGTTTAGGAAAGAGGTTTGGTTTATATTCTGTTTTAACTGAAATATTTGAATAGTTTTGTACTTGAAATTAGTTCTGTGTGTTAAAAATTACTACTTTGAGTTAGAACTGTTACTTGGGCTGTGATATTGTAACTATTAGGGCTTGTGGGAACACTTGTTTGGCAGTGATAATTGGAGTGAAATTTAATGTGATGTTTGCCTGGTGGTATAGGCTTTCTTAAATACTGAAAAGCCACAGGGGGTTGGGATTGAAGGGCTGTGCATTTCTGTTTGTGACTGAAATTTGTACTCAATTTGTTGAGTACCTAGAGGCCAGTGGGGCACAGGAACCAAGGCAGCATGGATTCACAGCGGGAAGGTCATGTCAGACAAATCTAATTGATTCCTTTGACTGGGTGACCAAAGCAGTAGACAAGGGAGGGGCTGTGGACATGGCCTACCTAGACTTTAGCAAGGCATTTGACACAGTCCCGCACAAAAGATTAATAAACAAATTAGCCAGCCTGGGAGTGTGTCCCAGGGTGGTAGCCTGGGTAAAACACTGGTTGGACAACAGGACACAGCAGGTAACAGTAAATGGAGTCCACAGTGAAGAAAGGAGGGTTACTAGTGGGGTACCGCAGGGCTCAGTACTGGGGCCAGGCCTTTTTAATGTCTTTATAAGTGACATTGCAGAGGGACTGGAAGGGAAAGTATGTCTCTTTGCAGATGACATAAAGATCTGCAATAGGGTTGATACACAAGGTGGGGTGGAAAGGATGAGAAGGGACTTGACAAGGTTGGAGGAATGGTCAAATGTATGGCAGCTTAGATTCAATGCAAAGAAGTGCAAAGTAATGCACCTGGGAAACAAAAACCCAGGGGAAGAGAACACAATGGGGGTGAGATACTGACAATAACAAAAATAGAAAGGGAGCTGGGGGTAGTCATATCAGATGACCTAAAGGTGGGCCAGCAATGTGAGAAGAAAGTAAGGAGGACTGGGGGGATACTGGGATGCATAGGGAGAGGCAAAACCAGTAGAAAAAGGAAGTTGTTGGCCCTCTGTGCAGACAGTTGGTAAGACCACATCTGGAGTACTGTGCACAGTTCTGGAGACCCCATCTCTGCAAAGACATAGACAGGGTGGAGGCTGTCCAGAGGAAGGCAACCAAAATGATGCAGGGTCTGCATCCGAGACATATGAAGAAAGACTAAAGGAACTAAAGATGTATAGCCTCAAGGAAAGGAGGGAAGGGGGGCTTGATAGAAACTTTCAAATACCTCAAGGGAATCAAAAAGTCCAAGAGAGTAGCATCTTTCAGAAAATGAGATGAGCAAAAACAAGAGGGCACAATTTGAAGATAGAGGGGGGACTGCTCAGAGGTAATGTGAGGAAGTATTTCTTCACAGAGAGGGTCGTGGATACATGGAACAGCCTTCCTGAGGAGGTCGTAGAGTCAAAAACAGTGGGGGAATTCAAGAATGCATGGGACAGACATAAGGCAATTCTAGTGGGGGGGTAGGAGGAAGTAGGCTGTCAGTTAACTAGGATCTGCAGCTTATCCTTTAGGTAGGGAAATGGGCAGACTAGGTGGGCCAAGCGGTCCTTATCTGCCATCAAATTCTATGTTTCTATTTGAAGCAACAGGAACTGGTGGGCCTGTGACATCATACGGTACCTGATGTCTGCATACACACACTATTAACAGGACTGGACACACACTGGACTGTATGTGTTTGTGAGACTTGGGAACATTATTGGTGGGGTTGCAATAGGGTTCATAAACAACTGCAGTCAGTATAGAGAGAGAGAGAGAGAGAGAGAGTTGGTATTCCAGGGGGAAGGGACTGAGAAAAGGGGTGTGTGCCATTATGAACAGAGAGGGACAAACAGGGTGGCCACATTCCAGCATGGCAGGCATCTTCAGAAGATTTATAGGCTGCACAGGCTGTGGGGTGGCAATAATTCTCAATTGGGCCTGGAGAGAGGGAGGCTGCCCACTCTGTAGACAGCTATCTCATATCAGAAGTGAAGTATATTGATTAAGAAGTAAGCTGTGGGAGTTGGGGGTGTGTGTCCAAGGATAAGGGGTGTGGATATGGGTGGCAGAAGGGTGGAGCTGAGGGGAGGCTGGGGCAACACTCAGAAATTACAGGACATTATGTTACACCCAGCAGGAGGGGGGATATTAAGAATAGAGGACCCTTAGATAGGGATGTTGATGCAAAGGGGAAAACATGGGGTAAACATTCCGAATATAAAGAGAGTGGAGGGGGAAGAGTCAGAAGGGGCTGTTGTGGGAAAGCCTAGAAGAGCAAACAGTGAGAAGGAAGGGGCTGTTGTGGATAAGTCTAAAACAGCAGACTGTGGGAAGGGAGCTCCTAAGGGGAACAGGGCAAGAGGGGAGGAAGAGGGGAAGTTTAGAGGGGCAGTCGGGAGAAACTCAGGTTACTTGATGGAGGCTGGCATAGAGTGTTACAATAAATTTGAGCTACTAAGCAACCTAGAGGGGGAGGAAGGGGTTGGTGGAAATGAAGAACTGATACAGAGGCCAGGGGGGTAGGGAGTCTGATACCCATAGGGCATCACAGACCGGCAACGGAAAGGATAGAAATAGTCCCAGAGGGAGAAGGGGGAACGTAAATGTTGAGCAGATGGGGGAGAGGCAACATATTGTAGACATGAGGGAGGAGAGCATGACTGGAGAGAAACTGGGCGACAAGGAGGCGGGGAGGGGCCCCCTTCAGGAGGGGAGTCTGTACCAAGGATGGGGCCCTAGGTAAAGGGGACCCACAGAGGGCCTCTGGAGGCAGGGGTACTATTACAAGGGAGGAGGATGGTGGTGTGGGGGAAGGGGAAACCATCAGGGCCAGGATAAATGGTTCAGATAAGAGAGGGTTAAAGGGGACACCTATTCAGGGGGGGTCTGAGTTAAGTGGGCAAAATAACAAGGGAGGCAGAAAGGGGAGGGTGACAAGGGGGTCCCTAATAAGGTGGGAAAAACCCCATGGAATTGAGATCATGAATAAAGGGGGGATGGGGTTGACAGCGCATAGTGGAGGTAATCATAAGATGATGGCGGTGTTAATGTTCTGTCATTGGGAGACTTGATTATTAGAGGTATCCATTGGGAGGGACAGTGGAGTGGATGCCATAGCCAGGTGAAGGTAGTGAGCATCTCTGGGCTGACAGTGCACAGAGCAAAGTTCATGGTGTACGAACTGGTTAGGGATTGTGAAGGGAAAACGGATTTACTGGTGCATTTGGGAACTAATGATCTAGAGGGAAATAGCGTTTTGGAAATCCAAGCAAGGTTCCAAGAACTTGCCAGAGTCTGTCAGGATAATGGATGCAACATTTTCTTTTTGGAGATATTGCCAGTACCAAAGGCCTCAGTGGAGAAAAAAATGAAGATTACAGAGGTTAATGACTGGCTCAGGAAGTGGGGTGAAGAAAGTGGGTTGGGGGTGTTAGGGAACTGGAAAGGAGTTTGAGAGGATAAGGGACTGGATGCCAAGGACAAGCTTCATCTTGCCCGTTAGGGAAGGAAAGTCCTCAAACAGGGGTGGCTGACTACATTCAAGAAAAGTGGGTTTAAACTTGTGAGGGGGAGGGATAAGGAGGGCTGGACCAGAAGCCCTCCTCCAGATGAGCGGAGTAGCCTTCAAACCCAAGGGGGAAGGGGAAACAGACTGGGAGAGGAGGTTTCAGGAGGAGCAGAGGGTGGATGGAAGTATAAGGAACCTGGGTGGGGTTCGACAAAGGGGATCAGGGACAAGAGGTGGGGGGTGGTGTTAGTAAATGCCAGGAGCTTGGGAAACAAGTTGCCAGAGTTCCAGGCCATGCTGTTCGAGGGGAGGGGGTGGATGTGGCGGCGGTCACGGAAACATGGGCCAATAAAAACCGTGACTGGGACCTAAACATGTGGCAGTACACTATGCTTAGGAAGGATAGAAAGGAGGGCAGAAGAGGTGGAGTGGCTATGTTCATCAGAGATGACATAGAAATTGCTAGGGTAGAAGGGGCAGAGGGAAACGTGGAGGCCTTATGGGTCACCTTACGAACCCCAGCAGGAGGTAAGGTCAAGCTGGGTGTAGTATATAGGCCTCCCGGGATGGGTGATGTTCTGGAGGATGGTTTGCTGGACAACATCATTGCCCAGTGTGAACCAAAAGGGTTTAGTTTAGTTTAGTTTATTAGTCTAGGAATTAATACCTTTGAGCCAGGGCTCTTTTACAAAGGTTCCACGTCACAAAGAACATTTAACAAAGCACGATACACATTACAGGTAAAACCAGACAGGAAAGTTACATCATAAATTTGCTATTAACAGTTTAAGGCAGTAACATTTTTAAGTTTCATAGAAAAACAAGCTATAACAGGTTCAAGCGAGTAGACAATTTCGAGGTTAAGGAAACTTCCAGGAGAGGGTGATCATTAGGCGCCAAAGGAGGCTAGAGAGGAGGGAAAGGTGGTGAGCAGGAGAGTAAGGTGAGGGACAGGAAAAAGGGGGAGTGAGTTTGGGTGGAGACAGGAGAAGTAGTAGAGGTACCAGAGGGTTCATTAGTCAGGAGGAAGAAGCCTCAGATGTGAGGATGGACATGAGGAGTAGTAGTCTTTATCTGAGCAGTCACAGTTGCTAGTGGTGGTGAGGTGGGCATAGAGCATGGATTTTAAAGCTTCAAGCAAGGTTGAGGATAGAGTAGGTGGACTAAGCGCATTGAACCATGTCGGGGCCCTGTATGCGAAAAGATCTTTGTCCCTGTGCAGTCCGGCATCTCGAACCAGGAAAGGTTGGCGTCGATCTGGTGGAGGGTCGTGAGCCAGGATTCAGTCGGAGTAGGTTTTGAATACATAATGGAGTCAGTCCCAAGATAGATTTTTTGCCATTGTGCAGGTGAGATAAATAAGGCGATTTGATAGGTTCAACCAGCCTGATTCATAGTACAGATCTGCGTGTGAGTCAGTCTTTGAGCCCCGTGAGGAGTCGGCAGGGCCTTATTTAGAGTGATTGAGATGCCTTAGAGCAGTGGAGGTAGCTGAGCCATAAATAATAAGGCCATAGTCAATGATTGAGATTATGGAACTCTGTATAGCTATTCTCAATGCTGCTTGATTTAGAAATTGATGGTTCTGGAATAGTATTCCAAGGCTTGGTTCACTGTTTTCGCAGTGTTGTCAATGTGGGTTGCAAAAGGTGAGCCCTTGGTTAAAAGTGATGCCAAGGTATTTGAAAGTATTTACTTGGTCCAGTGTAATTCCGCAGAGGTTTGTATGGTGAGTGGAGTATGCCTATTTTGTTTTGGTGATTGGAGAAGAGCATGGCTTTTGTTTTATTGTGGTTTAGCACAAGTTTACTATCCAGGAACCACCTTTCAACACTAGAGAAGCAAGTTGCAAGCTTTATCATAGGGAGTTTGGATCCTTGTGGGAAGAGAGAATTACAGCATCATCAGCGTATAAGATTATTTTCTCCTGGCAGATATCTGGGAGGAGTTAAGGAACAGGCTAAAGAGGAGCGGTCCAAGAATTGATCCCTGTGGTACACCCAAGAGAACTGGTTTGAAGTCGGAGAGTTCATTAGAGATTTTCAGCCTGTGACCCGATTGGACAGGTAACTTTTACCCAAGCACAAGGACCTTGGCCAGGCCTAGGCTAGAAAGTAGGGAGGTAAGTAGGCCATGATGGACTGTGTCAGCTTTTGTAAGATCGATAGACTGCACCTGTTTGGTACCCTTTGTCCAGGGCTGAGTGGACTTCTCCAGAGAAATCAAGTAAGGCTGTTGTTGTACTATGTCCTTTCCTAAAGCCGTGCTGTTGATTACAGAGTAGATTGTATTTATCCAGGTAATCAGAGAGTTGGTCTGCCACTATTCGTTCAAGTGCTTTGGAGAGGGAGGAGTATTGATATTGGTCGATAGTTTCCTGTTGAGGTTTTGTCCCCCTTGTGCACTGGCGTAACTTCAGCAGATTTCCATTTGTTGGGAAATTGACTTTGGCAAAGTGACAGATTAAGAATTTTTGCAAGGGTGAATTACTTCATCCAGGGTGAGAGACAGGATTTTTAGATCTAGCGTGTCACTACTTGTTCTGGGTTTGGAGCAGGCCTTTCTTATGTGTACTTGTGTGCTTCGTGCACTTTGATTTTCTTGAAAAATTGGTGGTTTGTCACGAGGGTGTTTGTGATACTAGACTAGGCACAGGTAAGTCCGAGAAGAAATCTGGGGGAGGACCCCACTAAGGTCTGTGAATGTCTTATTAAGCGCATCTGCAATAGACTTTGGGTCAAGAGTGGTGGATCCATCAACTTTCATAATGGTAGGTGACGATTTTGATTGTTTACCCATTATGTTTCGGATGTTGTCCCAAAAAGCTCTTCCATCACCCCAGGTGGATTCAAGGGCATTTTTGAAATAGGCGCTCTTCATTTGCCTAATTTGTGAGGTACATCTATTTCATGCCTGCTTGTATTTTAGGGTATCGTGAGGTGAGCCTGTGTCTCTGGCAACTGCCCAGAGGTGGTCCCAAACCTTGAGCTCGGCAAGTAGTTTGGCAGTAATCCATGGATTTGATAGCGCTTTGATTTTATGTTTTTACTGGGGCGTATAAGTCGCATGCAGAGTTGAAAGATTTAATGAAGTATTCTAGTGCGGTATTAATATCAGTTGATTCAAGGATTAGCGCCCAGTCCTGTTGTAGGAGATGGGTTTTCAACTTGATAAGATTCCCATAAGGGAGGGAGTGGTGTTGATGGGGAACCTTAATATGCCAGGTACAAACTGGGGAACCATGTCTTCTAAGGTGGCTAAGGAGCAGAGGCTGCTGGATGGCTTCCAGGATGTGTTCTTAACACAGCACATGATGGAGCCCACAAGGGAGGGGCATGTCCTGGACGTGGTTCTGGCAGATGGGGATCTAGTAAGGGACCTGGTTGTAAAGGATCCCCTGACCTGGAGCGACCAAAATACTGTCTGGTTTCAAATAAGCATGGGGGGAGGGGGGGAGAGATCTAGGACACTGGTAGTGGACTGCAGGGGGGCAGACTTTGTGGGCATGGGAAATATTCTCAAGGATCACTTGAAGAGGATTACAATAATGACAAATGTGGAAAAGAGATGGGAGGTCATAAAATGGGGACTTCATGAGGCAGTCAGGACCTGCGCTAAGGTGAAGCATAAGGGAGCAAGGTCACATAAACCATGCTGGTGGTCCAGTGAGGTTCAGGTAGCAGTCAGAGAAAAGAAGGCTGCCTACAAAAAATATAAAACAACAAGAGGGGATAGGGAAAAGGAAATGTACCATCTTGCATCTAGAAAAGTCACTCGGATGGTGCGGGGGGGCAAAGTCCAGTAAAGAGCAGTGGCTGACATAGGGGATACGGGGAGAGGAAAAGTGGTTCTTCCAGTACATTGGGGAGTGGAGAAAAACTAAGGGCCATCTCGGTAGGTTGAGATCAGAAGGAGGGTGGGTGGAAGAGGCGAGGGACCAAGCAGAGGTATTAAATGAGTACTTCACCTCTGTGTTCACTAGGGAGGGGGATGGGATATCTACAAAGCAAGGCATGATGGGGATAGAAGCGGTAGTGAGTGGGATCAGGGGAGCAGCAGAAATGGAGCAAGAGGGAGGGAGAGGTACCCCAGATGTGTCACATCAGGATAAGGATAAAAAGGCCAGTAAGGTGGAGGGGACAGATGATGCTATCTCCACTGAAAGGGTGTGGTTAGCCCTTAAGGGCCTAAAGAGAGATAAATCTCCTGGGCCGGAGGGCATTCATCTGAGAGTACTATGGGAATTGGCGGACATACTGGCTGCACCCCTGCTGGAGCTCTTCAACAGGTTGCTTGAGACAGGGAGGGTACCTAGGGATTGACGAGAGGCACGTGTGATGCCAATCCATAAAGGGGGGTCGAGGGAAGTACCAGATAACTATAGACCCATCAGTTTGACCTCGGTGGTGGGAAAATTAGTGGCGAGTATACTAAAGGAACGATTGGGGTGTACTTGGAGGAGGTGGGAGGTCTGGATAGTCGGCAACATGGGTTTGTGCCAGGTAGATCATGTCAAACCAATCTTGTGGAGTTCTACGAATGGGTAACATCAGAACTGGACAGAGGAAAGCCTGTGGATGTATTATTCTTGGACTTCAGCAAGGCGGTCGACTCTGTCCCCCACAATGGCCTGGTGGAGAAACTGACGGGGTTGGGAGTAGGCCCTTTGATGGTCAGATGGATTGAAAACTGGCTAGCTGGATGCACTCAGAGAGTAGTGGTCCGTGGGGAGCTCTCGAACCCTAGAGGGGTCAGTAGTGGGGTTCCACAAGGCTCGGTCCTGGGTCCAATCCCGTTTAATGCATACATTTCGGACATCAAGGAGGGTATAGGGTGTGAAATGAGTCTCTTTGCTGACGACTCCAAGATGGGAGCAGTAGTTGAGGGGGAAGAGGGGAGGTTGGCCGTGCAATGGGACCTGGACACCATGAAAAGGTGGGCTCACACATGGAAATTACATTTCAATATCACCAAGTGCAAGGTGTTACATCTTGGGTGGGGAAACCCTAAACACAGGTACACCCTGGGAGGGTAGGCGCTGGAGGCCTCAACAGGGGAAAAAGACCTAGGAGTCATGATGGATGCATGTATGAATAACTCCGAGCAGTGGAGGAGAGTGGCTAGCAAAGCAAACATGATGTTGGGATGCATCGTAAGGGGGATCACCTCTAGGAGCAGGGAAGTGATTCTGCCACTATACAATGGATTGGTTAGACCACACCTTGAGTACTGTGTACAGTACTGGACACCACACTTGAAGAGGGACATACAGCTCCTAGAGAGGGTACAGAGGAGGGCAACTAAGATGATACGAGGACTAGGGGATTTGACGTATGAGGACAGACTTGAGGAGCTCTGCCTATTTTCATTGGAGGAGAGATGGGGGGACATGATTGAGGTCTTCAAGTACCTCAAGGGAATAAATAGGGTAAACACGGAGGGGATCTTTAGACTAAAGCAGGGAGGTATCACCAGAGGGCATGGTTTGAAGTTGGAAGGTGGAAGGGTGAGGGGGGAAAAGAGGAGGAGGTTTTTCACTGAGAGGGTGGTGGATCCTTGGAATGTGCTGCCTGGTGAGCTGGTTCAGAGATCCACAGTGGAGGGATTCAAGAGAGGGTGGGACAGACACAGAAAGCGGATGTATCCGATGATGGCCTGGCCCAGGGGGGTAGGGATGGATGATAGGGGTTTCTGGAACACAAGGGGGCAGAGGGCCTCGGTACCCAGCTAGAGATCTGAGGTTCGAGCAGACTCGATAGACCGTAAGGCCTAATCTGCTGGCAATTAGTACGTTAGTATGTTAATATCAGTGAGAACAGGGGGAGAGAGAGCGTCGGTCGCCAGCAGCAACCGGAGACCCCCCAGTCATCCGCCCAGTGCCTGAAGTCCCTCCCACTACCAGTTACCTCACAGCCTCCTGATCCCTGTCTTCACCCTGGCCTGGTGCAGTGAGTCAGCGGCAGCACCATCAGCCAAGGTGCTGACCGCCACAAGATTGTAATAAAATATTAAAATTTGTGTTAAAGCACTCAGGGTGCTTGAGGAAATTGGCTGAGCACGGTGGAGGAAGTGGGTCGGAAAGGGCCCAATTTAAATAAATTAATATTCGGGTGCAGTAACGCCCATAGGAGAGGCCAGGGCATAGAAGCCCTCAGAAAAGTTAATGAATATTGATGAGGGGTGGAGCTAAGGTGAGGCACAGAAGAGCTGACAGACAGGAAGGCCCTGCTCTGGCCTAACGAAAGATTTAAAGGGCAGCAATAGGCCCACAGTTTAAAGGGGCAATGTTAGGCCAGTAAATTTAAAGGGCAATACAGGCCCTGCAGATTAAAGGGGCCCAGCAGAGAAGCCCACAGCTTAAAGGGGCAAAGAGCAGAAAGGCCCCACTGTGCTAAATAAATATTTAAAGAGGCCCAGCCACAAGGCCCAGAGTGTTTAAAGTGGACAACTAGGCCTGATGTCAAGGGGCCCAGTACAGTGTAGCCCTACAGTAAAGGGGCCCAGTACAGTGTAGTCTGATCAGTTGACGGGTCCCAGCCACAGTAGGCCGGATCGCTTGTCAAGGGGGTTTAGCTAGCCATTTAAGCCCACAGGTGTTAAGGGGTTTAGCTACAGTAGCCATTTAGGCTCACCCTATTAGAGTACCTCACAGCCTAAGAAGGCCTTTTAGTGTTTAGCCACCAGAGTACCCACAGTAGCAGGAGAGCCCATTTTAGTAGGTCCATGCTTAGCAAGGGCTTCACCAAAGAAGGTGACCAGTTAGAAGCAACCAAGTGCCTGTTATTTACTGTGATCTATACATCCAGAGACTGTGATATTGTACGCAACTGTTGGAACTGTGATATTGTGCATAACTGTTGGAACTGTGACATTAAGAAACACTGTTGGAACTGAGACTTTTATTTGCATTGAGCCAGCATCTTGTGCTAGTGTGTTCAAATCAGTCTTCAGCAGCCTTCAAAGGGCGTTCTGCAAGTGAGTTCCCGAATCCGTCCATGACAGCGCCTGGAAGGAGTTCAGCTGGTGTCTCCACACCTTCAAGTCTCCACCTGAAGAGTGAGATCCTGCCATAAGGTTCTCTGAAGAGCCCTATCAATGCCCCCTTGTCATCCACTGTGAGTCGTAGCCTGACGTTGTCCAGGACTGAGTTGCAACTTCCATTTTCTTGTTTTCTCAGTGCTTCTTCATCAGTCTCTTCAAGATCTTCTGTTCCAGTTTCTCCATATCAATGTCCCATTTATTGTTTTATGCTTATCCTTGGCTCATCCAGCCTTGGTGCCCAGAACTCTGTCATTCTCTTGATGCCTGAAGACATCCTCATCCTGGTTCTCAATTTTCGTGAGGTCCTCCACCATCTTCTGCATCTTCTTCCTTACCCAGCAGTCCAGAAGCAGGCCGTGGCAGGGTGTTCTGCATCTTCTTCCTTACCCGTCAGTCCAGAAGAGGGATGTGGCAGGGTGGTCTGCATCTGTTGTTTCATCCCAGCTGTCCACCAGAGGTCTGTGGCCGGATCCTTGCATCTGCTCTTCATTCTTGGCAGCCCACCAGTGGGTTTTTAGCCAAGGAATCTTTTGTGATTGTTCTTGTTTCTGGCAACCCAGGAGAGGTAGGTGTAGTCAATGGACCAATGGCCTGTTTAAAAACTTCTCTGTATCCCAGTGGCCTTCCCTAGGCTGGCACTACAGGTGCCAGTGTTGTGCTTGCAGGATTTTCCCCATCTCATTCCCTTTTCTTCTTCTTCATCACCCCCTCAACTGTGTGCGCGAAGATCCTCACCAGAAGTGAACTCAAAGTGTATTGACTTTACAAACTTATTGTAGTCTGACTGTATTCTGCATTCTAGAAAGAGCTCCTGGAGCTAGTAACCAACCAGTTGTTGCTTATTTATAGTACTCAGTTTGATCTAGAAATATAGAAGTGCTAGTCAAAGGTGCACCTTTTTAGAGTTTATGTTAGATATTTGTGTTACTGTTCCTATAACCATAATGCTGTCCATTCTCCCTGTCATTTTTATTGTTGGTATTTTCCTGTATGACCATATCATCCTTCCCCTCCTGTCAAATAAACATCTTTGCTTCATCAGACCTCTGTGTACGACTCCAGCCTCACCTTGTTAGGTGGTTCCATCCACCCACACCTATTCGAACCTTAAGCGTCCCCTCGTCATCCCACCTGCTGAGGATGCCGCTGGTGCTGCTGGTAGTGAGACAGTTACATCCACCTCTCAGAATGAAGACCCCCAAAGTCTACCAGACCAGCACCGTTACATGAATATATAAGAAACATATAAAAGCATCCCTTTCCCCCACATTATGTATTAGCAAAAAGACAATTATTCAGGGTATTCAATAGCTATGTATCTTTCACTGCTCTTTTGTTCTTTTATTAACCTCCCCCCCGGAAGGTCAATGTGGCATTTTTTCTAACGTAATGAAGAAGATGTGTTCTAATTCTTGTTTACTAATAGTATTCTGGCTAATACAGATATTCTGTTCTGATACCTTTCTAGCTCATAGCAGTGCTTCTTGTCAGATTTCTCAGGTTCTGCACCTGACGGCAAAGTATAACACAGGACGCAGGTACTCACAGAGTAAAGGTTTATTTCCAGAAACATGATACATGCATGCAGAAAGGTCAGCTTATTGCCAACTGGGAGTTCTGAACCTCCACCATAGGAATGACATCATAGGAAAACTCAGAGAAAAACAAAATTATACTTAGTCTTATACTAAGTTAAGATCAAGCCTCATTGCTATGGCAATGTGCTCATGTATGCATGGATTGCATATTCTACATTATCCTGATTGGCAAATTTGGTCGGCAGTGTAGCTGTTATCTAAGTTGTCCTTTCGGCTGCAACATTTGTCTGTGACACATTACTATTGTATCATTAGAACAATGATACAGTCACAAATACAGCTGAGTTATCATTATTATCTGCTGATGTCAGCAGTGTGCATCCTGGCTGTAGAGGGCACTCTAGGATTACAACTATATCACAGTCATTATGGCTATATTCTTCTACATTCTTAGTACTTTTCTGCACAAGGATCACTTTGGCTGGAAATAGCATATTCTTATACTAGCATTTCGTTAGCAGAATCACATTGAAACATACAGTAGGCAAAACATATCTCATAAGTAAGCATAAGCAGAAATAAAGGTAAAAGATATTTGGTACATTCTACACTAATCCCTAACTATACATACAATACAACAATGGCTAACTAATTACATCACAATAGTCAATGTGAGGAATTGTAGGTCAGGCAGGTCTACATGTATACCATATGCTAAGTATAGGATTATGAGGATGGCCTGGACCAACATATCCCCCGCTTGTTGCCTGCTAAACTGGCAACACAAGATAGGGAGTGAGGATAGAATGGGCAGCATAGCTGTCTGTGATGATGTCTGAGGGTATGCATAGGCATCAAATGGTACAAATGAGAATCAAGATAGCCTGTCAAATGACAAGGCTTTAAATGAAATTTTAGCAGTGTATGAGTTAAAACATGATGTGAATTACCATCAAACATTAAATCATGCAATTGTGTATCAGCTTTCTGAATAGCATTGCTGATATGTAAGATGAGTATCTTATCTATGTATGAGGGTTTAAGGTTTAGGGTGAGTGTGTACATGTGCTCATAAAAAAAACAACTTGTAATTACTAGACGAGAGCATACAGATAGTCAGGGTCACTGTCAAAATCGTCCCATTCAGGAGCAGGTACAGGAGGGATCACAGATTGACCAAGAATGGTTTGTTTATGAAGTACAAGGCAGAAACTGTACAGTAGGTACTGTATGGCAACACCACAATTGATAGTAGACGAAAAGTTGCTGATATTTGTTACCACACAACCTGGTTTATAAGAACAGTACTGAACGCATTTTACATCATAAAATAGCATGACACAACATTGTCCATTGATAATGAAGATTCCACTTTGTGAGTGGATAAGGCAGGTGACGGTGGGGTCGGTTACCTGGCTGGTGAGGCGTAATGGACATTTTTGTTGACTGAAGAATCTGTTGATAATGTCTTCAGATAACAGGTCATTATTAAATGTGTATGACCAGTCCATAATGTTCAGGTTAGCAACCACAAATTGGTGTAGTTACATGTGAAATGTTATTTGCAGAAAAGTTGTAACCCCACATGGCAGATGGAGCTATGCAGACATTTAGTTGAAGATGAAACACCAACATGGTAAGAAAGTTAATGTTCATGTTGCTGGCTGCTGGATGGCTGGATTTGCAGAGGTCTTGGCAGGAGGTTCATTAAGATATTGTTCACTGAGTCCTTCAATGGCATAGCCACACACATTGGCATAGCTTTTTTTTCTTGGGAAAGGATTACACCCCTGCACAAGTATTGACAGTCCATTATAGAACAATCAGTCTGTATGAGGTGCCAGCCAGGCTTGGAAAACACAAGCAGTGAAGAAAAGTTGATGTGTTGCTTGAAGATCTTACATGTGGCACTCTGTTGAAACCTGTAAACTTGTTAAACACTGGAAGAAACACAGTTTATGAAACACATTAGCTATTTTGGATGGAAAAATGACAAGGTTATTAGCAATGTCTTTGATTAAAGTGTGGTGTGATGGTGTGACATAACCTAAGTTCCTGGCAATTGTAAGAGAAAAAAAAATGATGGCATCGGCCATGCACTCAGAGGTACAGGCCAAGGTCCAGTAATGAGGGTAATACCATTTGGCCATCTGTGAGTCCATGACAATGTCAGGGCTACACCCTGCTTCCAGGTCTTGGAAGAGGTTGTGGCAGTGATTAAAACATAGTTTCCCCTGCCTATGCATTGCTGTCTGGCCTAGTTTAGGCCTGTCTTATGAAATTAAAGTGCAGTATTTACATATTATACACTGTGAACCTTTATTTTATGGCTAAACCATGAGTACTGTGTAGCACAGGCTTTAAAACATTTTTTTAGTTTGTGAAAACAACTAATTTTTTTCCAAGTTGTTGTGTATCCCCCTATGTCAGATTGACAGATTTAACCCAAATATGGCTAATACACTCCCCACGAGGCCTGTTTCACCCAAATCCTGCAGGAGGTGTATCGAGTGGAACATCCCTCGATGTGAAGCTAATTCCTGAGCTTATACTTGATAAACTGCAACTATATGTAAAAACATAATAGCATGAAACCTAAACATATTTGCAATGGCACAATGACCATATTGGGCATAGTGCACCACAATATATTTAAATTTACAGAGTCATAAATAAAGAGAACATTTTTAAAACAAAACTTCAGGAATGGATATTGCAGTTAGGCCCCTGGGTGTGCCTGGTTCTAAGGTAGGCCTTGTGAAGGCTGTGGTTGAAGGGTGGTGGTGTCAAAGTGTGTGTAAACAGTTTATGGTATATGGTTAGGGCTTATTCTGCATGGAAAAGTGTGACTTTCAAATTCTTGCTGTAGGACAGTTTAGAGGTCCAAAAAGTTGTTGTACTATCGTTCTGACATCACATCAATAGTACAGCTTTTTTAGATATGTCCTGCCACCTGATTGGCTCACTCATGGCTAGAACGATAAAAATATCGGCAACATGGTGGCATGATTTAGAGAGTGCCAGTGCCAATCAGTGGACCCTCCTCATTTTGACATGAAGAGCCTCACATGGCTCTGTGTCACAAAAGTAAATAATAATTTTTTTATGTATTTTTAAAAATAAACAGTGATGAGCGAGTGGAAGCAGTGTGAAGCCAGAGTGAGTGGGAGTGGGGAGGATCAGGATCCAGTGGGAGCAGGGAGAAGCAGAGTCAGCAGGAGCATCACAAGTTAACCAGCAACTTTAAAACACACACACACACACACACACATCACAAAAGAAACAAGCCAGAAACCATATACAACATAAAATAGTGGATGTGTGACCATCCACAACCAAGGATGTGTTTCCATCTCGGGGAGTTGATGACATCAGTGAGACCTCTCAAGCTTCACTCTCAAGGTCTCTATGATGTCATCAACTCCCTTGATGGAAACACAGCCTTGTGGATGATTACCCATCCTCTATTCTACATGTTGGGCTCCTGGTGGGATGAGTTGCAGAAGGTGGGTATACAATTAGGTTTGTGGAACCACATGTGTTGCATGTTATTTTTATTAAAGGAGAATTATTTTGGTATCCCACCACTCTGTGTTGTAGACTTTAAAAGTAGGGCTGGCCTAGCTGTTTGTGTTGCCAGATATTATGGTTAGGATTGGCAGGGCCTTTTCAGGATACTCCATATGGAACCATGGATAAATTAGGTGGAGCTCTTCTATGACTGGAAAGGTGGATGTTTCTTGTTCACCAGTTGAAGTCTTTTGCAGTGTCCTGAGAAGACAAGAAGGAACAGGTGAAGGTACAACCCCCCGACCCCCAGCTCAGTAGATTACTTATTAAGGGCTTAGGGCCTTTGCACCAGGCTGGTGCTAGTTGACATGAAGCCACCTGTTAATAGGTTCTGTGCGGTTTGACAACCACCCTTGACAAACAGAGGAGCTGAGCTGGTTTACAATGTTAAAGTGCATTGGGCCTTGTCCAAACTTCAAGCAACACATGGATTATTTGCAGTCATTTCTTTTTCTGTCTCTTTGGAGAGATATCGGTATACCTCCTTTATCTCTGGATCTGCCAGCTGTAGCTCAGTCAGTTCCAGAGGGACTTCTTTGTTTCATCTGTTTGCAGCCACTATAGGTGTTGCACTGGAAGGAGGCATGGTCCATACCCCCCCCCCAAACTCCTTCTTTGGCTAAAGAGTCCACTCAGTTATTGTAGTAATGGAAGGGTTCTACTTTGGAGTGGGCTTTCACTTTGTGAATGAACAGTTTGAACACACATTGCTCAGCTAGACCAACAATGTAGATGAACAAATCTCTGTCCTTGTCTGAGGTACCTTCAGATGAGGTAAAATCATGGGCCTTCAAGAAAGAAAGAAATTTTGTCAAAGAGTGCTATACCCAAGATGAGTTAGAAAAGATGATGGTATCTTCCTTTACAATCCCATCTACTACTTTTAGGGCACAAGCAATAGCTGCAAGTTTTGCATACTGTGATGATTTGACACTGCACTTCCTTGACACCTCAGTGGTGTTACCTATAGGAACTGGGACCAGGACACCAAATCTTGCTATTTGCACACCCCCTCCCCATCATATGAAGATGAGCCATCTGTGAAGACATGATGCATAGTAGTGTCATTCAAAGCTTTTTTTTGCTAGGAGAAATGGGCCTGGTTTGGGTAAAACTGGTTATTCTAGGCCACATTTACATGGTTTCCCTTGGTATAGGGGACCATGTGCCAAGATGGAGGGCATTTTGGTGGGAAGTACAGTGATAGCTCTATATTGGAGTAGTAGAGACCAATGTTTAATTGTTTAATTTAATTGTTTAATTGTTTAATTTATTTTACCAGAAGATGAAGGCTGGTAAGTAGGCCCTTCATGGTTGAAGTACAGTGATAGCTCTATATTGGAGTAGTAGAGACCAATGTGTGAGTCTGGTGTTAGACACTTTGCCATTTTTGATCCTATCTGTCAATAGAAAGTTGGTGGGGGTGTAAAAGGTTGCCAGCAGGTTCATTTCACACAAAGAATACTTCAGCTCTACCATGGAGAGTATTTGGGAAGCATAGTGAATAGGCCTAAGGGCGCCATTGGCCTTTTGAGCAAGGACTGCTGAAATACCTACTTTAGAGGTGACAGTTTTCAAATGGAATGGAAGGTCTGGGTTTGGGTTGACCAATGCTGGAGCAGAGGCCAGGCAACAAATCAGTAAATTTCCAACAAATTTACCTGTAACAGTTTTGCATAGGTATCAGACGACACTCTATTTATAGTAGGGGTGTGGACATTGAACCACAAATGTTCTGGCAATCTAATTTGCCAATCAGTCATCACCTTAAAAGGTGCATGCTAACTAGATACTGATGGGGCGAGCCTAATTGCCAGTAGGAGTAAGGGCAATAGAGTATCTCAATGTTTTTCAGACTTTATTTATTTATTTATTTATTTGCTTTTGTTAACTGGGTAAGTACATTAGGCAAGAGGCCTGCCTATTTTCAAGTATGACCCGGAAGAGTACAGTACATAATCCAGAGACTTAATGCAAAACAGTTACAGATCGTTGTCCATAACAGGCATCAGACAGAAATAGACATACATTTGAATAACTTATAACAAGCAAGCACAAGTAGCAATTACATAACAGAGATGCCCATCACAGAGAAAATCAAGGTATAACAACAAGCAGTAGCCATCCTCGCAGGGATGGATAGGACCAATGACTCAGTCAAGCAATTCAGTAACAATGAAATTGGCCTACTGTGTTTCTATATACTTTACTAGAAGATGAAGGCTGGTAAGTAGGCCCTTCATGGTTGTCACCCCCCCCCCAGAGGGGTAGGTCTTATTACTTCTAGTGTTTTAGTCCCTGGCCATAGGGACTCTCTTCTTCCTGAGAGAGAGAGAGAGAGAGAGAGAGAAGAAAAACAGAACACAACACAAAGGAGGGTCTTCTCGGACCATTCCTTCTGTGGTAAGTTAGCATTTATCTTAAAAATGCTGCTGCATTATTTTTATACAGATGTATGCCTTTGGGAGTATTGTTTAGCATCTGTTGCTACCCCTACCAAATGTGCCATAAGCAGGAGAGATGGTCCTGTGGCTGCTAGCCACACATTACTTGATTCCTGAAAATCAAATAAAATTAAATAAAAACAGAGAAAGAAACATCCCTTTTTTTCTTGTTTTTAGGTTACAAAACAGTTTCAGCTAAGTTACATAAATTCCAGATTAATGCAATATTGTTGTATTTCATGGCATTGTCTATGTACATTTTATTTACATGTTTAATTAGTCACATTCAGGCCTGTAACAAAAAGGTTTGAACAAGTAAAAATGACTGGCAAAATCTCCCCATTTATCTGGGATGTCATTTCCAGATCATTTGCCGCCTTGTGACATTCCATGGGCACAGTAGGTACTGCAGAAATACATTTCTGAAGAACACAGTTGCAATATTTTTCTTTAGCAGTTAAAACTGCTTAGCAAATAGACTTTGCTTTTACTTTTCTGTGATTATTTTGTTTTCCATGTTGAGTCACACCTGGTCAGTAACAAATAAAATTTAACATGAGCACCCACACTCACACTCCTCCAGCAAACTGTAGGAAAGCCTTCTCCCAGATTCTGCACTTGTGGAAGCAGTAGGCATTTGCTATTATTCCTAGAATGTTATTTTTAGAACAAAGTAAAAATGAAATCATTTGTGTACTTTGAAATTGTGCAGGAAAAATTTCCCTAAAATTGTTTCATCAGCCCCTGGTGGTGTTTCATGGGCACTTTAGGTACTGTCCAAAAAACAAAAATAATTTTTTCCAGCAGTAAGACTGTTTTTAGCAGATATGTTGGCTTTTGCCTTACATTTGTAAGCTGCTAAAGTAAACAGCCTTTTATTTTCCTGTGACTTTTTTTGCCACAAATATTAAGGGTTTGTGAAAGACCTTAGTCTCCCCCACCCCACATATACACTCATTCACTTCTCTTGGCAAGATGATCGACATGGCATTGCAGTGGACAGGAGCCGTGAGGTGAAATGGATTGTAGTATTTCCTAGACAAAACCTTTGTGAAGGAGTAGCAAGCTTGCATGTTGCATTTGGAGGGCGGGATATGGCTAAGGGATGGAAGCCATATGGAAAAATGGTTCTCCCTCCCAGTTAGAAGACAATTACCAAACGTATGTTTTTTTGTAAAAAAAAGTAACATTTCAGGAATCACCAGTTGATGTGTGTTCTGAAAAGCTTTGCATAAATGGATAAAGAATTGTTTAGTTAGAAAAGGCACATCAAGCTGGAGCTTGTGTTTGAGTGTGGCTTGGGAGCACAAGGAGGACAAGTGACTTGCCAAAGGTCACATAGTATGTAAGTGGTGGCTGGTGGGATTCAAACCCAAGTCTCTAGGTTTGTATTTGCAGTGCCCTTAAGCACTACGCTGTATTAAAGTACACAAAATGTGCATGTTCTTTTATTAAAAAGAAAACAAACAAAACATGTCATTTGAGGCATTTGAGAGTAGCTTATCACAAATGGAGTGGGGGATGTCGTCAAAGTCCTTTTACCCTTTGTCAGACACAATGCTATATTTACATTTTGACTGTACAAAACAAAATACAGAAAGAAAAACAATCTCATTTATAATAACATCTTAAATCAAAGCTTTTAAAAGTTGTTCTCTTGTAAAAGTTGGAACACAAAGGGTTTAGCAAGCAGAGCTGAAGTTATGTCCATGCCCTACTGGCCTGGCTGCTTACCCAGATCACAGTACACATTGCATTGAAACAAACTTAAACCATACTACGTCACATATTTCTTTCACTAGTTTCCCCAACATATATCTCAGAGCTCTCTCTAACTTGGTACGACCAACATCACAAGCCAAAATCATTTAAACATCAATCCTGAAGACAAGCACAGTTATTTCCAAAACGTTTCTTAGAAACTACATTAGTGTATAAATGGCTAACACATATTCTGTTATATTGCAAAGCATTCTCTGTTCTTTGTATTAGACTGTGACAGCTAGGACAGTCCTTCCTCCTCACAAAAAGCTTTCAATGCGTTATCTCATCAGCAGCACACTGTAACCTTGAGGTAAAGTACATGATGTTTAGAGGAGAAAAATCCCACTGAATTCATAAAAACACAGTTATGCTCTGAAAGACAGAACAATTTAACAGTTTGATTGTGCGGCATATACGCTCTTCAGTGTGCACTAAAGCAAGTAACAAGTGTACATATGTAGCGTGTGAGAGAAATAAATAGAAACAATACCGTGACATGTCAGGTCAGGTTTAGATATAATTTAAAGTTTTAGAAAAGACAGACAATGGCTGACCAGTACATTTAGACAAAAAAAAAGTGATTAGGAAAGACAGTCAGATAACGCAGAGTAAAAAACAACGACAAAGTCTCGGACACACACAAAACCCAGAAGAGGGATGCAAGAAACGTTAAGACGTAGATAACTTACATAACTTTTATTCAATTGGAAATGAAGGACAAACAGAGAAACATCCCGCCTGACATGTTTCAGACACAACAGTCCTTTATTAAAGGCTAGGAACATGGTAAAAGCACACACCTTCTAAGCTGAAAAACATCATGTGATCCTATGACACACTTTCAGCTAGGCCCATTTCATTGGCCAAAGACTTCATTCAAAATGAGCAAATAACATGAACCATTGTAAACTTTAGTTGGCAATCACATTACTCATCGTGCTAATTGGTTCAAAATGCCTGGAATCACATTGCATGTAAAAGATTATGAAAATACAGTAACACAATAAATAGTGCTACCATAACAATCCCTAAAGAGTTACAAAACCTTTTTTAAATAGAGATTTACCCTCTAAAATGTGTTAAATATTGAATAATAATAAAAATGTATCATTTAAATATAATACAGACCACAGTGAACTGGATAATGAAGACACAGCGAGGAATCCCTTTTTTCAAAAGAAACAACATATTACAGATCCACGACCAGTTGCTCAGCTGTCCATCCAACAATACACATTCCCACCTCCACGGAGAAGTTCACGATTGCAGGAGAGCAGCATCTATCATCAAGGAAGTAGGGCAACAGGATGAGGAGGGGAAGACAAAGGAGAATATGGCCGGGAGCACAACAACTTCTACCACAATCAGAACAGAGGGAAATATACACCAAGGAGGTTTCTCAGGAGTTGGGGGGAGATAGAGGAGATAAGCTGAAACAAAATGACAATACAAATAATCTCTCTGCACACGAATTCACTGAATCAGAGTCTGAATTATTAAGGAAAGGGCTAAGCTTTGCATTGACAAGAACTATTAACAGAGTTCAGACCCTGACTGATGTAAACTTAAACTATAGAAAACTAAATCTAAAGTCTTTTTTCAGTATCATCATCAACAAAGTTTATTGTTTGGCTAATAAGCCTTACAATGTAAAAGACAAAACAAATACATAACTATAAAAGTTACAATTATTATCACATCCACTAAAATGTAAACATCATAAAAGTGATATTTTAACTGGTGACATCACTGGAATCATTATCTTACTTCGAGTTTAAACATGATAAAAAGGGACCAAAGTACACAATTCAAACAACACTCATGTTCTTCCTAATTTTCTCCATTGCTAAAAAATATTTTGCATCTTGTTCCAGTGTCCACGTATCAGTAGGATGTAACAAGATATTGGTTAAGAGCTTTTTTATCTAATGCATACAATTCATTCAAAAAAGGACCCAACCATTAGGTCCTTTGCAACTGATACCAACTACATTCCCATAGTACGTGCACAAGATTTTCTTCACCCCTTTAGTGCAATCCCTAGAAACAATGCCTTCCACCTTGTAATGATAAAGAAGAATGTTACTTTTTGCTTGTTCAAACTTATAATTAGAAAATGTGGCTCTCAATCTAGTGTTTGTCAAAATTTCCAAATAAGATTCAAATCCAAAATAATAATTATTTTCTGAAAACCATTTTGAGTAACGTGAAGACTTAATTAGTTGTAAGTCCTTAATGATCCAGTTATTAACAATTTTCTTTGTAATATATGATTTATATTTTGCACTTAAAAGAATACCTTTTTCTGTTATCCGTTTAAGGTTACTTAATCCATTATCCTTCATTATTTTCATTAGATTTGTATACCATAGTTTTTGTTTGATATCCATATTGTACCATTTTTCTTTTTCCTTTACCACTATGGATGCCAAAGCTGAAGAATCTTTTCTACTCACAGTGAGCCAAAAATTAACTTCCTAGGTTTCCATCAAGGCTTCAAGATTATTTAGTCCCAGTTCTGATCTCAAATAAACAGCTGGACATGAATGTCCCACTTTTAATAATGAACATAAATACTTATGTAATGGAATAAGTAATTTATTTATATTGGTTATGTCACATATTTCAGATGCATAAAGTAGTTGTGAATCAAACTTGGCTTTTATAGCTTGTATCAAGGGTTTTAAGGTCATCCCTCCATATTTTAAATTGAAACAAACCAGACCTGCTATTGTACTCTTTAGCTTATTTAACAAAGTTTGAGAATGTTTTGACCAATTTGTATTTTCTTGAAACTCGATACCTAAGTACTGATATCCCTTTACCCTTTCTAATCTCTCCTTCCCCAATGTTCAAAATGCAGAACATTTCTTTTGCCCCTTAGAAAAAACTAAAGCCTCTGTTTTATTCAGGTTTATTTTTAACTTTAGAGCAGAAGATTTTAAAGATATATTATCAATGTTCTTTTGTAGTCCTGCTTTTGACAGGGAAAATATAACTATGTCATCAGCAAATGCCAATAAAGGACATTTACACATATTTATATTTGGAATATCAATAAATTCCTCAGCACTATCTCTCAACATCTGATCTATATATAAATCAAACAATAGGGGAGCCAAAACACAGCCTTGTTTTACACCCCTGTTTATTTTAAAAGATGAAGAAATACCTCCTTTCGTACCCAATCTGATGTTGGCCCAATTAGCCGTGTATAGTTGGGAAATAATTGAAACCAAGTTATGATCTATACCCCTAATTAACAGTATCTTCCATAAGAGTTCTCTTGAAATAAGATCAAAAGCTGAGGAGTAATCCACAAAAAGGGTGTACAATGATTGCCCCTTATTTCTACGTACTTTTCTATCAAATGATGCAAAATAAAAATATTATCCAAGTTGGAAAAACCAGTCCAAAAACTCGCCTCATAGACGGCCAGGCCACCAGTTCTTTCCACTTCTATTTTTAATCTTTCTAAGATAACTCTTGCAAATATTTTTAGTTGATATCTACTAGACTAATTGGTCTGTAGGGTCCCTTGTACTACCCTTCTTGTGGATTGGAATAATTGTAGCTCCTCACCATGAAACTGGTAAGTTATTTGAGTAAATACATTTATTATAATATTGTATAAGAAATATACACCAATGGGAAGGATAAGAAGGAAAAACTTCCAAAGGGATACCATCTGGTCCAGAGGTTTTTGCCGTTTCGATACTGCCAATGCATAAAAAACTTTGTCTAATGTTATCTCAACAAAACTCTGGTTAACCAGAAGTACCTCTGCATTCTGATTATCTGAATAAAAAAAAATAGAAGAGAAGTGGGATATCCACCTGTCTTCTGTAATATAAGTATCTATTTCTGTTTTGTATAAATTATTTCCCTTAGCAACTAATGTCCAAAAACGTTTAGTATCATTCTGGTGAACACCTTTCAACATGGTCCTCCAGAGCTTGTTATGATAAACTTTTTTTTTTAATTTTGATTAACAATTTATATTTTTTTCCCAAAATTAAGATTCTTTAGATTTTGCTTACTATGAGTTGATCTATAATCTTTAAGTAATCCTTTAATCTTTAATTTCCTTAGTTTACATTCATTATCAAACCAGGTATATTATCTGTATGGTTTCACTTGACATACTAATACAGTCCTAATCTTTAAAAATAAATTATTCAAGTATACAGTAAGGTTCACCAGTTCGCTACTTTGTATTAACTTATAATCCAACACAAGAAATTAATCTTGAAGTATTTTATCTGTTTCAGTCCACGATCTTTTTTGCCATATAATTCTTTTATTCATTCTAATTTCCAATATTGACAGAGATGGCAGAGCCACGTTTTCAATTAAGATATTGTTTTTGTTATTAAATTCTAAAACTAGGGGGAGGTGATCACTTTCTGGTCTTAATAATATGTCTAAACCTTTCCACTGGTTTAGTGAACCAGACCAAAGTATGTAGTCAACAATAGACGCTCCTCTAGTTGAGACACAAGTAAAATGTCCATCTTGGTCCCCTTTCAATCTACCATTTAGTGGATACAGCAAAAATTCAACATATAATCAATCAGCTTAATACCACTATTATTTGTTTTTTCATCCTTGAAATTTCTTTTCAGCATGCCTTCATTAAATTGAGAAATTATCAACTTGTCAACTAGGCCATCAAATGTACCAATGTGTGCATTGACATCCCCTAAAACACATAGTTTGGCTTTCGGATACTCATGTATCAACCTCATAGTATCATGTGTTAAATTAAGCCATATGTACTCAGTATAGTGTTCTGAGTTCTGCGGAGGCATGTAACAGTTAAAAATAAGAAAGGAATTTTCCCCAATTATTAATTCAAGAACAATGTAATTATGATGCTGGAGAATTTCTGTAATGTTATCAAAGGATCCTATTTTAGTAAAGGTTAGTAAACCTCCAGATGGTCTCCCAAATCTTTTGGCTCTTATACCCTGTTTGGAATAACACTGGTAACTATTTAGATTAACTTGATCATTCTCAATATGCAAGGATTCTTGCAGACAAATTAAATCATGCTGTTCAAGGAATCTTTTGCAATCTGGATCACTAATTTTTGAATTCCAACCAGCTATATTCCAAGTAATAATAGTACGGCCTTTCATGGGATTATTAATCTCAGCTACTGCACTAATCAAAATTTCCTGATGTACCATAACTCAGTAGACAAAAATGAGACTGAGTCACACAATAACAATGCCACTATGCCTTTTAAAAATTCCTCGACTTTTTGCCCCCGCCCCCAGCAGTTGCAACTTTTAAAGAACTGGTAGAAAATGCTTTGGAAGTCCTATTTGATTACCCTCAAATGAGACATTTCCAGAACATTAGCACCTCAGAGAGGCAAGCTGTTAAAACCCTGCAAGAGGATGCAAATGTAATTATTAAACAAGCTTATAAAGGTGGGGCAGTAGTTTTGTTGAATAAAGATGGTTACATCACAGAAGTCCAGACACAATTGAGTAAAACAGAATTCTATGCCAGAATGATGCATGATCCAGCTAATGATTACAAACACAGTATTGATGTGAACATCAGAGAAGTTTTTTGGAGAGGGGACATTGACGTGCAAACTAGAGACTTTCTAATTACCAAAAATGTGATAAGACCAACTTTTATACACTACCTAAAGTCCACAAGACTTTGAACAACCCTCCCAGCTGATCCATTGTTAGTGGTATTGGCTCCATAACAGAACCACTCTCTCAATATTGTGATGCATTCCTCAGACCCCTGGTAGCCAAACTACCTACTGTACATACTTGAAAGATACAAACAAAGTGCTCAGTTTATTTAAAGACATTAAGTTGGATGGCAACAAGTTTATGGCTACAATGAACATCAGTTCTCTGTACATAAATGTGCCTTACAAGGGGGCACTTCATGCAGCAGTGTTTTTTTCTTAAACGTAGTTCTGAGCCTGATGTACCTCCTACAGACTTCCTCCTGAAATGCCTAGAGTATGCAATGTGTTTCTGTTTGACAATAAATTGTACTCTCAAATAAAAGGCACTGCAATGGGGGCTATATGTGCCCATCTATAGCAAATCTGTATGTGGGACAATGGGAGAGGGAAACTGTTTTGGGTAATGACTCAAACCCTTTTTTCAACAATGTGGTACTATGGAAGTGCTTTATAGGTGATGTTATGGTCATTTGGAGAGGCAGCCAGGTAGAATTTTTAAACTTTATAGATTGGCTCCATAGCATCAACTCTCATTTAAGGTTCACACACCAGTGTAGTGAAGAACCCATTACTACTTAGATTTAAGACTCATTAAGAACACAGAAGGGCATTTAGAAAGTGACATTTATAGAAAGGAAATCGATGACAATTCCATATTGCTTGTGAACAGCTGCCATCTGCCCCATGTAGCAAAAAATATTCCTAAGGGACAGTTTTTAAGAACCAGGCACAACTGTTCCACTTTGGAAAGATTTGAAGAAAGGGCTGTCACACCTGGACAGCTGGTTCTGCTCCCTGTATAAGTTTTTGTTGTAAATATAAGAAATTAATGTATGATGGACTGTGGCAGAGAGAGGTGCTGGCTGCTGAAGCTGACACTTCAAACCCCTCAGGGATAAGTTCAAAGGACAGGACATTGTTAAACTGCAGATAGCTGGGGTGCAATTATCTGGTCAATTTGCTTTGATCCCAGGGAATAAGATTAGCCATTCATGACATCCTCAGGGAAATCCTTTGATTGCACTAGGGATCAGGAAAGAGGGAACATCTGCATGTGTTTGAAACTGTCTTCCACAGAAGCCATTTGATTACATCAAAGAGACCTTTGATGTGTAGATACCAAGGCTAGATGGAATTAAGGAGTCATACACCCTTTTGCTTTGAAGACAGTGACTTATATCAAAGAGACTTTTGATGTCTAGGGGAAAGCAGATCACAGACTGGTTTCGACTAGTTACATAGAGAAGAGATTTATTATGTCATCTCTTATTTTTTTTAAATACCTTAGTAGGCCATCTTGGTGTTATAAAAAAATATAGATTTTGTTACACCAAGGCGGAGTTTGGTGACTTCAGCAAGTAGGCTGGCTCAGGACAGTTTTTAACATACTGAGAAGACCTTCACACTCACACTTTCATAATTACTGACTGAGAAGGAAGGACATCACAGCACTGTAAGACTAAGAAATAAGAATACCTTAGCTAAGACCAGTCTGAGTGTATGTAGGAATTTGCACTTTAAACCTGTTTTGTTTTCAAGATTGTATGTGTTGGGATATTTTGTTTTGTAATATTTTCTGTTTTCCTATTTTTAAAGTAAAGATATATATTTTAAAACAAAAACTGCCTGGAGTGCCTTGACATTTCTTTTTATTTAAGTGAAGCCTTTAAAGGTTATAGTTGACTCTGTATATGAACTTATTGTAATACCAAACTGGGAAACAGATAGAGTTCTCTAAGGTCTTGCATAGGGTTCTGAGGGTTCATTTTGTAGACCTGGTTAGGTGCCCATAGGCAAAGATATCTGGCCCCCGAAGATAGAATTATCTGATCCTGATAATTGGGTATGCTAACAAGAGGTTATTAGTTTGAATCCCTCCAGAACTTGAGACTAAGGTGACTCAAACCCACAAAACAGACAAGAGGGTTACCTTGTACTGTTCACTATCCACAAATCATACGCTCAGAGGCTGGCACTTTGGGAGTAGAGGGCTGACTGGTTGAGTGAATTTGTGACAGATTGGTTGGCAGCGATGGCATAAAAAGTTTGGTGGTATAAGCCTCATTGTTCAGTGTGTCAGCTTGAGACCGTTCAGTTCACTTGAAAAAAAAAGAAAGGCAGTGTTTTATTTAAAAAGGAAACAGAACTATATCCCTTGGCTTACAGTCAAAGTTCCTACCCATTTTATTTTTTTTCTGAAGTGACAGTCAGATTAGCATAGTCAGGGAATAATATGGCTTCCGACTACAGCAGGCACACTGTAGATCACTTGAAACAGTTGTGCGAGGACAGAGGAGTCCTGTTCGAGGTGACAGCCAGAAAGCAGAACCTCATAGAGGCCCTGATGGTAGCAGATACCAGAGCAGAGAGTCACAGACCTTGACTGAAAGGGACCAGACCTTGAGTGTGGCAGGACTAGAGGCCAGTGAGGGGTCCCGAGCCAATGAGGCAGACAGCAAAGCCACTGTCAGTGAAGGGCAACAACAGCAGCAGCAGGGAAAGGTCACCAGTATCCTGAATCCAGAGGTACTCAGGCTGCAAACTGAGTTGCACAGGATGGAATTGGAGGCAGAGTGACAACAGAGGGAGGCAGGCTGTGAGGAGCATGAGTGCCAGCGAGCTGCAGAGGAGAAGAGAGAGAGAAAGAACAGAGGGAGGTGGACCGTGAGGCAGAGCGACAACAGAGGGAGGCAGACCATGTGGAGCGTGAGTGCCAGCGATCTGCAGAGGAGAAGAGAGAGTGAGAACACAGAGAGGCAGAGGACAGGAGAGAGGAGCACCAGTGGCAACATGAACTGGAGAAGCTACGACTCCAACCAGCGGCACCAGGGCAGGTAAGTGGCTTGGGTTTAACTGGGACTGCAGGACTGGGTTACAAATTGAACTCCAAATTAATAGCTGAGTTTAAGGAAGGGGAGGAATGGATGCCTTTTTAAATTCTTTTGAAAAAGTTTGTATTCAGGCTAAAATTCCTAGAGAGTCCTGGAGCTTCCAGCTATCCCCGCTACATACCGGGAAAGCTCGGGATGCATTGGGTCAAATGAACAATGAGGACAGTGACGATTACAGCAAGTTAAAATCGGCACTGTTAAAAAAGTTTGAACTAACTGCTGAATCATACAGAGATAAATTCCATAAGCTCAGGAGAAGCCCTGTTATGAGCTATGAGGAACAAGCCACAAAACAACGTCAGTTTTTAAAACATTGGTGGGAAGAAATTGAGGCAAACTGTTGATAAAATTGAAAATGTGATTTTATTAGAACAGTTTTATTGGGCATGCCCAGCAGAGCTAAAAACCTGGCAAGAGGACCAAGATCCAAATACAGTGCAAGAGGCTGCTGAACTCTCGGACCACTATGCCAAGAGCTGACCTTCTCTGAGAGCAAATGGGGCGAGCGTGGCAGCACAGAAAGGGAAAAGCACACCTCCAGGGCAGCTAAAACTATCACTGCCTCCCCCGAAACCAGTTAGCCCCAGATTTTAATGAAAAGATTTATCTGAAGTAAGAAATGCTTGTTGGCTGTGTAAGGAAACTGGGCATATTGCCAGACAGTGCCCCCAAAAGGCAAGCCATAATACACAACAGGATGCAAGAAAAGAAGTGGGTTGTTTGTGTGTCCCTGGGAGCATGCCAGTGAACATGAGGGAACACATGCACCCAGTTATAGTACATGGTGTACAGATGCAGGGGTTAAGGGACACAGGGGCATCCCTGGTATTGGTAAAAAGGGATCTGGTACAGCCTGGTCAGCTAATACCCAATAAATACATAACTGTACAAGGGTTTACTGGTGAAGAGAAAACATTGCCTCTAGCTAGTGTTCTCCTGGACTGGGGTGAAACAAGGGGAACTGTGCAACAGGTGGCTGTAGCCAACACATTAGCAGTGGATGTGATCCTGGGTAACAATCTCCAGCAGGGGGTGGTATGTGCAGTTACCCATAGCCAAGTGGCAAGGAAATATAGTAGTTCCCTGAACCCCACATAAACCAGTGTGGAAACCACTGAGAGGCTGGTTCACCAGACTGTGTCTTCAGATGGGGAGACTGATAAAAAAGGGGTAGAAATGTCCCCAGTAGCAAGTAACCACACAGCTACAGAGGGTTAATCTGAAGAGGGAGGGGTAACCCATTGTCAGAGGGTTGGGACTGACAGAGATCCTGACGGCCCCAACGCTAGTGCTAGAGACCCTAGTTTAGCGATGGAAGGGGACCTGTCCCATGCCTTGGGACTGTGTGAGGGGTTTGCAGCTGCTCAGAGGAGTGACCCTAGTTTAGAGAAGCTAAGGGCTTGGGCAAACTCGGAGGGCAAACAGGGAGGTGATGGCAGACATAAGGTTTATTGGGAAAATGGATTTGTGTATACACAGGCAGTACAGACAGAGGGAGGGATGCTAGGCAGGCAGCTTATCATTCCCCAGTGATATTGTGAGCAGTTGCTCAAGGTTACTCATGATATTCTCTTGTCTGGTTATCTGGAAATCATGCACACAACACAGCAGTTGGCCCAGAATTTCTACTGGCCTAACTTCACCCAGCAGGTGTAGGTGTATTGCAGGTCTTGTCACCAGTGCCAAAAAATAGGGAAGGCAGGCAAGAAAACCCAAGCAGCCCTGATCCCCTTGCCCCTAGTGAAGGAGCCATTCCAGAGGGTGGGAATGGATATTGTGGGGCCTTTAAATACCCCCATCTCCTCAAGGAAGAGATTCATCCTAACTGTGGTGGATAATGCCACCCGGTACCCAGAGGCAGTTGCCCTATCCTCTCTGAGGAGAGACAAAGTGGCAGATGCCTTACTTGGGATTTTCTCCCGTGTTGGGTTTCCGCAGGAGGTAATCACCGATCGAGGGGGTTCCTTCAAGTCGGACCTGATGAAATGTTTATGAGAGAAGTGTGGGGTGGCACAGAGATGCACAACACCGTATCACCCACAAGCCAATGGACTTGTGGAACGATTTAATGGTACCCTAAAGTCAATGCTCTGGGCATTTGCTGAACAGCATGGGAGGGACTGGGAGAAATACCTTCCCCACCTGTTGTTTGCATACATGGAGGTGCCCCAGGAGTCGACAGGATTTTCCCCCTTCGAACTCTTGTATAGACACCGGGTACATGGGCCCCTAGACTTGATCCGGGGGGACTGGGAAGGTATGCATGCCACCCAGGGAACTCCCCTTGTGGATTACATCCTTAGGTTTAGGGAAAGGCTGAAGGAGCTTATAGGGACAGCCCAGAGCAACCTGGCAGCTGCCCAACAGAAACAAAAAGTATGGTATGACCGCAGAGCAAGAGCTCACTTGTACTTGGTGGGTCAGGAAGTCATGGTCCTTATTCCGGTCCAGAAAGACAAGCTGCAAGCTGAGTGGGCAGGACCATACAAAGTGGTTAGGAGGGTAAATGATGTGAACTACATTGTGGAGTTACCTGACCGTAGACAGACAGAAAGGATGTACCATGTTAACATGATGAAACCATATGCAAATAGGGCTGACATGGTGTTCACAGTGTGTAGTCATGGGGAAGGGACAGATGAAGGAGACCCCCTTCTGGACTTGCTGGAAGAGAGTAAGCGTGAGTCCTCTGTGGAGGCAGTAAAACTGTCTCCACAGCTGACCCCAGGCCAGATCCAGAAAGTAATGGAGGTTTTAGCAGACTTTGCCCCCTTGTTTAGTGCCAAGCCTGGACTAACCCCCTTAGCAACACACAATGTGGAGACAGGGACACTGATGCCCATACGGCGGACAGCATATCAGGTGTCGGAGGCTGTCCAACAGGACATTAGGAGGGAAGTGGAGAAGATGCTGGATTTAGGGGTAATCCAGAGATCCCACAGTCCCTGGGCCTCACCCATAGTCCTTGTACCCAAGCCAGATGGCTCAACTCCTTTCTGTGTAGACTATCATGGACTGAATGCAGTCATGAAATCAGACACCCACCTGATGCCCCAGAGGGACGAACTCCTGGACAAGTTGGGAGGGGCGACCTACCTTACCACCATTGACCTGACAAAGGGGTATTAGCAGGTAGAGTTGATGGACAGAGCTAGGGAGAGGTTGGCCTTCATCAATCCGATAGGCTTATTTGAGTTCAAAGTAATGCCTTTCAGAATGAAGAACGCCCCGGCCACTTTCCAAAGGTTGGTGAACCAGGTGTTAAATGGTGCTGAGGAGTACACCATGGCATACCTGGATGACATTGCCATCTTTAGTACCAGCTGGGAGGAACACCTTTCACACCTTAGGGAAGTGCTGGACAGGATACAGAGGGCAAGGCTCACTGTCAAAGCTGAGAAATGCCAGGTGGCCATGGGAGAGGTGGTATACCTCAGGCATGTGGTAGGCCAGGGACAGCTCCATCCTAACCAAATAAAGATAGAGGTAATCCAGGCATGGCCCAGACCAGAAACTCAGAAGCAGGTCAGGAGTTTTCTTGGGACAGCAGGGTACTATAGAAAATGTGTACCCAATTACAATGCCCTGGCTGCTCCCCTATCTGACCTGACAAAGAAAAGGATGCCCAAGAAAATTACCTGAGGCCCAGCCTGTGAGGAAGCCTTTTCCAAACTAAAGGAGGAACTGTGCAGTGCTCCTGTTTTGACTAGTCCGGACTATAGTAAAACTTTTATAGTTCAGACTGATGCCTCAGACGTGGGTATTGGGGCAGTACTGAGCCAAATATCCAGCAAAGGGAAGGACCACCCCATAGCCTATCTGAGTAAAAAGTTGCTTCCCAGGGAGCAGTCATACTCCACGGTGGAAAAGGAGTGTCTTGCCATAGTGTGGGCCCTTAAGAAATTGGAGCCATACTTGTATGGACAGCATTTGGTGGTGCAGACTGAACACAACCCCCTAGTTTGGCTGACTCAGTTGGGGAAAAATAATGGTTGATTACTAAGATGGAGTCTTGCTTTGCAAGGATATGATATGACCATTCTACGTAGGGCCAGAGCGACCAATCTGAACTCAGATGGGTTGTTCAGAGTGTATGAGGAATGAACTGATTTGGGAAGCTCATTCCATGCAGGGGATAGACCCCCAAATTCAGTCTAGGTGGGGAGGAATTGTCACACCTGGACAGCTGGTTCTGAGCCCTGTATAATTTTTTGTTGTAAATATAAGAAATTAATGTATGATGGACTGTGGCAGAGGGAGGTGCTGGCTGCTGAAGCTGACACTTCAAACCCCCCAGGGATAAATTCAAAGGACAGGACATTGTTAAACTGCAGATAGCTGGGGTGCAATTATCTGGTCAATTTGCTTTGATCCCAGGGAATAAGATTAGCCATTCATGACATCCTCAGGGAAATCCTTTGATTGCACCAGGGATCAGGAAAGAGGGAACATCTGCATGTGTTTGAAACTATCTTCCACAGAAGCCATTTGATTACATCAAAGAGACCTTTGATGTGTAGATACCAAGGCCAGATGGAATTAAGGAGTCAAATACCCTTTTGCTTTGAAGATAGTGACTTATATCAAAGATACTTTTGATGTCTAGGGGAAAGCAGATCACAGACTGGTTTCGACTAGTTACATAGAGATGAGATTTATTATGTCATCTCTTATTTTTTTAAATACCTCGTAGGCCATCTTGGTGTTATAAAAATATAGATTTTGTTACACCAAGGCAGAGTTTGGTGACCTCAGCGAGTAGGCGGGCTCAGGACAGTTTTTAACATACTGAGAAGACATTCACACTCACACTTTCATAATTTCTGACTGAGAAGGAAGGACATCACAGCACTGTAAGACTAAGAAGTAAGAATACCTTAGCTAAGACCAGTCTGAGTGTATGTAGGAATTTGCACTTTAAACCTGTTTTGTTTTTAAGATTATATGTGTTGGGATATTTTGTTCTGCAATATTTTCTGTTTTCCTATTTTTAAAGTAAAGATATATATTTTAAAATGGAAACTGCCTGGAGTGCCTTTACATTTCTTTTTATTTAAGTGAAGCTTTTAAAGATTATAGTTGACACTGTATATGAACTTATTGTAATACCAAACTGGGAAACGGATAGAGTTCTCTAAGGTCTTGCATAGACTTCTAAGGGTTCATTTTGTAGACCTGGTTAGGTGCCCATAGGCAAAGATATCTGGCCCCCCAAAGACAGAATTATCTGAGCCTGATAATTGGGTATGCTAGCAAGTTTGAATCCCTCCAGAACTTGAGACTAAGGTGACTCAAACCCACAAAACAGACGAGAGGGTTACCTTGTACTGTTCACTGTCCACAAATCATACGCTCAGAGGTTGGCACTTGGGGAGTAGAGGGCTGACCGGTTAAGCGAATTTGTGATAGAGGCCATTCAGTTAACTGAAAGATTGTTGCAGAGAGGCTGCAAGAAGACAATGTTGAAATAGCAAAAACAATGCTAGAAACAGTGCTAGAGAGGTTTTACTTTTAGACAAATATCACAACACTGATACTGACAGTAGATTTAACTCTGTCACAAGTTCTCTGAACAAGCTAGGGAGCTTGAGACTATCCCTAGAAACACTGGCATGTACTAACAGCAGATGTATGACTTAGAGATTTGAACAAGGAACCACTGAGAATATGCTATAAATGGGCTCCCATTTTAAAAGAGCCATTAGTACAGAGCCATTCCACTAGCAATAGCACACACAAAATGTGGCTGAATCAAACCCCAGGATGTTTTATATGTAGGAAATGCACCTTCTGTGACCATATAGAACAAACAAAGGAATTTTCAAGTTGCAATATTGAATGAAGTTACACCATCAGACAGTTCATTACCTGCAGTAGTGAGGGAGTGATTTATTTAGCAACATGCTCTTGGCTCAGCATTCTATATGGGTAAAACCACTCGATCTTTTAAAACTAGCATAAGTGAACATGTTAGAGTAATAAATAATAGAGATATTACATATGCAATGACAGCCCATATTTTTTTTTTTTATTTTAGTCTTTTGGTAACCGGGTAAGGCCCACTAGGAACAAGTGCCTGTTTTCAGGGGTGACCTGGGAGCACCGGGCTAAGGCGGGACATTAAGTGAGCAAATGAAAATGAAATGCATTGTTTTAAGTTTCTAGCTATTGACAAGGTTTGCCATAACCCTAGAGGTGGTAACTTCAACAATTTAATGCTTCTTAGGAAAAACTATTGGATTTTAACACTGAAAGCTAATAAAACTCTTGGTTTAAACTCTCAACTTAATGTAAGACCATATCTGAAAAAAAAAACAGGAGATAAAAGAATATTAAACTGAAATCATGTTACATGTGTTATATGGGTTATTTATGATGCATAAAACATTATTTGAATTACATGTCCATTATATGTTTCCAACCCCCCCCCCATCAGATATATTCTCTGTATTTATTTGGTAGCCACTGATCTCCCTCTATTTTTAAGATATTATCCATACTTATTTGTTCTGTCTGCAAACTTTAAAATTTGGAGTTACTGTAATAATTGTGAAATTATGAAATTACACAGCAATTATACATAATGTATGCACTTTACTAGTGATTCTGACTTGGAATCTGATTCTTGTCTCCCCCCCTTTTATTTTCTTTCATATCCCCTTCTTTTCTCTCTCTCTCTTCTCCCCCTGCCCATTTCTCTGTCCTCTCCTCATTCCCAACCCTTTGTCTCGTCTTCTAATCCCCCCTTCTTTTACTAGTTCCCATTATTCAATATTTAACACTTTTTAGAGCGTATCTCTCTATTTTAAAAAAAGGTTTTGTAACACTCTAGGGATTGTTATGGTAGCACTATTTATTGTGTTAATGTATTTTCATAATGTTTTACATGCAATGTGATTCCAGGCATTTTGAGCCAATTAGCACGATGAGTAATGTGATTGCCAACTAATGTTTACAGTGGTTCATGTTATTTGCTCATTTTGAATGAAGTCTTTGGCCAATGAAATGGGCCTGGCTGAAAGTGTGTCATAGGATCACATGATGTTTTTTAGCTTAGAAGGTGTGTGCTTTTACCATGTCCCTAGCCTTTGATAAAGGACTGCAGTGTCTGAAACATGTCAGGCAGGATGTTTCTCTGCTTGTCCTACATTTCCAATTAACTAACAGTTATGTAAGTTATCTACGTCTTAAAGTTTTTTGCATCCCTCTTGTGGGTTTTGTGTGTGCCTGAGACCTTGTGGTTGTTTTAATTAGGTGAGTCTTAAGAGCACCACTATCCTAGTGCACACTTCTTTGGTTGTTAGATAACAGAGTATGTAGTATGGTATAATTCAGCCTTACGTACCTGTTGAGAAATGCTTTGGGCTAAATCCAAAATCTTTTCCCAGGGTACACCTTTCAGTGTCTCGAGGCATGCTGCCAGTTTTACTGTCTTCAGCCAAGGATAGTAATTCTGATAGTGGGCAGAGGGTTTAGTTTTCATACAACCCCTCAGGATAATATTTTTTATGTCTCCTGGCAACAGACGTGATCTCTGTGAACAGTCTGCCCACATGTTGTACCAGATTAGCCTGCAATTTCACGATCTGTGCAAAAGTCCCGCCCCCCCCATAGGGAGGCAGGGATTTTAAGATTTTTAGTAAGAGCTCAGTTCTAATGAGCATTTGTTTTTGGTGGAGGTTCCCCTTTTAACTGCACTTCACTGATAATTTTTCCAGAGAGGTATTTGCATGTTTGCGATACAGAGTCCTTCAAGATGTTAGAGCCTGGAAGTTGTTCCATAAAAAGACATGGAGAGGTGGCACAAGGGTTTTGACATCTGATACCAGAGCTTTTTGAGTCACAGAGTCCATCAGACAAGCCTTAGGGTCATTCTGTAAAAATAATTTTGAGACCAGATGGACAAATACACAAACTTAAAACAACGTAGCAAACTAAAGGTTTTTTCCTTAGACACTCATTTTTAACCTTGAAGGTAAAACCACACACAGTAAGCGATATGCAGAATAAAGGTTTATTTCTCACCACATGTTCCTGTACTAGCCAAAAAGTCCAGAATGGTCTGGCACATCCTGTACTTTCTGCTAAACAGTTATACTTTTCTTTGCGTCACAGAGCCCATAGGACAAGCCTTAGGGTCATTCCATGCAAATAAATGAATGTGGGGGAAGGGGGCACAAAAATTCCCTATTTCAGCCATTTCTAAAACTCTACACATTACTGTTATAATTTTCCATGGGTTAGTGTTCTATCACAATCAGGTAACCTGCAAGCTTCAAGGGACTCCGTGAGGAGATCTCTTTTACCTTGTAAGCAATCCTCTGCCTCAGCTGGAAGGTATTGACCTATTTGGCTCCTTTTCTCCTCTGGTTGATCTGGTGTCTCAGCCCCTGCATTATTCCCATTGATCTGGGTTGTCATTCTCAGATCCTCTGCCCCGCTTTACCTTTGACCAATCAGGTGCTGCTCGCAGTCGCCATTTGTCAGATTTCTCAGGTTCTACACCTGATGGCAAAGCATAACTCAGGAAGCAGGTACTCACAGAGTAAAGGTTTATTTCCAGAAACATGATACATGCACGCATGCATAAAGATCAGCTTATTGTCAGCTGAAAGTTCTGAACCTCCACCATAGGAATGACATTATAGGAAAACTCAGAGAAAAACAGAATTACACTCAGTCTTATACTAAGCTAAGATCAAGTCCCATTGCTATGGTAATTGACTCATGTATGCATGGATTGTGTAATCTACATTATCCTGATTGGCTAATTTGGTGGGCAGTGTAGCTGTTATCTAAGTTGTCCTTTTTGTCTGTAACACATTATTACTGTATCATTAGAACAATGGTACAGTCACAAATATAGTTGAGTTATCATTATTATCTGCTGATGTCAGCAGTGTGCATCCTGGCTATAGAGCTGTAGACCTCTAGCTGCTGGAGGTCTGCCTCTGACCAAGTAAGAGGTCTACTGAGAAATATAGGATATTCCTGTCTCAGAACAGGACAATAAGGAGCTTAAAGGGCACACAGGCAGAAAGTAAGGAGAGAGAGAGAGAAAAAAAAATGGAGGAAAGAGTAAGGATTGCAAACAGTTAAGGGACCAGAAATAAGACATGATGGGAGTGGTGCAGTGCAGTGGCTGTGGAGCAGCAGTCTTCCCGGAGACATTCTGGAGGATGCAGTGTTGTCCCATCTACAGGCACCTCTCTGGGCTGAGGGAGTAGTTGCTCATCTCCAGGTTGAGTTGGCCAGGATTTGTGGGACCTCCTCTTCCATCCAGGGACCACCAGTGCCACTTCCATTGCCTCAGAGGTTGCCAAGAAAGAGGAGCAGTTGGAACACAGTGGGCTCAGGGAGGGAGAGGGTGGTGGAACAGAGGTGCATCCCTCCAGTTGTACCTCTCCACAATTCCTATGCCATTATGGCAAAGTGTGGTTCCTCTATGGAGGCACCCACAGTGGAAACCAAGTAGGATGCTGGGAACCTCCACAAAGGAGACCCACAGGAGGGTGGCAGGAGACCCCGCAGGGGAAGGAAACAATTCCTGGTGGGGGACTCCATTGTTAAGAAGGTAGAACTGGGGAAGAAAAGGGAGAGGGAGGTACGGTGCCTGCCTGGTGCCATGGCTTGGAGGGACAGGGAGCAAATCCTCAGGATTGCTGGAGCAGCTGCACAGGGGAGGGAGCTGGATGTCATTGTCCACCTAGGGACAAATGACCTGGCTAAGAAAGGGATTAGAGAAGTGCAGGAAGAGTTTGTGGAATTGGGGAGGAGCCTTAGACAAGTAGCACGGACGGTAACCTTCTCGGAGGTGCTGCCCATCTATGGCGTAGGAGAGGCTAGGGTGTTCCACACCACAGGATTCAATCAGTGGTTGAAAAACTGGTGTGGAGCTCAGGGATTTGGCTTCATTGGGGACTGGAGGTCCACCTGGAGTGATGCAAGCCTATACTGGCATGATGGGCTGCATCTGTCCAGGAGGGGAACCAGGATCCTAGGTGATAGGTTTAAATGCTTCATTGGCAAGCATTTAAACTAGCCAAGGGAGGAGGTACTGGAAAGGAGCAGGGAAATCCTAGCCCCCCCAAAAAAATCACAGTAGTAAGTGCGGTAAACACCAACATAGAGGTGTCGATAGGGAGAAGGGCAGGGGTAAATGGAGAAAGTGACAAAGGCAAGAATTACAGGAGTGGGGCAAAAAGGAGTAAGGCCATCAGGAAATGGAGGATAATGAGTACCAATGCCCGTAGTCTGGGCAACAAGCTCCCTGAGCTGGTGGCCTTGATGGAAGAGGGTTGCCTAGATATCGTAGCAGTCACAGAAACATGGTACACAGAGAACCATGACTGGGATGTTAACATACCAGGGTACATAACCTACAGGAGAGACAGGCAGGGGAGAAGAGGGGAAGGAGTAGCTCTCTATGTAAAGGAAGGGATAAAAGCAACTGAACAAAAGAGTAAACAGGGAGGAGAGGAGGCACTGTGGGTCACCTTGGAGACTGGAAAGGGCACCACAATCCACACAGGTGTTGTGTACAGACCCCCATGTCAGGGGGAGGGAATGGACAAGGATATGATAGAAGGCATTCTTAGAATGGTAGAGAAAGGGGAGATACTGTTGATGGGAGACCTGAATATGCCAGATGTTAACTGGAGCACATTTGCTGCAGCCACATCCAAGAGCAGGGCCATTCTTGATGCCCTACAAGTGGCAGACCTCAGACAGCTAGTTTCAGAACCCACTCGTGAGGGAGCAACCTTAGACCTCGTACTCTCAAATGGGGGCAGTGAGAGAATCTCAGATCTAGAAGTGGGTTGCCATCTGGGAACAAGTGACCATCAAACAGTGTTGTTAACGTTAAACTCAGCTACAGAGTCAAGCCATACAAAAGTGAGGGTACTGGACTTCAGGAGGGCTGACTTTGGCAAGATGGGACAGTGCCTCAGAAAAGCACTAGCAAACAGGCTAGAAGGAGGTGTAGAGCAAAAATGGGGAATCATCAAAACTGCCATCACAGAGGCAACAAGCCTTTGTGTGAAGCAAATAAACAAATCAATATGAAAGAAAAAGCCACTATGGTTCTCAAAAGAGGTGGCTGTGAAAGTCAGGAAGAAAAAGATAGCATTCCGGAAGTATAAGGAAACACAGAAGGAGCAAGACAGAGAGCTGTACTAGTTAAGGCAGAAGGAAGCAGGGAGGGAAGTCAGAATAGCAAAGACCCAAACTGAGGAAAAGATAGCTAACTCAGTTAAGCAGGGGGATAAAACATTTTATAGGTACATCAGCGAGCGTAGAAAGACAAAGGGAGGGATAGTGAGGCTGAATAGAATGAACGGTGGGTGGGCAGAGGAGGACAGTGAAAAAGCAGGGATACTGAACGAATATTTCTGCTCAGTATTCACAAAAGACGAGGGGGAAGTGCCTAATCCAATTAACAGAAGCACTCTTGATAGGGGGGTCTATCCCAGTCCTTTCACAGAAGAAAGGGTCCTGCAAGAACTCCTAAAACTGAAGGTGGACAAAGCAATGGGGCCTGATGGAATTCACCCCAGAATTCTAAAAGAATTAAGGGGGAACTAGTGAAACCACTGGCTACTCTTTTTAATAAATCATGGGAGGATGGTGTGGTACCCAAGGACTGTAGGAAGGCAGATGTGATTACCTTTCACAAAAGTGGGACCAAGACAGAGGCAAGAAACTACAGACCTGTCAGTCTGACCTCTGTGGTAGGGAAAGTGATGGAGTCACTTCTGAAGGAAAGAATAGTTGAGTACCTAGAGGCCAGTGGGGCACAGGTTCCAAGGCAGCATGGGTTCACAGCAGGAAGGTCTTGTCAGATGAATCTAACAGATTTCTTTGACTGGGTGACCAAAGTAGTAGACCAGGGAGGGGCTGTGACATGGCCTACCTAGACTTTAGCAAGGCATTTGACACAGTCCCCACAAAGATTAATAGTCAAATTAACCAGCCTGGGAGTGGGTCCCAGGGTGGTAGCCTGGGTAAAACATTGTCTGGACAACAGGACACAGAAGGTAATTGTAAATGGAGTCCACTCTGAAGAAAGAGGGGTTACTAGTGGGGTATCGCAGGGTTCAGTATTGGGTCCAGTCCTTTTTAATGTCTTCATAAGTGACATTGCAGAAGGAATGGAAAGAAAAGTATGCCTCTTTGCAGATGACACAACGATCTGCAACAGGGTTGATACACAAGGAGGTATGGAAAGGATGAGAAGGGACTTGGCAAGGTTGGAGGAATGGTCAGAAGTATGGCAGCTAGGATTCAATGCAAAGAAGTGCAAAATAATGCACATGGGAAACAAGAACCCAGGGGAAGAATACACAATGGGGGGGAGGTAGTAACAACAGCAAAAAGAAAGGGACCTGGGGCAATCATATCAGATGACCTTAAGGTTAGCAAGCAATGTGAGAAGGCAGTAGGGAGGGCTGGGGTATACTGGGATGCATAGGGAGAGGCATCAGCAGCAGAAAACAGGAAGTTGTTATCCTCTGTACAGACAGTTGGTGAGACCCATCTGAGTACTGTGTCCAGTTCTGGAGACCCCATCTCTGCAAGGACATAGACAGGATAGAGGCAGTCCAGAAGAGGGCAACTAAAATGGAGTAGGGTCTGCAAGAGAAGCCGTATGAGGAGAGACTAAAGGAGCTTAATATGTATACCTTTGAGGAAAGAAAGGAGAGGGGGGGCATGATAGAAACTTTTAAGTACCTCAGTGGAATCAACAAAGTCCAAGAGGGTAGCATCTTTCAGAAAAAGAGACGTGCAAGAACAAGGGACACAATTTAAAGATAGAGGGGGCGGTCTAGGGCAATGTGAAGAAGTATTATTTCACAGAGAGGGTAGTGGATGCATGGAACAGCCTTCCTAAGGAGGTTGTGGGGTCTAAAACTATGGGAGAATTCAAGAATGCATGGGGCAGACATAAGGCAATTCTTGTGGGGGGTAGGAAGAAATAGGCTGTTGGTTAACTAGGATCTGCGGCCTATCCTGTAGGTAGGGAAATGGGCAGACTAGATGGGCCAAGCGGTCCTTATCTGCTGTCAAAGTCTATGTTTCTATGTTTCTATGAGGGCACTCTTGGATTACAGATATATCACATATATCACAGGCATTATGGCTATATTCTTCTACGTTCTTAGTACTTTTCCACGCAAGGATCAGTTTGACTGGAAATGGCATATTCTTATACTAGCATTTTGTTAGCAGAATCATATCTAAACATACAGTAGGCAAAACATATCTCATAAGTAAGCATAAGCAGAAATAAAGGTAAAAGATATTTGGTACATTCTACACTAATCCCTAACTGTACATACAATACAACAATGGCTAACTACTGACATCACAATAGTCCACGTGAGGGACCGTAGGTCAGGCAGGTCTACATATATACCATAGGCTGACTAAGTATGGGATTATGGGGATGGCCTGGGCCAACATTCTCCAGAATTAAAAGTGGAAAGCTTCATACCGCCACAGGACTGGACTCAGCATATGTTGGGATAAGAGTTTAATATATCCCATTGGTATATGGACTTATACTGATACCAATTTCTTTGAGCTGCCCAGTCCTTTTATAGAGCAACCAGACATTAGATTACATTGTTTTTAACTGTCTTAAATTTGCTTGGTACTGTGTACAGTTTGTTATCAATAATATTAAGCATTGTCACTTAAAGATTAGTGCTTTAAAAAGGCTGTTACACCTGACAGTATCTCACTAACTGAAGAGACGCTGGTTGCACAAAACTGGCTGGGATCTTTCACGGGTTTGTCCCCCAATTTTGGATTGGTAGTAGTGCAAAGATGTGCAAAAAGTGCAAAAACATTCACATCTTTATACTACTACCAATGCATTATGAACTATGGACTACATGAGGAAATACATTTTTTATATATTGGCATTGACTTTGGTGATGCTTGTCTTTTTTTGCTGCTTCCATTCCTTCTACTGAACCTTGATTCAACTGCAACCTCTCTTGCATCCAACTTCAGCAGATACAAGTAAGACTGTCTCCTTTGTGTATCTGCCTGGCAGCTGGCAAGGGAAACTGAGGATCTGGAACACTGAATTTCTTTGACTGAAATACACCACAATTTTGTATTTCAGCAAAAGACCATGGTTCTAATCCCAACAGTGACTTGTACCTGTTTATCAACCTTTTTGTCGGATTTTTACAAGAGTAATGATCCACGGTGATGCAGAGCTGGAATAGAAAATGATACCGAATACAAACTTAGCTAAGAACAATAATTTGGGGGAAGGGAATGTTCCAGCCAAGACAGGGTATTTCTGACCGGAAGATTTTATATCACATTTATTAAGCTGGCACCTAGGTTTGAGTCAAGGGGAGTTCTTTTACTGAGCAAACATATCAGAGTAACATGTGTATTGTAGTTCTGCACCATAGTGGGGGGGGTACAGGGTGCCAACTTCATTGCATGTATATAGCAACACTAACATTATTGACAACAACAAATGGTAATATGAAACAGTGATATGAGCAAGGGAATATGGGCAATTCAATATGCGCAAGTAGGGAAGGGCGACTGGAAGGTGAACGACCATTACTAAATGCTAACAGTTATTTTAGCGATGTTGTGGGATGGCTAGGATGGGAGGGACTGATGTGGTGATGTATGTAGGGGGGAAACTTTGAGGGCAGAATCGAGCCGGCAGTGTGGCTCAGAGGGTAGGAGCACTGCCTGCAAGTGTGAAAACTGTGGGTTTAGGATGTGGCATGGACATTTCATAAATTTTGCTGGAAGCGTATTTTTTTCAAGTGTCCAACTCCCCCCGGAGTTGATTATTTAATAGTTGGGGGATGTGGGGAAACAAAGCCCCCCCATGAGGGGGTGCAGGGGGCATATCCCCCCCACATAAAACATAATAATACATCAGCTCCCATAGTTAGAGTATGTGCCAGTCAGTGTTTGTGAGAGGCGCTGTTGTGCTGATCGCCATATTAGTTTGTGGCGATTTGTAGTCATGGTTGTTGCAGTCATCTATATTGGTTTAGCTGTTATCACATGGTACCCAACAAACTGTAGTTTAGTCACAAAAACATAGTCCTATAATTTAGATGTGTATATCACAGAGTAAGAAACATAAACTGTATTTGAATAATATAAATGGTAATGAAAATTCCACCTATTTGGGAACTGAACGTTTAACTTCCTGTTCTAAAGCCCAGATTCATCCTTATTTTACTGCAGAAGGTTTACTGATATAGCCATGGCCTTACATGAAACATATATTTTAATAGTATTAATTTTTATAAAAAAATCTACCCACTGAGGGAATCAACTACATAACTTTCAAAACCCTGTTTTTTCCCTATTACACACCAGAAGGTTCAATGCCTCAGCCTTGCACTTACTTCTCAATCTATGACATATCTTGGCTAAGAATTGATTCAATGGGCTTACATAACTTGGTGTGGTGTTTATGCTTGTGTAACTTGATGATAAACCTTTGTGGCTGTTCACCTCTCTATTCCATGTGGAATACCACCCTGTAGGGGTACCGAAGGCAAGGAACCCTGGTGGAGGATTCCACTCCTAGAGGTGCTGTGGGAAGGATTCCCTTGGCTAAAGGTACCTTAGGAAGGAACCCCATAGAGATAGGTGAGCCACTGGAGGAGGAGGAGGAGGTGAGGACAGTGAGGCAAAAATAAAATGCTTCTGAAGAAAGCTGGAAGGCCTGCCTTATATAGCTCAGGCAGGGAGCATGGCTGGTTGCATCAGCCCACTGAACCACAGGCAAAGCCTTTCAATTCAATAGGCTTATGCAACTTAGTGTAGTGTTCATGCTTGTGCAACTTAGTGATAAACCTTTGTGGTCATTCACCTCTCTATTCTACAGGGAATACCACACTGTGGGGGTACCGAAGGCAAGGAACCCTGGAGGAGGGTTCCAAACCTAGAGGTGCCACAGGAAGGATTCCCTTGGCTAAATGTACCTTAGGAAGGAACCCCAAAAAGAATGTTAAGCAGAAAACATTGCTCACTAAAGCCAAGGAGCATGCTTGAGAACAACTGGTGGGATGACGGCCACTGGAGACAAGCATAGACAGACATGGACTGAGCTGATAGGGAGGAAAGCTGAGCAGAAGGGCATAACTTCCTAAGGAGAGAGGGAACAGCAAAGGAGAGCCACCATCCAACTTCATCCAACAGCAGAACCTAAGGACCTAAGAATCTTCTGCTATATAGACTAACTAGTATTATGACCTTCAGCACAGAAGAGAGGAAAAAAACCCTATGAGGAGGAAACTTCTGGGGATCCAAGGCCTAAGTCGCCTTCCCTCCAGGCTTGTGATATCTTTAGTGATGGCTCTGCAGCTGCAATTTAGAAACCCAATTCAGGGAAGATTCAGTTTGGAGGAAGGCTCTCATTCTATCCCTCTAGCGGGAATGCCGTGAAAGGCTGCAAACGTTTTTTGCAGCAATGTGGTCCTTCTACATGGGAGGACCATCCGCCAAGGCAGAAGGAGGACAGCAACAACTGCTGAAGGCACTCAGCCAGCCTACATGTGCCTATGAACAGACCATGTGAACCTGAGGCGGTTGTCGGGAGAATAGCTTAGAAGGTGCCCCCGAACCTGCTCGGCAAAGTTAAATGAGCACCCTTGGGCTTAAAAGCCCCACCCCTTGCAGCTGAAATCTTAAATTCTACATCAAGAGGTGCCACGGATATGTCTGCACAGCTAAATCTCTGCCCAGAGTGAGGACATTCCCACTATAGGCCAGATAAGAAGTACCCCACCCTGAGTTTCACATTCTCAAGATGCGGACTTCATGGGTGCAGAGCAAGACCGTCGGCTGCAAGGCAGCCCTGAGGCATAGTAATTTATGGGCATGGTTGGCATGCATCCAGTATTGAAAGCATTTTGAAAGGCATGGGTGACAAGTCAGATGTAGTGTACATAGGACCCACATGTAGGTCACATAGCGTATTTGAAGACTCACACTTAGGTCACAACATATTTGAAGACCCACACTTAGGTCACACAGTGTATAAAGACCCACATTTATGTTACACCTTTTCTTTTCTTTTCTGGAATGCAGCATAATAAATGAGAGATGCGAGCCAACTAGTACCATGGGGGAAGCCAAATTATTGTGGTGAAATAAAGATTTTGTCATTACTGTTTAAAGTCATAAGCACCAAAATATTGTGAAACAAAGAGTTCCCAGTACTGCAACAAACAACAACCCCAAAAGGAGTGTACAAATAAGGTACTTTTTATACTTTTATTCCATTCAGGTCCACAAGGGAGCCAAAATCATTGGGAAATGAAGATTTCATTGTACTATTCAAGACTAGAAGTTGTACACGGAAAACACTTACAGTACTGTCCAGGAGGAATACAGCACAAACAATTTTAAAATAAAAGTTTCTCATTAGTATTCAAATTCATAAGCTGTATAGGTGAACCCTTGGAATGCCATCCCAGAACTAGGGAGGTTACAGTAGTCGCAACTTTGCCCAAACTGACCCCCACTAAATGAACACACTCCACTGAGATTTGGTATAAAAAAGGCAGCAGCTTATTTACTAAAATTAGATCATTTCAACGATACATAACATTTAACTCAAACATTTCAACAACCCATGTACATACATGATATAAAACATTAAGACCCCTGGGACAGCAAATTCATGAAGCACTTGGCTTGACCCTCCACCTTCTGCATCATGCATGTCGGGGGAACTCTGGTCCATCAGTTGGACAGACCCACCAGTGGCCAGGTTTGCCCTTCGGACAGTTCCCTCCCCCCTTTTAAAGCTGGATTAAGGGACATGGCTCTTCCCGAGGAGCATGCCCGCCCAGGGCCACACTCCCCCAGCTTCAGTTCATGTTCCCCTGTGTTCCCGTGCATGTCCCTAATTGAGTGAGCACCCACCCTGGTTCCGTGAAGCATACCCGCCCAGGATCATGCCTTCAGCCAGCTGTCACCCCATCACAACTTAGAGTACCTTACTCATTAAGCCCAGAACAATTTATCTGGTCAGCCATGAAATTACCGGCCTCTGTAAATGAATTACACAAGCTGTGACTGTCAAGCTAGCTGCACCTTGAACTGGTGCTGCAGCCCGCAACACAGAATGGGTGGGTGTCAGTCTTGTGGGCTGGTCCCAATAGGGTGCACCCCCCTCTAGTCCAGCCCTTTTATGTCTCTCCCAGGCCACTCCTCCTCCTAAAGGCCAGGGCAGCCCACTCTGTCCCTGGCCCACTGATTGGCACTTTATGCCAGGGCTGTCTTCTATGGCCCTCAGGACCTGGGCAGCCATTCCCCCACCATCTATGGAGTCCGTAGGCAAAAACCTCCCCTTCCCCAATGAGAGGCCGGGTAGGTCATTGCCCAAATGGACCCCCATTAAATGAACACACTCCACTCAGATTTGGTATAAAAAAGGCTGCAGCTTTTTTACAAAAATTAGATAATTTCAATGATACATAACATTTAACTCAAACATTTCAACAACCTATCTACAGTGGCATCCCTCAGGATGAAATGCACTTTTAACGCACTCTGCAGTATGCTGCAGTAGACCTACTGAGTAAAGCAATGTAATTTCAATGGCAATTAGTCCCCTTTGTCATGCAGGAAACTGTGGCATTCACTTCATCCTTTTAGTGTCACATTTTCCTGAATGACAAAGGGGACTAATTACCATTGAAATTACGTTGCTTTATTCAGTAGGACTTCTGCAGCATTCTGCAGAGTGTTGCAAAATGCCGCAGAATTGCTTTTCATCCTGGGGAATGCCACTGTACATACATGGCATCACAACCTGCTGAATCTAAAGCTCTTGTTAAATGCATATAAAAAAAAAAAAAGCTATGATTATCTCTCTGTCCCACAATATGGGGCTACCTGGGACCCCACAGATTTTTACCCTCCTTAATGAACAACTAGAGCTAGTGGATACACTTAAATATCTGGGAGTCTGGTTGGATAACAAACCCACCTTCGGTGTACATCTAAGCGAGTTAACAAAAAAGCTAAGGCAGTGCCTCAATATTTTCTACCACATAAGATGCCTACTCACCCTGGAAGCTAGAAAGCAGCTGGTTCAAATAACCTTTCTTTCCCTGATTGACTACGCCGACTTCCTATACAGCCATTGCCCCTAGTATGCGCTCCAAAAGCTGGATACACTCTATCATCACACATTGAGATTTGTTCTTGACTTGTTCTTGCAGACTCATCACTGCTCATTGTACCAAGCATTAGATTGGCCATCCTCCTCCACAAGGAGGCAAATAAACACCCTCATGTGGCTATCCCGGGCTTTGTCCAACAAACTACCACCCTATATCTGTGACCTATTTGAATGTTCAAAGGGTGCCTATGGACTAAGGAACTCCTCTTTTGTCCTCCTTAAGCTACCATGAACAAGGACATGTCTTGGCTCAACTGCCATTAGTTCCTTTTTCCCAGCGCTTTGGAATAACATGCAAAAATTACTTAAAATCTCCCTTCTGCCCAGCCATTTTATATTTAGGGGGCTGCTCAACAGAGGCCTGAAAACAGCGTGTGATTGTTTTGGGTAAAGCCTTACCCCACTCAACTGAGTCCACTAACCTCTGTAATCCTGGGCCGCCTATTTCCCTTGTCAGCCAGCATCCCTTTAGGGCAACCACCTCCCCCCCAGCCTACCTCCCCCCCCCATCAATTAGCTTCCCAGGGGGCCTCATTCTATTAGGCTGCCCTATTTTCCCTGTCTACCATGGTGTTTCTTCCCACTGCCCTTCTCTATGTCCCTCCTTCCTCTCCTCACTTGTACTCTACAAGCTACAACTTGTATATGCTGCACTTTAAATGCCTATATTTGCATTTGCTTTACATGTCTGATTCATCCAAGTACTGTTTTTGTATATTGTAACTGCCTGTACTGATGTCTACTTTTGTATGAAGTGTTTTCTACTGTAAGCAAAAGTGTCCTCTTTGTCCAAGACCATCTTGAAACTGAGCTTGCTCAATGATGTAACTGCCTGGTTAAATAAAGTTTGATTTATTTATTGAAATTTATTTATTTATTTATTGAAATTTGTTGACCGGGTGAGCCCACTGAGACAACAGAGTCCCTTTTTCAGGGGCGACCTGGAATTAATTACAAATGAAAGGCACATTAGCATACAGGAGACAAAGGCAGGGCAATTAATGACATAGATTCACACATAAGGAGCATACAATAGGCATAAAATGTAGTCATGTATACAAGGTAAGTGTACAAGGTGAACTACTACTAGTTAATATAAAGGTAAACAGAAACATATCAATACACAGGAACCTGAAGGTGGGGATTATCGCAATACTGTTGCTGGGAGTTGGACACCAACTCGGCAAGAGGTGTGCTTTGGTTGGGCACTGAATGTGTGGGGGGCCTGGCATGTGAGGAAGGCCCTGGAGTGCATATGGGTACACAGTAAATATAAGGGCACCAACATTTCAAGTGCAACAACACTGATTTACTACCAGCAAGTGAGATTTTAGGGCAGATTTAAATGAATTCTGAGTAAAGCAGTTCATCACTGCTGAGAGTAGGCTGTTCCAGAGTGCTGGGGCAAAGATGGCAAAGGACCTGTCACCAGCTCTGGATCTTGTCCTAGGGACATCCAGGATGGGGTGGGCAGCAGACCTCAGGTCACGTTTACCTGTCTTGAATTGGAGAAGTCCGTTTAGGCTGGGGGGGGCTGATAGTTTGGTTGTTTTGAAATTAAGACAGAGTGTAGGATATGTAAGCCTAGCCTCGAGTGATGGCCAGCTCAGTGAGGTAAGAACGTTGCAGTGGTAATCTTGGGGATGAGCAGCAGCTGCAAAGTGGGCAATTTTGTGATAGAGGACTCTGAGTTTGTTGAGTTCAGGGCCCCAAAGAGGTTGTATTGGGGAGCACTATAGAGAAGCACTGGAAGGATGGTACCTGTGGTGATTGCCATGCTAACTTCACTGGAGAGGAACCCGCCAAGTCTGTATAAGAGACCACTTCTTTGATGGAGGATCTTGGTGGTTGACTCAATATGCAGGCTTAGGGTTAGCTCCTGATCCAGGTGTACTCCAAGATATTTTGTGGATGCACAGACCTCAAGTTTAGTCCCATTGGATGATGAGATCTGTAGGAGGTTTGATCTATTGGCTCCCAGACATTTGGGACTGAAGAGCATGGCCTTGGATTTATTGAGGTCGAGGACAAGTGTCTTATCCACTAGTCACTTTTTCAACAATCTGAAGTCCATATTGAGGTTCTGGTTTAATTGATTTATGTCTTTCGAACTCCTGTAGATAATAGCAACATCTACATACAATTGGATGTTGGCCTATCTGCAATGCTTTGGCATGCCGTTGATGAAGATAGTAAATAGCAGGGGTCCAAGGATGGATCCATGGAGGACTCCTTGGTGCACTGGCCTAATTATAGAGGTCGTACCCTTCCATTTTACCAGCTGCTTTCTCCCACAGAGGTAGTGTTGAAACCAGGAGGAGGCAAGTGAGTCCAGACCAAGGTTCTGAAGGCAGGTAACAAGGAGATCATGGTTCACCAAGTCGAAGGTTTTCATTAGATCCAGGAATAGGGCTCCAGTGGCTAGACCTTGATCCATAGCCCCTAGTACATCTGAGGTGAACTTGACAAGGGCTGTGTCTGTGCCGTGGTTTTTCCTGAATCCATGCTGCACCTCTGTAAGTAGATTATGGGTTTCAATATAGTCAAGGATCTGTCTATGCACAAGTTTCTCCAGTGTTTTCACACACACACTGAGTATGGATTTAGGTCTATAGTTTTCAATTTGGTCCTTGACACCACCTTTGTGTATAGGGACTACAGTGGCGATTTTCCATTTAGTGTGGAATTGCCCAAGCAGGAAGGACTTGTTAAACAGATTCCTGAGTGATGATACTTGGGGCAGCCATTTTCAGAAACTTAGGCTCCAGATTGTCGAACTCAGGAGCACCATCTGGTTTGATGGTGTTTAGCAGAGAGAGGACTTCCTTCTGAGTAACCAGATAGAAGTGGAAGTTGGGACCGGTGTGAGTGTCATAGGGAGAGAAGTTAACGTTGCCAGGTGTGGGGTCAATGTATCTTTCCAGGACAGTGAAGAAGCTGTTGAATACATTTGCTAACTCTTCTGGATTTGACATCAGGTTGCCTTTGACTGAGATGCTCTGGGGGGCTTCAGCTGAGCACCCCTTCAGAAGGCAATTTATTTGAGACAAGAATTTTTGGGGGTTTGCCAGGTTTGAGGTTTGGAGTCACCTAATGTAATCCCTTTTAGTGTGTTTTAGCTCTTTCTTATAGTTATTTCTCAGGGCCCTGTATAATAGCCAATCAGCGTGAACACCTGAGCATTTGAACTTGCCCCATGCCTTATCTATGAGCTTCATTAGTTTTCTTCTGTCCCGATCCAGCCAGTATGCACATTTGCCTCAGACTCTCCGTTGTTAAAATGGGGCATGCTTATTAAGTGCACTTAAAAAGTTGTTATGGGTAAAGCAATCAAGAGCCACATCGATGTTGGTGAGATTATTGAGGTCCACCCAGTGTATCCCTCTCAGATCTCAGAGAAAATCATTGGGAACAAAACTCGATAGGTCCCGGGCAAGTATGATCCTAGGAGAACATTTGATGAGTTGTTCCTCCAGATGCAAAAGCCGGGAGTGTGATCACTGAGACAGTCAGGCATCAGGCCTGCTGCTCTACATCTGTCTGGATGGTTTATCAGTATCCAGTCTAGAAGAGTATGGTTTCCAGTCTTAAGGTTAGGCCTCGTGGGTTCGCTGATTAGCTGCGTAAGGGACACATTGGTTAGCGAAGATTTGCTAACTGCATTACTTAGCCAGTTTAAGTTAAAGTCACCCATGAGAATAAGTTCCCCCACAGGGTTACTGGCCAACTGACTGATGAGGAACTCCAGTTCACATTTTGCCACCTTGGGCAGGTTGTAGGTGCATCCAATGGTTATGGATTTGGTCCCACCCAGGGTGAGTTTAATTAGGAGACACTCAGAATCCCTATTATCCCACCAGGATGGACAGATATTAAGGGCATTAAGGGAGTTCCGTATGTAAATAATCACTACTCCTCCTTTTCTGTTTGTTCTGTCCTTCTGGAAAACAGTGTATCTTAAGATATCCATCTCATGGGTAAGTATGTAGGGTTTAAGCCATGTTTCTGTGATTCTGATGACATCAGGGGAGTAGAGATCCACCCAGGCTTCAAGTTCCTGAAATTTGGGTCGTATGCTGCAGATATTCATTTGAACTATCTTCAACCCTTTGGTGAGGTTCCACGTTGGTTCCAAGGAGGAGGAGATTCTGCAACTGGGGGTCCCTGGCTCATCTCAATATCTCCTGAAAGGTGAAGGACATGCTTTCTTAGGTACCAGGGCAGGTAGGTTGTGGGCCATTTGGGCCATACTGGTGCAACCATTAGGTGGAAAACAAGCTTGTAGCAGTTCCCAATAGCCCTAAGACCTAGAAGAGTAACCAACCCAGGAGAGTAGGTTGTTGCCAAATAAAAAGAGTCGGATAGTGGTTTGCTCTCTTTTAGTTTGCTATAGTCAGGTGTAGGGCAGAATGAGAGGCTCCAGTCCAGGATGACAAGAGAGAGAAAGATGCTGGCAGGAGCCAGCAAGCCATATGAGGGCATGATTAGGATATGGTTCCGGGGTTGTGCAGGCTAGACCAGAGACATTAGTTTTAGTACTGGACAAATATTAAGCCCACAGCGATCCCTTTATGCAGGACTCCAGTAGGATATAAGTAGCCTTGGCTTCACAGAAAGGAGAAATATACCAGCGAAACAACAGGAAAAAGCACCCCATAAGCTAGCACTGATTCCACTAGGAAAGCAAAACTTTGGGGAAAACTGAGCTAGTCACCATAGGCTACCCTCCAGAATTGGCATGAGAACACAGTCAGAAACACCCTAGTATTACAGGGAAAAAGCCTAATATAGACAGAAATTAGAACTACAGTACAGTCAGGATGCAAGCTACTACAAGGACGTGTCCTAGAAATATTCAATCCCTAGGCTTAGGCACGCAGGTCCAATTACACTTTAGGTTATATCAAGTTCCAGCCCCAGGGGCAGGGCATAAGTCCATTTAATATGCTGAGGAGGTGGGGCTGGGTGGTGGGCAAAAAATCCAGCAACACTAGTCAGGAAGCCCAGATGGCACGGTCCTTCTAAACTGATATCAGTTGAGCTCCATGGAGCTCGGTTGCAGCAGACAGTTTTAGTCCTTTTCATATTTTTTGCAGCTCCAGCGAGCTGGAGCAGAAAAATCCCAGGTCGTCCTCGGTGAGTTCCGATGAACTCAGACTGGAGAAAATGGCAAGAAAAGGCAGCCTTTTAAGTAGCCAAGTAGGCCAAGCTTGGCTGGAGGAACTTGGCACTTTTTTTTTAAAATAAGAAAAAATCCAACAACACCAGTCGGGAAGCCCTGACTGGCACAGTCCTTCTAAACTGCTATCAATTGAACTCCTTGGAGCTCGGTTGCAGCAGACAGTTTTAGTCCTTTTTCTTATTTTTTGCAGTTCCAGTGAGCTGGAGCAGAATAATCCCACGTCATCCTCGGTGAGTTCTGATGAACTCAGACTGGAGAAAACAGCAAGAAAGGCAGCCTTTTAAGTAGCCAAGTAGGGCAAGCTTGGCTGAAGGAACTCGGCACCTTTTTTTTTAAAATAAGAAAAAATCCAGCAACAGGAAACCCCGACTGGCACAGTCCTTCAAAACTGATATCAATTGAGCTTCATGGAGCTCAGTTGCAGCAGACAGTTTTAGTCCCTTTTTTTCTTATTTTTTGCAGCTCCAGAGAGCTGGAGCAGAAAAATCCCACGTCGTCCTTGGTGAGTTCCGATGAACTCAGACTGGAGAAAACGGTTGATTGATTGATTGATTGATTGACATGGTATAAAACACTAAGACCCCTTGGGCAGCAAATTCATGAAGCACTTGACTTGACCCTCCACCTTCTGCATCATGCATGTCAGGGGAACTCTGGCCCATCAGTCAGACAGACCCGCCAGTGGCCATGTCTGCCCTTTGGATGGTTCCCTCCCCCCCTTTTAAAGCTGGATTCAGGGACATGGCTCTTGCCAAGGAGCATGCCTGCCCAGAGCCGCACTCCCCCAGCTTCAGTTCATGTTCCCTTGCATTCTAGTGCACATCCCTAATTGAGTGACCACCCACCCCGGTTCCGTAAAGCATAGCCACCCAGGGTCATGCCTCCAGCTGACTGTCACCCCATCACAACTTAGAGTACCTTACTTGTTAAGCCCAGAACAAATATCTGGTCAGCCATGAATTTACCACCCTCTGTAGATGAATTACACAAGCTGCGACTGTCAAGCTTGCTACACCTTGAACTGGTGCTGCGGCCCGCAACAAAGAGTGGGTGGGTGGGTGTCAGTCCTGTGGGCTGGTCCCAAGAGGGTGCACCCCCTCTAGTCCAGCCCTTTTAAGCCTCTCCCAGGCCACGCCTCCTCCTAGAGGCCTGGGTCAGCCCACTCTCTCCCTGGCCCACTGATTGGCACTTCATGCCAGGGCTGCCTTCTATGGCCCTCAGGGCCTGGGCAGCCATTCCGACACCATCTATGGAGGCCGTGGACAACCCCACCCCCCCCAGTGAGATGCCAGGTAGGTCATTGCCCTGACGGACCCCACTAAATGAACACACTCCACTCAGATTTGGTATAAAAAAGGCTGCAGCTTTTTTTACAAAAATTAGATAATTTCAATGATACATAACATTTAACTCAAATGTTTCAACAGCCTATCTACAGTGGCATCCCTCAGGATGAAATGCACTTTTAAAACACTCTGCAGTATGCTGCAGTAGACCTACTGAGTAAAGTGATGTAATTCCAATAACAATTAGTCCCCTTTGTCATGTAGCAAACTGTGGCATTCACTTCATCCTGGCAGTGTCACATTTTCCTGAATGACAAAGGGGATTAATTACCATTGAAATTACGTTGCTTTATTCAGTAGGTCTTCTGCATCACTCTGCAGAGTGCTGCAAAATGCTGCAGAATTGCATTTCATCTTGGGGAACACCACTGTCAATACATGGTATAAAACATTAAGACCCCTGGGGCAGCAAATTCATGCAGCTCTTGGCTTGACCCTCCACATTCATCACCATCATACATGTCGGGGGAACTCTGGACCATCAGTCAGACAGACCCACCTGTGGCCGTGTCTCCCCTTTGGATAGTTCCCCCCTTTTAAAGCTGGATTCAGGGACATGGTTCTTAATGAGGAGCATGCCCACCCATGGCCATACCCCCCCAGCTCCAGTTCATGTTCCCCCGTGTTTCGGTGCAAGCCCCGATTTAAGTGACCGCCCCCGGTTCCGTGAAGCGTACCCACCCAGGGTTGTGCCTCCGGCCAGCTGTCACCCCATCACAACTTAGAGTACCTTACTCATTAAGCCCAGAACAATTTATCAGGTAAGCCATGAATCTACCACCACCTACATATGTGTTTTAACATGTATTCCCCACCAATGCCCCAGGGATCTTATCCTAACACGATTTCACAAAAATCCTGCAATGTGGAATGGAAAATATCATTCCCAATCTCTGACAAATGAACACCATCCCTGCTATACATGCCTGCACAAGCTCAGGGTTATGTAGAAATGCCTGATGACCACCACCTCACATAAGAAAGCAAACTGGGACACATCCCTTTTGACTTACCTCCGCACTTTTTCAATGGCCCGGACGTTGCACGCTCCCCTCCACAGCCATCGCAGGATGATCCAAGACCATGCTACGATCATCCATGGGAGGGTCTCTTTTAGTTGGGCCAAGCCCTTCTTGATTACCTCTATCAGTTTTGGGGCCCCCTGGGTGACTAAGTCGTTCCCATCTAGGTGAAGCACCAATGCAGCTGGTGGCTGCTTATGGAGCCCCAATTTCCAGATCATCCCCCTCAATTTATTTATTTATTTATTTATTTAAGAGATTTACCAGGAAGGCATACTGAGCGGAGTACCGCTCAATTCCAGATGCGCCCTGGGGGTAGGGGGTTACATGGGTGAAGTAATAAGACAAGAACAGTTCATACATATGTGATAAGGTTATGACAGACAGTGGTACAGTAGTAAGTAGAAATACAACAATATTAGTGAGAAAATTGTATATACAAAGTAGGTAATGCGTACGTACAGCTTACAACAGTAGTAGGTTCAGCAATAAGCATTTAAATAGCACTATGTGACAAAATCGAAAAGAAAACAGGGCCCAGACTGGAGCAAATAGTTGATAGAATGGGTAGGAGTTGTGCAGGTACCCGAGTAGATTGGCTAGGCATTGTCCAAGGAGATTCAGAGATGGGGAAAGCAAGAGCATTTAGTCGCGAAATGTGATTTGAGAAGGGCATTTCGATCGGGAGTACTGGTGGTGTGTCTAATGTCAGCTGCCAGTGAGTTCCATAATTTGGGCAATCTGAAACTGAAAGCTACCTGACCTGATCGGGTGGATCTGTGTGGAATGTGCAGGAGCCTGGAGTCAATGTTCCTGAGATCATAAGTAGGTGGGGAGAGGGCGGTTAGGGATGCAGATAGGTAGGAAGGGAGCATAAGCGACCAGAATTTGGCAGCGATTCTAGTACCATGCAGCAAGCGCCGGTTTTGGAGTGATGGGAGGTCAAGGGACTGGTATAGGACACAGTGGTGGGTATTAGGAGAACGGTCCAAGGCGAACCGGCAGAAGGAGTTGTATAGTGGGTCAAGCCTGACTAAGGACATGTGGGGGGCGGCACCGTAGACGACATCTCCGTAGTCAATAATTGGGAGGATCATATTTTGGACAATAGCTAGTCTGGTTGGTAGCGGGATGCAATACTTGTTACGATACAGAGCACCTAGCATGGGATGCAGTTTTTTGTGCAGAGCATCTATGTGCACTGAGAAGTCAAGGTGCTGATCTAGCTAGACGCCGAGATAGCAATATGTGGTGCAGGTCGCAAGTGGCGATCTGTCCAAGGTATAGAATGTGGGTGGTTCGGTAAACCGGGTTAGTTTGGCCCGAGAGCCGAAGATGAGGGAGACAGTTTTTTTTGAGTTTAAGAATAGTTGGTTCCCAAGGAACCAGTGTCGGATGGAGTCGAAATCCTTTTGTAGACAAGCTGTCACGGAGGTTGCAGTTGGTCCAGAGGCGAATAGCACCGTATCGTCCGCATACATATGAATGGCAGTTTGTGTGCAGACAGCAGGCAGATCATTGAGGAATATTGAGAATAGCAGCGGGCCGAGTACAGACCCTTGGGGTACACCACTGGTGACAGGGAGAGGAGTGGATCGAGCTGTTCCACTGCGGATTGATTGTGACCTCCCTGAGAGGTATGAGTGGAACCAGTTTTTTGCTACTGTAGACAGTCCAGTTTGGGCAAGTTTAGACAGCAACAGGGGATGCGAGACCATGTCGAACGCTTTTGCCAGGTCTATAAATATGGCTGCTGTTATGTCCCCTTTGTCCATGCCTGTAAGGATGGAGTTTGTGAGGTGAAGGAGGGAGGTGGTGGTGGAGTGATTTTTTCTGAACCCGGCTTGGTAGGGGGTGAAAAAGGAGATAGTATCCAGATAGTGGTGTAGTTGGGATAGAACAAGGCGCTCTTGAATTTTGGCTAGGATGGGGAGCAGAGATATAGGCCTATAGTTTGAAGGGGAGGAGAAGTCCCCTTCCATGGGAAGAGGGATGACTGTGGCTAGTTTCTATGCTGTGGGGCCTTCCCCTAATTTAAAGGACAGATTATAGAGCATGGTTAGAGGGTGGGCTATGGACGGTGCTGAGAGTAGGAGCATTTTGGAATCCAGGCCCGATGGACATTTACCTTTGGAAGGGTTTAGTGAGAGTAGGATTTTTAGCACCTGGCCAGGAACGACTGGGCAGCGAGAAGGAGGCCGGGGGGCTGTATTTGGGGGCACGGGGGGTACATTGGGGAGCACAAAGGGTAGGGGGTGGGGTTGGGAGGAGAGGAGGGAGGAAGTAGTGGAGGAGAAGTAGGAATTAAACTCGGTGGCAACCAGACTAGGAGCTGTGATGATTTTATCTTCGAGGTTTAGAGTGGGGGTGGGAGGTTGGGACGGCGGGTGAGAAGGGATTTTATGGACTTCCAAAATTGAGAAGTGTGGGTGTGGTTATTGTTGAGAGCCGTTTTGAAGTAGTTTGATTTGGCCTGCCTTATGAGTCTAGTACAGGCATTACGTAGAGACTGGTATTGTTGCTGGGCCGCATGAGCTCCTGTGGCCTTGAAGGATTTCCAGGCACAGTCTCTGGCACAGAGTTTTTCCATAAGATTTGTTGTTACCCAGGGTAAGTGGAAACCTCTGACTCTGGATCTCCTTAGTGGGGCATGTATGTCCCAGATGGCGAGGAAATTTGAAGAGAAATAGTTCAGGGCTTCATTCATGGAGGTGGCTCTAGGGATGAAGGACCAGTCTATGGTGGTAAGGTCTTTTAGGAGAGCAGTCTGATCCAGTAATTTATAAACTCTGCTGTACAGCATGCGGGGTGGGGGGGCCAGAGGTCGGAAGATTTTGCGCACTAAGAAAATCATATGGTGGTTGCTGAGGGAGTCCGGTAGAAAGCCAGCTTTAAGAATCCTATGAGGGTGGATAATGAGTGCCCAGTCCAGTAGTGTGTGTTTATTTGATTTGTGATTTAGGCAGGTGGGTTCCCCTATTTGCTGGTGCAAGTTTAGTGCACTTATTTGACAACGTGTTTTATAGGCAGCACAGCCTAGCCAGTTCTGATTGAAATCCACAAGGATGTGGAGTTCGACGCCTTCTGTAAGGGCCCTCAGGTTGCCCAAGTGTTCAAGGATGCTAGTTGGTGGTGTGTCCGGCGGACAGTAAGACCCAGCTATGTATACTGGGATGGAGTGGGGCAGGGGGATTTTGATCAGGAGGAAATCAATAGATAGTATGGGCGATAGCGGAGTGATTACAGAGAACTGGAGATTTGTGGAGACATACATGGCAGTGCCACCACCCTTCTTTCTCTCCTGTCTGTCTTGGCGGATTAGAAAGAAGCCAGGTATAGAGAATTCTTCGTCCCAATGGTGAGGCTTCAGCCATGATTCAGTGATGATTATAATATCCGGGCGCAGGGCCAGGACAGTTGTTTGAAGGGCAGCCATTTTATTTAGGATGCTGCATATATTACGGTGGATTATTTTGAAACCTTTGGGGGGGGTGTAGTTGGTGTGGGTGGTTGGGCAGCAGTGGGAGCCTGGGGTCCTGGGTTCCATTCAACGTCCCCGGCTATGAGGAGAAGAAAAACTGGGGTGTGCCTTAGAAGGCGCATGAGCTTTACTGGTGCACCCCTGCGGGTGGGATGATTAGAGGTTGTTAAGCTTATCTTTGGGACTGAAAAGAGTGGGAGATAGATGACAGGTATCGCAGCATGGAGAGAAGAGGGGAGCATAGAGGCCCCCCAGGGTCCATTTATGCCCATGATGCCAGTTGTGATACACTGGCACCGAGGAGGAGTGGGGGATAGGCTTGGTAGTTAAGGAGTGGAATGATAAAGGATCTGGTAGCCTAGGATTGGATGAGGGTGGGAGGGAAGCTGTAGCTATGCAAAGCAAAGTGATGGCTGCAGTGAGGAACTGCATTTTGTTTTTGTTTTTTATTTTCCACTCAAGCAATGGAGGATTTTTGACAGATTGCTCTGTGGTGGCCGCTAGTGGTGAGAAAATATAAGGGACTAATGGGAAAGTGGGCTGATCGGTTTAGGAGCTCACAAGCTCTCCTCTATATAAGGAGGAGCCGACCAAGGGTGGTGGTGGGGTGAGGTGGGGGAGCCTGCACTAGCGCAGGCGGGCTAGACTCCTTTCAGAGAGCTGCTGCAACACTCCGTGGCTATCTAGCTCCAATTCCCTTCAGCTGGTCCGCCGGGGGAGGGGGTCTCTCTTGAAGTGGGGTGGGCTGGGGACTCCTGCCCTCGTGACCCTCTGTGCTGCGGAGGTAAGAAAAAGGCTTCATAAGTAGGGTATGTGGAATTGAAGGAGGAGTTACACCAAAGCAGTCAATTGAATAAAAGACTGAAGCTTTTTTTTTTAAACTAGGCTATGGCGCGGTAATTAAACAGTCTGGGGCTCACTTTTTACAGTTGAAACAGGTTACTGCACACTTTGCATCAATACCCCTGAGGTAGCAGCGAATTTCAAGACAAAACCCCAGAACTTGCACAAGTTTGTAGAAATTAGCAAGAAATTCCCCTTTTTATACTAATTTAGCCAAGGTGAAAGTGCTGTCTAAAACCACTATGCCCCTCCGGTTATATCTAAACTGACTGCACACAAAAGGCGCCAAGTTTAAAATCATGTGGCGTAGTAGAGCTCCTTTCAGAGAGCTGCTGCAACACTCCGGTGGCTACCTGACTCCGATTCCCTTCAGCGTGGTCCGTGGGGGGGGTCTCTCTTGAAGTGGGGAGGGCTGGGAACTCCTGCCCTCGCGACCCTCTGTGCTGCGGAGGTAAGAAAAAGGCTTTATAAGTAGGGTATGTGGAATTTAAGGAGGAGTTACACCAAAGCAGTCAATTGAATAAAAGACTAAAGCTTTTTTTTTTAAACTAGGCTATGGCACGGTAATTAAACAGTCTGGGGCTCGCTTTTTACAGTTGAAACAGGTTACTGCACACTTTGCATCAATACCCCTGAGGTAGCAGCGAATTTCAAGACAAAACCCCAGAACTTGCACAAGTTTGTAGAAATTAGCAAGAAATTCCCCTTTTTACACTAATTTAGCCAAGGTGAAAGTGCTGTCTAAAACCACTATGCCCCTTCAGTTATATCTAAACTGACTGCACACAAAAGGCGCCAAGTTTAAAATCATGTGGCGTAGTAGAGCTCCTTTCAGAGAGCTGCTGTAACACTCCGGTGGCTACCTGGCTCCGATTCCCTTCAGCGTGGTCCACGGGGGAGGTCTCTCTTGAAGTGGGGAGGGCTGGGGACTCCTGCACTCGTGACCCTCTGTGCTGGCTCTGATTCCCTTCAGCGTGGTCCGCGGGGGTCTCTCTTGAAGTGGGGAGGGCTGGGGACTCCTGCCCTCGCGATTGTCCCCACTTCATCCCCCCTTTACCAGCCCAATGAACAACAGACCCGGTGTTCTGGGATGCCCTGCTGTGTAGTGTAAGGCCAGACCTTGGCTCTTGAGTGAGCTTCTCTCACATACGAGTGCCCAATGATCCATATGTGAGCCGTTAAATCTGAAAAGCAAGAAAGACAGTGTGAGTTTGGTATATAAACTTTTTTTTTAAACAACCAGTTTTCAACATTTTGCCTCTTAAATGAGATGTCCTGACACCTGTGCTGTTCAAGATACAGGCCAGACTATGTCGCTGTATACTGGAGTTCCCAGCTTGGGGCCTAATGTACCTTTCATATGCACCTGATGCCCATCTGCCCAGTTCTTTTATCTGTTCTTCCCTCAAACTCAATTTGGCAGTTTCCATGGCTGCACCAATCCTGAATGAATGTGCGCCAAAGGATTTTGTATCTTTGCCCACCATCCATAAACCCTTCTGGAGGACCACAGCAAATTGCCACCTGTTCACCGGTTTTCCATTCCCATGCACAAACATGTGCCCTTCCGCTTTGGGCCTCTCATTTAAATAAGTGTGCATCAGTAACCAAGGACAAACATCCCCCACTGGAGCTCTATATAGCGTCATGAGGGTAGGTGGTCCACACTGGTTTGTTTTGGACTTATGCAGCTGTAAGCAGAGTCTGTCGTATAACAGCAGGACGTCATTGGCTTGTGAGCTGGCTTTTTGCCCGGGAGTGTTGGACTCTGGGACAAACTCAGATACCCGGAAAGCCCTGAATATTGCACAGAAAAAAAGCACCCTGAACAGCCGAGTTTCATACTTCAAGCTGCAAGTAACACTTAGAGCCCTCAGCAAATTGGACAGTTCCAATAAGGCTTCCTGGTGCCCTGCACTTTTCCCCTTGATATAGCCCACCCTTCCAACATCTTTTTGGTTATGAAGGTGTTAGTTGGGTCCTGGAATCTGTTGGTCTTACTCAAAAAGGCAATACCTGCTAGCTGTGTGAGTATTGTTGATGGGGTTTTACCTAGCTGTATCATGTAGAGGACGTACTCCTGCACCTGATGCTTGACCCCATGCAGGATCATGCTTACCTCATGCCCGCAGAACTCCAGAAAGGCTGAATAGCTACCTATGTATTTTTTACATGTCGAGGGGGCAACAAAGAGCTGTACCGATTGGTGTTGTCTTGCTTCCCCAGGTGCTATACTGCTTTCGGTATCTGCGTGGGTAACGGGTCTGCTTCTGGGGCCAGCTGCCTGAATCAGTCAAACTGCAATGGAGACAAGGCATCAGCTATCACATTCTGCTTACCCGGCAAATATCGAGCTTGAAAAGTGATATTGTACTGTAGACAATACATGACAAAAACCCACAGTGCCTTCATAACGTCCTCAGACTTGGAAGTCTGTGCATTTTGTTATGTCCAACACTGCTTTGTTGTCCATGTGAAACAACACACACTGGTTTTCAAGCATGTCCCCCCACACCTTTACTGCTACCATGATGGGGAACAACTCTAGGAGTGTAATATTCCTGGTGAGTACAAACTCCACCCATTCCTGCAGCCAGGGACCCGCGAACCATGACCCCTAGAAAAAGGCTCCAAAACCCACCCCGCCTGTGGCATCTGTAACCAGATCCAGTTGGTGGTGTGGACCCACTGGGACCTGCCAAATGGCATCTCCATTGAAGTCCCGTAAAAACAACTCCCATACTTTAAGGTCTGCTCTCATACCACAGGGACACTCTTATATGGTGATATGGTCTTGTGGGACCAGATCTTTCGGCAGACAGTCTTCTCAAGAATGGTCACCCTGAGGTGACTGCTCGGCATGCAAAGTTCAAATGGCCTACGACTGACTGCAGTTGTCTGACAGTCACCTTCTTAGCCATCCCCATTTTCCTCAGTAAGTGCCTCAGATTCAAAACCTTATCAAGAGGCAGTCATGATACCATGTTCACTGAATCAATCTCAATGCCCAAGAAGGAAAGGCATGTGGTGGGGCCCTCCATCTTTTCTAGCACCAATGGTACACCAAAATACTCCATGAGAGTGCAAAAACCCTCAAGAGTGCTTAAGCAAATCTCTGTACTGCTAGGTCCTGCAAACAGAAAGTCATCTAAATAATGCATAATGTGTCTGTTCCCTGTTTGAAACATCCAGGCCCATTCCAGGGATGTTGCAAATGTCTCAAACACTGCACAGCTTATGGGACATCCCATTGGCATGGACGTATTGACATACCAGCACCCGTTGAACATGAAGCCCAGTAGCTCACGGTCTTGTGGTCTTACTGGAAGGAGGCAGACCTAATGTCGCTTTTCGCCATTAGGGTGCCCGGTCCCAGCTTACGGATCAAATTCACTGCTGCGTCAAATGACGCATATTTCACTGAGCTATCCTCAGGCACTATAAAGTCATTCACAGATGCCCCTTTCAGATAGGACAGGTGATGTATCAGGCGATACTCACCAGAGGCTTTCTTGGGAACTATTCCCAGTGGGGATACTCATAGATTAGGAAATGGCAGTTTGTTGAAGGGGCCAGCTACCAGGCCCACATCAATTTCTTTTCAGACTTTTTTGCTCAAGTATTCCGGGTAGGGGCACAGCAGATTTTAGGTGGCTGGCCAAGGTAGCAATGTGAGATCCTGTGTAGGGGATAGCAAAACTGTTGCCAAACCCATCAATCAAATATAATGCTGCCTCCTGCTTGGGATATTGGGTGAGCCATGGCATCATGTTGTCAAGTTGGACTGGCGATCTAACTAGATTTCCCAACTCCCAGCTTTGCCTTATCGCCGCTCATTCCCTTGCTCCCGTGCTGTCTGTCTGGGGCACCCCTGCAGGCAGTGACCCTGTGTTCCCCCCCGCAATTCTTACAGATGTAACTGTACTTGCAGTAGGTACGAAAACACTTTCCTTTGTTATAATCATAACAAGCTTTCTTTCTGTCTTTCTCTTACTCCTTCCGAGTATCCCCCACTGCTTGCTTGGCTATAACGTGCCCACTGTACACGTATGTCACCACGTTAGACCTACCCCGCATCATATAATGCACCCAGAGGTCCAAATGTAAGCTTTTCCATTTGAGAGTGGGCTACCTTGCCAATTTTAGCTGAAACTGCTCATCATATTTCAGCCAGGCATATCCATCAAACGATAAGCGGGCAAATTTGATGGTATCTCGGTACTTGAGAAGTGACACCAGTTTGTCCAGAAATTTCATCCCGTATACCGACATATAGATAATAAAGGCTGCTGCCCAATTCTCAAACATAAAGGGGGCCTTAGGCCTTTGGGGTCTGTCCTTTTTCCTTTTGTCATCACCCTCATCCGGGAGCTCCCAGTGTAATAGTGAGAAAATATTCATGAACTCTCCCTTCCAAATCTTTTCCCACACAGTGTCTGACAGGTGATTGCCCAAAGGGTCATCCACCCCATGTATGCCCAGTGATTCCCTGTGTTTGACTTCTCCATTGTGCTGCTAATGCCAGTCAAGGGCTGTGCCAAGGACGTACCAGCCACTGTCTGTAAAGTGGGTTCAGTGCGTTGCCCCATCACCATCCCATTCCCATCGGCACTCCCTAGAGAAGACTGTAGCATGTGTACAGAGGGGGTCACCACCATTCCACTCCACTCTTGGGTTGCCACCCCACGGACCACAGGTGCTTCCTGCCATGAGACCACTGTTGACAGTGTCAACTGCGAAGTGGCTTTACCAGGAGTAGGCAAACCTGGGAGCACTGAAGGGGCTCCTGCTACTGTTAAGGCTAGTGGGAAGATAGAGGCCCCACCGTATGGAGACACTTCCCCCTGTGTGCCCATTTGGGGTGCCCAACCCCCAGAGCCACATGGGTTGAAAGAGGTGCTGACAGATGATGGCCAGCTGGCCAAGCCACCACAAACTGGGTGCCACATCTGTGGCCACTGGTTCCACATAGGCACCCATGCGGGCGGTGGCCAGTGGATCCCTTCAAGGTTCCTCATGGGGCATGGTTGCTGGGCCAGAATGTCCTCATCAACACCTGAATTCCTTGGTAGAGGGGGGAAGTATTGGCAATAAGCTGCAGTGCCCATTGCCTCTCTAGCGGTGCCCTATGCCCATGCATAGTGTGGGCTGACTGCGCACCATGCCAGACAATATCTCCAGTCCAGGGTCTTGGGTTTGGAGTGTCAAAACCCCATGACCCCTGATCCCTACCCCATGCTCCTCATGACTGTGGTCACAGCGTCCCACCACTGTGCCCCCACTGGACCCACTCATTGCATCACCAAAACCCGTAAGGTTGTCTGCATTCTCCCCACTATTTCCCACATCATGGAATCTATCCCCAGCAGTATCTGTCACCACCAGGACTGGCTCACCCCTGAACTGAACTGCCTCCCTGGCAGCCCTGTCCTGAACCCCTTGCCATATGCCATGTATTGTGGGTGGCAGGGTTGGACCTCTTGGGCCCATCCCCCCCAGGTGTGACACAATCATCCCTGTCCCCCGATGGCTCACTGACAGCCACATATGCAGAAATGCTTTCCTCCCTATGCATGTCACTTTCCTGGTCCCCCACCAATTCACCTGCGCTTATTGACTCAACCAGGTCTGCTTGTCCGTCCATCCGCATGGCCTTCTGCACCATATGCCTCTGGACTTGGTCTACTGGTATCACACCTTCATCCTCCCACTGGACTACTGCCACTTGCATCCGTCCTTCCTCCACTGTTGTCTGTGATCTCTGCTTAGTTGGCCTACTTTGCCCCTTCTTCCTAACTCTATTCTCCTGCACTACTAACTCGAGCAAGCAAGTCGAAGACTGCTGGCATCGTGGAGGATAGACTCCATTTTCTGCTATCTCTGAGCCACTTGGTTCCCCCCATCTCTCGGAGTACCTCCCACTTGAACTACCCTACCCGGGCCACTCTGCTCCCCCCCCATCCAAAGGAGCCCCAAGACTGGCCAGCTGGCTATCATCCTGGACTACCTGCAGACCGGGTTCCATTCTGGACACTGCCAGCATCCAGTCTGGACCTCCCAGGTCCTTCAGATGCTGGTAAGCATCACGAAAAGCCTGCTCCTGACTTCTCATCCAAGGTACTGGGGAAGCAGGGGGTGCCTTACCACCTTGTACTCAGACCACCCTTTGAAATGCCATACTGTAACTACTAAAAGACCTAGGGCAAAGCAATACCAGACACAGTAAAACCTGATCTAAGGGAAAAGGGAAAAAAACACACCTCGTTAGCCTAGTAAATCATTCATTTTTTTAATGTACTTTCCTAGGCTATATTACTGTCCAAATTAAAGAGAAAAAAACATATATATACTCATACATAATTACCGGTACATTTATTTAAATTCAACATGCTGAATGCTCCACCTAAATGTTGGGACCTGGGTGCCATGCTGATCCCCGATCTGTACAACAGAATCCTATGGGAGGCCCTTGTGCAAAAGACCCCAGACAAAATTATATTGTGGGATCACACTTCAGTGTCGGGATGAAATCTAAAAGCACCCCTCCCCATTGCACTGCAGAGTCTGTATGACATCTAAAGGTCCCCCCCCCTCCGATAGACAGCAATGCAGCCCCTCCACACCCTTCAAAAACATGAATGAAAATGGGGTTAAACTTCAATTTATTGGGGGTGGACAAAAACCTCCAGTTTTTTGGGGGAGGTAATGGGCTGACAGAGAACTAGAGGAAAACACCAGGGGCTGGGGAGCTGAGCAGATTCCCACAAACCAGGGAGGCACCTGGGAGAGGGGCAGAAACAAAAGAAGCAACAAAGAGATGGGGCTCTCTGTTTTACTATTTATTTATTTGTTCATTCTTTTTTTCTTTTTACAAGAGAGGGGACACACCGCATGCACTGCACTAGGCTGGTGGCAGGCCATGGGGGAAGAGCGAGCAGAGCAGGGTAGGGGCCATAAGGTAAAAAAAAGGGCGGATACAGAGGTCAAAGGGGGACTGGGAATGGCAGCAGAGTGAGAGGGAAATGAGGGATACCGGGCTAATGGGAGAAAGAAACAAAAATAAGGGAGCCGTGGTGCACAGATGGGCAGGCCGCCTGTGGGCCTGCTGGAGGAAGCAAGCAGCTCGGGGGAGGGAAAACAAAATGGCGGGCCGGCAGTAACAGCTAAAGTGACACAGAGGAGACACGCGGGGAGGACCAAGCGAAAAAAAAAGCCAGGAAGCCATCTGGTGCGAGGCAGGGAAAGGGGAGTGGATAATGGGGGAAACAGGGGCAAGGGAGGGGGGAATAAACAAAACAGGGGAAAACACATTTGATTGTTTATTTATTTTTTGAGAAGGGGGGTACCGAGGGGGAGCTCCCACCTGTGAGCAGCGGAGGATAAGCACAGTGCGGCACCAGCAGTGCCCACGGAGGGGCAGAGGCCCCCATCAAGAAACAGCGGGGAGCAGGAGGTGCTCTGAAGAAACTGGGAAGCTGGAAGGGGAGGTGGGTCACAAAGCGGGGTCTGCCAGAGAAACCAAAACTGAGGGAAAGCAGAGGGAGAATCCTGGGGGGGGTTGGAGGCCTGCAGGATTAAACCAAAAAACACTGGAGGACAAGAACACTGAGGGAGGACCACAGCAAGGCCAAGCCCCTCGTTCACCCCCAGAACTTATAATTTTTTTATTTTTTTTTACTATAACATAAGCAAAAACCTTGAAGGTGGGGGGGAAAGACTGCCCACTAAAAGTGAGGGAGGAAATAACTCAGGCCAGGCCAGCCACGGGGCTTACCTCAAGATAAGCACAGAACGGTAGTGATGATGTCGGTCTTGTGGGCTGGTCCCAAGAGGGCACACCCCCTCTAGTCCAGCCCTTTTATGCCTCTCCCAGGCCACACCTCCTCCTAGAGGTCTGGGTCAGCCCACTCTGTCCTAGGCCCTCTGATTGGCACTTCGTGCCAGGGCTGCCTTCTATGGCCCTTAGGGTCTAGGTAGCACATCCCCCACCATATATGGAGGCCATGGGTAACCCCCGCCTCGGTGAGAGGCCGGGTGGGTCATTACCATCAGGCCAACCAAAGGAAAACATTCTTCCAAACCAGCATTTCAACTGCTAAGGAGGTAAGGTGAAATTCATGAAATCTGCATACATGCTTGCTCCTTTCAAGAAACTGCAATGCATTAATGGTACTGTAATAAGCTGTATGATAAACGCTTGAGATGGGACAAACACTAGTACTGAAGTCAACCCATTTAACATGGAACCACAGAGGTTAGTGCAATAATGGACATTTAGTTATGGTACAGGAAATGAGGAACGGCCATTGGAAACTGTCTCATGCAGAAGGAATGTAATTAAATATGCAACTGAATCTGCGCCACTTAATACAGTCCACAAGCACAACAAAGTTCAATTGGCTTGCAGACCCAGAAGTGCAGAGTCAGGAACACAGCAGCGACTCTGAGGAAAGCACAAAAGAAAGTAAGATGAGCAGAACGCAAAATGGAGAGGAGAAAGAGGAGCAGGGAGAGGCAGACAGAAGGCAGCACAAAACAAAAAATAGCAACAACAAGGGATGGGGAGGACACAGGAAGACAAGCCGCGGAACAGCAAACATGGATGGTCAATGGGGAGGAGCAGTGGGGGGCAGGGCAGACAACCACAGAGTGACAGGCACAGTAAGAAAGACACACACAAAAAAAGCACAGATAAACAGAAGAGAAGCACGCCGCAGCTGGAGGCAAGCAAAAACAGCCCCAGCAAATAGAAGACAGAAACCAATAGAAAGGGGCACAAACCAAATGGAATCCAACAGGATGAGAAGAGGGAAGAGCTCTGACAGAGCCTCTAGCTGCAAAAACAAAATGCTTCTGAAGAAAGCTGGAAGGCCTGCTTTAAACAGCTCAGGAATGGGGCATGGCTGGCTGTTTCAGATGACTGAACCACAGTCAAAGCCTTTCAAATCTGACAAAAAAGTTATTACATTTTTTCCTTAAGGGCTTCAGAGTTCAGACATAGTAGGTTTAATTAGTGAGCTAATTAGTTAGTTGGTTAGTTAGCTAGTTAGTTAGTTAGTTTTTGTTAGCCAGATAAGCACACTAGACAAAACAGATGCCTATTTCCAGGTGTGACCCGGGAAGTTACAAGGAAATGAAGAAGCAGATTACAAAACAGAGCTCAGGTAGATAAATATGTAGTTATTTCACAGATGAGGAAGGAGAGGCAAAAAAAGCATACAGTAACATACACAGGAGTAGATAACTTAACATACAGACATTACAAACTGTGAACAGAGAGGCAAGTTTCAAATACCATTTTAGATACCAAAGGGTGCAAGCACGAGGAACACTGTGTGCGTTCCATAGTTCATGCCTAACACTTAAACATACAGTAGACAGTGTCAGCAGAAAAAGACCATCAGTCAATCCAGTTTGCCCTGTTTTACCCTATCCTACCCAGTGACCTATTGTCTAGTTTGGGTTTTCACCCTCACCTTCTCCACCTTGATTCCTGCCTTAATGCTACTGAGAATCTATTAAACTCCTTACTCTGTCCCTGCCATACTTAAACCCATTAATGTTTTTTGCACTCACCACCTCAATCAGTAGGCTCTACTACAGCTCACCCACTCTCTACATAATGTAAAATGTTCTTGCATCCCTCCTGAATCTGCCCCCCCATCAGCTTCCACTCATGCCACCTTGTTTTTGACACTACTTTCTTGCTGAATAGTTTCTCACAATTTGCCTTGTTTATTCCTTTCAGAACTTGATGGCCTCTATCATGTCATGCCTCCCCCTTCTGGCTTCCAGCAAGGACACGTTCAGTGCCCTAAGCTGATCATCAAAGGATCTGGCCTGTTGGCCATAAATCTTTTTATTTATCCAGTGCTGTACATCCTCCAACCTGTCTCTGTCTTTCCTCAGGTGGGGACAAGACTCAGAACTTGGCACAGTATTCCAGATGGGTCTCGCAAGTGATTTATAGAGGCAGTATTACCTCTTTCAGCCTGCTATTGAACCTCCTTCCCAATACACCCCCATCTCTGGTTGCCATGTTGTAGGCCTTGTTGCATATTGTTTTAGGGAGCTTCTTGTGATGACTTCCAGGTCCCTTTCCTTTAAAGTAGTGCCAAGCTTAACTCTTCCCATCCAGTATTCCGTCCTGGGGTTCTTATTCCCTGTGTGCATAACCTTGCACTTTTTGACATTGAATTTCAACTGCTAAAACTTGTACCACCTCTCTAACCTTTGCAGGTCTCTGTGCAACTCTGTCAACTCCTCCTCGCTGTCTACCCCACCACAGAGCTTTATGTTATCTGCAGAGATGCATCTTGCCTAAATTCCTTCTCCTATATTGCTGATGAATGTATTGAAAAGGACTGGTCCCAGGACTGGCCCTTGTGGCACCCCACTCGTAACCGCCACCTCTCCCTGATTTGACCCTGTTAACTAGTACCCTTTGCTGTCTTCTCTTTAGCCAGATTCCCTCCCACCTAACTAGGTCCTTCGCTACAACCAGCTCCTCTATTTTTTTTTTCTTTTTTCCTTTTCCAGCAATTCAGATCTTAAGCCCATCTCACTTATCATTATGATTATCATAAGCCGGGCATATTTAATCATCATTATTGAAGGAAAAAGAAAGAGTGACGGGGAGAGAAAAGGAGGGAAGGGACCCAGACTTCAGAAATTATCTGAATGTTATATTCATGTTAAACAATATTGCCCAATCTTATCTTATCCCTGAGTGAGGCCCACATTTTATCATATCTTTGTACCTGTCCAGCTTTAATATAACAATTATTTTTCCAAAATCATAATTTTTATCATAAAGTCAAGCCAAGTTTGAGTTTTTGAAGGATTTCCACTCTTCCACTTAAGTAATATGCATTTCTTTGCAATTATTGGTGTTATTGAAGTAAAAATACTCTCTTCTTCATCTAGTGGCATAGATGGTATCATTAACAATGCCAGTTGTGCTGTATTGGCTATGTCCTTATTTAATGTTATTTGAATATTCCGCATAACTTTATGCCAAAAATTTGAAAGGCATGGACATGCATACAGCATATGAATCAGCGTTCCAGTAGTTGTAGTACATCTAGGACATTTTTCCGTAATAGTTGCATTAAAGTGATTTAATCTAGATGGGGTATAGTAAGTTATAAAGAATGCATTTATTTGAATCTGTTGAAGCTTACTAGCTTTTACATAATATGTATATGATTTTATTGCATTTTACCATATGGGATCTGTTATATTTATACCAAAGTCCCTTTCCTATTTTTCAATTATTTTCTGTTGTTCTTTCAAAGAAGTTTCAGCCAATGCTTTATATATAATTGTAATTATTGTTTTCCTTTCTATCCACTAAAGCATTAAGTAAAGATGATGTCCATTTTTTATTTTGTTTTTTATAAGATGCCTGAATGAAATTTCATAATTGCAGATATTGAAAATAATGTGTATTTGGTAAATTAAATTCTTGTTGAAGAGTTGCATATGTCTTTACCTGATCTTTATCTATAACATGTTTCAATTGCTCAATGCCTGTCACACACCAGCTTTGAAAAGTTTGATCCATAACTGGAGGTTCAAATTTATAATTTAGCACAATAGGTGTATATGGGGAAATTATATTATTTTCTTTAAGTAAGCTATGAGCTTTATTCCATGCAGTTACTGCAGTTTCGGTAGCCTGACTCAATACTCTATTTTTCCCTTTTTTTATTGTAATCTAAGAATAATAATTGCATCATATCCATATATGGATGTGTTTTAAGTTCAAGTATTGTCATTTTGGATACATTTTTATTCTCATGTATCTATTCCCATACCGGGACCATTTGTGCAGCCAAAAAATATTTAAACATGTCTGGTAAAGCTAACCCACCACTGACTTTATCTTGTCTTAAACAAGAATAAGCAATTCTAGATGACTTATTATTCCATATAAATGTTGTTATTATTTTCTTTAATCAATGAAAATATGTTTGGGATGGCATTAATAGTAAAGATTGAAAAAGGAAAATATATTTGGGTAAGATCATAATTTTTATTATATTAATCCGACCAATCAATGTTAAAGGAAGACATTTCCAATGGTTTAATTCTTCAGATATTTGCAATATAAGGGGATCATAATTAAGTGCTATTGTTTGTTTATGATTATAAATTATTCTAATACCTAAATATTTAATCTCTGTATCCATTTGTATCTGATAAATTTCTGAACATGTTATTTCATTGCTTGGGTCCAATGGCATCATTACCATTTTATATCAATTAATCTTATATCCTGATAATAAATCAAATTGTTTGGATGTTTCAATAATTTCTGTGATAGATTTTTCCAGCGAGGATATATAAAGTAATATGTCATCCACGTACATACTTAATTTATACATAGTGTTGTTCATCTTAATTCCTTGAATAGCAGAATTTGCCCTTATTCTATCTGCTAGTGTCTCTATTACCATTGTAAATAATATTGGAGAAAGTGAGCAGCCTTGTCTCGTGCCCCAAAAAAGCTTAAAAGGTTGTGAATAGTTATTATTAGTTTTAACTATAGCCATTGGATTTTTATATATTAATTGAAGCCACCCACTGAGCTGTTCCCCCAACCCCATCTCCTCTATCACATTTAGCATATATTTCCACTCTACCCAATCAAATGCTTTTCTGCATCTAATGCTAAAGAAATCATCCTTGGCTAGGGACAATATATTGATGGATTGTCTGATATTTTCTCTAACTGTTCTACCCTTTATAAATCCATTTCGGACGGTGTTTATAATCGTTGGCAGAATAGTTTCTAATCTTTTCACTATCATTTTTGTGAAGATTTTATAATCCACATTCAATAGAGAGATGGGACAGTACAAGGAGCAGCTCAGCGGGTCCTTAATTTTCCTTAAAAAGACATGAATAATTGCTTCGCAAAAAGAATTGGGTATTGCCTTAGATTTATTAAATTAATTCAACAATATAAACATTATTGGACTCAATAAATCCTTGAATTGTCTATACATTTCAATTACTAACCCATCAGGAACAGGAGACTTATTTGCAGGCATTTATTCAATGGCGGCTTCAATTTCTTCATACATAATACCTACCGCTAATTGATTTCGAAATTTAATAGGTATATATGGTGGAGGTAATTCCTGCAAATATTGTTTAATTAGATCTATTGTATAATTGGAGAATTCTGACTTATACAAGTCTTGATAATAATCAAGGAAGCAGCCATTGATCTTATCTGGATCCTCAATTAGCCTACCCTGTTGATCTTTTATTGCCAATATATAGTTTTTTTGTTGTTCTCTCCTTGTTTGCCAAGCCAGTAATTTCTGAGGCCAATCAGACAAATATAAATAATTAGATTTCGTTTGTATTATTTGTTGACTAATTTGGGCTAATTGAATATTATTCAACTGATCTTTCTTTTGGATTAGCTTATTGAATACTCTATCATCTACAGTTTGAGTATGTATATATTGAAGAGATAGTATTTCTTTTTTAAACTTATTAACTATTAATTCTGCTTTTTTTCTTAATATGTTCTAAATCAATTACCCGACCTCTTAACCAAACCTTAAACGTACCCCATATTACATTAAAGTGTCAGATGGCAAATTATTCTTAAAAAACTCCTGAATTTCCATACATAATTTCTGAGAAATACTCGAGATGCGTATAAGTAAGTAATTTAATTTCCAATTGCTAAAGCCTATCTGTAGTTCAGTATTTTTTATATTTAATAAGCAAGGTGAATGATCCGAAATCAAGATACCCATATATTTTACTTCAGTGACCAAAAAAATAATAGTTTCTGATATGAGATAAAAATCAATTTTAGAATATGAATGCTGTGCTGATGAATAATAAAAAAAAACTTTCCCCCTGGACATTTACTGTTCCATGGATCCACAAGCCCCAGCTCACTCATATATTTGTTAATAATTAATCATGTGGATCTATGCACTTTGTCTAACTTAGATATTTTGTCTTGTGTATACAATACTAAATTAAAGTCTCCTGCTATAATATATGGAGGTGGGAATTTAGAAAGTGTCAAAAAAAATTGTGTGTAAAAATTAGGACTGTTCTCATTTGGTGCATAAATGGTTGCCATTGTTACTTTTAAATTAGGGTTTTTTTTTAATTCTACTATAACCCACCTTCCTTGACTATTAATATCTGATTTAATAATCTTTGGGTACGGGTTTAATTTGCTAAACAATATGGCAACACCCCTCAAATTATTAGTGTAATTTGATAATATACCATTCCCCCATCTATTCATAAACCAAGATGATTCTTTATCCCAAAAATGGGTCTCCTGTAGCATCACTATATCTATTTTCTGTTTTTGCATAAATTTTATTATACATATTATTTTCATTTTATTTTTTAGACCTTTTACATTCCAGGACAACATCCAAATAGAATTACTCATAATCTTTTTTTTTTTTTAACTGTTAGCTGGGCACCCATCCCTCCACCTCCCCCACCACCACTCTTGCCAATTATACCAAATAAGCCCATTCAAGTTTTTTACTATATAAATATTATAAATCACTAGAAAATTTGGCTTTTTATTCATCTTTTTATTATGAAAACACTTTCCAACCTCCCCAACCCTCCACCCCAAAAACCCAAAACACTGGAATCAAAAAGGTTCAAGATCCCCACTCCACCCCGAATTCATGATGACCATAAATAATCATCATTATGCTCTGAGCAAATAGATAGAACAAGACCAGAGCAAAGGTAGCTTGTGAATTCTTGCAAAATTTCATACTTAATCAATCTCATATGCATATTAATACCCTTAATTAAGAAATAAGTATTCCTAATAGAGAAAATATTTACTAAGAGCTATAGTACAGCAAAAAAAAAAGGAAATTCCTCAAACTCCCCCATTTATCCCTTTTTGACATCCATTTCCATTTTATATTTCCTTCTACCCCACCAGAACAAAATCCCTCTCCCTGGCACTTAACCTATTACTACATGACTTTTAATATATATAATTATTAGCACCCCATACTGATTTTCTATAATTCCAATCTCAATTTATTTATAACTATCGAGTATCAGCCATAGTTTTCATTAAATGCTGCCATTGCCTCTTCTGGGTCATCAAAAGTCTGTAATTTTCCCCTGACCACAAAATGCAGCTTAGCCAGATAGTTCATTGAGAAGCGAAGGCCCTTATGATACAACTTTTCCTTAACTGGATTAAACAGCTTGCACCTTGCAATTGTTTCAAGAGGACATATGTGGAAAGGCATTGAATTTAATTGCTTCATACGTTAGGCCCTTCTCATTGCGAGCTTTGGCCAGAATCGCTTCTTTATCCAAAAATCTATGAGGTTTAACAAAAACTGTTCCGGGAGAAGCGTTATTGTTGCCCCCCACGGCTGTCCGCCCTATGCACATGATCCAAGTGAATTTTTTCCTCAGGATATTTACAATTCAAAACCTGGGTCAGCATTTGTTCAAAAAAGGACAAAGGGTCTCCACCTTCTGTGCCTTCAGGTATTTTTAGTGTCGTAGGTTTTCCCGACGTGCTCTATCTTCTTTTTCCACCACCCGTTCCTGCAGCAACTCTAATTGCCTCGAAAAGCTTTTATTTTTTTGAGTCCAAGAGTTCATGCAGTCCTCTGTCTGAGACACCCGTTTTTCCACAGTGTCAGTTCGTATAGTTAATTATTCCAATTTGGTGCTCAAATCAATTACAGAGGCAGCTACTGTGGTTAATGATGTTTTTATTTCAGCCAGTGAACCCAAAACCTCCATTTTAAAACATGACATACCTTCCAACATATCATTTTTAATCTCTGTAACTGAATCTTTTACTGCATAACCTGCTTGCATTTCTACAGAGATATTGTTTAATGAAGGAATCAGTTCTTCTGTAGTTTTAGTCTGACTGTTAAGCTCCTTATTTTCTGAGCACCACTCCCTGCCCTCATTTGGCTGTATTGGAGTTTCTATTATATTTTGTGTGGATTCTACTTGCCTCTCAGGCATCTCCACTAAACTTTCATGCTGTTCTAGCATTATCCTTTGCTCCAAAAAAGGTACAATCTTACCTGTATGTGTAGATTTTGTTTTCACCTTACCGGTCTGCGTTTCTGGGAGCTGAGAAATCAGGGGCTCTTGAAGAATTGGATTCATGTTGGTTTGTAGTGGCGATTCATCAAGCAATGTTGCAAATCCAGTCGATTGTGGAGATTTAGGTGTTTGTTTCTTGCTTCGGGGAATTCTCTTCTCAAGTAGATAGTTATTAGAAAATTCATGGGCCCGATGAACTCTTTTAGACATGCCAGGTCACTAGTCACTCTTTCATGCAGTCCATGGGGAAAATGAAAGAAAAAAAAATGAAGGAATTTAACAAGTTTAACAAGCAATAAAGAGATTTAGCAAGTAAAACAAAATTATCTGCACACAGATTAACATCTATTGACAAAAGTATTTTTTCCTTTTTTTTCCTTCTCTTATCTGTTGTATCAAACACTCTTGTTTTAAATTATTTCTTTTTTATTCACAGCACTTCTAACAGACCATTTAAAGAGTTTGAGAGTCCGACGGGCTTTCTTCCTTTTTCTTCCCTCCCTTTTAAAACATACCAGGATGCTAATCACTCTTTCATACACTCTGTGGGGGGAAACTGAAGGAGTTTAGCAAGCAAAGCAAAAAGAAAAAAAGAGGAGGTTATTTGCACTCAGGTTAGCATCTATTAGCATACATATTTTCCTGTTTTTCTTTTAACTATTGCTTCAAATACTCCTGTTTCAAGTTTTCTTTCATTTGCATCCTTTCTAGTCATCCACAGCTCCTACTCTGGTCCATCCAGCTTGAGTAAGCTCAGAGTTGCATCCACCTGGCAATCTCGGATGACTTCAGAAAGATGCTCCACACAGATATCTCATTCACAACCAGCTCCTCTAACTTCTTTAGGAAACTTCTGTGTGACACTGAGTTGAATGTCTTGCTGAAGTCAAAGTAAAGTAAATCTACTGCATGTCCTTTATCCACTATCCTTCTTGCCCAGCCAAAGAATACTATCAGGTTGATCTGACAAGATCTCCGTGACACGAACCCATGCTGCTTACTATCCTGGAGCCCATTTATCTCCAGGTAGTCCATTAGTTCCCCTTTGACTAGTGCCTTCACCAGTTTACCCACAATGAAGGTAAGACTGATAGACTTATAATTTCCCAGTTCCTCCTTGTCCCCTATCCTGTAGAGTGGAACAATATCTTCTATCCTCCAGACTTTCAAAACCAACCCTGACTGTAGTGAGCTATTGAATATCCCTTTCAGGGGTGCAGCCAATTCTGATGCCAATTCTATGAGCACCCTTGCATGTATCCCATCCAGCCCTAGGACCTTATCCATTTTCCAGGGTGCAAACCCTTTTTTAACCCTTTCTCCTGTAATTACCACTTGCCCCATTTCAAAGATGTCCCTTACAGTAGACTTTATGCCACTTTCTGGTCAAGATTCATGATCTTCTATTGTAAATATTAAGTAGTAGTCATTTCAAACAGCTGCCTTCTGCTCACCCTCTTCTATTACCCTGCCCCCCCAACAGCCTTACAACTCCCCATCCCATCTTCCTTTTTCCTTAATGTATGTAAAGAACTGTTTTCCCTCCCTTGATCCCTTCCACAATACTCAGTTCTGTGTCTGATTTTGTACCCCTCCTTTATTTTTACCTGCTATTCGCTCCATTCCTTATCCCTATTTCTCCTTCTAGCTAGAGAAGGCACATTTGTTTGGTCCTCACTGCCTCCATGACCTTCTTAAAGAACCACATTGTTCTCTTGTGCCTCTTACCCTTGGAAATGATTCTCAACCATGATTTAATTGCCTTCAGAAGGGTCCTTTTAATTTCTCCCCTCTTTTCTTTTACCCTTAATGCTGTCCACTCCAACCAACTTACCCTTCAGTAATGCCCTCATCGACGACTTATGGTGAGTGCACCACCTCAATAACAGCCTGAATCAGTAGCTCTGTCTCATTTATTGCCTATCCATCACAATCCAGTGCCAATCTGACCCATCTGATGACAGAATTCAGAGACGATTGCTCCAAAATGACTTACAGACAAAAACAGAAGGAAAAAAATAGCAACCAGCTGAATAAACAGCTGAAAACCTTGTTTGATTATACTAAGCCTCCCTTGGTTAGTGCAACAGCTCTGCAGCACTCCACAACACCTCCGGAGGAGTGGGAAGAGCCAGACTGCATTATAACCTCCAAACAATTATGTGCTACTCTGCAGAAGATGAGTGCCACCCTAGAAAGACTGGAAACAGGAGTGGCAGCAAACCGGAAAAAAATGTGAGATTTTAGAGAAAAAAACGGAGCAATTGGAAAGCAGGTTAAATGAGTACTCAGACACAGTGGATGTACATAACGTGGCCCTAATGGACCTGCATCAGAGGGAGCAACTGTGAGAGATCAGACTAGAGGAACTCGAGAACCGCAACATACGGAACAATATCCGTATTCATGGATTGCCAGAAGGAACTGAATCTGGCCCCATACCGGCGGTTCTCAAGTCCTTCCTGGTAGAAATCCTTGGCTGGCCATCCAAAAAAACTCTGAATATTATCAGGGCACATCGATCCTTAGTACCCAGGCCAAAAGACCCCAAGACCCACCCTCGGTTGGTCATGATAGCTTTTCTGTACTTCTGCACTAAGGAAGAAATACTAAAACTTGCTTGGTCAAAAAAAGAAATCCCTTTTGGCGACACTAGACTTTACTTTGAACAGGATTACACACCACAATTGTTAGCTCAGCGGAGAAAGGTGTTGATGCTAGTTCGAGCCCTACAACAAAAAGGAGTTAAAGCAAACATGGAATACCCAGCTAAATTAAAAGTCATCACCGAAAATGGACTTAGGCGATTCCCTGACCTGCTAGAAGTAAAAAAATTTCTATCCTCAATGGAAATGGAGATTCCCCAGGATTCAACCCAATTCCAGAGAGATCATCTGCTGAACAAGGGATGGCAAAGAGCTGGGACCAAAAAAAAGGAGATACATGACCGTCCGGGCATTTCTGGGCTGTGGCACACAGTTCGCACTCGGGGAGAATCCATCACCAGCATGGCTGCAAGAGTCACAGAAGGCAGCAATGAAGTTACCCTCTCCTCGGAGTGAGGAAACATGGAAGACGACTCACCGCCCCGAAAAAAAAGTTGCCATTAGCTCTCTGGATTCATTTTTTTAAGTATGGGACAGTGAGTAACTTTAACATCATCTTTCAACTGTGTTCACCTATGTGAGCTGTATTCCCAATATATCCCCTGGAGAAGAGGGGAGAAGGATATAATATAGTAATTACAATGAGCCCTTGGCTCTCATTAACGATGGATATTTTATTGAGGTTCCCTTTCTAAGATCACCTGATGTTGTGGGAGGGGTGGGTGGGGGTTCCGATTGCTCAAGGGTTCCCTGGGGGTGAAGGGAAGGGGTTGAGCCCTGGGGGGGTTGGACTGCTACACTCGTAAAGGGAGTTTATTGAAGGCAGTTCTAGCTGGATAATTTGGCAGTAATTATGGGGCAGTAACCTGTCAACCAGTAAACCAGTCCTTCTGAAGCTAAGAAACTGAATATTTTAAGAAGTCCTAGTGGCTAGATTGTGGCCTGGGAGTGCTGGCACTAGTGATGGGCTACATTTTAGCAACAGCGGTGGTTAAACTTGATGGAAACAGAGCTCCAGAGGCCAGGTTGGTCCTCCCTTAGTGCTGGGCCACTGGTGAGGGACTCAGAACCAGGACCACATATGCTTAATGAAGCAGAAAGCTGTCTTAGGCTTTGATTTGGACTGAGTTGAAAGTGAAAGGTGCTCCCCTACCTACAATGTGCTAAAAATACTATCCAGGTTGGAACTGCCTGTTGTATTGTACACAGCTTTGCTAGTATCGGCTGCCATTGACAGATAACATAGAGTGAGGTGTGCAGTCCTTGATCTCTTGGGAGTTCCCCCCATTCCACTAAGGTAAACATAGAGGGATTGAAAAACCCCATCAAGCGGGAGGGGCCCGGATGCCCAACGTGTCCCCCATGAACCAGTTAGGAGTCAGATGCCTTGACTTGAAACTCCAGCACTATTTATTTTATTTTGGTTATGAAGGCACACCTAAATATGAGCCTAGAGAGGGAACAGAAATTAAGTTTAGAGACCTAGATTATTTAAGGGGTGAGAGAAGACTCCCCCCTTGGTCAGGCTGGTCACTTTTTTCACACCAGCTAAGAACTCACACGTTTTATTTCATATTGAGTGGCATGATATAAAGATCTAGCCCTTCTGGACTTCAGGCTATTTTATTCCCAGAGCCAGACGGAAGGCCTACAATTAGGAGGCCATCCAACCATACCTCATAGAGTACAGGGATTTATTTAACTCTAAAAATTGATTAGCGTTTTGCTCATAAAAGTGCTAAATCTTTGTGAAAATGCATAGCTCTTGCCTCACTGTGTTTAACAAACACAGCACTTCTAGAAAATCTATATAAATGCATTCTGTGCAGTTAGTATAGTCCCAAGAAAAAAAACTGCTAATCAATTATTTAAAACCCTGGAGTAGTAAACTAAAGAGGGTGGATGCAGGGCAAAAACACCTTGAAGGTACCAATGTTCAACTTGGTTAAAAATGTATATAGTTTCCAATTGTTACACACTACTTTAGTGTAATTGTTCATTTGTTGATGTTTCTGTTGCACAGAACCTCATGCTTAACAAATATGTTGGACATTTCTCTTGTTCCTCCCCCTGAAACAGTGACACTCAGTTCCCCCCGACCCAGAGATGATGGCTGATTTAAATATAATTACACTCAGCACACAGGGGATCAATAGCCCAGTGAAACGAGCTAAGATTTTACAAGACTATAAGAGAAAGGGGGGCCACAATCGCTTTTCTGCAAGAAACTCACTTAACGGCTGCAGAGCACCTTAAGTTGAAAAGATCCTGGGTGAAGGAAGTGTATGCTTCACACTTTAAGCATAGCCCACACCACCAAGCTGTGGCAATCCTGGTAAAGACAGACACCCCTTAGTGGTTCAGGGAGTCCGAACAGACCCAGAGGGCAGATTTGTCCAGATACAGGGCTACTATAGGGGTCAAGATTGTACTTTGCTGAACATTTATGCCCCGAACGAAGAATCCCCTAGACTAGCATTCTTGGAAAAAGCCATCAAAGAGGCAGTCACAGATGCTCGAAGCTTGGTGGTCATAGGAGGGGATTTTAATGAAGTGATATACCCTGGGGTGGATAGGTCTGGAGAGGTTCAAGGAAGGGCCTCTTGCACATGAAAACTTATCCTGAGACTGAATCAAGAATTAGGCCTGTCAGATATCTGGTGTTTTATGCATCCAAGAGAGAGAGATTACACATATTATTCCCTCTGACATGGAGGGTACTCCAAGATAGATTACTTTCTCTTATCTTCTAACTGGCTACAAAGGGTTGAGAAATGTGACATCGGACCAATTACTATTTCAGACCATGCCCCAGTTACCCTCAAAATGCTAACCATGCCAACCCCCACAATCATGTTGGAGGCTGAATGTGAGTCATCTCACAAGGGAAGATTTTAAAGAATTAGTGGCTGATACTATCCAAAAGTTTGAGCAGGATAACTCTAAGGGAGAAATAGGGGAAGGCATATGGTGGGACTTGCTCAAATGCTGCCTTAGAGGGGAAATAATTAAATATTCAGCCAGAATTAAGAGGGAAAAATGCAGGTTAGGTTGTAACTGGAGCAGAAAATGACCCAATTAGAGGCCTCACATCAGGCAAATCAGGAAACCCAGCTCAAACAAGAACTAGATAAAGCATGACGGGATTTAAACCAATTAATGGACATGCAGATTGAAGGGCAACTAAGATATGTTAGGCAAAAATATTTTGAGCATGGAAATCAAGCCGGGAGGTTGTTGGTATGGCAGCTCAGTCTAGAGGCAGCAAGTAGAGCAATAGTTTGATTGTGGGGGGATAAGCGGGAGCCACCAACCACATCCCCAACAGACATATTAAGTAGATTTGTAAAATTCTATGCAAACCTATATACAGCAGAGATCCCACCTGAACATTCAGGTGATCTACAGTCCTTTTTGGAGGCCTCCCCATCCACAGCCTAAAGGACCCTGCTAGGGTGGTCCTCAATTCCTAGATATCTACCCATGAAATACAGGCACAAATTAAACACCTAAAAAATGACAAAGCCCCAGGACTAGATGGCTTTTCCAATGAATTTTATAAAGTCTTTATGCCCCGATTTATTGATTATTTGGTGGCTATGTTTAATGAGATTCTGTTACAACATAAACCTATACCACCCTCCTGGAACCTGGCCCAAATCTCGGTCATCCTGAAGCCTGGCAAGGACCTCAGACACTGCAACTCATACCGTCCAATCTCCTTGCTACCAGTGGATTTAAAAATATGCATGGGGATCCTGGCAGAAAGGCTTCAAGCTTCAAGCGTGTATCTCACCTCTTATTCACCATAATCAAACAGGCTTTATCTCAGGGAGATTCCTCCAGGACAATATCTGCCAGCTACTAAATATTATTACTGCCCAGAGGAGTTCTACATCTCTCCAACTGGCCATTAGTATGGATGCTGAGAAAGCCTTTGACAGGGTGGACTGGCATTTCATGTTCTCCACCCTGACGAAGTTTGGGCTAGGAGAACACTTTGTCTCAGCCATAGCAGCTCTTTACCAAAGACCGGAGGCCAGGGTCAAACTTAATGGGCTTCTTTCTGACCATATACCTTTGAATAGGAGAACAAGACAGGGCTGCCCCCTTTTTCCCCCTGATCTTAGACCCCACCCTAGAACCATTAGCTATTTGGATATTTGGATATGCAACAACCCCGATATTATAGGGGTACAGCAGGAGGAACAGAACAAAAAGTGGCACTTTATGCTGACGACTCCCTATTTTTCCTGAAGGATCCTCAGACTTCCTTACCCCACCTGCTGGAAGCATTAGATAAATTTGGCTCCCTTGCTGGTTACAAAATAAACTTATCCAAATCAGAAGCAGTGGTGCTAAGCTGTGTCCCCTTCAAGCACTTTAAAGAGAATTTCCCTTTCCATTGGGCTAGGAAAAACACCTTCAGATACCTAGAAATACAAATCTCAGTGAACACCTCCAGACTATTTCAGAACAACTTTTCTAAATTATATAATACCATGCAGGCAGACTTTGCCCGCTGGAGACTTTTACCCCTCACTCTGTATGGTAGGATTCAGGTAATTAAGATGAATGTGGTCCCTAGATGGTTATTTCTCTTTCAGACACTCCCGATCCCTATATCTCCCAGCTTTTGGAAACAGCTAACCAAGGAGGTCTCTAATTTTAACTGGGCAGGAAAGCGCCTACAAATTCCCTTTATAATCCTGGTATGGCTGAGGGAGGAGGGGGGTCTTGGCCTACCACACATGTATTTTTATTATCTAGCAGCCCAAGGGCACAATTGGTCACATGGGCCAAACAGAGAGTAGATTCAGGTTGGTATTCAATTGAAGCAAACTCAGTGCACAGTTACAAATTATGGACCTTGCCCATGACTGAAGTAGCCTCCCAGGTCTGGCCATCAACAGTCAACCCATAGGTCAAACATTCATTGCGCATTCTAGTAAAGCTGCAAAAGAGTTCACATACTCCGAACACACTGGGACCCCTTTCTCTGATCAGGCACACAGATAGTTTTCTCCCACCCAAATCAGACAATGGCTATTCCTATTGGGAGCATAAGGCCTTACTACATTTAGATAGCTTATAGACCAGACAGGATGCTTTCCTTTCACCACCCTTAATGAATGGTTCTCACTTCATAGAGAAGATTTTTACAGGTTTCTTCAGACACAACATTTCATTACCAGTGAAGAAAACTTTCTAAAGTTACATAGAGACCTAACGTCCCTAGAGTCGTATTGGTGGGATTCCATCAAAATCAGAGATAAATTAAGATATCTCTCTATATTATACACAATTTTAATAAACCAAGGGGAAATCCCAATATTGGAAGAAATTAGGGTGAGGTGAGAAAGAGATTCCAAAGAAGAAATTCTAAAGAAAGAATGGAAACGTCAGACTTCGACGGGGTTGGCAAGTTACCTCAGCCATGGTGTGGTGAGAATTCAACTGGAAAATACTCACTTGTTTTTCCAGGACTCCAGAGATCACAACACATTTTAACCTGCAGGCCTCTGCAGCCTGTTGGTGTTTATGTGGAATGCCAATGGGCACACACTATCACATATTCTGGGGATGTAGTAAGCTGACAGTATTTTGACACCAAGTACACACTGTGATGGAACAAGTGGGGGGTTTCCCTATTCCTTTCACTTTTCAGGACTTAGTGTTGGGTCTCCGTACTTTATCTGCCAAAAAAAGGAAAATAGTAGAACTTTGCCAAATCCTAAGGGTTGCTGCTCTGAAATGTATCACAATCAAATGGTTATCACAAGAACCTCCCTCCTTAGCTCAGTGGGTATTGAAGATAGAAGAAATAGAGCGCTTAGAGAATATTACTTACACTATACATCTTAGAAAAGAGAAATTCCAAGACCTCTGGCAGCCCTGGCAGGTTTGGAGGGAAGGCTGGAGAGGTGAGGAAGAGGAGGAGGGAACTGCAAGGATTATAGAATAAAGTAAAATAAACAGACAATTGAGAGACATTTTTGAGGACAGAAGGGAAGATTTTTGTAAACCTGGGTAGACATAGACTCCCCCTAAGGTTTACTTGCTTAAACATGAGGAAGGACTTCAAGAGTAAAATGTTTAATAATGAAACATTATTTGAAATTTTGTAAGCGAAATTAGTTATTGTGCAAGTTTTAATATTCTATTCTTTAGTTTTATAGTTAAGTAGTGTTTAGGTGAAACCCATCATAAACATTGTGATATGTGAAATGAAGTTTACTCCTATGCAGAAGTAGGAAACTACAGACCTGTTAGTTTAACCTCAGTGGTAGGGAAAATGATGGAATCACTTCTGAAGGAATGAATTGTCGAGTATCTAGAGGCTAGAGGGGCACAGGACCCAAGGCAACATGGATTCAGAGCGGGAAGGTCATGCCAGACAAATCTGATAGATTTCTTTGACTGGGTGTCCAAAGTAGTAGATCAGGGAGGGGCTGTGGACATGGCCTACCTAGACTTTAGCAAGGCATTTGATACAGTCCCACACAAAAGATTAATATACAAGTTAGCCAGCCTGGGGATGGGTCCCAAGATGACAGCCTGGGTAAAGAATTGGCTGGAGAATAGGACACAGCGAGTAATAGTAAATGGAGTCCACTCTGAAGAAAGGGGGGTTACTAGTGGGGTACCGCAGGGGTCAGTATTAGGACCGGTCCTCTTCAATGTCTTTATAAGTGACATTGCAGAGGGACTGGAAGGAAAAGTATGTCTCTTTGCAGATGACACAAAGATCTGCAGCAGAGTTGATGCACAAGGTGGAGTGGAAAGGATGAGAAGGGACTTGGCAAGGTTAGAGGAATGGTCTAATGTATGGCAGCTTAGATTCAATGCTAAGAAGTGCAAGGTAATGCACCTGGGAAACAAAAACCCTGGGGAAGAGTACACAATGGGGGGTGAGATACTAACAACAACAAAAATGGAAAGGGACCTGGGGGTAGTCATATCAGATGACCTAAAGGTGGGCAAACAATGTGAGAGGGCAGCAAGGAGGGCTGGGGGGATACTGGGATGCATAAGGGAGAGGCATCACCAGTAGAAAACAGGAAGTTATCATCTCTCTGTACAGACTACTGGTCAGACCCCATCTGGAGTACTGCGTGCAGTTCTGGAGACAAAGACATAGACAGGATGGAAGCTGTCCAGAGGAGGGCAACTAAAATGGTGCAGGGTCAGCACCAGAAGACATATGAAGACAGACTTAAGGAGCTTAATATGTATAGCCTCGAGGAAAGGAGGGAGAGGAGGGACATGATAGAAACTTTCAAGTACCTCAAGGGAATCAACAAAGTCAAGAGGTAGCATCTTTCAAAAGAGAGGTGTGCAAGAACAAGAGGCACAATTTGAAGATGGAGAGGTGGCTCAGAGGTAATTTAAGGAAGTATTTTTCACAGAGAGGGTTATGGATGCATGGAACGGCCTTCCGGAGGAGATTGTGGAGTCAAAAACAGTGGTGGAATTCAAGCATGCATGGGACAGTCATAAGGCAATTCTAGAGGGTGGGGGTAGGAAGAAGTAGACTGCTGGTTAACTAGGATCTGCAGCTTATTCATTAGGTAGGGAAATGGGCAGACTGGGTGGGCCACACGGTCCTTATCTGCTGTCAAATTCTATGTTTCTATGTTTCTATGGACATTGGGACGGAGACTTGATACAGTATATAACTGCATTGAACTGTGTCCATCCATCCAAAGCCTCAGACTTAAAGCAGTGTATTATTATTTTCCTTACCATTATTTTACTATCAGGACTCTGTAAGTCATGGAGAATAATTTTGAACTGCAAGATTATAAGAATGTATTTTATTACCCTACTAAGAAATCAAATCTGTGGAAGTGTGCCTTGAATGAAGCTAATGTGGATGAGCTGTTATGGCATATTTCAAACCTGCCATAAATAAAAGATGAAATAAAAAGAAAAAAGTAATACCCTCATCCAGTCAGAGTATGCGTGTCTAAAATCTAGAACCACAGCCTTTGATGAGGGTATACTAGTGCCCATGGACAGTTCATAAACACCCTACCTACCATTTCTAGTTAGCATCACATTGAGAATGGCAGCCAGTCTTGTGGGTGCCCTGACCAGATGCATCAGCAGGCAGTCCTGTAACACATCTAGTAGGGCCTGACTGCTGGTGCTGTTAGCTGCTTGAATGTTCCAGTCTACAATATGGCTGGTAGATTGAGATCCATCACCACCACGACCTCTGCCTTTGCACTTCCCTTCTCAGTTTCTGCCCCCATTTCCCTATCCCCCTTGTCCCCAAGTCATGGAGGTTTACAAGCTACTGCTTAAATAAAAAATAAAAAAAATACTGCCATGTGCAGCTTCTTTCTCAATGTTGTCATGAGCTGTTTCCATAGTTCTTTTGTCTCCTCATTCCCTCCCTGATGGATCCATCCTCTACTGCTTTTACGCCTTTCTTGGCATGGAGGGTTACTCCACGGTCTTTTCCCTTTATTTATCTCTCTCCTATACATAGTATAACTTGGAATTGCCAGATCCCACTTACTATTCATGGTAGCCCATACTTCTGTAATGGCTATGAGGTGTAATCCTGCATCACCACTATACCCTGGAGTTCACTAATTTTGTTTCATTGGCTCCTGGCCTTTAGGCAGACTGCTTTCCAGTTTGTGCCAGTACCCTTCCCTTTCATGCCAGCTCCCCATCCTTTGTCTTCCCCTTCCCTTACCAGTTTCCCTGTGCCCTACTAGCCTTCTAATCCCTTTCTCCAGGCACCCTGTTCTAACCTGTTATGAGCCCCTCTTTTGCTGCATCCATCCTCACTGCTCCTAGCCCCATTTCTAGGGAGTCTAAGCTATGTTCTCCTTTTGGTCTCCATCCATCAAGCTTTACCACCATGAACATTTCTGTGAAATTGAACTTTATTTAATATAGCATTTTCTTCTTCAACAAGAAGTATATTGTTTCCGCTTATTGGTTATGCAGTATAATTCTCAAAAAGTAAAACACATACAGTGCAATCCACCAGAATCAAGTGCTCTGTGAGATTTCACAGCTTACTGTGTGACAAACTGTAATAATTGCCATTGGATTACATAGAATGTCTGCAGTATCCTGCAAGATATCACAGCAAAAATGGTGATATCAGCATTTCATCCTGGTGAATGGTACTGTATGTGAATGGTTTTTAGTGTTTCATGTTAGAATGACTAAATCTGTACAGAAACATTAAAAGAGCAAATTTCAGCCCCCAGAATTGTTTTGGTAGTACCCTATATTTCCCATTAAGTTTGGGCCATTGTAGATAGTCACTGTGGTAGTGTCTCCAGCAATATTTTTATAACTTGACTGGAGTCGCTACTGTGACTCTTAGTTACTGAATTTCATTCTGTCCATTTTGTTTTCTCTTTCCATTGATTGTACTATTGCATTTTTATTATCTTGCCCCATTTCACCTTCTTATCCCCCCCCATGCACCTGGAAATGAGCCTCAACTCAGTGTCTTTCCCAGTCACTAATTTTCAGATTATTAAATGCCTCCTTGCTATAATATGTAATATAATCCATAGTCACATATTATTGCCCACGTAAATGTTGTCCATATTAGACAGGACCCTATTGTAAACAAAGCCTCAGTGTATAATTTTCTAAATACATGTTGCAACTGTTCCTAATTTCTTTCTTAGCCTATTTCAATATATTTGCCAGCTTGTAATAATGTGCATAATCTTGTAGTTATTGATATTTTTACATGATACAGTTGCTGGATGTATGACGTATGACTGATGTAACTTCTTGCTGTCTTCCCCTAGAATCTCTATGAAAAGGAAAAGTCCTTCTCATTTTGGGTTATCCCAGTGTAGAAAATTGTAAATTAATAAATAATAGATCATCCTACAAAAATATCTTCAAATAAATAAAATCTAAAAATGAACCAGGCTGATACTGTAAAAAAAAAAAAAAAAGGTTTAGAATGATTAAATATCCAGTCATGATGATCTTCAATCGTGTACAAATCTTTTCAAAGGCATAGACCAGCACTGTAGGTTTGGTTCTATGAAGAATTGAGCAGATCAGACCAGACCCCTTTAGCCTCTCACAGGTCAGATTAAACTTTGGGATAAGATTGCAGACGTTGGTTTGCAGCTACTCAGTGAACTGTTGAACTAGATACAGCAACATCAATATCATATGGGTGAAGAACTGACTCTCTGTGGGTGATCGACTTGCAAAACACTACTCACAACACAATGTCAATATGTCATCAAGCAGTGTTCCTCCTACTTGATGCTGTGGCCATTTGGTCTTTTGGTTATCAGCAAGATCAGATTTGCAGAAACTAGGAAGGGCTGTTTAGGTTTTTACATTAGAAAAAAAGTATATTAATACAAGTTTTGATTACAGGTTTATGTTCATAACAGAAAGCAGATCATTGCTTGCGTGCTAGGGAGGACAGGGCAGTTTTTGAACTCTATGGGGCTGTGCCCTGACAATATGGTGGAGGAAAACCTAAACAAGGGGTATGACTTAAAAACTTGGAAGCCTATTTCAGAGCCAGCCCACAGGGATGCAGTGCAATGCAATGACAGATGCAGTACTTGCTCTAATTTACAGTACCATTCCAGTAAGCAGTGTGCTTCATAATTTTTGGTGCAGTGGTGAGTATGTGCAGAGTATTTAAACAATTTTGCTAGCCATTTTCTTTACTTAGGTTTGTGTCAGAGCCTGTTTTTATGCCCATGCCATGTGTTAGCGAGAAATCCCCAACATGTTCCAGAAAATACTGCATGAAAACTATTTTACTAGCTATGTTTGCTAGGGCTGATCCAATTCCTATTGTAATCACAAAAAGCAGTGAGTGGTGACATATCCCATGCAAAAAGCATTGGGAGTGGGAACATGTCAGAGATTTATGACCCAAAATTAGTGAGTGGTATAGCTTTTCCCCTGGTGGCTGTTGTCAATAGCTACAGTATGTTAAATATTTAAACATAGAAACAAAAAATGTGATGGCAGAGAAAGGCCACTGGGTTCACCCAGTCTGTCCATTTTTTTTAACCTTCATTTTTTTTGCTGCAAACCCTACGGCACAATCTGCCCCCCCCCACCTTCCTTATCCCTAGGATTCCCTTGTACTTGTCCCAGGCATTTTTGAACCCCACCACTGTTTTAGCCCCCACTACCTCCACTAGAAGGCTGTTCCAAGTAGCCACCACACCCTTTCTACGAAGAAGTACTTTCCCATATCCTTTCTGCATTTACCCCCCCTCCAGCATCATATCATGCCCCGTTGTTCTAGAGCACATTTTTTCTGAAAAATACCCCCCCTCCTGTACTGTATTAACCTCTATGAGGTATTTAAAGATCTCTATCATATCTCCTTCTACCTCCTCTTCTCCAGGGTGTACATACTTAGCTCCTTAGCCTCTCCTCATAGGGCTTTGGATGCAGACCCTTAACCAGTTTGGTGGCCTTCCTCTGGACCACCTCCACTCTATGTCCTTCCTGAGATGTGGCCTACAGAATTGGACACAGCACTCAAGGTGGGGTCTTACCAGTGATCTACATAGGGTCAGCACCACCTCCCTCTTCCTGATGGTGATTCCCCTTCCTATGCACCCCAGTATCCTACTAGCCCTTTCAACAGTCTTGTTACACTGTCTGGTGATCTTTATGTCATCTGACATGATTACCCCAGGTCTCTTTTCTGCTTGGTCTTTGTCAGTATTACTCTACCCATGTTATACTCCATGCCTCGGTTTCTATGGCCCAAGTGCATTATTTTGCACTTTTTTGAATTAAACCCAGCTGCCATACCCTTGACCACTCTTCCAGTCTTTTCAGATCCCTGCCCATCCTTTCCAGACACACATCCCAAGAGTCCATTCTGTTGCAGATCTTCCTGTCATCCACAAAGAGGCAGACCTTTCCTTCCACTTCCTCCACTATGTCACTTATAAAGACAATGAAGAGAGTGAATCACACCTCTCTGCCCTGCGCCTATTTGCTGGGCTCCAAGAATGAGGGCTCTGGGTGCATTGAGCTTGCCTGGGCACAAACCTCACTAGGGTATATGAGGAATATGGTTTTGGTGCCTCTGCCCAGAGTATGTTATGGGCTAGATGGTGATTTGGGTTCTGCTCCCTGGGATGAAGTTCCCACCCAGCACCCATCTTAGAGCGTGCCCACCCACACACTGGTATATTCAATAATGCAGTTCCCCACATATACTTTTCAACTCTATAATACATAAACTCTTTGGTAGTCAATAACCACACCACTTGTACCATAGAACACAAGTTTAATAACCAGCAGCTGCAATACCTGTGGTGAAATATGGAATTAGCACATCACAAGTTGATACACAGCTCTTCCAGGCAGTTTAAAGTGATAAACTTAGCTGTTGCAGTTTGGTGTCCACACCCCAGCTGGGGTATGATCCTCTTCCAGTGCTGAAGGTGATGGTCCTCTGCAGCGAAAAAAACATCTGGGCAGTCTATTCAGACTCCTGGTTGCATGAGAACAGAGGACTGCAGGGTGGCAGGAAAATCTCTCCTGATGTAGACAAACAGAAATACAGTTCTTAGATTTGCACTTAATTTTGGTGCCCTGATGCAACTTGCAACCGAAACTAGCCTGCTTTATGCCACAGCTCATAACCAAATTATTAAACAATAAAGTTACCAGAATGGGTGCTCTCATAGTCCCTGCAGTCTATATCTTTCCAGGAAAATTCAGACTCTCCAGGATGCTTGCTGAAATGCTAAACTCTCCCTTGAACTAGTCTCACTTGCAGGGAGTCCCTGCCTGTCTAGTTTGCAGACTAAGGCCTTAGCAGGAAAGGACACAGCAGTGTGCACCTCTTGCCTCTCTCCTCCAGTCACTCTCTCTGCCACCCAGTAAACACACAGAAGTCCCAGTACAGCCACTTTTATTGTCGGTGTCCAAGGACATCCCAGTTGGCTGAAATGCTATGTCAGTCTTGCTGCTGAGATCCCTATTGGCTGAAAAAAATGTGCCAAAACTGCAGGCAATTAATTGGTGGATGGAGGGCCAAAGATTACTGTCATGGCTGCCCTTCCCAGTCTGCTAGACTAAACATTGGGCCCACAGCTCCAGCAGCAGGTCAAGGGTCCTCCTGAAACACAGCAGAAGTAAGCTCCAAATTAACAGGGGAATTGCGCCATCCCCCACCCAGAGGAAACCCATGCCCTTGTGGGTGCTAGAAATAAAATACTGGGTTATGAGTATTCACACTACCATTCAACAATGTTACAGCAAGTCCTGATTCTGTAAATGGAACAATTTAAGTAGACTGCTAACTGGCATACACATAACATTCCAATTGAAACATACTGTGAGGCCTGCAACTAAATATATAGGTAAGAATCCCTTGAATTGGTTGGCCGACCACATTTACCATAGTGTGCAGTCTATAATCCACAATACACTTGCATTAACTGTTTCCACATACTTTTACAACACTATCACCCAGGGGCACCTGAGAAGAAAATGAAGAGTAATGATCTAGGTGTCACATAAGTACCTCTGTGTACTGCAAACATGAGAAAATTTGAGAAGGTAATACATAGAAACATAGAAACATAGAAACATAGAAGTTGATGGCAGATAAGGACCGCAAGGCCCATCCAGTCTGCCCATTTCTTTTTCTACCTTATAAATGTGCCATCTGCCTTTGCTCTGTCAGTGACCTATCTATTCATAGTCATTTGTATTGCTCCCTTATGCCTATCCCATGCCTGTTTGAAGCCCTGCACTGTATTCATAGCCACCACTTCTTGTGGTAAGCCATTCCATGCATCTACCACCCTTTCTGTGAAAAAATTTCCTCACATTCCCCTTAATCGGCCTCCTCTAATCTCATGCTGTGTCCTCTTGTCCTGCTATTTTTCTTATATTTAAACATGCTAGACTCTTTCACCTTGTTTATGCCCTTAAGGTGTTTAAATGTCTCAATCATATCACCTCTCTCCCTCCTTTGCTCAAGGGTATACATATTGAGCTCCGTTAATCTGTCCTCATATGTCTTCTGATGCAGTCCCTGCACCATTTTGGTTGCCCTTCTCTGGACTGCCTCAATTTGTTAATGTCCTTGTGAAGGTGTGCCTCCAATACTGCATGATACTCCAGATGGGGCCTAACCAATGTCTTGTACAGAGGATTATTACCTCCCTCTTACGACTTGTGATACCCCTACTAATACACCCTAACACCCCTAGCCTTACCTACTGCTTTAGAGGTCTGCTTGGATGATTTTAGGTCATCAGTGATGATGATGCCCAAGTCTCTTTCTTCCTTTGTGACTGCTAGCAACTCCCCTCCCAGCCTATAAGTGGCTTCAGGGTTTCTCTTCCCTATGTGCATGATTTTGCACTTCTTTGCATTAAATCCCAGTTGCCACTCTTCTGACCATTCTGCTAGTTTATCCAGATCTCTTCTCATTCTGCCCACCCCATACCCCACATACACAAAAAGAAAAAGTGCTCACCACAGCACAAAATATGTGACCAAAAAATTACACTTTTTTAACTCAAACTTCAGGCAGGTTATAACCCCGGCGCATCAAGGATGCAATGCCTCTTCATCAGGGAGCAGAGTTTCAGTGTTACAACATGCAAATATATAGTGTAGATTTTTTAAAGTGACGTAACAATAACAACATTTCAGTAAAGCTTGATACAATTAGAAAAATTATCTCTCACAAAGCATTGAAATAGAAGACTTAAACAGAATGGAGCTAATATCAAATACTAACCAAATAATGAAAATAAATAAACTTCATCTTATTGGTATGCTAGTTGCATTAATGCTCAACATTCCAAAAAATACATCTTACTTGCAAGAATACATCAAGCCACTAATGGGGGGGGGGGTGGATAGAATGCATAAAATTCTACAGAGAGAATTAAGGTGGATTTATGTGTTGGAGGCATTGTATCATCAAGGTCTTAACAATGAACTGGATTTGAACGTGTATCTGTGAGGTTTTGTTTTTACCTGACAGATTTAACAGCAGCACACCCTTCCAGCACTCAAGTAGTGAGTTGTCAGTGTGTTTTTCTGAAATTTATGAAGGTGGCTCCCGTTTACCATGCTGCTCCGGTGTAATGAACACAGATTCCTGAAAGGTAGGCACTTCATATATTGGAGGTAATTTCAAGCACTAATTTACCTCCAATTTGGAACTAAATATTTGCCTTCCAGATGGTTAATAATGTTTTTCAGGACTTCTGATGTTCCAGCTCTGGACTTCTTGTTGAAGGTATGCCTTCAAGAAACAAAGCTTCCCTTTTTGAACTTTCCCATATTTGGGCCATGAGTGACATGGAGAGCCCCATGGACTCTGATCTAGAGCACAGTTCAGAAGGAATGCAGTAATCCTGTTTGGAGTTAGAAGAAATGATGAAAAAGAGACAATGGAGGAAGCCATTTACCTACAGAGAAGGTAATTGTGATGCTACTATTGCAGATCTAAAAGATGGCTTTGGAAGCTAGAAGGACTGTTGAAATCAGAAATCAGCATCTGGTATAATATCAATAGCCTGGAAGAATACTTGGAAACTGAATAAATCCCAAGGGGTTAAGAATAGATATATGACCCTCTGTGGGCTTAAAATACTGCAAATGCAGACCTGAATATGAGTCAGCATTGAATGAATGTTCAGTGAAGTTGTTTAAATCTTTAATTAAAGAAGGTAAGTTAAACTGTGGTGTTTTGAAGGAAGAGATTGTTCAAGCACAGAATGAAGTGAGTCCATTTAAAGACACGCCATCTTTTAAGAAAAGAGAAATAGAAGTTAACAAACATTGAGTTATTTGGGAAGCAAATAGTGGAACATAAACAGAGTACACATCAGAGATAGAAGCAGGATTATGCATTTGGACAGGTTTTTGCTTGGGAGAGACCTTCACGTGCTATAAGCAGGGGACCAGGGTGGGGCCACAGCCAATCAAGAAACATCCGCTCAAATTCAAGAAGTAGGAACAGAAGTAGAATCAGAAGTAAGCAATTCCCAAAAGAATATCAAAGACAAGAGTAAGGAGAAAGCTTCAGATGCAAGTGATCTAGAGGAGACTGTTGCTAATCCCACTACATTCATGGCATCTGCCTTCATTCCAGGAACCCTAGACCCTGCTATTTTAATTTACCAAAAACACAGTCTTGAAAGAAGTGAATGAATCATTTACAAAAAAAAATGGTATCATATTTCTAATCTTAATAAGGAAGAGGTGCAGGCACTGGAGAATTTACATAATCAACATGATTTAATTTTCAGAGAAGCAGACAAGGGTGGAAATATTGCCATTTAAATAAAAATGACTATATGGAGGAGGCATCAAGATTGTTAGCAGATCATCATCCATATGCCATTTTGGCAAAGGATCCTTCAATAAAATTCCAAACAGCTTTATTCATGATGGTTGATGAAGCTCTTAAAAGAGGTTTTACAACTAAAAAAGAAAGTGATTTTTTTGAAGGTTAAAAACCCAGTGATGCCTACTTTTTATTATCTTCTGAAGGTTTACAAGAGTTTGACCAAACCACCTGGTAGACCTATAATTTCAGGTATTGTTTTTTTGACTGAAAATTATTTATCAGAATTCATGATTTCTTTTTGCAGCTGCTAGTAAATAATGTTAGATCTTATACAAGAGACTCACTTCATAGTTTGGAAAAATTAAATGAAGTAACTTGTCAGGAAGATTATAAGTGGATGTGTATAGATAAAGAACCTCAGTGTGCAAGCACTGAGGCAATGGTTACCCGAAAGGGCATTGGCCAGGAAGCCAAGTTTCAAAGAAATACAAAATCACACATACCCCATAATGCAAAGCATCATGGGATGTATATGCAAATCACCACAGAAAATTATGCTAGTTCAACTTTAAGCAGAATTGCATGGTGCTGAAAGGCCTCTCACACAGTCTGCAAAGGGTGCCAACAGAAGACACATACATGTGTTTCGTCCTACCAGGACTTATCGGTGTGCCTCATCTGTGTGACACCCCAGTGAAATGAACCAGCTACCCTAAGATGGTCTATCTGGGTTATGTTGTGATGAGCCCAATATAAACAAAAAACAAGCTTAAAGATAAAGAACCTCAGTGTGCAAGCACTGAGGCAATGGTTGCCCCAAAGGGCATTGGTGGGAAGCCAAGTTTCAAAGAAATACAAAATCACACATACCCCCATAATACAAAGCATCATGGGCTGTATATGCAAATCACCACAGAATATTATGCTAGTTCAACTTTAAGCAGAAATGCATGGTGCTGAAAGGCCTCTCACACAGTCTAGATATGTATAGATGTTGTTTCATTGCATACATGTATTCCTCATAATTTTGGTCTGCAGGCTTTGGCACACTTTTTGAGGACCAAAACCTATGCCAGTGCTGCCCTACCACCATTTTTGTTGGTGGCAGTGGACTTCATCCTATCACACAACTATTTTAAATTTGATAATAAAATCTACTTGCAAAAATATGGGACAGCAGTGGGGTCAACTGTCACCTCTAGTTATGCTAACTTATAATCTGTGGTGGTGGGAGTCATATTGTATTTTTACATCTAATAACACATTTTTACATCATATAGTGCACCGGCATAGGTATATTAATGATTTGTTAATCATTTGACAAGGCACTGAACAAGAAGCAGAGGAATTCATAGAGTAGATTAATAACACCCCTGTTCCCCTTTGCTTAATATACTGACCCCGGAACCATTAGCAGCAGCAATCCATCAGCACCCAGGTATAAAATGATATGGTGACAATGGTGTACATAAAATTATACTAGTTGTAGATGATCTCCTGTTATATTTGAGAAACCCAGCTGTGGGTCTCCCCAGTGTACAGGCTCTTCTGAATGAGTACACTCTTCTTTCTGGCCATAAAATAAATTGGACTAAAAGTGAGATACTGCCAGTGGGGAGGCTCCACAGGAAATCACTCACTGGGAACTCTATGGGAGTGCAGATGGTGGATCACATTCAATATCTAGGGATGATCATTACTGCTCAGGTGACCAGTTAGTAAATAATAACTGCAGTCCATTTCTTGCCACAATCACAGAGGAGTATGAGAGATGGAGGGACCTCCCACTGACCCTCTTAGGTAGGGTGAATGAGGTAAAAATGACTATCCTGCCCCAGTGTTTACAGTACATTTGTTTCAGTCTCTGCCCATTCATATCCCTGATAACATTTTCAAGCAACTTGATGGAATTGTACATAGATTTCTGTGGTAGGGGAAGAATGCACAAATCAGTAAGGCCATACTCTAACTGCCAAGCAGGAGGGGTGGGGATTCTTCCAAGTCTTAAATTATACTACTGGGCAGCCTAGTTAGTATATTTACTGATGGGAAGTCACCCAAGTACACTCGCGTTGGTGACCATAGAAGGTGAACAGGTGGGGAAGACTTGCATTGGGACGTGCTTTCTCCTCTCTTATCTCTTAAGTATTCCATGAAATACGACAATCCTTTCACCCAGAATCTAGTTAAAGTTTGGCTAGCAGTACATGCCTATTTAAAACCCCTCAACTGACCTCTCAAAACGTTACAATACTGTCCACCTTAAAACACATTCAGAACTACTCAGTATTCCTACACAAAGGCCTACTCAGATGGCAAAAGAAAGGCCTCCGGTGCATTTTGCAGTTGTATGAGGGAAACAGGCTCTTATCTTATGGAGAGCTACGAATATCTTGGTCCCTCCCTCCTGGTGACCTATTTGTGTACCTACAGGTACGATAATGACTTATTACCCTAGGTGTGGCCCCCAAAATGGTCCTAACTTAGCCCCAGTGGAGGAGGAACTTTATAGGCCACAACCAAAAACCAAGCCACTTTCAGTTTAGTGCGTAGCCCTTCTGGAATCCGCCCCACTTCCACAATTGCGAATTCTTCAAAAATGGGAGGAAGATTTGGGATTAGTATTAACCATGACCATGTAGAAGAAGACTGTTAGGCATCTTAACAACTGCTCCAAAAACAACAGATTGAGACAAATCCAGCTTAATTTTTTATACAGGGCATATATTTCCCCTCAAAAAATGCATCAATTGAACCCTGAAAAATCAGGGATATGCCCCAAGTGCAAGGTGGAGGAGGGATCTCCTCTCCACGTGGTATTAACTTGCCCTAAAATCTTAGCCTTTTAGCACACTATTCACAGGATAATGACCACTGTATTGGGCTTGGCCCCTCCCAAACCTCAGCTTGAATTTATACTTGAGGTGGATCCAAATAGGCACCTGTCGAAACCAGATGCCACACTATGGTCATTAGTTCTTGTTAATGCCCGAAAGACACTGGCCCAAAACTGAATCTTAGAACATCCTCCCACAATTCAACAATGGGCCAATAACCTCCTAAATTGTATGAGGATAGAGAGTGCCCAGTCTAAAACGACTGATACTCAGTGCAATCATGATTTAACATGGAAAAGTTAGAGGCTGAATGGCCTGTTTCCCTGGTGATGAGCTCCGTGGCAGTCTGTACTTGAAGGAACATCACCAGTATCAAAATCCTCTTCACCTGTGCAATACTGTACCTCCATGGCTCAGTGCTGTCACGTTCCACCATTCTAGTACTGCTGAGTGTTACTCTGTCTTTATGAATTTGTTCTTAATAGCTGTTTGCACTATTAATTGTATGTCACATTCTTCTATCAACTGCTGGTAAATTATTTGTTTTTGTTGTACTTGGTCTTTTTAATGTTCTGAATAAAATTATTTTAATGAGATTAATAACAATTATAATCTCAAATTCACCCATTGTATTGATTCCCTGACAGTGAATTTTCTAGACCTGCAGCTCACAGCAACCAGTAAGGGTTTGATCCACACCTGTTGTTATATTAAAGAGAGTGTAGGTTACACAGTATTACATGCCTCCTGCACCCACCCTCCATCTTTGGTGTCCTCCATCCAATATGGGCAGTTTCTCAGGTGCGTTGTAACTGCTCCACTGAAATAGATTTTGAGACACAAGCTTTAGAAATGTTTACAAGAATTAAAGAAAGAGGTTATGACAATACAACTTTAGAGAATGCATTCACTAGGGCAAGGTCACAGAACAGGGAGACACTGTTGGTCCTCAGGAAGAGGAAACAAAACCATGAGGAGCCTCTAACATTTGTACTAGAATACAATTACATTGCACCCCAAATTAAAAAAAAATTACATAGAAATTGGGGACTATTAAGTCACTGCAATGTACCTGGTTTATTTTCTGCATCATTAAGGGTTACATATAGTAAAGCAAAAAATTGGGGGGAATTTTTGTGCTACAGTCACTTTACACAGAACAGTACTAGACAGCCTTCTTGGTTGCCACCCAAACTGATAGGTTGATTTGCCAGTGGATATTGCTCTACTTGCAAGATGCTATGCTTGGAGAATAGTGCAACATTCTACAATAAACAAAGTAGTGGATATCAGGGAATTTGTGAACTGTTCCACACAGTTTGTGGTTTATGTAATACAGTGCCCATGTCCCCGATATATGTTGGCAGAACAGAGCATCAGGCAAAATAAAGAATATGTGAACATGTTAGAGATATCCGTAATGTCAGGGAGGATTTGCACTTAGGGTCCCATTTTAAGGATGTCCACCACAGCAACTCTAATTCAGTGTGGGAGACAGAACACATAACATTCTACAGAGAGAATCAAGGTGGATTTATGTGTTGGAAGCATTGTACCCTTAAGATCTTAACAAAGAAATGGATTTGGCGGTGTATCTGTGATATTTTGCTTGTTTCAAACCACTGCCTTCCATGGTAGTAGTATTATGGATTGTATGTAAATATGTAAAGTGTTTTTATATTCTTACTGTCTTCTTTCTTTTAGTGAAACATCAGTTTTACTTGGCTGACACATCATTTTTCCTTCTCATTTTATATGTGTGTGATTTCACTTATCCATTCTTTGGGCTGCCCTTCTCTTTGGGTCTGTAGGTGATGGTAAAAAAATTTTTTTTTTTCTGGAGTTGGTATTTATATGTTTTTTCTACATTGTTGTGTCTCTTTGACTAATATAAATTTCCATAACGATCCAAAATAAAATATAATTATTAATTAGTTGTTGTTCTCTCCCCATTATGTGGATTATCACTAGGTAGAGTGGATTTTGTTTTAGGGGGGTACAGCAGTATGTGTGTGGGAGGAGGGTGGTTGGATTCCTTCCCTTGACTCCTCCCACCTTCTGCTGTTTTTGGAATTGAGTGGACATGTACACCACTTGGTGTTTTTCAATAGTAAAATATATTTGTTAATGACCAAGTAATGATTGCCTTAGGCAGATCTTACTGTCTGGCTTAGTACTTTTATATTGCCCCCCACACACACACACACACACTTTTTTTTCCCGAAGAGTGGTCATGGCATTTACAATATAATTTGGTATTGATGTAATAATTTGATGTAGTGGAGACACCTTTGAATGTTTGGCCTTTGGAATTTGTATTTCTGTTTTTATTCTCCATGTACCCTTCTTCCAGATTGATTTTTGGTTGGTACATCTCTATTTTTTATCTTTTCACAATTGAATTGAGGTATTCTTTCTCTCTCTCTCTCTTTTTTTTGTGTTCTTCAGGATTTTTAGGGGGATCACTTTAAAAATGAGATGCTTCTTTTTTTGCAGGGTCTTCTAATGTTGAAAATATTTTTTTCGAATGGGTTATGTGTATCATTGGTCCTGAGTAGTCGTTATTTTCTATTTCACTTAACAAAGTACTGTGGGACCTCCTTGCAATTAAGATGATTTTTTTTTAATGTTGTGCATTAATGGGACTAGTGTGTAAATAAGATAAATAGTTTACTTATATGCATTACATGGTTAGTGTTTGATATTAGCACCAGTCTAGTTAAGTCCTTCTGTTTCAATGTTTTGTGATTGTTTTTTGTAATTGTATCAATCTTGATTGAAATTTTGTATATTGTTACATGTCACTTTAAGAGAGTCTGCACTATAAATTTGTGTGTTGTAACATTGAATCTCCACCCCCTGATGAAGAGGCAGTACATTCTCAAAGCACCGGGGTTACAACCTGTCTGGAGTTTGGCTTAATAAACATGTAATCTTTTTCATCACATATTTTGTGCTGTGGTGAACGTGGTTTCTTTTTATGTTTGTATGTATTACCTGCCAGATTTAACAGAAGCACACCCTTCCAGCACTTGGATTGCACATGGTCAGTGTGTTTATTCGAGATTTGAGAAGGTACTAAGGGCATGGTATGTTAGCTTAAGGATTGGTTTGATGGTCCTTTGTCAGTGCCTTAAAGATTCCTCTGTCTCTTCATTGGCTGCTCGGGTCGCGACTCCCAGTTCCTCGTCCAGCGAGGGAGTAGCTTCTGTTAAAACAGGGGTCTCTTTAGCCATTAAGTCCATGTCACTTTGATCTGTTTCCACAACATCCTCTCTCTCATCCCATGTTGCCACATCTCTTTCTGGTTGACCTTCCAAGGGTCCATGTATTTCCATTTCGCACATCTGGGGGACATACAGTATACTGATGAAAAGAACCTTTCCATGACCTCTTCCTCATCTGAGGACTCATTGTCACCCTCTACTGTATGGGGAATTTTCAGTCTTTTTCTCCTGATGCCCTTGTGAGGTACAAGGCAGATCTGAGGGCTTTGCTTCACTACTGTTCATTGTTTTGCACCATTCAGGCCTGATTTGAACTTTAGGTGCTTTCTCTCTCATCTCATCAATTTCGGATATAATTTCTATCTGACCTATGAATACGATGTGATTCCTGTGCATGGTTTTACATTCTCCAGTGCCTTTCTCAGTTTTCAACTTGCAGACAGATATTTCATTCATTTGGTCTATTACTATATAGGGAGTGTTTCCCCACCAGTCAGCAATGTTGTGTTTACCTTGGAGTCTAAGATTTCTTATGGGTACTCGGTCCCCAGGCATAAACTTTGCTCTTCAACTTCTGAGTCATACCATTCCTTATTTGCAAGATTTGTCTTTTCTGCAGAAGCAACATCCTGCTTATAAGCTGTATCCAGTTGTTCCTTCAGTCTTTAGACATACTAGAGGTAAGTCTCTGGTTGGACCCCATCAGCTGATACTCCAAAACTGATATCCACTGGCAAACTAGCTTCTTGGCAAAACATCCAAAACATATGGATAATAACCAGTTGCATCTTGCTACTTTCTGGCTCCACTTTGCTTTACACTTTGGATCCAGTGTCCCCAACATATTTAACAAAGTCCAGTTAAATCTCTGGTTGGGGGTCACTTTGCAGATGGTAGGGAGTAATCTGGGACTTATGTACCCCCACAGTATTTCCTTAATAAGACGGCTGTCAAAGTCTCTACCCTGATCCAAGTGGATAATTCGTGGTTCCCCTATAATGAACAGAGTACTTTTCTACTAAGACCTTGGCTACTGTGGTTGCTTTCTGGTCCTTGGTGGGGGAAAGCTTGTAAAATTATCTGTAACCACTAAAATCTGCTACACAATTTTGTCATCTGCCTCCAAACTAAGGAAGTCCATGCAGACAAGCTCCATAGGCACACTGGTTTGAATGTTGATCAAGGATGCAGCTCTTTTTTGTAAACTCTTATTTTGTACACACCACTGACAAGTTTAACAGTATGCTTCAATCTCTGTTGCCATTCTGGGCCTACAGAAACATGATCACACTAAATCTTTTGTCCTGTTAATACTGAGGTGCCCCCATATTATCATGCAGAGCCCTGGTGAAAGTCTTTTGATATTTCTGGGGGTGTAGAAGTTGTTTTCTTGCAATGCCACTTGGTCCCACGCTCTCTAGATATAATAAACCTTTGTTCACCTTTAACTTGGCCCGCTCTTTTTGCATTAGCGGGGCGTCTTAGTGAGTTATCTGTATAGTCTCTGATTCCTTTCCTTGTTTCACAGTTGAGTAGATATCTTTAAAGTAGGGATCCTGTTGCTGTTCCCTTTGTAGGTCATGACTATTCAGAAGGGGCAGATCAGAACACTCTGGCAGTGCTACATTGCAATAGACCACAGGGATACTTCTTGAGGTGGCACCCAAGCTGTCAATTAACCTGTCCATATTTACAGAGGAAGGATGTTCATCAGGCTCAAACATTTTGCACAGAGCTTCAATTGCAGCATCTGGGATTTTTGTCCAACCTCCTGCAGGATCAGACCTCTGAGATAAAGCTTGAGCATCTGCATGATTTAGGCCTGACTCATATTCAATGCTGTAGTCATACAGAAAAAGTGCAGTGAGCCACCTGTGTCCCACAGCATCCAGCTTTGCAGAGATTTTTGCATACATCAGGAGATTATTGTCTGTTTTTTTCCTTGATCTTTGCCCCATAGAGGTATTGATCCAATATGGCCCATTTCAGTGCTAGGAATTCCAGCTTATGCATGGGGTAGTTCTGTTCAGAAGGGGCAAAACTTCAGTTAGCATAAGAGACAGTGTGCAGTCCTTCAGAGTATTCCTGGTAAAGAATGGCTCCCAAACCACCAAAGCTGGTATTGGTGTATAGGGTGTAAGGTTTTGATGGCTCAGCATAAGCCAGGGTGGGAGCACTTCTCAGCTGACAAATGATCTCTTGAAAGGCTTCGTTAAAGGCCGGGGTCCACCTATCGCCAAAGGGTTCATTCATATGGAAGTACATCTTGGGCAAAGGAACTTTGTTATCAGGCCCTTTCTTTTGGTTTGCAGGTGCGTAGTCTTGCAACAAATCCAGAAGTGGACAAATCACCTTTGTATAGTACTTCACAAATCTTCTGTAGTAGCCACAGAATCTGAGGAACCTGAAGTTCCTTTTATACTCTGGGTTTAGGCCAAGTCATGAGGAGTTTTACCTTTTCGGGATCCATTTGAATGCTTTCTGAAGACACTATATGGCCAACATACTTCACTGAGGACTGAAAAAATTTACACTTATCCATGGACAACTTAAGCCCAAACTCTTCCAGCCTGTCAAAGACTTTAAGTAACCATGTTTCATGCTTTTCCACAGTTTTTCCAAACACAATAATGTCATCGAGGTACACCAAGCATTCCAATAAATTATTGTCCACAACTGCCTTCTTCATAAGTCTCTGGAATGTGTCTGGCGCCCCCTCAAGATCCCCTGGGGCATCCTGAGAAATTCATAGAATCCTGCCGGACAGATGAATGCAATATTCTCTCAATCTTCTGGAGCAAATGGGATTTTGTATTAACCACTGCTCAGGTCAAGGACAGAGAACTACATGCTGCCATTTAAACAATCCAGTGCATCCTGAACGCTGGGCATGGTGTATTGATCTGGTATGATTCTCTTGTTCAAGATCCAATAGTCGACACAAAGGCAAACTGCTCCATTCTTCTTTCTCACAACCACTATCGGGGAGGTATATGGGCTGTGGGATTCCTGGTTTATCCCAGCTGCTAGCATATAATGTAAGTGTAAATGTCATCCAGATCTCCAGCTGCCAACCATCTGGACCTTTTTCGAAATGGTCTGTGGTCATGTAACCAAATCCACTGTTCCTCACCTCTGGCACATCTCATGTTCCATTCCTTGCAGGAGGACAGTCTTCTTTACAGCCAATTTCCTCTGAATCCGCTCTTCCAACTTGTGGGCAGTACTCTCCAAAGTCGAATAAGTTGGAGTCCAACCCTCCTGGAGAAGTTGGGTTACTTGGCTTGGGTTGCACTACTGTGTCCACTGGGAAAATTCTGGCACATGTCCTCCCTTTCCGTACAGCCATGTCATGATCTGAGACATTCTTAACTGCTACCACCATCACTGTACATTTTAGTATGCTTTGACAGGCAATACAATGGGTTTCACCAACAATCCACTTGGAAGTCTGTGCTTTTCCGGGGCATCAAGCATCAACAGCTTCCGTATCACATCCTTTGTAAAATGCATCTCTCTTTGGACATTGCACTCAACACAGGGAGGTAAAGTCAATTCTTGAGGTTCCTTTCTCCAAACTATGCCCATACATCTTCACCTTTCATTTCAGGCTGTTCAGACCTGGAGTAAACACATCTTACTAATCCATTTACTTGTCCATGGACAGGGGTTCTCATATAGCTGGTGCAACCTGGCAAACATGTGAGCATTTATCACCATGATAATGGGCATAATCCTCCCTCAGTCCAGTCCTGGGACACAATGGGGCTAAAGTATCCACAGGACCCTCCACACCAACCACTTCCATAGGAAAAGATATCCATAAGCATATGTATCCAAGATAGGGGCAGGTGGAATCACTGAGGCCCCACACATTTAATCCTTCCAGGTACTCAGTCTTCTTATGTGACAAATATCTTTTGTAGTAGTCATCAAAAACAATGGTGACCTGTGAACCACCGTTTAGTAGGACCTGGGTCAGCCTTCCATCCACTTGAACCTCCACCATAGTTGACGGACCCACGATTTGTTGCATCAAGTCACAGGAGTGATGTTTACCTTCTACTACAGACTTCTTGACTGAGCCATTGGAGCTTGTCATGACCGGGGTACCTGCTCGCTCCCTCACAGGTCCCCTCTGAAGTTTAACTGCTGCAATAGATGTTCTGATACCCTTCAATGGTCTGGAGCTTCTTTGCACTCTTATTCAATGTGTTCATCTTGGCCCCACAGGTAACAGAAGAGGGCATCACTGCGAGATTGGGGGTTGCCTCTAGGTCCCTTCCAGGGTGAAATATGGGGTGTAGGTGAAGGTTCTAAGGACCCAGGGATCCTTTTGAGCTCCTCCAGCACTTGTTTCACCTTGACCAGTTGCTTTTTTAGATCACCAACCAACCACGTCACTGGGAGCTTGCACAGTTGTCCTTGTCACTTCCACAGAGGCTGAGGTAGAATTTTGGTTTGTACCTGTACTCACCATTGGGGTAATCAAACTCTTTAACTTGTGAGCAGGGATCAAAGCTCACTGTTCTCTGGTAAGCACCTTGCCGGGGACCTGTACCATACTGGCAGAAGCTTGCAAGAGGCACTAGTTCTCCTTCTGCTCTCAGTGAGCTGGAAGAGGTTTAGCTTTTCTCTCAGGCACCATTTCAACAGCAGAAGCTCTGAGTAGTACGTTGTCTTTAAAATCTGTTCAAACCTCACCTTCTTGGAACCCTTTGCAGCTAATCTTCCCATTTGGAAAACTTTCTGTAATGCCCTCTCTAGCCAACTGACATATTTGGACAGGGACTCTCAGAGTTTTTGCTTAGTGGTTTTAAATTCCCACATCAAGTCCTCCACACTTTCTGTGCTGCCAAAAGCACTTTCCAGAGCTGACAGGTACACACTTGCACTTGTGTCAGGGTCTGTGGATCACATTTACTGGATTAAATCAAGGACAGGGTCTTTCGAACTTTCCATCAGCCTTTTTCTTTTTTCCCTCTCTGTACATTGCCACTCAGCTAGCATGGAAGCCTTATAGTCTACCCATGTGTCAAAGTCATCTTCCCCAGTCAGAGTGATTGGTACTTCTGAAAATGTGCACAGACTGTGATAGTATTCTGATCCTCGCTCCCAGGGAACAAAGTTTTGGGTACTCAGGATACTCTAGCTGCTGCAGGTCCTGCAAAGACTTTCCTTCACTGACCAACAAATGTTTAACTTTGCCTTTAAAGTCCCACTCAAGTTCCCATTTCACAGATTTTCCCAGGCAGGACGATGTCCAACTCTCTCCTCCAAGTTCTGTGTTCAAAGTGAGGAGGGAATTGACGTGGTGACCAAATTTGCTTCAGATTCAGCCACTACTAGTTGAGGACCATCTCCATCTGGCCTGATCTGTCAAATTATTTTGCAGCATCCCACACTTGTCAGATTCTTATCAAGGGCCCCTGAGATGTCTGCTTTTGTGGCATCCCTTGAGATCTCTTGTATTACCAGTATTTCATTCTTATCATACCTTTCAAAGCTGCACCATCCCCCTGACTCCTGCACAGTGAATGATATTTTCACTTTTCTTTAGCAAGGACACACACATATTCCAAAAACAGTCACTTTTTTTCTCAAACTACTGCAGTTTCACCAGTGTCCTGTAGGGGGCACTCTAGCAGTGCACTACATAGTTAGATCCCAGCTTCAGTTAAATAAGCCCCCCCAAACAGGCCATGGGTATGCATGTGTGCATAAACTGTAAAACACCAAACTGTTATCCTCTATGAAAGTAAAGTTACTGATGTTTGACTGTTTTAAAATAAGGCAAAGGCTAACAAGAATGCAGTTTAAGGTGATGAACTTAGGTGTTGCAATTTGGTATCCACAACCCAGCAGGGGTTCGATCCTCTTCCAGCTCTGAAGGTGATGGTCCTCTGCAGGGAAATAAATGTCTGGGCAGTCTCCTCAGACTCCTAATTGTATGAGAACAGAAGAATGCAGGCTGGCAGGAAAATCTCTAATGGTGCAGACAAATGGAAATACAGTTCTTGGACTTACACTTTATTTTGGTGCCCTGACACAACTTGCAGCTGAAACTAGCCTGCTCTATGCCACAGCTTGCAGCCAAAATATCAGAATGAGTGCTGTCACAGTCTCTGCAGCTGGTGTTTTTCCAGGAATGTTCAGGCTCTCCAGGATGCTTACTGAAATGCTGAACTCTCCCCTGAACTAGTCTCTCTCTTGCAGGGAGTTTCTGCTTGCCTAGTTTGAGTTCCTGCCTATTTAGTTTGCTGACTATGGCCTTAGCAGGAAAGGATACAGCAGTGTGCAGCTCTTGCCTCTCTACTCCAGTCACTCTCTCTGCCTGCCCAAGAAGCATACAGAAGTCCCAGTACAGCCCCTCTTATTGTCAGTGTCCAGGACATTCCAACTGGCTGAAATGCTATATCAGTCTACTGTTGAGACCCCTATTGGCTGAAAAAAGGTACACAAACTGTAGCTATTGATTGGTAGACGGGGGCCATAGGTAACTGTCATGGCTTCCCTCAGTCTGCTAGAGTAAAGATTGGGCCCAAAACCCCAGCAGCAGCTCACATGTCCTCCTGAAACATAGCAGAAGTAAGCCCCAAATTAACAGGGGGGCTACTTTAGTAAAATCAGCCCCTTTGAAGTCTAGAACCATCGCCAATGTGTGGTTGGATTCTGCAGCTGTTTTAGATTGCTTCCCACCTTGATATCTGCACCACTGTCCTAATTAGTGAGCACCAGGTCCAGTATTGCCCATCACGAGTGCATTCACTGACTAGTTGCCTGAGGAATGCCCCCGTAGGGAATTTAGGATGTCCATGCTTCTAGCTGAAGCTGCAGAAGGGAGGCTTCAATCTACATTTGGCAGACTGAAGTTCTCCACCAGCAACTCCTCCTCCTTTTCAGCCATTTTGCCAGTTGCTTCTAACATTACCTTATCTAAGACGTCCCCCTGTGCTGGAGGCTTGTAGCTCACATCTGTTCAAATAGTGTCTCTGTTTCCCGACTCAAGGGTGACCCACAGCACCTCAGCCCCCCTACCACCAAGTTCCTTGTATTTCTGTTGCTTTTATGCTTTCCTTCATATAAAGCATCACTCCCCCTCCATTCTTACCTACTCTCTCCCTTCAGAACATTGTGTAGCCTGGTATGATCACATCCCAGTCATGGTTGTCAGTGCACCATGACTCGGTAATGACCACAATATCCAGATCGGCCTCTGCCATAATGACCTCTAGGTCTGGGATCTTGCTTCCCAGACTTTCAGGATTAGCACACATGGCCTTCCATCCAGATTTGTTAGCTCTTTGCTTGTCGCTTCCCCTTTTTCCTTTTGTTCCCCCCCCCCATCCTTTGCTAACCCTATTCTTCCTTTATTAACTTATTCGATGGTGGGACTCTCACACCGCGAGATCTCCCTACACAGTATCTCAGCCTATATGGGACAGTTTCTGCCACCCCTTTTTCTTCCACCACCCCAATCAACTAGTTTAAACGTTCATCAAAGAAACATTTAAACCATCAACTGAGAACTGTGGTTCCCCTCCGAGATGGATGCAGACCATCACCTCTATATAGGCTCTTATCCTCCAGGTGGACCCTCAGTCCCCAATATAGCTGTACCCTTCCTCTCTGTATTATTCCTTCAAGCATGCATTGAAGGCCTTAGTGCAGACCTCCTTCTCCTTCCCCCTATCATAGACTGGCAGCACCTCCACAAAAGCTACAGAGCATGCTACCTATCTAAGATTCTTCCCAGCTCCCTAAACTCCTCCTGCACTGTTCCTGCCCCATCCCTAGCCAGGTCAACTGTCCCTAGGTAGACAATGACCTCCAGCACCCCCTTTTTCTATCCCACTGAGATGTGGTGCCAGGTAGGCACCTGACCACCCTCTCCACCCCCTTTCCTATTCCCAACTCTATCCTGCTGAAAGTTGAGTCCCTCACCAGAAGTTGTTTACTCCGTCTCATGGGTCCTCTTTCACCTTACTCAAGGCGTCCATTTAGGGGGGGCCTCCATATCCTCCCTAGCAACCAAAACAGGTGCCTTGTCTTGGCAGTTCCACTCTGCCAGAGTGGCATAGAAATTCTGTTGCGGCACTGGTTATGATTGAGTAATTTGCCTGTGACCTTCCCCACCCCCCACATTCAGGATTCCGGCACCCCCTCCTTAGGTAACAGTGTAGGACTTGGTAGCCTCTGGATGGAAGAAAAGGTATTTGCAGCCTATGATAGGCTGAGGCATGAGGGGCTACACTGAAGCTCTCAAACATGAGTGACAAAGCTCTTGAGAATGTTCGTTGGGCAAGCTGCTGTGTTCAAGAAGCTGCTGGCACCTGGCACTGGGTCAGAAGTAGCTTTCTGAATACATAGCCACAAACTACACTAGGTATGTAATCAGGGAAACACCTAAAGCTCTATTGCATACGTTTTCTACTACAGTAAATCTTATCTTACTGCATTAAACTCCTCCTACTAACTCCTACTAAACTGCTCCTACTAAATTGTACCTTACCAAATTAAACTACAATACTCTGCTGTTATGCTTACAATGATTTTTCATTCTGCCTCGTTGATATTTTTTGAGGGGGTTATGTTATTTGTGGTCTGCTACAGAGCATCAAGCAAGCAACCACCCGGTTTTGAGACTAACTCCTGATTTCACTAAAGTATACATAACTTATCAGGGCCCCTAGTGCTCTGCAGCACTTTGTCTTGATTTCTGTGCTTCTACAGCAGCTTTTTCTGATTTCTGCAGCATGATTTATTAATTTTTGTGACAGAATACAATCCTGCCATTTGCTAAAATATGATATGATGTCATTAATGGCCTCATATGCTGACCATAGAGGATGGGCTTCAGGATAAATGTGATAGAGAAGGGAGCTGGGCATGATGGGAAGACTGTATATTTGAATGACAATGTATTTAATGATTTATTTATGTATTTATTTAAACATATTTTACCAGGTAAACAAGCAGAGCCCAGAAGACTCGTTTCCAGCTGCGAGCTGGGAGGAGACGTAGTGTTAGGAAGGTTGTAAGTACAGGTAAAAACAATTATAATGAACACCGGAATACATTCTTCCACAGGGGATCTTGTAACAGAAGCAGTGCATGATACTAGAATACACTGCTAATACCTATAAGGTGCAATATTTAGGCAGTTTGCAATTAGAGTCTTACAAAAGAGACTCACAGCATCTACAAAGCATGTGACAAAACAGAATACAACAGGTAGTGTGCCAAGTAGGCTTGAGTCTAAGAAGAGGATAGTTGGTGGCCCAGCAGACCCACTAGAAGATATCAGGCATGAGGCATATGAGTGTTGTACCCAGTGGAGGCATGGCTGGAGCAGTTAGGGCATGTGATTAGGGAGGTGTATTGAACCTTAATTTATCACTTACATAATGTACAGGAACTGACTGAGGTGATTTTGGCAAACCAGATATTCCAAATGGAGGGGAACCTGTAAGTGACTGAGGCTTGCCCTAAGTTTCTTCTGCAACGTGGGATCTGGAAATGGTGACCATCCTCTGACTTGAGGGAGTAGCTGCGATTTGAAGCCAGTGTAAAAAGATCCAAGAGGAATCCAGGAGTTTTCCTAGCCAGTACCTAGTTCAGTGTGTAGAGTGCCTCTTTGGGGGTGGTAGCCATCCAAGTTCATGGTACATTATGCAGTGATGAGTTCTGGGGGGACAGACCAATACAAGTCTGCATAGTGCACTGAACAGGGTTGTCATTTTGGATAGGGTGTAGGAGTTGCCTCTTGCATATAGAGTATTTTGCAGCATGATGCAAATTCTGCAGAACTTTCCACAAATGCAAAATTGCAGAATTCCAAGGGACTTGCACATAATCCACAATTTATTACCTTGAGACCAGAATATTTGCTATGGTCAGTTGTGGCCTCTGTGAAGGATTCAGATATTATTATCTTTCTGGTCCTAGCAGTGGTGAACTGAATGCCAAAAGCATGATGGAACACAAAAGTGTCTAGTAATAGAAATTAGCAGTTCAAGCAGTAACCAATGGAGTACAATACTGTGCGTACTCAGATGATTCATACTGTTAGCGAATTATGTGGTCTCTTTACCAATTGCCTCATATAGAAGACAGTTCTGCTGGATTCTAAACATAGTTTAATTTTACAGACAGCTGGCCCGTCGACATAGTGGTTGGATTTCTGCTCATGACGCCGGCGACCAGAGTTCGGGAGTGGATTCAGGTTGCTGAAGGGCCAGCCAGGGGAGAAGGCTTGAGTGTCCCATGACTGCTCACCTTCTCCGGGGGGGAGGGGCCAAGGCTTGCAGCTTGCCTGACCCCAAGCGGAGACTCAGGGTACAGCAATTCCTGCTTGCAGGAGGGGCTGGCTGAGATGTGTGGTGGATGTCAGCGCATAGCAGCTGGACATCAAGGGCGCACACCATGTGCGGGAGAAAAGCAGAGGAAAAAGCCTTCCATCTCCAGGAAGACAGGGTATCAGGAGAGTGACCTCAATGTGCCACCACCCACCTAGGATGCCTTGCCCGATGAGACCAGATGTGTACAGGTGTATGGGCCCACCTCATTCCCCACCCAGGGAGATAGCTATGGCTCCATGGGGCACAAGGTAGGTCATAGGTAGGGTGGCTGGCAGAGGGATGACTCCCAGATGCCCCCGAAGGGTCAGAGATGGGGAAGAGGTAGGAGGAAAATTAGAAAAAGTTAATTTTACAGACAAATGGCTTCTAAAATGAGCCACCTGAGGGTTCCAACTACAGGCCTGAGCACAAATTTCAAAAGAGGATATAAATATTACCATCTATTTCTCTTAAGCAATATTAAGTGCACTTCAAAATATAATCTTATTTGCACATAATCTTTGTTTGAACCTGTGCTTTAAATATTGGAAAGTTCCCATTCTGCAGACTGCTCAGCATTTTTAGTCTGTTACGCACTGAAATATAAATAGAGAGCATAAATCCTCTCTTTCTGCTGCTCCTAGTGATGATATACGCTGTGCACAGTACTGTAGCCAGCAAAACATGTTCTCTCGCCTAATAAAAAGATCATACACTACTGCTGATAGCTAAATAGCTGTAAAAGTAAGGGATTGTGAAAATACATAAAATGCTAACCCAGACAGCCCAGTGGCCACACTGTACAAACCATGGAAGCAAAGCCTACAGGAAGGTGTCAGTAACATCAAGGCAAGGCAAGGCAAATTTTATTCATATAGCACCCTATCCAGGGGCTGAGAGCACTTCACAATAAATCATCCACCAAATCAAATAACTCCACAAGATTTCTGTGACTTCTAATAGTCTGTGCAGTTTGGTACTGGAAAGTGACAAAAACATTCACCATAGCCAGCTGTAATGTTGCCTCAGCCTTCTCTCACCAGAAAAGGGACAGTGCGTGACCTGCATCGGGCTACCTTTATACTGTATATACAAGTGTGTGGGATCTCTACCCAACATATTTTAGCAATCTATTAGTCAAACCTACTCAACATACTCAATGGGATTGTAATGCCTCAACCTGTTACATTACTCTAGGGCAGTGGTTCTCAAGCCACGAATCACAGTGGCCTCTAAGTGTGGCCACCAGAACTTACAGGTTGCCTCTTTTCCTTATTTTTGCCATCCCAAATCCCTTTATACCCCCAACTCCCATATATGATGCATTTTGTTTCACACATTACATCATAAATCATTTTTGTTTTGTTTTGTTTGTTTGTTTGTTTTTTGTGACTAAGAGTGTGGATGCTTGGATCATTTCAAATAATCAGAACCATTTGCTCTCATCATTGTCACCTAGATGTCAGTTTATCTTTGTTCTACTGCCCATTCTATCCATTTCAGTATTTTTCTGAACAATCTCCCTGCATCATGCCCTAATAGACTCCTGTTATATGTAGATGATGCAGTTATTTTCACCTCCTACCCTGACCCCTCCCTCCTACAACTGCAACTGCAGACAAGCTTTACACAAGTGGAGACATGGTCTAAATCTCAAATATTCATACTGAATCACAAAAAAACTAGAACAATGATGTTTCATGGCATCCATAACAAACATAAAAACAAATGTCTATCTATCACAAACAGTGAAGGGATGTTGCTCAAACATGTTCAACTGTTTAAATACCTGGGGGTTACCCTTGACAGCACCTTGTCTTACTCTGAACACATCGAGAGCATTGTCAAGATTGTGAACACCCGCATAGGACTTCCTTTTAGACATAGGAGCTGCCTCACCAATGAAGCCCTAAGCATTGCCATTCATAGCTCTGTTATATCAATAATCGATTATGAGCTTGTCATCTACAGCTCTGCCACTGACACCGCACTTCGAAGAATAGCCATTGCCCTTAACAAGGCATGTCATCTACTGACCTCTGCTCCATGTCTCTCACATACCTTTGACATCTACAAGCAAGCAAACTGGCTCCAACTCCCTGGAAGACTCAAGTACCAGACATATATGCTAACAAAAAAGATTACCTTAAATCTCCTACCCTCAAGGGTTCAGCCTTTACTGGCCCCCAGCTGTGGCCCCTGCCTAAACAGGAGCTCAGAATATCTTACTTTTTCTGTTCCATGCTACCGCACTACCCAAGGACAACTCTCCTTTATATACAGAGCCTCATCCTGGGACAACTCGCTTCCACCTGCTGTTACCAATGATACTACCCTGGGCACTTTCAAGTGCTACCTGCATCAGCACCTTGTCACAACGGCCTCTTGTGAATGTTTCTCCTAACTAAATTTACTCTCCTTCCTTCTAATTTCCCCCATCTAAGTCCCTCCCACCTTTACCCCCACTATCTCCTATCTCCTCCCTCTTTATTTCGGCACTATTATCTACATTCTCTCCCCATAGCTTCCTCTACATATATCTACCATTTCTCCTAGCAGTTTCTAATTTATTCTAGTGAACCATATTACAACTGTATTTTTTTATTGTACATATGTTCTTGAATAATATACACAAATTACTGTAACTTAACATACATATTGTGAATCACTGCACATATTACAGTAATTCCTATGAAAGCTTTAATGAACCCAACAAAGCCTATGGCTGCTTGAAACTACTGTACTTGTTATTGTCCTCACTATGTTCTGTATTGTTTCCCCGATGAGGAACCTTTGTAAAAGAGCCTTGGCTCAAAGGTGTCTTCCAAAATAATAATACACTAATAAACGAATTTCCTCTCAAATCTAAAATGTTAACAAATTGGTGCCATATTTCCTGAAATGAGACCTGATCTTCTTCTAACATAGAATATGCTCTCTCTATTTTAGATAGGTCAAACATTATTTCTATCTACTCTGAAAATTCAGGAGCTTTAGAGTCCTTCCACCCAAGAAGAATTGCCTTATTGGCATTAACTAAACTCAAATGAACCAAAATAAAATAAATATATTCTGCATCTTCTTCCAGAGTCCAGCCAAAGAGAGCAGTCCCTGGGTCAAAAGAAAAGTCTTTGCCCACTATCTTACTAACACCTCAAAGATTTTGGTCCAATAAAGCTGCAAGCTTGTGCATGTAACCATCACGTGAAGCAGCGATCCTTTTTCTAACTGACAAATCTCTGACGTAGATTTGTAGGATTTGCCCAAAATTAATTTAATCTGACAGGGGTTAAATAAGTTCTATGTAGTGTGTTTATATGTATTTGCTTTAGTCTATTGTTTTTTTGTTTTTTTTTTATTTTAAAGTTTGATAAGTCAGTGATAAGAGCCCACTTTATGTCTGGTATAGGAGATTGAAGTTTCTTTTTCCCAAGCCACTTTCAGGTCTTGCAGGGAAAAATTATATTTGGAATTTAGATATTTATATAATAGGGATATTATTTTTTTATTTGGAGGAGAACAAAACATGATTTCTTCCAGAGTTGACAGTTTAGGTGAATTTAAACTTCCATTGTCGCTTAGGAAATAATTCTTAATTTGGCAGTATTGAAGTATAGCCCTGTCACTTATTCCATACTTTTCTTGAAGGACTTTAAAAGAAAGAAATTCTGAATTATCAAAAAATCACCCAATTCAACTACACCTCTATCCTGAAATGTATTATGACAACCAAATAAGGTAACAGAATAGAAGGAAAGGAGGTTATCTATCTCATCATGGAATATAGCAGGAATAAAAGGGAAATTAAAAGGTACTGGTAGTGCAGAATATTTGAGAGAATTTACAATAATTATGTTACAAAAAACATGGGCAAGTGAACAGGAAAGTTGACTACTAGAGGGGTATCAGCCATGGAGTATAAATGTGGTGAAAAACCAAGGACATGGTAGGGCATCAGGAGAAATGTGTGCCTTTATTAAAGTTAATGCAGGAATTGAAAGTAAATGCATTTATAACATGGTCTAGCCAGAGCCAATAGGGCTGTGAAGAGCTACCAAATGACCAAAGTTACAAATGTGCGTAGGAATTATCATGTGCATAGGAATTATTTAATGCCCGGGTGTAACTTGGCCATTTTTTGGAGATGTTGCACCAAATTGTCAACATAGCCTTTTTGGGACCCCTCCTCATGAAGAGTGCCAGTGTCATTTTGTTCACTTGTCCCAAAAAGTGATTTCGCAGAGTAAATGCATTATTCTGTGCCACAGGTGCGAAAACACATTTTGGGCAGGTTGTGGAAAATGACAACTGTACTGTTTTGAAGGAGATGTGCAAAAATGGCAATGTTGAAAATGTGGAGTGAAAATATAAAAAATTGGCAAAGTTAGGAGCATGCATAGAAACTGCACAATGCACACTTGTAACACAGTCATTTTTTTTGAACTTTTTTACCAAATTTGCAACCCAGGCTTTTTGGGACTCCACCTCATGAGCAGTGGCACTGTCATTTAGTGAATCAGTCCTGAAAGGTGATTCTGTGCAGCGACTGCAAAATCACCTTTTGGGACCGAGTAACAAAATGACAGTGACAGTTTTCATGAGATGGGGTCCCAAGAACCCCATGTTGAAAATTTGTGGAGAAAATTTCAAAAAATGGCTGATTTATCAGCGTAAGTTGAAAACCCCATTGAATGGCATTATAGCACACTTACCTTTGATTCTTCAGTTTGCAGTTTGGCTTTGAAGAGTGCAGATGTGTCCTGATCCAGAGAAGAAGACAGTGCCAACCTCTAGAGGTAAGTATGGTGTAGGGGGTGTGGGGAGGTGGGTGCTCAGTGGGCGGGTGGGGATGGGGAGGGGACTGCAGTGATGATGAGGGACTGTTTTCTTTTTTACAGGGAAAAAATGTGACGATGAAGGACTGTTTTTTTACATAAAAAATGAAAAAACATTTGGGCACATTGGGGTGGGCTCTCAGTTGCAACAAGACTGGGAGAGTTGTACACAATGCCAACACGGGGATTGGGTACACCAATGTTGTTGAGGGGGAAGAAAAGGAATGAAAAAAAAACAGGCACACTGGGGTGGGTTCCCAGTGTGCCACATGAGTGTGGGGGGTTCACATAATGCAGATACAGGGATTGGACACCCCGATGTGGGCGAATGAATAATTTTTCTTTTGGGCACACTGGGGTGGGCTCCCAGTGTGCCATATGAGTTGGGGGGGCACAGAATGCCGCGGAGCTGGTGGCTGCGTCGGCGGGTACAATGATTTTTCTTTGGCCACACTGGGTGAGCTCCCAGTGTGCAACATGAGTTGGGGCCACAGAATGCCATGGAGCTGGCGGCGGCAGTGCAACTGCACATGCACAGCACTCATACATACGCAGTTGTGGCGAATGGTATTTTGCCATTCACAATATGACATCACCAGTGAAACTGCGCATGCGCATGAGGTGCACATGCTCAGTTCATGCACCAGAATGTGGAAGTAACAGCTGAAATAGTGTGGCTGTTATTCCATAGCAGCCGATCATGGCAGAGGGTGTCAAGCTCCACTGGGCATTTGGAAGGATACTTTCAAATGTCCAATGGAAGGTTCCATGATCAGCCATTTTTAGAGCTATGGTCAGATCCCAATAGGACAGCAGGCTTCGCCCACAGCCCTAAAAATGAGAAACACTGTTTTCTGTGCTTGAAACTTTCCAAAGCAAATGAGCTAGTCTGCATATTAATAAATGTCTATATTGTACCTCAGAACAGGACATCTGCCACTGAAAAAACTATGAAAGCATTACAATGGTTAATTTTACAAATACATACACAATATCAAGGAGCTATGATATTAATAGCTGGTGACTTTTTTTTTTATCACAACATTATTTGTCACTACGGCCATGGACCTGGCAGGGGCTACAACCCCTCCCCCGGAGGGTCCATCCTCCAGCCCAGCAGAGCCATCATGGTTCCTGTCGGGTCCTGGTATTTTTCCTCCATTTTCTCCCCCACACCCACACCCATGCAATAGGTGCAGCAGCTGTCTCCACCTCTGTGGAGGTAGCCAAGCACCCTGGGTGTGAGCTGAACCCCTCTTGTTGTGCTTATGCATGCAGCACAAACCCTCCACCCCAAGGAAGGAGAGCAGTCCTCCGGACGCTCAATCCTTACCTCCCTGGCTGACCCCTGAACAACTCGAGTCCATTCCCAAACCTGGATCACTGGTGTGGCATGAGGTGTGGTGTCCAGCACCTCAGCTCTCAGTGCCACCGGGCCAGCCATTGCTGGTGACTTTAACCTTAGGGTGGGAGGTAAACCTGGGGGGGGCTATTGGAATTTGGATGATGCATTACTCATTCCCTTAAGATCCTCTTTGGATCCAAAAATAAATAAACAAGGGCAAATCTTTCTGGACACACTAAAAATCTCAAATATATGAATACTTAATGGCAGATGTCCTGGAGAAAGAAAGGGGAGCTGGACTTTTTCTGCCAAAAATGGAGGTAGTGTATGGGATTATTTTCTAATCGATGTATTCTCATTTTAAAAGGTTAAAGATATGAAGGTATTGCCAATTGGGGAGAGTGATCATTTTTCTATTGTGGTAGAATTAAAAGAGCTGGAAGGATGTGGTGCAGAGAATGTGCAAATAAGATTGGATGCTGATGACCGTATGTTGATTTGTAATTGTAAAAAAATTAAATGGTTGCATGGGACCCAAGAAGTGCTAAAGGATATACTATGTTCTGGAGAATTTGAAAGGATAAAGGAGCAATGTATAGACACTGTCTAGTCTCAGAGAAAGCTAGAAAATAATTATAGTACCGATGTAAAGAGTGTTATAGATATGATGGGGCTTATGGAAAAAAAGATTTTACATTTAGTAGGAATTTAAAGTAAAAAGATAAGTTGGCAAAATCCAGGTAAAACTATATGGTTTGACAGGGACTGTGCAAATATCAGATGTACCATGATAAAACAAGGCAGAAGGATGAAGAAAACCTTACTGCTGGAGGGCAGAATAGCATTTCTGAATTTAAGGAAACAATACAGATTATTGTCGGACAACAAAAATCTAGATACTCACTGAAATTGTGGCAGTCACTTCAGAATTCTAATATAGAGAAAGATTCTGAGACTTTTTGGAACTTAGTAGCACATGGCACAGGTAATCTGAGACATAACCTAGATGCAGTAATTACACCAAATGAGTGGCTCACACATTTCAATAAGGCAAGTAAGATATTTAGAGTTGGGGGGGTTAAGGTATAATATAAGTAAAAGATTGGGAAGACTTAATTCAGAAATTATTTCAGGGACAGACAACATATGGCTTGAGTTTACATTAGAGGGGGACTTCAGGTGACATCATCACCTGAATGGTTGCTCTTTAGTTGAGTTCCTGCTATCAGCCCTAATAATTATCTCCAGTACAGCTTTTAAACATAACTACTTACAGCAATGGCATCTGGAACAACTGGAGGACAACGGCCGAGCAGGTCCCGAGGCAAAAATGTTCAAACAATAGCTGATGGAGACAGATGTACAGAGAGAGTTATGAACAGCCAAAGTTCATCGTTGGGGAGCCAACAAGGCCTACACATGGACACTGATGTAGAGTCGGAGCACCTTTCCTGATCTTGATTCGAGACACTGCTACAAGAAATAAAGGTGTTCCAAGGAGAGACCAGACAAGAGTTTCAAACTTTGTGCCACCAGTTAAAAAATGTGGAGGAGTGATTAGACCAATCAGAAGGCCGCATTGCCTCCCTTGAGAAGGAAACCCAACAACTTCATGCGGCAGTTGATTTTTTGGTGGATAATCAGGAGGCTATGAAATCGAAGCTCACCAACCTGGAGGCTATGTCCAGAAGGGATAATATACAGATTTACGGATTGCCAGAAGGCGCAGAGATGGGGAGGATGACAGAGTTCTTGGAAGACCTCCTCCACAATGTATTGGATCTACCTGATACTTTCAAGTTCAAGACAGAGCGCGCACATTGGGCACTCACATCTTGCCCTTCAGATCCTAATTCCAGGCCCTATGCAGTTGTTTTCAAATTATCTAGCTTTAAAGACAAAGAGGAAATTTTAAAAGCAGCGTGGTAGAAGAAGGTAGTTAAATACAATGCGGCACGATTGATATTCGACCATGATTACCCTCTAGAAATTCTAAAACAACATATGGCCTATTCTGCAATTTTGAGAGAGTTATGGGCCCACAATCAATGCTTTCAAACCCCCTTCCTGGCCAGACTCAAGATATTTTGGGAATCTGACCCGGTTACCTATCAAACCCCAGAGAAAGCTGCAGTTGCCCTGCGAGACAGAGGCTGGCTGATAACCCCGGCTGCATCTCAGGATCTGCGCCCTAAACCTCCTCAATCAACCTGGTCTGCAGGAGAGAAACATCACCATAGGAACTCAGCTAAGAAGGCCGCACCATCTACCCTACAAGACATACAAATCATCCTCTGATCACTTCCGGAGAAGCTCACCACAACAAGAGAACTGCAAAACACAGAGAGCTGAACTCTGAATGGTTAGTGGTATTTTAGATTTACTGGTTTCTTGGCTTATAGCGGCATCAGAGAGAGAGACGCTATGCTGATTATACCTGTGCACACTAAAGGTTTCTTGCCGGGACAGATTTCCTTATGCCTAAGCAGACCCCACTGTTTATGTGGACGTTTGAGTTTGGACTCCCCCCCTCAGATGTTGACTTTATTATCCAATACAGTGAACAGTCTGTGGCCCAAGTGAGAGCCCCTCTTCTAAGATAATTATAATTCATTCAATTTGCTTAACAGGAATTATGCAGCATCAGTATTGACATGTGTGCCATTTACTGATTGAAAGTCGAAACACCCGCATAACAGTTTGAATGCTAGAAGTTCTTCACTCTTGCACAGATCATGAGGTGAGGCTATTCCCTCTTACTGTTTATTTTTATTAACTATATTGTCTGTTATGATATTTTACCAGTTCTATGCTTACTAGATAAACACTGTGTAGTTCTTGATGGACAGGATGCAGCATATGCCACAAATGATTAATCTCAAGGCATATATTGGATGGGGTGCGAATTGTGACATATCTCTCTGTTCTTCTTGCCTAATGATTATTTTGGGTTCAAGGCATCTGTATACTTCACAGTGAGATGTCGGGGGAAGGGGCACTAAGAGATCAATACTGGGATATCCAAAGTTGCTATCTGAATCTGAGCTCCCAAAACCGGAGGTCTCAAAGATGACGTCACTCAACAAGGACCACAAGTTTTGATGTGCAAATAAAGGGTCCGGGGTGCACACTGTTAGTCTATTGTTTGCCTATGGTGCACAACCGATGGCATGTAGGTCCCATGGGGGGGGGTGATCATCATGCGATGATAATTTGTTTCCATCTTTTCCTTTTGGGGTCTGATCTTGTCCAAGACCTAGGGGGTCTGGTGGACTTTCCCATCACACTACCCCCTAGGGCCATGAAAACTCCTGTTGCTCCTCTAATGGCCTCATTTAGAGGGCTTTATCTTACTCCCTCCTCTCTTGGGAGTTATGATGTATACAGTTGTGTTGTTGATTTAAATTGTATGGTTATTTATCCTTTGGTTCTTTTTATGCAGTCAGCCTAGATGGGTCATCACTTAAAACTGTATTATATGATGAGAAGTGGGGTTTATACTCCACAACCATTTAGTAGAGGGAGAGGCAGGTGGTATGAGAGATGGGGAGAAGAAGGGAGAACTGAGTTGTTTTCAGGGGGAAGGGGAGGAAATCTAATAACAATAATAATAATAAGCTTTATTTATAAAGCGCCTTTCAAGTATCAAGGCACTGAACAATAAATAAATAAAATACACAATAATCAGATAACAGAATAAATAAAAGTAAAATAGTCAGTTTGGGTATGCTTTCAGCCATAGATGCGTCTTCAGGGCCTTCTTAAAGCCCTCCACGATCATGCACTCATGTATCTGATGGGGTAGAGAATTCCACAGGGCTGGGGCCACATATATAAAAACACAGGCCCCAGATGACTTAAGACTCACCCTGGGAATCTTTAGCAACCCCCTTGTCAGCTGAGCGGAGTGGTTGTCTGAGCAGTAAGGAGACAGGAGCTCTTGCAGATGGTCTGGGCTCAGTCTGTGTAGAGCCTTGTAGGTCAGAAGCCCGACCTTGAAGATGATCCACCACTGATTGGGCAGCCAGTGCAGTTTGTGCAGGACCAGTGTGATGTGACTCACAAGTGGGGTCCCCATCAACAACCGGACCACAGCATTCTGCACTAGCTGGAAGTGGCAGATATCAACCCCCAGAAACCCTAGATAAAGGGAGTTGCAGTAGTCAAGGCGTGAGGTCACAAAGGCGTGGATCAACGTTGGAAGGTCGCCAGCTGGCACAATGTGCTTAACCCTGGTGATGTTCCTCAGATGGTAAAAACAGGACTTGATGACTGCCAACACCTGTGAATGCAGTGTCAGCCCATCGTTAAGAATCACCCCCAGGTTTTGCAGCCATTCAAATGAAGGAAGCTGGATACTCCCTAGACAAGGTCCATTGGGTTGGACAGCCCCAACCCCTCTGTCCAGTGACTAGGGTCCACTACCATCACCTCAGTCTTTCCAGAGTTCAACTTCAACCAGCTGGAGCACATCCAATCCTATATTTCAGAGAGGCAGTTGTTAAATACCAAACACACACTATCCTGGGCGGGTGCAAAAGGCAGGTAGAGCTGGGTATCATCAGCATAGTAGTGAAACCTCAGCCCATACCATCTTACAATGTCTCTGAGGGGTAGCATATACACTGCAAACAACATGGGGGACAACACTGAGCCCTGAAGAACCCCACATGGCAGAGAGAATGGCTCAGAGGAAAAAATCCCAGATACCACCCTCTGAGTTCTGCCAGTGAGGTAGGACTTAAACCATCTGAGAACTGTACCAGACAGGCCACAGATAAATCTCAGGTGCTCAAAAAGCACCCCATGGTCCACGGTGACAAAAGCCAAAGAGAGATCAAGAAGTATCAAGATAGAACGGCACTTCTGATCTCTTGCCATCAAGAGATCATTGAGCTCCCGAAACAGAGTGGCTTTGGTACTTTGCCTCTTATGAAAACTGGATTGGAGAGGTTCGGAGGTTCGTAGATGTCATGGGTGGTCAGGTGGCTCTCCAGTTGCAGTGCACAGCTTTCTCAATTACCTTCTCAACAAAGGAAAGGTTAGAGATCGGTCTGTAGTTTGCAAGGCAGCTTGGTTCCAGAGCAGCTTTCTTCAGGAGAGGTGTCACCACTGCCTCATTCAGAGATCTGGGAAACTCACCAGACTCTAAGGAGCTGCAAACTATCCTTGTTAGGACAGGGCCAACAATGTCACAACAACCCATAATCAAGGAGGTTGGGCCCGGTTCCAAATTACAGCACGTTGGGCACATACCCTGGGCAATCCACACAACATCCACAATTTCCAGCCGGTCAAAGGAACTCCAGGCAAACCAAGGAAGAGTGACCATACACCAGCCACTATCAGCTCCCATAGGGTGTGCCGGTTGGATCTCCACCCTGATGCTGGCCACCTTATCCGCAAAGAACCGAGTGAGCTCATCACACTCAATCTGAGAAAAAGCTCTTCGAACCTGAAGACAGGTTGGGCTGCACAACCTATCCATGGTTTGAAAGAGCTGAGACAGTTGATTCTGAGCAGCAGCAATCTCCCTGGACAGAAACTCTGTCTTCTTACAGGTGATTGCTGATTGATAGACTTGATAGTGTTCCATCAATCTAAGTCAGTCAGCCTCCAGGGCTGATTTCTGCCACCAATGCTCTAACCTTCACCTAAGTCACCACAGCTCCCTCAAGGTCCCATCAAACCATGGGGAACGAGGGTGAAGGGAGAGAGAATGAACATGAACAGGAGTGATAGAGTCCAGGGCCACAGTAACAGCCTTGTTATAGGCCTTGAACCAGGCTCTCTGGACTCCCACTTGCCTCCAGAATTACTGATAGGTCTAATACTGCCAATAGACCATCAGGACTCACATTCTGTAAAGGGCGGTATCTGACCATCTCCACAGGGGCAGGCCTACACAGGGGGGCACAAAAACTTAACCCCACAGTGTGATGATCCAACCATCCAACCAGTTTCACCACCAAGTCGGATATTTCAATCCCCAGGAGGAAAACCAAGTCAAGAGAGTAACTGAACTTATGGGTAGCAGAGGCAATCACCTGTGTAAAGCCCAGTGATGTCATCAGCTGGAGGAAGTCCTGTCCAAATCGCAAGAGTTCATCGTTGACCCAGGCATTAAAGTCACCCAAAACCATCAACCTGGATGTCTCAAACGCCATGCTGACCATGAAGTATGCTACTTCCTGAAGGAACTGCTTCTCATCCCTGGGTGGATGGTAGATGAGAGCGATCCTACAGCCTACACCTGCAACCACAGTACACTCAAATTAATTGGTCTCCTCAACTGGCACACTTGTAAGGTCTAGTTCCATCTTGAAATAGATAGCTACCTCCCCCCATGGTCCGTTCTCAAGTGGTGTATCACTGAGTACCCAGCCGGAACAGCAGCCTCCAATATGGGGCCAGCATTATCGTACAGTCAGGCCTCGGTGATGCAAGCCAGATCTGCTATCCCAACAAGATCTGCAATTATTGCAGTCTTGTTCTTAATAGATCTGGCATTGCATAACACCGCTCGAGTTGGATGGGATTCTGGGGCCGCCCAAGCTACCTGCCCACCAGTAGTGGAACCCTTGGGTATGGAGACCAGGCATGGAGGACCATGTTCCAGAATCCATTTTGCCCCAGGGCATCTCCTGGGTCTCACTACCCTGATATGAGAACCCTGCTCATTCACCCTCAGACGTTCGCGACCCCCAGCCCAACCCCTCCCCCATGAGCAATTCCAAGTGCTCTACAATGTTGATATACTGTAAACTGTAAAGGGGGGCAATAAATGGGCAGAGGTCATGAAGTTCAGAGGGTGAATAGCGCATGACCAGAGGGGCAGTCGACCGACACACCTAGGCACCCAAAGTCTTACGTCACACACCCAAAACCCCAGAACACTCAAAAACACAGCTGCAGCAAATAACTAAAACAAATCAAATTCTCAAAAATCTAAATAATACAATCTTCCACTCTCTCTCTCACAGAGTGGGGGACAGCTTATAAAACAACAAAACCCAAACTTTTAAATAAATAAATATCACCCACATAAACACCCCCAAAATACAATCCCAAAAATACAGTTCTCCACTCTCTGTCACAGAGCGGAGAACAAAGAAAAAAAATACAATGCATAAAAATAAAATAACACAGCATAAAAACCTACCCCTTCTAATAACCAATAATTACTTCTCCACTCTCTCTCACAGAGTGGGGGGGGTGTTAAACAAAATAAAAAAGAAATAGTCAAAATAACACCCCACTCCCACCCAACCCTTACATTCCCACTCACAACACAAGAATAATTTCCCCCACACTCAATATTAAACAGTATAAAATGATGGATGTTGTAGCAATAGGCAAAACAGTGTTTTTAACTATAAGCTGTAAAGAGCAGTCACTGAATGTCTCTGTTATAAAACAATTAGTTTGGGGAACTCTCACCTCCACAGAAAGATGTCCAGTATAGTTTTTGTCCACACTACCTCTCATGTAGGTTAAACAAATCCACAAAGTTATAATGTACAAATTATTTAACCAGGCACTCTCACTGCCAATAAAATCAGTCCTAAGTTTGTCTCAAGAAAATATCCATTATTACACAACTATCAGTATGACATGTAACAAGGAAAAAAATAATAATTTGCTGATGAACAACCCAATCAAGAGATATAAGGTGCTTACCTCCCTAAAAAAACATAAACTTGATTATATTCTATTGCAAGAAACACATTTGGGAAGGAAGGAGCATCTAAAGCTGCAGAACTTTGGGTTTTCCCAGGTAATAGCCTCCTCTACATAAGGGAATGGGTCAAAGCAACAGAACTAAAAGGTAAACAAGGAGGAGAGGAGGCATTGTGGGTCACCTTGGAGACTGGAAATGGCACCACAATCTGTACTGAGGTTATATACAGACCCCCATCTCAGGGAGATGAAATGGACAAGGAAATGATAGAAGGCATCCTTAGGATGGCAGAAAAAGGGGAGATATTGTTAATGAGGGACCTGAATATGCCAGATGTTAAATGAAGCACCTTTGCTGCAGCCACATCCAAGAGCAGAGTCATTCTCAATGTCCTACAGGGGGCATGCCTCAGACAGCTAGTGTTGGAACCCACTCGGAAGGGAGCAATCCTAGACCTGGTACTCTCAAACTGGGATGGAGAAAGGATCTCAGATCTAGAAGTGGGTAGCCATCTGAGAACAAGTGACCACCAAACAGTGTGGTTCACAATAAACATAGCCACAGAATCAAGCCATACAAAACTGAGGGTACTGGACTTTAGGAGGGCTGACTTTGTCAAAATGGAAGAGTGCCTCAGAAAAGTACAAGCAAGTAAGCAAGAAGGAGGGGTGGTAGAACAATGGCAAAATATCAAAACTGCCATCACAGAGGCAACAAGCCTTTGTGTGAAGCAAATAAAACAAAAGAAAAAAAAATACTATGCTTCTCAAAAGAGATGGCAGGAAAGGTTAGGGATAAAAAGACAGCATTCAGGAAGTATAAGGAAACACAGAAGGAGCAGGACAGAGAACTGTACCAGTTAAAGCAGAAGGAAGCAGGGAAGGCAGTCAGAACAGCAAAAGCCCAAACCAAGGAAAAGATAGCCAACTCAGTTAAGAAGGGGGATAAAACCTTTTATAGGTACATTGGGGAGTGAAGAAAGACCAAGGGAGGGATAGTGAGACTTAATAAAGTAGAGGGTGGGTGGGCAGAAAGTGACAGTGAAAAAGCAGGGATACTGAACGAATACTTCTGCTCAGTATACAGTACACAAAAGAAGACGAGGGGGAGGTACCTAATCCAATCAATAGAAGCACTCTGGATAGGGGGGTCGATACCAGTCCTTTCACAGAAGAAAAGGTTCTGAAAGAACTCTTAAAACTGAAGGTGGACAAAGCAATGGGGCCTGATGGGATTCACCCAGAATTCTAAAAGAACTAAGGGGAGAACTAGTGACACCACTGACTACCCTTTTAACAAATCATGGGAGGATGGTGTTGTACCTAAGGTCTGGAGGAGGGCTGATGTGATTCCCCTACACAAAAGTGAAAGCAAAGCAGAGGCAGGAAACTACAGATCTGTTATCTTGCCCTCACTGGTAGGGAAAATGATGGAATCACTTCTGAAAGAAAGAATTGTTGAGTACCTAGAGGCCAGCGGGGCACAGGACCCAAAGCAGCATGGATTCACAGCAGGAAGGTCATGTCAGTCAAATCTAATAGATTTCTTCGATTCGGTGACCAAAGTAGTAGACCAGGGAGGGGCTGTGGACATGGCCTACCTAGACTTTAGCAAGACATTTGACACAATCCCACACAAAAGATTAATAAACAAATTATCCAGCCTGGGAGTGGGACCCAGGGTGGTAGCCTGGGTTAAAAATTAGCTGGACAACAGGACACAGAGGGTAATAGTAAAGTAAGTCCACTCCAAAGAAAGGGGGGTTACTAGTGGGGTCCCGCAGGGTTCAGTACTGGGTCTAGTCCTTTTTAATGTCTTTATCAGTGACATTGAGGAGGGACAGAAAGGAAAAGTATGCCTCTTTGCAGACGACACAAAACAAGGTTGACACACAACGGGGTGAAAAGGATGAGAAGGGACTTGGTGAGGTTGGAGGAATGGTCAAAAGCATGGCAGCTTAGATTCAATACAAAGAAGTGAAAAGTAATGCACCAGGGAAACAAAAACCCAGGGGAAGAGTACACAATGGGGGGAGGTATTAACAACAACAAAAAAGGAAAAGGACCTGGGGGTAGTCATATCAGATGACCTAAAGGTAAGCAAGCAATGTGAGAAGGCAGTAAGGAGAGCTGGGGGGATACTGGGATGTAAAGAGAGAGGCATTACCAGTAGAAAACAGAAGTTGTTATCCCTTTGTACAGACAGTTAATGAGACCCCATCTGGAGTACTGCGTGCAGTTCTGGAGACCCCATCTCTGCAAAGACATAGACAGGATGGAGGCAGTCCAGAGGAGGGCAACTAAAATGGTGCAGGGTCTGCAACAGAAACCATACGAAAAGAGACTAAAGGAGCTTAATATGCATACCCTCGAGGAAAGGAGGGAGAGGGAGGACATGATGGAAACTTTCAAGTACCTCAAGGGAGTTAACAAAGTCCAGGAGGGTAGCATCTTTCAGAAAAAGAGATGTGCAAGAACAAAGGGACACAATTTGAAGATGGGGGGGTGGCTCAGGGGCAATGTGAGGAAGTATTTTTTCACAGAGAGGGTGGCAGATGCATGGATCTGCCTTCCTGAAGAGGTTGTGGGGTCAAAAACAGAGGGGGAATTCAAGAATGCATGGGACAGACATAAGACAATTCTGGTGGGGGGTAGGAAGAAGTAGGCTATTGGTTAACTAGGATCTGCAGCTTATCCAATAGCTAGGGAAATGGGCAGACTAAGTGGGCCAAGCAGTCCTTATCTGCTGTCAAAGTCTATGTTTCTATGTTTCTCCTTTAAAGAAGGGAAGAGGAAGGGCACAGCAGTCCTGATTCCCAGATATACCCCACTATAGGTAACCTCCACTAATAGTGACCATGAGGACAGATTGGCAATGGTGATGGGACTACATGAAGGGACAGAGTTTACCTTGGCAAGCATATATATACCTCCCGCCACTGACTCCAGAGTAGTGAGACACCTGTTTCAAAAAGTTACTGAGCACCATAGGGGCATATCAATTCTGGGTGGAGATCATAATTTTAGTTATAGCCACCTGGATACAACAAATCCTAATCTCCTGAAAAAGACAGTGGCACAGAGGGCTGCTCAGGTGTATTTGAAGGAGTTGCACTAGGCAGACACCTGGCGGACTTTACACCCCTAGGGAGATGTTATACCCACTACTCTGTGCCACATAAGTCGTATGCCATGACAGACATTTTTCATATTTCCAAAGAGCATAATTCTCTGATTCATGGCTGTGAGACCTTGCCATCTGCCCTCTCGGATCACTCACTGCTGCTCCTTACTTTGGATTGTGACCAGCCTAAGAAAACTACCTTCTGGAAATTAAATAATTTCCTCTTGAATCTTCCAGAATTTAAGGCCCTAATTAAGGACAGGGTCCCACAAATACTACAAGAAAATAGGGATAAGGAGACTAGTGCACAAACCCTGTGGGACACCCTGAAGGTTGTTTTGAGAGGGGATATCATAAAATTTGCTTCCCACTACAAGTGTAGACAAACTTCCCAGCTAAGTGATCCACAGGTCCAGCTTAAATCATTACAAGCTCAACATGCACAGGGGGATGAGGCGGTCCTGCCCTTGTTGGAGGCCACCAAGCAGTGAGTCCAGCATTTGCTGAGTGTGAAAACTGAACAAGCTCTACAATTCTTAAATCAAAAATATGAGGGTGGGCGCCAGACTACTCACCTCCTGGTGCATCAACTGAGGAAGAGATCTACCCAGTCATGGATAACCCAAATTAGGTCCCCAGATTCTGGTAGGGTTGAGTGCACACCACCACAAATAATGAAAGCGTTTACTGGTTTTTATCAAACACTGTATACCCCAGAACATACAATCGACCCCCTAAAGATGCATGCCTTTTTAGAAAGCTTAAGCCTCCCAACCCTCACACCAGAACAAAGAGCAAACTTGATAGCCCTGATCAGCATAACAGAGCTGGACGATGCCATTAAAAATTAAAAACAAACAAAAGCCCTGGGCCAGATAGATAAACAGGTGAATTTTATAAAGTGTTCAGGGAACAATTGTTGCCTATGCTATGGTTGGCCTCTCAGGGGATATTGGTGGGAGAGAGGGCACCGGACTCGTGGAGATACACCACAATATTGAGTATATTAAAACCAGGAAAAGATCAGCCTTTTTGTGCTCCGCATAGATCAATTTCAGTCCTGAATATCGATTACAAAATATTTGTGATGGTGATCTCCAGGAGGCTGGAGGTTCTCCTCCCCAGGTTGGCGGACCCTGACCAGTGCAGCTTTGTTACCACATGGCAGGCCCAAGATAACATTAAAAGAACTATGCATTTGGTGCACTGCTCTGCCTGGTCAAACTCCCCTTTGCTGCTTCTAAGTTTGGATGCAGAGAAGGCCTTCGACCGGGTGGAGTGGCCCTTTTTGATGGCCGCTCTATGGAAGCTGGTATTCCCTGGGGATTTTTTGACCCTTATTATGTCATTTTAAGACCACCCTAAAGCATATATAAAAATAAATGGTTCCATCTCTACCCCTATCTCTCTATCATGAGGCACTAGACAGGGGTGCCCATTGTCACCCCTGTTGTTTGCTATCTATCAAAATCCTTTGGCTCAAGCAATTAGACAGACTGGGGCCATACATGGCCTGGAGGCAGGGGGAGAGCAACATAAACTTGTTCTTTATGCTGACAACTTGTTGTATATTACTGACCCTGAGCAATCCCTGCGTCAGATGTGGCAACTGTTGACAGAGTTTAGTAACTTAACATGCTATAAGATAAACCCCACAAAAATGAAAGTGCCTTCAAAAAAAATACTCTCTGTCTCCCACCATGCAACAGAGGTTCCCTTTTCGGTGGGATCTTCCCTCCCTTAAGTACCTAGGAGTCCACCTAACAGGAGATTACAACCATCTAGCTAACATTATCTCCCCCTGTTGTGTCAGGCCACATTAGACTTGGAAAGACGGAAAACCATTCCTTTACTGTTAGTACAATGGATAGATGTGGTGAGAATGAATCTCCTGCCTCTATTCCTGTACTTGGCCCAGACACTCCCTATTCCTTTACTGCCTAAAATACTCCAAGAGTTTAATAAGAAAATCTCAAGATATATCTGGGATTCCCATCACTCTCTAATTTGGTTCACCCTACTACAGCTACCTAAAAAGTTGGGGGAGGTCTGGCATTGCCAGACCTGGAGACATATTTTCAGGTGGCACAAATTAGAACCAAAATTTACTGGCTACAACCTAATTATCAGGAGATCCGAGAAGAGGCTCTAATCAATTTAAACAAGGTACTATTACAAAAACAGTACTCCCCCCTCACGGACATAACGGATAACGCCTATACAATCAGTGAATTGAGAATCTGGAGATCAGTGCTGGAATCTAAATCATTGGCTGCCTATAGACATTTATTATACTCCATCCCATATTGTCATCTGTTCGGGCCAGCTCACCAGGACTATGATTTCAGACATTGGGAATGAGCGGGTCTGCACATGGTGAAACATTTCATCAAAGATGGGAACCTGCTTCCATTTGAGGCACTCTGTACCATGTATAACATGTGAGCACAGGATCATTATAGAGTGTTACACGTACATAACTTTGTTAAATCATTGATGGGTCCAACCCAAATAGCCCATCCCCCCACCTAAACTTATAGATACAATAAAACTGGCAATAGAAGTGTAACCCCCCTGTTACCCGGGGTTACTAGAGTCCCAGTAAGACCTAGAGGTAGGCAGGGAAGGCAGCTTGTGAAACTCCAGTTAAATGGATTCCACACTGTCTCACTCTGTTCTCAGTCTCAGCTGAGACTGAGGGATGACATCATTTTAGAACTGTCACAGCTGCATAAGCCACACTGGAATGTTGCAGTTGGAGGTTAGAGTAGAACGTTAGGGAATTTGAGGCCAGTCTGGGTTCAGTCTGAGAGCGAGACTGTAGTGCAGAAGAGTGTGTGCAGGCTCTCAGAGCTTTAAGCTCTGTTTCAGAGCTACTTTGGTTAAGGTGTGTGTTTCCACCTGAAGAGGAACACAGGAACTGGTAGTTGAAGTGGTGGAGACTGCTCTCAATGGTTCAAGCCCTATCCCTGGGGGGATGGGGGGAAGGTGTCTGCCTGTTTTCCAGGGGCAACCCCCCCCATGGGTCCAGCTAAGGGAAAGAAGCTGCCTGTTTGAGTTGTGCTGAGGCACCAGAAGTGCTGAGAGGAAGATTCCTTGAAGAGGAGATGCCTGTGGGGCACCTGCAACCGAAGGGTGAGTTCACTCTAAAAAAGGGCCAAGTGTTTTCACCTGAAACAGAAGGAAACTAAAGGGACTGTTACTGTAGGATCAGGAAAAGACAGCCAAGTACAGTTGGAACATGTGAGGATTGGACTGCTTAGCCCAGTGAGGGGTCTAGAGTAATGGACAAAGCCACTCATAAGTATGTTCAAGTCCAGCACAAATGTAAAGAAAGAATGTGGGGAATGGACTGCTTAACCTGTGGGGGGTCTAGAGTAATGGACAATGCCACTTATTTTAAGTATGTTCAAGTCCAGCACAAATGGGAAGCAAGACAAGTAGATGGAATGTGAAATACATTTAGCAAGAATCTACACAGCCAAGTGTTAAAGTATGAGGTGTTTATATCCAGAGAAATGGCCAGGTATGAATTGTGGGAGTGAGAGGTGGGATACCCCCCATCAGTAGTAATCAAATTCACCTCTACAGATTTGCTCTGAGACACCTGTTGCTTTCTCTCGGGTACTTGGCCAGTGCCTGAGGAAAGTACCCAGACATGGGATTTAAGAGGAAGATTCCCTGATGGAGCCGAGGTGCTCTTGGGTGGTATAGGGAGCCACCAGTAAATGTTTCCATGATGTATGGAAAGTGTCCAAGTGGCTGGCAAGGGAGTCGAGCCAGGGAAAACCCAGAGCAGTGTACAAGTTTGGGCTGTGTAACCCAGAGCAGTGTGCAAGTCTGGGCTGTGTGCCTAGTGGGTTCAGAGCCTGAGGGCTAAAGTGATGAGGTTGTGTTCTGGTCTCTTTTAATCTGCATTACCAGGAGTGTAGCCCTGTGGGGGTCCATCTATACTTTGTTTATTCTGTTGGATGTGAATAAAAACCACACTTTAGAATCCCACTTCTGGTATTGAACATTACAGTTATTGCTTCCTGTGTTTGGAATTACTTGGGTGCCCCTGTGCAGAGCAGCCAAACTTAGCCTTTGTGCGGAGTGACCTATTCCTCCCCGAACCCAGCCCACCTGGTATTGCTGTCAGATACAAACGGCATACCAGCCTGGAATTACAGAAGAAAGGGCCCCTTTGACACATATAATATCATACTTATGCCAGGGCCTGATGGAGCTCAGAGGAGACTCTCTGAAAACAGTTAAGTGGGATTGGGAATCAGATTTAGGGATAGAGATAGCAGAGGATGTATGGTCCACACACCTTCATTTTTTACAGTTTGGGACAGCCTCCCCAACTTGGAAGGAATTTTCATGGAATACCATGCCAAGGTTCTTTAAGACCTCAGTCATTCAGGCCAAGTACTCAGATAGGAGGAACCCTTCCTGCTGGAGACTAGGTGGTCCTCATTTAGCTACACATGGGCACATCTTTTGAGAATGCCCAAAACTACAACCCTTTTTAACAGATCTATTTAAAGCCCTATCTGAGATGTTCCCTGCTCTACCTCCTCCCGCTCCACTTCTATTCCTTTTGAACTCATACCCAAAAGGATGCAGGGATTCTAAAACTAGGAAGCTTCTAAACATATGTCTTTTAACAGCCAAAAAGGTTATCAAAAAAAATTGGCTTACCCCATCCCCCCTCTCCTTGCAGTCTTGGCACAATTTGATGATACAAGTTTATATAATGGAGCAGTTAACAGCAGTTCTTAATAAAACCCAAGAGCAGTTTGGTTTAATATGGAGGAGGTGGGTGATATACTGTATGTCTGTATGCCATTAGACCAGAATTTGTCCCCTGAGAATATGGGAGTATAAAAAGGTTTAGGAGGGTATCAAGCATAAGATTTGTGACAACAGGTACCTGAAGTGAATTAGACTCCATCTGCTACCCAATAATTTACAATGAATTGGATGAAGCTTTAGTTCCCCACACGGATTAATTTTGGGAAGACCTCTAGGCTTAGTTAAGTTAAATTAATTTAATTTCAATTAATTTTGTGTTGATGTATATAGATGGTTAGATTGATCCAGTTGACTAAAAATTTTGTTAGTATCATATGTTAATTGATCAATGTATTGTATTGATATGTCTGTATGTTCTGAAAATCTTGAAAATAAAAAGTGAAAAAAAAGAGTTTACATTAGAGGAAATAGTGGAAGTAACTAAAGCACAGAAGAATAATAAGGTTCCAGGGCAGATGAGATACAAGCAGAAATCTACCATATAGACCCTCCCTGGTGGGCAGAATTGCTTACCCCCCCCCCAGTTTAATTTTATGGCAAAAACTGAGAAAATTCCTGCTGCAAGGGCAACTGATGTAATGGTCCTGCTCCACAAAAATGGTTCTTGGTTGGAGCCTCAAAACTATCAGCCTAGTACCCTTCTTTGTGTCAGTCTGAAATTATTTTCCAGATTATTACTATCAAGACTATAATGGTGGCTAGAAGAGACAAATGTCCTATCTACTGTGCATCTGGATTTAGAAAAGGAAAATCGACTCTGGATCCAATTTTTGTATTGAATAATTTAATTTGTAATTATGTGAGGATTAAGAAAGAAATTACATGCTGCCTTTATAGACATAAGAGCTGTATTTGACAGGATAAACAGGGAATATTTATAGGAAAGAATAATGGAGAAAAAAATAAATCAGAAACTTCTAAGATTAATCAAATTATTATACAAAATTACTAAAGCCATAATTAGATGTGGAACAAATGGAGCTACCACAGAACCAATAGAAATAAACTATGGGGCTAGACGGGGGTGCATACTTGCCCCGACTTTTTTTAATATTTATATAGAGAAGTTAGTTGAAGATCTTCAGACAAAGGAAACCTTTCCTCCCTCAATAGAAAGGAACCCCATCAAAATTGTATTATATGGAGATGATGTGGTCCTATTATCACAGACTCCATTAGGGCTCAGAAGAGTATTAGAAACAGTAATGGATTCTTTGACAGAGTTAGACTTGGAGCAGAATACGCAAAAAATGAAAACTGTTACTTTTGAGAATGGTAATAGTAAGCCAAAAATTTGGAAGATTAATAATAAGATCATTCAGGAAGTAGATAGATTTTGCTATTTAGGGATATGGATGCACAAGAGGCAAACATGGCCTTTACATATTAAAACAGTAAAAGAGAAAGCAATGCAAACTTTACTAGCGATTAATCATTTTGCCCATACATATGCAAAAAAATCATATATAGCACAGAAAAGGAGTTACAAAGCAAAATTATCTAATCAGGTGCTCCACAGCTCTGCAGTTTGAGGAATTAGGTGCAACTTTAAAGAATTAGGAACATTACAGAATCAGTATTTAAAAATGTTACTGGGCATTTCCAGATCTACACTCAACATGGCTATTAGAGCAGAAACTGGAACATTGTCCATGAAAACAAGGATAATAAAGAGAACAGTTAACTTATGGTGTAGAATTTTACGCTCTAGTCTACACTCAGAAACCCTGATGACAAGCTGTTTAACAGAGGCAAATCATATTGGGAAGAAACAAATCTGGTTTATTTACTTAAATAAAACCTTATCTAGAATGGGACTGGATAGTGACCTTATTCTACATTTAGAAAATAACTGCCAAAAATTCAGGGATGCACCCTTACAAAGAATTACAGATTTAGCTATGCAGCAAGATTTAGCATCGATCCATGAATCATGGGAGTTAAATATATTAAAAAATATCAAAAAGACATTTGCCATGGAAAAATATTTGTTGTATTGCAAAATGCAGTACATAGGAAGGTTCTATGTCAACTGAAGATAGAAAATTTGGACAACTGTTTGAGGGGCCCAGGATGTACCAGGCTAGCTGCTTCTAGTCAGTTTAATAAGAATATTAGTCTGACTGTTATCCATGTGCTTTTACAGTGCCCCCAGTTAGAGAAAGACAGAGAAAAATGGATCCAACCATTTAGTAAGGAAATCAAAGGGAATTGTGTGAAAGAGAGGGCATTGTCTTTGTTATCAACTCAGCATGAACCATTACTGTTTGCACTTGGGACATTTGCACAAAAGATAATGCAGTTTGTGAAAAAGAAAGCTTAAAACTGAAAGAACATTTTTTGAAGGGAAAACATATGTGATCTAAGAAAATTGGGTAAAGTGGTAGATGTGTCTTTTAAAATGAAGTTCTGTGTAACAAAATGGAAATGGATCGGCCTGGTGGTGCTGAGGATTGAGGCACTGGATGCCACACCTCGCACCATGCTGGCAACCTGGGTTCAGGAACAGACTCGGGTCACCGGGGGTCGGTAGGGGCAGTGGAGGATTGAGCATCTGAAGGACTGCTCTCCTCTCCTGGGGTGGGTTCAGGGAGTCACTCGCTGCACTGGCAGCCCCCAGTGGAGACTAGGGGAAGCAGTGACCAGTGAGCCAGAATTTGGGGGTGGGAGAGGCAGACAACCTGTGTACATGCACGGGAGCATGTGCGCTACATCACTGCATGGTCTCTCCACAGGGGAACTACAGTACAAAACCCCTCCCTGCAGCAGCATGAAGCCACCAATGGATGACCCAATTCAGTGGGGCCAAACAAAGCCCAACAGCTGGGGTGAGGGCTCCAGGGTGATGCAGTCTCCTCTCCTGGTCCCCCTCCCAGGGAAGACCCCTCTGTAGGGGGCAAGCTACAGTCCTCCTTGCTTCAGCAGTTGCAGCGGAGGCTGGCTTCCTCTAGGATCAGTTGAGCATCTGCATACATGGCCAATAGGGGGTAAGTAATCCCCAGCTGCAGAGAGTGCATAAAGAAAGTAAAAAAAATAAAAAAAATGGAAATGAATTTTAAACATTTTATTACTGTGTTTTTATGCAACATTATTGTTATACATAATCTACAATAACATTGAACCTTGAACCTATCATGAAATGTTTTTTCTAAATATGTCCCCCATCACTGAAGTAGGAATACAGACATTATTTATAATAGGACTAAACTTTGATATATGTTTTTCATTTCCCAACAATCCTTGTGCTACTGTCCAAAGATGGCTAGTGACTTTTGTGGAAGACAAAATTGAATTATAATTCTTTTTCATATTTAAATTTACCACTAAAGACTGCACTAACTTAGGAAAAGGTGATTCCCCCCAATCCCCCCAACCCTTACTTGATTCAACAAAGCTCTTCCACAATCATAACCCTCCCTATTCCAGGGATCCCAACCTCCAACGGGTAGATCCTTCCCCCTCCCAATATGATGTGAAGATAGCTAGCTGGTCAGTGTTCATCAGGTCATTTGTGAGATTCCTCCCTCTCTACACCTGAGTCTCAGAAGTTATTCCTCAAAAAAGCCCCATCTAAGAGAAAGAGTGATAAACCAAGGAAAAAGTAAGGAATATTAGAGCATTGGAGTGTTGGGGGGAGGTGATGGAGGCTACTTTTTCTAGGCAGATTTCCAGCCTACCTAGTGTAAATACAAACTGGTATAATTTGGAGCAAAATAAAGAAGGCCATAACCCCCTATACCATATAACCTCCATTACCATTTTCTGCCTTACACTCTCCCCACCCCACCACCATCAAACACTCTCTTCTATCCAACTCCTGCACTACCCTAGGTAAATCTTATAACTATTCTATGTTTCCCTCTTTCCTTCTTCCTTCCCCACCCCCCACCCCCTGGTCTATATGAGCTTATTCAGAACTGATGTGTGATAGGGTTAAATTATATAACGGTTAAATGATAAAGCAAATAAAAGTTAGATTAAACAATCCCATTGTCTGCTGGGCCTTCCTTGTTTGATGGGTTCTGGTCTGATCGAGAGGAGGAAGGTGAATCATATTTTTTCCTTTTTTTCAAAGCCTCCTGAACTTCAAAGGGAGTGTAGAAAAACAACATTTTCCCATCAAGGTTTACCTGAAGTTTTGCAGGGTACAGAAGCACAAATCAGATGTCTTCTTTTAAGAGTGTCCCAAATTGTGTCAAAGGCTTTTCTTTTAGAGATTACCAAAGGGGGAAGATCAGGATAAGCGTGCAGTCTTATACCATTGTAATACAATCCCTTCTCCAACCTGCCCTTATTCAGAATCCATTCCCGATCTTGAAATCTTAGTGTTTTAATATACATAAATCTTGGTCTTGAATCTGGCAATCTTTGACCAAAGGCTGTATGGACCCTGTCTAACTCTATACATTGTTCTGGGTACTTTAAACCCAATATTGCTGTAAGCATTTCCTCACAAAACCTGAGAGGTCTGTTACTTCCATACCTTCTGGTAGGTTACCTGTTTTGATATTGTCCCTTCGAGATCTTGCCTTAAGGTCTGCAATTTTTAGTTTGAGGGATTCTAATTCTTTTGTAGTACTATTCACCTGTCCAGAGATATTTAATAATTGATCTTCAACAGAACTCAATCTGTGTTCAACTTCATCCATTCTTAATGAGAGGCCCTCCATTTTCCCTGCGACCTCATTAAGTTTCAGATCCATAGCACTTAAAGTAATATTAATGCTGCCAAAGCCCTGTTGTAACCCTTTCAGGATTTTCTTTGGGATTGCTCCAATTTCTCAACAGAAGCGTTTTCAGCCCTAGGGTCTTTTACATTATTGAGGTTAAGCTTATTTTCCACAAATATCTCATCCACTGTATGGGGGGGGGGCAATGTAGTAGGCAAAGGGTGTATTTTATTATGGTCCCCTAGACCCCCCTTATTTTTATCCCCAATCTTTTCTTGTTTTTCTAACTTTTCCATCTTTTCTTTTGCTGACCTTGTTTTCCCCATAGTTGACATTTTAGGGGCTTTGTAGGCCAAACTTCATTTAACTCAGACCGGGGATGCCACAGGCTTGAATACAGCCTGTTGTGAAAAAATGCCTAACAAAGCAGTCAGTACAGACACAGTCACTCTGCTTAATTCACAAAAAGTGACAGGTACCTGATTATATTCTTCCTTCTTTTCAGCTTGCGAACTATCAAAAGCATCCATGGTTTCTAAATCCAAAACAGAATTTGTTACCATACCTTTTGTTCCTTGGGTATTATAATTCATTACCTGAACCCCTTCTGCTTGAAAAAGTGTGTTCCAAGCACCTAAGGACTGGCATCTCACCAAGGCTGGCATCTTATTTCGGTGCATGGTTGGTTTAGCAGATACAGTCTTAAAAACTGTAATATTTCATTACTACACCGAAACTGCTTCGACATTCAATCAATCAATCAAAATCTTTATTTATCCAGGCGGGCACCATTGAGCAAGGCTCATTTGCAAGGTGGACCTGGTCATAAATACATCAAAGTACAGTACAGAAGCAGGTATACAAAATGCAATAATATACAAGGAAGAAAAAGTATATACAGTGTATACAGTACAGTACAAGGTTGAAATAAAAAAAAAACAGCATTATTTTGCAATTGAAGAAGTCAGCAGATGTACAATCAACCATAGGCACATAAGGGTTATAAGCAGAGATCTTTTGAGTGAGGCAGCCAGCAACTACACACATATAGGGGAAAGAGACTGTATATGGGATGGCAGATTAGAGAGGTAAAGAAGAGGAGGGATACATTACAGATGACTCGGGGGAAAAATTGGGCTAAAACCACAGAAAGTGACGATGGCTGTCGGGTACTTGTTTATTATAATAATGACAGAGGAGGGGTAGATAATTGGAACACTACTATGGATGGGGTGGGACTTTAGCCAGGCTGGAGTGGACAGGGAAGGGTGGGTGCAGCAGGAAGAGTTAATAGGGAAAAAGTGAGAGCCAGGGGTAGAAACATTGCGAGCGTCAGGATAGAAAGGGAGAGTTGCTGAATTAGTGGTATAGCAGTGAGGAAAACATTTGCAAGGTGCTTTCATGTAGTGATCGTAGAGTACCTTGAAGATATTCAGGCTAACAGGGCAGCTCAGCTTCAAGTTCCTTTGTAAACCATTCCACAATGTGGGTAAAGAGAGGCTTAGAGCAGCTTTGCCGAAACGAGTGTTGACCCTTGGAACTTGGAGGGCAATTAGGGAATAGCTCCTTAGAGCGTAGGTGCCTAACACACTCCGGGGAATACAATCTGAGACATATGTGGGGAGCTTGTTGGTCACTGCTCTGAAGGCCCATAGGGCAGTGTTTCTATTCCTTCTATAGTGAAGGGAAGTCCAGCCTAACAATGAGTACAGGGAGCAGTGGTGTGTGGAAAGTGGAAGTCCAGTAATGAACCTGATAGCTCTGTGGTAGAGGGTGTCCAACTTAGCCAGTGCAGAGGCAGTGCGATGGCTGTAGAGCAGGTCCGCGTAATCTATTAAAGATAGAAAGGTAGCTTGAACCAGTTGAATCTTGGCCTCCTTTGTGAGCAGGTGGTTAATTCTGTCAGAATAGTCCTAATCTTTACCTTAGTTTCTTCTGTAGTTCTTCAAGATGGTCGGCGAAGGAAAGTTTTTGATCGAACCAAACTCCTAGATATTTGAATTTAGCTACATACTCTGGTGTTTCTCCAAGAACAGTGGTAATTTGTGGGATAGCCCCCCCCCCCAGCAGGAGTTGCCGCATGCAAGGAGGGGGAGAAGAGCATGGCTTTTGTCTTTTTCACATTGAGCAAAAGCTTTTTGTTTATGAGCTGGTATTTTAGAAGGTTAAATTCAGCTTGGAGGTCTTCACAGGCTGCTTCCAGCATGGGACGACTCAAGTACAGTACAGTGTCATCCGCGAATAAGTGAATGTTGGCTTTTTTGATGGGGTCATTGATGTTGTTAATGTAGACTGCAAGAGGAGGGGACCATGGATAGAGCCTGGGGCATGCCCCCCAGCATAGGTTTTAATGGAGAAAGGTCACCTTCAGCTTTAACCTGCTGTTTCCATTCTCCGAGGTAGTCTGCAAACCAGCACATAGATTTATGGTCCAGGCCTAAGGTGCTTAGGGAGGAAAGAAGCAGGCTGTGATCGACTGTGTTGAATACCTTACTAAGATCCAAGAAAACGGCACAGACATGCTTCTTGTTGTCAAAGTCTAGGAGCCAATCATTGGTCACCTTAGCTAGGGCTGTTATGGTGCTGTGCTTTGCTCTGAATCCAGACTGAACTGGGTTTAATAGGCTTCTGGATTCTAAGTATACCCCTAGCTGGCCACACACTATTTTTTCTAGTAATTTAGATAGGATGGGGAGGAGGGAGATTGGTCTGTAATTGTTTAGATCGCAGGGGTCACCTGCTTTTAATAGAGGGATGACATGGGCTATTTTCCATTCAGGGGAGAGGTTACCCTGGGAGAGTGGCATGTTGAATAGGCGGGTGATTGGTACTGCAAGCACATGGTAGGCACATTTCAGATAGTATGGCTCTATGAAGTCAGAGCCTGCTCCCTTCCTGGTGTCCAGTTGCAGCAGTAGGTCTTCCACCTCTTTTAGAGAGACAGGCAGGAGGGAGAAGGCCTCCTCGGTGGGGGGGTACTCATGGGTTGGTAGGCCCTGAGCTGTGTGGAGGTCATTGGCAGGGGAAGTATCAAATGCTAGCCCTGACATTGCAAAATGGTTATTGAGGGCTTCCTATATCTCCGATCGGTTAGAGATAACGCTGCCACCAGACTTAATTTTTGCTGGAATGGAATTACCAGGTGTGTGTCCAGACATATCTTTTAATGTTTTCACATAGCTTTGAAGGATTTATTAAGGCAGAGGCTAGCTCCGAACAATAGTAGGTGGCCTTGGCTGCTCTGACCAACTTGGTGCACTTGTTACGTGCTCTCTTAAAAAGACACCAATCCGAGTCGTTCTTGCTTCTTCGGGCTTTTTTTCCTAAAGTATCCCTTTCTAATGGGGAAGCTTTGAGCTCGGGTGTGAACCAATGGCAGGTGCTGCTCCTGACCCGCACCTTAACCAAGGGCACATGCTTATTTAAAGCCTTAGTTAAAATATCGTAAAAAATAGTATATGCCCTGTTAACCATTTTGGCTAGGAAGAATTCCTGCCATTGTGGTGAATGTTTAAAGTCATGGACGTATGCAAACAAATCGAAGTTGCGTTTGCACCTCTTGATAGAGAATTTTGCCACAAACTGTGGGTTGTGCACGGATCTAATGGGGGTGATTATACAATGATCACTAATGTCTGAGAAAAATGTTCTGACATGAGAAAACCGATGTGGCTTGCTAATCAAAATTACATCTAAGAGGGAGCTGTTGTTAAGGTTCTTTTTATTTGGGCAAGTAGGCTCGACAATGAGTTGCACCAGCCCTAGGGTGTCACAAAAGGATTTCAAGGGAGCTGATGCACTTGATAGCCAATCATAGCTCAGGTCACCAAGAATAATGGTTTCCAAGGAACTGAACCCCAGTACGGAACTGAGGTGAGACAGGAGATGAGGCCCGGCAGAAGGGAGCCTGTAGCAGCCTATTATACAGAGTGCACTGGAAGGAGAAAATTCGATCTTTAGGGTCAAGCACTCAAATTATTTGGAGGAGGATGATGCGCCTATGCATGTGGCTGAGTATTTGTCACTCACATAAATTGCCACCCCACCTCCTCTTGATTGCCTATCTGCTTGGGAGAGCAAATCATTTGGGATATTGATTTCATTGTCTGGACTGGCTGACCTAAGCCAGGTCTCAGTGATCACTAGGATGTCAGGTGGGGTGTGGCTCACCCAAGCCTGGATAAGGGTGAACTTTTTCAGCAAACTACAGGCATTAAGATGCATAAAAGACATTCCTTTGATACCTGCCAGGTCTGATGGAGAAGCAAGGGTGTCTAATGGTCTTGGGTTGAGTTCGACATTGCCTGAGCACAATAGTAAAAGAAGCAGGATTCTTTTTAAGGCAGTGAACTGTAATTTGTAAACACCATTTTTTGGGCAACAGGAGAGGCGGTGTTGATGGGTAGGCCTGTACCCACTCCTGGTGTTATACTGGCCTAGTGTTGCAGCCACTAGTGTCCTGGCATGAATTTGCCATGAGTAGGAAGTCTCGAGTCTGGATGGGGGAGTAATCTGCAGAGAGGCAGCTCAGGAGATGTCCCACTCCCTGGCAGAGACAGCTGAGAATAGTCCAGAATGGCTACCTGAAAGGAGCTGTTGGACGTAGGACAGGGAGAAGCACAAGGGTCATTCCACTTTAGGGAGGGATGAGGGTTCTGAAGAATTGAGCTGAGCACTAGTAAAGCTAGCGACACACCAAGGAACCAGCTGTAACTTCCTATGGTAGATCTAAATGCCACAACAGCCAGCAGTAAAAGTCACTAGAAGCCTAGATCAATCAGCAAACAGGTGTCATAAGTTCAAAATCCTTTTGTTGGCTGAGAGGCAGTTTTGGTGCTAAACGTTCCTGTGAAGCAGCTCTTTGCAGCTGAGACAGTGAGGTGGTTCAAGGCTGCAATCTGGTGTGGCAAGATTGGTCTTTACCTTTCGTTTCCATTTCTGGCCCTGTTCCACCAATACAGAATGGGAGTGGGGACAGGCGTTCAAGTCTTGCAGCCTTAGTGAGTATGGTTCGACCTGAGAAACAGGCAGAAAAACCCCGGGGATGGTCCTCAGAAAGAGAGGTATCCCAGGTCCACTAGAGCAGAAGAGAAAGTAGAAAATATAACGTGTTTCCTCTTTAACAGAAAAGACAGCTGTTGTATCCCTCTAGTGGCTATGTAGTATAATTTGCAAATGAGAAAGAAGACAAAAAAAAACATTACACTGGAGGAGTGACTAGTACAATTTTCTTCCTGCTTTGTCCTCAAAACTGGGGTATTCAATATATTTCAATCTCCATCTGAGGCTGCTGCAAGGGAGCTCATGACGTGCACCAAACACCTAGCCAGCCATCTTGCAAAGCTCCCAGTGCTGCCTATTATATCATAAATCAAGCCCCTGGTGTATTTTCACTTGAAATGTTTTGCCTATGTTTATGTAAAAGGGAAAAATGGTCCATTCCATTACCTTTATAACTAGAACTCTAAAGAGTTCCATGGCCATAGGAACACTGACCTAAGGCATGAAAATCTGCAAAGGACAAAGCTTTTACTGTGGCCTCACCTACTACCTGGAATATGCCCTGGACAAGGTGAAGAGTGTTCCAACTGTCCACACCGTCAAATGTTTTATGTTCAGTGACTTACAATCTTCTTACACTTTTTCCTAATCCTCACTAATTAATCAGTTCTCTCACTACCCTGCCAAGTTCCATGATTGGTGTAGCCTTGCCCCACAACTCCACCTTCCCAGATCTAACCTGTTCTAGCTGCACAGGACCTATTTGGTAACATGTTCTATTTTCTTATGCAATCATATATAATCCTGTACAGTATTTCTTACTATATTATTTATTTTATTTGTTATTTCAAAACTTTCACCATGAAAGACATGCTGAGCTAGTAACACCTTATTTCCTGATGCATCCTGGAGGGATGGAGAGGAGAGTGTACAATGCAGGATGTGCAAGTGAAAATACAGTAAGTAAAGGTGCAGTAGAAATAAAAATACAAAAGCAGTAAAAATGCATACAAAAAATAAAATAAAAATATAGAACAGGGCACTTTAATAACTTTTTACACATATGACTGATGTGCACAAAAGTTTTCATGCGCTGTCAGGTACCATAGCTCTCTTGATGTGGCAAGTTTTGTTCCAGTCAGATGTGTGGTTGCAGAGCTGCTGAGTGTCAAAAAATGTGAAAATTGCCATTTAGGTGCTACTTCTTTGCTCAGCTGCATCTCGGAAAGGGCTTGGGGGTCTGGTCTAAAATTATTAGGGTATATGGGGTCTGGGCTGCAGATGTGCCTTTTGAAGGTTTGGTGAAATATATTAGTCCATTCCAAAGTTATTAAAGTTTAAAGTTTCCCATTATAGCCTACGGGAAAAATTAGATGCCTGGTACAAATGCAGTTTCTGCTTTCGGGAAAGCACTTTTTGCTTTCGCAAATGGAAAAATTAGTGCTGTGCTGCCGCCATCTTGTTTTCAGTTAACGATGGGGAAAAAAACACTGTTATTCAAAAAATACTGCCCCTTGGTAAACATTAGCAGTGGTGTTTACCTAATCAGGGCCAGAGGAATATGATTCTGGCATTATTTGTTTTAAATAGTGGCCAGAAATATGTTTTTTGCATTCAGCCGTTGGTTGCGCTGCAAATTTGCGACACTACTTTTGTGAGACTACCACAAATTGCAGCAGTTTTCACACAACTAATGGCACTGCTGCATAAAAAACTGCTGCATATTTGTAGCACTATTTCAATGTAAAATAACCATTGGCCCCTGACAAAAACAACATCCCTGGCCACTGTTTGGCGAAATAATGACAAAATCATGTTCCTCTGCCCCTGTTTATGTAAACACCTGTTGATGTTTACCTAATAAAAGGAGTCTTCCTCCTTTTACTGCCTCCAATGGGGCCGAGGCATGTTTTAATAATAAAAAATGTTTTAATCATAAGAAATGTTTTGCCAACATCGGGGTGCCCAATTCTTGTGCTGGCATTTACTCCCCCCCCCAGTAATGTGAGACACTGGGGAGCCCATCCCCAGCATCCCAAAATACTAATTTTTTTTACTGTTTATTTCCAACACTGGGATGCTCCCCCAGCCCACTGTAATTATTGTTTGCTGACATCAGGGTGCCCAATCCCCGTGTTGGCATTTACTCCCCCCCAGTAGTGTGGGACACCAGGGAGCACACCCCCAGTGTCCTGAAATACTTAATTTTTTACTGTTTTTTCTGACACCGGGATGCCCACCCCTGGTGTTGGATGCCGCTTCAAGCCCATTCTAACCCTTATGTTTGTCAAAATTGGGGTGCCCAATCCCCATGTTGGCATTATGAAGACCCCCCAGCACTGTGGGAAACTGGGGAGCCCACTGCCAGTGTCCTGAAATAAAGATTGTGACCCTGTTAAAAAAAGAAAACTGTCCCCATGGTCTTTTTTATATCCTGTAAAAAAGAAAATGGTCCCTCATCATCTCGCCATCCCCCTTCCCCCATCCTGAGCCTCCCACTGAGCAACCCACCACCCCACATCCCCCCTTGCCATGTACTTGGCTTTACTTACCACCGGAGATCATCTTCTGTCATCTTCTGTGGACTGGGACACATCTGCACTCTTCAAAGCTGAACCACAAACTGAAGAATCAAGCTAAGTGTTGTATAATGGCTGTCAATGGCATTTTGAACTTATGTTGCTGTCTTGGCCATTTTTTGGTATTTGGTCACCAAATTTCAACATGGGCTTCTTGGGACCCCACACATGAACACTGTCACTGTAATTTCATTAATGACCCATAAGGTGACTTCGCAGTCACTGTGCTCATGTTGAAAATTTGGTACAAATATACAAAAAAAGTCCGAGCTACAAACGGTTGCAGAAATTTTTCTATGCACGCTTGTAACTTCAGCCATTTTTAATATTTTCACTCTACATTTTCAACATTGCCATTTTTTCATACCACTTTATGCACAGTACAGCTGTCATTTCTCACATCCTTCCCAAAACCTATTTCCACACTTGTGGCGTGGAATGGCATTTTGCCATGGATTACAAAATTTTCACCTATGGGGTTTATGAGGTGGGATGATAAGAAGACTATGTTGAAAATTTGGGGTTATAATATGGAAAAATGACAAAGTTATGGCCATTCATTGCAATTTCGGAATAGCCACTCATAATTACAGAAATTTTCAATATTTTGACCCCAGATTTAAAACATAGCCTTCTTATTACCCCACCTCATGTATGACACAGCTGCAATTTTTCAAATCTTGCCCAAAATGTGTTTTCGCAGCTGTGGCACAGAATGGCATCACAGTTGCGCAGAATTATGTGTTGGCGGGGATTTGAAAATTTTCTGTACTAGGTACATGTCCTGGGGCAATCAGATGGCTGTGGTGATAATTTGCTCATGCATCTACAGAGGGATGGGTGCACAGGGTCCATAGGACCCTGCGCTCCCACAATAAAATAAGGAAAATCACAGGGCATGGGAGGGCCCTGTGCGCCAACAGGGAGATGAAGGTTAATTACAATGTCTCTACAATTATAAATAGATGGGAGCCTCCAGGCCCTGTGCTGTGATAAATAACTACAGCTATGGTGATACTTTCACAAAAAGTAAGGAAATTAATTGCAAAAAACCCCATTAATGCATCAGTTAGGGTTCATATTACAGTGAAAAAATATGGAAATGTGGTGTTAGGGTTCCCAGCCCTAACACCCCATCCCATCCCAACCAACCAACCCTACCACCCCAACCACCACACACCAACAGGCATTGGGGTGTGTCTTGGGGTCATTGACCCTAACGCTCACTCCATTCTCCCCTATGCTGTACCATCTCAGCTACCTTACGCATGGAATAGGGTGGGGTCCAGCAAGACCAACACACAATGCCTGTTGTGTGTGGAGAGTGGAGTAGCAGTGGAGGCTATGGTGGTAGGGGTTGGTTGGGAGGTGGGATGGGGAGTTAGGGTTGGTACCTCTAACACCATATTTCCATACTTTTGTCACTGTAATATGAACCCTAAGTTTTTTTGCAATGAATTTAGAATATGGTTAAGTGTTGTTGTGTATGGATTTCCATACACTCAGGGTCCTTGTTGTGCATGATCAAAATGTGTTGTGACAATTCAAAGGTCATATAAAGTTGTTGTGCACAGATCAAAGGTCATAACAAGTTGCTATACATAGTTAAAAGGTCATGAAAAGTTTCTGTATATGGTTATCTCCTGCTATGCCACTCTGTGGACATACTGGGCCCAATTCACAAAGCCCTTAGAATGACGCAAGGTGCCTGCGTCAAACATGAATGATGCAATTGGCATCTTATGCCAAAAAATGCCCCAAGAGCTATTCAGAAAGGCAGCCTGTGTCAAATGCAGGCTGCATGTGCCAAAAGGGGCTTGCACCAGCCTTGCCCCCAAAAATGGGCTGCGGATTGGTGCTAGGGGACTTACAGGCTGCCATATCCCCATTCCTGTTTTCACAAAACCCTCCCAGAGGGCTACATAGAAACATAGAAACATAGAATTTGATGGCAGATAAGGACTACTTGGCCCACCTAGTCTGCCCATTTTCCTACCTAACAAATAAGCTGCAGATCCTAGTTAACCAATAGCTTACTTCCTCTTACCCCCCACTAGGACTGCCTTATGCCTGTCCCATGCATTCTTGAATTCTCCCACTGTTCTTGACTCCACGACCTCCTCAGGGAGGCTGTTCCATGCATCCACAATCCTCTCTGTGAAGAAATACTTCCTCACATTACCTCTGAGCCGTCCCCCCCTCTATCTTCAAATTGTGACCCCTTGTTCTTGCATCTCTTTTTCTGGAAGATGCTACCCTCTTGGACTTTGTTGATTCCTTGAGGTACTTGAAAGTTTCTATCATGTCCCCTCTCCTTCTTTCCTCAAGGATATACATATTAAGCTCCTTTAGTCTTTCTTGTATGTCTTCTGGTGCAGACCCTGCACCATTTGAGTGCCCTCCTCTGGACAGCCTCCACTCTGTCTATGTCTTTGCAGAGACAGGGTCTCAGAAATGCACACAGTACTCCAGATGGGGTCTCATCAACTGTCTGTACAGAGGGATAACAACTTCCTGTTTTCTACTATTGATGCCTCTTCCTGTGCATCCCAGTATCCCCCCAGCCTTCCTTATTGCCTTCTCACATTGCTTGCCCACTTTTAGGTCTTCTGATATAATTACCCCCGGGTCCCTTTCTATTTTTACTGCTGTCAGTATCTCACCCCCCATCATGTAAGCTTCCCCTGGGTTTTTGTTTCCCATGTGCATTACCTTGCACTTCTTTGCATTGAATCTGAGCTGCCATACAGTCCAGAGCCAGTCTACGTGTACTTAGAATGGCCTCCGGAAGGGTGTTGACAAATGCGGCAAAGTGCTGCCCTCCCCCGGCAGCTTTGATCCCTGTATAAATTAGAACACACATACCTGGTGGTTTTGGGGTCCCCAGATCATCCCTGATCCCTGATATGTATATGTCGATTAAAACCTGGTGGTCTAGCGGTTTCTCCCTCCCAACCTGATCCCCCTTTCTGTAGACATATATAGCCCTGGTGATCTAGTGGCCACCCACCCCAGCAGGCAGTTTCCTACCACCCCACCCCAACCCGACACAGGGGCATGATTTTCAAAGGCTGGAAAGGGATGGCAAGGGACTTGCATCTAAAGAATTTGACACAAGAGGTGACTTGCATCACAACTCCATCAAACACAATTTTCTAAGGCAGCCTTTGTCCACCTTCAGATGCAGCCTGCAAGAGCCCCTTGCGCGCAGGTTGCCAGCAACAGATGTGTGCCAGGTGTGAGGCTTGCACCATAGCCCAGGGCTGCAATATCCCCTTTTTGGGGATTTTCAAAGCCCCATCATGGATACAGCAAGGGGCACCACTTAATCCAGCCAGGAAGTGATCTAAGTGATTGCACCCATGGGATGTGGTTGTGCAGGGGACAGTAGGGGCACACAAGACCATATGGGATGAGGCAGTGGGGGTGTAGAGGCACAGATGTGTAAGAGATTTAGCTATGTGGCAGGGAGAAGTGTGCAATTGTACTGTGCCCTCGTAAATTGTAATGTACACTATTGCCCGTACTGTATGGTAACTCTCCCAAGAGTGTAGTTCCCCCATCACACTTTGCACAATAGTCCTCAGCCCCATAGTGCTCCCCCATCACCACTCCCTGATCTCTTCCATGTCCAAAGTAAAAAGTGCCCCATGCTTTAGCACCCCCAGTCCCCGATCACACCGGAAAACATTGGAAAACTACAACCTGATGGTCTTGTGGACCCCTCATCCCCATCAGTCATTGTCAAACCACTCCGCTCCTCCCCCCATTTCCTGCACCAATCCTGCAACCAGCACTGTCCTCCGCACATCACCACGGCCATTCTCCAACAATTGGCCACTGATCTTTCATTCAGGGAGGTCTGGAAAAGGAGGGTGATAGGCTCTGAAAAAAATATCAGCGCATACATGGATCATTCGTGAATGAATTCCATCTGGTCCCAGTGCTTTATTTGTATTTAGTCTTTTTTTAGATGGGATATGACATCACTAATTTCCAAAATGTATTCCTTGTCACATGATTGTATAAGGGGAGGAAGGTCATAATCAGATTTTGTAGTAAAAACTGAACAAAAATAATTATTCAGGTTTTCTACCATCTATTTCTCATTCCTTATAATATTGTCACTATCATACTGAAGGGGGCCAGTCTGAATGTTGTCACCTCTTTTATAGTTTATATAACTATAAAAGGATTTATAGCGGTCTGTCATATCCTTAGCTAGTCTGTCTTCGTAACACTGTTTGCTAGATCTAATAATTTTATTTCAATTTTTGATCTTGAGCTTGTATCTTGCCCATGCCATAGACATATTTGTCTCTTTGGCTTTATTGTAAGCTCACTTTTTCCTGTTAATTGCCTTTTTTAACCTTTTTGTCTAACCACTTTGGAATCCTTCCCATTCAATTGTATTTTGTGTGTTCTGACACATATTTGTTAACTAGTTTATTCAACTTATCTATGAAAATCTCCCACATACCATTATGATCTAAATTCCTGAAATCAGATATTTAATTCCAGGTACCAAGCTCTTTCCTTATTTTATTGAAGTTGGCTCTGTTAAAACATTTAATTTTAGTTCCGCCTGTTATCCTAGTACTACCTTCTTGGATACCAAATCTAATAATGCTGTGGTCACTATTTTCAATGGGGGGGATAGTTTTACAGTCAGTTAAAAGGTCTCCCATGTTACTCAGGACAATATCCAAGATGTTGTCACCCATGGTGGAAGTAGTAACATATTGCTCTAATGTCATTTCGCCCACTACATTTAAAAGTCGATTTTCTGCCAGGGTTTTGCCTTCAAGTTGGTTTCAATCTATGCTAAGCATATTGAAGTCCCCCATAAGAATTATTCTAATATCTAAGTTTATCTGATTCAAACAGTTGTATAACTCTGTATAGGTCTCAGTTTCCTGTGTCAGCAGTCTATAGAATACTCCTATATGTATTTTCCTACCCCTTTTTGGATATACTGTGACCCACATTTGCTCTAGGGCAGTGTGATTTCCATATCCATAACCTCTCTCTGAGATATATAGGGCAACTCCTCCTTCTACTTTGTTAATCCTCTTTTTACTGTACAGGTTAAACTCTGCAATATTTCTCCCCCACATGTCATCAGGGAGCCATCACGTCTCTGTAATAGTGCATATTTATATTCCTTCAGTAATGAGTATACAGTATGTTCTAATTCCTCCATTTTTTAACCATACTTCTGGCATTTAGTAGTAACACCTTCCATTTCATACCTGTTGTTTCTCTAGCCTGTTATTTTTTGTTTGTATGCTGTCTTCTATACAGGAGGCAGATTCCCCTTCCCTTTCTCCCTTGTCTTTTAGTTTAAACAGTCATTGATACTGATATTGCATGTTCAAAGTTCAGTACTCTACAAGACTCTTAAAGACTCTATAAAATGGCTTTATAAAAGGTGCTTCAGTGTCTTTTTCCTTGTCTTTTTCAATGTTTGTCCCGTCTGATTTCCCAGCTTCTCCCATTCGCTTCAACCATGGAACAGCTCTCCTGTTGGGGGTGACAGAGAAACACTCTCTGAGATAAAGCAGCTCTGAGATGTAAAAGTGTAATAACTGATTTAAGAATTTATTTTAATCAAATCTTGTAGTCTGTGGAGAAGTCAGGTATGTTTTTAGCAAAGATGGCATGCCTGTAATAATAAGAAAATGAGTCCAAACATTTTTGATGCAGAGTTCTGGGTCCTAGGTCCACAGCAGCTTGTCTCCTCAACATCTGACTTCTCCATCTCTCTTCAAGTGACTCATTCGAGCCACAGCCATCCCTATAGTGAACCACAATGTATGGTGATTGCTCTTCCCCAAGTGTTTCTCACCTTAACGTCTGCCACACTGTCCCTGTTAGTGAGTACCAGGTCCAATATTATCCCATCACAAGTGGGTTCACTGACTAGTTGCCGGTGGAACACCCCCTGCAGGGAGTCCAGGATGTCCCTGCTCCTAACCAAAGTCACAGCTGGGAGGTTCCAATCTACATCCAGCAGATTGGAGTCCCCACCAGCGGAACCTCCCTCTTTTCTGTCATCTTGACAATGGCATCCACCAGTACCTTATCTAACTCCCCCCATCATGCTGGAGGTCTGTAGCTCACGCCAGTGTGAACAGAGGCTCCATTCCCCATCTCTAGGATGACTCACAGGACCTCTGTCCCCCCTTGTATTCCCTGTATCTCTGTTGTTTTTATGCCTTCCCTCACATAAAGCACCACACCCCCTCTTTTCTTTCCCACCCCATCCTTGCTGAATGGAGTGTAGTCTGGTATGGCCTTGCCCCAGTCATGGTTTTCAGTGCACCATGACTCAGTAATGGCCATAATATCTAGGTTGGCTTCTGCCATTATGGCTCTAAATCTGGAATCTTATTTGCTAGACTTCTAGCATTCACACATGACCTTTGTTCTAGGAAAACATAAACTGAAGTTACAAACTCAAATGGGCAGACTAGGTGGGCCATAGGCCCTTATCTGCCGACACTGTTTATGTATCTATGTATCTATGTACCTTCGAGGTTTTGTCACCACTCTACTTGGTACCCACATCCTTGCTTTTTGCCCTCTGTCCTCCTCCCCCTTTTTTAATAGTTCCATTCCCATCCCCCTTCATTTCTACTGCCCTGCTTCTTTTATTAATTTCCATGCTGAAGGATTCCATTCCCCAATGGTTTTCCCTAATTTCTACTTCAGCCTGTGGGGGGGGGGGGCAGTTATTGCCTCTCCAATGTCTTTCACCCCTCCCCTCCCGGCTAGTTTAATGTTCATTAAAGTAACATCTCAGCTGTCCATTGAGGACTGTGGTTACCCATCCAGAGGCATGTGGGTCATCACCCCTGTAAAGGCCCTTATCTGTCCAGGTGGATTCCCAGTCCCAATGTGGCCAAACCCCTCCTCTCTGCACCATTCCGTCAACCATGAGTTGAAGGTCTTGATGGGTGCAGAGATCCCTCTCTTCCTCCCTGTCTTAGAAGGCAGCACCTCAGTGAAAGCCACTGAACATGCTACCTAAGACCTCTCTCTAGCACCTTAAACTCCACCTGCACTATTACAGCCCCCAGAAGACTTTGTTTTATATGCCCAATGCAGCACAAAGATTCTCAGCCTCTTTCTGTCAGGCCCAAATGCAGGTAAACTCCGGCCCAGTAGAGAGGGCAATGTGAAAATTGTGGTTGACATGTGAACATTTTTCTATTATACTGGGTGACTTTGATGGTTATGATAAGATCTGGCGGAAGGGTGGGAGGGCCGAGATAGCTTGGGTGGAAATAATAAACATATCTATTGTCCTGTATAACAAAATTCCAATCACAAGACCAGCTTTGTGAGTACAAGCCAACTGTTATTTAGTTAGGTGAGTGCCTGTGCCAGTTTTGCATGCCTGTACCCAGTGGTAGGAGAGCTTTCCAATCCCATTTCAGAAAATATTTAAAGAACTGTTCTAACCATTTCTGTTAAAGGAGATAGTGGAAATTATTTTTACATAGTCACTGTAACTGACCTTCCATCTTCGTTTTCCTGCCAGTTATGTATTCTGATATGTTTTGATGATTTTTTTATAAATGATCTAGTTTTGGGGTTCTTTCAGATCTACAGAGTTCCACTCTCCTCACCAGCTACTGCTCTTTCTTTTCATATTTCTCAGACATTCTATGACATCAATTATGCCATTCCATGCTATTCATCTGAATGGCCTGGAATGGTGTTATTTATGTCATAGAATGTTCAAGGTAGTATGAAAAAAGAGAGCAGCAACTTCTGAGGAGAAAGGGGTTCAGGGTAGTTTAAAGGCAACAAAATTAGATTATTAATTTAGCAAAAAAAGGTCGCAAACACATCACAATACTAGGTAGACAATAAAAGAACAATTGGAGGGCATCTAGAGGTGTCAAGCTGTTTCCTATCACCTTTAAGTCTGGCAAGTGCCAGTGTCAGTTGTGCATGTCAATGCCCTGAGTAAGTGGCAATTTCCAAGTTCATTGCAGAAAGTGTTTAAACATCTTTAGTAGCTTTTCTCTTCTGTTAAGAGTGTGCTAGTATTGGTTTTATACACCCTTGCACACTCACCTCTGAGGCTGGGAGATCAGAGGGCTGTGGGTTCTATCCCCACACCAGGCACTTGGGTTAATATTCCAGTGTTGACACTGCAGTGCAGCATGAGGGGGGTGCTGCACTCCTGAGGTGCCGTCTTTCAGATGAGACATTAAAACCAAGGTCCCATCTGCCTGTTCTTTTGGTAGTTCTGGTGGATGTTAAAGATCCCATGGCACTTCTTCAAAAGAGTAGGGGAAGTTTCCCTGGTGTCTTGGCCAAATTTCCCCATTCAAAAAAAAATACCATCAACAGCTTAATCTGGTTCAAGGTCAGTTGGCATTCATCTGTATCTCCCTCCCCTGGGTTGTGCCTGAAAATAGGCATAATTTATCTAGTGCACTTACTCAGTCAACAAAAACTAAATAAATAAATAAATACTAATGGTACTTTCCAATCCCATTACAAAAATGTTTAAACAATGTTAGAAGCCAGTTTTGTGGGGGAGGGGAACAGTGCCAGTTTTGTCATTAGTTATGAATAATCATGTTATCATTATTATCATTAAGATGTTTTTGATATTCATTGTCCTGATAGATTTCATAATCATTATGAAATAGATGTAGACCCCCATATTTAAAAGTCTCCTGCAAAATTGCGCAAGTGCCTGCGCCACGCATCTGAGATACACCAGCCCAAAAAAATGGCATATTCAGAAAATGCTCAGGAAGATGTGCTCGTGCATGTCTGGCTGAATATCCTGAACATGCATGATCATGCATCTGAAGACGTGCTGTGCATCTCAGTCAGAGGGGACTGTGCACCACAAGCAGTTACATAGGAAAATCCGCTGGGACAGGTGAGATGGGCATGGCACAGCTTTGCAATATTCAGCCAGGATATGCAAATGGACTCATTGCACATTCCGAGCCCAAACCTCACATGCCGGAGCTTATTACTGGAATGTATTTAGGCCATCTCCATACCCTGGGCATGCTCAGTTTCAGCTTTGCAGGGCTGCCCCACCACCCCACAAAGGTGAACAGGAGATACTGCAGCCTAGTAGGCAGGTGTGCTGGGATGGTAGTGTGTGGGTGAGTGGACTGCATTGACCTGGGTACAGTGCTACACCCCATAGCCATGTACAGGGTTAGACAGGGGTACAGGGGACCCACCTGGACAGTGGCCACAGGGGCCACCTGGACATGCAACAGTGGTGGGTACAAGGTGATACAGGCTGATCAGGGTGCCACATGCATGAGATATACCAGCTCCATATGCTGCATACAATCACCTGCAGTGCCCCACACACCCCAGTATGGGAGATATCTGGTGGGCACTGCAAGGGATGGCAGTGTGCAGACATTAACCAGGTACCCAGTGGGTGGGTCCCACCTGTGTTCACCCATGGTGTACCACCGTGTGTGTGTGTGTGTGCCACTGGTCAGTCCCTGGCCCATGCCATGTGGACACTAGTACCACCAGGCAACCTGGGCACCATTGCCACAGACATCACCCTAGGTGCATGCCACCACTAGGTGGCACTCTGCAGGCCACATGGGTGCCATGGCCCCTAGTACATGTGCTGCAGTGTGGCTGTCCACCCCACTGGTGTGCCCAGGGGGCACATGACAGCACTGGCATGTGGCTGCTGGGTGTCTATGTCCAGTGTGTGGTGTGGGGTGTTGCTCCCTGGACAGTGCCAGTGGCAAAATGGCACCTGAGGCTCAGCGTTCATCCATCCTGGCATGACTGCTGTGTATGGGTGCCTGCAGCATGTTCTTGTGCACCTCCAAGGGCTGTCTCCAGATGGCCTGCCTGTGGGTGATGGGCTGATTTAGGCCACCCTTTTGTATGCCTAACTTTGGGCAGCTCATTTTGGAGATGTGCAGCAGATGCACAGCACATTTTAGCTGAATACATGGATGCACAGCATATTTATGGGAACGCCCCCCCTTATTTGCACCGCATACCTTATTTCCATGTGATTGGCACATCCAGAGATGAATGCCGCATCTCTGTCTTTTGAATAATGTGCTTTGGCACACTTTTTGAGATGGGCAGCGCATCTCTACTTTGCACTGCACATCTCCTTTGAAACTGTTGGCCATATGTCCCTGCTTTGTACAGAACAAACTTTTATACATACAAAGAGAAAATTGGTAATTTGCTGTTTCCCTTAGTTCCAGCAGTTATACATGCAGTATCTAATTTTTTACAAAAGGCTAGGTTTCAAATATTGAGTATATAATTATGTATGAAGTTTGTTATGTAATTTATTCTTTTTCATTTTATAAATCTTTTTAATCTGACAATTATATACACGTTAATAAACTTGAACCTATATATAAATAACTCTCCATGTAACAATCATGTTCCATCTCTGCTGCTGTAACTGTCACTCATGCCCTCTTGCATAATATAGTAATTAACCTAAATGAAGTCATCCTGGTGCACAAAAACATTTCAAAATAATACTAATAATAAAGTCTGGCATGCGCAAGTCTTCAAAACCTGAAAGGCATATTTCTCCATCATTGCCATCCCATGGTACTAGTGGCAACTGCAGCAGAAAATCACCTGGGTCCACCAATGTCTAGAAGCAATCTGGATACAAGATGATGGCCTTCCACATAAATGATTGGCTGTAGGAAGAACAAACGTCCATCTGCAGTATGCAAACATAGAAATGGCAATACCACGGAATGACATGTGTCACTACCAGTGCTATGCACAGTGACAGAGAGGAAGTAGGAGATTAGGCAGGTAAATGCTGGCTTAATGTATGGGGCAGACAGCATACACTACAAGGTAATCTTTACTGGGGAAGCCTATGTGTTATGGAGAGGCAGCACCTGAGTCCTAACCACTTGAACTTTACAGGACATCAGTTAAGACAACTCCCTACAAGTCTCCAAAAGTGCAACATTCCACCATCTCTTCAGACCATCTGACTGTTAACTAGGGTTGTGTGATTCGTATTTCCCAAGCTAATTCCACCCCAGAAATCACCACTGATGCACAACCTTCTGCCTCTCAATCTTTATTTTAGATAAGGTGCTCACATAGTGTAAACAGTGCTTCATCAATTGTGCAAAAATGATGGAAAGCAGCTAAATAACAAGTAAAAAAGGGGACCAGGTCAAAATACAAGCAAAATCGCAACCGCAAGAAGTATGCATGAACATCAAAGCTCATAATAACAGTGAGTACAAAAGACATCAACTACCCAAAACCACGAACTGCTGCAATGAGGGCAATGAAATGGGAGGGAGTGGGGGGGGGCAGATTAATTACAGTAACACCAGGGTGGATGCAAGTTGAAGAGCAGGAGAAAGTCAGGAGTGTGCAAATTAAATACTCTCACTCCGGTGGGGGTACAAGTTGGGGATCAGGAGAAAGCCGGGGTAGGCAGATCAAATATTGTCACTCGGGGGTGGGGGGACAGAACTCAGGGAGGGTAACAAAGTTGGAGGAGGGGGAGAAGTCACGGAACAATACATAAGGAAAAAAAACACAATATCAAAACCTCCAAGTCAAAGGTACATGAAATCCCACATTGTTGGAAACAGCCAAGATTCGAACCCACAGATCCACGGTCAAAAAAGGAGTGAAAACATTCCCTGCCTAACCTCCACCTTGCTCTACCTACTATGCCACAGTGACAACATAGCTTCTAACCCACCCAAAGAAACATACAATTCTATGTAATCAGGTGAAGCTTCCTAGATGTATTTGTGCTTGCATAACCATGCGCTATTAAAACCATGTAGCTAACATTACCCTTGCTATTTTTCATTCGCTGTCATTGATTCACTCAAATTCATTCGATCTTTTCACTGGTTACCATAAAAACATCAGGAGCTCCCATCATGAAATGCCAACTGGCATCTGACCTAATGTTTCACTCAAATGCTTTGTCAGAAGTAACACCCCTTGTCCAGACCCAGCCCAGATTATGCAAACGTCATTCAGCTGGCCTGATATTTTAAGAGAGGGGGCATCTACAAATGCTGCTATGTTTCAAAATCTCAAGATAAAAGGAGTTAAAATCAGGAATTTCATACACATTCTAAACTTCTTCGCAAAAGTACAATTAAGCAATAAACTACAAGCGGGTGTGGGTTATAGGAGGATTTACCATGGCTGGTGTGGTTTAGCCACAAGGCTGCAGGCTGAGTGGTCAAATCTTGGCCAGCCATGGTAAATCTCCCCATAACCCACACCCTTGAGTGGTTTATTGCGATTATACCATGGCCCCTTTTTTGGTACAAAAAAGAAACAAAATAAAAACACCTTTTTTTTGTAGTTTTAGTTATTTAAATTAATTGTATTGCTCTGCAGGAAAACAATTAGTTCCTTGTTGCTAGGGAGATCCATAAACTATGGAGCAGTGTCAATTTCTCGCACATTGTGTGCATGCATGGCAGCATGCAGTCACCGCACCGTAAAAACACTCATTTCCCAGCCCCGTTCTGCTCTTGGGCCAGAGAGATGTTTTTTTCTGTGGTCTGTTTTCGGCTCTTTGGAGATGGCACAAGGTCAGATTTTGTAGAGCAGCAACAGCCATATATTTCTGTTGAGGCTGCCACCAGAAATAGCACTGAGGAGTCGGCAGCATGGAGGAGTCAGGTAACATTGAGGTGCAAATTATCAGGACAAGCAGTCCTTAAAAAAAAGGGTTGTTTGTATGCACAGTAGCCATCGGGGGAGTCTTTTAGTGTGTTGATTCAGTACTGCATTTTTTTTAACTTCCGCTTTACCATTGCCGTTTAGTGGTAGCCAATATGGCGGATTTCAGAGCTGATTTTCGGGGGTCGGATGAATTCAGATACTGTGGCTGACTGGCACCTTTGCCGTAGGTATATTATAGGATTTATCATGGCAAAAATGTGCCAGCCAGCCTATCACAGTACAGGATTTGGGGGTTCTTTTTTTGTCCATGGTATAATTGCTAAATTACAATAGGGGCATCTTCCTCAAGTCCCAATCTACTCCTCACATTAAACAGCAATCTCTGATGTTTCAATTATTTTTAATTGTCTACAAATGAGCACTTAAAACATTAATTTTCTGCTTTGTTGCTGCTTCTGTGTATACTGTAAAGTAAAATAAAACAAATGGCACACTGTATCTCAATGAATTTATTTCAACTGTGAAACAAGGAACACGCCCATGTATCGCCTTACATGCAAGGCTTCATTTGGGGCAGTGTTAGCTGGTGAGCCAAGTGTTTTTATCTAGATATTCATGAATATTCATGACTGTAATTATTACTGATCATAAAATGGAATGAATTCCTCTGTTTTATGGGAACTATCCTTAAAATGTTTAAAATCATATTACTTTTTTTTAAATGTATGTTTATTATGCCCAGTTAAAACTTTATTGATATTTCCAAAAGAGAACAAAACACTAAAAGAAATGACATTGAAATACAGTTTGTACAATAACAGCATACACAGCAGATCTGTTGTAGAGCAATAATGACTAGAAACCTATTACTTCTGACTACATGCTGCCCTGCAGGTTACCAGGTTGACTTGGTACAGTAGTAGCCACAGACATTGCCAGCTATTTCCAGATATTTCGTGAAATTTCTAAAGAGTTTCTCTCTGCTGCCCCTACTGTAGAAATGGAGAAAGCATTAGCTATATCTGGAAATATCACAGAAATTTCGGGAAATAGCTGGCAGTGTCTGTGGCTGCTACTGTATTTCTAAAGCCCTGTTCAAATATAGTTAGAATTTCAACAGTACACATGCAATGGTGATATCTCAGTGGTGCCCCTGTTCTAACTAGTAATTAACTAACCTTCATTACTATGATATGACCAGGGGGTGTGTTACCATCCCTGGGAATCCCCGTCCGGGCTAGGACACAGATGCATTTTGTGAACACTATATCATCGGGGCTTGGATCCTTGCTACCAGTAATGTTAACCACTGCTAATAATTACTATACCCCTGGCAACCAGTTGGAGTGAAGCAGTAATAAAATGAAAAAGAACATTAAACACCAAAACTATTTACAGTATTGCAACCATGTGGTATCCTACCAGGGGACCAACAGTACAACTGCAGTATCATGGAGAGTTAGGATCTCGGGGGGGGGGCGTCTGAGCAGTTGCACATAGTAGAGTGTCCCCCACCCTTCAGGTGGAGCAGTCATGCTGGTCATGGCAGTATTCTGACACCAAAATAGGTTTGCAGCAACTATTATAAGTATTGAGTGACCCTTGAGCTTGGCTGGACATTTTCTTATATGAGGCCACATGGCTTAAAGCAAACAAAAATGTTGTGAAGGTAGGACATTGAACTGTTCTCCATTTATACACTAGGAGTCTCTTGGCTATTGCTCCTGTTACAGTGACCCATTGTGCCCCCGGTTCGAATTGGGGATGGCTCTGTGCTGCACAGCCAAGGAGCAATAGAGGGGCATCTGGGATCACTTGAGGGTGCAATGAAAGATATAAGTAGTGCACATCTTCCCAGAAAGGTGTGATCAGTGAGCATGCCCATAAGATATGTTGTAGATGTGCGCCCGTTTGACCGCACCTCTAGCATTTGTCATGGGTCAGTAGTCCCAGCCTTCAAAGTTTGGCTGGAGTATAGTACCAATGGAGTAGTGTTTTATTCATGATTAACCTTGTCTGTCCATCCCAACAGGATCTATGTATCCTAGTCCAGCCCTTAGACCATTGGTCCTCCAAAATATGGATATCCAGCTCCTTCTCCCACTGAACCTTAGAAGATAAGGTGGGGTCAGGCACTCCCCCTTGTGGATTTTATCCATGCTGAGATCACTGAGGTTCCTGCCTTGGGATCCAAGGGCTGGGGTGCACTAGGTAGGTGCTGAATGGCATCCCTAATCTGAAGATACCTCCAGAAATGTCTTTGAGGTATCTGATATCTTTCTCACAGTGCCTCAAAGTAATCTAGAGAAGTGGTATTTGGAAGCAGCAAGTCCTGCACTAGCCTGATGCAGTTTTTTTCCCAGACCCTCCAGTGAATTGGGGACTTACTTCTAGTTAACATAGCGTTGTTCCATAAGGAAGTAAGAGCCCAGGGCATTGATGGAATTTTCTAAGATTTTAGGACTTGTTTCCAGTATTGCATTGATATACTTACAGTGGGTGGTAAAGACCAAGAGGGTCTTTGTGTGGTGTGGAGTAGTGCTGCCAGAGGTCAGGGTCTGAGAATAGTGGCTTCTGTCTGACTCCATAGTGGGGAGAGACTTGTATGGAATGAAACCATTTGAGTGTTTGTGCAGTCACAAAGGCCATGTGGTACCCCTGAAACCAGGGCAGTCCCCAACCCGCCGGACCAATGTTGAAGCAGCTTCGCTCTGCTGAAACATGGAGGGGAGCCTTCCCAGAGGAAGTGACCTATCAATGTATCCACCTTCTGAAACCAGTTAGTGGGGATTTTTGATGGGAAGACGTGCTAACAGATATAGCAGTTTTGGGGGCCAACATTAATTTTATCGAGTCTCTCTTACCCGCTAAAGAAAGATGGAGGGCCTTTCATCTTTCCAAATCAGACTTGATGGACTCTAACATATTGGAAAAGTTCACATCTATGAGCTTCAAGAGGTTTCTGTGCAATGTTAACCCCAAATTTTTGTATCCCATTTGGTGCCCATTTAAGACCCAATGATGTGAATCCTTGTTTAGGGCAGGACTGATTCAGGGGTAATACCTCTGTTTTAGATTGATTGACCCAAAGGCCAGAAGCCTGAGAGAAGTCAGACAGAAGGTTCAACACAGCTTGAATAGCCTGTGGAGTGTAGGCAGTAGTCACTAGCAGGTCATCTGAATAAAAAAGGTTTTAAGGTTGAGACTGTCTATCTGAATCCCTGGGATTAGGTGCTCCTCTCTTATGGCTATTGCTAACAGCTGGATTGCCAGGATGAATAAGAGATGGGAGAGTAGACAACCCTGTCTGGTGCCTTTGTGTAGGCCAAAGGCCTTGGACTTGAGGCAACTGGTAAGGACCAAGGCCATGGGGGAGGCATAAAGGAGTGCATCCCATGCCTGAAAACTTGGGCAGAAACCCATCTTCTCAAGGGTGGACATCAGATAAGGCCACTCGACCGAGTAAAAGGCCCTCTCAAAGTCCACTGCAAGAGCTGCCATTGGATCTGTATGAGTCTGGACCCATTGTAATATGGATAACAGGGATCTGTGATGGTCTGAACCTAGGCTCCCTTTCATGAAGCCAGTTTGACACGGGCTTATGAGTCCAGGCAGGAGACCCTCTTAGCGACTCACCAGGACCTTGGTTAGGATTTTGGCATCAGCATTAATTAACAAAATGGGTCAGTAGTTACCTGGGACAGTGAGGTCCTTACCTTTCTTGGGAATTACTGTTATTATGGCCTCTCTCAGAGTTGGCAGTAAAATGCTCTTAGCTAGGGATTCCTGGAAAACCGTTAGTAGATAGCCAGATATTTCCCCTTCTAGGTCTTGATAAAAATCTGGAGGGAATTCATCTTCCCTTGGGGCCTCGTGAGGACTGAAGGATCTTATTGCTTCCCTGATTTCCCCCTCATTAATTGGTTCTTCTAAGATGTTGGTCTGATGAGAAGTTATCTAGGGGATGGGCAGGGAGTCCAGAAACTCCATTGTGGTTTTAGGACTTGGGGGGAGGGGGAAGACATATAATGTTTCATAGAACCAAGTCATAATACTATTTATACCTGTCTGTGATCTGTTTAAGATTCCATCCATGTCCTTCAGTGTGAGAATGTGTTGTTCTACCTGTCTGGCTTTTAACCTGTATGTCAGCAATCTGCTGGACTTTTCCCCTCCCAGTATGAGTGACTTAACCTTTTTAGGCCAACTCCGCCATCCTAGTGAGGTGGTCGTTGAGTTGTACCCAGATGCTGTTTAACTGGGCAAGGAGGTCCTGTGGAGATTCTTGAGGTGCACAGGCTTTGTACTGAGACTTCAGCTCTATTAATCTTTCTTCTAGGGTGGTCTGCTCCCATTCTCTCTGCTTCCTTCTATTAGAGGTGAAGGCAATAATTCTGCCTCTTAGGGTGGCTTTGTAGGCCTCTCAGAGGGAAGACTCTATTACGTCTCCTGTGTCATTGTTTTGCCAGTATTCCCGGGTCTCTTCTTTTAGTCAGGAGAGGAACTCCTTATCCCCAGGGAGTAATGGATCCAAGCACCAGGAGGAGCTCTGGGGTACTATAAGCCATTCCTTATGCATATCTCTAGCAGGGCATGATCCGATATTGCTATCGGATGAATGTGTGTTGCCGCTACCTTTTCATATTGAGAGCGGGTAATGAGCCACATGTCTAAGCAGCTCGAGGACCCATGTATGGGTGAATAATAAGTGTAATCCTTCATCCCAGGGTTTTGGGTCCTCCATGCATCCAGCAGGAGATGTTCCTTTGTTAGCCTATACACTGCCTTAACTGCATAGCGATGTGGTTCTAGGGAACCTGTACGTCTGTCTATGTCAGAATAAAAAGTAAGATTAAAGCCACCCCCTATCAGCATAGGCAACTGATCGGGGTTAAAGTCTGTTAACTGTTGATTTAATCTGTGAAAAAAGTCACCCAGATTAGGAGCATAAATGTTTACTTGTATTTGGGCACCCTCCAGGTTGCTACCTTGGCCATAAGCCATCTCCCTCCTTTGTCCCCCTTATACCTGGATATCATCCAGTTTAAATCTTTAAGAAAAAGAATAGAAACTCCACGCTTATGGGTGGGAGCTGTACTGTGGAGTTCCTTTCCTATCCATCCTTGCTTAAGCTTGCCTGCCTCTCCTGGAGATAGCTTTGTTTCCTGTAGGAATACGACCCGAGGTTTCAATTTTTTTAAGTGTTGGAGTACTTTTTTCCTCTTAATGCATGAATTTAAACCTTGGACATTGCATGATAAAAGGCTGACTTCCATGAGATACATTTGGTGAATAATGTATGCGGGATGGATGGTAAAGGCTCATTCCAGAGCTCAGCTGTATGAGGACCGACCTAGTTCCCAGAGCCTTCCTCACCATCTGTGGTTCCTGCTGAGGATCCTCTTGAAACCCATGGTTGCACACAAAGAATAGATAGATAGATAGATAGATAGATAGATAGATAGATATTTTATATAGATATTTTTATTTATAAAGAGCCCAATTCCTGAGACTCTGGGTTCTATACAGTAAAATCACAATACAATATTATTTAAAATCACCAAACATACATAATAAAATCAATGTAAGTACAGAATTTCATTCTATCTATCAGCAAACTCACGTTATAAAAGCCAGTCTGAATAAATACATTTTCAATCCCATTTTAAAGGCTTCCACGATGGGGCCCCTTACATAATCGGGCAAGGAGTTACACAGGGTTGGTGCAGCCACTGCAAACATGCTATCTCCTGAGTGCCACAACCTAACCCTGGGAATTCCCAGGAAGCCCCCTTTGGCAGAACGGAGCATTTGAGCCAGACGGTAAGGGTCAAGAAGATCTTGCAGATAGGCGGGACCTCCATCATGCAGGGTCTTATTGGTAAGGAGCCCTATCTTGAAGACAATCCTCCACCTGACCGGCAACCAGTGCAGTCCATACCTATTACTACAAAAATACAAGTTATAACACTAGTTTTAAACAAACAACTTTCCCTCATCTGGGTATGTCAAACAAGTCTGATATGTATTTGATACCCCAGTACCCTGTCCCCCGTTCCCACCTATATTGAAACTAGCACCTGCCCAGTGCATCAGCTAAACCATGGCCAGGGTGCCTGCAGTTGTTGCTAGGGGGATGCTCATACACCTGTATGAGATGTGTTGGTCACACCAGATCTAACATAGCCCATCTACTTTCAGAGCAGGCCATCACCTGTTCCGTGTATATAGGAGGGTGTGGACACAGTTATGCAAAATACAGTTGAGTACCTAGTGGACAGGTACCAGTACCATTGAGAAATATGAGATAACTTTTGATATAGAAGTTGCTCCTCTGGATGGTGGAGGAAATGGCTGCCCAGAACTGAGCATTTATCACCGCCTATATTTCCAAGGGGAGATGATAGGCACCAAACAACATCTCTAAATATTCCCCATTAATCCACCACTTATGCAGCCCACTTGACCTGTCCATTAAAGAAAATAGGGTCAGAGAGCATGCCAACCATATGCTCCTAGCCCTCCCTTAAATTAGGAGCAGATAATCTATTTGTGAGGGGCCCCTAATGGTTAGGTGTGAGATACACTCCCATATACAGGAAACCTAAGGGTTGCTTACTGATAACACAATGGCCCTGAAGAACACATTTGTGCTCTATTCCACTATATCTTCACCCTGGGAAAAAGAAAAAAAACATAAAACAAATGGGCACAAACAGGCACTACCATTGCACCAGTGCTTCAAATGAACTAGGGTAGAGGTGCCACAAAACACCGTGGCTTAGACCCCTTAAATTAAAGTATAAAACCTGGCAGCTACTGCTTATTCAATTTTTAGCATGCTGCCCCTTTAGGAGAGATACCTGAGGATATGGCTGAAAGGTCCTACTCAAGGCTCCCCTACACACTTTCTATTAGCTCTGGAAACTACTCAGATATTAGTTCCAGGCCACACTTAGGGGGAGCAGGTGAACTTAGCTCCAACACAGTTTCATGTATAATTGTCAGTTTTCCGTTACCCTCCCTGTTTCATCAGAAGTCTTAAAGCGAATGCTTTAAACAATGAGTCACTCACTCAGGGAGAAAACAGAAAAAGGAAGTTCCCCAGCATAAAGAGCCACACCAGGTCAGTGCAGAATGGCTTCATCCAGCCTTCTCCTGAAGACCCAAACCAGCAGCTACAGTACCTTGGGGCTCAGATGGAGTCCCATCATCGGAGAAGGTCCCTCTGGATCTGGATACTGGATACTGGAGGTCCAACTTCCCCTTGTTCCTGTGCAGTGCCCTGTGATGCAGGTAAGGGCAGAAGGGGAACCTCATCATCGAGTGCTTGGAGGGCTGCAAATCTGTTGCTGGAGAGGTACAGAGTCAGCAACTCCTTTGAGGTTGTGAAAATTCTTACTGTGGCTCCAGCTCCTGGATCTGAGTCATGGGGCTTTGTCGGGGTGTGTACTTTCCTCCAGTTTCTTTCACCTGGAGAGGTGCCGACCTTTCAGTGCTGGGAGCCAGGGTTCCAGCTTTGTCACAAGGGCTGAAATGGACTGAGGGGTTGGCCCCCTAGAAACTGGATTACTGGCAGTCTCCAGGGCGGTGTCCATGGCTGGGGAGGGGTTACTTCTGCCCCTGGGAGTTGCCGGTTATCTCTGCTTGAACCATTAGGATTGAGGTGCTTTGTAGGCAATGAAGCATTCAGCCTTCTTGGGTGAATCAAAGGATTTAAAGGTCCCTCCAATATTAATAGATAATGTTGTGGGGTAACAGAGGCTATACCCTGACCCCAGCTCTGCATAGGCTCTGTGGGCATTAGTGAAGGCCTTGTGGTGAGTGGAACACTCCTGTGAATAATCCACATAAATTTGAATGTGGTGCCCATGCCAGTCTATTATTTTATTTTCCCTAGCCATTGAGATGATATCCTCCCAATAATATAGAAATCTTGCTAGGATGGGATGCGGGCATGCTCCAGGTTATGGTTTAGGTGCTAGGGAACAATGGGCCCTGTCTATTTCTATCAGGCCATTCCATTCTAGCGACAGCAGTTGGGGGAGTGTAGACTGTAAAAAGGCTATAGCATTAGGCCCTTCACAGTCTTTGGGAAAGGTCACGAACCTTAAATTGTTCCATTGGCTATGGTTTTCTAGATTTTGAACCCGCTGCCACAAAGTGTTGATCATGTAGTGTTGGTCTCTCAGACAGGCCACTAACTTGTGGGTTCAGTCCTGGGTGTCCATAATTTGCTGCTCAGTAACATTGGTTCTGTGAGAAAGTGAAATAATGTCAGCTTTAGTAGTTTGTGATGCCAGTTCAAGTTTCTCCATTTTGTCAATTAGCTGAACAAACATGCTTTTTATTGCCGGCATGCTGGAGCCTTCTCCTGGGGCAGCCAAGGATGCCATGTCGGGGATGCAGGATGGCTGGAGGCCTTATCCTCAGGACTGGAACAGTAGTCAACCATTTTACAGTACGGAAAGGATCTCCTTCTCCATATTCGGTCAGCAGCTTCAGCAGGTACTCCTGTATCTTCTGGTCCATTCAAGTTGTGGTTGTAGTAGGCGATGGTCAGGATATTTTAAAGGATATTACTGAAAGTAGATAGAGATAGGAAATCAAGCAGCCATCACTGTTGAAGGGAAGTCACACCCCTGTATGTTTATTATGTCAAGAAAACATACACAATATGCATTTGCATGGGTCTAAAGTGTGGGAATCATAAGGCAGAAATTATATATAGGATCTAATCTCTTATCTCACTCTGTTACATACAGAGGGGTTGCCCCCACAATTTAAACAATGTACACAGACATCGATGACCAAACATTTCCTGAAATAGTCATCTGCACCATGACCATGGACTTGAGTCTGATAAGCTGCAGTACCGTGAAGTCCCTGAGTGAAACACTCTTGAAGGGGTTGTCCGGGTCTTTCAATAGTCTAATGTTGTTGATGATATTGCCTGTTAAGTAAGTGAAACGTTCTCCTCTGAATTCCTCCTACTCAAGCCCAAATACATGAATAAACTTTATGCAGTAATAAACAGTGAACTGCCATCCTGTGAAAAATAAATTTAGCAAGCCTGATTGAGTATCCTCAGTTGAAATTATATTGTACAAATGGGCCTTGTGAAAGTATATTAACTTCATACATAAGAAAGCAACTTTAAGAATTCAGCAATTTCTGAAGTGAAACAAACTCAGTAGTTTAAGCTATAAACACCAGAGAAACTGCACACTAAGCATAGGGTAGCTTACCAGGAGGTAGGCTGTGATGACATGGACTCTGTTCTAGGTTTGGTTGTGAGTGTGCATATAGATGAAATAGGAGCAACTATGTGGTCATGACCATCTTAGAACTGCCAGTTACCACCACAGGTGATAAAATAATCTGCAGTGATAAGAAACATATACCCATACATAACGCAATAGCCAATCCCAGCATCAGCAGGTAAGAGCTATGTATAATATCTATTACTCACCGCTAACTGGTCCCTTCTCCATGCATTGCTAGTAAAGAATCACAGTTTCAACAGTTTTAGATCATGGGAAAATACATAGGCATCAGTGTGCTATAGAGAGTACATTAATGTCAGTTAAAATCATTCCCACGTGCCTTCAGAGTCATTACTTGTTTCTCTGTTAGCAAAGTCCACTTTTATTTTCAGGAGTTTTTTCCTTGCCCCTGCAGGATCATTGAAAAGATAGACCTTACCAGCATAGGACTGTCTAAGTTTGGCAGGAAAAAGTAGGGCATGGGTGATCCCCGGTTGTTTGAGCTCTAAGCACACTGCATAGAATGATTTTCCCCTTTGTCTGGTTGCAAACGAGAGGTCTGGAAAATTAAAGATACATGTCCCATTTGTGAGCTGCAGTTATCCCCACTCCTTTGAAGCCTGAAGCATCTGTTCCTTCACCATCAGACCTGATATAACATTGAGTATGATTAGAGGCATCCCCTCCTGAGCATCTCCTACCAAAAAGACAGCATATTCATAGCCTGGCAGTCTTTCTCCACCAGGTGCTATGTTGAGCAGCACAATCCTGCACTAACCACCAGTGGAGGATCCAGACACACCAACAGCCTTTGAGTGCAACTACCACTCACTGTATCTGATGCAACACACCAGTGCACCACCAAGGGCAGTGTGCATAGTTGGAACTGATGCTGCTCCATATGTCGGTGGAGCAATGGAATACTCCAGCAACAGCCTGCAAAAGCAACTTATGCATTTCTTTGATCACATTGGTGTAAATCCTTGGCACAACAGTTCTGGAAGACGTGGCATGCAAAGGTATGTTATACCAGTGGTAGAGATACTGCAGCAGCCACCAGAATCCAGTATCTTTCACCACTGAAAGTGGCTGAAGGTCTAGTATCATCCTTTCACTGATTAATAGGGTTACTGTTGAGCCATGAGATGTAGGTCAGTATACTTTGTTCGGGCATGGAAAACTTGTATGATCAGAGTGGTGCTGGAGTTGGTGGATGTGACTTTTTGGGCTGCCTGCCCATGGGGGAGGATGTGGGCCAGCTAACAGAGTCACCACGAGGAGGCAGAGGTACAACTGGCAAGCTCACTATGTGCCAACAGACATTCACTGGTGTGTGGGGCAAAGGTGTCTGATTCACTGCCACAACATGGTGGGTCAGCCAATGGACTGGACCACCAGAACCTAGGGAGGGGATGACAGGTATAGCACTAGGAGGAACCACTGTTCTATATGACCACTGTAAGCTGTTGTACCACAAACTAACAGTTACCTCTAATTGGGAATTGTTGCTGCTTGTCAGCACAAAGCACACTGAGGGAAATTCATCTCTCATCATGCAATTGTGCAAATACCCCAAAGTCACTTCTGCACTACCAATGTATATAAAACCTATTATATTATACCAAAGTAAATTGTATCTTTTAATTGTAGCTTTTAATTTGAAAAAGGAATGTCTCTTTTGATAAAAAAAGGAGCATTTCTTGGATTACAAATGATTTTCAATTTTTTAAATCGGAGTTATGGTTGCAGAGTTATAAGAATTAATATTGTGAAAAACTGCTTATTTTTGAATCACTGGCATATTAAAATGCATCGGGAAAACACACACAGACACGTGTAAAACTGATGTCAAATATTGCTTTACTCATAATGTGCTCATAACATTTTAATGAAAATTCACATTTTTTTTAAACTCAGAACATTTATGTATTTTTGTATTGTGAATTCACTGGTAATGTAAATTTTTTGTGAGGGTCAGAGTTCATTTTAATGCTTAAAATTAAGGATTAAATTGTTAATTTGGTGACAAAACCAGTTTCATTAATGTTTTATATAGATTTTTTTTATTTTTTAGAAGTATGAATTCATCAAAGTACCAGCAGCAATTCAGTGCATTTTATGTAATTTATATTATTTAACTTCACCAGCCATGTTTTTAATTTTTGGTGGCCATTTTTAAATCCAGTATGACTGCCATATTTGATAACCAATCAATATATTATAAATATGCCAAGTTATATATCATTCAGAAGCTAAAATGAGCTCTATTTAATTAAATAATTGAATTGCTACAACTAAGATCATTGGATTGGTGGTGGCCATATTTAATTCCTAGATGGCTGTCATACTTGCCAACAAATTAATGTTTAAATAAATCAAGTGATTTATCATTTCAAAGCTAGAGTCAAGCTCTATTTAATTAAATTGTTCAATTGTTGGAAAATATCATTTTTAAATGTGTGCCTGACATTTTTAAATCCGAGATGGCTGCCATACAGGAAGGTAAAATAACTTTATATAAATATAACAAGTGACACATTGTATGAAAGCTTGTGTAAAGCTCTGTTTAGCTAAGTAACTGGAATGTTTATAATACATTTAATCTTCATGGTGGTCTTTTTTTATTTAATATGACTGATAATTGCAAAAATATTAAGTTGTGGTATTATAAGTACACCTTAGCTAAAATAAATATTTTTGTGGCTTCATAAGTATATCTTAGCTAAAATGTTTTCTTCAGTTTATAGGATTTTAATGACTATTTGGGGGTGGAGCTAGCAACCCAGCAGCAAGTCGCATTTTCTGGAACTCTTCAAGAAGAGGTCTGTCAACAGATTTTAAAGTGATTTAGTGGTCTTTCCTACACTCCCAACATCGTACATTAGAGGACAGTGATAGTGCTTTGTGATTGCTAGAACATTTTCACCATGGGATTTCCTGGAAGTGCCTCAAAAAACTGATCCTTGACTAGTGGTGCCCTTGAAGCATCCAGAACCACAGAAGCCACCAAGTTCAAGGGAAGACCGCCCTGCCTCACTGGGTACAATGCATGGTGTCAGCCTTCACCCAATCTATACAATGTATAAATTAAAAGTTGGACACATACTCTGAGCACCTGGTAGTGGAAGAACACAAAGTGGGAGGACTGGCAGGGAAAGTCGAAGGTTCAGCAAAAAAACAGCAAGGCAGGCTTTGGTGGTATTGGCAATGTCACATAGAAACATAGACTTTGACAGCAGATAAGGACCGCTTGGCTCACCTAGTCTGCCCATTTCCCTACCTACAGGATAAGACGCAGATCCTAGTCAACCAACAGCCTATTTCTTCCTACCCCCCACAAGAATTGCCTTAAGTCTGTCCCATGTATTCTTGAATTCTCCCACAGTTTTAGACCCCACAACCTCCTCAGAAAGGCTGTTCCATGCATCCACTACCTCTCTGTGAAAAATAGTTCCCCACATTGCCCTGAACCACCCCCATCTTTAAATTGTGTCCCCTTGTTCTTGCATGTCTCTTTTTCTGAAAGATGCTACCCTCTTGGACTTTGTTGATTCCACTGAGGTACTTAAATGTTTCTATCATGTCCCCCCTCTCCCTCCTTTCCTCAAGGATATACATATTAAGCTCTTTTAGTCTCTCCTTGTATGGCTTCTCTTGTAGACCTTGTACCATTCTAGTTGCCCTCCTCTGGACTCCCTCTATCCTGTCTATGTCCTTGCAGAGATGGGGTCTCCAGAACTGGACGTAGTACTCCAGATGGGGTCTCACCCACTGTCTGTACAGAGGGATAACAACTTCCTGTTTTCTGCTGGTGATGCATCTCCCTGTGCATCCCAATATACCCCCAGCTCTCCCTACTGCCTTCTCACATTGCTTGCTAACCTTAAGGTCATCTGATATGATTACTCCCAGGTCCCTTTCCTTTTTTGGTTTTCTTACTACCTCCCCCCCATTGTGTAATCTTCCCCAGGGTTTCTGTTTCCCAGGTGCATTATTTTGCACTTCTTTGCATTGAATCCTAGCTGCCATACTTCCAACCATTCCTCCAACCTTGCCAAGTCCCTTCTCATCCTTTCCACACATCCTTGTGTAACAACCCTGTTGCAGATTTTTGTGTCATCTGCAAAGAGGCATACTTTTCCTTCCAGTCCCTCTGCAATGTCACTTACAAAAACATTAAAAAGGACTGGACACAGTACTGAACCCTGCAGTACCCCACTAGTAACCCCTCTTTCTTCAGAGTGGACTCCATTTACAATTACCTTCTGTGTCCTGTTGTCCAGCCAATGTTTTACCCAGGCTACCACCCTGAGACCCACTCCCAGGCTGGTTAATTTGACTATTAATCTTTTGTGTGGGACCATGTCAAATGCCTTGCTAAAGTCTAGTTAGGCCATGTCCACAGCCCCTCCTTGGTCTACCACTTTGGTCACCCAGTCAAAGAAATCAATTAGATTAGTCTGACATGACCTTCCCACTGTGAACCCATGCTGCCTTGGGTCCAGTGCCCCACTGGCCTCTAGGTACTCAACAATTCTTTCCTTCAGAAGTGATTCCATCACTTTCCCTACCACAGAGGTCAAACTGACAGGTCTGTAGTTTCTTGCATCTGTCTTGGTCCCACTTTTGTGAAGGGGAATCACATTCACCTTCCTCCAGTCCTCAGATACCACACCATCCTCCCATGATTTGTTAAAAAGGGTAGTCAGTGGTTTCACTAGTTCTCCCCTTAATTCTTTTAGAATTCTGGGGTGAATTCCATCAGGCCCCATTGCTTTGTCCACCTTCAGTTTTAGGAGTTCTTTCAGAAACCTTTCTTCTGTGAAAGGACTGGGATCGACCCCCCCCCATCCAGAGTGCTTCTGTTAATTGGATTAGGCACCTCCCCGTCCTCCTGTTTTGTGAATACTGAGCAGAAATATTTGTTCAGTATCCCCCTCTGCCCACACACCGTTCATTCTATTCAGCCTTACTATCCCTTCCTTTGTCTTTCTACACTCCGTGATGTACCTATAAAAGGTTTTATCCCCCTTCTTACCCGAGTTGGCTATCCTTTCCTCAGTTTGGGCCTTTGCTATTCTGATTTCCCTCCCTGCTTCCTTCTGCCTTAACTGGTACAGCTGTCTGTCCTGCTCCTTCTATGTCTCCTTATACTTCCTGAATGCTATCTTTTTCTCCCTGACTTCCCCCCCACCTCTTTTGAGAATCATAGTGGCTTTTTCTTTCATTTTGATTTATTTGCTCACACAAAGGCTTGTTGCCTCTGTGATGGCAGTTTTGATGATTCCCCATTGTTGCTCCACCCCTCCTTCTTGCCTGTTTGCTAGTGCTTTTCTGAGGCATATTAAAATACACATATGCCTGTCAGTGACAGAACAGGGCCTGCTAAAAATTAGGCTGCAGAAGCTTGAAAACATGGCATGCTTGTCCATTATACAGGTGTTGGGGGTACCCCATGGGGCAGAAGGAGATGATGTAGCAGTATTCATGAAGAAGCAGTTGCCAGAGATATTGGGATTTGAATATGCTTTACTAATTAAGGCAAAAAGGTTTAATCCCCACAGAGCCTGAATGATGAATGATGCATAAAGGCTGCAGGACTATACTTTTAATAATATCCTTGATGATGGATTGGTACAAATTGTTGAGAGCTGCAAAACACCAGGCTTCTTTACTATCAATGAATCCAGAATTTTAGTCTTTCTGGATTATTCATATGTGACAAGGATGCACCACAAGTCATTGAAGGGGTCGCTTCTAAGCTAAGAGAGGTAGGCGTTCGGTATCAATTAACCTTTCCTGTGAGACTGCAACAATTCTCTTTACTTTTGATAAAAAATATATGCTCATACACTGACACAAATGCAGGGGGAGTTTTTACTCACAAACTGGAGCAGCATTATATGAGAGTTGAGGCAACAGAGTGGAGTTTCAAGATGAGGAACATTAAAATATACCCTGTGTGGTGCTAGATTTTTTCAGGGCCCTGTCCTGAACTAGAACCATAATCCTACTTCTCTAAAATGTAATTTTCTGTCCTTTTGAAGGATGAAAGGGAATGTGTGTAGTGTATTTTCTCTGGGGACCTGTTCTAAACCGGAACCATGAGTCCACTTCTCCTTATTTTAATTTCTGCCCTCTTGATGGATGGGCTGGCATGTATATAGTTGGTTTTCTTCAGGGATCTATCCTGAATGGGAAACATGATTCTGCTTCTTGTTAATTCTATTTTCTGTCCTCTTGATGGACGAACAGAAATCTGGTTTTGTTTGTTTTTCTTCAGGGATCTGTCTGGAAATGGAACCATGATCCCACATTTCCAAAATGTTATTTTTATCCGTCTTGATGGATGGATGTGTATACTGTATGTATATTGTTTTTTTTTTTTTAATCAGGAACCTCTCCTGAACTGGAACCCTGAGCCCACTTTACTGAAATCTTCTATTCAGCCCTATTGATAGATGGACAGGCATTTTTTTTTTAATTTTTACAGTTTTTGGCAAGGAAAGACACACTAAGCCAAAGCTTATTTCCAGGTGTGCAATGGGAGCCCAGGGAAGTTAAGTGACTTGATCATGATTGCACAGTATGCACATGGTGGGTGGCTGTGGGATTCAAACCTAGTTATCCAGGTCTGCAGCTTTGGCATGTGTGTAGTTTTTTGGGGGAACCTGTCCTAAGCCAGAGCCATAATCTTGCTCCTCCTATATTTTGTTTTCTGTCCTCTTAATAGTTGGATGGATTTTTTGTTTGTTTGTTTGTTTTTTTCTTCTGGAACCTATCCTGAACTGGAACCATGAAACCACTTCTCCAAAATGTCTTCAGTCCTCTTGATGGCTGGGCAGGCATGTGAGTAGTTTGTTTTCTGCAGTGACCTGTCCTGAAGTGAAACCCTAATCTCACTTCTCTGATATTTCATTTTCTTGTCCTCTTGATGAATAAACAGCATTTGGGGGTTGTTTTGCCTTTTTTCAGTTGTTGTTGTTTTCCTAGACCTCTCCAGAACTAGAACTATGATCCCACTTCTCTGAAATGTTATTTATGTCCTTGTGATGGATGAATAGAAATCTGAGTTCATTTATTTTTTCTTCAGGGACCTGTCCTGAACGGAAACCATGATCCCACTTCTATGAAATGTGATTTTCAGTCCTGATGGATGGATGGACAAGTATATGTGTAGTCAGTTTTCTTCAGGGACCTGTCCTGAACTGGAACCATGATTCCACTTCTCTGTAATTTTATTTTCCATCATCTTGGTGGATGAACAGAAAATAACAAACAAAATTCTTCTGGGACCTATCCCTTACTGGAAGCACGGTTGCGTTTCTCCACAATTTAATTGCAGTAAGTTTTCAACACTAAATTATGTTCTATCCTTCCAGCCATGCCTCCAATATGAAATCTTGATAAATGCTGTCCAGTAAACCTGAATCAGGCAAAGTGTATAGTCTTCCTCCACTGATAGGCAATGGAGCTTTTAAGGGACCTGTAAAGATAAATACACATTTTACTTCTGCTATATCTGGAACTGTTGGACACATGTACTGACCATCAAGCAATGTTGGATGAATGAAATCAATAGTGGTGTGATTGTTATTTGAGGAAAGGTATCCTGGATATCATCCATTTTCATATGCAATTGCAATCCAGTCATTCACAGTGATGTTGCTTTCATTTGGTATTGGAGTTGATGCCTCTCCATAGTAGTCAATATCTAATAGATCACTGTCTTCATTGTCTATTTTATCTGAATAAAACTTATCTATGGTGTGCTGCATTTTTGGTGATGCTGTTGTCTTCCTTTTCTTTTGTTGACCTCGATTGTCATTAGTACCAGCAGTGCTTTTACACTGCTTCTTCTTCAACTCTTTTAGCATTTTTGGTTCTCCCCCTCCTCTTCCTCTCTTGTTCAGCATTTAGATTTTCTTCTGGCTTGCCTCTGGAATTGTTTGTGAGTTCTCCTGAGTTACTTTCCTCTTCTGTGGGTACTGTTGAAGAAACACTGTTTCTGAAAAAAGTTTTGAGCTGCAATCTACCTCTGTAGATCCTCATTTTAATAGCAATATAGAGCTGTGGAAATGCAAAGTAGCATGCCTCCTATATTGTTGACATGCATTTGTTGATCCAAAGTCCCATTCACATGCCAGACCAGTAAACAGTGTTGCAGCAACTACTTGTAGTACATCTTCTCCCTAATCATGGCTGAACATTCTGGTTATGAAGACTTTCAGATGTCTCTCACAGAATAATTTCTTTCCTCTGCTGTTCATCTTTCAAAAAAAATGTGATGTCCTCCAGCATGGATGTTGCTGTCTTGTACACTGCCGGACTTTGATTCCCAGTATACTTAAGGAATACTGATGTGTCCTCACTTGAAAGAATGATGAGTGGATCTTCTAGCCAGGACTGGCTCTGTGCATGTATTTTTTATGCAGTGTTGTGATTTCTGGTATTTGCAAGTGCCATTAATCATTGCCTCTCGGTATTTATTTATATACAACTTGGTGACCAGGATAGGTGCACTGAGCTGGGGCTCATTTCCAGGTGTGACCCATGGGAGGGGATACAACAGGGAGTGAAACAGCAGTAGCAAACTGACAACAATAGGTGCATGAACATGAACAACAAAAATCATAGTACAAGTAATGGATTTCAGAGAAAGACAAAAACAATGCAAAAAGTGCACATGTGTGTTGATTATGGGGAAGCCAGGTTAAGAGTTAAAGGACTGTGCCACCACAAATAGGCAAGACATTTGTATAGAACAAGTCAGGCAAAAAAATCAAATTACAAAATGTATTGTGTTGTAAGCTTTACAATTGAGGAGGCAGAAAAAGAGTAAAGCAGACAAAACCAGCAGTGGAGAGAATGATCAGACATGGATTGTTGTAATGTGGAGAGAAAAGAAATAAGTCTGTCTGCAGGTGCATTCTTTAGTGAGGTGAATAAGTAAGAGTGATTTAAGAGAGAGAAGCAAAGATGAGAGATGTATAGGGAAAGGGAGGTTGTTCTAAAGGAAGATGGATAGAGAAAGCAGACTGGTCTGCTACAGATTTAGTGTGAGGAATATGAAAGGAACGAGCACTAGAGGAACAGAGGGAGTAGGAGGAAGGGCTAAGGACACAGGAGAGGTAAGGGGGAATAGTGGCAAGCCAATATTTAACCATGAAGGAGGAACAGTGTGAGAGATGCTGGGCCTAAAGGAGGGAAAAAAGAGATTAGCATATAGAGAGCAGTGATGGGTGAGAGATGGAGCACTAAGGGCAAACTGGCAGAAGGAACAAAAAAGGGGACCAAGCCTGACAAGCGTAGACTTTGGTGCAGTGCTGTAGACTGCATCTATGTAGTCAAACACAGGCAAGATTATCTTAAGGATGATCTTATGGTGGACTGGGAAAGGAAGGCATGATTTGTTTTGGTATAGCACACCAAACATAGAGCCAAGTTTCTTATGCATGGCTTCAATAAGGGTGGAAAAGCTAAAATTACAATCCAGCCACTCCTGTAAGTACTTCAAATTTGGGCACCTGTTCTAACAGGTTGCCATCTAGAGTTGAGAAGACAGGTATCCATTTGTTGTCCAGTTATTTTAAAATAAATGGTTGCCAAACTGTGAATAATTGAAATCACTTTGCTGTCTTACAAGTTGAGAAGTACCAATTTGATCTTTGAATTTGCTGTATCTAGATGGTCAGTGAATTTGATATCCCTTTGATAATGTAGAATCTGTGACATGGTTTTAGAAAAGCAGTTAAATCTGTTATCTTTGTAGCTTTCAATTATTGATTTGAGATTACTGTTCATGGTATAGTAGCTAAGCCACTTCTCTCTTACTCCATTTTTCTCACCAAGCACAGGACTAAGAACATCAGATGCCAGTCTTACTGTCTTTACAGCTGCAATGCCAAAATTTTAAAAAACGTTATCTCTTCCAAGTAAAATGCTGTTGTTGCCTTCCAGTTCTTTCTGAAAATTGCAAAGATTTTCCACTGCATAATTGTGAAATCCTAATAAAATGTGGACCATACAGTGGAATGAATGCAGTACTTGTCATTGTGGGTCATCTGTACATCTGTTGAGAATTTTGTTTTTTGAACTCTGTATTTTCTGATTTGAGAGCTTTTCATTTGCAGCTCTGTCTGTCGTTATGAATATTAAGTGTTCTGATTATAGACTGAACTAAGACATCTTCACAGTTCGCAATCTGATTTAGTTCCAACGTTGAGGTTTCCATGATAGTTTTTAACCTCTCACTGGCAACGCATCTGAATCCAGGAGGTAAACTACTTGTGTCCAAGGTTATGCAGTTCCCAAGAGTCTTTTAATTTCTTCTTGACATTCCATCCTTATGAAGCCCCAAGAGCTTTGCTTCCTGCAGTTTCTCTGCGTACATAGCCCTGACCAAAAACTGCCCTTTGTCTATGATGTTAACCACAGTTTGTTGCTGTGGAAGGTTCTTTTCTAAAAATTCATGTTTAAATATGTGTTTTTTTTCCAACCAATGCAATTACCTTAGCTACCTTATCCATTGCCACTTCTAGGGATACTAGTTCTAAGAGGCATTCTCTTATATCTACAGTGAATGCTCCATCAACAATGGTGTCAATCTTCATTATTGTGTCAGACTGTAAAACAGCGATCTGCATATCTTACTGTTCAATTTATTCATGAAGTATGGTGTTTTTAGCCGCAATTTCTTCTATCACATGTTCACTATAGGGATTTTTAAATAATTTCTTCAATGCTGTTTTTCATTAACTTTTCATCTTTCTGTCTTTCCTCAGCAAACCTTTCAGTTCACAAACTGAACTCTAGAACTGTTCATGATCTTTCTTCAGATCCTGATTTATTCTCTCAAGTTTTGCTGTCCTTTGTCTCTTTCTCTTTTCTCTCTCTCAAACATTGCTGGGTAAGTACTTTGCTTTACGCTTCTTCAGTTGCTCATTGTACCTGCTCATCATTGTATTCAATTTCTTCAGGTAAGTTGTCTCTTTTTTTTTTTTTTTTGATAAGGCACCTCATTTTTCTCTTTTTGTTTAGTCATCATAATGACACTTCCATCTATTGGGTTACTATTAAGGTATTCAGCAGTATAGTTTTCTATATCACCTATGCTGCTTCAAGCCACTGTTTTTTTCATTTTCATCTGCTGGGAATTATCAGAACAAATGTTGAAGCCTCATCCAAACTGTTTCTGTCCTTATACTTTTGATTTCTTTGGAGTAAATCTCATTTACTGTTATTTATTTGCTTTTGGTGACTGGGTTGGTGCACTAGGCATACAGATGCTTATTTTCGGGCGTGACCCAGGAGGATACAAGAGAAAAAATACATGAGCAGTACAATGTGATGCAACACAAGGAAGTAAACACAGGGATGGTCACAAATACAACAACTTAGCAACTGGGTGATATACAGAGTTAACAACGAAAAAATTTATACACAGAATAGTTAGAAAAAAATCAAAAAATATAAACAAGTGCCAACAAGTCAGATATAGGTACTAACTGGAGAGTACAAAATCCAGCAAGTGCCATCATGATGCCAAAAACGTAGAGAAGTAAAAAGAGGAGGTGGGGTGGTAGGAACAGGGAGAATGGAGGTGAGAAGCATGAAGGTATGCAGGGGAAAGGTAAGGAGCAGGTCCCTGACTGATTTTTGTATGTCCACATCAGTAATGAAGTTATTATTCAGGATTTGTTTAATCCATGAAACCCAAATGTTTGTTGCAAGTGGTTTATTGACTCTCTTTTTATTTGGCGAATATTGCTCTATGTCAAAAATTAATCCATTTGGGGAGTTTGTGACTACAGGTAGGGAATTCTTCATCAAGTTATCCTCAGATATGCCTTTTTTCTGCATATATTCTGAATCCAAGAGGAGCGCAGTGCTTCTTTTTCTGGACCAGCTTGATTTATTTCAAATAGTAACAGTAGATGTCTCATCCAGGCACAATTCCTATGTTGAAAAAAAGACGATGTTTACTATAATAACTGTATAAAAAATATGTTCAATAAATATTTGTAATGTAATATATACTTGAGTACAGTATGTTGAACTATGTCATACGTTACTAATTATGTTATTGTTTGCATCAGGCAGTTTCTCCTGTAGTGCTTGGATCTAAAGTGAAAGAAATAAAACATATTGCTCTACATGATACTTAAGTGAAAACCATTACTGGGTGAAAATTGGGTGTGTCTTACCTCACTGCAGATGATAACACCCACATTCATCTGCAGACCTACCATCTTGCCCTGATGACAGCCCTGGAGACTCAATTGTTGTATACCTGCTCAGATCTTCCTCACACAATGGGTGCTTGAACCCGTTTGGAATTTAATTATGGACTGTTAACCATTACTGAGTGCTAGCCATGGCATTGACTACCTTTAAAAGTTTGTACAGTTCAACAGCCTGCACATTTACACCTCATTCTCAATGGTCTTTTCCCTCTCTATGTCACTTTTCATTTATCACTATACAAAACAAAACTGTTTGAAAATGTTGAATAAATGAGCTTCAGTAATGCCCTCTCATAGTACCATCAAAAACCAGCTCATTCTAAATACCCCCCAAACAATGCTTGTCTATACTGTATGTTAAATTGCAACCAACAGTATAATGTACAAGAAATATTAATATCAAGTTCAAGTGCAATTACTGTTAAACACATCAGTATTTTCAAGTACATAAAGACCATATACATCATTTCCATACCCCTTTTGGATACTAACTGCAAGAGATCCCCCTAGCTATGCCCTGAGGCAGGTTATTTCTGAGGACATTGGCTAAGCTATTGCACATACCCCATCATTACAAAGAATCATGACAAAGAATCATATGATGCATATGCAAAATTTCAATTGAAGGAGAAAATGCTCCAGCAAGGCTTCAATGAAATATACTATAATAAATAAATGATTCAACCTTAATATTTGATCTGCCATAATCAAGGATTCAGATGGTATCCTCTTTGTTTGATTATTTTGAGAAGGGAGGCCACAGGGATCAACGCACTTGTATCCTGTGATTTTAACAAGTAGGCCAGTAAATGTAGAGGCTGATATTGCTGTTGTTCCAGAATATTTCCTAATAGTGGGCGCATATATTTTTCATATAACGGGCATAATAAAACCAAATGTAACAGGTTATCTTGGCCAAAGCTACACCTACAAAGAAAATTATTACCCTCCTTTCTTTCAGCTTGACCCCCTCTTTCAATTGTTTAAAAAACACTCAAATCTGAATCTTGCCATCATTGTCCTATATCTAGGATCTTGCAGGACAGACAAATATTTTCACATTTATGTGTTCTTTTGTTTTTGGCTAACCAGGGACATGCCTTAGAAAGACTTCAAGCCTCTAAGTCCCTTTGAATATGAATATCTCTAACTCGGTTGTTTACCATCTCCTTAATGTAGGAAATGGGATACCTCAGGCTATCTGGGATAATCTGTAAAAGACCATAGGGTTTAATAAAATCCTCCACCACCCTCATACAAGGGAAGATTATATTGGAATGTTGGTAAGTGATAGCTTCATCCAGACATAGTCGAGGGAAATCTATCAGGGTGCATCCTGAAAGCCTTAATCCAATAATTTATTATCCTTTGGATGCTATGACATTCTACTGACAATTAACCAAGTTCAGCACTCACTAAGGCAGAGGGGTAAGTTTCTTATAAAATTTGTTTAACCAAGGATCTAAGCTTGCTCTTGTATGTATTCCCCAGACTTCAGATCCATACAACAATTGACTTTTAATCTTTGTGCATGCTACCATTAGATTCCCTTTTATGGATTTCCCACCATACTTATAAGAAAAAGATGATAGTACTGGAAAAATGTTTCGGCCTTTAATTTAGCAGCTAGTATTAATATCAAAATGTTCAGTTGCAACAGTGCTCTGCTTCGTTTCAACAATGCCTGCAACCAAAGTAGCAATAGGCTTGAACACTAACAAGAATTCCAAACACATCAGAATACATTTCATAGTGTTATCATAGAATGAATTTCAGTTCATTTCCAATATGACAAATAACTAGTAACCCTCAGTGTATTGAAACCAGGTGGATCTTACTTTGGTCCAGGTGGTAAAAGACATAATCCACTGTAAACGTGTGTAGACTCCTTGATGGTGCCCTTGGAAATGCCCTCATAGTTCAGCTCCAAGGTTCCTCATGTGACTGTAGCTGGGTGGGTCCTATGGGTAACTGCTTGTTCTTTGTTTTGTGTAGTTATAGGTGGAGTGCACCAGAGTCCAGAAAATGTGATATGCAAAAGAGAAGAATGTGGTTACTCTGATTCGTAAAGAATCTAATCCAACACCATGAAATGTTCTTTAAAATCTTTTTATTCTTTTTGTTCTTAAGTATATTGTCCCAACATTTCACCTACTGGCTTCTTCTGGGGGCTATAAATAAAGTTCAAAAAAGTCATTTTTACAATGTGTTCATATTCATTTGTTTGTACATTTGTTTTTATATTCATGTTTTTAATTAATATTTTTTTAACTTTTTAATAGTAATGTCACTTCCCAAACATTGTATACATTAATCCTATATAAAGTCATTCATTTATATGTTAAATTACCTTATACTGATATTTATATCTTTTTCATATTTAAAATAAAATGTGTTAAATTGTTAGAAAATAATTCTTTACATTTGTCCAACATACTTCTTTAAGAACCAACTTCCTTTTCTCAAATTCGTTTAGAAGTGACATTTTAAACTGGTCATCTGAGCACACCTCACTATGTCATAGCCATCTGCTTCCTTTTCGCTGTTTGTTTGCAGCCTTATAAAAAACAGTAGTACATTATTTTAGTATCAGTACTCTGTGCATATTTCTTTAAGAGCATACATTCATATATAATGATCATACCTTGTCATTTTTCCTTTTTCTCTAACTTGCTACAGTTTAATTGTTCTCCACTTCTTAGTGGATATTGACCCAGGTATAATCATATGGTAGACAGTAATTACTTGTAGCCATTCAGATTATACATGTACTTTTTTATATATATGCAACAGGTGATATACATACCTTCACGAGCAGACCCCTTCCTCGTTGCTCTGCAAGAAATGACAGTTCAGTGTTTTCTCAGTATTTCAGCCCCATAAATGCACCTATTCCACATTCAATCTTATTTTATTTTTTTATTTCAGCTATATTCCTTTTTTTATACTATCTTTATGTACTCATTTTTCATTTAGAGTTATTTGTATATTACAGTGCTGGTTTTCTCCTGGTATCTACAACAGTAAGTCTTTGTTTATTTTTCAGATCCTTAAAAAATTATTTCTACTCAAGCTGTTCTATGTGCATGTATGCCGCTCATGTTCATCCATGATAAACATAGCTGCTCTCTTCAAACAGTTTTTTGTGGCTCTTAATTATGTGACTATGTTTACTTTCCTGCCTCTACCAAATATGTGTGTCATCATTACTATCTTTAAATATTTTTGTTCTGTGTCACAGCCTGTGGCTTCTTTATGCTTTAAACTTTTCTATGCTTTTAACTTTTCTTTTTCCTTTAAAATCTGGGTTACTAACTCCTTCCAACGTTTGTTCAGCATATTAAACATGCATGCTTGCAAACATTATCTCCCAAATCTTTTCTTTCCCTGCATCACAGCCTGTTTGTACTTAAATCTTGGAACTCTAATAGTGCATTTAGACAGAAGGTACTGTTTCTTTTGAATGCTTCTTCAACATTTGTTAACCTCATGGTATTAGTTTTCAACTCACTGTTTTGTGTGCTGTTTCTTCCTGGTTCATCTGTGCTTGTAAGGCTGTCATAGTGGAATGTGTCTCCTCTCATTCTTCCTCTTATACCCATACAGAGCCACGTGACATAGTTATGTAACCTGCTACCTAGATAACATTTCTGCTGCTAGCAGAAGCAGCTTCCATACAGGTATGTCCAGTGTTTTTTATGTATGCTCAGGACTCACAGATGTAGTGCTTTCTCAGTAGCAGAATATTTTGTTAGCCTTTGTGTATAAGTCTCTTTGCTTTACTTATTTTGTTATTTAAGATTTTCCAGTTTATATGTGTGTTTTGTGTATGAGTAACAGTCTTTCCAATGAGGATGTGGAAGATGAACCCACACAGATTGGGCTCTATCTGTTGCTTGCTGGTTTGTAAATATCTTCTCTTACTTTGGTTATATTTTGTGTATGGGGTTGTATTAAACTTGTTTCTTTTACCACCACCCCCTTATTCATCTAATGGTATTCTATTTTTAATTTATGTGGACAAGGAGGTCAACCAATTTGACCGCCCTCTTATTCTGCTCATTTTCACTTGTGCAGGTATAGTTACTGAGTCAGTAGTTGAATAGTTTGCTTGATTCTTTGCTGATAAGGTTGCTGACATCAGATCTGAGATCCAAACACATAGAAATGTAATCTTCTGCATTCTATATTACTACTGCACCCCCCTTGCTGGATGGTTTTATAACTATAGTCTTATCTTGTTCTAGATTGTGTAGTGCTGTCAACTGTTTTTTGCTAGGTTTGGTTTTGGGGATCTAGAGTCCTGCTCTAGGGCTTCTTAAAGTTTATTCTGTGCTGTGCCAGTATAAATCTTGACTGCATTGTTGATTCCAGCTTGTGGTATATATGTCGATTTTATTCCCAAAGCTGTTTTTAAGGCTGTCTTTTCTTTATTTTGTGGCTCAAGGTTTGCAAATTGGGCCTGCAACCATAAGTTTCTGTAAAATCTTTGCATGTCAGCCTCCAACTGGAATCTGTTTGGATATTGAAAATGATAATCCTAGGGACAAGACCCTGTGTTCTTCTATTGTTAGTTCCCTATAACTCAGATTGAAATTGAAAATCATAGTTTACCCCTGCCTCCTCTGTCCTCTTCCTCCTCCACCTACATCTTCTCTTGTTACCCCAATTTCCTTTCTGTCTCTGAGGCCGTAATGACTGGAGGTTCTCATTCCCAGATCCTGTGATGTTGTGGTGGGATGCCTCATGTCCTGGTTCTCTGCCTCCTCTCTCCTGTCTAATAAAGGCTTTTTGGGATAGTATGGCTTATGTGAATTTCTAGAATACAGTAGGTACCTGAGCTATCAGACCCTGAATCTTGTTGGGGCCCCTCTTCTTGGTTGACCTCCATGCCCACATAAATTAAAATGAGAATACTATCAGAACAATAAGGGGAGTACCCTGCTCGGCTGGGCTCTGCCGTTTCAAACGAGGTTTTGGCGCCTTTTCACTTGGCTCTGTTTCTGCTTGTTTAAGCAGTCGGTGCTGCATCTGGAACTCGTGCTGCTCTGGTGAAACCCTGGCAGCTATCGTTCGGCCCCGCCCACCACCACCCTTGCTCGGCTCTCCTTTACAGGTGGGTATATTTCCGCGGCATGAGGCTCTAAAACCAATCAGCCTACTTTCCCATTTGCTGGTTATATCGTTCCAGCACTAGAGGAGCCTGCCCTCATTTTCTTGCTCTTTACTGGAAATGTCTCACTTAAGCATGGTCTTTACTATGCTGGCCTCCTCCTCTACAGCACCCTATGCTCTCTCTCTGCCCATCTATACACCCCCATCAACCTGCCCCCAACCAAAGCACACTGCCCCCACTCTGAACTCCAGGCTCCCCTATTGGACTACCCCAAACCTATCCCTCAACCCATTCCCCTGAATCCCTCCCGTACCCTGGATTACCACGCCACCCCCACCCACCAACCACCGTTGTACTACTCACACTATTGTGTTTCCTCTCACAAGTGGACACTCTCCTCGCTAATGCCCTCAGTTGTTCTCTCCCTTCCTATCCCCTGCTCCTCCCTGGTGGGGTCCCGTCGGCCACATTTGCACCCCTCCACCAGCTATAAACCCCACGCAAGGCGCTTAATTCTCCTACTGCTCCTGCTCTCCGGCAATGTGAACCCAAACCCCGGGCCTGTCATCCCTGCCACGCCCCTGCCCACTGATGGCAAAGGCTTTCGAACCGCCTTTATTAACATATGCAGTCTCCCTAAGAAAACTGCAGCCCTCCAATGTTGGGTCACCCAACACTCCCCGGATATTCTCATGCTTGCCGAAACCTGGCTCTCCTCCCTCATGCCTAACTCTGCCATCTCCCTTCATGGTTTTACCATCTTCAGGGCCGATAGGATGGGCCGGCATGGAGGGGGGTGTGCTATCTACTTGCGCAACTCGATCCTCGGGCTTGCCCTCCCCACCCCCGAGCTTAACCATGGGGCACAAGCCATTACCTTAAAAATCACCCCCTGCCCTGGACGCGGTCCACTCTATCTAACTGCGGCTTATCTACCCCCAGGGACTAACAAAGACTCTGCAGCCTCCTCTCTCCTTGACTACCTGGCTACATTACCCCCGAAAGCTGAACAGTTAATTATGGGTGACTTAAATTCAAATTGGCTCAGCCCCTCAGCAGATAATCTGAAGAATGAGCTTGCAGCCCTTGACCTGTCCCAACTGGTCACTCAGCCCACTAGACTTAACAAGCAACAGGAACTTGCTCCCTCCTGGGCGTCATCCTCTAACCCGACCTCATAAAGTCGTCTCCGTTGATGTCCTTGCGGGACTCACTCAGTGACCACTCCCCAGTCATCTGTTTCTGGTCCTCCCCACCCTCACCCCTGGTTGCAGCAGGACCCCGCCGCCGGTTCCTCCCGGGTCTCGTCAACCTCAAACGTCACCTCACCCAAATCGACTTGGTCCCATTGGCCAGTGCTCCTGACGTTAATTTTGCCTACCTACCTCTCCACGGCCTTCAACCACGCCTGTGATCTGTATGCACCCTCAACACTCGTAGGATAAAAGCGGACTGCGCATGGATCACTCCTGCGCTGATCCAACAACTAAAAAGAGATAACCTCTGGCACTTAGCTAATGACTCCGCAGGGTTGCTGACAGGCAAGCCTACAGGGCAGCCCACAATCAATGCTCCTGGACAATCAAGCAAGCTAAAGCTAAATTCTACCAGGCTACGCTGGCGTCCACCACCTGGGGCTCGTCCAGAGCTTTCTGGGACAACATTAAAGATTTAAATGGTAAGACGCTCCCCCTCCATCCCAGATTGTCATAAATGGGACTGTCTTGACTGACCCCACCTGTATTGCTAACTGCCTTAATAAAACTTTCACCGACTTAAGCGCCGTCCTCCCGGCCCATTTTTCTGACCCGGTTGCCAAACCCTCCCACGCTTCCATTCCCAGGCCGCAATTCCACTTCTGAATGATCTCACCCCACGATGCCAAACCTTTCTTAATAAAGGCCCTCGCCTCTCAGAACCCTACCAATGACCCTCTCGACTCCAGGATACTTCGCCTCGTGCTGGATGTCATGCTCACCCCGCTGACGCTTATCATTAACAAATCCCTATGCCTCGGCCAATTCCCTAAGGCCTGGAAGCATGCAGAAGTAACCCCCATCCATAAGTCGGGGGACCGCACTCTGCCTAATAACTACAGGCCCATCTCCATCCTTCCCCCCCTATCCAAAGCCTTAGAAAAAATAGTAAACACTCAGCTCTCGGAATATCTTACCAACTACAACCTCCTCTGCCCGGAGCAACACGGTTTTCGCCCTGGCCATATCACATCCACTGCCCTTCTGGAATTCTCCCACCACATTCACTCAGCACTAGACAAAGGTCATCTGGCAGGGGCAGTCTTTATAGACCTGTCCAAGGCCTTCGACACGGTGTGCCACCCCCTGCTACTAAACTCCCTCAGTACTCTAGGTCTCACAGCCGGCCCCCTGAAGTGGTTCGCAAGCTACCTACACAACAGGTCCCAAAGTGTCAAACTAAATGGGACCCTCCTCCTACCTTCCGCACACTCGGGTGTCCCTCAAGGCTCCATCCTTGGCCCGACCCTTTTCAGCCTATTCCTGAACACCCTCCTAGCTTCTGTTCCAGTAAAATATTACTCTATGCTGATGCGCTGTTATCCTTGCATCACACCCTGAGCCACTCCACTCAAAGCATGCTGCAGCGCTCACCTCCAAACCGAAAAGTGGTTCAATAGTCACCGCCTAGTCCTGAACCTAAAGAAAACTAAGTCCATGCTATTTTCTCATCGGCAAAACAATGCCAGAGACTTCCCCCTCCACATCACCACCAGCACGCCCCTCCCTCTGGAGCAGGTTACATCCTATAAGTACCTGGGCATCACCTTTGACTCTGGCCTTACTTTCCACGCCCACCTTAAAGCTCTGGCGTCTGCAATGAACTCCAGGATCGGTCTTCTCTACCGCCACAAGGACTGTCTCCCTGAACCCGCCTTAAAACTAGCCATCACCTCATCGGTATTATCACTGGCCGACTACGGTCTCCCTGTCTACGCTGCTGCTGATGCCTCTGCCTTATCCAAAGTCCAGACCTCTATAAATAAAGCATGTAGGCTCCTTACCGGTGCCCACAGCAGAACCCACACCTGTTTGCTATACTCCGCCACAAAAATACTCACTCTTGAGGAAAGATTGATTTATCAAACCTGCCTACTGGCCAAAAAATCCTTGTCAGGTCTCTGCCCTCCTGGGGTCTCTGGACCTCTGCAGCAGGCTGCTAGGTCCCTGCCAACCTGGTATGCCACCACAGCCACCTTCAACGTTCCCAGAGCGAGGACCTCTCGCTAGCAAAGATCTTTCCATCACCGCGCCCCGTCCTGGTTTAACTCCCTTCCTGAAACTATCTCCAAGATCCCTGGCATTGGCAGCTTCAAAATTGCCCTTCGCCAGCATATTATAGACAGCCGATGTTGTAAATGCTTGTAGCTGCCCCACGCCGCTCCCTTCGGCCTCTAATGCCGGTCCCTACTAACCTTTCAACCCCTCGCCCACGGTCTTACATATCTACATATTAGCTTGGACATGCTAATTATGAATAATGTATCTACTATTGCTTTACCAATGTTAGTACCTACTAACTTGTGACTTACTGTCAAATTGAGTCTCCTGTTGTTCCTACCAATGTTAGTACCCTCCACAAGTTGAATCCAGTGCAGCCTCGCTGTCTGCTCTCTCCAAGTGTATATTTTTTTTATGTAACTAACCTGTTCCGTCATTCCCCTGTCCTAACCTCACACTTTTGTTGTCTCCCTCCCCCTTTTTGACGAGGTACCTTTGTAAACGAGTCTTTGACTCAAAAGTTGTAAATCTGATCTCTACAATAAATAAAAAAAAAAAAATAAGAAATAGGTTTAATACAACCTTATACACAAAATATAAAACCAAAGTAGGAGAAGATATATAAACTGGCAGGCAACAGATAGAGACCAATCTGTGTGTGTTCACCCTCCACATCCCCATGGGAAAGGTTGTTACTCATATACAAAACACACATATAAACTGGAAAACCTTAAATAATAAAATAAGGAAAGCAAAGAGACTGAAACACAAAGGCTAACAAAATGCTCTGCTACTGAGAAAACAGTACATCTGCGAGTCCTGGGCACACATAATAACCACTGGACATACCCATATGGAAGCCACTTCTGCTAGCAGCAGAAACGTTATGGTAACAGGTGACATCACCACATCACATGGCTCCATGTGTGTATAAGAGGAAGGGTCAGAAGAGATGTATTCCACTATGACAGCCTCACAAGCACAGATGAACCAGGAAGAAGCAGTACAAAAAACAGTGAGTTAAACCCTAATACCAGGAGGTTAAATAACATTGAATAAGCATTCAAAAGAAACTGTAACTTCTGTCTAAATGCACTGTTAGAGTTCAAAGCATTAAGTACAAACAGGCTGTGATGGAGGGAAAGAAAAGGTTTGGAAGATCATGTTTGCCAGCAAGCATGTTTAAAATGCTGAACAAACATTGGAAGGAGTTAGCAACTTCTGTCTATAAGCACTATTAGAGTTCCAAGTATTAAGCACAAACAGGCTGTGATGCAGGGAAAGAAAAGATTTGGGAGATAATGTTTGCAAGCATGCATGTTTAAAATGCTGAACAAACATTGGAAGGAGTTAGTAACCCAGATTTTAAAGGAAAAAGAAAAGCTAAAAGCATAAAGAAGCCACAGGCTGTGACGCAGGACAAAAATATTTAAAGATAGTAAAGATGACACACATATTTGGAAGTGGCAGGAAAGTAAACAAATTCACGTGATTAAGAGCCGCAAAAAACTGAAGAGAGCAGCTAAGTTTAGCATGGATGAACATGAGCGGGATACATGCGCATAGAACAGCTTGAGTAGAAAGAATTTTTTAAGGATCTGAAAAATAAATAAAGACTTATTCTTGTAGATACCAGGAGCAAACTAGCACTGTAATATATGAATAACTCCAAATGTAAAATGAGTACATAAAGATAGTACAAAAGAAAGGAATATAGCTGAAATAAAAAATAAGATTGAATGTGGAATATGTGCATTTATTGGGCAGAAATACTGAGAAAACACTGAACTGTCATTTCTTGCAGAGCAATGAGGAAGGGGTCTGCCCATGAAGGTATGTATATCACCTGTTGCATATATATTAAAAGTACATGTATAATCTGAATGGCTACAAGTAATTATTGTCTATTGGGCTGAAATACTGAGAAACATTGAATTGCCATTTCTTGCAGAGCAAAGAGGAATGGGTCTGCCCATGAAAGCATGTATATCACCTATTGCATATTTAAAAAAAACTGCATGTGTAGTCCGAACGGCTACATGTAATTACTATCTACCATATGATTATACCTAGGGCAATATCCACTAAGAAGTGGAGAACAATTAAACCTTAGAAAGTGAGAGAAAAGAAAAAGTGACAAGGTATGATATACGACTGTATGCTGTTAAAGAAATATGCATGCAGACTACTTATACTAAAATAATGTATTACTGTTTTTTATAAGGCTGCAAACAAACAACAAAAAGGAAGTAGATGGCTATGACATAGTGAGGTACGCTCAGATGACTAGTTTAAATGTCAGTCTATTCTAAATGAATCTGAGAAAAATAAGTTGGATTCTTAAAGAAATATGTTGGACAAATGTAAAGAATTATTTTCTAACAATTTAAGTAAACACATTTTCATTTTAAATACAAAAAAGATAAAAATGTCAGTATAAGGTAATGTGATATATAAATGAATGATTTTATATAGGATTAACATATACAATGTTTGGGAAGTGACTTTACTAATAAAAAGTAAAAAAAAATATTGATTAAAAAATTTGAATATAAGGCTGGCCCAGTGGTGCTTATGGTTGAGCCACTGGATGCCACACCTTGCATCATGATGGTGACCCAAGTTTGGGCATGAGCTCGGGCTGCCAAGAGTCAGCCAGGAGGGAGGGCGAGGAGCAGATTAAGCAGCTGATAGGCAGCTCTATTCCTCGGGGAGGGACATGGTGTCTCCCCAGTTCTTGGCTGCCACCCAGTGGAGGCTAAGTGGCAGTGCCATGCCAGAGAGGGAACTTGGCAATAGGCCAGGAGGATGGAAGGGGCTGTCACCAGATCTGCGGTGTGGATGTGTACCTCCACACACATAGGCAACCACATTCTGGGGCCTCGGGTAACAGGGAAGACAATGGCAAAAAGTATTGGGGGCCATGGTTGGATGAAGCCCTCAGATTGGCTCCGGTGGTACACTGGAGCATGAGAAGGAGGGTGCCTTGAACAATCACAGCAGTCTGGTACAGTTGGCTGAGATGAGTCGCCGCCCACCATGGAAGATAAACAATGGATGGAAAAAATATGAATCTGAAAATGAATGTATAAACAAATGTATATGAACACATTGTAAAAATGAGTTTTTTTAACTTTATTTATAGCCCCCAGAAGAAGCCAGTAGGTGAAATGTTGGAGCAATACTCAATACACTTAAGAACAAAAATGAAAGATTTTAAAGAACATTCATGGCATTGGATTAGATTCATTGTGAGTCAGATCAACCACATTCATTCTCTTCTCATGTGACTGGTCACTTGAATCTGTTGGACTTAAATAATGGATCGCTTGCATGCTATTAGGTACTTAGCAATCGTGCTGTCTACTACTTGCAGTAAGTTTGCAAACTGTGGCTACCTGCAAGCCCAATACCAAATTTCTCACATTGGCTTTCCACATGCAGATCACCCTTAGTCTGTGCACAACATAAAATAGTACAACATTCTGCTCAACAAGAGATGAGTGGACAGATCAGCTGAAACAGTGAGTTTAAATATTTTAATCATGCTATCTAATGGTAGTATAGATACAGAACACCAATGGAAGTTTAAACCAAGTTGTATTATATACAGTAAAGATTCTGAAAACTAGAGCTTTCTGATTGGCTGTAATCATTTCTACAAGCCTTATGTTACTCTCTTTTAAAAATACAGGAACACCCTACTCACATGCTGAACAAGGTACAACAGTATTGTAAAGAAATGTTTACAGTATTATGACAGCAACAAGGCATAATGTTTTAAAGAGCATCTGACACAATCATTGCAGGGTACGCATGACAAGGAGCTGCAATAAGTAGTTGACACATTCACTGCAGGCTGCTCATGGCAAGGAGCTGCCTTCCTTTGTGGTCAATCATAAATGAAAATTGTGCTTTTTTTTAAATGTGGTTTTAAAGTTCATTTACTTAATAAATTATGGGAGTATCTTCTGAGAATCACAGAGAACCTGATGTATCCCCACACCCAAAAATGCATTCTGATTGCAACTATTATTGAAGGGTCTGCAGTGCAATACATGACCATATAATACACCTGAACACATGATGTGGCTACGCAGCATTGCACTCCATCCCTATTTTGTGTCATTAGAATGTGTTTTTTGGGAAGTGGATGCTTGGTGGTCAAATAGTGAAAAGTAAAATAACTTCAGAAACACATCTGAAAATTGCAAATTATTGCCAACTAAGGTATTTGGACTGGCAGCTCCTTGCAATTACTAGCTTGCCCTGAGTTATCTAACATGTCATCTGTTCGTAAGTGGTCAATCACAGTATAGGGACAAGTAGCACTCTGCTACCGTTTTGCCACATAACAACCCTAGAGAGTGATTGACAGACTTTTAATATAACCCTAAACAACACTCTCTCCTGACCATGGAAAAGAACTGCACCAGTGAACAGCATTCCTGATAGCCAGCAGTATCCACTCAAGACAATGGAAATGAATTAATGTCCACATATCACAAGACAAAAATGCCCTTACAGTCCCACCCCCCTCAAAAAAATATAAGTTCTTAACAGTTGATGGTTGAAACATGGTCACAAGAGAAAGAAGCACTTGAAAGAAATACAAAGCAATCAATATAAGTACAGAAAACACCATATTATGACACTTTATGTAATGCAAAAAACAAAACCAACCAAGATCCAGCAGGTATAAGAAGTGCTTGAGGAAACATTTGTCAAAATACTTCAGGTGTGAAATGTGTAAACGTTTCTACATTGTGTACATAAAGTTTAAACATAAAATAAAAATAAACATTTACTAAGCCCAATACAACACTCCAGAGCAGGTGCAGTGCCATGTCAATGCACGTTCCAGACACTGTGCCTCAGCTTACTGCATTACTATGCTCCTGTGCTGTGTCATGCATCTAGACAGATTATAAACTAGGTAAGAAAGGTCTGAAAATGTAAAAAAACACAACACCTAACCATTCATTAATGTCTAGTGTGTGATTGTAATGCTCAGATTCTCTGTAACAATTTCAGGAAATTCCAATTCCATTGTGCCTCTGATTATGGTACAGTATATAACCTGAACTGGAAGTTCTGAGTACGCATCCTAATACTGCTTCTATTCATACCTCCCTCACCCAGCAGATAAAATCTGGGTGAAAAAATACACATCACTGATGAATTAACCATCTCTGTGCGAACTAACTTCCGCTTCCTCCACATTTCTGTCCTCCCAGTCTTGCTCCCTAATATGCTGAATCAGTGCTGCCACCGCAGGGAAATCCTGGGGTATCCCATCTCAAAAAAGGTCAGGGCACAGGTCAAAGTTTATTGTTGTTCAGTTAAAAACCATTACAACATAGAAATATTGAAAACATCTAGTAAATGGCACAATATATCAGAGGAACACTGCCATTAAGAGTACTGTGATAACCAATCACATTTTCAAATACTGAACAGTGATCAAATCTCAGATAACAAATAACAAGAATTAGTTCAGAAGGAATGAATAAATGCATTACATTTCCAGTCTCTTAATTCTGTTAAAATAATATGGCTTGCCAGACTCAATTGTTATCTCATGTTGTGTAAACTGAAAACAAATTCATTTGAACTAGCATATCTAACAGCAGCTCAGTAACTTATGTCCACAGCTAAGGTGATAAGTTCACATGTATCAGAATCAATATAAAATCCATCATATTCAATGGAGTTTTGTGCAAATTACCTAATAAAATTATTGCATCCATTTTTTTTAAATTGTAAATCCTCCATACAGTACAATTCCTTATTGTCTACCTATTCAGGATAATTTTCCAGTAAACCTACTTGAATTTGGCATTAAATAACATTACTATTTAAATACAAGTGTACCTGGATGCTAAAACAGATATATCAAATATTATCCAATAAACATTGAGGGCTGGATATTCAAACTGCGCTATTTTGTGGCGCAAGCCCTTGCACTGCACAAAATAGTTGCGCAGGGATGTGACCGGAGCGATATTCAAAGGAGTTGCGCTATTGAGCAACTCCTTTGAATATCACCCCGGCCACAGTCACTGTGCATGGCACAGTGGAACTTGTGCCACCGCAAGTGGTCAGAGTGGAGCATTCAACTTGCGGTGGCGCAAGTACCATTGCGCCATGCGTAAATTTCCGATATTCAAAAGGCGACAGGCAAATGGGGCCATAATTCATGCAAGGCGGGGGGGCCATTTGCATCTGTTTATGGCTCCATTTGCATGCCATTAGCATGCAGGTGCGCTGATCCCGAGGACTTGCGCCTGGCGCCCTGCCAGGCAGCAGCCATCGGGGACCGACACCCCCTGCAGCCCAATCGCGGGCAAATGTATAAGCCCCCTCCTGACTGGCCTGATTGTGGGCGCCAAACTTACATCACCCACTCCAGCCAATCGCGGGCAGCAAAGTGTCCCCAGAACATATCCCTGGTGGTCCAGTGGACGCTAAGCCCGAACACGGGCTGAAGAGTTTAAACCCCAGACATATCCCTGGTGGTCCAGTGGACCGATAAGCCTGGCGCGGGCTGAAGAGTTTTAAACCCCGAACCTATCCCTGGTGGTCCAGTGGACCGATAAGCCCGATCGCGGGCTAAAGAGTTTAAACCCCGAGCGTATCCTTGGTGGTCCAGTGGACCGATAAGCCTGATCGCTGAGCTGCATAATGTGGTGAAACCCCCGCCCCAAGACCATATCCCTGGTGATCTAGTGTCCCCCTCCACCCACCCACGAAACCACCACCCCGCTCCCCGCGGCCAGCGAGGCAGCAGCATCCACCCACCTGCCACCCGCCACCCGCCAACTGACTGCCCAGTAGGGCTGCACGCCCATTGGTGCAGAGCAAGAGCCAATGGACATGCAGCCCATACCGTACAAGGCAGTCCAGATATGTGAATGAAGTCATATTAGATCACCAGGGATATGGTCTTGGGGGCGGGGGGGTTTGCCACATTATGCAACCCGCCATCGGGCTTATCGGTCCACTGGACCACCAGGGATACATTTGGGGGGGTTTTAAAACTCTTCAGCCCGCGATCGGGCTTATCGGTCCACTGGACCACCAGGGATATGTTGGGAGCACTTTGCTGCCGGAATCAGGCTGGTTGAGGGGTGATTTAAGCTTATGCCATGATCGGGCCAGTTGGGGAGGGGGACTTTTCTGCTTTTGCCCGCTATCGGCAAGTCGGGGAGGGGGATGTTTTACACTTTACCCACGATCGGGCTGCAGGGGGGCACAGGAGTAGGTTGAGGGCCAGCCACAGGTGGCAGCTGCTGTGTTGCACCCTGCAATGCGGCAGCTCACCTGTGGGTGGCCCTCGACTTACTTTTTTTGGGGCTCAAAGTTGTGCAGGCGCAGGTTGGGGGTTGCGTCTGTACAACTCTGCACAGCCCAGCTGAATATCGGGCTGTGCAGTTTATGCATGGTTCCTCCCTCTCCAGTTCAGCATGCATTCATTTACATTGCGCTGTTGCTCAGCATGTTTTCAGTGGTGCAACTGCCTCCTGCTGAATATCACAGAATGGCGCAATTTCGGACTTGCGCAGGCGCAACCCTAATGCACATGGCGCAACCCTTTTGAATATCTAGGCCTGAGTATTATAACAAACACACATTTAAAATTGGCTGTCATTATAATATCCCTCTTAGTATTCTGAGCTGTAAAAGCCTTTAAGACTCAATAGTGTTACAAACTAATTAAAGCTAAGTGCAGTTTAATAAGAATATCATGCACCAGCTACTTATTAAATTAAGCTAATAAACGTATTGTTCCATGAGAGATCCAGAACGTTGTGGTTAAACAGAAAATGCATTTAATCATTTTGAGTCCTTGAGGATCTATTCACCTGAAAAAAAAAACATTTTGTTTCCATGACCTTACCAAATTCACCATTTGGCTCATTTCTGAAACCACTCCATAGGATTTACCATCATCATAAGTTCAACAATATATATATAGAGAGAGAGGTTAAGGGGCTCCTTTATGGTTAGGAGTCCATTCAATTTTGTACAGAACCATGCTGACAGAAACTGTTAAACTTAAAAGTTCATGAGTAATAGGAATCGGTTTCATACCTAGAAGTCCTCATTCTTATACAGCAATTCATCTGTAAAGAGTCATATCGAATAAAATAAAGCCTTTTAGTACTGAAACTTAAAGTGAATTCTGATCAGAATAATAAAGTACACACTTTAGGGGTCCACACTCCAAAAGCCAGAGAAAAGCACCAGGGGGATGTCCTGTAATTCTTACTCCATGGGTCACTACAGAAATATCATTATAAAATCCATTAAAGGCGTTGCATGTAGAAATGGTAAAAAGCTTTGCTTAAACAACATCAGTTAACAGCTAATATGTGTCATGAAGCGGCACTTGCAAGAGTCTTGTTTAAAGCTTCTGGGCTGGATATTCAAACTGCGCCATTCTGAGGCGGAAGCCCTTGCGCTGCGCAAAATAGTTGCGCAGGGGTGTGGCCCAGGCGATATTCAAAGGAGTTGCGCTATTGAGCAGCTCCTTTGAATATCACCCCCCAGCCACAGCCACTGTGCATGGCGCAGTGAAACTTGCGCCACCACAAGTTGTCAGAGTGGAGCATTCAACTTGCGGTGGCCAAATACCATTGCGCCATGAGCAAAATCACTATATTCAAAAGGTGACATGCAAATGGGGCCATAATTCATGCAAGGCGCAGGGGGAGCCATTTGCATCTGATTATGGTCCCATTTGCATGCCATTAGCATGTAGGTGCACCGATCCCCGAGGACTTGCACCTGGCCGCCCTGCCAGGCAGCAGCCGTCGGGGACCGAGGCACCCTGCAGCCCGATCGCGGGCAGCAATGTGGCTCCCCACCTCCTCCCGAACATCTCCCTGGTGGTCCAGTGGACCGTAATGCCCGATCGCGAGGCAGAATGTAAAATGACCCCCCACCCCGAACATGTTCCTAGTGCCCGATCGCGGGCAGAATGTGAAATGAACCCCCCCGAACATGTTCCTAGTGCCTGATCATGGGCAGAATGTAAATTGACACCCCGCCCAAACATCTCCCTGGTGGTCCAGTGGACCGTAATGCCCGATCTCGGGCAGAATGTAAATTGACACCTCCCCACCCAGACATCTCCCTGGTGGCTGTGTCCCCACCCACCACCACGGCCCCACCACCCGCTCCCGGCAGCCCGGTGGCGGCATCCACCCGCCTGCCACCCGCTGCGCCCGCCGACTGACTGCCAGTGAGGCTGCACACCAGTGGTGCAGAGCAGAACCAATGGGCGTGCAGCCATACCGTATGACAGTCCAGATTTGTGAATGAATCATTCACAAATCTGGACCATCTCTCGACATAACATCTGCACGTATGGCTCTTACTCACGCAGACATCACTACCGGGCAGTCAGTCGGCCCGGCACGGCCAGCTGGCGGTGGGCTACCGCCAACCTGCGCAAAGCCGTAATAAAACCTAAACAAATGAAACAGAAGAGGGAGAGGTGAGGCTTAGTGGGTGGGTGGGGTGGGGACCTGCACCAGGGAGATGTTTGGTGGATATCCAGATACATTCTGCCAGCGATCGGGCATTGACCACTGGACCACCAGGGAGATGTTCGGGGGTTCATTTTACATTCTGCCTCACGATCAGGCACTAGGAACATGTTCGAGGGGTTTCATTTCACATTCTCTGCCCTGCGATTGGGCACTAGGAACATGTTAGAAGTTTATTCACGCATTCTGCCCAGCGATCGGGCATTTCGGTCCACTGGACCACCAGGGATGTGAGCAGGGGGTCACATTGATGCCCACGATCAGGCTGGTGGGGGTACACTATGCCCGCGATCGGGCTGGGGCACAGGAACTGAGTTGAGGCCAGCCACAGGTGGTAGCTGCTGTGTTGTGCCCTGCAATACAGCAGCTCACCTGTGGGTGGCCCTCTACTTAAGCCTTTTTTTTTTGGCTCAAGGTCCTGCAGGCTCAGGTTGGGGGTTGCGCTTGCACAACTCTGCACAGCCCGGCTGAATATCGGGCTGTGCAGTTTATGCATGGTTCCTCCCCCTCCTGTTGAGCATGCATTCATTTGCATTGCGCTGTTGCTCAGCCTGTTTTCAGTGGCGCAACTGCCTCCTGCTGAATATCGCAGAATGGTGCAATGTACAACTTGAGCATGGCGCAACCCTTTTGAATATCTGGCCCCCTGTTTACAATATTGGGTTTAATAACGTAAACTAGGATGGGATCCTCTCAATAAAATTCCACATACAGTAAGGTGTTAACAAAACTAAGTAAGTTATTGCTGCCATTATCTGTAGCTAGAAACAATGTCAAGGCATTGAACCCATTTGAACCCAGTTCTTTAAATTCATTTGCTGAACTGGGTAATGAATCACCATTCAAAAAACACTGTACCTCACTGGGAAAGTAGCTCCACATTCGTCCTTCACTTATCACTGAGACAGCATCTTTGTACACCTTAGTAAAGAGAGGTCACCAGAAATAAAACGTAAGGGAAGGAAAACTCCTTTCTCCCTGTCCAGGAGTTCCTTTAGTATATTAATGAGCTCTCCCCAACTCCATATATCTGTAATGATCCATTCCTCAGACTCAGGAGCCATTTTTCTGAGCACCTGCAAAAATAAACAAATACAATACCGCTCCACTGAGCATGGTAAGTTTGATATAAGTTGGTATAAGCTGTTGAAACCCCTAACCCTAGGCAACAACAGCATACCTGTTCAAAATATAGCTTAAGCATTTCAGCACCAAAGTGCATCTGAGTGCTTTGTCATAATCCTATCTCAGGATCTTTCTCCAGCAAAACCAAGTTCAAACAGCTGACACTCCAGCTCCATCTCCTCCTTCAGCTCTTTATTCCTTCAGCAGCCATTCATTTTTTGGGACCCACAAACAGCAGGGCACACCAAGGCAAGTGTTTTCTCTCAGCCTCATTATTCAAATATTTTAAATTGCCAGGGGGAAAAACATATTTAGTATTTAACGTTTTAACTCGACAAAATCAGTTCAGCCATCATAAATGCATAAACGTCAGACATGACCCATAATCTATCACTGGAGACAACTGCTTCAGTAGGACAAGACTGCCTTAATCAGACAGGGCTCACAAAATTAAATATATTTTGCAGGCCCACCTAATGTATAATGATAAGAATGAGCTAAAAACTTTAAAAATCTTTAAAGTCTTAAAATATTAGGACACTCATTTGGCGTGGTACAAAGCGGAGCAGCAGTGCAGCCATCCTGCTGCTCCACCCCAAGAATGCCAAATTTGGTCTCCAATGATTTACAAACACACTGTATCCCATCTCTTATCTGGTGAGATCAGATCTGAAGGCTGTGGCACTAAGGGTCCTGCTGGTGCACCACCATAAGTCCACCAGTACTGGTGGCATGATTCACTCCCACATGACTGTCTTACCTTACTCTAAAGTGTCCAATCAAGACAGATGCTCTCTCACCAGCTTGATACCTCATAAGTTGCTCACCACTCCAGTCAGAAGTTTTATTCATCCTTACTGTCCCCAAGGAGTCCCATTCCCCCGCCAATCCTACTACCTTTTCTTGCAACAAGTCTAGCAGAAGCCAACAAAACTGAAGATCATCCTGGCTATCACATTCCTCCATGTTGGGATGGCATTATTCACCCCCATATAACCATGCCAGTGACTGACTTGGGAAAACTGGATCACCTCTGCCAATCCATGGGTAAATCTCAGACAATGTATATTATTTCAGCATTGATACTTGCCTTAAAAACTTCAGGTTTGTTTCAAGTAGTCCAACTCATTGTCACTGTCTGATTCTCCTAGATCATTTAGGAGCAGGTTGCATGGTAATAGTGAGAACAAGTGATGCTTCCTGACAGCATGGAGGAGCATGATAGCAGGGCTCATCTGGCCTTTTTTAATTTGATTCTGCTAGCTTTGGTGCCAGATGATGATTGGGTCGTGTTGTGGGGCATGTTGTGGAGGGGGGAGGAGATGAAAAGAGAGACTTCAGGGGCAGCGGGGACTAGAACTAGCAGCAGTAGTGATGAACAACTTATGAGGCGAAGTGTTTGGTAGCGAATCTCTCCATTGGACACTCAGAGATAGTGTAGTCATGCAGCAGTGAGAGATGACATCAGCATTCATGGATATATGATGGCCATGGGCACCTGACTAGACCTTACCATACAGAGCTGGGAAATCTGAGAATTCCCTAGAGCTGCAGCACTCAACATATAAGATATGGAGGGAGAGTGGAGAGTTCACAACTGGTGGGAGGTGTAGAGGTCAGCTAGTTTTGTTTAAACTTTTACATTATGTCTAGTGGGGGAAGGTTTCACATGCAGACAGAATCACAATCTGATTCTAATTCAGACAAGCCTTTTTTTATTCAGATTTCTGACCTGTAAGATCAGAATTCTTTTACAAAAAAGGCTTAGAATCTGATGTATGCTAATAAGTGCCACTGAGACCACTCTTATGGTTTTAAGAGTGGTCTCACACACATTCCTGGGGTATGAGAACCACTGACCAAGGTGAGTGGTTCTGATAGCCTAAGGATGTAAGTACATGCACAGTTGTTGACCACAGTAACTTATTTTACATAGTTAAAGGTTAAAGATTAACTTTGCAGTTTAGCATGTGCATTAATAAATATGGGCAAGGATTCACAAAAAAATGCAAAGTGTCAGGTAAACGTTTTCACAGCACCTTGCGGTTGCACTGAAGGGTAATCATGCTATTCACAGTCGGATAGCATGGTGCACTATCAGACTGTGAATAGGGTTCAGTGGGGACAGTGCTAACCCAGGAAAAGCAGTGTGATACCCATTAGCACTGCCCCCAGCCAGGACAATGGCCCCACAGTCTATAGCACTCAGGCGCTAATGTGCTATTCACAAAAGTAGCCATGCAAATGAGTCCATTAGGCATGCAAGGCACTAGTGGTCATTAGCATGTCCATTATGGGCTCACTTGCATGGCACTAGTGTGGCGTTGCGTGTTCTCCCCCACCAGCCTATTCCCCATGGAGCTACAGTCCACAAGTGTAGTGACCTCCCCCAATCGCTATCCACTATGACAGTAATGTACCGCAGTAGTCCATGGTCCCTCCCTCCCTCCCCTATCGGTGACATCAAAATGAAAAAAAAAACTTTTTGTAGTGTAGTGGCCCCATCCCCTTCCCAATCTCCAATCCAACTGTAAGAAAACATCTTCCATAGTGTACTGTCCCCCCCGGTCCCTGATCTCTCACCAGACTATAACAAGACATTTTTTTCCATAGTGTAGTGTCCCCTCCCCAGTCCTGATCACCCATCGGAAGTGTTCAAATAATTTTTCCATAGTGTAGGATCCCCTCCCAGTCCCCAATTTCCCACCCAATAATAAAAAACCCTTTTTCCATAGTGTGGCATCCCTCTCTAGTCCCTGACTTCCCACCTGAAGTGTTCAAATAATTTTTCCATAGTGTAGTGGTCCCTCCCTGGTCACCGATCACCACCTCCAAATGAGCAAAACCTATTCCCTGGTAGTCTAGTGTCCGTCCTCCACCCCCCACCCTGTCCAGTGTGAACCATCACCCAGCTCCCTCATCCCAATCTTGGGTCAGTGACCAGAACATCCCTCCTCTCACTACCGCAGCTGGCCACCAACTGAGCCCTCTTGGAGCACATACTGTATACGGTACAGCTCCTTGACTGTGATTGACCAATCACAGTCAAGGAGAGCACTGTATGCAGTATGCACTCCAAGAGGGCTCAGTTGGTGTCCAGACGTGGTGGTGAAAGGAGGGCTGTGCTGGTTGCCAATGAAAGATTAGGGATGATGGTGGGGCGGATGGTGGGTCACACTGGACAGTGGGGGGAGGAACCTAGACTATCAGGGAATAGGTTTTGCCTATTTGGGGCAGCATCCTGTGACTGGGGAGGGGAGGGACCAGTACACAATGGAAAATGATTTGAGCACTTCAGGTGGGAGATCAGGGACTGGGGAGGGACCCTACACTCTAGAAAAATGGGTTATTATTACTGGGTGGGAGATTGAGGACTGGGGGAGAGACCCTACACTATGGAATTTTTTTTTTTAACACTTCAGGTGGGCAAATGCAAAGGGGAGGGGGATGGAGCTACTATACTACGGAAAAATGTTTTATTACAGTCAAGTGGGTGATCGAGGCTGGGGGGGACACTACACTATGGAAAAAAGTTTTCTTACAGTCAGGTGGGAGATTGAGGACTGGGGAAACTACACTATTGAAAAAATGTCTTACAGTCAGATGGGAGATCGGGGATGGGGGGGACACAACATTATGGAAAGAATGTTTTAGTACAGTCGGGTGGGAGATTGGGGGCTGGAGAGGGAGGTGGGGGGCCGCAGTACCTCTACCAACCACTAGGGTTGCATGGATTACCACCAGGTTTTTGTCTGTGGTAATTTCTCCATGCAAGGGCCTTCGCAAACAGCCCTTGCATGGAGCAAAAACTTTGTTTGGGTTTGCACCCAGGCAAACTTTTGTGAATCAGGCCAATGGTGTTTCACTTATTACAATTTACTACAAAATTCTTGTTTTTCTATTTTCAGTGTCCTTTCCAGGATTTACAGCACATCTTGAAACTCTATGCAAAAAGTCTGTATAAAAAGCATTTGCCTCACCCCAACCCTAAGCACAGAAGCATGCAGGCTAGAACAGACAATTGAGGCAAGCACCCAGTACATGTGCATACAGCTGACAGCAGTGATAGAATGCTATATCCAGAGGGCAGCACTAGGAAGAGTTCACCAAGCTTGAACAAGAATTACTAAGAGTCACTCAACTGGGGTGGCAACAACATCAGAAGCAATGAGAGAGAGGCAGGCACAGAGAAATGCGCAGTAAAAGAACAATTACTCCATTTTGAGTTGGGTGCCAATCACAGCTCTGAATGAACAGCTATTATTGTAAAAAGTACCTTCAAAAAAGAGGAGATACTGACTGTGGGACCTATGTTACACAGTTCATATATAACAAGCATTATTGTCAGATTTTAACAGTTTTTAACCAATTTATTAATGCAATAATCCACTCCAGGGCATGGGTTTATCTGGCAGTAATGCATTTTTGGTGTGATTGCAAGGACAATTTATTTTCAGTCTTGTGCCTCACAACCACCCAGGAAATGTGTTAATGCCTCATACACCCATGGCCTGTTGTGGGTTATAGCATGCATCAATGCAGGCCCTTTAGTGTCCCCACACCCAGCTTTTGGAAACTAACTCATACTGTCCCAAAGTAACAACAGTGATACTGTCTTTTAAAAATAACACCCAACAAATAAGTATCAATGCCTAAGATAAATTGATTAGATGGAGACAGTCAGTACAGAGACCAAAACAGTGCAGTTGTAGTAATGTGCGGCCAATAGTTAAAAACCCTCAGTGGGTGAAAACCAGGTTGCTCTTACGTTGGGTCCAAATAGCAACAGCAGGGATGTGCAAATCCTTCAGACCTGCTGACACTCCCTGCCAGAAATAAATCAAGTAGTTGATGTAGGTTGTGACATTTTCTCATTCAGAATAAAGTCTAATACATACTGAGATGATCTTTCGCATTGGTTGTGAGCAATCTACCTATACTATGTAAGGCATGCATAAGTACTAAACTGACTACCATCCCACTCTAAATACTATTCCTAACTGTTTTTAGAAACATTATTCCCCACCACCAACAACAACAACAAATAATACTGGAAACACAGTCACCAAGGAATTGGCAAAGTGGGTCAGCACACCTTGTGCTCAGCCCATATGTATTAAAGGAATCCTTCACAGATAATAATCCAGTGGTGGAGCTAGAGGGGAGCTGGGGGGGGGAAGTCACCCTTCCTGGCTGCCCCAGTGTGAGTAGTGGTTCCCCACCACCATATTTATTCACTGTTTAGTCCCCATTGTGGAGCCCATTATTGACTGAATGCCCCCCGCCCCGGATCCCAGATGCTCCCAAACCTGGCTCCGCCACTGTAATAATCCACATGCATCACAGACTAGCAAAGGAACAACATTATTTCTCAAAGTTCATTTATTAACAAGTTATTAAACAAGTTCCAAGAATAGCGGCATATAGGTACCTTACCTCAGGAGCCAGGATTACATAAACTAAGAGCACGGAAAAAAGTTTAAATCAAAAGGGTAAGTGAAACTACCATTGTAGCTTTCAAGCTCTGTTGCTACCTCGGCACACCTGAAGGAGCTCCCAGCTCACATCCTTACGTTTCAGCATCAAATGATGCATTCATCAGAGGGCAAGTGGCACAAGGCTAGGTATGCTTAAATTGGAGTAAATTTAAAGCTGCAGTGTGCATAAAGAATAAAGCTAACCCTAATACTGAGTAAATATTTTAAATTAATTAAAAAAAACTAGTCAGCATCCCATAGACCTAACATGCAAGCAAACAGTTGCCACTAATAAATAGATAATAAATATGCTAAGATAACAAAAATGGTCTATATAAATATAATATTAACACAGTACTTTAAATTTAATTATCCTCTAGATTTAAACTTTTTTCCATGCTCTTAATTTATGTAATCCTGGCTCCTTAGGTGAGGTACCTGTATGCTGCTGTACTTGGAACTTGTTTTGGAATGTGTTAATAAATGAACTTTGAGAAACAGCTTTTTCCATTGCCAGTCTGTGATGCATGAGGATAATTATCTGTGAAGGATTCCTTTAATACATACAGGCTGACTCACTTTGCCAATTCTTTGGCAACTGTATCCTGTAATGAGGCAAGTGCGCCCTTTTACTTGAGGCAAATCTCTATGTCTTTAGAGCTCCTGCTACCTGTTTTTCTGCATCTAGAGTTTTGGTGCTTCGATAAAAGACTAGCAATTAGCTCTAAGTATGGCAGCAGCAGCATCAGGTAGTAATACAGATATACTTAGTATCCCTGACACAGAAGGAGAACAAATTGTGATCTCACTAGAACAAATAAATGAATTATTCAATGCAACTACAGTAAATAAAATTCAAACTAACGATATTACCACCTTAGAAGACTTGAAGAAGAAATATATGAGATATCACATGCATGCTATATCTCTCTCTCCCAATAATGGCATGATAAAAGAATACCGAGAGGCCTTCATATGCAAAAACCTCCCTCCTTCGATTAACACATACAGACTGAGCACAAGGCATGCTAAACTACTTTGCCAATTCCTTGGTGACTGTGTTTCCAGTGTATCCTGTACCGAGGTAAGTAAACCCTTTTACTAGTGACAAATCATTTGTCTTTAGAGCTCCTGCTAACTCTGTTTTTCAACAACAACAAATACTAACTAGTTCCTCTTCATACTTAAGAAGTTATTGGTTATCAGGTTTACAACCCCAGCTTGAACATGAGAAATACATATATTTGGAGCTGTAGTTTCAAGAAATGGTTGCTGATATAGTGATGTACAGTAGTAAGCTTTGTGAGTTATTTCTGAAGATTAAAATTTCCTAGTAAAAGAAGTTGCAATGTATCATGTATGTTAAGACAAGGGCATTGAAATGTAAATAGACATGAATGAGCAATATGCATGATACTCTCATTTAGTATTAGTAGTGTTTCCCCACCTCCCCCTTGTGTTTTCAATCTGGACAAAGAACTGCCATTTTAGTGTGTAATATGACATCCATATTAATCATAGAATTGTGCCGGCAGAAAAGGACCATTCGACTCATCGAGTTTGCTCATGATAGCCCACCACCCTTTTACCTCCCACCCTGATGCCCTCTCACACCTCTCCTTCCTAGTCCCATGTAGTTATCCCAGAGGGAGACTAATATTTTTATACCCAATGTAACGTCACAGACGCTGGTTGACAGCAAAACAGAAGACATTGAGGAGACTGTAGCAGTCTGTGGTATGCTGTATAGCTAGTGCAGACATGTATGTCACTGCAAACCGCCACAGACAGTCAAGCATTTAAAGAGACTCACCACGTTGAGCCCCTGTATCATACATATGGGTACCTTTCCACCAAAGGATCACGATATGGTGAAAATCCCCAAAAAGTGTTTTTCTCATAAAAAAGTTATATCCCTCATAAAATTGTGTACACCAGGTCCCAAGGACTTCCTGTTTTTACTGCTAGGCACACTCTGCCCACTCACGGACCGAGATGATGAGATACCAGTAGGCGAGTGCGCTCAATTACTCAGTGGGTGGATAATTTTCAATCTGTATTATAGAGACGGCGTTACCTGGCAACGAACATGGCACCAATCAACTAACAAAGCCCTTTTTAGTCGATTGGTGTCCACATTTCATTGCCAAGTGGCCACTGTGTTACTAAAACAGATTGAAAATTATCCGTCCATTGAGTATAATGGAGTGTGCCCCCGCGCTCTCACTGGCATCTTGTCATCACATCCATGATTGTGGGGGTTGAGCGTGGCCAGCAGTAAAAAAAACGGGAAGTCCTTGGGACCCAGTGTGCACAGTGTTACGAAGGATATAACTTTTTATGAGAAAAACACTTTTTGAGGATTTCCATCATATTCTGATCCTTTGGCAGTAAGGCCTCTATATGTATGGTGTTGGGACTTCCCATTATATATTGGTGGGTCTCTTTAAGTAGTGTTTATTTTGAATGATCTGAACTGTCACCTGAGATTGTTGTTGAATCTACTCAGTGGGTACAATGACCAGAGGATAGCTATACATTTGAACAGCATTGCCATGGCAGACACACTGGAAGAGACTGGGAAAGTAAAAATGAGAGACCAAGAGAGAGACTGAATGACAGTGGTATTGCCATAAGCTACTGTAACCCCCAAGACAGGGCTTACCTTTTGGGCAACCGGAGGCTCAGAGTGTGCCCACCAGTGCTATTTGTGTTCTCCAGCTGGGACTAGTGTTGGACACCATGTAGTAAAAAGGAAACAGGAGCTAATAGAAATGCCGTACTCTGTACCACAGACAAAAAGGAATATCCAGCTCCCAAGATCCTAAGCAGCCTAACCAAAACTGATCACCAGATTCAAGAGCACTGGCCTAGTCAGCCAGGATTACAACAAATGCTTTCAACTAAAGATTTCCCATTTGGATTACAATTTTCCTAGTTGGAATGCCTTGCTTCAAATTACTAGCAAAAAGTTAGTTGAGTGGGATAATTTGTTGCAAGCTTGCTTTGATATCAAAGGGCTTCAACTCAAGGTCCCAGACTCTGTGATATGAGGCCTGCAACTATTAGTTTCTCTGAGCACCAAGAAACTCGTTTAAGCTGCAGCAAAATAAATAAATATTTCTTGAAAGTAAATTTCTATTGTGTGTAGTATGGGGGCTAACAATACAGTTGGCCGAAGGACCCTGCGTGTGAGTGCTGGCCTCCGAGGGCCTGTTCTCATCTGTGTGGCCTGCAATGCTAATTATGAAATGGGTTGAGAGAATTGTGTAATCTGATTGACTGAGGAACTCGGAACCCCATGCTGATATCCCAGCATAACTACACAGGAAGAAGTTCCGAGTCCTCTTACCCACGATCAGCTCTGGCATATTACTCCCCTCTGTCGCTGACTGTTTCCCCACTCACTGTCTCGCTCATCTACACACACAAACAAGGAATCACAAAAATAACACTGGGTTTAACCACCGGCCTGCAATGTAATTTACTTTTTTTAGTTTTTACTTCAGCTGCAGATTGCAGTTCAAACAAACACTGTCACAGCCAATTTCAGCTGCAGACTGCAGTTCCAAGGAACAATTTTTGCCCTGCCTCCATCATCTCTCACACTCTCATGGCTGATCAACTGCCATCATCCATACCATACCATGATCCCAAATTCTACTCATTTTAAATTGTATAGGACATCACGCTGAACAACTCTTGAATGCACATGTTAACACAGCAAAATTCCCCGATGGCACACTGTGTGTTGAAATCTCTGTCTGTTCTCACTACTTATATTAGTCCTAACCATTCTCATATGCAGCAAAGCCTCCACCTGCTGGCCATGAAGCAACACTACAGTAACCAAATTGGACTATTTTTTTTTTTACAACATTTGAGTACATTTTTTATTTTCATTTCCTATTAAATGATACAAAATGTGTTTTAAAAAATATTTTATTTAGTAATGCTAATGGACCCATTTCATAATCACAATAAGGCACTCCAAGGTGTGCATTGTGCTGGGATAATGGCACGTCTCACATGGTGGAAACATTCCACCTTCAGCCCACCCGAGGCATGCTGTTATCCCAGTACAATGCACACCCAGTCATGCCTTATTCTTTAAATAACCACAGTAACTGTTGTTTGCTTAAGCACCCCTTTCCCTCCACAGGACTTTTGCCAGTTAAGAAAGTCCTGTTATTATAGTCAATACTTTTGGTGGCTGAGCATATTATTACAGATTTATATTTAATAGTGTACTAACTTCATGTTTGCCAAAATTGAAGTGTGTGTATTACATAGAAACATAGAAACACAGAATGTGTTAGCAGATGGGGTCCATGTGGACCATCTAGTCTGCCCATGTATACTAATCCCCCTCTCCTCATTAGGCTGCTATCTTACATTTACCACACTGCCAGCTTGAATTCCCTGACCATCTTTGACCCCACCACCTCTGGGAGGGAGGCCATTCCAAAGCTCCACCATCCTTTATGTAAAGAAGAACTTCTTTGCATTGCTCCTGAACCTACCCCCCTGTAGGCACATGTCATAACATCTGGTCCGAGTACAACTGTTTACCTGAAGGGGATCATGTGCCTATACCTTGTTGATATCCTTCAGGTATTTAAAAGTCTCTCTCATGTCCCCCCTATCCCTTCTTTGTTCTTGGGAATACATGTTGAGCTGCTTTAGCTTTGCCTCGTATGGCCCGTGATGCAGCGATGCACCATTTTTGTTGCCCTCCTCAGTATAGTCTCTAGTCCATCTATGTCCTTCTTAAGGTGAGGCCTGCAGAATTGGACACAGTACTCCAGGTGAGACCTCACCAGGGACCTGTACAGTGGCATAATCATCTCCCCTTTTCTACTGGTTAGGCCCCTTCCTATGCAACCCAAGATGCCGCTGGCCTTTTGTGCAGTCTTTTCACATTGCTTGCCTACCTTCAGATCATGCGTGTATTTTGTTACTGCCAACTGTTCCCCATTTAGAAAGTATTTCCTACCTGGGTTGCATCTTCCTAGGTGCATAACCTTATATTTTTTATCATTTAACTTCAACTGCCAATTTACTGACCATTCTTCCAATTTTGTAACATCTGACTCTATCCTTTAAGTCCCTTCAGCTGTGTCCACTCTATTACAGAGCTTTGAGTCATCTGCAAATAGGCACAACTTCCCATTTAGGTTGTCAGCTATGTCGCTGATGAATACATTGAAAAGTATTGGTCCCAGCATTGAACCCTGTGGAACACAACTTGTAACTCTACCCTCCTCTGACAGCGTGCCATTTACCAGTACCCTCCGAGTCCTTCCATTGATCCAGTTTTGGACCCAATTTACAATTTTTCACCCAACGTCCATGTGCTCCAGCTTGTTTATTAGCCTCTTGTAAAAAGTTTTGTCACTATGTTGGACCCCCTTTGCTATCCTCTCCTCTGTTTGACCCTTTGCAGTCCAAATTTTCTTGCCAGTCACTTTATGTAATTCCTTATTTACTTCCTTATCACTGTTCTTTTTTGGTTTCCTTGTATCTCCTGAATGCTCTCTTCTTCTCCTTAATTTTGGATGCTATATCCTTTGAAAACCAGAGTGGTTTCCTTTTCCTTTTGGTTTTGCTTACCAGCTTGGTGTGCTGTGATGTGACTAGTGTTATTGCTTCCCTCAGTCTCTTCCAGGGTTCTTCCACACCCCCTTCTGGCCAGCGACCGAGATTCTGTCTTACACAGTATTTTATTTTGAGGAAGTCTGACTTTCTGAAGTCCAGGATCTTCTGTTTAGAGTGACTGATGTCCTCAGTCCTGTTTACTGTGAACCATTACAGTCTTATGGTTGATCTCAGGATGGTGTCCTATATTCTGCTGAGAAGTGGGTCGGTATTGCATCCCAGGGGTAATGTTCCATTCTTGACACTTATCTTTCACTGGGTTGAGGCACCTCACTATTCCTCTATACTTTTCTGAACCAGTTACACACCACTAAGGAGCCTAAGGAGCCCAGGACCCTCAACCTTGTTTGTAGCCCCCATGAGTGCATGGCAGGGGTTGTAACTATGAGTAACATCTAGCAACTGCACAGCAACCTGGTTACACTACAAGTTGACAGTGTAGTGCTATCAGTCACCCCCCCCCCCATCTTGTATTACATCCTTGGGTTCCTTATCCCAGTGTGTATTACTTTACATTTTTTGCATTAAAGTTTAACCAAGTATTCAGCCATTTGTACCCGGTGACTCCAGTGTCAACCACTACTCCCCCCACCATCACAATGGTGGGGATTAACAGAGAGAGAGACCCAAAGGCACTGGTCCCATCATAAATGTGTTTGGTGACCCTGGTCCCCACCTGCCCAGACCCATGGTGGCTTGATAAGGAGAGAACTACTGGTTTCACGGCATAAGGCAGGTTCTCCCCGGATGAGAGATGCCACCACATGTACCCCCAAGACAAAGGTGGGTGCCCAGCCGTCACATACAGAATCGCAGTGGGTTTTACGAACTTAGGTCCACTTAACTCTTTCTAGCTGGAGGCACTGAAGTATGAGGTTGGAGAATTTTTTTTACTCTGCTTTTGTGTCACATGCTGGATGGCCTACATTCAAGAAGGCACCCCAGTCCCATCCCCCCCCGACATCCACCAGGACTCACCACTGGCCTTTCTGCCCCCCAGGGCTTGCCCCCCCAGTGGGGTCAGTGAGGGGAGGCTCTTGACCACTGCTGTACACAGGATCCAGTTCGAGCTGATGAGCCTGGCTGGTGGGGGGGGGGCTGTGAGAGCTTTCCTTCATCCAACTGCTGGTAATTTCCTCCATGTTTCTTTTCCCCACAGAGAGGGGTGTGCAAGGATGCCAATGGTGATGCCACGCACACTCCTGTACATGGCACGCCAGGTGTTTACCCTGCCTCTGCCCATCTGTTGTACAGAGTCAGTGTGCCAGCCCCTAACCTCTGCTAGGGGCCAGACTAACTCTGACCACTGTTCCTCACCCTCCGTGGAGGAGGAGAGCTGTTCTAGGGACACTCGCTGCTCCTCCTCCTGGTCCATTCCCTGGCCACCCATTCGCACCATAAACACAGGTCGCCAGCGTGGCAGGAGGTAAGGCACTGATGCCTCAGCCCTCCACACCACTGGGATGGCAGGGTTGGACAATACTGATGTAAAACTCTTCCTTTGTTATTGATGTACTGGCCCATCCTGTGTGCTTTGAACAACCATTCGTTAGCTACTGTCGAGGTCCCGAGGCTCTGCAAGCAGGTGATCATGGTCCATATTCTTAAATCCCTAGAATGCTCCCAGACCAAAAACTACCAACCAATTTTCCAACTTGTCCCATTGTTTAAGGTCCATGAGAGGATTTTGGAAAATTTAAGGCATTCATGGATACTGGCTGTTTGCTAACACCTTGTCAGCATGGTTTGTAAGATAATCACAGTATGCTCACAACTGTGCTTGAAATCACTAATGATCTTCACAGGGCCTTAGACAATATGGACACAGCTGGTACATTCTTTCAGGATCTTTCCAAAGCATTTGATCTGGTGCACCACGGTCACCTCTCTCCAAGCTTGGTCTATCTGCATTTGTCTTACCCTGGTTGCAGAATTACCTGACTCACAGATCTCAAGTCAGTCTCATTGAATTCAATTTCCTCTCCACTCATCACAATTACTACCACAGTACCCCAGGATCAATCCCGGAGCCTATTTGTGCGTGTGTGTGTGTGTGTGTGTGTGTGTATATGTGTTGTCTTGGACAATCTATCTGACATATTGCAGAGCTCTGAATCTCGTATTATCATATACAGGGATGATATTGCTTTGTATAGAAGAAGAGTATCTAATGTCAGTAACATAATCCGATACTTGCAGCCTGAATTTGATGTGGTACAAAAATGGTTGTTATAAAATGGCCTTCTACTGAATGATGATGAAACAAGTATTTGCATTCTGGAACAAAACAAAAATTAAAGGCTTTACCCTGCTTTAACTTAGTTAAAGATTTAAGTGGCATTTTTGCGAAGAGAGTTGAAAATTTCAAGTACCTTGGTTTTATTATAAACCAGACTCTCTTTTTCAAACAACATATCTCCACACTGGTTAAAACAGCTCACACGTGTCTTGGTCAGCTTTATAGACTAAAAAAACTGTTTGTCTACTCATCCTAAGAAAGTCCTTGCTCAGTCCCTACTCCTGTCCTTAGTGGATTATAGACTTTCAGTCTATGCCACTGCCAATGTCACAGATTTGCAAAAGAGTTAGCATCCTGCACAGACGACACTGTGCTTTATAGGAGCTCTAGGGCCCTCTGATGCCTTAATGCCCAGATCGAGGTTGACCTCCTTCAACTAGAAAATTGGTTTAAGTCCAATAAGCTGACCCTTAATGCCATAAAAACAAGGCAACACTGTTTTGCCTAGAAACTTGTGTCTGTCTAGGCAACACCTGCTTGCTGTCACTATCTCTGTTGGAACACCATTAGAAGTAGTTGAGTCCAAATACCTAGGGGTCCACTTACATACGAACATACGGATGTGCCAGCAGAAACAGACCATCTGATCTATCTAAGTCTGCAGCTAGCACCCCTAGTTTGCAGCTGCTCCACCCCTTCCCTTTGTCATCCCACCGCCACCCCCCACCTCCCCCACCCTCACTCTCGCTTGTTCCCTGTCCCATGTCCTTTTGAAGCTGTTCACAGATTTACATAATACCGCACATTCTGGTAGGGCATTCCATTTTGCTACCACCCTTCTGTGAAATAGTGTCTCCTCATTTCCTTCCTAAATCTTCCCCCCTCTATTCTTAGCTCATGCCCCCTGGTGACCCTCTCCCTCCTTAACTTAAAGACCCCATCTGTGCCATCCCTATTGATTCCCCTCAGATACTTGAATGTCTCTATCATGTCCCCCCGTCCCTTCTATCCTCCTGGGTGTACATATTCAGGTCTCCCAAACTACTGTCATAGTCTCTCCCCTCCATTCCACATATCATCTTTGTTGCCCTCCTCTGTACCCCCTCCAGTTTCTTGATATCACGCTTTAGGTATGGCCTCCAAAACTGCACACAATAGTCTAAGTGTGGCCTTACCAGCAACCTGTAGGGGGGCAAGATCATCTCTCTTTGCCTGGACGAAACCCCCCTCGCTATGCACCACAGCATTTTGTTCGCTTTTGCAGCTGCTCTCCTGCACTGGGCAGTATTGTTCATGGTCCCTGTTATCATTACCCCAGGTCCTTCTCCTCCTCCTCAGTGATCCCTAGCTTAACCCCTCCCAGCCAGTATTATCTCCTTGGGTTCTTCACCCCAAAGTGCATAACCTTACACTTCTTTGCATTGAACCCCAGCTGCCACCTCTCTGACCACTCATCTAGCTTGCTTAGGTCCCCCTGCAGCTGCTTCCATACTTCCTCTCCATCCACCACTGCTCCGATTTTAGTGTCGTCAGCGAACAGACTTATCTTGCTCACCACCCCATGTGCAATTTCTGATATGAAGAGCTCAAACAATACTGGCCCCAGCACAGAGCCCTGTGGCACCCCACTCATCTCCAGCCTTGGAGTTGAGAGCTCCCCTCTCACCACCACCCGTTGCAGCCTCCCACTCAGCCAGCTTGTAATCCAGTTCATCATTTGTGCCCTACCCCTATACAAGTTAACTTCCCCCCAAGCCACCCATAAGACACAGAATCGAAGGCCTTGCTGAAGTCCAAGTAAAGAACATCCACCGCATGACCCTTAACCAGCTCACCTGTCACCTAGTCATAATATTGTATCAGGTTGGTTTGACAAGACTTCCCTGAAATGAACCCATGCTGCCTCACGTCCTGGAGGCCATTGTCCTCCAGGTACAACACCAGACTTTCCTTTAGTATTGTTTCCATGAGTTTGCACACTATGGAGGTAAGACTTACCTGGCAATAATTACCCGGTTCATCCCTTGGTCCACTCTTGTGTAATGGTACTACATGTGCCATCCTCCAGTCCAGTGGCACACATCCCAACTCCAGTGAGGTGCTGTACAGATCCACCAGTGGCTCCGCCACCACCTCCACCATCTCCCTCAGCACCCTGGTGCCTTGTCTACCTTCAGTGTCCTCAGTCCCTCTAGGACTCTACTTGCCTCAATTCTTCCATATGTTGTCTCCTCTGTCCCCACCTCCCAGCCCATGGTGGTAGCAGTCCCCCTTTTCTGTGAACACCTGAGCAAAAGTATTCATTCAGTGCTTCTGCCTGCTCCTCACCCTTTTCTGTCCACTCCCACCCCTTTTATCCTCACTATTGTTTTTGCAGTTCCTTTTCTCCTGATGTGTCTGAAAAGTCCCCATCCCCCCCGTTAATTCCCTCGATAATCTCAGCTCCTCTGGGCCTTGGCTTCTCTCACTGTTCTGGTCACCTCCCTTGGTCTCACTTGGACCAGGAACTTTCCTACAGAACTCACATTGACCATATTACACTGACCCTCCACAAAAAATTGGTCTACTCTTTTGACTTAGCAATCTAGGGTTGCCACCTGTCAGTTTTTTTTACCTGACAATGAGGTTTTCAGGGTCGCTATCCAGTAATCCAGTTTTGCTTTGTGATAGTCATGTTTCTGAGCTATTCTGAGTGCTCACATACTTTTGAAACAGATTTTGTCATATCATTCATTGTTTCAGCTGCATTTCCAGGTTACAGGCAAGTTATGTTGTCAATACAGCCCTTTCTTTGTAAAACAGTCAACCTGGGAGGTGCAAAGTATGACCATGAAGACCATTAGCAGATACTTAACCTAATCTTTTCCACTCTGCATCTTAAAGCAGAACAGCAGCAAAGCTGGGCAAAAAGTCTGACCCGACTTTCTGTAGCAGTAAAAGATTCAGTTATCTTCCACTGTCATTTGCTGGTAAACTTTTTATCTCTAAAAGAACTGAATTATTTTTTAATGTTTTGAATTATTTTTTATAAAATAGTTGTTTCCTTTAATAAAAAAGTATGTTCACTTCTTTTGGAGGTGATACTGATTATTGCCGGACCAGCCTGGCTTATTCAATGAACTACGGTACTTTGCGGCGCAGAAGTGCAGAAGTATGATCGTGTGCTAAGGGCTTGCAAATAAGCCAGGAATGTGAACATACAAAATACAGATAAAAATAAACCAGAAATGTGGGAATATAAAATACAGATAAAAATAAACCAGTCAATAAATAAATAAACATGCCAGCTTCAACACAAAATGGACAGAGGGTGTGGGTGGGGCAGAGCCCCCAAATAAACACTTTATTGTGCACAGAATTTCAAAGGTTTTACCAATCGCAACTTTCATCTGTGAATTATGTCTAAACAGCACTGCATTTAACAATATTTAAAGCGTTACATTTGAGAATTGAAAAGGAAAGCACAAGCCTAGAAATACATGTTTTCAGTGGGGGTGTTCTGCCCCTTGCTCCCTAGGTACAACTCATTATATTGCTCTATGCCACTGAATTTTTCCTGGGGGTTGGGGAAGAGCACCCCCACAGAAAGCATGACATGTAAACAAATATAAATTAAATTATATAAATAGTAAAACAATATTTTATCTTGGTGCCGTACAACGCTGTAAGTAAAAGTGTATTTTTGTATTGCTGATGCCTGACGCTAGTGGAGCTAGTCTGGACATCAGTAATTCTGTAATTCTTGTAATGTATGCACAAAATCATGGGTCAGTCCTGCAATAATTAGTATCAACCTTTTGCATTCAAAATAGTATTGTGGACATAAAAAGGAATTGAATCCAGGAAAAAAATAAAATACACATTATAGGAAACAATTTGTTTATTATATATAATTGTATATTACTTTCCCTGATATCCCCAGATCATATCTGTAAATGAGATTTCCATTATTTCAGTGTATTTACCTCGTAAAATAATTTCAATAAATAAATAACTAGGAAGAACCTAGAAAAGCAAGTTTAGCAAGTATAGTATGTCAACACTTTTGTTGAACTGCTGCTTTAAGTTTTGTCTTTTGATGCTCACTGACATAACAAATGGCTTTGGAGGAGAAGCAGTGCATGATCAGTCATGAAAAGGGGTGGGGCTAGGACAGAGTTTAGGGTGTGGATTAGTGTCCATTTCTTTGCCTCTTCCAAAGGTGGGAACCCTGTGGCAATCTCATTATAAAAGAATCACAGCTTATAATAGCTACTGGTACCCTACTCTCCCTCCTGCAATACAGGACCCTGTTTTGCAGTCCTTTAGGTGCTCTGAGCTCAATAAGCGCAAGGTATTATACAATAAAAGTTGGCGCTTTGCCACAGGTGCTCCACACAAAGACCACCATTGCAAATTACTGCACTCACTAAGAGGCCATCACTTGAAGATCTGCTTGAGTACCTTCTCCACTGTCTGGCCTATAAACTTGTTAAGGGCTCCTCCCCTCCACTAGTCTGCATGACACACTAAAACTCAAGACCCCAAGGAGGGTCCTGCAGTCAACCAGCCATCTTCTACTGGAAATATCTAAACTTAAAACCTGTGTAGGAAAGAGGTCCTTTGCCTCCTCAACTCCAACCATCTGGAGCCCTATGCCTTCTACCTTCCAAGACTGCCAAGCCCTAGGGTTTAAAGCTGTACTACTTGAATGGAGCCTTTGTACCTGCAATAGGTGACATCCCCCTGCACTAAAATTGGTGATGCTCCATCATTCAGGGATCTTTTTGGACCTTCTTGTTGCACTATGGTTAAATGTTCCCCTCCCTGCATTTTCACCCTAAGATTTTTATTAACTCTTTTTCACATGTTGAACACCATGTTTGGTCAATTGTATATTCTCACACCTAAAGTATTGTAACATTGTCATATCTTACTTGTCCTGATTATTTATCTAACTATTTAGATAAACAAATGTTTTCGAGCCTCACCTGGGCTCTTTCTCATGCCTTGAGAAAAAGCCCAGGTGAGGCTCAAAAATGTTTGGCGTTCTGTGGAGCAACAGTTTTAATGAATAAAGTGGTTTTGAATCAGACACCTAATCATTTTGGGTCTGTTGTATTCCAGTTTTGCTTAAGTTCTATTTTTGAAGTTGAACTGTATCAGTGTTTTATTGCAGCTCGGTATATGTTTTTCTAGTTGTCGTTTATTGTCTGAAAAGATTCAAGCTATGGAATATTTACCATGGGATGTTTATTATGGAATACATGGATTCAAAATTCTGCTCAGTTCAACTGGCAGAATGTTCATCTCCTAACATACTGTACACACACACACACACACACACACACACACACACACACAACAAAGGCCTCTTCTACAGCCAGAGACTCAATTATCTCACTGTCAGGGCAAGCAGGAGAGATTTTCCCAATGAGCAGGTAAAGAGGAGGATTTTTTCATTGTCAGCAAAGAAACTGTTGTAATGAAAACTATAAACAATACTTAATGTTTCTAATTTGTTTATGTCTGTAAGAAAAGTGTGATGATCAGGGAAACAACATTTAATTAATTTGTTTTATTTTTTTAAGGTAATTTTATTTTTAGGGACCAGTTGAAGTTTTTTTACAGTGTAAATGTAGCAGCCATGTTTGTGATGGAAGATCAATTCTGGTTGTAAGGGGACTGATGGAAGATAGTTCTGGTTGTAGGAGGACTGATTTGCTTATTATGTGATGTGGTTTAGGACCAGGATGATTGTGCATGAAACAGATTTCATGCACGGTCATATGAAATATTTTGACCAATGAGACGTCTTTATTTTGGATGCCCATTTTATAATGTTCTTTCATTTATAAAGCCATTGCATTCTGGAATACATAACCTACTTTGTTAGAGTCAATCAGATTGCAAAATACATTTAAAATGGTGTTAAAAAAATACTGTCTGGATTTGTCAATGTGCAAGTGTAATGTTACCTGATTACTGTGTATTCTGATGTATTGCATATTTATGGTGTACTCTGATGTACTGCATAATTATTCTCTAGTGTTGCTTTTGTTTACATCTCTGGATCCCTGTTGAAAATGTACACCTAATGCTCTTAGGTCCTGCCCAGTTAACATATTTCATAATAAATGCATAAATAAATAAATATTTCTACTATCTGGATATGAACCACACACACAAATACACACACACATGAGATAAGAGAAATGAAAGACCAGTACTGCAAGAGGCTATGCCTCAAGCAGTTTAATCCAATTTAGTGGCAAGAGCAAGTATGGAGTAATGCAAGTTGCAAGTCAACGTGTTACTCTGGGCTTGCTCTTCTCACTAAATTGGATTAAACTGCATGAGGCATATTTTCTTGGAGCATTGGTCTTTCATTTCTTGTAGCTATGTGGTTAGCAACCTTCATGAGCGTCTTTAGCCCAATTCCTGAGCGCAGTTTATTCTTGATCTGAATACAAAGGAGATCAGCAGACCCAGGAGCCAGTGTGACAGTTACAGTGACCTGGTGACAGTGTAGTTTAATATTGTCCTGCATCCCACTGTATCTGTGAGGGAACTAACATCAGGGATACCTACATGGGACCATATACACAGTGTGGAACTGGAGTAGTGGTGGAACCCACAGTGTCTAGTACTGAGATATCATGACTCTACTGGTGAGATCTCCTGGTACAGCAAGACTGCAGCAGCAGACAATGGAAGTCTTACATATCACTCAAGTAAATCAATGGGAAAGCAGGGCTCTTTTACCAGTGAGACCCCACCAACAGTCCATAGGGAACTTTATACTGGGAGATCGTGAATGCAGTACGAAGGACATACTCCACAACCCACTGCCAAACAAACAAACAAAAAAAATTAGGTTGAGGGCCTTTAGTAGCAATGAACCAACCAGTACCACCCTGAGACTCAACAGGTGGCAGGAAAATAACTGGGATTGCAGTTCATTCTTACTGTGAGTCTCATGGCAAACTCTCCTTTAAAGGGAATAAAGCTATTATTTTTATAAATATTCTGATTCCACTGAGTGGTTTTTATTTGGATTCTCACAGACACTGTTTTACATGCACCCCTAAACCAGTAGTTGCTAGGCAACTGACAGGTGCAGAGGTTGCAGCATTCATTCTGTTCACTATTATACTTAAACTTGTAATTTATTAGAAAGGCATCACTGCAATCTGTTAGTTACAATGCACATTTATAAAAAGCTAACTGTAAACAGTCTGTAACATGGCTCAGGAATCTGGAGTTGTGGTCCCAGCCTCCCAAAGAGTGCTTAAGTCTAACTGGTTGGGAAAGTGAAAAGCCGCACCGTATTGTTTATTCCAGACTGTCTTGTAGATCACAGCAGGCAACACTAAGTCCTGCACAGTGCATACAGACATCATTAGAATCAATTTTATTGTTTTTTAATGGTTAAGAGATTATCTATCAGCATAAATGAAGACATTTTTAAAAACACAAAATACACAGAAAGTATAATATATATTTATTTTTAATGGCACGTTGAAGTTAGTGCCAAGGATATACTGCAAGCCACTATACAGATATATACTAATGCGAGTCTATGATATGAATCCATTATTTTAAGAAAAGTTGGAAGGTAATTAACATGCCACTAGACACTGGGGATACATTCGTACGATGGGATCTTTTTTCATATAAATGAGAAAGGCCATATGGAAAAAGTGGAAGCCAGTCACAAAAAAGGATTACAAATGTAAAAGAAAAAAAACATTTGGGGCTCATTTTTCAAATACTGAATGCAGAATCCACCTAACAGGGTGCCAATGAGTAAGATACATGTGTTGGTCTCTCTGCAGCATGTAATTTTTGTGCATTTTGATTTTTTTAAAACAAAAACAAGATGGTAGTAAATGAAAAAGGAATGTTTTCCTCATGAAAAAGGACTGGCCCCATACAAAAACTGATTATTTTTGTTTCACATAGCTATCTTGAAGTGCTTACTGAGCATGCTCAGACCCCCAAAATTGTAAAATTTAATAATTTTGGAACTGATTAATATTTTTTTCACCCAACCAGCAAAGGGCACATCTGTGACCAGCCCCTTTCTACCCTGAAAATTTCAGACCAAAATTCCAAACCATCTGGGTAATACAGGTGTCACCAAAAAAAAACAGCAGAAAAAATACAAAAATTCACTTTTTTGCATTATCTGGACCTCAAAATCTGCTCATCTGACTGGAACAAAATTTGGCACATCTAGAGATCTACCCTATAAGACTGAGCATGCAACATTTCATGCAAATCCATTAAATGGTTGTGAAGTTATTAAAGTGCAAAAATTGGAGTTTAATATTAAACACTCTACTCAACCCTAAATATAGTGGTGCTATTGCACAATTATTATATATGGGGCCTATACACCATTGGGCAGGAATTACCAGCGCATATTCTGCTGGCTTAGCACCGCACTCACAGACAGGTGCACACAGGCTGGTATGCACCAATGGCTGCCACCTGTTCATAGATTCACCCACCCCCCCAGCATGCAGGACTGTACAAGGCGGCTTGTGTGGAGTAGCGGACCTGGGTGGGCAACAAATAGGAAGCCAGTTCTGGGTCAGAGTGGATCCCGTACATAGGCAGGTGCAGGTCCAGGTGTGTGAACAGCACTCACAGGCACATGGACCTGTGCTGCTCTGCCACCATTCCCCAATGGATCAGCATGCACCTACTCATCCCTCATCACAGCACCCACTGCACAGATACCCCCAACAGCACCGCCAACCATCCCCAACCATACATTGAAGCCCCCCAAAGCACAGCCACCCCATGAGGTCACTCATCCAGGGTAGCACAAGGCAACCCCACACACACACACACACACACACATGCACATAGGTGCCCAGTGCACCCTGACCTCAGACCAACCCCCCAGTCGCTAGGGGTCCCCACCACACAGCACCAGCAACCCCACCTAATGCCCTATACTGTCCTGCCAGTGCCATGGTCAATGATGGCCATAACCCTCTGCACACCTCCAAGGCCACTGGCCATCTGAGATATGGGGGCATGCATCGGCTGCATCAACTGTGTATGTCAGATGGCCAACGGCCATGCAGGTGTGCAGAGATCTGTGCCACTGGCCATCACTGACTGCAGCACTGGCAGTATGGCATGGGGAATTGGGTGGGGATTGCCGGTACCATGGGTAGGTGGGGGACTTCTAGCGACTGGGGGTTGGTTGAGGGTCAGAGTGAACCGGGCACCTATGTGTGTGGGGAGGTCATTGTACTACCCTGGATGGGTAACCTCATGGGGGGGTAGTGCAGACCAGGGATGGGTGCTGCCAGGTGGGGGGATTTTGTGTGCCCCTTTGTGTACCTTACCAGCACTGTGTCAGGCAGTGGGCTGCATGGGCAGAGCGGTGCAGCTCTGCATTGGGGGTGCTGCATCGGGTGGTGGTGGAGCACTGTGTGTGTGGGGGTGTCTGCCATGGAGGTATGAGGTAGGGGCTGACCCATGCTGTGTGTGGGGAGAATGCCTGACTACTGCAGGAACATTCCACTGTCCAGTGTGCTTGGGGGCTGGGCATGTAGGGCACTTACGGCAGAGTTCTACCTGGCATACAGGTGTCCCCCTATGCACTCCGGTATGCAGCACTACTCACCTTGGTGCATGGTGTATAGTGTTGGCATGCTCCCAGCATGCCCCCAGCTGCTCACATTGCGGTCCACATGGCCATGGGATTGAGTGCACTATAGTTAGGGTTGAGTAGGCAGTTTAACATTAAACCCCAAATTTTGCACGTTAATAACTTTACAATTGTTCAACGAATTTGCATGAAATTTAGAATGTGTAGCCTTATATGGTAGCTCTCTTGAACTGCCAAGCTACATTTTGATTGGACTTGTGGTTTTTGTGCAGCAAAGCGCCAAAAAATGCATTTTTCACTTTTTTTTTTTGCCCATCGCGCTGCAGCCACACCATTTGGCATTTTAGTCTGAAGGTTTCAGGGTAGAAAGAGGTTTGGTCAAAGAACAACCCAGCATTAGTTTGGTGAAAAAAATATTAATCTGTTCCAAAGTTATTTCATTTTGAATTTGGGGTTCGAGCATGCTCAGTTCAGTCCAAGATTAATATGTATGTTTTGCAAAAGGGCATTGGGCTCGCAATCAAGTATTTTGCCACCTCATGAAAAGGAATTCATAAAATCCCCATTCATTAGAAAAAATTAATCTTTCGCGAGCCGCCATCTTGTTTTCATCCCCAAACAAAATGTCATAGCTTGCACCACGACTGACTTCTTTAGCAAATGAAGCATGGGTTTTGTTCAGGGAAACACCATCAACAAATCCATGCCTTTGGTTTCCTTCATTTTGGCCAAAAATGGCAGTTTTAAAGTTTGAAATTCTTTGTTTGTGACTCGCTTCTGATCCTCTTTCGCAAGCTGACAAAATCCCCATTCGCGAGCTGATCCCCTTTCATGAGGTAACAAAATCCTTGATTGTGACCCAGGGACCAGATGGACCTATCTCACAAACAAGGATCACCTCACAAATGGGGGTTGTGTCAGCTCACAAAAGGGGACTGGGTTTTTGAATCCCCTTTAATGAGCTGACAAAATCCTTGATTGTCATTTCCTGACCAGTTGGCCCTTCTTGTGAACAAGGATTGGCTTACGAAAGGGGATTCTGACACCTCATGAAAGGGGATTCTGACAGCTCACGAAAGGGATTTTTTTTAAATTCCTAATTCACGAGGTGACAAAATCCCCGTTTGTGAGCTGTCAAAATCCCCTTTTGTGAGCCAATCCCCTTTTGTGTGCTGACAAAATCCTTGATCGCGACCTCCAGACCAGCTGGCCAAAATCTGATGATCAAGGATTTCTTGCGAATGGTGATTTTGACAGCTCGAGAACGGGAATTGACCTCGTGAATGGGGATTTTGCCACCTCATGAACTAGGAATTAAAAAATTTTGCCAGTGCACTATAAATAAATGGTTTGGTGTTTTGGCTTGAAATTTGCAGGGTATAAAGGGGGTGTCCCAGAGATGTGAATTATGCTATTCAGGTGTAAAAAAGTTAATTGATTCCATAGATATGTCATCACGAAGTTGAGATTTTTCCCATATGATAACAGTACGGCGCCCACAGTGACTTTCGGTGCCCATATATCAGAAATGATGTGAGATAAGGATTTTTCGCTACCTGCAGCTTAGTCATCTGTAGTGGAATTTTTTTCATAGTTTGTACAGTTACTGAGATATTGGCAGATTAGTGTTATAAGGGTTCTTTTTCAGCTCTATAGGGCTACTGTATAGCTCAGTAGTTATGTGTAAGAGGGAGCGCAGGGCCCGGATGGCCTGCTCTCCCACAGACACATATCGTTATGCACAAATGGGCAGCTTGGTGGGACCACAGGGCCCGTGCTTCTACCAACACATGCCAGTTACTAGTTATATTACACTTTCTCAAAAAGTAAGGAAATTCATTGCAAAAAAATTTGTCAATGCATCAGTTAAGGTTGAAACAGCAAAAGTAGGGAAATGAGATGTTAGGGTTGAGCTCCTAACCCCCCACAACCTTACCACCCCACCTCCCTATCCTCCACACACCGACAGGCATCGGGGTGTGCCATGGGGTTGTTAGGCCTAACTCTCACCCCATTCTCCTATGCTGTACCATGTTGGCCTGTTTACACATGGAATGGGGTGAGAGTGGAGCCTAACAAACCCATAGCACACCCCGATGCCTGTCAGTGTGTGGAGGATGGGGGTGGGGTGGTAAGGTGGTGACAGGAGCTCAACCCTAACATTTCATTTTCCTGCTTTTGTCATTTCAAATCTAACTGATTCATTAATGATGTTTTTTGCAATGAATATATATATATATATTTTTTTTTTTATTATTTTTTTTACACACATGCAGTGCAGCAACCACCCCATAAGTGGTTTGGTGTCCCCCTTACCCCTCCCTCCAATTGCCATCTATGCCATCCATATACATAATGAAGCAACCAGCTCATAGTTGGTTAGGGGTCCCCTCCACCCCGAGTGCAGACCCTTCAAATGTACATCAAATCCCCTCCTGTCCCACCTGCTCAGGACCCTTCACCCCCAGCCACCGATGCTCATATGCAGTGGTAAAGATAGCAACAGGCACAGAACTCCACTCACCTCCTCATCTGGCCACTGTCTTAATGACAGAGAGTAATCACATGCCTACTGTACTAGGCTGTGGAAGTTGCTGTCTCTATTTCTGTATATTACATTGGTGGCTGTGGACAAGTGGGTGATGTAGAGTGGAGGGTTCTGAGCTTGTGGGTCAGGAGAGGGGTCAGATGCACATTCAGGGTTTGACAATCGGTGGGTGGGAGGACACCTAACCATCTATGGAATGGTTGCTGCAGTATGTCAATGGATGGCATGGCCTGTAAATGGGGGCATCTAACCACCCAGGGGTGTGGTTGCTGCAGTATGTACATGGATGGCGTGGGCAATGATCAGAGGGAGCTGCATGACTTTGCATATTGTGCAGCATGCTAATGAGCTCATAACTGGCATTCAAATGGCCATTAGCCCTTGCATGCCCAATGGACTTATTAGCATATTGGGGTGAATATGGCTCACATGAGCCCTGGTGTCATCCCATTTGGGATGCAATATCTCCATTGGATCATGAGTCATATTCAGTTGTGGGCTGCATCAGCGGGTGCATAGGCACTATGTGCTGCACTAGCACAGCCCCATATTCAAACTTTAGCATACTTTGGTTAGAGTACAATAACTGTCTGAATATAGCCCCCAAGCTAGCCATGTGCTGTCTCCCACACACTGTTCCTATCTACGCAGCGCTCATGACCAGCTTTCAATTTGAGATCCCACTATATTACAGAGATGTGGTAAACTATCAGAAAACATGAGACCAATGCAAGTGAGTCAGCTACAGGAACAACCGCTGGTGTCAAAGCGAGCAAAAGCCATGTAGTGTCAACAAAAGTTGGGCTACTTAGTGTATAGGAGTTAGTAGCAAATGCAAGACTTTGGTATTATGATAAAAAAAATATTGTCAATAAAAGCTTCATGTCTATCAACTTATAACACTTTGTTGTTCTTGAATCATTTTAACTGCAGATTAAAAGTACTGGAAAGCAGGCCTCCTTCACACCAAACTATGCCAATATTTATTTAACCAAATGAAAAAAAAGAAGTTATGCTGTTATCAGAAAATAATCAATTTTACCACAAGATGGATATATTTTGCATATATAGATTACATTTTTTTGGTGTGGAGTGGGACCTAATCAGAATTATAGACCTTTGTAAAATATTTGAAATCAACAAATGAAAACCTGATAGTCACAATGCACAGTGATTTGCAGCAAGTGAACTTTTTAGATCGTAGTACTGTGAAAGATGGGGAGGGTGGGGTGATAACACAAATTCTGTATTACATTTCCAAAGTTGTCATCTGAGACATACAGTATGTATGGTGGAAAACATTCCACTAAGCCAATTTATGAGACTAAATCATAATACAACAGATGTACAAGAGTATAGACAGGGGGGAATAGTTCTGACTAAACACTTTCTGAATATGGGATACAACAGGAGATGTATAGATAATGCAGTTAACAAAGTCAATATTATGCTGAGAGAACAATTGCTTACAAAAATATAAACAGGCAGGATGAGAATACACAGTTAAATTTCATGTTGACTTTTACACAACTGAGCCTATTGGTGACATCAACATTACAGAGAAACTGGCACATCTTAAAAATGGAACCTAAATTGAAAATATGGACACAAAGGGAACCAAGAATGATATTTTAAAGGGAAAGAAATGTAGCAGATCAGAAAGTGCACAGTCTGCAGATTATGCCTAAGGCTTCTATACAGCTCCCCCTCACCAAGCTGAAACATTTCAGTGTGATAACTACTTTCAGCACTTCACTATAGGTTGGTAAATCTTTTTCACATCCTAGAACACAGGAGATGTTCCACTCAAGACAATTTATTAATTGCAGTAGTGCAGCAGTTGTTTATATCACCTTCCTATGCCACTTGGGCTCCTCCATTCCTCAGCTCGACTACTCTCCTCTCCTGTTCCCTTCTTTTGCCTCCCCCTCCTCTCTCCTCCCTCTACTCCTGCCTCTCCTGAAAATACTCTCCTATTAACCACCTCCCAATTGTATTCTCTCCACAGTTTGCTGTATTATTGTAGCAAGTGGTGATGGCAAAACTTTGTACATCGCCTAATTTTTATTGTAATGTCCTTATGGTCCCAATGTTAACCCTTATCATTCAGTGTTACTTCCCCTAGTATATTTGTCTTCTTTGTACCACTGACCCGGTTGCAACTTCAATAAGTCTGTCTGCCTGGCTACACTTACAAGGATCCTGATACTTGTAACTGTTAACTGACTCTGTAATCTTTCGACTTGGAACCTATGTAAACAGCATCTGCTCAAAGGTTTAATCCAAGATTTAAATAAATTTCAATAAAACTTCAGTATTACAGCCTGTAATGGCTAGTCATTTTATATTAGGAAGACAAAACAAACTTTCAAAACACTAATACTGTAAGTAAACATTTAAGAAGCATAGGCAAAAAAGACAAGTCGAATGATTCCTATTTCAGGGAATTGAAAAACCAAATGAACATTCGAGGAGGAGATATGGACAATAGTCTCCTCAACTGGGAAAGCTTTTGACAGTATAAAATAAAAGCAAATAATCCACCTGGACTTAATAACTCATTTCTCCTTACACTGATCTTAAAATGAATTTTGGGCTTTCTAGATGTTGATATGTGAACATTATGAGGGACATTTTTAAAGGAGATGCACCGGCGTATCTCAAGAAATGCACTGCAATGCAACAGTCAAAGGGTGGTGATGCACTGCACATCTCTGGCTGCACCGAAGCGCAGCAATAATTTATGCGGCGCATCTCCAGGGTGCGTGCCAATGAACATGTGGCACATCCCCATATTCAGCCAAGATGTGTGGTGCATCTGCCACCACATCTTGGAGATGTGCTGCACAAAGTTAGGCATGGTAGAAACATGCCTAACTCATAACCACCCACAGGCAGGCTGCCGAACTACACACAGCAGCACAGCAGCCTCCAGCCCCTGCAGCCTGGTGCCCCCCCATCCCCAATGACCAATTGACAGTAAAATTAACCCTGTGCCCTTTTCCGTAATATAGTGGTATCCCCTTCCCATCCCCAAACCCAAACAAAGTAAAATTGTTGCCCGATCCCCTTTTTCATAATGTAGTGGGCCCACCTCCCCATCCCGATCCCCATTTGAAATAAAAAAAAATACAGCCCAATCCCTTTTTCCATAGTGTAGTGTCCTCCCTCCCCGTCCCAAAACCCATTTGAAAAAAAAATAATTTAATCCCCTGCCCACTTTTCCATAGTGTAGTGGCCCCCCCACCCCTGCACCCACTCAGACACCCACATCCCACCCCTCCCCATCCCAGCATGGCCAGTTGGCCAGTCAGCCAGTGAGCAGCACAGACCTCCACACACCTCCAGGGCTGCCCGCCAACTGAACTGTCAATGAATGACAGCTTACTGTAACCACTACAAGCCCATTGGTTGATACTCTCAGCCAGTGGGCTAGCACGAGTATGCTGTAACATGTCATTCACAACTTTGTGTCATTCACAAAGTTGTGAATGACAGCTTAAAGTGCACACTGCAAGCCCATTGGTTGACAGTGTCAACCAATCGGCTTGTAGTGGTTAATCTGTCACTCATTGACAGTTCAGTCAGTGGGCAGCCATGGAGGTGTGTGGAGGGCTGTGCTGCTTGCAAGCTGACTGGCCATGCTGGGATGGGAGAGCGGGGTGGAATGTGGGTGTCTGAGTGGGTGGGGGGCCACTACACTATGGAAAAGTGGGCAGGGGAATAAGTTATTTTTATTTCAAACAGGGATCAGGATGGGGAGTGAGGACACTACACTATGGAAAAGGGATCAGGCTGTATTTTTTTTTTCTTCAAACAGGGGCTCGGGACGAGGAGGGGGGATACTACACTATGGAAAAGAGGGCTGGGGTGACATTATGTTATATACAAATGGGGATTGGGACGAACGGGGCTGGGGCATGAATTTACATGGGACTGGTGGGTGGGCCAGGTCACCTGGTGCATCCTACCGGGTGCATCCCTGCAGACGGCATGCAAATGAGGCCATAATGACATGCAAATGGCCCATTTGTGCCTTGCATGCCTAATGGCCTCATTTACATTTTCTTGGCTGAATATCTGGAATTTGGGCCTGATACATCTGAAGTTGTGCCATGCATCTCCATTCCAGGTATTCAGGCTGTCCATGGGGATGCACTGGCGCATTGTCAGTGGCCCCCAATTGTGCTGCCCACAAGCATTTCTATTTTCAGATGGGATGTGCAATCGCACATCTCATTTGAACATAGCATTTTTTTGCACCGGCCCATTTATTTTGGAGGCACATTTAGATGCACCAGGCATCCTCCGGCTGTTGAAAATTTAGACATATATGTACAATAGTCACATAGAGCTGGGCAGTAACATTCACAATTACAATGGAATTATATGTACAGCAGTCTGATGTTTGGAAACTAGCTAAATTTACGTACTACATACAACTCAGAATTTATTTTGGTTGGATCTGCATTATCACAGCATAAGTATATGTTTTTAACCATGTGATGTGTTGTTTGCTAGGTGTTATAATTATGAGTGAGGCCTTTTATATAATGTGTTATATGGATTCAAATCTTGTAAGGGATGATTTACTTGGCTTCTAATCTTTACCTAGATTAGCTTCAAGTACTATTTTAGTTATTTATTGTCTTGAAAACTGTGTGCATTGTATCAATGTAAAAAAATGTGTGGATACACTTTTAAAAAACTCCACTATAAAAGAAGTATGGGTAAGTAATAAGCCACTCCTTGAAAAAGCTCCCAGTATCAGCATGAAACGTTAGGCAAGGATAAGATGAGAGCTGATACCAAGCTTTTATTAATAAAATCATTATTTTATTGTAACACCAAGGTCTTAGCTTGTTAACAACTCCAACAAACTGAGTAGCCCAGCTTTTTGGTGATGTGCGCCAGCAAACCTATAGCCCACTTTTCTTATCACTGTATTTTTTTCACCTCATCCTTCTGGATTCCATCATCCATCTTCTGTGGGGCTTACCAGCTCCTGATCATCCTCACGAGCTCTCTGAAGTTGCACCACATGTCTCCTGCATACTGTTAACAGTAAATTCTGGGCCTTTCTAAGCAAAATCAAGCTATAGTCAGCATGCCACAAACAAATCCTAATAGCTCAAGAACCATAAGTGCTAGACACAAAGTATGAGTGGCAAAGTTATTCAGCACAAAATTACCTTTCCAATGGTGGTATGCACATAATATGTAATTTGGGGGGTTTTCTATGCTGGTTGAAACAGCAAAACAAATATTTTTTTCACCAAAACAGGCAACATAAGCCGTACACACCATACCATAAACAAATGTGAATAACTTCTAAAGTATACATGATATACACAAAATATCAGGGGCAAAGTTGTTCAGCACAAAATTTCCTTTCCAGTGGTGGTGTGCAAATAATAATATGTAATTTTTTTTTTCTATGTTGGTTGAAACAGTGTAAAAAAAAAGTTTTTCACTAAAACAGGTGACATAAGCCATATACACACCATACCATAAACAAATGTGAATAACTCCTAAAGTATACATGATATACACAAAATATCAGTGGCAAAGTTGTTCAGCATAAAATTACCTTTCCAATGGTGCTGTGCAGTCAAATATATATTGCATTCTGTTACACTATATATTAAAATATATAAGTGACTTCTCCAGACATTGCAAGGGCACACTGGGAGTCAGTAGCCGACTTCTGCAGGTATCCTCAGGACACACCAGTGTATTTTACTGATGACTACAGGCATCTGCTAGGAGACAATGAGTTAACTCTACCAAGCCACCAGTGTGCAATGAGGCAAATGTATATCAGCATCGAGGGTGGCCTGTTCTGAGGCAATCCCTGCTGTGTATACCTCAGGTCTTCACCAGGAGGCAGCCACCAGTCAGGATGCCAGAACCCCTCATTCTGAGAGAACAGTCCTTGATATGCCCAATCCTCTCTCCCCCAGCCAACTAAAGACTGCACTGGAACACTGATCACAGGCATGTCAGGTGTCAGACCTACCACCATACTGCTGGAACCAGCAGTCTGTCCCCTTTTCTAATGGAAATATATCACTCCAGTCATGTAGACAGAGTTTGATTGGGTAAGATTAGGTCAAGTGAGAGCACAGGTCTCTCAAATTGGTAGTACAGAACAGACCCACAGATTCAAACTATCTTTAGATGGGGACAACAGATCTCATTGTTTTGCTCCAGTTTGCATGGCCCCTATACAGTAGCCTGGAGTTATGTTTACCTTAGCCTGCCTGGTGTTCACCATCTGCTTTTTCTTCACCCCCCAGTGAGTTTCATTCAGTAGTACTCACAATGCAGAACCTTGTGGCAGCATGGTTGGGTAGTGAGCACATGGCATGTGGCTGGAGACTGCAGTCAGTCCCTGGAATTGTTGGAAGGGGACACTTCTATGGCTCTAATTTATCCAGCAACAAGGCACCACTTAACATAGGGGAAGATATTTTAATTAAAGTCAATAAACAAGACATAGATGGAGGAGCATAAATAAAATACACAAAGAAATCAAGAAGCAAAGCTTTAAAAGTAGTAAATTTTAAAGTCATTGTATAATTGCATTAATCCACTCCAGGATGTGGGTTATCCTGGGATTTCACAGAAAACATATAACAATTCCAGGGCTCCCTCTTCTAGAGAGTATGCAGGTACAGTGCTACTCCAAAAAATCTAACGCAGTTAAGCAGCCACACAGAAAAGCAGAACAAAGGAGAGTGCACTTAACACTTAGACCTTGTGATATTTACCCTAGAGATTACATTTTCTTCCCATCTCATTCCTGGGAATATGCCAGCTTCCAGTGGCCATCCAAGTACCTGTAGTCACTCTGATTACTGGAATGCTAGAACAAAACTTAAACAGAACATGTGTTATGATCCAATATTGTACAGATCTCTATGTCAGAAGTGATACAAGTGTTCTCCATTCTTAAAGGCTTAAATAATAAGATATAATCTAATCTAGCCAATGTTTTATGCCTCCACGACTAATGCGTATACTTCACAGCATACTTATGCTGAACTCTCCAAATATTAACCAACAAGTTATTTATCTAGAAACTTTGCAAACTCTGTGGCCTGATACTTATCCCAAGTTGAGAGATTCACAGATTTATCTAAGGCATTGCCTTGAGTGCAATTCAAATCTGATGGCTTTAGGATCTTGATGGCGGAGCAGCAAGATGGCTGCACTGCTGCTCGGCTTCCTGCTGGTCTAGGTTTGATGTGCATTTCTTCAGCAGTCAAGTTTCTATTTTCTACATGTTTTTGGGAGGCATCTCAAAATCTGCCTGCTTGGTAATGAAATGCAGAAGTTCTGTTTTTGTTCTTGAGGCCAAGCTGTATGACAGCATTGTACTGAATGTAGCTGTTGGCTTGAGCATTATCATTAACACTAACATGGAGTTAAACACCACCAGTTATAGGTGGGATTGTGCGGGTGCGCCCTCGAAGCCTTGTGTTTATCATGAAGCATTGCAGAATGTATGTTTCAGTTTTTAGTAGAACACCAGTGAAATATAAATAATATTGTTGAACAAGTGAGCTCAGTCAGCTTGAAAGAAACAGGGACAGATGTTTTCCCACCAGGACCCAAGATGACCCCACAGAGAGTGTAGTGAAAACAGGACTGTACTCGATGTGTTGAGGAACTCTTTTTCACCTTATAAAAGTATGCCATTGTTGCTTGGGATAGTGGATCTTTTTTAAATTCCAGGTTACTCAAGTTTACTACAGTCGGTGGATCAATTATTTTTGTTTAATCTCCAGGTGAGCATTTTGAAGGAGATGGAAATTTGGGAGCCTGTCAGGTGATTACTGTATGAATAATGCAAACTTGGTGGCTGAAGAATTGAGTGCAATGGAGGTTGAAGCTTCGGGTGATTAGGAGACAATGAACTCCTTTGGAGAAGATTGTGCTTAGGACTTTTAGAAGAATTGTGGCTTGAGAGTTCCAATCTGTATTTACTTGAATTTTAATGGACTTCTTGTGAGGGAGAACAGAGTATTATGAATATTGACTACTCATTACACAGCCCACAAACTTATCATGTCTATGAGACTAGTGACTTGTACTGAGCAGCTCAAGGTTTCTTTTCCCACTGAGAGGTAATATCAAGTACTTACAGCCTTGTTAAGGTGTTTTTTAAATTACTGCAATAACTAAAATGGCTTGGAATTAAACATCTGCAGAAAGGTAAAATTTGTCAATTGATTCATGGCCTTTGGGGCTAAGTGGTTAGATTACTCTATCAGCCTGCTCACAATTTGTTAATTTCATAGTGGGACACTAAGCAGCACTTCATGATATTAACATGCTTTGCTTGCCTAGCATTGAATGAGTGGAACTCTTTTTCAGCACACTTTAATAATTTGAACTATTCCTGCAAAGAATAGGACTTGAACTTTTTTATATATTTTTTTATTTAATATGCTTTATTATTAAAGTTTCAAACCAACACAACCACACAGAACATGTAAACAAAAATATTAACATAAAACAAACAGTGCTCCCTCCCCTCCCCCAGAGATACCATCACAGGTCACGTAATATAATATACAACTGTTTAAGTTAGGCAGGGATACAGGACTTACAGGAAGACAGACAGTAAGTTAATTATTAAGAAAAAAAAACAAAATGGTATACATGTGGAAATAAGACAGAGTGAACACCTCAATAGCTCGCCTAAAGGGGAGATTGTATAGATAGAAGGGTTTCTAATTTACCACATGTTTTATTGTAAGCTGACATGTGGTTCTGAATACTGGCTATCATTTTTTCAGTCCATAGGTTATACAGTATCTCATTCAACCATTCTGGGTAGGTAATCTGGTTTTGATCCATCCAGTGGCATAGCACTGACCACTCCACTGATAGAGATATTAGAGAAATAAAGTACCTCCTTTCCCTTACTGGGATCTCAGAGAAGTCACCTACTAAGCAAATTTCAGAAGAAAAGCAGTTTTCTAAGCCAAGTAAGGGGTCAGGACATGATTTAATCCTCTCTCATGGGGGAATTTTTGGGCACTCCCACAGGATGTGCAAAAGGGACCCTTCCACCAGATAACACCTGGAGCATGTAGAAAAAGGGAGTATCCCCATCTTCTGCAGATGGGCAGGGGTAAAGTAAATATTATGTAGTATATAAAATTGGGTAAGGCATAATTTATCATTGGATAAATAACGATACACATCCATCCATATACGATCCCAACTGGCTGTTACATTAGGGAGGGAAGATGCCAAGTAGCCAGAATAACCTTTAACTGTGGGGAAATAGTTTGGAGAATAGGAGGGAGACTAACTATGATACTGAATGGGGTTGCCAGAAGTGGGACTGGATTAAAGAGAGAAATTCACTTTGGTCAATATTCCATGCTGTTGTGCAAGACCAGCTAATCGGCATGTGCTGGAGTTGGAATATCTTAAATATCTGCGTGGCTGGGAGGTTAAGATGAGCTTGAAGCTCCTGGCTACTGGGTATATGACCTTCCACAAGAAGATCCAAGACTAATTTACCCCTTAGCTCAAGGAACCTCAGAGGGGATAAAATACACCCTCCCACTTTAAGATTAGCATTGTAGCAAAGTGGTTGGGAAATCTCTCTTGAGTTATTGTAATGCATGATCCTACATAACTGTACATGGACTCTTATTGAGTTATAAATAACCGTGCGTTTGATTTGAGATGGTACTTTTTTAAGGGAAACAAAGAAGAGACTGACAGGAGAAATACCAGCATTTGCTATTTGATGTCTTTCTATCTTGGGCCATAGTGGAACGTATTTAGCTGCTCCTTGTAGCGTAGGAGGCTTGGGCCATCTCGCATATTTAGAGATGTGGCTTGCAAGATAGTATATATAAAAATATGGCAGTTTGGGCAACTTTTTTATAAATTTAAACAAGAAAGTACTATACTCTTAATTTATATGCTTGCTTTTTCCTTTTTTGTTTTTGTGCTAAAAAAGTTGCTTTATCGGTGTGTTTTAAATTGCTGATATATTATCATGATTATCCTGGAGTTACAGTTTATAGTTTATAACAATTAAGGAGTAAGTATTTTATAGTATCCTTTTATTTTTATTATTCTTTAATCTATGAATATATAGCTTGAGTCATAGGAACACTTTGTCAGTGTATCCAGATCTAATTAGATTGATTCTGATTATGGTGCCTATTATGGTGAGACATTTAAATAGAGGATTCCCATATAATGTTAAAGTATTGATTTTTGTGGGACTGCTGTGTAAAGGGACTGACCAAATGGGACATTCAGGTGGAAAATAGTTTTGTACCCTAGCTGATGGCCAATGGCATGCTCTAATAAGAGCACAGGGAACTAGTGTGGTACAGGTATTTGTTTGACAATAGCATTTATTATGTAGGCTTAAATGTCCAGATAAATTTACAGCAGCAAAGTTCATGGGGCCCTATATATATTGCTATAGGTGGTGTGCGAAAGAAAATACCTGCCATCATGTTGCCAAATTTGGTATTGAGCAGCATGTACTGCAGGATACCTTGGGGATACATAGATACATAGACACTGTCGGCAGATAAACAGTCTGCCCATTTGAACTTGTAAGTTCCCTTTATGTTTTTCCTAGAAGTCTGGTACCCCTTACTCCTGACCTCCAGAATTCCCTTATGTCTATCCCATGCGTTCTTAAATCCTGTGATTGTTTCGGCCCCCACCACTTCCTCTGGCAGGGTGTTCCACTTGTCCACCACCGTTTAATAAGAGCACAGGGAACTAGTGTGAGCCTCATCTTGTATGCAGGTTCCATTTGTTTGCATACTTTAGCATAGTCAGGGTCTAGTAGCCACAGCCATGCCATTTTTTGATAAGGACAGAGTACTCTTATATTCTAAATCCAACCCTATGATACTAATTTTGACACTTTGTTCCACCACTAAGTGAGGTCCTAAATGGCCTGTTGATTGGGGTATTGTACACTGAATCTGGAGTAAAGGCCTATGGCTATTCCCCACATAGAATCCCACTAACCGATATATTTGACTGCTTGAATTTTGTAGTTGTTCACCTTCACCATATGAGAGATATGATACTGATGTGAATTCTTAGGAGGTTTATATGTTGCTAATTGTGTCAAATTATAGAAGTGAAGGGGAATGATAAAGGTCTTTGGGACACAATTTAATATATATATATATATATATATACACACACACACATATACAATGGGGGTGAGAGCTATTCTAGTGCAATAAATTGAGATATTCACTCTGCAGTGAGATAAATGCTCACTGCAGTGAGATAAATGCTGATGGCATCAGTCACTCACTCAGTCACTCAAGCTAGCATTCTAAATGAAAGTGATTCAAAAATCAGTTTCTGTCTCACTGAAGCCTGCAAACCACTCAGTTGCAAAACACTTACCTGTGTCCCAAAGTTTCCAACACTCCTAGCCCATGTCTGTGCTAATCTCAGCAGAAAAGTAACCTGAATTCAAATGAAACTCATTTACAAAGCAGTTTCTCTTTCTCACTGCAAGCTACAACTGACACAATTAGCACAGCCAAACACAATCACTTGTGTTCCACAGTGCTTCTAACAATCCCAGGCCTTTCACAAACACTCCCACACTCTCAGACCACAGACAAGCATTGCTTTCAGTATAGCCTAGATCTTGGAGTAATGAGCTCTAAACAAGCTTGATACAGTCAGCAGACCAGACTTGGGTTTGATTCTCACAGCCTCCAATTGCATACTGTGTAAATCTGAACAAATCACTTAACATCCCAGTACTCCTTAAAAACTCACCTGCCTACCAAAAATTTATAACTAAAGACTAAAACTCAAACAAAAAAAAAGCAAATAGATGACAGGGAAAAAAGACACAGCAAAACATGACACTTCATACGCTCTCACCCCATTTGTATAAATAGCACACATGATGTGCAGATTGTGAGATATGGGAAATATTCTCACTCCTGCAGAGTGAGCTGTGCATTCTCACTCATGCCTTCACCACTCATGAGAATATAGAGCTCACTCTGCAGGAGTGAGAATATTTCCCATATCTCACTCCTGCCCATCATGTATCATATATATATATATATATATATATATATATATATTATGAGGTATGGAGCTACATTTGCTAGTTCACAATTTAATCAACTGCTGTTTTTCTTTCTCTATGATTATCATGTTGGATCTTATTGATTTTTAAGATAGATTGTGTAACTTTTTTATGTGTCTTCTGTTTTCCTTTTTAAGATGGTGTAAATGTCTGTAATGGTTTAATAACTGATTAAACAATTGACTGAAACTGAAACAATTCAGATCTCCTCCTAAAATTATGAACTCTCTTCCCCAGTCAAGTAGTAACTTATTAATAGTAGCAAAGAAACCTGCCATATTCTTAAACAGGGCATAAATGGAATTCAATATCAAGAGAATGCCTCTCTAATCAACTTTAAGCAATAATATTCTTGCCTCTGTATCTATTTTAACATCCGTAATTTCCCCTCAAAATGTTTATGAATTAATATTATGACCCCTTTACTGTATGTTTGTTTGTAGGAGAATAGAAAATTTGTTTAATCCATGGTCTTTTTAATTTTTGTGCTTCAACTATATTTAAATGTTTCTTATAAAAAGGTCACTAAAATATAATTTTATAGATTTCAGTAACGGTGTTCATTTAATTGGAGAGGTTATTCCATTAATATTTAAGATTATACATTTAATCCATATCCCCATACTATTTTCTGGCTTCTTATTCTTGTCCCCTAACAAACCACAAAAGTTACAACTGCAACACCTTCACAGCCTACTATTTCCCCTCCCCTCTCACTACTTGTTATCCTTCATTCACTCCTCCTGTTACGGGTCTTTCTGAACAGCTAGTTCCCCCTATTATTTCCACCTAGACTGGATATAGCTGAGCCTACCTTCCTTACACCTACACCATTCCCAACACTGCCCCAACTAATCCCCTCTCCTACCCTCTATACCTTCTTTTATTATCACTCCCCTTCTACAACCCTGACCCCGCCACTCAAGCTCAATATACACCTCTTATATCCTCACTACTCTGACAAGGCCCCAGGCTGCTTTATTTTAACACAAATTTGACAAGGCCTAGGGCTGCGTTGTTTTAGCGCATATTTGACAAGGCCCAGGGCTGCTCTACATTAGAATTGGATAGTATTCTTCCATGAAACATGTGTCACTATTATTTTGTAATTGTGCATAACCATGTACAGTTTCCTGTTGGTTTCCATAATTATTGTAATAATTGCTTGTCTGTATTTGTCTTCCCTGTATCCATGAGGTGGAACCTTTGTAAAAGAGTCTTGTACTCAAAGGTTGTTTCCGAACTATGAAAAAAAAAAAAAATAAACAAAAATACCATAAACTTCACATTTTATTTTTTTGTTTGTTTCATTTTGTAAAAGAAATCTATTTACTTCCCCTCTTTTTTGTATCTATCACTCACCCCTATATCTACCTTGGTACCCCTCCCAGCATTGATTGTGTACCATGGGACACCATTGTATGCTATCCCTGTATTACTTGGCACACTTAACATGTAAAACATTACTCATGTATAGGCTTCCCATCTCAAAAAAAAAAACCCTACAATTAAGGAACCTTAAGTAAAGTTCATAAAGATGGTAGGTAATCCCAATTTCAAATCCTTTACTGCACCCTACTGAGTTTCATACAACAAAACTTGATTGTTAAGGAAGACTCTCAATTTTGCTGCATATACTAGATTTGTCATAATTTTTAATTTCCACAAGATTTGCCAGTTAAAGAAAAGGACTTTCTTTTCTGAAATAGCACATGTGAAAAGCCCTGTTTGAAGTAGATGGTTTGATTTTTAAATTTAAAGTCTTTTTGTTGTTTAAAAGCCGATAAGATACAGCACTTGTCTTTGGATTTTATCAGTTTGATTATCAGAGTTCTGGATGCTTGACTGTTATTTGCCCTTCGCATCCAATGAATTCTATTTCAATTTCCTCATTCTCCGTACTTTTGAACAGTTCTCGAAAAATTTATTTGGTCACATGAGTTAAATTAGAACCTTTTTCCCAAGATTGGAATACTCCAAATACCTTTATATTTTTTTTCTTTTCAATCTATTCTCTAAATCCTCTCGCTTATCTAGAATCAGAGATTGTTGCTGCTTTGCAGTTCTAATTCTGTCAGAACTGGTGTAAAATTATCCTCCATTGTGGACTACCTTTGTTCAAGCTCAGAAATTCATCCTGCCTCTTTGCTAACAGCAACTTCAAGAGTTTCAATCTTAATTTTAAGCTCTTGGATACTCTCAGGGATGTTCTTAAAGAGCACCTTTCATGATGGTCCAAACAGTTACAGTTTGTAGTCATTATATGAAGGACTAGACCTGAAAGGGTGTGTGCATTTGTTATTTTTGGTCAGGGTTTACTCTGGATTCCATATTTTGCATTTGTTTTTGAGCACTGCTTTAGCCCTGCTGTATGTGCCATTGCTGTTCAGCTGCTTGGCTGCTGTCTTACACTGACATCACTATATGGCAGAGGAATGATTCACACTGTGCAGTGCAGTGCAGCTGCAGCAGTTTTGCAAGGGAAAACTACTAGTACTATGTGCACATAGTGTGTTCTCCCTTCCCCAAGACACCCTGTTAGCAATGCATTATGCCAAAATCCAAATGCCTTGTCAGTATGATTTTTGTGAAACTGATTTACTTCTGCTTCTGTAACAAAGCATGGGGATTGAGAGAAGATTGAGTTGCTGTCAGCACATTTCTTAGTCCTTTTGACTTTCATGCATAAATTACCCCTTCTTGCATTGATTCTGGAATTGTATTTCCTTACTGTCCCCTGCAGTTAGTTTTTGTATTCTGAGCTGCTAAAAACTGCAGGGTGTACCAGAGCTTCTGTAGCAAGACTGGTGTTGCTGTGGACCCAGGGCTGTACTGCTGACATCACTATATGGCTGAGGAGTGATTCACACTGCAGTACAGTGAAGTTGTAGCAGTTTTGCAAGGGAAAGCTACATTACTAGGTGTACATACTGTAGTCACTTTTTACCAAGACACCCTATTTGAAATGCATTATGCCAAAATCCATATGCCTTGTCAGTATGTTTCTTTTTTTTTTTGTAAAACTTACTTACTTCTGCCTCTGTAACAAAGCATGGAGAGTGAAAGAACATCAAATTGCTTTCAGCCAAGATAGCTGTCAGTTTATGCATCGGTGTGATTAGTGTCTATACCTTGATCATTTGAAAGCAGTAATGCCTCCTTACCCATGCCATACTGGTGACTTCCATGTCTTTCTGTAGTAAAATGCCTGGCAGTCACTCCAATTGAAAATCCCTTACTGCTCCTCCATCCCACACCTCCTTGACTTCAGCATGGCATTGCAGAATGCCAAAGACTAATTTTGGTACCATATAATACTGCCAGCCCATATATGTGTGGAATCCTTGTTTTACTTTTCAAACAAGAACTTCTCTGGAAATAGCTCTCAATTTTTAAAATCACCTCAACAGTGCATATAGTCTGCACATATAGCACATCTATGCACATTGTTTCTACTATATGGTACCAAAATTAGTTTTTGACTTTCCTCGGTGCCATGCTGATGTTGGGGAGGCATGGGACAGAGAAGCAAAAACTAACTGATAGGTTTAAATGATTCATTGGCAAACATTTAAACTATCCAAGGGTGGAGGCACTAAAAAGAAGCATGGAAATCCCAGCCCCCCCCCAGAAAGCAGGGTAATTAATGCGGTAAACACTAAGGTAGAGAAATCAACAGGGAGCAGGACAGGGGTTAATGGAGAAAAAGGCAAGAACAGTAAGGACAGGGATTATTGTGGGTGATGAGTACTAATGCACATAGTCTGGGTAACAAACTCCCTGAACTAGTGGCCTTGATGGAAGAGGGACACCTGGATATTGTGGCAGTCATAGAAACATGGTACACACAGAACCATGACTGGGATGTCAACATACCAGGGTACACAATCTACAGAAGGGACAGGGAGGGTAAAAGAGGAGGAGTAGCTATCAACATAAGGAAAGGATCAAAGCAATGGAACTAAATGGTAAACAGGGAGGAGAGAAGGCACCGTGGGTCACCCTGGAGACAGGAAATGGCACCACAATCCATACAGGGGTTGTTTACAGACCCCCTTATCAGGGGAAGGAAATGGATAAGGAAATGATATAAGGCATCCTTAGAATGTCAGAAAAGGAGGAGATATTGTTGAGGGGGGACCTGAATATGCCAGATGTTACCTGGAGCACATTTGCTGCAACCACATCCAAGAGAAGGGTAATTCTTGATGCCCTACAGGGGGCATGCCTCAGACAGCTAGTGTTGGAACCCACTTGGGAGGGAGCAATCTTAGACCTGGTACTCTCAAATGGGGATGGAGAGAGGATCTTGGATTTAGAAGTGGATAGCCATCTAGAACAAGCGACCATCAAACAGTGTGGTTCACGATAAACACAGCTGAATCAAGTCACACAAAGGTGAATGTATTAGACTTTAGGAGGGCTGACTTTGGCAAAATGGGGGAGTGCCTCTGAAAAGCACTAGCAAATGGGCAAGAAGGTAGGGTGGAGGAACAACTGGGAAAAATCAAAGCTGCCATAACAGAGGCAACAAGCCTTTGTGTGAAGCAAATAGAAAACAAAATGAAGGAAAAAAACACTATGGTTCTAAAAAGAGGTGGTGGGGAAGGTTAGAGAGAAAAAGATAGCATTCAAGAAGTATAAGGAAACACAGAAGGGGCAGGACAGAGAACTGTACCAGTTAAAGCAGAAGGAAGCGGGGAAGGCAGCCAGAAAAGCAAAGGCCCAAACTGAGGAAAAGATAGCCAACTCAGTTACGAAGGGGGATAAAACCTTTTGTTGGTACATTAGGGAGTGAAGAATGACCAGGGGAGGGATAGTGAGGCTTAATAAAGGGGAGGGAGTGGGCAGAGGGTGACAGTGACAAAGCAGAGATACTGAATGAATACTTCTGCTCAGTATTTACAAAAAGAAGAGGAGGGGAAGTACCTTAACAAATAATAGAAGCACACTGCATAGGGTTTCGATACCAGTCTATTCACAGAAGAAAGGGTCCTGAAAGAACTCCTAAAACTGAAGGTGGACAAAGCAATGGGCCCTGACAGGATTTAGCCCAGAATTCTAAAAGAACTAAAGAGAGAACTAGTGACACCATTGACTATCCATGGGAGGAGGTTGTGGTACCTGAGGACTGGAGGAAGACGGATGTGATTCCCCTTCATAAAAGTGTGAGCAAGGCAGAGGCAGGAAACTATAGACCTGTTAGTTTGACCTCAGTGGTAGAGAAAATTATGGAATCACTTCTGAAAGAAAGAATTGTTGAGTACCTACAGGCCAGCGAGGCACAGGACCCTTGGCAGCATGGATTCACAGTGGGAAAGTCATGTCAGACAAATCTAATAGATTTCTTTGACTGGGTGACCAAAGTAGTAGACCAGGGAGAAGCTGTGGACATGGCCTACCAAAACTTTAGCAAGGCATTTGACACAGTCTCACATAAAAGATTAATAAACAAGTTAGCCAGGCTGGAAGTGGGTCTCAGGGTGGTAACCTGGGTAAAAAATTGGCTGGACAACAGGACAAAGAGGGTAATAATAAATGTACTCCACTCCAAAGAAAGGGGGTTACTAGCGGGGTACCGCAGGGTTCAGTACTGGGATTGATCCTCTTTAATGTCTTATTAGGTGATATTGTGGAGGGACTGGAAGGAAAAGTAAGCCTCTTTGCAGACAACACAAAAATCTGCAACAGGGTTGATACACGGTGGGGGGAGGATGAGACAGGACCTGGCAAGGTTAGAGGAATGGTCAGAAGTATGGCAAATTAGATTCAATGCAAAGAAGTGCAAAGTAATGCACCTGGGAAACAAAAGCCCAAGGGAAGAGTACACAATGGGGGTGGAGGTATTAACAACAACAAAAATGGAAAGGGACCTGGGGTAGTCATATCAGATGACTTAAAGGTAGGCAAGCAATGTGAGAAGGAAGTAAGGAGGGCTGGGGATACTGGGATGCATAGGGAGAGGCATCACCAGTAGAAAACAGGAAGTTGTTATCTCTCTGTACAGACAATTGGTGAGACCCAATTTGGAGTACTGCATGCAGTTCTGGAGACCCCATCTCCACAAGGACATAGACAGGATGGAGGCAGTCCAAAGGAGGGCAACTAAAATGGTGCAGGGTCTGCACCAGAAGCCATATGAAGAGAGACTAAAACAGTTTAGTATGTATGCCCCTGAGGAAAGGAGGGAGAGGGGGACATGACAGAAACTTTCAAGTATCTCAAGGGAATCAACAAAGTCCAAGAGGGTAGCATCTTTCAGAAAAAGAGATGTGCAAGAACAAAGGGGCACAATTTGAAGATGGAGGGGTAACTTAGGGGTAGTGTGAGGAAGTATTTTTTCATGGAGAGGATGGTGGATACATGGAACGGCCTTCCTGAGGAGGTTGTGGGGTCAAAAACAGTGAAAGAATTTAAGAATGCATGGGACAGACATAAGGCAATTCTAGTGGGAGGTAGGAAGAAGTAGGCTGTTGGTAAAACTAGGATCTGCAGCTTATCCAATATGTAGGGAAATGGGCAGACTGTGTGGGCCAAGCAGTCCTAATCTGCCGACAAAGTCTTTACATACTAACATACTAACATACTATTTGCCAGCAGATTAGGCCTTATGGTCTATCAAGTCTGCTCGAACCTAGATCCTTAGTTGGGTGCCGAGACCCTCCCATCCCTTGTGCTCCAGAAACCCCTATCATCCATCCCCACCCCCCCCGGGACAGGCCATCATCTGATACATCCACTTTCTGTGTCTGTCCCACCCTCTCTTAAAGCCCTCCACTGTGGATCTCTGAACCAGCTCACCAGGCAGAGCATTCCAAGGGTCCACCACCTCTCAGTGAAAACCTCCTCTCTTTTCCCCTCACCCTTCCACCTTCCAACTCAAACCATGCCCTCTGGTGATGCCTCCTGCTTTAGTCTAAAGATCCCTCCATGTTTACCCTATTTATTCCCTTGAGGTACTTGAAGACCTCAATCATGTCCCCTGTCTCTCCTCTCCTCTCCTCTCCTCCAATGAAAACAGGCAGAGCTCCTCAAGTCTGTCCTCGTAAGTCAAATCCCCTAGCCCTCGTATCATCTTTGTTGCCCTCCTCTGTACCCTCTCCAGGAGCTGTATGTCCCTCTTCAAGTGTGGTCTCCAGTACTGTACACAGTACTCAAGGTGTGGTCTAACCAGTCCATTGTACAGCGACAGAATCACTTCCTTGCTCCTAGAGGTGATCCCCCTTACGATGCATCCCAACATCCTGTTTGCCTTGCTAGCTGCTCTCCTGCACTGCTCAGAGTTATTCATACATGTATCCACCATGACCCCTAGGTCTTTTCCCTGTTGAGGCTTCCAGCACCTCCCTCCCAGGGTGTACCTATGTTTAGGGTTTCCCCGACCAAGATGCAACACCTTGCACTTGGTGATATTGAAATTTAATTTCCATGTGAGCCCAGCTTTCCAGGGTGTCCAGGTCCTTGCAGGCCAACCTCCCTCTTCTCCTCAACTACTGCTCCCATCTTGGAGTCATCCAAGAGACTCATTTCACACCCTATACCATCCCATGTCCGATATGTATGCATTAAACAGGATTGGACCCAGGACCGAGCCCTGTGGTACCCACTACCAACCTCTGTAGGGTTCGAGAGCTCCCCACAGACCACTACTCTCTGAGTGCGTCCAGCTATCCAGTTTTCAATCCATCTGACCATCAAAGGGCCTACTCCCAACCCCATCAGTTTCTCCACCAGACCATTGTGGGGACAGAGTCAAACGCCTTGCTGAAGTCCAAGAATAATACATCCACAGGCTTACCCCTGTCCAGTTCTGATGTTACCCATTCATAGAACTCACAAGGTTGGTTTGACATGATCTACCTGGCACAAACCCATGCTGCCGACTATCCAGACCTCCCACCTCCCCAAGTAAACCCCAATCGTTCCTTTAGTATACTCTCCATTAATTTTCCCACCACCGAGGTTAAACTGATGGGTCTATAGTTTCCTGGTACTTCCTTGACCCCCTTTATGGATTGGTACACACATGTGCCTCTCGCCAATCCCTAGGTACCCACCCTGTCTCAAGTGACCTGTTGAAAAGCTCCACCAGGGGTGCAGCCAGTATGTCCGCCAATTCCCATAGTACTCTCGGATGAATGCCATCCGGCCCAGGAGATTTGTCTTTCTTTAGGGCCTTGAGGGCAAACCACACCCTTTTGGTGGGGATGGCATCATCCGTCCCTCCACCTTACTGGTCTTTTATCTTTATCCAGATGTGACACCCTGGGGTACCTTTCCTCCCTTTTGCTCCATTTCTGTTGCTCCCTGATCCCACTCCCTGCTGCTTCTATCCCCTTTGTGCCTTGCTTTGTAGATATCCCATCTCCTCCCTAGTGAACACAGAGGCAAAGTACTCTTTAAATACCTCTGCCTGGTCCCTCGCCTCTTCCACCCACCTTCTGATCTCAATCTGCTGAGATGGCCCTTAGTTTTTCTCCGCTCCCCAATGTACCGGAAGAACCCCTCTTTATTTCTATGTTTCTAACTACAGAGGACAGTAATGAAATACAATTCCAGAATCAATGCAAGAAGGGATCATTTATGCATGAAAGTCAAAAGGACTGGGAAAGTTGCTCTTTAAGTTTAGACATGGTTTCTTGTGTAGAGTTTACACTATCTATAAGTTTAACTTCCTGTGTGGGTGGAGTGTCTTGTAGGTTCTCCTGTTTGGCCCCAGTGTCCTGAACAGACTTTTTTTCCCCATTTGTTATACTAACAGTCTCTGTTTGTACTTGTGTAGCATCTTTTTTCCTTTGTGTGGTCCTAGTTGCACCTTCTATAACATATTCTCTTGTCTCTTCTGAGTTATCTTTGGTGTAACTGGGGCCAGGAGAATCATTTATGGTCTTGTCTGTTTCTCTTTCTGAAGAGGAGGCCACGTTATCAAGTCTCATGACACTTTAAATCAGAGACCCCAAACTTCAATGTTGTTTGTGTGAGATTAATATTGCTTTTGTGTTTTCCTTTCTGTTTTTATCGATTTATTGAAACAGATTTTAGTGGTAAAGTGTCTGTCTTGTTTCCAGAGTCTCTTATCAGCTTATTTAAATGTTTGTTATCAACTTGTTCTCATGGCTCCTTAAAATCATGTAACAATTTAGTACCCTTTCCAACAGTTATCTATTTATTTATTTTGACTTTGATAACTGGGTTGGTGCACTGGTCCAGCGGACTGTTTACAGGCATAACCCGGGCCGCAAGGCATGAGTGAACAATACAATGAGGCAATGACAAGGTTACATTAGAAATAGCAAACAATGCAACAATACACAGTGCTGGGTACAAGGTACAATGACAAGAGCATCAAAACAGGTAAATAAACATAGCGAATTTATATACAATACTAGTTATAGGTAGGCAAGGTGCAGAGATGCCATGTCACGGACCAATATGGCCAACTATAGCAGAAGAGGGAGATAGGCAGTAGAATAGGAGACTGGAAAGGCAGGCAAGTGGGTGCGGTAATTAGCGGATGGAGCAATTGCATTTATCTTTGTCCCAGAAGCCAGGATTTGAGGTTCAGTTTAAAAGTTTGATGAGTGTTGGAGATACACAGGGATGGGGGCAACCTGTTCCACAGAGAAGGGGCCACCATGGAGAGGGCTTTCCCACCCATATTGGCAGAGTATCTAGGTACCTCATGGGTGGGAGTATCAGAGGAGTGCAGAAGCCTAGTTGGGGTTCTGGTGTTGAAGAGGGTACCGAGAGGACAAGTGATGCCACATCTAAGGGTGGCATCCAGGAGATAGGCGAGTGAGTAGTCAAAGTGACCCTGTAAGGCTAGCCAACCAAGTGAGCTATGCAGGTCACAGTGGTGGGTGGAGTAAAAGGATGACAGGGCAAAGCAGCAGGCACTATTATAAGCTACTGATAGCCTAGCCAGGAGGTTGGTCAACACTTGGGAGCAGAGCAGTAATCAAAGATGGGGAGGAGATTACCAGTAACAATAGCCAAGGGAGCCTCCTTGGTGAAGTAGGGCTTAATACAATAGACCGCTCCTAACTTTGTGTTGACCCTATGGACTAAATGATTAACATGGTCTTTGAAGGTGAGAGAAGGGTCGAGTGTGACCCCTAGATATTTAAGGATGAGATGTTGTCGTGGTTAGAGTCATTGGGGAGTGTATAAGGAGAGAGGAGTTAGTGTTGAGCATTTTGGTGAGGAATTGTTGTGACCTGAACAACATGGCCTTAGTTTTCTTAGAGTTTACCAACAACAGATTAGAAGAGAACCAGTTATAGGCAGCAGAGTAGTTCTGAAAGAGAACTGAGGACATACATGAGAGCGATTTGTCACTGTAGTAGATGACGAGATCATCCGCATAGAGCAGGGAGTTGCAGGTGAAACTGCCAGTGAGTTAACAAATAGGAAGAAAAGCAGAGGGCCTGGGACTGAACCCTGGAGAACACCTATGGTAACTGACAAGGGAGGTGAAATGGTGGAACCAATGCAGATAGATTGGGAGCATCCTGAGAAGTAGCTCCAAAACCAGTGGTCTCTGTGGAGCAACCAAGAAAGGATAACTTAGACAGGAGTAGGGAGTGGTTGACCATGTCAAATACTTTTGACAGGTCAACAAAGATGGCGCCCGTGGTGCATCCATGGTACATGTTGGAGAGGTTGTGGTCAGTAAAGAGGGCCAGAGCAGTGGAGGTACTGTGAAATTTACAGAAGCCATGCCATTGGTTACATAGGAGGTTGTGCATAGCAATATACTCAGACAGCTATTGGTGGACGATCCTCTCCAGAAGTTTGCTTTAGGTGAGGGAGGATGGATATAGGCCTGTAGTTATCAGAAGTGTGGGTGTCACTGGATTTAAAGATAGGAACTATTCTAGCAGACTTCAATGAGTGAGGCATGGAGGAGGTAGATAATGCAAGATTAAAGATAAATGTGAGGGGCTTGCAAATGAGAGGGTAGATAAGCTTCAAGAAGACAGGGGAGAGTCCGTTGGAGCCCAGACATCTTGCTTGTAATGGTACTGTAAGTTTCCACATACGGATCTATTTCAGTTTACCACAAACATGCTAATTTAATATTGCAAGCCCTCTATTTGGAAGAGCAATATAACTTATATGCTGGCAGCCAAAATAAAGAGACATTCTATGAATTTTGCAGAGTTCAAACTTTTGACTCAAGGTTAGTTATTTTCCCACCAGACAGCTTTGACAGTACTCAGGAGCTACCCAGACTTATGGGGCTCCCGAGAGTGGTCCACACACAAGATAACTGTACAGGTGCTATGGGTTGTTCACTTGAACACGCTCATATGTTTAGTAGTTTTCTCCATTTTCCTTCTTGCTGCTGAACAGCCTGAAGGTCTATATGCAGAGTTTCAGAGCAGTTTGTAAAACATTTAATTGAACAATGTAGCTATGCTAGCATTCTGCAGTCTGAGCAGCTTCTATTTCATTCAGCTAGCCAGACCAGGTTCTACTCATACACATTTCTGCTACAGCACATACAAGAATCACTTGTGGCAGCAATTAAATTAATTTGCCATGTTAGTAGAAAAACATAGAAACATATGAAGTGATAGCAAAAGGGGACAGCAAGGTCTATCTAGTCTGCCCAAGAACCTACCTGGTGCTATTCCCCCTTCCCTTCCTTGCCTTTCCGTATGCTACCTTTTTGTCTATCCCATGTGTTTTTGAACTCGCTTACCATTTTGGCCCCCACTACCTCCTTGGGTAGGCTATTCCATGGGTCCACCACCCTCTCTGTAAAGAAAAACTTCCTTGTATGACTCCTGAACCTCCATTTCCTTCAGCCTCATGTCATGCCCTCTCATTCTCCCGCTCTCTTTCAATTGGAAAAGCTCCTGAACGTTAACCTTATTTATAACCTTCATATATTTAAAAGTCTCAATCAAACAAAAAAAACCTAAAGGCGAAGGACAAAAATAAAAAGGTAGCAGTGTTACTACCTCTTGACCATAACCACATTTCTTCCATGTGGAGTGGAGCAATGAGCTTGTTGCCCGATGCCTGTGCATTCATGGTGCAACCTCCCAAACTCCCAACTTCATCACCTCATTCTCAGCTTTACTCAGTTAGCTACTTCCCTCACTGAATTCACCATGTCATGGCTATTTATAGGAACATCAGTAGCGCAAAATTTACAGAAGGTGGTACGGGTTGCTGCAGAGGCTCTGATGTTTCAAATTATACCAGACATGTATTGGTCTTGTGTTAAAAAAAATCCTCAGTGGAGTATGCAAACAGGAGACTTTGGGCCAGTGCTCGCAAAGTGGGACAGCCAGACCCAAAAAGACACAGTCTAAATGAAAGGAGATGTGGCACACAGTAGCTGGGTGCAGGACAAGTAACACATTTATTCTGGCATAATAGCCAAATTACAGCAAAATAGCTCCCAACACAGCAAATAATACAGACAGTACTACCCCAGCACTTTGACTCCAATAATGAGTCTTCCTCAGGGGGTCCCTAAGAAAGACTCATTTTTGGAGTTGAAGCACTGGGGTAGCACCGTCCGTATTATTTGCTATGTTGGGAGTTGTTTTGCTGTAATTTGGCTGTTATGCCAGAATTTGTTACTTGTCTGCATCCAGCTCCTGTGTGCTGCATCTCCTTTTGTTTGGATTGGCATTGTGTTTCAGAGCTCCTCCACACAGTGAAAAACATATCACGGTAGGGAGGGAGGTTAAGGACTGTGTTGGCACTAATGCACTGGGCTGCTAATGAATGCTGTGGGTGGCAGTTGGAGTAAACACTCAAAATCATACTGTTGTGAGGCTTCAGGCAGGGATTCAAGAAGACACAATATAAAATAAACTCAAGGCACTAATTTGAATGTAAACATTTTATTAGACATAGCACTGATGTAAAATAAAGGGCAAAATAACCCTTTAAAAACTTAGATGGGAGTACCTCTGCTGCTTAATCTGCATGAACACTCAGTTGGTGTTCCAAAGGCTTGCATGGTAAGGGTGGCATTATGCATACTGATCATGCTCCCTGCCATGCTGCTGCTCATGCTCTCTTGCTGACTCAAAGTGATTGCTTTAAAGTGTTCCAACTGCCTTACTTGGTGCTCCACTTCAACTAGACACCAGGAAATTTAAGGGTCTAAAAAATTAGGCATCATATTCTTTTGATTTTATTTATTTGTTGATTGATTGATTGATTTCAAAAGTTTTACCAGGAAAGTTATGCTGAGCTGGTATCTAATCATTTTCAGATGCATCCTCGGGGGAAAGGGAAACATAGAGAAGAGTGCAAATACAAAGTACAATGTACAAAAATACAATAATATGGAAATAAGTACAACAAAATAAGTGAATTACAGGAACATGATTCTAAGTAATACAATTGCAGTACAACAAATTGTAGAAAGAAGAGCAAAAGAACAATAAGCAGTGAGCAACAATGCAATAATATGATGGGTAGGGGTAGTGACTAACTGGGGGGAAGGGTTGTACTAGTGTCAATGTAGGGTGAAGGACCATGGAGAGAAGTCCACCCTAGTATGCTGCTGCTGGAGTGAGTAGAGAAATGCAGGAAGAAAGATTTCAGAGCATGAAAGGAAGGAGCAGAGTGAATGAAAGCAGAAGCTGAATAAGAGGGCAGCGTAACATGCAGTGGATTTCACTGGGGGGGTATGACAGAGATAGAGGGCAAGTGTAGCAATGGGAGTAAGAGGTAGAAGGGGGGAAGAGGGGAGAGAAACAAGATGTGACGGGAGGGAGCCAAACAAAAATTCTGAGAAAAAGGAGGCACGGTGGGTAAGGTGCCTGGCATCAAGAGAAGAGATGGAGAGGGAGGTGTAATCAACAGAAGCAGTGAAAGAGAGGATCCAGTCTAGCTATTGTAGACATGGGATCAACACTATAGATGATGTCTCCATTGTTGAAAATCAGGAGAATCATCTTAGTGAGGATCTCTCTGTGGGCTGAAAGTGGGATGCTCCTCTTATTCCTCTAAAGCACATCAGGTTTGGTGTGAAGCTTCTTGTGGATTACATCCAGATGAACAGAGAAAGCAAGGTGACAGTCCAGTCAGACCCTGAGGTACTTGAAGGAGGAGACATTCTATCACTGCACCATCAAGGGTATGGCAGAAGGGAAGAGGGGTGACTCTAGAAAGCTTCTGTTTGGTGACCTTTCTTGGCATTAAGGGATAGCTGGCTTTCATGTAACCAGTACTGGACATTGTTAAAGTCCAGTTTATAAAGGGTTCAGTAATTTGTATGATCAGAAGGGGAACCAGAGGACTTGTAACAACCAGGAACACAGAGCAGACAGCACACCATAAGCCAATGAAGACTCTCAGTCAGAAATACTGCAAAAAGTAGTTTATTTTGTGAACAGCAGAATTGTAAAGTTCAGCATACAAAATGCGTTGGCAACTCCAACCAGTTGCCCCTGCGCCAAAGGACTTGTAGCTCCTACAAGCAAGGTCAGCAAGGTCACACACAGGGTGACAAGGCAGCAACTCTGCTGACAGCCATGGGAGTTGAGATCCTCAGACCCTGGTTCTTCTAAGGGGCATGATGATCCCAGACAGACATGAGTCTGGAGATGAAGAATTTGAGGTCATTGTCAATGTTGCCAGCTGTAGAAATAGGTGACCAGTTACTGTCTACCAGGTCAGCACTGATCACCTCTAAAGCCCCAAGCAAGTTTGGCCCACAATACATTTGTAATCTTCTCACCCCCTACACATCCTCCAGAGCCATCAGGTAGCATCTTCTGAGAATGACTCTGGCAAGTTTAAAATCAGCTGGGGATAGGGCATTTGAGGTGACAGCTCCCTACCATTGAAATTACCTAACACTGGAGATCCATCTCTCTCCCACTGTTATGGTATTTAAATCTAAACAGCATATTTAAAACAAAACTGCAGTTTTTATATATTGTTTAATGTTGTTTTATTGTTTTCCATTTTATTTTGCTATTTATTGAATGTCTTACATACAGAGGTGTTTAACATTGGAAACATGTTTAATAACAACCTCTACCTGCCTCCTTAGATCACGCAAACTGTAGTGTATTGCTGCTACATGGTTTTCATGCCCCTGATTTCTCTAAGTGTCTCTAGTTTAAAAAATTAATTCTACGAATGCTCACCTTTTGTAGAGATTGCTGATAATTCTGTTAGTTTAATTCTGGCTGCTTTATTTCTTTTCTTTAACAATGCAAAACAGACTTCCCACCATAATGGTGTTACCTCACAAAAATGTGCCTGTTTACTGTCCTTGGTCAGCTGCCACTGTATCTTTCCTGGATTTGGGGAGATCCCTCAACACAGTCTAGCTAATCATGATGCAGTGGGAGGAAACAATTGCAGTCATGAATGGGTGCACTGTTCATGGTGTTCCTTATGTGCAGAAGTAATGCAAGGATTTGAACACAAACAAGACTGGGTATAACTATAGCATAATCATGCATTTCAGTTCTACTAAAAAGGAAACAGATAAAACCATCAACAAAATCAGAGAATTTTAGAGGAGCTAAGCAATCAAAAAATGTGAGTCTTCAGCTAGAAGTAATATGCCACAAAAATGGTTGATACTCCTAACAAGGATGATGGTGCCTTATTTTTCTTCCTTCTTTCTTGAATCACATCTCTTGTTCTGTGTGACTTTGTTTGTTAATGTCTTGTCTTTTCTTTTCTTTACTTTTCTTTTTACTTCTCCCAGGTCCAGTATATCTTTGTTTCTGCATTCTCTGACCACCAGATGCACCCTTCAGCTATACCCCTTAGTCTGGCAAGTACACCTGCTTGCATAACTTACTTAAAATGGCTGATAGGTCATAACAGGGGCACCTTTGTCTGTTGTAACAGGACTGTGTATACAACATTTCAAGACCACTCTTACAATTGATACAATGCAGAATTAAATATTCATAAGCTTAGAGGTGCAATCATCCATACTGAAATGAGGTATTGTCAATGCCAACAAACTGAACATTAAGTCCCATCCATCATCACAATACTATTTATTTATTAATAATTACTGGTAAGAATTTTTAACGTACACATAACCATGTTGTAATTTTCCTTACAACTGTTCATATGCAATCACCTGCTCTCAATCAAACTCATTCAGATGAAGCCATGTGCCAAAGTCACACAAGAAAGTTCAAAGTAAAAGACAGTTTCCCTACACTCACGACCATCACCTCAGAAACAAAATCTACAGTACCATAGAAGTTCTCCTTTCCTTCAGTGGGCAGCTTCTCAAACAGTAGTATACATTTATTGATCAGTTAAATGACCTTTGTAACATATACAAAAAGATATAGTAAAATGACCAGCATTATATGTAAAAATAGACATCAACAAGCACATATTAATATATTATATATTGCATAATATACATATGCTGATATCCTTTTAGTGTCATATTGTCAGCATTCCTTTGTTACCCTTGCACAATTGATGAGTGTGCTACACTCTTTTTATCTACAGTATATATGTTGCAAAAAACTTTGTTAATGTTCCACTTAGGGTCAAAGTGACAAAGGCTGGGAAATGAGGTGTTAGACTTGAGAGACCCAAGGCATACTTCTCACCTGCTCTCCTGCCTGGTTTGGAAGGGTGGGGTCTTAGGGTCAGAAACCCCAGCTTTTGTCACTTTGACCTTAACTGGAGCATTAACAAAGTTTTTTTGCAACTTATTTCCTTACTTTTTGAGGTAGTATAATAGTATCTTTATTTTACTGTGGGAGCACAAGGTCCTTTGGACCCTGTGCTCTCATCCCTCCATAGATGCATGTATGTATGTAGCTCCCACCCATCTATAGTTTTTGATATAGAGTAATCATATTCTTATTTGCCTGTTGGAGCGAAAGGCCTTTTGGGCCCTGTGCACCCATCCTTCCATAAATACATATATGTATATGTAATATAAAATCACACAAGCCCCCACAATGCAAAGCATCATGGGCTGCATATGCAAATCACCACAGAATATTATGCTGGTTCAACTTTATATGTATATGTATATGTATATGTATATGTATATGTATATGTATATGTATATAGCTGTGGATGTGCCCTGCACTTCCATTGATAGGACAACAATGACCAGATTGTCAACATAGCCATCTTAGTACCCAGTACAGAAAATTTTTGAATCCCTGCCAAAATGTAATTCTGTGCAACTGCAACGCCATTCCATGCCACAAGTGCAAAAACGCATTTTGGCCAGGATTTGGAACATGACAGCTGTGACATGCATGAGGTGGGGTAATAAGAAGGCTATGTTAAAAATCTGGGGTCAAAATATTTAAAATTTCCAAAGTTACGAGCATGCGTAGTGAAACTATAATGAATGGTCATAACTTTGCCATTTTTACATATTCTGACTTTATATTTTCAACATAGCCTTCTTATGACTCCACCTAATGAACAACAGAAAAAATTGTCACATCTCACCCAAAAGGTGATTTTGAGAACCGATTGCAAAATCACTTTTTGGGTGGGAGTTGGGTAATGACAGTCACATTGTTCATGAGGTGGGGTCCCTAAACCACCATGTTGAAAATTTGGGGTGAAAATCTCAAACAAAATGGCACAGTTATGCATAAAAGTTGAAACCCCCATTGAAATACATTGGACCACATTTACCTTTGTGTCTTCGATCAGAGAGTGGGTCTTGAACCTGGAACCTGTTCAGGTAAGTGAGGGTGTATGGAGGTGTACTGGGGGATGTGGGGTGGTGGGTGCTGAGTGGGAGGTGAGGGAGGCTGATCGGTGATGGACCATTTTTTTCCAGATCAAAAAAAAGAAAAAACATCAAGAAATGGTTTTCCTTTTTACAAGGACTTAGGGCATGGGGGCAGGGTGCCACAAGACACCAGAAACATCAAAGGGGATGGCAATGCTATAAAATTATTTTTATTTATACTAACATACTGACATACTAAAATGCCAGCAGAATAGGCCTAATGGTCTTTCGAGTCTGTTCGATTGGTCAGCCCCCACCCTGGGTGCTGACCTTGCTGCCCCCCTCGCCTTCTCTGGCTTCTCCCTTCCCAGTTCCGGATATTCTTGCTGCATTGGATTTTGCTTCCAGAACCCTTCCCTGTACCTGTCCCAGCCCCCCTTGAACCCCTCCACCATCTCTGCCTCCACCAGCCCCCTAGGCAGTGCATTCCATGGCTCCACCACCCTCTCAGTGAAGTAGCACCTCCTCCTTTCTCCCCTGAATCTTCCCCCCTTTATACTGCTTATATTCTGGAGAATTAATTTATTTCACAGTCTAACTACCAAATATACTGCTTTTTGTTATTAAGCTGTTTATTATTTTTTTAAAACATTACAACAGTCAAACCAACAGACAATAGAGCTATTTCACCAGATTTCATTTAGTATTTATGATACAAGGAATGTCATATAATTTACCTAGGACAGAACCTATAAGGATGGCACAGTCAATATCTTAGACAGAAATATCCACATCCATATATGTACTGTAGGTGTTGCTTCAGTAACTTAGGACACAGAGAAGACTCGAAAGGAGGGCCAAGAGATATTTAAGGTGACATACTAACCTCCATGGTTTACCCTACAGATTGGAAGGAATTCACACCAAGCTTCACCACAGGCATACTTACTGAGACTGGACTGCAATCAGGGAACAGAGGGTGGGGGTTAAAAGCACACAGAGGGAAGGTTTCATTAAATGCTGGGTGCCGGGAAGGGAAACAGACAGTGGGGAGTGGACAGCACACAGTGGGAGGGAGCAGGATGGTTTAATTGAAAGCTGGCTACTGGGATGGGGGAACAGATGGTGGGGGCAGACAGCACACAGAGGGAGAGAGAGCAGGAGGGTTTAATTCAAAGCTGGGTGCTGGATTGAGAGAACAGAGGGTGGGGTGGACAGCACACGGTGGAAGGGAGCAGGAGGGTTTCTGTAAACAAAATTGGTAGCTACAGGAAATGGATGGAACTATGACAGTTTGAACTGTCATGGACCTTTACTGCTCAAAATCTTTACAGTTTGAACAGTAAAGTTCGACCTGTAAAGAACTCTAAACAGTTATTTTCTCATTGAATGATCCTAAACGTGTGACAGGTCTTGCCCCCAAAAAACATACTGAACCTAAAAGGTTTTTAATAATAATAATGCAATAATGTTACTAAGCATGTGACTGAGACCTAAATGCAGGTCTTGGTCATTCCTAACGAAGTAGGATTTATTTAGAAATCAATTTTAAAAGGGAAAAAAACAAGATGGCGGAAGCACAAACAGTATTTTTCTGAGCAGGAACAGTAAATGATCAACATTTACCAGTTCAAACTGTTTTCATTTACCTGCCTGTCTGGCAGCTATCACAAAAATCATTAACATTTAAAAATGGTGAGCTTTCTTTTCACCAAATTATACAAAGGCACACCCTCGGCACAGAACCCATCAACCCTGAAAATTTCAGGGAATAATTTTATTCCATCTGAGCTGTGTTGTATATATGCTGTAGCCATGCTACCTCATTTTGTAATGGACTGGGGTGAGTGTTAGGGTTCACAGCCCCAAAACAGTCCCCTTCTCCCCACCTGTGGGCCTGTGCAGGTTGAGAAATGTGGTGGGTTGGAAACCTTAATGTGACACATTTCCCTGCTTTTGTCACTTTAACCCTAAGTGATGCAGTAACAGTTTTTTTGCACTATACATATATATGATGCATATATATATATATATATATTATAGCTGCATGGCAGTGCATCTATAGTTAGGGTTGCCCGGTCACTTCTATGTTAAACCCCAAAATTTTCACTTGAATAACTTTGCCAAATAAGGCAGATTTGCTTGAAAGTTTGTATGTGCACTGGGGCACCATAGATCCCTGGATCTGGCAAATTGCGTTACAGTTGGATGAACGGTTGCAGAGCTGCAGAGCACAAAAAACACAAAAAAATGGTGTTTTTGTGCATTTCTTTGCTCATGGCTACAGCCCACATGATTTGTCCAACTGGTCTGAATTCTTCAGGGCAGATGCAGTCTGGGTCACTGATGTGCCTTTTGAAGATTTGGGGAAAAACTATTAATCCAATCAAAAGTTATTCAAATTTTAATTATCCCATTATAGTCAACGGGAAAAAATATATGTGTCTCACGAAAGCTGCTACCAGTACATTTTATTGTTGCAAATGGCCCTTTTATTGTCATGCTGCAGTCATCTTGTTTCAGTTAGTGGTGAAGTAAAACATCTGTAATTCAAATTCTACTGCCCCTAGGTAAACACTGACAGTTATGTTTGCCTAAATGGGGGCCTGAGGAACACAATGCTGCCACCACTTTTTTCTAGGAAACCTAGAAATACTTTTTTTTTTAAATCAGGTCTCCCTTAGTGTCGCAAATCATGACAGTACATTTACAACACTGTCACAAATCACAACACTGTCACATCTGTACTGTCGCAATTTGCAACACTACTGCACCAAAAAATACCACTTCTTTGCCACACCATTGCAGCTAAATGGTTTGGGCTTTTGAGCTGAAAAGTTGCAGGGTGGCAAGCCCTGGTCCCACAGATGTGCCTTTTGGTTGTTTGGTAAAAAAACTGTAAAGTGGTTACAAAGTTACAATGCTCCAAAGCTGAGAAATTTCCCATAGGATAACATTGTGGTGCCCGTATCTCGACAACAATTTGAGATATGGATTTTTCTCTACATAAAGCTTAGTGAATAAGCATGCGTGGAGGTTTGGAAGTCATTATTACAACTGCAGTGGAATTTTTTTCATAGTTCTATGGTTACTGAGATATTGGCAGATACGTATTATGAGGGTTCCTTTTGAGTAATATGGGGCTGCTGTATGGCTCTGTACTTATGTGTAAGTGGGAGCACAGGGCCCCACATATGCATACCATTACGCAGAAACTGGACAATGTGAAGGGAGTACAGGGCCTAGAGGGCCTGCGCTTCCACTAACACATATCAGTTACCAGCTACAGCACACTTTCTCAAAAAGAAGGGAAATCCATTGCAAAAAAACTCATTAATGCATCGGTTAGGGTTGATAGCACAGCAACAAAAGCATGGAAATGTGATGTTAGGGTTTTGCCCCCCTACCACCTTACCCCCACCCTCCACACACCAACAGACATCAGAGTGTGCCATGGGGTCATCATGCCTAACTCTCACCCCATTCTCCTGTACTGTAGCATGTCAGCTTGCTTACACATGGAATGGGGTGAGAGTTGGGCCTGACGACCCCATGGCACACCCCATCTGTTGGTGAATGGAGGGTGGGGGGGAGGTGATAGGGGTATAACCCTAACATCACATTTCCATGCTTTTGTCGCTGTGCTATCAACCCTAACTGATGCATTAATGATGTTTTTTGTAATGAATACATATATATATATATATATATTTCTACAACATGTGTTCTGGGATAAATCTACAGATAAAAAGTAGTATCTTAATCATGCAGTGGAGATATCACGGATATCTCCATGTCCCTATATTTCATGGTGATAGCTCTATGTTTCTATATGTCATCACAAACAAAGTGAAAGTAGTAAAATGCTGTGCTTTTCCATGATCTGCACCCCTTCCCCACCACCACCACCACCACCACCACCACCACCACCATTGTAATATCTGTTTGATCCTAACATCATAATTTAAAAAAAAATGTTTTTTAAATTAAACTTATCTGGTTGATCCTGCTGTTTCCCCCTCACCTTAGTAAAGCAGTTTCACTTTTCATGCAGTACATTTTGACCAAGCAATAGTAAAACAGAACTCGAGAGAGAGAGAAATAAATACACAGTCTCCCTGTGTGTTTGTCCATTTATATTAAAAACAGTGTACCGACAGTCAGTGAAAGAGGAGAGCACCAGTGAGTTGCAGCTTCACTGGAAGGGATCATAGCTCGGCGAGTGTTGCTATAACATAACGTTGCTATGCAACATTTAAGCTCTTAACAGTCTGCTTCGAGTGAAGTTACAACTCACTATGCTCTCTCCTCTTTCACCTGTCAATATACTGTTTTCAATACATATGAACAAACATTACAAAAAGGCGCTACTTTACTATCACTGCATGGGGAGACTGCATGTTTTAATTCTCTCTTGGGTTCTGGTTCACTACTGCTCGGTCACGCTACAAATATACCGCAGGAAAAGTGAAACTACTTTACTAAAATGAGCAGAAAACAGTAGGATCAACCAGATAACATTTGTTTAAATAACTTTCTAAAAGCAAGAGATTGTTTCTTGTTCTTATACAGAGACAGTCTGCTTCTTCAAGCTACAAATACACAGCACAAACGGTGAAACTGCATGGCCGGTTCAACCACATAACTTTATTTTGAATACAACAATTAATTTACCAATTATGCCAGAATCAGAGCTGCTTGGGGGGGGGGTAACAGGCTACAGCTCCTGCCTGATAAATGACATATATGGAGAAGTCTGTTAGGCAGAATATGTACCAGGTTCTCTCGGGAAGCCCAGAGCCAAGAACATGTGTGCATATGTGTGTGTGTGTGTGTGTGTGTGTGTGTGTGTGTGTGTGTGTGTGTGGTGGGGGGGTTAGAGCCCAAAACATATATAGATGTCCTACTGAGGACCCAAAACACATGTTGTATAAACAGAACATGACATGGCCTGACTGAAGATATCATATTTATCTTCAGTCGAGGCCAATGACATCAAGATATCTCACGAGTGGCTTCACCACTCGTGAGATGTCATGATATCATTGGCCTCCCGTGAAGATAAATATGATATCTTCAGTCAGGCCATGTCATACATATAGATATAGATAGAGATATATAGAGATATAGATACTGTATATTAATTATACTGACACGGTAGTGCCAGTATAGTTAGGGTTCAATGGTCACTTCTATGTTAAACACAAAAGTTTGCACTCTAATAACTTTGCAACTATACAACCCATGCACACATAACTTTTCATGCACCAGCAGGGTACCATAGATCTATGAACATACATATGAACATATGAAATCACCAGCAGAAACAGGCCACACGGTCTATCAAGTCTGCCCGAGTGTGCAGCTAACACTTCATCTTGCAGCTGCCCCTCCCGCCCCCTGATCACCTTATCCCTCCCCCTTGCTCTATCCCACCCCCTTTTGAAACTGCCCACTATCTAACAGGACATCAGATCTTCCAGTAGGGTATTCCACTTGTCCAATATCCTTTCTGTGAAAAAGTGTCTCCTTACCACCCTCCTAAACCTTCCCCCCCTCTAATCTCAGTCCATGCCCTCTTGTGACCCTCCCTCTCGTCAGCTGAAAGATCCCTTCTGTGTTAGTCTTGTTAATCCCTTTCAAACACTTAAAGGTCTCTGTCATATCCCCCTTGTCCCTCCTGTCTTCCAGTGTGTACATTTTCAGCTCTCTCAATCTGTCCTCATAAGGTCTGTCCCCCAAACCCTCTATCCTCTTCGTGGCCCTGCACTGCACCCCCTCCCAATAACCTTATGTCCCTTTTCAGGAACAGTCACCAGAATTGCATGCAATACTCCAGGTGGGGCCTGACCAATGATCTGTACAGGGGCATTATAACCTAACTCCTTCTGGAAGAGATCCCCCTTGCTTTACACCCCAGCATTTTGTTTGCCTGTGCTGCCGCCTTCCTGCAGTGGGCTGAGTTGTTCGTGCACCCTGTTATTATTACTCCTAGGTCCTTTTCCTCTGTGGTACTTCCCAACTGCACTCCATTCAAGTGATAGTCCCTACCCTGGTTCTTTGCTCCAAAGTGCAACACCTTGTACTTCTTGGCATTGAAACTCAACTGCCATGTTTCTGCCTATTCCTGCAGTTTAGATAGGTCCTCCTGCAGCCCCTTCCACCCCTCACTATAATGTTAGGGTTACCCCCCTACCACCTCACCCCCACCCCCAACCCTAATCTCTTGATGTGGCATGTTTTGGTCCTGTCAAATGTGCGATTGCAGAGATATGTAGTGTCAAAAAATGGGAAAATTACCATTTAGGTGCAAATCCTTTGCCGTGCCACATCTCTGAAAAGGTTTGGGGGTCTAGTCTGAAATTGTTAGGGTACATGGGATCTGTGTCACAGATGTGCCTTTTGAAGGTTTGGTGAAAAAGAAAAAAATACTCACCTTAGTAATGTTGTTTCTTCTAATGGAGTCTTGCTATATTATGACATATGCAGTTTGTCCCAGCCTTAGAACTGCTCTGGAGGTGAGAGAGTTAACTTTCCATGCCAGGCATGGAATCTTGAGCGCGAGCTCGGTTGAAAACTCTGTCTGTTGTTCTTCAAACTCAAACTGTCAGATCTTTACAAGCAAACTCACTAAGATTCTGTGTGGAAGCTGTAAACCTACACTAGCCAACTGGCTACTAAAATATTAACACATTTTTGGTCCCAAAACAAAGACTCAAGTCAGGGATCCAAAAATAAAAATACACACCCAAACACCCCAAAAAGAGAAGTGAAAAACACAAGGTGGGCATCTATTATGTCCAACACTGCACTGCCCACCCACATCCAAGAGCAGAGGTTCTGAGAGGGGCAGGCAGGGGAGGTCATAATATAGCAAGACTCCATTAGAAGAAACAACATTACTAAGGTGAGTAATTTTTCTCCAAACAACATGAAGTCTTGCTATATTATGACATATACGAACTACACAGCAGTACCTCCATGGAGGAGGACAGAACCTACCAGAAATAGGCTCTGAAGCACAGCTGTGCCAGGCGAGCATCACTCCTAGCCTGGATGTCCAGGGAGTAATGCTTGGTGAAAGTGTGAACTGTTTTCCAGGTAGCTGCTTGACATATCTCTAAGATAGAGATGTCCCTGGCCGCAGCTAGGGACGCAGCTGTACCTCTGGTAAAGTGAGCCCTCAGGCCTGAAGGGGGAACCTTACCCAGTTTTTGATAACAGAATTGGATACAAGAGACAATCCACCTGGCAATGGATCTTTTAGTGGCAGGTTTCCCTTTACCAACCTCACCATAAGTGAGGAACAGTTGGAGGAGTCAAACCTGTGACCCTTAGTGCAGCTCTATATAGTAACTAAGGGCCTCTTTACATCTAATTGTGCAACCTCCTCTCGCCAGAGGAGGAATGGTCAGTGAAGTACACTGGAAGAGATATAGATTGATTAAGGTGGAAATCTGAAACCACCTTAGGCAAGAACTTCCTGTTAGTCCTGAGGACCACCTTATCTCTGTGAAAGGAGATAAAATCAGGCTCCACTGACAAAGCTTGTAATTCACTTATCGTCTGGCAGAAGTGATGGCTACTAGAAACACAGTTTTCCAAGTCAAGTACTTAAGCTCTGCTGAAGACAAAGGCTCAAAGGGGTTGCATAAGCTGAGCAATGCAAACATTAAGATCCCAGGCAGGAGCAGGGTCCCTGAATGGAGGGTTGGTGTGAAGCAATCCTTGAAAACTTGGAGAAAACAGGGTGAGCAGAAAGAGAAGAGGCTTTCCTGCTGAAATAAAAGCAGAGACAGCTGCCAAATGCACTTTCAGGGTAGCTGGCCTCAGCCCCAAAGTATTTAGATGGACCATATAATCCAGGACTGTGGGCAAATCAGCAGATTCTGGGAAATATGCTTTCAGAGCACCATATGGAAAACCTTTCCATTTGGAATTATAAGTAGCCCTGGTGGAAGGCTTCCTAGAAGCCTTCAAGATATCAGTACACCTTGAGAAAGGTGTAGGTCAGCAAACTCTAACTCTTCAGAGCCAGGCCTTGAGGTTGAGGGATTTGAGATTCGGATACCAAACTCTCCCTGGGCACAGGTTAACAGATTGTGATTCCTGGGAAGACACAGGGGAAGGTGGACTGCTAAGGACAGAAGGAGTGGATACCAGGGCTGTCTGGCCCAATCTGGAGCAATCAGAATCATCTTGCAAGGTTGAGATCTGATTTTGACTAGCACCTTGAACAAGAGAGAGGAAGGGGAAGGCATTGAGGAACTTTCCTTCCCAGTCGAGAAGGAAGGCATCCAGAGGACTGAGCCCAACACTGGGGCCTGCAGCAAAAAGCGGAAGTTGGTGATTGTCTGGGGCTGCAAAAGATCTATCTGAGGGTGCCCACCTGGCAAATACTACCTCAGTACTAGAGGATCCAGTGACCATTCATGATGGCCCTGGGAAATCCTGCTGAGGCATCTGCCAGGACGTTGTCCTTGCCTGGGAGGTGAACTGCCACAAGGGAGGTGTTCAGGGAATAAGCCAGAGACCACAACTTCATTGCCTCGGTGCACAAGGCTAAAGACCGAGTGCCCCCTTGCTTGTTGATGTACCACATTGTAGTGGTGTTTTCTGTTCTGACCTGTACCACTTTGTTCTGAAAAGATGCAGAAAAAACCTGAAGTGCTAGAAAAACAGCTCTGAGTTCCAACAGATTGATGTGGAGCAGAGATTCCTGAGGGGACCACAATCCCTGGGTGGTGAGGTTGCCCATGTGAGCTCCCCATCCCAAGAGGGACGCATCTGTAGTAAGGATCAAGGAGTGAGATTGAGGGATGAAAGGAACACCCTGTCTCAGATTGCTCTGATCCTGCCACCACTGCAGGGCCTGGATCAGGGTTCGAGTTACTGGGATCAATTTGGTTAGAGGATCTCTCCTTTGAGACCAGAAGGCTCTCAAATGGAACTGGATGTCCCTCATCTGAAATCTTGCTCCTTGCACTACAGCTGTGGAGGCAGCCATGTGCCCTAGGAGCTGTAGAAAGTGCCTTGCTGGTCGAGAGACCTGCAGAGTGAAGGAGGAGGCCAGAGCCACCAGGGTCTTTGCTCTTTCTAGAGGAAGGAAAGCTCTGGCCTGCTTTGTGTCCAGTCCTCGCCTATGAAGGTGAGTAGCTGAACAGGCTCTAGAACTGACTTTAGAAGACTGAGAAGAAAACCTAGAGATGTAAGCAGCTGCTGGGTAACCTGAAGGTGTAATTTGACTTGGTCTGGAGACTGACCCACTATGAGCCAGTCGTCCAGGTAAGGAAAGATGGCAATCTTTTGCCTTCTTAAGTGAGCAACTGTTACTGCCAGGCATTTTGTGAATACCCTTGGGGCAGAGGTGAGGCCAAAGGGCATTGCTCTGAACTGGTAATGGCCTCAGGGCAGTTCGAATCTGAGGTACTTTTGGTGGGAGCTTCTGATGAGAACATGGAAGTAGGTATCCTTGAGGTCCAAGGATGCCAACCAGTCCCCTGGCCTTAGGGAGGGTAAAATAATTCCCAGAGTCACCATTTGAATTTTGGTTTTAAAAGGTGCTTGTTTAGGTATCTGAGATCCAGGATGGGCCACCATTCTCCTGTCTTTTTTGAGGTAAGGAAGTACCTGGAGTACAGTCCTTTGCCCTGGTGTAGGGGAGGAACCCTTTCTACAGCTCTGAGAGCCAGGAGGGTTGAGACTTCTGTTTCCAAAGCGAGAGCCTCTGATGGATTTGCAGGTGGAAAGGATCTGGTTCTCATCTTTGGAAATTTTTTGAAGCTGAGAACCAGTCCCTGGCTTACTACTTCCAGGACCCACTTGTCTGATGTTAAAGACTCCCAGCCCTGGAAGAAGTAAGCCAGCCTGCCCCCTACAGGTAATGGAGAATCGGCCCTGGCCATCCATCAGGGTGCCTGTTTGGCAGGAGCTTTAGGCTGAGGAGTGGGAGCAGGCCTGCCCGTAGCCCGTCTGCCTCTCCCTCTGAAGAACCCCCTCTGGGCATAGGCTGAAGAGGAGGCCTGGGCTAGTAAAAGGCCTGTGAAAGGCCTGCCCCTGCCCCTGGAAAGCTGCCTCTGAGGAGTGGCTTGCCTTTCCTTGGCCTATGCACTCCTATAAGTGGTCCTATACTCATCCATTTTCTTCATGTAATTCTCTGTCTGCTCCCCAAACAGAGAGTTACCCACAACAGGAAAATCCATGGCCTTAGCCTGGGTATCCTGTGACAGGCTAGTACACCTGAGCCAAGCCATTCTGCGAAAAGCCACAGATATAGTCATGACTCTTGAAGATACATTATTAGAGTCCACTGCAGCACGGAATTGCACCTTGGATGCCTCAATACCATCAGCAGCCACCTGCTCCAGCTCCTTGGCAAGCTGGTCAGGGACCTGTTTTGCTACAGCCATAACAGTATCCCATCTGGACTTCTGGTATCTTGCAACATAGGCCATATAATTTGCCTGTCTGAGTCCCAAGGATGCTGCCATGTACTGTTTCTTAGCCATGGCATCTATCCTCCTGGAGTCCTTGTCAGGAGGGTGTGAAGCCAAGGGAATATTTGCCTTATCACAGGCTGCAGCCTGCACTACCCCAACATGGCTGCATTGCTGTGAAAGGAACTCCATATCAGAGCCTGACAATGTGTACCTCTTGTCCATTTTTTTATCCACAGGAGGTATAGTGTGAGGAGCTTTTAAAATTTTTATTGTCTGTTTCCAAAAAGATTTATGTAAAGGAATAGAAAGTCTCCTAGACTCTGGGATATCCATCATTTCTACATAGTCAGGCTCCTCCTGTTCATCCACAGCTTCTTCCAAAGGGAGCTGGAGGGTTTCAGCCACTTTTTTCTAAAACATAAAATGAGAAGGGAACTCAGAAAGCCTAGGGGGAGACACTCCTGAAGGTCTGTCTGGGGAGATGTCCGGTTCAATGGGCACATCCAGACTTTCAAAATCACATTCACTCTCTTCATAATCTTCCTCCCCCTCCTCCGGTTCATAAAAATCCTCTATATCATATTACTGAACCGGTGGAACCGACTGAACCGACCGCTTACCTGATGGTGCCGGTTCGGTCAGAACCGGAGAAAGCGACTGGACAATTTTGATCGCTTTGGCTATCTCTGCAGCGGTTGGAGAAGAAAATTTTGCCCCACACCTGCTGATTTTCTGAGTCCTTTTTCAGGGACCGACTCTCCGAGTCAGCTCTCCGCCGTCCGAGGAAGTCTCGCCCTGGTCAGAGGCACTCCCTCCAGTTCGGTTGGCACCAAACCGGGCTGGCCATCGAGTCAACGGACTTCTTGGCCTCTCGTTCCTAGGCCTACCAACTCTCTTATCCAGGGTAGCTGCGGGAATTTCTTGCAAATCTGGCAGTCTGCATTGGGGTGGTCAAACCTCAGACCAATAAACACATGTGGTGTGGGTCCAGCCTTAGCAAAGGCTTCCCCACAGACACTACAGTGCTGAAACCCAGTGGGCCCGGTTTTTCTTTTGGGTTTCTCAGACATAGTGCCAGCCTAACCAAAAACTTGCCCATTTATGGCAATTCGCCAAGCAAGACACACTTATCGGTTCCAAACCGTGTCACGGGTCGTGGAAAAAACCGTAATGAAATCAGTTTTTTTTAGAACCAATAAGAACCGGTACCGCACTCTAAATGCAATTTAACAAAGTTTAAACACAACCTGATCGGTTCAAACCGAACTGATAATATCGTTTGCAAGTTCCCCACAGAATAATGTAAAACCTATCTATTACTTACGATACCACAGACAGAGCTTGAACCGACCGGTTGCAGTTAAAATAAAAACAAAATGCAGTTTAAAAACCAAGAATTACACTTTTTAACCGACAAAATGAACCGAGCAGTAGGAGAAATCTCGGGCGACTGTTCAATGTTGAGTAAAAAGAATCTGACAGTTTGAGTTTGAAGAACAACAGACAGAGTTTTCAACCGAGCTCGCGCTCAAGATTCCATGCCTGGCATGGAAAGTTAACTCTTTCACCTCCGGAGCAGTTCTAAGGCTGGGACAAACTGCATATGTCATAATATAGCAAGACTTCATGTTGTTTGAATTATTAATCCATTCAAAAAGTATTCAACTTTAAAGTTTCCCATTATATCCAATGTGAAAAATTAGATATGCCATGTGAAAGCACTTTTTTGCATTCCTGAAAGCACTTTTTGCTTTTGCAAATGAAAGAGTAGTTTTATGCTTCCGCCATCTTGTTTTCAGTTAGTGATGCAGAAAAAATGAAATAATTCAAAAACTATGGCACTTTAGTAAACACCAAAAGTTGTGTTTACCTAAGCGGGGACCAGGGAACATGATTGTGTGATTATTTTCATTTTCTTCGATGCCTGGAAATATGTTTTTATTTAATTAGGCTGTTTTGATGTCACAAATTGCAGCACTACATTTGCAAAAGTGATGCAAATTGTGGCACTGTTTCACAAAACACCCACGGTAATACTGAAAATTGCGACACTACTTTTGCAAAAGTGGCGGAATATGCAACACTATGTTTTAAAAACAAATTCTGTTTCTTTGTCACTTCATTGCAAAGAAACAGTTAGGATTTTGGGGCTGAAATTAGCAGGGTACAAAGGGCTTGCCCCACAGATGTGCCTTTTGATGGTTTGCTAATAACATGCACATGGGTTCCATAATTATAACATTCCAAAGTTTAGAACTTTCCCATAGGATAACATTGTGGTGGTCGGGTACCTTTGGGGGGGACTATATCTTGAAAATGCTTCAAGATGCGGATTTTTCGTGACAAGCAGGTTAGTACACCTTTAGGTGTACTAAGCACTTATGCATGTTTTCAGGCCCTGATTACAACTCCAGTGGAAAATTTTATCAATGTCCCTATGGTGCCTGTGATACTCTGCCATTGGTAGTACGAGGGTTAATTGCAATGTCTCTGGCCCTGCCCTCCCACATATGGATACAATTATGGAGTGATGGTGGTGCAGGGCCCTACTATGGACTGATGGTAGTACATAGCCCAGACAGCCCTGCATTCCCACAACCAAATAAGCATAATATTACACTTGCTCAAAAAGTAAGGAAATTCATTGCAAAAAAAAAAACTTCATTAATGCATCAGTTATGGTTCATATTAAAGTGACAAGAGTATGGAAATGTGGTGTTAGGGTTTTAAACCTAACACCCCACCAACCCACACCCACCCCACTCTCCACAGACCAATAGGCATCGGGGTGTGCCTTGGGGTCATCGACCCCTAACGCTCACCCAATCTCCTATGCTGTACCACGTCAGCTTCCTTACATATGGAATAGGGTGAGCATTAAGACTGACAACCCCAAGGTACACCCCGACGCCTGTTGGTCTGTGGAGGGTGAGGGTGGGGTGGTAGGGTTGGGTGAGAAGGGTGGGGGATGTTAGGATTTGAATAATAACACCACATTTCCATACTTTTGTTGCTTTAATATGAATCTCAACTGATGCATTAATGAAGTATGTGTGTGTGTGTGTGTGTGTGTGAGTGTGTGTGTAGCACACTCATCAATTGTAGAAGGATAACTAAGGAATTTTGACAATTTGAGACTCATCTTGTATATAGTGCCCTCTTTTTCTCAGACTGTATTAACCTGTGCAGAGTAATCCTGTATGCCTTGATGATGAGGATTGCGTATCCCAAACCTAAAGCCCAGTGGGCAAGTCTCCTTCCTCCCTCCCTCCCCTCTGGTATGCCTAGGAGTCAGATATTGCTGATCTGGCCAAGTTTTCTATTTGTTCAATTCGGCTCCATATCAGTGTGTGCTCCTTGATGGTAGTTGCACTGGTGGCAAGTGCTTTCCCTGCAACTCATCCCTATTCTTCCACAGAGTTCGCTATGGCATCCACTCATTTTCCAGGATAACAATTTTTTCATTCTGCTGATCCAGCTTTTTGTCTAGTTTTTGTATCGTTTGAGTCAGCATAGCAATAGCTTTTTGTAAGGATGCGCTGTTGGAGTCTTCTGTTTCTTTCCCTGGGAGTAGTGATCCTGCTAAAGGATTCTGCGGCCCTGTTGTCCCACTGGCCAAATCCGTTTTCCCTGCTCCTCTGGGTTGTCCCATCTCCAAGTATAATGATTGTCCCACTTTAAGCACCTCTAGGATTCTCTGCCTCAATTCCAATATCAAAATGTTGAGTTAATTTAGGTTTATTTCAGTTTTACCAACAGAGCTTGCTCTGCATGCGTGTGCCCCACTTGGCTGCTCCGAGGGACCACAAACAATCCTGTTTACCACAACAACTTCTGTGCTGTGGGACCAGATTCTGAGGGCTGCTAAGGAGGCATTCCCAGTCCTAATTGGAGAACAAAAGGTACTTTTTTTCGCCAATTATTCCTATGCTACAAGGCAGAGGTGTAAAGCCTTTGATGGGGTAACACGCAGACTCAGAGACATGGGGATTGTTTGTAGACTGTCCTTCCCAGTGCATTTGCAATTTGTCTGTCTGGACAAACAATACTCTCTTACTGATGCAAAAGCTGCTGGGGTCTTTGCAGCAAAGTTAGTTACTGCAAATTCTAGAGTGGGGATTTCAGAGACGTTGAGAAAGATGATGATTAATATATGTTGGAGGAATAGTCTGCATCTTTCTGCTAATGTTGTGGTGATTGTTTGTTGAGTTGTAAAAAAGAAAGCACAACAGTTAAAATGGAATGGACATTCTCCTTAACCTGCTGTTGTCCTCCCTAACCTTTATCCAAAGTGCTATTTGGTCAGAATTTTGTGGCAGGGGGCAGGCGGGAGAGGATAATTCTATTTCAAATTGTCTGTGATGAGGGCAGAAAGGAAAACAGAATGTTGAGTTTTAAGAATGTTTAACTAACAATTGCATATTGTACAGTCCAGATTAAATTTAGTGTTTGCAACAATAAACACTATGGGTAAGCTGGCGCAGGAGACTCAAATGTTTAACCACGTGGTCAGAACTACAAGCTGAGTATGTGCCCTCGCTGGATCCCCAGTGTTCGCCGCAGTTGATGCTAGTGTAGCCACACTATGAGGAATGGTTTTGTATCTAGGTACAATCCTCATGTCTCAGCTCAAGTGTACTTTGGCTATATTACTCAGCATAACATGAAAACAGGGTTAATACCTCCCCTACTTGTACTTCCATTTTAGTAGGGGGTGGTATTCTGTGTTAAGTACTAGTGGTCTTATATGTTTTTGCCAGATTTGGGTTAAGAAATTAAAAGGTTTAGACTCTCAAACTGCATGCTAAATTAATATAATTCACACGTAGTGTCCTACAGGAATACAGCGACTGCTAGCAGTGGGCAAGTGATTTAACTATTGTGCATATGTTTCTTTCCTGGTGCATATTCCTAGTAGTGCACTGGCTGCAGTTCTGACCACAATATAGTGTTAAGACTGTGTAACTCCATTGAGATTTCCCCACTGCTGAATAATTAGAAATGGAGTCTAAGCATCCTGTATTAAGTAGTAATGATCTATATTGATTGATATTATGCCATTTCATATCAGCATGTAAGGTATAAGTATGCTATTAAATGCAATAAAAATAAAATTAAAAAAAGACTGCATAAACCTTTTTTGCTTCCTTATTTTAGGGCTGTGGGTGGAGCCTATAGCCATTTTGCGACAGCTATGTAGCTCTGAAAACAACCGATTGTAGAACCCCTTCGGTTGGACTTTTGGAAGTATCCTTCCAAAAGCCCAACAGGGCATAAACCCAACCACCATGATTGGCCTATGGAAAAACTGCCACACTATTTCAACTGTTACTTCCACATTCTGATGTGTGAATTGCACATGCGCATGACTCATGCGCTTGTGCAGAGTCATGCGCATGCACAGTTCTGCAGTACCACCATGTTGCGTATGGCAAAATGCCAGTCACTATTTTGTGTCCCCCTCCCCAAGTCATGCCCATCTCATGTTGCACACTGGGAGCCCACCCCAGTGTGCGGAATTTGTTTTTTTTCCTGTAAATTAGAAAATGGTCCCTCGTCGTGTTTCTTTTTTCCTGGTGCCCCCTGCCCACATCATGCCTGACATTGGGGTGCCCAATCCTCATGTTGGCATTCATGTGGCACACTGGGACCTCACCCCAGTGTCCCAAACTTTTTTTTGTTGTGGTTTTGCTGTAAATTATAAAATGATCCCTTGTTGTCATTTTTTCCCTGTGAAACTGAAAGCGGTCCCTCATCGTCGCTGCAATCCCCTCCCACCCTCCACTGTGCACCTCCTCCCCACACCCCTCTTACCACTACTTACCTCCAAGAGTCAGTGCTGTCATCTTCTCTGGACCGGGACAAGTCTGAACTCTTCAAAGCCTAACCGCAAACTGAAGAATTAAAAGTAAGCGTGCTATACAGTCATTCAATGGGGTTTTCAACTTATGCTGATATTTCAGCCATTTTTTTGGATTGTTGCCCCAAATTTTCAACATGGGGTTCTTGGGACCCCTCCTCATGAAAACTGTCACTGTCATTTTGTTACTGAGTCCCAAAAGGTGATTTTATGGTCACTCTTTTAGAATCACCTTCGGGACCAATTCCGCAAAATGACAGCACCACTGTTCATGGTGGGGTCTAAAAAGCTCATGTTACAAATCTAGTGAAAAAAATCCAAAATGACTGCATTATGAGCATGCATTGTGCAGTTCATACGCGCGTTCCAACCGTCTGCAATTTTTTATATTTTCACTCCACATTTTTAACATTGCCATTTCTGCACACATCCTTCAAAACAGCACAACTGTCATTTTCCACAACCTGCCCAAAACATTTTTTCACACCTGTGGTGCAGAATAACGTGTTTGGTCTGCACAATCACCTTTTGGGACAATTGAACAAAATGACACTGGCACTGTTCATGAGGAGGGGTCCAAAAAAGGCCATGTTGAAAATTTGGTGCAACACCTTCAAACTATGGCCAAGTTACACCTGGGCATTGAATAATTTCTATGCACATGTGTAACTTTCGTCACTTTGTAGCTCTTCACAGTCCTATCGGCTCAGGCTCGTGCTTGTTTATTACTGCCATTAGGTAATTCGCTTAGTTATTCTAAACCTTTACATTGCCTGAATTATAAAATTGATCCATTACATATTCAGACAGTATGTATAATTTAGATAAAAATGCTCCTAAATATTTTCCCCTGATACCGGTATACCAAGGACAAGTCATGGTCACATGTTATAAGCCTTCAATTAGCCCCAGACTACATCCACATAGGTCTTCTGCTTCACTATTTAGTGTCTTATTGAGCCTTTTTTCAAGGAATTTACTGATGAATAATTAGAACCTGTAATATGTAATGATATTTATATATGATTTCTCCCTAAAAAAGTAAACTCCTCCCCCCCACCACCCCTTCTCATAGACTTTCAAAATTGACCCTTGCCTACTCCATGGAAACTTACAATTGAATGATTTTTCTCAGTTGGGTAAAAGCCACTTGCTTAGTTCATGAAATCTCTCAGACCATGAATAATTCAAACTGAAAGTTTATGTTACAACGTATTTTCCAAGTAAACAAAGTCTCTCTATGTACAACTGAAACCCCACTTTCTTTAAAAACTGGGAATTATAAAAAAAAAAAAAAAAATGGGTAGATGTATATAACTCAGAACTTTACACACACAACCTCAATATGTGATGCTTTTATAAAACACCTTAAGCGTCACTCTTTGGGTTTATCTAGCATCATACACCTCAGATGTGTATAAAATTCTGGTTACACACGCTTACTTAAATTCTGTTCTCTATTTGAGTTCTATAAATTTTGGTAAATAGGTAAGTACATGAAGCAATAAATGCCTATTTTCATGCACAACACAGTTATTACAGAGTGCACAACACATAACAAGAACAGGCAATATTCTGCATGTTACTTTGCAGTGTAGCATGATATTAATTAAGCACTAAGGTATGACCAGGGGTTATATGAAAAGTCTGTTAATCAACCCCTTGGGGCACAATATGGCATAGCCAACTGCCATATTGCCCAAAGGGGGTGATTGACTGCTAATCTAATCCCTGGTCATACCTTATTGCTATAATTATAATTAGGAATTTTTAAAAATATTTGTGTTGTCATCTGTTTTGAAATAATGAAAAATGTGTGTTTTTTCCTAAAATAGTCCTTCTGCAATTGTTCTGCAGAGACTGGAATTCAGGTCTGTCAGTAGTGCAGGCTGCCGAGTGGTATCCACGGCAACTCTCTCTTCCCTCCTGACCACCTTCATGCTACTAAATATGGGTTCTGAGACTACATGATAATCTGTACAGCTGTAGTTAATTTGATTTACAAAATGTGAAGTCTAAGCAGATTTTTTAAATGTTTTAAAATTTGGGACATTAACTACAGACATTTGCGGAGCACCATCCGACATGCTTGTCAGGCCAGTTCTAATGTGCACGTCCATAGTCACGATCCTGATTGTTAAACGGTGAACAATTACATTCACACTGCTCATTTTATAAATCAAATGACATACAGCTGTACAGATGAGCATGCAGCTTCAGAACCTATAATAAATACATAATGCCTTATAGCATCTGAACTCATCAATTAAGGAGTTTCCCCAGCTGATGATAGCCGTGCATTCACTGCCATACATAGATTGTTGGCGACACACACACACAGAATTTTTCTTCATCGATCTAGTTCACTGCCTCTGATTTATACTGATTCATATACTCCTTCAGGTAGGTTGCCTTAATGATGATTGCAGTGGGGGGGGGGGTGAATAAATCAAATCTACAAAGCAGTCTTTATTTTGTTATTTTTACACACTTAACAATCAGTGAAATGGCAGTTATAATACATTGACTGTTTAAATGAGTTATCCTGGCAGGTCCCTGTGAGGTGTCACCTCGTTTACTAGTGTGCTATATCAAGGATGTGATCCCTTAATAGGACAACCATAAAAAAAAAACAGAAAGCTTCAGTAAAAATACCACCAACAGCTTAATCTGGTTCAATATCAGTTGGCATCCATCTGTATCCCCCACCCATGATATGAGGCTGAAAACAGACAGAATTGTTGTTTAGTCCTCCTTCCCAGTCAACAAAAACTAAATAAATAAATAAAATAGCTGGGACTTCACTCATAGCTATGATTGCTATCCTATGCTGTGAGCTGACTGTACATGGCAAGGGTAAAGTGGGTTAATGTAACCATACTAGAACACTACTAGCCAATCAGTTTCCTTTATGTATTGTTGCATTATAATAATATTTAATGACAGATGTCTGAGATGGCCCAGGCCTAACTGTGAGCCTTATTGTGTTTGGAAGTATGCTGTAGTCTACATCTGCTCTAAAAGAAAAGGTCTACTTCTCAGCATTGAGCCTCACAGCTGGGACTGCTAATATTCTATTCTATTTCAGGAAATGTGTTTGATATAACAGGCAGCTGACAGAAGAGGTACCCAGGTGCATTGGTAGCAAGGCATTTAATAATTCAATGTAGCCAGTAATACATTCTTCTGTTTGGCAAGAACAAACAATCAAGCTGAAGCTACATTTTGCAATGGTGGGTGTAAAAATGCACTATACTGCAAAAAGTCTCCAAAGCGAATTGTACAAGACATCAAGCTTTTCTTAACATGTTTAGTAAAGTTTGTCACAGTAAACCACAATAGGTAGACTCACCTGATCAGTAATTTTTTTCTGACACTGAAGGGCACACAGTTTGTGTTCTGAAGGAGTACTGCTAGTTTGGAATGTACTTGGATAATAACATATCATGTTGCAAGGGGAGGAGAGCCCCCCCCTTTGCAGTTACAGTGCAATGCATATTGTCATATCAAATGTTAGAAGATGCAGTTTCCCTACACTCACACACATCGCACCAAAGGTTTACCTCAGAAACAAAATCTATGGTACCTTGGAATTTCTCCTTTCTTTCATTTGCAGCTTCTCAAACAGTAGTAGACATTTATTGATTAGTGAAAAATCTTTTACAACATACACAAGATGACACATTAAAAAGACCAGCATTATATGTAAAAATAGACAACAACATACATACAATATATTACATATTGTATAATATTCATTGCAAAAAACACCATTAATACACCCGTTAGGGTTAAACTGACAAAAGTAGGGATATGTGGTGCTAGTGTTTCCAACCATAACACCATACACCCCCATTCTGCAAGCAGCAAAAGGAAAAAACATTACGGATTTCACTGACCTGAGTCTTGGGAAACTAGATCTGGGACCTTTCTTGAGGTTATCAGCCCTAACGCTCCCCCATTCCATCAGCAAATAAGCTCAGATTTGGAGAGTATATCAGAAAGGGGTGAGCGTTAGTGTTGATAACCACAATGAAGACCAGAGGCTTGATTTGCCAAGTCGCAGGACAGTGAAAATGTTAATGTTTTTTCCTTTTGCTGCTCGCAGGGTAGGGTGTTATGTTGGAAATCCTAATACAAAATGCCTTAATTTTGTTGGTCTAACTCTAAATGGTGCATTAACAAAGTTTTTTACAATGGAGTTTGCCCTTTAAGGGGCAGACCAGGTTGTCCTGGTGCACCCCTTCCCTCTGTCATGGAATGGTAGTGCTAGGGAGGGAGGGGAAGGAAGGAGGGCTAAGGACCAGAACAAAGGACAGGTAACAGAAAGGAAAAGTGAAGGTGGTACATAAGGGACAGCACAAGGGGCCTCAGCCACTTTTTGCTGGAGTTTTGATTTTACATCAACTGCAGCACGTCGGATTTGGCAATTTCTTTGAGGTTTGTTCACCAGGAGAGAGAGGTAAGGAAACAGACAATTGATTTGCAGGAGGAGATGTGAAGTTGTTTAAAAAATATATAAAGAGGAGAAATAATATAGTAATAAAAAGACTAAATATGTCATAGTATATAACAGAGGAAAATGGGGGGTCCAGAATAGCGATGGGGATCAGATGAGGGAATCTGGAATATGATTGTTAAGTTGGATGGTAGGATTTGCAGGACAAGCAATGCTAGTGGCTCAAAGGAGTAGATGTTTTGCCACTGATAACAAAAATTGTGGGTTTTTTTATGGTTGGATGGCAGAAGCCTTTCCTTTGCTTTAAGTGCTTTTGCAGCTGTTTGTGGCTGTTTGTTTTTGGTTGCCTGGTAAAAATAGTGGTCCTGGAAGAGGACCTGAGGCAGGGGAGACAGAGCTCGATATGAGACCGGGTGGCGTGACGCCACATGCCGCGTGGGGGTATGGAAAAGTCTTTCCTGGTTTGTCAGTGCTTTTGTGGTGGTTTGTGCCATTTTTGTGTGGCCTGGTGGGAATGGTAGGCCTGGAAGTGGCTTGGAGGCAGAGGAGAGAGAGCACGATCTGAGACCGCGTGGCGTGACGCCACATGTCGTGTAGGGATTGGTAAAAAAGCCCTTTCCTTTGTTTTGGGGCTGTTGTGGCTGTTTGTGGCCATTTTTGGCTGCCTGGTAAGGATAGTAGGCCTTGAAGAGGCCTTGAGGCAGGGGAGAGAGAGGCGGATGTGGGACCACATGGCGTGACATCACACGCCATGTGGGGGTTGGAGAGAAGCTTTTCCTGTTGCGCGGTGCTGTTTCTATGACTTTTTGGCCATTTTTTAGGCATAATGGGGATAAGTAGGGGGCCTGGGAGAGGCCCTGAGGCAGAGGAAGAGAGGGTGACCCGGGACCTCATAGCGTGATGTCACACACTGCAAGGGGCTGCAGTGGAAGCCGTGTCCCTTTGTAGGCTGCTTGTGGTGAGCCCTCCCTCCCTTGTTGGATGGGGGTTGCTGCAAGAGAGAAGAGGCTGGCAGAGGCCTAAAGAATGGCAAGGAGACCAAAAATTTGGTGACCACATAGCTGACCATTCCCTCTGGTTGGGGGTGCTGACCATGTGATGCCATGGTGGGATATAGCCCAGTGCAGGCTGGGAAGCTATGGAAAAAATAATAATAAAAATCTTTATCATCCACTGGTAGGAAGCTCCGTGGGAGGCCAGCATGGCTCAGCATTTCTGGGGGACAGCAGCAGGACGTTGTTAGAGGCTCAAGGACAGTTTAAAAAAAAAGTGGAAGCACTTGAGTGGCTGCAAGGGGGATCAATTGGTGGTGAGACAAGGACCAGCGGGGGGGGTCCTGTAGCAACAGGGGAGCGGAAGCACGTCGCAACCATGAGGTGTGACATCAAGGCAAAAGGGTGGAGGGGAGGGATATGAATAGAAGAGCAGTGGGTGATAGGAGAGGGCAAGGGAGGCTGGCATGCCTGAAACAGGAGCATCAGCGCGCGCAGAGGGGGAGAACATGCCAGAAGGCTTAGAGGGGCTGATGAAGAGGCCAAAGGGGGAGAGTGGCCCATGTAGCATTGGGTCTCTCCCAATGGACATGGCAGAGAGCAGCCAAGGGACCCGGCGACCTATTGGGCATGATGGAGGCCTTTACTGGGGGGCTGATTGGTCATGCGGGCATGTGGTGTAAGGGACAAAGGGAAGGCATTACAGACAGGTGTATATCTACAATTAATCCTGTTTTTCTCTTCCTGTAGTTGTCTTCACAGAGCAAAGGAAAAGAAGGACATAGTGCCAAGGAAGAGCAGGCCATCAAAGGAAGATGCTTACAGGGCTATAATTGAATTGCAGAAAAAAACAACAGAATGTGGGAACTGGTGGAGGGGGAGGAACCAGGAAGACCCGGGGAGAAGAGAAAAGCGGGCCCAGAAAAAGGTGGCAGAGGGAAACGACCAGCCGAAGGGCCATGCAGTCCTACTAGGGCGCCACCGCTGGTAGTGAGACCCACCAAGGTGGCTGATCCAGTACCTCTGCAGCCTATAGACTCGGTGATGCCAGTACCTCCCCCCAATCAAGGTGGGATCTCCCTGGCTGAACCTGGACCAGATCCCCAGAATGAGGTGTTCCCTCACCAACCCCTAGTAGTTCACCCTCCTCCTCAACCGCAGGGAGAAACAAGGGGACACTTGGAAGACTCCAGGCAGCAAGGCCCAGACAAGGTTACAGGTAACACATCCAGCGCAGTGGGGGACAGTATAAAAGAATACATAGGTCAAATTATGTCGGCACTGGAAACAGGAGGTCTAGGGCAGATGGAATCGGCCCTGGCAGAGATTAGGGTGGAGAAGGAGGTGCCGGGCAAAAATGAAGGGTGTATAGAGAGAGAAGGAAAAGGTACAATGGAGATAGGTGCACCTGGGATGAGGATAGGTGAGCACGTGCCACTGGCCACAAAGGAAAAAACATGGAAAGGGGAGTATGTGGATATATTCACTTTGGTGAGCCGGGATGCAGCAGCCAAGTATGAGGAAACTGAGGGCATAGGTAAGAGTGAAATGACAACGGCGATAGTGCTGTTAGGGAAGAAGGAGGATGACAAGTTCATAAAAAGGAAGACTTGGGATGGGTGGTTCGTAGGTTTTGCCACTTTCTCAGCCATCGTACTGGAAAAAAGGCCTGAGCTAGGCATCCCGCTCATCACTAATTCCTTGATAATACGGAGGGCAAAAGCAAAGGGCAGGTGGGGTGGTTATACTATGATGAGTTTTTTTGGCAGAGAATGGCAACATTCGGGGACGTGAGATGGGACACCAAGCAGCTAGATTTATGGACTGATTACGTAACAGATCAGTCCACACCCAAAGGTGAATGGGGGGAAAAAAGGGGGCTACGCCCCAGAGATGCTGCTGGGCTTACAACAGGGCTTTTTGCTCGTGGCCTCAATGTCGTTTCTGGCATGCTTGTTCAAAATGCGGGGCAGGGCACCTGGCAAGTAGATGTAGAACAACATGGGCCCAAGGGGCACAGGGGCATAGGGGTCAAGGGGCAGGTCAGCAGTTTTTTCTAGAAGGCCAGGGGTTTAGAGGGCAGATATGGAACAGGGAGGGAGGGTAGGGGAACACGAATAGAGGGGGGTCAGAATCACTGAGAGAAATAACATTGAACAAAACAAGGGGGAAGGGCTGGGGAGGAGTAATGGGGGGCATGACAAGGACCAGTTTGGGATGGCCAGAACCCCCATCAACTTGGAGGCATGGACAGCCTGTTTGGATAGATATCCGAACACAAGCATGCGGGATATGATTATAGGAGGTTTTAACACAGGGTTTTCACTGCAGTGTTGGGGGCTCAGACAAGTGAGAGAGGTGAGCAACCTGGGGTCAGTGAAAGGAAAGGAAGGGATGTTAAGACAGAAGATAGATAAAGAAAAGGCAGCAGGGAGGGTAGAGGGCCCATTAAACATCCCCTCATTGTGGAACATGCAGATTTCGCCATTGGGTTTGGTACCCAAGAAACAAGAAGGGGAATACAGGGTGATCCACCACCTGTCCAATCCAGAAGGGGACTCAGTGAATGATTTCATCAGTGAGGAGCATAGTAGGGTGACATATGCGACACTAGAGGTCGCAGTCCAGACAATCCGTGACACAGAGGATGCATGGATGGCGAAAACAGACATTGAGTCCGCTTTCAGACTGCTGCCAGTTAGGAGAGAAGACTGGGATCTATTGGGTTTTAAAATTGGGGGGCAGTATTATTTTGACAAAGCAATGCCAATAGGATGTTCCATAGCATGTGCGATGTTCAAGGCATTCAGCACCTGCTTGCAGTGGATATTCCAGGAAAAAATGGGTTATAGGACAGTCATCCATTATTTGGATGATTTTCTGTTCATTGGGAGGGGAAAAAGAGAGACACAGAGTATGCTGGGTAAGTTTCAGGAGTTGTGCCGGGAGCTAGGGGTTCCACTGGCACCAGAAAAAACTGAAGGGCCCAACAGGGTGATGGAGTTCCTAGGGATTGAGAGAGATGCCCTGAATGAAATATTGAAATATTTAGACTACCGGACAAAAAGTAAATAAATTGAGGGAACTGATTCAAGTACACACCAACAGGAGAAGGGTATAACTAAAACTAGTGCAGCAGGTACTGGGGCATCTGAACTTCGCCTGCAGGGCCATCGTACCAGGAATGGCATTCACAAGGAGGTTAGCTAGGGCTACAGCAGGGGTCACCAGGGGTGGATTTGACACAAGGTGTCAGGGAGGATTTTAAAATATGGGAAGAATTCCTTAAGGAGTATAACGGGTGCTCTTTCTGGCAAGAGGAGCGGCTGTACAACACAGACCTCGACCTCTACACAGACGATGCTGGGGGGGCTAGATATGGAGGGTTACCTGAGGGGCGGGTGGTTTGCAGAACCATGGTCTGCCAGCTGGGTGAGGGACGGAAAAGTGAGAGATATAACACTACTGGAGATCATGCCCATATGGGCATGTACCTTGGTCTGGGAGGAGGAATTATGGGATCAGAAAGTGACATTTTGGTGTGACAATAGAGCAGTGGTGGATGTGCTAAACAACAGGGGAGCCAGGTCAGATACAGTCATGCAGGTATTACAATGTTTAGTGTTAAGGGCTTTGCAGCTGAACATGTCATTCAGAGCAAAACACATAGAAGGGGTACATAGTACCCTGGCTGACAGCCTTTCCCATCTGCAGCTGGACCATTTCCGGAGGCTGGCACCAGCAGCGGAGGAACTAAAAACGCCCATACCAATGAACATCTGGGACAATGGCAAGAAGGAGCAGAACTGCTGTTTCACAGCTCATGGGCACCTCGTACTCTGTGGGCCTACGATGGGGCCTGGCGAGTGTTTCAAACATTCAGGGCAGAGCACCAGATGGAGGTAAGTGGGCCACCCACAGAGGAACAGTTGGGAATGTTCGCCGTGGAGCAATGGCAGAAAGGGACCGCCCACACCACAATGGGGGTTAATCTTGCAGGGATTAGTGTTATCTGCAGGCTAAAAGGGTGGAATGACCTGACAAAATCACTGCTCATCTGGAGAATGATGCAGGTTGAAACATGGGCCAGGAGATAATATAAGGCCAATAGGGGAGCAGTGGCTAATGAGGCTAAAAGAGGTGTTCCCGGTAATATGCAGATCAAAGTCTGAGGCCCAGCTATTTCACATGATTTATGTGATAATGTTTGAAGGGGCTATGAGAGTGAGTGAGGTGGTAGGCCATGGGAAAGAGGACAAGGAAGGAGGTTTGGAATGGGACGATGTGAGTTGGGGGGTGAAAGAGATACGGATCAAGCTCAGGAGGTCAAAAACGGACCAAAAAGGGCAAGATTGCATGGTAACACTGAAAGAGCAATCAGAGATTGCGATATGCCCAGTGCAGGCTCTGTGGGCTTTTGCCACAGAGCAGGTGACCAGGACGGGAAAGCTATTTGTACATGGTGACGGGAAAAAGGTCACCGGCTATCAAGTCACAGCAGTGCTGAAAAAGGGCATGCAATCTATGGGGGAGCCAGCTAATTAATCATCCCATTCCCTATGGATTGGGGCTGCCTCACAGTGGGCAGCAATGGGGGAACCAGTGAAGAGCATTTTGGAAAAGGGCGCTGGCGGTCAGCCAGTTATAAGAGATATATCAGAGTGCTGAAGTAAAAAAAAAAGGAAAAGAAAAAGTGTGGTATAGAAGGTGGTGCTCCTACGGGGGAGCACAGGTAAGTGGGGGGACAAAGAAAGGAAAGAGGCAGGGGGGATAATACAGTGAGGGCACTAAGAGTATCTGTAAATTAATTAATTTTCTTTGCAGCCCATAGGTAGAGGGAGGATCACAGAAGTCTAGATCTGCGGCCATTCAATATTTATTGGGCTGGAAAGAGAGCAGAGAAGAAAGCTGGGGAAAAGCAGCTGTACCAAGATGTAAGACAGTGTAGGTTGGTATGGCATGGCATACAGGGGATGAGATGGGCACAGTTCCTTCCCGCGTTGAAGGAACTCAAGGGACATCGGCCCAGTCCAGCCCTAATCATTATACATCTAGGGGGCAACGACCTGGCAGGAAGACCGTGGGTACACACATACTTACAGATAAAAGGGACCTAGTGGCACAGTGGAGGCCTCAGTGTGCCTCGCCTGGTCAGATATGATACCGAGAAGGGTATGGAGACAGGAGCATAGCCACGGGTGGTGAAGAGGACCAGGAGAAAGATAAATAGAAGGGTGGGACATTGATAAGGCAGATGGGGACAGGTGATACAGCAGGGGTAAAGGATGGAGGAGGACTACAGGTCAGATGGTGTGCACCATCTGGATCTAAGCAACATGTTCAACACAGAAACAATGGGTTTCAAGAGAATGGAAAAAAGAAAAGCTGGTGTATATAAAAAAAGGAAAGGAAAGAAAGGATCATCCCTATGGTAGGGAGAGTGATACCCTAAGTATGGAAGGCCAGCCATCCAACGCAAGCTGGAGACTGGCTAGTGGGGAAAAAATGGGGGGAAGGGGGAATAAAAAAGGAATAACACAAGAAGAGAAAGAAGAGGAAGAAGAAAGCGTTCTCAGTTTTCACCATTACCTAGCGGGAAAGGAGAAACAGAAGGCACCCAGGTTTTCACCTGGGGGAGGGATAATCAGAGATTGATATGTGGATGGAAATAAATGAAATTTCTGGAAATATGATAATAAAGAAATGGAAAGGGAATATTGGATTATGGATATAAATAAATTAATTGCCAATCTGAGCACAACAACAAACAATGGTCTCTGTCTTTCGTGAGGGGAAAAGGGGGGAATCCGGAACAATGGAGTTTGCCCTTTAAGGAGCAGACCAGGTTGTCCTGGTGCACCTCTTCCATCTGTCATGGAATGGTAGTGCTTAGGAGGGGAGGGGGGAAGGAAGGGGAGAGGCTAAGGACCAGAACAAAGGACAGGTAACAGGAAAGGGAGGGGCGAAGGGTGGTACATAAGGGACAGCACAAGGGGGCCTCAGCCACTTTTTGCTGGAGTTTTTGATTCCTCCCACCCACCCTACTAGACAGAGCAAGAGGAAAGACAGTCAAATGGGGACTGTATGGTGGGTCTGTCAAGGTGGATGACAGACAAGTCCGGTTGGACAGTTTGTACTGCCAAAGGTGGATGGCAGGTGATGATATGGTTGTGGACTGCCAAAGGTGGATGGCAGAGGGGGAAGAAAAAAGGAATAACACAAGAAGAGGAAGAAGAAAGTGGTCTCAATTTTCACCATAACCTAGCGGAAAAGAAGAAACAGAAGGCACCCAGGTTTTCACCTGGGGGAGGGATAATCAGTGATTGATATGTGGATGGAAATAAATGAAATTTCTGGAAATATCATATGATAAAGAAATGGAAATGGAATATTGGATTATGAATATAAATAAATTAGTTGCCAGTCTGAGCACAACAACAAACAATGGTCTCTGTCTTTTTGTGAGGGGAAAAGGGGGGAATCCGGGACAATGCATTTCCTTACTTTTTGAGACAGTAGAATCATGTCATCATTTTTGCAGGTCCCTTTGGGACCTATGCAAATACATGCATGTGATTACGGAAGTGTAGGGCCCTCTGAGTCCAGTGCTTCCATGCCTCCATTTATTCACATGTTCATGAAGGTGTGGAAGTGCAGGGCAGTTTATGTGCTTCCTTGTTTTTTGTTTTTTTTCACGAGAGAATGGACCATTTCCAGTTCTTATTTCTTATGGGCTTAGTTTTGTACTCGTCATTAAGACCTTTCTATTGATAAATACATTGTCCATGAACTCCAAAGACAGATAGAGTTACAGCTTGTTGAAGTTGCAATATTATCCTATAGGAAATTATAATTTTTTTTTATGTTTTTTTTAATTTGGCCCTAAATTTGTTGAGGGATGTTATGTGTTGGTGTGACAGCACTCATTCAGACCTTTATTTTGATATACTGATTGTCCCATAACTGCATATATACTGACAGAGTTATGGCTTGTTAAAGTTGAAATGTGGAAACAAAACTAAGTTCAAATTTTATTTTACTTTTTTTTTTGTATGAAGGGATCTTTTTTCATGAGGTTGTGTCATTTATATAAAAAAGATTGTTTCATGTGAAAATAGAATGTAAAAGAAACTAAGTCCAAATTTCTTTTTCATATGAAGGGAATCTTTTTTCATACAACCCTATTATTTTTGTCATGTGGCCATACAAAAAAAAAAAACCTTGGGTCATAAAAAGATTTTAAAATGTGTTAAAACACATTTCTTGGTGATTTTTTCCAAAAACTAACTCTAGTATATGGATAGCCTTTATTGTCCACAGAAACCAGTGACTTTCTAAATGTTGTTGAAGGGCAGTCCAAAGGTCAAAAAAGCTGTTGTACTATCGTTCTGACGTCACATTGATAGTACAACAGCTTTTTAGCCTCATTATCTCTCCTGATTGGTTCGTTCATTGAGGACCCACCAGAACAAAAAAAGGAAACATGGCAGCGCTGGACACCAAGCGCTAACCCATAGATGGTCCATTAAGGACACCTATGAACAGCACATCGCCGTTTGTCAGAAAAGAAAATTACTTTTTTTTAATTTAAAAATTAAACTGCTTGGCCACAGAAGAAGAAAACCAAAAGGAGGAGTTTACTCAGACTGATATGATCTGACTGTGAGAAGACGGAGCAAGCGGAAGCAGGAGAAATCAGAGCGAGCGGGACAGGGAATGGCACCAGTAAAAAAAAAAAAGGTAAACATTCAAAAGGCCACTGGTTTACGTGGACAATAAAGGCTGTCCACATACTATATAAAACAGTGGATGATCACCCATCCACAACAAGGTTATTTCCCTCTCAGGAGTTGATGACATCAGTGAGACCTTCGAGCTTTGCTCTCGAGGTCTCTATGATGTCATCAACTCCCTCGAGGGAAACACAGCTTTGTTGTGGATGGGCTATCATCCACTATTCTATATGCTGAATCCAACTATTGGGGTCCCAGTTAGCAAAATATATGTATTGGTGTCTCTACAGCCTATCATTTTTATGGGTTTTTAAAAAGACATTTTTGAAAAAACAGAAACAAGATAGAGGCCATATGAAAAAAGCATTTTTTCTCACAGAAAAAGATTAACCCTCATATAAGACAGAATCTTTTTTCGTATGGGCCAAATTCTTCTTTCGTATAAACAGCTATCCAAAAGATCATACTGAGCATGCTCAGAATCAAAATTTCAAAACCATATAACTCTAGAACAGATTAATATTTTTTCACCAAATCAGCAAAAGGCAGAACTCTGATCCTAGACCTTTCCATCCTGAAAATTTCGAAGCAAAAGTCCAAAGCGTCTGGGCGCGAGATGATAACAAAAAAACAGCAAAAAGAAAAACATATTTTTCCACTTATTTTGCTATCCAGACCTTGCACATCCAAATGAAATGAAACTTGGTAAGTCGAGAGAATATTCCCCAAAGACTGCACATGCAAAAGTCTGTGTAAATCTGTGGAATGGTGGTGAAGCTATTAAAGTGCAAATTGATGTCTTTTTTTAGTATCATATTGTCAATGTTCCTTTTTTATTCTTGCACAATTGATGAGTGTGCTACATTCTTTTTATATATACTGTATAAACAAGCATTTTGTCAATGCCAAATGTTTGCTTGCTGGTATTAGCATTAGAAATGCAGAAGTTAGACAGATGCAGAATAGGAATGGCAGTGAAGTACTGAACTTCACATGAACCCCACCTCCATCCTGTAGAGATGGACAGGATTTGGGGTACGTTTTTGGGTCGTCATCCATGACAGTCAAGCCATGTCACCTCACTCTATTCTGCAGACACCGACACGTGTTAAGCTGTGCCTTAGGGTGTTTGGCTTTACAGTCACCCCATTCGATAAGGACATATGTTGAAATGGGTGCAGCATAGGAGAATGGGGTGAAGTCTTGGGACAAAGAGTCCAAGGTACACCTCGATGCCTGTCAGTGGCTGGGGGTGGGATGGCATGAGCAGTACAGTTGGCAATCCAAAGGCACACCCCGATGCCTGTTTGTCTGTACAGGGTAGGATGTTATGGTTAGAAACCATAATGCCTCGAGAGTTTGTTGGTATTCACAGTACAAATTTTGAACGTGGCCTTTTTGTGACCCCACCTCATGAAAGCATTTGGGGCCTCTTGTCATGAACAGTGGCAGTGTGATTTTGTCAATATGTCCTGAAAATTGACTTTTAACAGTGACAGTGGCATTCTGCACCACATGTACGAAAGCACACATCGGGCAGGATGTGAAGAATGACAGCTGTACCATCCATAGGGAGGTATGAAGAGATGGCAATGTTGAAAATGTGTAGTGGAAATATTAAAAATGCTTGCACTTCTGAGCATACGTGGAAACTGCAGAACGAATGCGCGTAACACAGTAATTTTATGGAGTTTCATCACCAGATTTTCAACATAGGCATTTGACGACCTGTGGTCATGAACAGTGTCACTGTGATTTTGTTACTGTGTCCTGAACACTGATTTCCCACAGCAACCACGGTATTCTATACTGGAACTGCAAAAACACATTTTGACCAGGATGTGAAAAATGACAGCTGTACTGTTCATAAGGAGGTGTGGAAAAATGGCAATGTTGAAAATCTGGAGTGACAATATTACAAATGTGCAAAGTTATAAGCGTGCATGGAAACTGCTCAATGCACACTCATATCACAGTCATTTTATGGACTTTCATCACAAAATTTTCAACATAGGCATTTTAGGACCTCATCTAACGAACAGTGTCACTGTGATTTTTGTAATATGTCCCAAACAGTGATTTCCCACAGTGACTGCACCATTCTATGCTGGAAGTGTGAAAACACATTTTGGCCAGGATGTGAAAAATGACAGCTGTACTGTTCATAAGGAGGTGTGGAAAAATGGCAATATAGCCAATCTGGAGCGAGAATATTGCAAATGTGTAAAGGTACGAGCGTGCGTAGAAACTGTGCAATGCACGCTCATAACACACTCATTGTATGAACTTTTCTCATCAAATTTTCAACATAGTCATTTTAGAACCTCTGCCAATGAACAGCGACACTGTGATTTTCTTAATCTGTCCCAAACATTGATTTCGCACACCGACTGCGCCATTGTGCACTACATGCACGGAAACACATTTTGGGTGAGATATGAAAAATGACAGCTGTACTGCTCATAAGTAGGTGTGATAAAATGGCAATGCTGAAAATCTGGACTGCAAATATTAAAAATGCGTGCAGTTACGAGCGTGCGTAGGAACTGTGCAACGCACACTCATAAAACAGTTATTTTTAGGAATTTTTTCACCAAATTTTCAACATAGCATTTTAAGATATCTGCTCATGAATAGTGTCACTGTAATTTTCTTAATCTGTCCCAACCATTGATTTCGCACACTGACTGCGCCATTGTGCGCTACATACTTGGAAACACATTTTGGGCTAGATGTGAAAAATGACAGCTTTAAGGCTCATAAGTAGGTGTACTAAAATGGCAATGTTGAAAATCTGAAGTCAAATGTTACAAATTCGCGAACATACAAGCGTGCGTAGAAACTGCGCAACGCACGCTCGTAAAACAGTCATTTTTATGACTTTTTTCCCCAAATTTGCAACATAGGCTTTTTGAGAGCCCACCTCATGGACACTGGCACTGTCATTTCGTTAATCGGTCCCGAAAGGTGATTCTGCGCAGTGACCGTGAAATCACCCTTTGGGCCCGATTAACACCATGACAGTGACAGAATTCATGAGCGGGGTCCCAAAAAACCCATGTTGAAAATTTGGTGCCAAAATTCCAAAAAATGCCTGAGATATGCTAAAAAGTTGAAAAACCCTATCTATCCCATTATACAGCTACCGGCATTTCCTCAGTTCACAGTCGGCTTTGAAGAAGTGCAGAGCGTGTTTCCCGGATCCACGAAGATCGCCAGCGCCTGACTCTGGAAGTAAGTATGGGGTGAGGGGGTGTGGGGAGGCAGGGTGTGCAGTGGGTGGGTGGAGTGCGGATTGTAGGGAAGGGGCCAGGAGACCACAAGGGACCATTTTTGGTTTACAGGTTGTGAAAAAAAAATCATTGCGGGATGGTTTTCCCTTTGCAGGCATTGGGCACACTGGGGTGGACTACCAGCATGCCACCTGAACATTGTTTTTTTGGGGGGAGTAGCCGACGGGGGATTGGGCACCCCCTTGGTCTCTCACGTTACTCTTTGTGGGGGGTTGATGCCAACGTGGAGTGGGCTCCCCTGTCGGCACATCACACAAGGAGTGAGACACTACTGCTGACAGGGAGTGGGCTCCCCTGCCGGCAAGTCAACACCGGGGATGGATGCCGACAGGGATTGGGGCCCCTGTCGGCAAAAACACACATCTGTGGAAGGGGATTGCTGCTGAGGGGACTGGCCCTCGGCACTATGGTTTCTGATTGTTTGTGAACACGCGGCAATGCACCAGCATGTTCACAAACAATATCACACCAACAATGTTCCGCCCAGCAATGACGGGTCGCTCCCTCATTGCAGCAATCACTGAGGCTGCAATGACGAGGCAGCCCATGATTGCTGCAGCAAAAACGTTAGAACTTGATGCACCTTCTGGAAGACAGTGTCATCAGCACACTGTGCCTCCATTGGTGCACCAAGGCCAGGCCCCCAAATGCAATGCTGCTGTTGGATGCCACACTGCCGCGCCTCCCCAACCCACTTCACTCCTAAACTGTCACACAATGTTTCTTGTGCATGCGCAAGCAAACATAAAAATAGAGTGCAACACACTCATCAATTGTACAAGGATAACAAAGGAATTTCAACAATATGAGAATAATCTTGTATATAGTGCCCTCTTCTGCTCAGACTACATTAACTTGTTTTGCATCCCTTATTTCTATTGCTGCTGTTAGGTAATTTGCCTAATTATTCTAAACCTTTACATCCTCTAAATTAAAAAGTTGATCCATAGCATATTTGGACAGTATGTATAATTTAGATAAAATGCTCCCGCTGATACCAGTATACCAATGACAAATCATAGTCAGATGTTATAGGTCTTCATTTAGCCCCATATTGCATCCACATAGGTCTGTTTTATTATAGTCTTACTGAGCCTTTTTTTCAAGGGGTTTACTGGGGAATAATTAGAATCTGTAATGGGTAATGATATTTACACATGATTTCCCAAAAAAAGTAGAATCATCTCCCTCTCTATCCCTTCTCACAGGCTTTCAAAACTGACCTTTGCCTTCTCCATGGAAACCCAGAATTGGATGACTTTTCTCAGTTAGGGAAAATCCACTTCCTTAGTTCACGAACACTCTCAGACTATGAATAAATCATAGACACATAGACGTTGTCAGCAGAAAAGGACCTCTTGGCCCACCTAGTCTGCCCTAAAGTCCCTACCTATTGTGTTACCATAGACCCTATTTGGCATCCGGCATTCTCCCCCCAGCCCAGTTACTAAGGTCCCCATGTATCTATCCCATGCATGTTTCAATCCTGCTACCATTTCTGTACCCACCACCTCTGCTGGGAGGCTGTTCTAGATGTCCACCACCTTCTTCATGAAGAAGTATTTCCTCACATCCCTTCTAAGTCTCCCCCTTTCAGCTTCATATCATGCTCCTTGTCCTGGAGCATCTTTTTCTATGAAAAGTGCCACCCTCCTGAACCTTACTAATACATTTGAGGTCTTTGAATGTTTTTATAATATCACCCCTTTCCCATCTTTCCTCCAGAGAGTACATGTTTAGTTCTCTGAGTCTTTCCTCATAGGGCTTATTATGCAGGCCATGCACCATTTTGGTTGCCCTTCTCTGGACTGTCTCCACCCAATGTATGTCTTCCCAGAGATGAGGCCTCTGAAACTGGACACAGTACCCAAGGTGTAGCCTCACCATCGATCTCTACAGGACTAACGCTACCTCCCTCCTTCTGCTGGTGATACCTCTTCCAGTGCACGCCAGCATCCTACTAACCTTTCCCACTGCCTTATCACACTGCTTTGCTACCTTCATTTCATCAGATATGATGATCCCCAGGTCTCTTTCCCTGTTTTGTGATTGTTACTCCCCCCCCCCCCAATTGATACATTGCCCTTCGGTTTCTATGGCCCATGTGCATAATTTTGCACTTCCTGGCATTAAAGCCCAGCTGCAATAGACAAACTGAAAGTTTGTGTTACAAACACCTATTTCCCAGATAAAAAAAAGTCTCTCTATGTGCAACTGAAAACAGAAATTATAAACTATAAATAAATAAATAAACATGGGTAGGTACATGTAACTCAGGATTTTCCACACACCCTCAATGTGTGATGCTTTTATAAACACCTTGAGCTTCACTCTTGTGGCTTATATAGCATCAAATACCTCAGGTGTGTATAAAATTCTGGTTACATACACCTACTCATATGTTATTCTCTATTTGATTTATATAGTTTTTGGTAACTACTATAGGTGCATGCACAAGGCAATCAATGCCTATTTTCATGCATAACACAGTTATTACATCATACACAATACATGCCATACATGACAGGAAAAGGCAACATTTTGCATGTAACTTTGCAGTACAGCATGATATTAGTATTTAATGATAGATGTTTTAGAGGGCCCAGGCCTGACTGTGAGCTTTGTGCTGTTGAGAAGTGTGCTGTAGTCTATCACTGCTCTAAAAAGATATACTTCTCAGTATTGGGTCTCACAGTCAGGACTGCTAATATTGTATTTCAGGATATGTGTTTGATACTAGTGGCAGCTAACAGAAGAGGTACCCAGGTGCACTGAAGCTAGGCATTTATTAATTCAATGTAGCCAGTGATACAGTACATTCATCTGTTTGGCTAGAACAAATAAGCTGAAGCTACATTCTAGAATGGGAGATGTAAAAAATGCACTATTCTGCAAAAAGCCTCTAAAACAAATTGTACAAGACATCAAGCTCTTCTTAATATGTTTTAGTAAACTTTCTCACAGTTATCCATAATAGGTGGACTTAGATAAGCAATCATTTTTTCTGACACTGAAGGACACACAAATTGTGTTCTCGAGGAGTGCTGCTAGTCTGGAACTTACTTGAGTAATAACTCACAGTGTTGAACGGGGAAAAGGAGCCCCTTGCAGGTACAGTGTAATGCAAATTGCCTTATCAGATATTAGAATATGCAAACAGTTGCCCTACATTCACACACATCACACCAAAGATTTACCTCAGAAACAAAATCTACAGTACCTTGGAATTTCCCCTTTCCTTCAGTGGGCAGCTTCTCAAACAGTAGCAGATGTTTCATAATTGGTTAAAAAAATCTTTAAAACATATACAAAAAGATTAATTAAAAAGACCAGCATTATATGTAACATAGACATGAACATACATATATTATACAATACATTATATAATGTATAATATATGTGTGTTGGTGTCTTTTAAAGGGTCATATTGTCAGTATCCCTTTGTTATGCCTGAACAATTGCTGAGTGGGCTATATATATATATATATATATATATAAAAACAAGTGCAGGATGCTCGTCAATTATACAAGGATAACAAAGGAATTTTGACAATATGAGACTCATCTTGTACATAGAGCCCTCTTTTTCTCAGACCACATCAACCTTTTTTGCCTCCCTTATTTGTATTGCTGCCATTAGGTAATTTGCTTAATTATTCAAAACATTTGCACCCTCTGAGTTATAAAATTGAATCAGAACATATTGAGACAGTGGCACAGATATTCAAAAGGGTTGCACCATGCGCAACCCACTGATGCGCCCTGGCGTGATATTCAAACTGGAAAAGTGCGCGCCACAAATTCTGATGCCCCAGAGTGCATCAATAATGTATGCAGGAGCAGGTGGGGGGGTGTGCCCGTGCATACCCTGCACAGCCCGATATTCAGCCCGGGATGTGCAGAGCCATGCATGCGCAACCCCTACCTGCGCCTGCACAAAGTTGATCCCAAAAAAACAGGAAAAACTGATGGCCACCCACAGCTGAGCCACCGCATTGCAGGGCACAACACGGCAGCTTCCATCTGTGGGTAGCCATCCGAGCTCCAGGTGCACCTGGCGGCACCCCCCCATACCCGATCGTGGGCATTTGTACAATAAAAGAACACCAATATCCCTGGTGGTCCAGTGGACCACTGTCTGCCTGATCACGGGCATTTGTAGTAAAACAAATAAATATGTCCAATATCCCTGGTGGGCCAGTGGACTGCTGTCTGCCCGATCACGGGCATTTGTAATAAATATAAAGATTTCCGTCCAATATCCCTGGTGGTCCAGTGGACCGGCAAGCTCAATCGCGGGCTACATAAAGAAATAAAACCCAACAATATCCTGGTGGTCCAGTGGACCCCCATCCCACCGCCTGGATCCCACGACCCACTCCCCTCCGTCAGCAATGGCAGCACCCCACCACCTGCTGCCCTGCTGCTCGCTGACTGACACCGTCGAGGGGCTGTATGCCATTGGTCCACAATGTGAGCCAATGGGCGTGCGCCAATACCGTCGACACATTCAGACATGTGGTGGATCCCATTCACATATCTGGAATGTGTAATATGCTCGGGATGCAAGCCATTGGCTCGCACTGTGAACCAATGGGCATACAGCCCTACTGGCGGTGTCAGTCGGCGGGCGGAGGCGGCAGGCAGGTGAGTGGGATTCAGTGGTGGGTGGGGAAGGCGGGTACCACTAGACCACCAGGGTTATTGGACAGAAGTCTTTTTTTGGATTACAAATGCCCATGATCGGGCAGACAGCAGTTCACTGAACCACCAGGGATATTGGACATATTTTTTTTTTACAAATGCCCGCGATCAGGCAGACAACGGTCCACTGGACCACCAGGGATATTGATGGATCTTATTTATGTACTTAGCCCGTGATTGGGCGGGTAGATCCACTGGACCACCAGGGATTTATGATTTTCCTTTGTTTACTGCAGCCGGCGATCAGACTGTGGAGCACATTGCCAGCTACAGGGGCGGGTCCCTGGCGGCTGCTGCCTGAGAAGCGCCGGCATACGTCGTTGGGGATCGGCGCATCTGCATGCAAATGGGTTATAATGACATGCAAATGGCCCCATGTGCGCCTTGCATACATTATGGCCCCATTTGCATGTCAACTTTTGAATATCGCGGTTGCTGTGCATAGCGCAATGGAACTTGCTCTAGTGCATCCCCATGCTCCACTCTGGCCACTTGCGCTGGTACAGTGCCACTGCGCCATGCACACTGTGGGTAGCCAGAGTGCGATATTTAACGATGCTGTGCCATGGCTCAGCTCCATTGAATATCGCCCAGTCCACACCCCTGTGCAGCTAAGTTGCGCTGCCCCCAAGCTTGTACCACAGCCTGGTGCAGTTTGAATATCTGGGCCAGTATGTATAATTTAGATAAAAATGCCCCTAAATATTTTCCCCTGATGCCAATATACCAAGGACAAATCATGGTCCCATTGTATAGGTCTTCAATATTCCCCAGATTACAACGACATTGGTCAGTTACTTTATTATTTCGTATCTTACTGAGACTTTTTTTAAGGAATTTACTGGGGAATAATTAGAACCTGTAATGGGTAATGATATTTACATGTGATTTCCCCCAAAAATTAAAACCCACCCCCTCTTATAGACTTTCAAACTTGACCCTTGCACTCTCCTTGGAAACCCAAAACTGGATTGCTTTTTTCAGTTGGGGAAAAGCCACTTGCTTACCTCAGACCATGAATAATTCAAACTGAAAGTTTATGTTACAACCTATTTCCTAAGAAAAATAATCTCCCTATGTACAACTGAAACCCCATTTTCTTTAAAAACCAGGAATTATAAACAAAACAAAACAAGACAAGGGTATGCGTGTGTAACTCAAAATTTTACACCCACTCACAATGTGTAATGCTTCACTCTTAGAGTTTATGTACCATCAAACACCTCGGGTGTGTAAAAAATTCTGGTTACTCACGCCTAGTTATATGCTAGCATCTGTCTGATTTATATAATTTTTGGTAACTACATGAGTACACTAGGCAATAAATGCCTATTTTTATGCACAGCACTGTTATTGCAGAGTACACAATACATGCCATTGTTAACAAGAAAAGGTTACATTTTGCATGTTACTTTGTAGTGCAGCATTATATTAATATTTAATAATAGATGTTTCAGAGGGCCTAGGCCTAACTGTGAGCCTTATCCTGTTTGGAAGTGAGCTGTAGTCCACAGCTGCTCTAAATGAAAAGGTGTACTTCTCAGCATTAGGTCTCACAGCATGGACTGCTAATTTTCTATTTCAGGGTATGTGTTTGATAACTAGTGGCAACTGACAGAAGAGGTACCCAGGTGCATTGGTTGCTAAGCATTTAATAATTCAATGTAGACAGTGATACATTCATCTGTTTGGCAAAAAAAAAACAATTAAGTTGAAGCTACAGTTTACAATGGTGGGTGTAAAAATGCACTATACTGCAAAAATTCTCCATTGCAAATTGCACCTGGTGTCAAGCTCTTCTCAATATGTTTAAGTAAACTTTGTCACAGTAAACCATAATAGGTAGACTCACCTAAGTAATCATTTTTTTTCTGACATTGAAGGAAACACAGTTTTGTGTTCCAAAGGAGTGCTGCTAGTTTGGAATTTACTTGGGTTATAACTTATCATGTTGCATGGGGAGGAAGCACAGTGTAATACAAATTGCCATATCAGATGTTAGAAGATACAATCAAGGATGCAGCATGCTAACATCCTGCCATGTGCCCACAAATGTACTGCAATTTACCACCAAAATTCTCCAAGCACTGGTAATACTACAAAGTAGTGCCTTGTTTATGGCACTGGGCATTCGGCTATCTACCCAGAAACAGCTGCCCTGGTGGTCTCCTAACCCACACTACCATCTTTTTTAATAAATTCTTGGCATTCAGTGGTCATTCCACCACACCCCTGTTGTTCTCCGGCACCCCCTAATGAAGAGACTTAGTCTCGAAGTGCCGGTGCACAGTGGCATTCAGCGAAATTCACCATGAGCTTTCTCGTGTAATAAAGCTACATTGATTATTGAGCAATGACCGGTGGATTCCTTACTTCACTGTCCGTGAGTGCAGCTTCCATTTAAAGTTTTTTCTTTACATAGCTTAGTCCTGTCTCTTCAGAAATGGAGCACAGACTTGCCAATTACCCCTGGTTATCTATAGCTTTATAAACACAGTCACAAAAATATGGAATACAAAACACTTAATAACTGTGTGACATTTACATATTGTACAAGATTATACACACTACAGACTATGGGCCTGATTCTCAAAGAGCCCTTAGATCATCACAATTTGTGATGATCTAGGGCTGAGACAAACCATGGATGCTCCAGGGACCCAGATTCTACAAAAACTAGGGTCCTAGCACCAAACTCCCTGTGTTTGCTGCAAGTTGCCCACTGCGCCAAACAGGTGGCACACATGCAGGAAGTGACACAGGGATCCATGCCACTACCCCCCCAACACGTAGCAACAGGATTGCTGGGGGGGGCAGCTGGACTGGAGGGGGCCTGCTGGTGAAGGGACATGGAAGGTGCCATGGGGGGGTCAGGAGACAGCTCACCAGCCATCTGATTCATGGCAGCCAGTGGTGTGCATATGCATTGTATGGGATGCATAGTATGCCTCCTGTAATGCACAGATCAGTATAGTCATGTGCCCTGGTGGTCTAATGGTCCCCCCATCCCCATTGTCCCCCAGATATTGGTATATATGTACCCTGGTAGTCTAGCACCCCCCAATCTCTGACATCTCCAAGAAATAGTTAGTGATCATCCTTGGTAGTCTAGCGGCTCCCATGATCCCTGATCTCCCCCAAATATGTCACATTCCCTGGAGGTCTACTGGACCCCCAACCCCAGCAGGCAGTGCCCCACCACCCCACTCCCCCCATCCCAAACCCCAAGCAGGCAACTGGCACAGCCCTCCTTTCACCACCACAGCTGGCCACCAACTGAACTATCAAGGAGCGCATACTGTATTCAGTACGTGCTCCATGACAGTTCAGTCTGTGGCCTGCATTGGTGGTAAGAGGAGGGCTGTGCCAGTAACTGACTCAGGCTTCAGGATGAGGGAAGCAGGAGGGTGGGGCACTGCCTGCCTGTCAGAGCGGGGGGGGCACATGACTGTACTATTCTGTGCATTACAGGAGGCATACTATACATCCTTTACAATGTACACACCCCACCAGCTGCCATCACTACTGCTGCTGCCCAGCTGCAACCCCCCAATGACACCTCCTGTGCCCCCTCTGCAGCCAGCAGCACATTTAGAGATCCCCTCCCTCTGGTGCAAGCCACTTAGACCACTCCTAGTTGGTGTAGGTGGTTCCACTTGCTGCATCTATGATGAGGCCTGCTGAATTCAAAAGGGATGCTTTTGGCCCATGCTTAGCTCACACCTCTTTGTGATCTGGTGCGCCTGGTTGCTTGCTGCAACCATGACACAAGGGGGCTTTGGTGCAGCTGTGTTTGATTTGACACAGGCTGCTTTATAGAACCGCGTTTGACACAGGTTGTGATGCAAGTCTACCACTTGTGTCAAACTCTTATGACTCAAGTCCCTGGTGCCAGCCTAAAGGTTTTGAGAATTGGGCTCTATGGGAACTAGAGTACACTACAGAAATGAAAAATAAAATATTTGAAAAGATAGGATTCACAAAGCGTAACGTACTGAGATCTAACTTTTAAGAAGAAGTGAAAGCTTGCTGTCAACTGCAATTTTGAGAGTTATGGCAGACTTGAACTCGTGATGTTTAAAGTTCTACGTCCTGATGATAACTGACTCAGAATAAAACAAAACAGAAAAACTTTTGGCAGGCTGGCCCACTTGCCAGTATAATCAGCACTGTGTCTTTGACATCACACCTCCACACACTCCCCTGACCTAAGAGCCAACTTGCCCCAGAAAACTAGTCCAAACCAGTCATGTGTATTTGCCCTTGCTTGCATTGTTAGCATGGCCATCTGCTCAGCAGGAATTTTTAACGATGACTTGGCCAGTGATTTCACCCAAGACATGAGTCTTTTATACGAAAGGACTAAGCCCTTTTATTGTTACTCAAAACAAAGGGTATTGAATAAAAGGAACTCTGCTGTCCACAGCCAACTTCTGTGAGAACACAACAATGCTAACATAATGGTGATCTGTCCCTAGTATCGTCCATTATACTTCTTGAAGTGTGCACTAGAGAACAGATCAGATGATTGATTACCAGTGCAAAAGAAGGGCCACATGGTACATTGCAGCAGGAAGTTCACCAAATGACCCCATCACAGACAAGTTTTCTCCTAGAACTCAGTCTGCACTGCTACCCATTTTCCAGCTCTTCAGATGCTTGAATGGTCCCCTCGATATGCTGCTACCACCCAGCTTGACTCTCACTAGGGGTTGCTTTAGTAGTAGTAGTAAAAATGTTATTTTCCAATGGGATATAAACTCTAGGTCCCAAAGAGACCTACTTACAAAGTTGTCCAGCACTGGTCACAGTTTCACATAAAAATAACAAAAAAGTTGTTTTTTTGTGGAAACTCAGTGTTTAATCAGGTGACCAGATAAGACATGTTCATACCTTGGCTTTGTAAATACCTTTCATTACATAGGTAATACAGTTGTAAATTGCTTTTTGCGTTATGTAACCATTAACTTAAATGTCAGTATCCATGCAATTACCTTGTTTTTTTTTTTTATTTCTACCACCCTCCTGTTATATTTTCATCCACTCTTCTATGTTCCTTAGGTTTACCCTTTCCTGCTCATCGCCTGATCTCATCACCTCCTCATCCCCTGGCCACTCCACTGATGAAGAAGAGATATGTTCCTACCTGTGTGTGCCCATTTCATCACACTCTGGACATTCTATCCAAAGTGTATGACACACCTTACCGTTATCCCTTGGGTTTCCTTTTTTTCATGGGTCAAATGAAAATGTCTCCCTAAAAATGCGAAAGCAAAAAGTATAGTACATATGTTTGTTTTTTTTAATTCAAAATTTATTGAAATACTGCTGGCACAATAATGAAAACAGTATCTTACAACTGAAAACCTGTGACAGAATTTTGCCACTTACAATGTAAGGCCAGAACATGGACAAAACTTTGTGTTTTTTGAAAGCTTACCTCTATTAATTACCATACCTCCTCCCCTACACCACCCCTGCCCCCCACCCTGTAAGAATTAAGATAGATCCGCTCATCAGGGTATATGCCAGGAACAACAAACCCAGCAGCTGTCAATTAAGACTGGAGCAAGTAGGTTGCTAGGAAGGGGCTCCATACCCGTTCGAACTTTGAGAGGGTGCTCCGTCTCATCGCACTGAATTTTTCCATATTTAAATTAGAAAGTAATTCTTGTAACCATTCCGCGTAATTAGGTGATGTATTATCCAGCCAGTGCTTTAATACTATTTTCTTGACAGATGATGAAATTAAGGCCATATAATATCTTCGGGCTTTAACATCAATACCAGTATAGTCACCTATCAGGCAGATTTCTGGGGTAAAGTAATGCTCAATGCCCAATAGAGGATCCGCCTTGTATTTAATTTGGTCCCACAACCCTTTTATCAATGGACAGTCCCAGAAGATGTGTAGTAAGTCTCCATTGTCCTGAAGACACCGGTAACATGACTGGTCCGTTCTACGTCCAATTTTATACACTTTGGAAGGGGTCCAATACAGATTATTTAGGAAATGGCATTGCATGATGCGTAATCTGTCCTGGGTGATATACTGGTACATATGTCGCCATAAAACGTCCCAGTTCCGCACCTGGTCCCCAAACCGATCTGACCAGAATTTAGGCTTGTTGTCGGTGCCTGCATAAACTAGGTCAAACAGGGCCTTGGAAACCGCATGCGGCTCCCAAACCCTGTGGGCCAGGGAATCGAACCATTCCCCACTCATCTCCCTCTCACTTAATTTATCCTTGAAGTTCTCCAAGAGATGTTTGAGTTGATATACTCTGAAAGTCTGATTAGGGCCTATGTTATACTTGGCTTGTATTTCTGTAACTGAGAGGCACCTGTAGCAAAAAGTATAGTACATATGTGAGTAAACCTGCATCAAATCATGAGCTACAACTTGTTTCTCTAGTAGTTGAAGAGCATATGTCAAACATTATCATTTAGTAACATACAGTACAAGTGTATCTGTTAGTTGAATCCTTAATTAAGATTATTGTCAACTGTGCCTTTGAACTGACATTGATAAAAAGAAAAACAGCAAATAACAAAACTGTCTTACAAACTACAATCCAGCTTGTGCTTGATTTTGTTTTCATGTTCTTATGAACTTTGTTCTCCTTTGACCCGCATTAATTTTTCCTTTGCATTATTTATGTGGGTGCCACCTCTCTCCCTTTGACACTCTGCCCTCCAGTTTGCTCTACCTCCTCCTCTCCTTCTGGGTTCTCTTCCCCTCTGTCTGGTTGTGTATATGGTACCCATCTTCCATAATTCTCTGTGAACTTATCCACTGTGAGTCTTAGTTTGGCTGTCAGGTACTCCATCTCATATATTTGTGATACCCTTTTCTTCCATTCTGCTAACACAGGGGCATGGGGATCCAATCAATGTGCAGTAAGCATTTTGAGTGCCGCCAACACCATGCAGCCAAAGACCTCTTTCTTCTTTTTGCCAGCAATGCCTGGTACACATCTGCCTAGTATGTAATAGCTCCCTCAGTCTGGCATTTCCACCCCCATATCCTCACTAATTCTGCTCTAACCTATCGCCAATACTGTCTGATCTTGGGACATGACCACAAAATGTGATGGGTCCCTTTTTTCCCACAGTTCCATCAATATTGGTCAGTGTTTGTGGTCCCAAAGTGTTTGATGATTGCTGGCACATAGAAGAACCTGTGTATTATTTTCCACCAGAATTCCTGGAGATTCCTCCTCCTGGAGTGACTAGCATTTGTGTCCATTTTGGTGGCAGTTTTTAAAAACAAAAGATTGTGCTATTATACCAGCTTCCATAATATTCCATTATTGCCCCAACTTCCATCACCCTCATTTCAGCCTCGGTATTGGTCTGTTATCACCCCCCCAAGAGTGGCATTACCGTCATCATTTGTGTTATTTTTTTACACCCCCAAAGGCTGCTCTGCCTGTTATCCCACATTAGTGTTAGTCTATTACTTATCCCGCCAACATCATGCATATTCATATTACCCAACCTTCATATCCATTCATTAACCCCTCCCCAAAAAAAAACCAAAGGAACTGCAAGTCAACTATCACAGCATCGAAGTCAGTTTTCCCCCTGCAACAGCTCTGAGAGAAAGACTTGGTAGTCCAGCGTTGTTGCTTTCCCCCTTACTTAGTGTCATATGTAGCTTTTCAGAGGAAGTCCCGGTAGTCCAGAAAATTGCTGCAGCATTATCTGTTTTTCCCCTCATTTATTTAAGAAGTGTTCATATGGGAATGCTATATTCAACCGCTCTGCTTGGAGGTTGACAGGGTTTTCTCTCCTTGCCTTGTGGTCCATCTTCATGCGATGGCCTCCCAGTGTCCCCTTGTACTCAGTGATGCTCCTCCATGGTTTCATCTCAATCCCTGCTGGTTCCATTGGTAATTTCTTAGCATGGTCCCCCATGTCTCTCTTCTGGTCTCCTGACTGCCTTGGATCCCAAGTTGTTTCAGCGTAGACCATGCTTCCTCCAGACTCCTGCAGAACTTGGGGCCGCATCTAGAAACACTTTCATTTGGGCAGGTGCAAAGATTTGAGCCCTGTTAGTTTTGGCTCTCAGATTCCGGATTACCTGCAGTATTTCCCTCCTCTGTTCCATCACAACAGGAGTAAAGTCATGCTCAAAATATAATTTTACATCTCCAAACACCACCTCTTTTATTCTACACAGTTCTTAAAACTCATTTTTGTGGCATAATTTATAAAGCGTGACACAATTGATCTTGGGTGCACCTTAGGATCGGAGGGCCATGTTGCAAGAGCACAATGAGCTCTTTCAGCTAAACAGCTCTTGCAGCAGCCCCTCCAAGAAACACTCCATCTCTCCCTGCTCAGTCCCTTCTGCCAAGCCATGTGTACGGAGGTTGTTCCTCAGTGATCTTTGATCCAAGTCATTTAATTTGAATAAGAACTCCTTGTCCCTCTCATAAAGATATAGAAGTGCCACATTGCGGTGCTCACTTTGCGTATGGACCTCAGTAAGACCACCTTCTGGTTCTGTGGTGCGCTTGCTAACTTCTTTTACTTCAGTCCTGGTCTCCTCACTATCCCCCTGCATTTGCTTCAGAGTGTCTCCAGTCCTGTGTAGCTCATTGATGAGGCATTTGGAGGCGATTGTATTTTCTGCTTCCTCCTCATCTCCTTCACCCATGTGGTCTGGTACTTCCACCTCAATAATTAACTGTCCTGGTACTCCGTCATTCTGATTCCTTAGCAATCTTTTGCTAAACGGACTTTCAGCACCAAATTCCTTCAAGCGCTACCTTGCTGCCATCCTTATCACTGATATTTGATCAGTTTTTATCAGTTTATCTGTTCCAGCACTGGGGATTTATAAAGTTATATACTGTTGGGAAGCAGAGCATGAAAAGTTGTGTCCTTATTCCATGGTGACATCACTGGAAGTCAACAAAAAAGTTTTTAAACACAGTTAAGCAACAGACCTTAATAATAAACAAAGCAACCCTGAAGGAATTATCCAAAGAAAGCAGGTTATTTTCTGCTCATACTGTTATCACAAATAAAACATCCACACATAATTTACACTACAAAAGAAAAATACGATGTTTCACAAACCCACCTCAAACATCCAGTCATACATCAACCTCCCCAAAGGACCCAATGAACATGTGGGATTATTTCATACATGCACAAGTCTCAGCCAGATGTGTGCTAGTGGCATGGCCGAATGTATTCCGTTTTTGCATATTTGTTATGGCTGGAGGGACTCTGTTCCACAGTTTAGCTATATTATTAGAAAGTGTCATTTAACCATATCTACAGCGATTTTTTGGAACCCTCACCCTTCTGTGAACCATATCCCTTAAAGGGAATCGCAATCAGTGTTCACATTTTTAAATGTCAAACTGAAGATTAGCTTTAATTAAACCACTTTTATGTTAAAGATTTAGGCAAGCCATTGCTTTTCTCGTTGCACTGCCATACTGTACCATTTTAGTTTTTGGTGCATTGTACAATGTTGGGTATCATAGGGGCACTGTAGAACAAATTTAGCCAACCTGTTAGATGTAAGATTTATTATGTCAAGTAGATTTTGATTTGCATTACCATAGACCAAGTATCTGTACTCAAGTAAAGGCAGGATCAGTTGCACTGCAATAGGGTGTCCCATTTTATATGAAACCAGGGGCCAGATATTCAATGCTTTGCACCAGGCACAAACCCACTGTGCTGGAATAGTGTCAAATCTGCGCCCGGCTACAACATTCAAAAGGTCAATTAGCACCGGCATAAGGGGTCATGAATACCGGTGCATCGGCATATTCAAAAGAACAGCACTCTGCTACAGGTTCTTGTATGATCCTTTGCATGACACACAATACTGACAACAAAAAGCATGTGGTACAGCAGGGCAGCAGGAGGAGGCAGATCTCCCAGTTCCCCCTGCATGCACACACCTAGGGCCGTGCATGGACCGATAGTGGTCCCAGCCCCCTGGCTGTTCCCCAGCCCAACATGAAGAAGCCCCCGGCCCCGAGAATCACACCCATCCCCTGTCCAAACATGGCAGGTAAAAGAAATTAAATTGTCCCTGGTGTTCAGTAGTCCAACCCCACTGGTCGATCACCATCCCAATATGATGAATGAACCCCCAGCCAAGAGCCACTCCCCATCCCCCATTGTCCAGTGCTGCTGACTTCAGATCATACACATTTCATTTAGAAACAAAAACACTTTCCCTGGTGTCTAGTGGACCCCCCACCCCATCTGGTAGTGACCTCCACCCTGCCCCCCCAATCAGGCCACCGGCACAGCCCTCCACTCACCTCCATGGCTGGCAGTCAAACTAAGTGCTTGCAAAAACAGACCCCGACTTCAGGATACACAGCACATCTACTGTGTGTACACCACTGTCCCCATAAGGTACATATGCAGGGCAAGTATGTGGGGTGTTATATATATATATATATATATATACAGTATATATTTATATTAATGGCAAAAAAAAACTCAGTTTACTGCATCAGTTAGGGTTGTTCCACAGTGACTAAAGTGAGGAAATTTGATGTTAGGATTCCCACTCTCCCTTGCACCCCATCCCCTTTGCCTCACCAACAGGCATCGGGGTGCGTTGGGATCATCAGTCCTAACTCTCACCCATCCCATGTGTAAACAACCTGAGGTGGTGCAGTATAGGAGAGTGAGGTGAGAGTTAGGACCGACGACTCCCGCACTCCCCAATACCTGTTGGTGGGGTGGGGTTGGGGTGGGGTGCAAGGGGGGGTTGGAACCCTAACATCGAATTTCCTCACTTTTGTCACTGTGTAACATCCCTAACTGATGCATTAAACAGAGTTTTTTGCCATGAATTTCCCTTCTTTTTGAGAATGAGCACTATAAATAGTGAATGGAATGTGGTGGTGGGAGCGCGGGGCCCACCATGTGATTTTTTGTCACATAGTAATGCTAATGGTAACACAAACACAAGCACAAATGGTAATGCACATGGTGATGCAAATGTAAATGATAACACAAACAGTAACAGCAACACAAGCGCAAACGTTAATGAAAAGAGAAATGGTAACGGAAACGGTAACGCAAACGGTAACAAAAACAGTAACGTAAATGCCAACGCCAATGGAAATGCAAACGATAAGAAAAATGCAAAAGGTAACACAAACAGAAATGCAAACAGTAAAGGCAATGGTGTCGCAGAAGCAAACAGTAATGCAATCGACAACAGAAATGCAACCAAAAACACAAATGCTAAGGCCAACAGAAACGCAAATGGTGACAAACATGCAAACAGTAATGGTTATGCAATTGCAAATGCAAACAGTTACAGTAACAGCAACGATGACACCAAAGCGAACAGTAATGCAAACGGAAATGCAAACGCAAGTGTGTACGGAAACACAAATGGTAACACGCACGGTCACAGTACCGCAATTGGAAATGCAGATGCTAATGGTAACACCAACGATGATGCCAAAGGAAACACAAACGCAAATGGAAGTGCATATGTCAACGCAAATGGTAATGCACACAGTGACACAAAGAGAAATGCAAACAGAAACAGTAATGGAAATGCAAATGGTAACAGTAACGCAAATGCAAGTGCAAACAAAAAAACTAAGGGTAACGCACATGGTGGTGTAGATGGGAACACTAACGCAAATGGTTACGGAAACACAAGTGGAAACGCTAACTGTAACAGCAGCGAAAGCACACACCCTTTTTCCCTAAAAGCTGCATTGAGAAACACAGTGAATACAAAGAATGTATGCATAATAGTGGGCCTCAGAGCAGAAAATGAACACTTGGAATACTAAATTGTTTATATCTCAGGAACCGTACGACGCAGAAAAAAAATTTTAATTTTAAAAATTACAATTCTAATAATTACAATTAAAATGTATGACTTTCCTGGCTAGTTTTGCACTTAGCCCCCTAGTGGGGGGGCTAGAAATTTTTCTGATGAAAAGTCTGTATCTCGAAGTGTTTCAGAGATACGGGCCCAGAAAGGCACGGCGGACACCGTAATGTTAGTCTATGGGAAAGATAGTCAACTTCAGAGTACTGTAACTTTGCAGCCCTCTAATATTTTGTCAGCATCTGTGGGATCTTGGCTTTCTTTCGTCCAAATTTCAGCCCAAAAGACCAAACCCATTCTTTTGCAGCAGGGTGGCAAAGATTTCCTATTCTTTTGGGCATAGTGTCGCAAAGCAGTGTCGCAAATCATTATGCTTTCGCAAAAAAAATAGAAACATAGAAACATAGACTTTGACGGCAGATAAGGACCACTAGACCCATCTAGTCTGCCCATTTCCCTACCTACAGGATAGGCCGCAGATCCTATTTAACCAACAGCCTATATCTTCCTGCCCCCCACAAGAATTGCTTATGTCTGTCCCATGCATTCTTGAATTCTCCCACAGTTTTAGACTCCACAACTTCCTCAGGAAGGCTGTTCCATGCATCCACTACCTCTCTGTGAAATAATCTTCCTCATTGCCCTGAACCGCCCTCCTTCTATCTTTAAATTGTGTCCCCTTGTTCTTGCAAGTCTCTTTTCTGAAAGATGCTACCTCTTGGACTTTGTTGATTCCTTGAGGTACTTGAAAGTTTCTATCATGTCCCCCTCTCCTTCTTTCCTCAAGGGTATACATATTAAGCTCCTTTAGTCTTCTCCTCATATGGCTTCTCTTGCAGACCCTGCACCATTTTAGTTGCCCTCCTCTGGACTGCCTCTATCCTGTCTATGTCCTTGTGGAGATGGGGTCTCCAGAACTGGACACAGTATTCCAGATGGGGTCTCACCAACTGTCTGTACAGAGGGATAACAACTTCCTGTTTTCTGCTGCTGATGCCTCTCCCTATACATCCCAGTATACCCCTGGCCCTCCCTACTGCCTTCTCACATTGCTTGCTAACCTTAAGGTCATCTGATATGATTACCCCCAGGTCCCTTTCCTGTTTTGTTGTTGTTACTACCTCCCCACCCATTGTGTATTCTTCCCCTGGGTTCTTGTTTCCCAGGTGCATTATTTTGCACTTTTTTGCATTGAATCCTAGCTGCCATATGTCAGACCATTCCTCCAACCTTGCCAAGTCCCTTTTCATCCTTTCCACGCCTCCTTGTGTATCAACCCTGTTGCAGATCTTTGTGTCATCTGCAAAAAGGCATACTTTTCCTTCCAGTCCCTCTGCAATGCTACTGATGAAGACATTAAAAAGGACTGGACCCAATACTGAACCCTGCGGTACCCCACTAGTAACCGCCCTTTCTTCAGAGCGGACTCCATTTACAATTACCTTCTGTGTCCTGTTCTCCAGCCAATGTTTTACCCAGGCTACCACCCTGGGACCCACTCCCAGGCTGGTTAATTTGACTAATAATCTTTTGTGTGGGACTGTGTCAAATGCCTTGCTAAATTCTAGGTAGGTCATGTCCACAGCCCCTCCTGGTCTACTACTTTGGTCACCCAGTCAAAGAAATCTATTAGATTCGTCCTGACATGACCTTCCGCTGTGAACCCATGCTGCCTTGGATCCTGTGCTCCACTGACCTCTAGGTACTCAACTATTCTTTCCTTCAGAAGTGACTCCATCACTTTCCCTACCACAGAGGTCAGACTGACAGGTCTGTAGTTTCCTGCCTCTGTCTTGGTCCCACTTTTGTGAAGGGAATCACATCCGCCTTCCTCCAGTCCTCGGGTACCACACCATCCTCCCATGATTTATTAAAAAGAGTAGCCAGTGGTTTCATTAGTTCCTTCCTTAATTCTTTTAGAATTCTGGGGTGAATTCCATCAGGACCCATTGCTTTGTCCACCTTCAGTTTTAGGAGTTCTTGCAGAACCCTTTCTTCTGTGAAAGGACTGGGATCGACCCCCCTATCAAGAGTGCTTCTGTTAATTGGATTAGGCACTTCCCCCTCCTCTTTTGTGAATACTGAGCAGAAATATTCGTTCAGTATTCCTGCTTTTTCACTGTCCCCATCTGCCCACCCACCGTTTATTCTATTCAGCCTCACTATCCCTCCCTTTGTCTTTCTACGCTCGCTGATGTACCTATAAAAGGTTTTATCCCCCTTCTTAACTGAGTTGGCTATCTTTTCCTCAGTTTGGGCCATTGCTATTCTGACTTCCCTCCCTGCTTCTTTCTGCCTTAACTGGTACAGCTCTCTGTCCTGCTCCTTCTGTGTTTCCTTATACTTCTGGAATGCTATCTTTTTCTTCCTGACTTTCACAGCCACCTTTCTTGAGAACCATAGTGGCTTTTTCTTTCATTTTGATTTATTTATTTGCTTCACACAAAGGCTTGTTGCCTCTGTGATGGCAGTTTTGATAATTCCCCATTGTTGCTCACACCTCCTTCTAGCCTGTTTGCTAGTGCTTTTCTGAGGCACTCTCCCATCTTGCCAAAGTCAGCCCTCCTAAAGTCCAGTACCCTCACTTTTGTATGGCTTGACTCTGTAGCTGAGTTTAACGTGAACCACACTGTTTGATGGTCACTTGTCCCCAGATGGCAACCCACTTCTAGATCTGAGATCCTCTCACTGCCACCGTTTGAGAGTACGAGGTCTAAGATTGCTCCCTCATGAGTGGGTTCTGAAACTAGCTGTCTAATGCCTGCCACCTGTAGGGCGTCAAGAATGGCCCTGCTCTTGGATGTCGCTGCAATGTGCTCCAGTTAACATCTGGCATATTCAGGTCTCCCATCAACAGTATCTCCTTTCTCTGCCATTCTAAGAATGCCTTCCATCATATCCTTGTCCATTCCTTCCCCCTGACATGGGGGTCTGTACACAACCCCTGTGCGGATTGTAGTGCCCTTTCCAGTCTCCAAGGTGACCCACAGTGCCTCCTCTCCTCCCTGTTTACTCTTTTGTTCAGTTGCTTTTATCCCTTCCTTTACATAGAGAGCTACTCCTCCCCCTCTTCTCCCCTGCCTGTCTCTCCTGTAGGTTATGTACCCTGGTATGTTAACATCCCAGTCATGGTTCTCTGTGTACCATGTTTCTGTGACTGCTACGATATCCAGGCATCCCTCTTCCATTAAGGCCACCAGCTCAGGGAGCTTGTTGCCCAGACTACGGGCATTGGTACTCATTACCCTTCATTTCCTGATGGCTTTATCCCCTTTTGCCCCATCCCTGTCCTTCTTGCCTTTGTCACTTTCTCCATTTACCCCTGCCCTTCTCCCTATCGACACCTCCATGCTGGTGTTTGCCACACTTACTACCGTGATTGTTTGGGGGGGGCTAGGATTTTCCTGCTCCGTCCCAGTGCCTCCCCCCTTGGCTAGTTTAAAAGCTTGATCATGAAAGTGTCGCAAGTGTGACTCTACAGTTTACAAAAATTTGAAAAACATATTTCTGGGGTGTTTAACCCCCAAAAAAAGACATGACTACCATCCTCAGGGCTCGACTAGGTGAACACAAAAATAATTATGTCCCTAGAGGGTCCCAAATTTAAATGCCAAGCATTTCTATGACCAGTAACTGAAAAAAAAAATGGGTGACTCACGATACCACAGGGGCCATTTGCGACACTAAAACTGCATTTGCGACACTGTTAACTTTTAACTTTTTTCCGTCTGACTATAATGGGAAACTTGTTTTTAATAACTTCTGAACCGTTTAATATTTTTTCACAAAATCTTTGAAAAGCACATCAGGGACCCCGCCGATGTTCCTGAAGGTTTTAGACTGGTCATGTGAACCGTGCAACCTGTAGGCACGAGCAAATAATGCACACAAAAGAGTAAATGTGACTTTCTATTGTGCTTTATAGCTCCGCAACTGTATGTCTGACCATTACGAAATAAGGCAGATCCAGAGATCTATTATACCACTCCATGTCTGCCTAACTTCAGGCAAATCTGTCATACGGTGTCAAAGTTAGTAAGCTGCAAAATTTCACACTTTAACCTTAAATGGGGTACTCAATCCTAACTATAGTGGCACTACCGATTCACTATTTTATTATATATATATATATATATATATATATATATATATATAAATTATAGTGACACTACCGTATCACTAATATATATATATGTATATATATATATATATATATATATATATATATATATATATATATATATATATATATATACACATATACCTCCCAAGTGTCCCTCATTAGGGGGACACCCCACATTGTACCCCACATACTTGCCTTGCCCTGCATATGTCCCTCATGGGGACAGTGGTGCATACACAGTGGATGTGCTATGCATCCTGAAGCCCCAGTGGACAATGCCATAGGCTACATATACTGGAGCAATTGTACATTCAGCTTTCCTGGCTTCCAATGGGATGTGGGTTTGTTTCTCCATGTTTGAGGTTGTGTCACTCATTGTGGGGATCGGTGTCCCTTATTGTCCCTCATTCCGAGTGACTGGGTCCCACTTGTCAGTGTTACCTGGTGAGAGGTATGCACTGAGTAAGCCTGGTGACACCCACTGCTTGCGGCTTCCTACCTGTAATCCAAGGCTGACATACAGGTGGAGCTGTGAGTACCATGGAATAGCACCAGGCAAACTACATGGAAATGTATGCTAAGCAGCCCATAATGAGATGCAAATGTGGCTGTTTGCACACGGATTGCCTAAGTAGGCTTATTTACTTATGAGCATTGAATATTACAAACTTTAGCCCTGAGCTAATGCGTTAGCCCGGGGTAAAGTGTCAGCACTGCGCCAATGTGTTTGCTCCAGGCTAACCTGTCACTTGCGCAGTACAATTCTGCTGTGCGTGGCCTGCATTGACTGTTGCTGTTGTTCTGCAACACTCCATTACTATCACTCACATTGGCCTGCTACTGCAGCTCTGCCTTCCTCACCTCTGTGTCCACTGAACTGCTGCTGCATTTTGGCCTTCCCTGTTGCTATTTTCAGAGCTGTCTTATTTCCTGGGCTATTTTTGCACTGCACTCCCCAGCCCTGTTTGCACTGCTTCCTTTGCACGCTATATTCAGCAGGTTTAGCCCCGGGGCTATTCTTTTGAATATAGCATGCTAATGGTTCCCAGCTAATTTAGCATGCCTTGCAGTGCTAATTTTGCCCTGGGGCTAAATGTTGATTATCTGGCCCCAAGGATGCTGATCTCACAGCACCAATTCTTGAGTTTACTTTTTTTGTTACTTCATTTATGTAGCTTTAGTGCAGAATCCCACCACAGCCATTGCTCAAACTGTACAATGACCTTTCCCAAAGGGCAAATGACCCACCCATTTAGTCACAGCTGATAACACTTTGCTTTAGCAGCTTAGTAGCATGTCTCTTTTGAAACTGAGTACAGACTTGACAGTTACACCAGGTGGTACAGGAAAATAATTAATGGTCAAAGTACCAGCAATCTGAACATGATAATGATTAAATGCTCTAATGTTTACAACACTAGAGAAAAAAAACATATTGATATACCTTGCTGCAGAAGGTAGCACGTGATGATGGCGACCGAATATGGGCGACTATCATAATGGCAACCCATATAACGGCACTTTCATCATGGGTGACCGTAAGGGGATGGTGACTGCTTCCATCATGAAGCTAGGATGGGCAACAGGAAGGGAGGGTGGGTGACAGGATGTGGAGGGATGGGGAACAGGGATGTGACCCACAGGGAACCTACATCCACCAAGCCAGCCATGTGGTATGGTGAGTAGGGTGCATGGCTCTGACGGAACAGGTCCTGGGTTTGGGACTGGGGGCCGGTGTGTTATTTTGCGATTCTTGCAGCTGCAGGACTTAGTTTTTTTTGAAGCCGAGATGTGCCCCCGACATGCACCCCCCCCTGGAGTTGAGAATCTTTATTTAGGAGGGTGCGGGGGGCTGCAACCCCCTTGCATGCACAATTCCCGGTAGCCTTATTCTGCATATCGCCAAAATTGTTTTTGGCGATAATGCAGGTCAGGATGATAGCAAGCCTGAGTCATGCGAGGGCTGCCTGGGGGATGATGGTTGAGCATCCCAGTAGATGAAACATAGAAACATAGAACCATAGACTTTGATGGCAGATAAGGACTGCTTGGCCCACCTAGTCTTCCCATTTCCCTACCTACAGGATAGGCTGCAGATCCTAGTTAACCAACAGCCTATTTCTTCCTACCCCCCACAAGAATTGCCTTGTCTGTCCCATGCATTCTTGAATTCTTCCACAGTTTTAGACCCCACAACCTCCTCAGGAAGGCTGTTCCATGCATTCACTACCCTCTCTGTGAAATAATAGTTCCTCACATTGCCCCTGAACCGCCCTCCTTCTATCTTTAAATTGCGTCCCCTTGTTCTTGCAAGTCTCTTTTTCTGAAAGATGCTACCCACTTGGACTTTGTTGATTCCACTGAGGTACTTAAAAGTTTCTATCATGTCCCCCCTCTCCCTTCTTTCCTCAAGGGTATACATATTAAGCTCCTTTAATCACTCCTCATACGGCTTCTCTTGCAGACCCTACACCATTTTAGTTGCCCTCCTCTGGACTACCTCTATCCTGTCTATGTCCTTGTGGAGATGGGGTCTCCAGAACTGGACATAGTACTCCAGATGGGGTCTCACCAACTGTCTGTACAGAGGGATAACAACTTCCTGTTTTCTGCAGCTGATGCCTCTCTATACATCCCAGTATACCCCAGCCCTCCCTACTGCCTTCTCACATTGCTTGCTAACCTTAAGGTCATCTGATATGATTACCCCAGGTCCCTTTCCTTTTGTTGTTGTTACTACTCCCACCCATTGTGTATTCTTCCCTGGATTCTTGTTTCCCAGGTGCATTATTTTGCACTCTTTGCACTGAATCTTAGCTGCCATACTTCTGACCATTCCTCCAACCTTGCCAAGTCCTTTTCATCCTTTCCACATCTCCTTGTATCAACCCTGTTGCAGATCTTAGTGTCATCTGCAAAAGGCATACTTTCCTTCCAGTCCCTCTGCAATGTCATTGATGAAGACATTAAAAGGACTGGACCCAATACTGACCCTGCGGTACCCCACTAGTAACCCCTCTTTCTTCAGAGTGGACTCCATTTACAATTACCTTCTGTGTCCTGTTGTCCAGCCAATGTTTGGACCTAGTAAAGAAATCTATTAGATTCGTCTGACATGACCTTCCTGCTGTGAACCATGCTGCCTTGGGTCCTGTGCTCCACTGGCCTCTAGGTACTCAACTATTCTTTCCTTCAGAAGTGACTCCATCACTCTTCCCTACCACAGAGGTCAGACTGACAGGTCTGTAGTTTCCTGCCTCTGTTTTGGTCCCACTTTGTGAAGGGAATCGATCCACCCCTCCAGTCCTCGGTACCACACCATCCTCCCATGATTTATTAAAAGAGTAGCCAGTGGTTTCACTAGTTCCTCCCTTAATTCTTTTAGAATTCTGGGGTGAATTCCATCAGGACCCATTGCTTTGTCCACCTTCAGTTTTAGGAGTTCTTGCAGAACCCTTTCTTCTGTGAAAGGACTGGGATCGACCTCATAAAGAGTGCTTCTGTTAATTGGATTAGGCACTTACCTCCTTTTGTGAATACTGAGCAGAAATATTCGCTCAGTATCCCTGCTTTTCACTGTCCCCTGCCTCTGCCCACACCGCTCATTCTATTCAGCCTCACTATCCTCTCCCTTTGTCTTTCTACGCTACTGATGTACCTATAAAAGGTTTTATCCCCCTTCTTAACTGAGTTGGCTATCTCTTCCTCAGTTTGGGCCTTTGCTATTCTGACTTTCCTCCCTGCTTCCTTCTGCCTTAACTGGTACAGCTGTCTGTCCTGCTCCTTCTGTGTTTCCTTATACTTCCCGAATGCTATCTTTTTCTTCCTGACTTTCACAACCACCTCTTTGGAGAACCATAGTGGCTTTTTCTTTCATTTTGATTTATTTATTTGCTTCACACAAAGGCTTGTTGCCTCTGTGATGGCAGTTTTGATGATTCCCCATTGTTGCTCCACACCTCCTTCTAGCCTGTTTGCTAGTGCTTTTCTGAGGCACTCTCCCATCTTGCCAAAGTCAGCCCTCCTAAAGTCCAGTACCCTCACTTTTGTATGGCTTGATTCTGTAGCTGAGTTTAACGTGAACCACACTGTTTGATGGTCACTTGTCCCCAGATGGCAACCCACTTCTAGATCTGAGATCCTCTCACTGCCCCCCGTTTAAGAGTACGAGGTCTAAGATTGCTCCCTCATGAGTGGGTTCCGAAACTAGCTGTCTAAGGCCTGCCACCTGTAGGGCATCAAGAATGGCTCTGCTCTTGGATGTAGCTGCAGCAAATGTGCTCCAGTTAACATCTGGCATATTCAGGTCTCCCATCAACAGTATCTCCCCTTTCTCTGCCATTCTAAGAATGCCTTCTATCATATCCTTCTCCATTCCCTCCCCCTGACATGGGTGTCTGTACACAACCCCTGTGCGGATTGTGGTGCCCTTTCCAGTCTTCAAGGTGACCCACAGTGCCTCCTCTCCTCAGGGGTGGGAGGTGCCTGGTCTTCATTGCAACACTGTCACATATGTGAACACAGATGCTAATGCAAGTTGCAGATGGTGATCAAGGGAGAGGGGCATTGGTGCTCTGATGCATGTTGAACACTCTATCTGTGTCTGTACATCAGCCAAAGGGCTTCACAACATCCATAAGCTGGGGGAATGGAAAAAGCAGAAATACCTCTGACTATGCAGGATACTGTTAACCACCCACCACATGTCCTGCACCACTAACAATGTTTCCGCTCCAGAACCAATTCTAAACTCTGTTGGGGGAGGGACTGACCTCCAGCAACCCTTCCCATGGGAGCCATCCATGGGGGAACATGGAGTGGAAGTTAGAGCTGGAGAAGGTGGGTGACGGGGTTGGGCAGCGCGATGGGCCTTTGTGGGCTGGTCAGGTGCAAGGGCCAAAAGCATACTAAGCAAAAAAAGAAGAGTATTCTTTTTATATCTTACAGGTGGCCTCCAGATGTGCTGCTCTCTTCCCTTTGGTAGTGATGTGGATCCCCAGTTGAAATAATAGGATTCCTTGTAAATACTCAGTAGGGTGATCACAAGGCTTTTTTTTCCCTTTTCTGTTTTCTATCACTTCTAACTTCATATTTCTTTCTTTTCAACTTTTTTGCTAATCTTGCTTTTATCTTTTAGTAATGTTCATTTAGCTTCAAAAAGTTATAAATGCAATTATGTTTGAAATGCATAAATAGCTTGTAGCTTTAATCGAGCTACAAAAATAAGTAATAAAATAAAAAATGAAGGTTTACAGCTTTAACATTTTAAACTTTATAAAGAACCTTCCTTAAAAGGTATACAGTAGCATAACATGTATATATATATGTGTGTGTATGGTTATTTTCCTCCAGTATGCTACCAAGGAGAGACTACTTAAATTGGCCTGAGAAAAGGGACCTCTCATGTGGCATGGACACCAGGTGTCAACGTATCAGGACTATTCTGCTCAGCTTATAAAAAAGAAGGCTGCATTTATAGATGTTCCGCACTCACTTCAGAAGCTAGGGGTGAAGTACAGAATGATCTATGCAGCCACATTCAAGACTGAGCAAAACAGGGAGTTCCATGACTTTAATGACATTGTGGAAGTTGTCTCCTTCATAAATCGAACCTGGAAGACTACAACAAATACTCCCCCAACCCCACCTATGCAGCAACAACAGCGCCATGGGATGCTGGGTCAGTTTCAAGACAGTCAACAAATTAGAAACATAGAAACAGAAGCTGATGGTAGATAAGGACTGCAAGGCCCATCCAGTCTGCACATTTCTTTTTCTACCTTATAAATGTGACATCGGCCTTTGCTCTGTCAATGGCCTATCTATTCATACTCATCTGTATTGCTCCCTTATGCCTATCCCATGCCTGTTTGAAGCCCTGCACTGTATTCATATCCACCACTTCCTGAGGTAGGCCGTTCCATACATCCACCACCCTTTCTGTGAAAAAGAACTTCCTCACATTACCCCTTAATCAGCCTCCCTCATGCTGTGTCCTCTTGTCCTGCTATTTTTTTTTTTTTATATTGAAACATGTTAGACTCTTTCACCTTGTTAATGCCCTTAAGGCGTTTGAATGTTTCGATCATATCACCTTTCTCCCTCCTTTGCTCTAGGGTATACATATTGAGCTCCATTAATCTGTCCTCATATGTTTTCTGATGCAGTCCCTGCACCATTTTGGTTGCCCTTCTCTGGACTGCCTCAATTTGGTTAATGTCCTTGTGAAGATGTGGCCTCCAGTACTGCATGCAGTACTCCAGATGTGGCCTAACCAGTGTCTAGTAAAGAGGGATTATTACCTCCCTCTTCTGACTTGTGATACCTCTATTAATACACCCTAACATCCCCCTAGCCTTATCTACTGCTTTTGTGGTCTGCTTGGATGATTTCAGGTCATCGGTGATGATGATGCCCAAGTCTCTTTCTTCCCTTGTGACTGTCAGCAACTCCCCTCCCAGCCTATAGGTGGCTTCAGGGTTTCTCTTCCCTATGTGCATGATCTTGCACTTCTTTGCATTAAACCCCAGTTGCCACTTTTTTGACCGTTTTGTTAGTTTATCCAGATATCTTCTCATTCTGCCCACCTCATCTGGATCATCTACTCTGTTGCAGATCTTGGTGTCATCTGCAAACAGACAAACCTTACCCTCCAGTCCATCTGCAATGTCACTGATGAAGATATTGAAGAGGACTGGCCCCAAGTGGTACCCCATTTGTGACTTGCATCTCTTCTGACTGTATACGTTTATCACCACTCTCTGTTTTCTGCCCGTCAACAAGTTTGCTTCCCAGTTGACCAACTTCTGGCCCACCCCAAGCCTACCCAGCTTTTTAATCAGTACCCTGGGAAGTTTTGGGGGGATAGGTTTTCCCAGTAGATAACCTAGGTCAGGCCATCCCAGTGGTGCTGAGGGTTGAGGTACTGGACATCACATCTCATGCCACACCGGCAACCTGGGTTTGGAAATGGACTTGGGCACCATGGGTCGGCAGGGGAAGGAGAGGATTGAGCATCTGGAAGGACTGCTCTCCTCTCCTGAGGTGGGTTGTTGGTGCTCTTCACTGCTCTAGCAGCTCCCAGCAGAGGCTGGCAGACTAAAGCAAGACGTGAAGCACACATTGGGTGTATGGGAGCAATGGCGGACATCTGGCAGGTGGGTGCGGGAGCGTGCTCGTGATGCACTGGATGTCATTGCACGTCTGTGCTCCCGGGATAACAGAACAAGGAAAAACCCCTGGCAGCCAGGTGAGGCGATGGCTGGTATCTCAGGGAAGACACCCCACATACTCAATGCCAGCCACAATCCCGACCTTACTCCCTGGGGATCCTCGGCCTCCTCCTGTATGAGCCAGTGGGAGAGGAGGGGATCCTGATCCTGATGTTTAAGTTGGAGGAGTGTTTCAGGTGAGCAGTTAGAGGTGGATGCCAAGCAAGCCAGCCCAAGAGACACCCCAGACTGCCAGGTGAGAAACAAAGTTTAAAAAAAAAAGGATAGCCTAGGTCAGATAGTCTTCCCTAGAGGGCTAGGGGGATAAACAGACTGGGGATCCTGATCTGCAGTAGGGGCTCTCAGTACTAGTCTATTCGGGCATGCTTCAAGCAGCTTTTCTTGGAGCCACTGGAAATCCATAGATAGATCGTAGGATAGGGGCTGAAGTTTCATCAGCTGGCCTCTGTTCCTTTAGTGTCCCCTGCCAGTGCCTGGCACATAGTAGAGGAGAACCTGATCACCCCTTCCCATAGGTAACACAAAGGTTGGATGGCCTACTGCCGGATGGAGATATGACTATAGACAGTCATTCATCTGATATGCGGTGAGCGCAACCACCCAGTCCCGTGAGGTTACTAGAATCCCCTCGGTATCAGTGCTAGGCAGGAAGAGGCAGGAAGAGGCAGCTGGTGATTAACTAGTTACATGGCTTTTCACCTGCTCACTCTTCTGTTTACTTGGCCTCAGCTGAGACAGAAGTGATGAGCTCATTTGGAACTCCCACAGCAGCATAACCCTTGTGTCAGTTGTTGAGAAGGGAGATAGAATGTTGAGACAAGATTTAGAGTGTGAGTCAGCAGTGCAGAGTTGCAGTTTGAAGTTGGAGAGGTGAGAACTGCTCAGCTGTGGGCTCTGAGTTGAGGGTCCTGCATTCTCACGCTAGTTCTGGTATTCTTCAGTTTGTCAAGAGAAGTGGTGGAGACCTTTTCTACAGCAGGATTTCCTGGTTTTCATCACTGGAGGGGTGAAAAGGACTGCTAGTGGATGGATCCAGGGGAAATCCCTTTTTTTTTGATCACTGATATTTGAAGCTGCTGAAATGTCTAACAGTGAGTAGGATCTGACTTTTGCTAAATGAAGCAAGTACCTGTGCTGTTGTGTTCCCTGTCTGAAAGGGAAGGCACAACTTTTCTGTGAATTCAAAAGTGTGAGACTGTTTTAATTAAAATTTGGCTGAAGTGTGTGATGTCCAGAGGTATGACTATATCACATTGTTCAAGACTTGAACTCTTCCACTACCAGTTGTAGTGATTCGAATGCTGCCAAGTTTCATTCAACAAGCATTTTCAAAGTGTGTTTCCAAATGTTTAAGGTGTAACTCTAAAAGAATGGCAGTATGGATTTGTGAACAAAGGGTAGACAGAACCCCATCTGGAGTAACCAGTTCAGGACTAACAGGTTCAGTAAGTGCACCTGGTTACTTTAGACAAATGGCCAAATGTCTGAAGAGAATTTTACCCTCTGATGTGGGTTACAGTTTCTTCTCTGGTTATGAAGAAGGGTGCTAGTTATTAGCAAATGTGTTTTCAGTTCTGGCCAGTGCCACCGGAAGCAATGTTCTACGTCCTATGACATGTGGGAATACAAGTCCAAGTAGTTCTACATCCTATGATATGTGGAAATACAAGTGCAAGTGTCCTATGTCCTGCGGTGGGAATACAAAGAGTTTTCTGTCAGATACAGTCGATTTGTTGTTCTGCAAGTTCCTATTGCCATGATATGTAAACCTTGGGGGTCCACCCTTGCTTTAGAGAACATCTTTTGGAATAAAGACACACTCTAGAACCCCAACAATGGTTTGGACAGTTACGTTATTGCTTTCTGTGTGGAGTTACTGGGTACCCATCCAGAAGATAGGTTTATCATATACCTAGCAAAAATTCTCTCCCCAGGACCTGGTTTTGTAAATACTAAATAAATGATTGTTTTTGTACACCCCCACCCCTTAATCTCTAGAAGAATGAGCCTGGTATACATTCCCAAAGCTAGGGATAGTACCATTTCTAAATGTTCGTGCCCAGTATGGCTGCCAGGGGTAGTTAACTGTGTAAAGTAGCGGGGGGGGGGCTGTTTACATAAAAATCAGTAATGTCTCCAGTTTGAGCAATATTTGTTTTCTGTCCCTACCCATATTTCAGACTAGTGTATGTTTCAGGGCGCAAAAAGAAAATCCTGCAGGATCTCTGTTGTGATACCAGTCAAACTGCGCCCAATGAAAGACTCCAATTTATCACTTCTGATGTCTTGTATATGTTCTTGAATGTGTTTTTGATCACTCTGATGTGTCTTCTTTTTTGTTTAGTATGCTTTTTTTCCCCTGCACCTTCCCAGCCCACATAGGCCCATCGCTCTGCCCAACCCTGACACCTACCTTCTCCGGCTCTAACCTCCACTCCGTGTCATCCCATGGAGGGCTCCCATGGGAAGGGTTGCTAGAAGTCAGTCTCAATCCCCCAACAGAGTTTAGAATTGGTCATGGAGTGGGAACATTGTTGGTGGTACAGGACATGTGGTGGGTGGTGAATGACATCTTGCATAGTCAGGAATTTCCACTTTTTTAATTTCCCCAGCTCATGGATGTTGTGAAGACTTTGGCTGATGCACAGACACCCATAGTGGAGTTTTCAACATGCAGCAATGCCCCTCTTCCTTGATCGCCAGCTGCAGCTTGCACTAACATCTGTGGTCACACAGGGGGCAGTGTCACAATGAAGTCCAGGCACCTCCCACCCCCAAGGAGGTGAGCATCTACTGGGATGCTCAACCATCCTCCCCCAGCCAGCCCTTGCATGACTCAGGCTTGTTCCCAAACCTGGGTTGCTGGCATCGTAAGTGATATAGCACCACCACTGTGCCAGCAGGCTAGCCTGGTCTAATACTTCTACCCAGTGGGCACAGACAGAAAGAGGCAAAAATACGAAAAAGGCACACACAAGTAGCTCCGGGATTCAGGCAGCAGCAAACCACACTCACAGAAGTAGGAGCAACAGATCCAGAGCATCAAATGCTGACTTCTCAATCACGGATTCCCCACCAGACAGATCAGACCTCCCGAAGATGGTACCTGGTCTGCCAGATCACATCATCAGCAGGGGCTCCTCAATTCTGCCTTCACAAGTTACCCAACGTCAACACCAAGTTCTGCAGCATGAAGCAGCAGCTCCCAATTATCATGAGCAGATGTGGCTCAAGGCCAATGGAAACTGACACCAAAGCAACAAAGGGGAGAAAGGTGGCAAGACTCCATACTGCAAGCGACTGCCACATGAACTTGATTCCCCATTAAAATGAACTGACTCAGTAATGATTTAATTGGTCCAGAAGGATAAATGCCTTATGTTTGCCACAGTTCATCAGCTTTCTACCTTTTCTTACTTTTAATAATTGACAGCTATGTCTCTTTAGGACCAAGTGGGTTGCCACTTGCTCTCCTGCCTGCCTGACCAAATTACCTTTAACTTGAATAGCTACCTCCTGTCTCTTTTTGTTTAAAGTGGAGCAGGAGGGAGACACAAATGGCAACTGCCCTCAACTCCCAATAATCGCCACCTCACAATGGAGGGGGGGGTGTTCCCGATGTGGCATCAGTCAGATGTCGCCCTTTAATTTATGTCTGACAACACTGGACTAATGTGACTTAGCAATGGGGAGAGATTTGCTTGACTTGACTGATCAGTTCATGTCATCGCCCATCCAGTAGCAGTTTTCTGTTTTGTTGCTGGGATTTGATGGGCTAGAGGGGAACAAGTGGCTGAGCTCACTGAAAGTGTCAGCTTGGGAGCGTTAAGGGACAGGAATGGGGAGGAGATGAAAAGGCAGAAGGGAAGGGGGAAGGAGAAAGGGGGGTTTATTTGGATTTTTCTTGTGGCCTGGGAACCTGAGGGAATCGAATGGCAGTCACACTGTAAAACTGTGTGTGGGAGTTTGGGAGGAGATAAGCAAGAAAGTCCTGGGCTTAGCAACTGACATTTCAGAGCACAAGCTGTCAAAATTGGCACCACATCACTTAGCATGTCACATTTCAAAGTGTACTGATTGGCTACTTCTGGAAACAAGGGCCACACTCTTCACAGGGCAGACATACGAGCAGCACGAATGTGCAAGTGTGCAGCAGTTGCTCTCCCTCACCGACCAAGAGAGCAGTAAATTGCCAGTCAGGTAGTGTCCTCTGTACTCTTCCACCCCAAAGCAGATCATAACAGCTGCTGCCCTATAAACTCATTGGATGCAGTATCAGCCTGCCTTCTAAGCTGTATCACTTTAAACCTGCAAAGGCCAAGGGATAGACACCTTTGGAAAACCACACTTCCAGCTGTGGCTTCAGCCTATCTCAAGCTACACAGTGTAAGGTATTCTGACACCTGCAGCAATTCAACATCCGAAAAATCTTACTAAACTTCTGTTCTTCAAATTACCTCCTGCCACTTTGAGGTCCCTTGGTAGTCACTGCAACTAACATCCTTGCTTCACTCTCCTTGTTAGCCCCATTTAACCGAAATAGAGAGTCTCCACAGAGTAAGGAGACAGCAATTAAAAGGCAAGCAGGAAAACTCTCAATCAGAGGCAGACATGGAGGGGCTCCCCCTACAGGACTCCTCAAGAATTATTGCCACCAGTATATGATCAGGGGTTGGATGGTGGGGGGACACAGGGTGATCTATGGAATCAGTGGAGAAATTAGGGGATGTTGGCAGCTAAGCCATATAGGCGCTATGAATGTGCCTTTCACCTCCAGATTTAGGAAAGACTTGAAAAGTTGTACACCCTATGGCACATCTTAGTGGTTACCTTTGGGCTGAGCCTGTGAAAGCAGGATGATTTAGAACAGCCCAAATCTGCTGGCTCTTGTCTCCCCAGAGGGGGAGGGCCGGATGATATATGCACAACAATATAACTCACCTCATTAAATTAACCAAGAATTGTTATACATACTGTCTGTAACAATGCATTGTTGTACTTTTTCTCTGCATAACTTCTATGTACTCCTTTGTACCCATGTTGCACCTGGAAATGAGTTTCGGCTCAGTGTGCCTTTCCCGATCACCAATTTTAAATTAATTAATTAAAGCCTGTAATCTACTGATCTAAGCTACCTGTACAGGAGCTCTAGGATATAGCAGCTAAACCTGCCCATAAACACATGCCTGAGGACTATTGATAAGGAAAATAGACAGCAACTGCACAAAGGGGAATGAAGGGCCCCTCTCTGATGCCTATTTTACATAGTGCAGTCAGAAGACACACAGGCTGCCCTGCTCCAGATGACTACACAGTTACTGAGTGGTATCATTAGCAGCCAAACTACCAGCCCTACTGACAAAGCCCTGGCGGTTCCCCACAGGCATCTGGCTACTGGTTGCTAAGAGGCGTGAAACAGTTTGAATTCTGGTTGGGATTCCTGTGGGTCAGAGACTGCACCCTTTTTGCATCATAGAGGTGGCCTCCTTGTGAGACAGGAAAACTGCAACAGCAACAGCAACCCCTGTGCAGGTTTTAGTAATGCCTACCCCCGACGCAGGTAGACAACTTCTAGTTGCTGGAACTCTACCCCAATGGGGATGGTGATGAGAATGCACCCACTGCTCATAGAATGCTTACTCTATCTGTACCCCTTCCCAATACACCCCACCCCCTCACCCCCAATTAAGCTCCACTAGATTCTCCTGCAACCACTTTAATCAAAGGGTACCTGTACAAAGCCGTGTTATATAATGAGGGGATACCATGCCTGGTCCTGAGATGGTTTAAAAGTTGTTTCAAGTTAAGATAACCCTTGCTTGGCCTGGTCAGAGAGATTGCGAACTCAGCTGAAGTTCTCGAGACCAGTGAGTTCAAGAGACTAGCAGTAGCTGTTGGAGTACCATAGAATATCCCTATAGAAATTCTGATAGTCTCTCCCTAGTAGGTAGTTTTAGATTAATTTCATGAACAACTTAGGTAGGATACATATAACATTGACAGTTCTTGTTATTGCATTTGTATGGCTTTTAAGGTGTTTTATGCAGGTGATGTTTTATCCCCAGTTCGGAATTATTTACTGGGTTCATTCCTATAGTTAGTCGGGCTGGACAAACTTTGGGAGGTTAAGGGTGCTGTAGGAGCTTACCCATACCTTATGGGGTGGTTTGGATTGGTTGGCCATATCAATGTCACTGTTTTTTGCCCATGCGATGCCCCACCAGGCACCTGCTTTGTTTATAGATATCATGGGGCTGTAAAGAATGCCCCCACAGTATCTCCCTTCTTGAAATGCAGCTGCTGGCATGAAGCAGCGCTAAAATAAGACTGCTCTCCCCTTATTCAAACCATGCTAGTAGCATATATAGTCCTTCGGTTTACTCATGGGCAGTGGGTGGGCTAACCCTTGTCAATTCATTTCCTGGAATGTCTAGGGTATCAACTCGCTTTTCAAAAGAAAGCAGATTCCAGCCCACCTGAAACGGCAGCCCTGTGTTATAGCATTCCTGCAAGAAACTCACCTACTGGAAGCTGAAACCAGAAAATGGGTGGAACAAGTGATAGGCAGTTCCTTCTCAAAGAAAGCCAGAGGAGTGGCTATTCTTTTTCACAAAAAAACGTCAGCTGCAGATCTTGGACATGGCTCACTCACCAGAGGGGAGATTGGTCATCGCAAGGGTCAGCCTCAACACACAAAAACTTTTGCTGTGTAATGTCTATGGTCCAAACAACACAGCACCCTCATTCTACCCAGATACAGCACAGCAGCTATCTGACCTGTACTAACCAGGAGACAAATTGGAAATAGGAGGTGATTTCAATAAAGTATGAGATCCATTGGTTGACCGCTTGAGGGAACACAGCTTTGTACTTACTCAGGCACGAGCCGCACTGCAAAACATGGCTGCAGAATTTAAGCTGGTAGATCCCTGGAGAAGTCTATATCCTACAGGTAGGGACTTTACATTCCACTCTGTGCCACATAACACAAGTAGCTGTATTGACTTTTTTCTCATCCCTGCTACTCAGCTCCCAGATTTCTTGCAAGCCTCTGTAGGCCCAATCATGATCTTGGATCATACATGCACCACTCTCACATTAATTATAGGCCCAGAATCATCCAAAACCTCCAGGTGGCAGATAGGCACATACCTCCTGTTCCACAAAATAACCTTCATTTCACTTTCTCTAAAGTCACTCCTGCTGACACCCTGTCTGCCCTTTTTGCATTAAACCCTACTAAAGCTATCTCTCCTGACGGGTTGGCTCCAAAGCTCCTTTACCTCTCTGCCCCTGCTATAGCCTCCCCTCTGGCCGACATCCTAAATCTTTCCTTCACCACCACTGCTGTACCGAAAATCTAGAAACATGCTATAGTCCTACCCCTTCCCAAGGGTGGTGACCCATCTACACCTGGTAATTACCATCCTATTTCTCTTCTCCCTACCCTAGCCAAACTCCAGGAGCACCTGGTCCTTACTAAACTCTCTGCAATCTCTCAGATACTAACTTTTTCACACCTTTCCAATCTGGTTTCAGGAAACATCACTCCACTACCACCTCCCTACTTAGGCTGACTGATTCCATCTTCTCATGGATGAATAGTAGCCTAATCACATTAGCCACCTTTGTCGACCTTGCAAAGGCTTTCAATATGGTCTCCCACTCCCTCCTCCTAAATAATCTTTCTACAGCTGGTCTGTCTGACACTGCCACAAACTGGTTCAAGGCCTACCTGGTTGGTAGGACACAATCAATCAGAACTGCAGACACATCATCCCCTCCTCTCCCCTTCCCATTAACACTGATGTCCCTCAAGGATCAGTGCTTGGTTCAGTTCTCTTCTCAACATTCCTAAATGATCTCCCCTCAGTATGTACTACATCTACGATCCATATGTACGCTGATGACACTGTCCTGTACACCTCCAGACACACCCTATCCGAAGTCAAAACCAGACTCCAAATGGACTTTGACAAGCTCCAACACTGGCTTATTGCTCATCAACTTTCCCTAAATGCCAAAAAGACTGTCTCTGTGACCTTTGGCATGAGGCAAAGACTTTCTAGGCTTTCCTCACTTCCTTCCTTCCATACCCTAGATGGGACTTCACTGGAGAACACCTACTCCTTCAGATTCCTTGAGGTCTAGCTAGACCAGCACCTCAACTTTTCTGGGCACGTGGACACCATCCTGAAAAAACTGCACCCCAAGTTAGGTGTTCTTTACAGGAACTGTTACTGTCTACCTCTAATGGCCAGGTAAGAACTAGTCCAGAAAATGATTCTCCCCATTTTTGACTACTGTGATGTAGTTTACGGTGCTGTCCTGAAGTCTACCTTAACCAGACTGGACTCTTTTCAATTTTTTTTCTGTCACTCCACACTGAACTCTCCATCCCTCACTCACCACTGCTACCTATACCACTCCCTGGCGTCCATTCTCTTATAAACCGATGCCTGTCCCATATGGATAAATTTACCTCCAAATTTTGGTTCAACTCCCTTCCCTCCTACCCTTTCTCTTCATTGTCTATTCATAGATACATGGATACATATACACTGTTGGCAGATAAGGGCCTATGACGCACCCAGTCTGTCCATTTGAGCTTGTAAGTTCACTTTACTTTTTTTCTAGAAGTCTGTTGCCCCTTACCCCTGACCTCCAGAAATCCCTTATGTCTATCCCATGCATTCTTAAATCCCATGATTGTTTCAGCCCCAACTACTTCCTCTGGCAGGTGTTCCACTTGTCCACCACCCTTTCTGTGAAGAAATTCCTCCTCATGTTTCCTCTGAATCGCCCTCCCTCCAACTTCATCCCATGCCTTCTAGTCCTGGAACATATTTTTAGCTGGAAAATAGTGTATTCCTGCACCCTGTTCCTCTCTGACAGGTACTTGCATGCCTCTATCATATCCCCTCTCTCCCTCCTCTGCTCCAGGGAGTACATATTCAAGTCCTTCAGCCTGTCCTCATGGGACTTGTGGTGTACTCCTTGTACCATCTTTGTTGCCCTCCTCTGAACCTTCTCTAACCTGTCTATGTCCTTACGTAGATAAGGTCTACAGAACTGTACACTGTACTCCAGGTGGGGCCTCACTAGTGTCTTAGATAGTGGAATTATGACCTCCCTTTTCCTGTTGGTGATGTCCCTGCCTATGCATCCCAGCATCCTATTTGTTTTACCTGCTGCCTTGTCGCACTGTTTCCCTACCTTGAAGTCATCAGATATGATAAGCCCAAAGTCCCTTTCCTGCTTGGTGTATGCTATATGCTCACCCCCAACTGATATGTTGCTCCAGGGTTGTTGTGCCCCATATGCATTATCTTTCATTTCTTTGCATTGAATTTCAGCTGCCAAACCCCTGACCATTCTTCAAGCTTCTGTAGATCCCTCCTTATTCTGTTTACACCCTCTGGCATATCCACTGTGTTACAGAGCTTTGTGTCATCAGCAAAAAGGGAAATTCTGCTCTCTAGGTCCTGCACAATCTCACTGATGAAGACATTGAATAGGACCGGTCTCAGCACTGAACCCTCTGGTATCCCACTGGTCACTCTTCCCTCTGTGGAGCGATAGCCATTTACCAGCACACTCTGTGTCCTGCCACCCAGCCAATCACCCACCTACCACACTACTGTCCTGCCCACTCCCATATTCCCCAGTTTGTTTAATAGCCTTCTATGTGGCACAGTGTCAAAGGCCTTGCTCAAGTCCAGATAGGCCATGTCCACTGCCCACCCCTGATCCACCTCCCTTGTCACCCAGGGGAAAAATTCAATGAGGTTGTTTTGGCATGACCTCCCCCCGGTGAAACCATGCTGCCTTGAGTCCTGAAGTCCATGGGCAACCAGATGTTCCATCAATCTCTCCTTCTGTAGTGCTTCCATGATCTTCCCCACTACCGAGGTCAGGCAGACTGGTCTGTAGTTCCCTGCTTCCTCTTTGGTCCCGCTTTTGTATAAGGGGACTACATCTGCTGTCCTCCATTCTTTGGGTACCTCCCCTGTTTCCAGTGATTGGCTAAACAGGATTGCCAGCGGTTCAGCCACCACCTCTCTTAGTCCCTTTAGACCGTGGGGTGCACTCTATCTGGCCCCATTGCTTTATCGACGCTTATTTTTTCCAGTTCCTTTAGGGCCCTTTCCCATGTAAAGGGACTTGTGTCCATTTCTGCACCATTCCCTTCCCTTATACTCCCTTCAGGCCCATTACCCTCCTCTTCCTCAGTAAAGACTGAGCAGAAATATCTGTTCAGTATGTCAGCTTTACTGTTGTTATCCTCCATGCGGCCCCCATCCTCCTCCTTCAGTCTCACTGTCCCTCCCTTTGCCCTTCTTTTTCACTCATGTGCCTGTAAAAGGTTTTGTCCCCTCTACCCACTGATTTTGTGATGCACTTTTCTGTGTGAGCTTTGACTTCCCTTACTAACCTCCCTGCCTCCCTTTGCTTCTCCTGGTACTTTTCCCTATCCTCTTCTGCCTGTGTCTTTTTGTATTGCCGGAATGCGATCTTTTTGACTTTCACTTTCTCTGCTACCTCTTTGGAAAACCATAATGGCTTCCTCTTCCTTTCCCCCTTGCTAACCTGCCTAATGCATAATTCTGTTGCTCTTGTAATCCTGTTTTAAATATTGTCTACTGTTCCTCCACCCACTTCCCTCCCCATTCCCATCAGTGCCTCTTTCAAGCATGTCCCCATTTTCCCAGAGTCTGCCCTCCTAAAATCCACAATAAGTGTTTTTGTGCGGTTTGGTTCTATTCCTTCTGTGATTTCAAACAACAGTGACTGGTGGTCACTGTTCCCCAGGTGCTCCCCCACTGTTACCCCTATCACACTGTCCCTGTTTGTGAGCACGAGGTTCACTATTGCCTTCTGCCAAGTTGGTTCCATGGCCAGTTGCTTAAGGAAAGCACCTTGAAGGGAGTCCAGGACAAATCTGCTCCTGGTTGATGCAGCTGCTGGGAGGCTTCAGTTCACGTCAGCAATATTTAAGTCTCCAACCAGCACCACCTCCCCCTTGTCTGCCATCTTTTGGATGGCTAGCATAAACTCCCTGTCTGTTTCTTCCTCCTGGGCTGTTGGTCTGTAGACCACCCCTGTGATGATGGCTGACCCCATATTCCTCTACAGCTTAGCTCTCTGCACATTAAATTAGATCCTCTGATGCCAGGACTCTGGCTATCCCTCACAGGCTCACTGCTTCTTGTTAGTCTGCTTTCTCCTACATCTTCCTTAAACTATGGAACTCACTACCTTCTCATATCAGGGACTTCTCCTCCCCGCACTCTATATCAAGTGCCCTTGCTAACTTCTACTCCTTGAATTGCTTATGCCCCTAGCTATGGCACACTCTCCTGCTCAGTCTATTTTTCTATTATGCTTCACCTAATTTCTACTAGTTCTGCATATCCTACAGCTAAATAACACTGGCTTCCTCCCCAGCACTTAAATTATATATAGTTTTTACAAGTTACCTTGCACTTGACTGTGTCCATTATTTTAGATTTCAGCTACGCCACTACCTTTTTATTATTGTATGTACTGCTTGAAATGTACTTTCTGCCCTACCATGTTGCGCAACTGTTATGTACTCTGTTGGTGGGTGCTTGATTGTTACTCTGATGTTCTGTTCACAAGCTATTTGCCACCCTTTAACCTTTCCCCCAGGATGCACCGTGAGACAAGCAATTTATTGCTCAGTGGCCTTTTCTGGTGAAACGCTTCAATAAATAAATAAATAAATAAAAAAGAATTCCCTATGTGGCTCACAAAAGAAATAGAGGAATTCATTGCTCTTAATGATTCTCTGGAAATATCTAGAGTTGTTCTGTGGGATACTTTCGAGGCCTATGTGAGAGGGTCCATAATCAGTTATGCTGCTCATGTCAAAAAAGAAGAGGACACAAAAACTCAGATACCTTGAGGTAGGAGGCCTAAAGCAGAAGGAGGGGAAATAAAACCAGCTCCCTAATCATTTGCCTCAGCTGCACTGGGACCTACTGCAGTTGCAGTATTGCATGAATTCTCTAACATATAATGCAGCCCAAAAAGCGATGACTAGAACAGCGCAGAGGTATTGGGAATCTGGTGAAAAATCTAGTAAACTCAGCCTACTGCCTCAAAGTGCAGCACAATATGAATCACATTAGTTCTATCTGTCTTCCTTCAGGCCACGTGTTAACTCAGTCAAAGGGCAAAGCCAAAGCCTTTGAGAGTTTTTATGCAGAGCTGTACTCATTGCATGACCAAGAAAGCCAGTTGTGTCTGGAGTCCTTCCTAGTTGGGGTAACCCTCCCAAAAATCACTGAACAGCAGGCAGCTTCATTAGATGCCCCCATAACTATCACAGAACTCAAGTCAGTCATTAAGATACTTCCCAAGGGAAAATCACTGGGCCCGGATGCCTCCTGGCTGGATTTTATCAGACCTTTACTACCTAAGTGGCTGGTCACCTTCTCAGCACCTTGAAGGACTCCTTCACGAGACAGACCTTGCCACAGTCTATGAGGGAACCCCTAATAACTTTAATCCCTAAGCCAGGCTGTGATGCCCAACTAGTAATGAATTATTGACCCATTCCCTGCTTAATGTAGATGTTAAAATACTAGCCAAGATAATGGCCATGAGGCTGGGGGGAAGAGGTGTCACACCAGGCCTCATTGATGGGCACCAAACAGGGTTTGTTAAAGGCTAGATGGCAATGAACAACATTAGGAATACACTAAATGCTATTTGGGTAGCTTCAGGCAGCAACACCCTTTCTCAACCTGCAAGCATAGGCACCGAGAAAGCTGTTGAATCAGTGGAATGGTATTACCTGTTCCAAACCCTGGGGCAAATGGTCTTTGGCCCGGCATTCAGGGCATGGGTAAAAATACTTTACTCCTCACCCACAGCATGCCTGATTATTTACGGCCTTATTTCTTCTCCATTCAACTTAAAGATGGGCACCAGGCAAGGTTGTCTCCTCTCACCCCTCTTGTTCCTCCTTGCAGTGGAACCTATGTTGTGCAAGATCAGGCAGTACCTGGAGGTTGAGAGTATCAAGTGCAGAGGCATGCACATTAAAAATGGTAGCTTTTGCAGATAATCACCTCCTCATGCTTTCCAGCCCCTCTACATCTCTTCCAGCTGCCCTGGATGTCCTAAACAGCTTTAAGTCCCTCTCAGGACATAAGATTAACTGGGCCAAAACCAAGGTGCTCCCATTGAATAAAAACACCCTGAAGACTCTGGGGCTCTAATGGCACAAACATCACATCTCAGCATCCTCTTGCCAGTTGATATTAGTATGATAGCTGACATTAACCTTTATTTTATTTATTTATTTTATTTATTTAGACAGCAGTTTGGAAAACCTTTGAGCCATAGGCTCATTTACAAAGGTACCTTGTCACAGTAAGACAAACGAAAATACACAGTATAACAGTATAACACAGTATAACAGTAACTTAAGACATAGATACAAACAAGCTGGTACAGGTAGAATTGATGCAAACAATACCAGAGTTATGTTGTCCTTAGCAGCTTAGTAGTAAGCTTTGTCATAAGTATTGAGTACTGGCTTTGACTAGTGGCAATACAGCCTGGTGTTAACAAGGTGGTTCCATAATGACGCTTTGAAGCACAATATAGTTGGAACTCGAGATGGAGGGGACAGTGTGTTGAACCAGGAGGGGGCCCTAAAGCTGAAGGCTCTTTGGCCGTGAGAGGTCCTAGCTCTAGGGATAACAAGAGAGGTTTTCCCAGAGGTCCGAGTTTGAACTAGTGGGACAGAGTGGCGGATGGTGGTGGTCAATCCTGGTGGGGATAGCCCAAGGAGGGTCTTTTTTGTAAGGGTACAGCTCAGATATTTGAGGTGCTCATCAAGATCAAGCACCAGTGCTTTAGCGTACAGTAGACAGGTGTGTGTTAGCCTAGGTGCCCCAGTAATTAACCTGCAGGTCTTATTGAGAGTAGTACGAATTTTATGGAGTGCGGTCTGATCAGCAGCACCATACACCGGCAGTCCATAGTCCACTAGGGACAGGATAAAGGAGGTGACTGCAGTTGAAGAGCCTCTGGGGGAGGCAGTGTTATACTGGTGTAAGATGCCCAATCGGATATTAGTGGCAGTGGCTAGGCAGCGATGTGTCCATGGAAGGAGAGGGAAGGGTCAAAATGGATCCCTAGGTATTTATAGGAGCAAACTTGTTCGAGTGGGAAAGAGGACCCAGAGTGAATGAGGAGTTTGAAGTTGCAGGACTTGCTCTGAGGATGAGTGAAGAACATGGTTTTTGTTTTTTTAAGATTTATCACCAATCTATGTTCCTTGAACCAGCCTTCGGCTTTGACGAAGGACTTCTGCAGCGAGTCCTGGAGGGCAATAGGGTTATGACTTGAGGCAAAGATGACTGCATCATCAGTGCACAATAGAATGTTCCCCGAGTAAGAGCATGGAAGGGTGTTAAGGTAAAGGGAGAATAGTAAGGGGCCCAGAATGGAGCCCTGAGGAACCCCAGAAAAGATGGGACAGATGTCTGAGTAGGTCCCATTCATTTTTTCACACTGTGAGCAGTCAGACAGATAACTGGTGCACCAGGAGATAGGCCCAGCAGCAAAACCAGAGAGACTAAGGGCATCAAGAAGGAGGAGGTGGGAGACAGTGTTGAAAACTTTAGAGAGGTCAATGAAGACCGCACCAGCCAGAGAACCAGTGTCTAAGGAGGAGTGGAGAAAGTTGGAGAACTCTAGGAGGGCTGTGTTGGTACTGTGGCCTGCTCAGAAGCCATGCTGCTCAGGACACAGGACATTGTAGATGGAGAGGTAGTCAGAGATTTGAGAGGCCACCACTTTTTCCAAGGCCTTGGAGAGAGGAGAGAGAATGGAGATTGGCCGATAGTTTCCAGCCACAGTCCTATCACCACTTTTAAAGATAGGGGTGACAGTGGCAACTTTCCAGGCAGCTGGAACCTTCCCCAGGCAAAGAAAGTGGTTGATGAGGCACGTGATCAGGGTAAGGACTGTGTCTAAGACCAGCTGTAGGATACAGGATCCAGGTGTCACTGCCTTCATTTATTACTCTTGAGGGCAATGACAAAGGTGCGCCTAAGTTCTGGGCAGAAACACGGCGGAGGAGAAAATAAGGTGAGAAAGATTTACGGCAGGCGCTGGGGAGGAGGGTCAAAAATGTGTAGGGAGGATAGGGCTAAGGTCAGTGAATGAGGTGTTGAGGTGGTTGGCTATGAGGGCTGGGTCTGACAAGATCACGCCATTAATGTTGATCTGGGAGGGTGGGGGCAGTGTGCACTCCCATTTAACTGTTTAATGTTATCCCAGAAGGTTCTGGGGTTCCCCATGAGGCAGTGAGTGAGGACCGATAGTGCTCAGACTTGGCCTTTCTGATGGCCCGAGTGCACTTGTTTCGGGCGGCAGCATATAACTGCCTGTCACTGGGCCAGCCAGTCTCAATGGCACAGTGCCATAGATTGTCCCTATGTTTGAGTTGGTGGATCAAAGCTGGGGTTACCCAGGGAGCATTCTGCTTTTTGGAATGGCGGGTCAACATTGGGGCAAAGATATCACAGGCATTATTAAAAGTTCGGGTAAAGAAGGAGAGAGTTGTGTCAATGTCAGGAGTTGCCTGTATAGGAGACCAGTCAATTTAGGACAGAAGTTCCTTAAGTTTTATCAGTCCACCAGGTATTAGACGCCGCCGGCATGTGGACTGTGCTATGGGTTTGGGGACTGAGGATGACCAGTGGAATAGAATGGGGGAGTGATTGCTGAGAGAGTCTGGGAGGACTTGTACATTGGGGATCCAATTAGGGCGGTTGGTGAGTACCACATCAAGCAGGGTACTGGAGCCTCTCTTGGGGTTAGTCCTGGTAGGGTGGGTAACTAGTTGCATTAGGTCTATTGCAGAAAAGGAGTCATGGGTAGAGGAGGAGGAGGGGCTGAGCCAGTTGACATTTAAGTCACCCACCAGAATTTGATCAGCGGAAGGAGGTAGTGAGGAAAGGTATTCTGTAAGAGAGGCAATGGCCTCGTTCCAGTCCCTGGGGGCCACGTATGCAGTAGTCAGATAAAGGGGTCCCTTTAAAGGGTCAGGGTTAGTTTCAGCGTAAGCGCCTGGGCCCTGGAGTCAAGGATGGGAGCAGGCAGGGCTAGTAATGGGGAGATTCCTCTGACATAAATAGCGAGCCCGCCTCTGTCTCCCCAACACGTCGACCAGAAGAGGGTGAAACCAGGAAGGAGACTAGGGAGTCAGGGAGGATTTGACAGCCAAGTCTCAACCAGAGCGATGACATCAGGTTAATTGATGTGACCAGGCATTGTAGTGATTCAAACTTTTTGGAGGCTACAGATATTCATGGAGACCATGCATAGGCTGGGTGCTAGTCATGGAGCTCCTGGGAACCAGGCCAGGGTTTGATGAATGTTCCCTGACAGGAGTAGTAGCATGACTAACCCCTGGCTGGGAGATGGTGAAAGGTTTTCCTACAATTGACATGAGAAGGGGGGAAGGGAGGTTAAGGGAGCAGGGGGTGGGCAGGGTGGTACAGGAAGGGAAGGCAAGAATAAGAAGACACCCAGATGTGCCTGAGGCAAGGAGAAAGCTAGGGGGAGGGCAGGGAGGACCGAGACACCCAGAGGTCCCAAGGGGCAAGAGAACAGGTTCAGGAGCAAGGGGAGGGAGGGGTGCCAGGGCACAGTGCGGAGTAGCAGATGGGTAAGTGGGCAAGTGCACTGCTAGTGGGGATAGGCACAGGCAGAGTGTGAGGCAGGGCCAATACATTGTGGTCAGCAAGATCCAAGGGGAGTAGTACTGTACAGGTAGGAGTAGGAAGTAGCGAGGGAGCATAAGTCCCTCTAGTGGCCAGCAGGTATAACCTGCAAATGGGAAACCCTCTCCACTCTGAACTGGAAGCTCAGTTTGAATGATGGCAGAAGCTAACGTTGTCTTTTGGGGGGAAAATAGCTGCATATAAAATGATGGCTTTCTCCAAACTTTTATGCTTTCTAAACAGCCTTCCTGTGCCCATACCAAAAAGGGCTTTTCAATGATTTGAGAAATTCTTTGCATCCTTTTTGTGGGAGGGGCAAAGGCCCCATTTTAGTTTGCAGAAGCTCAGGGCACCAGGGAGATATGGAGGTTGGGCACTGCCATGGCTTTGGGCATACCACCAAGTGGCAGGGATATGACATAACCTCTGCTGGTTACAGGCCACAACTGATGATCAGCCAGTGTGGTTACATTTTGAAAAAGGACTGGGAGCAAGTCCACTATGGGTATTGTGCAATACACTCAGAGAAGGGCTCATCTGTTCCAAAAGTCCTCTGTGGCCACATTTGCTACTCAGACATGGAGGATATTGGTAAAGAAATATCCCTGGGAATGCCATACTCTGGGTAAATGGGAACCTTTATGGCACCACCCATGTATTACTGTAGACCACTGTTCTCTGGATTGACCCCGATGGATGGCTAGGGGAATACAGATGATAGGGCAGTTGATGATTCCATCAAAATACAGCGTGTCTCTTTGCACTCCCCGAGGCTGATTTCTGGTGCTACCTTCAGCTCCTCAGTGCCCTGTATAAGAGGAATACACAGGTGGGTACTGCTGGAACTGACACGCTACCTCATCATCTTGAGATCTAGATGAGTAATCCCCAATGCATTAGAGGCAGAATTTATAATTACCTCCTACAACCCTACATCCCTGACCTGGGCAGGTGCAGGGCAGCTTGGGAGACAGAGCTGCAAACTCCTGTAATGCAGGGCACCTCGAGAAGATCCTCAGAGATGCCCACCATCACCTTAGGGATACACACTACCAGTTGATACAGAAAAAGATCCTGAATCTTTGGTCCTGTACCCCAGGAGTACTTACACAGATGCACGTACTGCCTACTGATGAGTGTTAGTGTCGTCATCAGGCAGGTGGTATCATGACTCATACCTTATGGACAGGCCCTGTGCTTACCCATTACTGGAATCAAATCAGGCTTTTCTGTGAAAAGGTTACACAAGTTGAATTGCAGCCAGATCCCATAATCTGGTTGTTGGGCATCCCACTAGAGGATACCGGACTCACCAGAGAGGGCCGACACTGGCTATCCCAAGTGGCCTTAGAGGCTAAGAGGCAAATTCTCCTCAAAGGTATTTGGATTCTCCTCTGACATTTTCAGACTGGCTAGTTGCCCTTACTAAACTGGCAGAATATGAGAAATTGTCATACTTTGCCACCTCCAATTTACAAATATTCCCTGCTGTTTGGGATCCCTTCCTCCAAAGCTCTACCAGCTGAACTAATGGGTTAACATATGCTGACTGTAGCTTATAAGATATGTCTCCTTTTAGTGTGATGAAGATTGGAATGCTTTGAAGTTAAAGGAGTTCATGAATTATTAAAAATCAATAGACAGGTAACCAATTGTATTGGTTAGAATTTAGTGGTAAAGGGTTTTCGTTATATGTAACAGGAAAGATTGCTGTATATGGCCTTGTGTGATTCTTGTTTCTGTAATGTTTGGCATTCTTTTAATAAAAAATGTGTTTTTAAAAAAAAAGAAATATCTCTTTCTATTTGTGTTTATCTTTCCTCTAGGTCTAGACTTGTGAGTCTTATTTTCTGATTTTGGATTTGAACTAGAAGGAGTTAGATGCCAGCCTGGATTCTTTGTTCCTGACTGTAGGTATGCTTTAGTCATTTTAATGTTTTCATTGACTGTAATGCACATATTTGCACAGTTATTCGATCTATTATAGATTTAATTCAATATGTACAAATATTCACGGTTTGCTGCTTGATCCTCTCTAGTCCTCAACCCCTTTAATAATAAATTCTCTACAAAAAAGTGTCCTTCCCCAATTTTACCTCTCTCTTGTCCCTTCCTACTGGAACATCCTTTATGAATCAGTCTCATTGACCTTTGCCACATTTGGTCAATTTCTGCTTGTGGTTTTAACTTAGCACTTTGCACTATTGCACTTTTTTAATTCACATGTGCAAATTCAGAGTCATGTCTGTTTTTGAAATGAAGAGATTAGTCTTGTATTCATTGTATTTCTTACTATTAAATCTTAGCTTGGTTTAAATTAATTTGTTTGTGCTTGCTGCTTATCTGATCCAAGTGCATGGCCCCCTTTCTGTTTCAAATTTGATTACACGTCCTTTGCTTCCTCCCCCCTCGTTGAACTACCTTTGGTGTTTGAATGCAAAAAGCTGTACTGTACTGGAATGGAATCTTACTGTTTGGAAAATGGGGATGGTGGTGTATTGTCCATAATCTGCATAATGTATTTCACCTAAAATTTCTGTATTAAAATTCCATCTTCTTACTTGTCCACAGCTTCCCTTAAAGATGGGGCATGGTACTTGAGGTGCTGGGGATTGGACCAGTGTGTTCCTGCATGTGTTTGAATCAACTGCACTCTGCATTTTGAACTACTATATATAACTGAGTGTGTGCTCTGTTCTGCATCTGATTGATACTAAATTTACAAACCCTACTTACTTATACAATCTACATACACACATACACACATATACACTAAAAAATAAATAAATAACAATTACAAAAAGAGTTCACAAAGTTCAATATTATTTCTGCCTGCACAGTCAGTCCTAGACCAGGGCTGACTCTACAATGTTCTAACAAGTAATAGATTCATAGCTTCACAGTTTACATTCAGTTTCTCGCTTGCACTGTGTTTGGCAATATGCCTTTTTCAGTCTCTCTGGGACACCCGTCAGAGCTTCAGAAAACAACCAGTTAAATATGGTGGGAGGGGGGTCTGCTCAGGTGCACATCCTCATTTATAAATCAACATAGGCTCTAGAAGCCTGTTCTTTAAAGGGCCCAAACTATAACACAATAGGAGTTTGTACATTCATGTCTCTCCTGCAATACATCGCAGCCTGCCAGAGCATATACCCCGACACCTTACAGGGGTGATGGACGTATGGGATTTGCAGCCTATCACAGCGGAAATTTGCTTGAACCATATGAACACCACATGGCAAAAGGCCTGTAGCCAATACCACATATTTGAATAACTTAAGACATCATCACCTCCAGCCCTAACAGCTCCTATGCAGTTTGAAAGTGAGGCTTGGGTGGATCTTTTTGCTCCCCCGTTGACTGCCAAGTACAGTAACACTTGTCAAATACAACAAGGAAGTAAAGATGTTAGCATGGCTCAGTTGGTAGCACATCTGCCTCTGGATTAGAAGGTTGTGGGTTCTCGTCCCACACCGGGATTGGACTTTGCACCTAAAACGCTGGCATCTGAGTGCAGTATTAGGGATGTGCTAAACTGCTGGGCTGTGCCATCCTTCAGATGAGACGTTAAACTGAGGTCCCTTCTACCCATCCTGGTGGGTGTCCAGGTGGAAGTAAAGGAACCCAGGATACTCGCCGCAAAGAGTAGGGGACATTCCGGTGTCCTGGCCAACATTCCCCTTCCCATAAACCGGTTCATACAATTGTCCAGGCTGTGTGTGGGTGTTGATGTGTGATATGGCTGCCACTACATATTCAGTCACTTCACTACCAGTCTAGCATTGCTTGTAAAGCACTTTTGGATACACTGTGTATGAAAAGCACTATATAAATGCTGATTCTTCTTCTTCTTCTAGTAAAGGTATACATTTTGAATACCTTTACAAACATAAAATCTAATGGCAAATAATTCCAAATAATATCACCTATGTAAACCTCATTGGCTAATCATAAAATGGAAACTGTACAATGCTTTAAATGCTGGGGGGTAATTCATGTGCTCATTTTTGAGGGAAACTCCAAAAGTGATAACAATAGTACTTGTGCTCTGCATAAGTTAAAAACAGAAACAAATGGAAAATGCAGAAAACAAGAAAACACAGAAAGAGAATACAAAATAAGACAAAGCTAAAACTGAAATACCAGAACAAAATGGATACAGCAAAGCAATATACAGTATGTGGTCCCATACACAGTCATAATTTATTGCTGCAAGGGGGAGATTCAAGACATGTAGTTTCTTTGTTTTGCTCTGTCCCTGCCTTTGCTTTAAATAGCAGCTACCTACTGTCAGACACCCAGCTCCCCTCAAACATATATAATAGTAGATCTGCTCTACTATTGAAGGGCATTAAAAATTCTATGCGCTTCCCTCTGGGTAAAAAGTTACAGTACCTCAAAGTTGCACCCCCATAAAAACAAAGCCTTATCTGACATGCTTCCTTTTGTGATGTCAGAAAATGAAGGCTGCTTGTGTGTGCTCCATAGATCTATATTGGTGCCATTTGTCAATGACGTTTAGTATTATTTAGAGTCTCCACTTGGAACAATTAAAGTGACCACTCCAGTAAACTGGGACTGTTACTCCAGCTCCTGCTTTGATTTTACTACATGGCACCTCTAAATAGTACTAAACACCATAGACATGTTGCATATATACAGGTTACTGACATGCACCCTCAGTATTCATTTTTTGACATCACAAAGGGAGGCATGTCAGACAAGGGTTTGTTTTTATGAGGGTGCAAGTTTGGAGTGCTATAACTGTTTAACCTGAGGAAAGCCACTCGGCTAATACCCTCAACAGTGAGAGCAGGTCTACTATTATATATGTTTGAGGGGAGCTGGGTGCTTGACAGTAGGTACCTGCTCTTTAAAGTTAATTACTACATAGATGTTTCTCTCCTGAAAATAATGGATCAACTTGAGAAAAAAAAATCAGGGGCCTGATATTCAAAAGATTGCCCAAGCACAAATCTGAGTTTGCCCGTGCACACCGGGTTTTGCGCGGATGTGCAATATTGAAAAGCCCAGTTAACACGAGCAAACAGGGTTTGGGCTTGGGTACTTTTCAGAGGGGGGCACAATGTAAATGAAGGGGTGGGGACCTGAATATTGGCACAGTCCAATATTCAGAGTATGTGAGCTGTGCCGTTTTGCTCAGTCCCCTTGCATAGCGCACATACTTCTGAACAAAACCCCAACTTACTCCTATACAACCCTAGCGATTGGTGGAGGAAGTGTGGCAGCCCCCCCCAACCTCCAACAGAGTAGTCCCTGGTTTCTAATTGCCCCCCCCCCCACTGATCACTGGCCTGATGTAAGTTAAAGGTTTCCCTGTAGTCTAGTGGCCCCCCCACCGATCACCAGCCCAATGCATGTAAGAAGGCTTCCCTAGTATCTAGTAGTCCCCACCTACTGTTTGCTAGCCCTGTGCAAGAAATAAGGTTTCCCTGGTGTCTAGTGGTCCCCCCTGCTGATCACTGGCCTGATGCACATAAAAAGCTTTCCCTAGTATCTAGTGGTCCCTCCCCCCACCCGATCATCCAGCTAATACACAGACACCATTTCCCGGTGTCCAGCATATCCCTGCCCCATCCCAATCCCCTCTACATAACAAATAACCCATTCTTTGTTATCTAGAGAACCCCCTCCCCTGCAGGTTTTGTAATGCCATTCCCTGGCATCTAGTGGACCCCCCACCCCAGCAGATAGTGCCCCACCACCCCGCTCCCCTCACATCCTGACCCCGAGCTGGCAACTGTCACAGCCCGCTGCTCTCCACCATGGCTGGCCACCGACCGGGTTGTCAATGAGTAAGTACTGTATACAGTAAGCATAGGGCTGGTAATCAGTGGGGGGGCCACTAGACACCAGGGAAACCTTATTTCTTGCATCGTGCTGGTGATTGGCGGGGGGGACTACTAGCACCAGGGATAGCTCTCTGGGACTGGGCAAGTAGGGGGCATCGCCACACTAACTTGCCAGGTACCTATGCAAACAGCCCATAATGGGCATGCAAATGCCCCTTAGCACCTTGCACTCCCAATGAGTTCATTTGAATGGGTCCTTTTGAATATAGGAAATTTAGCGCAGGCACAAGTCATTATGATGCCCTATTTTTGGGAGCCATGTCTGCCCAGCACTACGTGGATCAGTGCTGGGCCACAATGGACCTATATTCAGTTGAATAGCACAGGTGTGCTATTCTACTGAATATAGCATTTTTGGACACCTGGGCAACTGCAAGGTGGAGCGCAAATATTTTTGCTCTGCTTTGCCCAGTTTTGAATATCAGGCCTCAGATACTTTCTTCCTTATCTGATGAATTAATTTAGCTCTGACAGAGTCTGTCAGATAAATGTATCCATCCTAACATTCTCAGACCAGCTTCAGTGGTTATATGGGGTTCAACAGTTGCTTCCTCTTCCCTACCAGTAACGGAGGATTTTCCAGTAAAGGAAACTTTTCAGGTGGAATATCAAAAGTTTTTTAAATTTTGTTAAGATTTCACACAAACAGCCTCTCATAGAGCTGAAAACTCAACATTCAAAGATTAGGGAATGCCAATGATCCTTAGATTTTTATAGTGGAATTGATTTCCAAAGTTTTCCAGCTTGCTGTTTGAAGTTGAATTTATTCTGACAGCAACTGTTAAAAGTGCCCAGAGAAAATCCTCCTTTAATGGAAAATCCTCCATTACTGGTAAAGGTACTAAAGATCTTCTCTAAACTTGATCAGCCACATCAACTGCCACAGGTGTGATGACAGCTATCTGAGAAACAGTAGGAAACAAAGCAATTGGTCATTATTTAGTCAAGGAGATTTGTTTGAGCCACTCCTTCACAGCATATACAGTATTACAATTTATCTAATCATAATAGCCCACCTGAAAGGCAACATTCCTTTTCAAGTACAGTATTGTCAGCATTAAACATTAAAGCAACATCTTTACTATTTATTGGACAACCAAGGGCTGGATTTTCAAAGCTCCTGAAATTCCTGAAGCTGGGTCTCCACTTGCAGAGCTGTAGTTTTTCCCGAAGCCACGGTATTCTCAAAAGTGGAGCCAGTTTATGACCAGCTTTATGATTTACAGCATCTTGCAAGCAGTTTTTTCAGCACAGCTGTGCCCACTAAAATTACAAATCTCCGCAGGAGCAGAGATTTCATCCTGCAGCAGTGCCTGTGGCATGGGAACTTAAGTCTCGGTGCATTTGAAAATCTAGCCCCAGGTGTCTAAACTAACCAGCAATTAGTTTAAAGCATAAAGTCCAAAGATTGTATAACTTAGTACAGTAGTTGACAATATACTGTCATTCATTTTACATATTCTTTTGCTCAAGTGTTACATATTTTATGTGTTATATGTTACATATCTATGCAAATCCAGCCCTTAAAAATGCATAATTTTAAACAAAACAGCCAAAGAACAACTCATTAAATAATGAGCTATGATCTCACTGCAATGAAAGTTTCATGGGGACTGTACTGTACAGTCCCCTTTCTATCCAGTGTTATAAATGAGAGGACTGAAGTACAGGAAATTTAAATGCGATCGGGAGTCCCTCAAGGCTCAATCCTTGGTTCCCTTCTTTTTAGCCTCTTCCTTAACACCCTCCCCCAAGTCTGCACCAACAACCTATTTCTCTATGCTGATGACACAGTACTTTTCATGAGTCAGCCAGACCCTCTCCCCCTTGTTAGCAGCCTACAACACAGCTTCATGGTGGTTGAGTCCTGGTTTGCCCAACACAAGCTAATAATGAACTACAAAAAAAAACAAGGTAATGCTGTTAGCCAGTCCTCATAAGAAGAATAAAACTGCCCAGCTAACCATTTTTAATAGCCACTGTGTACCTCTTGAACAAGTCCAAAACTTTAAATACCTTGGGATAACCCTCAACAGCACATTATCTTATTATGAGCATCTCAACCTTATCTTCAAGGTTATTAATACAAGATTAGGGCTCCTGTACAGACATAGGCACAGCATGACACCTGAAGCACTCTGACTAGCAGTTACCAGTTCGGTTCTTTCTATAATTAATTAATTATGGACTTGTCATTTATGGTTTTGCTATGATCCTCAAAAGAATTAGCATCGCACTTAGCAAATCTTGTCGCTTGGTCTCTGGTGCGCACAGGGACACCCACACCTGTGACTTGTACACCCAAACTAATTGGCTGCACCTCAAGGGCAGGATCTCATACCAGACCTGCCTGATGGAAAAAAGATAAGCCTTGGGCTAACCCCACCTACCACACAACATTTCCTTACACATGCACCCAACCTTCGCTGTATGCAAAGTGCATCCAAGCTCACCTACCAAGTCCCGTTCTGCCATATGTCACAAGTGCAGCAGGCTTTTATTTACAGTGCTCCCAATTGGTTGAATGGCCTCACCTCAGATGTACTGGATGAACCCAAGATAGGACCATTCAAATCCAAACTCCAGCAACACCTTATTATGCTTAGCAGCTGTTACTGCCCTACCTAACTGCTGCCCTTGCAGTCCTAGCCTAACCTTCCTTGTGCTACCCCCACCCCCCCTACTGTTCATCCCTACTACCTTCTTTCCCACCCTTTCTGGTATTTACTCCTTCTTTCCCACCCTTTCTGTTATCTACTCCTCATCCTGTCTAAGTTTTCAGCCTCTCACCTGCCTACCAACCACATAGCTTTTAGTCAACTCTGGCCTTTGTTGCCTCAGGTTTTGTCATCCCCATCCCTCCCCCCATTCTCCACTCTAATACAGACTTGGTCAATTTCTGACTGGACTGATATTGCCTTAAATCATGTTACCTACCTGTAACCCTTTGTATTTTTTCTCAATCTTGTCTTCAAATGTTACTTTGTGCCGATCTGCCATTATTGCTACCTGCTTTCTTGTTAATGGCAAAGTCATCCTGTTGATGGCACCTCTTTATTTTACCTTTTGATTGTACCAGCTGTAACCATTTCTTACTCTTGTTAAGATCTTATGTATGTAACTGTCTCAGCATCATTGTCACTGTACTTTGCAAATGTCCTTTTGTTGTAACTATTTGTTCACTCCTGACATGGAACCTATGTGTAAAAAGAGTTTCTTGCTCAAAGGTATTGTAATTCAGAGAAATAAATAAAATAAAAAATATTTGCCCAAGGTTACATAGTAAGTAAGGCTCTCTACACACTACAAGCATAGTTTTAAAAATGTTTTTTAAACCATGTTAAGCTTATCATACTAGAGTGTACAGACTGTTAGAAAACCATGTTTTAACTTGGTAGCATTAGTCCACACTGCAGTCCAGAGCTCATTGATTCCAAATTAGCCTGCAAATCATGCTTCCCTGTGGATGCCTTTGTATCCCAAAGTGCATTGTACTTTTGAGAGCACTCATACCAGTCAAGCATGGCATGGTCAAGTGTTCATACTTGTAAGCAGAACCATGTTACATAGAAACCATGCTAGACACTACAAAGTTAGCAGGTTTTAAACGTGATTTCTTAAAACAGTTCAAATCGCTACCTAATCTGGATGTTAGCGACTTCAAAAAAAGGTTTAACCTCTTCAGTGTGTACAGGGCCCAAGTATCTCTGGTAGGATTTGAGCACAGGTGTCCTGGTTACAAAGCCAGTGGTCTAACCACTACAGCACACTACCCCCAAATACATGTGCCTGATGTCTATATGGTGACAGTTTGCCCTTCCATCAGACTTATGATTAAATAACTAGTAGCAATGGAATTACAGTAGGGTTAAGTAAATAAAGACTTCCAGTTTTCATATTTCTGTTTACATAAAAAAATTATGGCAACTTCCTTTTTAAAACAGGAATCCCATTCCATAATTATAAGCACACAAAAGGTGCACTCATCCTTCAGTACTGAAATAAACTTAACCTTGTTAACAGCGTGAAGCCTAGTGTAGAATATATTTGACATAAATGACAGAAGATATTTCCGATATAAAAAACGAGAATGTTTTCATTGTGTTGACAGAGCTATATCTGCTGAAATCTAAATTGCTTCTGACACCTGGAATACATCCTCACTAACTACCTGAATTAATTATTGTCTGTAATTCAGAAAAACATCAGGAAATAGTAATAAAATAACTCACTGCAATAAGACTTGTATTACACCATCACTTTTGTATCTGTGAATCAGTCTGTGAAGTAATTGTTAATTATCATTGCAGCACTGTCTGAATGTCTTGGATTCTTTTTGGTTAGTCAACCATGTTATATTAAGTTAGTTTAATGTTCTTTCTCAAAAAGAAAGTTGAATGAAAACTCCCATTTCCTAAGAATAGTTTTCTTAGAAATTATAGTTTACTAAATCTTCCGCTTCCATGTTTCATTGTGCCATCACATGGTGCCAAGAAGATTAAAAAGTGTATAGTAACTGTGCATAAACTTTATGAAGAAATAAAGGTTTTCATGGCTTTAAATATTTTAGAGGTAGTTTGTTTTACCTTGCATCTGTTTCCCTTATTTTCATTTTTTTGCCTTCATTTTGCCAAATACTAACAAGTGAGAAATAACACAACACGGGGTATGTAGTGGTTCTTTAAGAACAGCATCCCCTGGTTTAGTTGTGAGGCATGGGGCACAGCTGTGAGCCAGATCATTAGTGCAGTACAGCACATGCCCTACAGTGTGCTGATCCACTTATAATATGCATAAAAAGCTCAAACATAATCTAAGTACTGAGATGCATTTGTTTACGCAGAAAGACTGTTTCAATGACCTTTGATACTGAGTAGAGGCTTGCTAGGCTACCCTCTACCCTGATCTTCAAGACCATTGATGGTGCACCCCCCCCCGGAAAAGTCCCCCACTTCAGGTACCTTGGTGTGTGTTAATGGCCTATGTGAAATGAGTTGTGGTGTTCTCAATCCTATTCTTGGTGGGTAGGTGTCCACATCACAAAACCATCAACACAACTGCCACTAATTGGCATTTTCTTTGGCAGTCTCACATGAGAGGCCAAGAAATGAATGGGCATGGAATCTGAACTACCCTTTCTCCCACATGGTTGTCCCCCATTGGCAGGTTTGAGGCACATTGGCTGGGCAGTGTGGGGAAGTTTGCACTGATTGCCCATGCAGCACCTATCATGTAGATAGGCAGAGGACTTCAGGTTCGGTTGCTGTCAATCTAGTTTCTTTCACAAGCACTAAACTCACACAATGGTACATCAGTATGTGGATGGAGTAAACTTTGATTTTTCTACCCACACTATTGATGCTTTGCATATAACACTTTGACCCAAGCTTGGCACACTGTATCACAAAAAGTTTTGCATTCCACACCTGGTCTGCTGTAAGATTATCCTCAAGATGATCCTGCTGGTGTTTGACTAAGCTGATATCATCTACAGTGCTGCCCATAAATCCAGCCTCACCAAGCTGGACTCCCTTTTCTACTCAGTCTGCCCTCAACTACACACCCTCATACTCATCAATGCTCTTGTTGCCTTAAGCACTTCCTAATTTCTCTCAAGGATAGGCCCTTCAATCACCACTCATTTTTCCATGATAAAGTCTGGCTCTCTTCCTTTCCCTGCTCTCTCTCCTCATTTTTCTCTCCACCTCCATCTCTGATGAACTTCATTCATCTAATACCATTCTTTTTCTAGGTGTAAAACCTTAGCTGACAATTCTCTGCTGAAAAAGCCTTTTCCTGCCTCTGGAACAGTCCCCGTCTGCTCTCATAGAAACATAAAACGTCAGTGAAAAAAGACCATCAGTCTGCACAGTCTGCCCTGTGTAAACTTATCCTACCCTGGGACCTATTGTCTAGTCAGGTTATTGCCCTTGCCTCACCCCCCCTTGCCCTACTGCTTCTACCATGTAACTATTAAGCTTTTACTCAGTCCTAGCTGTGTTCAAAACCATTAATGGTTCTTGCACCCACCACTTCTACTGGTAGGCTGCTCCATGATTCAGCTACTCTGTCTGTAAAATTAAACTTTCTCAAGTCCCTGCTGCTCCCCCCCCCCCGCCAGCTTCCACTCATGTTCCTGTGTTCTTGAGTCACCGTTCCTGCTAAATATTTTTCTATAGTTTGTTCCTTTCCGGAACTTGAAGGTTTCTATCACATCATTCTTTTCCCTTCTGGTCTCTAGCAAGTACATTTTCAAAGCCTTAAGCCAGTGTCCGTAGGATCAGCCCTGTTGGCCCTGAATCATTTTAGTTACACTATGTTGTCCCCTCTCTAGACTGTCTTTGTCTTTTTTTAGGTGGGGACTCCAGAACTAGGCACAGTATTCCAGATGTGACCTCACCAGTGATCTGTAGAAAGGTAGTATCACCTCCTTCCTCCTGCTCGCAAACCTTCTCCCAGTACACCCCAACATTTACTTTCCTCCCTAATCTCTCCTAAAGCCCTCCTCAGGAGTCCATTTTCCCTCTCTTGTGACTGCTTCTAGTTATCTTCCTTCTCCCTTCCAAGTCTCTCCCACACTTCTTGCACTGGTGCAGTTCTAGTCCCTCCTTAGTCAGTTGTTACACTATTTAAGTGCTGTAATACTGCTCACTGTTATTATAAAGTTTACTGCTTCAGACTCCCCATCTGTTATTATTTTGAACTATTTTTGTTTCTGAATTTCTACTGCATTTTTAATATATTTTTGCCTTGTATTTTATTTTTCTCTCTTTTGTGATTGCTTTCCCCAAGTGGTACCCGGAAATGAGCTCCAAGCTTGGTGAGTTTCCAGGACAGCAATTTTAAATGAATAAATAGTTAAACAAATAAATAAATACACACATAAAAAATAAATAAAATAAATAAATAAATAAATAAATAAATAAATAAATAAATAAATAAATGAATGAATAAAATTAAAAGGAGGCCCAGGCTTAAGTGAACTGATTAGGGTGCAAAAAAACTTCAGGGACCACACAATCAAGACAATGGGGTTTTGATCCCTTGGTGATCAAGTGGTAGCTGCATACCACATAATTCAAAAGTGCTTTAGCAAGTAAAATATTTTGAATACACAATAAAATGGCTGAAACAAAAAATCCAATTGACCAAATAGCATAGTAACAATTGTGATAGCAATTATTGTACATATTCATCTGTAAAGCAATATAACTAGATGAATTTATGCACAGTACTATATATGTATTAATATGTACTAATTGCAGAAAACTACATTCAAGTAGACATTAGGGTTGAAGAATGCAAAATGCAAAAAGAAAGGAAATGAAAAGATTAGGGTTTGGAGTCTCAAGAATGTTAGCTAGTAAGTGGTGAGGTGTTCTTTGGGGCTTTCAGCTCTAATGTCCACCCCTTCTCCTAGCCTTGTGACCCAAGCACAAACTACAGGTCCAAGTATGTGCTTGAAGCTAGACAGTTGCACATGGATCCTGCAGAATCAGTGATAACTTTTATTGTGCTAGGCCCAGAGATCATGTATAATTTTCTTCACATAGGGCCTTGCAGGCCCTGCATGAAGCAGGGGATCAAGATTATTTTTAACCTTCATCATACAAAGCAGATCATTCATGACTTCCATCATACAGTAACCACATGCCATGGGCCTGTAGCATGCCCTTGGGTCATGAGGCAAGGGGCTGGTGGAGGGGGTAGGTATTAGAGTTGAAAACCCCAATGAACACCACACCACTGATTTTTCAACACTACTGAGACTACAAACCATAATTTTTTATTTCCTTGCTTTGGACACTTCTTGTTCTTCAGCCCAAAATGTGTGCATCAATGTAGTCTTTTTGCAAGGACTTTCCTTGCTTTCTGTAATAGCAGAATCAGGAACAGTGCAAAATATAATAAATGGAATGTTTGACATATTTCAAAGCCTGCATTCCCAACTACCTGTATGCCAGGACCAGAAGGGCTTGCGCCAGCAGCACACTCTGTCTGGATGCATACAGGGTGCTGTGGGCCCTGTGCACAGCCAGACACCAACCAACTTCAGGCCAGGATGCACAAGGCCCTTATGGCCCTGTGCCAACACAATGCTCTGTCTTGCTGTGTGTTTGCACTCACACAGGCATACATTAACCATCATCATGCAAAAACACGCAGGGCCCATCATTCCCTGCACCAATACGTTGCATCATGCAGTACCATAAAAGCTAATTAAAAAATTATTCACAACAATTCACCCTTAGACCAAATCCTAACAAACCTAAAAGTTTCAGATTTCAATTCCCAACCACTTTAGGGTTATGTGCAAGATAAATCTTAATTTTGTTGAATTTATGTATCTTTCCAACCTTCTAGAATTCTGCTGCTCCTGAACTAATCACATAATTTACATGGTCCAAAGATGCTGGTACCAACTCCATGCATACCAATTTTCAGCTGAATTGGCACAATAACAGTCACACCATGGAGAAGATTATTAAATTGTTAATTGAGAGAGAAATGGGAGAATTTAATTTGATTGACAATTTTCAGCATGGGTTTAAAACTGGGTACTCATGCACCACTAATTTGGTGGCTTTTGTAATAATATAAACATTGGCCTAGATAATAATATTCCATCAGATGTTATACTTTTGGATTTCAGTAAAGTGTTTGATAAAGTACCACATAATAGGTTGGTTCATATATTGGAATCATTCGGGTTGTCATCTTGTCTTACAAAGTGGAGAAAGAACTGGTTGTCAAATGGAACGCAAAGGGTACATTTTAATAACTCTATTTCTAGCCAATGCTTAGTCACTAGTGGAGTACCCCAGGGCTCTGTTTCGGGACCTACACTGTTTAATCCATATATTAGTGATATGTTAATTTCATCTCAAAATTGGCTCTCTAAATTTGTGGATGATTTGAAACTTGGTGGTTATGTGGACTCAGAGACTAATTTTTAGAATGTTTAACTTCCAATTCATTCTCTATTGAACAGTGGGCAATATTGAATTTAATATTGATAAATGTGTCATTCTCCACTTTGGTAGAACAAAAAAAAAGAATATATATATAAGATAAATAATCTTCCGTTAAAATTGTCTTCAGTAGAAAGAGATTTAGGAATTTGTGTCAATAACAAATTAACTCCACATGATCACTGTTTGAAAGTTACTAATCTAGCACACTCATTGTTGAGCCAAATCAAGCGCTCATTTGTTACAAGAACTAAGGAGTGCTTGATTCCACTTTATAGATCACATATTAGGCCCCATTTGGACTATGGATCTCCCTTCTGGAATCCATACCTTGTTGGTGATATAGTTTTACTGGAGTGGGTTCAGCGCAGAGCTACAAAAATGGTCTCTGGGTTGACAAATCAATCATACACTGAGAGGTTGGAGGCGACTGGCCTCCAGACCCTCCAAGCTGGACGTTGTAGGGGTGACATTTTGTTTATTCATAAAGTACTACAATCTCCATCTTTGTTAGCTCAGTGTAATCTTTCTATTTGTTCAAACAAAAAAACACTTAGGTCACATAACAAGCAGATTATTATTATTAAGAAAGCAAATTTAAACAAAATAAATAATTACATAACTATACGTGCATCTAGACTTTGGGATTTATTACCTCAAGAACTGGTGGATATTTTAAATGCTGATACCTTTAAAAATCATTTTGATAATTGGGTTAAGCTAAATCAGTCTTATTTATATAGCCCACATGTGTGGGGGAAAGAATCAAGATGGGCCTTGGCCTCCTTTTCTTTCCATATATAAACCTAGTAAACCATGAAGGTGCAAAAAGAGGGACTGAACATTAAAGTGCTTAGACATTATTTCTATTCATGCTTTCATCAGTATTTGTTTTCAAAACGCAGAGCCATTTTGTGTAAGATACCAGAAACGATGAAAGCATTTTCACATCAGACAGAATCATAAAAAATACATTAATTCTATTTATGCTTTCATCACTATTTGTTTCCAGACATTGTTTCTGTTTATGCTTTTACCATCTTGGTTTCCAAAATGCAGAACCATTTTGTATAAGAAACTATAAATGATGAAAGCATTTTCACATCATATGGAATCATCAATAAATGGCTTTATTTCTAGTCATGCTTTCATCACTGTTTGTTTCCAGGCATTATTTTTATTCATGAATTTGTCACTTTTTGTCCCCATACAATATCCTTTTGTTATTCTGTACTACTGTGCCAATACCCTACATCTAGACAAAGATTTATCTGACTTCATGCAGGGCTCTGCAGATGCTGTGCACAAGCAGATACATATTTTGAGCACTTCTAGTTGTTTTCTAGCATCTCAGATGCTGCAGGATGAAGGGCAGCATATTTTAAACAGCCTGAACACAAGGCTTTATTTTTTTTAGCTCTGTTCTCACTCAATGAGTGTAAGGGGATGCCGATAGGATGCATGTAGGGTGTTGCCAGGCAACCATGACCAGGAAGGGCTTTGAAGGGCCGAGCATAGTTCGAGCAACTAGCAGTTTCTATGGGAAAAAGTGCATTTAGTTAAGGGAAGGGTCCCAGAACAGTTTGGGTGATCTTTTAAGGGCACCTTAAACCTTTTTTGCACCTGTTGGTTGGGATTGGTGTAGTGAGGGTACCGGAAGATAGCGCAGTGCTACTTCTGGTCCCCTGACTACATATTTTGAATGCTTTTAGTTGTTCTCTAGCATCTCAGATGCTGAAGGGTGAAGGGCAGCATATTTTAAACAGCCTGAACACAAGACTTTATTTTTTTAACTCTGTTCTCACTCTAGGAGTGTAAGTGGATGCCAAGAGGATGCACCTCAGGTGTTGCCAGGCAACCAGGACCAGGAAGGGCCATGAAGAGCCAAGCATAGTTCAAGCAACTAGCAGTTTCTATGGGAAAAAGCACATTTAGTTAAGGGAAGGGTCCTAGAATGGTTTGGGTGATCTTTTAAGGGCACCTTAAACCTTTTTTGCACCTGTTGGTTGGGACTGGTGTAGCAAGGGTACTGGAAGACAGCGCAGCAATACTTCTGGTCCCTTGGCTATATAGGTCATTTACCTTGTGAGCAATGGTGAGCACAGCAAAGGTGAAACAGACAAGGTGACTGTCTGTGTCTGCCATGTCAGCTGGAACAGCAGGAATGACAGGGTACTATTGACGTGTAATACACTGCAGGGGATAGTATTATATCTGCAACCAGTAAACTGGTAGGTGTCTAGGCAATACAATGTTGTACAGACAAGATGGATTCCAATATTGTGAAATTGGAGTCCGGGGAACTGGGGATTCATTGTATTTTATGCAGTAAGATAAGCCTGGTAGAAACAAATAATGTATTAGTGTTTATATATCAAGAATGTAACATCATAAAGGAACTAAGAGACAAGGTATTAATGTTGGAAATGACAATTGGGACACTACAGCTAAGGGGAATTATGCAGGAGTGTACTTTGGGATGTAAAACTCAAGATCATAGTACAGGTACAATAGAAGGGAGAAAAAGAACTAGGGAAATTGCACAGGAAGAAACCTGGACTACAGAACATAGAAAATTTAAGAAAGGACAAAGGACAGGGCTTTTTACAATTGAATCCAAAAATAGATATTCACCACTACTAAATATAGAAAGTGAAGACTTGCCTGTGGATATTCAGGATGATGAAGGGGAGAAAGGGGAAGAAACTAGGACTGAATCTGTGGATAATTGTCAGACTCAGGTAGGTAGTACAGAGCAAGATATAATAAAAGATGGACAACCTAGAAACATAAACCAATATGAAGGAGTAGATGATAGCATAGACGTAATGGGAATACCCAGTACGAGCAGTACCTTAAGTATAAATAGTGGTCCTGAAAGGAGTTCTAATGGTGTATGCCACACAATAAACACCAAAGAGGAGCAAATATATGAACAAACAATAAAAGTCGAGGGTCAGGTGTCAAGTAATGAACATGATACTATAGAAGAGCAGAAAGAAATAAAACAAGTATATGTGTTAGGGGACTCCATTCTGAAATACACCGATAGATAAACTGCAAAAGTGGATAAGGAACACGTTAGCACAAGCTACTTTCCAGGGGCTAAAATAAGGGATGTCCACCGAATGCTCCCAGACATTATTAAAGAAAAGGACCATACATCAATCATTATTGTGCATTTAGGTACAAATAACATATAAAATCAGTCAATGACATAAATAATGGAGGAATACAAGAATATCAGATTAGAAGCAGAAAATCTAAATTGTAAAATCTTCTTTTCCAAAGTTCTACCAGTCCCAAGAACTACTAATTTAAGAACAAACAAAAATTAAAAAAATAAATAATTGGCTGAGGTTGTGGACATTACATGAAGGGGCTGGTTGTCTAATGCACTGGGAAGATTTTGTGGATAATGACAGTTACTATAGTGGAGATGGTTTACATGTCAATAAGGTGGGTAGGAGGAAATTGGGAATGAGGATAAAGCAAAAAATTAGTACATGTTTAAACTGATGGATAAGGGGAGGGGGTAGTGGGTAATATTAGTCAGGTCAGTAATAATTCAAAGAAGAATGTAAAAAAGATAAGAAGAGAAATAAGGATGTCAAAGTATGGTCACTAAATGCACGTAGTTTAAATAATGATAAGAAATCAGAACTCAAAATATTATTACATAAAGAGAAAATAGATATTTGCACAGTGATGGAAACGTGGAGGGACATAAATTACATATGGAATAAGGAGATTGATGGGTACACTTTGTACACAAAGGATAGAGTTAAAAAGAGGGGTGGTGGGGTGGCAATTTATATAAAAGATTCTATGATTAGTAAATTGTGTGAGGATTATAGTAGATTTCATAATGTTGAAACACTATGGATTCAGGTTGATGGTATAAACTTTAAAACACTTTTCATAGGCGTGGTGTATTGGGCCCCTAGTACAAGTCATATGAAGGACATGGAAATTATTAAACAAACAGAACAATTTTCAGAAAAAGGGGACATATTTATAATGGGAGATTTTAATTTCCCAGGTATAGACTGGGAAAGTAAGATATCAAATGTGGCAATCGAAAAAATAATTCCTGGAAACCCTGCTAATGGCTGGATTGGAACAAATGGTTTACAAACCTACAAGGAAGAATAAAATACTAGATTTAGTAAAAACAAATGAAGATAGACTTGTCAAGAACATACAGATAAGGAAGAACCTGGGTACTAGCGATCACAGCATTATAGAATTCAACCTTATAAAAATAGTAGAAAGAATTAAGGGGGTAACACAAATTAGAAATTATAATAGAGCTAATTTTGAGAAAATTAGAGATGAATTGTCCAATTGGGACTGGGAAGAATCTTTTGAGAATAAAAATGCAGAGGAGATGTGGGCAATCTTTAAGAGTACTCTACTAAAATTAGAAGATAGGTTTGTACCCTGTAAACAAAAGTATAATAAAAGGGGAACGATAACACCATGGTGTACATGTAGAATTATAAACCAATGTGACAAAAAAAAGCCTTTAAAACAATGAAATTAGCCCATACAGAAGAAGGGGTGTGTATATATAAAGTGGAATTGAAAAAACTAAAGACGATGATTAGGCAGGAAAAAAATACATTAGAATTTAATGTAGCACTAAAAAGGACAATGGAAAAAGCTTTTTTTCTTATATAAATAGCAACAAACAGGTAAATACACAAATTGTCCCAATCATAGATAATAAACATACCCTTACATCCCCAATTGAAATGGCCACAGCCTTTAACCACCATTATTGTTCAGTATTTAATCAAGATCACAGAATAGCAGATAAGGTTAGGCAAGTAGAAGAAAATGAAACTGATCTAAGTATAAGTCAAGATGAGATTGAGGAATTACTGATGAAATCAGATGTTACAAAATCAGCAGGCCCAGATTCCCTACACCCAAGACTCCTGAGAGAAACTAGTCCCCTTATCTCAAAACCATTAGCTTATTTAATGAATGTGTCCTTTTCTACAGGAGTAGTACCTAGTGATTAGGCCACCAGCTATTGTGGTGCCAGTGTTTAAGAAGGGTAATAGAGCTTTAGTAGTCAATTACAGACCCATTAGTTTAACTGCCATATGTTGCAAACTAGCTGAAACCCACATAAAGACAAAATTAGAGATCAATCTTGAGGCCCTTGGTTATTAGGATACAAAACAACATGGTTTTCACCAGAATAGAGCTTATATTACCAACCAACTATGCTTCTATGAGTATGTTAACAATGGCCTAAATCGAAATGCTTCAGTAGATGTTATATAATTAGATTTCCAAAAGCATTTGATAAAGGGTCACATACTAAATTAACGAATAAGGTCAGTAAATTGGGGATAGATCCACCATTACTTAGATGGATAAACAACTGGTTGTGTGACCATTGCTGCTCGCTAGGCAGCTTTTAGCTACCACCTACCAACGCTGTGGAATTCCCTCCCAGCAAACATTCATCACTTCTCCCCCCCCCGCTCCTCAACTCCGTGCTCCAATCTCATTTCTCCTCTACCTGCTCACGTGTCTAGACAGTTTACGGATCACAGAATAGCAGGGCTGTGCATCCAAACTGTAAATACAACACTGTATGTTCTACCTATCTGACTATATTTTATTGTAATGCATCTAAGCTATGCCTGTATCTGCTGTTTTCTCAATCCTTCTGTATTTTAAACCAGGACCTATTGTGCTAGCAGGTATTTCTATTATGTAACCACATTTGTATTATGTCTGTTTCAACTGTGTATTTGTACCCCCTTCCCCCAGGACGCATCTGGAAACGAGCAGTAGCCTGATCAGCATGCCTTCCTGGTGAAATGCTGAAAGAAAGAAAGAAAGAAAGAAAGAAAGAAAGAAAGAAAGAAAGAAAGAAAGAAAGAAAGAAAGAAAGAAAGAAAGAAAGAAAGAAAGAAAGAAAGAAAGAACACAGAGGGTGTGTATGAGGGGATGTTGCTCTGAGATGGGGGAGGTGACTAGTGGTGTGCCGCAGGACTCAGTGCTGGGTCCATTACTGTTTTCCCTATACATAGGAGATTTGCATCACAATATAGAAAGCTGCTTACTTTGCTGATGATGTAAAGATAGGGAGGCAGGTGGATACAAGTCAGGACTTAGTGCAGCTTACAAAGGACCTAGAGAAAATTGAGAAATGGGCACTGGATAACAATATGCAATTCAGTATTGAGAAATGCTCAGTAATACACATGGGTCGAGATAATCAAGAGCAGGACTACTATTTAAATGGTAAAAAATTAGGGAAGGTACAGGTTGAAAAGGACTTCAGTGTTTATAGTATGTTGATAAAAACCTTAGGTGTAAGGAGCATTGTACTAAAGTAATACAAAGGACAAACTATGTGATTACAAATATAAAAAGAACCTTTAATAACCGATCGTCCGCCTGTATAATGCCACTGTACAGAGCATACATCAGGCCGCATCTGGACTATGGATCCCCTCTGTGGAGTCTGTACCTTAGGGGATAAGTAAATAGGGTGGAGCATGTGCAACATAGAATGACCAAGATAGTAAGGGGCATGAGTAGGTATAGTTAGGACGAAAGGTGGCAAAGGTTAGGATTATATAGCTTGAAGCAGAGAGGAATAAGAGGTGATCTTATGACCATGTATAAGATTATTAAAGATAAGGAATTAATGATTGAATTGAACCTGGGCATTCAAAGTAAACCTGCAGGCCTTAGAGGTCATAAATACCAGATTAAATTAGATAATGTGGTAAAAAATATCAGATACAACCTCTTCACACAACGTATGGATAGACACTGGAATAAATTGTCCAGCAATCTAGTAGAGAGTGAAAGTTTAATGGAATTTAAAAAAGGATTGGATGTATTGCTGATGCAACAGGGAAACATGAGGCTACACTAATGTGGATGGATGGTATAAAATGGGCTAAATTGCCTTCTTCTATCCACTACTCTAGTATGATGATCCAGTATGATACCAAAGACCACCATGCCAGGATATAATATTCTAATATAAATATTTCCCATAATTCCTTAAAAACACTTATGAAAGCAAAAACATCTCATGAAATCATTTCTATATGTCACAAAGCTACCTCATAAAAGCATAAATCTCTATTTTTCTACACTCATGATGCAACAAATTTAAATATTTAGTTAAAATAAGGGCCATTTTTTGACAAAACATATCAGAAAGAATCCCCATACAACTTAAACTTTCAAACACACAAGATACAGCTATGAAATCCACCTTGTGTTTAACTTGTTACTGCACAATCATTTGCCAACATTTCAAACTTGCCACAAAAGCAAACATAATATACAAATTAAGTGACTAATGCATACTCAGAAAACCACAACCTAGTTACGCTTTGTCACTTGTGAGTTTTAAAAATTCATATGTCCAGCAATATAAGACAATATTTACCCTCAAAAAATACCAGGGATTTTGATTTTAAGGCTATTTAATATGTTGACCACACAAACCACCTCATCACATACATTTTCTGTTTTCAGTGGGCAAAATTTTTCTTTTATACTTTCATATTGCTAACGTATATTAAAGCTAATTTGTTTATTTCATGGAAGCAATTTTTTCATAGAAAGCATAACCATTGTTTTCACAAAATCCAGTTATCTTTAGAACATTTACTTTTGCTATTGAGCATGTGCACAAAATGGAATACATTTTTGCTAATACCTCAAAAGCAGTAATAGGTAAGAAAAACTAATTAGAAAAGCATTATTGTTGAATCAAACCCTATCTAACCTGACAGTTTAAATCCCAACCATTTTGTTTCACTGTTCATGAGCAAAATAAAGGTCATAATTTTCATAAATTTATATATTTTCAAACTTTTAAAACTTTCTCCATTGAATCAATCACTACAAAATTGTCAGGATCCAGAGATATTAACACCCCCTCCATGCACGCCACTGTTTGAGTGAATTGCGCATATGTGTGAATGACAAGGCTCTGTTTGAATCAGTGAGAATGTTCTTATGTTACACAGTTTGGCATATATATATTATGCTGATGCCCCCTCTCTTTCCTATAAATGTCCAAAAGTAAGTCAGAAATACAGAAGTATATATCTTGCCAATAAAAATGTGGAGTATGTTAATGAATACCAGTACCTAGGGGTCTGGTTTTCAGCTAATTTAAATAGGAATAAACACATTAATTACATCATTAATAAAGCAAAAAATTCTTTAAAATCTCTGGATCGGTTTAACTATTGATATGGTGGGCATATGGTAGTATTTTTTATAAAGACCATGAACATTAAAGTAAATCCACGAATTCTATACTCAGCAGAAATATGGGGAGGAGATAATACCATTAATATTGATTCAGTCATTAATAATGCATACAAGAGCTTACTTAGAGTACCGAAAGGAACCTTCAATGCTTTAATCAGATCTCAACTTGGACAACCAAGTCTTTATTATATGATACAGGTAAAATAGATTAACATTTGGGCAAAAGCAAAATCAGATGTATCAGATCCATTAATATAATTGTGCTTTAAGGAAAAAGATAAATTATTACAACACAATACTTGTAACTGGCTAAAAAATAGAGAGTTCTTTGGAGTCTAATGGCCTAATATATTTAAGGCACTGGGATAAATTGAATATCAATATAAGTACAACATATACTAAGTTTATAACTAAAAAAATAAATGAAATCACTAGACAGAAAGATCTTGCAGACCAAAAGTTAATTGAAAACTCTAACTGGTTGGTAGGTAACACCACAGAGCATTCTTTAAAGCCCTATTTGAACATTGTTAGGCTCCCAGAGCATAGGGTACTTTTGACAAGGTTCAGATTTGAAACTTTTGCAAGAAAAGTATTGGACACCAGATATAATAAAGAAAATGGAATTTCTAACTTATGCCTATGCAACATACCTGAAATTGAGGATCTCGGGCATGTAATATTGAGACATCCATGGTATGATGGGCCTAGGAACAAGTATCTGATGAAATATTTACACCTGTGTAGCATTCCAGATAGGTATAGGTTGGACCTGTATTTCACTTCGGAAAATCTGGATTTGCTTACAGATTTGGCTTTCTACCTACCATTCTTAAGACCCGGGTAATAAAAAAAATAGTGATTTTGGCCCATTGAATTTTGTAAGTATTTTTACTAAATGTTCTCTATAGTCTACTAAAGGAATAATGCATGACAGGGTGTGTGTTATGCTGGAATAACGCCACGCCTGGGAGGGTTGGACATGAGGCCACAGGCGGAATGCGTCCAATGCCCCAGGTGTGGCATTATCCCAAACGACACACATCCTGGAGTGCATTATTCCTATTATACAATGGCTTGTTGTTATATATAAAATTAAAAAAATAATTTTAAAGAATGTTTTTATTAGAGTGGAAAAGTATTTTTGTTTCTTAAGAAAAGACGCATAAAAAGAGGAGAGCCATAATGATGTGACTAGACCTGTGGCGTCGTGCTGGGATAACGCCATGAATCCAGCCCCAAACTGACCAATCACAGTCCAAGATTCTTTCTTGCCATTGTATAATATATTATAGCACTTAGGTCCTATGCAAATACATTTATTGTATTGGCCTTCTAAGCCATATAGGTTTTTTACTAGATTATGGTACTTAGATCCCATGCAGGTATATCTATTATATTGGCTCTTTAAGCTATGCTAGTTATATAATTATACATACTATATGTTTGACATTTATGTAAGAAATTGTTATCTTTGTGCTGTTTGGATATAATTTATTGTCTATTTTGTTCAATGTATTCAAGATATGATGGATTGATGTCTATTGTATCTGACTTCATTTTACAGTGGAAGTGTTAAAGACCTAACAGCTGTATAGGCTTGTTCTCAGGCTTTTTAGTGCATCTTTTGTATATGTGCATGGCTGTACAGCAATGTTTGATACCTTTTTAGTAATCTATTCTGTAGTATCTGTTTTTATTAAAATGGCTACAGCTGATCAAATAAATTATTCCTTACAAAAGAGTGTACGATATTGCACTTTATTCTATTTAAAGCAGTAGTATTTGTTAGTTAGCAAAAGTGTATTTCTGATATCCTTTGATTCATCCTTAGTGTATTTTTTATTTTCTGAGATATTGTAAAAATGGCTTTATATAGCTAATTTTGTAATTAAAGATGCATGTAATTAAAGATGGCCATCACAGTTTTTAACAAACTCTGGTCAGAGCAAATAGGAATGCAAAATGTTGTTCGATTGAGTGAGAAAGGTGAGCAAAACACCTTGGAAAAAGTAATGGACAGAGAAATGCCCAGGGCATTGTGTATATTCTTATAGCTAACTAATAAGATACCACTATGCTTAGTCCCATCTCCGGTATGGACAAACTAGTTTGTGTGTGTGTGATCTTTGTTATGGTGCCCCAGGTTGTGGTGTTATGGTGCTACTGATCTCCATTGCCCCTGACCCTGGTTTAGTCCTGGGGGAGGCCCAGATTCTCACCTCTGAATGGGTGCGTAACCTGGGAGTGGTACTTGATGATGGCCTGACTCTTCGTCATCAGATGTCGGCAGTCGTCAAGCTGGCCTTTTGCCATCTTAAGAACATTGCCAGGATTAGGCACCTTGTTCCATCCAGTGACCTGCCTGTTTTGGTTCATGCCTTTGAGACATCGTGCCTTGATTATTGCAACTCCCTATATCTAGGGCTTTCTGGGGTTGATATCCACTGCTTACAGCTAGTGCAGAACGCGGCAGCACGTTTATTGACTGGGGCATCCAGAAGATCTCATATTACCCTAGTGCTGCACGCTCTGTACTGGCTGCCAATACAGTGGCGGATCACCTTTAAAGTAGGTCTGTTGACTTACAAAGCCCTACATGGATTAGGTCCCGATTACTTGAAAGAGCTCCTGTTTCCTTACACCCCTTTGCAACAGCTCCACTCGGCTGACGAGGGGTTGCTGGAGATCTGGTGCACGTGCTTTTTGGTTTGCGGCACCTACCCTTTGGAACTCTCTGCCCCATCAGCTTCAGGAGTGCAGGACGGTGTGGAGTTTCAAGCAGGCACTTAAGACTTTTTTATGGGGGAAGGCATTTTCAGTATTATTTTGATTTTATATTGCCTGTATCTGCATTTGTGCTTTGTTTTTATGTATATTGTACAGCGCTTTGAAAACTGAAAGGCGCTTAATCAAATATATTTTATTATTATTATTATGATACAAAGGTGACTGGTGTTGGTACAGTACTGGTCACCATGATGTAAGACGGGCACTCTCCTGAATGAGATGCCATCCAATACCCCTAGATGCAGGAGGGTGGCCAGGTTCTTACATACCATTTCTAGTAAATACATATTTTACACATTTAAAGCGCAGACAAACTCTGATTATAATGATGCAAATTCTAGTATAGCCCTGAGGCTAGAGCAATGAGACTGGGACACTCAGCAGACCCGGGCCTGAACCCTGTAACCACAACCTGCATGCTGTGCAACCCTACATAAGTCACTAAACCACCACAGCACACCCAGGTCACCCCCGAAAACAGGCACCTGTGCCTAGTGGGCCTTGCATGGTTACCAAAGAATAAAATAAATGGCCCAGTCTCCATCCTGCAAGGTCAGAATTATAAACATCTGCACTGCTCATAACTAAAATGATGTAAGCCGCCCCTAGCCATTTGCCATGTGGATGCATATGTGGACAGGATCCACCTTCTAAAATATAATTATGCCAATACAATGACCCTTATGCTTTAATAACATACATATGGTTGCCTCAGGACCAAATTTTCTCCACATCCAGCCCAGGTTGCAGCTCAAGGAGTCAAAGTTTGGCAGGTGTGCAAACAGTTCATAGTACATAAGGAGTTTAGGCAACAGCTACTCAGCATTCCACTTGTGGGACAGGGGAGAGGGTGAAATGGACCAAGCAAAAGTTGACACAAAATTTCTTTAGGCTTGGTGTCCAGAAAGATGTGGCTGAGTACGGTCACACTTGTGACACATATCAGAGAATGGGAAAGCAAGGGGGCAAAGGCTTTTTTTCCATTAACAAGGTTATTGATTTTTTGAAAAAAAGGAAAAAGATAGAATCAAATTAAGTACACAACATGAACACTAGCCAATACATATTTCAATAAAGCAGCAGTATTGATTTTAACATTAGCACTAAACTAAGCAATTAGTGTAATGATTGTCTTTCTACATTTATTTACATGAGTAATTAGGTTTGGTTGAATCCCCCCCAACTCCAAGCCTTCTCATTGGTAAAAATAAATCAACTAAGCTAATCTCTTTTACTTATGACAAGTCTGATTAAGATCAGATGATTGTTCCCCTCAGTAAGTGATAGAGTCTGAGAGAACATAAATAACATACTAGAAAACATGTAAGGCAGAAGAAATTTTTTTAAGCAATAAATTATTACCCACAATATAGTTCAGGGAAGAGAGGAGGGGGAGGCACCGCTGTATTAAATGGAGATGACCTCATGTACTTGTACTTCAGTTCTAAATGTGGCAACAGACAGTCTAAGTATCCTGTCACATGTTTTCTAGCTGCTCTCTCTCTATCTCTCTGTGATGTAATCCCAGAAGGACTGCACAGAATTTCTATGCAGCCCTAAAAAATCAAAACAAAGGAAAAATGAGCGTGTTGATGTTTTTGCCAGAAAAACATTTTTCCCGAAAAAACTACATGGTAACTTACACATACTGCTGCTTTAAGCCCTGCTTGCATACAACACCAAATGCTTGAATCCCTGCTCTGGGTATCCTAAAACATAGAAACATAGAAACATAGAAGTTGACGGCAGATAAGGACCGCAAGGCCCATCCAGTCTGCCCATTTCTTTTTCTACCTTATAAATGTGCCATCGGCCTTTGCTCTGTCAGTGACCTATCTATTCATAGTCATTTGTATTGCTCCCTTATGCCTATCCCATGCCTGTTTGAAGCCCTGCACTGTATTCATAGCCACCACTTCTTGTGGTAAGCCATTCCATGCATCTACCACCCTTTCTGTGAAAAGAATTTCCTCACATTCCCACTTATCGGCCTCCTCTAATCTCTGCTGTTGTCTTCTTGTCCTGCTATTTTTCTTATATTTAAACATGTTAGACTCTTTCACCTTGTTTATGCCCTTAAGGTGTTTAAATGTCTCGATCATATCACCTCTCTCCTCCTTTGCTCAAGGGTATACATATTGAGCTCCGTTAATCTGTCCTCATATGTCTTCTGATGCAGTCCCTGCACCATTTTGTTGCCCTTCTCTGGACTGCCTCAATTTGGTTAATGTCCTTGTGAAGGTGTGGCCTCCAATACTGCACGCAGTACTCCAGATGGGGCCTAACCAATGTCTTGTACAGAGGGATTATTACTTCCTCTACGACTTGGTGATACCCTACTAATACACCCTAACACCCCTCAGCCTTACCTACTGCTTTAGAGGTCTGCTTGATGATTTTAGGTCATCAGTGATGATGATGCCCAAGTCTCTTTCTTCCTTTGTGACTGCTAGCAACTCCTCCCAGCCTATAAGTGGCTTCAGGGTTTTCTTCCTATGTGCATGATTTGCACTTCTTGCATTAAATTCCAGTTGCCACTCTTCTGACCATTCTGCTAGTTTATCCAGATCTCTTCTCATTCTGCCCACCCCATCTGGATCGTCTACTCTGTTGCAGATCTTGGTGTCATCTGCAAACAGACAAGCCTTACCCTCTAGTCCATCTGCGAGGTCACTAATGAAGATGTTGAATAGGACTGGCCCCAGGACTATCCCTGAGGTACCCCACTTGTGACTTGCATCTCTTCTGACTGTATACCATTTACCACCACTCTCTGTTTTCTGCCAGTCAACCAGTTTGCCACCCAGTTGACCAACTTCGACCCACCCGAGCCTACCTAGCTTATTTATCAATCTTCTATGTGGAACAGTGTCAAAAGCTTTGCTGAAGTCAAGGTAGGCGACATCAACTGCTCCCCTTGGTCCACCACTCTGGTTACCCAGTCAAAGAAATCTATGAGATTAGTTTGACAGGACCTTCCTTTGTAAACCCATGCTGTCTTGGATCCTGTGCCCCTATGGATTCCAGGTGTTGCACTATCCTTTCCTTAAGGAGTGCCTCCATAATCTTGCCCACTACTGAGGTAAGACTGACCGTCTGTAGTTCCCCGCTCCTCCCTGCTACCACTCTTGTGGAGTGGGATCACATGAGCCCTTCTCCAGTCTTCTGGGACCTCTCCTGTGCTCAGAGACTCACTAAACAATTCTGCTGATGGCTCTGCTAGTTCCTCCTTTAGCTCCTTAAGTACCCTGGGATGTATGCCATCAGGTCCCATTGCCTTATCCACCCTGAGCTTAGTGAGCTCTTGTAGGACCCTTTCTTTTGTGAAGGGAGTAGTGCTCACTCCCTCCCCGTGTCCATGATGCTGAGCTGTGGGCCCTGCCCTACCTTTCTTCAGTAAATACTGAGCAAAAGTATCTATTTAGGATAGATGCCTTTACAGGGTCCTCTCTTCACATGCTCCTTTCTCCATTAGGCTTAGCAATACCCCTCTGGACTTTCTCCTTTCACTAATGTATCTATAGAAAGTCTTGTCACCTTCTTACTGTTCTGCTAGTGTTTCCTCAGTTTGGGACTTTGCCTGCCTTACTGCCTTACCTGCTTCCCTTAGGCAGTTTGGTATGCCTCCCTATCTTCATCCCGCTGTGTTCCCTTATATTTTCTGAAGGCCAGCCTTGGATCTGACCTTTTCTGCTACTGTATTTGAGAACCAAAGTGGTTTCCTTCTTCTTTGCACTTCCTTTTCTGTCTAACACAATGGGATGTTGCTTCAAGTATTGTATCCTTAATGCTTGCCCACTTTGCCTGTACCTCCTCACCTGTGTTTCTTTTGCCAGGGCTAGCTTAACTCTGTTGGCCATCTTATCAAAGTCAGCTCCTCTGAAGTCCCATATTTTGCCTTGGAATGGGATGATTAGATGTAGTAGCCAAATTGAACCATACCATGTGATGGTCACTGGCCCCCAGGTGACCTTCTACCTGGAGATCTGTGATCCTTCTTTGTTAGTCAGTACTAGATCTAGGATAGCCCTGTCTCTTGTGGGTTGCTGTACCAGTTGTTTGAGGCCCTCCCCCTGCAGGGAATCCACTATGAGTCTAGTTCTGGCAGATGTTCCTGCTGGTATTGACCAATCTGTATCTGGCATGTTGAAGTCTCCCATTATCAGAACCTCCCCTTTAGCTGTCATGTTTTGTATATCTTCTAACAGTAATGTGTCTATGTCCTCCCCCTGGTCTGGGGCCTGTAGACAACCCCAGTTCTTATGGCTGTCCCATTTCCTGTTTCCAGGGTGACCCACAGTTCTTCTGGCTCCTTATGTGTATTCTGAATTTCTGTAGCTTTGATATTTTCATTAACATACAGGGCCACTCCTCCCCCCCTTTTTGCACCTCGGTCTCTTCTGAACAATACATAGCCAGGTACTGAAGTCTCCCAAGTGTGGTTACTGGTAAACCACGTCTCACTAATTGCTACTAGATTGCTAAAAGATTAAGCAAACAAGTTTAGACAAGGCTCTTTCTCTAGGGTATTCATAGACCCCCACAGAAATTGCAAACACCTAAGACAGTTTACAGTTCAACATTCCTGCTAACTTCACTTCGTTGTAGTTTACCTTTTTAAAAATAATTGTGGCATCAGAGATGGACTACTATGCTTTTACTGCTAGACGCAGCTAATGTAGCTAAAATGCCATGCCAGACAAACAAATAACACTGCAGGGAGAGCAAGCAAGCTCCATGATGGTGTCTGACCCTGATGTCAGGCAAGTTGTACTGTTAATTAAATGAAAGAACATTTGTTTAAATCACCTCCACTTCTAAACTGTTGACATATACACAAAACATAGCATCAGAATTTGGGCTTTACTAAATAAGGGTCTGTAGTGCATGTAAGCACATAAGAAAGTGTAGTCCCACACAAGTACAAATTTGTCTCAAGAAATGAGGCTGCAAAGTTTGTCAATTACAATTCAGTTTTATTATGTCACATCCGTTTTTTACAGCAATAATGGGAGGAATCTGGGGGTGTATGGTTGGATAACGGTACTAGGGTACCGTAACCAAATCCGAGGCCAAAGGCTGAGGTCACTGTCTATGCTGTCAAGTGCCACTATTCCCAAGAACTGATCCTCCAATGCCTTCAGTAATCACTAGTATATCAAGGAAAGAGCTAGGACAGAAAAACTGAACATTTTAAATAATATTTTATTTTACTACATGGTGCCACACAGCTGAAGCCATTTCTGTATGACAGCTGGGTTTCTGACAACACATTCTCAAGGCAAATATTAGGTCAGAAACTCATCTGAATTTTCAAAGTGCTGCACTATACTCATTTGTAGATTCCAATGACACTTCTTACCCTATCTGTATATCCCAACATTTATTAGCCAATTAGCCTATTTGAAATGGTTTGTCTTACTTCTCGTGCTTATTTACAGGACATTGTCATCACACAATGCTCGGTAAATAAGAGATCTGATTGGCTACAAGGGTTTCATCTTGATGTAATAAACAAGATTGAGGAACGTCCCTTGAACCCAGTCTATGATCAAAGGACCAGGCCATACCTCCATGGTTCTATGAGCATATTGCTACTGGATAAAGAGGAAGGGAAGTACACATTCTAATTCTAGTGAAGTTATTGTATTTTTTTTATGGATTATGGGTCGTACCTATAAAAGGGATTTTTCCCAGTGTACTAACCTGTATACAAATAAATCAATCAATCAATCCATTTTCCAAGCTTGTAAGAGATGTGTGAAACCAAAACCACTAAAAATTCTACCTTACATGTATTGTAATTGAGATGCTCAGTGCCTTCATGAACTTACATGCTACATAGTGCTTGACAGATGGAAGTGCAGATTACTGACCTAAACTAATTTGTCAGTACCGACCAGCAGTAGAACTGAGCATCCCAAAGGATTTTCTCCTCCTCTAGGAAAGCAAGGCAGAAACCTCAGCCTGCCTCACAACAGACAACACCTCCTCTCCCATTCTAGGGGTGGGTAGGCAGTAACGTCAGCCTGCCTCACAACAGATGACACCTCCTCTCCCATTCTAGGGGTGGGTAGGCAGAAACCCAGGCCTGCCTCAAATAAGATGACACCTCCATTCCCAGTCTATCTGCTTACTTAGGACCATCTCTGACCAGCTCTTTCCAATCTGACCATGACTCTATCATAAGGAGCTAATAGGCTGCACCTGACAGAGCTCCACCTTGTCAGGAACTGTGGGCACTGTCAAAGAAGAGTTGTTCTATAGGGTTTCTGGACGACTGAGAGGAGACCAGAAGGTGAAATAGCAGAACCATCCAGAATCAGGTTTCATGGGTCCATAGCTGAGGACAGCTGAAGAGGAGAGTGATGAGGTGAGTAGTATGGAAGAGAACAGAAATTGTGAGAAAAAAGATGGTAATCCTTTACTGCCATAATTAAACATAATAAACATATGTCAGCTGTGGAATGTAGTTCAGTCAGTGTACTGTGTAATCTATAAGATAGCAAGGAAGTGAAGCTTTGCTTATAAAATGGGTAGAGAATGTCATGCTTTGTTGGCTGAGATGCTTTCTTGCCCATATGACTGAGTCAGCACAACAAAAGATAATAAACATTTTGCCAATCTGGACACGTTACTCAAAATATCCATGGGCTACCAAATTTAGAACCCCCATCCATAAACTGGCTGCCAGGTGTTTTTTCTACCACCATGCCCTCCCCCACCACCACCACCAAAATCAATATCTCAGATCTCAGACTTACAACTGATTCAGCTGACAAGTGCAAAATTAATTTTTTCCCCTTTCTGTAGTTACTGCCAAAATATCCATCAGGAATGTCCTGATATGTTCAATCTGAAATTTTAATCTATTAAACTCACCAGCTCCTCTTTACAAATGAAGCACTGCTGAATCTAAGTATTTAATTTTGTGTAGGCACCCAGCTTATCAGACGTGTTTTTAACACATTTGACCTAGAACAATACATGCATTTCAAAAGTTTAGGTATGGTAGAAAGAGACTGGGTCCTTTAGGTAGAGTCAACAACCTTCTAGGAAGTTCAGTGATTAATCATGATATAATGTATGGTAGAACGCTGTTAACCTTAGGAAATCATCATTTCCTAAGGTTGTTAACCTATCGATGTGACGTAGAAATGTTGTTAACCTATCGATGCTACGTCACATCAATAGGTTAACAACAGCGATTGGTCTGCGCATGTGCGTGCTTTTTTTTCAACAGGGAACCGATGGATGAACGCAGCGATTAGGGAAGGACTGAACAGCCGCTTCGGTGACTATTTTTTCAAAAAGTAAGCAGCCGTTTTACTTTTTACTTGGGACCATACACTATAAAAAATAATGTATGGTCCCTCTATCGGCAACCGGTCACTGTTAACCGTCTCGAGGTTTACACAGTTGCCTTGGCAACCTCTCAACAGTTAACTGACTGGTTACCGATAGAGGACCATACATTTATCCTCTATATTAGGCTTTAACCTGACAAGTGCTTACCTCCTCAATGTACAGTGATGTAGTGAGTTTGTGGTTGTTTAGGGTTAGTACAAAACAGATGCTCCTTTTACAAAATTCACTATACAGCGGACCCTTCTCATTACCTATCATTCGTGAGATATCAGAATGGGATAACAGTGCCAGCCCATCAGTGCAGTGGTAGTGCTACCATTTATGACACTGGTGCCCTGAGTTTGGAAATGAGCTCCGGCCACTGATGGCCGGGTGGGGTGGGGGGAGATTAAATGTCCCAGTGGATGCTCTCCTTCTCTGAGGAGGGTGGGTAGCTATCCTCACTGCAGTACTGCACCTGGGTGACCACAGGTGTCAGTGCAGCTGAGGGCATTGTGGGAAGGGTGGATGCAGGCCACATATGGGGTGCAGCAGCACGCTTACATGCACATGCACCTTGGACCTCCCCCATGTGCCTATGTCTGTGGAGATTGGATGAAACAGAAGAAAAAAAAACACTATCCAATGGACGACGGACCCCGATGAACCAGAGGGGTCTAGACCTGTACTCACCAGCATAATGACCTGACAAAAGCACAGTGAGTTAAAGGGAGGACCCCTCTTCGCCACCCAGGGGACAACTTCTGACTGGATGGAGGTAGGAGCAGCTGTAGGGGTCAGATTCCAGCAAAGCCAAGGCACCTAGGGGCATCCAGAGTGAGACCGTGAAAGTGGCATGGAAGGGGGACTAAAAGGTGAATTAAAAAATATGGGATAACTGATAATAATACAGTATTTAGGCCACAGCCAATTAAACCCTTGATAGCAGGATTCACTACTTGCTGAATCCTGACTTCCTTTTTTTGCTTTTTTAAAGTTGCATCCTTGTAGTACAGAATGGACTTTACCATCTTAAAATCATTGCCCAGATTACAACCTTGATTCTCCATGCAGACCTGCTCTCACTGGCACATGCATTAATCACTTCTAGACTTGATTTCAGTAATACCGTATACCTCGGGGTAAGTGGAGGTGTCGTTCAACATCTGCAGCTGGTTCAGAATGCAGTGGCCTGGTTATTGGTTATTGACTGACCTGCCAAGGTTGGTGTCATGTTAAAACAGCACGGCGATTACAGTGACCACTATTGAGCAACTGCAATAGAGCACAAACACCATCGGTGAAGGAACAGTAAGAGCAACTACACATATGTGCGATTATAAAGTATGCACGACTAAGTTAACTGGGCGATTCGCCAGACTGGCGACCAGACTTATAGCCACCCCTTGATTCAGGAGTGCCTTGGAGTTGGAATCCTTCAGATGGGGGGGCTCGGGGGTTACAGACCCTCACAGGGGGGTGCAGGGGCTGAGCCCCCCTGAGTGACATGGGTGGACCTAACTGATAAAGGTGGGTGTGATCATGGGGTTAGATGGTTCAAGATGGAGGTCAAATTCATCCAGAGCCAGAGGGGAATGCCTCGGCTCGTTTATGGAGCCTATGTATTTCGCAGGGACAAGGAGGTCAGTGGCAAGGTTTATTGGAGGTGTGGGGAGTACTTGAGGGGTATCGCATACAACTTGCAGGTGCACTTTTGAACTGTGTAATATTCGCCACATGTAGATGTTCGCCCATGTTCCAGTAGCCCAATAATACATGCGCCACGATATGCGGATCACTGTAATTGCAGTCAGTGTAATAAATTCATCCAAATTGCAGTCGTCCTGTAATATTCTCTGTATTGACATGGAACCACCATGTCAAATAACCCTGGTTCTATATGAACTGCAATGGCTACTGGTGAAGTGGTGTATTGCCTTCAAGGTTGGTTTGCTGACTTCCAAGGCTCTATAAAGACTGGGCCCTAGCTACCTCATGGACCTACTGACTCCATATCAGACTTCTCACCCCCTCCGCTCCTCTGAGGTGGGCTTCCTAGCTATTTATTTATTTATTTAGCTTTTGTTGACCGGGTAAGTGCACTAGACCAGGGGTTCTCAAATGATGAGGCCAGCCTCCCTGAGGAGGCCCCAACCTGTTCCAGGGGAGGCTCAAGCAAGTCTGAAAAAGTACTGTATTTAAATTTTGAGTTTTATGTATTTTGTGTGAAGAGATGAAGCAAACTGAAAGTGGATGATAATAGTAGGTGAATTTTATATTTATTTACTAATAGGTGATAGGAAGGTGAATGAGCCAAAGCTCATTTCAGGTGTACCTGGGGAAGGGTAGGGAGTGAATACATTTCAAAAGGTAACTGCAAAACAATCAAGAAATACACAATGAGCAATAGTGCAAACAAATATGAACAATAAACTAATAATGAGAGGTGGTGATTGATCAATTTGTAGCCTGATGGCAGAACAGCCCAAATACAAGGGTTGAGCATAGAGGTGCTAAGAGTAATAACAGCAAGGAGCAAAGTAATCCCAGAGAAGTTGCATAGGAGCAGGGAAGGAGGGGGAGAGGCAAAGTATGTAGGAAGGTTAATTCATATAGACAGGAAACAGAGAAAGTAGTCTGACCCATGAAGGTACTGCAACAGGGGATAACAAAGGTTCAAGAATGAAAATAGCAGAGCAAGTAGGCTGGCCTGTGGGGCGGGGGGTTACAATAAGCTGAATAATAATATTTATTTGTTATTTAGATAACACCTTGAGCACAGGAGCTCTTTTTCAAACGCTCCATATCAGTATAAGACAAAGAACTGAATGAAAGAACTGAATGTGAGCCTAGTACTCAAAGGTGTTTCAATTTATTCATGGTATACTTGCAAAGTACAGTATGTTATTTTTTGGGGGTCAAGATTATTTCAGTTTTTGGGGGAGGCTCAAAATCTTTTCCATGGATTTGGGGAGGCTCACTGTGACAAAGTCTAAGAACTGTTGCACTAGACAAATCCTGCCTATTTTCAGGCACGACCCGGGGGAGGGGGATACAGATGAATGCCAACTGACCTTGAACCAGATTAAGCTGTTAGTGGTATTTTTAGTGAATGAGGGAAATTTGGCCAGGACACCGGGGAAATTCCCCTACTCTTTTCGATAAGTGCCATGGGATCTTTAACATCCACCTGAACTACCACCAATCCAGGCAGATGGGACCTCGGTTTAACGTCTCATCCGAAAGATGAAGGCTAAAATCCTCAGGAAATTGAGCCTTTGTACTTGCTGGCCCTGCCCTATGGGACAGGCTTCCCAGGGCTCTGAGGCTGGACCCTTCAATGGAGGTCTTTAAAAGAGGCCAACCTGAATTCTTTCCTCTGTCAGGAGAATTTTGGTACTATCTGATTTTCAAGATTTGCACAACCACATTTAATTCTCCTGCCAACTGCTCTGCAGAATTTAAATATATACTGTGTGTGTACATATATGTATATATATATATATATATATATATATATATATATAATATATATATATAGTAGAACGTAGTGCACCATAGTTGGGGTTGAGTAGAACTTTTATGGTTAAAGGGTGAAATTTTGCACCTTAATAACTTTGCCACCGTTAAACGGATTTGCCTGAACTTTGGAACATATGATCAAGAACCATATATCTTGGGATCTGCCAACTTTTGTACCAGTCGGATATGCGCCTGTGGAGTTATTAAGTATAATCTGCGTGCGTGTTTACGGTTTCTGGTGAATTCTTTGCTCATGCCTACAGGTTGCACGGTTTGTGCAACCAGTCCAAAAACTTCAGGGAACATGCAGCCAGGGTCCCCAATGTGCCTTTCAAAGATTTCGTGAAAAAATATTAAACAGTTCAAAAGTTATTCAAAAAACAAGTTTGCATTATAAGTCAATGGGAAAAGTTAACAAAAAGTTTGACAGTGTCGTAAATGCACTTTTTAGTGTTGTAAATGGCCCTAGTAGTGTCCTAAATCCACCATTTTGTTTTCAGTTGGTGATCAGAAAAATGCTTGCCATTTAAAATTGGGACCCTCTAGGGACACAATTCTTTCTGTGTTCCCTTGTTGGACCCTGAGGATGCTAGGCATGTCCTTATTTTGGGGTTAAACACCCCAGAAATATGTTTTTCAAATTTCTGGAAAAACTAGTGTCGCAAAGTAGCGTCGCACTCACGACACTTTCGGAAATTTTTGCGAAAGCTTTCGCAAATCACAACACTACTTTTCCAATGGCCAAAATGACAGGCATTCTTTGCCACCCTGCTGCAAAAGAACGGTTAGGTCTTTTGGCCTGAAATTTGGAGGAAAGGCAGCCAACATCTCACAGATGTGCCTTTTGGTGGTTTAGTGAAAAAATATTGCATGGCTGCAAAGTTACAGTACTCTGAAGTTGCCGCTTTTTTCCCATAGACTAACCTGGTGGCATACGCCTCGCCTTTCGGGGCTTGTATCTCGAAAACGATGTGAGATACAGATTTTTTGTTGCAAAAACCTAGCCAGGAAAATCATGATTTTTGTGAAATTTAAATTTTTTTTCTATGTCATGTGGTTGCTGAGATATTACCAATTAAGTACTTACAGTGCTCGTTTTAAGCTTCGATGCCAATTACAATGCATTCATTCTTTGTACACACTGTGTTTCTCTATGCACCTGTTCACCAAAAACAGGGTATGCGCTTCCATTACTGTAACAGTTACTGTTTCCACTTGCGTTTATGTCCCCGTTTGTGTTACCGTTCCCGTGTACACCACCGTGTGCATTACCCTTATGCTTTTATTTGTGCTTGCATTTATGCTCCTGTTACGGTTTGTGTCACCGTGCGCATTGCCATTTGCGTTTCCAGCAGCCCTTTCATTTGAGTTTCCGTTTCTCTTTCGTTTTGCATCTTCCTTGCTGTTACTGTTACCATTTGCATTTGCAATTGCGTTACTGTGCCTGTCCACATTACAGTTTGCATTTCTATATGTGCTTGCTTTTCCTTTTGTGTTTCTGTTTCCTTTGCTGTTATTGTTGCTGTTACCGTTACCATTTGCATTTACAATTGCGGTACTGTGCCCGTGTGTGTTACTGTTTGCTTTCTGTACGCGCTTCTGTTCCCATTTCTGTTTCTGTTTCCTTTGCCATTATTCTTCATGTAAACTTTACCATTTGAATTTACAATTGCGGTACCATGCCCATGCGCATTACAGTTTGCGTTTAGGTGTGCGCTTGTGTTCGAGTTTCCATTTCTGTTCCCTTTCACGTTCTTTTTGCTGTGACACTTAACATTTCCATTTAAAATACCACTGCCATCACTGTTCATGTTACCAGTTGTCTTTTCGTACGTGCTTGCATGTCCGTTTGCGTCACTGTTCGCTTCGGCATCACTTTGCGCTTGCTTTTCTATTAACGTTTGCTTTACCATTTACATTTGCGTTACCATGTGCACCACTGTTGGCGCTTGTGTTTGCATTGCTGTTCCTGTTACTATGTCACAAGACATCACGTGGCAGAAGCGCGGAACCCAAAGGGCCCCGTGCCTCCTGCCACTGCATTACCTTCACTATTTCTCGTACTCATTCTCGAAAAGAAGGGAAATCAGAGGCAAAAAACTCTGTTTAATGCATCAGTTAGGGTTGTTCCACAATGACAAAAGTGAGGAAATTCGTGTTAGGGTTGAAAGCCCCTTGGACCCTCCAGCTCACGCCCAACCGCATCAGGGTACGCTAGGGTCATCGGTCCTAACTCTCACCCCATTCTCCTATTCTCAGCTTCTTTACACATGTGATGGGGTGAGAGTTGGATTGACAACCCCAACCTGCACCCTGATGCCAGTTGGGGAGGTGGGCTGAGGGTCCAAGGGGCTTTCAACCCTAACACCGAATTTCTTCACTTTTGTCGCTGTGGAACAACCCTAACTGATGCATTAAACAGAGTTTTTTGGCTCTAATATATATATATATATATATATAGCTACATATATATAGATATATATTATTTATCATTTATTTTTATATGTTTAATGTTTTATTAATTGTGTGTGTAGGATTATTGTATAATGCTTAGAGCTCCTGAGATTGGACGCTTAAGAAATAAAGTCTACTACTAAAAATAAAATGTAGATCCTTCTCTTCCCTCCTCAATGTCCCAACCTACCCTGTAATACTTACATCCCTAAAGTCACCAGAGTATGGTAGCAGTAGTCCTATAACAAGTCCAATGCTGTGAAAGACTGAAATACAGAAATATAGAAAACTGCTGGCAGAAGGCCTATGGTATATTGTCTGCCCTATGAGGTGGTGCATACCATCTAGGGGATTGTGACCTTCCACCTCCTCACCACGACCTCCCTTGACCAGACATTTATGTCTGTTCCACCCCCTCCAGAATTCCAACCACTGTTTTTGCACTGCCTAGTGTCATGGGCAGTTTTATTCCACAATTCCACTGCCCACTCTTTAGAAACCTACTTCCTAATGTTAATGGCTAACCCCCCCCACACTAACTTTCTGTTATTCCACCTGGTATTAGTGGTGCCACCTACTGTGAACAGCTTTCTTGAGTCCTCTTTGCTAATACCCTGCACGTATTCAAACATTATGATCATGTCGCTCCTCTCCCATCTAGTCTGTAATGAGTACACATGGAGGCTCTCGAGCCATTGCTTACAAGTCCCCCTTTTCTGTTCCTGTATCATCTTGGTCAACCTGCTCTGTACTGTCCCTAGCCTGTTTATGTCCTTCTTTAGATGAGGGTTCCAAGACTTCACACTGTACTCCAGGTGCAGCCATACCAAGGTTCTGTACAGGAGCAAGATGGCCTCTTTTCTACTGCTGGTAAACCCCCTTCAAGTGCATTCCAGCCTTTCCTATTGCTTTGTTACAGTACGCTGATGATTTGAGATTGCCATAAACCTGAACTCCTAGATCTCTTTCTTCATCAGTCATATAAACTGTGTTAACCCCTCCAGCCTGTACTCAACCCTTTCTTTGTACATGACTGCACTTTTTGGCATTGAAGCCAAGCTGCCAGATACAGTATTTCCTTTCAGGCCTCTGTAAGTATTCCCTCAATTCGAGCATATGCTCCACACAATTGATCCTGCCACAGAGTGTGGTGTCATCCACATAGAGAAGATTTGCCCTATGATACATTCTCATGTTGCTGATAGAAATAGTACTGGCCCAAGTACTGACCCCAGCAGGGCCCCACTAGTGACCTTCCTCACACCCAGAATTTTTCCATTTATGATCCTCTTTCTGCATCCTCCCTTCTAGCCAGTTCCCAACCTACATTGTCAGTTTGCCCCCCCAAGGCTCCCTAATTTCTTGACCAGCTTCTTGTGCAGAACCAAGTCGAATGCCTTGCTAAAGTCCAGGTACAGTATGTCAACTGCCTGTCCTTTATCAACAGCCTTCATTATCCAGTCAAAAAGTTAACCAGATTAGATTAACAAGACCTGACTGCCACAAAACCATGCTGCCTTCTGTCTTGCAGTGTATTTATTTATTTATTTTATTTATTGGAGATTCGGAAGTACCTTTGAGTCAAGGACTCATTTACAAAGGTTTCACGTCACAGGTATTACATACAGGAGAGGTTACATAGCAGTACAGTAGTACATAGTCAGGTATTACATAAGCAGTAGTTACAGAGGCATTTATGGGTCTCTCAGAGGAGACCTAGGTCAAGTTAAGGCAGACAGGCAACACAACATGGCATAGGAGTGCAGGGCAACAAGCAACACAAAATGCAGTATAACAGAGCAGAGCTATACAAAAGGGACACTGTAAGTGGCAGGGTTATGAGGAGGGGGAGGCGGCCATAGCCTGGGTCTGTTGTTGGATGAGGTATTAGTCAAGGACAGGCACAAAGGTTTGAGGCCTGTAGGAGGGATCTAAGAGCAGTTTTGAAGGATCCTAATCTGTTATCATTTGCAATTGGTGGGGGCAGACTATTCATCCAGGATGGGGCTCTGCAGCTGAAGGACCTCTGGTAAAGGGAGGTACGGCAGCGGGGGACAGACAGTAAGTGTTTTCCATAACTCCGAGTGTGCTTTAGCGATTGGGCCAGTCTTATTAGTGGAGCAAGACCTGAAGGACAGGGACCAAGGGCAAATTTTTTTGCCAAGAGGCAAGTGTGGAACTTGAGCCTATTGTCCAGGTTAAGCCAGTTGGTAGCATTGTACAGTGTGCATGTATGAGTTAGCTGGTCACAGCCTAAAGTGAGATGGCAAGCTTTATTTAGGGAGACACGTAGTCTGTTGAGTGCAGAGGAGTTAGCCACCCCATAGATGACTAGGCCATAATCTAGTAGGGAGAGGACTGAGGAGGAGACAGCTAGCCTTAGGGCATTAGGGCTAAAGCAGTGCTTGAGGCAATACAGGAGACCTAGCCGCACGTTGAGGGTAGTCAAAAGGAGGTGCATATGCTGGTGGAATGTGAGTGCAGTGTCAAGTGTTAGGCCTAGGTATTTGAAGGAGTCCACCTGGTCAAGGGTGGTCTGGTTGGCAGTCCTAAGATATGGGCATAGTGCCTTTTTTGAGTTAGACAGATGGGAGAAGTACATAACCTTAGTCTTGGAATAGTTCAGGACAAGGCGATGGGCCGCAAGCCATAGCTATGCGGTGCTGAAGGAGGACTGGAGGGATAGGTGGAGCTGTAGCGGGTCAGTGTTGGACGTATAGAGGACGGCATCATCTGCATATAGAAGAAGGTTCCCAGGGCAGGTCTTAGGGAGGGAATTTAGAAAGAGGCTGAAGAGTAATGGACCCAGGACAGACCCTTGCAGGACACCCGAGAGGACAGGTAGACTACTGGAGACAGTGTCACCTATCCTAACCTGCTGAGAGTGGTTTGACAGGTGGTCGGAGAACCATTCCAGGGCATCTGGGGAGAAACCCGTACTAGCCAGAGTGGACAGAAGGAGTGGATGATTGATGGTGTCAAATGCCTTGGTAAGATCTAGGAAGACAGCTCCTGTGACATGTCCTCTATCTAGGGCAGAGTGGATGTAAGAGGTGAGTTCCAGAAGGGCAGTGGTGGTGCTGTGGCCCTTCCAGAAGCCATGTTGTTGCGGGTTAAGCAGGTTGTATTTGTCTAGGTGGACCATTAGTTGGTCAGAGACTATCCGCTCAAGGGCCTTGGATAGGGGAGGGAGAATGGAAATGGGTCGGTAGTTGTTGGTAAGGGCATGGTCACCATTTTTGAAGATGGGCGTGATATGGGCAGATTTCCAGTGGGAGGGGAATTTTCCTTGGCACAAGGAACGATTTAGAATATGAGTGAGGGGGTCGAGCACCTCAGTGAGTGAGAGTCGAAGTAATTTTAGGTCTAGGGTGTCACTGCTATATCGGGAGTGACTTAGAGCCCACCTGAGGTAAGGCTCAGCATCCTTGGGAGAGATGATACGCAGGCGAAAGGGTGGGGCAGATGGGTGGGTGTGGGGGTTTCAGGGGTAGGGTCAAAGAAGTTAGGAGGGAGAATCCGACTAAGATTGGAGAAGGCATTGTTAAAGGCATCAGCCATTCGGGCTGGGTCAGAGGTAAGGCACCCTTCAACCCTGAGCTGGCTGGGGGCGGAGTTGGTAGCTTTGCCACGCAGGTCTTTGATGTTGTTCCAGAACTTTCATCCTGAGCCCCAGGAGTTGGTGAGTGAGGACTGGTAATGCTCCACTTTTGCTTTGCGTAAGGACCACTAACATTTGTTCCTAGCTTCTCTATACTTCTGTCTGTCAGCTGGCAGGCCAGTCTCTTTGGAGAGGTGCCATAGGGAGTCTCTATTACGCATGAGATCCAGGAGGTGGTCATTGACCCATGGTACTGGATTACCTTTGGCCACTTTTTTGGTGATGGGGTGATTTTGTCACAGGTGTTGTTAAAGGCAAGGATGAAGTGGTTTAGGGCTAGGTCAGTGTCAAAGGTATTCATGACAATGGACCAGTCCATCGACCTGAGATAGTTTTTTAGTTTGGCAAGTTTTATTTGCTACCAGTATCTCAGCTTCTCCGTGACTTGTCTGATTTGGTTAAATCTGCACATAATGTTATGCATTTTAAACATCTTTTGAAGAAGTTACATTTTGCAAATTTCAAATGTTCTTGTTGAAATCTTGATTTAGTAGTTGCCGTATTGGTCCTTGCAAGAATAGATCCAGAAGCTAATGATTTGATACCTTTTAATGGACCAACATAGATGTAACAACAAGAACAAAGTGCTCTAGCTTTCGGACCAACCAGTCCTTTCTTCAGGCTTGAGCTTCTGAAGAAGGACTGGTTGGTCCGAAAGCTAGAGCACTTTGTTCTTGTTGTTACATCTATGTTGGTCCATTAAAAGGTATCAAATCATTTGCTTCTGGAAATGTTCTTGTTGATATTCATAATTGTCCAACATGTTGTAATTATTTGTTATTGTTGCTGTTTGATTGTTTTTGCCAAGCATGACTTAAAAGGGGCTATGCCCAGTTCACTTTCTGGTTAAAAATAAAAAATGAAAATGAAATGACTATAGTTTCCAGTATCTTGTGGACTATTGAAATCAAACTGGCCAGCCTATAGTTCCCAGGCTCATCTCTTCCTCCTCGTTTGTGCAGGGGAACCACACCCACTGTTCAACAGTCTTTAGGCACATCCCCAGACTCTAGGGAGTAGTTGTAGATATCTACAAGGGGTGCTATCAGCACCCGCACCATTTCCATCAGCACTCTTTAGTGCAGCTCATCTGGCCTGGGAGATTTATTTTCTATCAGGGCCCCAAGCCCCTTGAATACCCTTTCCATGGAAATAGGTTCCATACAGTTTTGTCCCCTCCTTCTGTTTTGATGATAACTTCTGTTTGGTATTTACAAAGGAGAAGGAGGTTATCATTAAGTATTTCTGTTTTACTCCTGTCATATTCCACCCACCTCTTGCCCTGTCTGAGATGGACTATGCCTTTCATCATCTGTCTTTTTTCAATAATGTAAGGAAAGATGACCTTATCACCCACCTTAACTTCCTCCACTATCCTTATCTCTGTTTCTGCTTTAGCCTTCCTCACTACCCTGTTGACCTCATTCAGTTTGTCTAGATAGATGTCCCTGTCCCCCTCCTTAACTTCCTTTATATCTCCTAAAAGCAACCCCTTTTTCCCTCACTGGGCTCTCCATATCTCTTGTGACCTAATCGTTCTTCTACACTTTTTTCTTTTCCCCACCAGCTTTAAGCAGGAGTTGTTACCTAATATAGGCTATTCCTAAGTCAGGGTCCTAAATCCTACTGTAGGTTATTCCTAACGTTGGCCCATTTCCCCTCCAACCTCCCACTTCCTCAACACTCCCCAACCTGTTTTTAAGCTACTCCTTTATTTCACCTAATTCTGCCCATATTAAATCTAGGACTCAAAATAAAATTTGTGGAAACTGCTGTGAGGTAGACTAAGACTCCTAAAAAGTTTGATTGATAATATTTTTTTATTTTTCAAGTGGTTTTCAAATGTGCCAACAAAAATCTATGGCCACTATGATTTTTGAAGGCACATTTGACAAGCAATTGAAAAATAAAAAATATTATCTATCAAACTAGGAGTTCTGAGTCTTAGTCTATATCACAGTAATTTCCTTTAACATCTTAGTACACCACAGGTAAGACTTTTCCAAAGAAGCTAGCACATTGGCCATTATACAGGCCAGGAGAGCATCAGGACCCACCCCCATTCAAAACACCAGGAATCTATGGATCATTTTTGTTTCCCACCTGATTTGAGCACCAGCACCCCACTAATTTGAGCCCCTCAATGGCCTCCTCCTACTCACCACACCACTCCCCATTGTCACTGGATACCAACATGACTAGGTGGGCCAAGCGGTCCTTATCTGCCGTCAAATTCTATGTTTCTATGTCCTCAAGTAACTCTAACATCCAACTGGGTTTGCTTGTTCCTGCCAGAGGCCCTATTGGCCTAGTGGAGGCGTGTACACCACACCTGATTTCTTCTGTGGCTTGTTTGACCCTGATGGGGGACTCCCATAGCCTAAAAGAGGAGCATCCTTTAATCTGGGTGCTGCCTGGGAAAGGTCCCAACAGTGGGTTGGAGGGCTGCTGATGTGGAAGTGACAAAGGCCATAATTTGGTGCACCAGTGTAACATTTTTGATGCTTTCCCTACCATCCCATCTTCCCTATGTTCATACACACTTAGTGACTGGCCTGGGGGGTACCCATGGCACATGGTCACGAATGTCATCAATGGGATCTCCACCACGTCACACCAGGAGCTCTTATATGAGCAGTGGAGAGAACACCCTCCTCCCTGGAAAAAAGCATCCAACAGACACTCTAAGTTCTCTTTGCTGGCTCGTACTCCTAATGTCCCAGGCTCTTGGCACTATCCTGAGTTCCCCACCTTGGCAAAGTGATCTCCTATCAATCAGCACCATGGAGCCAGCAGTAAGGATCAATTTTTGTGGTTGTTGTTTCTGCTGTTGTGGCCATAAGTCCTTGAACATATTTTGAAGTGCTTGAAGACACCTGATGAAATATGCCTGACAAGCATTATATACAAAGTTAATTTGAGGTAAAGTATAATGCAGTTACTGAATAAGATGGAGTAAATGTAGCCTAAAGTGCAAACTAAACAGTGCATAACTAATTTTCCAACTTGTCAATTTCAGATACCTTAAGGGCCCTGTTCTCCCAGAATTTTTCCCATGGGCACAAAATGAGAGAAAACTTTTATGAATAGGGCCATTATTAGAGATTACCTTATTTGATAGCCATTTCCTTTAACACTTGCCTCAGGAGTCTGGGACTGGCGCTTCAGTCAAGCACACAGGTAAACCAAAAAAAAGAACCTGTTGCCTCTGTTGGGTGGGGAAAGCGAAACAGTGTGCAAGTTTAAGATTTGGGAGTGAAAGTTCAAAATTGCAAGTTTAGAGAGGAGTTTTGATTATTAATTTACATTTCAAGATATTCTGTTATGTACTGTATTAATAAGAACACCTACATGAAAACCGAAGCATTGTTCCTTATAGTTCATCTTCAGCTGAGGCTTATTCAGGAGCTAAAGTAGTAATGCCCTGCTTGTGACGTCACAGCCTGCTGTTGTGGAAATGACTGTGACGTCACAAGCAGGACATTATTATTTTAGTAGCGGACCACCTGGGGCCATTGGTGTCCATTTCTTACAGCCCTGGCCCGAGGGAGCCTGCTTGAGTTACCTAAAGATGTGCTACACTGGGTACATAGGCCCAATGTGGCATGCTGCTGCCACCTAGGTGGCAATATGGGTTACCTGGATACTGACACACAAGGCTATTCCCCCCCCCTTCCCGGAAGCAGTGCATAATCTTCCCACACAATCCCACCCCCAAAACAAGTGACTCAGTACAGCAATAACGACCCCCAAACCAAGAAATGCAATTCAGTCTAATAATTTATTTAAAAGGGAGGGTGCGGAAAGGACAAGGGGACAGAAGGGTAAAATGGAAACAATGGTGAAGCAATAAAGTCTATATACTGTATGCAGTAAAACACTGGTACTCTGTGCTGGCAACAATACATTTCCAACACTTGCCCCACAGAATCTGTCTGCCCCGGCAGTACTCAAACCCCCAGTGCAGGTGCACCTGTCTTAATCCCCCAAGGCCATGGGTGAGAGCTCCCAATAATTTTTGGGTAGCAGTGGTACCACACTTGGAATGCAGATGTTGCTAGCAGGGCAGAGCTCAGTGGCATGTTTTAAATTGTTGCACATAAAAACACACTTTAAACACAACTGTTGCAGAACAATGAACGGTAACCGAAACAAACTCTGGCCAGAGCCGATAGGACTGTAGCTGAGGAATTTGGGGTAAAAATATTGAAAATTACCAAAGTTACATGCCTGCATTAGCAAAATGTAATATAGGCTCATAAATTTGTTGTTTTGTAATATTTTTACACCACATTTTCAACATAGCCTTGTTATGACCCTGCCTCATGAAGAAGGGCAGAGAAAATGTTCAACTCCTGGCCTAAAGGTGATTTCATGCAAGTACTGCAAACTCAACTTTCTGGATGCAAAAATACATTTTGGGCAGAAGTTGAAAAATGACAGCTATCACATTCATGAGGTGATATAAAGAAATGGCTATGTTGAAAATCTGGGGTAAAAATATTGAATATTGCCAGACTTACGAGCCTGTGTTTTCAAAATTCAAAATAGCCTCATAACTTTTTTTTGTTAAATATTTTTACACTAAATTTAGAACGTAGCCTTCTTATGACCCCACCTCATGAACAATGGCAGAGAAAATGTTCAACTCCTGCTCAAAAGGTGATTTCATGCAGGGACCACAAAATCACCTTTCAGGATGTAAAAAAAAAAACCATTTTGGCCAGGATTTGACAAATGAGAGCTGTCACATTCATGAGGTGCTGTAAAGATATGGCTATGTTGTAAATTTGGGGTAAAAAAATTGAAAAGTTACATGCCTGCATTTGAAAAATTCAACGTAGGCTCATAACTTTGTTGTTTTTAAAATATTTTTTCACCAAATTTTCAATATAGCATTCTTATGACCCCACCTCATGAACAAGGGCAGAGAAAATGTTCAACTCCTGCCCAAAAGGTGATTTCATGCAGGGACCGCAAAATCACCTATAGGAACAGATTTGCCTAATGTCAGTGCAATTGGTCATGTGGCAGGGTCCCAAAACAGATATGTTGAAAATGTGGGCCAAAAATATGCAAAAATGGCTAAGTTATGCCACTAAGTTCAAAACACCATTGAAATACATTTAACCGCATACCTGTTTCCTCAGTTCACAATGCAGCTTTGAGGAGTGAAGACGTGTTCTGTGGTCCAGAAAGCATTAAGGCGTTGGATCCTCGATGGGCAAATAAAGGTTTGGGGGTCGTGGGTGCTGGGGAGGGTTGGGTGGGGGGCAGGAACAGCCACAAAAGACATCAATGGACGGTTTTCTTTTTAGAGAGTTAAAACAAAAAAGGATTCCAGATCGCGATAATGGGGGATTGGGCACTCCCAGTGTCACTCTTACATTTCTGGGGGTGTGCTGGTGGGTGCTGAGAGGGAGGGTCGGTGGGGGGATATTAAAAAACTAAAACACAGAGGAGTCCTGATCAGGACACTGGGGGATTGGGCACCCCCAGTGTCACTCTTATGTTTCTGGGGAGGGATGGGGTGGTGTGTGCTGAGAGGGGGGTTCGGTTCGGGGGATATCTATAGTTAAAAAAAAAAAATGGTGGTCACAGCAGAACACAGCACACTCTGCCATGGCCAAGATGACCACTGCACTCTACTGCGCATGGGCTAGTAGTCACGTATGTGCAATACAGTTTTCGCAGCCATCTTGGGCATATCGGAGTGTGTTGTGTTCTGTCATGGCTGACAAAAGAGTAAAAATAGTGCAGTGGGACTACCAATAGAGACAGTAAACAGAGTGCTTCACGAAAGTGGAGGCGACTGTGGTGCAATTCCAACACGTTGTTCAATCTGAAGGAATGCGCTGAGTCCTTTTTTGATGGCAAGAGGTTTGCAGGTCTTCGCCCACTGCAGCCCTTAAAAGGAGCTCCTATTTGTAATCCACAGAGGATGGGTGGCTGGGTGGCCTCCACAGGTCTTCTGCCTGTGCCTGCCACATTGCCAAAGTCTCACCAAGGACTTCTCTCTCAATACATGGCACAATTCACTTCATGCCCAGTTGCAGGACCAAAACCCCAGTGCTTACTCATGGTTTGATGCCTCAAATGATACCTCTGGTGTCAGTTACTGGGACAGGCAGGATGGATGCAGTTGCTGCTGGCTGGGACACAAGCTTCCCCAGGGTCTGGTTCTCTCTCTCTCTCTCTCTCTCTCTCTCTCTGTCTGTCTCTCTCTCTCTCTCTCTCTCTCTCTGTCTGTCTGTCTGTCTGTCTCTCTCTCTCGTGACCTTCTCGGACTGTAGATACTGCAAAAGCTTGTCCCCCAGAGGGGAAGTCTGTCGTAGGGGCAGGAAAACACCAGCTCCAAACTTGACTTCACTCTGTAGTTTTGTTTAAACCTGCTTTTCATAACACACACTTTCACTGGGATCCCAGACTCTTAAGGAATGCCAGGTCTGAAGTGCCTGGACAGACAGTATCACACTCTGGTAGTTTGACTAAACTGGCCTCCATCCCTGGGAACAGCCCCATTTATCTAGTATGAAACTCGACATCTGATTGGTCAGGCTTGTTCCTGAGCAAACAAGTTTCAAGTTCAAGTTCAAGTTTATTGAAGGAAAACTCCAGTGAGCAAGCTCATTCACAAGGAGGTCCTGTGACATAAACACTTAAAGTACAAACACAGATAGGTAATAACAGTAATAACAGTATATACATGAAATGCACATTACATGATACAGGCTGGATATACATACAAGGGTACCACATAGGGTGACTGCAGGTGGTAAACATTGATATGAAACAGGGAAGCGACTTACAGGTTGCATACTGGTAAATGAAACATGATGACTGGTGTGTGCAATACATATATTTTGGCAGCTAGAACAAACAACAGACTACAACTGATATGGGGGGGAGGAGTGATTTGATAGAGTAGCAGTGGAGCGTAAGCATAGATAAAGCCAGGAGTAGAAGGGGAAGGGAAAGCAGTTAATATGACAAATCAATTATACCTTACCAGTGGATAGATATGGCACACATGGGGAAGGAAGAGACTTAATGACAGTTACAGGTGTCTTTTATTTTGGCTGAACTTAGCGATTTGTAGAAGTTTATTGAAACTGTGCTAGTTAGTTTCAGTATGGTTTGTAATTGGTTCCAAATGGAGGGAAGGGCATATGCAATAGCGCGTTTACCAAAGGAAGTCCGCGTCCTTGGTATGTCAAGCATAATAAAGTCAGATTTTCTTAATGTGTATGCACTATGTGAGATACTAATAAGGGAAGAGAGATAGCTTGGCAATTTCTGCAGGAGCAGTTTAAGAGTCCATAGCCCAGCATGGAGCAGGCATCTAGTAGTAAGGGATGTCCAACCAACAGCTGCATATAAGTCACAGTGGTGCGAGCGGTAAGGTGAGTTGGTAATGAACCATAACGCATGGTGATAAAGGATGTCCAGTTTACTTAGATTTGCAAGAGTGGTGGAGGAATAGATTACATCGCCATAGTCGAGTAGGGGGGAGAAAAGTGGCCTGTACAAGCTTGTTTCGAGTTTCAAGGGGGAAAAGGGTCCTATTTCTGTAGAAGAAACCTAACCTTGCTTTTAACCTTCTAGAGACATCTTTGACGTGGTCATTGAAAGATAATTTATTGTCGATCCAGATATTTAAATTTGGTTACAACTTCCAGAGGCTCATTTAGCGTGGTGACAATGAAGTCTTGGGCAAGGGTATTGGGGGGGGGGGGCCTGTAACAGCACTGCGGGAGAATATCTTCGTTTTAGTCTTCTTAGCATTGAGCAGAAGCTTTGCCTTTATTAGATTATGCTCAAGTTGTGCGAAGTCCGCTTGAAGCACTCCCTTGACTTCAGATAATGATGAGCCAGATGTATACAACACAGTATCATCTGCAAAAAAGTGCAGATTGGACGTAGATATGTTAGCATCTAAGTCATTAATGTACAAAGAAAACAAGATAAGGCCTAACAGTCTTTACAACAGTCATCTAGCCATGCTGAGCTTACCCACAGGCTTCCTCACATTGCAGGCTGCTGAAATTCATGGGCAAATTTAGAGCCAACTTCCGACCTACTCCTACAAGTCATTGCAGGGCTTGGAAGACATGGAGGCCACCATGTTTTTAGGGCTGCAGGGCAGAGCTCTGCAGATGTTTTGCTAGGACAGTAGAAATAAGGAGCTCACCAAATGTCTAATGGACTTCTTTTTATTGGAGTTTTGTAGCAATCCCTCCACTCAGCAGCCAGTTTACTGCACTATGTTTTCTCTGTTAGTGTTTCCCAGTGAGGAATGAGGTTCAGATTTCTTAAATCAACACAGAATGAAGTATTGTTTTTACTGCAAGAGATCAAAGCTGTCATCTGTAGTAATTGATATTTTTTTCTTTCACTTTGACAGTATTTTTAAGTTTTGATGGGAAATAATGGTCACAATAACAGTACATGTATATCAGTCTTAATTTGTGCATTATTTTTAAGATAGTTTTTAAATAATCTAGAGAAAAAAACATTTAAAACATGAGTGTGACAGATTAGCCATTAGTCAAGAAATACAACTAGAGATTAGCAAACATCCCTGAGACTAGTAAATCAAAGGTCACAGAATGGAATGCTATGAACCAACACCTCAGATGTTCTAAATCTCACTGAAGTCAAATAAAGTGTGTGTGTGTGTGTGTTACAGCATATTAATTAGAAATATGTAAAACACATAACTCGGTGTGTTCATTTGTCAATATTTTTTGTGAATATTTAGACTCGCACTGTTTAACATGTGTAGTCTGCAACTACTGTTCATTAGTCAAACTGTAACCTGAAACAGGACCACCTTGTACACAAGGCTCTGCTGCCCTAATGATGTTAATGTACTCAATATGCCTGTATGAAACTCAGATATTTTACTACCAAATAGCACTTCTGCATATGCGAAACAAAAGCCCAGGGGAATCACCACCAACCAGTTAGAAACAAGCCTCTGAACCCGCATTTCAGGATCTTTTTTTTTTTTTTGTGTCTTCACAAAAATCATGAGCAAAGCCTGCTAGAGAGTTCAAGTTCACTCACTGCCCCTTTATTCTATTATTTTTTGGTAACCAGGTAAGGCCCACTGGGCACAAATGCCTGTTTTCAGGGGTGACCCGAGAGCACTGGGGTGGTTAAGTGACTCGCTCAGAGTTATACAGTATGCAAATGGAGGCTATGGCAATCAAACTCAGGCCTGCTGGATGTACCAAGCTCATTCACAGCTCATTACTCTAACCTCTAGGCTATGCTGCCAGCCCCTTGAGAACATGATATGTCAGTCCGAATCAAGCACCAAACAGTGGAGAACCCCAAGATGTTTAGGTCACAGAGACAGGAAAGCAGCATCAGACCATGTTTGTAGAGTGGCTAATTCAGTTCACAAGTGGCTAAAACACTGGGTACATTTTAGCCAGTGGCTAATTTTTAGACTCTAGCATTTACTCAGCTGGCATGAAGCAGCACTGGACCATTTGCTGGATGTGTAAGGGAAATATTTTGTACCCCTTCCCACATCATATTCTTTGATACTTTGGAGTTGGACAATAGCAATTTCTATTAGTTCTTAGCTGGCCCAGTGGTGCTGAGGACTGAGGCGCTAGCCTTACCTCATGCCACGCCGGTGACCCATGTTTGGGAGCGGACTTGGGTCACCTGGGGTCAGTCAGGGAGGAGAGGATTGAGCATTTGATGGACTGCTCTCCTCTCATCTCCTGAGGAGGGTGGGTTGTGCATCCTGCAGTTCTGGCGGCTCCCAGTGGAGACTGAGAGCACTGCCAATAGCGGGGCACATACATGAGGTATGGAGGTGGTGGCAGATGTCCCGCAGACAGGCACGGAAGAGCACCCATTACACGCTTGGTGTCATTGCACATCTGTGCCTCCGGGAACTCAAAACAAGGAAAAAGGCCATGGCATCTGGGAAGGCAAAGGTGAGTTCTGTGGACAGCCTCCATGATCAATGCTGGGTCTACCCCAGCCAGCCTCTGAATCTCCTCCCCAATCTGACCACCCTACTAGATTCTAGATAGAGTTCCAGAGGAGTAGGTGGTTCCACCTCGGGGAGCTCAGAGCCGGGGGAGATGGGGGGTCGGTTGTAGCTTGAGGCGAGATTCTGAGACAGAGGCTAGGTCTGAGGAGACCTCAGGCAGAGCGGGAGTTGGCTGGTCCAACAGACCACAATGGAAAGAGTCCTAAGGGGCCGGAGAGAGGAGCATAAAGAAAGTTAAAAAAAAAAGGCTATTAGTTCTTACTCCTTATCATGGCCTTTTGTGGAAATAAGGAACCTAGAGAAAACTACACACATATATGCATGGGGTGTAACTAAATGACCATGTTACATGATTATGAGACAATTATATATGGATGTACAACATCTCTTGTTGTCGCAGAATTCCTAGTAATAACTCCAAGTAAGAAAACAGCTTTGGAAATAGGAAAACAATACGCTGTTATCAGTTTTTATACCTACAGTGTTGTGCAGAGGCAGGACATCAGACCGTACATGGCTGGCAGTTATCCAGGCATCCCTCTGCACTCTGTCCACAGGAAAATACACGTGAGCAGCTGTCAGAGAGCTTGCAACACCTAGCTGTCTCAACTCCTCTTTCCTCTATTACCCATCTGATTATCGTGTCTGTGTAGCATAGTACAAAATGAATTATGTGTGCCATACAGTTTACAGTATCGATGCAGTGCATAATAATACTTTTACACTGTAGCCATTTGAATCACATGACCTGTCATGCATAGAAGCATAGAAACTGATGGCAGATAATGACTGCTGGGCCCATCTAATCTGCCTGTATTTAAAGCAGCAGTGTTTGTTAGTCGGTGAACAAATTCATCATAGTATTTTTTTTTGTGAAAATGTATTTCTGACAACCTAAGATTCTTGCTCAGTATATTTTTTGTTTTCTCAGATGTGGTAGGACTTTTTTCATAGCCAATTTTGTAATTAATGACTCACGTCATTAAAGATGGCTACCATTCGCATTTTTATAAAAGTCTCTTCCCCTGGTGTTACTAGTTGAAGATACGTGCTAGATTCATGCTGTAGTTGCATTAGGATGGTTCTTCTGCATGTTTCTGATAGTAAACGGCACAAAAGAAAAAGTTACTCACCTTAGTAATGTTGTTTCTTCTAATGGAGTCTTGCTATATTATGACATATGCAGTATAACCCCAGATTAGAACTGCTCCGGAGGTGAAAGAGTTAACTTTCCCTGCAGGGCATGGAATCTTGAGCGCGAGCTCGGTTGAACACTCTGTCTGTTGAAGCTCAAACTTAAACTGTCAGATCTTTACGAGCAAAAACTCACTAAGGTTCTGTGTGGAAGCCATAAACCTACACTAGCCACTGGCTACTAACTACAAAAACACCTTTTTGTTCTTGATCCCAAAGCAAAGACTCAAGTCTGGGGATTCAAGAAAGAAAATTGAGTATAACACCTAAGCACCCAGAAGGGTGAAAATAAAGTGGGCATCAGTGAAGTGCCAACATTGCACTGCCCACCCACATCCCAAAAAATAGAGGTTCTGAGAGGGGCAGGCTTTGGGGGAGGTCATAATATAGCAAGACTCCATTAGAAGAAACATTACTAAGGTGAGTAATTTTTTCTTCAAACAACATGAAGTTTTGCTATATTATGACATATGCAGACTACACAGCAGTACCTCCATGGAGGAGGGACAGAACCTACTTGGGAAATAGGCTCTGAAGCACAGTTGTGTAAATCGAGCATCACTCCTAGCCTGGATATCCAAGGAGTAATGCTTAGTAAAAGTGTGAACTGTTTTCCAGGTAGCTGCTTGACATATCTCTAGGATAGGAATGTCCCTGGCAGCAGCCAGAGACGCAGCCGCATCTCTGGTAGAGTGAGCCCTCAGGCCTGAGGGAGGAACCTCACCCAGTTTTTCATAACAGAATTGGATACAAGAGACAATCCACCTGGCAATGGATCTTTAGTGGCAGGTTTCCTTACCAACCTCACCATAAGTGAGGAACAATTGAGGATTCGAACCTGTGACCCTTGGTACGTTCTATATAGTAACTAAAGGCTCTTTGACAGCTAAACTGTGTAATCTCCTCTCACCAGAGGAGGAATGGTCAGTGAAGTACACAGGAAGAGACATGGATTGATTAAGGTGAAAGTCTGAAACCACCTTAGGCAAAAACTTCCTGTTAGTCCTGAGGACCACCTTATCTCTATGAAAGGAGATAAAATCAGGCTCCACTGACAAGGCTTGTAGCTCACTTATGCACCTGGCAGAGGTGATGGCTACCAGAAACACAGTTTTCCAAGTCAAGTACTTAAGCTCTGCTGAAGACAATGGCTCAAAAGGGGGTTGCATAAGCTGAGCGATGCAAATATTAAGATCCCAAGCAGGGGCAGGGTCCCGAACGGAGGGTTGATGTGAAGCAACCCTTTAAAAAACTTGGAGAACACAGGGTGAGCTGACAAAGAAGAGGGCTTACCTGCTGATAAGAATACAGACACAGCTGCCAAGTGCACTTTTAGGGTAGCTGTTCTCAGCCCCAAGGAATTCAAATGCACCAAATAATCCAGGATCGTGGGCACGCCAGCAGATTCTGGGAAAATATGCTTTCCAGCACACCATATGGAAAATCTCTTCCATTTTGAATTATAGGTAGCCCTGGTGGAAGGCTTCCTAGAGGCCTTCAAAATATCCAATACACCTTGAGACAGGTGTAGGTCAGCAAACTCTAACTCTTCAAGAGCCAAGCTTTGAGATTGAGAGATTTGAGGTTCGGATACCAAACTCTCCCCTGGGCACAGGTTAACAGGTTGTGATTCCTGGGAAGACATAGGGGAGAGTGGACTGCTAAGGACATGAGGAGCGGGTACCAGGGCTGCCTGGCCCAATCTGGAGCAATCAGGATAATCTTGCAGGACTGAGATCTGATTCTGACTAGCACTTTGAAAAGAAGGGGGGAAGGGGGAAAGCACAGAGAAACTTCCCTTCCCAACTGAGGAGGAAGGCATCCAGAGGGACTGAGCCAACACTGGGGGCCCACAGCAAAAAAGGGGAAGTTGGTGATTGTCTGGGGCTGCAAAGAGATCTATTTGCGGGGTGCCCCATCTGGCAAATACTACCTCCAGTACTAGGGGATCTAGTGCCCATTCGTGATGACCCTGGGAAATCCTGCTGAGAGCATCTGCTAGGACATTGTCCTTGCCTGGGAGGTGAACTGCCATAAGGGAGGTGTTCAGAGAATAAGCCAGAGACCACAACTTCATTGCTTCGGTGCACAAGGCCGTAGACCGAGTGCCCCCTTGCTTGTTGTTGTACCACATTGTAGTGGTATTGTCTGTTCTGACCTGAATCACCTTGTTCTGGACAGATGTGGAAAAGACCTGGAGTGCTAGAAAAACTGCTCTGAGTTCCAGAAAATTGATGTGGAGCAGGGATTCCTGAGAGGACCACAGCCCTTGGGTGGAAAGGTCGCCCATGTGAGCTCCCCACCCCAAGAGGGATGCATCTGTAGTAAGGGTCAAGGAATGAGACTGGGGAGTGAAGGGAACCCCCTGTCTCAGATTGTTCTGATCCTGCCACCACTGAAGGGCCTGGATCAGGGTTCGAGTCACTGGAATCAGTTTGGTTAGGGGATCTGTCCTTTGAGACCAAAAGGCTCTCAAATGGAACTGAATGTCCCTCATCTGAAATCTCACTCCCTGCACAACTGCTGTAGAAGCAGCCATATGCCCCAGGAGCTGTAGAAAATGCCTTGCTGGTCGAGAGACCTGCAGGGTGAAAGAGGAGGCCAGAGACACCAGGGTCCTTGCTCTTTCCAGAGGAAGGAAGGCTCTGGCTTCTTTTGTGTTCAGTTCTGCGCCTATGAAGGTGAGAAGCTGGACAGGCTCCAGAACTGACTTTGGAAGATTGAGAAGGAAACCTAGAGATGTAAGCAGTTGCTGGGTTACTTGTAAATGTAATTTGATTCCTGCTCTGGAGACTGACTACAATGAGCCAGTCGTCCAGATAAGGAAAGATGGCAATCTTTTGCTCTCTTAAATGAGCAACTGCTGCTGCCAGGCATTTTGTGAACACCCTTGGGGTGAGGTGAGGCCAAGGGCATTGCTCTGAACTGGTAATGGCCTGAGGGCAGTTTGAATCTGAGGTACTTTTGATGGGAGCTTTGATGAGAACATGGAAGTAGGCATCCTTGAGGTCCAGGGAGGTTAGCCAGTCCCCTGGCCTTAGAGAGGGTAAAATAATCCCCAAGGTCACCATTTTGAACTTTGGTTTTAAAAGGTGCTTGTTTAGATACCTGAGATCCAGGATGGGCCGCCATTCTCCTGTCTTTTTTGGAGTAAGGAAGTACCTGGAGTACAACCCTTTGCCCTGGTGTATGGGTGGAACCTTTTCCACAGCTCTGAGAGCCAGGAGGGAAGAAACTTCTGCTTCCAGGGCAAGTGCCTCTGAAGGTTTTTCAGGTGGAAAAGACCTGGCTCTCATCTTCGGAAATTTTTTGAAGCTGAGAACCAGTCCCTGGCTTACTACTTCCAGGACCCACTTGTCTGATGTTAAAGACTTCCAGTCCTGGACAAAGTAAGCCAGCCTGCCCCCTACCGGTAGTGGAGAATCAGCCCTGGCTACCCCATCAGGGAGCCTGTTTTGCAGGGGTTTTGGGTTGAGGGGTAGAAGCAGGCTTACTAGAACCCCTTCTGCCCTTTCCTCTAAAGAACCCTCTCTGGGCATAAGCAGAAGAGGAGGCCTGGGCTTGGTAAAACGGCCTATGAAAAGGACTGCCCCTGTCCCTGATATGCTGCCTTTGAGGAGTGACTTGCCTTTCTTTGGCCTGTGCACTCCTATAGGTGGTCCTATACTCATCCATTTTCTTCATATAATTCTCTGTCTGCTCCCCAAACAGAGAATTTCCCACAACAGGAAAATCCATAGCCTTAGACTGGGTATCCCGTGACAGGGCAGTACATCTGAGCCAGGCCATTCTGCGAAGAGACACAGATGTAGCCATGACTCTTGATGAAACATCATTAGAGTCTACTGCAGCATGAAATTGCACCTTGGATGCCTCAATACCATCCACAGCCACCTGCTCCAGCTCCCTGGCATGCTGGTCAGGGGCCTGTTTTGCTAGGGCCAGGACATCATCCCACCTGGATTTCTGGTACCTAGCTGTGTAAGCCATATAATTTGCCTGTCTGAGTCCCAAAGATGCTGCCATGTACTGCTTTTTTGCCATGGCATCCATCCTCCTGGAATCCTTTTCAGGAGGGTGAGAGGCTAGAGGAATATTAGCATTGTCACAGGCTGCAGCCTGCACTACCCCCACATGGCTGCACTGCTGGGATAGTAACTCCATATCAGAGCCTGATAAAGCATACCTCTTGTCCATCCTTTTATCCACAGGGAGGATAGAATGAAGAGTTTTCAGAATTTTTACTGTCTGTTTCCTAAAAGATTTATGCAAGGGAATAGACAGTCTCCTAGACTCTGGAATATCCATCATTTCCACAAAATCAGGCTCTTCTTGATCATCAACAGCTTCCTCAACAGGAAGTTGCAGAGTCTCAGCAACTTTCTTGTAAAACAAAAAATGAGAAGGGGACTCAGATAGCCTGGGAGGACACTCCTGAGGGTCTGTCTGGAGAGATGTCCGGTTCAATGGGCACATCCGGACTTTCAAAATCACACTCACTCTCCTCGTACCCCACCTCCCCTTCCCCCGGTTCATAAAAATCCTCAAAATCATAATCTTGAACTGGGGGAACCGACCGAACCAGGCGCTTCCTTAATGGTGCCGGTTCGGATGGAACTGGGGAAAGACACTGGACAATTTGAATAGCTTTGGCTATTTCCTCAGCAGTTGGAGAAAGAACTTTTGGCCCCAAACTAGCTGACCCTTTAGTCCTTTTAGTTGGAACCGGCCCCTCAGAGCTGGCTCTTCGCTTGCCCGAGGAAGTATCACCCTGGTCAGAGGGCACTCCCTCAGGTTCAGTTGGAACCGAACCGGGCTGGCCATCCGGTCAGCGGACTCTTTGGCCTCCTTTCCTGAGCCTACCAACTCTTTTTTCCATGGTGGCGCAGGAAAATTCTTACAAATCTGGCAGTCTGCATTGAGGTGGTCAAACCCCAGACAATATAACAAATGGTGTGTGGGTCAGCCTTAGCAAAGGCTTCCCACAGAGGCCACAGTGCTGAAACCCAGTGGGTCCAGTTTTTCTTTGGGTTTCTCAGACATAGTGCCAGCCTAACCAAAACTTGCCTGTTAATGGCAATCCACCATGCAAAGACTCTCTTATCAGTTCCCAACCGTATATCGGTCGGGAAAAAACCGTAATAAAATCCGTCTTTTTTAGAACCGATAAGAACCGGGAACCGCACTCTAAAGGACTAGAAGGTAATTTTAAAACCTATCTGATTGGTTCAGACCGAACCGAAAAAGACGTCTACAAGTTCCACACAGAAGAAAAAATAATAAATAAGCCTATCTATTACTTACAATACCACAGACAGAGCTTGAACCGATGATTGCGGTTAAATTTTGGTAAAATAAACCGAGAATTACACTTTAAAACCGACAAACGAACCGAGCAGCAGGAGGAATCTCTGGAGCAACTGTTCAGTGAGGCGGAGTAAAGAATCTGACAGTTTAAGTTTGAGCTTCAACAGACAGAGTGTTCAACCGAGCTCGCGCTCAAGATTCCATGCCCTGCATGGAAAGTTAACTCTTTCACCTCCGGAGCAGTTCTAACCTGGGGTTATACTGCATATGTCAGATGTAATATAGCAAGACTTCATGTTGTTTGAATATATAATTTTTTCTTGGTGGGTGTGGCATGGGCATGGCATGGGTGTGGCACAGGCGTGAGAACTTTTAAAAACTTCAAGATCACATATCTTGGTTCAGGAATGAAAGACAAGAAAAAAGAAAAATGCCTATCTTGATATCTTTCACCAGATAAACCTTATTACTGAAAAATACATATGGTTACTAACAAATACCGCTGCTTTAATTACTGTATGTTCACTTTTGCTGCAGACCCAACTTGATCTACAGCACTGTCTCTTCCACCTCCTTCTGTCCTCCAAACCAAAAGTTAATTGGTTTAACAAATCTGAAGTCCCATTACAAGTGATTTTGCAAAAAATAATTAACAAAATGAAAAGGTCACAAATTGTAAACAGCATCCTTGGCTATCTGTCTTTACTGTGTAGACAATGTCTGGATTATTAAAAATAAAACAAAAATAAATAAAATCCCATACTGTAGCTTACTCAAAATTGATATACAGCTGGGTACCATCATAATATAGTAAATTAATACAGTATGTACCTATCATGGTGTCACAACGCTATGAGTAGTTTATTCCTTCACACACGTTCCCCTTGATTTTTCAGCCCTGCTCAATGCATATATTTTTACTGATTTGATTATTATGTCTGTGTAGCATAGTACAACTTGAATTATTCGTACCACACAGTTTACAGTATCGACAATATGCACATTAATAATTTTACACTTTATTCATTTGAATCGCCTAACCTATCATACACTAAAACATAGAAACTGATGGCAGATAATGACCACTGGTCCCATCTAGTCTGCTCATTTTTAATTATAATCAGTTTTTCTGGAGACCCAGCTTGATCTACAGCACTTTCTCTTCCATCCCCTTCCTTCCACCAAGGTTTCCTTTGTGCCTATCTGAGGCATTTTTGAAAACCACCATTGGTTTCACCCCCACTTCCTCCCATGGAAGGCTGTTCTTTTTTTTTTTTAATTCAATATATTTTAAAGAACAGGTGTTTAGTTATTTAATCTCTCTCTCCCTTAACAAGTTGGATAACTTACCCTTTGGTTTAAATATCTTACTGGGTGCAGTCATTTTTACATTAGTAAATTTATTCAGAAAATGCTCGTAAAATCCATAATCGGGACCCACGGTCAAAATGCCGACACTTCCTAAGTTGGAGGCACGCCCGCACACTGGCACATTTTATGATGTCAGTCCTAGAATAGCATGAGGGCACACTCTATAAGCTATAATGGGGCCGGTATTTACATGTTGTGTTTAAGTATTTTAAATGCCGGTTTTGAGAAAAGAAGACCACCGCTCAACTAAGAAGAGGTTGAGAGGTATCCTGTGTCACCGTGGTGTCATCACGAGTGATGCAGACCAATCCGGCTGTGTCCACTACTCCAGGATGAAGATATCGAGCTAGGTTAGCAACTCAGCACAAAACACCCTGGACACACACAGACACCACTAGTAGGGGCAACACATAGGGCACAGCACACAGGGGCATCCATGGTGGACAGCACAAGGCATACCATGCAGGAGGGCATGCAAAAGGTAACAGGTGTATACACCACGTGAACTCTGTACATCCAGGACCTGTGGGACATGGACAGGACAGTTGCACACAATAGGGTAAAAACACATCTAGTCACTTCCCATCTCTCACCTCCCAGAGGGTCCCTCTGGGGGTCATCCATGTATGAGGTGGCAGAAGCCTGCCACAGTTTGCGGTGGTACACACCCAGCCACCCAACCTTGGGTGCAGACATGTCTCCATAGTGTGGAGCACTTGCAGCCACTATGTCAAGATGCAGAATGGCATGCCAAGCAGTGAGGCCCAATGACGTGCATGATCCTGCAGGCATGTCAGGTCACAATCCACTTAAAAGTGGACCTGCAGCTCTGGTGGCAGTCCACATGGTACATGGTGTGGTGTACAATGAGTAGTAACTTTCAGACCGAGAGGTGTAGCAACCTCATGGGGTCCGCATGATGCATCCTGGGCTACTCATGAATGTCCTCCTGTGAGAGGTCAAGAGAGAGAGAGAGAGAGCGAGAGAGAAAGAGCTCAAGAGGAGACAACACAGGCCCAGGATATTCAGGCTGCGTGCCACTGTGGCTCAGCTCTATGAGAGACAGTGCACTGAGTGGTACCGCCTGGACCATGACACAATCTGAGGGCTCTGCCACATGCTCCAGGAGCAATGGACACCCCCAACACATAGGTCACATGCCATGTCCATGGAAATGAAAGTCCTGTGTGCCCTGTCATACTGTGCCATGGGTTCCTTCCAGAGGATTGCAGGGGATGTCATAGGTGTCAGTCAGTTGTCTGTGTCAATGGTCCTGCACCAGGTCACAGAGGCTTTACTGTAACATGTGCATGGCTACATATGGTTCCCTATGGCTGACGCAGACATCCATGCCACAAAGGAGACATTCCATTCCATGCCATGCACAATGTTTGGGTCAAGGCAGGATCTAACCCTGATGGCAAACCGTGACACAGGGACAGATGTTGCAGAACAAAAGGTTTATTACCCAAGACATATAAAAAGGACAGCTTACCATTGCTGGGAGTCTGGAACCTCCAAACACCCAGTGTCATTACAGGAAAAACTCAGTGAAAAACAGTATTACATAAAGTTATATACTCAGAGATAACAAGGTCCATTACTCAGTAACGTGCTCATCTGCATAGTAGAAAAGCTAAATAACGCATTTCTATTGGTGGCTAAGGTGGGCAGCTCACACCCAAGGCTATTATATTTTGCATGTACACAGCGATAAGCAGTTCTGCTGACTAACAGTACTGTTGGTTACAATGGACTGATTTATAGAATAGAGTTTGCAAACTGGTAGGCAGGGGTAGAGAATTTCAGTACCATTACTTGCTCTCCTACCTGCCAATTGACTTCTTTAACTTTCTTGTCAAAGTAGATTTTGGACTGTTGCTGGGCCTGGCCCAGATTCTGAGCAGTGAACAGATGGATCTGTATCAGATTGTCTTTCAGCTGTGCGACAAAAGTGTCTGCCGAAACTTTGCAGTAGGGGCATTTTGATCAATCCACAGATGTTCAGGTGGTCTCATTTGCCTGCTGGCCATCACCTGGAAAGGTGTACACCAGGTTGATACTGCTGGGGTAGCTCTGATTGCCATTAGGAGTAAGGGCAACAAAGTGTCCAAAACTTTAGCATTCTGGTTTACAAACTTACACAACATAAGCTTGATTTGTCTATTAGCGCTCTCTACCTGTCCTGATAACTGAGGATGATATGCAATGTGAAATTTCTGACTAACTCCCAATAACTGCAAATATTCTTGCATTAACTCACCTGTGAAACTGGATCCTTGATTGGAGTCTACCTTGAGAGGTAGGCCCCACCAGGTAAAAACCTGATCTACTAGGATTTTGGCAGTCACCTTTGCCATGTTTGCTCGACATGAGAAGGCTTCTACCCACTTCAAGTAAATGTCTGTAATCACAAGTGCATACTTGTTGTTCTTACTGGTGGTAGGCAAGGGTCCAATGAAATCAATTTGGATTGCACTCCAGGGACAGGATTGTCTCTGGTGTAATAATTTGTCATTTTTCTTGCCAGGAATTGGATTGTTCTGAGCACAAGTGATATAATTGTCCACATAATGTTGGACATCTGTAGTCATGACAGGCCACCAGCTTGAAGTTTTCAATTTATGCAGAGTTTTGTCTACCCCTTGATGTCCACCTGTAGGGGTATCATGGACCTGGACCTGATGGACAAATTCAGGTTGAAGTATCTTGGGGATAACTCAAAGTTTCTGATCACCAGAGTGGTACAGGACCAACTTCTAGTCTACAAAGAGATGAAGGTTATCTGTTATTTGAATGGGTTGTTCAAAGACACCTCTTTCTCTGGGTCCTTGTAGAAGTATTCATATACCTCCTTTATCTCTGGATCTGCCATCTGTACTGCAGTGAGATCCAGGGGGACTACTTTAGTCTTCTTGTGGGTGGCCGCTACGTGTGGCCCCGAAGGGGGTTGTAGAGTTCATACCACCCCCCCCCGAGCACCATCCTTGGCTAAGGTGTCTGTTCGATTGTTGTACTCATGAAAAGGTTCAGCTTTGGAGTGAGCCTTAACCTTGTGTATGTACAGCCTGTAAAGAAATTGCTCAGCAAGGCTGATGAGGTGTACAAACAGATCCTTGTATTTGACAGAGGTGCCTTCTGAAGAGGCAAAATCATGGGTCTTCCAGAAAAGAAAAAATTTGGTCAGTGAGTTTTAAACCCAGGAGGAATTGGAAAAGATAATGGTATCCTCTTATCCTTCATTGATAAGCTCCAGTGTGCATGCTACTGCAACAGGTTCCACATACTGGGAAGATCTGATGGTGCATTTCCTGGACACCTCAAAGGTGTCACCTGCTGGATACAAGACCAGGACCCCAAAACCTGCAATGTGTTCTCCTTCAAGGTCAGAGGAAGATCCAGCTGTAAAGATGCTGTAAATTGCAGGGTCTTTTAGAGTACCCTCAATGACTGGGCCTGACTCTGGGAGAATAGGTGGCTCTAGGCCATACTCGTGTGGCTCTCCTTGGTTTAGAAGACCATGTGCCAAAATGTAGGATATTTTGGCAGGCAGCACAGTGATGTCTCAGTCCCATAAGAGGAGAGACCAATGGATAAGTCTAGCATTAGACACATTCCTGTCCTTGATTCTGTCTGTCAGACGGAAATTGGTACAGGTGTGATTGGTATGCAACACAATAGGGGAGACCACTATAATGCAGGTGAAATGTTTGATGGCCCAGAATTTCATCAAGAGATTCCTGTCATACAGAGAGTATTATTGCTCCACAAGAGAGAGCATTTGAGAGGCACAGGCAATGGGTCTGAGGGTACCATTTGCCTTCTGCGCAAGAACTGCTGACATGTCCACCTCAGAGGTGGCGATTTCCAGATGAAATGACAGTTCTGGGTTAGGCTTCACCAAAGCTGGAGCAGATGCCAATGCCTTCTTTAAAGGAATGACAGCAGCTGTTTGTTCGGTAGTAGCCATGTAGAGCACAATCTGTGAGGTGCCGGGATGGTGGGCGAAGATGGAAGAGCAGATGCCTAATGGGCAACCGCCCAGGAAGACAGAACTGCAGTACATGAGCAACTGCAGTCACAGTCCTGTAAGGGCAATGCATAATGTGGCCACAACTGAGTAGGTGAACCCCCATGGCCATGCACCTGGGAAGCAAGAGCCATGACTGCCCACTGCATAAAGGCACCCACTGCAGCAGGACACCAAGGAAAGGTGAGGCTAGGCAGGAAGGGGTCTGGGACAGTGAGGACCTCAGGTGGTAGGACGACTGCAGCAGCAAGGATGAGTCCCACACACAGTCCTACAGCTGAGCCCATGGTGCTTCACCACAAGGACCATGCAGCATTGAGCACCATGCCCCCCCAAATGACAGTACAGCACAGTGGATGGACAGTATGGCACAGCAGCCACCTCCCCTTGCAACACAATAGCAGAGTAGGCACAAACACATGGTAGTGCAGTGCACCTTCCTCACCTGCAGCAGGCCCCAGTGGACACACAGATGGCAACACACTCATACATGGCAGGGCACCACCCCGATGGCATTCCATGGATGGTACGTGTCAACAGCATGGACACCTGGTTGATGGAGTGGTGTCAATTGAAACAAGGGGAGGTGCCACAGGTCAGGCCACAGGTGTACTGTAAATAGCACTCAGTACCATGACACGCCATGTCCCGTGCATATTCCCTGCATGATGTGCAGTGCCCCATGCACACCTTGCCTGTATTGCCACTCATCATTGCATCGTGCACCACACTACACCATACACCTCTGTTTGGGTGCCCATCACCCTGTGGCACAGTGCATGCTGGGCATGGCAGTGTGCAATGAGTCATGCCTACCCACCCCCACAGAGGTGTTGGGGTGTGTGGGGGTGTGGTTGCCATGTACCATTGTGCGGGCATCACAGTAGCACCATGGCTGTTTGGGGCTTGCGCTGTGTATGGCGGGGATGCAAAGGGGGTGTCAGTGTGTCTGTGGGTCCAGAGCATGCAGTATGGCCCTTGATGGGGGCACGCTGTGGGGGGGTATGTGTCCTTGATGCTGCAGATCCTGGGTGTGCACTGTGGGGTGTGCAGTGGAACAGTGTCAGTCACCCACAGGACATCACTCTGTGCCCCTTGCCACTGTCCCATCACCCACAGTTGGTCACTCATCACACACTGCTGTGTGGCACTCGCCACTTTCCCATCACCCTTCCCCTGTTACCAGTGTACCATCACCATTTTCCAGTCATCCATGCATTCTCTACTTGCTGCCAGCACACACCCCACCAGTAGCCTTTCTCACCAGTCACCCTTTGCTGCATTCTTCCATTTGCTGTCACTCATTGTGGATTCGCACTTCAGGAGATGCTATTATCACATAAAACCATTTGTTCTGGTCCCCAGTGCCAGGGGACATCTTTTTTAAGTAGCTCATACAGGGGTGCAGCCTTCTGTGCAAAATTGTAAATGAAGTCCCTAGAGTAGTTGATCATACCCAGGAAATGTCTCAAAGTAGCCACACTTGTGGACAGTGACAAATCTTGAATGCCCCGGTCCTTGTCCAGTGCAGGGCTCTTGCCCTCAGCAGCAATGCACAGGAAAGAAAGGAAACTTCTGGAAGGCACAATTGTACCTTCGCTGGGTTGCACTTCAGGCCCACCCTATAGGAGTGTCAAGAGCTCATCTAAGAGCTCCAGGTGTTTGTCTAAGCCTGTGGTAGTCAGAAGAAGATCATCCACATACTGCAAGAGGCATTATACTATGGAAAAAAACTGTATAGCATCCTTCATATGGATGTGAAAGAGGGAAGGGCTGTAATGGAATCCTTGGGGAAGGCAGTTCCACATGTACTGACATCCTTCAAAGGTGAAGGCAAACTTGTATTGGCTCTCAGGAGCTAAAGAGAGTGACCAGAAACCACTGGAGATGTCTAGGGTACTGAACCACTTGTGTTCAGGTTTCAGGCACTTGAGCACATCTGGGGCAGATGCTACAATGGGTGCACAACTGGGGGTGACTTGGTTATGTCACCTGTAGTAAATGGTGAGCCTCCAACTGTTGTTAGGCTTCTTCACTGGCCAAATCCAACAGTTCAAATCACAACATTATTAGTGCCAAGGAAAAGCAGGCGGGATGCACTCTTCAGGGCTGGCAGCCCAATTTCAATCACACAGTTCACTTAATAGTACTACTCCAAGTTACCAGTCCACAGAAGCTGCATGCCCACAGTTCTCTGAAAAAAATGTAGTTTTATATCCAATAATAAAACAAAACCAGTGATTCAGCAATGCAGTGTTATCACCTATTAAGCAACTTTAACTAGCGCCAGCACTTTGGCTCCAAGCCTTCCTCGGGGACATGGTTATGAGTGTACCATTCATTTATTTTATAGGTGGAGGTCTATGACATCACATACTTCACTGAATGTTTCAGCATAATTCATTCAAGACCATTTAAAGCAACATCACATTTTTTAGCTTTTTAAACTTTTATAAACTTTTTAAACTTATTTAACTTTTTAACTTATATTTACTACTGTGTCCCTAATTCAGTCAAACAAATCAATTTTCTTAATGAACATAATTATTCTAATGAAAAATACAAAAGTAAACTATTATAAACCTCTTTTTAATATTCTAATTCAACAGTAATCCTGAACTGTGCTTACATGTTATTGCTATTACAGTTAAACTGAGATGAATGTCATCTTTTTGACAATTTACTGTACAGATGTAATCCTATAGGATAATTGATTCTATTGGATTATTCGATCTCAGTGTTACCTTGGCTTTAGTTGCAGACAGACGTAAAGAAGAATAGAATAAGAAGTATAGGCTGCATACCATTATATTCATATGTGGAGGCCATCCATCAGGAAGACATACAGATAGAGCTTTATAACATGATTACCTGTAAGAACAAGGAAAAAAAACAATGAATTATTCTCTAATATCCTTATTAAATGAAACAGGATAGTCTAGAGGGGGAAAGGAGGGAAAAAGTTGGGGAGGGAGGATAGGTGGGGAACAGGGGATGGAGAAGTGGGGTTTATTGATGAATTGTTAGAAAATCACCTTACATACAATTCAATGTCTCTAAAATTACTAAAGCTAGATTATACATTTACCATTATTGAATGATGGCAAATTAATTATCTTTTCTTTCTCAAGTATGATTTTAGATCCCAGGCATCACTCAAGCCCCCTGGTCTTACTATGGCTAAAGTAAAAATTGAGTAGCTTTCTTTTTCTAGCAGTAGATCCTGTCTATTACCACCCCATCTGGATTTTTTACATGTTCCAGTCCCATATACTTACTTGAAGTGTGGCTGTCTCAAAATTGTGGGCTTCCAGGAAATGTCTACCCACTGGGGTATCCATTCTTTTATTTATAACTGAGCGAACATGCTCTTGGATTCTTTCCTTCAGCATTCTTACTGTCTTCCCTAAATAATACACATTACAGCTGCACCATAGTATATATATATCACAAAAGTGGTTGTACAATTTTTATCTTTTTAGCTGTCACTGTGGAAACAAACTTTTTTCAGATTCATGTACTGGCAATCATTGCAATCATGACACTTGTAAACACCTGTTGGTCTTACCAGGAGCCATGTTGTATGGTCCCCTCCTCTCTTTTAAACTGTCTATATACAGCACCAATTTATCTTTTAGAGAGGCAGTTTTTCTGAAAGTCACCCTTGGATGTTCACCCACTACTTTCTTCAAAATACCATTACTCAGTAATGTTGCCCAATTTCTCCATATTATGTTTCCTACACATACAGAAATCCTGTTATATTCTGTTGAGAATGTTATGGGACCATCCTCTAACTGTTTCAATCCACTCCTGCTCTGGTGCCTAGTTTTTAGCAAATTCTCTTGGGTCATGGAGCTCATTTTGTTCAGTGCTTCCTCTAGTACAGGTGCTGTGTACCCTCTATGTCTAAATCTTTGCAGTAACTCTTCTGACTGTATTTTAAAGTCCTCATCAAGGGTACAGTTTCTCCTAATCCTTAATAATTCTTGGTAAGAAATAGCATTTTTCAATTTTATAGGGTGTGAACTTTTATTATGTAGCAAAGAGTTTATGGCTGTCTCTTTTTTGTAGCCTGATGTTGTTATGTTTCCAGTTTGAACATCTCCTCTAAAAGTAATATCTAGAAAGTTAATGTTTTCCTAGTCAGTTTTAGATGAGAATCTAAGATTCCAGTCATTATTCTTAAACCAGTCAACAAACTCCCTTGCTTTCTCTTTACTACCATTAAAGATGCACAAACAATCACCAATATTGTATATCTTCCCCACTTGATTATTCTATCAAAGTGTGGATTAACTGTTTGATCTAACAGTATCTCTTGCTCCCACAGCCCTATGAAAAGATTAGCATAGGCAGGGGCCATTGAGGCTCCCATTACTGTTCCACATTGCTGGATGTAATAATCCCTGTTAAATTCAAAACAAAATTTGAGTTAACACAAACTTTAATGCTGATGTTAAAAATTCCACAGAATATGTGTTCCCATATTTTCTTTCCTTAGGAAATATTCTGCTGCTCTAATCCCCTTTGTATGCCTGAGGAAGGTGTATAAGGCCTCTATATCTGTGGTTATCCAATTGAATGTTCCTGCCAATCAATATTTTTAAATTTACTGATAGTATTGCTGGTATCTCTTAGATAAGATCGGGAGTTTTTTCCTACAACTCTGTAGAAATAGGTCCAGAAATTCACAGAAGGGTGATATAAGTGACCCCACCCTTCAATTTATCAGTCTTCCAGATGGGTTTTCTAAACTTTTATGAACCTTGGGGATTGCATAAAATGCGGGCAAAATAGGGTTTTCATTGTACAAATATTTGCATTCTTCATTGCTAATTATGCCTTGTGTCTGTGCATTTTCCAACAATTCAAATAGTTCCTTTTTAAATTGATGGATGGGATTCCCCTAAGTTTTCTATAGTTAATAGGCTCATTCAGCAAAGTTTCTAGCATTTTCTGATAATCATTCACATTCATTATTACTAGATCCCCCCCTTATTGGCTGCTTCAATTATGATATGCTCATTTTTTATTAGTTCACTTAGAGCTTGAGTTTCCCCAAATATCAAATCTGCCCCCCCCCCTTACTGTCCTCCTTATTTAACAGTTCCTTTACTTGCATTATAAGTGTTTTTTCCAAAACTGAAATATTGTTATTTTGAATCAATGGAAAAAATCAGACTTGCGTCTAAAAAATAAGTGCCTCAGGTGTTTAAAGTCCCATTCCTGTTCTTCATTTTCTGATTGACTTGTTGATACATGTTCTTCCAGCAAACTCTGTAAAACTTGTAAGTTAACAATGTCCTCCTCAATTTCTTTGTCTTCTCCAGCATGTTCTCCCAGAGCTGCTATCTGGAAATCCAAGTCTTCATCCATGTTTATACCTTCTGGCTCTAATAGACCCATAGTTGCTCCCTCAGATCTTTGTTTTTTTAGTTACAAAAAATATCTCAGTTTGATTTTCCTGAGTAGTTTGAAAATGTCCACAAAAACTGTAAATTTGTTTACCATAGGAGTGGGTACAAAATTAAGTTCCTTTTTGTGTAAGGAATTTTGGGTCTCAGTTAGTGTTAAGTCCAATAGGTTTATATAAGGTATAAACATGGTTAAGGACTTGGATTTCCTGGTAGCAGCTCCATCCAAGGGTGACTTTCAGAAAAACTGCCTCTCTAAAAAATACATTAGTAAATAGCTGGTTACTAATAAAGTAAATTAAAATAAATAAAATGAAAAATAAAAAGAGAGGAGGGGGACCATACAACATGGCTCCCAGTAAGACCAACAGGTGTTTACAAGTGTCATAATTGCAATGTCTGTCAGTATATAAATCTGAAAAAAAAGTTTGTTTCTACAGTGACAGGCAAAATGATAAAAATCAGAGATTTCTTTACATGTACAACCACTTTTGTGATATATATACTATGGTGCAGCTGTAACTTGTATTATATAGGGAAAACAGTAACAATGCTGAAGGAAAGAATCCAAGTGCATGTTCGCTCAGTTATAAATAAAAGAATGGATACCCCGGTGGGAAGGCATTTCCTGGAAGCCCACAATGGTGAGACAGCCACACATAGGTATATGGGACCGGAACATGTAAAAAATCCAGACAGGGTTGGTAACAGACAGGATCTACTGCTAGAAAGAGAAAGCTACTGGGTTTTTACTTTAGACACAGTAATACCAGGGTGTTTGAATGATGCCTGGGATCTAAAACCATACTTGAGAAAGAAAAGATAATGAATTTGTCATCATTCAGTAATGGTAATTGTATAATCTAAGTTTAGTAATTTGTAGAGACAATGAATTGTACGTAAGGCAATATTCTAACAATTCATCAATTAACCTCACTTCTCCATGCCCTTGCCCCCACCTAACCTCCCTCCCCAACCACCTTCCCTCCTTCCCCCCTCCAGACTATCATGTTTAATCTGATAAGGATATTAGAGAATAACAAACTGTTTTTTCCTTGTTCTTACAGGTGTTTGAGTTATAAAGCTCTATCTTTATATCTTCCAGATGGATGGTCTCCACTTAACTGAATATGATGGTATCAAGCCTATACTTCTTATTCTGTTCTTCTTTACCTCTGTCTGCATCTAAAGCCAAGGTAACACTGAGATTTAATAATCCAATAGAATCAAATACCTACAGGATAATATCCATACAGGAAATTGTCATACAGGATGATATTCATCTCAGGTTAACTATAATAGTAATAACAAGTAGGCATAGTTCAGGATTCCTGTTGTATTAGAATGTTAAAAGGAGGTTTATAATATTTTATTTTTGTATTTTTCATTAGAATAATTATGTTCATTAAGAACACTGATTTATTTGTCTGAATGAATTAAGGACACAATAATAAATATATTAAAAAGTTAAACAAGTTTAAAAAGTTTATAAAAGTTTAAAAAGCTAAAAATGTGATGTTGCTTTAAATGGAATTGTATGAGTCATGCTGAAACATTCAAATAAGTATGTGATGTCATAGACCTCCACCTATAAAATAAATGAATGATACACTCATAGCCATGCCCCTGAGGAAGACTTTGAGCCGAAGCTCTGGGGCTAGTTTGAGTTGCTTAATAGGTGAGAACACTGCATTGCTGAATCACTGGCTTTGTTTTATTATTGGAAATAAATCTACATTTTTTTGGAGAACTGTGGTCATGCAGCTTCTGTGGACTGGTAACTTGGAGTAGTGCTATTAAGTGAACTGTGTTCTTCACTGGCCAGATGGGGGAGTTGACTGTGGATACACAGAATCTAATGACCTTTTGTTTCAGAAAGAAATCAATTGTTGCCCTCAAAGAGGGTATTGCCTCTACAGGAAATGGATATTGTCACTGACAGGGTGGTTCATCACCCGTAACTTGTATGAGAGTATCCATCCTTCCACAGTCATGCTTGTGGTTGTCAAAGGCCTCGTGTTGCCTTTGCAGAATTGATTTCAATTTAGGGAACAACTCGAGGAGTCACGTGATTCCTTCAGACTGAGAGGATGATGGGATCAGAGCTTTGCATATCAGTGGCAATTAAAATATATATTTTGCTAGTTTAGCAAGAGTTATTTTTAGTTTTCTGATCCTTACCCATTGGGTGAAGAGTTATGGAGTTGGGGGACAATTGTCCTGATCAAATGGAATAAATGGGGAGTGGCAATACATCAGCGCCAGCAGAAAATTAAACTGCGCCATCACCAAAGCCTTTACCCCCCCTCCCAAAAAGCACCCGACACTTGACTCTCATGACAATGAAGCTGAACCAGTTAAACTGGATATATTAACTGCTGATATGGCTGGTAAAAAGCTAACACTTACCAGAGTAATGGAAGATTTGCAATCACTAAAGCCCACTTTAGATGTTTTTGACCGGTGGATTGGGGATGCAGAATCCCGAATCAGCTCTTTAGAGGATGCACAATCTAAGAAGACAAAAGAGACACAAGAGCTAAGGAAAAGAGTAACAAAACTCGAGTTGAAAGTGGACAATTTGGAGGTGAGGAGCCTAAGAAATAATTTAATGCTAGTTGGAATTCCTGAGGCTGCTGAAGGAACCGATATCCTCACTTTTGTTCAAACAGTTCTTCAGGAGGTAGCTGGTCCCCTTCCCTCAAGCACCAAGTACTTAATTGAATGGGCACATTGCTCACTGCATCCCTGACCCCCACCGGATAGTAGACCTAGAGCCATAATCCTATGTTGTTTAGATTATCAGGCTAACGTCTAGATTCAATAAAAGGCTAAAAATAAATGCCCACTCAGCTAGCAAGGGAAATGCTTTTTTATCTTCAGCGACACAACCCCCATGGTTAGAGACAGTCAAGCTGCCTATAAAGAACTAAAACAAGCTCATTACCAGGTGGGCATCAAGTTTCATATGCGCTACCCTACCCGACTCTTCGTGGAATCCCCGACAGGCACTCAAGAATACTCCTCACTGGATCAAGTAAGAATGCAGCTGCTAAACATTTACCCACACTTATTCTCTTCACCAGCTTTACAAAATGCTATTTGAGTGAATGCTTTCACCTAGCTTTGATGCTTACTACCCACTGATGCTTCACTGTGAGAGATCATAAGGACTTTTGCTTTGCCGAGTTTTGAACAGTCTTAATATTTGATGAGTTACTTCATCAGCAAGCATCAGGAAATATTAGTTTTTTTTTCCCTCTGGATTTATGCATGTATGTGATCCTGGCATGCTTTTGCTTTTAGAAGCCCGGCAGTCTGAATCCTGAAATTGGAGTCTCCCATTTTTGGCTCATGTTTCTTTAAAATTTTGCTGGGCTATGACTTGTTTCTATGACTCAGGAACTCAATCTTTTGTACTGATTTTGTGAATACCTTGTTGAACAGTTAATTCATGCACCTCCTTAGTTGGACATTTGGTTTGGTGGAGCCAGGCGCTATGCAACTATATGAGATACTGGAGTTGCCCTTGGTTCTTTCTTTTTTTCTTACTGCATTGATATTTTTACTGCCTTTTATGTGGGAGCACCGAACATCCTGAAGCAGAGTGCAGACGGCACTCTGACTAGGCACAGATCAATTACCAGGAGCTGGGAGTCTAAGCCACAATAATAACTTACTGAAAGTTTTGTTAGTCAGACAATTTTTGCGCCTACGCAATCAAACATTTAAATTTCATAGACCAGGACTTTCTGTAGCCTTCTGCAATACTGGAGGCTGACTTTGCCTTTCCCTTCCATTTTGTTACATCAGAATCTTTATTATTTTCTATGTGGGAGTGCTGAATAATTTAAAGTAGAGTGCAGGTGACACACTGATCTGGTTTTGCAGTGTTAAATTATTTTAAGTGACCGGACTTGGCTCCTTTTTGTTCTTGTTTATCAGAAGCTAACTAAAGCTCCTGGTTTTAATGCTTATAAAGGTTAATGGATGCTTTTGGATGACCCAGATTACTTTATTTTGTTATCTGGGAACAATGAAACAATTTAAGGAAGGGTGCAGGCTACACCCCAGCTGGAGTTCTGTTTATATGTGCTGTACTGAGACTTTAGATGAACCTGGGCTGGTTTCTATGTACTCTGATATTATTATTGTTTTCTCACTAATAATTAGCTGTAATACTTAGCCTTTTATTTTTATGTAGCTGTAAGCCTTCAGGAGGACTTTACATTTGCTCATCGAGGGACCACAGAAGTGGCCCTATGATGGGCGCTGGGTGTTGAAGTTACTTATCCCTCCTGGTTTATTTTCTTTACTTCCCTCCCCCTCCCCCTCCCCCCTTTTTTTCTCTCTCTTGCTATCATTACTACTTTGGTCTACATTTATGCCTACTGATGTGTGGTAGTTGGGATCTGTACCACAGCTTTGAATCATCATGGCCTGGTTGGAGTTAGATGACCATTGGACATCTTCAGGGGAGACTCCCCCCTTATATAGAGAGGGGGACAACAAGGAGGCTGCTTTTTGTGTTATCGGTTTGGAATTTACAGTTGTTCAGAGTTCGAAGTTTTATTTGTTATATTTAATAATAATAATAAAATGTATTTAATTAAGCGCCTTTCAATATATGAACAAAACACATATACAAATACATATAGTATAAAATCACGATAAAACAGGAAATGCCTTTGTCCATAAAAAAGTCTTTAGTGCCTGCTTAAAACTCCCCACTGTCCTGCACTCCTGGAGCTGACAAGGCAGAGAATTCCACAGGGTAGGTGCTACAAATCCAAAGGCACTCGTGCCAGATGACTTTAAGTTAACCCTCGGAATCTCCAGCAGCCCCTCGTCAGCCGAGCGGAGCTGTCTCAAATTTGGAGCTGTGCATTTCTGAAAGTGGGATGGATACACTCTTGGGGAAGAGTCATACATATTTTAGAGGGGGGTTTTGCTCTCTCTGGTTTATGTATTTGTCCATGTAGTGCAAGTTATGGAGGGTCTGATGCATATAAAGATCTTTTTTCTATGAATGTTACCATGGCAATCTCACATTTAACTTGTGTTTCCTGGAACATTAAAGGGGGCAGCTCCCCCTTAAAGTGCACACAAGTTCTTAAACATCTTGCCACTCTAATACCTGATTTAGCAATGTTGCAATAAACACATATCCTGAGTAAACAAGCTTTGTTCTTCTGATGTCTCTAGGTGGGTCATACCTTTGGTGCAGGCACAAGCACACATAAGGCAGGAGTTTTAATTTTGGTGAAAAAACATTTATTATTCTAACCCATTAAGGAATATATGGACCCAGATGATTGGTATGTTTTTCTTCGTGCTAAAATTGGGGGTTCAGGAGTTAGTGCTGGGATGTGTTTATGGTCCCAATATGGACTCCCCTGACTTTTTTACTCATCTGGAGAATCTTATTGCAGATTTTAACTTCTTACCTCTACTTATTATGGGAGATTGGAACCTGACAACAGATGATTCCTTAGATAGGTCACTACCATTAGGAAGGGTTTATCCCCAGCACAGAGAGCACTGAGAGATATGATGGATTTTGGGGGGTTGGTAGACATTTGGAGAATTTTACACCCTACCATTCAAGACTATACCTTTTACTTTTCAGTTCACAATTTCTACTCCCATTTAGATTATGTTTTAAAGGGAAACTCCGCTTGAGTCCCTCAGTGCAGTAGAGGCTGCATAAATGCCCAATTAGGGCTTTCAACATAAAATAAAAAATTTTTACTACCTGGTGCCCCAGAATTTTAATGAAAATTATCCACTCACTCCATCATGGCGTGACATTTCCGGCACCTCAGGTGACTTCCGCATGAAGGTTATGCTAATGAGGGCTACCAACATCTGCCATTTATTGGTAGCCCTCATTAGCATAACCTTCACGGCAGAAGTCACCCGAGGTGCGCTAGATGTCCGCCTGGGGGTCTGTCACCATGATGGAGCAAACGGATCATTTTCATATAAATTCCGGGTCACCAGGTAGTAAAAAATGTTTATTTTATGTTAAAAAGCCCTAAACGGGTGTTTCTGCAGCTGCTGCTGCACCGAGGGACTCGAGCAGAGCTTCCCTTTAATAAGTGCATTTGAAATTCAGAGTAGAGTGGTCTCTGATCATTCCCTGATCTCTATTACTCTTTGTCTTTCTCCATTTTCCTGGGGGGATAAATGTTAGAAATAGAATAACTACTTATTAAAGGAAGAATAGTATTTTACTAAAGTGAAACAATCTATTGTGGAATATTTCCAATATAATTCTTCTCCCCCCTCAGATTATGGATGTGATATGGAGCGCTTTTAAATGTGTCATTCGAGGCAAGCTTATACGCTTAGCCACGGTGAAGAAAAAATGTAAGGAGGAGCAAATATTAGATTTCCTTCAGTCCATATGAACTCCAAAGAAGAATATATCCCCCCCACTCCCCAAAAGAAGATTGGCTGTGTCTCAACCTAGAGCGAACTAAATATGCTGATCTAAATAGGGAAAAGGCTGAATTTGCTTTTTTCTGTACTAGAACTATGTTATGACGGGAGAAAAAGCTGGCAAGCTCCTAGCAATGAGGCTGAAATAGCAAGAAATGTCTCACCTTATAACTGGGGTTCGATCCCACTCTGGGAATCAAACTTTAACCCTACCTAGGGATATGGCCGGGGAATTCAAATATTATTTCAAGCAACTGTATAAAGAGGACCCCTCTGACTTTCTTCCAGATCATTCAATACATGGCTTCCTTCAGTCCACCAATTTACTACGCCTCAATGTGGACCCAGTCACTGGTCTCACTGCTCCTATTTCTGTAGCAGAAGTGGAAAGGGCTACTTCATCCCTTACACCAGACAAGTCACCAGGACCAGATGGGTGTACTCAAATTTTTATTTGACTTTTAGAAAGGAATTAGCTCTATTCCTGGCTGACTTCTTTAATTATTGTTTTGAAATTAATACGTTCCCTTTGGATTTTTTAGATGCACACATAACACTTATCCCAAACCAGCAAGGATCACTCAGATGCCAATAATTTCCTGCCAATCTTGCTCCTCAATGTTGATACTCAAATGTTGTCCCATATTTTAGCCTCTAGTGTAGCAAGGATTTGACAATCTTTAATAGGTAGGGAGCAGATGGGTTTTATGGAGGGTCACTTAGTCTCTGATCATTTTCGGAAGTTATTTCATTTGCTCTCAGCATCTAGGGACTCCAAGAGTCCAGCAGTGTTGGTCTCCCTGGATGCCGAGAAGGCTTTTGATTGAGTGTCTTGGAACTATTTGTTCCAGACCCTGGCAACTTTTGGTTTTCCTTTTGATTTTCTTAAATGGGTTAGGCTGCTCTACTCTATCCGTAAAGCCCATATTCTTTGTAACAGGATTTTATCAGATTCTTTTATTTTGCACAGGGGCACATGTCAGGGATGCCCTCTCTCCCCTTATCTTTTTAACATATATCTGGAACCACTTACCTGGCATATTATTCAAAATAGAAAGATAACAGGAATTCCCATTAGACTCTTTTCATTTAAAATATCCATTTATGCAGACAACATTTTGTTAAATTTAACCCACCCATCCATAATCCCTTCCAGAATTAAATATCTCTACAACAGTTATTATGCCCCTGAATTTTAAAATGTACAAACACGACCTTCCTCTGGAATTAAGGGATTGCTGGAACAATTTAGAACTCACATCTTTAAGCATTAAGTTAGCTTTAAGTGCCCACACATTAATTACTCAAAATCTCACTCCTTTGGTACAAGCTATCTCTGTTGACTTAACACACTGAACCCTTTTGTCTTTGTGGGGAAGAATCTCTGTTATTAAAATGAGTATTTTACAGATAATTCTTTACCCGCTTACTATGTTAGGTGTACCTTTACCCAAAACTTCGTTTGTCCATCTACACAGTCTTATATCCAGCTTTTTATGGCAAAGTAAAAAACCATGCATTGCTTTTACAAAAGTGACCTTAACGAAAAGCCATGGAGGTTTTTGGTATTACTTGGCAGCCCAAGCCAGTAAATGTTTAGCATATGGAATCCAGGTGCTCCTACTCATTATTGGAAGGACATTAAATTTCACTTGTGTCACCTCCATAGTATTGCTCCAAAAGCCTTACCCCATATAACATGGAAAAGTTTGCCCCCTTCCTTACAAACTTCCCCAGTAGGCGAGTTGGTTCAAATAAACCTACAATTGTGTAGAATTTTACATTATGTCCCTCATAAAGACACACTTCAACTGATATGCTATAATCCTAATTTTAAGATCACCAATAAATCCATTCCCCATTCTTTCCTTACTTCAACACTTTAGATCACCTCTCTTACCTGATCCGAGGGGATCAGTTAATTTCATTTGCACAATTTCGGGAAATGAACTCATTATCCTCTGTGGTTGTTTTTCCTTTTTTTTCAATTAACCCATGCAGTTAAGGCTGGTCTAGGCCCTCGACCCTGGAAGTTTTCTGAGGGCACAGTTTATAGAGAGCTGACTTCTATTGTTGATAAAGCACATGCTGTATCCCTAATATACAAGGTGCTTAGACATATAATAGGGATCCAAATGCAACTTATATGTTCTTATTGGGAAGGTGAGTCCTGGGTCAGTTCGATTTTTTTCAGTTCTTCATCTCCTTGGGATTCTATTTTCTACTATATTAGAATAGATAAACTCCAACTCATGCAGTATAAAATCTTGCATAATGTATATTTTACCCCTTAGAGGCTACATAAAATAGGCTGCATATCCAGCCCCACATGTCTGAACTGTAATGAGGCCTCAGGTACATTAAAATACCTTCTTTGGGACTGTCCCCAGGTTTATTCTTTTTGGATGCAAATTCAATTCCAGATGGACCCACTACTAAACTTACAAAATGCCTTTACTCCGGAAATTTGCTTGTTAGGGCTAGGTGTTGACCAATTGGTAGGGCCTCAGAGATTTCATATATCACTGATAGCTGCAATATCTAAATTTGTTATTTTGCATCACTGGGTGGATAATGGGGCTCCAACATATCAGAAATGGCATAATGAAATCTTAAACATATTAGGTATGGAAAATTGGTGGCTAGCATGCGACATAACCTTCAGTCCTTCAGAAATAGATGGGAGAAATTACAGTCTTCACTTTTGTTACATTACTGGCAATTCATATGTTATTAGGATGTGTTCTAGGCTATTATTTTATGTTCTTATCTTACTGCCTGGATTAACACAGTTGACTAGTATATATGCATTTTAAAGACTCCTCTAACAGGTTTTATTTCCCATTCCCTAATTTACTGTTTTTTCTTAGCAGATATTTAGTTAGAGATGTATGTCATTTTATTGTTAAATTAGTTCCCTAACTTCATGAACTTTGGCACATTGAGAGATAATGGCTGTTCTTCTTATCTTATCCCACTATATTGTATTTTCGTGTTTTGCTAATTTCAGTACAACCCCTGTTTCTTGTTTCCTTGTTTTTTTGTGGTTTTGTATTGTACTGAAAATTTGTTCAATAAAGTGAACTAAGTTTAAAAAAAAAATTTAGGCAACAGCAATTGGTGTTGGAGCATGAAGATGACGTCATACTTCACGTCATACAAACTGGGGTTGTGTACAGGCCTCCAGACCAGGGGGAGGACATAGACACATTACTGTTAGAAGATATACAAAACATGACAGCTAAAGGGGAGGATCAGATAATGGGAGACTTCAACATGCCAGATACAGATTGGTCAATACCAGCAGGGACATCTGCCAGAACTAGACACATAGTGGATTCCCTACAGGGGGGAGGGCCTCAAACAACTGGTACAACAACCCACAAGAGACAGGGCTATCCTAGATCTAGTACTGACTAACAGGGAAAGGATCACAGATCTCCAGGTAGAAGGTCACCTGGGTGCCAGTGACCATCACATGGTATGGTTCAATTTGGCCACTAGAACAAAATCATCCCATTCCAAGGCAAAAATATGGGACTTCAGAGGAGCTAACTTTGATAAGATGGCCAACAGAGTTAAGCTAGCCCTGGCAAAAAGAAATACAGGTGAGGGGGTACAGGCAAAGTGGGCAAGCATTAAAGATGCAATACTTGAAGCTAAATCCCATTGTGTTAGTGAGAAAAGGAAGTGCAAAAGAAGAAGGAAACCACTTTGGTTCTCAAACACAGTAGCAGAAAAGGTCAGAGTCAAAAGGCTGGCCTTCGGGAAATATAAGGGAACGCAGCAGGATGAAGATAGGGAGGCATACCAAACTTCCCTAAGGGAAGCAGGGAAGGCAGTAAGGCAGGTAAAGGCCCAAACTGGGGAAACACTAGCACAAACAGTAAAAGAAGGTGACAAGACCTTCTATAGATACATTAGTGAAAGGAGAAAGTCCAGAGGAAGTATTGCTAAGATCAAAGGGGATAAGGGTGTGTGTGAGGAGGAAGACCATGTAAAAGCATCTATCCTAAATAGATACTTCTGCTCAGTATTTACTGAAGTGAAGGTAGGGCAGGGCCCACAGCTCAGCACCATGGACACAGGGGCGGAAGGGGTGTGCACTAGTCCCTTCACAAAAGAAAGGGTCCTACAAGAGCTCGATAAGCTCAGGGTGGACAAGGCAATGGGACCTGATGGCATACATCCCAGGGTACTAAAGGAGCTAAGGGTTGAACTAGCAGAGCCATTATCAGAACAGTTTAGTGAGTCTCTGAGCACAGGAGAGGTCCCAGAAGACTAGAGAAGGGCTCATGTGATCCCGCTCCACAAGAGTGGTAGCAGGGAGGAAGCAGGGAACTACAGACCAGTCAGTCTTACCTCAGTAGTGGGCAAGATTATGGAGACACTCCTTAAGAATAGTGCAACACCTGGAATCCATAGGAGCACAGGATCCAATACAACATGGGTTTACAAAAGGAAGGTCCTGTCAAACTAATCTCATAGATTTCTTTGACTGGGTAACCAGAGTGGTGGCCCAAGGGGGAGCAGTTGATGGAAGGATAGTGCAACACCTGGAATCCATAGGAGCACAGGATCCAAGACAACATGGGTTTACAAAAGGAAGGTCTTGTCAAACTAATCTCATAGATTTCTTTGACTGGGTAACCAGAGTGGTGGACCAAGGGGGAGCAGTTGATGTTGCCTACCTTGACTTCAGCAAAGCTTTCAATATTGTTCCACATAGAAGATTGATTAATAAGCTGGGTAGGCTCGGGGTGGGTCAGACGTTGGTCAACTGGGTGGCAAACTGGTTGATGGGCAGAAAACAGAGAGTGGTGGTAAACGGTATACAGTCAGAAGAGATGCAAGTCATAAGTGGGGTACCTCAGGGATCAGTCCTGGGGCCAGTCCTCTTCAATATCTTCATTAGTGACATTGCAGATGGACTGGAGGGTAAGGTTTGTCTGTTTGCAGATGACACCAAGATCTGCAACAGAGTAGATGATCCAGATGGATGGGCAGAATGAGAAGAGATCTGGATAAACTAGCAAAATGGTTGGAAGAGTGGCAACTGGGATTTAATGCAAAGAAGTGCAAGATCATGCACATAGGAAGAGAAACCCTGAAGCCACCTATAGGCTGGAGGAGTTGCTGGCAGTCACAAGGGAAGAAAGTGACTTGGCGACATCACCACCGATGACCTGAAATCATCCAAGCAGACCTCTAATGCAGTAGGTAAGGCTAGAGGGACGTTGGGGTGTATTAGTAGGGGTATCACAAGTCGGAAGAGGGAGGTAATAATCCCTCTTTACAAGACACTGGTTAGGCCTCATCTGGAGTACTGCGTGCAGTACTAGAGGCCACACTTTCACAAGGACATTAACCAAATTGAGGCAGTCCAGAGAAGGGCAACCAAAATGGTGCAGGGACTGCGTCAGAAAACATATGAGGACAGATTAACAGAGCTCAATATGTATACCCTAGAGCAAAGCAGGGAGAGAAGTGATATGATTGAAACATTCAAACACCTTAAGGGCATTAATAAGGTGAAAGAGTCTAACATGTTTCCATATAAGAAAAATAGCAGGACAAGAGGACACAGCATGAGATTAGAGGGAGGCCGATTAAGGGGTAATGTGAGGAAGTTCTTTTTCACAGAAAGGGGGTGGATGCATGGAACGGCCTACCTCAGGAAGTGGTGGATATGAATACAGTACAGGGCTTCAAACAGGCATGGGATAGGCATAAGAGAGCAATACAGATGAGTATGAATAGATAGGCCATTGACAGAGCAAAGGCCTATGGCACATTCATAAGGTAAAAAAAGAAATGGGCAGACTGGATGGGCCTTGCGGTCCTTATCTGCCGTCAACCTCTATGTTTCTATGTCATTGACCCTTACTGCTGCTACCACATGCGAGGCAGAAATGAGAAACATATGGCACTGGCCAGGTATCTGGAGCAACAGCGTATTGGCTAAATCTACCACACAGCCACAGCGTGAGAGAAAGTCTATTCCCAAGATGCTCTGGTGATGATGCAGTACTATGAAGTCAAAATAATGTGTCACCTTAAAGGTCCCGATGATGATTGAAATAGGTTTGGACTGGTAGGTTGTGACCACGGTTCCCTCAAAGGTCTGGGCAATAGCTGCGGGTCATCCTGATGCAGCAATGAAACTGCAGTGCCTGTGTCTAGAAGTAATTCTTGTTGGTGGGCCCCAATCAGTGCTTCTACACAAGGACATCCAGAATCATCGGTAACCAAGGTAGTGATGATGCAAAGCAGGGCCTGACACCATCAATCTGATTCACTTTTCTTTTGGTCTCCTAAGGGGTCTATCCCACAAAGCATTTGGATTACTTCAGAATAGGGAGACTTGTGCCAATCCTCCTCAGGCTCTTCATCCAGTGGAGGTGCAGAAAGGATGGCTGCCGCTGGCTTGGCAGGGATGGCTGCCATTAGTGATTGGACTTTGGCCTTAAACTCCCAGAGCTAGTTGTTTTCCTCGGCCAGCTCCCAGTATGAAGGGCTGGACTGCTGTTTCTGTCCATTATTCCCTTTTCCATTTTGCTGGTTCAGGCTCTGCCGATACTGCTGCTAGTTCTTGTTTAGTTCTCCCCCCCCCCCGACTTTTGGTAGGATGGTTTATCCTGCTGAGAATCCTTGGATTTCCCTTCCACCATGTACTGGGTGGATGGCTCAGTGTTTTGCACCATGGCCACCTTGTTTTTGGAATCTGAGCCCATGTCTCACACATAAATTAGATATGTGCATTCCACTCTATCCATGATGGTTTGGAAGCAGTCTGTTCTGGGGAATACCACTATTTCAGCCTTCTTGTGAAGGCCTGGTTGTATGTTCTTCAAGAACAGGCTTCTGTACTCAGTCGAATCTCAGCTTGCAGCTTTGTTGGCCAGTTCCTTGACCATTGAATAGGAAAGCCACAAATGACTGTCATACTGGGCTATCGTCTCCTTGGTGGTTTGCTTTACCGAAGTGGCTAGCATCATGCCGACCATGTTGAGATTGTGCGCTGCCAGAAGGCTGGCTGCAACTATGACAAACTCTTCATTGATGTCACTGCACACTGCTTCCGGTAGCTTGGTCCACATATGGGATCAATGGTTTGCTTTAAAACCTGAACTCTGTGCTCGGCCAGAAGGCTGAGTATTTCACATTGGTTTCACACCTTTTCCAAATGACAAGTGAGATTGTCACTAGGAGCCATGTGGCCTACATTGTCCACGATAGTCTGGATGGCTTGAGTGGACTGCAAAGTGTTTGGGTAGGCCCTGTACATTCTGCTATGGACCTGATGACCGCTTCAGCCATAGCATTTGCCACACCCTGAAGGAGGGTTTGCTGTTGGACTTCCTTCTTCAACAGGTTGGCCATCGCTTGCTGGATCACCACTGACTAGGCTTCGGAAACATCAACTTTTATGAACACCGATTCAATCGGGGCTTCCACTTCACCCTTTTCTTGCTTACTCAAGAGGGCTACTGGAGCTGGAAGAGGCCTCTACCCTCTGACGTCCCAAGGTACACCGTCTTTGATCGCACTATCATCTCTGTTGTCATCCTCCGATGAAGCGGTAGAGCTTTCATGTGACCCTTCAGGACTGCCAACTGCTGATGTAATTTCATCGTCTTGGCTCTACACATTGAATGATTAACTCTGCCTTTGTACTATCTCTTACTGACACGCTTTTGCAAAACTCTGTACACGGTGCTCACTTCGTGATTTTCCCTGATCTCCCTCTCCAGTGCTTCCTGGTACCTTCCCAGCTCATTATACAACTCCTCATTCTCACTCTGCAATGTATATTTCATATTAGTAAGCAAATCATTCAACCGTAACACATACTTTTTATCCTGCTGCAACCTCTCACAATCCTCTCTCAATCTAACAGCCTATCTGTCCCTATCCTGTGCAGCACAATGCAGTTCATTTGGAGTCTCATTTCTGAGCTTTTGAAGTTCTTGTTTCAGCTCCCACCGTTGTTCTCCCATTTCTCAGGACTTGGAGCCCAGTTCCTTTTTCGGAGTTATGACCTCCATTTCCACTGCCTGTAGGGCAACGCACAGGTCAGCAACCATCACGCCCTTTTGGTCATGTTTCTTGACCGTAGATTTGGTCTCTGAATAAAGCGTGCACACATACTGTATTGGATGACCATGTGACTTCGCATCCTGTGCGAAATCACCCCAACCTCCATGGCAGGTTAAAAAGTTTGAGACATCTAACTTGAGCTCAGCGCTAAAGGCCATTCTTTTTTTTTTGTACACTATTTTTATTGTCAATAAATTTTCTTAAAAAGTACAATATACATATAGTGAGGACATTGTAGTATTCAGCTAAATAGTCATCTGTATACATGCATCACACCAAATCCTTTTGCATCTACTTAGGCAAAGCCCCCCTTTACTGCATTTGAAGATTTTGAGTCCATCTCAAGTCCCATTTTGACTAATCAATCTGCCATTTTGAGCTATGGCCTAAGAGACAGTTTATACATTGACTAAAATAGAGCCAACATATCCTCTACACATTTGTCAGCCATTACTCTAGAACAGTTCCTTAATAAATTTAATAGAAAAAAAAAAACTATCAAAACTAAACTAATACCACATGGTCTAAATGAATATATGATAAATTGTTGCTTTGCTCTGGTTCTAAGTTTGTCCACTGTTTGCCAGGGTGTCACGTAGTCTAACTTTCTGCCTAGTTCCTTCCTTTTATTCCAAATTCTATCCCATAATCTTTCCTTCTTGGCAGTGTCCTTTAGATGTGTATGTTATCTATAACATTCCTCCTTCGTAAAGGAGCACAGCCTCCCCCAGAGTCAGGGCATTCAGAAATTTGCCTGACACTTCTGGGAACCTGTCCTCTACCTCATAAAACATAAGCTAGTCTGTTCACTGCCAATACTTTGATAGCTAACCCCTTCCATTGTTCCACCACTGATACAGAGTTAGTGGCCCACAAGTTTTATATCCCTTGTCTAGCAACCACTAGGAGGACTCTCAACCATCAGGGGTAATGCTCCCAGTCTCCACTGTCCACCACCTCTACCCCTAACAGGAGTGACCTCAGGAAGAACTCCACTGGTTGGCCTATCATTCCTGAAAGTTCATCTGCCACTTCTTTCCAGTATGTTTTCAAGTTCTGGCACTCCCAATAATTAAGCAATAAGGCATGACAGGGTGTGTGTTACCGTGTAATAACGTCACTCCTGGGGTGGGTTGAAGCATGAGGTGAAGTCGAGTGCTTCCACCACCCCAGGAGTGATGTTATTACACAGTAACACACACCCTGGAATGCCTTATTGCTATTATACAATGGTTCATGGTAAAAAAAGATAAATAAATAAAGTTTTTAGTAGATTTTTAGTGAGGCAATATGTCTGTTTCTGAAGAGAAGGGCGAACAATCAGGCAACAAATCAATACAGAGATGTTATTGTGTAATAACATCACTGTCTCAGGCACCCACTGACCAATCAGAATACAGGAAATTTCCTTGCCATTGTATAATAGTGAATAAAGGTGCCCCGTGCTGCCCCACATTTTCCACATATCGGGGATACCCCTGAGTAAAATTTGTTAACTACACTGGGCAGATAATACAACCAATGTAAGAATTTATACTGTGCCTCCTTATATTTGACGCATAAGAGTAGACCATGTGTGATTTTAATACTAGCTCTCAGCTGGGGTCTGATATTTCCATATTAAGGTCCTGTTCCCACCATCGGTTAACTCTATGGATCTCCCTTCAGAAGAAGACTCTATCCAGCTTCACCATGCAACCCATCAGTTCTTTCTCATTTATAGCTGCCCCCAGTGCCTCCGTTTCTACCTCTGACAGCAGGGAATCTCCCAGCTTAGATCTCTCCACTTGCCTACAGTAATTTCTAATCTGGAAATACCTAAAGTGGTGTGTTGAGGGGATGTCCATTCCCATCAGGATGTCCCAAAAAGTATACATACCTGTCCTAGTAAGGAGATCCTCCTAAGCATCTTACTTCCTGCTCTTGCCACATTTTGAAACCCTCATCTCCCAGCCCTGGTAGGAAGTCAGGGTTCTCTGCAACCAGGGTGAGTATAGTATTCTCCTGGGTTGCCCCTCTTACCCTCTTGATAGCCCCCCCAGGCCTCCAAACTTGAGACCACCAAGAAATTGGGGTCTTTTAATGTCCTGTGTGTCCATAGCCCCCCCTTCCCCCAAGTAGGCTGAGGCCCGCCCTGGGGCCCTCTGCTCTTCCAGATCCAGCTAAATGACCATGTTTCCCCTGTTGACCCAGCTCTGTATGTATCTATACTGGGTAGCCAAGAAGTATCCTTTTATATCTGGGAAGTTCAGGCCACCCTTTTCCCCTGAGGCCTTGAGACATTGCAGGCTCACCCTCGGTTTCTTCCCTTGCCAAATGAAGTCTGTGAAACCCCTCTCCAATTTTTTTATACTTGTATTCGTGGGGCAAAATGGCATCATTTACATGGCATATAATATTCTAGGCAAAACATTACTTTTGAGGAGATTAATTCTACCCTATCGGCAATGCCTTCCATCTACTGAGGTCTCTAAGGATGGTCTTGAAAAGTGGCATTTAATTTAAGCCATATAGACTACCCAGGTCTTTTCCCACTCTTATTCCCAAATAGGTAAATGCTTTGTTGACCACCTTAAGTCCCCATGTGACCCTTCCTCCTCCATCATCTCCCCCCAAGAACATTATTTCTGATTTGTGGTGGTTCAGTTTATACCCTGACAACTTGGCAAATTGATCTACAATATTTAGTAGGGCTGGCATCGACTGCTCTGGCTTTGTAAGAAAGAGCAGGATATCATCTGCATAAAATGTAATGGTGTGCCGAGCTCTCTTTTCTCCCACAACTCCTGCTATCATAGGAACACTTTGAATTTTAATAGCCAGTGATTCTATTGCAATGGCAAACAACAATGGGGAGAGGGGACACCACAACCTAGTACCCCTCCCAAGTCAGAACTCCAGAGACGGAAGTCCATTCACTAGTTCCCGTGCAACTGGGGCCTGGTAGAATTCTCCAACTAGCTGTAGATATTTATTCCCCAGACCAAACCTCTCCAAAACCCTCATCATGTAGTTCCACTCTATTCTATCAAATGCTTTCTTGGCATCCATGGACAGGACACAGGCCCACCCAGGATGCTGAGGACCCCACCATATCACATTTAGTAATCTTCTCATATTATGATAAGATAGCCTTCCTTGCATGAAGCCTGTTTGGTCCAAGTGGACTATCAAGGGGAGCATCTTTTCCAACTGCAGGGCCAAGACCTTAGTCATGATCTTACAATCATAGTTCAGCAGTAAGATTGGTCTATAGGATGAGCACTCCACAGGATCTTTGCCTGGCTTGGGAATAACACAAATGTCCTGGGTAACCCCCTCTCCCCCCACACCTCCTCCATTACATTTCTGAGGGGTTCCACTAATTCCCCTTGCAGTTCTTTCTAATACTCTGCCCCGAAGCCATCCGAGACTGCTACTTTGCACCTCTTAAGCCACCCTATCACTGTGTTCACCTCCTCCACTGTTACACTCACTTCAAGGGCTTCTCTATGCTCATCCTTTAACCTAGGGATAAGGAGTCCCTCCAGGAATATGTTCATTAATTGTTCCGACCCCTGACATTCTGCCTGGTATAATTTGTCATAAAAATCTCTGATTTGTCCATCATCTGTTACTAGATTTCCTTTCCTATTCCTGATATTCACGATCCTCTTGGTAGACTTCTCTCCCTACATGAGGTGCACCAGTAAAGGCCCTGTTTTGTTTCCCCACTCAGATTCTTTGTCTTACACAGAGCAACCTAGTCCTAACTTCATCTGTCGAGCTTAAGTTCAGAGCTTCTCTAGCTGCCTGATGTTCTATTAGTTTCTCATTCCCCCCATCTGAACCACTTCCCATTACATGTCTCCAGTTTTCTGTTATACCTCCCTCTGCTTCCACTGTTTTTCATTCCTCAATCTGGCTGTATAGCCAATAATTACCCCATATTTATTTATTTATTTAGTTAGTTAGTTTTTGTTTACCGGGTAAGTACACTAGACAAGTTTTATGCCTATTTCAGGAACGACCCGGGAGAGTACAAAAGGGTACAACAGGTACATTGATACAGTAATTGGTTCAGACGAATACATACAGGTACAAAAACAGGAGAAAAGACAATTTTTACAGTTTTTACATTTACGTGGAAGGTACACCCAGATACCGTGCTGGGGCAAGGTATAAGTTACAGATAAATTCAATGACCAACAGGGCTGGTGAGGATTATGAGCATAGTAACATCATAGCGTCAGTCAAGCAAGGGAGGGGGGATTTGGACAAGGACATAGCGCAAGAGTGGTGACGCCAGAGCAGGAGAGAAGAAGCCGGCACCAGTGGACACTGGGAGGCTAAGGAGGCTTAGGACATTCACAGCGAGAAGCCACCTTAAGATGATCCCACAGGGAGGTCCGGAAACTCATATATACCTTACCTGCCTCCCAGTAAATCCCTTCCAAGTCCACCATACCTTTATTCATCTCCACATACACCTTCCTCTGTGCTTTCAAAAAATCTTGACACTTTTTTAGCTAACGGGTATGTGGGAAACTTCCACCCCCCCCCTTTTTCTTCCCTATATGTCAGGCATATCTTCATCTGAACCATACCAAGGTCCAACAAAAAAATGGGGCCTTGCTCTACTTTCCTTACTCTGGAATGTAGGTCTTGTTGTATGTATATGTGTGTATGTATGTATGTATATATATATATATGAAAAGGGACTTGGCAAGGTTGGAGGAATGGTCAGAAGTATGGCAGCTAGGATTCAATGCAAAGAAGTGCAAAATAATGCACCTGGGAAACAAGAACCCAGGGGAAGAATACACAATGGGTGGGGAGGTAGTAACAACAAAAAAAAGGAAAGGGACCTGGGGGTAATCATATCAGATGACCTTAAGGTTAGCAAGCAATGTGAGAAGGCAGTAGGGAGGGCTGGGGGTATACTGGGATGTATAGGGAGAGGCATCAGCAGCAGAAAACAGGAAGTTGTTATCCCTCTGTACAGACAGTTGGTGAGACCCCATCTGGGTACTTTGTCCAGTTCTGGAGACCCCATCTCGCAAGGACATAGACAGGATAGAGGCAGTCCAGAGGAGGGCAACTAAAATGGTGCAGGGTCTGCAAGAGAAGCCGTATGAGGAGAGACTAAAGGAGCTTAATATGTATACCCTTGAGGAAAGAAGGGAGAGGGGACATGATATAAACTTTTAAGTACCTCAGTGGAATCAACAAAGTCCAAGAGGGTAGCATCTTTCAGAAAAAGAGACTTGCAAGAACAAGGGGACACAATTTAAAGATAGAAGGAGGGCGGTTCAGGGGCAATGTAAGGAAGTATCATTTCACAGAGAGGGTAGTGGATGCATGGAACAGCCTTCCTGAGGAGGTTGTGGGGTCTAAAACTGTGGGAGAATTCAAGAATGCATGGGACAGACATAAGGCAATTCTTGTGGAGGGTAGGAAGAAATAGGCTGTTGGTTAACTAGGATCTGCGGCCCATCCTGTAGGTAGGAAAATGGGCAGACTAGATGGGCCTAGCGGACCTTATCTGCCATCAAAGTCTATGTTTATGTTTATGTTTATATATATATATATATATATATATATATATATATAAATAAAAGTGTCAAGATTTTTTGAAAGCACAGTGGAAGGTGTATGTGGAGATGAATAAAGGTATGGTGGACTCGGAAGGGATTTATATATATATATATGTAGTCTAACCTGGACCAAGATCCATGGGGATTTGAAAAGAAGGTGTATTCCCGGGCCCCTGGGTTGGCCATTCACCAGGCAATAATCAGACTTAAGTCTGTAAGGCTCAGTTGCCACTGTTGAATAGCCGTGAGTCCTCTAGGTCTCAATCCTGAATAATCTAGCTTAGGGTCTGCCACACAGTTAAAATCTCCCCCCATTATCAGGCTGGGAAATTGTTCTCGCATTATTAGATCAATCATTTTCTGGTAAAAGATGGGCTCCATTACCAATGGTGCATACATGTTACCAAAAGTCACCACCTTACCCTGCACCTTTCCCGCCATGAAGATATATCAACCCTCAGTTAGATTCCTCACGGTGTGGTGAAGCACAAAAGGAAATCTCTTGTGCATCAATATGGCTACCCCTCTCTTATGTGAATTATAAGAAGATGCGTGACAGGCCCCAACCCAGCCCCCCACTAGTTTATCATGTTCCTTATGTGTTAGATGGGTTTCTTGAAGCATGGCAACATCAGCACCCTTTCATCGGTGTGCAGCCAAAACTTTAGCTCTCTTGGTCGGAGATGTAAACCCCTTTACATTCCAGGAAATTATAGTAGTAGTCTGAGTCTGTGTCATATCTGTAGCATACATACTTCCCTCCTCAAGCATCCTTGTGCTTTAAGCCCCTGAGGAATGCAATCCATGTGGTTAGTTCTAACAGTATATAAAACTAATAACTTTAAACCGTAACTTGAATAAACCCCAGACCCCCTCCCCCCTGACTAAACTTCAACTCTCCCAACAGCCTTCTCTCAACCATCTGTACCAATGTCTCCAATTTTCTACTTCTGTAGCAATGATACTGTTTGTATAACCGCCCTCTCATGATCTTCTATGACCCCCTCCCTCTGCACCCTTCTTGATTACTCTCTCTACCTCTGTGCACTTTGTTTTGCACCTTCTGTCTTTTTCTCCCCTTACATCAGACCTTGGATCTTCCCACCCTTGCCTAACCCAGGTTCACCCCGCAGGTCTCACAATGTGGAGCCACCCCACTCCCCCAGGTTTGGTGGGATCCAACAGTCCCTCCTCTCCCCCTAGATCACACCATTTACTTGGGGAACGGTGCCACATAAGCATCCCTCCCCCATGGATACCTCGATCAAACTCAGTAGTCACATTTTCATCCGCCTACAGTCTCTCCTCATCCCAACCCCCCGCAGCCACCCATCACCGCGTCTCCAGGTCCCATCCCTCACTACTCCCCCCTCCTCTCCAAATTTCTCTCCCCCATCGCTGCCACCATCCATTATCATTCAGAGCATTTTAATCTTAGGTTCCACTTTATAAGAAAAGTCCTTCCACATGGATGTTCTGCGGCTAGAGAGGTGCGGAGCCCACACCCATGTATATGCACAGGGCTCCCCGCCCCCAACCCCTCCATCCACCTTCACATTGTATGGTTTGTTTTCCTGGGGGGGACTTCACCCAAATTAATTGTCCATCTCTTCACCACCATCCACACCATGGACCATTAGGGTACAAAGTCTCCCTCGCTCCTTCCTGTAGGCCACAGTTCATTATGTTGCATGACCAGATATTTGTCCTCCTGTGGGCCACCAGTCTTTTATGTTACTGTTGTGGAATAGAGACAGACGGGAACAATGTGGGGGTTGGGGCCTCTACAATCAGTTATGTCTGTAGTCCATGTGGAGAAATATTAAATCCAGGTCCCGGCAGAGTTTCCCTGAAGTCTGAAGAGGCCCGCCCACTCTCCAAAGGTGCGCCCAATGATAATGTAGGGATAGGGAAGAAAAATAAAGATTTTTTCCAACTCACAGTTCATTTTTTCAACCTTTCTTGTTCTTCTTGTCCCATTCATCCAGGAACACTTTCAATTTTTCTGGCTTCCAGAAGGAGTATGTGGCCCCCACTGAGCGCACTTTTACTGTAGCTGGGTATACCATAAAGAAATCAAGGCCTCTCTCCTGCACCCCATCCATTTGGTTGTTGAATTGTTGTCGCTTCTTTTGAATTCGGGCCAACATATCCTGATGTAATGTTAACTTGTGCCCCTCATACATAAGCTCCTTCTTATTTTTGAAGGCTGCCATGAGGGCCTGTTGGTCCAGGAAGTGGTGCAGCCTGAAAATTACCTGTCGAGGTGGTTGATCATTAGGTGGGCACAGTGCAAGTGCTCTGTATGCTTGCTCAACTTTTAGTCTGCCATGCTTCGGGTCCATATCTAGTAGTCTTGGTAGAATTTCTGTGCAGAAGTCCATTAGATTCCCCTTCTCTGCTCCCTCAGGCAGGCTACGAATGCATAGATTATTTCTCCTACTACAGTTCTCCTGGTAGTCCAGGGTGTCTTTCAGCTCCTCCATCTCTTTTTCAAGCCTTGCCATCTTATCTGGGGTCACCCTCGTGGCATCCTCCAAATCCGATATTCTCTGCTCAGCTTCATTTAAACACCTGCTATGTTGTTTTAATTAATTTGTAAGGCCCAAGATAGATTGTTCAAAATGATCCCAGCTTGGCTTGAGATCAGCAAGCACTCGCTCCGAAACCTCCCTGCTGATTATTGCTATCTCTGCAGCCGAGAGCGTGATTGGGACTGTTCCACCCACCACTGTGCCATCATGTCCTGCTTTTTTTTTTTTTACATTTTTGCCCATCTGGTGTGACAATTTGCCCGTAGACAAGAATTCATCCATTCTTCTATATTACAGAAATCCAAAAGACTGTGAATTAGATGAAAATTCTGCAAAAAAGTACTTTTATTTTGTTTTGTGGTGCCGAGCTCTGGAGAGATGCGTCTTATTCTTTCAGCTGCTCATTAGAGCCCCCAGCCATTCTTAAAGATTCCCCTTTTCCTGCACTAGCCATGAGTCCAAGGTGTAGTGCTCCACCTTGCATTCTACAGCCAGATATTTGAGATATGGAACCCCACAGACCAATGCCACTATTGAACAAGGGGGCGTAGGCTCAGACAACTTCATGATTCTCAGTCCTGTCTATGGTGCGGAGGGCCTGAGAGATTGTCTGTATGGGTTGAATGGGTGGGTGTAGGTTTGAACACCCTCATGATTCCCGTGCCCATTCGTCTGCACACTTTTTTTTGTACTGGTCCAGTTTTGTCCTATCAGGTATGTGCTGCAGTCACCATTTGTTGTGGACAAGGCAGGGTCTAAACCTGATGGCAGAACAAGATACAGGGACAGGTGTTGCAGAACAAAAGGTTTATTACCCAAGGTGTATAAAAAGGACAGCTTACCATAGCTGGGAGTCTGGAACCTCTGAACACCCAGTGTCATTACAGGAAAAACTCAGTGAAAAATAGAATTACACAAAGTTATATACTCAGAGATAACAAGGCCCGTTACTTGGTAATGGGCTCATCTGCATAGTAGAAAAACTAAACAAAGCATTTCTATTGGTGGGTAAGGTGGGCAGCTTGCACCCAAGGCTGTTATATGTAGGGCTGCAAGTTCAGTTCGCGCTTGGCCCTATAATATGCAAAACCCGTGTTTGTGTTTTGCCACTTAGCGTGAACATTTTCTCTAAAAATGCAAACTTTGGTTCACCAGGTTCACCTCAGTAACTTATAAATAAATTATTGTACCTAGGCATCTGTGGCTTTTGTGCGTGCTCTGTTAAGTCGGCTCCTCAGCAGCATCATGTGGTGCAGAAGAGGGAGAATCATGAGACCACCACCAGCAGCATGTCAGTCATCCTCATCCCTCAATGTCACTTATGGTCATTGGGTAAAGGGGGATCTGTCTCCTCCTCTCCCTCTGCCTAGGCAGCAACACCAATAACCATTGGTGCAGCAGGTCACAAAACACATAAGATGCTGCCAGTTAATTGCTGCAAATTGCAATTTTCTGGCATAGTGTGTGAGGGGGGCATGAGTGAGCAGTGTGGTAGTGACTCTGTGTAGGACAGCAGAATTTGCCACTGGACTAAAAGCAAATACTGGGCAAAAGCCGATACTGAGGAGAAAATAGCAAAAAAGGTCAAAAGGGGGATAAAACCTTTTTCAGATATGTGAGGGAGAAGAGCAAGGCAGGGAATTACTAGATTGAGGGGGGGGAGGAGAAATAAAATTGGAAAGGGACTGTGAAAAAGCAGAGTTATTAAATAAGTACTTTAGCTCGGTATTCACGGAGCAGGAGGATGGTAGGGGACCTGAGCTAAAGTCGAATGGGAAGGAGGGCAAATGGGTGGATCTGAGCCCATTCACTGTGTATAGGGTTAAGGCAGAGCTAGATAGATTGAGGGTGGACAAGGCAATGGGGCCTGATGGGTTACACCCCAGGGTGATCAGGGAATTGAAGGAGTTGTCTGCACCTTTGACAGGGTTCTTCAGCTTGTCCCTGGAAATGGAGAGAGTGCCAGAGGACTGGAAGAGGGCAGACATAGGTCCTTTACACAAGGGAGATAATAAAGAGGTGAAGGGGAACTACCAACCTGTCAGCCTCACGTCAGTGGTGGGGAAGGTAATGGAGGCATTAATCAAGGAGAGGGCGGTGGATTATCTGGAGGAGAGTGGCTTGCAGGACAGCAGACAGCATGACTTCATGAAGGGGAAGTCTTTCCAGACAAACCTAATTCAGTTCTTTGATTGGGTGACTCAGGTGATTGACCAGGGGGGGCAGTGGATGTGGCCTATCTGGACTTCAGTAAGGTCTTTGACACCATCCCCCATAGGAGACTGGTGAGCAAGATGGAAAGCCTGGGGTTGGGTGGGAAAACAACAAGCTGGGTGGAGGCCTAGCTGTCAGGAAGAACTCAGAGGGTGTTGCTAAACTGGGTGCACTCCAGGACAGCAAGGGTGAATAGTGGAGTGCCACAGGGATCACTTTTGGGTCCACTTCTCTTCAACTTCTACATCAATTATATTGCTGAGAATTTGAGGGGGAGGGTGTGCCTATTTGCTTATGATACGAAAATATGCAATAGGGTGGACACCCCGGGAGGTGGAGGACATGAGGGAGGACTTAAAGACGCTTGAAAAATGGTCTGGGAGGTGGCAGCTGAAATGTAATGCCAAGAAGTGTGCTGTGATGCACTTGGGGAGTAGGATCAGAAGAGCATGGTACACCCTAGGTGGGGAGAAAATTAAAGTAACAGAACAAGAGAGGGATATGGGGATCATAGTCTCCTCGAACCTTAAGTAGGAATCCAGTGCAGCAAGGTGGCGGGAAAGGCCAATGGAATGTTGCCATGTATAGGCAGGGGCATTACCAGCAGAAAGAGGGAGATAATAATGCCCCTTTTCAAAGCCATGGTGAGGCCGCACCTGGAGTATGGGGTTCAGTTCTGGAGGCCACATCTCTGCAAGGATATAGATGCACTGGAGAGGGTTCAGAGAAGGGCAACCAAGATGGTGCAGGGTATGCAGGAAAAGTCATACAAGCAGAGGTGTAAGGAGCTGGATCTGTACATGCTGGAGTCAAGGAGGGAAAGGGGAGACATGATTGAAACTTTTAAATATGTAAAGGGACTCAATAAAGTGGGAGAAGGTGGTTTACTTAAGAGGAAGGAGGAGATCAAAACTAATGGGCACAGCCTCAGACTGCAAGGGGAAAAGACGTAGGAGCAATGTAAGAGGGTGCTTCTTCATGGAGAGGGTGGTGGAGCCCTGGAACAGACTACCAGATGGAGCGGTGGGAGCTAAATTGGTGGAAGAATGCAAGAGAGCATGGGACAAGCATATGGGGCTGAGTATCGGGGTGGAGGTGGGGCTGGCAGGAGGAGGTGTAGGGGGGAAAAAAAGGGCAGACTAGATGGGCCAGTATGGTCCTTTTCTGCCGTCAAACTTCAATGATTCTATATGATTCTATGATTAACAGAATCATAAATAAATCCTTTCAATTTAAAAAAAATAGCATCAAAACTTTTCAGCATTCATGTATTTGTTTTTGTTGTGGCAACTGACATAATAAAGAAAACAATTTAATTTTCACTAGGCAGGGCATAGTAGGACTAGTTAAGAAAATTAACAGTCTGCTGCACTATGCAAAATTGAAAGTATAAAAAATATATATATATTTTGTACTGGTCACTGTTGTTGCAGGGGAGTGAAAGAAAGTACATGGCAGGTTCAGCAGAAAGACATCCACGAGAGACAGTGAGAGACTTGTGCTGCTGTTACTGTGCAGCGCTGTACTCACTGCTGATGCTGAGTTGACTGACTTAAGTTGGTGTTTTTAATCTCTCTCTCTGTAATTATCTACTCTCTGCAATGACTGCTGGACAAAAAGCCAAAGAAGAAGCTAAAAAGTTGTAAAAAAAAAAAAAACACAATCATCAGTTATACGGAGGAGGCAATATAGCAGTTGTTGAGGGCTTTGAGATTCAAGTGCAAACCTGAAGAGTAGAGTTTGAAGAAATCCCATCAGCTCCCTCTCGTATACTGTGTGATCCCTGAGCAAGTCACTCCACTTCATTGTGCTCCCAGGTCGCACCTGAAAGCAAGCTTGGCTTAGTGTGCCTTTCCTGGTTAACAATTTCCCCCGTCCCTTATGTTTTAGTCCTGCTAGTGCTCTACTGACCTATCTGGGAATCAGTTTCACTCACTATGTTTCGTTTTCTTTTTTTTTTTTAAACTCAGCTTTATTATCTAACATCATACAGCAGCAGTGCATACTTGTTTTCCCAAGTTACATAACTAAAAACTTTCTGAATAGTATCAAACTATATAGTATCATACACTTCATTTCTCCCGAGTTCTGTTAACTTTCAGTCCATCTCTGTTTATTTATATTGCAGTGTTGGGAAACAATCCAAGCAAAAGAACTTACTAATATTAAAATACATTCAGGAGCTGCTGTCATTAGTCACATTCAGTTCAGAAAACACCCAGTTATCTGGGAGTGAAGTATATGATGTGATTTTACTGCTAAGTAAAGAAAAAAACAAGAAACTTTTATATTGTATAATTAAACACAGATTAACTTAGGAGCCAACATGGCCCCATTGATGGCTGCACTCCTCTACCCTCATCCCCCCTATATTAACCAAAGTCAATAATGTAATCTCTGTCTTATAGTTCCTGTTGGCATGATACACCACATGTGTTCTGCCATTATTTATTGTACTTCTTTGACCCTATCCCCAATTTTGGGTTGAAGTTCTAGGTACCCCTTCTCTCTGCAATCTCCAAAGTTTCCAACCTCTCCACCTAACTTCATGGTTATCAAATCTTAACCGGAGTCTGGCCATAAATGCCTCCATTGTGAGGACCTTTTGTGTCCTTTTTAACCAGTCCTCTAAAACTGGAGGCCTAGGCTGCAGCCACTTTGCTGTGATATATTTCAAGGCTGTCACAATCAGTGTCAAGAGGACCCCACGGATCTCTCCTTTTTGGTGTGTGACTGTGGGGAGCCCCAAGACCCACTCCTCAAATTCCAAAGGGATAAGTACTCCTGTTATCTCCTGGACTGCCCCCTGTATTGCTGTATCTGCAGGCATCCCCAGAAGATATGCCATTGACTGACCTTTTGCCCACATGCTCTCCAACACATGGCTGATTTAGCTGAACTGTAATGATGAGTGATAGTGGGGTGTATGGACGTAACGGATGAGCATTTTCCAAAGGTATTCCATCCATATGGGTTCTGAGGTTGCTTTCCATCCCCAGTTTAGCCTGTGAGCCCAGTCTGCCTCACTAATACTCTTGTTTGCTTCTTTTTCCCCAAGCCTCCCTGTGAGTTCCCAAGGATCCCCCTATACTCTGGAGCAACAGTTTGTATGCCCCTGAAATATATTTTATTGAACCAGCTATTCCCACAATGTTAAACAGAAGTGTTTCCCATCCTAATAATGCTCTAGCGAATTGAATCAGGTGATTTTCTGATTCTGTAAAATGCCTGACCTGCATATACCTAAGAAATCCCGTTTGGCCAATTAAACTTCTCTTTAGCTCTTTGGAAAGATGTACATTTCTATGTCTGTCTCTCTGTGTGTGTCTCTGTCTCTCTGTCTCTCTCTCTGTGTCTCTCTCTGTGTGTCTCTCTCTCTCTCTCTCTCTCCTGTACAAACCTCGTAATGCCTTGTGTTTCCCATCTGGTGTAATTTAAATCTAGGGCAGGAGGGCAAAATTCAGGCTGGTACCTGATAAGAGATAGAGGGCCCATGCCGGTAGGAGTGTGGGTCAATTGCTTCACCTTGTTAATGACATAGAGCCCATGTTTAACCCACCTACTGGTGAGTGTTATTTTATAATCTATTGAGGTCTCTGTCAGTATCAGTGTGAATAGAGGTCATGCACTGTGTTTTCAAAGTTCAAACTCGACGCATCCAGCACCAGCAGTGCTGTACTGAACTGTCTGGGGGTAAATTTTCCTGTTTTAGGCATAGCTGCTTGACACAGCCAGCAGTGCTGTACTAACTGGTTAGGAGAAAAAAAATCTCTCTGTGTTTTAATATTTAGCGTACTTCACTCAATGCAGCCAGCAGTGCTGTATTGACCAGTTTGGGAATAATCTACCCTGTTTTGAGTGCAGCTACTCGATGCAGCTAGCTGTACTGTACTGACCTGTTAGGGAAAAAATCTCCCTGTGTTTTACTACTTAAAGTACTTAAGGTACTTGACTTGACGCAGCCAGCAGTGCTGTATTTACCTGTTTGGGGAAAAAATCTCCCTGTATTTCATTACTTAAAGTCATGTATCATCCCTGTCCTTTATTGCTTGCTAGATCTGTTTAGATTTCAGCACTATTTTACAGCATCTACTGGGTATAACCAGGTTCTACAATTTATAATCAACTTCTACCTGGTTCTACTTGTGTATAAAAAAATCCACATATTTTGTTTTACATGTTTGGGAACATACATGTAGTACTAAGATTCTAACTTTAAGAATAGTAAGTTTTGGAAAGCTTTGGAGCACTGAAACAGAATCCAATGCACTAAAGCTTTGCAATACATACCATTCTTAGTACTAGATGTACTTTCCCAAATATGCAAAAAACAATACTTCTGTGGATTTCTTAATTAAGTAGAACCAGGTAAAATGTGTGTATTTATTGTAGAACCTGGTATTACTTGGTAGAACCTGGTTTTACTTGGTAGAACTTGGTTATACCTGGTAGAACCAGGTTCGGAACCTGGTAGAACTATTTTGGGTTCTACTCAGAAAGTTTGTGAGGTAAAACTTTTAGAGGTTTGCACAGCCCTAGTTATATTTTACAAGTATACAGCGATAAGCAGTTATGCCTTCTAACAGTACTTTTGGTTACAATGGACTGATTCATAGAATATGCTGATCATAGCATTGTGGCTAATAACTGAAGGCGGTGCGCTAAGACCACAAATACATTACTGTATAATACATCATAGCAAGCACAGGTAAATACTAATATCCCTTATACTGTAAGGTGGTGGTCCACATTAGGGACTGTAGGTCAGGCAGGTCTACAATGGCATGCCCGATATATTGGGTGATACAGGTTGCACCCATGTCACCATCTTAGCACCTACCATGGATAAGGAGGTGTACAGGAACAGAAAGGGTTTTCACAGCATTAACTGACAGATAGTATATGACACAGATGGTATCATCACCAATGTGTGTGCCAAGTACCCTGGGTTGACCCAAGACACATACATATTTGACTGATCTAAGCTGAGTGACCACCTCGTAACACTTGGGGGTGTTAATGAGCGGCTGCTGGGTGAGTATGGAGATGTTACATATGTGACATATCTGTGTACATTCCATGGTGGCACGCTTTCACTGACTGGAGGTCAAGACACTTGTGTTTTATTGCCACAAGTGTCCATGCCTCCAAACCAGATACATTGATGGCACCTGGATGTCAAGCCATATCCTGGCCTTGAGCTCTGCCGTGGTCTTCAGGGACTCCACTCCACATAGTACCCCACAGTTGTCTTGGATGTCTGAGACCATGGCTGCCACCTGGCCACCCATGAAATTGCCGGACTGGGCTCTGGCAGTACCACACAACTTGCATGGCCCTTGGCCTGTCCCTGGCCTGGGCATGCGGACTCTGGTGGAGGTATGTCTGGTACTGGCACAGCACCTCCATTTCTGTGTCCCACTATTGTGCACTCCTCCATTGCGGTATTCAATTCCATGTGTCCATGTGTGGTAGTGCACATGCCCATATATGGTGGAGTCAAGGGGCAGGGACACCTATGGTTGCCATGCCTCTGCCTCCACTCCCACTGCATGAATGCCACGTTTCTTTGGCCAGCTGGGGTGTGTAGTTGTGCACTCACAATACATCACATTCGTGTGCAGTTTCCAAGCTTTCGTAAATAGGACCCATTGTGCTTCTCCTTTTCCTGTCCTGCTTCCTGCCCTGGACTAAGAATCATCATCTTGATGTACCCAATGGTGTAATTTAACTTTGATCCCAGCTCTGTTGTTTCTCCTAGACTTAGGACCCTCTCTAGATTCGAGTGAGTAATCTGGTTGCTGAAGTGAAGCTACGACTCTGAGATGCAGTTATTGCGCACGTGCAGCTGTCCAACATGGCCAATGCACTTCTCTATGTTCTGTTTCCCAGCCTGCTGCTTCTCCTGGGCCCAGGGAACACTAGCTGGCACCTGATGGTATTTTCCCACCTAGCCTCAGCCCCAGAAGGCAGTCCAGGGGCCCAAGACATGAGTGCAATGTGTGGCTCCAGCCGCGAGGATGTTTGAGAAGAGCCCTGGCACAGAGCCCACCAGGGCTCATTACTGCACACACAAGTACCCTGCCAGTTCCAATCTCAGCAGTCCTGGGGGATCAGAGGGAGAAAACAGTGTCCCGGTGTTGGAGGAGGTAGTACAGGCAAGCCCCAAATTTGGGGGGAACTTACATTGAATAAGCCTCAGTGGTAGATAAACTGCAAGAGGCGTTATATTCACACAATATATATAGCATGTAAATACAGGTTAGAATCATAAGAATTCTACTCTTGTATTTACTTTCCTTACTGTGCCACCAGGTTGTTCTGCTTACCCTAGGCACATCATCCTGTCATTTTGCCCTTCTGGGAACGTCACCGTGGCACATGCTGCCTGTAACAATTTGAAAAAAAAAAACAGGTCTTTTTATGTACTTGGGGAGGAGCAGGGTGACAGCACTGACGATAAAATCTGACAACTTAGAAAAATACTTTTTGCATAACAAATGCTGCCTGCCCATGAACATCAGGGTTTCAGTAATTTGTATTATTCTTTGTGTGATGTCATAATTGCTTGAACTTTGATCTCGCAGGTTATGTACGTCACTTAAAGAACTCAACAAATGACCATCCCATTCATCACTGTTGTGAGCAGTTATCATCTATATAAATACTCTTAGTACTGGTCCTGTAGTGCAGCAATAGTGTTACTGCTGATACTACTCACTGCACTGGCAACCCTGATTCTGGAATGAGCTTGAGTCACTTGGAAGGCTGGCCAAGGAAGGAAGGATCATGCATCCCAAAGACAGCTCACCTCCCTTGGGGGAAGGGTACACTGTAACCTGCTACTTGACTGCCATCTGGTGGAGGTCAGGTGGTTGCACATCACAGAGGATGAAACTGCCACTGTATGGCAAGCACACGTGTACACCTCCGCACCATACCTCTCAACTGTACCACATTACGAGGAAACGTTCCTCATTTTACTTCACAAAAGCTCCCTGTTCCACATTGTGAGGGCATGTCCCACATTCAGTATCAACATTTTAAAGCAAAAATCTATAGTAAATGATACAATTATATTATTCAAGTAATAACAGACTTTCTGAACATAAATGTAAACATTTTAACAGTGTTCTGAGCTTCCTAAGCAAAGATTTGATTAAGTGTTCCACATTTTGCTCATTTGTTCCACATTTTGAGAGGCAATGTTCCACATCTGGGGGACAAAAGGTTGAAAGGTATGCTCCGTACGCATGCATGCACATCATTCCATGCCAGCACTGTCGGAAGAAAACAAGAAGAAAATGTCTTGGTCCACTCAAAACAGATGCTGGCACCCTCCTTCCTTCCTCACAGACCCATAAATTTTCTGTATCAGACCACAGTGGTCCTAGGTAAATCCATGAGAAGATCGCTGATGGGGCAGGGGGCTGCCATTGAGTGGAGGGGGGGCAAACTGGGGACCAAAGTGTAACAAAAGCAGAACAGAATGCAAATAAATACTCTTAGTAGCAAAAAACTGAAATTTAATTAAGAGGTTTGGAATATTTTACTTAACTGAAAAATTGGTGACGAGGAAAGTTGCACAGACCCAAGGCTGATTGATAGGCAGCACCCGGGGGAAAAGGGAAATAAGAGAGAACAGTGATATAGTAATTGACATGGAAGCAACATGGTAACTACAGTCAGTCAAAAATAATAAATTAAGCCTACTACTGATAGTAGTCAGGCAACAAACCAAACAGCACAAGAAGTTACAGCAAAATATCACCCCTCAAAAGAGTGGGCAGAAAAAGGAAAAAAAAAAAAAATTTAAAACAAGTGAGTGTAATGAATATGAAACTTACGAAGTGCATCAAACAATCCTGGATAAGCACTGGAGGTGACGAGAGCAGAGGAGAGGCAGGATCAGGTGCCTGAGGGGTGAGGACAGGAACACACAGAAGAGAAATGGGATCTCAGCAGGGGCTGAAGGACAAAGTAAGAGGGAACAAGCCTAAGGGAGGAGAGTGAGTGAGTTTCAGAGACAGGGTAGCTGTACTGAGAAAGTGGAGTGACCAGATGAGGTAGTGCATGAGGGATATTAAAAGAATGAGTGTTAGAAGATTAGAAGAGCTGAGAGAGTAAGCAGAGGGGGAAAGAAGGTCAGACAGGTAGGAAGGAAGGGATGCAAACCAGTACTTGGAGAGAAGAGAAGAGCAGTGGGGTAGGTGCTGTGAAGATGGGAAGAGAAGGGTAAGGAGTCGATACAGGGAACGGTGGTGAGTAAGGGGGGAGAGCCAAAAGAAAACTGACAGAAGGAGTGAAAGATATGTAACCCCCCCCCAACCCCAGTGTCCAAGGGTATGGCTGATGGTAAAAAATGGAGAGGAGCACTCACACAGCAGTAGTAACAGTTTTTTTTTTTCTTACCAGCATTGCTGGCATTGAATGGGTCAACAGGCAGGAGGGGGTGTCATCTTCTGGTGCTAGACTGGGTTGAAAGTTATGTTATCATGTAATAACAACAGGTTAACACAAATAACTGAGGTCCACACACTAGGAAAAGTCCAAACAGGGGGGATCCCATTTAATTAAGAAACTTCATGGTGCCATTTAAGCAGTCAGTATACATCTGGACTGAGGAGGTCCTCGCATTGGGCTTAGTTGATACATTTTGTGGCCGGGGACCCCCCACTAACCCTGGGCATATCTTCTTTGGGCTACAGAGACCACTGAAACATGCTGAGCAGCAATACTTCAGGGCCTGGATGACCCTTGCCAAAGGCAGCAGAAACTATTTATCCCTCTCTCTTTCTCGCTTCACAGGCTTTAACATGGGCTCCCCAGAAATAGCCTTCATAGATTTGGACTACTTCTCCTCTCTCCCCTTCACTTCAGGGCACAAGTGGGGCTTGGGCAGATGACTCTCCCATTTGAACACTGGGGCAGACGTCCCCTCACCATGGCCACAACCAGGTTGGGCTTACTTTGCATTGGTGCCACGTCTCTCTCTCTCACTCCCTCAGCTTCTCACCTAGTACCACCAGAGCTGCCACAACTGGGGTTGGCATTACAACTCCCAGACTGGCTCTTGTTCCACTGGTTCCTGGGCTCCATCCTCTCCCGCAGGTCCCTCCCTCTCTCATTCTGGCTTACACTCACACTGCACTGTCCTGCTGTCACATACTCTTCTCTCTCCAGCCATGGTTCTTTTTAACAGCACCACTGGAGGGGCTTAGATGGGAAACCACTGTGGGGCAGCCACTCAACCCAACTAGCGGCTGCCGGCACATCACTCACCACACTAAGCAGCTTCTGCCACCCACCGAACCCTTAGGTTTTCCCAAGAGCAGACAACCACCCCTGCTTTCTTGTACTCCCCATGCTGCCACGTCAGACCCCGGCGTGGGCTCTACTTTGGCACCCAAACCCTCCAGTTTATACCCCTGCACACCCACAGTGACCTGTGACCCGCAGAGTCTCTGCCAGTGTACAGAGGCTGTTAACCATTTAATGGCTGGGCCACACTTACCACTGTTCCCTAATTTAATATGAACACCCCAATGAGGAGTGCTACTGACAGGCTCCAGTCTGGCTAGTGTAGATTTAGAGACACTACCATAGACCACATCCGCATAGTCAAACAGCAGAAGAATCATTTTAAGAACAATCTCATTCTGAACTAAGAGCGGAAGGCAGAATTTGTTCCTGTAAAGGGAACCTAGTTTGGGGCATATTTTTTTGAGTGTGGCACTAATGTGGAATGAAAAGTCAAGATGACAGATAAGCCACACCCCAAGGTACTTGAAACAGGGGACTGACTCAAGGAGGAGAGCTAAAAAGGGTAGAGAAGACAGGGATCTGGTCAAGTCTGCTAAGCCAATGGTGTAAATCACACAGCATAGAGACAGGAGTTTTTTTTTTTCTTGGCATTCAATGGCAGTTGGTTTGTGCAGAACCAGCACTGGACATTATCAAAGTCACATTTCAAGGACTGTTCCAACTGGGGGATAGAGGTTCTGGAGGCATAAAGGACTGTGTCATCAGTGTACATATGTATATTAGCTAAAACACAGGTTGAGTGAGGGAAAGTTATTTAGAAAAACAGAGAAGAGGACAGAGCCCAGAACTGAGCCTTGGGGTACTTCAGAGGTTATTGGGAGGGGAGCAGACACAGATTTCCTAACCCGAAGACAGGCTATGACCAGAGAGATAGAAACGAAACCAGTCCATTGCCAATGCTGAGAGACCACCACACCCCAAGTTATCAAGGAGGAGAGGATGGGCAACAGAATCAAATGCCTTAACAGGTCAATAAAGATGGCAGCCAATGTATGACCCTTATCTATCTCCTTTAGAATGAAGTCAGTGACATGCTGGAGGGAGGAGACTGTAAAGTGGGCTTTCTGAAAGCCAGATTGGAAGGGAGAGAGGAAGAAGGTAAGGAGTCAAAAAAGTTAAACAGCTGAGAGAAAACTAGCTTTTCCTGGAATTTAGCTAGTGAGGGGAGGAGAGTAATAGGGTGATAGTTCCTAGGGATATAAGTGTCACCTCCCTTGTGGAAGGACGGAACTCTTGCCTGTTTCTAGCAAGCAGGAACACAGCAATGCTGACAGGACAGATTTAGCAGCACAGATGGTGGGCAGCAATGGCAAGGGCTGAGAGGTAAAGAAGTTTAGGATCCAGACCATTGGGACTGAGATCCTTGGAAGGATAAAGAGTAAGAAGGGCAGACATGATATCAGAAGCTGAAACTGAAGAAAAAGTAAACAAAGAAGGGGAGCAGAGGGAGTAGCAGTACAGCAGATAAGGAAGAAGGAAAGGGAGGGAACAGGAGGTGAAATGGGTGTTGAAAATGGCAGCAATCTCAGAGGGCTCATAGATGACCAAGAAAGGGTTGCTGATTTTGAGTGTAGGTGTGGATATGTGAGGGGAGGGTAAAAAATGGAATAAATAACCATGCATACGTTATTTGGAGAATTAATATTGTTCTAGAGAACTGAAGCAAAATAATTGCATTTTGCCTCCAAGAGATTTTGTGTAGGTATTTTGCTATTGGTGATACCTCAAACAGTCCTCGTTGGAACCAGAAGACTTATGGAGGGACCAAGTTGAGTTATGAGCCCAAAAGAGAGAGGTGATTTCTGAGCTGACTCAAGGCAGATGGGACCCACATACTCGAGACCTACTCGGTTGGGGTTGGTGCTTGTCTCCCACAGATGTGGAATGGGAGGAAAAGAGGGAGTGGGCAATATCTATGTCCATGCAAATGGACAAGAGGAGCCCAGCTGAAGGACTGCAGGTCATCCATGAGCCTGTCCAGGTTTAAAGACCTAAAAGATCAGGTCCAGATGTACCTTAGGGGGACTTTAGGCTGGTGAATTTTCCGGATACAGTAGACCATGCAGTGGTCACTGATGGAGTCCAGAAGTGTACTTGCAGCACAAATTCTATGGGGATGGGAGGAACGTATTCAGTAAAGCAGAGAGTGATCAGAGGCATGAGGGTTGTGATGGGTAGAGTCAAGAACTAACTCAGAAAGGTTAATTGACTCAACCATTTGAGTGACAGATTTGAGAGAAGGAGAGGACCAGTTTTAATTAAAGTATCCAATGATAATACGTTCACCAGAAGAGGAAAGCATGAGTAGAGAGGAGAGAAGGGAAATTGCAGAATCTGATTAGGCTTTGGGGATTAGTAAACGTCTTCAGAGAAGATGGGAAGAGAGTGAGGAAGAGAGATTTTACATTGAACAGTTTTATGGGAGGAGGGAACAGCAGCATTAAGGACAAGGCTTTAGGACAGGGTGCAAAAGGTATAATTAAGTACATCCGCCCTCTTTCACCATGACCCAGATAAAAGGATGTGTAGCCAGGAATTGAGATTTTATTATCGCTGATCCTGGCAGACAGCCAGGATTCAGTGATGACCACAACATCAGGGTTAGTTTGTAGAACCCAGAGCCTAAGCTAGTCAAGCTTTGGTAAAAGGCTCTTCCCAGTAAAATGAAAAATACTAAGACCCTTTGGCAGAGAGGGAGAGATTGGTACAGAAGTGGGGATAGGATTTTGCTCAACATTTCCTAACAGGAGAAGTAGGGCAGTGACTACCTTATGTGAGAAGCCAGAGTGGTGAAGAGAGGGGGGGAGCACACCAAAAGCTAACAGAAGGAGCGGGAGGAAGACAGCGCCAAAGAGATTCAATGGTTAGATAAGGAGAAGGGATAATGGAAGAAGATATAGAAACCATGGAGAGGGGGGATAAGGGAGAGAGTGCTAGAAGGAACAGGTAAAGAAGAGAAAGGGGAGGAGCTGGGGCACATAACATTGAATGAAAAGGGAGGAGAGACAAGGAAGGAGGAAGGGGAAGAGTAGGACAGTGGAAGGGAGCCATAGGGGATACAAGGAAGAGGAAGTAAGCAATATGGAGGTAATGGAGAAGGAATGCACTCCCTGCAACTTATAGATAGTGATAAGCAAAGTAATGCAATCTAAGGTACCTATGCACTAATGGATGGGAATTACATGCCTGAGGCTTTTAATCTGCCCACATAGGTCCGCACCTGCAGACAGGTGCACACTGGCAGCATGCATGACAGCCGGCCACTTGTTCACGGCCCTGTCCCCTGGTGCACAGGTTCGCATGGTGCAGACTGGGGCAGAGTTGTGGTCCCAGGTCGGCGGCCAATCAAATGGCCTGCCTGGGACCCAGAGTGGATCCCCCATGCAGGACAGTGCAGCACCAGGGTTGAGCACTGGGCGCAGGGCATGGAGCTATGGAAGCACCCGCAGACTGCGCGGGTGGCTGCCAGCAGTGGAACAGCACCCACCCACGCCTGCCCTGGAGGCATCCCCCACTGACAGAAGCACTGTTGCTCCCCACCCCAGCACAGGGCAGCACCCACCCCAGACCCCCGATGCCCATCTGCAGCCCACATACAATGTGGAGCCCTGACCCCAGCAGTAAGCCACCCCTCTGCACAGAGTGGAGCATCGGTCCCAGGACAGCAGTGCTGCCAACCACAAACATCCACGAACCCCTCCTCTGCACCGACCACACCACTCCAGGATCTAGCAGACAGTGCCGCAGCCATGGGTCAGCCAGCAGCAATGCCCAACAGACACCATCCCCGCCACCTGCACCAGCGAAGGAGCACACAAATGCAAGGGAGTCTCTATGCAGCAGGGATGTGGGGAGCTCTATGTGTTGGGGTGCAGGTGCCCATATACAGTTGCCATGCTTGGGGGAACCTATGGGTGTGCAGGTATGGCTGGGTACAGCCGTTATAGTAGGGTCCCCCTGGTGTATCCTTTCCACCTCTGCACCCCCCCCGCGTGTCACACTGGGCACCGTAGTGCATGGTGCGTAGTGCAGACATGCCCCCCTCCCACCATGCTGCTGTCCACACAGCTGGGGGATCAAGTGCCTAAGGATTGTGTGCCCATTTGATGAATCCAGAGTGATGAGGCACAATGGGTGAAGAGTGGTTATGCTCCACACATACGCGGCATGGAGCAACTCCGCCCCTTCGTGCATAGAGGCCATTGAGAGGTAAGGTAAGTAGCAGCAGTGCTATGAACCAGCATTATAGTGAGGTAATACACAATTAAACATATGTGATACTACAAAACAACTCTTGAAACAGGTAATACAAATTAAACAGCAGTGATGCTATGAGGCAGTTCTATAAGTAGCACACTGGGACAGAAGTTTGATGTCTACATTAGACAATTAAACTGGCTGCAGGGGACACTGAGGCTAGGGCAACCACAGTACAGGGAGTGAGAGAAGAGAACCTAGCTAGTGCTCCCCCTATATTGGGGACTGGCTGCAGTAAGGTGTGTAAAATAAGGTTGAAGTTCAAAAAGGAGTGGTGGAAGAGGCAAAAGGGGAAGGTTCTCAGGATCTGAAAACAATAGAAAAAATAAGATGGTAAAGAGAATGAGAAGGAATACAGGTATAGGATTACCAAACAGCAAAAGAGGATCTAGAGCTAGTTGGAAGGGGGTCTGCCTTAATGCCTGGAGTCTGGGGAATAAAATTAGTGAGCTCCAGGAATTGGTGGCAGACACTGAGGAGGACCTTTTAGCCATCACAGAAATATGAGCCACAGAGAATAATGGCTGGTATTTGTCCATCCCAGGTTACAATGTTTATACAGGATACTGGGATAGACAAGGGGGCTACAGTTAGAGGGATAGGCAATGGGGATAGCCCTGTATGTCCGGGAGGGCATAGAGGCTGTGGAGGACAGACACACCAAGAGAAGAAAGGAGGAAACAGAATAACTGTGGGTTCACCTCACAATGCCCATAGGCAAGACAATTCAGGTAGGGGTGATCCACAGACCACCAGGACAAGGGAACTGGAGAGATAGGAGGTTCAGGGAATGGCTGGGAAGGGAAGAAGATGGAGGTGGTGATGTTGGGTGATCTGAGTGTGTCATATCTACAGTACTAGGACATCCCAGTGACCAGGTGCACTAGTAATCAAGCCCTGTTAGATACATTTCAGGACTGCCTGCTGCAGCAGCTGGTAGAGGAACCCACTAAACAGGTGGCAATTCTTGATTTTAATGCTCCCCAACTCAGAGAAGGTGGATGGAGTGAGGGCAGGGGAGCCTCTGGGACCAGCGACTACAACCCATCTAATCTGGTTTGCCCTAGGAGCCAGAATGCCCCTATCAAAAACCGAAATCCTAGATTTCAGAAGAGCAGACTTCAGCCAGATGAGGGAACTGGTCTGAGATGAACTAGCCAGGGTGGACAGCATCATTGGTCATGCTTTTTCAGCTGCAGAGTGAAGAAACTAGTTTACCACTCTGTTAGCTCAGAGCACTTCAAGCTGAAGAAGCAGAAACACGGTTTAAATATGTTCTGCTTATGTCACACAGTTGGTTTATCCATCTCTACTGTTTTTCAGTCTTAGGCTCCTACATGAGGCTTTTTTTCACTATGTTCTTTTGAGTGGAAGGTGACGGCCAGCCATAGTGGGTGACGGAAACATCACTCATCGCAAGTGAAGGCCCTGGGAACCAGACTTTTAGCTGCTCAAGTATGAAATAATATCAGAAGGTTGCTGTTCTTCATGCATGAAGAGTTCATAAGATGTGCCTACTCATAGGAGTATGAATTTTAATTGCAATGTTTCTTATGTATTTTAATGTAGTGTGTGTTTGCAATTTATAACACCTGTTTGAATGGCACCTTTACATTCACCAATCCACCTGATTGGTATTTGGCAAAGTACTATAACGGAGTCACAATAATTGCATGAGCGACTGTAGGCTTTATGCTTCCCAGCCTACCCTTGTAACTACTGTGTCCAAATTTGATCTGCAGTCAGTATACAAGCCGTATGGATGACAATGATTGCCAGGCACTACCAACCTAAACCAGCTAGAGACCTCTACCAAATACTTTTCTTGGATATCTAATTATAGGTTTTAATACTTATCACTCTAAATTATCCTTATCCCGGGATCTTTATACACTACGCGCATGCAGTCTCAATTAACTGTAAGCAGTAATACATTCACATTTAAATTTACCAGCCTAACAATATTTCTAATCCTAGAAACCTTCGCCCAAAGTCAATTGAGCTTGAGTCCATTTGCAACAGTCTACTTAGCAATGTCTTTTACATGTCTCTTAAGCAAATGTGCCGGTTTTAAAATGACAACTAAAATGATAGTCCTTTTCTGATGTTGCTGCTGAAGTTGTTGAAGAACAGTGGACCTCTATGCTTGGCTTCACTGGACTGGAACTGCTGAAACTGAATGCTAATCTTCTTCCTGAAAAAGACCTTAACTAGCATGTGCAGGTACTGTATCTCAGTGCAGCAGGCCTCACTCATTGCCCTACTGTCCCTGCGCTGGGAATCAAGTGATCCCCTGTTAACTAGGGTTCACTAAAGGGCTAATCCTCAAAGGTTCTACTCTTCCTGTAGGCCGCTATAGGCTGACTGGTCTCCCTGCCAAATCTTCCCTAGCAGTCTGTTCAGTCTTTTTAAAACTGGGCTGTGCAGCCCCTTTAAACTGCTGAACATTCTGAATAAATTTATTCTTGGTATGTGATGGTTTAAATACTTCTCCCTTCCCACAGCACCAATCAGATTCCATTCTCTTTTGGAATTCTGCAGCATAAGCCACAGTGAAATGTTCAGTTTGAAGCTCTTGGGAAGCTGTCTTACCTCCTTTTTCCCTTGAGGAAAGTGGCAAAACTATACTATGTAACATAAAATCACAACAGTTCTTCTAACATCGAAACATAGAATCTGTCAGCAGTACAGGGTTGCTTGACCCACCAGTCTGCCCAGATGGTCCCTGTCTAGCCTGTGTCCACGGTCCATAGCTGGTATCCAGTGAACCTTCCTCCTCCCTGCCTATTTACCAGTATTCCCCATGTTCTATCCCATGTATGCTTGAAACCCCCCTACTGTTTTCACCTCCACATTTTCCACTAGCAGTCTATTCCAAGTGTCCACCACTCTTTCAGTGAAGTAGTACCTCCTGACATCCCTCAAACTCCTCCCCAGCTTCTTTGCATGCAGTCTGGTACTGGTGCTCTTTCTCATTTGAAAGAGACTCCCATCCTGTGCCCTATTCCCCCCATGAGCTAGTTGTAGGTCTCTATCATGCCCCCTCTCACTACCCTCTCTGCAAGGGTGTACATTTTGAAATCCCTCAGTCTCTCTTATTAGGGCTATTAATGCACCCCTACACCATTTAAGTTGCCCTCCTCTGGACTGCTATCACCCTATGTCCTTTTTAAGGTGCAGACTCAGAACTGGATTCAATACTCTAGGTGGGGTCTCACACATAAGTGATACAGTGGTAACACCACATCCCTCCTCCTGCTGGAGATGCCTCTCCCTATCCATCCCACTGGCTCTAATCACTGCTATGTCACACTGCCCTGCCACTTTGAGGTCATCAGATATGGTAACCTCAAGGTCCCTTTCCTGCTTAGTGACGGTCAGTACCTTCCCCTCCTCCATCCTATACTGAACTTCTTGGTTCCTATGCCCTTGGTGCATGATTTTGCACTTTTTTGGCATTGAACTCAACTCTTGACTACTTCTTGAGTATCCCAAGGTCCCTACACATTCTCTCCACCCCCTCTCAAGTATCCACTCTATTACAGATTTTGGTGTCATCTGCCAAAAGATATACTTCCCCTTCCAGTTCTTCTGCAATATCATTATGAAGACATTGAAAAGGACCAGTCCCAGTACTAAGCCATTAGGCATCTCACTGGTCACTCTCCCCTCATTAAAGTTAATGCCATTAACCACCACCCTCTGTCAACTATACATTAACCAATTCCTTACCCAATTCAGCACTTTGGATCCCACCCCTAGGCTGCTCAATTTCTTATCAGTTTCCTGTGCAGTACAGTGTTGAAGGCCTTGCTAAGGTTCAGATGGGCCATGTCCACTGCCCTTCCCTGATCTGTTTCCTTGGTCACCCAATCCAAAAATTAAGAATTCAATCAGATTCATCTGGCATGATCCCTCCCCACATGAATCCATTGTGTCTTTGATCTTGTAGCTCGCTGGATTCAAGATACTCTACCAACCTTTCCATTAGTAGGTTTTCCATTAATTCACCCACCACTGATGTGAGACTAAGAGGCCTATAGTTGCTAGCCTCCTCCCTGCTGCTGCTCTTATGTAGAGGAACCACATCTGCTCTCCTCCAGTCCTCCAGAACCATGTCTGTTTCTAGTGAGCATTGAATAAGGCTACTGGGCAACTAGCACCTCCCTGAGTTCCTTTAGTACCCTTGGGTGTACCCCATCGGGTCTCATAGCCTTGTCCACTTTCAGAGCTGCAAGTCCCTTCAGGATTCCTTCCTCTGAAAATAGACTTATGTCCACCCTCCCCCCTTTTGTTGGAGGTCCATCCCCCTCCTACCACTGTGAAGACTGAGCAGAAGTCCCTGTTCAGGATGTCTGCCTTTTCTTGACCCTCTTCTGCACAGTCTCCCCCTGCCACCTTCCTTATCATCACTGTCCCTCCCCTTTCTTTCCTCTTCTCACCTATATATCTGAAGAAAGTCTTGCCCCATTTAGCTACCTCTTTGGCAACCCTTTCTTTGGTCTGTACCTTTGCTCCTGTCACTGCTTTTCCTGCTTCCTTCTGTTTTACTTGGTATACCTCACTGCCTTCCTCTTGCTGCATTTTCTTATACCTCCCGAATGCCACCCATTTTTCTCTCACCACCTTGGCCTCTTCCCTAGAGAACCATCATGGTCTCCTTTTCCTTCTAGAAAAAGCACTTCAGGGATAAGAACCTGAGAAGGGAACATTGTTTTTTGGTGGGGTGCGGGTGGGTATCACTGAGAAGGATCTAGGGGTCATAGTAATGGGGAACATGAACAACTCTGCTCAGTGCACAAAGGCTGCGGCTAAGACCAACAGGATGCTTGGGTGCATTGTGCAGTGGTTCTTGTCCAGGCACAAGGATGTGATCCTGCCCCTGTACAGGTCCTTGGTCAGGCCTCATTTGGAGTACTGCATGCAATACTGGCATCTGTATCTGATGAAGACTATCAGGCTGCTCAAGGTGGTACAGCATAGGGCAACAAAAATAATACAGGGGATGAAAGGCAGAGCCTATGAAGAAAGTCTGAGACACTTGAGTTTGCACACCCTGGAGGAGAGAAGAGATCGAGGGGACATGATTGAAACTTTCAAATGCTTGAGGGGAATCAACAAATCTGGCACAGAGGGGTTGTTTAAGCTGAGGAAGCAAAGGGACATGAGGGGGCACAGGCTAAGACTGGAGGGTGGCAGATTCAGGAGGGAGATGAGAAGGCATTGTTTCGCATTCGAGCAGACTTGACAGACTGTGAGGCCTGTTTCTGCTGGCAAGTTTTGTATGTTAGTATGTTCTGCTTTTACTCCCTTCACATACAGGCTGGTTGCCTTAATTTTTCCCTCCCTTATTTTCCCCCACTGTGTTCTACCCCTCCCTAGCAATTCCTCCCATAAGGAGCTCTTCCATTTCTTTTAAATCCACTCTTCCAAAGTCTAGAAACCTCATACTCATGTGGTTTGCCTCTATTCCCATCTTAATGTTAAACCACACTGTATGGATGGAAAATACATAAATTATGGAATTATTTATAATGTTAGTGGTGCTATTACATTTTTTAAATAATAGGTGATGTACTTTGTACTTTGACTTTATTTATGTATTCTGTAACCCCAGATGTTTTTAATGTGTATTTGTTGAAGGCTTTTTAGGCGAACAATACACTGAAACTGAACTAGAGGGTTCCTTGATTAGCTGCCCTTGTAGAAAGTCAAGGATGGCCCCTCTCCTTGACAAAAGCTGCAGTTGGAAGGTTCCAATCCACATCTGGCAAACTGAAGTTCTGACTAGCAGTTTCTCCCCCTCTAAACACTGTAGTACAGCTGGTTGGAAATTTGACTTTCTAGAATGTCTACAGAATTTATTTGGTACTCACTATCCCTAGGAAACCCTAGGTCACTCCTCGTCGAAGTTCGCCAAGTCTCCATGTTTCATTTCTGACTCACTTTCCCACTTCAAACTCTGTGAGAAAATGAATTACTAGTTGTCACCTTTTTATCTTGTAATGCAGTTTAGTATGAAACTACCCCACTTTCTTTACCTTCTCAGCTGCTTCATGAACTTAAAGGGAAAGTCCCCATAACCTATTTTCTGAATACCTGTGAATTCTGTAGGCATGAACAATTATTCCCTCTCTTACATCCTCCCCCCACCCACCCCATCCTAATTTATTAGTTCAGTTCAGTTTATTGTGTAGGGATAGCTTCCATTGAGCACATTCATTCACAAGGAGGTCCCTGATGCAAACTACTAAACATCACAGACAGTCAGTACAAGGATACATCATAGTAATACAGCAGGTATATAATGGTACATAGAGTAGATTGGTTGTAACAAATATGTGAAGGCAAAAGCATCACATGACAGTAGGTTTACCACCACCTAATAAAAATCATCACAGACAATCAATACAAGCAGTACATCATATAAAAACAGCAGGGATATCACGGTATGTAGAATAGGTTGGTTAAAGCAATACATAGAGATAAATTAGAAGCATCACTTAACAGTAAGTTTACCACACCTAATAAATATGGGAAATAACAACTTGGGCAGAATAATGAAGTTGCTTCACTCTGTTCTGCCCTGGAGTGAAAACCTCTTTGACACCACTGGAAAGATCATGGCCCCACTCATGCAAGGCATCATGGGAATTGATGATGCATGCATGCACAAGTCAGTAGAAGTGCTACTGTCAGTCAGTTCTGTTGTATGTCTTCTGAAATCTGTATTCTTGTCTTGTGCCAGCCATCAAACTTTTCAAGATAAGTTACCTAATGCTTTCTGTTGCTTAAAATGTATCTGAGCTGGAAAAATACAGTTGGAAGGATGCTGGTGCTTGTGAAGTTTTGTTGTTTAATTGCTTAATTCTTATATGCTAGGTGCTCTTTGTTTACTCCCAGTCCCTTTGATGTGCAAATACCCATTATCTCCAATGTTTCCTTTCATGAGTGGGATCATGTCTTTTGTGACGGCATCAAACAGGTTTTCACACCAGGGCAGAACAGAGTGAAGCAAACTCATTTAAATTTAAATTGGGATCAAATTGGGGAATTCAAGAGAGAAAATCATTGTTCGTGTCTACACACTACACTGGGAAACAGAAAAAAAGGTTGAGGGGGACTTTATCTTTAACTCCTCCCAGAGGCTGTCCCAAGTCTCTCTACATAAAATATGAGCCCAGGCAACAGCTTCTCAGAGGCTCGTCCTGAATCAAGATGGTCATTTTTCACTCCTCCTTCACACTACAACCACTGCTGCTTCTAGGGCTAGCAACCCCCCCTTTTTGGGTATCCCAGTCCCAAAAACTCTCACAAGTGTGAGTGTACCCTTCAATCTCCCTATAGACTAAATTTGGTACAACTCCATCATTGTTTAGGGTGTTTCCTCTCAGTGTGCAATGTGTGCAATTCTTGCAGTCTAAATTCTGGCTTTAATAATCTCCATGTTTAAAATCAAACCTTTAAAACTGGCATTGACTGCTCTGCCTTAGTTTCAAGGTTATTATCGGTGTCCCATGTGTTTTGCTTATATTTTTAATGCTGCATTATGTATTATCATCGATTTATTATGCTTCCAGGTGTCATTGTTCTGGTATGTAATGGTGCCATTTGTTCACTGTGTAAGATCTCTGGCCTTTTCTGTCTGTGCTTTTATCTGATCCCCTGCCATCTAAATGCTTTTTTTTTTTTTGCTTCTGATCATCCTCCTGCCAATCACGCACCCCACTATCTAAGACTGCAGCCTAAGTTTCAACTGCACTAGTGGTTCTGCAATGTCGCCCAGCTTCACACTGCTGTGAATTCCCCTGCATCAATGTGGAAGCTCCACACTCCCTCTCTCCACCTTTAGTTCCCTTATGTCTGGGACTATTACATGTGCTTGTCCCATCCCCTCACCATCTAGTTTAAACTGTAACTAATGTCAGTACAGATTCTATTTCTGAGTGCAGCTACCCCCTTTCTATATAAGTGCAGGCCATCCCTTTTGTAGTAGGCGACTCATTCAACAAAAGTCCCCCAGTTCCTTAGAGATTTAAAATTTAATATGAATGTGTGCATTAAGGGCCTCACTGGAAATGAGCTTGTCTCAGTTGTGCCTCCTATTCTTTTGCTTGTCAATTGAATAAAAAATTTTACTACTACTACTACTAAAACCTTCCTTAGCTGCCCATATTCGTAACCTCTGGTTATGTTGATAAATGTCTCTTTGTCTCATATTTCTGTCTCCTAATGGGGTAGTACCACTAAGAAGATGGCATTACACTTGTGCTTTTTGAGAATCATACCTATACTGCTAATTTCTCTAACGATTTAATGCACTGGTGTTCTGCCTATATCATTTGTACTTGTGTGGACTACAATCAGAGGGGTTAATTGATGTTTAGTGGCTAACTTTCCCAGATTCTGCATCACATCCCTTAATTTGGCTACTGGGAGGCATGGGACCTGAGTATGCTCTTTATTATTGTTACAAATGGTGGAGTCAGCATATTGTTATATTGAGTCTCCCACTACAAGTTTTTTTTATTATGGAAATACAGGGTTGCACGTTTACCCTTCTAGACTCTATTCGAACCTGTGGCTGTCAGCAAAGCTATATTGGTAGAGACAGGGTCGTCATCCACTTCTAAATTAGTTAGATTCCCAATTTCTTGGGGTCCCCCTGGCCTACCAGCATGTGATGAGGAGGCCAGAAGAAGCAGGTAGAAGCCGGCACAGCCCTCGAGATCCAGAGACCGGAGGGGCTCCGAGCCGCCAGTGGGCCGGCGGCGACCGCCTAGCCGACCGAGGGAACCAAGAGACTGGGAGAAGCAGGCAGAAGCCGGCACACCCATCGAGATCCAGAGACCGGAGGGGCTCCGAGCCGCCAGCGGGCCGGCGGCGACCGTCTAGCCGACCGAGGGAACCAGGAGGCCGGGAGAAGCTGGCAGAAGCCGGTACAGCCCTCGAGATCCAGAGACTGGAGGGGCTCCGAGCCGCCAGCGGGCCAGCGGCGACCGTCTAGCCGACCGAGGGAACCAGGAGGCCGGGAGAAGCAGGCAGAAGCCGGCACAGCCCTCAAGATATAGAGACCGGAGGGGCTCCGAGCCACTAGTGGGCCGGCGGCGACCGTCTAGCCGACCGAGGGAACCAGGAGGCCGGGAGAAGCAGGCAGAAGGTACGGGCAAAGCCGCAAAACAATCAGAAAGCGACCGCTGACTCTGCCTTGCTTCTGATTGGTGCGCCTTTCCCATAGACTTTAGCTGGACTTTGCAACACTATTCTGGCCGGGATTTCTGTTATCTTATTTTATTTTATTCTTAAATTCACCTAAAAAGAGCTGTTTTACTCTTTAATGTGCCCGATTTGAGGGTTGTATTGATATCTTGTTAGATTGTGATTACAGCCTTTTTGTGTTCTGTGTGGGCTACACGCTTAGGCGCCTAACCCCACCCCACATACCCTCCCAGTCTTTTGTTGTGCAGATTCAGATCTTTAGCACCTTTTGCAGATTGCCTGCAATAAAGTACCTTGCTCACTGCCTTCTCCTCTGTCCCTACCTTGCAGTCGACACAGCCCTCGAGATCCAGAGACCGGAGGGGCTCCGAGCAGTCAGCAGGCGGGCGACCGTCTAGCCGACCGAGGGAACCAGGAGGCTGGGAGAAGCAGGCAGAAGGTACGGGCAATGCCACAAACCAATCAGAAAGCGACCGATGACACTGCCTTGCTTCCGATTGGTGCGCCTTTCCCATAGACTTTAGCTGGACTTTGCAACACTATTCTGGCCGGGATTTCTGTTATCTTATTTTATTTTATTCTTAAATTCACCTAAAAAGAGCTGTTTTACTCTTTAATGTGCCCGATTTGAGGGTTGTATTGATATCTTGTTAGATTGTGATTACAGCCTTTTTGTGTTCTGTGTGGGCTAGACGCTTAGGCGCCTAACCCCCCATACCCTCCCAGTCTTTTGTTGTGCAGATTCAGATCTTTAGCACCTTTTTGCAGATTGCCTGCAATAAAGTACCTTGCTCACTGCCTTCTCCTCTGTCCCCTACCTTGCAGCCGGCACAGCCCTCCAGATCCAGAGACCGGAGGGGCTCCGAGCCGCCAGCGGGCCAGCGGCGACTGTCTAGCCGACCGAGGGAACCAGGAGGCCGGGAGAAGCAGGCAGAAGGTACGGGCAAAGCCGCAAACCAATCAGAAAGTGACCACTGACTCTGCCTTGCTTCCGATTGGTGCGCCTTTCCCATAGACTTTAGCTGGACTTTGCAACACTATTCTGGCCGGGATTTCTGTTATCTTATTTTATTTTATTCTTAAATTCACCTAAAAAGAGCTGTTTCACTCTTTAATGTGCCCAATTTGAGGGTTTTATTGATATCTTGTTAGATTGTGATTACAGCCTTTTTGTGTTCTGTGTGGGCTAGGCGGCAGGGGCCTAACCCCCCATACCCTCCCACTCTTTTGTTGTGCAGATTCAGATCTTTAGCACCTTTTTGCAGATTGCCTGCAATAAAGTACCTTGCTCACTGCCTTCTCCTCTGTCCCCTACCTTGCAGCCGGCACAGCCCTCCAGATCCAGAGACCGGAGGGGCTCCGAGCCGCCAGCGGGCCGGTGGCGACCATCTAGCTGACTGAGGGAACCAGGAGGCCGGGAGAAGCAGGCAGAAGGTACGGGCAAAGCCACAAACCAATCAGAAAGTGACCGCTGACTCTGCCTTGCTTCCGATTGGTGCCTTTCCCATAGACTTTAGCTGGACTTTGCAACACTATTCTGGCCGGGATTTCTGTTATCTTATTTTATTTTATTCTTAAACTCACCTAAAAAGAGCTGTTTTACTCTTTAATGTGCCTGATTTGAGGGTTGTATTGATATCTTGTTAGATTGTGATTACAGCCTTTTTGTGTTCTGTGTGGGCTAGACGCTTAGGCGCCTAACCCCCATACCCTCCAGTCTTTTGTTGTGCAGATTCAGATCTTTAGCACCTTTTTGCAGATTGCCTGCAATAAAGTACCTTGCTCACTGCCTTCTCCTCTGTCCCCTACCTTGCAGCCGGCACAGCCCTCGAGATCCAGAGACCGGAGGGGCTCTGAGCCGCCAGCGGGCCGGCGGCGACCGTCTAGCCGACTGAGAGAACCAGGAGGCCGTGAGAAGCAGGCAGAAGGTATGGGCAAAGCCGCAAAATTTTTGCCCACCCCCTCGGTTGATTCTTTTTATGCACCTTCTCCCGCCATTTCTCTAATCCATGCCCATAGCTAATTCCCTTCCTCTACTTATCCCTATCTTACCTCCACAATGCTACTTTGCTTCCTTTTGCTCCTGAGCCTCTCATCTTCCTCAATCCCATATGACACTTATGATATACCCCTTGTCATGGTGATTAAGGTAGTGAATATGGCCTGCCCACCCCTGCCATCCCCAGTGGACACCCACCAATTCCTTATTTATATCCGGCCATTTTTGCACTGCAAACCCTGGGGTATCCCACAAAAAGGCTCTCTATCCCTACATTTCTCAATTACCTTACATCCATTTTGGCATTATATTAACCCACTATGCCTGTCCATCAGACTATTATTTTGTGATAAATTCCATACCTATATAACAGGACCCTCACCCATTACACAGTGGTTCCCCAAGAAGAGGAGGAAATGCTCTGACCACTCCCTATCCCTTTCATTTGGTGCCCTCCTCAAACTAATCTTCTTCCTTCTGATCTGTATTGGTACTATTGAAATCAATCCTGGCCCCTCTGAAAGTTTTTTATCCCCCTCTAATCTAACCTCCATAAATGGCCTAAGTTTCCTTCACTTCAATGCCTGCAGTCTCTAAAAAGTTCTCCTTAATACAGGCATGGGTTGCACATCCCTACCACTTCCTGATTATCTCTGAAACTTGGCTCAGACCTACAACAAAGACAGTGATATAAACCTTCCCAATTATCAGCTCTTCAGATCAGATCGCCCTTCCAGGGGTGGTGGGGTGGCCATCTACATTAAGGATACCATCTCTGCATCCTGCCTCATCAATACATCCGAACCAAAGGAATTTGAATGCTTGTCAATTAAAATATCCCTTCCGAACTTGTCTTCATTTAAATTGATTGGCTGCTATAGGCCCCCCTCTGCAGGCCACAAACTCCTATCCCACCTAGGATCAATACTCAATCTAGGCGCTGAAGATACCATCATCCTTGGTGATTTGAATTTGAACTGGTTATCTAATGCATCTGCACCCCTAGTAACCTTCTGTGACACCTATGGATTCACTCAATTAATCAAAGATCCAACCAGGATTAACCTAAAAAATTCTATCAACAGCTCACTCCTGGATATTATGTTGGTAAACAAGCCTCACTTATATTCACATGCAGGAGTGCTACCCAGTGATGTAAGTGATCATTGTCCTATAGCTGGCATTAGATCTACATTCAAGCCATCCAACCCTGCAAAATTTCTCCTCAAAAGGTCAAAAAAGAATTTCAACATCTCAGGATATCTCCATGATTTGTGCAATACAACATATTGGCAAGATTTTTCCTTACAACCTCAGTTGAAACAGCTCTCCAGATCTTAAAGGACATTATCACTAATGCCCTCAATATTCATGCACCAATCACCAGTATCAGATCTAAAGTAAAATCTTTGTCGTTGGTTCACTGCTGACCTTAAATCAGCTTTGTTAGTCAGAGACAAACTCTGGAAAAAGGCAAGAAAAACAAAGGATACTAGAGACTGGCTTCAATTCAGAAAAGCAAGAAATTCATGCACAAAACAAATAAGAATTGCCAAAGCTGCCTATTACAGAGCTGAATTGGATGCATCCCACACTAACCCATCCAGACTTTGGGGGTACTATAAAAGGAATTCTAGGCCAAAACTCTACCCTGCCTTACCCTCAAACTGCTACTAAATGACATAGAAATCACTGACAAGCAAGAAATTTTAAATACCTTCAACGACCACTTCACCACAGCTGGCCTAGCATTTGACTCCTCACCTGCAAATCTCTTGAGATCATCATTAAACCTTCAATCCACTGTGGGACAAAAGGCTGCTTCAACATTTTCCTTCAAACCAACATCCTTGAAAGAAGTATAAGACCTCCTATCTAACTTAGATACTTCGAAGAGTGCAGGTGCAGACTCCCTGGATCCCTACTTTCTTAAAATAGCATTACACGCCTTATCTGCCCCCCTCACTCACCTCTTCAATCTTTCCCTAGCTACTGGTTCCATACCCTCCATTTGGAAAACAGCTCAAGTAGTTCCACTACTTAAATCAGGTGATCCCATGGACCTTAACAATTATAGGCTCATTTCCATCCTACCGGTACTATCTAAGATGCTTGAAAAATTAGTAAATTCACAGTTAAGGGCCTATCTGGACACCAACAACCTCCTAAATCCAGCACAATCTGGATTTAGATCAATGCATAACACCATCTGCCCTAGCCAAAGTCACTAACGATTGGCAGACTGCCTTGGATAAGAAGAATAGTACCTGTGCTGTGTTCCTGGATTTGAGTAAAGCATTTGATACAGTGGATCATGAATCATTAATCTCCTCTCTTAGCTCTCTAGGCCTTGATTCACTCTCACTCAATTGGTTTAGGTGCTATCTCTCTGGAAGGTCACAATTGGTAAAAAATGAAAATTACCTATCCACCTCTAAACCACTGCTAAGAGGTGTACCGCAAGGCTCTATTCTAGGCCCCATCCTCTTTGCCATTTATATTAATAATATTGTCAACCTCTCTCAATCTAACATTCATCTGTTTGCTGATGATACTGTATTATATGTCAGCAATCCCTCATTATCAAAAGCCTGTGAACTGTTACAGTCAGAATTCTCCATCCTACAACACAACCTATTGGAAAAAAAATTACTTCTAAATGCCAAGAAAACAAAAGCTATGTTCTTTGCCACAAAGAATTGCTCTGCCTTACCCCATCATTCATCACCCCACAATTATCCACCTTATATGGAGAGAAGCTGGAATTTGTGGATAAATTCAAATATCTTGGAGTCTGGATTGACAATAAGCTTGATTACTCTGTCCATATTGAAGAGCTACTAAAAAGTTGAGACAAAGGCTTGGCCTATTTTTCAGAATAAACACTACCTTACCAGAGACTCCAAACAAAGACTAATCCAGGCATCATTCCTATCCCTCATTGACTATGCTGACTTTCTCTCTGGCCATTGCTCACTCTCCTCTTAAATAAGCTGGACACCCTGTATCATAGATCCATCAGATTTATCACAGACCTTCCCTCCAGCACCCATCATTGTTCTCTTTACATGGCAGTTAATTGGACATCCCTACAACACAGAAGAAAAAGGAATGCTGCAATCTGGATCTTTAAAGCTTTATCAGGCAAACTCCTCCTATATTACAGACTGTTTCACCGAAACACATCTAGGCCATACACCTTAAGGATCAGTAAGCTCATCATGCTAAAGGTTCCCAATACCTGCACCCGGTTTGGGAGGGCTGCTATCAGCTATTCCCTAGCAGTCACTTGGAACTCACTCCAAAAATCTATGAATCTAAATACCCTCTTACTCTTATCATTCTTCAAAAGATTATTCACTGCCCTATTTCCAGAGTTGTGCAACTGCTTCCATAAGGCCTAGTCTCCCATCCAACCTACACCCCACCTTCTGTAATCTATTATGTTTAGTTTCCCTCTATTATCCAGTCAGCTACCACATTCATATAAAAGCCAACAAAAGCCCTATTATTTGTTCATTATAACTGCTATATCTATTATCCCCTTCATTTTTACAGGTTAAGTTATTTTTACTGTGCCTTGTATGTATGTAAATTTTGTATATTCTCTTATTTATTTCATTGTACTAATGTTATGCTATTTTCATGTCCTTGTAAAAACACTTGTACTCTTATTTGTATGACCACTCAGGTCCATCTTGCAAATGAGCTACGCTCAATGATGTTCGCCTGACTAAATAAAGATTTTTGATTGATTGATTGATTTTGATTGATTCAAGTGCACTTACTATAGAAAATCTGTTGCTAGTTTCTACACTAGCAGAAGGTTTCATAGCATGCCTACCCCTGTTGCTCTTCATAGCGTACTATTCCTCATCTTGTCCTTCCTCATTAGTGACTCTTGCATTTTACATTTTTTCATTACTTGCTGATTCTTTATTAGCAAGAACACCCTGTCTTCCATCAACTACCGTGGAAACTGGATCATTACAGTTTTTCCTATTTTCCCCATTAGTTTTGATACCCATCCTATTTATTTATTGATAAGTTTCACCAGAAAAGGCGCACTGAACAATATAAAATTGCTCATCTCACAGAGCGTCCTGGGGAAGGGGAAAATGGGAGTGCAACAAATCAAACAACGCAATACATAAGGTAATAAAACAGGGAAGCATTACATTTACAAGAAAAAAAATGCATTTGCATGAGGTAATAAAAACAGGAAAGCATCAGCACAGGTATATAACACATGAATTGCAGCAAGAGATAAACATAATGTTTTGGTGTCCCAGGGCAAGAGGCAGCATATATACACAATACAGACCTATTAAATACAATGCAGACATAGAAGTACAAATAACACATTATGGTTCCATCTCATGTTAAGTGCAAGGTAGTTAAGTGGAGAGGGAGGGAGATGTCAGAGGGGAAATTAGGAGCAGTTGCACGTTGGGGAGAGGAAGCTGAAGAGGGAGGAAGAGATGGACCATGGGGAGATGAAGTGCCTGATTTGATTAGGAATTGAGTTCCAGAGTTTTGTGAACATATAGGAGAATGATGATTGGCCCATAGAGGTGGTATGCCATGGGACAGCTAGGGTCCAGAAGTCACTGGATCTGAGGGAGAGAGGGGCAGAGAGGCGGGAGGACAGTAAGGAGGTGAGGTAAGGGGAAAGTGTACCAAACCAGAATTTAGAAACAAATTTAATGTAGTGGGCTAGTCGGTGATTTTCCAGGGAAGGAAGAGCTAGAAAGCAATACAGATCGCAATCGTGAGTAAATGGAGGGGCATCCAGAGTGAAACAAGAGAAAGCATTGAAAAGGGTGTCCAATCCGGTTAGGGATGACTTCGGTGTGGCACTGTAGACTACATCACAGTAGTTGAAGATGGGTAGTATCATTTTCTTGACAAGCTCCCACCCGGCCTGAAGAGGTAGGCAACTATGGTTCCTGTAAAGGGTGCCTAATTTTGGGTGCAGCTTTTTCAGGATGGAGTCTATGTGTCCAGTGAAGCTGAGGTGCTGGTCTAGCCAGATCCTGAGATACCTAAAGGAGGAGGTGTCCTCAAGAGCAGAGCCATCAAGGGTATGGAAGGAGGGCAATTTAGATAGCCTAGAGAGTCTCTGCCTAATGCCAAAGGTCATGGAGACTGTTTTCTTGGCATTGAGAAAAAGCTGATGGAAGCTTAGCCATGGCTGAACTTTCTTGAAGTCATGCTGGAGTGTGGAAGCAACATCAGATGGTGACTGGCCAGAGCAGAAGAGGGCCATGTCGTTAGCATACATTTGGATGGAGGAGGAGGTGCACACTGATGGGAGATCATCAAGGAATATGGAGAATAGGAGGGGGTCAAGGACTGAGCCTTGGGGCACACCAGTGTTTATCTGGGGGGGAAGGGGAGTCCGCAATTTTAACTGTGTCCTGTCTTTTAAGTAGGAGCTAAACCAGTTAGACAACTTAACTGCTTTCCTGCCTCCTGCTGGGACTTCTGCTGCATATTCTGCTGTGTGGACTTGGAGTGAAACCATCGATGAACAAGTTGTTTGGACAGTGTGAGAGACTGTTTATTTCACTTGTTAATATCTGCATTGTGCTTGGTCCTACACTGTTATTCAGTGGGCAGGGGGCTCGGGGGAGCCAGCTGCTGACATCACAATCTGAGGTGGGGTTTCAGGTTTTAAATCTCCGTGCCGCTCGCTAGCGAAAGCGGTAGTGAGTGGAGCGAGTACCACTCCGACGAGAAAAATCTGTTTAAGATTTACTGTTTATTCCATGTGAGGTAATGTGATGCAGCTTTGTAGCTTAGATTTTAATGTGAATATATAGTTTAAATATCTGCCTTTATTTAGACTCATTACATATAAGAATTTGGTGTAATTTATTTCTTTATTATAGTTTGTTTGGAGAGTAATGTGGCTCTGGCTCTGTTTAGAGTGCACCTAGGCCTTTTGATTAGAAGCAATAGTTAGAAGTGTTTTGCTGTTCTGTTTTAACTATTTATACCTTGTAAGTGCTTAGGATAACAGTTGGTTTGTTTTTTTTATATATAAGGAGCCTTTCTGTCCTATTTTTAGTAACCATGCTTTGGTTAATAGTTTTGAGCTGTTTGTGCTGAATAACAATGGCACCAATTCATTTACTATGGTTGTTGGGTGGGGGTCTATTGCTGAATTAGAGTTTTCTAGTTTTAGTTGCCCATCCCTTTTCTGAGGATGTCTTTGTGGGTTATTGTCCAGACAACTTTGAGAATGAAATGGGTTTTCTCACAATGTTTACCCCATTTTGCTATTTAAATGTCTATTTTTCTCAAAGTTCCTTTAAATCTGTTAGACATCATACTAAAAGGGAAAGACATTTTGAGAATAAAATTAGGTCACGTAGGATGTTAATCTTATTATTGTTAATTTCTGGTTCTGTTCACCCCCACCCTGGCCCAGTAACCCCTGGAATAGTGGACACAAATGACACCTCTGTCTGAATCATTCTTGAAAATAGTTAATTTAAATGTTCAGAGCCTCCCAGAGAAATGGACTTTATTTGTTGCCTGGGTTGAACAACATGGTTTCGATGTTGTTACTTTATCAGAAACATGGCTTAATGATAACATTAAAGACACAGCTATTTCCCTGGAGGGCTATGAACTTTGTAGAAAGGATAGAGTTGGCAAACGTGGGGGTGGGTCCATGATATATGTTAAAAATAAATATAAGTTTACCGTTGTCCCTCATTCTTTGTGTAACTCTGACTGTGATTTGATTTCTGTTGATTTGCTATTGGGGCATAATAAACATCTTACTATTAGTTCTATTTATGTTCCCCCTGGAAGGATCGAGTCTGGACTGAACCTCATCTCAGAAATTAAACATTAACTTCCAGCTGATAGAGAATGGATACTTCTTGGTAATTTCAATTGTAATTGGGCAGCAGAGTCTTGTAGCTCTGCTAAAGATTTATTTGTGGATTTGGGCTTATCTCAGTTGATAAATGAGGTTACCAGATTTAATTATAAGATTGGTCAGGGAACTTTACTTGATTGGGTTGTAGTTATCTACCCAGATTGGATTAATAACTCAGGTGTGTTACCTGATGTTTTGAGCGACCATTGTCCTGTTTTTTGTCAGTGGTCGGTCAAACTTTTTAAACAACCTCCTAAATACATTGAATTTAGGAAAATTAGGTTTCTCACACATGAGTTGGTAGATGCTGCTTGTTCTGAAATTGATTGGACTGGGTATGAGTCTGTTAAGAACCTAGATGTTATGTTAGATGTTTTTGTCTCTTGTTATCTTAGGGTGATTAACAAGCTTGTACCTTTGAAGAGAATGAGAATTAAGGCTACTAAACATTAATGGATTTCTTCTGATTTGCTCCACTTTATGAGACTATGGGATAAAAGCTGGAAACTGTATAAGCATAGTCTAGATCCTTCTCTTTTATTGAAGTATAAATCCTTAAGGAATTCATGTAAATCTGAAATTTGTAGGGCTAAAATTGCATTTTTTCTTTCAGAACAAAAACAAATCTACTGGAAATCCAAAAAAAACTTGGGATACATTGAATAGCTTGATGGGGAGGGGTATAAAAGCTTCCGATATTTCTATTCAAATTGGGGCTCACCTAATTAGTAACACCTTACTTGTCTCTGAAGCTTTTAATACAGTAGGTTTTTTGGTCATTTAGATAGCTATAGAATCCCTCCTCATGGAAATTCTCTTCTTAATGATCTTACTAGAGCTATAATGCCGGAAAATGTGTTAGTCCCTTCTACATTCCATTTTGAACATGTATCCCCTGATTTAGTCAGGGACTACATATTGAAAATGGACCCTCAGCCTTACATTTCTCATGATGGATTAGATTTCCAAATCATTAAGTTGGGAATTAATTCCTTTTCTTATCCTCTTTCTGTTTTGTTTAATTTTTCTATGACTACTGGAGTTTTCCCTAGTCTGTGGAAGACGGCTATAGTTACCCCTATTTTGAAATCTGGTGATCCTACCATATTGTCTAATTATCGTCCCATTTCTTTATTACCTTCTTTATCTAACATTTTAGAACAAATTATTTTGGATCAAACTCTAGAACATTTACAAAAACATAATTTGCTTACTGATTGTAAGCATGGGTTCAAGCCATGCCACAATACTGAGATGGCCTTGGTGGGGTTCAGGGGTGCCATTCAGGGTGCCCTTGATAAAGGACAGACTGCTGCTGCACTTTTCGTGGACCTCACCAAGGCCTTTGACTTGGTTGAACATGATTAATTAAATGGTATTCTTACTAGTTTTCATTTTTCTGATAATGCTATTTCTTGGTATCATGATTATCTTACTAATAGATCGCATTGTACCCGAATAGGGGATAGTATTTCTTCTCCCAGTATTATAAAATGTGGGGTACCACAAGGGTCTATTCTTGGCCCCTTGAATTTTTTCACTTTACATGAACTCTGCTTCTTTGGTGTGTTCTCATTCATCATTAATACTTTATGCTGATGATGCAGTAATTTATAGTATTGGTTCAACTCCTAATGTTGCACTGGCTGAGGTTCAGTCCTATTTCGATTCTTTCCAGAAATGGTTGTTCTTAAATTCCATGGTACTCAATTCTAGCAAAACTAAAGTTATGCTGTTTTCGAATAAGGCCATTGAGCATGCTAGCTTTCAACATATTGTTGCATAGGATGGAAATGTGCTTGAACTAGTGAATAACTTTAAATATTTGGGGATAATTTCCAATACAAAATTAACTTTTGAACTCCACTTGAATAAACTAAGGAAAACTCTCCATCAGAGATTAGGATCCCTTTTTTAGAGTTAAACAGTTTTTGACCAGAGAATCAAGGTTCCTACTTGCCCATAGTTTTCTAATGAGTGTTTTGGATTACAGTATTATTATCTATTCCTATTATCTATTTTACTTACTTACTCCTCTTTCTCCAGTCACTTATTCAATAAACTTAAGGTAACTTATAATTCTATATTACGTTTCATGCTCAATGTGCCTTTTCGAATACACCATTGTCTTTTGCTCAGACATACTCATAGTCTATCTCTTAAAAATAAGATTCTTCATAAATTGGGTACCTTGTAATTTATGGTAAAGAATGGTCTTATATCCCCAGTAGTCTCATCTTTGTTCCCCAGACTTCTTAATTCTAATGGTACCATGTCTCAGACTAAATTTACTTATGAAACTCCATTGTTAAGAACTGCTTTGGGACAGAGATCGACTCTTTGTAGGGCTCCTTTATTTTTTAATTCATTGGCTGTTGATATTACAGAATGCATGACAGTGTGGTCTTTTAAAACCAGATTGAAATACTGGTTGTCGGATAATGACACTTGCACATGTATATGTTAAATATCTGGTTTCATTTTTATGTGTTATGTATTTTTGTATTTTTTTAATTTTCTTTTTTGCCTGTATGTAAAGTTATGGATGTCTAAATATGTTTGTAACTTGTCGCTGGTGAAAACGGGCAGTTTTTGCTCATCCTGCTTGCAAGTATAAAAAATAAAAATGAAATGAAATGAAAATGAAAGTTAGTGGCTGATTCAGACAGGCCAGCAGAGTGCTTATTTTCTAGAAGGAGTGGGTGGGAGACCGTATCAAAAGCCTTTGCGTGGTCGACAAAGATTGCAGATGTAATTAGACCACTATCCATACCTGTGAGTATGGAATCGGTGAGCCTAAGGAAGTGGTAGTAGAATGATCTTTTCTAAAAACCAGATTGGAAGGGAGTAAAAAAGGTTGAATTTGAAAGGAAAGAGGAGAGTTGGGAGAGGAACGAGAATAGGTAAGGAGGGTTTTGGCCGATAGTTGTTGGGCTTGGAGGGGTCACCCCCCCTTAGGTAACGAGAGAACTACAGCATGCTTCCAGGAGTCAGGGACAGAGTCCAGCAAGAAGGAGAGGTTCAGTAAGGCAGACAACGGTGAAGAAATAGCAGGAGCAGTGAAAAAATGGAGTTTGGGGTCAAGGACATCAGGTGAGGAGCCCTTAGATCGGTTGAGAGCGAGGAGAGCATTTAGAGCATTATGAGGTGAGACTGGTGAGGAGGAGAAGAGGTTTCTTGAGAGGGTAATAGGGTGCGAGTTATTGCAGACAGGCATATCTGGGTGGGTAGGAGGGGAGGGAAGCTAGAAGAGCAGAAGCACTGGAAGTAAAGTAAGAGTTAAATTCAGTAGCAACTGAGAGGTGGTCAGATGTAAGAACATTATTGACATAGATAAGTGGGATTTATGATTTTGGGGGGGGAGAAGAGGGCGTGGATGAGTTTCCAAAATTTTGACGGGGTGCATATGTTAGCATCAAAGGGGGACCTAAAGTATTCAGACTTGGCAAGCCTTTCTAGCCTTTGAACAGGCATTTCTGAGGGTCTGATATCTATAGTGGTTGGCTTGTAATTTAGAGACTTTGTGAGCCTTCCAAACACAGTCGTGAATGCGCATACATGTCATTAGTTCAGGTGTGATCCACGGGAGGCGATTACCATGTACTCTTGTATGCTTAAGGGGTGAGTGCTTATTCCAGATGTTAAGAAAGTGGCCTTGGAAATATTCCAGGGCTTCGTTTACTGTGGCAGCAGAGGGAATAGGTGACCAATTCATGTAGGCTAGGTCATTAAGAAGGTAGGCGAGGTCAAGGGACTTGTATGCATGGATTTGTAATGTTTTATACTGGGCTTTTGGGCGGTGAAGCTTGGGGACCAGATAGATCATATGATGGTCACTGAACGTATCTGGGAGAAGACCTGATTCAATTACTCTGTGGACGTGTGATGTTAGGGCCTAATCGATAATTGAGTGGTTGCCAGTTTGTTTGTTTTTTTTATTTAGGCGGGTTGGCTCATGAATCAGCTGTGTTAGATTAAGGGCAGTGATGTTGTTTTGCAGCTTGCTTATGGAGGGGTCAGGCCAGTTTTGGTTAAAATCATCTAGTATATACAGCTCACCGTTTGATGTGAGATTTGAGAGTTCAGTGAAAAGATGAGAGGCAATAGATGGGGAGAGACCTGGACAGCAGTATATCCCTGCAACACAGATAGGGATGGAGTAGGACATGTATAGCCTAAGGACGAGGGCCTCATAAGCCGTGGGGACTGAAGCAGATAGGATCAGGGTGGCATGAATGGAGGACGAAGTGTATATAGCAACACCGCCGCTTCTGCCTGCACGGTCTTGCCGGGTGATATTGTAGCCAGGGATGCAGATACTGTGATCAGGTATTTTGTTATTTAACCATGTTTCAGTTATTATGAGGAGGTTGGGGGCCAAAGTTAGAGCAATGGGTTGAAGGAGAGTTAATTTTGGAAGTAGACTCCTTATGTTAAGGTGGGTGATTTTAAGTCCACGAGGGGAGGGCTGGCATTTTGAGGGCAGGTGAAGGTATATTTTGGAGAGTTGACATTGGTGTGTTGGAGGGAGGGGGACCAGGGTTAGGGTTTATGTCCCCAGCGGATAGTAGGAGAACTGAGATGATGATGATAATAAAGTGGAGCTTAGAGCTTTTGTACCAGGGCTTAGATGAAACTGGTCTAACAGGGGGTCAGAGAATAAAGAGAGGAAGTGAATAGTTAGTGGGCAGAGAAGTGCATGGGCCTTTGAGACAGAAGAGAGGGAGACACTGGGTAGGAGAGGAAGGTGGTAGGGGATCCCACCAATGGAACCATAGAAGCTGAGATTAGAGGAAGGGAATAAGCAGGAGGTGTTACTATGGGTATGATTAAGGGTTCTGCATGGGTTGGAGTGTCTGGAAGAAGAGAGATATAAAGGAGAGCAAGGAGAAGGCAGCTTTTTGCTATGGGCAGCATATTTGTGAAGAAACAGGAAATATGAGAACAGGGGTATACAGTGCAAGGGCAGGAGTAATGGGGACCTTGCTAACTGATTTGGAGTGAGAAGGGAAGGGTAACTATAAAACTGTCTGCAAACACTATTCAGTTCAGGCTAACACCTACTAGAGTGCAGTTTACATAACCTGCTAACAGAGAACTCTGCATTTTGAAAATTAACCCAGCAGTCACGTGCCTCTCAGCAGCTATAAAAATCAGAGACCAGACAGGGTGTGTGGGGAGGCAGTGCAGAGTGCCAGTGGGAAAGTCTCTGGGGCTGGCAGGCAGAAGCAGGGTGGGTGGCAGCAGTTGGAGGAGCTGCTCAGTGATGCTGCGGGGTGGGTGGCAGAAGAAAGAGCAAGCCGTGCCTACAGTCTCCATGAGGAGAGCCCATGTCAGGGGCCTCAGGGCTGTGGAGAGAGAGACAAGGATTAATAGGCAGCCACACAAAGCAGAGCTAAATCAGTGGGTGGGCAGACAAAAGAGGAACAAAAGAAAGTTAGCGGGGAGCCAGAGACATAGGGTCTGCAGCAGGAGCAAGGGGCAGCTGTGAATCAATTTGGCAAATGAGAGCGGTGGGGGGGCACACCGAGACTGGGAAAAAGGGAGATTTTTTAAGCAAAGTTCAGTTAGCCAGTCAAGTTAAGCGTTAAGATGGGGTAGGGTTAGGAGAGAAGAAGAGCAAGGAGAGAGCTAGAGTAAGGAGGACCAGAACAGCAATTGCGGTTCAATTTAAGAAAACAATTACAGCGCCTTAACAAAATGAAAACAGTCTTTAATTTTCTCAAAGCAGTAGTCGATAGCAGGCATTTATCAGTAGAAGAAACACTTTAACAGTAAAAAAAATCACTAGAAAAATACAGACTTAAAAACTGTAGTCTTGGTGATTTCAAAGAGGAGAGAGAAACTGGCAGAGCGGGGAAAATTAAAACAGTTCTGGCTTGGTTCCAAGTTCTCTAGACATTGTTCCAGTTTGTCCAACTTTTGTGTCATTCTGGTTAATTTTATCATCAGTTGTTGCAGTAGCACTTTTATTTATTTAACGGCCAATCCCAGAGGCTCTGAGCACTGCACAATATCACAAAATAATTAACCAAAAATAACATAACTTATAATAAATACAAACACATAACAGTGTGAACTCAGCAGACAAGCTAAATTAAGAGCTAAGACCAGTGGTGTCAAGTTAGATGAAATGCTTGTCTGAACAGGTGGGTCTGTAGGCCCCTTTTAAAGACCTCCACCGAAGGAGCCCCCTCAAAGACCTGGGAAGTGAGTTCCACAGGGCCAGACCAGCTACCTCAAACATGTGGTCAGCTAATGTCTTAACCCTTGCTGTACCACAGACTGATATATCAGTCCAAAATTCCTATATGTTCTAATTCTGTTGGCAGCCTAAGGGTTAAACCTGGCCCTCGGAAGTGCTAGGAGACTCCCCTCAGAGGAGCGGAGGGAGCAAGCTGGGCAGTAAGGAGACTGGAGCTCACTCAGATAATCCAGACCCAGTCCATGTAGGGCTCTGTACATCAGCAAACCATCCTTGAAGGAGATTCACTACTTCACCTGTAGCCAGTGCAGATCACACAGGACTGGGGTCACATGACATGACCTTGGAAGGCCCGTCAGTAACCTGATCACTGTGTTTTGCACTAGCTGTGAAGTGAGCCGGAAGGTAGGGGGGTGGTGATGTGATGTGATGTAGTGGGATGCTTAGCTTGGACAGTAGTAAATGCCAAGTGAAGTGAGCCAAAAGCTACAAATGTCAGGCTACTCCAATACACCCACCCAGGTGGTAAGGCAGTTCTTTTCCTATTTGGCTACGTGCTGTAGTTCTTCACCAAAATGGAGAGGCAGGAGGCACGAGTGGAGAAAAGGAATTAGTTTATTGGCAACTGATTATTGGGTGGGATCACAAGAGAGAGACAATCACATAAATACACAAGCTACTACTACTTTACTATAGGCAAGAGGAATAATCAGCTGTAACAGCTACGCTGTAAGAGTGTCTTACTTCTCTTTCTTTACCTCCCTATAAGAGGGAGAACTCTACAGCATAGAATACCAGAATAGATCAATTGACTGTAACAGCTATGCTGTAAGAGCGTCTCACTTATCTTCAGATATCTACTTCTAAACCCCGAGGTGCACCTCTCCTTAAAACTTAGGTTTCAAAGCTACAACCACTTCTATACTACAAGAAGAGTCTATGCAATAGAAGATCTTCAGTTGGTGCACTTGACTTTCTCTGTCGGCGAAAGAAAATGTGAAACACTCCACTGGTGGGAAGAACTAAGGATGCAGAGAGGATTTAACAGACCATGGGACCTTAGCTAAACCCCACCTCTCTAGGGTTGCCGGAAAGGAATACAAGTTCCGGCTGCAGTCCTCTTCTAGACTGCCCGGAAAGAATAGGCGATGCAAGCCACTTGGCCACAATCCGCTTCTGGATTGCCAAGTGAAGGGATCAAAGAAGAAGAAGAAGAACCAACCGGCAGTCCACTTCTGGACTGCAGGTATACTCTGAACTAAAGAACACACTGGATCAGGAGAATCGGAACCTCTGGACCACTCTTGGACTCCAGGCAACCACTCTCTCTCTGGGCGTCTAAGTGCGTCGGTCTTCTGAGTTCCAAGGCCGGACGAGCCAAGGCACTCGCCAAAACAATAAAATGTACGTCGAACTGTGACCAACTTGTAGTCCACAGCCAGATGAGCTGGGACACACTAAAACAATAAACCGAACGTCACTCGGAGGACTGACACTGACGAGTCAAATGGTACTCTGCTGCAAACGTGAAAACAAGAAAACGGACGGCAGACTTCTGCACTGGGTCAGGCTGTACTAGGGAAATTGTGAGAGGAAAATAACAAATGGAACGATGCAACTTTGCAGCGACTGCAGTACGGCTCTTCTCAGATTGACTGTTGTCTGATTCTGGATACACTGGAGACTGATTCTGGAAAGATGGATGAAGTCTGACAGGGTTGCACCAGGGTGAAGTGATTCCGAAGACAGTAGAAGACTGATTCTGATTGTTATTCAGCACCAAAATGCTGGCATGCAGCAATGCAAGACAGTTCACACATTCAATAGTGTTCGTGAATGATCAATAACATAGGAAAATGCAAACAGAGTCTCAATTCAGCTGTAGTGGTCAATAACTATATAGTCTCAGTGTCCGGACCACAGTAAATATACAGGCAATTTATCATACAAATCTAACCCTAGCTCTGGTGAACCTATCACTAATGGGGTTCCTCCTAGCTAAATCGGGTTCTCCTGTTACTGTGGAAACGCTACAGTGAGGAATTGGCTCTCGGGAAGGTAATGCCAAAGATGGGTGACTGGGCCCCCTTTCACAATGGAGGACCTACATGGCTAGCTAGACTCCTATTCAATCTGGGGTCGCTCCTATCGCTGGGCCCCCTAACTCAGCTGTAGGCCTAAATAACTAGCTACGGGTCCTAGGCCTTGCCGTACATAGATACATAGATAGTGTCGGCAGATAAGGGCCTATGGCCCACCCAGTCTGCCCATTTGAGCTTGTAAGTTCAGTTTGTTTTCCTAGAAGTCTGTTTCCCCTTACCCCTGACCTTTAGAATTCCTTTATGTCTATCCCTTGCATTCTTAAATCCCGTGATTGTTTCAGCCCCCACCACTTCCTCTGGCAGGGTGTTTCACTTATCCACCACCGTTCTGTGAAGAAATTCTTTCTCATGTTTCCTCTGAATCATCCTCCCTCAACTTCATCCCATGCCTCTAGTCCTGGAACATCTTTTTCGCTTAAAATAGTGTTTTCCTGCACCCTGTTCCTCCTGTAAGATACTTGTATGTCTCTATCATATCCCTCTCTCCCTCCTCTCCTCCAGGGAGTACATGTTCAGTTCCTTCAACCTGTCTTCATAGGACTTGTGATGCAATCCATGCACCATCTTTGTTGCCCTCCTCTGAACCTTCTCTACCCTGTCTATGTCCTTACGTAGGTATGGTCTCCAGAACTGTACACTGTACTCCAGGTGGGGCCTCACTAGTGTCTTGTATAGCGGAATTATGACCTCCCTTTTCCTGCTGGTGATGCCCCTGCCTATACATCCCAGCATCCTATTTGCTTTACCTGATGCCTTGTCACACTGTTTCCCTACCTTGAGTCATCAGAGATGACAACCCCAAGATCCCTTTCCTGCTTGGTGCATGCTATATCCTCACCCCCAACTGATATATTGTGCCAGGGTTTTTGTGCCCCATATGCATTATCTTGCACTTCTTTGCATTGAATTTCAACTGCCAAACCCTGACCATTCTTCAAGTTTCTGCAGGTCCCTTCTCATTCTGTCTACACCCTCTGGTGTGTCTACTCTGTTACAGAGCTTTGTGTCATCAGCGAACAGTGAAATTCTGCTTTCTAGATCCTCGCAATGTCACTGATGAAGATGTTGAATAGGACCGGTCCCAGCACTGATCCTGTGGTACCCCACTGGTCACTCTTCCCTCTGTGGGTGACAGCCATTTACCACCACCTTCTGTGTCCTGCCACCCAGCCAGTTACCTACCCACCACACTACTGTCCTGCCCACACCCATATTCCCAGTTTGTGTAATAGTCTTCTATGTGGCACAGTGTCAAAGGCCTTGCTGAAGTCCAGATAGGCCATGTCCACTGCCCTCCCCTGATCCACCTCCCTAGTCATCCAGTCAAAAAATTCAATGAGGTTGGTCTGACATGACCTCCCCCTGGTGAAACCATGCTGCCTTCGGTCCTGTAGTCCATTGACAACCAGATGTTCCACCAATCTCTCCTTCAGTAGTGCTTCCATGATCTTTCCCACTATCATACCCCTACTTTATTACTGTTGGGCCTGGTGCCTTCACTTGGCTGGGCCTGGTGCCCTTAGTATTACTCAACTGGCTTGCCCTAACTCACTAGGCCTGGGTAGCCTTTATTACTACTGGGCTGGCTTGCCCTAACTCATTAGACCTGGGTAGCCTTTATTACTACTGGGCTGGCTTGCCCTAACTCACTAGGCCGGGGTAGCCCTTTACTACTACTGGGCTGGCTTGCCCTACCTTGCTTGACCTGGCACCTACTTACTGCTAGGGCCTGGTTTGCCCTACTTCGCTAGGCCTGGCCCCTACTTACTGTTAGGGCCTGGTGCCCTTTCTGAAATGGGCCTGGTGCCCTCTCTTAAACCTGGGTCTAGTGCCCTTTTAAATATGAGCCTTGTGCCCTCTCTGAAATGGGCCTGGTGCCCTTCTTTAACCTGGGCCTGGTGCCCTCTAAATGCTGGGCCTGGTGCCCTTTCAACTGGGCCTGGCGCCCCTTCAACTGGGCCTGGTGCCTTTTCCTAAATGGGCCTGATGCCCTACTTCATTCTGGGCTTGGTGCCCTATTTCATTCTGGGTCTGGCACCCTCTATTACACTGGGCCTGGTGCCCTCTTTAATTTTTAGCTTGCCCAGGAATGGCAGTGCCCCTTTAAATTTACGCAGCTCTCAGAGGGCTGTCACTCGTGTGGCAGGTCACCTCCCCTAATCCCGCCCCGTCATTAATATTAATAGGCCTTCTGGACTGGCCTTAATGTGCTGGCCCCTCCCTGTGGGTGTCGCTACACCCGGCCCTCCTGCATATTAATTTGGGTCCTCGGACCCGGTCCTTCCTGCGGCGCTCAGCCGCTTTTCTCCTGCACTAAGCGCAAATAAAAAAAAGTTTCTTTCAGGGCGGTCAGCACGTTACTTTGTGCTGCCACCGACTCACCACACCAGCAGGAGCAAGGAGGCAATCGGGAGGCGGGAGGCGTGCAGGCAGTGGGAGGGAATCTCAGCAGGCAGTCGGGAGGACGTTAGGGGACCTCTGGAAGGCCGATGAAGAAACCGGCGATGCGGCCCTGGCTCAGCCGCCGACAGGGGACCAGAATTACTTATAAAATAAACAGGGAGGGTGAAAATAAATAAACGAACGGGGCTCACAGCCTATCGACCGCACCAGATGCACTTTTCTTCTTGTGGTGCCCCGATGGCACCACCGGCCACGTCGCACTTCTTCTGGGGCAGTCTTCAGCTGCTGGTGTCAGAGCAGGAGCACAGCCAAGTTCCTGGGGACAGCTGTAACATCAGATAAGCCTCTTACCCTTCCCCTTAACTTGCTGTGTCCTCCCTCCTCTACAGCCACCCAGGAATCCACTGTAAAAAACTGTTAAAGCTTTTTAAACCAGAGCTTCTGGTTCCAGAATGGTTAGGGTGGAACGCTGTGCATGAGCTGTTCAGCACAGCATTCCATCCAAGCCATTGTTACTGCAGGCTTGCATAAATCTCTTATTTATTTTATGTACAGGGTGCACAGGGCACCTTACAATGTATACTGGGGAAAACTGGGGACTACTGGGGAACCCCTGACTTTAGCACATTACAGCTGCAGGTGTCAGAGGTCCCCTCCACCCACCCCCAGATACAAAGCATTACAGGAGTTGAGTCAAGGAGTCACAAAGGCGTGCACCAGTGAAGGCAGGATCAAAGTTTTTATCCGGGAGATGTTACACAGATGGTAAAAGCCATTTCAGTCTACAGATGACACCTGAGCCTCCAATGTCAGTCTTTCATCCAGAATGACACCCAGATTCTTCACCTTAGTAGTGGCCACTAGACTGGAGGGATCAAGAACCAAACTAGTCCTCTCCGCTGTTGCCTCCACACCCTACTGTCGACTAGGCTCAGTCACTAATACCTCCATCTTGTCAGGGTTCAGCTGCAGCCAGCTAGAGGGCATCCAGTCCTGGACCTCAGACACAAATTTAGTACATTGGCTACGTCAGGCATGCTAGGTGCAAATGACAGGTATGACTAGGTATTATCAGCATAATAGTGAAAACCCAAGCAGTGCCATCTGATATGATCACCCAGGGGCAGCATGCAAAGCAGCACTACTAGGTGGCTAACCCAGTAATGTAAGGAAGGGTGATAAAATGAGAGGCCAACAGCAAACCTCTATTACTGGATCTTTGGGGCAACTGCTCTACCGCAGTTTCAATAGAATACAGAATGCAGAAATGTGAACACTTCAATGCATAGCACCGAAACTTAACGCTGCACTGGTCCTCTCTAAAAACAATAAAATCTAACTTCTGACCTACCTCACTTTAATACCCTCACTCCCTCTGGGTCCCTTTGCTATACACTAATTACTACTGAAATGCAATTAAGAATTTAACAATTTAAAACAATGGTTGACAGTAAGCTGAGACATTTTAACATACTACAACAAGCTGAAAAGCTTTTAGGATTCAGGATTCTCTTACAGTTCTTGTTTGTGTTACATTTCTTGCAGATAAATTCACCTCCTACGTTACTAGTTTTAAACAGCATGTATATTGAGCACCTTATGCATTTAAAACCAACCTCTCCATCCAGAGTTACATTAGTGCCTCCCAAGTTCAATTCTATCTGAAGATTTGCCTTGCTTGGTACATATTGACCAGAGTCCCCTGACTTCACTGGCGGACACCAGCAGACAACAGGTGCCTCTGCCAGGCCCTTCTTTGCACCGGCTCCACCAGCCCAGTCACCTGACTTCTCGTGGACTTACCATCTACTGTGTCCTCCACTTGTGTCACCCCTCCCCAGCTGGGTGGGGCGGCAGGCTGAGCATCTGGCCGCATGGACCAGGTCCCAGATTGGAGGAGCACCAAGTCACTAGTACAGTGCCTGCGGAGAGCCAGTGCTCATCTTTCCTGGCCAAGGCATTTTCCATTTTTCTGGCTTCCCTCCCACAGGACACAGGCAGCAAGGGGTGTCCATGCTTACACACCTGACCATGCATAGTGCACAACAGCAGCCTACGTCCTTCCCACCCACTATGCCTATTCAATTGCACTACCAGCTGTGATCACTGAGATGGCAGTGGAGTAGCAGAGCTGATGACCCTCCCACCCTAGAGGAGGAGAGTGTCTTCTCAGATGCTTGACCCTCCTCCTCCTCCTGTCTAGCTCCCAACGTCCTGCACTTGTTCCTGAACACGAGTTGACAGCATCGCTAGTGATAGTGGTACCACTGCACTGACAGGCTGGCTGGGTGCCTCTGTTGTGTTGCCTCCACTATGCTTGCACAGGTGCCAGCTTTGCAAGTAGAGGGACCGGAAGTCATGCTCAGCTTTTCAAATAGGGGCATCAGATGTCACACTCGGTTTTTCAAGTTGGGGGGACTGGATGTCACGTTCGGCTCACATCCAGTTCACCAGCTTGCCAAAAGTCACTAATTCAGGGTTTTTAGCTGTGTTGCAGTGCAGTAAACTGCTGCACTGCAATACACCAGGCTGTGTCTGTGCAGCAGCTTCTTTTGAAGGATAGATTCCCCTTTCCCAATTCCTGGGCTCACTCTTCCACAGTCCCAGTGTCCTTTACTAAAAGAATAGAGAGCCCAGAGAGATGGACTCTCCAGCTAAGTAACGTACATACATATACACACACACAATTAAAAGATTTATAGCAAATGCAGCAGTGCTGCTCAGTCAGTCAAGGCTATGGGGCTGTATGTCACAACCATCTTTTAGATTTCTGATGTATGTCATAACCCTCTCTCAGGTTTCTGATCTGAAGTGCACTTACTATCATCATCAATTAACGTCAGATATCGAGCATGCAGGAGAGGCTTCATGATACCCAGTGGGGCAGTCAAGGCTATAAGGCTGTATGTCACAACCCTCTCTCAGGTTTCTGATGCAAGAATACCGTCCCACAAAGGCACTGGTTTTTCAAGCCAGAAGTCACGTTTGACTCATTACCAGTTCATCTGCTTGTTAAAGTCACTAAATCGGGGCTTTTAGCGGTTTTGCAGTGCAGTAAAATGCTGCACTGCAATACCCCAAGCAGTGTGATTATGGCAGTTTCTTTTAAAGGATAGATTCCCTCCTTCTGATTCTTGGGTTCACGCCCCAGGTGTCCCTCCTCTATAGTTCTAGTGTTCCTCACTAAAAGAATAGAGCCCAGAGATATAGATGGGCTCTCTATCTAAAATGCTGACACACAATTAAGATTTCCAGCAGATGCTCACTCAGTCAAGGCTATAGGGCTGTATGTCACAACCTTCTTTCAGATTTCAGATGTAAGGTGCACTTTACTATCATCAATTACGTCAGGTATCGCGCATGCAGGAGAAGCTTCAGGATACACAATGGGGAATAAATGAAGGATTTACAGATAATCTGTATATTTGTTTAAGGAAAAAAATCATCAAAAATGGTGAACTGTACAATAATAATAGAGATGTGGGGCTACAAAATTTCAGGGGCTCGGTTTATAGTTTTCTAGTCTACACATGCAGTACTGTTGTATCATTTTAGTGCTCATGATTTGTGAGATTGCAAAGTCTGTATGGATTTCATTATAAAATGGGTCTAAAAATCAGAGAAACTTAACTGGGTTAAATATGGCTGTCACCTTCATTCACTAACAACGTTCAACTAGGCCCTAAAAATAAAACTTTCTAAAATAAAAAAAAATATAGAGAATAGCGCTTAGGCCACAGAGGGGCTCTGATTACATCAGACATCGAAAGTGAAGCTCGAGAGGTCCGATGTAATCAGAAGCCTGAGCTGGCAGCAGAGGCTGGTTGGGCATGTGGTTACCCAGCCAGTATTTTTCATAGTGTGTAGTATTTTTGTTTTAGTTTTTAGTTTTTAAAAACAAAAGTGTTTTCACTGCACTGCACATGCCGGCAGTTTCAACTCAGAACAAGTACTGATTGCTGTGCGCGCAGCTGCGTTGTGAAAAACACCAGCTGCCTTGATGATTTCCAATCAGCTGGAATGTTGTTGCACCAAAGAAGGATACAACTGTGCTCCATGAATTTGAACTATGGTACAACAAGGTTGCAACTGGCATGGAAATTTATGCAGAACAAAACTCGCTATACACTACAAATTAATTCAGTGTTGTTTCCATGACCATCACACTCTCCTTACACATATAAACAAATTAGAAAAATGAAGTACTGTTCATAATTCTCATTATTAGTGTTCTTTTGCTGATAGTTTTAAATCTTTCTCCTATCTTTGCCTCCTTACTAGGGAAATCTCTGTTGCTTACCCTGCTAGAGATAAAATTGAAGCTCTGACTCCATATGAGGCCTTGTTGTTGGGGTGGGTGTGTGTGCGTAGTATGTTGGGAGAGGAACATTCTACCTGTGGAATTGTGCAGAATTTTGAATCCCTGTATTCCAAGATAAACATTCTAAATGTCAAATGTGGGGAAAGACAAAAACAGAAAGAAGGCAAGAAAAGAAGCAACATTATAAACAATGAGAGGAAAGGGGGAAAACATAAATAGGCAGAGGCAAATCCAAACTGCTTAAATAAATTCTGACGTTCATAAAAGCACATATGTTTGAATCATATATGGGTGTTTTCAGGAGAAATTCCACCCCCCAAAATAAAAACCAACAAACAATCAACCTGGCAGATGCAACAGTTTTGAATGCATTTCCAATAAAATACCTGTACTGATTTAAAATGCAAAAGTAACTTTCTTTTCATAGAAATCGCATTACCACCGCCCGGCCTTGGATTTCCTGCACTGGCGACCGGGTTCGAGAGCGAATCCGGGTCGTCGAGGGCGGCCGGGGAGTAGGATCGGCGTCCGCTGGGCAGCTCCCTTCTCCGGGAGGTGTGGGTAGCATTCGTGCGTTAGGGACCCTGGCGGAGGCCGGGAGTTCCCACGCAGCCGACGCTGACAACCCATTGGAGGCGGAGCGGATGGTGACATCATGGCACGACCCCACCTCCCCAGAAAAGCAGAAAATGGAGGAGCTGCCTGCCGCCACGAATGAAGCTCGCCGTGGCTTCAATGTGCTCCCCAGGCCAAGCCCCCGACCTTATCCCAGTGCCTGCGGCATATGCCGGAGTGCCGCAGGCCCCACCGTGGGGGGCAAGCCACGGGGCATCGGGGGCTGTGGCTGATTTGGGGTGCAGAAGCCGGCGACCCGTGACCGGGCTGATAATTGGGCCCAGTAGCTCGGGAGTAAAAGAGTAAAATAAAAAAAAAAAAAAAAGAAAATATGTATCTACACATATAGTTTCATTATCATTTCTGTTTCCAGCTACTCCCCCTCCCACACCCGTTACCAGGATATGGCCTATTTTTGTCTTCAAAGTTCAATTAGAAGTATATTTCAATAAAAGGTCCATTTTATAATTTTTATGTCTTTAAAGCATTTTTTTTTCTTATTTTAACTCATTTTAAGTCAAATATATAAATCCTGATTTATAAGTGCAATAAGACACTCTAGGGTGTATCATTATGTTGATATAATTACACTCCTCAGGTGCATTTAATGACACTCAGTTGCACCTCATATGTAATTGCAACCTGAGGTGTGCAGTTACATCACCGTAATGCACACCCTGTCATGTTTTATTGCTTACATATAAAATGCTATCAAGTAAGCCAAGCAGTTGTGCATGATAGTGGTAAAAATGTTGACCTGTACTTTTATATTCCATTTTAGATTTCTCATTATGTCCTGACTTTTATGACACCCTTCTTTTTTTCATTATGAGTTTGCTTTAGCAATTTTTTCACATTTGAAATAATAAAAGGACTGCTCCTTTTAATATGGATTGAACCAGGTTTTCATCAATATTCTCAGCTGTTACTGTACACTTGTTGTCTTATGAGGTCAGGGAGCAGTGACTGCTGCATGCCAGTTAATTAGTCATAAGACAAGTGATCTTAAACACCGGGTGTTCAAAAACAACAGAGAACAGCAATGTAAGTCTCATCTGAGTCATATTAAAAGGAACGCTTCTTTTATTATTTCATCTGTAAGTGGTAAAGCAGACTCAAACTGGGGAAAAAAGGGTATCATACAAGTCAGGAGGTAAGGGACAACCTAAATTGAAAAAAAAAAAAGTATAGGTCAGAATGTTCACTATCATGCATTGCTGCTTTAAAAACACAGATGTGTATAATGTCATCAGCCACCGCCCTTTCCCATATTTAAAACCAGCACTAATGTATTTTGTAGTGTAGCAATTCAACAAAATTCCTTGTGTTCTACAAAGCTCTGTTTAGCAGATAATTTTGGATCTGCCTAGCCACTCTGAGAAGTCAGACCACTAAATACTTTACCAGTGTCCTCACATTTATTACAAAATATAAAGCTGCATTATAGGTTCTTAGAAGAAATTACAAGAAAAGTTATATCCCTTAAATGTCTTTTTCATGCAACACTGCCATTCAAAAAATTAATAAATGACATTATTTTCAAATGCAATGCTTTAATGGAAAACTAGAAATAGCCACTACACATATGTTGTATGTTTTCCCTGTCAAAATTATTTTCTAAGCAAGTTATTAGCTGTCTAGAAGTGGGCAGACTCTCCTAGCCCATATGACAGAAAAGAAATGAAAATTACATACTTATTGTAATTGATGATCTTCCAGCATATCACCACCATTGATTCAGACTTACGGGTCTAGAGCCAGAGGCACTAGGACCACACAGGAGCTTTTCTTCTACAGGGAGGGAGTTGACATTGGCTACTGATGTTAGCTACACACCTGATGTGGTGCTGCACATGCTAGCCAGTAAGTGTCGTCAATCCGATAGATTTTTTTGACTGGGTGATGAAGGAGGTGGATCGGGGGGGTGGTAGATGTCGCCTTCTTCAATTTCAGCAAGACCTTTGACAGTGTTCCACATAAAAGACTGGTAAATAAGTTGGGAAGCCTGGGCATGGCCACAAGGTGGTGAACTGGGTTAGAAACTGGTTGGGGGACAGGTAGCAGAGGGTGGTGGTTAAAGAGATCCAATCCAAGGAAAGAGGGTGTAATGCCCCAAAGTTGGTCATTCCAGAAAGTTAAAATAAAAAAATAAACGCAGAGTACACAGGTGCTCAGAGTACCTGCTGCAAGTGTAGGTGGCAGGGTACAATGCTAAAGGGCCCCTAGAAATAGAGACTCAACCTCCTGGTACAGGGAAGCACTGTAAACAGTAAAAAAGTGCCTTGTGCACTTAAATCCTGGTCAAAAAGTAGATTTCTGTGCAAGCTGCAACAACAATGGCTTGGATGGAATGCTGTGCTGAGCTGCTCATGCACAGCATTCCAATCCAGCCATTCTAGAACTTAGGCAAGTTTAACTTTTAAAAATAACAAGTCAGTTTGTCAGTTCGTGGGCAGCTGTTGAGGAGAGAGGACACAGTAAGTCAGAGGGACAAGGAAAGGGCTTACCTGTAGGGTTGAAGCCGTCCCTGGGGACTTACCTGTGTGCCTGCTCTGCCTCCACTGCCTGAAGAGCCTGCTGTGTGGTGAAGTCGTCGGTGGTGCCATCGGGGCACCACGAGGAAGCCAACGGCCGTCCCGTCACGCTGTTAGGGCTTAAAAGCCCTCCGTTTATTTGTTTTGCCCTTCGTTTATTTATTTTAGCCCCCCCAGTGATATTTTAAAAGAAACTCTCGGTCCCACGTCGGCAGCATTGAAACGCCGCACCGTCACGCTCCTTGTCGGCCCGCCAAGGCCCCCGTTGTCGCCCCAGCTGCTCGTCCATTTCTCCCTCCCTCTGCCAGCATCCCTCCCGCTCTCTATAGCAGCAACCTCCTTCCAGCCTCCAGAGCGGTGAGTCGGCGGCAGCACACGCTGTGCTGGCCGCCTGTTTGTAAAGGGAACTGTGTACTGGAAAAGCACAGTAGGCGCCAGGTAAGGCGGCCGAAAGCCTGGAGACCATCGGGTCGTAGACCCGCGGAATTTTACTATTCACGAGAGGCGGGCTAGCGACACTCCCTGGGGAGGGGCAGGAAAGCAAGGCTGTTATCGCGGCCTATAAATATCTGGCAAGGGGCGGACTAAGGTGGATTAGTGACGCCCCAATGGAGGGGCTAGAGAGCAAGGCCTTTATAGCGCTCAATGAATATTAATTAGGGGCAGAATTTGGGCTGAGGTTTGCTGCACTAAATGACAGCAGGTTCAGGGAGCCTGCAGATTTAAATGGGCGATTCCGGCCAAGTATAAAGTAGGGCATTGGACCCATGGTAAAGTGTGGCATCAGGCCCAAAGTGTTGAGGGGCACCAGGCCCAATCTAAGGTGGGGCACCAGGCCCAATGCAACAAGGGGCACCAGGCCCATTGTAAAGTGGGGCACCAGGCCCAATGCAACGAGGGGCACCAGGCCCATTGTAAAGTATGGCACCAGGCCCAATGCAACGAGGGGCACCAGGCCCATTGTAAAGTGGGGCACCAGGCCCAGTATAAAGTGGGGCACCAGGCTCAAGCTAACGTAGGGCTTCAGGCCCGAGGTAAAGATAGGGCATTAGGCCCGAGGTAAAGCCTGGTCTAAGAGGAGGCCCCGGCCTAGCAGAATAGGGCAAGCCAGCCTAGTGGTACTACAGGGAGGCCCCGGCCTAGCAGAATAGGGCAAGCCAGCCTAGTGGTCTATAGAGAGGCCCCGGCCTAGCGGAATAGGGCAAGCCAGCCTAGTGGTACTAAAGGGAGGCCCCAGCCTAGTGGAATAAGGCAGGCTCAAGCTAACGTAGGGCTTCAGGCCCGAGGTAATGGTAGGGCATTAGGCCCGAGGTAAAGCCTGGTCTAAAGGGAGGCCCCAGCCACAACGGACAGTAAGGATCCTATCCCAGAATACCTGCCTATAGAAACGGGTTCATTTGATAGTGTTTGATTTGCCTATACTGTGAAACTACTGTGATTACTGTACTGCTTCTGCTGAACTATTGCTCTAAGTACCTGAACTATTGCCCGAAGTACCTGAACTATTGCTCTAAGTACCTGAACTATTGCCCGAAGTACCTGAACTGTTGTCCTAAGTACCTAAGTCTCATAGTGTGGTCTGTAACACCACGTACTCAGAATCAGTCTCTACTCAGAAGAAGACGTCCTCTCAGCATTCTTCACATTTGGGAGATCATCCATCAGCTCATCACGTCCATTTGTGTCATCCGCCGAAGTCGAGTCCATCGTCAGTCGTCAGTCATACCCGCCGTTTTCTTGTTTTCACAGCTCGAAAGTACGTCCGCTGAAACGCATCATGATGGCCGTGCCAGTGTCGCTCCATTTGGTTCCTCCTGTTCCAGATGTCCAAGTTGGTCGCCTCTACAGAAGAGAGAGAGCTCATCTTGAGAACCTATTTTGCGCCCCACCTGGTCATTCGTCGAAAGTCGAGTCCGTCAAGCCTCAGTCCGGGACGCGTCCCTACCGCTTTTTTTGTGTTAGTTCCTGACCTGAGGATTGCAGATTCAACCATCATCTCTTCAGATTCTTATGGTTCCTGGTCCTGTCAGAGTTCCTTTCAGTCCAGCTGGCCCTTGGAGTGCTGCAGCATCAGTCGGATCGTGGTAGTCCTCCATTGGATTCATCGCCTACGCAGATCTTGGTCTTTCTTCATCCTTGGCAACCCTAGAAGTGGGTTTTGCCGAGGAACCTCTTGCTTCAGTGTGTGTTATTTCAGGAACCAGTTGCTTTGGTTCTACATTCCGGCAGCCTTGGAGAGAGTGGGCTTTTGCTGAAGATATATGGTCTGTTTACCAAACCTCTCACCACCCCAGTGGCCTTATCTAGGTCCTTGCTGGGAATTGAGATTAGGGTTCCACAGTTCTGTTTTATTTACCTTGTAGCTACCAATGAAGAACAATGGTGTGCACGAAGACGACAGGCATTTGGACTTTGTGAGAACTGGATGGTCATTGTAAAACCAAATATTGTATTGTGGGTAGTGAAGAACACCTGATTTCCGTCTATGTACTAGTTGCTCTTACAGGATACTGCTAAGGAATTTTAGGAGTATAGTGGCAATAAGCCATAGTGCACCCATAGAGAATAATAGTCTAGAGTTTAGACATTTTAGAGTTTAGTTGTTACTGTTTAGATATCCATAATGCTGTCCATACTCCCTACTGTTTTTGTGGTTGGTATGTTTCTGTTCAACCATGTCCTCCGTCCCCTTCTGTCTAATAAATGTCTTTGCTTCATCCAGTCTCTGTGTACGACTCCTGCCTCTCCTTGTCGGGTGTTTCCACCAGCCCAACCCCATTCGAACCTCAAGCAGCCCCTCACCATCCCACCTGCTGAGGGTGTCGCTGGCGCTGCTGGTAGTGAGACAGTTCCCTTCACCACTCTGAGTGAAGAACCCAGAGGTCTACCAGTGCAGTGTCCATCACAGAGGGGCTACCTCAAGGATCAGTTCTGGGGCCAGTCTTTTTTTTTTTTTTCCCCACTCCTCCTTGAGCACCCCCGATTGGCCACTCCTTCAGGCCTCCAAGGACACTCTGCCTCCACTCCACCCCTTTCACCATCCACAGATCCCATATTCAGCAGCCCCCTGGGAAACCTGCTGTAACCTTTCATTGGATGGGTTCCCCCCTTCTGAGGAAGAAGGTGCTGATAGGCACATCTCTGTTGACCCAGGTGCTGCAAGGGTCAGTCCAGGTGATCCGGGGCCTTGTGGCGATGGGGACCAGCAACCATCATTTAACTGATTGGGAGGTGATTTTCTGTTTTCTGGCCCTCCCACTCACCTCTGATTGGGCCTATGTGGGACGGCAACCTTAGGCGGTGACATGTGGGGACATGTCAAGGCTTCACACTCCTTGCATGTCATCCAATCCACCTCCAGGTGCCAAGGCCCTGCCCACCACCCCAGGGGGGAAGCATCCAATGGATTCTCTGGATCTCCTCCCTGCCGCTCTCCACTCCTGACACCCGGGCTTGGGGCGTGGACCTGGCTCACCAGTGTGCTGAGTGAGCCCCTTCACTTGGCACCACAGAGACGTCTGGAGTCCTTTATAATGTCTTTATTAGTGACATTGAGGAAGGGCTGGAAGGGAATGTTTGCCTATTTGCATATGACACCAAGATCTGGAACAGGGTAGACACTCCAGAAGGGGCAGAAAAAATGAGGAGGGACCTAGAAAAGCTGGGAAAATGGTCCAAAGTGTGGCAACTGAAGTTCAATGCAAAGAAGTACAAAAGTATGCACCTGGGGTGCAGAAACCCTGCGAAGAGCTACAGGATGGGGGGGAGTTGCTGACAGTCACCAGGGAGGAAAGGGATTTAGAGATTATCATCTCAGATGACTTAAAGGTGGCCAGAGTACAAAGGCTATATGGAAAGCCAGTGGCATGTTGGGGTGCACAGGAAGGGGTATCACCAGCAGAAGGAGGGAGGTGGTAATACCACTATGCAAAACACTGGTGAGGCCTCATCTGGAGTACTGTGTGCAGTTCTGGAGGCTGCATCTTCGTAAGAACATAGACAGGAAGGAGGTGGTTCAGACAAGGATGATTATGATGGTGCAGGGCTTGCAACAGAAGACTTATGAGGAGAGATTAAAAGACCTCAATATGTATACACTGGAACAGAGGAGGGAGCAGGGAGACATGACAGAACCCTTAAAGTACCTTAAGGGCATAAACAAGGTGCAAGTGGAAGACATCTTTTGGTACAGGAGAGGTACAAGAAAAAGGAGGTACGATATGAGATTGGAAGGGGGCAGGATAAGGGGTAATTTGAGGAAGTACTTTTTCACAGAAAGGGTGGTGGATGCATGGAATAGCCTGCCCCAGGAGGTGGTCAAAGTGAGCACAGTGGCAAGATTCGAACATGCATTGGATAGGCATAAGGGAACCCTAGAGGTGGGAAGGAGAACCTAAAGCCAATGACCAAGTAGGGTCAGCAGCTGCTGATACATGTAAGGTATACAGGCAGACTGGATGGGCCTAGTGGTCCTTGTCTGCTGTCAACTTCTATGTTGGCTCTCTCACACACCTCAGTTCTGTTCGCCAGGAGGAAAACAAAGTGGAGAGAAAATAAAAGACAGGACTAGATACTTTCTAGGCCAAAGGGATAGTAAAAAAGATATAGAAAATAAAATAAATACCCAGCTACCAACTTAGAGACTAAGGGTTGGGCCTATCAGGTGGCACAAAGGCAGTCTAAAAAGGGCCAGAGTGTCTTACCACTAGTGAGACAGAGTGTGGATAGTGATAGGTCAAAAGATAGGGCAGCAGTCCTCAGCAAATGGCTCTGGCAGAAGTGGCAAAGGGGATGTCCAATTTGGTACCCCCTTGCAAATGAGGAGTCAAAATGCCAAAAAATTGGAAATATGACATCTGGACTCCCAAGAAAGAATAGCTCTTTTCTACAAGATAAAACTTGAGTAAACTCGAGAGTAAACCCTTATTAACCCTCTTTTCTCTAAGACAGACTGGAGACAAGTAGGGATGCAGAGCACAGGAGTTGCAGAACTAGCAGTCCTAGGGAGGCAAGATATGGGCATCTCCTCTGCCATGCTCCAGGAGGAGTGGACGAAGCCCAAATTACAGACAGAAATGACAAGGGATACCAACCAAAAATTTCAATATGAGAAGAACATGCTCTGCTTCTCCCTGCAACCACAGGGATCTATCCTGTGTGAAGTTAGAACACTGATTCAAAACAAGCGCATAGCAGCTCTCCAGTGACAGAGCATCTGCTCAGTGGAGTTAAATTGGATAGTGCCCTGGGCACATGCTGCATATAGCAACTAACAGGGATATACCCTAGAGGGAATATACCCTGGGCAGGGAGAAGGAGGATAAAGAAAAATGAAGGGAAGGTGGCCACCTACCCATGCCATAGAAAAAAAAATACAAGTTTTCAAAAAAACACAACAGAAACTACAACCACAGGACTATGGCTGAGGAGAAAGGCAAAGTGATCTGCTACCAGTGCCCATAAGGCAAGCTACTGGAAGCCCTAGCTCAGATGAGCAGGGGATGGAGGGCAGGTATCTGAATCAGTGGTGAAGATATTCTGGAAGATCAACAATTACAGTAAGTACATAATTTTCGTATCTTCCAAGAATCAGTCTTCACCACTGATTCATACATATGGGTCTCAGTACCATGCTTCCCCAAAAAAGGGAGGAGCTGGCTCACCCTAAGGGTAACAGACACCTTCAGCCCTCTGTATGGAGGATAACAACTGGGGGCAGGGGCTCCTCACGGGTCTGGCAAGACTTGAGATTGGTATGAGTCAGTCGGATGAGCAGGAGAGTGCCTTGATAGCTTCCCTATGGTAGAAGGGAAGGGAAGGGAATATTGTTTAACCAGGAGTAGCACACTAAGCAGAAACTTGTTTTCAGATGCGACCTGGGAGCTCAAGGAAGTTAAGTAACTTGCTCAGGATCACACAGTATGCACTTAGGCAGCTATGGGATTCAAACCCAGGTCTCCAGATCTGCAGCTCAGAGCCTCAACCCACTGTGCTATACTGCCTCCTATAGTGAGCCCCTTGGAACTGGGTGTTAAGCACCTTTCACCGGGCCATAAGTCCTAGTCAAGAGAGGTGAAGGCATGCTATCCACTAAATGCAGATTCCAGTTCTCACCAGCCAGGAGGCTGTCTCATTGGCATTGTACGATGCCTTTGTCTGGTGTATTGCTACCTCCAGGCCCTTAGCGGCAAGGCCAATGGCTTGCTCCACTAACTCTGATTCAGGCATGGCAGCTAGGAGTTGTCCTAGCTGCACCCACAGGAATTTGTTGTAAGCTACCAGGTGAGCTTCATGTGATGCAATGCTCATCATGGTGTGAGGCAAGGAAAATACCTTCTCGCCCAAAGCATCTGCTGAGCAGAGTCAGGCTTGGGAGGTCAGCCAAGCACAACATGATGAGGCCCTGCTGGGATCTGCATAACCTGAATCCCAGAGGTTGGGTGAGGCACTGTACCTGCAGAGCCCATGGGTGTGCAATACCTTTGCTGGACATTGCTTGGAGCTGGAGGGAGGGTGAAGGTATGTCTCCAAACTGTCCTAGAACATTCCTCAAAGGCTCTGGGCCAGGCAGGGATGGACACACGTGGCATCCCAAAAAGCTCCTAGGAGTCCTAGCTGTAAGGAGAAAGTATTGTGGGCAGCAATAGTGTTAATGTCCAGCACCTGCAACATGTCTGCCAGGAATCTCTGGTACAGAAAGTACTCAGAGGTCGATGACATGTGAAAGGAAGATTCTGTGCTATCAGAGGAGGACGTTGATGGAGAGGAGGTGCTGGACATGGAAATGGATGATGTCAGGGGGCTAGGATGCAACTGAGCCTGGTCAGAATGTCTATGGTACTGGTACAAGCCACTAGCCGCACTTCCACGTGGAGTCCAGGTGATCTGTTCCAGAGGGACCATGATCCCTGGAAACTTAGGTAGAGGTGGTACAGGCCCGGGATGGAAAAAGGAGCTCAAGGCTACAGAACCTATTCCTGGGCTGTGCAAATGCTCAGAAAACCTCACCCAAGGGGAATGCCTGACAAGACTGCCTGCACAAGCTTGACCTACAGAAGAGGAAAGACCAGATCAGTGCCCATGGGGGGAGACCCCCAGATGAGGAAAACAGAGCAGTTCAGTCCCCTTGGGGCAGCTGTGGTATTCACCATTGGTGAGCTCAGCCTGCAGAACTGGGGAGAACTCCTTGCTCTGGCTGTCTTCTGACCTCAAGTTAGTGCTGCCTCCGGCACCAGACCCAGGGCCAGGGACCTGCCTAGACACAGATTCCCCTCCAGCCCTGTGACCGTTCCTGCCCTCAGTGCCAGGCCCAATGTTGGTTCTGATGTTGTCCCCAGGTCCATCCCCACCCAGACATTGTGAGTTATGTCAGAAGCTGGACCGGTACCATGAATGGTACCAGAACCAGGGACATGCCTAGAGGAAAACCATTGCTGGTACCACACCCAATGTTTGGTCCAGAACCAACACCAGGATCGTTGCCACGTCTGTCACAAGGGGTGGCACAAACCTCCTCCCTGAAGCCACAATGGCTACTTGTAGCAGAGATCACCACCTCCACCTCACTGACCAGACGCCACATGACCCCAATGCAGGTTCCTCTCCCAGTACCACAGATGGTACCAGAAGGGGGCCCAATGTCATGGCTGGAATAATGCCACTGACTTTCACTGCAGGCAGTGTCAGGAGCTGAGGCAGTACCAGGCCACAACCCCAAGATGTCCACCGGTGTAGAACAAGCATATAGCTTTGGCCTCACCACCGAGGAGGTCTGTTGCCCAGGGCAGACAGACTGGGGGATGCTCAGCCAGTCACTCACAAGGAGCCAGCTCCAATGCCTCGGTGAGACAAGGAAGACTCAGTGCTTCTTCAGTACTAGAGGCACTGGGAAGAGGCCCAAGGGAAGGGCCCAGAGACCTGGCCCTGGCCTCAGATGTGTGCAGCCTGCCTCTGAAGGTGGGGATTGGGCAACCCCACTTCAATGTTTGAATTCCTAGGGTGTGGTGGTCCATGGAGAAGCAGAAATCGCACTCATCCATGTTGTGAGTCAGGCCAAGGCAGGTCCAGCAGATCTGATGTCAGTTCATCACCATGACAGGTTCCCACAGGGGCAACGATGCATGATGGGGCTGGGGGGCCGATGAACTTTTTTAGCCCCTTTTTTCCCCTCAAACTTCAACACTGCAGAATATAATAAAAAGAAGATGACACCATGGACAGAAAACATTTCAGTGGTGATGCAGAAGAAATTCGGTCAACGATGATCAAACTGAGGCACTATTGCTCCCACGGTGTGCACTTTACAGCAGGAAGAACAAACTGGGGTGCATGAGGGAGCTAATGGTGGTTATTGGCTAGCATGTGCAGCACCACATGAAGTGTGCATGCAAAGTCAGTAGCTGATGTTGGCTCCCTCCCCTGCAGAAAAAAGCTCCTGTGGGATCTTAGTGCCTCCGGTTCTAGACCCATACGTATAAATCAATGGTGAAGACTGATTCTTGGATGATTCAAGTATTGTTTAGAAACATAGATGCTGTCAGCAGAAAATGACCTCTTGGCCCAACTAGTCTGCCCTAAAGTTCCTACCTACTGTGCTACCATAGACACTAATTGATATCCGGCCTTACCCCCATTGCCCCATTACTAAGGTCCTCCTGTGTCTATCTCATGCATGTTTGAAACCTGTTACCATTTTGGTACCCACCACCTCTGCTGGGAGGCTGTTCCAGACGTCCACCACCCTTTCCATGAAGAAGTATTTCCTCACATCCCCTCCAAGTCTCCCTCATTCCAGCTTCATATCATGGCCCCTTGTCCTTGAGCATCCCTTTCTGTGCAAAATGCCACCCTCCTGTACCTTATTTATACCTTTGAGGTATTTGAATGTTTCTATCATGTCTTCACTTTTCCTCCTTTCATCTAGAGAGTACATAGTTAATTCCTTGAGTCTTTCTTCTTAGAGCTTCTGCTGCAGGCCATGAATCATTTTGGTTGCCCTTCTATGTACCGCCTCCACCCGATCTATGTCTTTCCTGAAATGGGTCCTCCCAAACTGGACACACTACTCCAGGTGGGGCCTCACCATTGATCAATACAAGGGTAACAGTATCTCCCTCTTTTTGCTGGTGATACCCCTCCCTATGTACCCCAGCATTCTACTAGCCTTTCCCTCTGCCTTATCACACTGCTTTGCTACCTTCAGGTCATCAGATATGATGACTCCAGATCCCTTTACCGATTTGTCATTGTTAACACCCCCCCCCCCAAAAAAAATGATATGCTGCCCTTGGGTTTCGGTGCCCCATGTGCATAATTTTGCACATTTTGGTACTGAATCCCAGTTTCCAAACCCTTGACTAGTCTTCCAGCTTTTCAGATCTTCCTTCATTTTTTCCACCCCCTTGTGGTGTCCACTCTGTTGCAGATTTTTGTGTCATCTGTGAACAGGCAAATTTTTCCATCCAGTCCCTCTGTGATGTCGCTACTAAAGACACTGAAAAGGACCAGTCCCAGTACTTGCTTTCAAAGGCAAAGTGCAGGCTATTCTAAATATACAGTTCTGTCATATAAATATATAATATTACAGATGAACAGCTTTACAACTGAGCATTTACTATTTAAATACTATTGATCAAGTTGGCCCATCAGTGCAGCTGCTACCACTTACGATGGCGTCAACCTGTGTTCTGGAACAAGCACCCACCATCGAAGGCCGGCCAGGGGAGGAAGGATCGAGTGTCCCAAGGACAGCTCTCCTTCCTTGAGGAGGGGGGATGCTGCTCCTGCAGCATGACTGCCATCTGGTGGAGACCAGCTGGCAGCCGGATCACCACCAAATGCCCTGTCATGCATGCCGGCACCCCAGAGAGAACAGAACAGAAAAAGAGGTTTGGAGGAAAATACTGGCTGTCCAAGCCAGCACCCCCGATAGGCTCTTGAATGACTGACATGGCTGGCCACCCACCATCACAGTCCTGGGCAAGTGGCAGATACAAGTCAGTGAGAAGGTCAGTGATGGGGCTTGGGGGCAGATGTGATCAGCTTGAAAACAGCTCTATAGAAAAAAATAATATTGATAAATCTTGCTGCTTTCTCATACTAGTAATGAACATGGATGTCCGTCATTTGATATTAATGGCCAATAATACTGGATTACAATAGGGACAACATTATTCCCCTTATGACTCTGCCAGTTAGAAAAGAATTAATAACAGTTTAGCCCTTCCAAACTGAATGCAGCAACTTGCTTTCTAAAGGCAAATGTACAGTCTATTCTACAGTACATATACAATTCTGTCATATAACTACATAATATTATAGATGAGCAGCTTTACAACCAAGCATTCACTACTAAAATATTATTGGTAAATCCGTCTGCTTTCTTATACTGGTAATGAATGTGAATGTCTGTCATTTGGGTATTAATGGGCAATAATATTGTGTTCCAGTAGGGGTAATATTTATTATTCCCCTTATGTCTCTGCCAGTTTTGTAACTGAATCATTTTAACTTCATACCAGGAAAAGTCCTTCAGCACTGTTAAACTGGAGTTTGCTGCTCCCTCTTGCTTAAACACTGAATTGCTACCTTTATCAGAGATCTCAAAATCAGCGTCGTCACCTGCAAGGAATAAAACTCAAATATATTTATATCTCCAGAAGCAGAGGTTACATTATACTTGATTTCATGAACAATCACAGGTCCAGCCAATAAAGATATATTCTTTATAAGATCTGTATTTTTAAAAGTCCTCATCAGTACATGAGCTTCTGATGACAACTTATTTATAGTAAGCGTTCATAAAATAAATAATGATAATACAGTGTTGGTGTCCAAAATGAGATATGTTAATTAATTCATTCAAAGCAGCACATTTCTGACCCTGCTGCCAATACATAAATTCTAAATTTGTTTCATCACAACATGCAATGCATTTTTTTTTTTGCCTGTTCAAAAGAGGAAAATACATTTGGGGTAGGGTATATGGTACTGTTTAAAAAATGGGCCCTTCAGTCAATGCAGGAACTACTGAATGGGATTTTGAATGCAATCTAACAAAAGGGTATCTGTACATCTAAATATACACCACTGGTAATTTCAGCAATGTTATCTACCTTTATGATATACACATTATGAAGATAAATCATTATGATATACAAACCTGTTGTAATACCCATTTCATTCATCACAACTTGTACTGTATATCATCTGCATGTTATAATTTCTACAGCTGGTATGTGATAATGACCAGTTTTACCAGTGTAAGAAAACTGTCACAGTGCTTGATGGTATCAAAGACCCAGAGTACATTCAGTTTTCAACAGTTAAATTCAACAAACAGCTGAATATTTTTCAAACAGTTTGTATCACCTTTAAAAACATTATGTAAACAACTGATGCAATTAATTATAGTTTGACAAAGAATACTTACCGTGACAGATCTTTGAGAGAATCTCCTCCATTGAGCCACTTCATGGAATTGTAAGCCGTCAGCATCAGGACCACTTGGAAACTTTTGCTAGCTGGGGCTGTCCACATTGACATGCCTTGTTGTCTCCTATACAACGAGAGAGGCCCCTTAATGTCAGTTCCCCACCACAGACAAGCTTGGAGGATCATCAGACCTGCAGGGACCAAAGCAACCAGGACCAAACCAGGTTCAAAGGATAGGATGGAAAACTGAGTAATACACAGACAAAATTGGGCATAAGAGGAGAACCAGCATGCAAGCATAGGCAGGACAACCACCTGCAACCCAAAAAAAGTGAGGAAGGAGGGAGGGAGAGCTGTGACTCAATGGAGGAGATTCTCTCTAAAATCTACTGTTAATGGTAACTTTTATCTTCATGGAGGATATCTCCTTCCATTGAGCCATATCATGGAATGATTCCCAATCAGTACCAAAGCACCAAGGGAGGAAGGAAGAACTGAAATACTCTGAGTAAGGAGGTCTTGAATCTGGCTCACCTATGAGCGATGATGTCCAGACTGTATGCTTAGTGAATCTTTGAACAGTACTCCATACTCCCAAGTGTCAGCAGGACAGATGTCAGCAGTGGGCACATTGTGAAAGCAAGTCATGGATGTAGCCACCCATGGGTGGAGTGAGCTTGGACAGAACCAGGAAGCTGCTTACCAACCTTCTTGTAACAGGAATTAATACAGCAGGTCAACCATTTGGAAAGGCCCTGTTGAGAAATAGGGGAGCCCACCATGCTGGTGGCAAAAGCTGCAAACAGCTGAGAGAATTTTCTACAATCTTTAGCACAATCCAGGTACCAACACAACATCCAATGGACGTCAAGCATGTGCAGATGATATTACCCATTATCCATATGAGTCAAAAAGTAAACCAGAAGGTCAATAGTCTGATTCAGTGTTCACTCAGGAATGACCTTTGACAGAAAATGTTGATTGGTACGCAAGGTAGCCTGATACTTGTGGAAAACAAGACAAAGAAGCTCTGCAATCAGAGGCTGCAATTCCGAAATACATCTAGCGGACATCATAGCCATGAGGAACAATGTCTTCCAAGACAGGAAACACAGCTCACAAGTAGCAGCAGGATTCAATGGAGGTGCAGTGAGAGTCCCCAGAACCATATTAAAGTCCCACACTGGAACATGAGCACAGACTGTAGGGTGAAGAAGTAGAATACCTCTAAGGAACCTGCAAGAAACCTCAAGCTGGGCATGAAAAGCTGACACCGCAGCCAAATGAAGCTATCAAAGAATACCCAAGGCCTGCATCTGTGAGGGAATGAAGGTAATATATAACTTGACTGACTGGACATGTTAAGTGGTCCAGCTGACAGGTAGTACACCAAACCATAAAATGTTTCCATTTTTGCAAGCAGGTAGATGGCTTACAAGGCACCAGCAGAACAGCTGCGAACACTGCCAAAACCCCAAAGCAGGGCAGCTCTTCATCCTCAGGAGCCAAGCATGGAGGTGCCAAGATCAAAGATCTGGCTGTACCAGAGAGCCTTGCTCCTGTGACAAAAGTCCCACCTATAGAGGGATAGAGACACAGGGTTCCACTGCCAGTTGCTGAAACAGAGTGAACCAGATTTGTCTGAGCCAGTAGGTAGCAACCAGAATCAGGGTGGACGACTTGGTCTGCAACTTGACTAAAACCCTCTGTGTCAAAGAGAACAGAGGAAATGCACACTTGAAACTTCCTTTCCAAGAGAGGGTCAATGCATCTTGCCAAAAAGACTCAGGCCCTGGAATAAGCAAGCAGATATGTGGCAGTTTTGCTTTGTATGGAGAAGTCACTGTCTGGGTACCCTACTTTACAAAAAAGTGACTTAGAGAAACATAGAATTTGACAAGAGATAAGAAACCTAGAAACATAGAAGTTGACGGTAGATAAGGACCACAAGGCCCATCCAGTCTGCCCATTTTTTCTACCTTATGAATGTGCCATAGGCCTTTACTCTGTCAATGGCCTATCTATTCATACTCATCTGTATTGCTCCCTTATGCCTGTCCCATGCCTGTTTGAAGCCCTGCACTGTATTCATATCCACCATTTCCTGAGGTATGCTGTTCCATGCATCCACCACCCTTTATGTGAAAAAGAACTTCCTCACATTCCCCCTTAATCGGCCTCCCTCTAATCTCAAGCTGTGTCCTCTTGTCCTGCTATTTTTCTTACATTGAAACACGTTAGACTCACCTTGTTAATGCCCTTAAGATGCATCATATCGCCTCTCTCCCTCCTTTGCTCTACGGTATACATATTGAGCTCCGTTAATCTGTCCTCATATGTTTTCTGATGCAGTCCCTGCACCATTTTGGTTGCCCTTCTCTGGACTGCCTCCATTTTGTTAATGTCCTTGTGCAGGTGTGGCCTCCAGTACTGCACGCAGTATTCCAGATGGGGCCTAACCAGTTGCTTGGAAAGAGGGATTATTACCTCCCTCTTACAACTTGCAATACCCCTACTAATACACCCCAACATCCCTCTAGACTTACCTGCTGTTTTAGTGGTCTGCTTGGATGATTTCAGGTCATCTGTGATGATAATGCCCAAGTCTCTTTCTTCCCTTGTGATTGCCAGCAACTCCCCTCCCAACTTATAGGTGGCTTCAGGGTTTCTCTTCCCTATGTGCATGATCTTGCATTTCTTTGCATTAAACCCCAGTTACCACTCTTGTGACCATTCTGACAGTTTATCCAGATCTCTTCTCATTCTGCCCACCCCATCTAGATCATCTACGCTGTTGCAAATCTTGGTGTCCTCTGCAAACAGACAAACCTTACCCCCCAGTCCATCTGCAATGTTACTGATGAAGATATTGAAAAGGACTGGCCCAGGACTGATCCCTGAGGTATCCTACTTGTGACTTGCATCTCTTCTGATTGTATATCGTTTACCACACAGAAACATAAAAACATAGAATCTGATGGCAGATAAGGACCACTTGGCCCACCTAGTCTGCCCATTTCCCTACCTAACAGATAAGCTGCAGATCCTAGTTAACCAACAGCATACTCCCTCCTACCCCCACTAGAATTGCCTTATGTCTATCCCATGCACTCGAATTCCCCCACTGTTTTTGACTCCACAACCTCCTCAGGAAGGATGTTCCATGCATCTACAACCCTCTCCATGAAGAAATACTTCCTCACATTACCTCTGAGCCATCCCCCCTCTGTCTTCAAATTGTGCCCCCTAGTTCTTACACATCTCTTTTTCTGAAAGATGCTACCCTCTTGGACTTTGTTGATTCCCTTCAGGTACTTGAATTTTATATCATGTCCCCCTCTCCTCCTTTCCTCAAGGCTATACATATTAAGCTCCTTTAGTCTTTCTTCATGTGTCTTCTGGTGCAGACCCTGCACCATTTTGGTTGCCCTCCTCTGGACAGCCTACACCCTGTCTATGTCTTCACGGAGATGGGGTCTCCAGAACAGCACATAGTACTCCAGATGTGGTCTCACCAACTGTCTGTACAGTGGGATAACAACTTCCTGTTTTCTACTGGTGATGCCTCTCCCTATGCATCCCAGTATCCCCCCAGCCCTCCTTACTCCCTTCTCACATTGCTTGCCCACTTTTAGGTCATCTGATATAACTACCCCCAGGTCCCTTTCCATTTTTGCTGTCAGTATCTCATCCCCCACTGTGTACTCTTCCCCTGGGTTTTTGTTTCTCAAGTGCATTACTTTGCACTTCTTTGTGTTGAATCTAAGCTGCCATACATTTGACCATTCCTCCAACCTTGCCAAGTCCCTTCTCATCCTTTCCACCTACCATGTGTATCAACCCTGTTGCAGATCTTTGTGTCATCTGTAAAGAGACATACTTTTCCTTCCAGTCCCTCTGCAGTGTCACTTATAAAGACATAAAAAGGACCGGCCCCAGTACTGGACCCTGTGGTACCCCACTAGTAACCCCCCTTTCTTCACTGTGGACTCTGTTTACTATTACTCTCTGTGTCCTGTTGTCCAGGCAGTGTTTTACCCAGGCTACCACCCTGGGACCTACTCCCAGGCTGGCTAATTTGTTAATTAATCTTTTGTGCAGGACTGTGTTAAATGCCTTGCTAAACTCTAAGTAGGCCATGTCCACAGCCCCTCCCTGGTCTACTACTTTGGTCACCCAGTCAAAGAAATCTATTAGATTCATCTGACACAACCTTCCTGCTGTGAAGCCATGTTGCCTTGGGTCCTGTGCCCCACTGGCCTCTAGGTACCAAACAATTCTTTCCTTCAGAAGTGATTCATCATTTTCCCTACCACTGAGGTCAAACTGACAGGTCTGTAGTTTCCTGCCTCTGTCTTGCTTCCACTTTTGTGAAGGGGAATCACATCCGCCCTCCTCCAGTCCTCAGATAGCACACCATCCTCCCATGATTTGTTATAAAGTGTAGTCAGTGGTGTTACTAGTTCTCCCCTTAGTTCTTTTAGAATTCTGGGGTGAATCTGATCAGGCCTCATTGCTTTATCCACTTTCAGTTTTAGGAGTTCTTTCAGAACCCTTTCTTCTGTGAAAGGACTGATATCAATCCCCCTATCCAGAGTGCTTCTATTGAATGGTTTAGGTACCTCTCCCTTCCCTTCCTTTGTGAATACTGAGCAGAAGTATTCATTCAGTATCCCTGCTTTTTCACTGTCCCTCTCTGCCCATCCACCCTCCTCTTTATTCAGCCTCAGTATCCCTGCCTTGGTCTTTCTTTACTCCCTAATGTACCAATAAAAGGTTTTATCCCCTTCTTAACCAAGTTGGCTATCTTTTCCTTGGTTTGGGCCTTTGCTATTTTGACTGCCTTCCCCGCTTCCTTCTGATTCAACTGGTACAGTTCTCTGTCCTGCATCCTTCTGTGTTTCCTTATACTACCTGAATGCTTTTTCTCACTAACCTTCCCTGCCACTTCTTTTGAGCACCACAGTGTTTTTTTCTTTCATTTTGATATATTTGCTTCACACAAAGGCTTGTTGCCTCTCTGATGGCAGTTTTGATGTTTCCCCATTGTTGCTCCACCTCACCTTCTTGCCTGTTTGCTAGTGCTTTTCTGAGGCACTCTCCCAATTTGACAAAATCAGCCCCCCTGAAGTTCAGTACCTTCACATTTGTATGGCTTGCCTCTACAGCTAAGTTTATCATGAACCACACTGTTTGGTGGTCACTTGTTCCCAGATGGCCACCCACTTCTAGATTTGAGATCCTCTCTCTGTCCCCTTTTGAGAGTACCAGTTCTCAGATTGCTCCCTCCTGAGTGGGTTCCAAAACTAGCTGTCTGAGGCATGCCCCCATAGGGCATCGAGAATGGCCTGCTCTTGGATGTGGCTGTAGCAAAAGCGCTCCAGTTAACATATGGCATATTCAGGTCCCCCATCAGCAATATCTTCCCTTTCTCTGCCATCCTAAGGATGCCTTCTATCATTTCCTTGTCCATTTTCTCCCCCTGAGATGAGGGTCTGTATACAATCCCTGTGCAGTTTGTGGTGCCATTTCCGGTCTCCAGGGTGACCCATAGTGCCTCCTCTCCTCCCTGTTTCCTCTTTAGTTCCATTGCTTTGATCCCCTCCCTTACATAGAAAGCTACTCCTCCTCTTCTACCCTCCCTGTCCCTCCTGTAGATTGTGTATCCTGGTATGTTGACATCCCAGTCATGGTTCTCTGTGTACCTTGTTTCTGTGACTGCCATGATATCCAGGCATTCCTCTTCCATCAAGGCCACCAGTTCAGGGAGCTTGTTACCTAGACTATGGGCATTGGTAGCCTTACCTACTGCTTTAGTGGTCTGCTTGGATGATTTCAGGTCATCTGCGATGATGATGCCCAAGTCTCTTTCTTCCCTTGTGATTGCCAGCAACTCCCCTCCCAACCTATAGGTGATTTCAGGGTTTCTCTTCTCTATGTGCATGAGACCACAACTCTGTTTTCTGCCCGCCAACCAGTTTGCCACCCAGTTGACTAACATCTGACCCACCCAAAGCCTACCTAGCTTATTAATCAATCTTCTATGTCGAACAGTATCGAAAGCTTTGATGAAGTCAAGGTAGGCGACATCAACTGCACCCCCTTGGTCCACCACTCTGGTTACCCAGTCAAAGAAATCTATGAGATTAGTTTGACAGGACCTTCATGTTATAAACCCATGCTGTCTTGTATCCTGAGCTTCTATGGATTCCAGGTGTTGCACTATCCTTTCCTTAAGGAGTGCCTCCATAATCTTGCCCACTACTGAGGTAAGACTGACTGGTCTGTAGTTCCCTGCCTTCTCCCTGCTACCACTCTTGTGGAGCGGGATCACATGAGCCCTTCTCCAGTCTTCTGGGACCTCTCCTGTGCTCAGAGACTCACTAAACAGTTCTGCTAATGGCTCTGCTAGTTCCACCCTTCGCTCCTTTAGTACCTTGGGATGTATGCCATCAGGTCCCATTGCCTTGTCCACCCTGAGCTAAGCGAGCTCTTGTAGGACCCTTTCTTTTGTGAAGGAACAAGTGCACACCTCCCTCCCCCCATGTCCATGGTGCTGAGCTGTGGGCCCTCCTCAGCTTGGCCCACCTAATCTGCCCATATTCCCTACCTACTGTAATACCGTAGACCCTACTTGATCTCTGACTTAGCCCTCCCTTTCCTAATGACTAAGGTTCCCTTATGTCTAACCCATGCACTCTTGAATCCTGCTACAGTTTTTGTCCACATCACCTCTGCTGGAAGGCACCCTTTTAGTTGCCCTCCTCTGGACCGCCTCCACTCTATCTACATCCTTCTGGAGATGTGGTCTCCAGAACTGGGTACAGTAACTCTAGGTGAGGTCTCACTAATGATTTATACAGTGGTATCACCACCTCCTTCTTTCTGCTGGTGATACCACTCCCTAAGCACCCTAGCATGACACTGGCTCTCCGTTCAGCCTTGTCACACAGTTTGGCCACCTTTTTAGGTCATCAGATATGATTACCCCCGGTATCTTTCCTGTTTAGTGGTCGTCAGTACCTCTCCCCCCCATCTTGTACTCCACCCCTGGGTTTCTATGTCCTAAGTGCATGATTCTGCAGTTCTGCCTAATCTCAGTGCCGCATTTAGGGTGCCACGTCAAGACAGTGCCGGTTATCGGTGATTGTCATTTAGGGCAACCTGTCTTTCTGCAGGAGGCTGTGCCCCCCCACACACACCCTAAGTATGCTAACTCCAGGGGGTGTGGCGGACCTCAGAAATCACAATCACCGAAATCTGGCGCTGTCTTGACGTGGCACCCTAAATGCGGTGCCCTAGCAGCTGGTTACCCGATTTTGCACTTCTTCACACTGAAACTTAGTTGCCAGACTCTTGACCAGTCCTCAAGCTTTCTTAGATCCCTATTCACCCCCGAGTGTCCACCCTATTGCAGATTTTAGTGTCATCTGCAAAAAGGTGCATCTTCTCTTTTAGCCCCTCTGCAATGTCACTAATAAAGACATTAAAGAGGACCGGTCCCAGTACTGATCCTTGTGGCACCCCACTGGTCACTCTCCCTTTCTCGAGTGAACTCTGTTTACCATGACCTTCTGATCCCTATCCCCCAACCAATTCCATACCCAGTTTACCACTTTTGGACCCACTCCCAGGCTGCCCAATTTGTTTACTAGTCTCCTATGTGGAACTGTGTAGAAGGCCTTACTGAAATCTAGTTAGGCCACATCAACTACTACTTCCCCTGGTCATCCAGTCAAAGAAATCTATAAGATTTGTTTGAGAAAACCTTTCCCACAGTAAATCTATGCTGCCTTGGATCTTGTAAGCTGCAGGTTGCAAGATATTCCACAATCCTTTCCTTCAGCAGTGATTCCATTAATTTCCCCACCACTGAAGTTAAGCTGACTGGCCTGTAATTGCCAGCTTCCTCTCTGCTACCACGTTTGTGAATTGGGACTACATCTGCTCTCCTCCAGTCCTCCGGGACCACTCCCATCTCCAGTGAGTGGTTGAACAGGATTGTAAGAGGTGCAGCCAGCACCTCTCTGAGCTTCTTCAAGATCCTTGGATGTATCCCATCTGGCCTCATTGCCTTGTCCACTTTCAGATTTGCAAATTCCTTCAGGACTCTCTCCTCTGTGAATGAACTAGTGTCCACCTCCCTTCCTTTGATGCACCTGTCACTTATCTGTGGTCTCTCACCCTTCCCTTCCTCCATGAACACTATTTGTTCAGGATGTCTGCTTTTCTCTGCCCCCCTCCAATACATTCCTCCCCTTCCCTCCTTAGCCTTACAATCCCTTCCCTGGTTTTTCTACTTTCGCTTACATACTTGAAAAATGTCTTATCCACTTTCTTTACTGCCTGGGCTATTTTCTCCTCCATTTGTAGCTTTGTGCTCCTGCTTTCCTTGCCTCCCTCCGCTTCTCGTGATACACCTCCCTATCCTCCTCCCTCTGCGTCTCCTTATACCTCCTGAATGCAAACTTCTTTGCCCTTACCTTCCCAGCCACCTCTTTTCAGAACCATAGCTGTCTCTTTTTCCTCTTGCTTTTGCTTACTTGCCTGACACAGACGTTCATTGCCTTCCCTATGGCCCATTTAAGTTTCATCCACTGTACCCCCACATCCGCATCCCTGAGGCATTCCTCCATCTTTGTAAAGTTGGCACTCCTGAAGTCCAGGGCCCTGGCCTTTGTACGGTTCGGTCGTGGCACTACACTTATATTGAACCACACCGTACGGTGACCACTGGTCCCCAGGAGGCCATCTACTGTTACGTCTGCAACATTGTCCCTATTGGTGAGCACAAGGTCCAATTCTGCTCCCTCACGAGTGGGCTCTGTTACTAGTTGCCTGAGGAATGCCACCTGCAGGGGGTCCAGGATGTCTCTGCTCCTAGTTGGAGCTGTAGCTGGGATGTTCCAATCCATAACCGGCAGATTGAAGTCCCCCACCAATAGCATCTTCCCCCTGGTTGCCATCTTTTGGATGGCATCCACCAGTATCTTATGTGCCCCCCCCCATGCTGGAGGTCTGCAGATTACACCAGTGTGAATAGCAGCTCCACTCCCTGTCTCTAGGGTAACCCACAGGACCTCTGCCCAGCCCTGTACTCCCTGTGTCTCTGTAGCTTTTATGCTATCCCTTATTTAAAGAACCATTCTTCCTCCTTTCTTACCCTCCTTGTCCTTCCTAAATAGAGTATAACCTGGTATGGCTATATCTCAGTCATGGTTCTCATTGCAGCATGACTAGGTAATGGCAACAATGTCCAGGTCAGCCTCTGCCACAATGGTCACAAAGTATGGAATGTTATTACCCAGACTCTGAGCATTTGTGCAAATTGCCTTCCAAATTGTTGTACCACACTTTTTATCAATCCCTATTTTCCCTTTTGCCTACTTACCTTATGCCCTCTGCCCTCATTCCCATCCCTCTTCATTTCTACCCTTCTGCTTTTCCTGGTATTAGAAACCCTTGGGGATATCCCTCCCTTAGGGTTTTCCCTACTGACTACTTCAGATTGTGGGGGTGGACAGTTTACTGTACATCTCCCTTCTTCCTTCCACCACCCTCCCCCTTGGCTAGTTTAGATGCTTGCCAAAGTAGCATTTAAACTGTCCACTGAGGATTGTAGTTCCCCTCCCGGATGGAAGCAGGCCATCTCCCCTGTATAGGCCTTTATCCCGCCAGGTGGGACCCCAGTCCCCAGTGTAGCTGAAACCCTCCTCTCTGCACTAATCCTTCAATCATTAGAAACATAGAAACATAGACTTTGACAGCAGATAAGGACCCCTTGGCCCACCTAGTCTGCTCATTTCCCTACCTAGAGGATAAGCTGCAGATCCCATTTAACCAACAGCCTATTTCTTCCTACCCCCCACAAAAATTGCCTTATGTCTGTCCCATGCATTCTTGAATTCTCCCACAGTTTTAGACCCCACAACCTCCTCAGGAAGGCTGTTCCATGCATCCACCACCCTCTCTGTGAAAAAATACTTCCTCACATTGCCCCTGAGCCATCCCCTCTATCTTCAAATTGTGTCCCTTTGTTCTTGCACATCTCTTTTTCTGAAAGATGCTACCCTCTTGGACTTTGTTGATTCTACTGAGGTACTTAAATGTTTCTATCATGTCCCCCCTCTCCCTCCTTTCCTCAAGGGTATACATATTAAGCTCCTTTAGTCTCTCCTCGTATGGCTTCTCTTGCAGACCCTGCAGCATTTTAGTTGCCCTTCTCTGAACTGCCTCCATCCTGTCTATGTCCTTGCGGAGATGGGGTCTCCACAACTGGACGCAGTACTCCAGGTGGGGTCTCACCAACTGTCTGTACAGGGGGATAACAACTTCCTGTTTTCTGCTGGTGATACCTCTCCATATCGTCCCAGTATCCCCCAGCCCTCCCTACCGCCTTCTCGCATTGCTTGCCAACCTTAAGGTCATCTGATATGATTACCCCTAGGTCTCTTTCCATTTTTGTTGTTGTTACTACCTCCCCCATTGTGTAATCTTCCCCATGGTTTTTGTTTCCCAGGTGCATTACTTTAAACTTCTTTGCATTGAATCCAAGCTGCCATACTTCTGACCATTCCTCAAGCCATGCCAAGTCCCTTCTCATCCTTTCCACGCCTCCTTGTGTATCAACCCTGTTGCAGATCTTTGTGTCATCTGCAAAGAGGCATACTTTTCCTTCTAGTCCCTCTGCAATGTCACTTATAAAGACATTAAAAAGGACTGGACCCAGTACTGAACCCTGTGGTACCCCACTAGTAACTCCTCTTTCTTCATAGTGGACTCCATTTACAATTAAGCTCTGTGTCCTATTCTCCAGCCAATTCTTTACCCAGGCTACCACCTTGGGACCCACTCCCAGGCTGGTTAATTTGACTACTAATCTTTTGTATGGGACTGTCAAATGCCTTGCTAAAGTCTAGGTAGGCCATGTCCACAGCCCCTCCCTGGTCTACTACTGTGGTCACCCAGTCAAAGAAATCAATTAGATTCATCTGACATGACCTTCCCGCTGTGAACCCATTGAAGCTCTTGGTGTGGAGTACCCTATTCTCCTCCATCGTAGACAGGCAACACCTCAGTAAAGGCCACTGAGTGTGCTACCTGTCTAAGACCCCTTCCCAGTTCTCTGAGCTCCTCCTGCACTCTCCTAACCACATTCCTAGCCAGGTCATTGGTCCCTAGGCAGACAATGACATCCAGCTCTTCCTCCTGTCCTGCTTCCATAGTGACCCCCAGGATCCACTTCCCATCCATCCGAACCTTGGCGTCAAGTAGGCACCTAACCTCACTCCCTTCCTGTCCCCAAATCTATCCCAACAATTGAGTCCCCCACCAGGAGTTACTTCTTCCTCCTCTGGGGTCCTTTGACACCCTCCTTGGGGCCTCCCCTATGGCCCATGATAGAGTCCAACAGCTCCCATTCATGGCAGAGCACCTAAAACCAACTGAGATTATCTGCTAGGGTGTTGAGGGTAGTGGGCAGAAAGACAAACACCAGGAACATGTTGTGTTCCATGCCCCACTGCCAGAATCTCATTGCCTCTCTGCAGAGGGTATGAATGAACCCCACCTTGGCAGCTGATGTAGCAAATCACTGAAATGTTGTCTGTATGGATCAACAGCTGGTGGCCCCAAAGGAGGGCAGTGAAGGCCTGTAGGGCAAGCAAAACATCTCCAGAGTATTGTTATGCAGAACTGTATCTAAGGGGAACCATTAAAAAAAAAAATAGTCCAGCTATAGTCTGAAACAACATCTGCATGTAGACTGACCCAGAAAGGGTCATTGGCAACTGTTTCCTTGATGGAACTGTGCCCAATGGCAGAATCAGCTGTGAATCCCTTGGTAGGGAAATAGAACCTGTGCCAGACCCCAACCTTGGTGTCTGTGAGATGGTTAGAGGGCAGCAGAACCTGTGGACTTAGCTTGGGATCTGTCATATTCAGCAGACCTACCTCTTTCTAGAAAAGAGCAGACCTGGCAGGAGAGGCATCTTTGTCACAATGCTGCTGCTTATTTGTATGAGCATAGTGGTGTTTTTCTGCTAATTTACAGTAGCAGCATTTTCCTTAACTTTCTTCACCAAGTCAACCAGCAGTGCCCTTAACTGTGGGGAGTGGCAGGTTGACAGCGTGCTGTGGGAAGAAGTGGGTGATGATGGCGAAGCATCCTGCAATGTAAACTGTTTGTCTTAAGTTTTAAATAAAATTCTAAGGCTTTCTTGGGACATCTCTGAGTAGCCTGTTTAAAACCCTAGCACATCGTGAGTGAGACCTAGGCAGTGGCTGAACACATCATGAGCATCATCCTTATAAATTCTGATCTGACTACAATGACAATAGTGTAACAGTGGTTCTGTATCTTTCATCAGTGATATAAATGTTAATGTAAAACAAACAACAACAAAAAAAAGAACAAAGTAGATGCATAAGTGATAAAGCATAACCCCATTTATCTGATCCTTCCTATCTAACGGACATCCTCTCTGTCCCCCATTTTCACGATCACTAATCATTAAGTGCTAACTACTAGACTGCAATACCTGTAACACCCTGCTGCTACCACTTTCGCAATGCAAGCAGCTCCAATTAGCACTTGATTAGCAAACCTATAACAGGACAATAAAGTCAAGCAAATCACATTCTGCTTCTAATCCAGTGTCTTTATTAGAGATGACATGTAAGAGAAAGAGGATTGTTCTTACCTTTTTCCAGAAGCTGCGTATGATCGAGTGGCTCGAGAACGGAGAACAAGCCATAGTGCTTGCTGGTGAGTACAGAGTAGGAAAATTCACAACCAGCAATATCAAATTACAAACAAACTACCGATGACATGGGCTTGTATTGGTGCTGCTTGCCTGATCAGACCGTAACATACAGCAGTGAAAAAGATGCAGCTGGTTTCAAAAAGCAAGAAGACCAGGTGCCAATTCTGGGGGTTCGTGAATGCTTCCAGCTGCTGTAAGTTGAAGCTGATGTTAGTCAGACAAACCTCAAGAACCATGGTGTTTTAAACACATGAACATGTACACCCTAGCTGTACAGTATGAGGCACAGCGTAGTGCTTGGATGGATAGCCAAATCTTCACCAGATGGTTTGCTAAACAGTTTGTGCCACAAGTGAAATCACATCTGTGTTGCAAGGGTCTGCCTTTATAGACAATCCTCCTATTTGACAATTCCCCTGCCTGCCCAGAGATACCCCATATGAAGACAAGGGATGGCTTTATTAGGTGTATGTTCCACCTGGCTAGCACTACATCCACACTACAGCCCTATGATCAGGAAATCCTAGAAATCTTGAAGAGGGCATATAGGAAAAAACCTTTGCAGTTTGTGCAGTCCAAAGACAATAAACAAACAACCCCTGAATGTGATAATCAAATTGCTATTGCTCAAATATGTGCTGTACATGACTGCTGAAGCCTGGGATAGTTTGCTGCTGGAAACTACACAAAAAGCCTAGGTGAAATCAAGGATTCAGACATGCCGTAAGAATTTTGATTCTAGTACAGAAAACAGCAATGATGTGACAGACCTAGAAACCTCACCAGATTAACTGTTCACCCTGGCTACATCGATGCTGAACCCCTCCTGAAGAGGAGCTTATGGAGTGGGGGCCAGTGCGACACAGAACATCAGGGGTACAAACATCTTTCTGATTAGGACATAAGTGACATGGTTAAACAGACTGATAAACCAACAGAGGAAAATGTAAAGGCCAGGAGGAGGATGAGACCAACCTCCCTATAGTGCCAACTAACTGTGATACAGTGGAGCTTTTTGACAGATTTATGCTGTACATCAAAAAGGAGCCCAACTGTGACTCAGAACAGGTTTTGTTGCTTCGATCTATGCACCAGAGAGCCTGCAAAAAAATGACAGCATGAAGCAGAAATCTGTAAAAGACTATTTTCAATAATCTGTTTTTGTTTCATTTCAATTTCCACAGCTCATTACTGTGTTTTATTGTTTGCTGTAATAGTGTAATAAAATGCCTTCTTTTAGATACAGTACAACTTTGCGTTTGTGGCTTACTTAACGTTAATGGAATGCACTCTCATTTATCCATCCCCCCATTTATCCAAACAGATCGGATGTCCCCTAAGTGGGCTGGATAAACGGGGTGCTACTGCACTTGCAAAGTTTGATGCCATTCTTCTGTAGCAGTGGAGTGATGAGCAGTTTACGGCAGAAGAAAGAAATGAAAATTACGTACTTACCGTAATTATGATCCTTCTGTGTATCTTCACCATTCATCACATATGGGTACTGGCCGGAGATCAGGACCCGCGGAGCTTTTTTTTTTTAAAAGGGGTAGACGGAGCCGACACAGCATCGGGCGCGCCCTCGAGCGACGTGCAGCGTGGCACTCGAGATTGGCCATTGGGCTGTGTCGACTCCACCTGCCTACCAGTTCTGAGTCACCGGAGGTAAGAGGAAGGGATAGAGGGTGGGACAAGAGAGTCCAGGGACAGAAAAGGCAGGAAAACTGGACTAAAAGGAGAAATAACGACTGAGAGGACAGCGAAGAAGAGGAGACTAAGGGGATTGGGTAGGGGCCCCAATCTCTGGAAGCGAAGAAGAAGGAGGGAAGGAGAGGAGAATTTAGGAGAGAGTGAGAGGTAACAAGGTATCCGAGACCCTTGTCCATCACCAGATTATATAGGCACTGCAAGGGTAGCAAAGCTCTCTGCCAAATTCAAGGCACAGAATAACTGGAAACACCCCAGAAAGCAGAGTCGGCTATTCTGGAGAAGGACAGAGTACAGGGACTTAATACTCTCTCAGGAAAGATGTTTGGTGAAAAAAGGGAAAACATTTTTTTTTTTTTTAAACAGTGTGATGGAAATCAGAAAGAGAACAGGAGGAGGGCAACCACCAACTCCCACCCCTACAGGGGTGGAGACATGCAGTAGAGAAGGGGTGCCGCTCGAGCTGTACTCTTTAAGGAGAATACCCCCCTGTGTGTCCCTACTTTACCCTGCTCTAAAAGAGAGGGGAGCATAGGGAGGGGACCAGAGACTGAGAATCCCTAGGGATGGTGGGCAGGATTGTGATGAATGGTGAAGATACACAGAAAGATCATAATTACGGTAGGTACACAATTTTCATATCTTATCTGTGTCAGTCTTCACCATTCATTATATATGGGTGAGTACCAAGCCCCCCAAAGGGGGTTGATTCATTACACCCTAAGGGACAGTGTCCCTTAGCCCTCAGTGGGTGACACACTAAGGGGGGGAACCTTCCAGGCCTGAGGAGGCCCAAGAGTGGGGAGAGCAAGACGGGGTCCCCCCGGAGGGGGAAGGAAGTTGCCCTGACAAACACCGTCTTGACCTAGGAGAAAAGAGGTAGGTTCCCTGGTGGGTGGAGCAAATCACCCTACGCCGGGCCAAGGGTGACAACCGGGAAAGATGAAGCCACGCCAACCTCCTAGTGCAGATCGCTGTCCCCACGACCCTGGTAGCTACCTCGTTGGCGTCATAAGATGCCCTCGCTTGGTGCCTTGCTAGCTCCAGGCCATGTGCAGAGAGCGCGATGGCTTGTCTGGTTTGCTCCAAGTCAGGCAAAGCAGCTAGGATCTGACCTAGCGCGGACCACAAGAACCTGTTGTAGGCTGCATAGTGGGCCTGGTGAGCAGAAATGGAGAGAAGCAACCGTACCAAGTAGAAGGTCCTCCTGCCCCAGAAATCAAAATCTGAGGAGTCTTGATCTGGGGGCCGGTCACGGTGGAGGGCGCGAAGCCCATCAGGGGTATCCAGGTGCGTCAAGCGGACTGCGGATGAGAGCATAGAACCTGGAGACTCCGGGAGGCCCAATACCTCTGGCTGAGGTCCTAGGGGCAGGAACTCCGGAGAGGGCCTCTGCTAGAAACGCAAGGACGCCTCCCGAAAGGGAGCAGGCCAGGGCGGCACCACAAGGGTGGCCTCGCCAAAATCACCTAGAAAGGCGTGCGCCGCATGCTTTAGGATTGCTAACAGACAGGGGCAAAAGGTGAAGGTCCTCCATCATCCTCACGAGGAAGTGCTGGTACTCTGAAAGATCAGCGGCTGGGGAGATATGGACAGATGGTTCCTCTCCCCCAGAAGAGGGGGATGAGGAGCTGGAGGTCACCATGCATTCTGAGGGTGGCTGCACGGGGGGAGGTTGGAAAACCTGACTGTCCATGACCCTAACGTAGGCAGGGAACAGAGCAGCCACCGCTCTGAACTGCTCCCAGGTGAGAGGGCCGCTTGGACCAAGAATGCCTGGGAGCGCTGGAGAATGCGGCAGAGGGATAGGGGCAGAGCCGAGAAAAGAAATCGGCTGACCTCCGCCAGGGCTAGGGAGCAGACCATGAGCACCCGAGGAGGGTGCCCAGGAAGACTCCGCAGCCGACAGCTGTACAACCATGTTGGTACTGCCTAGGCTGCGCCCAGAAGAATCCCCCAGTGAGGCGACCGGGGCCGTGAAAGTCCAGAAGGACTGGTCCCTGCCTCAAAAGAATGGGACCCCTCAAGGAACCCAAAGGGAAGGGTGGGAGTCAGGCACTGCTTCTGGCCCAGGGCCCGGTGACCCTAGAGAGGCCGCATGCCGACCCCACACCCCTTGACCCCTCAGAGTCCGAGAGGTCCTCCTCCTCGAGAGGGCCAGCCTAGGTAGCTGGCAGCTCTGGGCTGCCCCTGAAGGGGAGACCCAGGGTGCAGCAGCCTCCCTCCTGTAGACTTCTCGATGGGCCCCAAAGTTGGGCGATCAAGACACACTACTGGAGGGGGTACCACCACCGAAGGGTCGAGGAAACCCCCAAGACCAGGTTGCAGAGCAATGGTGGCACGCACCACTGCTTGCTGGTCAGGACCACTGACCCTAACCTCGGGGACTACCTGACGCTCCTCAGCAGGGGGCCGACTATGACTCGTTGATGAGACCACTGGGTCGCCCTCCTCTGCAGACAATCCCAAAAGGTGCGACTGCGCGTCTGACTCTGAGCCCGACTCCGACTCCGAGGAGGTAGAGTCTGAGGCTCTCAGCCAAACAGTAGGAGGGCGGGCGAAACCGACCTTGCCAAAGGGCCCGGCAGCTAAAGCAGTGGCCGAGGTAGCCCCCACGCCCTCCGCAACCCCGTGGGCGGGGCTCACAGAAGGTGCCAGGGCAGCTCGGGCCAAAGATCCAGAGCCAGGGCCAGCCACGGCGCCGTCAAGTCCGCTAGCACCGGGGGCGGTACCAGGGACAGAGATGGCGCCGACGGCAGCCCCAGCAACAGCCTCGGCGCACAACACCGCCAGGTGCCTCAAGCGCCACGAGCGCACCGAGGACCAGCGGCGCCGACAGCCCGGGCGGATCGTGCCGTAACACGGTGTCGAACAGCCCTCGGCACTGCAAGCGCACCAGAGAACCCACGGTGCCGAGGATGGCACCGACCACTGAAGCCGAGGGCCCCACGGCGCCAAACCACGCAGGCACGGTGCCGTGCTCAACCTCGGTGCTGAGGATGGCGCTGAGGCGAGACATAGCAAAAGACGACACCGGGTCTTGTCCCACGGCGTCACGAGCAGTGTCGATGCTGCGAACGGCACTGACAGAACCCACAGCGACGAGTTGGCGCCGACGACGGCGCCGACAGGGCCCACAGCACCGTGAATGGCACCGAAGGCTCAGGCACCCGACCGGCGGCATCAACCGGGCCTTCCGAACCGCGGGGCGACACGAGGCCTTCACCGAAGAGCGATTCCCGTGGCGGCGCTTCCCGCCCGCACCGGAGGCGAGCGGGCCTCCTGCACCACGGTAGGAGCCTCAGCAATGGCCAGGCTACAAGTAGCGAGCTCCCTCCTCCTCGGTCCGTATAGAACCGGAGGAGACCCGGAGAAGGCCGAGAAGGCGGCTTGGCCAGAGTGTGAACCCTACCCCGGTCGGCGGAGCTGCCCCACTTCAGCGCACTGTTCGAGGACCACGGCAGTCCATGGAGAAGCAGGCGTTGCATGAATCCATGTCGTGAAGCGGGCCAAGACACGCGAGACACCAGTCATGCTGGTCGGTAACGGAATATTTGCGGCTGCACGGGCACCGACGCATAGGGGGCCGACCCGCCTTAGAAAACTTCTTGCCCTCTGACCGAGACATGACCTACAGAAAAAAACACTAAAACAGACTCGACGTCGCAATATTTCAAAATAAAAAGGAAAGATCTTACCGGCAACGTCGAGTGGAGGCAGAACCCAGAACTAGCAGGTAACTGACGGACTGTTGAACGAAAGACTGAAAGGCCTAAAATTTTTCTTCAGTTAGCTTCCCACGAGGCGACCTCGACTGCGGGAGACGAAGAACTGGTAGGCAGGCGGAGTCGACACAGCCTAATGGCCAATCCTCGAGCGCCACGCAGTACGTCAGCCTCGAGGATGGCGCCGATGCTGTGTCAGCTCTGCCTACCCCTTTTAAAAAAAAAAAAAAATCTCCCGCGGGGTCCTGATCTCCGGCCAGTACCCATATGTGATGAATGGTGAAGATTGACACAGATAAGATCTAAGGCACGATGGGGACACTCACGTTATATGGGCAGTGACGATGCATGGCAACATGGGCAGCCCCAACTAGCAAAAGTTTTCAGGTAGTCCTGATGCTGATGGTTTACAGTTCCATGCTGTGGCCATGGAAGGAGATATCCTTGAAGATCTACATTTGTTGTAATTTATATAGCACAGCATTAAAACCTGCTTAAGGCACACGTGTGAAAAATAGCTAGTCTTCTGTTACAATTTCTTTTATGCCATAATTATATGCAAACTGTAAAGATAACGTTTTGATGCCATGCAAACTATGGGAATTAAACTTATTTTCAAAGTGTGTATGTCATGAGTATGTTCTCCTCTCTAAATGTATGCCATTATGAGTCTCATGCTGTAAGAAATATCCCTGGGGGCCCCATTACCTTATAAATCACTCATGTTAGCAGAAATGATTTCTAATAAGATTTAAGCATTTATATATTTACTACAAAAAGTTAATTGAAGCTGCCCTCCTCATAGCTGAGAAGAGGAATGCTCCACTCTGAACAATCTTGCATGAGAGACCACTGTACACAGGATTAAGAGGTACAGTAGTTCTGTGCACATGGCTGAAATCTCCTAAGTGATTTTGAATATATGGATCTTGAAAATAATACTGTTCTAAAGTATAAAAAAAATGTTCAATAATAGGATCGCTCCCAGTGCGATAAATACCCTACTTCCTGATTGATAAACAATACTATTAAGTGCGGTAATACCATCGTTCCATACCTGAATCACCAAACCTCAGCAGCGCACGCGCAAGTCTGCCCACCGACATCCTCCTAAGAGTGCCTTCCGATTGGCCACTTTTCCTGTGTGGGCAGGCAGAACAACTTCAAAAACATGGCAGTGGCTTGTTCTCTCGCTTAGCGAGAGAAATCGTCGATGTTGGGAAAAGCATTTTTTTCCTCTGCTGCCTACTCCAGGTCCATCTCCCCGTACTCTGAAATGCCTTACTCGCCAAAAAATCCTTCGCTTTTGCCCACCTCCTCACTACTGTGCCTGACAGATGCCGCTGCCATTGGGGGAAAAAAAAAAACAGGTCTAAACACAGGCCATACCACTGCTGGATCCACATGTCTGATGCTCACAAGAAGACCACCGGCACACACATGGAATCGCGAACTGGAGGTGAGTCAATTCACCTCGCATCCATATATTAAAGAAAATAACAGATGCCTTAGCGTGCATGACAAGGCAGTAATCCCATCTCGATGTTCTGGGGACAGGGAACCTCTCGAGCTTCGCTCTCGAGGTTCCCTATGTCCCCAAAATGTCTCAATGGGATTATTGCCTTGTAATGCACAGTAAGGTATCTATTATTCTATTTATAATAGCTATATAAATGGTAGTTACAAAAATACATACTGAAGAAAAGACGGACACAGACAAAAATGCACTGTCTACATCTGCCCACATGTATCCCAAAGCCAAGCACCCCATTTTGAAAAGCTACATCCAACTGTAAAATAAAAAAAGTCACACTTTGTAGCAATTTGCATAAAATATATATGCAAATTATCATGTGATGTTTATGCAAATTCAGATGGGCTCACAAATAATCTCTTTCTGTGTTCTGACAGAGATGAAAATATGCTGCTCAAAATATGGGCAGATGGATTCAGGGAGGAATCTGTCTAAAAAACCTGCCCCTGCTCTTTAAAACAGTGTGTTCATTACCCCGAAACTACTGTGATGGGACCCTATAGTCCCAATTAATAATACTACATGAATAATTTTTTGCCCACTTACTTTTGTTGGAACTCATCCTTGTCTTGTTGCTTCTATGACCCACTCCCACCAACCAATCTGGCTTAATACATATCCTAGTGATCCCCTTGGCTCAGCCTCTGCTGACAACAGTGAAGGACTCAGCCATGAAGGTCATCCGTGTGCTGCATCTTCTTGTTACTTACAATATATGATGTCAAGGCAGAGTTCAGCACAGAAAATGTCGGCAGAAAAAGACCATCCAGTCTGTCCTGTTTTACACTATCTTACTCCAGGACCTACTGTCCAGTGAGAGTTATTGCCCTCACCTTCCCCCTGCCGTGCTGCTTTTCCCCTGTGTATTAACAATGACTTAGATTGACACTGCTAGTACCAATTTTCCTCCCTAACCCCTTAAGAATGAGATCAGTACTGGTGCTGTCAACAATGAAAACTAAAGCAGGCAAAAAAAAAAAATTCTTCTCCTCGTGATTCTCTTAATTTGGACCTAAGGGACCTATCACAGTTGTTTTGGGGCAATGGCTGTTCCCCTTTCAGAACTAATTTAAAAGCATACCTGAAAGAAGCTGTCATATATTGAATTTGCCCAGTGATAGATATGTGTGTCATTGTCTGTACACTACTATGGGTCTATCTACCTGTACTGTATTACCTTTTAATAAACTTGAGTTTCATAACAAATAAGAGCCTACCTTACAAATTTATATAACAGAAGTTACTAGGAATGGACTATTTCTTATGTATGCCCATCGTGAGAATAAAATCTTTATAAATCACTCAAGTGTGTTATGAGTTTTATCCTTATATGTGGAATTGAATACGGCTTCTTCAGTCAGCCCATCGGTGCAGCAGTAGAGCTACCGATTGCAATGCCTACAATCTGGGTTCTGGAATGAGCCAGGGCCAGCGGTGGGCTGGGTGGTGTGTGTGTGGGTAGGAGGAGGAGGAGGACTGAATATCCCAGTGAATGATCTCCTCCTCCTCCTCCTCTGGGGGGAGGGGTTTGAGATCCACATCCTGCTGCTGTACCACTACATGGGTGACCACAGGTGGAAGTGCAGGGGAGCAGTGATTAGCTGGAGAGCTGTAGCATGACTGCCGTTGGGTGTGTCTGGCATGCCTGTGCCTGCAGAATGTGACAACACTCAATAAAATTCTTTGTATTAATGCTATGGGAGAGAATGAATACAGAAAGTTCCCTTTCCAAGACAGGTAAAATGCATCTCACCAGAAAACTCCAGGCCCTAGAGAAAGCAAGCAGAAATGTGGCAGTTTTGCATTGTGTGGGGACACAAAAAGGTCCAACTCTAGACAACCCCATCTTGTGAAGAGGTCCTCTACCACAGAAGTCAGCAGTTCTCATGTGTGTATCTTGGACTGTAGCTGCTTAGCCAATCTGGTACAAAGTTTTGGACACCTGGGAGATGTACAGCTGATAACTCTGGGCCGTGTTCTAGTGCCCAGTACCACACTCTCATTACTTCCAAATACAGGGAAAAGGAATGAGTTCTCCTTTGTTTATATAACACATAACACTAGACGTCTGTCTGGACCATCAGATGTCCCAGAGTAAGATGCTCCTGGAAAGCCTGAAGACTGTATAGAACAGCTCTCATCTCCAGGATATTTATTTGCAATTTGCCTTCCAGCTGGGCTCAAGACCCTTGGATCTGATAAGGACCCAGATGTGCTCCCCACTCAGATCCTGATGCATCTGAGGTGAGAATCTGAGTAGGAGTTGGAATTAAGAATGGAATGCCCATCAATAGGCTGCTGTGGTCCTTCCACCATGTCAGTGCTTTGTGCAAATGGGATGTAACTAGCACCTGATGGTCCACAGTGTCCATCAATTGGTCACACTGCACTCTTACTGTCCATTGTGGTATTCGCATATGTAAGCTAGCCAGTGGTACCGTCACAATGGCTGCTGCCATGAGTCCCAGCAGGCACAGAAATGTCCTGGCTGAGACATACTGACTGCTGTACACCAGCTGCACTTGAGCCATGAGATGTTCTGCCCTATTGAGAGGCAGAAATACTCTGCCCTGTTCTGTGTCCAGGACTGCACCTATATACTGCAGCCTCTGGCAAGGGGTCAGTACTGATCTTTAGCACATTCACTGCAACCCCCAGGTCTTTAAACAACTGCCTTGTGTGGGACAGGGTATGTTCGAGCTGGCTCCTGGATCTGGCTTTCAACAGCCAATCATTTAAGTATGGGAAGAAATATGGGATTTTCCTACAAAGGGCCACTACCACCACAGCTAAGCATTTGGTAAAGACCTGAGGCACAGAAGACAAGCCAAAGGGCAATACTCTGACCTGGAAGTGCTCTCCTTCTAGGACAAATATCAAGTACTTTCTGTGAAGCTGTCTGATTTTGATATGAAGGTATGCATCCTCCATGTCCAAGAAGGAAATCCAGTCCCCTGTTTGCAACAGGGGAATCAGATTCTGCAGGGAGGCCATAAAAAACTTCTTGTACTTTATGTAGACATTTAGGTCTTGTAGGTCTAGCACAAGTCTGAGATCTCCTGTCCATGTGGAGACCAGGAAGTATCTGGAATAAAACCCATTGCCTTGCTGGCATGAAGGCAGCGGTTCTGTGGCATGTTTGGTCAGTAAGGCTTGTACCTCTTTCAACAGGGACGGATGTATTGGGGGATAAGTGGAAATAGATGGAGGATGCTCTGTAGGGTGTCTAGCAACTCCAGGGCATGTTCCTTTGCAATTATCTCCAGGACCCACTCATCTGTAGTATTCTCCTTCCATTGTGTTAAATGAAGGAAGGAGCGACCCCCTACCACTTCCAGTCCTTGAAGTGGTTTGGGAGGAGTCCTGCATAAGTCACACTGAGCCTGAGGGCCCGGCACCACCAGCTTTGGAGGATTCAGAATGGGCTCCTGTGGGAAGGGGAGGTAGCAAGGCTCCACCACCCCTCCCTTGGCTCTGCTGATGATAGGCATGGTGGCCACCTTTGGCAGCAGGCTGGTGAAAAGATCTCTACCTCTACCAGGTGTAGGGTACAGGGACTTAACTTGACCTCAAAGTCATTATGGAGGTATGTAGGACTCTCACAGCCTTTTCTATGTATTAGCCAAGCAGTTTTGTGCCTCTAAAGGGAGCATTCAAGACTGTTTGTTGCACATCAATTGCAAACCCCACCACTCTTAGCCAAGAATATCTTCTCATGCAAATACCTGTGGCAGCTGCCCTGGCAGAAGCACCTGAGACATCATATGTTGAACATAGCAGATGTTTGTGTACATAAGCACCTGCATTCACATTTTTCAGTAATTCATTCTTGGTTGTGCCTTCTGGAAGTGCCTGAGCTGTAGCTTTGGCAGCTTTCCAAAGGCTATTTTGATACCTAATTATATGAGATTGACAGTTTACAACACATAGCCTAATGAGGCAGAGGCATATGTTCACTTGCATATCACATCAAGCCTCCAGACTTCCTTATCAGGTGGCATGGTGCTCATAGTCCTTGATGCCCTGGGTCTGACATGGGCAGCCATTATGACCACAGAATATGTTTCTGGCTGGTTGGCATAATAAGGCTTGGCAGCAGGGGCTGGGTACTGCTTGGTAACCTTTCTGGAAACAGCTGAGAAGGTATTTGGCTTATATACCATATAGCAAAAATGGCATCCTCTGAGGCCAGATAAACGGGAGGTACAATGATGGGGGGGGGGACTGCAAGGCACCTCCAGAAAATGGAAAATACATACCTACCATAATTCTTGATGTAATCCCTAGGTGGCGCTATCCCAAGGGCTACTACCCCTGCCTCCTTGGCTAGTAGCAGGTTAAAGGAACTGAGTTCTGCAACGGGTGCCTCCACCCAGAGGTCAGGGTTGGTAGTGGTCAAGCTAACCTGGGCACAGCCCTCCGGGACACTGTAACCCCCCTCTTTCCTTAATAGTGGCCGGAACAATACACACTAATCACTTTCACAATACCCCCGATACACCACACAAGTACCCACACTGATTGCACTTACCTCTAGGGCTTTCCTCTGGCTCGACCCTGGGGACCCCCTCTAAAACAATGTTATACACAGTAAATAACAGCAGTACAGTACTCTTGCACAAACTGGAACCACAATCAGGGTAAATGCAAAAAGAGTTGGATCTGATTTACTTAAGGGACTTGAACAAGGGAGGGGCGTAATCAGGTTAATTTGCTTAAAGGCTGTATCAATCGAACAGTTATGCATGCACTTCAGGGTCCATAAACAGTCACACACACTGGGTACCCAGGTGAAGAAGAGGTGGGCTAGCCAGGATCATTGCCCGGGGTAGGCCGGCGTCACAGCTGGTTGGGGCCCTGTGATGGAAGAAAACAACATGCACCGTACACACTAATTGTAATCTGGAGCCAGAGGGCTCAGTTCGTGAAAGAAAAGAAACAACAAGGCAATCAGATGACACACTTAGAATAAGCTGTTGCAGGGAGCTACCCTGATGGTTACTCATGATACCCAAAACTGGACACAGGCTGGATGAAAATTGAGACTGCAGGTGGTTGATCTGGAGTGCCAGAAGAAGCAGGGCCCACACGATTTGCTGAGGCATCGTTCCTGTTCAGGCGTGGAGCAGGGGGTTGATCCCCAGGTAGGTCTCTCGTCGATGACTTTCTCTGTGCAGTGGGGCAGTCTGGCAGGGCCAGTGTGGCAAGGCCCAGGCTGTATGGAGATGAACCCAGATTCATTCTGGTCGAGCTGAAAACAGCTTCCAGTAAGCAGAATACAATTCACACAGTGGGGAACCAAATCATGACCCAATATAAACACACAGCACATTTACATATAAGGGATTCTACTATACCAGGCAAACTGCTCTCCAGTCACAATCGCAAAGTCTCTGCACACACCGGGAGTTTAGAGGTAGCTGGAAATCCTGACAGACCGATGCATTCAGCAAATCTTCGGTCTTCTTCAGGTTGATCCTGGTCACAATTCAGTGGCTTACTTCGTTCTCATAAACTCAGATTCAGTCCGAATTGATTCTCTTCTCCCTCTCAGGGACAACAGGCAGGCATGCAGGCCAAAACTCAGGCCTTTCCACAGAGACTGTCTGGAGCTATTGCTTCTTCAGTTCCCAACTTAGATCTGACTCAACTGCCACCAAGCCTGGAAATTTCCCCAAGATCCAAAAGGTTTGGTTGGCTGATTCATCTGTTAGTCACAACAGGAGCTCCCCCTTCAGGTGCAAAAAGGTGCCAAAAGCCCAAAACTACAATTCCTACAGATTCTGACTCTAGACAGCTCCTGTAGTCCGGCTCCATTTTAGGTCCCACCAGTACTGGTTGGTCCAATTCGGCAGTCCAGGACCAAGATAGTGGAGATAAAAATAGTCCTTGCTGCAAAGAAGGCAGGTTAGACAAACTACATTATCATTATCACTCTAAATGATTTTCAGCAAATAGTTACATCTTTCAACAGAGCTCCCTCTCAGATTACTTATGACTGCAATCCAGGCAGCTCTTAAAGAGACAGTACACAGAGGCTATACAAGAACTCTCTGGCAATCACAGTTAAACTGCTAAAATGCAGGACACCAGCCTGGCAGTGAGCATTTAGGCAAGCTCAAGGAAAATTTTTCAGGAACCCCCATTTGTAGGGGGGTTACACCGATTTTCTTTGATGAAGTCTTCATCACTCATTCACACTAATGGGACTATGCCGGAGGTGCCAGGACCCCGCGAGAGCCAAAAAGCTTCAGGAGGGCTGGCGCCAGGATAGGACTGTGCATGTATGGTGCCGTGAGACCAGCTCGCACCATATAGGCTATCTCGGCATTGACCCTCCAACCACCTCAGTACCTTTTCGACCAAGGAGGTGCAGCGTAAACTAACTTAAGAAAACCTAACCCTAACTTATGGGATAAGATGGCCCAGATAACCCATGTAAGAAGGGTCAATTCAACAATGTCTTCACAGCTTGAACAACAAGGAAATGAAGACCAAAACAGAACAAGTGAGCTCAGGGGATGGTGGGTAGGCGTGTGAATGAGTGGTAGAGGACTTTGTCCAAGAAGATCAAGAATTATGGTAGGTACGTAATTTCCATATCTTCCTGGACTAAAAGTCTCCACCACTCATTCACACTAATGGGAGAGTACTGAGCTAAAATCACCCGAGTAGGGCAGTAGGAGACAGAGCTCACTCAGGACAGAAGTCCATAAGGACTGTTCTGCCAAAGAAAGTGAACTGTCTGGCATGGATATCCTGAATGTAAGGCTTACAAAGGTATGTACTGAGCTCCAAGTTGCCACCTTGCAGATGTCTGCAATGGGTACATTACTAATCTCCACCAGGAAAGCCGCAACCGCTCTGATAGAGTGGTGTGAATGCAGCCTTCCACCTTGACCTGTGCCATGGATTAATAGTGTCAAAGACATGCTATTAACCATGCAGAAATACATCTAGTGGCAACAGGCTAGCCCAGCAGAGGCATGCTGAAAGAAACAATAGTTGCTCAGATTGCGTAGCTCTTTTGTTCCGTCAATGTAGAATCGCAGAACCCTCAACATCCAGAGAATGAAGGGAGCACTCTCCTTCATTTTGGAGTTAAGTAAGTAGGGAGAAGCAAAATTTGACTAATGGTAACCGAGCCAGTGACATGTTTTCTACTGGCTCAAGATAGGCTGAAAACGTGCAGAGGTGTACCTTCACTGCCGAATATTGCAGACCTGCAATCGACAGGTCCAAGAGGCACCCCAATACCTTACTTGGTGGGCAACTGAAAGAGTCCAGAGGGGACTTGCACACCAGATGGAAAAGTGTTTCCATTTAGCCGCGTAAGCCCTCCTGGTGGAAGGCCTATGCATGGCTAAGAAGAGTTCTGCATTTGGGAAATTTCAAACTTGCCCATTTCCATCTCCTCAGGAGCCCTGTATGGAGATGAAGGGAGTGCAGGTAGGATGGACTGAAGTGCCTGTGCCAGAGGGTCCACTCGTAGAGGGAGTCACCTCGGGGGAACTTCTGACAGACTGTTGATCAATGCAAATCATACCTGCTGAGGCCAGTCTGGGACGATGAGAATCATAATGCCCCCGCGTGCCTACAACTTGAGCAGCACCCTCTGAACTAAGGGAAGAGGAGGAAAGTGTGCAGAAAGCATCTTGTCCACTGCAGTGAAAATATCCTGAGAGAAAACACCAGGGTCTGGATTTCTGAAGCAGGATAGAGACAGTTTGGATTGAGAGGGGACGAAAAAAGGACCAGGTCCAGACTGCCTACTTTTTGAATAGTGACTGCACAATGTCTGAACTGATGCATCATGCTTGAGGTACCATTCTCACATCCTCAAGGCCTTCCTGCATAGAGGGTAGGAAGGCGCTCCACCCTGCTTGCTGATGTAATACATCATAGCTTTGTCGTCCGTCTAAAGTAGGATCACTTCGTGGCAGTGGGCATCCTTCAGGACATGGCATATAAGACAGCTCTCATCTCTAAGATATTTATAAGAAGATGAGGTTCCTCCTGGCCCCACACGTGAGTGTGGAGGTCTTGACAGTGAGCTTCCCCAATCAGAAGTGCAACCATGGTGATGGTAATCTGAGATTCCGGAGGGTAAGGGGTAGACCATGCAGAAGCTTGCCCAACTACATCTACCACGTGAATGATTTTGTCCGAGGCTTTGTCATTTTGTATGGAGGACTGTGGATGCGTGGTCAGAGACCACTGCTTGCTGTGGACAACGCCATGAGCCCCAGCATCCACTGCATTGAAAGGGGCCCGAATAGAGATGTTTTCCATGATGTAACGAGTCATCTGAAGATGTAATTTCTCCCATCCTCTGGAAGGAAAACCATCACCCTGGAAGAATCTAAGAGGGCTCCTAAGGAGAGAAGCTACTGGGAAGATGAAACTGGCACCTTCCCTGAATCAGAAAACCCCTCCTGGAAGAGAACAACTGAGAAGCTATGGCAACTGCTTCCTGTGTCTTCTGCCCAGATGGGCTGGCTAGGAGTCAAGTGTCCAGGAAGTAAATACTTGAACGCCAAGGTTTTAGTGAACTCCTTCTCTGAACAGGGACTTGTTTAACTTTCCAAGCTCGACAGATGGCGCATGCCGCCTGTTATCCTGGAACCAGAATCAATGGAAATAGGAACCTGTGCTCAGTTCTGCTGTGGAACAACTTCTGCCAGTTCCCGCAGAGGCCCCATATCTCAGAAGCAAGAGTGTATGACAGAGGCGGACAGACTGGGCTGCCATCTGGGTGGAAGGTCTGGGGAAATCTCTACGAAATTGGGAGAGTATCCCTCTCAGACAACCCTGAAGACCCAACATCTGCTGTAATGGACTTCTACTGGTTGTAAAACCGAATAAGATGCACCTCCTACCACTGAGAGGCGTCCACCTTAGACAGGTGAGGATCCAGAGAGGTTGGTACAGGGTGCTTTTGGGCCCTGTGCCCTCTACTGCATTGTCTTCACGGCTGAGGAGCTGGTTCCTGATAAAGGAATCTAGGCCTCTACCTCGAAAGGACTGCTTGTTACGAGAATGATGACGATTCCCGTTCCTCTGAGAAGCAGAAGGCGCCATCTATTGATTAAATGGCAGCCCTGCTGCTCTGAGCAGCCTCCAGAGTTCAACCTGAGGGTCGAACAGATAAGAGTCGTAGGTGTCTATAAAAGCTTTCAGATGATTATTGGGCTATATGCCCCTAGCAATGGAGCGTTAGATTCCGGGCGGCTCTTGACCATTGAACTGAGTGTGTTCCACAGGGTGTACTTGTACTGAGGAATGTAGGAACTCAAGATGCAGAAATCTGCTTTGGTCCACAGTTAAAAACTGAAATGTTATAGTGGACTCCATATCCCCGAGGGGAGAAAAAAAAAAACTGGAAAGATCATCTTCCATCACACACTGATACAGAAGGCTTGCATTCCAGCCCATAAAATGAGTCATCCGCTACATCTTCAACAAAGCAGGACAGGGGGAGAGACTTCTCCAGATCCACTTCTACCTCAGAATAACCTCTAAAAGGCAGGTCTAGGCCAGGAACATGGGAGATACTGCCACCTGGATCAGCAAAGAATTCAGCGCCATCTGCGACATGGGCATCACCCATGGTGCTGGCACCACACATGTGCCTGCATTAGTGTTTTGTCTTGTTTTAACTCAAACCTGCTTTTCTTCTCATTGTTACCACCATATCTGGCCCATTGTTGTCTATGTTTTGAATCTAGTTTCTAAGCAGAAATGTGACAGGATTGAATAAGACCCTGCCCCATTTGTTATGCATAGAGAGAGAAAAGCAAGGATCTATTCTGTCCGCTCCTTTTCTGCTACCTGTCTGTTATTTGCCTGTCTGCACAATCAAGTTTTCTTGGGTACTGCAGGATCTGGCCAATCTGAAAGGCTCCATGCTTCCCCATGCTAACTCCCTTTTTTCACTTGATGTTTCTTTCTTTCTTTCTTTCTTTCTCTTTCTTGCTTCTCTGTGGTTATAAAAACATAGGTGGATCTTTGTGTGAGACTGAGTTTCATGGCTTACAAATGTATATAGTTATGTTGTTTGAAATGTATTGCAGAAGGCTGTGTGGGATTATTAGAAAAGGCTGAAATCTGTAACACTGGAAGTTGACCTGGAGAAACAGTTGATCTCCTCAAGCTTAACAGAACTGTCTACAGAAGACATTTCCAGACAGAATCTTCTAGTCTGTTCTATTTTATTTTGTAACGCAGCAAATAATTCAACTGAAAATAGCAGTAACTTATTGGCATAAACACAACATGTGATTTGCAAACAACGGGGATTAATTCCCTAGTAATGCCCACTACTGTACTACCCTTGAAGTTTGCATGGAGTGCATAATACTGTCCGCTACTGCAGTACCATTTAAATCCACATAAATTGCCGGGCCAGTGGCACTGGATGCCACACAGGCGACCCGGGTTCAGAAACGAGCCCGGGCCATCAGGGGTCGGTTGGGATGGAGAGGACTGAGCGGCTGGAGGACAGCTCCTCTCTCCCAGGGAGGGGAAGAGTTGCGCTCACACCGAATGACTTCCCCCATGCGGAGGCCTGAGGGAAATGCGGGTCTGCGAGTGCAGAGAAAGGGTGGATGCTGCGGGACTTCTGCGGACGTGCGTGCGCCTCCATGCACGCACGTCTGCTGTGTGCCCCCCAGCAATGGGGAATGGGGAGAAAATGGAGGAGAAAATCAATTCTCCGGTCGCAGGATGAAGCCAGACTCTCTGCAGGCTCCACTCCTGGATCGGGCAGAAAGGTAAGCCCTGGGAATTCTGGGATGTCGGGGCTGGGAGGGTTGGTTGGGAGGGGGCATGGAGAAATAGGAGCACAGAGTATGGGGGGGGGAAAGGAAAAAAGAAGAAAATAAATAAATCCACATAAATTTCGCCATGACACACTATATAAAGAGCGCAGTGTGCCTTTCCCACCCACCCAGCTGAACTTGGACTTATTGAACAGTTCACTGTCTCTCCTACAAAATGAATTGAATGGACAAATTTACTGCTACCTATCCCTTCAGTCTCAGACACTTCACGAAGAATGGACCTGTCCATTTTAATTATAACTCACTGACCAAGAATGAAGAAAGAGAATGCTCCCCAGAAGTCAATATTAGCAGTTTTCTCCATGTTGTTAATGTTTAAACAAAATGTTACAAGTTATGAAAAGCTAGATGCACATGTTTCGTGCACAGTTCAGTTATAAACGGTTACTGTTTGTATAAATGTATTGTGTTTCAAAGGAAAATGCCAAAAAATTAGTGTACAAGGAAAGGGAAATGCTATCCCATAATGCATAGGAAAGCCTGAAAACACACGGTTGTTTACTAAAAAACAGTGTTTAGTGTACAAATTTTAGAGTCTGAAATAGCTTACTATACAATTAATACAGTTCTATGAAAGCAGACCACATTGTGATATTGTAGCAAAAGTACACACCACCATATAAATAAATATGGTTTATATCAAAACGTGTCTTTCTTCTGTTTATCTGAGAACGTCTCTTTGTTGTATTGTTATATAGACAAAAGTGATACTTTCTTCTCTGTATACATCATTCGACAATGCTGCCATGTTGCAAGTGCATTAAGCCACTCTAAAGGAGGCTTCTACTAGGGAATTAATGCATGGTTGAGTGGTTGGAGCACTCTGCCTCCGGCCTCTTACCCCCCCCCCCCAAAAAAACATGCATTAATTTGCTAGTAGAAGCCTCCTTTCTCATGGCTAAGGCTGTATTTTTTTCACGGTAAAAATTAACGCATTTCACGGCACATGCACGGTGAAAAAAAAAACAATTTCATGACTCTTCACGGTCCCAAAATATATATTAATAGATATAAATTGAAACATAAAAAATGCGGCTGACCAAGTGCTTCATATACATATACACATGTGGGAGTTATTTTCCACTGATTACTGAATGCACACAGTTTTAACCTAGCATAACTGGTGCCATGTGAAATTGTGACAGAGCATCCTGAAGGAGACGAGGTGAGCGTCTCCACCTTCGAGCAGACACAGCCCAGCATGCAGGTGCAGACCGATGTTTCAGAATGCCAGGGGACACGCACAAGGGGGTTTGTATGTTTGCTGGCTTCCTTCAGCACTCCCTCAATCTTCAATTGCCGCTGGACATCAGGAATCAGAAAACTGCAGTCTTGGCCAACCCTGACACTGCCATGCCTTCCACATAGCCCAATTGTTCTGCCACCAGAGAAATATCGCTCTACACTCGCCTTGCGTACCGGAACATTGTGAGAATGGAAGCGCTGGAGCATGTGGCTGGCTAAGGCTGTTACGGGTCCGGGTATAGTTTTAACTCATTGAGCCCTATTTTGTTTTAAGCTGTTAAGGCATTATACTTGCACTTTGAATGTGGCACTGGGTTATCACTGAAACGGAGGGACGGTCGATGGATTTCTTTTGCTTCCAAGCATGTAAAAAAAAACGAAAATTAACAAAATGGTTAAAATCACTGCTTGTACACTGAAACTGTGGAATTCACGGCAAAGTACAGTTTTCACAGAAATCGTGAATTCCGTGCATGCCGTGAAAATAATACAGCCTTGCTCATGGCCTAAAGCTTACTTATTGCACTTGTTGAGCCTAAATGTGTTCTACTTAGGAAAGAAATTGACAAACTTGTTACATTTTGTGATGAGCAAGATGATGCAATTAGAAGCTGCCAGATCTTATATAAAGATAGTAATGTTTTTGATTTTTCAGTTTTAACATGGAAACATAGAATTTGACGGCAGATAAGGACCGCTTGGCCCACCCAGTCTGCCCATTTCCCTACCTAATGGATAAGCTGCAGATCCTAGTTAACCAACAGCCTACCTCTTCCTACCCCCACCCCCAGAACTGCCTTATGACTATCCCATGCATTCTTGAATTCCACCACTGTTTTTGACTCCACAACCTCCTCCGGAAGGCCGTTCCATGCATCCACAACCCTCTCTGTGAAAAAATACTTCCTTACATTACCCCTGAGGCCCCCATCTTCAGATTGTGCCCCTGTTCTTACACACCTCTTTTTCTGAAAGATGCTACCCTCTTGGACTTTGATAATTCCCTTGAGGTACTTGAAAGTTTCTATAATGTCCCCCTCTTCCTCTTTTCCTCAAGGCTATACATATTAAGCTCCTTAAGTCTCTCTTCATATGTCTTCCAGTGCAGACCCTGCATCATTTTAGTTAACACACTAATTGCCAGCAGATTAGGCCTTACGGTCTATCAAGTCTGCTCAAACCTCAGATCTCTAGTTGGGTGCCGAGGCCCTCCCCCCCCCCTTGTGTTCCAGAAACCCCTATCATCCATCCCCGCGCAGGCCATCATCTGATGCATCCACTTTCTGTGTCTGTCCCACCCTCTCTTGAAGTTGCCCTCCTCTGGACTGTCTCCATCCTGTTTATGCCTTTGCGGAGATTTGGTCTTCAGAACTGCACGCAGTACTCCAGATGAGGTCTCACTAGCTGTCTGTACAGAGGGATAACCTCTTCCTGTTTTCTACTGGTGATGCCTCTCCCTATGCATCCCAGTCTCCCCCAGCCCTCCTTACTGCCCTCTCACATTGCTTGCCGACCTTTAGGTCATCTGACATGACTACCCCTGGGTCCCTTTCCACTTTTGTTGTTGTCAGTATCTCACCCCCCCACTGTGAACTCTTCCCCTGGGTTTTTGTTTCCCAGGTGCATTACCTTGCACTTCTTAGCATTGAATTGAAGCTGCCATACAGTTGACCATTCCTCCAACCTTGCCAAGTCCCTTGTCATCCTTTCCACCCCACCTTGTGCATCAACTCTGTTGCAGATCTTTGTGTCATCTACAAAGAGACATACTTTTCCTTCCAGTCCCTCTGCAATGTCACTTATAAAGACATTAAAGAGGACTGGTCCTAGTACTGAACCCTGCAGTACCCCACTAGTAACCCCCCTTTCTTCAGAGTTGACTCAGTTTACTATTACCCTCTGTGTCCTGTTCTCCAGCCAATTCTTTACCCAGGCTACCATCTTGTGACACACTCCCAGGCTGGCTAACCTGTATATTAATCTTTTGTGTGGGACTGTGTCAAATGCCTTGCTACAGTCTAGGTAGGCCATGTTCAGAGTCCCTCCCTGATCTACTACTTTGGTCACCCAGTCAAATCCTGTAGCTCTCCCCAGGGTTCCCTCATCCCAGGTGCATTATTTTGAACTTTTTTGAATTGAACATCAATTGCCACACCTCAGACCATTTTTCAAGCCTCCCCAGGTCCCTCCTCAATTTCTCCACCCCGTCTGGAATACCCACCGTATTGCAGATCTTTAGGTTAGGAGATGCTGTCGGAAGGACTTATGTTTGAACTGCCATCTTATTTGTATTTTATTTGTATTGACAATAATAAACCACTATTTGTGAATGTTTAACTGCTCCTGGTTTTGCCTGTGCTTCCTGACCTTGCCTCTGTGATGATATCTTAGTATGTCATCACAGATCAGAACTAATCAACAAGAATTATCCATAAACCAATACTTTTTGGACAATATCGTCATAATAATACAGTCCAGGGTGTGGTATATCATTACTTCTTGGGTGGTTGAAGGGATCTGGCTTTGTCTCTTGACTCAGAGCACAATCGAGGCATGACAATATTCCATGATGTACAGTACACTATCCGGTTAAGGTATTCTTTTTTAAATAGAGCGATTATATTTAAAGTATCACCATAGATGTGTTAGAGGGGAAAATATTTTTATTTAAATGCTATATCCCTAAGCTGTTGTGCCTGTGTGGGATAGAAACATAGAAACTGTCAGCAGATGAGGACCGCTAGGCCCATCCAGTTTGCCCATAAGCCCTATACTAGTTTGTGGCCTTTGACCCTACCTGGTCACTGGCATTTCACCCCTCTTCCCACATCTAAGGTTCTCTTAAGTCTGTCTTAGGCATGTTTAAATCCTTCCACCGTGCTCCCTTCCACTACCTCCTGTGGCAGACCATTATATGTGTCCACCACCCTCTCCATGAAGAAAAACTCTCTCACATGTCCCCTCAACCAGTCCCCCTCCAACCTATTATGCCCCCTCGTAATTGTACTCCTCCTATATTGGAATATGTCTCTCCCCATACCTTGTTTATGTCCTTGAAGTACTTGAATGTTTCTATCATGTCCCTCCGATCCCTCCTCTCCTCCAGCAAGTACATACTGAGGTCCTTTAATCACTCTCCTCATATGTCTTCTAGTGCAATCCCTGTACCATCTTAGTCATCCTTCTCTGGACCACCTCCACCCTATCAATGTCCTTATGAAGGTGCAGCCTCCAGAATTGCACACAGTACTCTAGGTGAAGCCTCACCAGCGTTTTGTATAATGGCATCACTACCTCCCATCTTCTGCTAGTGATACCCCGCCTATGCACCCCAGCATGCCACTGACCCTCCCTACAGCCTTTGCACTCTGCTTAGACACCGTTAGGTCATCTGAAATGAGAACCCCCAGGTCCCTTTCTTCCTTGGTGATCATCAGCAACTCCCCCCCCCATCCTGTAGCTCTCCCCATGTGCATTATTTTGAACTTTTTTGAATTGAACCTCAATTGCCACACCTCAGACATTTTTCAAGCCTCCTCAGGTCCCTCCTCATTTTCTCCACCCCGTCTGGAATACCACCCTGTTGCAGATCTTGGCGTCATCTGCAAACAGGCAAACCTTTCCCTCTAGTCCTACCACAATGTCACTAATGACAACATTAAACAGTACTGGCCCATGGACTGCTCCCTGAGGTACCCCACTGGTCACCCCTCTCTCCCTGGATTGGATCCCATTTACCACCACCCTCTGTCTTCTATCCGTTAACCAGTTCCTAACCCAGTTTACCACCTTGTGCCCCATGCCCAGACTACCCATCTTGTTAACCAGCCTTTTATGTGGGATGGTGTTGAAGGCCTTACTGAAATCAAGGTAGGTGACATTCACCCTCCCCCGCCTATTTACTTCCTTCATCTCCCAGCCCAAAAAATCTATCAGATTCGTCTGACATGACCTTCCTGCTATGAGTCCATGCTGCCTCGGATCCTGGGCACCGCTGGATTCCAAGTGTGCCACTATTCTTTCTTTAAGCAGTGCCTCCATGATCCCACACACTACTGAGGTGAGGCTGCCCGATCTATAGTTCCCTGCCTCCTCCCTACTGACACTTTTCAGTAGATAGACTACATGTGCCCTCTTCCAGTCCTCTGGAACCACACCTGTGTTAAGTGACTCTGTAAATATGGCTGACAGAGGTGCTGCTAGCTCTCTTCGCAGCTCCCTTAATATCCTCAGGTGTTTGCCATCTGGCCCCATTACTTTGTCCAACTTCAGTTTTGTGAGCTCCTCCAGGACTCTCTCCACTGTGAATGGACTTGTATTTACCTCCCCTGCCCCGTATCCGTTACCCACATGTGGTCCCTGATCCTCCCCCTCTTCTGTGAATATGGAACAGAAGCATTTGTTCAGTATTTCCACCTCTTCAAGGTCTCCCTCTTTACAGTCCCCTGTATCCCCTCTGAGCATTAAGATTCCCCCTGGCTTTCCTTCTTTCACTGATGTTCCTAAAAAATGTCTTATCCCCTTTTTTCACGGTCTGCGCTAATCTTTACTCAGTCTGCATCTTTGTGCCCCTTACTGCCTTCCCTGCTTCCCTTAGATTCCTTAGGTACACCTCACTGTCCTCCTCCTCCTCCCTTTGAGTCTGCTTATATTTTCTGAAACCCGCCCATTTGGCCCTTACCTTTTCTGCCACCTCTCTCGAGAATCATAGTGGTTTCCTCCTTCACTTGCCTTTGTTTACCATCCTGATGCACTGGTTTGTCACCTCCCCTATGGCTCTCTTCAGGTGCTCCCACTGCTCCTCAACTCCCCCTCCTACCTCCCTCCTTGATACAACTCCCCATTTTATCAAAATCTACCCTCCTAACATCTAAGACCTTTACCTTTGTGTTACTGTGTCTTTGTCCCTTGCTAAACCTCACTATGTGGTGGTCGGCGGATTCCAGTTGTCCTTCTACCTGGATGTCTAGGATTCTATCCCCGTTGGTCAGTACTAGGTCCAGAATCGCCCTGTCTCTGGTGGGATCAGTCACTAGCTGTCTGAGGCCTGCCCACTGTAGGGAATCTAAGATGTCTCAGCTCCTGATTGAAGTAGCTTCTGGGATGGCCCAATCCACGTCTGGGATATTGAAATCATCCAGCAGTAATATCTCACCTTTCGTTGCCATCTCATGAATTTGATCCCTCAACCCCCTATCCACCTCCTCTCCCTGTGCTGGAGGCCTGTAGATCAGACCCCTACATGGATTGCTGTACCACTGCCTGGCTCAAGGGTGATCAATAGTGCCTCAGCCTCCCCCTGTCTACCCAGTACCTCCATTGCCTTAATGCCCTCTCTGATGTACATGGCCACCCTCCCCCTTTTTTTTTTTTTACTCCACCTAGCCCTCCTGAATAGATCATACCCTGGTACATTAACATCCCAGTCATGATTAGCAGTGTACCAAGTCTCCGTTATTGCTGTTATGTCCAGCTCTGCCTCTACTAACAATGCCTCCAGATCTGGGATTTTATTCCTCAGGCTGTGAGCATTTGTAACCATGGCCTTCCATGTTCTGCTGCCTATCTGTGCTCTACCCCATGCCTTTGCTCCACTGCCGCTTTCTCTCCCCCCAAGTTACCTCCTTATGCTGCCTTCCTTCTTCTGTATTTCCCTCTATGTCCGATTTAGGTGTTGCTGTCAGCAACTTGCCTTTCTGCTCCTCATTTCTGGCTCCTCTATCTTGTGGGGGTGGGCTGCTCTAGTCTCCCTGCTCCCACTGATCCCCCTTTTTTGGCTAGTGTAAACGCTCTGCAAGGAAGCAAATACACGTTTCATTTAGAATGTAACATCAGTGTACATTACATAATATATTTATATCATATCACTTTAAAAAAGTGAAAATTTGTAAATAAGCTAATTTCACGAAACCAACTGTTTCGTTTAGTTCAACTGCTGAAGTTTAAATGTGGCACAGGGACCTTGTGATGATATCAAATGTTGTGAAAGCTGCTCTCCCATTATGTCATTGTATTATAAAAATGGTGTGGACATTTATCCTCAAAGTAGCATTAATACACTGTCATTTCTGATTCATAATGTTACTAACTGGTATGAAATATATTTTTATATGATGTTGCTACTAATGTTTTATGTTAAAAACAATGTCACAGTCTCTACCACCTTTTTGTTTCATTACAATGACTGGGACTATAATAGTCATGGGACGGCAGTGAGATCAAGTGACTAGAGCGAGACTTGCTTTGGAACCAGTAGATCCAGGTTCAAATCCAACCATTAAAACTTCCTTGGGGGGGGCACCTGGCTAGTTACACAACATGGCGGACATGTTTTAGCCTAGCTCCTCATGGTACAGCATTGAAAAACGTCTTGGAGGCACTTCACATTTTCACAGAGTAGCAGAATTGGTAAAGGGCGGTTGTGTGAGGTAAATGGCCTCTGGCAAACATAAAAATAAGCATTCATAACTTAATTTCGAACCAGCAGAGCTGCCAAAAGAGTCTCGTTGGAGATTGGAGGCCCGTGCCAGACTTCAGGCCCACAAGGCCGAGACAGTAGAGCACAATATGTCTGGGTCGGAAGCGCTCCCAGCCATCCTAGTACAAGTGCAGCATGAAATGAACACTGGCTTCATTAACATAATGGCGCAAATCACCCACCTACAAAGTGTGGTTTCAGGCCTCTCAGAAACCACCCCTACACACAGGACGCAGATTTCTGAACTGGAGCATCGGGTGAGCGGCATGGAGGACTCCCTCTTGGTGGTTACTAATAAATTAAATGACTTAAGAAAAGCACTGGAAGAGCTTGCAACTAGTGTCGATGACCAACAAAATCTATCCCAACGCTCAAACCTGAGCCTTACGGGCCTGCCAGAGGGGGTCGAGGGCGAAACTGAGAAAAAGGCCTCCATAAGTGGCTGGTAGAGCATCTGGAGTTACCCCAGGAAGCCTTAGAGCAGTGGCAGCTACAGGGTGGCAGGCCTGCACCGAAACCGGGCCAGGCCACCGTCATTGCCTTATCAAGTACTTGAGGTATGTGGATAAAGAGGCCATTCTCAAGTGTCCTAAGACTATCCTATCAATAACTCTAAAATGCACATCTTTCAAGATTACAGCAGGGAGCTGCAGCTACAGAGGCAAAAATTGAAAACAGTCAGGTCAAATCTATTTAGCATGAGGTAGTCCTTCGCTTTTATATACCACGCAAAACTGCGCATAGACAGGCTGGGGCACTCAGCAATATTCTCTAAGTTTTTATTTTTTTTTTTACAAGGAGAGACACACTAAGCTGAAGCTCGTTTACAGGTGCGACCTGGGAGCACAAGGAAGTTAAGTGACTTGCTCAGGGTCACACAGTATGCAAGTGGGGGCTGTGGGATTCAAACCCAGGTCTCCAGATTTGCAGCTCAGAGCCTTAAACCACTGTGCTATACTGCCTCCTTGCCCTAAAGCTGCAAGGAAATGGGTTGAAGAAGAAGCTAAAAGGAGGGATGGTCACTCCCCCTTCTGATCAGAGTGATGCCTCAAACAGTTAATTGTTTCTTGGTGTTACTGCTTTCTCTACTCTTATTTGAGATTATATCATCGGAGCTAAATGGCCTAATCTGGCTACAGGAGCCGATATGGGCCCAGTAGCTGGCCTACACTTATCCAGTGATCAGCTCCTTTAAGTTATATCACGCCCGGAGGTTGGTCCCGGGAGAAGCAGTCCCTCTTTATTATGACTCCCAGAACTAACTGCATCTTCGCAGAGCCAATTGGATTCCTATTACTTTGTAAGGCCTAATCTTAATGTAACTTGCTGGCTTGTTTTGGATATTCTTCTCCCCCCCACCAACCATGTCTGGGGACATGGGTACCAACAGGGAGGGGGCTCAATATTCCAATATCGGCCTAATGAGTTGTTTGCTACCAGGGGATTGTGAAATTTCACGACCCACAATGTTGTCGAGTTGGCCTGTTGTCTGGAATAAAACTTTTCTTTCCTTTAACTTTGGGCTCTCTTAATTGTTGGGGGAAAGAAGGCCAGATTGGTGGTATGATTCATCCCCACGATACTAATCCGTACTATAGCGACACACTTTTTCTTTTTGTTCTGGATCCCTGCTGATTAGCCTTTTGTGACCAACTTTTACCTACTGTGGGCCCTGCTCTTAATTTGGGGTCGAACTGCAAGCCCATTTATATCAATAATTTTCTTTTCCTTTTTTATATGGACATCTGGTATTTTAACTTAAAGTTATTCTTTTAACTCTTACAGTCCTACCGATGTTCAATTCAAATTGCACAGGGGGCAATTTGTTTAAGAGCCCACAGAAATAATCTTTTTTGTTTACCCTCACGTTTTTTCTTTTTACCATAGGTGGTTATTTTTTTGTTTGTTTTTGTTGACTGGGTAAGTGCACTAGACAAATCCTGCCTATTTTCACACACGACCCGGGGGGGGGGATACTGATGAATGCCAGCTGATCTTGAACCAAATTAAGCTGTTGGTGGTATTTTTTTTTTTTAGTGAATGAGGGAAATTTAGCCAGGACACTGGGGAAATTCCCCTACTCTTCTGCCAGCAGGGGGCTTGACTTCCTGTGAGCAGGGATGGAGGAGCCCAGTTGGGAGCCGGACCGAGGAGGAGGAGGAAGTGCCGATGTGGCAGGGGAGATGGCCTCCTCCCATGACCTCATATTGCAAGAGGCTACTTTACTGGAAATAAACCAAGAATTAGCTCAAAATAAACAAGAGGAGATGTTTTTCTCGATCGAGGACTTGAGTAATATTGATGGAAATAAGGACTGTGAGAGAACTCCAATGGAAGGAATTAAAGGCAAAAGTAAAGAAGAACTTCTGCAGGTATTAGAGAAAGCCAAGGAGAAATATGCAGCTTTTATGGCAAGAAAACAAGCTGAATTAAAGTGATTGATCACAGTGAAGAAATTGACAATGGGTATGGCCCAGCTGACAGCTCTGAATATGATGCTTCAACATCAAAGGACGAGGAAGGAGCAAGACAGACACTCCGCAGGTAAATCTTTCACCCTATTATTTCAACCACTGATGCAAATGTGAACAGGGCTGGCAGGAAAACTGAGGGATTTGAGTGCCTAGAGCCCCAAGAGGTGAATGTTTTGAATAACCTCGCGGAGGTAGAGGCAGTGATATTAAGGCAGAAGTTCCTACTGAAACTAGCTCTAAAACTGAGCAAAGGAGCGAAGGTTTAAAAACTGCTGTACAAGATAAAGAAATGCCTAATGTAGTTTCAGGACTGGAAAACAATCCTAAGTCTGGTAATATAGTCCCCCGGTTCAACACAGAGATTCAAAACGGCCCAAATACAGAGGAAAAGAAAACTGGGCAAGTAATTTTCCAAAATAATCCCTTTGAACAGACTGATGCTACCATTTTTTCTTTCTTAGCACGATCTGTTAAACCAGGATCAAAGGAAGGGAAAAACAGGAGAGAGGCTATTATGTTGGCAAATCGCAATCTAGTTGGGCCTAATACTCATAAAGGGCCTGTAGAACACAAGGGACAAAATATATCTATGCAATCCTGTCCAACAACAACAGAGGCAATTGGTAAAGCATTTTCCCTACACAGTAATCAGGGACTTGAACCCTTCTGCAGTTGGTCACCGGGAAAAGCTCTACAGGAGGCAGGATGGAAGAAATTGCCTTCAGGCCAGTGGTTGCCAGACCCTCCGTGGCCTGCAAACACCCCAGAATGGTGTCCCAGGGGTTTGCCTCAAATCTCTGTTGGGGAAAAGGGGAGTACAAATCCAGACTCTGCCCAAGATATGGGGGATGAAAATATGGGACAGCTTCAGAATATAACTGAACTGATTATACTGAATAAAGAGCCTTTAGAGAAAACATACGGGAACCCGGGGATCCGACACAGGACAGGAAGAATGAAACAACCTTGCAGGGACCCCAGATCTCAGAAGGAGCGGCACCTGAAGGTGAAGAAAAGCAAACTGACCACCCTGCCCAGCACCACTATTGTCAGAACTCTTTGCTAAATCAAAAAGAGGCTGCTCCTAGAAGGAATGCAGTTAGGATTCGGTACAAAGGGGTCTGAAATCAGGCCAAATCGGCAATATGTGGGGAGAAAGCTCCTGAAGGACTCACTACACTTTTCACCAAAAGATGTTTATGCTTTTATAAACATCTCAGGAGAGGACAACTATGACATTAGTTTCAGATCTGCATACACCCTGGATTTGTTCTGGCAACGCTTCAATCAAGTTAAATTTTCACCTTTGTGGTCCTCCTTTATGGTGATCCCCTTGACAAAACCCCTCATTAAATATGTGACAGTGATGTTTCGAATGAAGGGTACACGCTGATGACATTACATACTGGCTTCAACAAAAAATGTGAAGTATTGAGTGCACCAGAAGCACAACTGGATTCTGAGATGTTTTGGACTGGGGATGGAAATATATGGTTAAATTGAGGCAACTGGAGAGTGATATAGCGATATACCAAACTCCTTCATGCTGGGTAGAGATAGAGGAGTGTGTTTTTATTCAGGGCAGCCACGAGCATGCTACAAGTGTGGGGCTAGGACCCACTCTCTAGTGTATGTGATCACCCCGCTGTGACAACTGTGGGAGGTGGGGCATTAGGTATGCAATGCCAAACCTGACACGATGTGAGTTATGTGAGGACACAGGTCACACATTTCCGGAGTGTCCGTGGGCTGCAAGAAATAAGGTAATAGGCATTAGCCCTGAGCTTTATCCAACAAGCTCAAGAGGAAGCAGCCAAAAGTGGTAGAGGTTGAAGCCCTCCTGTGGAACACAATCCCCAGATAAGGCTCCTGACCCTATTCCAGGCAGAAAGGAGGAAGTCGAGACTGAAGAGATAAGAATAGATGAGGAGAATCATCCACTCTGTCCCAATCCTGATAAGCCCATCCAGTGGGGGACCTACTGCGGGTTTGCTACACAGATAAGCAATCCACTGATGTGCAGGTGATCCCCTTCCACCCTCCAAAACCCACCCTCCAAGAAGGACAACTAGGAATACAAAACCAAACCGCCCCACCCCCACAAGTGAGCAAGCAGGCCTAGCAGAACCTAATCCCTTTGAGGTTTTGGTTCCCACCGAGGTAGAATCAGACACAGAACAGATGGATGTAGCTCTTACACCCACACAAGCTGAAGGAGGGAAGAATGATATGCTTGAGTACAAAGGGAAGAAAAAGAAAAAGAGGAAGAAAGGGCCTTGAACTCTTAAATTAAATGGTTAAGTTATCCCTGGGGTCATGTAACTGTCATAGCCTCTTACATTCCCTTAGGAGAATGGCATTGTTTCACCTATTGATAGATCTAAAACTGGATATCTGTTTTTTGCAAGAAACATGGATGCTCACATTGGACCAACTTAGGCTGTTCCAGGCCGAATGGAGATGGGGCCATCCTATTGGTCCTTTGGGCCAGACAGGGCCGATGGAAAAGGTATCATATTTAGTACCTTTTCCTTCCAATAACCAAGATGGTGGATTTGATTCCAGGAGGCTGTTCATCCTAGATGGATATTGGGATAAGGTCCCATATAGATTAATAAATGTATACAGCCACAAACAAAAGCAGATAGAGTAGCTCTAATTTCCAAACTTCAACCTTACTTACATATGTCCACTTATGTAATCCTGGGGGGGGATTTTAATTGCCACTTACCCAAAGAGGGACTGAAGGGGGAAACAGTGAAAACATACTGCGATTCAAATGCCTTGCAAAAATGTGTTGATATTGGCGAGCTGAAGAATTGTGCGCACTACCAATCCCAAGGGCCCAAATATACATACAAAAGGGGACACCTGACATCAAATATAGACCATATTTTTGTTTCTAGGAATCTCCCTGACCCAAACTTTCATATTATCCCTATAGAATTTTCAGACCACCTTCTTTTACAAATAACGTTTCAAACAGCCCCGAAAATAAGGAGGGAGAAAAGATGGAGATTAAATGTTTCAATGCTCACAGACCCTTTTGTTAAAGAGAAAATTTCTTCATTACTCTGGGCTAGGACCTCAGTGAGTGATCTCTACGAAGATTTGGGGGTATGGTGGATGGACACAAAAAAAGAGATAGCAATATGGTTCCAAAACTATGGCAAGCATAGGGCACAAAACAATTTTTTTAGCTATTTAAAACTAAGACTAAAACTTCAGAACATGCTTTCACAGTCTGCTATGTCTAGACAAGATTATGGCCCTGACATTGAACAGATCCAGGATGAAATGAGGAAATTTCAATATGACAGGGCAAAAACTTTAAATACAGAATTGCAATTTGGAACACAAAAAAACCCAATTGGAGACCCCTTTGAAGCCTGTAAAAAGAAGAAAGATACTTTAGATATGTTTCAATTAGTAGATGATAGAGGAAACATAGTGGAAGATGAGATGGGGATCCATGAAATAATCTGTGGGCTTTTGGCATCACATGAGTTCCCTCCTCCTCCTACAAATTTGATTAATTCTTATTTGGAGAAAAGCCAGGTAACCTTGACCCGGGAGGATCAGGAATTTTGAACCTCTCCTTTGAAATTACAGGAAATAGAAGATGTAATTATGAAACTAAAAAATGGATCTTCGCCCGGACCTGACGGACTGCCTTATGAGTTTTACAGATCATTTTCCAAAATAATGACAAGGTGTTTAGTAGAACTGTTTTCAGTATTTTTGACAAAGGGTGGTCCCCTCAATTCACAGCAGGTCTTTTAATTTTATATATAAGGGAGGCCAAAGGTAGACATCTCAAACTGGAGACCTATAACTCTCCTGAATGCTGATTTTAAAATATTGTCTCAGGTTCTTAACAATAGGCTAAGGCAAATAGCTCCTTTATTAATACATCCAGCCCAGTTTTGTGGGATCCCTGAAAGGAAGCTACAACATGCCTTAATGATTATCAGAGATGTAATAGAGATGTGTGGAGCTGCACAAACATCCGATTGTATCATTACTTTAGATCAAAGCAAGGCTTTTGATAGAGTATGCCTTCCTTTCCTCTTTCAGACCTTATTACATTACGGTATTCCAAAGGAATTTGTGCATAAATCCAACTTCTATATTCTAGAGTCCATGTGCAACCTATTATTAGACGGTTGGTAATGAAAGGTATCACCATAAATACAGGGTTTGACAGGGCTGTCCCTCAGCCACTCCTTTATAACTTTTCCTGGACCCTCTGATTAGAGTTCTGAACAATACTCAAGAATGGGAATGTTTGGGGGATCCCAGGCCAAATGGAACTGAAAATCCAAGCCTATCGAGGCATATATGCCTGTTTATAGCAAACCTGGGGCAATTACCAACAGTAATAAAACAACTGCAGGAATATTCTAGAGTATCTAATGCCACCCTCAATCTAAATAAATGTAAAGGGTTGTACTTAGGAAATACAGAGGGCACCTGTAACAGTAAACCACATTTATTTCTCCTCAGAGCCACTAAAAATCTTGAGAATAACGTTTGGACAACATAATCTCCGCTTGAGAATTGGGAAAAGGGCTCTTCAGGGGCTGAAAATAAAGCCCAGAGATGGAAGTCATGGAGGTTGTCTAAAATAAAAAAGGTACACATAATTAAAAGGTTTATTATACCCACTTTGTTGTATACAGCCATGATTTTCCCACCCCCAGTGATCTTAGAAACCAGGTTATATGCATGATTTTTTCAGATGGTTTGGGGATCCAGATTGAACCCAATAAAAAGGTGTTTTACATACTTGTCTAAACAACAAGGGGGTCTGGGTATGGTGGACCCTATAATCTTTTTCCATAGCCTTTTCCTGTCTCACAATCTTAAAATTGGGCCAGGAACCAACGGTGTGATATACCATTTGTTTTGTAAAACTTGTAGTGCATATTTGGAAATTTGGACTGAAACCTTCCCCAAAATTGCCCACCCGTGTCAAAATACCAGAATACATTAAACCAGCTCAAAAGCTTTGCAAATGGGAGATCACTAAGCGGATATTCCAGACTCTCGGGACAACTGTACTCACACATGGTGAGTCAAATCCATCTGGAACAACCTGAATTTAAAAATTGCCCACCAGATCTAAAGGGAGGGGTGTTAAAACAATTAAATAACAACAGAATTCCAATGCACATGTGGGAGGTATTATGGCTTTCAGCTTACGGAAGACTGAATGTAGAAGCAATGCAAAACACAAGGCCCAGAAAGAAAATTGTCCATATAGCAGTTGCATAAATATTGAGGAAACAATGGATCATTTCCTTTTACCTGCTCCTATGCAAAAGCCCTATGGGGATATTTAAAGACAGAATGGAATCTAAGGTGGTTAGACAGTTTAACCTATGAGTCTTTGGTCCTTGGGCATTGTCCCAACCTCAAGATAATGTATGATTATGATACTTTAATGGTGTTGTTTTGCTGTTTAAAGTTTTACCTTTGGCAGGCTCACTGTCAATGGACACTCCAACAGAGACTGATGTCATATACCACCTATAAGACACTGGTAGAACAAGCTGTGGGGGCAGTGTTTAAGAAAGATCTGCAGGCTAATCCTAAGAGCTATGTTTTAAGGAAATGGAAAGGGTTGTTTGGATTTATCAAATACAAGTAAGGAGGTAGACTAAAAACCTATTTCTAAACAAGACGTGTTTAAAAAGTACTACTGATTTTTGCCCTAAAAGTTTAATGGTTACTCAGTAGTTGGAAAATTATTTTTGAACAATCACTTTTAACCAGAGTATGAATGAAATACTTGTTTATTTGGGATTAAAATTGTATTCTTTCATGTGACTTAACACACTCAGAAGTAATTAGGTTTGAGAGCTACAACTAGCAAAATTCCCCTGCCACAGTGGTATGGGGAAAGATAATAAGGGGGAGGGGGGAAGGTTTCTTTGGGGTTAAGGAGTGATTATTGTGTGGTCTTTAACATACTGCATCAAGTGTGTAAAGTGAATACCTGTTGTTCTTTCTTTATGTTTGTTTTTTCTTTCCTCTATTTTTTGTACAATGTATTATGATTTGTGATGATGTGATATCAATAAAAAATTCCCCTACTCTTTTCGATAAGTGCCATGGGATCTTTAACAACCACCTGAACTACCACCAATCAAGGCAGATGGGACCTCGGTTTAACGTCTCATCTGAAAGACAGCACCTCTGAAATCAGCACCCCTCTCATGCTGCATTACAGTGTCAGTACTGGGATATTAACCCAAGTGCCAGATGTGGGAACTGAACCCACAGCCCTCTGATTTCCCGGCCTCAGAGGCGAGTGTGCTATCTACTGAGCCACTGACACTGACACTGTGAGGGCCTCATAAGAGTATAGAATTTCAATTTGTGCCTGTCTTATGATAGTGATGTTAAGATATACATTAACCATTTTACTGTTCGCCAGTTGTTTGCAAGGGGAATTTCTTCAGGCACAGTGGTGCTTGGGGGGAAGCCAGAGAATTGTAGTGAGTATGGGGAGGGTGGTAGGGGGAAGGTTGGGGGTAATAGGGAAGATGTTACTTTCACGCTGGGGGGTCAGGGCACTTGGTTTCAACATTAAGGGGGTCAGGGGTTCTGCCTCCGAAGGAGACAATTTATGCTGTACGCCTCCAACGGAGTGCAAGACCCCTTTGGCCAGTTGCAACACATGGGGGGTAAGGGTGAAATCAGGGATCTGGTTATTTTGGAGGAAAACAAAGATGTTGTGGTGTGAATTTAGAGACACTAATCAGTTATTAAATGGCAGGAGCTGGCATATCCATCTGAGAGGTCTTAGCAGAATCAGAACTGTGGGTTTGTTACTGTTAGTATGTCTAGCTTATAATCATCTGCATCGACCACAATTAAAGTGGCAACATGAAATGTAAATGGGTTAAAATCAGTGGTTAAAAGGAAATGCTTTCAGATTGAGGTCAAGGTGACAGGTGGTCTTAGTACAGGAGACTCACATGTCCCTGGGTGAGGCTACAAAAACAAGTGCCTCATTGGGGGGGTACTTCGATTTCCTCTACTTTTCCTCTAAGGCTAGAGGAGCCTCAGTGTAGTTCCCACGTGGCACCCAGGTTAATGTGTTGGGGCAGATCACTGATCCCACTAGCAGGTATGCTTTGGTAAGGGCTGACGTAGCTGGAGTGGGTACTCTCTTGTTTGGATCTATTTATGCCCCTAATGTGGAGGATCCGGGCTTTTTTCAAAAGCTAGCTCTGGACACTGTGGGATGGTCGGAGCCTTGGATCTTGGGGGGTGATTTTAACTGTGTCAGGGGATACTGTCCTGGATCAGTCTAACCCAGCCCGTTCCACTTACTAGAAACGCAAGAGCCCAGGGTGAGCTGGAATCAGAATTCAGTCTGGTGGATGTGTGGCAGCATATCAACCCCACAGGTAGAGACTACAGTTTCTACTCCCATGCACACCAATTGTATGCACGCCTGAAAAGGCTGCTGCTTAGCCCTTCACTCCTTCCAGTGGTCAATACAGTGCATTACTCACCCATCCTTTTGTCTGATCATGCCTCTCTCATGATGGGCTTGTCTACCCCTGACGCACCCCCAGTGGCCAGACAGTGGAGGTTGGACCCTCTCCTTCTTAAAGACCAACACTACATAGGGGCTATGACCAAGAGCATTCAGGAATTTTTGCAGTTTAACAAAAGGGGGGACACCTGTCATCAAAACAGGTACAAGTCACTAAAGGCCTACATTGGGGAAAAACAATAGCCTTCTCCGCTTACTCTAAAAAAGTAAATGAGCAAGAGTTCAACCGCCTCCGCATTAAAACTGAGGCCTGTGAAGACACGCACGAACAGCAGCCTGCCATGTCACTGTATAGAGTAATTCAGAAATTGAAATGGCATTTTAACATGCTAAGCAGTGCAAGAGTAGAACATGCTATTTTACTGGTGCAAGCGGGAGCTTGCTATGATGGGGACCGTGGAGGTAAGCTCTTGGCTTGGCAGTTACACCCGTAAGGAAGGGGAGTGTTCTCTGGGTCAGATTCATGACTAGTCAGGTAATTTGGTGCAGGATCCTGTGGCAATCGGAGATTCATTTGGTGCCTTTTACAGTTCCCTTTACACCTTGGAAGTAGCTCTTGCCCCTCAGGAACTGGATCTTTTCTTCTCAAAAGCCCCCCCTTCCAACACTGGGTGAAGAGGTGGCTAAAAAACTAAACACCTCCATGTCCAGGGCTGAGGTGTGGGCCACTGTTAAAGCACTGAAAGGGATAACGCTCCAGGTCTGGATGGTCTGCCTATTGATTTTATTAAAGTCTTTAACAAATTATTATTAGACCCCTTATGTGACATGCTACGGGAGAGTTTGGATAAGGGTGAGTTGCCCCCCTCCATGAGGTCAGTTACTATTACAGTGCTGCCAAAGCCAGATAAGGATCTTACCTGGTGTGCATCCTATAGGCCAATATCTCTACTTACAGATGACCATAAAATCCTGGTGAAGGTTTTGGCCACCTGGTTGGATCCGGTGCTCCCGGACCTAATCCACCCAGATCATTCCGGCTTTGTGAAGGGGCACCAGGGAAAGCATAACAGCCACAGAACTTTACATGTGATTCACCGGTGGGGTAGGAGTGTACATAAACATGGTGCAGCTGTCCCAGCACTAGATGCTGAAAAGGCTTTTGACTATGTGGAGTGGAGGTATCTTTCTGAAACCCTGAAGAGGGTGGGATTTGGCCCGTCTTTTAGATCATGGGTAAAAGCTCTTTACACCAATTCACAAGCCAAAATAGCAGTGAACAGGTTAGTGACTCCCCTCCCCCTTTTAGCTTGGGGTGTGGAACTAGACAAGGTTGCACCATATCCCCGCTCTTATATGTACTATCATTAGAGCTTCTGGCAGCGGCCCCTAGAGAGCATTGGGATTAGGGGATTGATGGGGGCGGTTCTGAACATAAAATAGCGTTATAAGCAGACGACCTGCTCATATCTCCAGCACCCTGCTCAGGATTTACCAGAGGTACGTCAGTTGATGAGGGAATATGGGAGGTTGTCAGGTCACAAAATAAATTGAACAAAGAGCGAATTGCTTCAAATAGGGAAGTTGGAGAGAGCAAACCTAATTGCAAATTTGGGGGGTCTTCAGTTAGTTACAAAGATAAAATGTTTAGGTATTTCCTTCTCTGCTAAAACTAGCTCTTTGTATGCACTAAATTATAAATTAATTGTCAAAACTTTCAGAGGATTGTGATAGATGAAAAGCCCTTCCGTTGTCGTTGTTGGGACATGTTGGGGTGGTAAAGATGACAATTCTGCTGAAATGCCTATACCTATACTAATCCTTGCTCATAAAGGTTCCAAAAGCTCACTTCAGGCTCTTGTATGCAATCTTACATAAATTCCTTTGGCATGATAAGACTGCCAGGATTAAGAGAGTTATACTGCAGTTACCTTCAAGGAGGGAAGGGGTTGGGATTCCAAATTTTCTAGGGTACTTCTGGGCCGCCCATTTGGCATTTCTCCCGGTTGGAAACTTGGAGGTTGGGAGCAGTTGGATTAGACTAGAGGAGGAAACCTTGTGTGGCTCGCTGAGGGCAGATTTACTTGCAGCAGCTCAATGGCCTGACTCCGCCCCAGAGGTCACCAACCCCTTCACGGCCACCACACTGAAAGTCTGGGTAGATGCCCACAAGCAAATCAAACATGTTAGCCGACCATCTCCCTACACTGGACTGATAACAGCTATCCAAGCAAGGGGAGTCTGTACTGTACTTTTGGTGCAGAGGCTAGTGGAGTGGAAACACAGAGGCCTAACCACTGTACTCCGGCTATATGAGGGAGGTATAGTATTGGATTTTGCATCTATTTGTGCTAGGTGGGACATACCAGTGGGAGATTTCTTTGTATATCTTACTATTAAGCACCACTATGGGGACTCTGTCATTGGTGAATAACTGGGCCCCCGACCTTTGAGAAAGAGCTATACCGACCTCAACTAGGCATGAAACCTCTCACAACATACTATCAAACAATACAGGGTAAAGATGGTCGTCCCACAGCTGGGGTGCAGGCAGCCTAGAGCAAAGATCTGCTCACTCGAGTTCATATTAAGACCTGGAGGCTGGCGAGTCAGCACCTTCAAAATTGCTCCTGGAGTAACAAACTCAGACAAGTTCAAAAAACTTCATGTACAGGGCATACATCACTCCTAAAAGGCTACACTCAATAGATGCTCAGAAGCCCAGTGAATGTCCGAAGTGTATTTGTGGGGAGGGAGATTTTTTGCATATGGCATTGACTTGCCCAAAGGTGACCCCGTTTTGGTATGAAGTACATCAGGTCATGTGTGAAGTCCTGGGATATTGTCCCTCTAGATCTCCGTTGGAGCTTTTGTTGGGTGCTGAGCCTCGACATCCTGGAGGTAGAACTCACAATTCTTTGTGGTCCTTGGCCAATGCACAGAAAACTGTGGCGCAGGCCTGGATGTCTCCTTCCCCTCCCACAATTCAGCAGTGGGCTAATAATCTAAAACTGTGAATGTCCTTGAAGAGGGCTCAACTTACTGCTCTAGGGAGGAAACAGGCCTTTCTAGATACTTGGAGCCCCCTTTTAGAATCTATTGAGCGAGGTGTGTTCCCTATTTAGGGTAGCACTAAGTCTGGGATGATATAAACTGTAATAAACCCCTCTTTACATTCTAGTCTAACTGCCCCTTTCCACCCACTGCTGATGGTATTTCCTGATATTCCTCCTAATCTGTTCTAGTAACTAAAAAGGGATATTTAGCCAGCTTAGGAGACTTGATTAATTCCTATGTACTGCTCATATGTTGTGACTACCCTTTTGCTGTACATTTGGAGCTGATGAAGTTTTGTGTCTGTGATTCGCTATGCAACATCTTTTCTTAAAAATATTTTGAAAAAAAAAACGTCCTTTGTTTCAGTTCTCTGCTTTAGAATTGTGTGAAAGTGAGACCCACTGAAAATGAGATTTTGCACCTCAGCAAGGGTGAACAAATGTGGAAATTGACAACATCAGTTCAGCTTTGATTCAGACTCTCTGTCTCTGGTTTGGCTTTGACACTTGGGTCAAAGACACTGTGAGTCCTTGGTAACAGAGTTTAACAGGCTACAAACAGGGGTCAGTCACACTCCCTCCACCACCTCTCACCCACTCCACTAAATCTAGACCTCTTCCACCATACCCTGGTCCTTCAGTTAGATTTAATAAACAAATGTCTGGTGAGGAAGAAAGAGGGAAGAAACGACAGGGGTAGATGAAGGGGTGGTCAAGGACTAGCCCATGCCACCTGGGAAGAACTAATGAGTTTTTTTTTTTTGTTTTTTTTGGTTAAACTAATTGACCGAAAGAAGAAGTGTTCCAACGCAGCCAAACTTTAACCTGGCTGAATCAGAGGTAAAAGTGTAGAATTTTGGTACATTCCATAAATACTCGGCATTGGCTCATCCTTACAACTCAGTCGGGCTATCCTGGTTACATATGTTGTAATATGAAAAAACAGTCCATGTGCTGAAAACATAATCCAGCTCAAACCACCAGTTATGTATCAGCTGTTACAAAGGCAGCAGTATCCCATTTATCGTATCACATTATCAAATGAACAATGTAAACCACACTGCAAGCTCTGACTAGCAAAAACTGAGAGTTTAATGTTATGGTCTGCAGTAAAATCATTTTAAATAAATCCATAAGAAGACTTGGAAGTTTCACTTATGACAACCAAAGCAATCTTTCCATAGGAAACTTATCTTAAAATGCCAATTCTGATTTCTCCATGACAAAGGTGTTTCCTCTGTTCTGTCGGTATCATTTCTGCACAGGAGACCTCAGCTTCTAAAATATAAAGATGCTATTTTGTCCATAAACCTTTATTTTCTGGAGAAAACAGACAGTGCTTCTTAAAATTCGCCGTCAATTCTGCAATCAAATTTCAGAAGACACATACAACTGGTCAACATGAACTCTTTGAGAAGAGATAACAGCTTCTAGAAGTCTGCTGTGCTGCTAAATTTTGTAGTATAACATCAACCACAGTGCCAAATATGTTCTTCATCATGAATGCTTCCATGCCATATTAAATCAGTGGCAAGATTCCGATGTGCCATCTCTAGTTTCAAAATACTATAATCAAAACAAAATGAAGGAAGCTTAGGGATATAATTATGTCATTTTTTGGGGGTGGGAGAAGCAAGGTATGGTAATGGTAACAATGGCAAACGGCATGTAAATGCAGTAAAAAATCTTTTTAGTCATGGACATGTGCCACAGTAACTGCATACTATGTTGCAATGACCCAAGTTTGGACATGACCTCAACCCTCTGGGTCAGCAGAACATAGTTGTGTCAAGAAGGTGATGCATTCACTCTCTGGGGGAAGGTGGGAGAGAAGGATGTACATCCCAAAAAGACATTTCCAGTAAGGATACTGAGGGCCTGGGAGCCGGACAGGAGAAAATATATCAAAAGCTGCTGAAAAACCACTAAACAGAGCAACAACATTCTTTGTTTTTCAGGTTTCTAGTTGTCATTTCTACCCCTCTTGGTTTGCTTTCATTTTTTATTTTTTTACAAAACATACCAAATTATGATTTCTTTTTAAAATGAAAAATGTCAACCAGATCACTGGCTCTGAGCAGTGGAGGGCCACTGTGGCACACTGATGCTCCAGGTTCCCACCCTGAGCCCAGGACACCAGGAAAGGCCTGAAGGGAAGATTATAAAGTGTCCTTTGGACATTTTCCTCGGGGGCTGCGTTGTACTGCTACTCTGGTGGCTCCTAGTGGTGGTGATGTTCTTGTCAACATGGGTGACCCCATGCCAACAAACATCAACCCAAGCAGCATTCTTACATACATGCATTAGAAAGGGAGGGGTCAGAAAATGGAAATTATAGTGTCTGCCCTGGTGCACTGGATGACAGCCTCTGGAAAGCATTCTTCGCTAGGTCACCTGGCCCTATAATGCACCAGTCCTCTACCTCAGCTATGAGCCCCTCAATAAACACTTGATTTCTCCCCATGTCAGATAAAGAGCCCCCCGCTGGGTGGCCTTGGACTTCAGAAGAGTGGTGGAGGACATAAGTGCATCTCCCCTTGCTCTAGGTGTGACCTTATTTAGGCCTTCACACCTGGATCTCCAATACTTCATCCCTTCAGGAAGCAGCAGAAGATCTTAACCTTTGCCAAGGATAGGCAGCAACTGAGCAAAGGTAAGTCTAAGACGTCAACTGGTTTAACCTGTGGCTTCAACAGGAGAGAAGGGGTGATACAAAAAGATCCATGGGAGGAGTCTGCAAGGGAAGGTCTCAAATAATGATGTTTATTTTCTATTTCTTCAAGGAAATTTATGTTCATATTAGGTTTCTATGTATGTTTAAAATGTATGAAAAAGATGACCTGACTTTTGCAAAGAATACCAATTTGTATAAAGAAATAAGTTAATTATACTGCTATAATGCCAGAAGTATAAGACTTGAGTGTCAGGTGACCCTAGGAATGGGTATTTAAGGGGTATGGTTTCCCTATTTTAGAGGGCTGTGTTTCAGCTGTAACTGACCTGAGTGAGAGAAGTTAGAAGCAGCCAGAGAACTGCATCTGTTTCCCTCCTGTATGCCTAGAGAGGGATAGCTGCAGAAGTCCAAGGAAGTTCTTCTACAGTTATTGCAATGCCTTATTTCTGCCTAAGCAAAGAAAGTCTTATGGGAACTTACATTTTGCTCGTTTCATCCTGAATGAAAAATACATTTATAATCATCCTAAAAGTGACGTTTTGTTATTTTAAAATAAATATATGCCCAGCCAAGGCATTTTTACCTGCAGACCTGCCTGCCTTTCATTTAAAGGGTTCCCACTACACTAAGGAGCTGCCAGTAGGACCGGAAAAAATGAGCAGTGAGCTGGCGGGCAGAAAAGGTGCAGCATGCCTTGGATATAGCCAGAAGGTGTGCAGCATTGGTGGCACAAATGAATAAACAGAATTACACAAAAATGTCAAAAATTATGGAATCCATAACAAGACAAAGGTACAGCATTAAGTGTGATACAACATGCTGATCAGCTTCAACCTGCTGGTGACAGAGGTTCTTTAAGCTAAAGCAGCTGTACCATACTGCTTTATTTCATTTTAAATGTACAGTAATTTCCAAAATCTTTTCTCTTGAAGTTAGGATGATATGCATAGCTTGTCTTCAGTTTCCTCCATGCAGTCAAACCCATTTAAGATTACATCACCAGGACAAAACTGAGATTTGTTTTTGCCCACTATGTGATAGCATCCAGTCGCTCTACAACTCTCATTTGCTTCAGTAAGGATGGGTTTGGCTGATGTGTCAATGCATAATCTTATCACGGTACAATTTTAATTTCCTGCAATTTATATCAAGTCTCGGTTCTTTTTAATATCGGGACTTCAGACTGGAAAGGAACAGCTTTTGTTTTGAACCCTGGTGAACAAAGGAGCTCTATTCAGCAACATCTTACTTAAGTCTCTACGTACTCATCTGCTCAGTAAATGTACAGTACCAGAATAAGCACACAAAGGACTTTAGACATGCTGCTGAATAGTGTTAAAAAGGTCCAGGTCTTTTTCCACTTTTTCTTTCATTCTGAGAATTTAGATTGCACTTGTGCTCTCACACTATCGATACTATCGATATAGTGGGTTCCATTTAAGACAATCTCTGCCAAGTTTACATTCAAAAGACATTTATAACATGCCCACTGTCCCCATCAAATAAGCGATGTTGGCCTTTTTGTTAAACTGCAGTAACCTGCTGCTATTTTTCAGTTGTAGCAGTATTATAAAAATGTACAAAGTAGCCAAGTTTACAGTATCTGCATGTCACAGAACCACATGTCTACAGGGGTGATCTGATAATCCTAAAACAGCAGCAAGGGGCATTTCTTGCATTGCTTTTAGGTTAGGTAACCACTGAGTAGTTTGGAAGAAATAACTATATAAGTCAATATTGTTGTTACTGTAGATTTCTGTAGAATAAGCTCAATTGTTACCATTAATGTACTGTAGCTACTTTTAAACACCCAACCATAGATTCAACAGTTACAATACTGCTGGATTTAAGTTTCTGGATTATCAATTCACTGCTGTAATAGTACAGTTTGAAAAGTAACCCTGAAACATATACATACTGGTATATTATTCATTTGTGTTAGCTTGAATACATACTGTACATATTTTAATAGCATTTATCTGAAGTATAAATGCTAAACTCTACCAGAAAAGCAAGGCAGATGACCAATAAGATAACATACTTAACAAATACCGCCTGGTCATTTGTTGAAACAATTTTGGTCACAATGCACCTTTTATATTAACATTTGTAACAACTGTAATACTCTGTTTCAGTAGGACTCCTAGGGCCAATCTCAGTAAACATAGTTAAGAATGAGTAGTCAGTTTAGAATGCAGACACTTGCTATCCAGAGTTCTTTCCAAAAGGAAACAAAAGGCCAGTATTTTGATGTACAGCATTACTGAGGTTTGTCTGTTAAAACTACAGCTGCATTTTTTATAAAGTCAACCTCTGCTTTAACGTAGAGGGACAGTGACAAACTAAGACTAGACCTTTGTAACCAAGCTGGGCAGTGAAGCCCCATTAAACACATCATCATTCAGTAGATTTTTAACCCCAAAATATATCTGTAGAAAAAACAGCCCTCTACCATTTTTTGTGAACGTAATGCTTGCATGTAATATAATATTTTTTTTAAAAATAAATATCTTCGAATGTACATAAGTCTTTAAACAAAAACAGAAATACACTTCTTGTGTTTAATAGGTATTCAAGTGTCTGGATAAAAAGGCCTTTATAGACCTAAGAAGGGTAGACAGAGTCCCTTTTAAAAATGTAACTCTTACAAAATAAGGCATTAACCCCATGTCCACAATGTTTGCTCAGCTATCACTGTTGGCAAAAGCCACCCCCACCCTCATAATTCCTCAAAGCAATAATGCTGTACTGTATGGTACGGTAAAGCTTGTACTTTTGGTATGTCAAAATCAGAGTCATACAGTAATGTTTAAATACTACCATAACTCTAAAAAACAAGCTGTGGCATGTATTCATGATGATACAACATATGCAGTTAATACTAGTCAAGTACTGGTGCATGTATTTTATACCAGTGTGTTTACTTTATATATTCATTTGTAAAAGGGTTTAATAAGTTACTTGTTCACATCCACACTGAACAGAAACATAACCTGAAATCCTCCTCCTCACTACTTCAGGTATAACTGTAATTTAAAGTGACTTTGTATGTTACAAATTCAATAAAACCAGATCTAAACTGGTACCAGCAAGAAATCTACACCAGTAAACCATAACTAGTCAGGGCTAGGAATAGCTTTAGGGCCCTGATACGCATGGAAATTTCAGCTCATGGATAATGTGTGCAAAGGAAATTGTCAAAAGTCATCTTAGGTTTTCCAGAGGTAAAGAATGTCACACATACTCAAAAGGAATTGACAGTCCTTTTTACTTTAAATAATGACTGAGCACGGTAGCAGAAAGACAAGCTAAATATAAGATCGTCCACATTTGCAAGTGTATCTTCTTACTCTCTGCTAATGACATATGAGGAGCTCTTGACAATGGAACTCTTGACGCGTGATCTTCTCCAATAGGTCTTTGAGAAATGGGTTTCAAAGGAGGGTTAAAGCAATGATTATATCTGCAGAGTTCTTAGAAATCCATCTACTGTCCAGATTTTGGACTAAGTCCTTACTTTCATTTTTTAATTTTTTACTTTTTTTACGTAAAGAGAAAGTTATATACAGTGCTGTTGTTATATTGAAACAGATGTGAAATCTACTGTAAAGTAAGTTGCACAATACAGAAAACTGTTGCTCCATCTCCTACTACATAAATGTGTATCCACAGGTTATGGTAGCACCAATGTTGTCTTTGTTAAGTAGGAATTATTCCATCACTTCTAAGACCTCTCTTCAGCTCTAAGTCCTCTAGCTTTTTCCACAATTCTTCTCGTTCTTTCTCCTTTTTCTTCTCACTGACAGGTTAAAAAATTGAGGGGTTAGCAGGAAACAATTTTTAGAAGCATCTAAACAAAATCCCAATTTGCTACCAACTACCAAGTAAACAAATTAACTCATAAATATACTACCTCTTCGTATACTGATATTTCTCGAAGTTATCATTTTTAACTGGCTGCGATCTCTGTCCTTTCTGATTTTAATTAAAGGTTTGGTTTTATTAGCCTCAAGTTTTCAACAGGAACCTTCATCAACATTGTCAACTGAATATTAACATAAGAATATCAGACAGAAGCTGAGGCACAGCGGCTGGTCTGGAATTAATGAGAGGCCACAACCAGGTAACCTTTACCCTGATGTCAAGGAAAACTAGCCAGACCTCATCCATCAGGACCAGAAACTTCAGAAAGGTAGACTTTGCCATGATGCTAGAACTGGTGTCCACGGGTGTGTAACAGCTGCATGCAAAGTACATTTGGTGTTTATTTTTTAAGTTGTACTCAACGCAGCCACAGGAATCTGTATTCCTGTGAGCAAAAAGGGAGGCAGTGCCAAAATTCGACCCCTGGCTCAAGAGAGACAAGGCCAGGGGTCGATCTTAACATTGTTTTACAAGCCCAAACACTAGTGCAAAGTGACCAGGGCTACTGTAGCTAACTCTCTACTTACCCATCTTGACTAAGGCAGATTTTCATGGCTGTTAATGAAATTAAAAAAAGTCTCTAATTTAGCATTCTCTAATCCTCATGTTAATCTCTCTCAATGTTCCAGATGGCCAGGTGTGAGTAACAGCTCATTAAGAGCTGCAATTATCTGGCAGTTCAAGAGAGGGATCCCACAAAAGACTCAATGTGAGTCACTATCACTCCACTGCTAAGACTTTCAGCTAGTGTTCAGGTTGTGATCAAGGGTAGAGTGTTGTTAAATCACTAGGTTCCAGTTTTCTGAATGTGTTTATGTCTAACAATTTGTTCAATATTATTAAGACCAGTGCCCCTCATTTCTCTACATTTTGAGTGTTTATATCCAACATTTCAGTGACAAAATGTAAAGTGGTATACAGGATCGGCCCTACAGGTGGTGGTGGGTTTTATTCCAGCCTCACCATAACTTCCCTCTTGCCTCCAAATCCCTTAACTCTGTTCTTTCCCTGGACACTACTGCAGACCAGACTCTGAAGTGACCATCCACAGATCCATAGCTGTCATTACTGGCAACTGTAGAAGTCACCAACCCTTCTAAATGGACCATGCCAGCCATCACCATCCATACAATTCCACCCTTATCCCACTCAGCATGTCCTTTCAGCCTAAAAACAAAGCTTTGGATCATGTATGGTACAAAAATAAACCTTGATAAAATACATAATTTGAAACCTTGAAATATGCATTCCTGGAGTGCATAGATCATCCTATACAGAAATAGAGATAGTATAGCATTATGCCTGTGTACTGTTTCCCCATGGCTGATGAAAGGACACTGTTAAAGAAAAAGCTGTTATTGTTGGGGAAGAGCATATTAAAAATCAATGCTTTTACAAATACAAATGTCATAGTTTTCTATTTCCCAAGCCCCTTAGGGTTGTCTAGCCCCCACCCCAAAGAAACCTTAGATGTGCTCCTGACTCACTTAGACTGTACAAAAACTTTCAGAAGTCAGGTCTCCAGTTGACTATAGGGTGGGCGCTGAGAGTATGTTTCTCTGCCTGACTCTGTTCATTGCCCTATGGGTGGTGGTGACAGTGTGGTGAGGTGCATGATGGTGTCAGCTATTGTGTGCACAGACCTAGGACTGCTTGATTGAACATTTGCTGTTGTGATATCTTCTCTCTGTTTGGTGTGGGGGGTGGGGGACAGAAAGAGAAAGAGAGGAGGAGGCAATGTTACAAAACAATGGGGGTGGGTTCACTATCTGTGATGGCATTGTAGTCTTTTTTTCCTGCTGTGAAGCTGGAAGCAATGTGGGAGCAGGATAAATGTGCAATAATCAGAGTATTTCTTGGCTTTGCTTGCATTGTTTCCTGTAAAAGTGATCAAAATTTACCATTGCAATTAAGGGCTAGTGCAATTTTAAATCAACCTGCCCTGCTGGCTAGTGCAAAAAAAAAGGTTAAAGTTGACCCCTGGATAAGGCAATAGAGTCTGAACAAAAAAAAAAATCTATGACTGCTGGAAACAGAAGGGTTCCTTCCAGGTCAGAGAAGAGTACACAGCAGCAATGAGGGACTGTAAAACTAAAATTTAGACATCCAAGTGGGCTGGAAGCCAGGATGGCAGCAGGAGCTGCAGCTAACACTAAAGTCATCTTCCTATACATAAATACAGAGGGAAAGGCAAGGGTGGGATCTGGACCCTCAAAAACAGTGGTATGGGGTGAGGAACCCATGAGAGAGCCAGGAGTGATGACCAAGATGCTTAACAAATACTTTGCTTCACTGTTCACTAAGGGGGCTTGGCTTGGTGAGTGGAGGGACTCGCTGAAAGGGTTCAAAACATCAAATGTAACCAGAGTGAAGCCATTTACATCAAACCTACCCCTGGTAGTTGACTACATGACAAAGGTCAAGCCTGGTAAATCTGAGGGGTGGACAACATAATCCCAGGAGCATAGTACTGCTAAAGGAACAACTGGCAGTGCCACCTGCAATAATTATTTAGAAGTCTATCTGGACAGGTGTGGTGTTAGAGGACTGAACAGTGGCCAATAAGGTACCCATCTTCAAGCAGAAGGCAAGGCTGGACCCAGGCAACTACAGTTCAGTGAATCTGACATCAGTGCCTGGCAACGTCCTGGAAGCCATTATCAAGGAAAAATAATGGAGTACTTGGCTGAGGTAAAGGTTCTTACCCCTTCTCAACGTGATTTAATGCAGGGAAGATCATGCAACCAAAGTAATCATCTTCTTTGAGGGAGTGACCAGGGAGGTAGACAGTGGCAGGGCTGTGGACATAGTCTAGCTGGACTTTAGCAAGCCTTTGCTACTGTGTTGTATGACAAACTTCTGGGCAAAGTAAACCAGTGCAATATATGGGAAACATATACTGGGTGGACTGCTAACTGGTTAGAGGGCAGGAAGCAGGGGTGGTGGTGGATAAACACCCTTACAGGGCATTAGGGCACTGGCATTACAGTGCTGGGTCATTATGGTGCCAATTTTCAGATTCGCCACCCCTCCCTATGGTCTGCCCCGATTAGAATAATATAGAAAAGGGTTGTGGAGGAGCAGCCTCCCGCGAAAGGAGAGGATGGCAAATTACCACTTGGCACCGTAATGCCTGGGCACACTACCACTGGCGCCCTGAAGTGGTGGAACTGACAAACACTACTCTGAATGGAAAGTACTACTTAGTGGTATCTCTCAGTGACTTTTACTGGTTGGGGCTACTACTCTTAATCATCTTCATCAACAATCTGGAAACTGGGGTTTCCAGCAAGCATTTTAAGTTCACGCCTGCTTTAAAGTTAGCCAGGGTAGTGGACTCTCTTGGTGATGGGGGCAATCTTCAGGAGGACCTAAAGAAAAAAAAATTACCATAGTAATGTTGTTACTTCTAAGGGATCCCTCACTATGTTTATACTTAGCATCTCTTCCCAGAGTAGAGAGATGCCCTGGAGATAGAACCTTATACAAATGATAGAATTTGGAAAGTAGGTTCAAACTTTGTACTGTGGTCATGCTCCACTCTAGCCCCTAATGTTAGATTTGCTTCCATAGCTAGAGGGAGCTGTTTATTTTATTTATTTATTCAGAATTCAGAAAATACCTTTGAGTCAGAGACTTATTTACAAAGGTTCCACGTCACATTAATGGGACAAACAGTAATGAGGTAAATACAACGCAGGAAACAGGACAAGCTTGTTACATGGTAATAATACCATTAAAATATAGATAAAGGCTCACAATCAGTATCAGACAATCTTAGACCAGATGAGCAAGTAGGCATTTATACCGAGATGCTCAAAATTTGTGGTAAGGGGAAAGGGAAAAAGGGGGCGGCGGGAAGTGTAAGCCAGCCAGAGGCCATTGTTGTGGTAAGGGGAGGAGTGAGTGACAGCAGGATCAATGGCAATCACAGCTGTTTAAGGACTATAGATGCCCCTTAAGATGGGTTTTGAAGAGGCCGATAGCATTTTCGTTTGTGATGGAGCTAGGTAGGCCATTCATCCAGGCCTTGTAGCTGAAGGATCTTTGACATTGGGAGGTTTGACAGTGGAAAACTGCGAGGAGTTTCTTGCTAGAGCTGTGGGTTACTTTTTGGGTTGTAGTCAGATAGACTAAGGAGGTAAGACTGGGGGGGAAAGACCAAGGGTGATTTTTTTGGCCATAAGGCAAGTGTGGAATTTGATCCTGTTGTCTAAGTTAAGCCAGTTTGTGGAGTTATATAGTGAGCAGGTGTGAGTGAGGTGGTCACAGTTCAGTACAAGGTGACAGGTTTTGTTGAGGGAGAGGCAGAGCCTACCAAAGGCTGAGCTGGTGGCAGCACTATAGATGAGAATGCCATAGTCGAGTAGGGAGAGGACAGAGGACGAGACGGCGATTCGGAGGGCATCTGGAGTAAGGCAGTGTTTAATCCAATGAAGCGGGTCGAGGCGGACATTAATTGCAGAGGACAGGTGGTGTATGTGCTGGTGGAAGTTGAGTGCCGGGTCAAGGGTGATGCCCAGGTATTTAAAGGAGTCCACCTACTCAAAAGGGGTTTGGTCCACTGCTAGGATCTGGGGGCAAAGTTCCTTTTTAGAGTTCTGAGCATGGGAGAAGATCATGAACTTGGTCTTCCTGTAGTTTAGTATAAGGCATTGATCAGAGAACCACCGTTCTGCTTTACTGAAGGAGGACTGGAGGGCTAGGTGTAGATAAAGAGGGTCAGGGCTGGATGCATAAAGTACCGCATCATCCATGTATAGTAGAAGGTTGCCAGGGCAGGAGGTGGGGAAGGAGTTAAGGTAAAGGCTGAAGAGGAGGGGACCAAGGATGGACCCCTGAGGGACCCCTGCAAGGACTGGGAGCTCATCGGAAAGGGTAGTGCTAATTTTGACCTGTTGGAACCGATTCGACAAGTAATCGGTGAACCAGCACAGGACATCCTGGGTGAAGCCAATGTTGGAGAGTGTGACTAGCAGAAGACAGTGATTGACGGTGTCAAATGCCTTAGTAGCTGTGACTACTTGAACTAGCTAAATGGCTACCCAAAAATTCTAACAATTTCCAAATAGAATTTTGAAAAACACCAAACGGATTCGAGACAGACATCATTTAGAAAAATTATTTAAAAACAGCGAAAAATAGCCACCCCGTTGGTGCAGCAGTAGAGCTATTGCTCATGATGCTGACAACCTGGGTTCAGAAATGAGCAGTGGGGGGGAGGATGAACCATCCCCAGAGGATGCTCTCCTCTTCCAGGGAGGGGGTTAGCAGCTCCACTGCTCTGCTTCTACCTGAGTGACCACAGGTGACAGTGCAGGGGACAGCATCAGAACGGGGAGCCTAGAGCAAACGTTGGGTCATGGGATGCATTGACTTTCCAGCATCCAGCGACACAGTATGTTCCTAATGGGAGGGCGGGACACAAAAAGGGAAAATATATTTATTTTTTTTGCTTACTCTTTTTGTCCCCTGGGTCCTGGTCAGCTATTCTTTCTGTGCGTCCTTGTTTCCAGCCACCGTCCGGTCAGCCCTCAACTCCTGTTAGGGCCCCTCACCTTGTTCCCCGTGGCTTGCCCCCCCATGGTGGGGAGCCCCCAACTCTCCCACCAGGTCCGGATCCAGTTCAGCGATGCCCCCGAGGTTGGGGTGCCCGTGGCTGGCCATCAAGCTGCCGCGACCTAGAATACCTTTTTCCCCTTGTGCTCCCCATAAGTGAATGGGCATGCAATGACACCAGTGGAAGGCGTGAGCACGTGTCCGCATGTGCTCCTCCCAGTGCCTGCCCCATCTCAGCCCCTTTTTATGCACAGCATTAGTGCACTGCCCCCCAGCCTCCACTAGGGGCCAGAAGCGTGCAGACCACTGGAGACCCCCTTCCCAGAGAGGGAGAGCAGTCCCTCAGATGCGCGATCCCTCTCCTCCCCTCCCCTGCTGACCCCCCACGGCCAGTGATCGCTCACGAACACAGGTCTCCTGTGTAGTGCGAGGTAAGGCATCCAGTGCCTCAGCACCACCAGGCCACAAAAAGGGAACATTTTGGATGATGAGGGCAGATGAAGGCCCTGCCTGCCACCCACAACATTCATCACTGGACCCATACCACCACTGGCCAGAGAAACTCCAGGTCCTCACCACTGCTGCAGACAGCTAGACAGACAGTGAGGAAGAAAGCCTCAGTGGCAGAAGATGACCCTGGGGGCCTGTCAAGCCAGGGGGGCAGTACAGCAGTGTGCCATGGGTGGACCTGGAAGAATGGTCAGATGAGTGGTTGGGTCTCAGTGAATGGGAATAGGGATTGGCAGGAGCACAAGGAGAACCCCACCAGAGCCAATGGGACAAATATGTTAAAAAAAAAACAAAACTGAAAAACATTTAACTGATCACATTTTGTAATTGTCAAGGAACTGCAATTGTAATGCTCAAGCAACCTCAATGAAAAGAAGTGATTCTCTTGTAAACCTATTTTCAGGTTCTGGAAAGGGAGGCAGGGTTAGGGAGTGTAAACATAGTAAGGGATCTCTGAGAAGAAACAATATTACTATGGTGAGTATTTTTTTCCCTAACCCCAGGAATCCATCACTTACTGTTTACACATAGACTTTACAGCAGTACCTTGGAAGGCTGGGTCCAGAACCTACTCAGGAAAGAGGTTCTGCAAGACAGCAGTTTCAAAGCAGTCATCTCTTTTGGATTGTATGACCAGACATTAATGCTTTGTGAAGGTTTGCACTGTTTTCCAGGTAGCTGCATTACAAATATCAAATAGTAGAATTACCCTTGCAGATGCCAGAGAGGCAGAGTTACCCCTTGTGGAATGTGCCCTAATGGGGGAATTTTCCCATATTTTTTCATAGCAAACCTGAAAGCAAGAAACTGTCCAGCAAGAGACAGCTCTCTTGGTTCCTGGTTCACCTTTGCCCATCTTGCCACAGGTAACAAAAAGCTGAATGACCTGAGACCTGACATCCTTTGTCAGGTCCAGGTAGATGCCTAGTACTCACTTCAGGTACAGCCTGTGCAATTTCTGCTCACCTGGGTTGGAGAACTCAGGACAGAGTACAGGAAAGGAAACTGACTAGTTCACGTGGAATTCTGTTATCACCTCTTAGGATGGAATTTCCTATTGCTTCTAAGGACTAACTTGACCAAGTGGAAGATTGTGTATTTTGGTTCTATGCAGAAATGCAGAAGACTTGCAGCTCACCTGGTTACATGACACTTCATCCCAGTCATTTCACTCCATTTCAACTCACCCCAAACTATTAGCTCCAGCATCAGTCAGCTCCCATGTCAATTTGTCCCAAGACAATTCGCCCCCAGTATAAATATTACATAATAAACACCAGGTGGGTGCAATTGGCCCACCAGATGAGGCAATGTGCTTGAGGGTTGTAGAAATGGAAATCATACTGTAATTGTTGGAGTACAGTACGATATGTAGTCCAAGTGAATTGTCTGGAAATTAATTAACATGGGAGCCAAATGACACTGAAGCTAATAGTCCGGGGCAAGCTATCGTGATGCAAAATGACCGTGATGGATTGATGAGTGTCCGCTCACTTTCCCTCTTATTAGATACCATTGCAATCAGAAAAATGATTTTCCATGTGACATATTTTAAGTCAGCAGTAGCCAAAGGTTCAAAGGTGGCCTCCATTAGTTGGGCAAGGCAGATGTTAAGGTTTCATGGGGGGACTGGGTCCCTCACAGGTGGGTATAGGAGGCTAAGACCTTTAAAAACTTTATAAAAATACATTGAGAGGCCAGTGACTTGCCCTTGCCTGCTGATGTATAGGCCCACACTGCTGCTAGATGCACCATTAATGTTGATGGCCTCAGGCCTAGGGACTGCAAATGCAGTAAGAAGTCTAGGACTGTGGGCAACTCTGCCTCCACTGGGATTGTCTTTCTGGGAGTGCACCAGTATGGGAATCTCTTCCACTTAGAGGAGTAAGCTTTTCTGGTTGCTGATTTCTTGAAAACTTTAAGCACCCTCAGGACCTTCTCTGATACATTCAATCCAGAATACTCTAGCTCTTCAAGAGCCATGCCCTAAGCCTTTGGATCTGGGAATTTTATCCTGCCCTGAGACAGGGTTAGCAGGTTGTAACTTAATGGCAAGCTGATTGGGATCTTGTTGGACAGGGCCAGGAGCACTGAGTACTAGGCCCACGTGGCCCAGTCTGGGGCTATTAGAATCATTGTTGCAGGCTCTCTCTTGAGCTTCCATATAAGTTGAAATGGTGGGAGGGCATACAGAAACCTCCCTGTCCACTTTAAGGCCGCTTCGTCCTCTGGGATTGTGCTCTTGGCTGGTGGTCTGCAACAAAACACTAGAAGTGGATTGTTCTCCTAAGATGTACAGTAAACGGATCTATTTCCAAAGTGCCCCATCTTCTGAAAACCATGGTCAGAAGCTGAAGGTTCAGGGTCCATTCGTGGTTTTCCTGTCTGATTCTATTTAAGGAATCTGCCAGGGTATTGTCTTTGCCTGGCAAGTGTAATGCAGAGATCTTTGCATCTAGGGAATAAGCCATGCCCCAGATCCTCACTGCCTCTGTGCACAGTCTTAAGGATTATGTACCTCTCTCCTTGTTTATGTAATACTCTGTTGTGTTGTCTGTTCTGATCTGTACAGAGTGGTCTTGCAGCTGGGAGAAGAAAATACAGGTTACTCACCTGTAACAGGAGTTCTAGGAGTGGTATATGTTGTTCATCGACACTGTCTGGCAGGTTCCTTCCCGCTTTAAGATGGTCCGGAAAAACGTCTTCAAGCTGGCTCCTCCCACCCACCCGGGTGGTAAAACCCTCAGCTCCACCCCATGATGCCAGATCTAGCCCGCTGGAAGCCAGGTTGCGCGGAAGCTGGGAGGTCGGGTGGGTCGTGTGGATGAACAACATATACCACTCCTAGAACTTCTGTTACAGGTGAGTAACCTGTATTTCTAGGGACGTAGATATGCTGTTCAATCCATGCTGTCTGGCAGACTCCTAGCAGTTCTCTGGGAGGAGGGAGACGAGGCGTGCACCCTCGATACTTACTTGGGAAATAAGGACTGGAGACCCAAGGTCCCAAAACCAGCATCCCAGCATGACTTTAGGTCAATGTGGTAATAGGAAATAAAGGTGTGTGCTGACTTCCAGGTAGCAGCCCTGTAGATTTCCTGGATAGGGACGTCCCTAGAAGCAGCCACCGAAGCAGCGGTATGGCGGGTTGAATGAGCTCTTATCCCTTTGGTTGGCTCCATGCCCGCCAACCTATGGCAGAGATATATGCAGGAGGTGACCCACCTGCTAATCGTCCACTTGGCTGCAGGTCTGCCAGATGCGGGTTCAGCGTAAGTGACAAACAGCTGGCGAACCTCTCCCCAAATTTCAGCCGTCCGCTCCTTGTAATAAGCGAGCACTCTTCTAGGGTCCGAGGGATGAGCCTATATTCGGCCCTCTGAGGTGTGACTGGGGTAGAACACCGGCAGAGTTAACACCTGATTCAGGTGAAACTCAGACACCACCTTCGGAAGGAATTTCAGGTGGGGACAAAGGACAACCTTGTCCCTGTGGAATACCAGATAAGGAGACTCTATGGAAAGTGCCTGGAGCTCTCCCATCCTTCTGGCTGACGTTACAGCCACCAAGAAGGCGGTCTTCCACGACAAGTGGGAGATATCGCACCAGTTCATCGTTTGAATGGCTTGCCCATGAGCTTAGCCAATACCAGCAGTAGATCCCATGGAAGTGGAGGTTCTCGCACTGGAGGGGATATGTGATCAAGGCCTTTAAAAAAGCGCCAGACCACGTTCTCCTGCACCACCGACTGCTTGCTGGCCCACGTTCGGTAGGCAGAGATGGCTGCCAGGTGCACCTTAAGGGTCGTCGACCAAAGTCCTAGCTGGGAAAGGGACCACAATTAGTCCAAAATGCTAGCCAATGGACAGGAAGTGGGGTCCAACCCCTTGTCCTGACACCAAATGGAGAATCTCTTTCATTTAAAGGCATAGCATTTTCTGGTCGATTCCTCTTATGGACACCTCAACAACCTTGAGGACCTCGTCGGAAAGACCCAAGGCCTAGAACTCTTGCCACTCAGGAACCAGGCTGTCAGGTGCAGGGATTGAAGGTCCGGATGGAGCACCTTCCCCTGCTGACTGAGATCAGATCCGGGCAGGCTGGAAGCCACCTCGGGAGCCTGGAGCTGAGGCTAAGGAGATCTGGGTACCAGAACTGGCGAGGCCAGTCTGGGGCTACCAGAATCACCTGCACCTTGTCCCTCTTCGCCTTGTAAAGCACCTTGTGGATCAAGGGAAATGGAGGGAGTACATAGAAGAGGCCCGTGGGTCCACGGCCTCAAGAAGGCATCCCCCTGCAGTGAGCCCCGCTGAGGGGGCGGGCATGAAACAGCCTCAGCTTCGCGTTCTCCTTGGAGGCGAACAGGTCCACCTGAGGGGTGCCTCAATGGGAGAACAAGTCTTGAACTACCTCCGGCAGGAGAGACCACTCGTGAGATGCAGCACCTATCCAGATGAGGGCATCGGCCAGACTGTTCGAGGCTCCTGCCACATGGATGGCTAGAAGACCCACCTCCAAGCTGATCACAAGAGACCAAACGTGGAGAGCTTCCTTGCACAGAGGCAAGGAGTGCGTCCCGCCCTGATGGTTGAGACAGTACATGGTTGTGGTGTTGTCTGTCTGGACCTGAACCACCTGACCCCATACAAACGGAGGGAAGGCGGTGAGGGCTAGCCATACCACTCGAAGCTCAAGCAGGTTGATGTGGCATCAAGACTCCTGACTGGACCAGAGGCCGTGGGCCCGGAGCTCCCCCAGATGGGCACCCCAACCCATCAAAGAGGCGTCGGTTGCAAGTATGACTATCGGCTCTTGCCGGACAAACGGGTTACCCTCCTGCAGATGAGCTGGGACGAGCCACTACTGCAGGCCATCCCACATCTTCTGGTTCACAGTTACTGGCTGTTCCAAAGGACCAGAGTGCTGAGACCACTGGCAGGCCAGCCACCACTGTAGGGGATGCATATGCCAAGGGGCCCCAATGGACCACGTTCGTGCAAGCCGCCATGAGACCCAGAAGGCACAGGAAGTCCCGGGCAGGGTACAACTGCCCAACCTGAAATGATCGGGCAAAGGAGGAAAGGACCTCGGCCCTGTCCGCCGGGAGCCGTGCTCTGGCTCGAAAAGAGTTGAGCTCTGCCCTGATGAACTGAATCACCTGTGATGGCATGAGTTCCAATTTGGCATCGTTGATTAGAAGACCAATTTGAGAGCAGACCTGGAGGGCCAGATCTCTGGACCGCTCCACCTCCAACCTGGAGGGGGCTGCTATCAGCCAGTCGTATAGGTAAGGGTACACCCGGACCCCTTGGCACCGCAGGAATGCTATCACCACTGCCATGCATTTGGTGAAGACCCTGGGAGCCGGAGAAAGACCGAAGGGCATGGCCCGGAACTCATAGAGGGATCCCTCTGCTCTGAAGCAGAGGAATCACCGATGTGACGGACGGATTGGGACATGAAAGAACACATCCTGGAGATCCAGAGAACAAAACCACACGCCTAGTTCCAAGGATGGTATGATCTGAGCCAGAGTGACCATCCTGAAGGTGCGCGGCCTTAGCAGCTTGTTCAGGTCGTGCAGATCGAGAATGGGGCGCCAGCCCCCCATCCGTTTTGGGACCAGGAAGTACCTGGACACAAACCCTGGGTTTGCAGGAGGATCCACCACCTTGCTGATCACCTCTGGAGGAGCAGAGCTATGTCGGCTCAATGAGCCGACAGAGGCGCTACAGAACCGGTAGCCCCGAGGGGTGACGTCTTGATAGGGAGGGGTCCGCTCGAATTCCAGAGGCAGACCCCTGCCGACCACTTCCAGCACCCAACGGTCCATGGTGATGGCGGACCAGGTGGAAAGGAAGTGGCTGAGCTGTCCCCCCACGGGGGGACCCAGGGGAGGAGTCACGAGGTTGGGGGTGGCACCCCTCAACGGGCAGGTTTGGAGGAAGGGCCGGCCGAGGAGTCACCTGGACCTTTCCCTCCAGGCTTCTTGTTGGAGGAAGCAGCAGGCTTGGCCTTGGGGTGCCAAGAGTGAGCCTGCTGGCCCTGTTGCTGGTGCTGCTAGGCCGGACATGCAGCAGGGGCCGAAGGGCGAAAGGTCTTACGCTGTTGCTGGCTGCCTTTGTCCTTCTGGGCAGACGTGACCAAGTCCAAGGTGGCACTGTACTTCTCAATGCTCTGGAGATGGCCCTCCATCCTGGGCCCAAACAAGTCGGTGCCCAAGAAGGGAACGTCTGCCAGCTTGTGCTGGGTATCTGCCATGAAGGCAGAGATCCGCAGCCAAGCTCTGTGGCACATAGCTACTGCGGCCGCTACTGACAGGGCACAAGAGTCTCCGATGTCCAAAGCAGTCTGGAACTGTTGCTTGGCCACCGCCCTTCCCTGATCCCGCACCTGCTTGACTGTCATTTGAAGGTCAGCCGGGAGATAAGGAAGCACCTCATCCAGGGAGCCCAAAAGGGCGTGTGAAAAGTGTGCCATCAGTAGAGCCGAACTAGCCTGTCGAAGGCCTAGGGAGGAGGAAGCATAAATTTTGCACCCGGAATAGTCCAACTTTTTGGACTCCTTGTCTGGGGGCTTCTCCACGTCCCTGGCGTTTCCGGAGCACCGGAAAACGCTATCGGATACCAGCTCTTCAGTCGAGGGGTGCTCTGAAAAACCAGAGGGGGAACTGGTTGGACTGCGTACTTGCATGCCATCCTGGCCGAAGGTGCAGAACAGGATGCAGGCCGCTGCCACAACTCCAAGGCCGGACCAACAATGACCTCGGCCACAGGGAAGGCCTCTGTGGGGGAATCCCCTTGGTCCAAAATCTCCGTGAGGGGCTATCTGGCCCTTTTCTGCACAGGTTCAAGCTGCATCCCAACAGACTCTGAGATGAGCTGAAGAATACCCAGGAACGAGGATGGGCTCTAGTCCACTGACAGACCACCGGAGGATTCCAGGTCGAGGGGCCTGGAATACAAGGAGGAGTCTGAAAAACAGCTGCCGAGTGCCTAAGCCACCCTCCACTCGCCGAGGCAGATTGGGGGTAAGGGTGACCAACAATCTGTGGGGCAAGTCCTGACCCGACTGAGAATCCTTGGTTGGGGCCCCAGTCTTCAGTTGTGGGGGCGGTGGTTCCACCACAATGGGTGGCGCAGCCTGTTTCAGTGGAACAATTGGTGCTGGAGTAGACTCCTCGACCAAGGAGCCGATAGCAAGAGGTTGCTTCAGCCGTTCGGGCAACAGCCACTTAATTGCTGGGGAAGGCGGCGGCCGGCCAATAAGAGCTGCTGCCACATCATATTCTCACAGCGCTGATGCAACTTGCGCCGGAGCCTATCTTCCGAAGAGGATGATGAGGAAGAGCGGTGGCGCTGCTTTCCGTGATGTCGGGACCAAGAGCGCTGATGTCGGCGGGACTTACCCGACACGGAGGAGGACCGAAACCGTCGGGGTCGCCGACGGTGGGTAGAAGAGGGGGCCGGGGAACCTGCTCATCCCCTGGTTCAGGGTTCTTGACCAGGGACTTTGGCTCGGGGGGCCGAGGCAAGTCTTTGGAAACCACCGGGGGTACCAGTGAAAGAGGGTTATTGGCTTCTCCAGTCGACAACCCGTCCAACGGGTTGAGAAAAATCTCGACCGCATCGACGGGTGTCTCGGCCGGCTGACCTGATGGGGACACCGAAAAGCCAGCGACCTTAGCCGCAATCTCAACCGAAGTCGATAAGAGATGCTCTGAGGAGCGAGATCTCTCCCACTCTCACGAACGTCAACGGTGGGACTTAGCTTTCGGTTCCTTTTTCTTTGACTGACTGAAGTTAGTCCCTGAAGGCCCTTCTCCCTTGGTGGAGAGAGATTGACAAAGCTCCTTAAAGGAAGCAGTATAGGAGTAGCCCAAGGACAGCGGGGTTGACGCCGACGTCAAGGAAGATGACGCTGCGGCCTGGGCCGCCTCCTCCTCAAGGGCGATTAACTGCTCCAACTGCTCCGCGGAGCCCGCAGCCACAGACACCGCCCCACGGGCCTCCTTCGACTTCACCAACGGAAACTGTTTTTCGGGGCACCCCAACTGTAGTCGGGCAGCGTGGTCTTCAAGGACCAAAGCTGAGAAGGACTTGCAAAGATCGCAGGCCTGCGTATCATGGGCAAGCCCCAGGCAGTAGACGCACGTGGCGTGCGGGTTGGTCCGAGACACCTTCTGCCCGCAAGGGCACCTACGGAAGCCGGGAGTAGATTTCGTATCCATCGCAGCCATGAGGGAAGTAGAAGACTTAAGTCTTGTAAATTTTAAGATGATTTTCGGTAGAACCGAAGGTTTAGGATCCAGGCGTTAAGTCACAAGAGTGCTTAGGAGGGAACCTCAGCTTCCAAGCAGTAAGGAAGATCTGGCGTCATGGGATGGAGCTGAGGGTTTTATCACCCGGGTGGGTGGGTGGAGCCAGCTTGAAGACATTCCGGCCCATCTTAAAGTGGCAAGGAACCTGCCAGACAGTGTGGATTGAACAACATATCCACGTCCCTAGAAGCTTGCATTATTAGAAATACTGCCCTAAGTTCCAGGAGACTGATGTGTTCCTAGGTCTCCTGTGGGCTCCAGATGCCACTTACTGCAAGGTCCCTCACGTGGGTGCCCAACCCTAAGTGAAGCATCTGTTGTGAGGATACTGGAGGGAACTGATGGAGATATGGAATGCCATCTCCGAGGTTGCTTTCTTCTTTCCAGCACTCTAGTGCTCTGATCAATGTTTTTGTTAACGGCACTAACCTTGACAGAAAGTCCCATCTTTGACATCAGTGGTCTCTTAGTTGGTACTAAATGTTCCTCATCTGAAACCTGACCCATAGCTGTGGAGGTAGCCATCTAGCCCAGTAGTTGTTGAAAATTGCAGGCCCACTGTGAAGGACTTTGCTGTGGCAATCAGAGTTGCTACCCTCCCCTGAGGGAGGAAGGCATTCCTTTCAAAGTATCCAGTTCTCTGCCTATGAAGTCCAGCACCTGAACAGGTTATATTCGGGACTTCTGCAGATTTATCAGGAACCCCAGTTCTTCTAGGGGACTTTTTAACTTCTGGTTAAAGCACCTTGTCTCTTCTTCTGTTTTCCCTGAGACCAGCCAATCAACCAGGTAGGGAAAAACCACCACAGATTCCCTTCTCAGGTGTGCTGCCACCATGGCTAAACACTTTGTGAAAACCACTGGTGCTGAAGCAAGGCCGAAGGGAAGAGCTACAAACTGGTACTACCAGTTTCCTAGCCTGAGCCGGAGGTATTTTCTTTGGGAAGGTCTAACTGGAATGTGAAAGTAGCAGTTTTTCAGATCCAGTGACCCTAGCCAAGGGACGGGACAACTGTGTCCAGTGTGACTATCCTGAACCTCTCTTTTTTGCTGTGTTTGTTCAGGTATCTGAAGTCTAAAACTGGTTGCCACTCCCCATTTTTCTTGTGGGTCAGGAAGTACCTTGAAAACAGGTCCTTACTTCACTGTGAGGCAGGGACCTTTTCCACTGCTTTAGCTTGTAGCAGTTTTGTTTACTTCCAGTTCTAGCAGAATCTTTTCTCTGGGAAAGTGTGCTGGAAAATGTTTGTGTCCACAGGTTTGGAAATGTTTTGAACTGTATGGACAATCCCTGATCCAATACCTCCAGGACCTACTTGTTTGTGGTAATGTTACCCATTCCTGAAAGTAGTGGGCCAGCCTTCCCACCACAGTCAATGGTTGGACAACCTGGGCAGAACTGTCAGGGGTTTTGGTTTGCCTGAGGCTTGGGGGTTGGTGCTGCAGCACGCTTAGGCATCTCCTGCCTCTGCCCCTGATGTAACCTCTTTGGGGGTTGATACTCACAGGAGGTGTAGGGATATTAGACTCTTGAAAAATAGTCCCTGCCCCTGCCTCGTCTACCATAAGGCCTGCAGAAAGTGGAGGCCTTTTCTTTTTCGGTGTTGCTGTTATAAGCAGTTTTGTACTCATCCACTTTTTCATGCATGCCTCTATTTTGTCACCAAAAAGTGAATCTTCTTTGAATTGGAAATCCATGACCTTGGTCTGAGTGTCCTGGGAAAGGATGGTTGCCCTTAGCCAGGAGAATAGCCACAAAGACAATGCATTAGCCAGGACACTTGAGGCAGTGTCAGTGTCCACAGCCATGCAGAAGAGGTATTTAGTGGCATCCAGAGCTGACTTTGCTGTGGTAGTCATGTCCTGTGCCCAACCACCATCATCCTTCACCACTGCCAGCAATGTACTCCACAGTGCCTTCTGGTACTGCGCTATACGGGCCGAGTAAGCTGCATGCCTGATAAGCAGTGAAGTAGACATGTAAACGTTTTGGGCCACAGTATCCAATTTTCTGGGGTCCTTCTCAGGGGGATGTGCAGAGATGGGTACCTTAGCCCTCTCACAAGCAGCCACTTGGACTACACCTTGATGATCAGGGTGAGCAAAAAGGTATTCCACCAACCCCCATCTGTCCGCCTGATACTTATTTTAATCTTTTTGTCTATGACTGCAGCTGACGTAGGTGCAGCCATGATTTTTGAAGTAGGTTTTGTAATGAGTTGTGAAAAGGGACCAGCAACCTTTTTGCAGGAGCTAACCCCATCATGTCCATAAATTCTGCTGCCTCTTCTGTTTCCTGAGGGAGATGTTGAAGGTGCTCACCATTTGCCTAACAAAAGAGGAAAAGGATGAGTAGTCCTCCGCAGGCCTTGGAGGGGAGCTAAATTCTGCTCAGGTGAACCATCTGATTCAATACATTCACCTTTCCCCTCCTCTTCATAGCACCTTTCATCCCCCTCCACAGGCAGAGAGGTTGAAGCCTGAGTTGGGGGTGCAGGCATAGTCATAATATTTCCTCTTGACCTGGAAGTCCTGGAAAAACTGCCACATTTCTTACTGTCTTTGGTCCAAAGCCTGTTCCTTTCCTTTTTCAGGAGGAGTGGTAAGGATATTCTTTTCTTTTTTTTTTTTCTCTTGGCAGAGACTGTTTCTGGCGCCTGCTCCGAGGCTCTCTTATTTGTATTTTTGCCAGCACTGGACATAGAGTTTCCCCTTTGGACTCCCAGTTATCTTTACCATGTTTATCTGATGGCCGAATAGTTTTATCTTTTTTCTCTGTCCCCTTTGACAGGGACCGCTGCTGTAGTTGAGAAGACAAACACTCTGATGTGTGCTTTCAACCATCATTAGGAACTCCCTCAGAGACTTTATTATTTTATTTTTTGTGACATGGAGGCAGACCGAGAAGCCACAAACTCTTCTCTTTTTTAGCCCTTTTCTTTTGGGGTTTATGGCAAAACTTTATAGAGGGCTCACAATTAGAAAAACTGTGATCTGGGCCCAGGCACCTTAAACAAAGGTTGTGGCAGTTTGGCTTTGCCAGGAGCCGGATGCAAATGTTATATTTTTTAAAGCCTGTTGGGCCTGTCCTTTTCTTAGGTACATCAGACATGCCAATTTCTGAAAATCTCATGTGAAAGAAATGTTAGTCGTTTCCCTGAATAGCTTAAACATAAATTCTGACAGAAAAAAATATATAAAATTGTTTGAAAAATACAGTTCCTTTTTTGAAGAACTGCTACAACTTTAACCAAAAAACACAAGGTAGTGAAAATAAAGTGGTTATTAACTGAATATAGTTGTGAATTTCATCTGGTTCCCTCAAAACGGGAACCGTGACTGTTTAGTGAGGAAAAAACTGTGAAAAAAGCAAAAGCAGTAATATTTTACACAACTTTGCCAATTTTAAACAGAAAAAAAAGCTAGCAGTTCTACAAAGGTGGGAACCGTGCTATGCCAGACCTTCTCCGGTTCCTGCGAACCAAAACGGGAACCAGAGGAAAACTAAAACAAGTAAATATCTCAAACTCTAAACCATCACAGAGTTACTGAAAACTAACTGAACTTTTTAATAAAATGCCAAAATAAAGTAATAAGATGCTTTCTGGAGGCCAGAATACCAGAGCTGTACTTCAGGGTGATGGCGTTTTTCAGTGGAAACACAAATCTGACGTTAGGGGCTAAAGTGGTGCATGATCACAGCGCATAGTCTGAACCTACACTTCAAATTCTATAATTTGCATATGGTTCTATCTCCGGGCATCTCTCAGGTGTAAACACCAAGTTAGGGATTCCTGTGGCTAGAACATGCCAGATGACTGGTCTGACTCCTGAAGCCTCAGATTCAATGTAGGCAAATGCAAGGTACTACATTTAAGGGAAAAACAGAGATAGGACCAACACACTGTGTGGGGCTCCTCTTGCTATAGTCAACTTACTATGGTCAAGGAGGAAAAGGACCTGGGGGTCCTAACAGACAAGGGGCTGAAGCAGGACGAGCAGTGTGTGGTCACTGTCAAGAGGGCCAGCAGAATGCTGGCATTACCAGTAGAGCAGGGAAAGTAGTCCTACCACTATACAAGGACCTGGTCAAGACCCACTTGGAGTACTGCAGACAACACCATCAAAGAGTTCATGCCATAAATTAACAAAAATAAGCAATATTTTTACTATTAACCTTTTTATTGTTTTATTAATTAAAATATCAATCCATTTCATAATCACAGTAACATACTTGGTGTGCGATATCATGGGATACCATCCCTTCTCAGGTGACTGAAGTCACTCAGCCTATGGCCTCATACCTCACAACACACCTGAAGTGAGATGATAGCCAATGATATTGCACACCTTCTTGTGCACTGTTGCTTAAATGCACCACCGCCTATAATTTTATTTGTTCAGCACACTTTTCAATCTTGCCGCAGTGAATTATTTTGCCGGTAAAATCAAAACCTTTTTTTTTTTTTTTTCAAATAAAAATTGAAAATAGAGCTGGCCCAGTGGCAAAGATGGTTGAGGCACCATGAGCACCTTATGTTTTATGTTTTCCCATGACGGTCACGTGACTCTGGGAACAAGCTCGGGTCATCGGGGGTTGGCCAGGGTGAGACAGAATCAAGTGTCCGGAGGACTGTCTCCTCTCCCGGGGTGGGGAGGCATGCCAGCCCAGCCTAGGCTATCCCCAGCTGGAGGCCTGGAGGCAGAGCTGCATCAGGGAAACACGTAAAGGCAGGGGACTGTGGGGAATGTCAGACAAGCGTGCCTCCACGCATAAGTTGGACACCCCGCAGCTGGGTGGGAAGAAAAGTGAAAAATAGAGCATGGGGGGCTTAATGAAGTCCATCCCAGCTATCTCTAAGCCCGCATCGCCACTCAGTCGGCAATGTGGTGTGCATCGGATATGTTGTGTGGGGGGGATGGCTCTCCCTCTCCAGCCCTGCCACGAGAAGGGAGTTTGTGGGGAAAACTACTGACCAGGTAAGCTCGCTGAGGAAGGTAGGGGGCCGGTTCAGGGGATCTGGGGACTAGGCTGGTGCAACTTTCCCTCGGACACAATGTGGAAAACACCTGTATGGGAAAAAAAATTGAAAACAGGTTGCTATGTGTACAACTGAATATAAATTGAAATCAAAAAGAAATTACCGCTGGCGATCTGACTTGTATGTGGCCGTCAGCTCGTCAAACAAGGTGCTGTTCATTTCCATAAATGCCTTTAATACATTGTAGACTAGAGCCACGATTGCACTGTATAATAATGAAAACAAAATGAACAAACCAATAGCAAATTAGGACAGTCCATGGACATAAATTGCTTAATTTAGTAATGAGAAGTGTACAATGATAAACATATTTGCAAAACTAAAGTTACCCAAGCTAAATTAAACTTGAGACAACATACAAACTTAATTTACATACATGCATTTTATCTACTAGTTCTCTCCTATTAAATTCCAAGGCATCAGTCATGCATCAAGAGCGCAGCAATCAAGACTGACATTAATGTGACAGAAGCAGCAGGACTAAGACACTGTTGCCAGTTGCCCTATAGTGATGACTTGCCAACAGCTCCAGCTGGCGGCTGTGTGGGCCAGCTCAAAATCTCTTTCTCTTGCTCTCTCTCTAGATCAGAGCCTTCTACCTGCTGCACTGAGATCCACAAACCCTCTCCAGTGCTACTTCCATAACAAAGAGGCATAATGTAATATAGTAAACCACTGTGCAAGCCATTAACAGGCATTTTCAGAAGAAAAAGAATAACATAAGCGGTTCAGCTACCTACTCTTATCAATATTTATATCCCCAATGCAATATTAGCAATAAATACAATGCGCTGCTTCAACCTGTAATTCAATCTATAAATGCCCTTACCCATTTCAAGTCAAACAAAAAACAAGTTTTCTCAATTGCCTACAACTACTGTGATTAGCTCGATACTGTGGTTTAAATGTGTGTACTTGTTTCTACCTCTGAGTACTGTATGTGACCTGTAAATGAAGTACAGGTTACATAGTACTATATGTAATCTGCAAATGATGCACTTGGCAGACATGTCTCTATAAATGATCTTGAAACTGTGATTCTTTGTACCTTTCTTCAGTGCTCACTGCAAAAGCATTTTTTGACACGCAGTACAAAAGGTGGTATAAAAAATTAAACTGAATTCAATGAAAAGTTTTCCCATCACAAATGTCTGCTGTGTACAGTACCACTGTAATCCACAAGGGGGTGCATTCTGCCAAACTCATGCCTCTTTTACTGCATTACATACATAGAAAACAACCATTACCAATTGTCATATGTGTCAAGTATTGTACATTTCAGGTGACTATCCACTTCATTAGCTAAAAAAGATGGTGATGAGGTGGACATAATAAACTGCAGATATGACGGAAATAATGAGGTGGTCAAATGCAGGGAAGAGGAAGATTGCATGCAAAGGGAATTATGGGACAGTGGGCAAACAAGTGGCAAATTAAATTACGTGTTTGATCGACATCAAGTCATTGGGGGTGGCGTTAATTGTTCCTGGGGGTTAGTTTTGTTTTCTTTGGGGGGGGGGGAAGAGATATGTATGGTTCTGTTGCTCTCTTTTAAAAATGTTATAAAATACATTTAATGAATAAAAAAAAATTATTGAGTATAAGGGCTTTTTCTGGACAGGGGAGTACTTAAAGGTAAAAGGAAACAGTTTTTTAGATATCTAGATGTCCTACTGTTTTCCTTTTGCTGTCTATCCAGTATATTCTGTTATGTTTTGACCTTTTTTGTTAAATTAATCACATATTTTTGCTTTTGTAACTTCTCTGAATCCCTTACTCCTCAGCAGTTGCTTTTCTCTCTTCATACTGCCTGAACATTCTATGACATCAGTAATACCATTTCAGGCCATTCAGATGAATAGCATGGAATGGCATAATTGATGTCATGGAATGTCTTAGAAATATGAAAAGAAAGACCAGTAGCAAGTAAGGAGAGTGGAATTCTATGTAGATCTGAGGGCACCTCAAAGATAGATTATTTATCAAAAATTGGTCAAAGCATATCAGAATACATAACACAGAATAACTCTGAGCAGTGTAGGGGGGCTGCAGCTAAAGCGAATTAAATGCTCAGGTGCACTGCCAGGGGATAACCTCGAGGAGATGGGAGGTACTTCTCCCTGTGTATAACTTCTTTTTTATTTTTATTTATTTAATTCTAGGATTACAAGTACCTTTGCACCAAGGCTCTTTTACAAAGGTTCCACGTCAAAACTCGTACATACATGATAAACAGAGCTTACAACAATTCAGGTACACATCTCAGTAGTCACAATAATTCGCAAACAGGAGGATAACATAGGGAACCCCAGGATGACCATCTAGGTGCTGGGAGGAAAGGTGAGAATTGGCGGGGGGGCACAACAGAAGAAGACTAGAGCAGCACAATGGCATTGTCAAAGTAACACAAAGAGAAGTGCTGGTAGGAGGGGAGAGGAGTGTGGAGGGGGGAGGGACAGGTAGAGAGACAATAAGTGCTGAGTAGGAAGAGCAGGCTGGATGCAATGATAAAGAAGAGGAAAGGAGGAATTAGGGGTGGCAGTCACAGGAGCTGCCTGGTTAGACTGCACCTAGAGTACTGCGTGCAGTTTTGGAGCCCGTACTTAAAAAAGGACATTGCGCTTCTGGTGAGAGTCCAGAATAGAGTGACCAGGATGGTGCAGGGCCTGGGCGAGAGATCCTATGAGGAGAGACTTGATGAGCTAAACTTGTACTCCCTGGAGGAGAGGTGGGACAGAAGGGATATGATCAAGGTCTTTAAATATCTAAAGGGGGTGAACAGGGTCAGTCTTAATAGGGTGTTCCAGATGAGGGAGGAGGGAGCCACCAGGGGCATTCCATGAGGCTGGTTGGAGGGAGGCTCAGGGAGAGACTAGGAGACGCCACTTTACCGAGAGGGTGGTGGACCCATGGAATGCACTGTTTGTGGCAGTGGATACAGTGGACGGATTCAAGAGGGGCTGGGACAGATACAGGGGGAAAGTAAAACTGAGAAATGCCAGATCTGGAGGTGCACCTCTGTTGGGGATGAGGTCGGAGGGGATTTTCGGGAGAGGTAGGGAGGGCAGCAATGGTGTCCTGACAGGTTGCTGATTTTTTAGCAGACTCAATATACCTTTAGGCCTACTCTGCTGGCAGCTTAGTATGTTAGTATAACTGGCATGGAATGGAAAATGAGAGGACTCTTAACTATGTAAAATAATTTCCTATCACTTAAATAGTAAACAACTATCAGCAATAAACCATTGCAGAGACCTAGGGGGTCATTACTGATGGAAGGTTGAAGCTGGCAAATTAAATGCTGGGCTGCAAGTATACCATTCCATGCAAGTGATGCGATTCTGCCTCTTTATAGGGCACTGGAAAGGTCATGCTTGTATGCTATAAAATTCAAGTTGCTAAGCCAGCCCCATTGATGCAGTGGTAGTGTTCCTGTTTGCAACACTGGCAAACCATGTTCAGGAACGAGTTCCGAATGTTTTGGGCCAGCCAGGTGGAGGAGGGTCCAGCATCCCAGCGATCGGCAGCACTCTCTGCTACAACACCACCACCTGGGTGACCATGGTTAACAGCTCAGCTAGAAAGTCTACTAGGGGGAATGCAACCTGGTTCCAGTGCAAGACTACACAACAGTGAGCGCACATGAGCCACAAGCTGTAGCCAGCTGTATTCCAAGAGCACACTGAAAACGAAAAAGGAAACCCCAATGCACGATAGTATGAGACTGGCACTCCACACAGCCTCACTGCTCCCCATCTGCCTGCTGGTTCCCAGAAGAAGTTGATGGGTTGGAGGAGATCACGACATACAGTGCTCCTAAAGGAACTTAACTATGGAGGAAATGCCCTCTAATAAGGCAATGCCTATCGTGCCCTCTGAGGGACCAAGTAAGTGACAGAGAAGGGTGACAAGATGACTCAGATTGGTGTCAATTTAGAAAGGCCTGCAACATGTGCACTAAGTCGGTCAGAGCAGCCAAGGCCTCATTCTATTGTGCTGAGCTAGTCTCTGCCTCAAGGGATCCTTCAAAATTTTTTAAAACAATTAAGAACATGTCTCGTCATTCACCTAGTCACTCCTTTCCATCAAAAATTAACTAAGGTAGTAACACATATCAGACAGAATGGAGATACTGGATGCCTTTAATAATCATTTTGCAACTGCTGGACTTGCTTTTGACAACTCCCCCACTAATGCTGTTTGCGCTCAACTAGGACTGCTGAATCACGAGCCTCCCGCCACCATAGAAGCCTTCTCCTTCCAGCATGCCACTCTAAAAGAGGTCGGAGATCTACTGCTGCAGTTGGATATCAAGAAGGGTGTGGGCTCAGAATCCATAGAGCCCCACTTTCTAAAATGTGCATACCATGTGTTTGCAGTGCCAATCACGCACCTCTTCAACTTGTCATTATCCCAGGAGAGCCTCCCTTCTCAATGGAAAGTAGCACGTCATTCCCTTGCACAAATCAGGTGATACTTGCAACCTTAACATTTACAGGCAGACCTCCCTCCTTTCCATTCTGTCTAAGTTACTGGAAAAGATAGTTAGTGGTCAGCTAAGGATGTACCTTGAAACCAGGGGCTTGTTAAACCCAGTGCAGTCTGGATTCAGAGCAAAGCACAGCAGCATAACGGCCCTAGCAAAAGTGACTAATGATTGGCTCCTTGATCTTGACAAAAGGAACTTTGTCTGTGCAGTTTTTTTTGGATCTAAGTAAGGCATTCGACACAGTTGATCATAGCCTGCTTCTTTCCACCCTGGGTAGTATAGGTCTGGACCCCAACTCTATATGCTGGTTTGCCGATTACCTAGCAGGACGGCAGCAGCAGATTAAGGCTGAAGGTGATTTTTCTCTTCTTAAATCACTGCTAAGAGGTGTGCCTCAGGGGTCTATCCTTGATCCCCCATTTGCTGTTTATATTAATAACATCGACGATAGCATCAACAAGGCCAATATCCACTTGTTCGCAGATGACACAGTACTTTAAGTCGTCCATCACCGGAAGCAGCTTGTGAAGATCTCCAAGCCACATTTAATCTATTGCAGAATCAGCTCTTAAGCAAAAAGCTTCTGCTTAACGCAAAAAAAACCCCAAAAGCGATGCTATTTTCCCCTACTTCCTATGCGGCGAAACCTGCTCGCGTTGGGGCTATTCCACAGATCACCATAGTACTAGGTGAAAAACTTGAGTTTGTGTCAAAATTTAAATAGCTGGGAGTGTGGCTCGACTACAGACTCTCCTTCTCTGAACATCTTGAAGAGCTACAGAAGAAACTAGAGAGAGATTAGGCCTATTCTACAGACTTGACCAATGCCTTATTAGCGATGCTAAGCTGCGGTTGGTACAAGCTACATTCCTCTCATTGATAGATTACGCGGATCTTCTCTATAGCCATTGCACTGCCTCTTCCTTGGCTAAACTGGATACCCTATATCATAGATCAATCAGGTTCATACCTGGCCTTCCCCTTTCCACACATCACTGCTCTTTGTATACTGCTGCAGGCTGGACTTCCTTCCATTATAGGAGAAATAGAAATGTCATTCTATGGGCATTCAGAGTGGTTACCAAAAAGCTTCCATTATACATCCTGGATTATATTCCCCTGAGTGTGTTAGGTTCTTATGCCCTAAGAAGCTACTCCCTAATTGCCCTGCAAATACCTAAGGTCAAATCTCATTTCGGTAGAGCAGCTATAAGCTGCCATCATTGTGGAAAAGTATGCAAAAAAGCTTGAAGTTGAGTTGTCCTGTTAGTCTGAGTATTTTCAAGTTGCTCTATGACCGCTCCATGCAGGAATCCTGCAATTGTTTCCCACGTTGTTAGTTCACCTCCCTTCCAGTCTTTCTCCTATCCAACCTGACTTGCCCTCTTGCTTGGCCTCCTGCCTCACTTTCTTTCTCTGTCTTTCCCCTGTCTCAGTCCCCCTTATAGACTCACCCTGGATCTAATCAGTTGCTGCTTTGGCCTTGGTCACATGCCACTCCTTTCCCAGATGTACTCCAGTTAACTTCACCGTCCCCGTAATTATCTTGATAATCTGGTACTCTCCAGTGAACATGCCAGGAATATCGATTCTCGAGCCTAGCCGTTGTGAAGGCTACCTTGTTCAATGTTAATGTATATATCTTGATTATGTGTATGAATGACTCTATTTTGTACATATGTATATTTACTTCTCTGTTTGACACTGCTCCTTGTTTTACCGTGTTACTGTACTATGATTTTTTGTTATGACCAGGTCCATCTTGCAAATGAGCCTTGCTCAATGGTGTCCACCTGGATAAATAAAGATTTGATTGATTGACTGATTGATTGATTGAAGATAGGGCTGTGAGACAGCCTGGCAGAGTTGGGCAGTGTCGCAGAAGGGGAGATAAATGATTCTGATTGCTGCAGTATTATAGTTAGGGATGAGAAGGCATTTACATACAATTCACCTGCAGTGTCCACACTCTCTCCTGCACAGATGCTTCAGAGAGTGCGGCTGTTGTAAATACCCCCTTCACCCTCAAGCAAGTCACTTACAAACAGGTCAAAAAAGTGTTTTTGCCTAGAAACAAAAAATGCCAGGGCTGATAAATTAGATAAACTCCAACAATCTCACTACCTGTGCACAGTGGATGGAGCGGGGTGTGCTGAATGAGGGTAACTAACCCTAGAGTGGTAAGACAGTTCAAGAACAACAGTGCCACTCCTTGTTACAAATCATAAAAGAGATACTGGAACCACTTGTTGCAGCAAAGTTTTACGTTTTATTTGAAAACAAAAAAGTGGTATAAATTATAATACATTTTACCGTGTGTACACACAGCCCTAGTGCTTCGGCTCTAAGCCTTCCTCAAGAGGCGTCCCTCAGGGAGTGCTTTTGGTGTTTTGAAAAAGAAACATTTCTTTAAAACGCAAATCACAAACAAAAATAAAAATTCTAAGACTGCACAAGTGCAGAACAGAGAAGAAAAAAAACAGCTCTTGGTCACATGGCCACCCCACATCCATGGTCACAATCTTGCCCACTTAGAAGGTGCATTAGTAGCTCCCATCGAAACCAGAAATGAAAGATGTGTTTACATCTGCCACCTCCCCAGGCATGTTATCCCAAGAGGTGGGGGTTGTTGGGGCCCAGTGTCATTGAAGGGACAGTGGTCTCGGATGATAATATGGGTATTGCTGTTGGTCTCTGTGGACCCGATCTGGCTTCCCTTAATCCAATCTGTAATTTCTGTACTGAGGTGGGTTGGTCAGTCGAGTAGCATGTATACATTATGTGCTTGGCTGTGAACATCTATGTGAGACAGGAACTCTGGAAGTTGAGACCCTGGAATTTAGGACACTCTGCTCCCCCTAGTGGAGTGCTGCAATGTTGTAGGGTCTTTAATATCATTCACCCTAAGAAAGCAAGAAAGAATGTCAGGCAGTGCTCTCTGTGGAGTGAAAGAGTTAGGAGTCATTTGCCGATTGATAAGGGGAGGGACAGAGATATGTCTTGGCTTGTTCCCATACTGAAGCAACGTGGGTTGCAGGAGGTAGCTGGGGGGTGAACCCAACAAGCTCCACCTGCCCCGATATTGCTTTGCAATGCCAGTTCAGTGATGAATAAGGTTGCCATCATACATGATGTCATTTCTGATTCATGTGCTGACCTGGTGTGTATGACACCGACATGGCTGGATGGATCTGCTGGCCCTGTTTTGGGGGAGTTGGTCCCTCTGGGGTTCTCAGTGGTACACCATCCAAGGCTGGGTTGCAGAGGTGGTGTAGGATCTCTACTAGACTCAGCTTAGACTACGTGTTGTCTCCCATTGAGAATGTGGGGACTTCTGAGTGTTTGGCCATGGAGTGTTAGTCTTAGCTGAAATGCAGAGTTGTCTTTGTGTACCACCCTCCAGGAGGAGGGCAGGAACTTCCTGCAGGAGTTTGCTGAGGGGTTGTTGGACTGGGCATTGCAAGTCCCCAAGGACCCTTGTTCAGGGGAGGATTTTAATGCCAGGGTCGATGACTCCTTGGATGTACTTAAAAACAAGCTCATCTGGCTCACGAGTGAAACTGGTTTCAGACAGGAGGTTACCACAGCCATGCACTTGGCAGGCCACACGCTTGACTCATCTTCTCAATGGGGTTGAAGGTAGAATATTATTTTAGTGGAGCCTGTTATTTGGTTGGACCACTACACCATTCTGTTTAGTACTGGGCCCATTAAGAAACCATCTTCATCTGTGGAAGTGATCCAATATCATTCTAAATGGGATCTGGATCCCATGAGGCATACACGTCTTTTGGACACTTCAGGCCTGGTTGAATCTGCTACCAGGGGCTGCAGTGCCAGAGAGGAAACTTTTATTGGGCTCTCTCTGCAGCACTGGATACCCAGGCACCAGTCCGTTCATGCCTGCAGACCTCTTGGCAAAGCACTCCTTGGTTTACATCAGAGCTTCATCAAGTGAAGGTTGCAGGTCAGAAGTTCAAGCACAAGTGGAGGAAATCTCAGTCAGCACGTGGCAGATGTGTCCAGGAGAAGCACTTGAAGTCGTAGCGGAAGGCTATCACAGTGGTTAAGAAAGATTTCTCAGCTGTGATGTCCACTGAGAAGAACTGTCCTGCCACACTTTTCCATGTTGTAGACAGTTTATTACATCCTGACTGCCTGCACCATAAGGACCTTGTTTCCAGTAAGAAGTGCAAATGGTTAAATTAGTAAATCAAAGCCAAGGTTGTGGGCATTCATGACTGGATTTCCTCCACTACCCAGTTCATGGTCAACAGGGATAGAGAGGGGAGAAACGAGTGGCTCCATGAATGACTGGGGGGAATTTCAACAGTTGGATGAGGAGGTCGTCACTGACTGGAGTGGTAACAGGTTTTCGTTGCACCACTTGTGTTCTGGACCCTGCACCCACCCAGCTGCTTAAGGCTGGATGGAGGCAGTTGGTTCCAGTACTGATGGGGATCATCAACACTTCTCTTCAGGAGAGGCTCCTGCAGGCACCTTTAAAAAAAAGGACAAGGTGAGGCCACTTCTTAAAAAGGTGTCATTAGATCTTGATGTGCTTGCTAATTTTCATCCCGTCTCCAACCTTCCCTTTTTGGCTAAGGTTGTGGAGAAGGTGGTTGCGGCCCAGTTCTTGAGCCATCTTGAGAAAAATAACATCTCTGAGTCATTTCAATCGAGTTTTCGTGGCAAGCACGGCACAGAGACAGCCTTGATCAAGGTTTGCAATGATCTCTTCCCTGCGAGAGATACTGTGATCTTACTAGACCTTTCTTTAGCATTTGTCACTGTAGATCATTCAGTGTTGTTGGCCAGACTTGGGGAGCATGACGGGTTGTCTGGGACTGTGTTATTATTCAGGTCATTCTTTAGAGGAGGGGAGCAGTCAGTAGAGCTCAGTTCTTGCCATTCACGGCTGGTTGCTCTGGACTGTAGTCTTTCTCAAGGTTCTGTGTTTTCACCTGTTTTGTTCTCTGTGTATGTGCTGCTGCTGGTGGAGATCACAAGGTATTAGAGTTTCACTGCTATGCAGATGACACCCAACTGTATGTGTCCTTTGCCCCCTGATGGGGTGTCATCTGTGTTGAGATTAGAACAATGCTTAGAGGAAATCAGGGTTTGGATAGACTCCAGTTGGCTGGTTTTGAACCCAACCAAGAATGAGTTGCTAGTGGTGGGTTCAGAAAAGTAGATTTCAGACGTTCGCGGTGGCCTGATTCTTCACTCTCTTGGGTGGGGGTGCGTCTTCAGGCTGCAGAGGAGATTCGCAGTTTGGGAGCTGTTCCTGACTAATAGCTGACATTTGACTCCACAAGGAGGTCAGAGCATACTGTATTACCCATCGCTGTGGGTTCTAGGCTGGTTGCCTGCTAGGTGGAGCATTGATTTGCAAGTACTGCTGATGATATTTAAACCCCTTGAATGGACTGGACCCTCAGTACCTTAGTGATATCCTGACTCCCCACATCCCTCCTAGATTTTAAGACCTAGTGGAAGGGGTCTGTTAGCTTCCTTCTTCCAGACTGAAATCTGCTGGTGATCAGCTTTTCACTGACAGCCCCTACCTTATGGAATGTGCTCCCATAAGAGATATGCACTGCCACTTCCGTATCTTCATTTAAAAAGCAACTAAAAAGCTATTTGTTTAGGAGACCCTTTTAGTAACCAAAGCTGCTAAATGAAATTGTTAGTAGATTTGTGTATGTATAGTATTGTGTAAGTGGGTATTTCTTGTATGAATGGACATAGTTCATGTCGTGGTTTTGTTATTTATTGTACAGATGCTCCAAGCCTTGGAGAGGCGCTTTATAAAAATCAAACAAACAATCTTTACTTCCTGGTTTTGTGAGATATTTAAAAAAAAAAATCAAGAATATGCAGCCATTGGATGCCCATCCCCAGTGGCTACTACTGCCTCCCCAACCCCACTTTCTTCAATACTGCCACTGGGAGCCCATCCCCAGTGGTCCCCCAATCCTACTACTGACACCCAGAACCCATCCCCATGCTGGCTCCCTTTGGTTTTTAAGAGCTGGTGCTGCTAAAGCTAAAGACACCCTTCTCCAGACTGACACTGGGTGCCAAACACCAGTGTCACAAGGATTTCATAATAACTAACCAACTAAATATATGCAGCCACTGGGAGCCACCAAAGATAAAAAAAAATCACCCTTCCTCCAGACACTGACATGGTGTGCCCAACAGTAACTTCACTTTCCCAATCTACTTGCAACCATTCTGCTCTGTTCTCTGTCACACTTAAGTATATAACCCCCTTCACCCAACCAACTAGCATCCCATCCTTGCCTCATGCCACCCATAATTAAAACCCATAATTAATATTAAAAAAAGAGCTGACTAGCACAGCCCTCCTTTTACCACCTTTACTGGCCACCATCTGCATTAATGAAAGCATGATTGTATATCAGCTGTTCATCTTCACTATTTGCGACTGCGTTCTCATTCTCATTCATTCAGATGGCAGCTAGCAGAGGTGGTGAGAGGAGGACTGCGCAGTTTACTCACTTTTTTCTTTTAAATCATGAGTGAAGTGGAAGTGAATGAAGGTGGAGATGGAGTGCTAGTGTGATGAGGGAAGGGGGTTAAATATAAATGGTTTTGTGGCAGCATGGGGCTGGTGTTTAGCCAGCACTTGACCCTGGTCTCTGACCATCTTAACCACCATCTGCAGATCAGCAAAAAGGCACCATAGGACATGGTTGAGGACTCCCATCAGGGAGTGATCAAAGCTGACCATCGTTGAGGCACAACTTACCTGACAGAGACCCAGGGAGGATGTAATATGCACGTTCTTTGCTGCATGGTCGAACGTTTTGGACTGCTTGTCAGGGGGCTTGTCCACATCCCCCAACGCTGCTGAACTTCCAGAAAACAGAGTTGGCCACCAACCTCTTACACGAGGGGTGGTCCAAGAAACTGGACAAAGTGCCGGTAGAGACTGTATACATGTGGATCATATGGGTGAAGGGTGCTGCACAGGAGGCTGGATGCTGCCAAAGCTCTAGAGCTGGTCCCGGATGGCCTCAGCCATTGGGAAGGCACTTATTGTGCCTAAAATGGTGCTGACATGCTATTAGTATGGTGCATTTATTATGGGTCTGCCTTCATATCCAGCCTGTCGCCTCTGGTCAGTATTGTTGCAAGGGCTTAATCAGACAGGTCATTCAGATAGGTTATATTGTGTTACTGTGTTTTATTTGTCTTTCCCTACTGTGATTTTATGTTTTTCTTTCTAGCATTGTTTTCAGAGTGGTACCCCCGCCTCCTTAGTGTGAGACTGTGGCGTTGTATGCTAACAGAGTCAAGAATGTGCCTTCTGCGGTGGGGAGGGGGGTTGGATTTTCAGGAGGGCTCCCTTTGACTGGTGTAGGCAATGGAGCCTCAGTGCTTGGTATATCTTTTTTTTTTTTTCCTTCTCCCTCCTGGGTGTTTTGTGATTGGGAGCAGTTGTTGGTTCTGTTTGGGTCAGCTTGTTGAGTATGGCTCTTTGCATCACTGGGCTTTGTGCCTTTTTCCCCAGTCCTTTTTTTTTCTGCTTTCCCTGAGCCACGCACTAAGCAGTGCTTGTAACTTTACTCAGATCAGTATGGCTTTGGGGGGGGGGGGCAATACCAGTGTCATCACGTCAGCGCTTAGGGTGACTGCTGGGTTCTGCTTCCAGCACAATCACATCTATCCAATACTCTTCTTTGGTCAGGGTTGGCCAGGAGCTGGATCTAAGAATTCTTGGGGTACTTCTGCATGGGCTGTCTATCAGAAGTCCACTTCCAATCAGGAGCATGTTTGATAGTCGCAGGTTATTGGTATGTGGAGAGGCATTGCAGCAGTGTGTGTGTGTGTGTGTGTGTGGAGTATGTATGAATTTTAACAGTCAAATGGGGCATAGACAGATGAAATCGGGGCTTGTGGTGCCCATGGTGTTTTGAGTAATGGTGTTTCGAGCAAGTTTTTACTGCTTATTCAATGGTGTGCTTGTTTGGAGGGAAAATTTCCCACATTCTGCTTTTTTATTCATTTATTGAAATTTGGTGACCGGGTAAGCCCACTGCAATTAGTGTCCCTTTTTCAATGGTGACCTGGAATTAATTACAAAACAGTAACAGAAAATAATATATACAGGATCAGAATGTACAGAATACAAATTAGAAAATACAATATCATACAAGTGTGAAGTCCTAGAACAAAAACACATCCAGGATTAATTACACTTTAAGTTACATTGCATGACATGAGAACAGATACAAGTATCAGGGTTACAACATATGTGTCAGCAGGGGTGGCCACACAAGTACCCACCAACTTAGATCACTTGTTACCATGGAGAATTACATAGTCCGGTATAAGGAAGTGCAGAGTCATTGATTACAAGTATAGCAACTGCCCACAAGCAAATGAGCTTTGAGGGAAAAGAAAACATTTTATGCCCACAGACAACATAGTGCTGCCCCCTGAGAGGTCTCCCATATCTGCCTCTATCTCATCTTGGGATCTGTCTTGACCAGGAGCTCACACTAAAACCTCATGTTGAGGATGTGATTAAATCTCTGCACCAGAAGACTGGTCTTCTGTATAGACTTAGTGGGTACCTCAGTAATGAAGCATGGCTAGCCACTGAACACTACTGCCTATTTAACTCTATAGAACCCCAGTCCTACAACCCCTCCATTGTTCTGAGCTAAGTAGACTACTGGTATTATATCATAAACTGGTACGTTCTGTGGCAGGAGAACAGCCCAGACATCATCTCTGTGATGTGCTCTCTGTTCTAAACTGGCCCTCCCTTGAAGCAAGATTAACTATCCAGTCCTCTGCCTAGCCTTTAAGCTGTTCAAAATTGCTGCCATTCCCAGTCTCCATGGTGTCCTCCAGGCCAAAAAAAAACAGAAAAGGGCACTTAGAACCTCAACTGTTGAAGGTCCCTAGGGTCTGAACATGTGCAGGTGACAGGCCTTTTGCTATTTCTGCTCCATCACTCTGGATCAGCCTATCGCTGAAGGTCTTAAACTGCTCTTCTGCAGCCACCTTCAAAAAGTCCCTCAAAGAAGCTGGTAGCAGGGCAGATTTAGAAGGGGCGCAGAAATTTTTTTTTTTTTTTTACAGAGGGTGGTGGACAAGTTGAACAGATAGCTCAATGTGGTACCAGTGTAAAAACAGAAGAGGGTTTCTAGTGTAAATGGGATAGGCAATTGGGTTTGGTACGGAACCCGGGGGTGGGGTGGGGTTGGGACTGTATGCAAAAGTGGAGAGGGGAGATGCGTAATCGCAAGGAGACTCAGATTGATGGGTTGTGTAGCGATTAGGCAGACTGGCCAGAGCAGTGGTTTGCTTTACTGAGTGAGAAATGACGCAGCCAGCCTTTGAGGGAGAAGAATGTCTGAGATCAGCAGCACATGGTGGCAGCGCACCAAGAAATACTCAAACACAAGTATGCTGTTTCAGCTTCTTTTCTATTGTAATCCATATGAGGAAAGTGCCACAGTTTACAACACCAGTAAAGGAACTGAACACAAGCAGTCAAGTAACCGCCTAACGCCCTGGCACTTTGCCTCGTTAAACTGTTTCTGCACAACAATTGGGGCAGGGCATTATTCAACCCTGTCACAGGCATTATATGTTACAGAAAAGATTGGGAGAAGCTGTGTGACAAATTAGGTCAAGCCACCTGCCACCATACCTACATGGGCCATTCTGGCCTGCCACCCACAACCCCACACCCTGGATTGGAATTCTCCCCAATTAGTCCAACAGCTCTTCAGGAAGAAGCTTCTCCATTCCTTTAGGAAGTTGGAGGTAGTAGTAAATAACCTCACTGTGGCCCCATTGTCAGCCTTACACACCGGAACACCTGGGAAGAGAGTATAAAGAGTGGGCAAGGCTATACCAATGCTGTACCAATGACAGGAGGGGGAGCAAGTTTGACAAAGATTTAGTGTAGTTAAGTAGGGACCCACTCAGATGGAACAATTACCTACGATGCATCAGACTTGCAGACAACTGAAGATGCTCATAGTCCTAGACATGGCAGGGAGGGAATGGGGGGTGAATAAAGTTCAAAGCCAGTCTAGTGACACACACAGAATTCTTGATTAAACCACACAAGCAAGGGCATGTTAGTTTGGAAGGGCACAGACAACCTGACTTTAACACTGCAGAGACAATTTTCTCCACCTTCTGACATCCAGTGCACTTCATTCTCCTTCATTACTCTTGAAATATTATGTTTATAAACATTAATCTAAATTGTTTCCTTTGGCAAGGTTCATCAGCTTTTGTAGCAGTTCAAATTTAATAATTTCTTTTATCCACTGCTGTTGTTCTGGAATCGGTGAAGGTGCAATATTCTTAGACCAATTTAAACAAAAATAGACTTCTCCTGAGTGAAATTATTCCAGATTTTGGCCATCCAGTATTTTTTCAGCTGTTATTCTTATTTTTTCACTGGGGTTTACACAAATTAGGATCAAGCACCTATTTTGTGTAAGTTACCATTTTACAAATGCTGTCAGTTGCCCTCCAGTTTAATAATCTGTTACAGTTGCTAGGCAACGTATGACATTCATGAGAGAGGGGGCTCTAGTTTAGATGTCTATAAATAAAACCACTGGCATATAATGGGATTTTCCCCCCAAAAACTTACATTTTAAAATAAACAACCATCTCTATTTCGGACTCAGTAAGTTTACATGCAAGGTTGAACAATAAGTTATTTTTTAACACAGAATCTTCCACTGGAACATAAAATCACTGTACTTACGGAATTCCAGTGCTCTTTGGAGATCCTATAAAGACTGGAAAACATGATGGGTAGAATGACATTAGAGTTCTCCTCTATCAAACTCATGATGTATTCATTGTTCCAGTAATAGAGTGCTCTTTCAGCCACCTTCAAGAAACAAGAAGGCTTTAGTGTTAATCCAACAGAGAACACTTGTATGATTCCCTGTTATTAACTAGAAATCATACACATGTAAGGATACTCCATATCACATGAAATGTCAGGCTGCAGAATCTTTCAGATCTGTGAGGCTTCAGTGCTCTCCAACAATAACTGGGATCTCCAACAAACACATAGCTATGTCAAACGTTTAAGTCAACTGGCTAAACTGTTGGTGATATCGCTGGCTGTCTGGCAGTTGTAGCTTGCTAGGAGAAAGCAGTGTGGTGAAGTGGTTAGAGCACAGATCTGTATACCAGGAGATCCCAGGTTTGAATCATATCATAGCCGCTAACTCAGTGTGACCCTGAGCAAGTCAATATTAATCATCAGTGCTCATTCAACCAATCAGCACTGAGCATTTGCCTGGAGAGTACACTGCGCAAAAAACTAACAAATCACTGCACGGGGATCTTAAGCTGTTTCTGTAAGAAATGTGATTAACAATGTTTCATGCCAGCTCCATGGCACCAGGTGATGGAGGTTCGCCTAACACGCTGGCGACCTGGGTTCATGCCCTGAACCTGGGATGGTAGGAGTGGAGACCGGCAGGGAAGGCTTGGAGCATCTCATGGATACTCTCATACTCTCCTCCCTTGGCGGGGGAGGGATCAAGCTGCACTGCTTTTAGGGAGGCACCTGGTGGCCCTTTGGGGCAAGTGCACCTATGCAGTATGAGTGACCACGTACTACAGGGGCATCCATCCAGGACTCCACGAGCGTGCAGCCATACTTCAGGAAGGCGGGACAACCTTCAGGGGAAAAAATGGCTGCCTGGTCATCTGGATGACGGTGACCCACTCCCTCATCTGCCACGAAGCGGAGGTGTCCATGCTGCATCCTCACCATGCCCTGGTGAGGAAGAAAGAATGCCTGTGGGCACAGAAAGTCTCCTCCCCCAGTCATGACCGTGTGAGAGGGGCCCCCTTGATGACAGGATATGTTGGGTCGACCAGGGGCATGGCACAATGAGGGGTAGTGGATGACGACAGGGGAATCAGTAGGCAGGGGGTAGGCTTGATCACCTGAAGGAGTGGACGACTGGGTGTGCCAGAGGATAAAAAGAGCATGCAAAAAAAAAAAATTTATGCAGTATGTTACTCTGAATAAAAATGCATGATTATATGTATCAATACTACTGAGGAGAATTTTGCAAATACTGTCCAACCCCATTTATCTGACCCCCGAAAATCTGAACCTCCCTATCTAACGAACTGCTAGTGTGTCCCCAACTATAGAGATGACAAGTATTTACGAGTGGTTAAGTTCCTTTGTTCCCTTCAACTGCCGCTGTCAAAACCAACATTTACAAACAATTTCAAAGTAATTTAGCTTAACTACCGGTACCTGCATGCTTAACCAGATTCACAGCTGCCAGCAATTAGTGTAGATATAACAGCTCAGCTTAAACTGCTCGGCTTAAAAATTTGCAGATGAAAACGGACTTAACTTTGGATCGCTATGAATCTTCTATTCTCACTTTTTTCGTTCTTTTTACAGCAATAGTGGACAAAATGCTTGGAAGCAGGGCCCTGCTTCTGATCGCTGTAAATCTCCTATTCTCACTTTTGTTTGTTGCAGGTGAAAATGGACTTGGCTGCGCCCTGCTTCGGATCGCTGTGAATCTCCTATTCTCACTTTTTTGTTCTTTATACGGCAATAGTGGACAAAGCGCTTGGAAGCAGGGCACAAAAAAACATTTTAGAGCTATAGTACTGTATTTTAAATTTTTCTGCTGGAAGGTGTGGCATATTGGATGAAACGCACCAACAGATTTGAGTATGCAGCCTGGCTAATGTCCCGTTTCTTCTGCCACCTCCTAGTAAGCTCCTGTCATTGTGCTTTCAGTTGTTTGTCTCACTACACACAATGTTCTTCTAGCGCTAGTGAGAATAAAGAGAAAGGGAACTGCCATTTCCAGACGTGTGTGCGTGGGGGCGGGGTGGGGGGAGTAAATCTTGAAATACTGTATCTTTAGAAGATTTATGCGACGTCTAATAATTTTCCAGCAATGCTGTATTAACTGTATTATACTGTAGTTAGAGAGGACAGTGCTGCCTGGTTGTCCGATGCTCATCAGCATATGAGCTCCCATTTGTCCAACCTCCCATTTATCCGAACTGATCGGATGTCCCCCAAGCAGTTCGGATAAACGGGGTTGGACTGTACTAACTTAGCTAATGCTTAGTTCAGGAAATGTTCACCAGAGGGAATGTGATTATTGTAAACGATAATGTGGTCTTATGTATTTTGACATATGTCACTTTGTCTCTCCTTATTTTTGAGCTTTGCAAGTGGTTCTGGTGGGATATGAACTTGAGAGCAATGCAGGCACTTTCCATTCAGTAACACAAATGAACAAAGCATCTATTCACAAAATGGAGACTGACTTTATGAAGTAATAAAAGTGAGCACCATTCATCAGAAAAGGATCTTGACCAGATTTGCACACAGGAAATTATGGACTTTCTACATTTGAATGTGTCAGAATTAATATATCTGTTTTCGATTAACTGGTGCAAGTTCCCTGTGATTTGCAGGGGAACAAGTCCAGGAAAGTGTTCTCCTTATTTACAAAAATGTTTTTCTTCATGCTCATTGCAGTGTAAAGATAAATTCATTATCCTCAAGTATGGGGACTGCTAGTACTAATGTATGTATATGTTTTTAATTTTGTGGTTAGTCTGGGGTAATATGATGAATATTGTCACATTTACTGACTGACTAAGAAAGTCACATGGTGTGATAGGCACTAGTATTTAAATGGACCTATATTACCCAGGAACCAAATCCCCTCAGAAAGCCCTTGCTGGGCAAAACACCAGTGTATTGCTTTGCTTTGTGTCACAGTAGGTGGGGGTCTGATATTTATCCTACTTTGCCTCTGATATTTGCTCGTTTTGCATTTGCTATTTATTGAACCTGATGCTACTTTTGTGGTTAGTCTGGGGTAATATGATGAATATTGTCACATTTATTGACTGACTAAGAAAGTCACATGGTGTGATAGGCACTAGTATTTAAATGGACTTATATTACCCAGGAACCAAATCCCCTTAGAAAGCCCTTGCTGGGCAAAACACCAGTGTATTGCTTTGCTTTGTGCCACAGTATGTCGGGGTCTGATATTTATCCTACTTTGCCTCTGATATTTCTCGTTTTGCATTTGCTATTTATTGAACCTGATGCTACTTCATGTCACAGACAGCTGAAACTCTCAGAGAGAGAGGTTAACAGTTCAGCTACACTGCACTACTGGGTCATCATGAACCATGTGGCTCTTTCCAGCAGAGCTGGTAGGATATGTAGGCCATTGTCTGTTTGCACACTTTGTTTTTAGATGAAATTGCTACCGTTTTGTGCCCTATACTATTTTGAGCGAATAACATTTGCAGTTATACTACATCTGAGCTGTCTGAAAAAGGTTTTTTTTTTCTCTGAGGCACTTCTTGAAAATGCCTTCTCTACTTATGAGTGCGTTTACAAGTTTTTTGGATGTAATTTGTGCTGTTAGGGCTATCAACCTAGTTTACACACCACCCTACTACTCATTTGTGTTTGTTTGTAAATGCTGGATCTTGTATCTGGGGATTTGCCTCCATGTGAGGATCTCTTGTACTTCTTAAGAGAGCCTCAGCTGCAATGTTTCAAAAAGTGGAATGTTCCTATTTTAAAACAGGGCTGTTTCTTTTATATTTTTTCAAACATGTGTTTTACATTTTCAGGTTATTATAGCTATCAAGCATAGTTATATATGGAATAAATGTCAGGAAAGTGTAGAATCTAAGGAAATGATACTATCAAGATGGGCTAAGGAGCAAGCAACCAATACTCTGAATCTAGCACAACCCACCACTATAAAATAGACCAAAGCAACCTATGCATGTGAAATAAGCAGTTTTAATCGACAGTAAAATCAGTACAGTGCATACCTCAAACATGCCTGAGCACAGACCAGTAGATGAATGGCAGAGTCCCACCAGATTTCTACTGGTTTCACTAAGCATTATCAGGAAGTGTCCTTAGGTGTGTAACCAGTCAATTTTGGGATAATTTAGCGCACAGTTTTTTGCCAGTCCCCAGATCCCTCGCCATGAGATGGCTCCCAGCACCTCCCAAGGGGTGCTTTCAATGTGGGTGATGTGCACAATGCAGAAGAGTGGTGAAAACCAAGAGTTTTTCCATCATAAATAATCAGAGACCATTTCAAATCCGGCACTTTGCAAACTGTAGCACTTCTAATTTGGTTTCCTTGGCCACTTGCCTATGTGGCTCATTCTACTTAGGCAAAACCAGCCGGCTGTTTAAAACCAGGATACATGAACATCCGAGTTCTGTACGATTACAGGATGCTAAAAGTGCCCTAAGCATACACTTGCTTCAGGTAGGAGAGGGACAGTCACATGGGTTTACTTTTACTGGAATTGATCATGCTTTTGTAGGGCCAAAGGGAGGAAATGTGGGCACCACACTATCGGAAAAGGAATCCTTCTGGATTTATACTCTTGGTGCACTTAAGGCCCCTGGTCTTAATGATGGCATTGACTTGACTGTATATCTACACAAACAGAGTCCATGGCCCAGATAATATTCTTTCTTCTGTACATGGCTAATTTTATTATGAAGGTACTTTCTATGCCTGGTTTTTCTTATGTTTTTCTTAAGTTTCTTAAGTTCATTATATTGGGCTGCCTTCTGAGTGTACTTAGTCTTAGTATAGTGTATATTGGAACATTGTTACTGCTAGAAAACGGCACATTTCTAAACGCTGTTATGCTTCACTAGCCACGTCATGTATGCTGTTATGCTGTGGTAGCTATGTATTCACTGCAGCATAACAGCATAGAATGGTAAGGCTCGTGCGCGGCAAGTCTCCTCGAATAAAATCAAACCACTCAGCTGTGACAGTTAGCGCCACTCAGTGTTAACATGCTTGTTCATACCACTTTGATGCACCCTATTTTTTTTTTTTCTGTTTTGTGTCTCTGTATACTCATAGGCCATCGCAAAGACGTCATAGTGTGAGGACGTGCTGATTGAGCGAAGACAATTCACTTCCTGGTTCCGGAACCCCATGCCATAAAAAAAAAAAAAAAGACTGATGAAAAAATTTGTCGCTTTTGTTATCGCTTTCTTGTTTGCAATTGTCCCAAAATAAAAGATGAGATGTTATTGATGTGGTCTGTGAAAGTAAGTAAATGCCTAATTTTAATTACACAATCTGCATACTCTGTGATTCTTTTGATTTAGATGAGTGTGTTTGTTGCCCGGTTTGTTGTAAACGTTTTCTCCAAACAACATTCCAATATACACTATAAAAAACAATGTATGGGTGTCCATCGGTAACAGGGCTGCTTAGCACATCTCACGGTTCCTAAGGAGCCCGAACCTCTCAAGCCTCGTTCAAGGTTAAAGCGGTCGCCTTAAGAACCGCTCAACACGCTAACAGCCCTGTTACCGATGGCCACCCATCCTTTATTCTCTATATATACTGTACACTTTATAATAGAATACTAGACAGTTGTAGCTTGATGAGTCTATGGTAGGGGACAGCCTTAGATATCATTAACCCTATGGTACTTCCTTCTCTATTGTTTATTCAGGTCAAAATGTATGTCTGTAATTTGTTACAGTTGAGGTTCATATTAGGTTATGTTATACCCAGGGCCCTGGTGTTCTGCGGCAGAATTTTCTGATTTCTGCGGCAGGGCTCCTTGACTTCTGCGGCAGCATTTTCTGATTTCTGCGGCATGATTTATTCATTTCTCTGGCAGAATGCAGTCCTGTCATTCGCTAAATATGATGTGATGTCATCGATGACATCATATGCTGAGCATAGAGGAGGGGCTTCAAGATAAACGAGGTGGGAAAGAAAGCCTGACACTATGGAAAAACAGTATATTTATATGAAAATTCACCAAAAACAATGAATTCTGTGGCATGATGCAAATTCTGCAGCAAATTTCGCAACCACAGAACTGCAGAATTCCAGGGGCCTTGGTTATACCCTACATATAGGAGTGGGATTTTTGGAATAGAGTTACCCATAGTAGGCCCCCTCCATATAAAAATGATGATTTAAATAGTTGTATACTTTTCATCAGAGATTTTACACTCAGATTGGTACATTATTACTTATATGCCTATTTATATGAAAATAGTGATGAAAAACACAATATAATGCATTTATATCTGTCTCCATAAGAAAGAATATTTATTGTTCTATTTGTCCAGGCCTATGAACTAGAATAGACTTGGATTTGGTTAAAATAATTTATAACATCTTTACCCTCTCCAGTGTTAAGAGTTAGGACGGTTAGTCCTGTTTATATTTTATTTTTAGTTTTAGTTTAACATTTTTTATATTGTGGTGTGTATATTGACAATGCATACTTAGTATATTACTTGTGGGTACATTCACTGTTTATGTGTTTCAATGCATTTTTTATTTGTAATTGGTGAGATATGTGGATTCATCCAATCACAATTGAGCACTGTCTCTTATTTGATTACCTGTCTGCATAAATTGACTGGTTAACACACCTAAGGACATTTCCTGATGAAGCTTTGACGAAACTGGTAGAAGTATGATGGGGTTCTGCCATTTGTCTCCAAGTCTGTGCTCAGGCACGTTTGAGGTTTGCACTTTACTGCCGATTAAAACTGCTTATTTCACATACTTGTTGTGTTGTTTTGGTCCATTTTATAGTGGTGGGTAGTGCTGGATTCAGAGTATTGGTCTGTAGACTTCCTATAGCACACCCAGCTGTGTGGCAGTTTTTCTTGAGTGGTGCTAAGCAGCTAACAAACCATGAGCTCAGTGAGTGGGTTTATGAACTTTTACAACATGGGTGTTCTGAGGGACACGTTTACTTGGTCAGGAAGCCCCACCTGACCATTGATTGAATGCCTGTACCGGCATAGTTAGGGTGAAGCAACCCTATATAGTATCCCTGAGCCTGCCAGATCCTGTTATCTGGTCAGAATGTGAACAGTAAGTGGTAGCCATGAGGATTGGTTGGGTACAAAGAATACGACTATTAAATACCACTTTTTCATATGAGCTACTGTTCAGAAGTTTGTTTCTCAGAAAATGTGAGAGCTACTGCATAACCCATATTATTTACATACCCATAATGCAATGCTTGCAACTCATGGAAGTAATGTATTCTCATACATGGTAAAAAGCAAGTGTAAAAGATGTTCTTACATGTTTTATTGATTACTTTAGGAAAGGATCTCTGTTACTGTGCCCGCCTGTGTTTTGAACACTAAAAAGAAGTATTAAAGTATTTACGTTACTACAGTATAAACAAACAACACTCTACTCATATACTCCAGGAAGCAAGTGAATATGTCAGGAAAAGTGTTACACAGTTATTCTGCTATTGATTAAAAATAAAACAAATTTCTCACATAACTATGCAGTCCACAGAAAGCTTGCCACTGCACAGTTGTATTTTCCATATGTGTTTCACTTAGTTTACGTGCGATCATTAGCACTAATGTGTCTACAATGCTTTTGTACTTTATAGAAACAAGTTAACCATAAAATGTTTATCCTCAGTCTACATGTGGAACTATTTTTTCAGATGGAAGGATAACAATAAAAATTGTCTTTTCCAGCCTTAAACTCACCCTTTCGGAGTATTATTTGTGTCCTTCGTGCAACCCATGGTATAAGCGCAATAACCCACTCCAAGGTGTGGAGTCACAGGCATTTAATCCAGCCTGGAGTGTTGTGAGGACACTCGGCCTGTGGCCTCATGACTCACAACGCACCCCAGGCATGGATTAAATGCCTATAACCCCACACCCTGTCACGGGCTATTGCGAACTTCAGTCCCCTCAAACAGGATTATTTTGCAAGTATACACTCCTACTAGTGTTTGTTTTATATAACACATTTGGTTAGCTGAAAAAAAACGACATGCTATATAACAGGGTTTTCAGAGATTTTAAAATATTTTCCAATAGCTGTGGAGTTCAACACACTAAGTACTAATGACTTGTTTGACAGTTTCCATGGTTGCTGTTGGAAAAGAGTTGGAGGAAAAGTTTCTGTTAGACATCTGTTGCCATGGTTGCTGATTAAAAGAGTAGTACAGTCAAGATTTGCAAAAACATAAATTGTGCAGAGTGTTTTGATGTGTATGTGTAGTCCTGGCATATCCTTCCCTTTGCTTGCTATTAAGATTTCTGCATTAGTCTTCTAGTTATATGGTAGTTTTATGCCCCCGAGGATCTCCATCTTGGCAACGTTTATTGCTCTTCTTTTTCCTACGATGCCTCCTGTCCCATGTGGCAGTGATGAGTCTGGGACCACTGATTTAGCAAGTATCAGAGATAGGAGCCCGATATTCTGGCCTCCACTAAACAACTTTAATTCAATATTTTGTTTTCCGTGTGTTTCAGGTCTAGCCAAGCACGAGTAAATGTTTTGCTTTTAAAACTTTTCATTTCATCAAACTAGACAATGCCATAAAAAGCACACAAATCACATCAGATCATCAGTGTTGTAATTAGTAAAGACTCTCGCCAGATCATCAATGCTATAATTAGTAAAGACTAGCTATTTTCTTACAGAATAACCCACTCAATTAGGCCACAAGTATGTGCTAAAATGTAACCATTAGTGCTCACTGGATAAGGAAAGCTACTTAACATCACAGCTCTGCTGTTGTAAATTGACTCCAAACCAGTGCTTTCTGAATCCACGATCCCGGATGCATCACTGTCATATGGGACAGGAGGCACTGTAGGAACAAAGAGAGCAATTAACCATGCTATGATGGAGATCCCTGGTGCCATAAAACTACCAGGCTAATTCAGAAAAAAACTCGTAATAGACAAAGGGAAGGACACTATGACTACACACACAAATCAACGAGTACACACACAAATCAAAACACTCTGCACAACATATGTTTTTTCACAAATGCTGACTGTACCACTTTAACTGTAAAAATGTAGGAAGTGTTTTAGTCAGTCATGTGGTATGCAAGGGAAGACTGCTTTTTCAGCTTTGGAAGTTTGCTGGTGGTTAGTGGCTTCTTTCTGTCAAACTGTGATATGCGATCAATTAGACTAGTTCTGCATCTGTAAATACGTTTTGTTAGTTTAAAAGTCTGTTTTGTGCTGGTTTTGAAACTTTGTTGGAAGCTGTAGAAAAGCTCCTGCAGTGTCATTGGGAGTTTATCAACATTCAGCCAATGTCTTTTTTTTTTTTTGGTCTCTAGAAGTTGATTGTTGACAAGGGAAGCAATTCAAACCCATAGACACACTCACTGTATGTCAGTTGATGTTGCTGATTTCTGTATTGAAATAGTTTGAAAAGATGCAGTGAAATAAACATGCTGTCATTATACAAGTCTGTTGATCTTTTAACCAATGCCTGGTGAACGGGAATTGGGGGGGGGGGATTAACTCAACGCTGAGAAACATTTTTTTTTTCTTTTTACAGGAAAGTGTGTTGCTTTTAAAAATGACAATTTGCATGGGGGGCAAGCAACATTAAGAAACTTTTTCTGTGAAAGTCTGGTTTTTAAGTTTGTGATAAGAAATTTGAAAATGTTTTCAATGGTGATGTCATAATTGATAAAATAGTGTATAGATTATGTAATAGCTGTTTAATCCGAATGTGATATGGATTCAATAGTATGCAGTACGGAGATATAGTATATTGGTGTTTCTATGGGGAAAAATATATAACCATGTATTGTATGTTTACACTGTGGCAGTGATTTACTTATGTAACGGGGCACCTCTTGCATCCTTAGGATGCCAGAACGGCTTATGTTCAGCGCATGGGTCTCTCATCCTAAGAATTTGCAAGAAGACCCTCATACAGCCTTAACAGACTGTTGGGTCACCATATTAACAAATATTAGAACTCACTGTCCTTCAGTCTTTCCTGCTGTAAACCAGAGTACAAACCAAACCAGACTATAAATAAAATGATGCATCTTACTACACCTAGTCAGGCAAATAAATGGTGACAAGGACACAGAAAACAGGTTAAACTAACATTTTGTACAGTGCCTTCAGAAAGTATTCGCCCCCCCCTTTGGATTTTGTCACATTTTGTGATGTTGCAAACTCAAATTAAAATACATTTATATGGGATTTTTTTGTCACATATCTACACAAATTACTCTATAATGTCAAAGTGGTATGAAACTTCTGGAATTTTTTGTACATGTAATTTAAAATAAAACCCTGACATGTCTTGATTTGATAAGTATTCACCCCCTTTGCTATGACACTCCAAATTGAGCTCAGGTGCATCCAATTTCCTTGTGAGATCACTCTAAAACCTGAATGGAGTCCACCTGTGGTCAGTTCAAATTGTTGACATGATTTCAGAGGAAATACACCTGTCTATATAAGGTCCCACTGTTGACAGTGCATGTTAGAGCAGAAACTCTACCATGAAGACCAAGGAGCTGTCCGTATAAGTCCGTGATAGAATTGTGAGGAGGCATAGATCTGGGGAAGGGTATAAAAACATTTCTAGGGTGTTGAAAGTTCCCAGGAGCACAGTCAAGTCCATCATTAGGAAATGGAAAGATTACAGAACCACCCAGACTCTTCCTAGAGCAGGCTGTCCTCCCAAACTGAGCAACCGGGCAAGAAGGACCTTGGTCAGGGAAGTGACCAAGAACCCAATGACCACCCTGACAGAACTTCAGAATTCCATGGCTGAGATGGGAGAACCTGCCCAGAGTACAACAATCTCTGCAGCACTTCACAGATGTAGCCTCTATGGGAGAGTGGCTAGACGGAAGCCACTCCTGAGAAAAGGCCACATAATAGCATGCCTGGAGTTTGCAAGAAGGCACGTGGCAGACTCTGAGACCATGTGGCAAAAGAGTCTCTGGTCTGATGAAACAAAAACTGAACTCTTTGGCCTGAATGCAAAGTGCTATGCCTGGCGCAAACCGAACACAGCTCATCACCCATGTAACACCATCCCTACCATGAAGCATGGTGGTGGCAGCACCATGTTATGGGGATGCTTTTCAGCGGCAGGGACTGGGGCACTTGTCAGGATAGAGGGAACAATGAATGGAGCCAAATACGGGCACATCCTTGAGGAGAACCTGCATCAGTCTGCAACAGACCCTGGACTGAGGCGAAGATTTACGCTCCAACAGGACACCCACCCTAAGCATACAGCCAAAGCAACACTGGAGTGGCTTCAGAACAAGAATGTGAATGTCCTTGAGTGGTCCAGCCAAAGCCCAGACTTGAATCCCATTGAGAATCTGTGGAAAGACTTAAAGATTGCGGTTCACCGACGCTTCCCATCCAACTTGACAGAGCTTGAGCAAATCTGCAAGGAAGAATGGGTGAAAATCCCCAAATCCAGATGTGCAAAGCTGATACAGACAATACCCAAGAAGACTCAAACCTGTAATTGCTGCCAAAGGCGCTTCTACAAAGTATTGACTCAGGGGGGTGAATACTTAAGTAAACAAGATATTTCAGTTTTTAATGTTTCATAAATTTTTGTTACACAATATAAATATTTTTGCCCCTTTAAATTGTTGAGTATGCTGTGTGAATCAAGGGGAAAAAATCATTTTAATGCATTAAAAATTCTGGTAGTAACACAACAAAATGTGACAAAATCCAAGGGGGGTGAATACTTTCTGAAAACACTGTAAGTGTTGTTCCACTCCTTGGCCTAGACCCTGCCCACATGGGGTAAGAAAGGTGAGGACCAGCTTTTCAGTGGAAAAGGCACAGTACTTTTGGTGCTAACCTTAAAAAAGGTGCCACTGTAGCAATATCTACAACTGCACATTCAATGCGAGTAACGATTGCTGACCTCTCAAGATGGTGATTCAACATATGTAAACCTGGAAAGCAGAAATCCCTAGTTTTATGATTTATGCAGTTAGTTAGCCGAGATAATTAAATTGCCCAAATATTCAATACGTTTTCCTTCTTTTTAGCAACTTATAATAAAACAACAGTATATGGCTAACAAACTAAAGACAATTATGAAATACTGTAACCAGAGGGAAACAAGTTACCATATTTAACAGAACGGTTGTCTGCCTTATGAGTGCCTGCTTTGAGTGCATCTTGTATTTTATTCAAATCAATTTAAAGACAGACATATGTCTAATGCATAATATTTGCATTATGTTTTGTTCGCTATAGTCCATCAAAAAGAGTCATTTCAATTTTGACATAAGCAAAAATGTAAAAAACAAACAAACAAAAAATCATTTGTACAAATGCTAACCCAAGACAAAGCTGCTAACCTGGAAAGTGTGGACTGGACACACACTTGGAAATCTGTTTGAACAAGTGTTCCTGAATTTTTACAAACTGTGAAGGTTCTATCACATCCAAAATTTCTTCCAGCTCCCCAAGAAACATGACCTGTAAAATGATGAAAATGTGTCAAGAGCGCTCTGAAATCTCACAACAGCATCAACTACTTATCAAAGTTGGGAATACATAAACGCTACAACACATACCAGGGGGTACATTATGCTGGATTATAAAACTAATAGATATGTACCCTTCTAATTAGTTGAGAACTGTTTGGATACCCGGTACCAAACAGTACACGCAGGGTACCAAACTGTACATACAAAGGTCACATTACTGTATGTGTGTTCTTTACTATTACATGATACAGGGGCAAGTATGCAAAAGCGAGGACAGTGCTATTTTATTATCTTCTGATATCTCCACAGACAAAGCCTGCAAAAGCAAGAAAGAGTAGGTACTGCAGGAGGGGAGACCAAAAGGTTTATAATGCAATGAAGGTCATGCGATGAATGAAAATGAACATAGAACACAGAAACATAGAATTTGAAGGCAGATAAAGACTGTTTGGCCCACCCAATCTACCCATTTTCCCTACCTATGGTATTCCCGCAGACCCGCTTGATCTCTCTCTCTCTCCCATGCCACATTTCCTTTCCACTGAGATTCCCTTATGTCTATTCCATACATTCTTGAACCCCACCACTGTTTTTGCTCCCACCACCTCCACTGGAAGGCTATTCCAGGAATCTACCATCCTTTCTTTTTTCTTTTTTTGAAATTTAACATCTTTATTGATTTTATATAAAACTCACAAACATAGATACATTGATGAGGAAAACAGCACCTAAGAATGATTCCTATCCACCCACCACCTTTCCATCCCCTCCACCCCTGGAATGCGCCCCTGAGAAATAGACAAAGTTTAAACACATACACTCATTGGAATTAAACACTTGGAGAGATAAAGAACCAGTATGCAATTAATGCAAATAACGCATGTAGTTTACCCCACTTTTTATCAAAAAGCTTGAGTCTATTGCGAGAACTTGCAATTAAGTGTTCACTTATGAAACAAATAGAGAGTTCATGCAGTCATTCATTGTAGGAAATGGCAAGTGGTTCCAGCCAATGTTTAACAACCAGCTTCTTGACCACCATCGATATTAAGGCCATCCGATATTTTCTTTCCTTGACACTGATATTGGAGCAGATACCCAAAATGCATATCTCTACAGTGAAAAGGCCATCCAACCCCAGTAAAGGGAAATCTACCCCCTTTCTGTGAAAAAGTACTTCCTGACATCTCTCCTGAATCTACATCCTCCAGCTACATTGCATGCCCCTTGTTCTCTAGCACCTTTTTTCTGAAAAATACTTCCCTCTTGTACCTTATTTACTCCATGAGGTATTTAAAGATTTCTAGCATTTCCCCACTCTCTTTCAGGGTGTACATATAAAGTTCCTTTATTAGCCTTTCCTCATAGGGCTTTTGATGCAGACCATGAACCACTTTAGTTGCCTCCTCTGGATCGCCTCCACTCTATGTCCTTCAGGAGTCGTGGTCTCCAGAACTAGACACAGCACTCTAGGTGGGGTCTTACCAGGGATCTATACAGAGGCAACACCACCTTCCTCTTTCTGCTGGTGACACCTCTGCCTATGCATCCCAGCATCCCACTAGCCCTCCCAACTACCCTGTCACACTTCCTGGCCACCTTGAGGTCATCAGATATGATTACTCCTAGGTCTCTTTCCTGTTTGGTGGTCATCAATAGCACTTCAGACATTTTGTACTCCACCCCCGAGTTTCTGTGCCCTAAGAGCATTATTTTGTACTTTTTTCTGCACTGAAATCCAGCTGCCATATCCTTGACCACTCCTCAAGTTTTCTCATCTCTCTGGCTCATCCTTTCCACATCCCCAACCCCCCCCCCGAGAGTCCACCCTATTGCAGATTTTGGAGTCATTGGCAATGAGGCAGAACTTCCCTTCCATCTCCTCTGCAATGTCACTTATAAAAACATTAAAGAGGACTGCTTCCAGCATTGATCTCTGAGGCACCCAATGGTCACCCTTCCCTTCCTAGGAGTAAACTCTTTCCTAACCAATGTCTTATCCAGTTTACCACCTTTGGACCCACTCCTAGGCTACCCAGCTTGCTTACTAGCCTTCTATATGAAACACAGAAACATAGAATTTGACAGCAGATAAGGACCACTTGGCCCACCTAGTCTGCCCATTTCCCTACCTAATGGATAAGCTGCAGATCCTACTTAACCAACAGCCTACTTCCTCCTAGCCCCCACAAAAATATTCTCATGTCTGTCCCACGCATTCTTGAATTCCCCCACTGTTTTTGATCCCATGATCTCCTCAGGAAGGCCGTTCCAGGAATCCACAACCCTCTCCTTGAAAAAATACTTCCTTACATTACCTCTGAGCTGTCCCCCCTCTATCTTCAAATTGTGCCCCCTTGTTCTTGCACATCTCTTTTCTGAAAGATGCTACCCTCTTGGACTTTGTTGATTCCCCTGCGGTACTTGAAAGCTTCTATCATGTCCCTCTTTCCCTCCTTTCCTCGAGGGTATACATATTAAGCTCCTTTAGTCTCTCTTCATATGGCTTTTGGTGCAGATCTTACACCATTTTAGCTGCCCTAATCTGGACAGCCTCCATCCTATCTATGTCCTTGTGGAGATGGTGTCTCCAGAGCTGCACGCAGTACTCCACATGGGGTCTCACCAACTGTCTGTACAGAGGGATAACAACTTCCTGTTTTCTAATGGTGATGCCTTTCCCTATGCAGTCCAGTATCCTCCCCAGCACTCCTCACTGCCTTCTCACATTGCTTGCCCACCTTTAGGTCATCTGATATGACTACCCCAGGTCCCTTTCCATTTTTGTTGTTGTTAGTATCTCACCCCAGAGACTTGGATAAGGCTTCACTTGTCCCCACAGGCAGAGACCACTGTCGCAGTCAGGAAACAGCCATAGCACCTCCACGGTGAAAGGAGCCTGCTCCACCCACCCTCCAGAGACTTGGATAAGGCACCACTTGCCCCCATGGGCAGAGACCAGTTCTGCGGTAAGGAACCAGCCATAGCATCTCCACGGAGCAAGAAGCCTGCTCCACCCGCCCCCCAGAGACTTGGATAAGGTACAAATCTTGGAGCACAGGCGCGGCTTCCCTGGGCTGTGTGGCCAGGGAATCGGACCCACCGCCTAATGATGTAATTGCTTTTCTTTCTAAATTCTGCGTCTTCTTGGGGTAAGCTCCTATTGGCTCCATGCCTGTGTAGAGTTCACTAATTTGCCGCTCACATTTGCCTGAGAGCCACGTGGCAGAATTAAATCCTGCATCCCTGCAATTTTTGCTAAATTATCCTGTTCTCCCCTCTGCTTTATTTTTGTAAGCAAACCTGTCCCTTCCCTTCACTGCATCCGACCTCTCGGTCATGCAGTGAGCCGCCTTCAGCTAGGCGCAGATATCTAACTATGCGAGCTGGGTCCACGGCCTTCTTGATCTAACATTTATGCACTGATACAGTCAGTGCTTGCCATGCAAACTACTACTAGTTTTTTTTTTGCCCACCCCCACCCCAGGCCTCCTTTAAACGCTCAGTCTCCTCCTACTTCTACCTGATTTTCTCTTATTGGCAACTTACTGCCAACATTAATCCCCTCCTCCCATCTCCTTTCGGTATTTAAGCATGCTAGATGCTTGCTGTCTTATCATGCCTTACCAAAAGCAAATGTTTAAAGTCAGGTGACCCTTCACTATACTCTGTTACTTAGTCTGCCCCGGAGTTGTAATTAGGAATACTGCCTCAAAGCTCCACTGCCTATAGTACTATTCTTTAGGGAATAATAATCTCTTTTCTTCTGACAATCTCTTCCACTGATAATTACTAGCAGCGCTCGTTGGGTATCAGTCTCATAATGAGGGTATATTACCTGTTTTCATGCTTGTCCTTGCTCATCTTATGTGCTTTGGATTCGATTTTAAATCAACTGATAATTCCCAGATATCTGCCTGCCTGGACATTTCATACCAAGTAGAACATCTTTTATGTGTTTTACTTTCCCCCATCCCACAGCTGGTCCTTCATCTGCCTTGGCACACTGGAACTCTTACAGAGCCGGCCCCTAGGGGTACGCCACGTTCTGCATACTTTCCCCAACTTCCCTTGACTCTCTCTGTCAAGGTATTACTGTATGCATCATCAGGCTAGCCTCAGGACAACCCTATACTGCTTCTGATGAACCCTGCAACCAAAAGAAGAAACACCTATCCACACTCCTCCCAGGTCTCTGCAGCAAACTCTTGCTTCTACTACTGTTGTGCTCAGGTAATGTTGAGCTTAATCCAGGCCCCCCATCAGCTATTGAATCCCCAACAGAGTTACAAAGCCTCAAGGGGCTAAGCTTCTTGCATGTTAATGTGTGCAGCTTATTAAAAAAAATTACTTCAGTACAGGCCTGGGTATGTCATACTGCTCCAGATGTCTTGGTAGTTACAGAGGCTTGGCTCCGACCGGCAACCAGTAATAACAAAATAAACATCCCCTCCTATTCCTTGTTTACAGCTGACAGGCAGACTAGAGGTGGTGGGGTAGCCATTTACATCAAGGATAAATTCCCTGTCTCTATTATCAACTCAGCCTCTGTTCCAAAAGAATTTGAAAGCCTGTCCTTAAGAGTTGAAGTTGCTACTGGAGTTTCGTTATGTATAATAGGTTGTTACAGGCCCCCGTCAGCCGGACTACAGTTGTTGAAACATCTCGGTAATATCTTGGGTCCTGCACCCTCAGAGTATATCATTCTAGGGGATTTTGATTTAAACTGGCTCTCCAGTACATCCACTCCTCTTAAAACGTTCTGTGATTCCATTGGGCTGTCACAGCTAATAAACAAAACCACTCATCCTAACATGTTTAACCCCAATAACAGTACTCTGTTGGATATCATTTTAGTTAATAAACCCCATTTATTCTCCCACATTGGTGTCTTATTCTCTGACATTAGTGACCATTGCTTTATCGCATGTGTAAGATCTACCCATAAATCTATGACTGCATCTAAATTTTCCTTTAAAAGGTGCACACGTAATTTTGATCCCTCTGGGTACATCACAGAGCTAGGAGACTCTCTGCATTGGCAGGACTTTTACCTAGCTAAGTCCCTGACTATGGCTTATGACATCTTCTCACAAATTGAGTTAGGGGTTCTAAACAAGTATGCCCCGATAGTAAAAGTTCGTACCAGAAACAAACCCTGCCAGTGGTTCATGGAAGACCTGAAAGATGCTCTACGGAGTAGGGACATGCTCTGGAGAACCACCAGAAAAACAAATCTAACAAACGACTGAAATTAATTTAGGAGGCCAAGGAACCTCTGCACAAAAATGGTTAGAGATGCTAAAGCTAATTTCTACCACTTACAGCTGGAGAACTCCTCAAGAAGTTCCTCCAAATTTTGGAGAACGATTAAAGATATTGAAGGCCATACTACTGGTAATTCCCTACCTACTAAATTACTGATAGACAACACTGTCATCTCCGACAGATCAACTATCCTTGACTCCCTCAATAACCACTTTGCTACCGCAGGGCTAGCCTTCGACTCCCGCCAATACCCTCCGCCAACAACTTGGAATAGAAGTGCAAAAACAAACTCTCTGTCTAGTCCATCTTTCTCCCTACAGTCTACATCACTGAAAGAAGAGGTAGAAGATCTCCTCCTACAGTTAGACACCAGGAAAAGCACTGGAGCCAACCTCATTGACCCATATTTCTTAAAGGTCGGCCACCATGTCCTTGCAGTCCCAATTTCACATCTTTTCAACCTATCCCTTTCCCAAGGTGACCTTCTGCCCTTCTGGAAAAATGCACTTGTGGTCCCTTTGTTTAAGTCGGGAGATCCCAGTGACCTTAATAATTACAGGCCAATCTCCCTACTTCCAATTCAGTCAGATGCTGGAGAAAATTGCGAGCTCTCCGCTTCAGAAATATCTGCAATCGGAAAAACAGCTCAATCTTTTATAATTAGGCTTTAGGGCACAGCACAGTACAATCTCAGCTCTAGCCAAGGTGACAAATGACTGGCAACTTGAACTGGATAAAAAAACTTTGTCTGTGCAGTTTTCTTGGACTTAAGCAAGGCGTTTGACACTGTTGACCACAATCTGCTTCTGTCTTCCTTCCGGAATATTGGTTTGGATTCCCTATCCCTTAGATGGTTTGCCAACTACCTCTCAGGCCGACTTCAGCAATTAAAGGCAGAAGGGAAGTTTCACCTCTGCTGAGGTGTGTATTGCAAGGCTCCATTCTAGGTCCCTTGCTCTTCGCTATTTATATTAACAATACAGGTGCCTCCATCAAAGAAGCACAAATACACCTATTCACGGACGACACGGTACTTTACGCTAGTAGCCCCTCCCCTGATGCTGCCTGCAAAGTCCTTCAAAATGAAGTAAATCTGCTGTAGCTTCAGCTTCTAAACCAGAAGTTACTTCTAAATGCAAAAAAAACCAAAACAAAGCAATGTTCCTCTCGCCCTTTCATCATAGATTAAATCCTGCTACTGCTGGGACGCTCCCGCAGAGTACCACCATCTTAGGTGAGCAGTTGGAGTATGTAACAAAGTTCAAGTATATGGGGTCTATTATTAGTTAGATCATAAACTCTCTTTCACTGACCATGAAGAGGAGTTGGCAAAGAAACTTAGACAAAGACTTGGTCTGTTCTATAGGATCAACAATCTCCTCACTAGAGACGCTAAACTGAAACTGGTTCAAACTACCTTTCTTTCCTTACTAGATTATGCAGACTTCCTATACAGTCAGGGTCCTGCTGGTGCACTAACCAAACTCAATACGCTTTATCATAGAGCTATAACATTCATCATGGGTCTTCTGTACTCAACCCATTACTGCGCCCTGTATACTTATTTATTTTATTTATTTAGCTTTTGTTGACCGGGTAAGTGCACTAGACAAATCCTGCCTATTTTCAGGCACGACCCGGGGGAGGGGGATACAGATGAATGCCAACTGACCTTGAACCAGATTAAGCTGTTGGTGGTATTTTTAGTGAATGAGGGAAATTTGGCCAGGACACCGGGGAAATTCCCCTACTCTTTTCGATAAGTGTCATGGGATCTTTAACATCCACCTGAACTACCACCAATCCAGGCAGATAGGACCTCGGTTTTTAACGTCTCATCCGAAAGACGGCACCTCAGAAATGCAGCACCCCTCTCATGCTGCATTACAGTGTCAGTACTGGGATATTAACCAGAGTGCCAGATGTGGGAACTGAACCCACAGCCCTCTGATCTCCCGGCCTCAGAGGCGAGTGTGCTACCTACTGAGCCACTGACACTGCTGTGGCTATACGGCTATACGGCAGTGGGACAGTCATCCCTTGGTTACAGACAAAAAAACGCTGCGGTTTGGACCTACAAAGCTATCACAAATAAATTGCCCCATTATATCTCTGTCTGTTTAACATTTTGCACTCTTGGAAAGTATACCCTGAGAAGTACCTCCTTAATTTACTTATACGTATATAAGGCAAAATCACGCATTGGCAGAGCAGCCATTAGCTATGTGCTTCCTCAAATGTGGAACGAGTTGCAAAAGACCTTGAAACTAACACACCCCATCAGCTTAGCAGGTTTAAATCATTATAGTTACATCATAACAAGGAATCCTGTGCCTGTTTCCCCTGACCCATTACTTTTAATAAATCTCAGTGCACTCCAAGTTACCGCTGTTATAGGATTGGTCTTATCTAACAATTGGCTCTTTCCCTCTCCCCTTCCTTTTTCCACATCTGTCTTCTCCACACTCCATTGACCCTGGATCCAGCCCTAAATTCCAACCCCTTCCTCCATCTCTTATCTTTTCATATCTTCACTAGGTCTGAACCATCTAATCTCTAGCTCTTGTGGCTGTCTACATGAATATACAAATGTGCCAGCAGAAACAGACCACCCAGTCTATCTAAGTCTGCTCGGGTGTGTAGCTAGCACCCCTAGTTTGCAGCTACCCCAACCCCCTCCCATTTGTCATCCCACTGCCACCCCCCACCTCCCCCAACCTCACTCTCTCCTGTTCCCTGTCCCATGCTCTTCGGAAGCTGTTCTGAGATTTACATACCGCCACCCATTCTGGTAGGGTGTTCCATTTTGCTACCATCCTCTCTGTGAAATAGTGTCTCCTCATTTTCTTCCTAAATCTTCCCCCCTCTATTCTTAGCCAATGCCCCCTTGTGACCCTCCCCCTCCTTAACTTAAAGACCCCATCTGCTCTGTCCTTATCGATTCCCCTCAGTTATCTGAATGTCTCTATCATGTCCCCCCCATCCCTTCTATCCTCCAGGGTGTACATATTTAGGTCTCTCAGCCTGCTATCATAGTCTGTCCCTTCCATTCCACATATCACCTTTGTTGCCCTCCTCTGCAACCCCTCCAGTAGCCTGATATCACGCTTTAGTGCGGCCTCCAAAAACCGCTGCGATATACTAAGTGCGGCCTTACCAGTGACCTGTAGAGGGGCAAGATCACCTCTCTTCGCCTGGATGAAAAACCCCTCACTATGCACCCCAGCATTTTGTTCGCTTGTGCAGCTGCTCTCCTGCACTGGGCAGTGTTGACCATGGTCCCTGTTATCATTACCCCTAGGTCCTTCTCCTCCTCAGTGATCCTCAGCTTAACCCCTCCCATCCAGTATTCTCTCCTTGGGTTCTTCACCCCAAAGTGCATAACCTTACACTTCTTTGCATTGAACCCCAGCTGCCACCTCTCTGACCACTCCTCTAGCTTGCTTAGGTCCCCCTGCAGCTGCTTCCATCCCTCCTCTGCATTCACCACTGCTCCGATTTTGGCGTCGTCAGCGAACAGACTTATCTTGCTCACCATCCCATGTGCAATGTCTGATATGAAGAGCCCAAACAATACTGGCCCCAACACAGAGCCCTGTGGCACCCCACTTGTCACCGGCCTCGGAGTTGAGAGCTCCCCTCTCACCACCACCCGTTGCAGCCTCCCACTCAGCCAGCTTATAATCCAGTTCATCATTTTTGCCCCATACCCCTACACCAGTTAGCGTCCCCCTAAGCTGCCCATGAGGCACAGAATCGAAGGCCTTGCTGAAGTCCAAGTAAAGAACATCCATCGCATGACCCTTATCCAGCTTACCTGTCACCCAGTCATAATATTGTATTAGGTTGCTTTGACAAGACTTCCCTGAAACAAACCCATGCTGCCTCACATCCTGGAGGCCACTGTCCTCCAGGTACGACACCAGTCTTTCCTTTAGTACTGTCTCCATGAATTTGCACACTATGGAGGAGAGACTTACCGGGTGATAATTACTCGGTTCATCCCATGGTCCGCTGTTGTGTAATGGTACTATATGTGCCATCTTCCAGTCCAGTGGCACACATCCCGACTCCATTGAGGTGCTGTACAGATCCGCCAGCGGTTCTGCCAACACCTCCGCCATCTCTCTCAGCACCCTTGGGTGGATACCATCCGGCCCTGGTGCCTTGTCTACCTTCAGCGCCCTCAGTCCCTCTAGGACTATACTTGCCTCAATTCTTCCATCTGTTGCCTCCTCTCCCCCTGTCTCCACCCTCCCAGCCCATGGTGGTAGTGGTCCCCCCTTTTCTACCATGAACACTGAGCAAAAGTATTCATTCAGTGCTTCTGTCTGCTCCTCACCCTTTTCCGTCCACTTCCCACCCCTTTTTATCCTCACTGTCGTCTCCTTGCACTTCCTTTTCTCCCTGATGTATCTGAAAAAGTCTTTCTCCCGCCATTAATTCCCTGCGATAATCTCAGCTCCCTCTGGGCCTTGGCTTCTCTCACTTTTCTGGTCACCTCCCTGAACCATCTTGCATACTCCTCCCTGTCCACTTCCTTCCCCATCCTTCTATACCTCTGGTGTGCCTCTCGTTTTGCTCTCACCACCTCCACTACCTCAATGTTCAATCAGCATGGTTTTCTTGCTCTGCTCCTCTTACTTTGTGCCTTGGTGCAGGCTTCTGTTGCCTCAGTAATCCCCCATTTAATAATATCCCATTTCTGCTCTGCATCGATCTCCTGCCTTATGCCCTCTAGTTTCCCTTTCAGTACTTCCTGCATCCTCCCAAAGTCTGGCCCCCTGAAGTTTACTACCTGAGTAACTAATTTCTCTGGCTCCCCGCACATTGTGATATTAAACCACACTGTTTGGTGATCAATGTCGGCTAGTGGGTCCTCCACCTTTATTTCCCTTACTGCCTTCCCAATCAGCAACACCAGATCTTAAGTGTTCTTTAGCCTAGTAGGTATACTAACCAACTGTGTCAGGAGACCCTCCTGGATTACGTCCAGGAGTACTTTCTCCCTAGCACTGGAGGTGGCTGGAATGCTTCAGTCAACCCCCGACAAGTTGAAATCCCCCACGATGACCACCTTCCCTTTTCTACATACCTTTCTGATTTGACCTGCTAATTCCCCGTCAAGCTCCTCAAACTGGGACGGTGGCCTTTATACCACCCCAAACCTCAGTTTCCTACCCCTTGAGTCTAGGAGCTACAACCAGATTGCCTCTGTTTTCCTTTCTTCACCCTTGTCCCATGTGCATTTGATCCTGTCCTTCACATAGACTGCCACCTCATTGCCCCTCCTTTCCTTACGGTCCTTCCTGTATACTTTGTATCCTAGGATTGCCAGATCTCAGTCCCGGTGCTCAGTTGCCCATGTTTCTGTGACAGCTGCAATATCCATCCTCCACACTGCTAAGAGTGCCTGTAGCTGAGCAGATTTGTTGCCTAAGCTTCTTGCATTCAGCGAGACCACCCTCCATCCTGCCCCCTTCCCTTCATTGGCCTCCATTTCCTTCCTTCTACTCCCTTCTTTTTCAGCTGCCCTGAGTCCTTCCCTGCTAGCCTGGGGGGTAGGCTGTGACTCCACTCTATTGGATCCCTGCCTACCTGCTGTCCACTTGCCACCCCCCCCATCTAGTTTAAAATCCACCTTTGTCGCAATATACCTCCCCAGTCTTTGCCTTAATACCGCCTTCCCCTCCCCACTCAGGTGCAGCCTATCAGTTGCAAACAGATTGTTATTATCCCCGGTACTACCCCAGCCACCCACAACCCCATAGCCCTTAGTTTGACATCATTCTACCAACCATGCGTTCAACTCCCTAATCCTCTCCTTTCTCACTGTGCTTGCACAGGATACTGGGAGCACTTCAGAGAATGCCACAGACTCCCCGGTCTCTTTGCACAACCTTCCCACTTCCTCAATCCTCTCCTTTGTTACCTCCATTGTTTCCCCCACTAGGTCATTTGTCCCCATATGTACCACAATGTGTGGTTTCCTCCAACTCCTCCTTATACACCTTAGGATTGCCTGTCTTGCCTTGTCTGCCTTTAATCCTGGTATGGACTCCACCCATATCTGACTGTGCCTCTCCCCCCCCTTGCTGCCCCATCTGATTCCCTTGAGTATGGAGTTCCCCAACACTAGTACACCTCCTCCTCTTTCCTTGCGCCCGTCGCCATCACCCCACCCAGGTTCTCATTTCTGGGGCCACTAAGACTGTGCTTTTACAGTGTCCCAGTGACTCCCGCCCCTTCTCAATTGAGACTCCTCCCTCCTCCTGTTTAACTGCCAACCTTCCGCTCCCTCCTTACATCTCTGAGTATTATCCCTTCCCCTGCTATGCCATGCTCAGTCTCTCCACTAGTAATGCCCCTCTCTCCCTTCTCTTTGTGAGTACTATCCCTTGTGCAGTCTCCTCTTGCATCCTCTTTCCCATGTGTTGCTAGTACAGCAAACATGTTTCCTCTGCCCTTTGTGTTTCCTCCTCCCTCCCTCCCTCCTGCTGTTCCTCTTTTTCTAGGTCCTACTAGAGTCCACCCTTCATCAAATGGCTTCCTGTCTACTGTGCCTCCTCCCCGACCTCTCCCTTGCCCCACTGTTCCTTCTCTGTGGTGCCCCTACAATACTCTCAGATGTCAGCCCTCCTATCAACGCAATCCTCCCCTCCTTTTTCAACTTTCCCCGCTCCATGCCAAGCCACTGAACCTCTTCCTCAAGCCTCCTTAGCCTGTGGCATATTGGGCACCCTCTCAGCCTCCACAGTATGTTCATTTGCATTGCTGCCCCACAACCATTTCACCCAACAATCCTACTCATGGTCCACACTACCTATACAACCTCTCCACACCACTCTCCCTACAGCAAGTAGAATTTACTAATCCTAGCCCAGGCTCCAACCGAAAGTGTTATCCTAAATGCCCTTGCATGCGGCATAAGACAGCCAACTGCAGTACTAAATGGAAACCACAATCCTACTCATAAGGACTATATATCTACTCATACGTTTTATATATTTATATGTGCTTAAGACTTAGCTCATATGGCTGTTCCTTGTTTCATCCTTCCTGGCCTCTTCTGAGGGCTCAGATCAGTTTGCAGCTCCCCAGGTTCCTTCCTCACAGCCTTCAAACCCAACCCCAAGTGGTATTTCAATATTTAGAAAGGCTGGTGGAAGGGGTGGATGGGAGAGCTTTTACAGTCACTCCAGCCACAGATGCCTTTAAGCTAAATTCTACTTTAAGCTAAATTAAAAAGAAAATAAAACAATATCAAAACTTACAAAAATTCTCTATACATTAACTCCTTCGACAGCAAGTAGAATTAACTAATCCTTCTCTCCTGTAGTTTAAAAAATAGCAAAACTTACAGAAATCTTCTCCACAGCCAGCAAGCAGACTTAACCAATCCTTCTATACTTTATGCATTCTTGCCTATTCCCTTCCCTCTGCACCTGCTTTTATCCTGCTTATAACTCGGACCACCTCAAATCCCTCCCTTGTAGAAGTCACAGACTAGTCTAGCAATGTGATACTTGTCTCTTATACTGGATCACTATATACTATTTTACATTGTGTTTTGTTTATAATTTGGTGATTCCTTTGACTTGTATATTATTTACTTACATGCAATATTGTGTCCTATTTAAAACCTGCTGTCTCCTGACCTATACATATTTTACTGTCAATGCTTCCTGCTGATATTTATTGTACATACTGTATTTTGTTGTATCCTGTGTATACTGTTTTTGTTGACAAATCCAGGTCCGCCTCGAAAATAACCACTGCACAACGGTGATCGCCTGGTTAAATAAAGATTTTGACTGATTGATTGTGTTGAAAGCCTTACTGAAATCCAGGTAGGCCATGTCTGCCGCTTCACCCTGATCTAATTCCATGATCACCCAGTCAAAGAAATCAATCAGGTTCGATATGAACCCCTCCCCCCCAAATTTGAGTCCATGCTGCCTTGTTTCTTGTAACTCACTGGATTCAAATTAAGTTGAAAAAATTTCCATAATTCAGCATAAATTGAAAAATATTTTTTTTTTATCAATGATTTTTAAACTGTTATTAAAAAAACAGTAATGCAATTAGCAATGTTGATACAAAAGAATTGTGCTGACATACTGAATTGGCATTAAAAACATGAGGACATGCTTTAGTTTTCAATTTTATGCTGTGTTCAAACTAAAAGAAAAGTACTGAAAACATTCCAGAAAAGCAGTTAGTTTTATGTAGTGTTGAAATATTCACAATATTGTCAACACAAAGCCAGTATCAACATCTTAACAGCTGTACTCCAAGATTTCATTTAAGAATATTAAGTTTCTAGCCCCAATGGTTTCAAAGTTAGACTTTTCAAAAGATAATTTCTCTAAAATTGAGTAACATCGGAAGCTTTTAGGCTAGAAACAATTTCTTTTTTGAATGAAAGCTTGCAGCTACTATATGTTGATGTATAAAACATAAAATGAATATATAAAACATAAAATGGTTTACAACATTTTTAAAGTCCTGTTATTTTAATGGCATATACATCGACATGCATAGATGCAGACACGAGACCTGTATCATTATGATCTATTCCTGCTGACTGCTTTCATTTGAAAAAATGTTGGTTTCTAGGTCTAATAGTTTAAATGTTACAGCTTTCAAAATACAATTTCAAACATAAATATCACAAAAGATTATTTCTGGAAATGTTTGGAAAATACTAATGGTTGTCCTAAGAAGAAACACATTCTTTTCTAGTTTAAATTGTTTTAGAAAAAAAAAAAAAAACATTGTTGAAAATGTTCTACATTATTTATGATCTCAGTAAGGAACGTTACTTTTTTGTAACTGCTCCCGCTGAGATAACCCCATGAGATGCAGCACTTGGTTGAATGGCTGGTGTGGCCACTTGATGGTAACCCATCCTTCCCATGCCTTACCACTTAACCACATACTCTTTAAACTGGGTGGGGCTTGTTGTTAATCCACCATAATGAACAAACCCTGGAGTATGCAATCAAGCTTATAAAATGGGTACTAACTGACAAATATTTTATAGTCTGACCCTTAAAGCCTAATGGCAGCCACAGTGGTGTTTCAAACATTGATGCTGGGTACTACTCACATGACACTCTGAGAAACTCTTGGCCATTAATTCTAATTGCACTGTATAACAATATGCATAAATACAATTAGTGTTGGCAGTGAGAGTTTTGTAAATGGCATCTGTTTTAAGAACGCATTCTGGATATTCTAAATATTTATTGGACACCCATAAAATTACTCAACATGACCTAAACTTTTTTTTTCGTTTGGTTGGTTGGGATCCACTAAACCATGCTATTGTTTCTGTTAACTAAAGTTACTATGAACATGTGGTATTAAGTTCATTTTTGATAACCAGGTAAGTGCGATAGGCAACTAACTGCCTATTTTCAGGCTGGATCTGGGACAATGTTACATCACAGTACAACAAATTTAAGGAATACTGAGGGTGCTGTTCAGCATGCTTTCCAACAGAACGCACTTAGGGGCAGCTCTGCACTTTGAGGAGCACAAAACTTCAAAAACTTTTAATTTATTATTTTAATCATGAAAACCAATGCAACACTATTGGGAAGATCTGAGTTTGTTGCATAGTAACACACCACTCAACATGATGGTTTGTTCACATTATAAAGAGGGAAGGATCAGTCTGAAGAATTAACTCACACCGGAGCTACAGGCTGAAGTCGGCATAGTACCAATGGCATGATCCGAACCCACTGGAAAGCTCTGCAGACTTCGATGCAAGTGACCAACTTGAAAGTTGAATCAACATTGAAAAGATTTGCGGACCAGGATGCAAAAATAGAACTGGCTACAAAAACAGTGACCTCCGAAAAGATGCATGCCACTCAAGCGCTGGCCGTCACCAACACAACTGTCCAAGAAAATGTGCAACTAAAATACAGATTGGAGGCCCCTGAAAATACAAAAAGGGCCTCCAACATAATAACTGTCGGGCTTGCAGAGGGATGTGAGGGAAAAGACCTAGTGGGGTTCCTGCTGGGCTGGTTTCTGCGGGCATTGAAAATAAATCCTGATACTTTGAGCTCCAGCTTTTGCATATCATATATAATACCCCCTGGATTGTTAAAACACAACGTGAACTCCCTCAGACTCTGCTTTTAGTGAATACTAGCACAATGGTGACAGACCATCTCCTGAAGGTTTCCAGAGACATATAATCACTTAACTACAATGGAGTAACCCTCCATTATCATCCATTATCTGTCCTGCATGATGAGGGCCCACAGAAATAAATTTGATGCAGTATGAGTCTGACATCATAGTTTAGAACAGTAAACTATGATTTTTGATTCCAGCCTGGTTGAGGATCCACCATGGAGGGCACAAGTTCCAATTTCTGCACGTGGTGGATGCAGGCAAAAAGGCAGAGGCCACACCATGAGTTCAAAACCACAGGGGCACAGCCTCAGTGGGATTCCAATGAGGAAACTTGAAAGGAGGACTTAAAACAAGTATTATCCCGTTACTGTGCATGAGTTCTAGTGTGCGGTAAGCCTGAACTGATAACGTTCTGATATTAAGTCTAGTTTTGTTAAATAAGTTCAGCTGATTGTTGCAACAGGTAAATTTACATCATCTTTTCATTAAGTTTCTTGGACTTATTTTACATTGTTTAGGGAGGGGTTTAATGGGGCACCCAGTAAAGGGAGGAAGAAGATGTTTTTCCCCTATCAACGGTGGCTACCATGTGGCATTGAAGGTGCAATAAGTAGTAAACCACTGCTGATAGGAGAGGAAATGTGATTAAATTATAAGTGAGACCTCACTATTTTTATGTCACAGCCAGAGTCATCTTTTAATGTTGTGAAGATGAACGGCTCTCATGCTCTCTTATCAAATATTGGGTTGCATAAAGTTGTAATATTATACCCTAATCTGCAGCAGAATTCCTAAAGTTTTCTGCCAGATTAAAGCCGTTTTTTGCCATGATTAGGAAACAATTTAAATGTTTAATGTTATATCATTCTTAGAGGTGTACTTTCATCTAAAAGTGCTAACCATGCCAGAGATTACCTACATTCAGGGTTGGGGACATATCAACACAGGATGCTGAATCCTAACATGCTTGGATTAACCATTTTCAGTGGACCACCAACAGTCTTGCGGGGGTGTAGCATATGTTGGCTGTATTACGGATTAGATATAAATCTTGGGACTCCCCCCTCATCTGTAAGCCAGATTGCACAGACTGCTCTTATCTATTATACCGGATGCATCTGTACGCACTGTGATGTCTTACATGAGAAAATTGTATGTCACTTTTTTATAAAACAATAACATATAACTGAAATTGAAATTAAGGAATAGTATAATTTATTTAATAATAAGGACATACAATGTATGGCAGTTTGTGCCACAATCATCTGTTAAAGCAAGTTCTTGTTGCTGTTTTCAATACAGAGAGAGAGAAATCCAAAGGTCAAAAATAATAGCAGCTTTGTGACTCCATGGGTTTCCAGTGAGAGGAATAGGCAAATGTCAACACCATTCATTTCAACTGGAATGCACCCAATTTGACTTTTAACTGTTCTGGGGAGAGAACAAAAATAAATCACTTTATCAATAAATTCAATTCAATTCAATTTTACTTTTTACCAGGAAATGCACCATTGAGAAAAACTCGTTTGCAAGGAGGTCCTGGAGGCACGACACAAAATACAGTTGAGAACATCATAACAATTCATATAATAGAGCGTGGGAGGTACAGGAACACTATGGCCAAAGGTAGATACACAGAACAGGGAACATAACAATTCGTGAGGTACAGGAACAACGCAGTCATGACAGATACGCAGAATAAAAGACCACAACATTAAGTGCAATACTTAATATTAAATCAAAGGTAAGTTTTGTTATTATACAGCTTATACATGGTTTTGTTAAATCAGCAATTTTTAAAACAAAAGATTTTCTGGTCATTTTTGAATCATACGCAGATTTGTATCACATTAACTGCCTGCCCCCAGACTAAATTCTCATCAATTTATTCACTCGGTTTTAAACTTAAAACACTATAAAGCAGCAATATTTGTTAGCTGGCAAAATGTTATCATACTACTGTTTTGAGAAATAATATATTCCCTATATCATTAGATTGATCATCAGTGGATTTAAATCCTTTAGACAATTGTTATAACTGCTGCACACATTTCAGATAGTAAACAGCAAAGTACTACACCAAAATGCTTAGTTTTAGCATGGCGGGCATGGCAAGATTGTATCAGGTTTTAAATCCCATAGCTTACTTCAGAAATTGGGGGGTGGGGGAGAAAGAAAATGGAAATGTTAATGTTTGTGGTTACTGCCAAGTTAAAGCAGCAGTATTGGTTAATGGAAAACATTTCATCATATTTTATTAATAATGTTATTTTAGCAGAAATACCAATAATACATTCCCTTTCTTTTCATTCTGTTTAATTTCTGGAGTAAGATATGTGGTTTTAAAGTTTTCAAATGTCCCTGCTTGCTTGCCATGCCCACTGTAAATAAATTAAACATCTTGCTGTGGTGCTGTGCTGTTTAGCATCCGAAATGAGTGACTGCACCATCCTAAAACATTCACAATATGAATCGAGCTTGTACAGTTACGAAGTAACCTCAGTGGCAGCAGAGGTTTTAAAAATTAACAGTGGTAACCATCTTTACTGAACTGAGTCATTAATTACAAAAAGTAAAATAAGCAGTTTTTTAACATATCTGAAAAAAAAAAATAGACTGATGATGTATCTATAGTTGTCAGAAATATACAGGTTACTCACCTGTAACAGGAGTTCTAGGAATGGTATATGTTGTTCATCCACACTTATTGGCAGGTTCCTTGCCGCTTTAAATCTTGCCGGAAGGTCTTCAAGCTGGCTCCTCCCACCCACCGGGTGGTAAAACTCGCTCGCCCCATGAGCGCCAGATCTGCCCGCTGGAAGCTCTGTGGTCAAAGCGTCAAGCCGGAGGTCGGGGAGTGGATGAACAACATATACCATTCCTAGAACTCCTGTTACAGGTGAGTAACCTGTATTTCTAGGACATGGATATGTTGTTCATCCACACTTATTGGCAGACTCCTAGCAGTTCTCCGGGAGGAGGGAGGCAAGGCGCACACCCCCAATACTTACTTGGGAAATAAGGACTGGAGAACCGAGGCCCCAAAACCAGCATCCCGGCGTGACCCAAGGTTGATGTGGTAATGGGTAATAAAGGTGTGTGCTGACTTCCAGGTAGCAGCCCTGCAGATTTCCTGGATAGGGACGTCCCTGGAAGCAGCCACCGATGCAGCAGTATGACGGGTAGAATAAGCTCTTATCCCGCTGGGAGGCTCCATGCCCGCCAACTTATAGCAGAGATCTATGCAGGAGGTGACCCATCTGCCTATCGTCTGCTTGGCTGCAGGTCTGCCAGGTGCGACTTCAGCGTGGGTGACAACAGCTGGTGAACCTCTCCCCGACTTTCAGCCGCGCCTCCTTATAATAAGCTGAGCTCTTCTAGGGTCCAGAGTATGGAGCCTATTCGCCTCCGAGGTGTGATTGGGGTAGAACACCGGCAGAGTCAGCACCTGGTTAAGGTGAAACTCCGACACCACCTTTGGAAGGAATTTCGGGTGGGGGAGCAGGACAACCTTGTCCCTGTGGAAGACCAGGTAAGGAGACTCGATGCAAAGCGCCAGGAGCTCTCCCATCCTTCTGGCTGACGTGACAGCCACCAAGAAGGCGGTCTTCCACGACAGGTGAGAGAGATCACACCTGTGCACTGGTTCGAATGGCTTGCCCATGAGCTTTGCCAGTACCAGCAGTAAATCCCATGGAGGTGGAGGTTCTCGCACCGGAGGGGAAATGTGATCAAGGCCTTGAAAAGCCGCCCACCATTTTTCCTATGCCACTAACTGCTTCCGCAGCCCGCCTCGTAAGCAGATGCTGCCAGGGTGCACCTTTAGGTCGCCGACCTAAGCCCTTGACTAGAAAGGGACTATAAATAGTCCAAAATGCTTGCCACAGAACAGGAGGAAGGGTCCAAGCCCTTGTTCTGACACCAAATGGAGAATCTCTTCCATTTGAAGGCGTAGCATTTTCTGGTCGACTTTACGGGACGCCTCAACAACATTGAGGACCTCGTCGAAAGACCCAAGGCCTGGAACTCTAGCCGCCAGGAACCAGGCCGCCAGGTGCAGGGATTGAAGGTCCGGATGGAACACCTTCCCTGATTGACTGAAAGCAGGTCCGGGCGAGCTGGAAGCTGCCTCGAAGCCTGGAGCTGAGGCTGAGGAGATCTGGTACCAGAACTGGCGGGGCCAGTCTGCGGCTATCAGGATCACCTGCGCCTTGTCCCTCCTTGCTTTGAGAAGCACCTTGTGAATCAAGGGAAATGGGGGAAAGGCGTAGAAGAGGCCCGGGGTCCACAGCCTCGAGAAGGCATCCCCCTGCAGTGAGCCCTGCTGAGGGGGCGGCATGAAACAGCTCCAGCTGCTGCCTCCCTGGAGGCAAACAGGTCCACCTGAGGTGTGCCCCAGTGGGAGAACAGATCTGTACTACCTCCGCAGGAGAGACCATCTGTGAGATGCAGCCCCTATCCGGCCCAGAGCATCGGCCAGGGTGTTGGAGGCCCTGCCACATGAATGGCTAGGAGATCCACCTCCAGGCTGCGCACGAGTGACCAAATGCGGAGAGCCTTTGCATAGAAGCATGGAGCTGGCCCCACCCCTGGCGTTCAGGTAGTACATGGTCGTGGTATTGTCCGCCTGGACTCGGACCACTTGACCCTGAAGAAACGGAGCAAAGGCGGTGAGAGCTAGGTGGACCACCGAGCTCCAGCAGGTTGATGTGGCATCGACTCCCGGGGACCAGAGGCCGAGCATTCGGTGTCCCCCAGATGGGCACCCCAACCCATCAGAGAGGCATCGGTCGATAGAGAGACCGCGGCTGCTCGGGCGGACAAACGGGATGCCCTCCTGCAAATGGAATGGAACGGTCCACCACTGAGAGCTGCCCACATCTCCTGGGTCACTATCACTAGCTGGTCCAAAGGATCGCAGCTGCCAGACCACTGGCTGGCCAGTCCCACTGAAGGGCGATGTGCCAGCGGGCCCAACGGACCACGCTGGTACAGGCCGCCATGAGACCCAGAAGGCGGGAAGTCCCGGAGGGTGCAATTGCCCAACCAGAAATGATTGGGCAAAGGAGGTAAGAACCTCGGCCCTGTCCGCTGGGAGTCGTGCTTTGGCTCGAGAGAGTCGAGCCTGCCCCGATGAACAGGATCACCTGCTTTTGCTCGAGTTCGACTTGGCCTCGTTGATGAGAAGGCCAACTCGAGAGCAAACCTGAGGGCCAGATCTCTGACCGCCCACCTCCTGCCTGGAGGAGGCTGCTATCAGTCAATCGCCCAGGTAAGGGTACACCGATCTTCGGGCGCCAAGAGGAATGCTGTCACCACTGCCATGCATTTGGTGAAGACCCTGGAGCTGGAGATAAGTCAAGGGCATGGCTCAGAACTCAAGAGGGATCCCTCCGCCGAAAGCGGAGGAATCTCCGGCGGACGGACGGATAGGGACGGGAAAGAACGCTGGCCCCTGTAGGTCCAGAAAGCAGAACCACACGCCGTGTTCCAGAGATGGTATTATCTGTGCCAGAGTGACCATTCTGAAGGTTCGAGACCTTAGGAACTTGTTCAGGTCGTGTAGGTCGAGAATGGGGCGCCAGTCCCCGTCCGTTTCGGAACCAGGAAATACCTGGACACGAACCCAGGTCTGAAGGAGGCTCCTCCACCTTCGTGATCACCTCCTTTTGGAGGAGGAGAGCGATGTCGGCTCGGCGAGCGCCAGTGAGAGTGCGGACCCTGAGGCCCCCCAAGGTGCGACGGCTCTGAAGGGCGGGGCCTGCTCGAATTCCAGAGGTAGACCTTTTCCCACCACCTCCAGTACCCACCTGTCCGTGGTAACAGCGGACCAGGCGGAAAGGAAGTGTCTGAGCCGTCCCCCCATGGGGGGAACCAGGGGTGAGGTGACAGGGATGGGGGCGACACCCCTCAGCCCGTCACTGGGCAGGCTTGGAGGAGGGACCGGCCGAGGAACCTCCTGGGCCTTTACCTCCCTGCTTCCTGTTGGAGGAAGCTGACGGCTTGGGATACCAAGGTTGTGCCTGCTGGCCCTGACGTTGCTGGGCCGGGCGCGCCGCAGGCGCAGAAGGACGAAAGGGCTTAGGCTGTGGCTTGAGGCCTTTGTCCTTCTGAGCGGAAGAGACCGAGTCCAAGGTAGCATTGGACTTCTCGATCCTCTGCAGGTGACCTTCCACCCCAGGGCCGAAGAGGTCAGTCCCCAAAAAGGGAACATCCGCCAACTTGTGCTGGGTATCCGAAGTAAAGGTGGATATCCTCAGCCAAGCCCGACAGATGGCCACGCGGCCGCCACAGACCTGGCACATGAGTCCCCAATGTCTAACGCAGTCTGGAGCTGCTGTTTAGCCACTGCCCTGCCCTGGTCCCGCACCTGCCTGACGGTAGTCTGCAGATTCTGCGGAAGATGAGGACAACTCATCCAGGGAGCCCAACAGGGCGTGAGAAAATGTGCCATGAGGACGGCCGAACTGGCCTGACGGCGTCGAGAGGACGAGCATAACTTTTCACCCGCATGATCCAATTCCTTGGATTCCTTGTCGGGAGGTTTGTCCACATCCCTGGCTCTCGCACGCCGGAAAATGCTGTCGGTAACCAACCCCTCGGCCGAGGGGTGTTCCAAAACCGGACAGGGACCCGTAGGGACCGGATATCTCCTGGCCAACCTGGCCGAAGGTGCAGGGCAGGAAGCAGGATGCTGCTAAAGTTCCAAGGCCGGACCCACTATGGCTTCGGCCACCGGAAAGGCCTCCGTAGGAGAATCCCTCGTCCAGAATCTCCGTGAGGGATACCTGGCCTGCTTAGAACGGGTTCGAGCTTCATCCCGGTGGACTCCAAGATGAGTCGAAGCAACCCTAAGAAGGACGAAGGGCTATCGTCCATTGACTGTCCTCCCGAGGACTCCAAGTCTATGCGCCTGGAGAAGAGGGAGGAACCATCATCGGACTCAGAAGAGTCCTCAAAGAGCTGCCTCAGCCCTGAGCCACCCTCCACCTGCCGAGGTTTATCGGGAGTGAGGGTGACCAACAGCCTATGGGGCAAACCCAAAGCCGACCGAGAATTTTTGGTCGGAGCCCCAACTAATGGCTGTGGGGGTGGAGGTTCCACCAGAATCGGTGGGGCAGCTGGAATTGGTCGAACAACCGCCTGAGAACAGGCCTCGACTACAACGAGGGGTTTTTCGCTGCTCCGTGACAGATACTTAATGGCCGGGAAAACGACTGGTCGCTTATTCCGGTCAAAAGGAGCTGTTGCCACAAAGTTCCTTCGTACCTCCGGCGCAACTTGCGCCGAAGCCTCCCCTCGTCCGAGGAAGAGGAAGAGCGGTGGCGCCGCTTGTCGCGGTGCCGAGACCGAGACCGCCTATGACGGCGGGATCGGTTGGACCGCGAGGATGTCCGAGACCGACACCGAGAGTCTCGACTAGGCCGAGGAAGGCAAGGAGAAGTGTCGGAAATCGGCACTCCCTTGGCTCGGACGATCCCACCGAAGGCTCCGGAACCGGAGGCACAGACAAGCCGACGGGATTCTCAGCTTCTCCAGCCGACAACCCGTCCAACAGGTCGAGAAAAATCTCGACCGCGTCGACGGGAGTCTCGACCAACTGGCCTGACGGGGACACCGCGAAGCCAGTGGCCGAAGCTGAGGGGTCGACCACAGTCGACTGTCGACAAGGTGAGGGGGATCTTTCCCGCTCCCAAGAGCGTTGACGGAGAGACTTACTTTTGCTCTTTTTGGACCTGGAAGAAGGTCCCGAAGAAGTTGGACCCTCACCTTTGGTCGAGAGGGTCAGACAAAGCTCCTTAAAAGAAGCCGAGTAAGAGGCACCGAGAGAGAGCGGGACAAATGCCGCAGCCGAGGTAGAAGCGGCCCGCGCCGCCTCCTCTTCGAGGGCGATCATCTGCTCAAGCTGATCCGCCGAACCCGCTGCCAGACACCGCCAATTGGGCCTCTTTAGATTTCACCGGTGGAATTCTTTTCTCGGGGCGCCCCAGTTGTAATGGGGCAGCACGGTCTTCAAGGACGTGTGCCGAAAAGGAAGAGCACAAGTCGCAGGCCTGTGGGTCGTGCTCAAGGCCCAGACAGTAGACGTACGTGGAGTGCGGATCCGTCCTACACATCTTCTGCCCACAAGGGCACCTCTGAAATCCGGGAGTCGATTTGTCCATCGCAGGTCAGCGAGGAGAAGAAGACCAAGTCTTTTGCAAAACTTTTCAATCTCAACTTTTCAAGAATTAGAAGCAGTCTTAAGCTAACGCTGCTAGGAGGGAACCTAAGCTTCCAAGCGGTAAGGAAGATCTGACGTCATGGGGCGGAGCCGAGAGTTTTACCACCCGGGTGGGTGGGAGGAGCCAGCTTGAAGACCTTCCGACAAGATTTAAAGCGGCAAGGAACCTGCCAATAAGTGTCGATGAACAACATATCCATGTCCCTAGAAACATTTTTGCTAAAATAAAACTATCATAAAACTGTCTGCCAGCTTACCGATGTTGCTGCTTTAAAATATATGATCTAAAAAACGTTTTGTAATGCTTCTGATTTAATTTCAAGTCAGTATTAAAAAGATAGGTTTTGCTAATAAATTTCTAAATAAAAACCTTCACAACTAAAGAAGTCTCAACATACACCATTTCTAATGTATTTACAAAGTTTAGTTGGGACACACCACCAGTCTGATTGGGTGTGCTCCAGCAGGACACAGGGAAACACTATGACTGTAAGAAGTGTTAAATTTTAGGGTAACATTAGCATGCACTTCTTCCAGAGAGTGATGAACCTATGGAACACACTACCAGCTTAAACAGTGGAAATGTATACTAGGGCTGGATGGACTGTTCCGCGGGAGATCTGGACCCCCAGATCGAACCCGGATAATAACAGACTTCACCATAGAAGTCTGGTTCTAGGTCTGTGGAGATGCCATTTCCATGATTTTTGTTGTCTGTTGCCATGGGGATGCCGTTGGCACATACAGGCGGCATCCAATCAGGTAACAGAAGGTCAAATGATGCACGTACGGTATATAACCGCACTGAGTGTGCAATGCGGCCCCAGACAAGTGAGGAGGACCACAGCAGCTGCGCTCAGCAAAGCCAAACAGCCAGCAGAGAGAGTTGCCAAATAAAAGCACCCAAACACCCCAAAAATGCCAGAAATATATGAGCTGGAGGGCAGAGAGAAAAGAGGAAATTAGGGAGCGTGAGAGAAAGGAGGGGGAGAGAAACTAATTGATGGAGATGAATGAAGGCGGGTTGGGGAGTCGTGACTGGGGAACATAGTGATGGCCTGAGTGGCTGCTGGGGGGGGGGGGATGCAAATTAAGGCAAAGTGGCAGTACTGTGTGACTATGTACGAGCAAGAGCAGGCCGGCAAAATATGAAAATTACGTACCTACCATAATTGTTTATCTGTGTATCTTCACCATTCATCATTAGTGGGTACAGCACAGGAGCTAGGACCCCATGGGAGACTTTTTTTTTTTATGGGCGGAGTCAAAGCAGGGCCGGCACTGCCCTCAAGGCCGACGTTCTACGTGACGCTCGCGGGTTGGCTGTTATCTGTCATCAACTCTGCCCCAGCCCCAGTTCTGAAACGCCAGAGAGTATAAGGAAAGGGAGGTGGGGTGGGACAAGACAGCCCAAGGGATAGATAAAAGGAAAGGATATAATAAACTAAAAGAAGAAATAAATGACAGAGGAGACAGCAGAGAGAAACCAGATATGGGAAATTGGGGAAAGGGAAGCGGCCCCAATCTCTGGAAGGAGGAGAAAGAAAGGGAGGGATTGGGGGGGACAGGACCACACCGCCAGAGAGGATCCTGCATCCTAGGGTTTTGACAATAACGACAGATCATAGTCTGGACTACCAAGGTTAAAAAGCTGTTGAGAGACAAAGCCTGGGCTATTAAGCAGCATTCGCCTGGAGGGCTAACCTTAAGAGTGGGGTCAGGATGGGGGTGTGTCTTGTATTCCTCCCCCTCCCTCAGGATGGGTGTGTGTCTCATATTCCTCCCCCTGCCTCCCAAAAACAAACTGCCAGGAGGGCATTAGGGAAATTAACTCAAAAGCTTTTAGATCATAAAGAAAAGCAGAAGGGGAGCCCACAAACTCTCAGCTCACTCCCGAAGAAATGAGGAAGAAGAATAGAGAAAGGGGAGCGAACCCCCCTCCAATACACCCCAATAATACCCCCCAAGGAGAATATTCCTTCCTGTGAGTGTCTCCAGGGTCCTCTTCCTCCTAACCACAAGGGAGAGGAGAGCAGAAGAAAACGAAAGACAGACACACAGGGGGGAGGAGCGAGCCCAGAGACTGAGCCCCCAAGGGGGAGGGCGGGATTTGGTAATGAATGGTAAAGATACACAGAAAGATCAGCAATTACAGTAGGTACATAATTTTCATATCTTATCTGTGTCAGTCTTCACCATTCATCACTAGCGGGTGAGTACCGAGCCCCCAGAAGGGGGTCCTAGACTACCCCAAGGGACTAAATCCTTAGCCTCAGTGGGTGAGACACTGGAGGAGAGAATCCTTACAGGCCTGGGGATGCCTGAGACTGGTCTGGGTGAGATGGGGAGCCCCCAGTGGGGGAGGGAAGGTGCCCTGAAAGTTGCCATCTCACCCTGCAGGAGAAGAGGTGGGTTCTCTGATATGCGGAGGAGACCACCCTACGCCGGGCCACGGGTGACAACCAGGATAAGCGAAGCCATGCCGTCCGCCTAATGCAGATCGCTGTCCCTATCGCTCTGGATGCCACCTCACTGGCGTCATAAGATGCCCTTGCTTGGTGCCTTGCTAGCTCCAGGCCCTGAGCAGAGAGGGCAATGGCTTGCCTGGTTTCCTCAGAATCAGACAATGATGCTAGGAGCTGTCCTAGCCTGGACCACAAGAACCTATTTTAGGATGCAAAGTAGGCCTGATGTGAAGCAATAGAAAGGAGAATCCATGTCGAATAGAAAACTCTTCTCCCCCAGAAGTCAAAGTCTGTGGAATCTGAGTCCGGGGTCGGTCACGGTGTGGGTACAAGGCCCAGAGGGGATGTCCAGGGAGGTCAAGCCCAAAGAGGGATGAGGCACATAACCTGGAGACCCAGGAAGGGTGCAATACCATTGGTGTAGGTCCCTTTGGGCTGGAACAGTGGAGAAGGGACATAGCCAAAGCCAATGTGACGCTTACTGGAAAGGAACAGGTCAGGCGGGAACCACCAGGTTGGCCACAGTGTACTCGCCTAGGAAGGCACGTGTCACATGCTCGGGATTGCTGGCAGGGACTGGGGTAAGATGGAGCTCGTCCAATATCCTTGCGAGGAAGCAAGGATAGGAAGAGAGCTCAGACGCTGGGGAGATGTGGACAGATAATTCCTCTCCCTCCGAGGAGGAGGAGGAAGGTGCAGGCGAGCTCAGAGGTTCAGGGTCCAGCTGCACAGGAGAATGGTGGAACACCTGCTAGTCCATGGCATGGAGATAGGTAGGGAAATGTGCAGCGGAACCTCTGAACTGTTCCCAAGTAAGAGGTCCCCTAGGACTGGGAACACCTGGGATAGCCGGGGATGGAGAGAGAGGCTTGGGGGACAAGCTCCTAGCAACAGGAGAGAACATTTGTTAGGGCAGGGGGGACCAAGAGGAAACTCCCCCACAAGAAGGGAGATCCGAAGGTCCCACCAGCTAACAGCCGTTCAACCGGATCAAATGGTCAGAGCTGTGCCCATGGGAAGAAATCACCCCATGAGATGACTGGGACCATGCGAGTCCAGAAGGACGACCCCTGACCTCAGAAGCTGAAGCCCCTCTCAAGAACCTATCTAGGGAGGAGTGAGGGTCTGCACTGCTGCTTCTCCCAGAACCCGTCCGGGCTCTGGTGAGGGGGCGCTGAGCCACACCCTTACTCCTCAACCCTTCAGAGTCAAAGAGGGACCTCGTAATCATAGCCACCAGTCTAGGCAGCTGACAAGTCCGGACAGCCTCTGAGGAGTCCACCCAGGGAACAGTACCCTTCCCTTCCTGGCATGCCCCGGGCTGTCCCAAACTTGGACTGTCCAAACACACAAAGAAGGGGGGTGCTCCATCTGGAGGAGCAGAAGTGCCAGTGGCCCCAGGTTGCATGGCGGTAGCCATGGAGACCACCACTGACTGGTCAGTACCACAGACCCTAAGTCCTACCGGCAAAGACTGACCCTCAGAGGGAGGCTGAGTGGGGGCTGAAGTGCTGGAAATGGAGGGATCCGAGGATTCCGAAGAATCTGGGAGCCAGTCTGGATCAGACCCAGAGTCTTCCTCCAAGGAGGTAGACTCCGAGGTTCGATGCCAGATGACTCCTCAATCCCCCCAGTTCCTGGATCACAAGTTGGACCATCTTCCAGCCCGACAACGCAAATGGCACTGGAGTCAAGCATGACACCAGCCGGCGCCACCTCGGTACACCCAGAAACAGCACCGAGTCAGGGTGACACCAAGTGCAGCGCCGCACTCTTCTGGTGCCGCAAGTGGCACCAAAGTCAAGCATGGCACTGCGCCCGATGCTGCCACCCTCCCTGGCACCGGAGTCAGGCGCGACACCGAGCACAGCGGCACACTCCCCTGGTGCTGCAAGTGGCACTGGAGCCAAGGCTGGCGCAGACCAAGATGCTGCCCCATCCCCAGCACCATTCAGGGCTACACCAGCTTCAGTCCTGGTGCTGCACGCAGTGCCAGAAACAGGCCTAGAAACCGCCGAAGCACTACCCCCAGCCCCAGTGACATCCCCGCCGCCGAAAACGATGCCAGGAGCAACAGCAGCACTGAGAGATGGCCCAGCACTGACAGTGATGGTGCCCTCCAAGCCTGTGGCACTGTCAACAGCACCAGGACCAAGAGCGGCACCACCAGATGATGCAGAGGACGGTGCCGGTCCAGACCCGGAGGGCCCAAAACACAACAGTAAGGGAGCCTTCACCTCCGAAGAGGTGACTGCCAAAGCAGTGCCTCCCAACTGTCCCCCATGAGGGACAGACTGGGCCTTCTGCACCATGGAAGGAGCCCCAGCCGCGGCAAGGCTAAGAGAGGTGGGGGGCCCCTCTTCCATGGGCCATATACGACTGGGAGGGGACACAGAAGAAGGGGTGAGAATCCCTTCAGTGTGGCTGTGTGTACAGGGCAAGGGCAGCAGGGTGGCAAAATAAATCTCTGACTTGTGCCATCCAATCACAAATCACAATCACTTGTTAACATTCATTCATGATCTCGTCCAAAGGCGAGAGAAAGAAAGACTGCGGGGGCTGACGAGGAATGTAACAGTCCCAGAAATCCCAAATACAATTTTTTTTCCTGGCTTCGTGTGGCTGTATGTACAGGACAAGGGCAGCAGGGTGGCAAACATCTTGGCTACATACACACTAGGGGGCAGAACTCTCAGAGTAACTAAAGAAGAGAAAGACTTTGGAGTCATTATTTCAAATGATTTAAAAAAATAGCATAAATTGCCAGGCAAATTCCAAAAAAAACCAAAAATATCCTGAACTGTACATTTAGGCACATTACCTGCAGAAAACAGGAGGTTATCATTCCGTTGTACAGATCACTGGTGAGACCTATTTTTGGAGTACTGTTCACAGTTCACTGCGCCTGTTACTAGGACGAGGATGTAAAAATGATGGAGGGGAATCAGAAGAAAGCAACAAAAATGATAAGAACGTTGAGAGATCTGAAGTATGAGGATAGTATAAGGGTGCTCAACATGTATCTCTAGAATACAGGAGGCTCAGGGGAGATATGTGTTTCGTCTACAGTGCCTTCCTACATGATGCTCTTTGGGAAATCTCGAGGTTAAGGTTAAATGGAAATAATCTTGTAACACGATCTCGTGATATGCAATTAAGAGATCAAATGTGTAATACTAAAAAAAAGAGCAGGATTTTTCAGTCGGAGAGTAGTGAGCACGTGGAATCGACTTCCACTAGAGGTTGTGACTAGTTTTAAATGCAAATTGGATAAGTACTGTTTTACAAACTTGATTAAAGGTTCCTTTGAGAAAAGGGCCAGCTGTATAATTTGCATATGCCAGTCTCAGCTCGAAATAACTCTATAATCCTATGATGACTTGTGAAGTCCGGGGGGGAGAGGGAGACTACAGGGGGCCCACAATAAATGTAACAGTCCCAGAAATCCCAAATAAAACTTATTTTCCTGGCTTCAGTGTGGCTGTGTATACAGGGCAAGGGCAGCAGGGTGGCAAAATAAATCTCTGACTTGTGATATCCAGAGGGGAAAGAGGGAGGCTGCAGGGTGGCCCACGATAAATGTAACAGTCCCAGAAATTCCAAAATAAATTTGTTTTTCCTGGCTTCAGTGTGGCTGTGCGTACAAGGCAAGGGCAGCAGGGTGGCAAAATAAATCTTTGACTTGTGCCATCCAATCATGATCACTTGTTAATGTTCAATCACAGTTTCATGTATTAAAAAAAATACTGTTCAGACAAACAACATAAAGTTGATGCGCCTGTGCTGTTGGGTGTGGGTGGCCCAGGGGATAATATGACTTTGTGACTTGTAGCAGGCTGTTTACAGTACAACACAAGCACTGTATACACAAGTGTCATCATCATCATCATCATCCTCACTTATTCCTCCTTATTATCATTAGTTTTAAAGTATATTGCATTACATTATATATAAGCATTAATGAACCCCCAGTGTGGGATTGTGCTGCATGTGGCTATGCACCAGATGCGTCTGCATCTCCAATTCAAACTCTGAGGCACACTTAACAGTTGCTGAATTTGGTCACTTGACAGTAACTAACTGTATTGTAGGAGTCAGTCCAGTAATCTTGGAAGGAAGTGGTGGTGGACTGCTGTGCTGTCGGTGTGCTGTGTACAGTCACGAGTCACGACAGTAAATTTGTCCCTGGTCTGTGTGTGGGAGTCATCAGAAGGACATCACGTTAGTTAGAGGGATCTTTTGTTACAGGTTAGAATACTAATAAAAAATGTATCAAAGTGTTGATGAGGCACATTCTATTTCTCAGGTAGGCAGTGGCACTGCAAAAGACAGCAATCAGCCTGAAAAGGGAAAACAAAATCAAACCCCAAAAAGTGATTTTTTCATGTCTAAGGTTTCATCTTCCAAGCAAATACTTGAATTCAAAAAAGGTGAATGTCTCGGATTATCATCAGTCCCAAGTAAAAAAAAAAAAGTTATGCAGTTGAAAAAAAACTAAAGGTGTGGTGGATAACACATGCAGAGGCACCCAACGGTATGGAACAACTGCATACTATGCTACTGCCAGTCCCTCACCCGATTCTTCTGAGGTTGAATCCGATGAGGGTAATAATAAAGATGAAGAGAATGATCAGGCAGCCAAGGTTTACTGGAGGGGATGGAAACTGCAGATGAGGAAGAAGCAGGCAGAAATGTTTCGGTTGTGGAGAGGGACAGTGGGAATAAACCACAAGGATCAGACCCTAAAAACTCGCTGGGGGAGGGCCTGAAAAGGTGACCAAGGTGCTGTGCATTCCTGGGGAAAAAAACTAAAAAAAAAATCATCTTTTGTTTCATCATACTTCTCCATTATTGTTTCCAATGAGCAGGTAGCAACATGCGCTATTTGTAATTGGCCAATCAGCAGGGGTTAAAAGAAAGGAGCACTGGGAACTTCTGCACTGAAAAGGCACCTAGACAGATATCATATCATTACTGAGAAGTCCAGCTGTGAGTCTTGGAAGAGAAAGTGACAGTGATAGCTCACTACACTCATGGTTAACTCCCACAGATGAAAGTAGTGGTAGGCCCCGCAGCACTACTGAAATACCTCTACCACCACTTCCTGCCATTTGAAGGACTCCTCAACTGTTACTGAAAGTGATCATATGTTCGAAAGTCCTCCTTATTCAAGGAGACAGCTTACCATCTCAGACACATGAGAGTAAAGCCAAACATATTTCGACTCATCCTGCTGCTGTTACAATCACAAAAACAAATTCAGAACCAGCAGCTGTTGATTTGCTACCATATAATGTGGTTGAACATACAGTATAGGATTCTGGTGGCTGCTTGAGTACCTTGAACCTCGATATAGTATAGCATCACGGAAATACTTCTCGACAACAGGTATTCCAGATCTTTACGATGTCGTATGTAAAAAATTAAGATGAGTCTTGTGCAATGCTGTTGGTTAGGTGGTACATCAAAGAACAGATATCTGGACAAGCTGTTGGCCTGAGCCCTTCATGTCTACTATGGCACACTGGGCATGTTTCGATAATTCACATGGGACTGGGGACAGTGAAGCATTGCAGTTTGCTGTTCTAAGAATGTTTCATCTTCCTTCTGAACATACCTCATACAACATCAATGAAGAGCTCCAAAAACCAATACAGTAATGGCTCACTTCACAGGGACTGTCAGTTGGCTTTATAGTTGCAGATAATGGGTCCAACATAAGGAAGGCCTTGGAGGAGGGGGCCTTTGTTCACATCTGCTGCTTTGTGCACTGTTTAAATTTAATAGTTCATAGTTTTCTTGATGATGACAGAGATAGTAAGGCTCTCGTTAGCACTGCTAAAAGAATATGTACTCATTTCAGTCACTCAAGCAAAGCCCATCACTTGTTTGAAAAAACACAGCAGGAGCACAGTTTACTTTTGCACAGACTGATCCAAGACACTTCTACTCGATGGAATTCGACCTTTTATATGTTCTGCTCGAACAAAAGAAAGCTGTCAGGCAGTACACCTAAGAAGATACAATTGGTGATGCAGGCATCTACATTATATTACTCCACCACAGTAGGCCATGCTGGAGTTTCTAATTTTCCCGCTCCAGCCAGTTGAGGAAATCACCAGGGAGGTTAGTGCAAACACAGCAACTCTCAGCCAGGTGATATCCCTAATAAAAATGTTTAAATTCTGATTGAATCTGATCAGGGAAAAGTTAGAGAAGCAAAACAGTTCCATGATCACATAGGTTGCCAGTGGTGCTGCTGACACATGCAGGTTGCCCCCCAGGAAACAACAAGATCTAACAAGACGTATGACCAAAAAAGTTGAAGACGACAAACTATGTAAAATGCTTCATTCTGAGTACTACATTAGAGCAACAATCTTGGACCCACGATACAAATCGAAACAACTACTGAGTGATGATGGTGACACTTGTTTCGAGATAAACAAGAAATAATTGACGAGGTGCGTGCTGTGATGGAACAGAGTACAACAGCAGCACCACATTCAGAATCTTCTTCTTGACACAGCACAGCATCAGGTGGCCAATCCTCTACTGTTGCGGCATTTTCTCCCTGTTCCTCCTCAGCCACTGCAACTGAATCATCTTCTTCACCACCAGCCAAACACAGCACTGTCCCACAGTCACTTGGTTCAGCTTCATGTCTCTGGAGTCACTCAGAAGATGTAATTCTAACATCTTCTTCATCTGCCTGTTGTAACACAGCCTCAACACAGACCATTGTTGAAATGTACCTGGCAGAGCCCAATATCAGCTGGAATGCTGATCCTTTGCAATACTGGAAATCTAAACAAAATATGTGGCCTGCTTTAGTAAACATTGCAATGAAGTACATAAATTGCCCACCGTCTAGCGTCTGTTCAGAATGATTGTTTAGTTCAGCTGGTAACGTCATTACTGACACACAATCCTGTTTGACAGCAGAAAATGCTGAGCGCCTCACTTTAATTTAACATATGAAACCTGAATAAAATATACACTGACTGCTCTGAGCAGGCCCTATCCACAAAATACTTTCAAGAATGCATGCCTGTGGTGAAAATCTTTTGTGAACAGTGTCTACTATGTGAGGTAGCAATTAACTGCAATATGTCAGGTCAGGATGGACTAGGCCAGGCCACTACTACTTGAATAATCACATTAGCAGCACAGAATAGAAAAAAAGAATAACAACATTAGTGGGTTCAGAGTCCAAATACAGCAAGCGACTGCATTTCATGTTACAAACTTACTTGGTGGTACCTGGTACCACTATCTGATCTGGAAGGTAAGGTACTGCTGTCTACTTCTACTACTATTATCATTTTTTGTCCTCACGAGTCATGACTACTAATCACTTTTTGTCATTACTCCAGTCCTTACTACTTGCCACTTTTTTTTGCCCTCAGCAACTGATCCTAACTGTATTATTTTAATTTTCGTACAGTGCATGGCTTAGCAGATGCCTGAAACCCAGAAACTGAATAGTCTTTGTATATTTCTCACATCCCCCATATTTGGCTGCAAATACTTCACAGAAAAAAATGCTACTAAATTGAAAATTCATATTTCTTTATTGTTTGTGTGTGTGTGGTATACTAGCCTGGTTACATCTCACTTACAATCAATCAACTTTATTTTACCATTTGAAACACCATTGAGAGACAGACTCATTTGCAAGGTGGACCTGAGTAGGTCATAACAAAAACACATACCCATAAGCTAAATATTGTTATAATACAATGAGACAATAGTCTGTGTAGAGCAAATACGAGCTAGGCATAAATAACAGTGCACACAATGTTGCTAACAGTACAGTAGATCTCAAATACAACATTGATAGGACAGGAACAAAAAATATTTACAGAATAATACAAATCAGTACTTACAATATAAATAATACCTGCCCAGTCGCAACATGACTTATGGGATGGGAGGGTGGCTGGGTGTCAGGTAAGGGGATGTTAAAGGGGGGGACGTGTGAAGGGTAGGACCAGGTGAGGGCTAAGATGTCAGAGATGAGGGGGAGGTAGTAAAGGGAGGACAATAGGGTGTTTAAGAAGAGGAGGGTACTGGGTTGGCAATGGATGGACAAAGGAAGACTAGCAGGGCGTAACGTGTTGAAGATGTACAAGGGAAGGACAATGTATTAAGTACAGGTAGTGTACAGGGTTCAAGATACAGGACTCTGCTAATTAAAGCAGTCACAGGATTCACTGAACTTATGAATTTACAGTAACTGGACTGAGATTATTATATTACTATATATTATTTTTGATGCTTAAATTACCTTGGCAGTGGCTGGCAGCAATTGTGGAACTAGGAAGGATGTAATTGTGGTGTGCGTCTGTCATCAGGTCTTCAGGTGGTAGTGGCAAGCTTTTATTATGACTTCACTGCATGTGACCGATGCGATGTGTGACTGGCTACCCGCCTGGGTGGTGGTGATCACTATGTCTTTAGGTTTTATTCTTTAAGGAGTCAGCGTGTTGATGAGATTTAGTAGAAGTAGTCATAGTACAATACTAGAAAACATTACCACCTTGTGGACCAGGTAGTGTACCACATACCATTGTACACTGGGGCATGCGATGCAGTTGCATCCTTCACATGGGTAGGGTAGGTGGACTCTCAGTGCTGCTCATTTGATCTTTCATATCCTTTTTTTGGCCTGTTCAGTGTTGACTGGAACATCCATCAAAATAATATCCACACAGCACCATTAATAAAAAAAAAAATCTTAGCTGCCTGGCAGTGCCTGCAGTGCTTGGTGGTGCATGATATAGGTATTTTCATCTGTCTGTTTCTCTCTCCATCTCTCTCTGTCTCTCCCTGCATACTCATGTCACGAACCAAGCAGGATATGCCATCCCACCATTATAGGCCAGCCATGAAGGGGCTAGTAGTGAGTGATTGCTTTTTTATTTAGCAGTTTTACAGCATTTTTATACAAATAATCCATTAAATTATCTCATTTGGACCTCTGTGTCAAATGTGACTGACTTTGCCACTTCAATGCTTTTTTTCGTATTTTTTCAAATATTTGTCAATAAAACAGAACAAATCAGAACTTCACCATGTTCCGGTTCTTATTTCACAACAGTCAGAACTCCATTGAGTTCTCCCAGCCCTAATGTATACATTTCTGGCCTTCAAGGTAAGCTTGGACAAATTACTGCTTACTAAGGGAGTTGCAAGGTACCCTGCACAGTAAAGTAGGTAGGGATCCCCTTGAAATTTGTTTGCATGGGGGGGGGGTGCCTTATGACCTTAAACTACTATGCGACTATACTAAAGAAGAACAAGGCCTAACATGAAATTGAATCCAGGCCCCCTTAATACCGCAGAACTCCCACATCAGTCTGACATTCTCAGTGTATCCTCAGGGCAATTTTCCTATAGATTACATTATGTCCTCTAGAACCTGACTTAACGCTGTTTTCCTGCATTGCCAGTGCAAGTCTATGGGACCGATTTCTGTGTAGCTTGCATCATTTCTCTGCAAAATACAAGAATCCATATGGCTCTGGGAGCCCAGATACTACCTAGGGTTGGGCAGACTGGTTAGCTTGAACTTTCCATAGTCGTATTATACTGAAACAGTCCCTAGCTACAGGATTTCAGTTTTCTACCTTGATCAGTTTGTCCCCATCTTGGAAAATACAAGCCACTTCATGGCACTGAGGATGCCAATGCCTTGGAAAGTCTCTAGGTCCTGCTTATAACAGAGTTGCAGGTGGCAGTGAAGAGTAATGGGGCCTAGTCCTCCATCTCCCAAAGTTTGAGAGCATCACTTATGCAATGCTCCTAACTTCTGCCAGCCCAGTGACAGACAGATCCAAGTCTTTTTCTCAAACACAAGTCCTCCTCACAGCAGCATGAGGCAGTGCTGTTTGGAACATATGAGATGGAAAGAAGTACTGTATATACACAGGTATGTGTCATTGTTAGGAGCTGGAAGCACAGACTAGTTCTTTAGTTGTTCTTACACACAAAGCCCATCACAAACAACTGTGATGAAAATGCTGAGCTGTAAATTTTTTTTTTTTTTAATATTCCATAGGTTTTTCTACCCTGTTGTACCCTGGCTAGTCCTTTTCTACTGTCCCCCACCAGCCCTGTCACATATCTTCTCCTGGACTTTTCCCACCCCTTGCACAGAACCACTTGGGTGGTGGGGCCTCTGTCAGCAGTGCAGGGTCTGTGGGTTTCCGGCATCATCCTGCCTGCTAGGCAGTTTTTCCACCAGTTGTTTTCCCCTGAGGTGCCAGCATGCAATGACAAACATTACTGTTCACATGACTGCTCTGGCATCTGGCAGTATCCCACCACAGCTTGGCATCTCTGATAGTGCTACCACCCAACTTCAGCCAGGTGGCAGTGACACTGTGAAGTGCACTGAATTTACACAATCAAATGATACACCTTCCTGCATATTATACTGAGCATGCCAACCAGGGGAGGCACTGCTCCATAACTCTGGATGTACAAAGAATACTACAATACTACATTACTCGCACCAAGGAATGCAGAAAGTCCTCTCAACTTTTTGTTTCACTTGCCCAGGGGAAAAAGGGTGGGCCTGTGTCAAAAGAATGTCTATCCAAAAGGCTGGCAAACTGTATGACATTCTGTTATAGGAAGTACAGTAAGCAACTTCCTGGTGCGGTTTGTGGTCACTCCACAAGGGCTATGGCCACTTCTATTGTCTGTTTCAAAAAGGTCGATGTGGCTGACATGTGCTGCAGACACATGGAGCAATGTTCACATTTTCACTAAACATTACAGTCTGAACACTGTCTCTTGTAGACGTGCTGGTTTTGGGCTTGCTGTACTGCAAGGCCTTCTGTCCTGATCATATATCAAACTGCGCCATCTAGTCTTGGACATAAAGAAAGCATGTGCTCTTCTGCCACAGGGCAGACACTCTGACTGCCCAGGTACAGTTGGTATACAGGAGCCACTATGTCTCTGCGAGAACAATGTTATGTATCCTGGGTCTCATGGCTGCGGCCATTGTGACTGTGCCACTGGCAATCCTTCACACGAGGATCCCTAAGTGGACAGTCGCATGTCCTCTTTGCAGAGTATTGTTATGGTGGATGGATGGTGAAAACCTATCGAAGGCCACTGCATTCCTTGTACCTGCTCCTGTACAGATCTTCACCACAGATGCCTTGGGCTTCAGTTGGGGTGCTCATCTTGGCCCTTACCAGACACAGGGATCATGAGAAACCCAAGTCCATTTCTGGACCAGGGTCACTGGCATAGAGAAATGTAGTGCTACAGCTCTGCTACCAGGCCAGCCGAGATGCAATTTTAATGACATTTTGACACTATAATACCTAGTGACTGTACTACTTCTGAAATTTAATCAGTCTTGCGTACACTGCTTTGTGTGTGTATAATGATAATTCACCGATCCCAGTGAGCAGCTGCACCAGCACACCACAGCTGTGTGCCCTCTTTTTAGCACATTTAGCTCTTTGGTGAAGTGGTTCAATTCCCAGTTTGGTCCCATTATTTCTTCTCAACTTTGACAACGTCAGTGGCTCAGCAGGAAGCATGTTTGCTTCTGGGGCCTGATGATCGAAAGGTTGTGGGTTCTAGTCACACACCAAGTACTTGTGGTAATACCCATAACTAACATTGCAGTGCAATATGAGGGGAAGAGGGGGCCAGATCATTTGAGTTTACCTTAGCAGCAGGTGTGGGCTGCAGGATCATTCTCATCTGCCGTCCACTCGGGGGTGAGAAATTATTCCTGCAGGAAGTAGCAGACTTCGTCGATGATGTGGCATTGGAGTTACCCAGGCTGATGGTAATGGGTGACTTCAGCGCCTGGGTCGATGATGAACTCTCGCAGTTTGGTCAAGACTTCCTCCAACTTATGTGTTTGTTGGGGGTTCACACAAGTAGTTGCTTCTGCTACTCATAATCAGGGTCACTCACTTGATCTGGTCTTCCTCCTGGGGATCAAGTCCTTCGACTTGGTGGTGGAACCAGTCGTATAGTCCGATCACTACACAGTAAGATTCAATTTCCAGTTCCTCCTTATAGGCCTGCCCCTGTGGAGATGGTCAGATACCGCCCACTGAGGGGTGTAACACTAGAAGGACTTCTGGCGGTATTAGACCTATCGGGAGTTTCGAGAGCAGGCGAGGATCCAGACAGTCTAGTTTTGGCCTATAATAAGGCTATTACTGAGGCTCTGGATTCTATCGCCTCAGTCTGTGTTTGTCCTCTCTCTCCGCCCTCGGTCCCCTTGGTTTGATGGGACCTTGAGGGAGTCGAGACGTGTAGGATGAAGGTTAGAGCATCGCTGGGAGAAATCAACCCTTGAAGCCTACCACCTTAGACTGATAGATCGTTATCAAAGCTATCAATCAGCAATCACACGTAAGAAGGCAGAGTTCCTGTCCAGTGAGATTGCTGCTGCTCAAAATTCGACTGGCCCAGCTCTTTTGAACTGTAGACAGGTTGTGCAACCCAACCTGTCTACAGGTTCGAGGAGCATTTTCAAAAAAATTAAGTGTGATGAGTTTGCTCGATTTTTTGCAAATAAGGTGGCTAACATTAGGGCCGAAATCTGTTCAGCACCCTCTATGGGGGATGGTGTATGGTCGCTTTCCCTCAGTCTTCTTGGATATCTTTCGACCGGCTGGAGATAGGGGACATCATGCAGATTGCCCAGAATTTGTGGCCAACATGCTGTTTGGATCCAGGCCCTACACGCCTATTAGGGTGTATGGAGTCCACTGGCCCAGTCCTTGCAGAGACTGTTTGGTGCTCCTTGGATTCAGAAGAGTTCCCAAGCTCCCTGAAAAAGACAGTGGTGACACCGCTTCTTAAGAAAGCTTCTTTGGACCCAAACAGCTGTGCAAACTACAGACCCATCTCTAACCTTCCCTTCATTGGGAAGGTGACTGAGAAAGTGGTTACACTGCAACTGGAGAACCATCTTACCATCCATGATGTCTTGGATCCTCTCCAGTCAGGCTTCCGGAAGAGACACGGTACCGAGACCACTCTGGTTTGAGTGCTCAATGATCTTCTGATGGTAAGGGACCAGCAGTGCCGCTCCATCTTGGTGCTTCTGGATCTCTCCTCAGCGTTTGACACTGTGGACCATGGGCTTCTGCTTGAGCGCCTGAGGGTTATCTGTGGCCTGGATAGTCCAGTTCTCAGATAGTTCCATTCTTTCCTAGATGGCAGGTTCCAGAGGGTGGCATCTGGGATTTTTTCCTCTGAGCCATTCTCTCTGCTGCGCGGGGTCCCTCAGGGCTCGGTGCTGTCCCCCATGTTGTTCGCAGTGTACTTGTTGCTCCTCAGAGACATTGTAAGATGATATGGACTGAGGTTTCACTGTTATGCTGATGATACACAGCTCTATCTGTCTTTTGCACCTGACAAGGATAGTGCGGTCTCGATGTTTAACAGCTGTCTGGTGAAGATCCATGACTGGATGAAGTCCAGCTGTTTGAAATTGAATTCCATAAAGACTGAGGTGTTGGTTGCGGATCCGGGGCACCGGATAGGGAAGCCAGTGGTGGGTTTACCTTCCGGGCTTTGGCTTGATGGTGTACAACTGCCTACCTTTGAACGGATGCATAATCTGGGGGAGGTTCTTGACGATGGGTTGACACTGCGTGCACAGGTGCCGGCAGTCATCAAGTCTTCCTTTTACCATCTTAGGATCATCGCCAGAATTCAGCACCTTGTTCCATCTGATGATTTGCCCACACTGATCCATGCTTTTGTGACCTCTCACCTGGAGTACTGCAACTCCCTTTACCTGGGGCTTCTGGGGGTTGCTATCCACTGCTTGCAGCTGGTGCAGAACGTTGTAGCACGGTTACTGACTGGGACCTCATGCGCCAGTCATATTATTCCTATGCTGTGCGATCTCCACTGGTTGCCTCTACAGTGGCGGACCACCTTGAAGGTCGGTTTGCTGACCTATAAAGCCCTGCATGGACTGGGACCGAGCTACCTGCAAGAGCTCTTGGTTCTCTATAGCCCCAACTGGCCTCTCCGCTCAACTGACGAGGGGTTGTTAGAGGTTCCCAGGGTGCAGCTGAAAACATCTGGGGGTCGGGCTTTTATGTCCATAGAACCAACCCTGTGGAACTCTGTACCTCATCAGATTAGACCGAGAGTACAGGACTGTGGAGAGCTTCAAGACCAGTTTGAAAACACATCTGTTTAAATAGGCTTTTAATATTTGTTGTTTTTATGAATTGTGGAAATGTTAATTGAAGCTGAATTTTTTTATAAGATTTTATTGATCTGTTTTGTGATATACATTTATGTACAGCACTCTGATTTTTGAATTGAGGTATATAAATAAAAATATTATTATTAAGAGCTGCAGTGTGCAGGTGCCAGCCTTTGTGTGAAATGTTAAACCAAGGTCCGTTCTGCCCATCTCTGGTCACTGGTTAATGGCAGTTAAAATCTCCATGGCACTTACCAAAGAAGAGAAGATGAATTTCCTCTATGCCATGGCTAATATTCCACATCAATAAAACAAGTTCATATAACCCACCCTACAGGACACACCTGGAAACGAGCTATTACAGCTCAGTGTGCATTTCCTGGTCAAAAATATCAAATTATTAAAAAAAATGTGGGTTTCCACTGTTAAGTTCAGCTAATACTTTATATGTACAGTTCTGGCATCTCTGATGTTTATGAGTGCCTTCTCAAATTCTTCCGGAGAAAACGGTGAGGCAAACCTGAGATGTTCTAGCACACAAAGAAGCTGAGTTGGTACTCATAACCATGAGTGATTCGGGAAATATACATATAAACATTATTGCTCCTGTTAAAGATTTCTAGTAATAAAAAATGGAACTGAAAAAAGTTTTCCTTACAGAAAATAGAACTACCTGTGTTGAAAATGAAGTATGCCGAGTGAACTTAGGACTTCAGGATTTTAGAACTGTTTGCATGAGAGACCCTAATATAGTTATAATTGTGTCTGGAATGTTTAGAAATAAACAATCCTGACTATCTAAAAAATGTACAACTTCTTTGTAAGGTACCATGCATTTGCATGCACGTCAAGGGGTACAACATTTTATTTGTGATTAAAAGTGTTACACAGAAACAAACTGTCGACAGCAAGAGACTGATGGTCCATCAAATCTGATCATATAGTACTTCTTCACCCTGACCTAGTGTCCTGAGGGTAGACCCCTTCTGCCCACCCATCAACAACCCTCCCTCAGTTCCCTCTAGAGGGAATAAGAGTCCTCTTGAGCTGTTCCATCCATGTTTAAACCACTTAAAGGTACCAGGCCCTAACACTTCCACCGACAACATTTCTACGGTTCTACCGCCATCTCAGTAAAACAGAACTTCCTCATATCCCCACTGAATTTATCCCCAACTAACCTGATGATCGTTCTCAAATAAATCTGTACAGATCTTGGAATGAGCTCCCTGTTTCTGTACAAGAGAGCACCTATCTATGGTCATTTAAAAATCTCCCCAAAGGTAATTTCCCTCCATGTAACAACCTGCACTTGTGCATAAGACTAGACAGATGTGGAAGCAGACTCGCATTAAGTCACTCACTTTTCCATATTTACTGTAAACCCTAATGTAATTCATGCAACTGTATTGTGTTCTCACATCACTACTATCCTCCTGAATGTTCCCTGTTATATCTCTGTATCTTGGACATTGTCCTCAATTACTTTGTTTAATGTAACTAATTCTGGGTTGCCCCTGAAAAGGGGACTTCTGCCTCAGTGGGCCAATGTGGTTAACAAAATTCAGTAAATAAATAAACCTCCATTCACGCCATCTTGTGACTGCATCCCTGCTTCTAATAAACAGGTCTTCACTAAGTCACTCAATGTATACCCCCTAGGAACATGTATGTCTATCATGTCCCCTACTCATGTCTAGCTTACAATGAGTGCATGCTTAGGGCTCCTGATGTGACTTACAGAATTTCGCCCTGCTGGCCTCGGATCACTTTGGTAACCATTCTTTGCACTGACTCCAGCCTATGTCCTTTTTCAGGTGAGGGCTCCAAAACTGGGCACAGTATGCTAGGTGAGGTTGCATCATAGATCTGTATAGGGGCAGTATCACTTCAATTCTCCTGTTATCAAAACCATCTTAATACATTCAAGCATCCTTGATGCCTTACTGTAGGCCTTAACGTACTGGCTAGTTTGCATGAGAGAGCCATGGTGGATGACATCCAGATCCCTCTGCTCTCTTATAGTGTCCAGCCTAACACCTTCCATCCAATACCCCATGCGTGGGTTCCTTTTCCTAACGTACAACACCACCTTGCACTTCTTAGCACTGAATCTCAACTGCCAGATCTTTGAGCACCTATCCAGTTTTTTCAAGTCTTTCTGAAGTTCCCTTTCACCGCCGTCACTATCCGCCCTCACTGCCACAAAGATTTGTGTTGTCTGCAAAGAGACACATCTTGCCCTGGATACATTCCCCTAAGTCACTAATAAACATACTGAATAGGACAGGTCCAGTGATGGATTCCTGTGGGACCCCCCTCCTAACCCCCCGTCTGAGAATTTACACCATTCCCTCCACATCTTTGTTTCCTCTCCCCCAGCCAGTTCCCCAACCACCATATAAAATCTTTCTCTACTCCACAGTCTTCCAGCTTTTCAGCAGCCTTCTGTGTGGCAATGAATTAAAAGCTTTGCTGAACTCAAAGTAGAGCAAGTCTACAACCTGTTCTCTATCTACTGCCCTATTGACCCAACTGAAAAACAGAATCAGGTTGATTTGGCATGATCTCTCAGATACAAACCCATGCTGCTTGTCATCTTGCAGCCTGTTGTCTTCAAAGTAGGCTACCAGACTTTTTATTTACTATGGTCTCCATCAATATACCTACAATAGAGGTATGATTGATCTGCCTGTAGTTGCCTAGCTCCCCCGCTATCTCCCCCTCTGGAGGAGTGGGACTACAGTCACAGACCTCCAGTCTTCTAGCACTACTCCAGACTCCAGTGAGACATTAAATAGCTGGGCCAAGAGTTCTGCCAGTTCTGAAGCCAATTCCCCAGGTACCATCAGGTGCATGCCTGGATTCTACCCTAAGAGCCTCTAGCTCTTTTTCAACCATTTGGCCAAGATCAAAACCCTCTCTGTTTTATATATCCCCAATGTTTGCCTTGATCCTACTCTCAAAACCAGGCCCACAGTCCTCCACCATGAATACTGAAAAGTAACTGTTTACAATAATGACTTTCTACATGTCTTCTACCACCCTCTTGCCTTCAGCTAGTGTGACAACCCCCCTAGCTGTCATTTTCTCGGAATGTATCTAAAGAATTCTTTTTCCCCCCTCTCCTCACACCCTAAGCAATTCTCAGCTCTCCGACGGCCTTTGCCCTCCTTACCATTGCCTTCGCCTTTAAGACTATTTTGCTATTCCTCCTATTCTTCCTTTCCCTTATTCACCTTGTACATAATAAAGCCCTTTTTTTTTCAACCTCACAGTCCTCCTCCTTACCTCCTTTGAGAATCAGATTATCCTTTTGTGCATTATTTCTTTTGGTTACCTTTCTTGTATAAGAATTGGTCGCCTCTCTGATCATTCCCCACTTTTCCTCTACTACCTCCATCTGGTCTTTAGCCACCAAGTTTTCCCTGACCTTTTCCCGCATCTGGTGAAACTCTGCTCATTTGAGGTCCAGAATCACTGCCTCCAAGGGGGAACCAGTGTTCCTCATCACCAGTTCAAACCACCCTAATGTTTGCCTGATTACCACCCCATTCACCAACTCTGAGTTGGTAAGTACTAAGTCAACAATGGTGTCTTGCCATGTGGGATCCCTGACCAGCTGGACCACGAAACAATCCTGCATCATGTCCTGCAGTACCTGACTCCCAATGCTCTTAGCCACCGGTGTGCTCAATTCTGTATCTAACAGGTTCAGGTTCCCCACTAACACTAGGTCCCTCTTGCTAGCCCCTCATGATTTCCTCCACTAATTCCAAATTCCAATCAACTGCCTCTCTCTGCTCAATTCTGTCTGGCAACTGTGAAGCTGGGGAGAGCAACAGATGTATCAGGGATCTTGACTCACATAGGCCGGTAGTATGAGGGGCACAGCAATGCCTAGGGACGGGGCGGCAAGATGGCTGCAACGCTGCTCCGCTCCCTGCAGCTCCCAACATGAAGTGGCATTTCTATTTTAACCCCGTTTATTTCAAAGCCGATGAATGGAACTTATGTTGATTCTGACCCCTCTGCCTGATGCAGCACAGTTTTTTTAGTTGGCCGGTACTACAAACGTGGATGTTTGTTGCCGGCAAACTGGCATCTGGATAGTGTTTGTGTAGTGCTTTGAGGTGCTGCATTTCAGGTTTTGCATGGATTTCCTATCGAATCTCTTTGAATTCTAATGAAGTCTATAAGGAAGACTCTTGTGCAGAAGGAGAAAGCTGGAGATTGCAGTGGCACCAAGCATGCAGATATGCTTGTTAAAGCCTTTTAAAAGGGTGGGATTACTAGGGCTTGATTTATAGACCCCTGGAGTTACTGAGCTAGTGGAGCACTTCATGGTTTCATTTTTACAGACGTTAATTTCAGGAGTGGAGTTGGAGTTGGAACGGGAAATGTAAGAAGTAACCTAAATTCTGGAGAGGCGTTTGTGGAATGGAAAGGCTGGAGAATACCTTTGAGAGGAATGCATGCTCCGCAAATCTAATGGAGGCAGGTCTTGAAATGCTGAAGGGTGCTAATGTGGAAAGGAGCTGGGAATTTATGAGAATTTTGGAGAGTGATTTCACTGAGTAGGTCCATGTAAAGACACTGTTATAGTGACAGGGGAAGACGGGCCATAGGATAAAATTACCCAGGAGGTACTGACTTTATTTTTGCTTTCTTTCTCCTAGTCATAGCCTGATCTCGTTGGCTAGTAATCAAATCAATTGAACTGGGTTTGAAAGTTAGGGTGCCCTCCTAGTGGCATAATTACAGAGCCATATATTATATAAGTGAAGTAGTGCTCCCTGCCTCCGGAGCCACCTTCTGTGGTGAACTATGAAGTTTTGAACACTTTCACTGGTGTTATTTTTGGATTTTAATCAAGCAATAAGCAGAATCCCTGTCTTTTCTGAGTGAACATTAATATATGTCCTGAGCACTGTTTGCAGTCTTCAGTGACCAAATGGAACTATTAGCTCTGAGAACAATTCGATATATTGTGTTTTCTGTTTTATATGTCTGTCTTATGATGTTTTCATTATTGTTTTTATTTCTTTGTATTCTCAGTCCACATTCTAGAATAACAGTATTAGAAAAAATAGAGTTATTCAGATACATCTTGAAAGTGATATTTGTACAGGTCACTGGTAAGGCTACATCTAGAGTATGGAGTTCAGTACTGGTGCCCACACCTCAAAAAGGACATTAACCTGCTGGAGAACGTCCAGAGGAGGGCTACAAAGATGACAGCTGGTCAACAGGGTAAGACATATTAGGAGAGGTTGAGGGCACTGAACATGTACTCTCTGGAAGACAGAGGGTGGGGGACATGATGGGGACCTTCAAGAACTTGAAAGGGATAAATAAGGTTGATAAGGAGAGTCTCTTTAAGCTGAGTGGTAACCATAACACAAGGGGGCACTGTCTTAAGCTGGAGGGTGGGAGGTTTAGGAGGGAGGTCAGGAAGCACGTCTTCACAAAGAGGGTGATGGACACTTGGAATGTGTTGCCAGAAGAGATAATCTCCTTGAAGACAGTGGGCAGCTTTAAGACAGGCTGGGACAGGTATAGGGGAGGGTAAGGGTCATGGGTAGGGAGGATGGCGGAGAGAGGGCAGTGACAACAGCTCAAGCTGTGGACCCTGCAACACAAGCAGACGGGATAGACCAAATGACCTTCTTTTGCTGGTTTCTTTGTATGATCGTATGTTTATTAAGGAGAGGAATGTTCATTTTTTTTTTTTTTTTTTAACAATCTATACATGGAGCTATAGGAAGGTATTTAAGTGGGTAATTTGGGGAGGTTAACCAGGAATGCCCAGAACAGCCTAGTCTGAAATGGCTGTTGGTTTCTATAGTAAATGTATTTATGTGTAAGGCAGCAGAGGGGCATACCCGAAACATGTTGCTGAGCCTACTACTGAAGTCTGGATCTGGGCAGGAAGTGAAAGTGAAATGATCCAATATGTAATTGAGGGTCTAGTTCCTAGATACTATATTTGTGGCCAATGATATGGGTTGGCAAGACTCCTAACCTATGGGTCATTCATGGGAGATATGGGGCAGCATGCGCTGCGAAGTATCACACTGGGACCCAGGGTCAGACTTAGTCCAGTAGTATGTACTGGTACAATTCGGGCAATGTTGCAAAGACCTGTTAATTTATATTGGGATAGAGTAGCATTTTGCACTAATCAGTGGACTCTGGTGTGGGTTAGATTTTCATGGTTTGAATTTGTCGTCTGCTGGGAGTGGACAAGGTCCCCCGAAGGAGGAATGTATCAGTCAGAGTGGTAAATTGCTCACTGGGACAGCCTAAGTGGGATATTTCACGAAAAATACTACAGTATACTTTCTTAAGCCCTTGTTTAGGTATGAAAAGTAATCTGAAAGAAAGAATCATTTGATCATTAATATAAAGAGTTTGAATTAATAGGATTATAGGTCACCCCTCCTTTATTTATTGTAATTTTCCAGACTGATGCTAGATGAAGGATTTTTATTTTTTTATTTATTTAGTTTTTGTTGACCGGGTAAGTGCACTTGACAAATTCTGCCTATTTTCAGGTACGGCCCAGGGGGTGACTTATATCTGCTATTTATGGATTCCTGGAATATTAAATGTATTGATAATGTGGACTATTGTATTTTACATTTTTTGCATGTTGTAATGGTTTAAATAGCCCTTCAACAATAAACAAACCTTGAATCTTGAAATTCCAATCTTCCTTTTCCCCTGGCAGTCTTGAGACCTTCCCGTCTAAACTTTTTCCAGCAGCTGTATCTAGATAAACTCCACTTTCCTCCCCCCTTCCTTTTTGATGGTCCTATCCTCTGCAGCCTTCATTTCCTCCCTGATATTTATTTAGTTAGTTAGTTTTTGTTTACTGGGTAGGGTACACTAGGCAAGTAAAGGTCTATTTACAGATATGACCCAGGAGAGTACAGAGGTAATAACAAATACATAGCAGAAATAGGAGCCAGTAAACGTGGCGAGCAATGCAACATGACAAGAGAAAAAAAGCATAATGTTACATGCACAGAACACTGGAGCACAGTTCAGATGTACCAGTATTTACATACAAAACCAGTTAACGTGACTAAACATAATGGCAATACACAAAATGGGATAACAACTTGAACATAAGGTAGATTACAGCTACAAGTTCAAGGTGCAAAACTTATGTTTAGATGTTAACCTGTTAGCTTGCGCAGGAACAAGAGGACGATCCCGTTAGGTGCCTCCTGAGCGCCCCTTTGAAGAGCATGCGCAATGATATGTTGCAGCTATCAAGTGGGAGGGAGTTCCATAACCTTGGGCAAAGATAGAGAAGGCCTGTTCACCCATCTTGGTGAAACATTTGGGAACCTGGACTAGTGATGCCTCAGAGGATCTGAGTGAGTAGGACTGCCATGGTGCATAGATGAAGTTTATGGAAGGGGCAGGAGACAAGGACCTTAAATCTTATCAGTACAGTGCCATAGGGAGAACATGTGGGAATCAGATGGAGAGAGCCAACCCAGAGTGGCACACTGGGAGCAATGGTGTATTAGATGAGAGGAACAGAATAAGAAGTGACATATCATTGTAGGTCACCTCTAACTTCTGAAAGGCAGCTTTGGGAGCATGTGTATATGCCATATTACTATACTGCCAACTGGCTATATTAGAGACAAGGGAGGAGTAGCCCCTTGGAGATGGTAAGCCTGGCCTTAGGTATGAAGGGATGTCTGGCACAGTATGTCAACCCAAGTCTGGAACTGACCACTTTGCAGGCCAGGAATTTATGGAGGGAACAGTCAAGGAGAAAATCTATGGTGATACCCAGGTATTTAACATCAGCCATGGTGGTGAGATGGAATCCATCCAGACATTTGATAGAAAGAGGTTCAGTACAGGATTAGAGTCTCGCCTGGAACCCTAACAGTATGGATTGGATCTTTAAGGAGTTCAAGATAAACTTGTCTACAATGAGCCATGCCTGGACCTGGGAAAAGACATGCTGAAGTGGAGTGTTTGCCTGGGCAATGGAGGGTGATCTACAGTACAACACAATATCATCAGCGTACATGACTGAGAAGCAATGGGCCAGGACAGAGGAAAGGTGAAGAGGAGGGGGCCAAAGTATAAGCCCTGTGGGATTCTGAATTTGACAGGGACTACGGATGAGGCAGCAGTGCTGAAGTTAATATACTGCTGCCTATCCATAAGATAGCCAAGGAACCAGGAGGTGGCAGTGTGTGAGAGGCCAGTTGAGATTAACTTGGAGTGTAGAAGGGTCAACACAAGTGGTCAACTGAGTTAAAAGGAAGATCCCCTCAGCCTATTTTCTGTATAGCTGTGGAGTTCGTAGGCATGAACAATGATCCCCTCTCTTGCATCCCCTTAATTTCATCCTAATTTAAATATAAATGAGGTTGCTTCACTCTGTTTTGCCCTAGGGTGAAGACCTGTTTGTCTCCATTTCAAAGGTCATGACTCCACTCATGCAAAGTATGGGAACTGATGATGCACACGTGCACTAGCCAACAGAAGTTATACTCTCATTTAGTTATTACATGTCTTGTGAAGTCCCTGTAATCTCTAAAAATATATATTTTTTCTAACTCAGATACACTTTAAACTACAGAAAACAGCAGGGCACTTACTATGTCTCAAAAAGTTTCATGGCCAGCACAAGACAAGAACATAGGGACTGCAGAGAACAACAACAGCACTAACTAATACAGTATAACGACTGCAGGCTTTAGAACCAAAACATCATAAAATTCCAGGATGCCTTACATGAGTAGGGTCATGACCTTTGCAATAGAGTCAGGCAGATTTTCACACCAGACTTGGGTAGCTTCATTTACATTTAAATCCTGATAAAATTAGGAGGGTGCAATGGAGGCAATTTTTATTTATTTAGTTTGTGTTGACCGGGTAAGTGCACTAGACAAATCCTACCTATTTTCAGGCCGACCCGGGGGAAGGGAATACAGATGAATGCCAACTGACCTTGAACCAGATTAAGCTGTTGGTGGTATTTTTAGTGAATGATGGAAATTTGGCCAGGACACCGAGGAAATTCCCCTACTCTTTTTGATAGGTGCCATGGGATCTTTAATATCCACCTGAACTACCACCAATCCAAGCAGATGGGACCTCGGTTTAACGTCTCATCCAAAAGACGGATCACTGTTCATGCCTACAAACTACACAAGTAAACAGAATAAAAGGACAGGGGTAACTTTCCCTTAAAGGTTTTAGAGAGGTCAATGAAGACAGCTCCAGTGAGTAAACCACTATCCCTTAATATAATTTGTTAACTAAATTAGCACAGTGGTGGTATTGTGTTCCTTGTGAAACCCATGCAGATTAGCGGAAAGGTTTATTATGAAACTGAAGGTATTCAGTCAACTGGGAAGCATCAACCTCTCAAGCAACTTGCTTAGAATTGGAAGAAGCACAACAGGCCTATAATTATTTACAAGTTTGGGATCAGCTTTTTTTAAGGACCAAGGTGATCTTAGCAATTTTCCAGTCATGAGGGACAACTCCATAGGCAAGGGATCTGTTGACAATATGCAAGATAGGTGTGCTTAGGATAGCTACACACTGCTGCATTAGACTAGACAGGACTCTGTCAATGCTTGTGTGACCACCAGCTGGAAAGGACTTTAATAGTTTGATGACTTCCCCAGGGGATACAAATTTTAACTTAAATGGGGGAGGGGGGGAGGACTGGACAGCTTGGAACTATTTCCTGAAAGGGTAGAGTGATGCATAAAATGGTCAATTAAGGTGCTGGCAGTTGTTACAGGCTTACTGAAATGGACATCATTGGTCAGTAGATCATTATCAGTACTTTTAGACAAACAGTCAAGGAGGTCCTTAATATAACCCAAAAAAAAAAAAAACATCTAGGGTTCCCAGCATAGGCTATTAGTTGTTCTCTGCAGAAATAACTTTTTGAAAGACAGGTGGTCCTTTTACAGTACATAGGTGCCTCAGTTGCCTGGAGTCAAACTAGTCTGCTGGGTCAGATGAGACTTTACAGTCCTGCCAAGGTTTGTGTTTTGCCTTGAACAGCTACTGAAGGTCCCTGTGTAACCATCAAGTTGCAATGCCTTTAAGCCTTCTCTTGCTAAGGGAAGGTCAGTCCTTCATGACCCAGGGAGAAAGGCAGGAATGAAAGAGGCTGGGGCAGAGTTGACACTGTTCGAGGAGAGGATAGGGAGCCACTGAACTTGTACCAGTTCCTGTAGGAGGAGGGAGGAGTCAAGACAAGAAGGGTCACATAGAGTGGGAGTTTTTGGAGGTGCTTTGGTTGCCCTGACCTTCCAGATGCAGTAACTGGGACAGTGATCACTCAGTACAATAAACAGCACACCAGCTGACTGGATCCGGTCTGGTTTGTTGGACAGCATCCAATCAAGTAGGGTGCAACTCCCGCCTCTAGAGGCAGACTAGGTGTGTCAAGCGGTCCTTATATGCTGTCAAAGTCTATGTTTCTATGTAGACGAGAGTCAGTGTGATCTGTTAACAACTGACAGAGATCCAACTGACTTGTCACTGATTTGAAGGACTTATTTTAGGGTCCCAGTAAATCGAGATTATAATCCCCCATGGAATTAACCTCATTTTGTTTGGGGTAAGATTATACGAGTGGGTACAGTTAGTCCAGACAGACCACTTTTAGGGAAATTGAACATTTAGATGAGGTGCAGCTTTTTAATGTTACCCAGAAGGGGTGTACTAATGAGTGCCTCACATTAGGAAGACTACCCTTGCCTGCACCTGTCCCTCCTATACAGTGGCGTGAAAAAGTATTTGCCCCCTTCCTGATTTTCTCTATTATTGCATATTTGTCACACTGGATGTTTTCAGGTCTTTAGACAAAATGTAATATTAGATAAAGGGAACCTTAGTGAACAAATAACACTTGTTTTTTTTTTTATTTCACTTATTTAATGAAAAAAAGTTAACCAACACCAACTGGCACTGTGTGAAAAAGTAATTGCCCCCTTACACTTAATAACTGGTTACGCCACATTTAGCTGCAATGACTGCAACCAAACACTTCCTATAATTCAATATCAGTCTTTCACATCGCTGTGGAGGAATTTTAACCCACTCTTCCTCGCAGAACTGCTTTAATTCAGTAACATTTGGTAAGTTTTCGAGCATGAACTGCTCGTTTCAGGTCCTGCCACAGCATCTCTATTGGGTTTAAGTCTGGACTTTGACTAGGCCACTCTAAAACTTTAATTTTACTTCTTTTTAGCCATTCTGATATGGACTTGCTTTTGTGTTTTGGATCATTGTCTTGCTGCATGACCCAACTACGCTTCAGCTTCAGCTGACGGAAGGATGACTGGACATTCTCCTTAAGAATTTTCTGGTACAGAGCAGAATTCATGGTTCCTTTAATTATGGCAAGTCATCCAGGTCCTTAGGCAGCAAGCATCCCCACACCATCACACTACCACCACCATGTTTGACTGTTGGTATGGTGTTCTTACTGTGGAATGCTGTGTTTGCTTTTATGCGAGACATTATGGGATCCATGTTGTCCAAAAGTTCCACTTTGGACTCATCTGTCCATAGAACATTTTTCCAAAAGGCTTGTGGATCATCCAGGTGCTTCTTGGCAAATGAGAGATGAGCATTTATGTTCTTCTTGGTTAGCAGTGGTTTCCGCCTTGCTACTCTCACATGAAGCCCATTTTGCCCAGTCTCTTTCTGATTGTGGAGTCATGAACACTGGCCTTAGCTGAGGCAAGGGAAGCCTGCAGTTCTTTGGATGTTGTTTTAGGATCCTTTGAGACTTCTTGGATGATTTTACACTGCCCTTGGAGTAATTTTGGCAGGCCGCCCACTCCGGGAAGGGTCACTACTGTTCCAAGTGATCTCCATTTGGAGATTATGGCTCTCACTGTGGTTCGATGGAGTCCCAGAGCCTTAGAAATAGCTTTGTAACCCTTTCCAGACTGATAGAGGCAACAAAATGTTTTCTGATCTTTCAGGAACTTCCTTTGATCATGGCATAATGTGCTTGTTGAATCTTTGTGCTGGCAATGTGACTCTGATGGTAAGGGCCAAAATAAGTGAGGTTTATATTGAGCAGGGCTGGCTGTAATCAAGCCTGGCTGTGTTCAATCAGCTGACTCTAATTATCCCTTTAATTGGGTTGATTTAACTAGGGGCAATTACTTTTCACACAGTGCCAGTTGGTGTTGGTTAACTTTTTTCATTAAATAAATGAAATAAGTAAAAAAAAAAAAGTGTTATTTGTCCAGTCAGGTTCCCTTTATCTAATATTATATTTTGTCTAAAGACCTGAAAACATCCAGTGTGACAAATATGCAATAATAGAGAAAATCAGGAAGGGGGCAAATACTTTTTCACGCCACTGTATAAGGTGTAACCTCAAACTTTCAAATGCCAATCATTGTTTCCAAGGGCCCATGAATCTGGTATGGCTACCAAATCTAAAGTTCTAAACTTCATTGGCTGCGGTAAGAAGGGTTGATAGGGTGCAGACAGATGGGGATGGCTTTCCCAAAATCTTCAGAAGCTGTCCAAATACTGCCACACTCCAAAAAATAATACAAGTCCACTTTCATTCAGCTCCAGCTTTGAATCTTTTCTGTTATCATATTTTTTTTAAAACCCTACACTCAAAATAATAAAAGAGCTCTGAACAAATCAATAACATTCAAACACAGGGAGCTCAACTCCGGTGCTTTGCTGTAATGGTTTCATCAGGGGGCCACCTGACAAAAGTCATTACGGCCAAGCGCTGGGGTTTGAAGGTTACTGATTTGTCCACAGCTTTTTTATTATTTTGAGTGTAGAGTTTTTTTAAATCTAATTTTTAAAAATGTTGATACCAATAAAGATTCGAAGCTGGAGCTGAATGAAAGTGGACTTGTATTATTTTCTGCAGTGTAGTGGTATTTGGACAGCTTCTGGCAACCAAGTCTAACTTTGTCTCTGCCACCATCGCCTGTAGTTCACTGATCTTTTTTATTTGGGCTTCTGACATTTAGGCAGACCACCATCCACACTCCCACTTTATCTCCTCTCATCTTACCCATTCCCATGTTAATGCTGGACAGTCTTTTCCTACTTTACCATTATTTTCCATTAGCTAGTCAGTCGCAACTGTCACCCTTCCCTGTCCTTCCTGCTTTTTTCTGTTCCCATTACTGTAACAGACAGCACCAGCCGGGATGCAACGCAGTAATTTTTATTTTATTTATTTTTTATTTATGAACATTTCAGAGAACACCTTTGAGCAAACAGTGCTCTTTTACAATGGTCCCACGTCATGGACAATGGACAAGTATAGAGAAGAACAGGCAGGTAGATAACAGTTAATACAGTTACAGTACATGAGCTGCTAGTGGCTTTGTCCAGATAAGACAAGACAATAGAATTAATAACAGGTAAAACATTACAGATTGCATGAGCTGCCAAAGGCTTTGTCAGTATCAACGTGGACAGAAGCAATGGTGCAATATCAACAGACATTACACAAAGAGAGCCTGGGGCAGTTACAATTGAAATAGTGATCTGACAAGTGCATGAGAGGGCCAGAGGTAGTTGGTGAAAGGACAAGGTAGTATGGGACAGGCAAGAACCGAGGGGGTTGGGGATTGGAGGGATAAGGTAGGTGGTGAAGGAGAGGAGTATGTGGTGACGGAGGGGATGGGAGATGTAATGCTGCAGAATATTACAAAGTGCCTAAGTGTGCTGTATGGAACAGTGTAATTTAATGGCAATTAAGCGCTTTTTTACTGCAACATTTTGTAACATGTAATTTACTGCAAGTTACTACATTGCATGCTGGCTGACTCAGCTGTATGTAATATTTATGCCATATGTTTAATATTTTAAACTGTAGTGAAATCAATTAGTTTTAGACTACACCATAAGTGAGCTGGCATTTTTCAGTGAGAAGTGGAAAGCGGGAATTAATGTGAAAACACCAGCGAGGTTTGCAACTCTACACACATTCATTAATGTAGTAAATGACAGACCACATGGGCTACATAACCTGCTTCCATCTTAATTTCCAATTTTCCTAGAATAAAGGGATATAACTACTGATCAGTAGGAACAGTACAGACTATGTTTCTATAAAATGGACTTTAAAGTGTATATCCTTAAGAAGGGGAAAAAATATACTCAGAAAAGAACAAGGGGCATCTATTAAACACCTTCATACCGGCACCAACATCCAAATCACTGCTGAGATATGAATACTGCAGAGACTTTCATTGTCTGGCTAACCAACCATTTACTAACTGTTTTTCATTAATGCTCATCCCTGCAGTAACTAGGAGGCACAGCGGTGGTAAGGATGTCAGCCTCATCTTTATTAGATTATGTATCTGAACACAATGGAATTTGTTGCCATAGTGCCTTTCATACAAACTCAATCTCCAACTGTGTGACACACTACTGAATAAGATGGTAGTACAGGGACTGTGTGCATACAAAATGTCAGTAGCCAATAAATCACACACAACCGTCAAACATAGTGCTAGTCGATTGCAGTAAAACCAGTTTTTACTGAGAGGTTGAATGCTGGCCACGACACCAAGGGTCTTCCTTACTCTGTTGTCAGGGAAGTAAGCAAAAGTGCTCCGAAACGCAGCTAAGCTGACAAACTGCTGAGACAGCTTTACACAGGTGGCTATCTACACACGTGGATGTTCCAATGACATCATAAACACCTATAAGCTGACTATGGTAGAATCCTGACCTAGATAGCCTTAAACGACCTGATGCTAAATAACAAAGATGATGATGGCTATACTATTCACATGGTGCAGACAAAGGAACAAAATCTCCACATTCATTCAAGTAAGATACAGTAAAAGTGGTGCCTGGTTTTAAGCATGTAGGGGCGAGGGGCGACAATGGCCTCAAGTTCAATATGCACATTAAGAATGTTTTTAAAGTTGTTCACTAAAAGCTTGCCATTCTCTACAGGCACAGAAACTACTTCAACTTTGAAACTACTGCATTTATGATACAGTCACCCCTACCAATATATGAAGAGGCAGACACTATTTTCAGGTCGGCAAACTCCACCTTGCTATAAAAGTTGATGGTAGCTTATAACCGCCCCTGCCAATTTGTCTTGAGCTGCAATAGACTTGCACATCATTGTGACTTGTAAGAAACCCTGGGTCTTTTCCAGCTGGATAACAGAAGAGAACTCCACTGGGCAGTGAAATATACCTTAAAAAATACTGCCTTCTGGTTCAGAAGTTTTGGATTTGAAGCCATGAAAGTAGTAGCTACTGAAGCTGGATCTTCCCTTAGAAATCCTCAGTCTCCTGAAAGGTTATGGGCCAGAGCCCAAGAAAAGGCTTAGTTGGATGAAAACCCCAACCAAAGCACCAATCTCAGGAGACAAGGCTCAAATGTTGGTGGCAGCTGCTTCAGGTTTGCTATTTCCTTAAAACATTTTCTAAACTGTTCCCTAACAGTACAGACCCCAGAAATGGGTCTACATTTTTTTTTATATAAAACAGTTGAATGCAACACTGCTTCAACCATAGGTTTCATCAGGTGTAGACAGAGTCTGTTTTTGACTTGCTGCCAGAACAGAAGGTCCAGAGATACAGCACGCACAAATCTGTGTACCATTCAGAGGTCCGGGTATCTTCTCCTAATGCTTGTTTCCTTTGCCCTTTTATTAGCCACACGCAGCCAGGTATCTCAAACAAGCAAGAAACATTTGCGAGATGTAGGAGAGGTACCTATCTATGCACATAGATGCTGCCGCCAACCTGTATGACATACAGTGAATACATTCTGCATGCTTGTGATTGGGATCTTTTTAAAATGACATGGCCCTCAATTGGCAGCACTAAACGGTATGCCAGGGGAACCAGCGTAAAACCTGCTGTAGGTACTTCCTGAATGTAAGAGGTCACTGACTTGGGCTCCCAATACAATTTCCATTTAAATCTGGGAGGGTTTAGTGGATTGGTTAAGAGTCTTCCACTCCCACCTTACTCATTTTTCCAGTCTTTGGTGAAGGAAAATTTGTCTCCAGGTAGAGACCATCTGGGCAGACTGGGTGGGGCAAACGACCCTTTTCTGCCAACAAATTATGTTCCTATGTTTTCCTTTTTCTGACCAAAAACACTTGCTGGTCCTGGGGCTCCTCTGGAGTCATGAGGAAGAGGGGACTTTTCACACCACAGAGAATTCAAGGCATTAGGGACATTAATCAATCAGATATTTCATATCAGTTGAAGCAAATATGTAGCCCTTTGAGTTCTCCTATGAAATGGAGAAGGAAGACAAATATTTCCCCTTGGAGTAGGAGAATTCTTACTGCATGAAGTCACCTTAACGGAGAACTGTGCTGAACTTGTAAGACATTTTGCTCAATAGAAGCTGTTTTTTTAAGTACTGGTTCAAGTTCTGTTAGTGTACCATATATACGGGCCTTTTCAGTAAGCTCAGTGAGTGTATCTGCTTTACAGTCTGGTGGTAAGTACCATTTTATAACTGTAAGATGTAGTTTATGTCTCAAACAGCCACAGAGTTCAGTAGTAGAACATGGATGTATTGTGCCAACAATAGTTGAGCCGAACAGGGACATACACTATATCATACAGTTCTAAAATGTTTTTTACCCGCAGTGTGTAAATCAAAAACACTCAGCAGGATAACTACAAAGTCTATATAGCTAGAGCAATAACAGAATTTGAACCAGTATTTAAAAAGCATGTTCTACTGGGAAAAAAATGACAGATTCAGTGCAGTTCTCATTTAAGGGGCTGAGCTAGAATGCAGAGCCTGATACTGCCTGTGCTTTTTGTATGGCTGGCACAGGATCGAGTGTCCAGACACATTAAAGCAATGAATGGATTCAGTCAACCAGGAACATTAGTCCCGCACTAACTGTACCACATTTCAGGCTCTTTTCTTGCTTGGCTCACCTGTAGAGAATTGTAATGGCTCCTGGGAAGATGGAGGACCCCACTTTCTCTCATTCACACTAACCTGGCTGAGAAGAAAAAAATTACTTACCATAGTAATCTTGTTTCTTCTAATGGAGTCTTGCTGTATTCCGACAACAAGCAGTATGACCGACCGGTACAGCTGCCCCGGAGAGTTAAGAGCTAAACCCTATGCAAATGCATAGAATGTTGAGCTCGAGCTCGGTTTTCAAAACCACTGTCCTTGGTACATTCTACGTAACTGACCAGATTTTAAATGATCTATTAATAAGAAATGCCAAATAAAAATAAACCATAACTATAACTAGCACCCAAAAGGTAAATACACACAATAGGGCATAAAGAAGACTCTAGTCACTGATGCCCAGAAAATACACCACCCACTGGTGGGGTATAGGAATTAACAACTAGAGTGCAGAGACCTCACTTCCCTAGACTACAGAGGGAAGGCAGGGTGGGTGGTCAGAATACAGCAAGACTCCATTAGAAGAAACAAGATTACTATGGTAAGTAATTTTTTCTTCAAACATGAAGTCTTGCTATATTCTGACAATATGCAGACTACCAAGCAGTGCCCCATGGAGGTGGGCACAGAACCTACTTAGGGAACAGGCTCTGTAATACTGTTGTGCCAAACCTGGCATCACTCCTGGGCTGTGTGTACAGGCAGTAGTGCTTGGTGAATGTTTTAACAGTTTTCCAGGTAGCTGCTTTACAGGTGTCAAGCAGGGTGATATCCCTGGCAGCTGCTATGGAAGTGGCTGTCCCTCTAGTAGAGTGAGCCCTCAGGCCCACTGGTGGCTCCTTACCTAGTTTGCCAGCCCATAACAAAACTGGATGCAAGCCACAGTCCATCTGGAAATGATCCTCTTTGTGGTTGATTTGCCCTCTACCCACCTCACCATAGGCAAGGAACAACTGAGTACAGTCCTTCCTATGGTCTTTTGTTCTGTCCATATAATAGGTGATGGACCTTTTTATATCCAGGCTATGCAGCCTGCGTCCACCTGAACTGGAATGATCAGTGAAAAAGACAGGCAATGTTGCGGACTGATTCAAATGGAAGTTCAAGACTACTTTGGGGAGGAACTTCCTATTAGTTTGTAGAACAATCTTGTCCCTGTGAGGGGCAATGTAGTTGGGTTCTACTGACGGGGCCTGAAGCTCACTGATCCTCCTGGCCAAGGTGATGGCCACCAAAAACATAGTCTTCCATGTCAGGAATTTGAGCTCTGCTGAGGACATGGGCTCAAAAGGGGGCTGCATAAGCTGAGCTATGCAGATGTTAAGGTCCCAATAAGGGGTAGGCTCCCTGTGAGGAGGGTGATGATGGAGCAACCCCTTGAAGAACTTCTTAAAAATAGGATGGGCAGCTAGGGAAAGGCCCTTCCCGGATGACAAACAGGCAGAAACAGCTGCCAAGTGCACCTTCAGGGTGGAGGGATGAAGGCCAGGGACTGAAGGTAAATCAAGTAATCCAACAGGACTACCAGGTTGGCCTCCTGAGAGTCCATGTCCTTCTGGGAACACCAAATGGAGAATCTCTTCCATTTGGAAGTGTAAGTCTTCCTGGTGGAAGGCTTCCTAGAAATCCTAAGGATGTGGTCAGGTCTCCTACTGAGAGATGCAGGCCTGCATACTCAAAGTCTTCAAGAACCAAGCCTTGAGCTGGAAGGACTCGAGGTTTGGGTACAGAATCCTCCCTTTTGGGAGGATGTCAGCAGGTTGTGCCTCCTGGGGAGGCAAACTGGATTAGCCACTGACAGGGACAACAGCATTGAGTACCATGGCTGTCTGGCCCAATCCGGAGCAATCAGAATCATAGTGTCAGGCTGAGCCCTGAGTTTGATTAGAACTCTGGGTATCAGAGGGAATGGAGGAAAGACATACAGAAATTTGCCTGACCAGTCCAGAAGCAGTGCATCCAGAGGCACTGAGCCCAGTGCTGGGGGCCTGCAACAGAACTGGGGGAGCTGATGATTGTCTGGGGCTGCAAAGAGATCTCTCTCTGGAGTGCCCAGTCTTCTGAAGACTGTCAACAGGATTTGTCTGTTCAGGGTCAATTTGTGCTGGCCCTGGTTGATCCTGCTGAGAGTGTCTGCCAGGACACTGTCCTTCACTGGCAGGTGGCCTGCTGATAGGGAGATGTTTAGGGAGTAAGCCAGACTCCAGATCTTCATGGCCTCTGTGCACAGCACTGAAGATCTTGTTCCTCCCTGTTAGTTGATGTAGTACATGGTGGTGGTGTTGTCTGTTCTGACCTGCACCACACCTTGCCCTGTAGCATCTTGGCAAAGGACTGAAGTTTTAGGAACACTGCTCTGAGCTCCAGCAGATTTATGTGCGGGAGAGACTCCTGCTGGAGCCATGTTCCACGAGCAGTGTGTTCCCCTAGGTGAACTCCCCACCCTAGTAGTGAGGCATCTGTGGTCAGCACTACTGAAGCAGCTTGTTGCAGAAAGGGGACTCCTGTTCTGAGGTTGCCCCTGTCATGCCATCACTTAAGTGCCTGCAGCAAAGTGGTGGTTACTGGTATTAGTTTGGGTAGAGAATCCCTCTTCTGGGACCAGAAGGACCTCAGGTAGAACTGGCTGTCCCTCACCTGAAATCTGGCCCCTAGGACTACTGCTGTGGTAGCAGCCATGTGGCCCAGGAGCTGTAGGAAGTACCTCGCTGGGTGAGGAACCTGAAGAAAAAAGGACCCTGCCAACTGAACCAGGGCATCCACCCTTCCTGTAGGCAGGATGACCTTTTCCTGAACCGTGTCCAGCTCTGCTCCTATGAAAGCTACGATCTGGATGGGTTTCAGAACTAATTTCTTGAGATTCACCAGGAACCCCAAGGATAAGAGATTATCCTGTGTGAGAGTCAAGGCTTCCTCTACCTGTTGGGGGGAGTGACCCACTACCGACCAGTCATCCAGGTAGGGATAAATAGTGATACCTTGTCTTCTCAGATGTGCCACAACCACTGCCATGCACTTTGTGAAGGCCCTTGGAGCAGATGTCAGTCTGAAGGGCATGGCCCTGAACTGGTAATGACCTGAAGGCAATCTGAATCTGCAGTACTTTCTGTGAGACTGCCAGATGGGAATGTGAAAATAAGCATCCTTTAGATCTAGAGATGCTAGCCAATCCACTTGTCTGAGATTAGGTAAAAGAATAGCCAGAGTGACCATCTTGAACGTTGGCTTTGTTAGGTGCTTGTTGAGGTATCTCAGATCTAGTATGGGCCGCCACGCCCCTTTTTTCTTCAGGGTTAAGAAGTACCTTGAGTACACCCCTTTTCCTTTGTGCTGAGAAGGAACAGGCTCCACTGCCTTGACTTGAAGTAGGGTGGAAACCTCTGCCTCCAACAGGGCTGTTTCTGAGGGGGTAGCAGGTTTGAATGAGCTTGCTCCTGTTTTTGGGAACAGCTTGAAACTGAGAGCAAGACCCTGGCCTATTACCTCCAGGACCCACCTGTCTGAAGTGATGGACTGCCAGGCCTAAAGGTAATAGACCAGAAGGTAATAGGCCAGCCTGCCCCCTACTGGTAGTGGGGTGACAGCCTGGACACACACCTCAGGGTGTCTGTTTAGAGGGTGTAGTGGACTGAGAGGTGGAACCAGCACGGCCAGTGCCTCTTCTACCTCTGCCTCTAAAGTAACCCCTAGGCTGTTGGTAGGAAGGGAAGGCCTGAGCCTGATAGAAAGGCCTGGGGTAAGGCCTACCTCTGCCTCCCCTAGTCTGCTGCTTTTGAGGGGTGGCAGCCTTTTCTTTGGCAGCTGCGTTCTTGTAGGCTACCCTGTACTCATTCATCATCTTCATATATACATTTGTTTGCTCCCCAAATAATTTTGTGCCAGGGGAAAATCAATAGCATTGTTCTGAGTGTCTTGGGAGAGATTTGTACATCTCAGCCATGAAAACCTCCTGAGGGAAATGGCTGAAGCCACTGAATGGGAGGCTGGATCACTGGCATCCACTGCCATGTGAAACTGATGTTTGGATGACTGAACCCCCTTACTGACAAGCTCCTGTAAATCTGCTGACAGTTCAGGAGGAACATTTTTAGCCAACTGTCCCACTGATACCCAGAGGGACTTCTGGTATCACATAGGCCATGTAAGATGCCTGCCTGTTACCCAGGGAGGCAGCCAGATATCCTTTCTTTGCTATGGAATCAATTTTCCTTGAATCCTTATCAGGAGGGTGAGAAGCAAGAGGGGTGCCAACCTTTTCACAAGCTGCAGCTTGTTCTACCCTCACATGACTGCAGTGGCTACTTAGAAATTCAGTGCCATTGCCAGCCAACACATATTTCCTATCCATTTTCTTGTCCACTGGTGGGACAGAACTTGGGGTCTGAAGGATTCTTGACGTCTATTTCTTGAGAGACATATGAATAGGAATCATAAGCCCCTGAGAGACAGGGAGATCCATCATCTCCTTGTAGTCATCTTCCTCCTCCTCTCTGGTCTCCTGTCATTGCTGCCAGAATGGTATAAAAAGTGGTAGGGTCAAGGATGTAAGGGATAAATTCTTCCCTATTAAATACATTAACATGATTGCAAAAAGTTATAGGGCCATTTATGAAAGTGGTAAGGCCATGGCCCTAGTGGCCCCCCCCTGTTCTGGCACCTATGTCTCCTGTACAGACAATTGTAATGTCACTGCTACCTGCCTCATGAAAGTAAACTGGGCAGTAGAATCTTTAGCAAGGTGAGGGGGGAGACTCATACTGAGGATGTTCAATGGGAAACCTGAGGCTCAACTGGTTCACCTAGCTCATTCTCGTCTTCATAATCCTCATTCTCTGACTCATAAAACTCCTCTGGGTCCAGAGAGACTGAAGGAATCGAACCGACAGGCGCCTGAACCAAGGTATGGGTTATCGGTTGCTGAGCTGGTTCACCTCAACTGGGCTGCAATGACTGAACAATACTGATAGCTTTTGCGATTTCCTCAGTGACTGGAGCCGCAACCGCCTGCTTACGTGGTTCCGACCCACTTTTCCTTGTCTTTTTTGCAGGGTCCGTATTAGGGGTTGAATCTGCTGGCCTTTTTCTGCGACGAGGTTTCACCCTGGTCCAAGGGCTCAATCTCCAATTCAACTGGTTTGTCTTTAGAACCAGACCGGACCTCATCGAAAGATTTCTCTGCCATTCTATCCCTCAGCGTACCCAAACATCTATCAAGGGTAGATTGAAGATAATGTTTACAAATTTCGCAGTCTCTGCAGGTGGTCAAACCCTATGCAGTACAGACACACTAAGTGCGGATCAGTCTTAGCAAACTGCTCCCTGCACTCAGTGCAGAGTTGAAACCCAGTAGGACAGTTTTTTCTCTTGGGTTTCAGTGACATAACCCTCACAAAATTTAAAGCTTAACCAAGTAGCTTAGTTAGGCCCAGTTAAGCAAAGCCAATTAAATACCCTTTATCCAAAGTGGCTTAGTCAGGCCCAGATAAGGAAAATTTTAATAACTGTATTTACCCCTGGTGATGTTAGTTAGGCCAGGTAAAAAGGAAAGAAAAAGTTTTAGGCAGCAGATGGTTCAGCGCCTGTGTTAAAAACCGAGAACACTCTCCTGTTTTCAGTCCAAAACTTTGAACCGGATCCCCAAACACAAACAGTAAACGCTAAAATAAAACTTTACCTCAAAAAATGAAAAGAAGCCTTTCGGTCTCCTCCCAGTTGTGAGGAACCATTCAGAAACTGAAAACTTACCGAAAATGAAGTAAACCTAGACTAGTCTAACCTGTAACTGCAGGACAGAGGTTTGAAAAACTAAAGAAAATAAGCAGTAGTTTGAAAAAGTGTTGAAATTCGAAATTCACCTAAAGAAGTAGAGAAGCAGTCTCTGAGGCATCTTCACAGGCGAGCGGAGTAAAGAATCTGGTCAGTTACATAGAATGTACAGAGGACAGTGGTTTAAAAACCGAGCTCAAGCTCAACGTTCTATGCATTTGCATAGGGTTTAACTCTTAACTCTTCGGGGCAGCTGAACCGGTCGGTCATACTGCATATTGTCAAATATAGCAAGACTTCATGTTGCTGAAGTCCAGTCCTGGTCCAAAGTGAGGACCTGATCAGAAGATTACAGGTTCCCCATGTCTTTTTGTTATGGCCTATTCTGGGAGCCTGACACTTAACTGTTTAGCCAACATGATAAATCTTCAGTTACACTCAGATAGCCTGTAAGTTAACATTCTGAGGCAGCCTAGGCCATGATGGGACCTGTTGGACTGCCCCGCAGGCTGAAGAAGCCTATCCAGGATGCTTCATTATTTCACCATCGGCCGTGTAGTATTGGTCCATCTCTAAGGTTTCTTTTTTTTCACAGCTACTGCGGCTAAAGGATACTTAATATACTAACCCTTGGGTGGCCCCTCAACCCACAAAAAAAAAAAAAAAAAAAAAACATAAAAGTCAAAGATCAGATTTTTGATGAGGACTTCCCTCCCGAAGGGGACCTTTTAACAGAAATAATGCATGGTTGGCAGATCAGGAGCACCACACCCCCACCAAAGCACAGCCATCCAAATGACGATACTGCAGAAGAATACAGGATCCATGTGGCCCTTTGACAGGAAAATTGGTAATTTCTTATCAGGCAATTTGTTTTCCTGGAGCATCTCATATTCCACTGGAAAGAGTTATTATACTTGGAACGTCACTCCACCCAACAGAGAAGCAGAGGCACACCCCTAAATGGACCATCCTTTTCTCATACTCTCTCTTTATATGTCTGCTGTTTTCACGTTTCCTTCAGTTGCCTACTATCAAAGCTAACAATCAACAAAAAAGCGCAAGATACCTTCCCAGCAATGCAAACCACATGGGTCACTGATGGAAAGATCCAGAGAACCAAATTTCCAAGTAAGAAATTACCTGTTCTCAGTGGGCAATGAATCTGCCAACGTTAAGACTAAATGCAATGTTTCTGTAAGTATAAACATGGCATTTAGGCTTTAACATTGGCAAATAAATTATGGTATAGGAGACATATAGATGAAAAAAATCTCTGTAGTGCCAGCCGAGTGACATGGAGGGCTGAGGTGCTTGTGCACCACCTGCTGCCATTCTGGCAATCTAGGTTCGGGAACTGACTTGGATCACTGGGGTCAGCCAGGGGTGGGGAAGAGGACTGAACACATTGCCTTCGCCATTTGACTGCCACACAGTTGATGCTAGGTGGCAGTGCAGGTTGGAGCAGCATGTAAGGGAGGGAAATGTGGGACTCCTGTGGCCCACTGTGTGCCTCCACACATATGCACCAATGGGCACAGCCCAGCAAGGGGAAGGCGAGAAAAGACTAGTGAAAAAATGGTGGGATTGGCTTCATGAAGCCCTGTGCCCTCACCACCATCAGGATACTGGACCTTCATCTGTTGTGGTGGTGGTGGTAGTAGTAGTAGTAAAGACCTTTAATTTTCTACAGGATATAACTGTTAGGGCTAGAAGCCCTCTTTACAGTCTTGTCCTGTTATAACATCTGGATGTGTGTGGGAGAGGGGGAGGACAGGACAGAAGCTGAAGAGCTGCCAGCTCTGGCCACAGGAAAGACAAACACCTCTACAGAAAAAAAATCACCATACATTGGGGATCGTATAACAAGGGACAGTCACACATCATCCTACTGCATTGCTAACGCTCTTGTCAAGCACAATCTTGAGGGGGGGGAGGGCACAAGCATGGGAGAAAATACCTGACTTACTTATGGAGGAGCAGTTGCTTTTAGTGTGCCACTAAGTCTCCTCTCAAGGTCTTGCTTTTGTGGTCTGAGTTTAGCCTGATGCCCCTTCCGTTTTGCCATGTGCTTGGGTACTTTCCTCAGGGTAGACTTTCTCAGGTTGGGCTCAGTTTCCCTTTCCTGTAACTTTTTGGTTCCCCTCTGGAGTTCTCTGCCATTTTGGAATTTTAATTTGTTTTTCGGTAACTTTTCCCTTTCTGATCACTGCCATGCTCTGATGCAATTTACCTCATTTATTCCCAGCGTTGTGTCATTCTTAGAGGGTTGTATGTCATTTTGGCCAAAACTGATCCAACAGTGCAAAGATTTTGACACAAGTACACAAAAAACTGATGCAAGTGCAGATAAATTAAACAATGGCATACAATCTGTTGCAAGTGTGCTAGAAGATTGAACTAAGTGACTAAAGCTTCTAACACAGACCTCCGTTGATACTTTTTCATGGCAGAGAAAGAAAGAAAGAAAGAAGGCACCATGCCATTCCACAGGCCCTTTTCCATTAATAGGAAATATAAAGCATGTCATAGTAAGATCTTGAGACAATCTCCAGATGGGATGTTCGGTCTGTTCTGCACTAGCAAGACCAATGCTACTGTATCAAAACGGCAAAAATAGAATATGTCATGCAACTTCAGAAAAAGAACCTAGGGAACCCTAAATTATTTTGGGCCCACAGTAATGGGTTACTAAAAGGAAGCAGCACGTCCGAACTTGGCCCCATCGAGGTCAACTGACAACTACTACATGACAACCCCGATATCGCTATGTCACTTAACCACCACTTCACTAACTTAGACTCCTACAAGGCTGGGCTACCGCCTCTCTACTCTGACCCTAACTCAAGGTCTCTTCCTAACCTCGACTGCCCAACCTTCCATCTCAGACTGGTCAAACCAAAAGAAGTTATATCACTATTAATGACACTTAAAACATCCGGTGCTGGGGGACCCAATGGGATTCACCACAGGCTGCTAAAGGCAGGGGCCCTGTCCCTGGTCAGACCCCTGACCTGGCTCTTTAATCGATCCCTAAAAGAGAGTGAAGTCCCTGAACAGTGGAAACAGGCCCATGTGGTTCCCATCCACAAGGGAGGCCAGCTGGTGTCCATCAGCAATTGCAGGCCAATCTCCCTGTTCTGCATCCTGGCAAAGTTACAGGAGAGGCTGATCTATGGGCAACTCCGTGATTACCTAGAGTACCATCAACTTCTGGCCCCCCCTCAGCACGGCTTCAGAACCCAGCATCGGATGGACACTGCCCTTGTCAAATTCTTGACGGACATACTCAGAAATCTGGATAAGGGGACCCCTACTTCATTGACCTATCCAAGGCCTTCGACTTGGTCAATCACAATCTGCTACTGACTAAGTTGGGCAATGTAGGACTTGACAGCCATTCTCTAAGGTGGTTCGAAAGCTACTTAACTGGTCGCACACAGAGGGTAAAATGGAAAGACTCCATTTCAGACTCACTCCCACTAAAAGAGGGAGTGCCGCAGGGGTCGATACTTGGTCCCCTCCTCTTTTTCTTCTTCACCAATGAACTGAGCCTCCACTGTGGGGGGAGCTCGGTGGTCCAGTACGCAGACAATGCCGTTATCTATCGCCCCTCCACTAATCTGCGAGACTTCAGCCTCTTGCTCCAAGGTGACCTGTGTTCCCTCGAGAACTGGCTTGTTAGCAATAGATTGGTCCTTAACTCGGATAAGACCAAGGCCATGCTGTTTGGCCCAAAATCCCTGGGACATGATAGAAAACAACACCTTCACCTCACCTCCACATCGGACGCTAGCCTAGAGGTAGTTGAGTCACTAAAATACCTTGGCCTCACCTGGGACCAGGGCCTCACCCTCAAGAACCATGTGGACCAAGTTACTAAAACCATACATGGGAAACTGGGCACCCTCTACTGACTGAAAAACCAGTTGATACCGGAAGCAAGGGTTTCCATCGCCACCAGTGTCCTCCTTCCGACAATCACCTATGCGGCCCCAGTAGTCCATGGCGTGGCTAGAACCAAGATGAATAGACTCCAGGCCCTATATAATAAGGTGACCCGGTTCGCTGCCCAGTCTAACCCCAGGAATCACCACTGTGACATGCAATCACAGCTAAATTTGCCCTCTTTGGATGCCCTTCTCCAGTACCCCCTGTTATGCCAAACCTTCAAATTAATTAGCCAAACTCCCCCTCCCAGCCTATCTGGACTCATTGCGTGAAATACTAACCCCTGGCTCCTCCGCACAACAGATCGCATTCTCCTAGCTGTCCCCAGAGTAAGAACCAAGGCGGGAGGCAAGTCCTTCGCTCACACTGCACCCACCCTGTGGAACTCCCTCCCTCCTGGGGTGCAGGAAGCGCTGTCAATTAAAAGTTTCTGCACTAGGCTTAAGGCTCACATGATTGCAACTTCCAAATGCCGCTGCTAGGCTCCTGGGACCACCTCACAGTCAACTGAATCCCACAGTCCAATATTACCCTCAGTGAGTAAATTGTATTATGTAATGTGGCTCACACCCTCCTCTCTCATTCTTTGTGTCTGGTCATATACTCTGCTAACTCCTGTACCCACCATGAATGCATGCTGTTCTCAGCTCATGTAACCAGCTGACTGTACAATACCGTATAACTTGTATCATACTGTATAATTTTCATTCATATTGTGATATTTACCAATGTATGTACTCCCGGGTCGCAGTGGGCTTACCGGGTCACCAAAATGTAATAAATAAAATAAATAAATAATTTCTCAGCATACCATCCCCAGTTGCTGGTTGCTCAGGTGATGTTACATCTGTCTTTATATTTAACACTGACAAATGCAACAGAGACTTACACAGATTCCTCCTTTGTTATTTTCATGAGCTCTTCTACAAAGAAGACCAAATGACTAGGGCACAGGAGAGTGTAGATGGGGGAGATATGCTAGAGACCTTTAAATACCTCAAGGGGGTAAATAAGGTACAGAAAAAGTATTTTTCAGAAAAAAATGTGCACAAGAACAAGGGGTCATGTTATGAAACAGGAGGAGTGTAGATTCAGGAGAGCTGTGAGGAAGTACTTCTTCGGAGGAAGAGTGCTGGTTCCTGGAACAGCCTACCAGCTGATGTGGTGGGGTTCAAGAATGCATGGGATAGGCATAAGAGAATCTTAGTGGAAAGGAATGGGGAGAGGGAGAGGGTACCGAAGATCAGGTAGGGTCTATGGAGATACTCTAGGTAGGGAAAAATGAGCAGACTAGGTGGACAATCAGTACTTATTTGCTGACAAATTCTTTGTTTCTATAACAGCATTCCTCCTTTTACATCCAATTAGCAGCAGATTCTGCCCTCTGGAGGGGTCGAGACAGATACATCAAGATGTATGGGGACATCTGTCACAGAACTTGGGTGGAAAGGATGTTCTTCCATATCTAAATGTATATCCAGACCTGTCCGTGGAAGGGAACACTCCTCAGCCTGGCTCCCAAGGCAGTACTAATCTTACTGACCATAACGATCCAAAGGACTCTGAGGAGTCTGGACAGGACGGAAAAAAGATGAATGAGTAGAGGAGAATCAGTCTTCCTTGATCCATCTCTATTTGCTATAAAGCATATTTCCTTCCTGGTTGGGCAGATCTGTGGGGTTTAATAGGTACCAGAGACAGTCTACCTACCGCAACTCTGAATGTTAATTTCCATCTTGTCCTTAGGGGGGAGAAGTGGCAACAGTGGGAGATTTAAACATGCCCAATGAGAAATGGAGCATCCCATAGGCCAATAGCAGCAGGACCCGAGCAATCCTAGATGCACTGCATTAATGTTTTTTGACACAAGGAGTTATGGAGCTGACAAGTGACTGGGCCATCCTTGACCTAGTTCTGATGAACAGCAATCATGGCAAAAGCATAAGGATTGCTGAGGGAGGGAGTAAACACCAGTCTGCGAGGTTTCAGATTGACATGGGATATGTAGTGTTGAACATGAAAACACGTGGTCTTGACTTCAAAAAAGCAGATTTTGCATGCATGCAGATGAGGCTAGGGGAAAGACTGAGGGAACTCAGAGAGGACATGGGTGTGAGGGATGAGCTGTAACTAGTAAGGGGGTCCACCGTAGTCACCATAACCTGCCTTAAGCAGAAGGATAAAATGAGCAAGAGGAGGAAGCTGCTGTGGTTTATAGAAGAGGTGTGCAAAGCAGTGAAGGAGAAAAGGGCTTCTTACAAGAAATACAATTAAAATCCAGAAGGAAGAGGACAGGGCAGAATAAGCAGGGCAGCTGCAATCAACTTACAGGGTGGTAAGGCAAGACAAGGTGGAGACAGAACTAATAATACCTGAGGAGGTCAAAGAAGGTGACAAGACATTCTTCTGATACATCCAGGAGAGAAGAACAATGCAAGAGAAAATAGCGAGGCTGAGAAGGGGATGGAGTAGATGGAGAAAAACCAGGACCAGGTACTGAACGAATATTTCTGCTCTGTCTTAAGGAGAAGAACAGGCCACTGGAACAGTGGGCAGTAACAGAGGATAGAATACTTGAAGAGCTCAAGGACCTCAATGTGGATAAGTCCCTAGGTCACACAGCATGCACCCAAGAGTGGTAAGAGTGCTGGCAGCAGTCCTTGCATCTCCACTGGCTGGCTTTTTTAACTGCTCACTGGACCAGGGGTAATTCTGGGGGAGTGAAGGACAGCCAATGTGATGCCCCTGCACAAGAGTGGACCTAGGATCAATCCAGGGAACTACAGACCAGACAGCTCACGGAAACCATTCTTAAGGAAAAGGTTGGTTTAGTTCCTTGAGGCAAAAAGGCTCCAGGATAGCAAGCAACAAAGATTCACGGCAGGGAATTCATGCCAAACAAATCTGATCAGCTTTGATTGGGTCACTAGGGTACTGGAAAATGGCCAAGTGGCGGACATACTATATTTATTTAGTTTTTGTTAACCAGGTTAGGTGCGCTAGCCAAAGTTGACTATTTTCACACACGAATCGGGAGAATACATACATAAAATGAGATGAGATTATACAATAGATGGTATATAGTACATGTAGGTAAGAATACAGATCAATTCAGACAGTGCTTGAGATAATACACATAGTTAGGCAGAGGTGACACAAGGTGACATTAGTACATGCAAATAACGACTGAAACTGGGTTAAGTGGCAGCTATAAAGACAATTTATGGCAAAGCCTGTTTAGAAGTGCAGCAGTGTCCTGGGTGAGGTAGGGTGGCTAGCTGTGAGGCATCAAGTGGGATCAAAGCATGTGCAAGGGTCCCAGAATAGGTGGCGATATAGTTATTTTCTGAAGATTGGGTGAGAGTTTGCCTGCCTCAGGGCAGGAGAGAGGGAGTTCCAGGTGGTCGGGGCAGTGCAGTGAAATGCTCCAGAGCCTTCAGAAGTAAGACACCTGATATATGTGATATAGTATTGTCCACTACTTGGCCCTTGTCCATTGCTCTGATGACCCAATCAAAGAAGCTGATTAAGTTTGTTTGGCATGACCTCCATGCCATGAACTTGTGCTGCCTGCTATTCTGAAGCCGGTTTGTCAATACTGTGTAGTCTACACCTGGACTTCGGCAAAGCGTTCGACTCAGTCCCCTACAAGATGTCGATAAAAAAAAAAAAACTGGCACATATGGAGACAGGACAGAAAGTAACCAGGTGGGTGGTAAACTGGCTAAGGGGTAGAATTCAGTAAGTGGTGGTGGAAGGACCACTCCGGGATGAGTGACGTTCTGTTTAATGTGTTCATCAGTGACAACGTGGATGGCATCAAAGGCAAGATATGTCTTTTCAAGGATAATACCAAACTCTGTGGGAGGGTGGACAGTGAGGTGGGGATATGGGATCTAAGGGAGAGGTTAGAAAGGTGGTGTGGAATCTGGCAGTTGGGATTCAATGCTAAAAAGTGCAAGGTATTACACATAGGGTGTAAAAGCCCCAGGGCAGATTACAGTCTTGAAGGGGTGAAGGCCGCAGTCTCAGAGGAGGACAAAGACCTGAGGATAGCAATAACAAGCAACTTGAAACTGTCAATGCAATGCAAAAAGACAATAAGGAAGGTGAGCAGGATGCTGGGGTGCATATCAAGGGGGTTCTCCAGCAGGAGGAAAGTAGTCATTTTGCCCCTGTGCAGGTCCATCGTGTGCCCAAATGAGGAGTACAGTATGTAGTAATAGAGCCCCTGCTTTACGGAAAACATAAACCAGATGGAGGCAGTACATAGAAGGGCTACCAAGATTGTTTAGTGGCAGCAGGATATCCTGTATGAACAGAGGCTGGTGAATCTGAACATGTACTCACTGGAGGAGCGGGGAGAGAGACAGGACATAAACATGACCTTCAAAAACCTTAACAGCATTAACAAAGTTGACATAGGAGATCTATTTTGCAAAAGTGAAAACAGAAACACTAGAGAGGACAACTTCAAATTAGCCGGGGGGGAGGGTTTACAGGAAGGAAGCAAAAAGGTACTTCTCGACTCAAAAGGTGGTGGGCAGGATGCGATGCAATGCACTGCCAGAGGGAGCTGAAATTCCTACTATAGTTCAGGAGTTTAAAAGAGGTGGGATAGATTAATAATAATCATCTTTATTTTTATGACGCCTTTCAAATATCAAGGCACCTAACAAAGTTTAAAATCACAGATCAAACATCCCAGCAACATTAATTAACCTTTACGGGAACGTTAAAGGAAAACTGTCTGTATCCCCAATTCCTCACCCCGTAAGCCTCCGCCCCCCATTAGGGGTTTCGCAAATAAAGCACCCTTTTCTATCCAGTTTCACTTACTTTATTTTTAAGTCTGGCATTCGGTACAATAGCACGCACTGTGCTACTCCATTTCATGGCAAAGTGCGCTGCCTGTACTGCTCGACTTCAATGCACTTGTATTGGAGCTGCAGCAAAGCACTTGCCATGAAATGGAGACGCTCAGCATGCGCCATTTTGTCAACGCCTGACTTTTAAACTCAAAAAGTAAGTGAAACTGGACAGAAAAGGGCGCTTTATTTGCAAACCCCCTAATCGGTGGGTAAGGCTTGCAGGGGTGAGGAATCAAGGATAAGGACAGCTTTTCTTTAAGGTAACAAGGTGAGGGAGGTGGAACAACATGTAGCATACGTGCATGAACTCTGCATCAAGCAAACACGATAGATCTTCGAGCCTTCTGCCGGGCTTTCATATGTTCACATGTATGTCTGTATATACTACCGATATTTACATCTTGATTAATGCCAAATTTCCTGCTGTCTGTTTAATATCGTAAGATGATGGGGTAAAGTTAAGTAATCCTGGGTGTTAGTTACAGAGAAACAGAATTTGTGAGCACAAAAGGACCACTTGGACTACCCAGTTTGTCAAGATGGTGCCTGCCTAGTCTGTCTTTGCAGTCCCTAAGTGGTCTCTGGCAAAACTCCCTCTTTCTTGCCAATTTACTAATATTCCCCTATGTCTATCCCATGCATGTTTGACGCACCCTACTGTTTCTGCCTCCATCACTTCATCTGGCAGTTTGTCCCAGGTGTCTACAACTCTTTCTATGTAGTACTTCCTCCCATCCCTCTTAAATGTCCCCTCCTCTCCAACTTCACTACATGTCTTCTGGTACTGGTGCTCCTTCTCAATTGAAGGAGACTTCCCTCCTGCACTCTGTTTGTGAGATAGTTGTAATTCTCTATCATGTCTCTTCTTGCTCTCCTCTCTTACAGGGTGTACATGTTGAAATCCCTTGGCTTGCCTCGTTGCGCTTGTGGTTCAACCCCTGCACCATTTTAGTTGCCCTCATCTAGACTGCGTCCACCCTGTCTACAGTATGTCCTTTCTATGGTGTGTCCTCCAACACTGAGCACAATACTTCAAGTGAGGTCTCATGAGTGAGCAATACAGTGGCAACACCACCTCCCTCCTCCTGCTGGAGAGAGATCTCTCCCTATACATCCCAGCACCCCACTGGCCCTACCCACCACTTTGTCACATGGCCCCGCCACTTTGAGGTCATCAGATATGTTAACTCCAAGGTCCCTTTCCTGCTTAGCGACAGTCAGTAACCTCAACCCCCAAATACTCAGCTCCTGGGCTGGCATGCCTTTGGTGCATGACTTTGCACTTTTTAGGCACTGAACCCCAGCTGCCAGCTCTTGACCACTCCTCGAGTTTTCCAAGATCCCAATGCATTTTCTCCACCCCCACCCGAGTGTCCACCCTATTACAAATTTGGTGTCATCTGCAAAAAAGCTTCCAGTTCTTTTGTAATGTTGTTTACTAAGACAATGAAGAGGACCGGTGCCAGTATTGAGCCCAGCGGAATCCCTCTGGTCACTCTCCCATCATTACAATGAGCTCCATTAATCACCACCCTCCATCTCATACCCAGTTTCTTACCCAATTCACCACTTCAGATCCCACCCCTAGATTGCTCAATTTCTTTATCAGTCTCCTGTGTGGCATAGTGTGAAAGACCTTGCCAAAGTCCAGAGAGGCAACATCCACTGCCCTCCCTGATCCATTTCCCTGGTCACCCAGCTGAAGAAATCAATCCGATTCTTCTGGCATGACTCCTCACCCCATTGAATCCGTGCTGTTTATGGCTTGCAGCCTATTGTATTTAAGACACTCTATCAACCTTTCTTTTAAACAGGGTTTCCATTAATTTTCCCACCACTTAGGTGAGACTGACTTGGTAAGAAAGGACAAAAGTAGGCCTTGGCCCATCAGGATTGTCCCCCACGGTTGTGGGTCATTGATCCTAGATGGGGTTATATAGGAGCCAGGTATCTAACTGTTTTTTGAATATATTAAAATTGTTACAGTCCACTAGTTCTTGGGGAAGTCTATTCCATCTATAGTTGCAGGCTTCCTCCCTGTTGCCACTCTTATGCAGCGGGACCACATCTGCCCTCCTACAGTCCTCTGGAACAATGCCATTTCCCTTGTAGAGAAGTGAAGGATGGCCCTGCTTCTTGCCAAAGTTACAGTTTGAATGCTCAAATCCACATCTGGCAGACTGAAGTCACCAACTAGCAGCACCTCCCCTTATTTGCCACCTTGATGATGGCTTCGCCAAGAGCCATATCCGACTCCTCATCCTACACTAGAGGTCTGTATACCACCCCTTTATGGATTTCTGCCCCAGCGCCCATCTTCAGGATGACACACAGCACCTCCAGACCTTCCTTTTCCTCCAGATGCCCCTGCAGTTCCATGGCCTTGATTCCTTCCCTAACATAGAGTACAAACCCTCCTCCCCGCCTCCATTCCATCTCTCCTGAACAGAGAGTAGCCCAGTATGGCCATGTGTCAGCCACGACTGTCAGTGCACCACAACTCCATTATGGCCACTAAATCCAGGCTAGCCTCCACCATGATGGCCTCCAGGGCTGGAATTTTATTTCCCAGACTCCCTGCATTAGTGCACACATCTCTCCAAACATTACTCCCTCTTGCCTGCTTCCCTGCTCCCCCCACCTGTGCTGTTCCCTGATGCTCCCCTGACCCACCACTTTCCTTGTTCCCTTCTCCATCACGCTTCCTTTTTACTCCTTCCTTCTTGCTTCCCTGATTCATACCCCCCTTGTACTCTGCTTTTCCCCACCATTGTCTTCTTGTGTTCCTGCCCCAGGGGAGTTAACTCCCCCTGGGCCCCCCTTCCTGCTACTTCATCATGGTGGTGGGGGGGGGCGCAACTGTTGCCTCCCTTAGTTCTACAGCCTCACCTGGCTAGTTTAAATGCTCATCCAAATATCATTTAAACCTCCCACTAAGGACTGAAGTTCCCCTTCCTGGAAGAATGTAGGCTGTCTCCCATGTAGTGGCCCATATTTTCCCTGGTTGGCCCCAGTCCCCCATGTAGCCAAATACCTCCTACATGCACCATGCTATCCATCAATTGTTAAAAGCCCTGGTGAGGAGTGTCCCTTCCTGTTCCCAGCTGTATACAAGTAACACCTCACCAAAAGCCATCTTGCATGTCACTTGCTGGAGGCCCCTCCCCAGCTCCCTAAAATTTCCCTGCACTACCCTTACCCGGTCCCTTGCCAGGTCATTTGTTCCAGGCAGACAATAAATAGGAACACATGAAAACACCAGCAGAAACAGGCCATAATGGTCTATCAAGTCTTCTCAAGAGTGCAGCTCACAGTCTATTTTACTGGAGCTATCCCCCCACCCCCGATTTATCATCCCACACCCATCCACTCTTCCCCTTCTCCATCCTCCCACCAGGTACACTCCCCCTTTTACCCTGTCCAACCCCCTTTTAAAGCTGCCCACCATTTTCAATGAGATGACCTCTTCCGGCAGTTCGTTCCACTTTGACACCACCCTTTCTGTGAAAAAGTGCCTCCTCATTTTGCTTTTAAATCTACCCCAGTTTCAGACTATGTCCCCTTGTGGTCCCCTCCCTTTTTAAATGGTAAATGCCCTCCATTCTAACCTTGTTCATACCTTTTAGGTACTTGAAGGTTTCTATCGTATCCCCCTCTCCCTTCTGTCCTCCAGGGAATACATATTGAGCTCCCACAGTTTCTCTTCATATGGTTTGTCCCCCGGGCCCTGGATCATGTTGGTTGTCCTACACTATACCCTTTCCAGTAGTTTGATGTCTTTTTTGCAAATAAGGGCACCAGAACTGTACAATGGCAAAATGACTTCCTCTTTCCTAGAGGTGATTCCTCTGGTGATGCATCCCAGCATTTCTTTTGCTTTGGCTGCCACTTTACAGCACTACACAGTGTGTCTCATTTCTCCCTTGACTATTACCCCTAGATCCTTTTCCTCCTCCTCCTCCGAACTGGACACCTGTACACCCCTCAGCCAGTAGTTCGTCCCAGGGTTCCTAGCTCCCAGGTACATGACCTTGCACTTCTTGGCATTGAACCCCAACTGCCAGATGCTTGACCAGTTCTCAAGCCTAGCTAAATCCTCCATGAGCTCCGGTCTCCCTTCCTCTATGTCCATTCTCCCACAGAGCTTAGTGTCATTTGCGAATAGACAGATTTTACTTTTGATCCCATCTGCAACGTCATCAGTAAAGATGTTAAATAACACCGGTCCAAGTACTGAGTCCTGTGCGACACTGCTGGTTACAGGTCTAGGCTTCGATAGTCCTCCCCCCAAGTTGCCCTGTGGTTCCTGTCTTGCAACCAGTTCTTGACCCACCCCACTCCACCAGCTCCCCCGACTCCCAGGTTCCTCAATTTACTGAGCATCCTTCCATGTGACACTGAGTCGAATGCCTTATTTATTTAGTTTTTGTTGACCAGGAAAGGAGGGACAGACAGTTCCTTTTTTTTTTTTTAAACTGAAATATTTATTGAACATTTTCTTTTTTTAAAATATCTTTATTTAGGTTTTATAACATATTTGCAGACATGTCATCCAGATCAGTGAGAATAACTTCATGCAGACATACATTAACAGTTTCAGTGCGGGTATAATACTTTAAGATAAAAATAAGGGTCTAAAGCCCATATTAAGCATAGTTCCTAGGGGAAGGTAGTTCATAAGCAGTTCATCCTGGCCTTCTGGTGAAAAGGCGAAGTTTAAGGTCTCCCGGACCCTTGGTCACTTCAGGTTCCTCTCGAGACAAAGAAACAAAAATAACCTCTTGAAAGAATCCCTAGGCGCTCAATTCTATATGACTCAGGTACATATCCGGGACGATGATATCCCATACTTGTGCAACCGGGATATCTTGAGGATACTCTCCTCAGTGGCAGACCACGGGCCCCTAAGTCAGCAAAACAACCACCCTCTTCCCCCGGGGCCAATGGGCCACACGCGAGAGGAGGGAGAGAGGGAGGAGGTCTCTTGCCCATCACCACACCCCCATTTACAGCGCAAAGGTAGGGTCCTTTAACATGCAGTATATTCGCCACCTAGCCCACCTGGTGGCAAACTTTTCTTCTTGGTTATTTAAGCTGTGTGTTATTTTCTCCATAGTGTAGATTTGTCTAGTAATGTTCCACCAATCTTGTATCGTGGGTATCTTAGGTGTCAACCACTGCCTTGTAATGGACTTTTTTGCTGCCGTAAGGAGAATAAGAAGTAGATAGCTAGTAACTGGACCGCGCAAGTTTTGGGGGAACACAGAGAACAGAAACATCTCCACTGTCAGTTGGAAGTGAGGGTCCAATATCTCCTGAAAGTGGGATTGCAGGAGCACAAAGTAAGGCCTCAGGAGAGGATATTCCCACATTATGTGGGTGTGAGTTGCCCTCATGTTGCCAAAAGCGCCAACATGTAGCTGGGAGCTTTGACTTGAAATGACTCGTGATTATCGGGGTTCTAAAGTATTGAATTAGGCATTTCCACGCGAATTCTCTACATACATGGGAGCTGGAAACTCTGGCTGACTATCTCAAGGCTCGTTGCCAATCCTCGGGTGTTACTGGACAGCTGGATTCTTGACTCCACTGCTCACGAATGCTATCTGTGCCTGTAAAGCTCTGTACTCTCAGGGCTTGATAGTATAACGAGATCAAATGATTTTGTTTTAAGGTTTTATTGAGAACAATTTGGCTCTGTATTAATGGTGGGAGCCGTTCATGTTCCCAGACAATACGGGGTAGGTTGTTTGCATAGTGTCTGAGTTGCAGGTACCGATAGAAGTCCCCCTTTGGTAGATTATATTTCCTTTGAATTTCCGCGTAAGCCCACATTGTGCCCTGAGTCACTATTTGTCCCAAATATCTCAGTCCTCTCCTCTCCCACTGCCGAAAACTGCCATCTAGGCTGTTTGGGGGAAAGTTACTCAGGCTGGAAATTGGACAAATAAGCGGTAGGAAAGGGGTCAATTGATGGATCCATTTAATGCTCTGCCAGCCTCTCATTGAGGCCGTAAGCCAAGGATTTGTAAGCTTATATAGGGTCCTATCCTCCTTGTGTTGGTACAGGGCTCGGTGGAATGTATAATCATCCATCAGTGCTCGTTCTATGTCCAACCAGTGTGGGCTGTTTGTTTTAGTTTGTCTAGACATCAAATGCATCATGTTTACCGCTTGCTGGTAGAGTCTCAGGTCCGGGAGGCCCATTCCTCCCCCATCACGTGGAAGAGTGAGAATTTTTAGGCGTACCCGGGGTTTATTATTGGCCCAAACAAAGTTAGTAATGTGGTGATTTATTTCTCTGAAAGTTTTTAAAGGAAGGTGAATGGGAATATTTTGGAACAAGTATAATGCTCTCGGGAGGGAAACCATTTTGATTAGGTCAATCCTCTGAGCCAGCCCCAGGGGAAGAGTCGCCCATGAGGACAGATCCGCTTTAAGTTGCATTACAAAGGGAGCATAGTTATGTTTATAAAACTCCAGGGGGGATTTAGGAATATGTACTCCCAGGTATCTTAGTTTCCCCAGGTCCCATCTTCCCGGAATGTCTGTCCGGACTTTTTGTGTAGGGGAGTAGTGAAAGGCGAGCAACTCCGTTTTAGTAAGGTTCAACTTGTACCCCGAAACCAAACCAAAGGAGTCTAATATTAGCTTAACTGCAGGGAGAGATTGTTCGGGATTCCGCAGATACAGCATAACATCATCCGCGTAGAGGTCTATCCGGTGTTAATTACCTCCCAGTTCTACCCCTTCTATTTCCTGCGTTTCCCTAATTTTCTGGGCCAAAGGCTCAATAAAGGCTGCGAACAATGGAGGAGAGAAGGGGCATCCTTGCCTTGTCCCCCTATACGGAGGGAAATAAGCTGAGTGGTGCCCATTCACCTTCACACACGCCTGAGGGGAGGCATAAATATTTTGAAGGATGGTTATTAAAGCGGGAAGGAAGGCAAACTTGTGTAAGGTTGCATAGAGGAATGGCCATGCCACCCTGTCAAACACCTTTTCGGCATCTAGGCTGACTAGCATGGATAGAACTCCTCCGGTGTGCATAAAATGTACTATATGAAGGGTCCGTCTAATACTATCGGTGGTAGTGCGGGACCGGACAAATCTGGTTTGATCTTTATGAATTAGCAGGGGGAGCACCTGATCCACCCGATGAGTTAAGATTGCCATAAATAGCTTATAGTCTTGATTGAGTACCGATATGGCCCATAGGAGGCACATAATTGTGGGTTCTTGTCTGGTTTAGGGATTACAGATATCGTAGCATATGACCAAGACGGGGGTGAATTCCCCTCCATGACTGAGTTAAACACATTAAGAAGGTTAGGAAGGATCTGGGCCTTTACCACCTTGTAAAACTCCGCCCCATACCCGTCTGGCCCAGGCGACTTCTGCGACTTGGCATTCGCAATGGCAGCTAACAGTTCCATCTCCGCTATCAGGGAGGTCAGGGCTTGATTTTGATCTTCTGTCAGCCGCGGCAGGGTGATTGATCGCAGGAATTCTGCTATTTGTCGTGAGGACGCTGTGTTTTCAGGGGTGTATAGGGACTTGTAGTACATGGTAAAGGCTTCCGCAATTTCGTGTGTCTTAGTAAGACATCGACCTTCCGTAGGGTGGCGCACCGATAGGATTGTCGCTTTTTTTTTGTTCGAATTTGATATGCCAGCAACCGGGTAGCTCTTGGACCCACCTCATAAAACCTCTGGCGTAGGAAGGTCAGGGCTATCTCTGTTTGCTGTTGAATTAACCGGTCCAGCTCAAACCTGGTTTGTTGCAACTGGGGGAGTACAGTTGTATCCCCTTGTTTGTGTGCCATTTGTAAGAAATGAAGAGTATTCTCCAACCTAAATTTTTGCGCTTTACGCTGTCTTTCCCGTTCTGCAGTGTATTTTATTATTTGTCCCCTGAGTACAGTCTTAATCGTATCCCAGTACATAGCAGGGGTAGGATCCATGACCGGATTATCAGCTTTTATCTCCTGAACTTTCTCTGCAAGAAACTCGCAGAACTTCTTAAGAGTGCAGGTAATATAGATTAAGCCTCCAAAATGTCCGCTTGGGCTGAAGCTCAAAGTCCCACATGGACGCCTCGGGGGCATGGTCCGAGATAGAGATGTCTCCAATTTGAATGTCGTGTAGCAACCCTAGGTTTTCCACCTGTGTGTACACCTGATCAATGCTGGAATAGGTTTGGTGGACTGGGGAATAATAGGTGTAATTCCTCGAGGGGGGGTGGAGCCTCCTCCAGGCATTGCACCATTCCGCCTCGCTTACAGATCTCTTGAAAAATCTTTGGGTTACCGACTGTTTAGGGGGCCTTTTGTTAGTGGAGTCCAGGTTAGGATCCGTGATAAGGTTAAGGTCGCCCGCCATCATGAGTACCCCTTTCGTTTTTTGTACAATTTTATCCAGTAAAGGTTTATGGTGGGTCACCAGGGTACCCGGGGGGAAATATACATTTACTAAGGTTACTGGTTTGTCATTTAACGTACCCTGTACCAGTACCATGCGACTCTCCTGGTCAGCCCAGGTGAACTCGGTTTTGAACAGGGTACTTGGGGGAGATTATTATAGCAACTCCTCTACGTCTTCCTGCCTTGGCAGAGGAGTAAAAAACCTGTCCCCTGTTCAATCTGGCCAGTTTTGCATGTTCAGCCGCATTCATGTGCGTTTCCTGCAGGTATGTCAGGTCGGCTTTGGAACGCCTGATAAAGGCTAGGGTCCTAGACCGCTTAATAGGTGACGCCAGGCCATTAATGTTTAGAGAGAGTAATTTCACCTTAGAAGTACCCATGTTGTTATTCGTGGTTTTCTCTCTAGTCCAAACTTCCCTCCTCCTAGTGGGGCCCTAGGTCTGCCACTTCTGGAGCATACCCTCACTGAGCACATTTGCTCGGATCTGGTGACTATAACATCACAGCACTCAGTACACAACAATGCGTAATGACCATAGAACACAATAAAAAACATAACATAACACTTAAACATTACAACAATCATAACTTATAAACTTGTACTTCTACGAATCAGGAGGTCCTGATCCTGTGGTAAGGAGAACCTTACCAATTGCCCCGAGTCCCTGGGCTTTAGCACTATGTGCTACGTGGGAAAGGGTAAAGAGGATAGATGACGAGTATAAGCCGCACCTGTGGTCCCCTAAGATCCCGGCTGTGACTTATGGGGAGAAATACTCTTCTGAGGAGATGGTCTCCCACTCCGGGTCCCCAAAATAGGACGCAGCCAGGGCCCAATGGGGGGGAGAAAAAAGGACAAGGGGCCAAGCATCCACCCCAATATACCTAGGCCCCAGCCAGGCATAGTAAGTCATCCACCTGCCCAGCCCATCATCTCCAAAAGGAGGGAACAGACAAACTCAATCACTACACGTCTGCATCCAACTGCGCACAATCGTGGCTCCAGGGTTCCAGGGTAAGTACTGGCCTCACATCCCCACTCTGGTAGTCTGCCATGTGCCCCTCGGTATAGTAAGAAGCCCCTGGCCTGGAGGGATCAGAGGGCGCAGGTCCTTCCCATACACCTCTGGGAGGGTCCCCCTCCAGCTCCCCCCGTGAGGGAAGCCGGAAAGGGCAGCAGGGGAACCTCCCCCACAGCATGGGGGTGACAGTCCTCAGAGCCGGCCCCGCATAACTCCCTCCCCCAAACCGGGCCAGCAGCCGGGGAATCCCCCGAGCCTGACCGCGGCAGACCAGGCCACCACCTGTCTTTCCAACACCTTAGGGGAGAAAGGCATCCAGACCCGGGCATCATCCACATACATTAGCTGCGAGCCCTCAGAAGCCAGGCCACCTGGGTTAGGTCAGTCTCTTCACTACCCCTGCATTTTAGGCATCTCCATAACCTTACTCTGTTAGGACACAGCTCTCATCCCCCGGAGCTGGAATGAAGAGGGTCCTCCCGCCAATGCTCGAAGGTGGAGATTCCCCCACACACCCCCCATCCCCCCCTATCGGGTATCCCCCCAGTAGAGAGGTGGGGGAGTGCAGTCACCCTTCCGGCAATATCGTGTATATTTTATCATTCCCTAGTCCCCCATTCCCTCCTTCCTCCCCTCCCCACTCCCTCCAGTTCTTCTTGTCCATAATGTTGTCCATACAGTTCTTATGCCACATATTTATCTGCCAGTTCTCTAGTGGCCGCCCACGCATATGGGCCTTAAGATCACAGTCTTGTAGTTTGATGCTGTGTTTTGCCCCAATCCCACCTCCCTTCGCATCCCTCCCCATCCTACCGCCTCATTCCATTCCTCCCTCCCCGCTCTTCGTCCACCTCCCTCCTCCCCTTGGCAGAATACGGGATCGGGGATATTAGCAGGTCATGGCTTCCTACCAAGCCGCCCAAGCAGGATTCGTCTTCTTCCTTCGCTCCAGTTGGGGCAACCTTCATGTCACGACCAACCATCTCCCCCTCCCCAACAGACCCCTTCAACCTTCTCCCTCTGATTCCTTCCTCTATCCCCTCAGATCCAACCTCCCCACCTTGTCTAACCCCACAGAATTAGGGATCAAGGCGTGCCCTTCCCCATGCCTCATGTTTCAGTGCAGCTGGTGTGCTAGGTTTGAATCGTCAAGGCACTCTGACTAGCCTTCTGCATCTCCCACCACCCTCCGACCCTCTGATCCTCCTCCCCCTTCACAGAAAGCCCCAACACCTCCCAGGGCACAGCCTCCTCCCTCCACCCCCTCACACCCTCCCCACCCCTCCAGGCAGACTCCCGCCCAGCTCCTCTGACACCAACCACCTCCCCCTTCAACCCCTCAGGCAGCCAGCGTCAATCGGAGCTTCCCCCTCTCCATTGAACCCCCCCAAACTAGGGTAATGCTCTGTATTGCTTTTCTCTATTGCCGCTACTAGGCCATCCCTCCCCAGTCCTTTGAGTTAAAGTATTTAAGGATACTTGCAGCCCCCTCATGTCTCTGTGTTGGTCTTTGACAGCTGCTACTCCTCCACATTTGGTTGCGACACCCTTAACGCTCCGACAATCTTCTGAAGGGCCTCCACTCCTTGCTTGCACCTCGCATCCCTCTGCCCACTGCTCCGCATCTTCTGGGCAATTTTGGAGGCTACAGCGGGCCCTCAGTGCACCGTGGGCTGGGGAACATCGATGTTTCTTCTTTTTAGCTTGGCAGTCACCTCCTCGGCAGATTCAAGGGTACGCGCTCCATCTGGAAACAGGACTGCCATCTTAGCGGGGTAGGGAGTGCAGAATTTGATACCCGTTGCCTTCTGTGCCTTCATTACAGAGGTGTAAGCGCGCCTTCGCACCATAATCTCAGGAGCATAATCGTTGTTGAAAAACAGACGTTGGGACTCGAAGAGGATCCTCCCCTTCCTCCAGGCCGCTCGTAGGACAGTTTCTTTTTCCTGTAACCTTAAAAATTTTATCAGGATGGTGCGAGGGCAAGAGCCCGGTGGCGGCCTAGGCCCCAGGGTATGATGCACTCGCTCCAGTTCCAAAGTAATATCCTCAGGTAAGGGAAGCAGCTCTTTTAGGAGTTTTTGCAAAAAGATGATGATGTCTGTCCCTTCGGAACCCTCAGGGATCCCCGACAACCTTATGTTGTTCCTCCAGCTGCGACCTTCTGCATCTTTGGCCTGAGACCGCAGCGCTTTGACCTCACTGTGGAGCTGAACTATGGCACGTTCCGCGTCCACCAACCTTCCCTCCATCCCTGTGATGCGGGCCTCGCTGCTCTCCTGGGGTTGCTCCAGCTTCCCTATGTCGGTTCGCAGGGCGGTTGCCGTCGATTTCATTTCTCTGCGGAAATCCCTTACTTCCACCAGCATCTGGGACATTTGTTTTTGGAGAATTACATGAGAAGCCTGCTCAGGCACTACGCTGCTCCGGTGCGAGGACGACGAGGCCAGAGAGTCTTCACTCTCCGACCCTTCATCCTGTGATTTCTCCTCATTGTGGTGAGCTAGGATCGAAAATTTGTTCTCCCCTCTCTTCTTCAGCATTTTCTGGTTGCCCTCCAAGCTCAGCGGTGAATGGATGGTGATGGATATGCTACTTTAGGACGGTTAATGCAGGATCATTCGGGAAGCCACTAGATCTAGGCTGCCATTCTCTCTGTGACGTCACCGGAAGTCCTATTGAACATTTTCAAAGGAGCAGGTACAGGCACGTGTCATACACAAGGTCCAAAGCCAGATATTGAATGTGGTTCGAACATCTTCTATATCGATACAATAATGCTCGTCTATTAGGGTGGATATCACTACAGTTAATTCTCATTTAAAAGTAAGATATACAAATAAAAGCACAGGAACCAAGTAGCTTTGTCTTATTGCTTCCCTATACAAAATTGCCATTACTCATTGTGGCCCTTACAAAATAGAAGGGGGAGGAGGGGGAGGCATGAAATGAAAATGACATACCTACCGTAATTATGATCTTTCAGTGTATCTTCACCATTCATCACTGTTGGGTATCTGCAGGAGGTCAGGACCCTGCGGGAGCCTTTTTTTTTTTTTTAAAAGGTAGGCGGAGTCGATGTACCATCGGCACTGCCCTCGATGCCGACACACTGCGTGGCACTCGCGGGTTGGCTGTTAGGTTGTGTCGACTCTGCCTGCCAGTTCTGAGTCGCTGGAGAGGTAAGAGGAAGGGAGTGGAGGGTGGGACAAGGAAGTCCAAGGGACAGAAAAAGGAAAAGATATATGAACCAAAAGGAGAAAAAACGACTGAGAGGACAGAGAGGGACAGAGAGTCGGAAACTAAAGGGATTGGGAGGGGCCCCAATCTCTGGAAAGGAAGAGGGAGGTAGGGTGGGTAAAGAATTCAGGAAGAGAGGGGAGAAGGTTAGTACATCCCAGACCCTGGTCCGTCTCCCGATTGTATAGGAACTGCAAGGAGTAGCCAAAGGCTTTCTGCCACAATTCAAGGCACAGAATAGCTGGAAAACACTTCAGACAAGCAGAGTCGGCTATTCTGGAAGAAGGACAGGGTACAGAGAATAAACGCTCTCTCAGGAGAGATTATTGCTGAAAAAAAGGGAAACTTTTTTTTTTTTTTATTTATGCAAGAAGAAATAGGTTGGATGGGAGCATGAGGTGAGGAGAGAAAGGAGGGCAACTGACAACTCCCACCCCACATGGGTGGAGCCAAAGCACTGGAGAAGGAGTGCCCCCCTTGCTGTCCACTCTTCCCGGAACATTATCCCCCTGTGTGTCCTATTTTACCCCACTCCTAAAGAAGGAGAGGGGAGATGGGCAGAGAGAGGGAGGGGGACCCAGAGACTGAGGCCCCAGGGGATGGAGGGTGGGATCGTGATGAATGTTGAAGATACACAGAAAGATCATAATTACGGGAGGTATGTAATTTTCATATCTTATCTGTGTCAATCTTCACCATTCATCACTGTTAGGTGAGTACCGAGCCCCCCCGAAGGGGGGTTTCTTTTTCAGCCTAAGGGATAAAATCTCTTAGCCCTCAGTGGGTGACACACTAAGTGGGGGAACCTTCAGGGCCTGGAGAGGCCAGAGACTGGGGAGAGTGAGACAGAGTCCCCCCGGAGGGGAAGGAAGTTGCCCCGACAAGCGCCATCTCGCTCTGCGGGAGAAGAGACAGGTTCCCTGGTGGGCAGAGTAAATCACCCTACGCCGAGCCAAGGGTGATAACCGGGAAAGATGCAGCCATGCCGTCCGCCTAGTGCAGATCGCTGTCCCTATGACCCTGGTAGCTACCTCGTTGGCATCATAGGATGCCCTTGGTTGGTGCCTTGCTAGCTCCAGGCCATGTGCAGAGAGTGCAATGGCTTGTCTGGTTTGCTCTGTATCAGGCAACGACGCTAGGAGCTGACCCAGCCTGGACCACAAGAACCTGTCATAGGCTGCATAGTGGGCCTGATGTGCAGAAATAGAAAGGAGTAACCATGCCGAGTAGAAAGTCCTTCTACCCCAGAAGTCAAAATCCGAGGAGTCTTGATCTGGGGGCTGGTCACGGTGAAGGGCGTGAAGCCCATCAGAAGTGTCCAACTGCGTCAATCCAGACTGTGGATGAGGCAAGGAACCTGGAGACTCCGGGGGTGCGTAATACCTCTGGCTGAGATACCTTGGGGCAGGAACTCCGGAGAAGGGCCTCTGCCAGGAACGCAACGACGCCTCCCGAAAGGGAGCAGGCCAGGGCGGCACCACAAGGTTGGCCTCGTCAAAATTGCCTAGAAAGGCGTGCGCCGAGTGCTCAGGATTGCTGGTAATGGAAGGAGTAGAGGCAAGTCCTCCAACATCCTCACAAGGAATCGCTGATACTCCGCGAGATCAGCAGCTGGAAAGATGTGGACAGAAGTTTCCTCTCCCCCTGAAGAGGGGGATGAGGAGCTGGAGGGCACCAGCTGTTCAGTGGGTGGCTGCACGGGGGGAGGTTGAAAAACCTGGCTGTCCATCGCCCTAACGCAGGCAGAGAACCAAGCAGCCACCGCTCTGATCTGCTCCCAGGAGAGAGGCCCGCTAGGACAAAGGATGCCTAGGAGTGCAGGAGAGTGTGGCAGACAGAGCCAAGAAGAGATGTCGGCTAACCTCCGCCTGGGCTAAGGAGCTGACCGTGGGCACCCACGGAAGAAGGTGCCTCGGAAGACCCCACAGCCGACAGCTGAACAACTATTTCGGTACTGCCTTGGCTGCGCCCGGAAGAATCCCCCCTGTGAGGCGGCCGGGGCCGTATAGGTCCAGAAGGACAGTCCCCTACCTCAAAAGAATGGGACTCTCTCAAAGAGACTGAGGGGGAAGAGCGAAGAGCCGCACTATGGCTTCTCCCAGAGCCCAGGTGGGCTGCCGAAAAAGGCCGACGTGCCAACTCCACGTCCCTCGACCCCTCGGAGTCCAAAAGAGCCCTCCTCCTCGAGAGGGCCAGCCTAGGTAGTTGGCATCTCTGGGCACCTCACAAAGGGGCTACCCAGGGCAAAGGACCCTCCCCTCCTGTAGGTGCCCTGATCCGCCCCAAAGTCGGGCGGCCTAGGCACACTACCGGTTGGGGTACCACTACTGAGGGGTCAGTGAAACCACCAAGACCAGGTTGCAGAGCTATGGTGGCCAGCACCACTGCCTGCTGGTCAGCACCCCTGACCCTAGTCTCGGTAGCCACCGAACCCACCTCAGAAGGGGGCTGACTCTGGCATGTCGAGGAGACTACTGGGCTAACCTCCTCAAAAGCCAACCCCAAAGGGTCAGACTTTGCGTCTGACTCAGAGTTCGACTCTGCCTCCGAGGAGGTAGAGTCTGAGGCCCTGTGCCAAACCATAGGAGGATGGCCACTGCCATCCTTGCCAACAGACCCAGAAACTGAAACTGTGCCCGAGCCGGTGCCAGTGCCCTCCGCAGCTCCGTGAGCGGAATCCGAAGGGGGCACGGCTCCAGCCTGAACAAGAGCTCCAGAGCCAGGACCAGTCGTGGCGCCATCCGGCCCCACGGCATCATGGGGGGCGCCGACGACAGCCCCGAAAGCACCATTGGCACGGATGATGGCGCTGCCCCCGGCTCCCCAGCATCGAGGGCAGGGGTGGCGCCGAGGACAGCGCTGCAAACGGCACCATGGGCAGAGGCGGTGCCGACGACGGCGTCGAAGTCTGAAGACCCCACGGCACCAAGCCCCAAGGACACGGTGCCATTCTCAACCTCGGCGCTGAGGACGGTGCCGAGGCGAGACATGGAAAAGGACGGCGCCGTAGTATCTCCCACGGCACTGGCTTGGACTACCGTGCCATGAATGACTCTGACAGAGACCACGGCGCTACGCGACAAGTCGGCACTGACGACCATGAGGGCCCATGAGCTGCGTGGAACAGCCGCCCAGGCCCACAATGGCACCGACTAACATCATCGATGGTGCCGACCTCGGGCCTTGCATAACGCAGGTCCGACACCAGGAGTTTCACTCCTGAAGGGGCAATTGCCATAGGGCACCCCTCCCGCCTCGGAAGGAGGCGGGACGGGCCTCCTAAGGCCATGGAAGAAGCCTGCAAACGGCTAGGCTACTAGGCAGTCGAGGCTCCCTCCTCCTCGGTCCGTAGAGAACCGGGAGGGGACCCGAAGGAAAGGCAGAGAGAGCATGGCTTGGCCTGACGAGTGCGCACCTGACCACCGAAAGTCTGCGGAGCTCGCCCCACTTTCCGCGAGCGTTGCTCGATGACCCGGCGATCCATGGAGAAACAGGCGTTGCACGAATCCATGTCGTGAAATGGGCCAAGACACGAGAGACACTGGTAGTGCTGGTTGGAAACAGATTATTTTCAGCCACAAGGGCACCGTTGCATGGGGGGCCGACCCGTCTTAGATTTCTTGCCTTCTGACCGAGACATGACCTATGGAGAAAAAAAACACCAAAAATAGACTCGACGTCGCAAAATAAGGAAAGATCTTACCAGGTGATGTCGAGTGGTGGCAGAAACAGAACCGGCAGGAAAACCGTCGGACTTCGACCGAAGGAAATTTGTTAAAATCGTTAAATTGAGAACTGCGTAGCAGGCCTAGGTTCTTCATGGCTTCCACGAGGTAACCTCTATGGTGGGAGACAAAGAACTGGCAGGTAGGTGGAGTCGACACAGCCTAACAGCCAACCCGCAAGCGCCACGCAGTGCGTCGGCCCTTTAGGCAGCACCGATGGTATGTCGACTCCGCCTACCTTTAAAAAAGGGTTCCCGCGGGGTCCTGACCTCCAGCAGATAACCCAACAGCTTATGAATGGTGAAGACTGACACAGATAAGATCCGGGGCATCTAAAATATGATTTTCCCATTACCGAGGGAACAAGTACCTGAATTTTCTATCCAGTTAAGGGCAAGCCAGGTCTGGTCTTCCACCAAACTCTTTCTAACCTAAATTTATGGGGCTTGATCTGGTCTACGGGAGGCCATATATAAAAACCAAATATTCCATCTATTCATTAATGTATCCAATTTTCCTTGGATTCTTGCTGTCATGTTTTCCATCTTATAAATATCATACACAAAATCCTCTCAGCTAAGGATGGAGGGTAGAGCCGACCCAAACCAATTCCTCGTGATTACCTTCTTTGCTGCCATCAGAAGAATACTAGCTAGGTATACTTTTTGTTTCTGTTTAAACTGTTTTGGGAAGTGTAGTAAAATGGCTATTTCAGGGGTAAGACTCTCTAGCTCGGGGAACAGGTCTCGAAGTATATTTTCTATTGTTCCTCAAAAGGGGGAAAGGACGGGCAAAATCAAAATACACGGGCACGTGTAGCCACTTCACTTCCACAACCTCTCCAACAAGAAGAATCTCCTGAAGAGGAGAATTTAGCTGTGATCTGCGGAGTACGGAAGAACCTGGATACCACCTTCCTGCCAAACTCCCTCTAGGACTATGATGCTGTGATATGGTGTCTCTGCCAGATCCACAGCCAGTCTTGCGAACATTTGGTTAGCAGATCAGCTTCCCAGGCAATACAAGTCTCCTCCCACAGTGTCTGTGGTGTGGACAGGCCTTGTAGAGATGGGAGATTAAATGTCTCGGGCCTGCTCTCCGTATATCTTTTGGAGCTGAATAAATAACTGGGGTACTGAGAGCTGTTGAATAGAGAGTCCTAATGAGGATCCTAAAAAATGACACATTTGAAGGTATCTGTAAAAATCTTTAGTGGGTAAGGAGAATTCAGTTTGGACTTGCTAAAAGGACTTCTAACTGTCCTCTGTGTAATACTGGTGGGCGTGAATCAATCCCCTCTTAATCCAAACCTTGAACCCATGGTCCATCCAAGAAGGCACAAAAGTTTTATCCAGGAGAGGAATACCCATCTATCTAGCCCCCTTTAAGTTTTCGTTTTTTTTAAGAAGGTAAATCAATTATGCAGGAGTTTTTTTTGGTGTAGTACGAATGCTCTAAACTGATACTATCTCTGTCCGACTGCCTAACTCAGTGCAGTTAGGCACTGCTTGATCGTCACTGACATCACAAGGTTCCAAGAATGGCTCTAATGTAGTAGTTATATTGCACAGACTCAGTCATCTATATCTCTGGACTGCTTCCAGTTACAGGTATGCCCAATACCTCAATTAAAATAACTTTTAAAGGGCTTTCAAACTATATATGCCACTGTACATGAATGTGTCCCTTTAATATGGCAGTGGTTGTAGCTTGTGCCCAAGAAATTGGGTACTGTGCAGTCCGATGACCTTCTTGAAGGGCCGAAATAAGTGGTTCTTTTATGACTTGTCAAGTGGCTTTATAAAATTCTGCACCATAGCCATCGGGGCCTGGGCTCTTTCCCATTTTGAGTTTTTTTTTTAATAGTTTCATGAACTTCTTGTGCACTTCTCGGGCAGGATATTTGTAAAATTTGGATAGGGGTTACAGATGGAAGGGACAGGTTGGATAAAAATGCCTCAATATCTTGTACTTCTAGGGGGGGCACCGCTGTATACAGTTCCATGTAATATTGTTTAAAAATATTCAGAATCTGCCAGGTGGACATGGCCATCTCTCCAGTGTGTGGATGTATAATCTTGGTTATAGTAACCATTTGAGATTGCTTACAAAGACAGTGTGCCAAGATTCGGGAGGCTCTCACTCCTCCCTCATAATATTTTTGGTGTAGCCATATAAGTGCTAGTTCAGTCCTGGCTGTTAGCAGTTTCTGTATATCCTATTGGGTAGCGGTGACCGGGCAGTTCAGACCTGGCTGTTAGCAGTTTCTGTATATCCTATTGGGTAGCGGTGACCAGGTCCACTAGAGTGTGGTCACCTTGCACGTGATTCTCTTGTAGTAAACAGAGTTTGTCCCGCAACTCCCTAAGTCAGGCTTCAGAATTATGTTTCTTTTAGGTTGCATAAGCAATTATGTGTTCCCGCAGTACCACCTTGAGGATATCCCATAGGACCTGCAGAGAGGTTTGGGGGGTAGTACTATCTGTCACTATCGCTGGAATTTTCCTCTTCAGTAGCCCTTTAAATTCAGGATCATCTGCCAGTGTCATTGCAACACAAATGCGATGGTGGGAGGTGTGGTAAGCCAGGATATGTTAATTGATTTGGTATTATTTTAAGCTGTTGGGGAGGGGGGGTTATGAGGTGCAGGTATTGATGATAGAGAAGTAGTTTCCTCCTATGCCGACAGATTGAAGCTGGTGGCCATGTATGGGAGATCTTATCCAGTACGCTATGCTTACCATGAAAGGCTAGATACATTTCAGTGTGAAAGCTGGGGTGGGGGCAGTGGAGTGGCCTGGTATGATGTAGGGGCTGTTCTCAAAAAAGGGTACCATGGCTCCAGATCCCCTTTTGATAACTGCCCCCCAAGTGCAATGTCCTCACTGGAGTTGGGAGCTCTAGGGGGAGCATCACATAGCAATCCCTTTTGTCTCTACAGTTCGAATCATACTGGGCTGTCACCCATACCCCTTTGTACAGAGCCTGTAGTACCTCAGTACATAGATACCTTTCAGCATGGAAGAGCAAACTTAATAGGGACTGGAAGACATGCTGCTTTCCAGCACAGCACATGAACTTGCACTGTCTCACCTTCAGAGTACGGACAACTGCTCCCCACACCCCGCTGTCATTACTGTAGCCTTGTACTATCACACCTTATCTCCTCACGGTGAGACTGTTCTTTTGTACTAGCTACACTATTGGGGTTTCCAGGATAGGGCTGCCTGCTGAACTGTTTTTGTGTGATGTCTCTCCTCTGCCCCCCCCATGGGAATGCCCATGGAACTGTTGCCTGTTCTGGTAGTGGCCACCTTCTAACACTACTCATTTACAGCATGTCATACCCCAACCACACTTGGGGACAGGGAAGGGATCCTCTGGGTTGCAAACGATGCCACCGCATACTTACAACCGTTCAGCACTTCAACAGATTATTTTCATCATAGAACTATTTGTACCACTGACATCTGGCTATATTTTATTTTAGTTTTTGTTGACCTGGAAAGGAGGACTAGACAATTCTGCCTATTTTCAGCCTCGTCCTGGGGGAAGGGGATACAGATGGATGCCAACTGACACTGAACCAGATTAAGCTATTGATGGTATTTTTAGTTTAGTATTTTTAATTTAGACTTATTATGTGGGATAAGTCTGTTGGCATTATTTTCTCTTCCAAAAGCCGCCTTTTCCCCGGTGGCCCCCTCCTTAAGATTTTATCTGACTTCCATACCCATTAGGGAGGCAGCCCCTCATGTTGTTAGAGACATGTAATGAAAGTTGTGGGTCAGTGGCTTTAGAAGGTAGGGACTGATGTCAGGTCAGGCTGTGGCCAAGAGAATACCTTGAATGCCCTCCCCTGATTTCCCTGGGAGTACTGCTCCCCAGGTGCTAAAGTCCATTTTGACTTTACTATCCTCCACTTTCATCATCAGACCACCATCTTTACACTGTTGGGTAATGGATTTCTCTATTTAGAGTGCCCCAGCTTTGGAAATCCATGGGTGATATAGCCCCCTGTACATTGTTTTAAAAGAGCCACAACAAAGGTGCCATGTTGGGCCTGCCTGCTGCAAATACCATCTATCATTATTGCTCTTGTCCTTGTGTTTATTTTACTGTTTAGTCAGCTTAGAATGGTTCTACCTAGTTTTGAAATATTCTGCTTACTGTTCATGGGATTTTGACGCTTCAGTGTCCTGGGTGCCATTTTCCCCATCCAGATCCTTTCTTCATCATCAATCCTATCTATGTTATGCCCCTCATCCAGAGGGACTAGAAGCTAGTATTCCCCAGTGGCCCTTTGGAGCACAGGATGGCCCCACACGATAAAAGTTTATGAGGTCAGTGTCAACTGGCAGACTAATCCCATCAAGCAGTCTTTGGTCCTTTCAGCTATTAAGGACTGCCTGGGAATTGTCTGTCTCCAGGAAACTCATTTATCCCCCACAGAACACCAGAAATTGGCTAAATTTGGATTTGGGAAAATGTATCACTCTTACTATGAGGAAGAGAGGTATGGGGTCATGGCCATTCTGATCTCCCAGACCTGGACTCTGAATGAAACACAGGTTTGTAAAGATACGAACAGATGCTGTGTCATGGTTGCTGGTGAAATTGGGGGCCAGCTGATCACCACAGCCTTCATGTACCTTTTGCCTGGTTCTGACACCACTTTCAGATGAAAAACAATGCAACTGGTTTTAGAAAATCAAACTGGATTTCTGTATCTCAAGGGGACTTTAATTTATACATAGACTATCATAAAGATACTACAGGCCCCACCAGAAACCCTCTCCACAAGTTCTTTTGACAATTGCTTCCTACGGGATGGGATGACCTCTGGAGTGAACTCCACCCTAACACCTTAGACTATACCCGCTACTCCCACCCCTACTGCACATATGGCCACACTGATTATGTGTTTGTGCAGAGTGAGGACATTCATAAAATGCATTCATGCCATATTGGTACCATAAGGTACTCTGGTCGAGTTCCCATGGTGGCAAAAGTATCCTTAAACCTTTTCATAAAAGGACTAGTTGGAGGTTTGACACCTTTTACTTGAAAGACCCCAACTTCATGCAATATATCAGGGACCACATCAAGGATAGGCTGTCCTTGAGTGACACCCCTGACATTCCCCTTCTTTGTTGTGGGAAACACTTAAAGCCACGTTGTATGGCCATTTAGTTTGCTATTCAGCCTGGAAAGGAAAGACGAATGCACAGAGATGCTCTTTCAGTCCCCCTCGCCTTCCTCCCAGACCTAACACAAGCTGGGCACTCTGGCAGACCACATTCAACTGCCAAAAGTCAAAAAACAACTGGACAACTTGGCACAAGCACAAATTGTAAAAGTAATGTGCTACATTTGCCAAAAGTATTATGATGGAGGACATAGGGTAGCCGGGCTACTGGCACACCAAGTGAGGTTTCTGTCAGACAGCCACCATTTTTAAACTTTGACACCTTGCCACTGGACTGCTTGTCCAGGATGTGGGCTCAATCACAGATGCCTTCTCTGTCTACCATTCCAAGCTTTACTCGGCAAGGGAATACTCACCATTGGATGCTATTCAGCCTTTGTAGACTCACACCAGCTCCCAGGGCTTTGACCGGAGGTGGCTACCACATTCTTGGCCCCAATCATGACAGGAACTGCAAAGCACGCTATGGTATCTCACAAAACCACTAAATGCCCCAGTCTGGACAGATACCCATTAGAATTCCTTAAACAGCTGTCTCCTGAACTCTCGTCACTCTTCCTGAAAGTTCCAACTCCCTTCTGGAAGGAGCCGTGCTGCCTGCTTCATAGTGCTATGTGGTTATTTCCATGATTTTGAAACCTTGGAAATCCCTAGACCTATGTTAATCTTACAGACCAATATCTGTGTTAAAGACAGACTACAAGTTATTCATGTCAGGGTGAAAGGTAGTGTTTGTTTGCAAATTACAGTTCCAAATACTGGCTTCAATGACACTTCTAGGGTGCTAAATAGCAGGAACAGTTTCTGTACCAGCACAAACATTCAGTGGAGGCTGAAATTATGTTTAGTCTAATAGCACTGATCCCAAAAAAATCAGTCAAGAGTTAGAAACTATCTTACCCAAGTAGTCTTTATTTTCCACATAAATCTTACCGTTACATCCAGACACAGCGCACAAGTGCAAATACAGAAGCTGCATATTCACAACAAAAGTTCTTTAAGCTGAGCCTCTGTCTTCATTGCTCAACTGCCTCATCCAGAACAGTATTCTCGAAATGTGTGTCCTTAAAGTTAATTCCAACAGAGGATTAAACTTTCAACAGATTGTTCTGAGTCTCAGTCCTAATGCTGTGTGGTGGTGGTGGGGGAGTTGTGTGTGCATAAGGAGAAGAGCTCTCTTCAGTCTTCTTAGTCTCTGGAACACCTCAGAGTATTTTTCTCACTGAGCAGAGTGGACAATATCATCAAACAGACTGGCAAGCCAGGGCGCACAAGGTTGTGTCAGCCCACAGGTGTCTTCAGATTTTCAGTCTACTGGTGGGTATCTTAAAGATGGTTACAGGAGCCATACTGCACATGAGAAATCTCCAGGTCTTCCACCTAGCTAATTGGTAACCAGTAATAGTAAAGTACCAAGCAACGATCAGGCTCATGAGGTTTGTGTACCAGTCATGGCAGTGCTTGGAGCCCTTTGAAAGGATCACCACTAACCCCCTCAGAGTAGCTCTTTCTGACCATCAATGCCAGCCTGACGGGCAGTGCTACACCAGATTCTGGTCTAGGGGATAGGCTTCTTGAAGGAGCAGAGCCTCCAAATAAATGTTCTCAAGAACAGAGCCATCTTACTGGCACAGAGACCCTTCATGACAGAGTTCAGCAGAAATTGGTGAAGGCCTGGTCTGACAATGCGTTGACCATCGCTTACATAAACATGCAAGGAGGGGCAAGAACTGAGATGATGCTGTCAGAATCACACATGCTTATGCATGGGGCTAAGGCTAAGCGGAGGCAGTATAGCGCAGTGGTTTAAGGCTCTGAGTTGCAAACCTGGAGACCTGGGTTTGAATCCCACAGCCCCTACTTGCATACTGTGTGACCCTGAGCAAGTCACTTAACTTTCTTGTGCTCCCAGGTCGCACCTGGAAACAAGCTTTGGCTTAGTGTGCCTCTCCTGGTTAAACAATTTCCCCCTAAAGCCATTTGGAATCCCAATCAATGGTTCATCTGGTGCGGACTCAACTCCCAGATTGGATCAACCACCAATGGATTTATTCACAAGAATGGTCATTAAGTTAGGAGCTATTTTAACATCTTTGCTGTAAAATATGGGTATCCAGAGGTAGACTCCTTTGTCTCTCAAAGCAATGCTTAGGTTGTCAGATTTTGCGGTAGGTACAGATGTCCAGTTGCGGATGCAACAAACACTTTGTCTCAACTGTGGGCCTTCAAAAGAGCATGTTTGCTCCTACTATTTCCCTGGCTACCAGCGAGTCTCAGATCTATTAGTCTTACAGCTGGTTAAATCTAGTGGCTCCTCATCGGCCAAGAAGGCCATGGTTTTCAGACCAGCTCAGTCTGGAGGTTTAAGAGCCCTTCTGACTCACTCAGCAGCTTGATATTCTGCAACAAAATCTGATTCTTCATCCCAGTCCAGCTCAGCTACAGCTGGCAGTCTGGCTCCAAAAAGGAAGAGAGATCTATAGACTAGCAAAGTCAAGGCACTCTCCAATCCCTGGCTCACGGCTGAGCTACTGGCTCAGTTAAAATCAAGGGACCACTTCTGGGCAATAGTTAGGGCCACAGGCGCTCAACTGGACATTCAAAACTACAAACAGACTCGCAACAACTGCACAAAACAAATACAACAGACGAAGAGTACCTACTACAAGGAAGCTCTCACCAACACCTGGGGAGATGGGAGAGCTTTTTGGGACAATATTAGGGAAGTCACAGGGAAGCAGTCCAAATCCTCCCCAACCCTACTGATGGTTGATAGAGCCACCACCCTTGACCTGAAGGTCATTGCCAATACTTTCAATGCAGCCTTCACCAACCTCAGTGCTGTTCTTCCCCCGGACTTTTTCTCCGAAACTAACTCCCCTGTTCCAAATTCCCTACCTACCACCTCAAATCATCCGCCATTCCACTTCAAAAAAGTCAAGGTGAATGACGTCTGCAAATACATAACAAAGGCCATCTTCAAGTCCAGGGCCAGTGGTGATTCACTGAACCTTAAACTGCTATCTCTCACCCTTGAAGACGCATTGCACCTGCTTACCAGAATCTTCAACCTCTCCCTCAGCCTCAGTCAGTTCCCAAGCAAATGGAAATCTGTTATTGTCACTCCAGTCTTTAAAAGCGACAACAAGTTCATACAGGGGAACTACCGGCCGATACTGATATTAACCCCCCCCCCCCTCCAAGGCCCTTGAACACATTGTTGCTAACCAGCTTACAGACTACCTGGACAAATATAACATCCTATGTGCACAGCAACACGGGTTCAGGAAAGGGCACAGCACATCAACAGCCCTCTTGGAATTCACTGGAGTCCTTCACAACTCGTTGGACAAAGGCCATCTAACTGCAGCCGTATTCATCGATTTGACTAAGACATTTGACACTGTTCACCATGGCCTGCTCACCAAACAGATGCTAAATGCTGGGCTCTCCCAGGACTCCACTGCATGGTTTAACAGCTACCTGGACCAGTGCTCACAAAGAGTTAAAATCTCAGGAGTACTCTCTGACTCCAAACCTGTTCGCTCAGGCGTCCGTCAGGGATCCATACTGGGCCCACTACTTTTCAGCCTTTTCCTGAACTCTCTTCCACTATACTGCCCAGAACAAATTACCCTCTATGCCGATGACGCTGTGCTTCTCACTCCCCATAAGGACCTACAACCATTACTTCACAACCTACAGCTTGCTTTCTCCGCTGTTGAAAACTGGTTCACAAAACAAACTGGTTCTAAACCACAAAAAGACTAAATCTATGCTTTTCTGCAGCTTGCAAAACAAACACAGGCGATACCTCCTTGATATCAATACAAGCGTTGGTAACACCCTCGAACAAGTGTCATCTTTTAAATACCTTGGAATCTCATTTGACCCTTGAATATGTTATGGGACTCACATTGATAGTGTTGCCAGAGTGGTTAACTCACGCATTGGAATTCTCTACCGAAATAGACAGCATCTTACCCAGGCAGCACTGAAGATTGATATCCAGAGCTCTGAGGTCTCCGTCATAGACTATGGCCCCATAATCTATGGCTCTGCCTCTACTACCACTCTCAGGTGCATAATGACCTCCCTAAACAAGGCCTGTCGACTGCTTACTGGATCCCACTGACTCACACATACATGTGAGCTTTACGCTCAAATGGGATGGCTTCAACTCGCTAACTGCATAAAGTACCTTACCTGCTTGATGGCAAAAAAAACCTACTTTGGGCCTTACTCCACCTAGTGTCCAACCCCTCCTGCGCCCAAACACTAATCTTCGTAACACCAGAGCATCTGAATGTCAGCTTTTACAGGTCCCCCGATGCCTCACCATCTGGGCCAAAGATCCTTTGCACACCGTGCACCCAGCGGGATGAATGCCCTCAGCACTCACATCACCTCTACCTCCTAGCTGGGCATATTCAAATCAAACCTCCATCATCATCTCACGGCCTCCAGCTCATGTGACTGCCACCCCTAACTTCCCCCTTCCCCATTGAGATCAACCACCCCCCTCTGATCTTTCTTTGACAATGTCGTGAGCTGCTCTAGTCTCTTTTTCTGCTGCCACCCCCCTATCCTCTCACCCTTCCTGCCCGATATCTTCTAGGTTTCTGAAATGATTCTTTGTATGTGTTATTTATGTATCCGATTTACCATGATGCCGTACCTGAACTGATGAATATGGTTGTATGCTCTCTTTATTGTTGTATGCCCTTGTTTAACATGTACGTACTCTCCTGACGTGGAACCTTTGTAAAAGAGCCTTGGCTCAAAAGTAATTGTAATCCTAGATCTAAATAAATAAAAAAAGTCCCTCCCATACCTTGGTCCACTCCATGCATCCTTAGTATCCAATGACACCCCCTCCCACACCCTTCCCCACTCTAGGCTTCCCTGGCATCCAGTGGCACCCTCTACTACACCATGCACCATACCTAGTATCATAGTAACGTGTCAGCAGAAAAGGACCATCCTGGCCCATCCAGTCTGCCCATCTCCCCCCTTCCCTACTTGTCACTGGTGCACAAGGAGCCTATCCTCCATCCTCTTACCAATGCCATATGTCTATCCCACACTCTCTTGAATCTCTCCACCATTTCAACACTTACCACCTCCTCAGGTAGTCTCTTCCAGGGTTCAGCCATCCTCTCAGTGAAATAACACCCCCTTGCATTACCTTAAAATCTTTCTCCTTCCGATCTTAAAGTATGACCTCTTGTTTTAACACTGACTTTCCTTTTAAATAAACTTCCTTCCCTAACTTTTATCCCCTTTATGTAATTGAATGTTTCGATCATGTCTCCTCTCTCTCTCCTAAACTCCAACAGATACAGATTTAATTCTCTCAATCTTGCCTCATATGGTTTCCCTTGCATACCCTGCATCATCTTTGTTGCACTTCTCTGATACTTTTCTATTTCATCTATGTCCTTTCTTGAATGAGGACTCCAGAACTGTACCCCGTACTCCAGGTGCAGTATAACTATAACTATAGTCTTGTATATTGGCACCAGCACCTTCCTCTTCCTACTAGTTAGGCCCCTTCCTGTGTATGCCATCATTCTATTAGCTTTGTCAACCACCTTACTACATTGGTCACTTACCCTCAAGGTTGTTTGATATTATAATCCCCAGATTCCTTTCCTGTTCTGTTTGCTTTATCTGCTCTACCCCCAGTAAGTACTTGGCCAGTCAATTTTTATGCCCTACATGCATCACCGTACACTTCTTTGTATTGAACTTCAGCTGCCATGTTTCGGACCATTTCTGTAGTATACTCAACCTGCCTCATGGCCCCTCCCCTTCAATGTGGATCCTATTCCATAACTTTGCATCATCCAAACAGACACATTTTCCTTCAATTCCCTTTGATATATCACTAATACATATGTTAAAAAGGATCGGTCCTAGTACAGTACAGACCCTTGAGGAACCTCACTCGTAACCTTCCTTACCCCAGAATGTACACGATTTACCACCACCCTCTGACTTCTGTCCTTCAGCCAGTTTTCTACCCATCTAGTTATTTTCTGTCCCACCCCCAGGCTCTTTGTCTTATTTCTCAGCCTGTGGAGAGGGACAGAGTCAAAGGCCTTAATGAAATCCAGGTAGGCAACATCAACTGCCCCTCCTCAATCAACCACCTTTATTACCTCATCAAAAAATTCTATCAGATTAGTTTGGCAAGAGCTCCCACTAGTGAATCCATGTTGCTTTTCATCTAATAGTTTGTTGTCTGTTAAATATTTTACCACTCTTTCCTTTATTAGCACCTTCATCACCTTGCCCACCATTGATGTGAGACTGACAGATCTGTAATTCCCTGCCTTCTTGCAGCCTCCCTTGTGCAGTGGTACTAAATCTGCCATCCTCCAGTCACTCTGAACACACCCTGTATCAGGTGACAAATTAAATAACTTCACTAAAAGTGTTGTAACTCATCCCTCAACTCCCTTAGAACCCTTGGATAAAAAACATCTGACTCCGTTGCTTTGTCTACCTTTAATTTTCCAAGTTCTTCCTTAACACTTTACTCACTTAATGGGTTTTGATCCACCCAACATTCATCTCCTCCCTTCTTCTTTAACTCAGATCCGTTTCCATCCCCTTCCACTGTGAATACAGAGCAAAAATAACTCAACCTTAGTTCCCTGCCTTGTCCTCCTCTTTTCCCCTACATATCTAAAAAAAAAAGTTTTTATCTCCTCGTTTGACATGTTTAGCAATACTCTCCTTTTTCTGCTTTTGCTCTCCTAATCAATTTCCCTGCCTGTCTCAGTTTCTCATTATAATTTACTCTATCACACTCTGAGTTTTCTTATAGCTGCTGAAAGTTATCCTTACTGCCCTTACAACCTCCCTATTAAACCAAAGAGGCCACCTTCTTTTCTTGTTTTTTTCTACCCTCCTTATACATAGTTCAGTTGCTTTTAATAAAGTCTCCTTAATACATTTCCACAATTCCTCTACATCCTCTATCCAGTCACTGCATTTCATTTCCTACCTGAAAATCTCCCTCATTGTATTAAAGTTTACCCTCCTGAATTCCAGAACCTTCGTATTGGCCTTAGTTGTTATCTTCCCTATTTGTATTCTGAAAATGACTGTGTTGTGATCACATATACCCAGACAATCTCCCATAATAACCTCCTCAACACTATCCCCTATCAGCATCCTTGACATCCAGTGGCCCTGTTCCCCCAGATGGTGGCCAATAAACCCTCCTTTCACCTGTACAGGCCACCATCTAGAAAATGTAATAAAAAACTGCAATTTAAAGAGCCCCTGACACCATTAGAAAAACTTGAAAAAAAATGTGAGATTTAGACAGTTCAGTTTATATTTCATATATATATTTTTTTTAAATCTGTCCCTTACTTTTTAATTACCAATTTCAGTAATATGAAAGAATATTACTGGCCCTTAGACTTTATCTGCTTTTTCTGCTTTCATACACTTGACATCATAATCCCGTTTAAGGCATCATAATTATTTCCACAGCAAAAGATAATGATTTCATAAACAGAACTGTGATGTCAGGTGTAGGCAAGCAGCCAGGACAGATAGGGCAGCAATCCTGTTTGCATGCAAATGTCCTTAGTAATAAAGAAGTAAGGATGAGAATTACAGAAAAAAAATATTAAATATAAGGCAAATTGTGTCTAAATATTACATTTTTTCAAAGTTGTCACAATGGCATCAGGGGCTCTTAAATGCTGTGTTGTATTTATTAAAGCACAAGTTTGTTATGACATTTTCTATACTGATCAAACATTTGTAAGACATCTCCGTTAAAATCATGCAAACTACTATATCAATACGAACACATGAAAATTGCTAGCAGAAACAGGCCTCACGGTCTATCAAGTCTGCCCAAATGCGCAGCTAGCACCCTTATATTGCAGCTGCCCCGTCCCTATCTCCCCTCTCACCTCAGAGAACTGCTCAGTATTGTTTACCCAGGCCACCCCCCCCCGGTGCCCTGTCCCATGCCCTTTTGAAACTGCCCACCATCCTGCATGACACCACCTCCTCTGGGAGCGTATTCCATGTTGACACCACTCTCTCAGTGAAATAATGCCTCCTCATCTCCCTCCAGAATCTGTTCCCCTCCAATCTTAGCCCATGCCCTGTCGTGTCCCTTCACTTCCTCAGCTTAAACAACCCATCTGTACTAGATCTGTTGATCCCCCTCAAATATTTGAAAGTTTCAATCATATCCCCTGATCCCTTCTCTCCTCCAGGGTATACAGACTCAAGTGTCTCTGCCTGTCTTTGTAAGTTCTGCCTTCCATCCCCTGTATCATTTTTGTCACCCTATGATGCACCTCCTTGAGCAGCCTGATATTCTTCATCAGATACGGATGCCAGTATTGCAAACAGTACTCCAAATGTGGCCTGACCAAGGATCTGTACAGGGGCAGGATCATATCTATGTGCCTGGATGAGAACCCTCGGGCAATGCACCCCAGCATCCTATTGGCCTTAGCCGCAGCCTTCCTGCACTGGGCAGAGCTGTTCATGCTTCCTGTTACTACCACCCCTAGATCCTTCTCTTCCTCAGTAACTCCCAACTGCACCCCACCCAACCAATATTCCCTCCTTCCGGTTCTTCACCCCAAAGTGCATAAATTTGCACTTCTTTGCATTAAAACTCAATTGACACCTCGCCGACCACTCCTCAAGTCTGGTTAGGTCACCCTGTAGCTTCTGCCACCCCTCTATGTCATCCACAACTGCCCCTATCTTGGTGTCATCTGCAAACAAAAACTGATCCTGCTCCCAACCCCGTGTGCAATATCCGATATGAACAGACCAAACAACAACAGCCCCAGCACAGAGCTCTGCGACACACTGCTGGTCACTGGCCTAGGAAATGAGAGTCCCCCACAACACCCGCTGCAGTCTACCTTGCAGCCAGTTCCTGATCCAGTTAGCCATCTTGGACCCCACAACTACATATTTTAGCTTTGCCCCCAGCCACCGGTGAGGGACTGAATCAAAGACCTTGCTGAAATCCAAATATAGGAAATCAACTGCACAGCCCTTGTCCAATTCCCTTGTAACCCAGTTGTAGCAAGGCATAAATTAGTGTCGGAGAGTTGATTAGTGGCCTTTACTAATCAAAATGAAAAATGATTAGCAATCAGTTGATTTTGAATTGCAGTTTTCTAAAATGGGTATTTTTACTTTAAACCATATAATTACTTATTATTGTATATATTAATAAAACAGACATTGTATACATAGTTTTGAGATTGAATTTGCTATTTTGACAAAATCGTCAGCATAGCCTTGTTCCTATTACCCCACCTCATGTACCCGGTGCAAAAAACTTTCCAATCCTTGCCAAGCGTAATTCTGTGCAACTGAAATGCCATTCTATGTCACAAGTGCGAAAATACAGGTTACTCACCTGTAACAGAAGTTCTAGGAATGGTATATGTTGTTCATCCACACTGTCTGGCAGGTATCCTTGCCGCTTTAAATCTTGCCGGAAAGTCTTCAAGCTGGCTCATCCCACCCGGTGGTAAAACTCTCGGCTCTGCCCCATGACGCCAGATCTAGCCCGCTGGAAGCCAGGTTGTGCATCGAAGCCGGGGAGGTCGGGTGGGTCGTGTGGATGAACATATGCCATATCTAGAACTCCTGTTACAGGTGAGTAACCTGTATTTCTAGGGACATGGATATGTTGTTCATCCACACTGTCTGGCAGACTCCTAGCAGTTCTCCGGGAGGAGGGAGGCAAGGTGCCCACCCCCTACTTAGGGAATAGAGACTGGAGAACTGAGGCCCCAAAACCAGCATCCCAGCGTGACTCAAGGTCGATGGGGTAGTGGAAGATGAAGGTGTGTGCTGACTTCCAGGTAGCAGCCCTGCAGATTTCCTGGATAGGGACGTCCCTGGAAGCAGCCACCGATGCAGCGGTATGGCGGGTAGAATGAGCTCTTATCCCTCTGGGAGGCTCCATGCCCACCAACTTATAGCAGAGATCTATGCAGGAGGTGACCCACCTGCTTATCGTCCGCTTGGCTGCAGGTCTGCCAGTGCGGCTTCAGCATAGGTGACAAACAGCTGGTGAACCTCTCCCCGAATTTCAGCCGTGCGCTCCTTATAGTAAGCGAGCGCCCTTCTAGGGTCCAGAGTATGGAGCCTATATTCGGCCTCCGAGGTGTGATTGGGGTAGAACACCGGCAGAGTCAACACCTGGTTAAGGTGAAACTCCGACACCGCCTTCGGAAGGAATTTCGGGTGGTGGCGCAGGACAACCTTGTCCCTGTGGAAGACCAGGTAAGGAGACTCGATGGAAAGCGCCTGGAGCTCTCCCATCCTTCTGGCTGACGTGATAGCCACCAAGAAGGTGGTCTTCCATGACAGGTGAGAGAGATCACACCTGTGCATTGGTTCGAATGGCTTGCCCATGAGCTTTGCCAGTACCAGCAGTAGATCCCACGGAGGTGGAGGTTCTCGCAACTGAGGGGAAATGTGGTCAAGGCCTTTGAAAAGCGCCAGACCACCTTCTCTCATGCGCACTGACTGCTCCCGCCCGCCGGGTAAGCAGAGATGGCTGCCAGGTGCACCTTAAGGGTCGTCGACCTAAGCCCTTGCTGAGAAAGGGACCACAGGTAGTCCAATATGCTCACCAGGGAACAAGAGGAAGGGTCAAGGCCCTTACCCTGACACCAAATGGAAAATCTTTTCCATTTGAAGGCATAGCATTTCCTGGTTGACTCCTTACGAGACGCCTCAACTACATTGAGGACCTCGTCGGAAAGACCCAAGGCCTGGAACTCTAGCCGCTCAGGAACCAGGCCGTCAGGTGCAGGGATTGAAGGTCCAGATGGAACACCTTCCCCTGATTGACTTGAGAGCAGGTCCGGGCGAGCTGGAAGCTGCCTCGAGCCTGCACTGAGGCTGAGGAGATCTGGGTACCAGAACTGGCGGGGCCAGTCTGGGGCTATCAGAATCACCTGCGCCTTGTCCCTCCTTGCTTTGAGAAGCACCTTGTGTATCAAGGGAAATGGGGGAAAGGCATAGAAGAGGCCGGGGTCCACTGCCTCGAGAAGGCATCCCCCTGCAGCGAGCCCTGCTGAGGGGGGGGGCGGACATGGAACAGCCTCAGCTTCGCGTTCTCCCTGGAGGCAAACAGGTCCACCTGAGGTGTGCCCCAATGGGAGAACAGATCTTGTACTACCTCTGGCAGGAGAGACCACTCGTGAGACGCAGCCCCTATCCAGCTTAGGGCATCAGCCAGGGTGTTGGAGGCTCCTGCCATGTGAATAGCTAGGAGATCCGCCTCCAGGCTGCACACGAGTGACCAAATGCGGAGAGCTTCCTTGCATAGAAGCATGGAGTGCGTCCCGCCCCTGGCGGTTCAGATAGTACATGGTCGTGGTATTGTCCGTCTGGACTCGGACCACTTGACCCCGGAGAAATGGAGCAAAGGCGGTGAGAGCTAGGCGGACCGCTCGGAGCTCCAGCAGGTTGATGTGACATTGGGACTCCCGCGGGGACCAGAGGCCGTGCGCTCGGTGTTCCCCCAGATGGGCACCCCAACCCATCAGAGAGGCATCGGTCGATAGAGAGACCGTCAGCTCGGGGCGGACAAACGGGATGCCCTCCTGCAGATGAACTGGAACGGTCCACCACTGGAGAGCGTTCCACATCCCCTGGGTCACTGTTACTAGCTGGTCCAATGGATCGCAGCATTGAGACCATTGGCTGGCCAGCCCCCAATGAAGGGGGCGCATGTTCCAGCGGGCCCAGTGGACCACGCTGGTACAGGCCGCCATGAGACCCAGGAGGCGCAGGAAGTTCCGGGCAGGGCGCGATTGCCCAACCAGAAATGATTGGGCAAAGGAGGAAAGAACTCGGCCATGTCCGCCGGGAGCCGTGCTCTGGCTCGAAGAGAGTCGAGCTCTGCCCCGATGAAAAGAATCACTTGCTTCAGCTCGAGTTCCGGCTTGGCCTCATTGATGAGAAGGCCGACTTGAGAGCAAACCTGGAGGGCCAGATCTCTGGACAGCTCCACCTCCTGCCTGGATGGGGCTGCTATCAGCCAGTCATCCAGGTAAGGGTACACCCGGACCCCTCGGCACTGCAGGAATGCTGTCACCATTGCCATGCATTTGGTGAAGACCCTGGGAGCTGGAGACAAGCCGAAGGGCATGGCTCGGAACTCGAAAAGGGATCCCTCTGCTCGAAAGCGAAGGAATCTCTGATGTGACGGACGGATAGGGACGTGAAAGAACGTGTCCTGCAGGTCCAGAGAGCAGAACCACACGCCGCGTTCCAAGGATGGTACTATCTGAGCCAGAGTGACCATCCTGAAGGTCCGAGACCTTAGGAACTTGTTTAGGTCGTGCAGGTCGAGAATGGGGCGCCAGCCCCCCATCCGTTTCGCAACCAGAGAAGACCTGGACACAAACCCCGGGTCTGAGGGAAGGTCCGCTACCTCTCTGATCACCTCCTTCTTGAGGAGGAGAGCGATGTCGGCTCGGCGAGCTGACAGTGAAGCTGCGGACCCCGAGGCCCCCCGAAGTGCGACGGCTCTGAAGGGCGGGGCCTGCTCGAACTCCAGAGGCAGGCCCTTTCCGACCACTTCCAACACCCACCGGTCTGTGGTAATAACGGACCAGGCAGAAAGAAAGTGGCAGAGCCGCCCCCACCAAGGGAACCAGGGTGAGTGACGGGTTAGAGCACACCTCAACCCGTCACTGGGCAGGCTGGAGGGGACCGGCCGAGGGACCTCCAGGGCCTTTACCTCCCTGCTTCCTGGAGGAGGAAGCCGAGGGCTTGGGTTTGGGATGCCAAGCTCGGCCTGCTAGCCCTGACGCTGCTAGGCGGACGTGCCGCGGCGAGAGGGACGAAAGGGCTTAGGCTGTGGTCTGTGGCCTTTGTCCTTCTGTGCGGATGAGACCGAGTCAAGGTAGCATTGGACTCTCGATCCTCTGCAGGTGACTTTCCACCCCAGGGCCGAAAAGGTCGGTCCCCAGGAAGGGGACATCCGCCAACTTGTGCTGGGTATCCGGAGTGAAGGTGGATATCCTCAGCCATGCCTGACAGCGCATAGCCACTGCGGCTGCTACTGACCTGGCACATGAGTCTCCAATGTCCAGAGCAGTCTGAAGCTGCTGTTTGGCCACTGCCCTGCCCTGGTCCCGCACCTGCCTAACCGTGGTCTGCAGGTCCGCGGGAAGATGAGGAACTACCTCGTCCAGGAAGCCCAACAGGGCATGAGAGAAATGTGCCATGAGTACGGCCGAACTGGCCTGGCCAAGCCGAGGAGGAGCGTAGCGTAGAGTTTGTGCCCGCATAGTCCAATTTCTTGGACTCTTGTCGGGAGGTTTGTCCATCGCCCCTAGTGTTCCCGGGCGCCCGGAAAACGCTGTTTGTAACTAGCCCTCGGCTGAGGGGGTGTTCTGAAAACTGAACAAGGAACCGTAGGGACCGATACTTCCTGGCCATCCTGGCCGAGGGCACAGGACAGGAAGCAGGGGCGCTGCCAGAGCTCAAGGCCGGGCCCACTATGGCCCTCGGCCACCAGAAAGGCCTCCGTGAGGGGAATCATCTCGGTCCAGTATCTCCATGAGGGATACCTGGCCCGCTTAGACACAGGTTCGAGCTTCATCCCGGTGGACTCGAGATGAGCCGAAGCAATCCCAGATAGGACGACGGGCTATCGTCCATCGACTGACCTCCAGAGGACTCCAAGTCTACTCGCCTGGAGAGAAGGGAGGAATCTTCGGACTCGGAAGAGTCCGCGAAGAGCTGCCTTGGGCCTGAGCCACCCTCCACCTGCCGAGGTCAATCGGGAGTGAGGGTAACAGACAGCATATGGGGCAGGCCCTGAGCTGACCGAGAATTCTTGGTCGGAGCCCCAAATAACGGCTGTGGAGGCGGAGGTTCCACCGGAATCGGTGGAGCAGCTGGTTTTGGCGAACAACGGCCTGGAACAAAGCTCCTCGGGTAAGTCGAGGGTTGTTTCGCCACTCCAGTGACAAGCCACTAATGGCGGGAAGGTGACGGCGTCGGCTTGTTCCCAGTCAGAAGGAGCTGTTGCCACATGAGGTCCTCGTATCATCGACGCAACTTACGTCGAAGCCTCCTCGTCGAAGGAGGACAAGGACGAGTATGGCGCCGCTTACGCTGATGCCGAGACCGCCTATGACGGCGGGATCGGCTGGACCGCGAAGAAGTCCGAGACCGAGACTGAGAATCTCGGCTTTTCCGAGGACGGTGCGGGGAGAGGACGGGTGGAACCGGCCCTCCCCTCTGCTCGGAGGGTTCACCCGAAGGCTCCGGAACCGGAGGCACTGGCAAGCCCACGGGATCCTCAACTCCCACCAGGGGAACCAGGAAGAGAGGATTCTCAGCTTCGCCTGGCGACAACCTGTCCAACGGGTTGAGAAAAATCTCGACTGCGTCGACGGGAGTCTCGGTCAGCTGACCTGACGGGGACACCGTGAGACCAGTGGCCGAAGCTGAACGATCGACCGAAGTCGATGGCCGACAACTCGGGGAGAGGGACCTTTCCCGCTCCCAAGAGCGTCGACGGAGGGACTTACCCTTGTCTTTCTTTTTGGACCGAGAAGAAGGTCCAGCAGACGTTGGTCCCTCTCCCTTAGTGGAGAGGGACAGACAAAGCTCCTTAAAGGAAGCTGTATAAGAGGAACCCAGGAAAGCAGGATAAGCGCTGCAGCCCGAGGAAGATCTGGCCCGCGCGCGCCTCCTCTCGAGGCGATCATCTGCTCTAGCTGATCCGCCCGAACCGCGCCGCCGTGAAACCGCCCGACCGGGCCTCTTTGACTTCACCGAGGAAACGCTGGACGCCCAGTTGTAAATGGGCAGCACGGTCTTCGAGGACGTAGGCCGAGAAGGAAGAGCACAGGTCGCAAGCCTGCGGGTCGTGCTCAAGGCCTAAACAGTAGACACACGTGGAGTGCGGATCCGTCCGAGACATCTTCTGCCCGCAAGGGCATCTCCGAAAACCGGGAGTTGATTTGTCCATCGCAGCCGCGAGGGATAGAAGACCGAAGTCTAGAAATGCAAAAAAACTTTTAAATTAAAACCGAAGAATTAGGAACCAGTCTTACACGCAGAGCGTTAAGGAGGGAACCTGAGCTTCCAAGCGGTAAGGAAGATCTGGCGTCATGGGGCGGAGCCCAGAGTTTTACCAACCGGGTGGGTGGGAGGAGCCAGCTTGAAGACCTTCTGGCAAGATTTAAAGCGGCAAGGATACCTGCCAGACAGTGTGGATGAACAACATATCCATGTCCCTAGAACCCTGGTTACCATGGTCCCCGACTCCTCCCGTATTGGACCGGAGGGACGGGGGGAACCAGTACCCGATTCCTCGGTCGGGGAGGAATTCAAACAGACAGTAGAGGCTGGATGACTGGGTCCCCGCCTGAGAGATGCCTCAGCAGTCGGTGATCAGGAGGGAAATAAAGTTGAAAAAAAAAAAAAAAGATAACATTTAATAAAATAATATTTTAGAATAAAACTTTATTCAAGGGAACATCCACAGCATTGTCCCTACGCTCTAAACTATGATACTTTATAAAGATGGCAGGATGGCCTCATAAGAAGCAATATCTGGCTTCAAAGAAGTTCACAGTGGTCAGTGTCACATTTTTTGATGCATCCTATAAAGTTTTCAAGGCTGTGTACTGGCACAAGTCCATTCATATGTGTATGGAACTATTATTAGATTAATGATCTGCCCTATTATGTTATATCCTGCTAAGGTTCTAAATAGGGTGACAGTGAAATAATAAACTCCTCCAGTTATAGCCACTGACATCTTTCATGACGCTATATGGACATGTCTATCTGTCTTGGGTTACTTTGTTTCTTTTTCCATTAAAGTCTTTAGCAATCTGTATGTATGTTTGTATTGTTTGAATGGTGTTCTGGCATGTTTTATTTTTTTATTGGGATTTTTACTGCTGTCCTGAGTAGATCAGATTTGAAACTGCAGCTTTGAAAGACGACACAGCCAAAAGCAGCCTGGCAACCCCTATATATTTCTTAATTTTACTATATTCACAACCGTGTTCTGCATCTGTCAAAAGGGTTTTATGAAAATTACATGGGATTTACATGATTTTATGCATAAAAACATACAAATATTCCACACAGTTTTTTGGAATGTTAGTTCATGAGGGGTCAGTATTGGCAATTTAAACTATTTTTGCACTGGAGAAAAAAACTGATGCAAACATCAGGGAAAATGAGTGTTTCATTTTTCATTCACTCTTACATTGACTCTGAAAAGGATGTTATAAAGTTTAAAAATAATCTGACTCCTTGATGCTTTTTCTCACCAAGAAGTACTAAATCTCACCATGTAATTTAAAAACAAACATGGAAACCCATGATTTAGTTTGTGGATTTTAAATGATTAGATAGCTATCATGAACTGGGCAAAACATCAAACATTTGCTATGGGGTAGAGAAAACCCAGGACACATCCCTTTGATACTAGTAGGGTACAGAATTCTTGCATCACAGTGCAATACACTGAGGTACAGAAATACAGGTCACTGTAAAGAACACCAGCGCATACAGAGATTACAGAAGAGATTCATGATTATTTTGATAGCAGGAATAGGCACTCTCACAGTCATAGATAAAGGAGGAGCAGGAGGAAGGCAGGTATGGGGACTGGTCGCCTCATGCAAGAACTCCGGGGCTTAGTGGGCTTGAAGTGTAAAAGGAATAAGGATGGTAAACTCCCTGTAGGGGAGAAGCTAGGATAGGTTAGTGAGCATTATACAAAAATCATGGAAATACCACTTCAAGGGTGCTCATAGTAGCGGGCCAAAGACAGAAAGACAAATAACTTGGCACTCACCACCACACAGGGATGCACTTCAGGAAAAAGAAGCCACAATAGGAGATGCAGTTTTGAAAGGTGTCAGAGTCAGGTGACTCGAAACATCTGGATGACTAGTGGAGTTTCTGCTCAGCCTGAATATTTTCCACAGTGGTTGTGCACAGCTAAAAGAACAACCACATTTGAAAATGGAATCTCCTGTTTTTGCTTCTTTCTCCTGAATTGCATCCATATGCAGCAATTAGTGCTGAGTCGTTTGTCGTTCCTTAGTGAGCATATACCAAACAATTTGGATATATCTTCTCACCTGGCATCACATCATGGATCCCATGTACTGTTCTTACTGCAAAGTACCTCTTGGGAATCTTATTTCAGAGTGAGCCAAATATCTGAGCATAGTACTACAGTTCTTAATTATCAAAGCTCCTACCTCTTTTTGACTGCATGTTTTGGGCCAGAATTTCAGCAAACCTCTGATGACCTAAATTTAAAAACAAATTGGATTACAGGTAAGCCATCTTCAGAACCCAGTAGCATTCTAAATAATATATTATTTATTTTAAAATTACTTACTGGTTCTGTGAGCGTTGGATCTTTTTCTAAAAACTGTACAATGCAATAGGCCAGCTATATTAAAGAAAACAATGTATTAATAATGCTAGCGGTTTACTTGTTAGTTCAAAAGTTCAATGAAATGGACTAATGCAGTGGCTCGATGGCAGCGTCCATTGCTACCACCTGGGAAGTCTAGAATTGGGAACAGTCTTGGACATTCAGGCTCGTGGTAGTGGCGGTATAAGATGCTGCAAAGCTGAGGAGCTCTGTATCCCAGGCAGAAGGCAGGGGTCATACTGCATACAAATACTGTACCTCCCACCAGCTAGCTGCAATGGTCTGACTCTGCACTTGTGTCAACTCAACAAAAGCAGCTGTAACAATGACTCCACAGACATGGGAAGGTGTAGGGGCATAAGTGGAGAAAATGAGAGAGGAAAACAAATATTTTATTTAAGTTTTTTAATCAAACAGAAAGCATACAAAGATACATAGGAATCTCATTCACAAATGTATCCTGGGGAAAGGGATTAAACATGTAAAACATGATACAAATACGACAGAGATAGCAGCAAGTACTTGAAAGCAGAATCTCACTAACTGTGCTTGCGTAACTTTCTCGTCTTCCAGCTGTGAAAGATATCTTCAATAAAATGTCATCCAAATGGCAATACCCATTAAAGATGATTTCCCACAAGTAAATGTTTATAGAGGATTATATCTACATTACACTACACACAGCTTTCGTGGCTTGAAGTTAAGAATTAAAAATGGCAACAAAGAAATCTAAGCAGAGGAAATATCTGGCATATAGCCAACTATGGTTATAGTTAGTAAAAATAAATTTTCACATCCTAAATACTTAATTATTCATAAGCACAGAGACATTATTTTGCTGCTTAGTTAACTAGAAAAAAACAAACAAAAAAAGCATTTAAATATATTCACTGTTTAGAAAACAAACCTAAGCCTACAAGCTGCTCATTGTACACTGCCTAAGATAGTTATTTTCAGTGTTCTAACCTATAATAAACTTAAAGGTCATGGTGTACACTGTCTGGGAAGACACACTAACACAAGACCTGCTAGGATGCTTGGAAGAATACTGCCTTGACAGTTCTAAAGTTGATAAACTTGGATAAACATATTCAACGAGAAATTTGCAGAGATGAACAAATTAAGCCTACCTGCGCGTGGAACAGGGATAAACTCCTGACTGTATGCAATGGAATCAGAACCTTCACCAAAAACTGTTTATGCTCTGCCTTTAGTGGCAAAGCAAAGCCATTTATTATGCTGTAAGCAGAAAAAAAAAAACATTTTGTTAATTTATATAACTGCATAAAGATATCTGCAAGAGAAATACCTTTAGAAACACATGTAAAAACAAACCTAGAAACCACCAAAATAATGTAATGCTGCCTTCTTCTTTCAAACAGTTGTGCATGCTGGGTTGCTCTAGTTTACCTATTAATATTAGTCTATCTCTATTACACTTCTCAGGGAGGTAAATCATAAAAAGTTTCTTTTTTAATCAAAGGATTGGATTTTTGTACAGCAGACAGCACCAGAATGTCATCTTACAGCTAGGTATGTACACTCGAACACTGGGTGATCACGGGACCCTTCAGTCACCTTATGTTCAAAACCTTACCTGGACACAGGAGCTTACCAAATGGAGAACCGAGTTACAACAATGCCAACCATGCAAGGTGGGTCTCTAAAAAGGTTAAAAAAAATAAATAAAATAGCTATGTCTGAAAAAATGTAGGCAATGTGTTTAATCTTTGTGCAGTGATGTTACTGAACCAGGTTACATGAATTTATTTTCTGCAGTGTATAAATAATTTTTCTACATATTTAAATTATATCTGCAATTAGAAAAATTACTACTTTTGACACCCAGATTCTGCTTCCTTTGATATCTAACTCAGAGTACAGCACTGCTAGATATCTGAAACATTTACCAAATGTTTTCTGTTTTCAATTTCTGGAAGAAATGCTTCTAATGGTGATAGACCTCTTTAGTGTGCGTCACTACTGACGAATACTGGATCTTGTTATTTGTTATGCACTTGCCTTACAATTTAGTCCACTGTCTGAAGGAAAAGCCCACCTTAAGTGACTAGCTCTTAAACAGCAACACTCATACTGATGTCATCTGAACATTTGATTACCGAACTCCCCTTGCATGTTGGCAAATACTCCACTCTCAAACTGTATGCCCTGCTGTATCTTTTTGCTGATCAGCAGACTGCCAGGTCATCTGTATGATGCACTGTTTACATTCCATGATTGTGGGTGCATTTATAGCTTGGGAATGTTTTATTTAGAACAAGGCAGAATACTCCATTCAACCATATTCAAGAATGGTCTGTTGCAGAGCTGTCTAGTCTGGAGTATTCTATTTCACTGCATGAAACAAATCAGAGCAAGAATTGTACGTTGTCAGGAATAAAACAGTAATGAGACATCTACAAGACTTCACAACATTTCTTTTTCTGTTAGTTTACTAGGTTTCATACTACGTAGTACAGGACAGCAGAAGACAGGGGGCTTGATTTTAAAAGGTCGGGACTGGAGCAAGGGGGCTTGTGCCAAGCAGAAATGGAGCAAGGGGATCCTTGCATCACACCTTGCGCCAGTCCTGATTTTTGTATGTAGCCTGTGCCATGTGGGGGACTGCCTGTGCTAACTGGGCTTGCACCATCTGTGCAACAGTCGCACCAGTGCACCATGGTGGAAGAGGTTTTTCACTAGGGCAGAGTTGCAATATCCCCTACACTGGGAATTTGCATGCCCAACCCCAAGAGTGCACGGACCTAGCAGTTAGACCAGCCCAGACCTGGTCTAACAGCCAGTGTGCTGTCTATGGCACTGGTGTGGCATGGAGGTTGAACCCTCGTGCCTGCCGAGAATGGCACAAAATGGCAAGCACCATCCTGCCAAAAGGTGAGGGAATGGTGTTGCACCACTGCAGGTCCAGGACAGGTGTCCCTGCTTCCCGGGGTCCTACCTGACATTCCCCAGCTACCATGGCATGCCACGACAGTACTTGCTGTGGCACCCACCTCACACTATGCCCATACCTGGGCACTGAAGTCCTGCCACAGCTCACTGTTGTATGATGCTCCACCCCCAAAACAAATCTCAGCCATACTCCACCCCCAGCCATCCCAGTGGGCATCACGCATGTCCTGGTGGTGTCCCCAATCGGGCATGGCCTATGGCCTCCCAACTGCTGGACACCTCCCCCGTGGCCACTGGCAGCTACTGTAGCATGCAGCCTGCGGACTGCTGCACCGGTTGTCATGATGCAGGGTCATCCCACAGCTTGCAGCAATGCCCTCCCATGCACGTTCTGTGTGGCACATGGGAGTGGGAGCACCGGTCTGTGGGACCTTGGTGCCAGGACCACACCTGTACTAAAATCAAGTGCGGGTCTCCGACACACCAGTGATCGATGTAAGCTGCTGTTTGCTGCAGCTTGCGTCAATCTATGGGGCCCTTTGAAAATTGAGCCCAGGAAGTCCATATACAGCTGTCATTCCACTTAGACAGCAGTAGCATTCTGACAAATTGTCACTGTTCATGAAACAGTTTAGCCTAGATTTACAGATATTAATATTGTCACCAATGACAACATGCTGTGGCAGAGTTCCAACATTATTTCTGCATATAGTTTTGATGGCTGGGTATTTTGTCATCCAATAAGGGTAACTGACAAACGCCCACACAAAACCTCCCTATCCCCACACGTTGCCAGGTCCACTTTGCATCCCTCATCTCTAAATATTGGTCCGGGACCATTCCCTCCTATGTATCCCATCTCCTCTTCCCCATCCCCTCCACCTCCTATCCTACTCCTGGCACTCCAGCGACCCACACACTTTCTCACTCCCCCACCTGCACTCCTAAGCCGGAAAATTTGCTTTCTCAAGCCGTTCTCCTCTCTCTAGAATCAGCTACCTTCCTCCCTCCATCCATCTCCCTCCTTTCCCTCCCTCAGTCGCCAAACTAAAACTTCTCCCTCCTCCCCCTTGTTCCTGCCAACTCTCTTCTTGAACCCTTCCTTACCTTCTTCCCCGATCACACCTCTCAGCACTGATTCAGAATCCCATCATCCAAGCTACCTGCACATTCTGGATTTATCTCATCTGCATAGTTGCTAAGTATTTTGTACGCTATTTATCTGGCACCCTGTTGCAGCGTTTGGCATCACTGTCCATACTGCACTTGACTTATGCACTTTATGTCATTGATCCCATGATCAACCTGGTTCATCTTTCTTTTTAACTGTGCTCTCCCATTACCTTTCCCCAGGTTCACACCTGGAAATGTATTTATTTATTATTTATTTATTGAATTTTGATGACCGGGTAGGCCCACTGGGCCCCGGAGGTCCCTTTTTCAGGGGCGACCCGGGTGTAACAATTACATGCAGGTAGCAGATCAGTACAGTCAGGTGATAGTAATGTTTTTACAATAGAAGACTTCATAGGATTACAGGCGGCAGGTAGTAGAAGACATAGAGGCAATAGGACATGGAAGTTGCACATGAAGAACATTTTATGTAACGGGTGTAAGATTAGTTACAGTGTGCTTTGGTAAGGCAAGCAGAAGCTAAGGACCTAGGTTACCTTCTTTATGGACTTAGTGGAAGGGGGATATATTGGGACATATGTGCACCCCATCCTTTGAAGGAGGTCCATTGTACTACCCGGATAGCTATATGTGGTCCGGTCCGTAGGGCTACCAGGCTGGCTGTGCATGGTCAGGTCCTGTAACAAAGACATGTGCTCCTGTCAAGCAGGTGTCCCTTGAGCTTTGTCCGGAAGCTGGTGACGGACACTGCCTCCCGAACCTCCAGGAGGAGGTTGTTCCAAATGGAAAGGGCGGTGTATGCAAAGGACCTGGACCCGGCTTTAGTCCTGGTCTTGGGAACCATGAGGAGAGTTTGGCCTGAAGAGCGTAGGGTCCACGGGTTAGGTTTCACCCTACTTGAGACCATTCAGGCTAGGGGAGGTGTGGGACCCAGTAACCTGAATGTAAGGCAGAGGGTTGGGTAGATGAGGCGAGCTTCCAGAGACGCCACCTGAGCCTAGATTGGGCCTGCCAGTGGTGAGTCCTCGGGTGAGACAGAGTGTGAGCGGACTACCTTGTTGTACAAGGTCTGCAGCCTCCTAACTCTGTGGCGGCCACACCCTGGAGACCGGGGCGCGTGGGTGAACTTTGGGAGGAGTACACTAGCGTGCAATAGCCACCTAGCTTCAGGGATAATCTGGTCCTTTAGTCTATAGAGAATTCCAAGTTTCCCATGGATGGCTTTGGTGATTTGGTCTACATGGTTTTAGTGTGAAGCCTTGGTCAGGGTGAGACCAAGGTATTTGGTGGAAGTGACCACCTCAAGTTTACCCCGGACTGAAGTTGTAGGAGCAGTGACCTCTCGGGTCCCAGGGATCTAGGACCAAACAGCATCACCTTCGCTTTGTTGGTGTTTAAAACCATTTTGTTCAGAGTGAGCCAGTCCTCCATCTGAAGGATGTCTTCTTGGAGGCTGTCTCCAGCTCTGGTAAGTTAGGGAAGCTCTGTAAATGACGCATCATCAGCATACTGGATAACGCTGCTGCTGCCGCGTGTGTGTGCAGATAATTTATGAACAGCGTGAAGAGAAGGGGCCAGTATTGACCCTTGAGGTACCCTTCTTTGAGTGGTGCTAGGTTGGAGACTTTGTCCTTCCACTTGACCCTCTGGGTGCGTCAGAGAGATAACTCTTGAACCATCCCAGTGTATGGTGTCAAGTCCAAGTGAGCACATTTTTTTGTAGTAGGAGGTTGTGGTTTACCAAGTCGAATGCTTTGGATAGTTCAATAAAGACCGCCCCTGTGCTGACCCCTGAGTCATTATTGCTCAGTACTTCTGCCGAGAATTTAGTTAGCGCAGTATCTGTCCCATGCTTGGCTCTGAAGCCGTGCTGTGATGGTGAGATTGCCCGGTGGATTTCCAGGTATTCTCGGAGTTGGGAGTAGACTAGCTTCTCCTGTACTTTCGCAATGGCACATAGCAAGGAGATAGGCCTGTAGTTCTCTATAGGCTCTGTTGACCCTCCCTTGTGTATGGGAATCACTAGAGCCTGTTTCCATAGCTCAGGTACAGAGCCCTCCATAAAAGACCTGTTTATCAGCCAGGTTAGGGGCTTAGCTAAAGCTGGAGCCCCCTCCTTGAGGATTCTGGTTTGGATCCCGTCTGGGCCCCCAGATCCTCTCGAGTGTAGGGATTTGAGGATGATCAAGACCTCCTTTACCCTGACCAGCCTCAGGTCAAGGTCTGGGGGCTGTTGAGCGTTCGGCTCACTCCTGTTGTCAGAGGGTCCCGTCTTGTATGCATCCAGGTTCGTGAAGTGCCTGTTAAGGGTCTCCGCAATGAGTGATTCCTCATCTATTAATTGCCCATTAGCCATGATTGGACTGGGTGTGGTTTTTTTGTTCCCTTTGATGAGTTCATTAATATGAGACCAAAAAAGCCTGGGATTGCCTAGGTTAGTTTTTTGTAGGTTGGTGGTGTAGGCTTTTTTAGCTGACTTTGTGGCCTTTTTGCATTGGTTTCTAAGGGCCCTGTAGCTGGCTAAGTCCGACGGTATCATTGATTTCCTGTACTTTTTCCAGGCCTTGTCACGGGTGGACATCAGTGCTTTTAGAGAAGGTAGGATCCACTTATAGCAGCTCCCTTTTACTCTGTGGGTTTTCATTGGAGCTAAAAGGTCAGTGATTCTGGCGAGGGATGTCTGGAAAAATTTAACGGCATCCTCCAGGTTAGGTAGGTGTCTTATAGGGCTCCAGTCAATGCCATTTAAGTACCCGATGAATTGGTCAGGATGGAAGTTAGAGTAGTCCTAAGTAGTAATAATCCTAGGCGGGACTTTATTCGCACAATTCTTCCAGATGGCAAATATCGATGAATGGTCGCTCAAGGCATCGGCCAAGGTACCAGCCATTTTTACATTACTAGGGGTTGAAGCCAGGACCCAGTCAATTATGGAATGCCTACCTGATGAGTGGTTCATTCTGGTCGGTAGGGAGATGACTTGTGCAAGGTGGGAGTCATTTAATATACCAATGTTGGCAGACTTCGCCTCTAGGGCCCAGTTTAGGTTGAAGTCGCCCAGTAAGATAAGCTCGGAAGCAGATTCTACTGCTGGGTTCTTCAGGAGCACGTCCAGAGAGCCGAGTGCATTGGTAGGGGGGCTATAAGCGCAGCCTAATGTGAGGTGCTTAGCCCCTCCTAGTGTGAGCCGTAGGAAGATAGCTTCTATGTCAGGGGTCATGCCTTGAGGCATGCTAACTAGGGAGGATGTTCTTGTGCCCCTTACATATACCAAAACCCCACCCCCTCTTCTCGAGGGTCTGTCCTTTCTGTAGAAGGCGATCCAGAGGCAGCTACTGTGATCCAGAATGTGGGGCTTTAGCCAAGTCTCAGAGACTGCTAGTATATCTGGTTTGTAGACTGCTAGCCATGCTTGTACTTCATGGATCTTTGGTCTCAGGCTGCAAATGTTCATATGCACCAACCTCAGACCTTTGGCTCCATCCCGGCCTTATCTAAAGGGAGAAATAGAAACATTAGGTGTCCCTGGGCCTGGGTTGGCTGGATGTCCCCCAGTAGCAATAGCGCTCTAGCTTAAGCGCCTGGGAGAATGAGGGTTGGAGGTGGTAAACTCAGAGTTGTTGGGCATGGGGTTCGCTCCTAGTGAGGAGAAGGGATGAGTGAGGATCCCTTTCCTGGTGAATTCATGCGCCACTAGGAGAGGATGTTACACCTGGGAGAGGGCAGCTGTAGTGTGTCTTGCGGTAGCTTTCCCGACCCCCATAAGCATATAAAGGGGCAGTTGGCACTACTAATGAGCCAATCCGTCCCTAGTTGGGCCAGAATGTAAATCGTTGCCAAGAAGATGCCCTTGTTCCAGTTCCCAGGGTTCATCTTGAGACTTTTCAAGGCTCCCCGCTAGGATCTCAGATGCCTGGCCTAGTGGGTCGTGGAACCTGGTACTGGCGTCTTATCCCTGCGGTTGCACTCGCATGCAGCACATCAGCTATGGATACCAGAGCAGGTTCAGCCTCCAGTCTAGTTCCATTAGGCGAGCACGGCTCATTGCCTTTGGGATAAAGGTTCCCTGTCTGACCTACTATTATTTAGAGCAAGTGACTTAGTGGGGAAGCAAGATCAGGCCAACAGCAGAGGTACAGTTAGAGTTTCCCAGTGAGACAAATAGCGATGCAAGGATCCCTGTCTAACTCTGGATAAGAGGCTAATTATTAACTATAGTGCAGGGAGCCCTTTAAACCAGAACTTAGCTAGCAGCAGGGGTAGCTGGGATTTACACTATGCAATCACATTTCCTGTTATTAATTTATAGTAAACAGCAGATCAGTTGGCTAACTATTAAACTTCGAAAACACAGTTGTTTTTTTTTTTCAGCGTTTCAGTAGGCTAAACAGTGCTTGGAACCAAATCCTATGTACAGTACCTGTAGAAGACAGGAGTGTCAGAGTAGAGGCAAGAGTCCCAGGTGTCAGAGACAGGGGTAATTGCCCAGTGTGGTAGGCTGCTGCAAGGTTGCCCTAGCAGTTGAGTCTGAAGATCTGCCCCAGTAAGAGAGGGGCACTCTGCGGTGAGAACGGCAGCTACAGATGAGAGAGAGGCAGGCAGCAGTTCGGCAAATTTCTGGCTTCTGCAGGTCGAGTTTCGGGGTGTTGGACTGCATGCCACCGGGAGCCTCCTAGGGTGGTGAGCCCGGACCGCAATTGTGGATATCGAGATGGGCAGGGCTTCAGCCAGAGTTCAGCCTATTTAACACGCCACTACCTCAGGGCGGGTGGGCGAAATTTAAAAAGCAAAGCGGTGGGGACCCCTGTAGCTCTCCGCTTGCTGGCTCAGGGATTCTTCGTGGATCCGCAGGCAGATGGCCTGAAATGAACCTTGGCTCAGTGTGACACTCCTGGTTACCAATTTTCAAATAAACAAACAAAACAAAAAAAAAAACACAGCTCAGCAGACACTGGTGCTGCCTAAAAACAAAGACCAGGACCTGTGGGTCTGTGGTGTTGAGTGCTGCTCTGCAAATACTGCTTTTATTAAAGTTGACACTTTTTACCCTATGACCAAACTCTGGTCTTCGTTTTCAGGAAGTACCAGTGTCTGTTGTATAGTGCTGTTTTGCATGGGACTTTTGTTTTGCTTTTGGCTCCAGACCTGGATCCCTTTAGCTGCCTGCTTTGTGTGACTGACAAACACACCCAAAGCTGAAAAATTACAACACAACCCTGTTTGCCTCAGTGTTTCACTGACAGTTAGCAGCCAGTTTGCTACATTGCCATGCAGTATATAAGATAATACATTAAAAACTCATCAGAGATGGTAGAAGCAAAACTGCTATGCTTCACATAGACTTTACAGCAAAGTAAAAACTTTCCAAAAATTTGCCTTCTCCAAGGGTGGATTTTATGGAAAAAAACTACAAAGCTAGGCCTTGGCGAAGGGCAACGTTTGCAAAGTGTAGCAGTACTGAAAAAAAAATAATATAATAACCCCTTCATCTTCGTAGCACCCCATCTCCCCCTTGCCTTCCCCACAATCCCAGTAAATGAAAAGAACACTTCCCTTCCCTCAACCCACTTAGCTTACCAAATTCCACCCTTCTGATCGTTCCTTCCCAAACTTATTCAGTATCTCAACTCCTGCCCTCCTCTCACCCACTGTCCTGATAATAGCTGAATCTTTTCCACATCCCACTTTGCACCCCAACTCCCACCTCGGTTGAACTGACTTAAAGGTTACTGCAACCTCACCACATCTTTGCCAGCAAGGTTTTACATCACAACATCCCTGGCTGAATATAAGACACACTTAATATAACAAAGGTCAACTCCTGTAAGGAGGTTCAAGCATCAATCACAGCCTCCGGCTGTAATGCTTTGCACAGTATCTTTGATCAACGTAATCATATCAAATACTTCAATGATGTGTTCTCATTTTGATGTGATCTCTGATCACTTATTTTTTGTAACAACTAGTTCAACAACTTTCATCTCTAAAGCATGTGAAAAATATCAGAACAAACAACAAGGGCATAACCCAACTGTGTGTGCCCAAATAGTATAACAAAATGCTATAATCCAATCTGAATTTCACATTACGGGGAAAAATATTCTCATAGAGAGAAGACAGATCTCTTGGGTGGGGTCCAGTGGCAACGCTGGAATTAACGGAAAAAGAAATTTTGGTAAGTCTGAATTTTTTTTGTGCTGTTCCACATTGTCATGGGGGATAGCCATAACTACAAGGATGTAACAAGCAGTGCTAAAAATCTTCAACTTGAGGTGGGATTATTGACCCAAATTTCTTACTTTTATCTTCTGATTGCCACCTGCAGCCCTTTGCACCTAAAAGCTGCATCAATATGAAGCTTTTAGGTGCAAAGAGTGTCCGCTCTGTAGTATTATGTGAATGTATGTAGAAAGACCAAGTGCCTGCTCTGCACAGACTGGACAGTGAAGTTTCTGTTTTTTCTGCCCACGATGTATCACAGCCTGGTCAAATGTAATGCTGATGCCTTCAATTTGGCTGCAAGTATAGTCCCGCCTCCCCAAACCTACAATTTGTGTGAGGTGGGTTCCTCTTTAAATGAGTGTGTTTGTAGGTGTCCATTTGGCCGCTCTCCAGACAGCTAAAAGGGGGAGGGAAGCCATATGAGAACAAATTGCAGAGTTCCAGAGCATGCAGACAGTTTGAAAGAGTGCAGTGAGGGTTTCAGAGGTCATGTGAAAGGCTTAACTCCTTCCCAGGGCTGAAGTGATGGAGGCAACTGCTTGAGAGCTCCCTTGGGGGGTACCAGCATTTTGTTGGGTTACTGTCTGCAGAGCTCAGCAAGGATGATCATCTGTTCCAGTGGAGAATAAAGGAAAAGAGTGACTGTGACTAAGGTCTCAGGGCCAGGAACACATGGAGCGATCAAGGAGATTTGTTGGGGTGCCTCCAAAATTTCCCTGAGGGCAAGGCCCATGCCAGGGTCCTTCCCAAGTGCAACATATCCCTTGTATCAGAGCAACTAATCATCAAATGACTGGGGTTCGCCAAGGAGCAGGTTTAGGAGATGGATGGTGGCAAGATGGCAGCCTCCAAAGTGCCCCTTAAATGACAATTGGATTCCCTGTGGGTCCCTCTCGAGAGCAGCTTCCCTCTTGTGCCAGGGCAAAGGCTTGTGGTGAAGGTAAGGATGAAAGTGAACAAATAATGAATGCCAGGATATGTGTATGAGACATAAGGGTTCTCCTCTGAGCTCAAGAAACTAGCTACCTCCAAGGCAATGTAGGAGTGGGTGTTCACATTACATGAAAAAAGTAATTGTGAAGTGAAGATCTCTTTAGGGTTCCCTAAACTGGAGAGAGAGAAACGTCAAATTAATTTAGTGAAACTGTTTCTGTCTCCTAGTAAGGAGCAATAATGTGGAAACATGAAGACGTGTCATCAAATAAATCAAAATGCTGTTTGACTCTGATAACATCCGTGTAGATGGTGATTCCTTTTTTAGTAATGGCAGTGTGAAGAGATGCCTCACAGATCAGGTGACTTATCCTGTGTGCCCACCCCCACACGTATACCCTTGCTGGCATCTCACAGAGCTGAGGGCCCAATAGTGACCATAGTCTGCGAACAGATAAACATAACAACTTTTGCTAAGCATGATCTGATACATCTAATCAAGGTGGTCTTGGAAGCCTTTTAATCTTAATTTGCAGTTCAATACAAAATAAATAGGCTATCTGACCACTGAAATGATTGTGTTCTCACTAGGTACTGTATGTTGTGACCGCACTGTGAACATGTAACTTGTGAAGCTGTTTCACTTTCTCAGTCACGTTTTGAGCAGAAGGATGGCAAATTAACATAACATTAAAGAAGTATGGATCTTGGAAAATACAGAAGGCAATAAAAGGTACTGTGGGAAAAACAACTTTGTCATGGTGGAAAATAAGGTGAGAGTCTGTACGTGACAAAGCTTAAAGCTTACAGACTCTTCTTATGGATCAGATAACTACTGAGAAGCAAGAAAGAAACTCCTCTGACACCTGTTATAATGGTTCAATTTTGTTATAGTAAAAAGGTGACCTGCAAAGCAAATAAACACTAAATTAAGCTCCTATAGAGCTACCGGGAATCTGTAGATCATTCTGGACGTGTTAATCACTCTAAATGTCTGTTCATGTAGGAAATGAGACTCCAAAGGCGCTGGCATTTCCGCAAGGGTTCCCGTGACTGCTTTCAAGGTGGTGACTTGAACTAGCAGTGCTGAGTGAAAGACCTTTATCTAAGCCTGCAGGAAGAAAAGCTAAGATCTGAAGCTTTTCTGGTGCAGAAACTCAACCACATGGACCACTCCTTAAAGTTTGTCCAATTTTTTATCATAAGCTGTGGGTGTAGACTGCTTTCTGTAGTACATGAACATGTCTACCACTTTCTTGGAACAGCCTAACTTGAGGAATGTCCTCTGTTCAGGGCCCAAGCAGCTAGCTACAGCTGGGTCAGATTGGGATGGAACACGAGCCCGTGACACAAATCTTTTCCACTGTAGTATTTTCATCTAAGTGATAGTAATTTGATCAATAGACATGCCTTGGATCCCCCACACAAACCAAATCTCAAATCCACAGGACAATTGCAGCCACTGGCCTGCTTGGCCTGATATTGCCATGGCATCTGAAATACTTCCCGACTGCCGCAAAGTGCTTAGTTTGCCCTTTGGTACATATCTTTTATCTGTATATATGTCTGACATTTTACCAGGCTACAGTACAACACGTCTAGTCAGGTAGTAAGTAACTATACTAATGCTCTTTTCTACCTCCATTCACTACTGTTACATTCTGTTAGTATTTGGAGCCAGAGCTACACCACTGCACAGTGTTGCCAGTTTTGAGAATGTGTACAGTACCAATGTACTGCAAATGGGCAAGGTGGGAAACAAATTCTTAAAATAAGAACTAGAGACCATTCTTCTTCCTTCTCTGACAGAGGATCCTGCAGTTCATTAGGGATTGCCTTTGCCTTGGGTAACATCTGCATATTCTGGTTGAGGAACATCTAATAGACTCAATGACATTCCCCATGTCAATAAAATAGGTCCATGCAACTCCCTCCTCCTGATGCACTTGGAAACAAGCTACTATAGCTTGGTTTGCCTCTCCTGGCCAATAATTGCAAATAAATAACATTTGGGGTAGATTGCAGGTCAGAAACAGCATAACTCTCACCCAAATCCAATGAATGACGCACCAGTTAATCTGGCATGCCTATGTCACCTCCCCCTGAGGCAGCGAGCATTTGATATGATTAGGGTGTTTTACCTGGCTGACTCCTTGAAGTCCCAGACAAAGGTTCTTACCTGCAAAATATTAACCTAGCTTGGAAGAGCCCCATGCAACTCTTTTACTGTCAATGCAAAATGAAAAGCCAGATGTGCCTTTCTCCATGACATCAGATGACTGGGCACTGGGAGACAAGAAACTAACATACTTAGTAAGAACACAATGATTTAATCAGTCAGGTATCCTGTTTATTCTGTGTGGCACAGTAAAGAAAAGTCAGAAGGCTGCCAGGCTCACCATGACTTTATGCATAGAAAAAGCTTATATGGCAGCAAATATTGAAGCTACCCATATTATTCAAAGAACGCTCTACCAGGGCTCCTGGCAGCGTCCTGGGTAGAAAACAAACAGAAGCCTTGGTGTCTGAATTGTGCAAAGCTGGCACGTGGCCCTTTTTCATTTATTTACAAAACACTACAGATTGGACATAAAGACCATTAGTTTGACCTCCCATATGCTGTGAGCACTCCAAAAGATGTAAAATACTCTTCAGTCCAGTTCTTTTAGCTGATAAATTGTAAGGACTCCCACTTTGCTAAAGTAGATCTTGAAAGATTAAGTATATGTGGAAAAAGCAGAACAGACGTCACTAGCATAAAACACCAAACTAGGGCTCACAAAACCTCCAGTGAAGCACTGAAACAGGTTAGTTCCATCTTGTCACTGGGACCCACGGCAGTTATGAATAACCAAATAACAACATGAAACAACAGAGAAAAGTACATGTCAAAACTGAGATTTGGGTCCGAAGATAAACACTCGACTGTCACTTTACAGGATATTGTGTCAGAGCACTGAATCAACAAGTAAACTGTGTCATAATCAGACATGAAGCCAATCACAGAGAAACCGCATCAGAAAACTGGTACAGTCTGTCAAGGCCATTGGGTTTTATGTCAAATGTTTCTAATGCAAGCTAATTGCAATAAAACAACTGTGGTTGCTTCAAAATGAATCATGCAAACAATTGCAGTTTATATATGGATTTAAAGTTTCAAAATAAAGGAAGGTTCATTAAGACCAAAGTCTTGTTCACAAAAATTTCCTGCTAGGAGTTAAAAACATAAATCCCCAATATAAAATACACATTCAATAACAAATGCAACATTACAGTGAAATACAAACAACGAAACTAATCAAAACAATCATAAATCCCCCATCTCTAGAATTTTTTACTTTTCCCTGTGCTACTCACAGTCCCCCGAGAAGAGGAAATCTGCACTCGTTACACCATTATTCAAAAGCGGAGGCTGCAGTGCCTTGTCAATTACAGACCCATTTCTGTTCTCTCCCCCCATCCAAGGCCCTCAAAAGAACATTGTCTGACCAAACTGTCACATACCTCAAAAAATTCAGTATTCATGTGTACAGCAAGCTGACTTCCGGAAGCTCCACAACACCAACATGGCACTGTTGGAATATACCAACTATGTTCATGAGGCCCTTGAGAATGGTAAACCTTGTCAGAGCTATATATCAACCTTAAAAGGACCTTCGACTTGGTCAGCCATAAGCTCCTACTTAAACTCCTTGGCCTGGGTTTTTCACAGAACACAACTGACGCTCCCAGTATGTGAAATCAAATAAATCCTTGTCCAACGCTAGTGTAGTATATATTGGTGTCTCCCAGGGATCCATCTTGGGCCCACTCTCATTTGGCCTCTTCATATACCAGCTTCCCGATGCCTGCCAGACATTCAACGTATTCCTCTATGCCGATGATGCTGTCATCTACTCCAAAAATCCTGACGTTGACAGTCTCATCACTGTTCTCCAAAGTAACTTCAGGATATTAGAAAGCTAGTTTTCCAGCAACAAACTGGTCCTACAAAATTTACAAAAAAAAACAAAAACCCTGCTCTTCTGTAGCCTCCCACAGAAGAGGAAAGTTCTACCCTTTGTGGTCCGAAATGGCCAACGACAAAACCTTGAACAGGTGGAGAACCTGAAATACCCTGAAGTAACTCTGGATGGCACCTTATCTTTTGCCCCCATGCCGACAATCCAGTGGCCATAGTTAACAGAATACTGGGTGCCCTATATTGTAACCGAACACTCTCACTGGGGATGCCTGACTCCTTATTGTGCCCAGCTCCAATCTGTCACTTACAGATTATGACCTTCCTGTTTACACAGCTGCCTATGACATGGTGTTAAACAGAGTAAAGCTGATCTGTAATGACACAGAAACAGAAACATAGACATTGAAGGCAGATAAGGACCGCAAAGCCCATCCAGTCTGCCATTTCTTTTTCTACCTTATGAATGTGCCATCAGCCTTTGCTCTGTAAATGGCCTCTCTATTCACACTCATCTGTATTGCTCCCTTATGCCTATCCCATGCCTGTTTGAAGCCCTGCACTGTATTCATATCCACCACTTCCTGAGGTAGGCTGTTCCATGCATCCACCGCCCTTTCTGTGAAAAAGAACTTCCTCACATTACCCCTTAATCGGCTTCCCTCTAATCTCATGCTGTTTCCTCTTGTCCTGCTGTTTTTCTTATATTGAAACACGTTAGACTCTTTCACCTTGTTAATGCCCTTAAGGTTTTTGAATGTTTTGATCATATCGCCTCTCTCCCTCATTTGCTCTGGGGTATGCATATTGAACTCCGTTAATCTGTCCTCATATGTTTTCTGATGCAGTCCCTGCACCATTTTGGTTGCCCTTCTCTGGACTGCCTCAATTTGGTTAACGTCCTTGTGAAGGTGTGTGCTCCAGTACTGCACGCAATACTCCAGATGGGGCCTGACCAGTGTCTTGTAAAGAGGGATTATTACCTTCCTCTTATGACTTGTGATACCCCTACTAATACACCCCAACATTCCCCTAGCCTTACCTACTGCTTTAGTGGTCTGCTTGGATGATTTCAGGTAATCTGTGATGATGATGCCCAAGTCTCTTTCTTCCTTTGTGATTGCCAGCAACTCCCCTCCCAGCCTATAGGTGGCTTCAGGGTTTCTCTTCTCTATGTGTATGATCTTGCACTTCTTTGTGTTAAACCCCAGTTGCCACTCTTCCAACCATTTTGCCAGTATATCCAGATCTCTTCTCATTCTGCACACCCCATCTGGATCATCTACTCTGTTGCAAATCTTGGTGTCATCTGCAAACAGACAAACCTTACGCTCCAGTCCATCTGCAATGTCAGTGATTAAGATATTGAAGAGGACTGGCCCCAGGACTGATCCATGAGGTTCCCTACTTGTGACTGGCATCTCTTCTGACTGTATACCATTTACCACCACAATCTGTTTTATGCCCGTCAACCGGTTTTCCACCAAGTTGACCAACTTCTGACCCACCCCGAGCCTACCCAGCTTATTAATAGAAGTCAAGGTAGACAACATCAACTGCTCCCCTTTGGTCCACCACTCTGGTTACCCAGTCAAAGAAATCTATGAGATTAGTTTGACAGGACCTTCCTGTTGGAAACCCATGCTGTTTCGGATCCTGTGCTCCTATGGATTCCTGGTGTTGCACTATCCTTTCCTTATGGAGTGTCTTCATAATCTGGCCCACTATTGAGGTAATACTGACTGGTCTGTAGTTCCCTGCCTCCTCCCTGCTACCATTCTTGTGGAGCAGGATCACATGAGCCCTTCTCTAGTCTTCTGGGACCTCCCTGTGCTCAGAGACTCACTAAAGTGTTCTGATAATGACTCTGCTAGTTCCACCCTTAGCTCCTTTAGTACCCTGGGATGTATGCCATCAGGTCCCATTGCCTTGCCGAACCTGAGCTTATCGAGCTCTTGTAGGACCCCTTCTTTTGTGAAGGGACTAGTGCACACCTCCCCCCGTCTCCCAAGGTGCTGAGCTGTGGGCTCTGCCCTACCTTCTCTTCAGTAAATACTGAGCAAGTATCTATTTAGGATAGATGCTTTTACATGGTCCCTCCTCCTCCCTTTACTTATCCCTTTGATCTTAGCAATACCCCCTCTGGACTTTCTCCTTTCACTAATGTATCTAGAGAAAGTCTAGTGTAACCCCCCCTGTTACCCGGGGTTATTAGAACCCTAGTAAGACCTAGTGGCAGGCAGGAACAGGCAGCTAGTGAAACGTCAGTTAAATGGATTTCACTATATCTTGCTCTGTTTTCAGTCTCTTCTGAGCTGGAGTTATGACATCATTTAGAGCTGTCGCAGCTGCATAAGCCACACTGGAATGTTGCAGTTGGAGATTAAAGAAGAACGTTGGGGAATTTGAACTCAGTCTGTTGCAGTCTAATAGAGGAAGGAGATGCTCTGCTGTAAGCAGGCCCTCAGAGTCCTAAGCTCTGTCAAAGAGGTTTTTTTTTTTTAGAGGAGTGTGTTTTCACCTGGAGAGGAACACAAGAAGAGCCAAGTGAAGTGGTAGAGACCGCTTTCAGTGGTTCAGGGCCCCATCCCTGAGGGGATGGGGAGGAAGGAATCAGCCTGTTTCCAAGGGCAACCCCCCTGGTCCAGCTAGGAAACAAGAAGCTGCCTGAGTTTAAGCTTGTACTGAGGCACCAGACATTCTGGATGAGATTTCTTTGGAAGAGACAATGCCTGTGGGGCCCCTGCAACCAAGGGGTGAGTTTGCTCTGTTAAAGGGCCAATGTGTTTTCACCTGAGACAAGATGAAACTAAAGTGACTGTTACTGTGGGGTCAGGAAAAGACAGCCAAGTACAGTTTGAAAGATGTGGGGATTGGACTGCTTAACTCTGTGGGGGGTCTAGAGTAATGGACACAGCCACTTTTAAGTATGTTCAAGTTCAGCACAAATGGGATGAAAAAACAGTAGATTAGACATGGCATACATTTAATGAGAATCTACATAGCAAAGTGTTTTTAAGGATGAGGTGTTACAGTTCAGAGAAATGGCCAGGTATGAATTATGGGAGCGAGAGGTGGGAGACCCCCCCATCAGTAGTAACCAAATTCACCTCTACGGGTTTGCCTTGGGACACCTGTTGCTTTCTCTCAGGTACTTGGCCAGTGCCTGAGGAAAGTACCCAAACGTGGGATTGATGAGGAAGATTCCCTGATGGAGCCAGAAGTGCTCATAGGTGGTTTAGGGAGCCACCAGTAAATGTTCCATGCTATATGGAAAGTGTCCAAAGGGCTGGCAATGGAGCCAAGCCAGGGAAACCGAAAAAGAGTTGAGTTAGAGCAGAGTACCCAGAGTGTTTCCAGACCTGAGGGTTTCAGTGTAAAGAGGATGTGTTCTGATCTCCACAAATCTGCTTTCCCAGGAGTGTAGCCCCATGGGGGGTTCCATCTATGCTTTGTTATTCTGTTGTATGTGAATAAAAGCCACACTTTAGAATCCCAACTTCTGGTATTGGACATTTCAGTTATTGCTTCCTGTGTCCAGAGTTACTTGGGTGCCCCTGACTAGAAGTCAAACCTAGCCAAAATATCGAGCAACAGTTTTCGCCCCGAGCCCAGGTCCCAGGTAGGGGGTTACATATGGAGGCACTGCACAGCGCTAATAATACAAAAATACCACCAACCCGACCAATGGGGTAACCCACCGGTTATACTTGTCACCTTCTTTTACTGGTAGTGCCAGTGTTTCCTCGGTTTGGGCCTTTGCCTGCCTTATTGCCTTCCCTGCTTCCGTTAGGGAAGTTTGGTATGCCTCCCTATCTTCATCCCGCTGTGTTCCCTTATATTTCCTGAAGGCCAGCCTTTTGGCTCTGACCTTTTCTGCTACTGTTTTTAGAACCAAAGTGGTTTCCTTCTTTTGCACTTCCTTTTCTGTCTAACACAATGGGATGTTGCTTCAAGTATTGCATCCTTAATGCTTGCCCACTTTGCCTGTACCCCTTCACCTGTATTTCTTTTTGCCAGGGCTAGCTTAACTCTGTTGGCCATCTTATCAAAATCAGCTCCTCTGAAGTCCCATATTTTTGCCTTGGAATGGGATGATTTAGTTCTAGTGGCCAAATTGAACCTCATGTGATGGTCACTGGCCCCCAGGTGACTTTCTACCTGGAGATCTGTGATCCTTTCCCTGTTAGTCAGTACTACATCTAGGATAGCCCTGTCTCTTGTGGCTTGTTGTACCAGTTTGAGGCCCTCCCATTGCAGGGAATCCACTATGTGTCTAGTTCTGGCAGATGTTCCTGCTGGTATTGACCAATCTGCATCTGGCATGTTGAAGTCTCCCATTATCAGAACCTCCCGTTTAGCTGTCATGTTTTGTACATCTTCTAACAGTAAGGTGTCTATGTCCTCCCCCTGGTCTGGAGGCCTGTAGACAATGGCTGTCCCATTTCCTATTTCCAGGGTGACCCACAGTTCTTCTGGCTCCTTATGTGTATTCTGAATTTCTGTAGCTTTGATATTTTCATTGACAAAAAGGGCCACTCCACCCCTCCTTTTTGCACCTCGGTCTCTTCTGAACAGTACATAGCCAGGTACTGAAGTCTCCCAAATGTGGTTACTGGTAAACCATGTCTCGCTAATGGCTACTATGTCCAGTTTAGCCTCTGTCATTATTGCCTGCAGGTCTGGGATCTTGTTTCCCAGACTGTGAGCATTTGTGTACATGATTTTCCATTCGCCAGATTTCGGTGTGTTAGTTGCTGGGCGAGGTCTGGTGTTTCTCCTGTGCGTCGTATAGGGAGCTGGACCTTTTTTCTTACCTGGTGATGCAAATGAACTGCAAACATGCTGAACTCCTGTTTGACCACTAGCTGAGGGCGGAGGAGTGTTCTTCCCATTCGACATATCAGGTACTGCCACCCCTCTCTCAATTTGCTAGTTTAAATATTCTGCAAAGACGCAAAACTTCTGCCCCAATGCACTGACTCCCTCCTTAGTCAGATGCAGTCCATTAAATTTAAAGAACTTTTGTTTCCAAAACTGTTGCCAGTTCCCTACAAACTGTGTCCTTTTTCCTGACACCAGCCCCTGAGCCACATGTATAGCACCCCTATCTCCCCTTCTCTGACCTTCCATCCATCTGCCCCCCTATCCCAGACTGGCAGGATCTCAGAGAAGAAGATGCCAGATGAAATGGATGATAGTTTGTCACCCAGCCTGGTAAGGTGTTCCTTGGTCTCCACAACTGAACGGCTGGCGAGATCATTAGTCCCTGTGTGTACCAGGACGTCAATGTTTTCTCCTGCTTCATGAACAATTTTAGCAATGCGATCAGTGCCTCCATGCTGATGCATCTGGGAGACATCTGACCAATAAAGTGTGCCAATTTGCTCTTGGTGCAGACAACTGCACTTATAGTTGTACCCTTTACGCATTCGCTAACTGGTTACCTTTACCCAGCAGGAAAAAAAGCTCCAGATATGTTTGCTAACCAAAAACATACTCCAGGGCCTAACACCCCTTGTTTTAACAGATTGCTTCTGCACTGTCTCTAGCCAGTACAACACCAGGAACATGGTCATGAATACCCTTAAGCCTTCTTTCTGGCATACTTCACTGGAAAAGTGGACATTTGCTGTCAAGGCTGCTAACTGGATAAATTAACTGCCTGATGTCACAAGCCCACTCTGGTGGGGCAGGAATTCCCTGGGCTACAGTGAATCCCTTTGTGATCAGGGTCAGGAATACCTCATCTTTGTCCTTTCAGCATGCTCACTGTTTCACAACTGAACATACGCCAGAGGATACCCAGGGCTCCCTCTGTCTCTCTGTTACGGGGTGCAAAATACAATCTCGAGTCTGTGGTCCTGGGAGAGAACCCTCATGGCCACTGCAAAATGAACCAGGAAAAACCACAGGCATGTGTAGGCCTTCGGGGTGGGCCCTATAACCTTACATGTCTTTCCCCAGAAATGAAGATACCAGTCCAAAACCCCACAGACTCCTTCTTGAGACCTTTTGTATTTCCTCCCCTCCTATCTTCCACAGAGTCCTTTGTGGTATTGTTTGGACTTTAAGCAGTCACAGGCATAGTATCATTTGAACAAACCCTCCCAAACCAACACACACAAAAGACATTGGCAGAATTATCTTAAAATAAGCCAAAGGCTATACTAATTAATTAATAAATACAGAAAAATAACTTAAAGACAGATAATTTTAGACATTGGTTACGGGATATGAAAAAAATGGAAATATACAATAAAAACCTGCACTTTAAAATTCTGAGTTTAAAGTTCTACCTCAAGTCCTTGGTTGCTGAATTTTGAGTGCAAAGTGTCCTTAGAAAAGTAACTGAATTCTTGGTTCTTGTGGTCCAGGAGAAATTCTTGAAAATAAATGTCTCTGCTCTCTCAGCAGGACAGGGTCTCACGTGCAGCCTCTTTCACCAAAAACCAAAAGGCAAATAGCTCTGAGAAAGTCTTGTACTCCTGTTTTATGGGGTTTCTCAAAGGGCAGGTCCAGTGATACTGACTTGCCCTGTAGTTGGCTAGCATTCCGTCTCCATGGCTACACAACCAATCCAGTTTTAATATTTTTCTTACAAAAAACAAATGTTCATTTCTGAACAGGGAACAAAGGGCCCAGAGGCATACCATTTTCAGTTTGAATTCCAGGAGCAGATCCAATCTCACTCTCATTAAAATGGCTGCAATCAAGCTAAATACAGTAGAGCAATTTACCTAAATGATAGTCCATTCAGCTGTAATTAGATTAACTCAGGGTAGACCTGTAGGGACAAAAGGAGGGTGCCAGATAGCATGGCACTAGAGATTGTGGGCTATTCAGACACAAATGGATTCATGGCCTTCCAGCCCTGCTTAATTAGCCTTTTTTTTTTTTTTTTTTAATGGTGCAATCAAACCCCAGTCCCTGGCTAAGCAGCTAACAGTTTCTGCCCTGCAACAAGAAATTACATAATTTCAAGGGCCCATGTTTTCTTTGTACCCATGATTTCTTGCAAGTTAGACTAGGCCACCATGGGCATCACTTGATGCCTTATATACACAAAATAACATAAAATATGATTAAAACAATGAGGTACGGCTTTACCCACCACACTCCTCCCTCTTTGACAGAACCTGGGGGGAACACGCCCTTTTTCACTAAGGGCTTCCACCAGTTCTGTCCCTTACTCTGATTGGCAGGATAGGCCATCTGCATTGGCATTAGCAGACCCAGACCTATGTTTAATGTCCATGTCGCAGGCCTGTAGGGAAATGCTCCATTTAATGAGTTGTGACTTTTAGCTATGTGAAGGCCCTGTTACATGCTGGATCCCATTTTACTTTCTTGGGTTGCTTTTTTTTAAAAAGCCAGACAGAGAGGTTGCTAGGGTGCTGCAATTTGGTACAACTTTTCTGTAGTACCCTGCAGTCTCAAGGAAGCTGCTGACCTGCTTCTGGGTCACCAGTGTGGGCCATGCTTCAATTGCCTCTATCTAGGCCTAGTTTGGACATAGTTGCCCCCTTCCCACTACATGTCCTAAATATGATACCTCAGCCATGGCCACATGGCACTTTTCCACTTTGACAGTTAGTCCTGCCTCCTGTATCCTGCCCAATACTTCCCTCAGATGGGTCAGGTGTTCTTTCCAGCTAGTACTGGAAATTGCAATATCATCCAAATAGGCCACTGAGTACTCTTCAATACCCTGTAGCACCTGATATACCAACCACTGGAAGGTGGCAGAGGCATTCTTCATCCCAAAAGGGATCACCTAAAATTCAAAGAGGCCTACTGGGGTGATGAAGGCTGACCATTCCTTAGCTCTGGCTGTCAACTCCACCTTCCAGTACCCCTTTGTCAGGTCTATGGTTGTTAGGTAGGTTGCTCCCCCCAACTTGTCCAACAACTCATCTGTCCAGGGCACTGGGTGGGCATCGGACTTCATGATTGCACTGAGTCTATGATAGTCCACACAAAAATGGGTAGACCCATCTGGCTTGGGGATGAGGACTACGGCTAAGGACCAGGGACTGTGGGATTTCTGGATTGCCCCTAAGTCCAGCATTTCCTCCACCTCCCTCCTAATGTTCTTTAGGGTGGCCTCAGATACCTGGTAGGCTATCCACTGTATGGGCACTTGCATCCCCATGTCTACATAAAGGGTCGCTAAGGGGGTTTGTCCGGGCTTGGCCGTAATTAAAGGGGTAAAGTCCTCTAAAACCTCCCTTACTTCCTGGGTCTGTTCAGGAGTCAACTGGGGCAACAGCTTGACTGTCTCCACAGGTGACTCCCGCTTGCTTTCCTCTAGCAAGACTGGCAGGGAGTCTTCCTTGTCCGTCCCCTCCCCAGGGCTACACACTGCAAACACCATGGCGGCCCTATTTACATATGGCTTCATCATACTGACATGGTATATCCTATGGGTATGTCTCCTGTCAAGCAGTTCTATAATATAGTTCACGTCATTGACCTGTCAGACTACTTTGTATGGTCCCGCCCACTCGACCTGCAGCTTGTCCTTCCAGACTGGAATTAGAACAATTGCTTCCTGGCCTGTGCTGTACGAGCGAGCTCTGGCTCCGCTATCGTACCAGACCTTTTGCTTCTGCTGGGAGCTGACAGGCTGCTTTGGGCCACCCCCATAAGTTCCTTCAGCTTCTCCCTAAACTTAGGGACATACTCCACTATGGGAGTTCCCTGGGTGGCATGCTTGCCTTCCCAGTCTTCCTGGATCAAGTCTAGGGGCCCACGCACCCTACATTCATATAAGAGTTTGAAGGGGAAGAACCCTGTCAACTCCTGGGGCACCTCATTGTATGCGAACAACAGGTGGGGAAGGTATTTCTCCCAGCCCCTCCCATGCTGTTTAGCAAACACTTGGAACATCGTTTTTAGGGTACCACTGAACCTTTCCATAAGCCCACTGGCTTGTGGATGATAAGGTTTTCATGTGTCTCTGCACCACTCCACACTTCATGAGGTCAGACATAAAGTTACCCCTTGATCAGAGATAACCTCCTGAGGAAACCTGACATGGGAGAAAATCCCTAGCAAGGCATATGCCACTTTATCTGCCTTATTGGAGGGGAAGGTGGTCACCTCTGGGTATCGGGTGGTGAAATCGACCACCGTCAGGATATACCTTTCCCGAAGAGCTTGAGTACTCAAGGGTCCCACAATATCCATTCCTACTTTCTGGAATGGCTCCTCCACAGTGGGCAAGGGGATTAGGGCAGCTTTTGTTTTACTACCTGACTTCCCTATCTGTTGGCATCGGTGACAAGACCTGCAATATTCCTTCACTTGCTGGATGAAGTTGGGCCAATAGAAATCTTGGGCTAATTGCTGCATGATGTGAGCGATGCCCAGATGTCCGGACATGAGGATATCATGAACAATCTTTAGCAAATCCTCACGATACTCCTGGGGAATGACAAGCTGCCTGCCCATTACCCCTCCTTCCCTCTCTCCTCACGTCCTGTGTATACATCAGTCCACTGTCCCAAAATACCCTATGTCTCATGTCACCTCCCTGTGTCCCATCTGATTCTGCACAAGCCCCCAGCCTCTCCAAACTAGGGTCAGTTCTCTGAGTGTCTGCATAATCTTCACCTTTTCCCAAAGCATGGGACATGACCCCCTCAGTTTCTAAACTAGGGTCCTTAGCTCTAGCATCAGGGTATTCAGAGTCACTGCCATCCCTAACCTTTTGACCATTTGTTACCCGTTCCTCCTCAGAGTAACCTTCTGTAGCTGTTTGGTGAATGGCTACTTGGGGAAATCCCACCTCCCTTTTACTATTCTCTCTTTCAGGAGATACAGGCTGGGGAACCAGCATCCTATTCTTTTCCACGTGGGGTTCAGGGAATTACAAGCAGCCTTAACCGTCTGACTGTAGGTAACTGCACACACTACCCCCTCTTAAAGATTGTTCCCTATAATCACATCCAGGGCGAGGTTGTCTGCCTTAGCCACGTTTTGCACCCTCTCTCCTGTTTCACCCCAATCTAGGAGAACACTAACTAGTGGCAGGATTTTTTCCTCCCCTGTGAATCCCCTCACAGTTACAGATTGATCAGGTATAAGCTGTTTAGGCCCAACCAAATCCCCTTTTACCACGGTAAGAGATGCCCCAGTGACCCTTAACCCTTGGGTCTGCATCCCATTTCTGGTAACAGGGTGTATGTGCTTCCTCATGTGCACAGGCATACTCTCAGGGATACACAATGCACCCACCTCCTTTTTAAGGAGCACTTTTTCCACTCAATGCCCTTTTAGGACACTGTCTAGCAAGATGCCCTGGCTGCTTACAAAACCAACATTCATCACTTATTTTTATCCAAGACTTCCCTTCTTGATATTTTGGGGCTTTCCCATTTCTGCAGAGGCGGTGAGGGTTTTAGCTGCCCTGAAGGAGCGCTTTTCCCTTTTGTCCCTGCAGCACCTGCTCCCCCATTTCCTTTCAGAGTAGGCCTGCTCCTGGCATAGCGATTTGAGAGCTCAGCAGCTTGTTGTGCTGTTTTAGGATCCCAGTCCTCCAGTCAGGTTTTCAGCTCCACTGGGCAAGCCCAAAAGAACTGTTCCAGTAAAACAACCTCCTCAATTTTCTCCACAGAGTTTGCTTCCACCCCCTCCCATCAATGTTTCAAAACCTGATGTTGCTTTGTAGCGAGTTCCTCGAAGCTCATTTCAGAGCTCTTTCTGAGCTTCCAAAATTTAACTCTGTAGGCTTCAGGAGTTAGTTCATACTTTTTCAGTAAAGCAGTTTTAAGTTTTTCATAGTCTTTACTGTCCTCACTGTCCATTTGGCCTAGCACCTCACACCCCTTGACAGTAAGAAGCAGGGACAGCTGAAAGCTCCAGGCCTCCATAGGTATCTTGCCCTGGATACAGACCTCTGCAACTGAATTAAAAAAAATTCATCCATAAACTCCCCCTCTTTAAATTCTGCTATTAATTTGGAATTTAATTTATACCCCAGCCCTGGAGTTTCAGGTTCACCCCTGCCACTTTCCTGCTCTGGCATGGGTCATTGGAGTCTTAGTCTCTCCAGTTTGAATTCTCTTTGATGCTGTTTTTCCTCAGCCTCTCTTTAGCGCTGCCTGTCCAACATCTCTGCTTCATGCTCCAGCCTTTTCTGCTCCAGCTCCCTTTCACGCTGTTTGTCAGAAAACGGAGGCAGTATAGCACAGTGGGTTAAGGCTCTGAGCTGCAGATCTGGAGACCTGGGTATAAATCCCACAGCCACTTAGGTGCATACTGTGTGACCCTGAGCAAGTCACTTCCTTGTACTCCCAGGTCGCATCTGGAAACAAGCTTCGGCTTAGTGTGCTACTCCTGGTTAAACAATGTTCCTTTTCCCTTTCACACTGTTTGTCAGCAAGCTCCCTTTCATGCTGTTTGTCAGCAAGCTCCAATTTCCTCAGCTCAGATTGTAGCTTTAGACTCTCTAGCTCAGGATCAGTGGTGGACTTCATTTGGTGCTGTGGTTCTGGGTCCTTTCTGGTCTTGCTGCCCTCCTCCCTGGGACTAGACACTGCTATGTCCCTTGGCACCCCCACAACCAAGGTCTGGTCTCTTTCAGTCAACGGCCATGACTCGAGGTCCTGGCAGTCGCTTGCTCATCAGCTGCCATAACAGCCTCCATGAGGTTCTTTTTGCTTTGCCCCTCATACTGGACCCTTATCTCCTAGCACAGCTTTTTCAGCTCTTCTACAGTGTAGTCACTGTACTTGGAAGTCATCTTTCTTCCCTACGCTAGCACTAGTCTGCATTCACTTGCAGCAAAAAAAAAACAACAAAAAAACAGGGTAGGGAACTATATCTTGTAAGCAATTTTCCCTTTTCCAGTTTCTGCCCTCTTTGTGTATGGTTCGATCAAACAGTTCATCAATCGCACCACTTTTCACCAGATCTGTCACAAGCCCACTCCGGTGGGGCAGGAATTCCCTGGGCTACAGTGAATCCCCTTGTGATCAGGGTCAGGGATACTCCCCCTCCTCTGTTCTTTTTGCATACTCGCTTGTTCACAACTGAGTGTACATCAGAGGATCCCAAGGGCTTCCTCTCTTGGTGCGATGGGGTGCAAAATACAGTCTCGAGTCTGTGGCCCTGGGAGAGAACCCTCTCGGTCACTGCAGAACAAACCAGAAATGCCACAGGCATGTATTGGCTTTTGGGGTGGGCCCTATACACCCTATATGTCATTCCCCAGAAATGCAGAGACCAGTCCAAACTCCCAAAGACTCCTTGCAACCTTTTGTATTTCCTCCACTCCTTTCATCCACAGAGTCCCTTGTGGTATTTTACTTCAGTAGTGTCTGGTCCGTAAGCAGTAACACAGGTATAGTATCATTTGAACAAACCCTCCCGAACCAACACACACAAAGGACACTGCTAGAATTATCTTAAAATAAGCCAAAGGCTTTACTAATTAATTAATAAATGCAGTAAATAACAAAGACAGATAATTTTAGACATGGGTTACAGGATATGAAAAAGAAAATGGAAATATACAATAAAAACCTGCACTTTAAAATTCTGAGTTTAAAGTTCTACCTCAAGTCCTTGATTGCTGAATTTTAAGTGCAAAGTGTCCTTAGAAAAGTAACTGAATTCTTGGTTCTTGTGGGCCAGGAGAAATTCTTGAAAATAAATGTCTCTGCTCTCTCAGCAGGACAGGGTCTCAAGTGCAGCCTTTTTCACCAAAAACAAAAAGGCAAACGGCTCTGAGAAAGTCTTGTACCCCTGTTTTATGGGGTTTCTCAAAGGGCAGGTCCAGTGATACTGACTTGCCCTGTGGTTGGCTAGCATTCCATCTCCACAGCTACACAACCAATCAAGTTTTAATATTTTATTACAAAAAAACAAATGTTCATGTCTGAACAGGGAACAAAGGGCCCAGAAGCAAACCATTTTCAGCTTGAATTCCAGGAGCAGATCCAGCCTCTGTCCCATTAAAATGGCTGTAATCAAGCTAAATGCAGTAGAGCGGTCTACCTAAATGCTAGTTCATTCAGCTGTAATTAGATTAATTCAGGGTAGACCTGCAGGAACAAAAGGGATCCAGACGGCATGGTACCACTAGAGACTGTGGGCTATTCAGACACAAATGGATTCCTAGCTTTCCAGCCCTGCTTTATTAGCCCCATTTTGTTTCTTTTAAATCGTTTAATCAAACCCCAGTCCCTGGCTAAGCAGCTAACAGTTTCTGCCCAGCAACAAGGAATTACATAATTTCAAGGGCCCATGTTTTCTTTGTACCCATTATCCCTTGCAAGTTAGACTGGGCCACCATGGGCACCATGATGCATTATATACATAAGATAACATGAAATATGATTAAAACAAAAAGGTACAGTTTTATCACACCACACCTGATACCCTTCTGAATCTCCCGAAAATTAATCAGTTTTTGAGATCTTTGCTGTCTGCCCTTGCAGTCCAATGCCACTGTAACAACTGAACTGTTTATTCGGTTTCTCTCTGCACATATCCTGTAACTTTTTATACAATGATCTGCATGGATTTTTTTTTCAAAACTGACTGTAATTGTTCTCTCAAGTGTTTTGACCCTGACTCAACTGCGTTTCTTCTGAAAATGCTTGTCATACTTGAAATTTTTTTTGTGACTATGTATTTGACATGGAACTTTCATAAATGAGCACTTGTGCTCAAAGGTAATCTCTAAAGTTTCCAATAAAGAAATACTGGTGGGGGATAGTTTGAGCAATTTTATGAAAGAGCTAAGATGATTGCCGTTCCTTATATTAGGAGATAAATAGTTGCAGTAATGGGCAGCAAAAGAAATGTAATTATGGCTACAATTGGATTTAGCTTTTGGGAGATAAATAGTTTGGTTTATAGCATTCCTCAAATTGAAGATACCAAATGAAATTGGCTATGAAGACAATGGACACTTAAATTAGTCATAGGCTTGAAAATGAATTTATGCCTATTAAGATCTCAGCATTTTTTTATGAGGGTCAGCTGAGTTCAGAAAAAATACTGCAGTGATGAATAGTGTGATCACAGTCTAGGATGAAACACATTACTTTATTGCACTGAACATTCTAAGGGTATAATGTGGATTGCTTAGCATGGTGATACACAACATCCCATATTCTATGATGGCTACCATGGCCTGAGGGACAACCCTTTTATGAGTAAAAGGTGGAAAGACAATCCTTGGCATGGTCAAGTCTGCCACAACAAAAACTGGCTTTCTTTTTTTTGAGATACAACTAATGTAAGATTTAAAGGAGAAAGAATGATCCAGCATGAATTCCAGGTACTACAAATGTTTGAGGAAAAAAAAAAAAAAAACAGGCTAAGAAAATAAACACCCAAACAAAAAGGCTTTGGTCTTCTTTTTGCTTGTCACTAGAGGATTATCCACAAACCGAGACTGTACTTTATCAAACTCCAATTGCAATTGGCAGATAAGAAGTGACACAGAAGAAAGAGTAGAAAATAACAGTATTGTCATAGAGTTTTGTTGAGCATAATGTGAAAAAATAAGGAAAAGGATTATTAAAAGAAAGAAAAAAATACAACGCAGAATAGAACCTTGAGGAATATCCATAGAAACAGACAAGGGAGTAGGAATCCATTCCACCAGCTGGATTGTTAGCATCCTGATAAGTAGGAAGAAAACCAGGAAATGGCATTACTAGAGAATCCGTAATGGTCTAATCTAGAAAGAAGAAAATTATGAATCATGAGGTCAAAGGCATTGGAGAGGTCTATGAAAATGGATCCAACATACATGCCCCTGTTCAGCCCTGATAGAACTCATTGTGGAAATTGACCAGAGTAGTAATGGTGGACTGTGAAGGATGAAAACCAGATTAAAAGGGAGAAAGTAAATTGTTATCAGAAAGAAAGCATGTCACCTGATTATGTACCACATACTCAAGGAGCTTAGATGCAATCGAGAGTAGAGAAAGTAGATGATAATTATCAATGGAAGAAATGGAAAGTACAGTTATTTAAGAACTTAGCATAACAGTAGAACTTTGAGAGGAGCTCTTGTAGCAGGCAACACCATTAGGACTAAGCCGCCAGGTGCTAGGACCACACAGAAAATGTCTAGCTAGCAGTATTCAGCGGGGGACTGCCCCACTATCCACCTATGGTATAAATGGGGCAGTCCCCAAGCCCATCCTCAGTTGTCACGCCGGAGACCCTGGCATGTTCTGAAGTTGAAGAACCGAGGAGGTTCCTCTAAAGTGAGGAAAGCAGAATGGCTGTGGTGAAGAAACAGCAATCAGGGGGATGGAGGGAGGGAAAGCATACCTACTGCAAGAGCTCCTCTCGAAGATCTACTGTTAAGGTAAGTTCTTACGTAACTGTACTATCTTACTTCGAGGGGGCTCTTGTAGCAGGCAACACCGTTAGGATTTAATCCCAACCAGTGAAGGATGTGACCTAGTCAGCTGGGAGAAGGAAAACAGCAGTCATAGGGTAGCTTATGAAAGAAGACCCTGGAGGACTGCAAGTCCGAAGCCAGTTCTGCACCTAGAGGTAATGTCCAAACTGTAATGCCCGATGAAGATATGGACAGAACTCCAAGTGTCCGCTGCACAAATGTTAGCAGCTGGCACATTCTTAAAAGAAGCAGCTGAGGCAGCCATGCCTCTGGTAGAATGACCTTTGACAGGTCCCGGCAAAGGTTTGGCATACTTGTGGTAGCAACAGACAATACAATTTGCTCTAACCATTTAGACAAACACTGTTTGGAAAAAGGAGCCTTTTCTCTCCTGGGGGCAAACAAAACAAACTGATCAGTTTTTCTGACAGTACAGGTGTGGCCCAAATAATAGCGGAACATCTGGTGAACATCCAGTGTATAAAATAAGGCCTGTCCAATTTAAAAACTCAGGATAAAATAAACAGGCAGGTGGATGTATTAATTCAATGTAAACTCAGACACCACCTTAGACAGAAACTTAGGAATGGTCCGCAAAGACACCCTGTCTTTGTGGAAAACTAAGTAAGGCTCTTTACACATCAGAGCCTGAAGCTCAGAAATCCTCCGAGCAGAAGTAATGGCAACTAAAAACAACGCTTTCCACATCAGAAAGTGTAGCTTGCAGCTTGTGGCTGGCTCAAAGGGAAGTAGAGTAAGCTACTCTAAAATAAAAAGCAAATCCCATGGTGGGACTGGGTCCCTAATGGGGGTCTTCAAGTGAAGATCACCCCGCAGAAAAGTGTAGGAAAGATCCAGAAGGGCAACAGATTTGACCTCAATCAGTGCATGGTATGCAGAGATGGCAGAAAGATGCACCTTCAGTGAGGAGTCACTCAACAGGAGTCTGAAAGGAACAGTAGGTACTCCAGGATAAGATTCACCGGACAGGTGAAGGGATCCATGTGCCAAGTAGTGGCCCAAATGGCTTCCATTTCATGACATAGGTGGGTCTAGTGGAAGGTTTCCTAACAGCCACTAAAACATCTGCCACCCGGGAGGAAAACCCAAAATGGGAAACAGCTTGGTCTGCAGGAGCAACGCATACAGATGCAGAGACTTGAGGTCCGGATGGACAAGGGTGCCCTGCTCCTGGGAGAGCAAGTCAGGGCACAGGGGCAGGGGGACCGGAGGCTCCACCGCCAACTGTTGCAGGAGTGGAAACCACATCTGGTATTGACAGTAGGGAGCTATGAGGATCATCTCTGCTCCTTCAGCCTGCAGCTTGAGAAGAACCCTCTGGAGAAGTGAGAAGGGAGGGAAGGCATATAGAAACCTCCCTGTCCAGGAGAGGGACGTGTCTCACCAGAAAACACAAGGCCCTGGATCTAGCGAGCAGAAACTAGGCAGTTTTGCACTGAGTGGGAACACAACAAGGTCCAACTCCAGAAGACACCACCTGTCGAAGAGGTCTTTGGCCACCGAGGTTAGAAGTTCCCACTCGTGTGTCTTCGATCTGGACCTGCTTAGACTGTCGGCCAGGACTTTCTGGACACCTGGAACATGGACAGCCTGTAGTTCCAGTTTGTGTCCTATGGCCCAGTACCATATCCTCATAGCCTCTCTACAAAGGGGGTAAGACCAAGTCCCCCATTCCTTGTTGAGGAAGTAGACAACTGACATGTTGTCCCTCTGAATTAGCAGAGGGCCCAGGTGCAGGAGCATCTGGAAGGCCTACAGGGCATAAAGGACTGCATGGATCTCTAAGACATTTATGTGGAGATGCTGCTCCTGCAGAGACCAAGTCTCTTGCATCTGATGATCTTCTAGATGGGCTCCCCAAACCAAGTTCAATGTATCCGTCATCAGAATCTGAAGTGGAGATTCGGCCCTGAAAGGAACCCTGGCAGATAGGTTGAGGGGGTTCTGCCACCATGTCAGGGTTTGCTGCACTGGGTTGGAAACCAATACAAGTTGGTCCATATCATCTGTGGATTGGTCCCACTGCACTCAGAGAGTCCACTGGGGAACTCTCATGTGCAGGCGGGCTTGAAGAACTGTAGCTATGGCCGCCACCATGTGGCCTAAGAGCCTTAGGAATGCCCTGCCTGAGACCTTGTGAGAGGAAGAGACCACCTGGACCTGCACCTGTAAGCATTCTGCCCGGTATAGAGGTTCAGAGTAATCCCCAAGGTCTGGAATAGACTGAAGGTAGCCTCCATGGTCCAGTTCAGCTGCATTCTGGACAGGGTTTTTAGCAGCCAATTGTCCAGATATGGGAAGACGTAAAACCCCTACCTCCTGAGGGCTACAGCAACCACTACTAGGCACTTAGAAAAAACTCTGGGGGCAGAGGAAAGCCCAAAAGGGAGGGCCTTGAACTGGAAATGGTTCCCTTGGAAGCAGAAATGTAGGAACCTTCTGCAAGGCTGAAAGACCCTGATATGGAGGTAAGTATCCTGCATGTCCAGGGAGCAAAGCTAGTTCCCTCGACGGAGTAGGGGAAGTAGGCCATGAAAGGTGACCATCCTGAAACACTTGTATTCCATGTACAGGTTCAGATGGCTGAAATAGAGTATTGGCCCCAGGTGCCTGTCTTTTGTGGAACCAGGAAGTACAACCCTGCTCCTCTCTGAGCTGGTGGGATGGGTTCTATGGCTTTCTTGTCTAGCAATGCCTGAATCTCCTCCTGTAAGAGGGCAATGTGAGCCCGAGGGTAATGGGAGTGCAAAGGAGGGCTCTCTGGGGCGATCTCTGTAAACTCTAGTGTGTGCCCCCTTTCCACAAGCTGAAGAACCTATTACTCTGAGGTTATGGTGCGCCATCCTTCTAGGTATAGGGAAAAGCAACCCCCCACTGCCTCACGCAAAGTTTCTGCCAGGGGAGTGGGGTCAAGCAGGGAGTCAGGCTGAGGAACTGGGGACTGGCAAGGTGGCAGAGGAGGCTCTAGGGGCTGAGCCTCCAGTCACCTGGGAAGGGGCCTTGCATTTGAAGGTACTTCTGGGCTGCTGGCCCTTGGATTGAGGATGCTGAGGCCGATGAATGGACTGATGTTGGTGAGGATTAGGCTGGGAAAGGTACATGGAGTGTACCGACCGCAAAATCTTACCTGACTCTTGCAGTCAAGAGATAATGTTCTGGCTATCCTCGCCGAAGAGAACAGCACCCTGAAAGGGGGCATCCAGGATTTTGGCTTACACATCTGCGGCGAAGCCTGAAACCCGGAGCCAGGAGTGATAGCAGATACATATGCCGGTATCCGCTGCCCAGCCAGCTAAGTCGTAGGAGGCTGTAAGAGTATGATTGCCCATGTCAGATCCCGACTTTAAGAGCTGGATCAACTCTGCCTTGGTAGGGGCATCTGGAAGAGCATGCATCAACTCTAGGGCCTTGTCCCACAGGGTGTTCTGGTATGGTATCATGTGGGCAAGGAAATTCAAGGACCAAATGGTCAGGGTAGCTGAAGCATAGACCTCCTTCCCAAGCTGGTCTACTTGGCGGGACTCCTTGTCTGGAGGATGAGTGCTAAGATGCTTCAATTTCTTGGTACGGTCATGAGCTGCATTTATGACCACCAAGTCTGCTTCAGGTTGCTCACCGTAAAAGGATTTATCCCTGGGGGCATGATAAAGGCAGTCTGCCTTTTTGGCGAGGGCTGGGGTGGAGGATGGGTGACTCCAAGCGGTCTTATTAACATCCTCGGAGTCTATAAGAGGAAGAACCACCATGGGGAGGGTCTCCTTCCTGTGGAGGAAAACTGCCAGGCAACGGCGTTCTGGGTCTAATTCCTCCGTGTTTCAGCCCATAAGGGACTGAATGTGCCCCATGATGTCAATGAATGTGGAGTCATCAGGAGGGGATCTAGGGGTAAATCTAGGCTCTTCTGGCTCTGAATGCAGATTAGAGTCCTCGGAGTCATCTGAGGAGGAGGAAGAAGAAGAATGTTCCCTGGATGAATCAGAATCAGGGACTGGCGTCAGTGGGAGACAGACACCTTTTTGATGCTCAGTACTGTCCTCTTTGGGACAGGGGTGGCTAGGGCCAGCCCTGCTGGGTTAGGGGAAGGATCCTTAGGAGGAGGGGTGGGGATCCCAGAGGGATCCTTCTTTTTCATGAACTCCCACCATGCTGAGAACAAGGCACTGTTGTCCATGAGTGGGAAGAAGGGAGGCAGCGTCAGGTTAGAGAGATTAGGATCCCCAGTGTCGGTCCCTGTGGCATCAGGTACCTCGGCGTCGGTCCTTGCAGAGTTGGGTTACCTGGCGTCAGCCTTTGGGGCAAAGGGGTATCCAGCGTTGGACTCTGAGGAACCTGATTGTCTGGCGTCAGCCCCGTAGGTAAAAGGGTATCAGGTGTCGGTTCATGAGGAGTCGAAAGACCAGGGACTGGTCCCTCTGGTGTAGGCTGAGGAAGACCCACAGGGCCTGCAGGCTTGGGCTGCAGAGTAGGCAACAATGGCTGAAGTGTTGCTGGTGTCGACGTCGGTAGTACCAGCATCTGATCGGGAGAAGGCTGTGCCAGTCTGGCATAATCACCTGCACAGGGTCCTGAAAGGGGGAGCTTGCTCCCAAAGGGGGCAAAGGTGTCAGAACGTGCAGGGGAGGTGGACACATGCCCCTGGCATCGCTTAGGGGTGTCTGGGACCGATGTGGGCAACACCAAGACCGGAGAACCGGTCAAGCCACCAGGCTTCAGCCCCGGAGGCTGAAAGGGCCTGAGCTTTAGGGCTGAGAGGCCAGGGACAAAGTCCAAGGCCCAGATGAGAAACATAGACTTTGACAGCAGATACGGACCGTTTGGCCCACCTAGTCTGCCCATTTCCCTACCTAGAGGATAAGCTGCAGATCCTATTTAACCAACAGCCTATTTCGTCCTACCCCCCACAAAAATTGCCTTATGTCTGTCCCATGCATTCTTGAATTCTCCCACAGTTTTAGACCCCACAACCTCCTCAAGAAGGCTGTTCCATGCGTCCATCACCCTCTCGGTGAAAAAATACTTCTTCACATTGCCCCTGAGCTGTCCCCCAATCTTCAAATTGTGTCCCCTTGTTCTTGCACATCTCTTTTTCTGAAAGATGCTACCCTCTTGGACTTTGTTGATTCCAATGAGGTACTAAACGTTCTATCATGTCCCCCTCCCTCCTTACCTCAAGGGTATACATATTAAGCTCCTTTAGCCACTCCTCATATGGCTTCTCTTGCAGACCCTGCACCATTTTAGTTGCCCTCCTCTGAACTGCCTCCATCCTGTCTATGTCCTTGCAGAGATGGGGTCTCCAGAATTGGACGCAGTACTCCAGATGGGGTCTCACCAACTGTCTGTACAGGGGGATAACAACTTCCTGTTTTCTGCTGGTGATGCCTCTCCCTATACATCCCAGTATCCCCCCAGCCCTCCCTACCGCCTCCTCAAATTGCTTGCCAACCTTAAGGTCATCTGATATGATCACCCCCAGGTCTCTTTCCATTTTTGTTGTTGTTACTACCGCCTCCCCCATTGTGTAACCTTCCCCTTGGCTTTTGTTTCCCAGGTGCATTACTCTGCACTTCTTTGCATTGAATCCAAGCTGCCATACTTCTGACCATTCCTCCAACCTTGCCAAGTCCCTTCTCATCCATTCCATGTCTCCTTGTGTATCAACCCTGTTGCAGATCTTTGTGTCATCTGCAAAGAGGCATACTTTTCCTTCCAGTCCCTCTGCAATGTCACTTACAAAGACATTAAAAAGGACTGGACCCGGTACTGAACCCTGCGGTACCCCACTAGTAACCCCTCATTCTTCAGAGTGGACTCCATTTACAATTACCTTCTGTATCCTGTTGTTCAGCCAATGTTTTACCCAGGCTACCACCCTGGGACCCACTCCAAGGCTGGTTAATTTGACTACTAATCTTTGTGTGGGACTGTGTCAAATGCCTTGCTAAAGTCTAGGTAGGCCATGTCCACAGCCCCTCCCTGGTCTACTACTTTGGTCACCCAGTCAAAGAAATCAATTAGATCTGCCTGACATGACCTTCCGGCTGTGAACCCATGCTGCCTTGGGTCCCTGTGCCCTCTGGCCTCTAGGTACTCAACAATTCTTTCCCTCAGAAGAGATTCCATCACTTTCCCTACCACAGAGGTCAAACTGACAGGTCTGTAGTTTCCTGCCTCTGTCTTGCTCCCACTTTTGTGAAGGGGAATCACATCAGCCTTCTTCCAGTCCTCAGGTACCATACCATCCTCCCATGATTTGTTATAAAGGGTAGTCAGAGGTGTCACTAGTCCTCTGCTTAATTCTTTTAGAATTCTGGGGTGAATTCCATCTGGCCCCATTGTTTTGTCCACCTTCAGTTTTAGGAGTACTTTCAGAACCCTTTCTTCTGTGAGAGGACTGGGATCGACCCACCTCTCCAGAGTGCTTCTGTTAATTGGATTAGGCACCTCCCCCACTTCCTCTTTTGTGAATACTGAACAGAAGTATTCATTCAGTATCCCTGCTTTTTCACAGTCACTCTCTGCCCACCCACCATCCATTCTATTCAGCCTCCCTATCCCTCCCTTTTTCTTTCTACACTCCCTGATATACCTATAAAAGGTTTTATCCCCCTTCTTAACCGAGTTGGCTATCTTTTCCTCAGTTTGTGCCTTTGCTATTGTGACTACCCTCCCTGCTTCCTTCTGCCTTAACTGGTATAGTTCTCTGTCCTGCTCCTTCTGTGTTTCCTTATACTTCCTAAATGCTATCTTTTTCTCCCTAACCTTCGCCGCCACTTCTTTTGAGAACCATAGTGGCTTTTTCTTTCGTTTTGATTTGTTTATTTGCTTCATACAAAGGCTTGTTGCCTCTGAGATGGCAGTTTTGATTATTTCCCCATTGTTGCTCCACCCCTCCTTCTAGCCTGTTTGCTAGTGCTTTTCTAAGGCACTCTCCCATCTTGCCAAAGTCAGCCCTCCTGAAGTCCAGAACCCTCACTTTTGTATGGCTTGACTCTGTAGCTGAGTTTATCGTGAACCACACTGTTTGGTGGTCACTTGTTCCCAAATGACTACCTACTTCTAGATCTGAGATCCTCTCACTGTCCCCATTTGACAGTACGAGGTCTAAGATTGCTCCCTCATGAGTAGGTTCCAAAACTAGCTGTCTGAGGCATGCCACCTGAAGGGCATCAAGAATAGCCCTGCTTTTGGATGTGGCTGCAGCAAAGGTACTCCAGTTAACATCTGGCACATTATGGTCCCCCATCAACAGTATCTCCCCTTTCTCTGCCATCCTAAGTATGCCTTCTATCATATCCTTGTCCATTCCCTCCCCCTGACATGTGGTCTGTATACAACCCCTGTGCGGATTGTGGTGCCATTTCCAGTCTCTAAGGTGACCCACAGTGCCTCCTCTCCTCCCTGTTTACTCTTTTGTTCAGTTGCTTTTATCCCTCCCCTTACATAGAGAGCTACTCCCCTTCTGCCCTCCCTGTCTCTCCTGTAGGTTGTGTACCCTGGTATGTTAACATCCCAGTCATGGTTCTCTGTGTACCTTGTTTCTGTGACTGCTACAATATCCAGGCATCCCTCTTCCATCAAGGCCACCAGTTCAGGGAGCTTGTTGCCCAGACTACGGGCGTTGGTACTCATTACCCTCCATTTCTTGATGGCCTTACCCCTTTTTGCCCCATCCCTGTCCTTACTGCGTTTGTCACTTTCTCCATTTACCATTGCGCTTCTCCCTATTGACATCTCTATGTTGGTGTCTACCTAACTTAGTACCCTGATTTTTTTTTGGGGGGGGGGCTAGGATTTCCCTGCTTCTTTCCAGTGCCTCCCCCTTGGCTAGTTTAAATGCTTGCCAATGAAGTATTTAAACCTATCACCTAGGATCCTGGTTCCCCTCCTGGACAGATGCAGACTATCACGCCAGTATAGGCCTGCATCCGTCCAGGTGGACCCCCAGTCCCCAATGAAGCCAAATCCCTAAGCTCTGCACCAGTTTTTCAACCACTGATTGAATCCCATGGTGTGGAGCACCCCAGCCTCATCTGTGCCATAGACAGGCAGCACCTCCGAGAAGGTTACCGAGTGTGTTATTTGTCTAAGGCTCCTCATCTCCATAAACACTTCTTGCACTGCTCTGATCCCTTTCTTAGCTAGGTCATTTGTCCCTAGGTGGACAATGACATCCGGCTCCCTCCACTGTGCAGCTGCTCTTGTGATCCTGAGGATTCGCTCCCTGTCCCTCCAAGCCACGGCGCCAGGCAGGCACCTTACCTCCCTCTCCCCTTCCTCCCCCAGTTCTACCTTCCTAACAATGGAGTCCCCCACCAGGAGTTGCTTCCTTCCCCTGTGGGGTCCCATACCACCCTCTTGTGGGTCTCCTTTGTGGAGGTTCCCAGCATCCTCCTTGGTCTCCACTGTGGGTGGCTCCATAGAGGAACCACACATTTCCAGAACGGCATAGAAATTGTGGAGAGGCACAACTGGAGGGATGCGCCTCTGTTCCACCACCCTCACCCTCCCTGAGCCCACTGTGGTCCAACCGCTCCTCTTTCTTGGCAACCTCTGAGGCAACGGCAGTGACCCTGGAGGTCCCTGGGTGGGAGAGGAGGTCCCACAAATCCTGGCCAACTCAGCCTGGAGATGAGCAACCTCCTCCCTCAACCAAGAGAGGTGCCTGCAGATGGGACAACACTGCATCCTCCAGAACGTCTCCCGGAAGACTGCTGCTCCACAGCCACTGCACTGCACCACTCCCATCATGTCTTTTTTCTGGCTTCCTAACTGTTGTTTGTAATACTTACTCTTTTCTCTGTTTATTTTTTTCTTCCCCTACTTACTGCCTCTGTGCCCTTTTAGCTCCTGATCTTCCTGTTCTAAGACAAGAAGTTCCTATATTTCTCAGTAGTCTCCTTACTTGCTCAGAATCAGACCTCCAGCAGCTAGGGGGGAGAAGGAGAGTTACTCTTGCCCTTCTAGGATGGTGATTCTTTGGTGGCTCTGTGATCACTCACTTCCTGCTCCCAAACAGAAAGTTCCTGTTGTCAGTTAAATCCTGTGCCTATAAAAGTAGAACTGGTTTAGGGTGGAGGGGGAGAGAAGGAGGGCAATATAGTCCCAGTAAAGAAGTTTTAGTTATACCAGTAGCTCCTTCCTCCTGGTGTTCTGTCTGTTCTCTGGCAGAAGCTATCTAGGGCAGTGCTTAAATCTGGTTTTAACCTGGCTCATTCTAGCTAAGCCACTCCTTCTACTTTGCAAGTCTTTCTATACACAGTTAACAATTCCCTTCTGACACCTGTGACAAGCACCTAGATAAGTACACCGATAACAGATAACAATTTACTTCAACTACCTCTGACAAACACACTAACTTTTCTTTTTAACCCTAAATTGAAGGTCCCAGTACAAGATTTCTAGTTCTTAGTCCCAGTAGAGAAGTTTTAGTTATACCAGTAGCTCCTTCCTCCTGTTGTTCTGTCTGTTCTCCAGAGAACCAATGAGCCACTGCCTGAGATAGAAAGGAGGGCAGGAGGCTGAACCATGGGAAGCCCAGAAGGAGTAAGGGCAGCCGGTGGTGAAGGGGGCCAACCTCCCGCAGGAGAAAGACCCGAAGTTGGCCGCCAACTTATGCAGTGACTGACAGTGGGAAGCTGACCAGGGCCAATCCTTGTGCTTGTCTCAGTTCTTATGCTTTTCACTGGATGACTTCTCCTTGTGCTGAGAGGGAGAAGTGGAGGCCCCAGAGACCAGGGAGAAAGAAGAGCTTTTGCCCTGGAGCGCCTTCTCCATCGCAGTCAATTTCTATTGCAGCAGAAAACCTTGCAGGGTCTTCAAATAATGACATCTCTGTGTGGTTGGGTTGAAGTCCTGACCGTGCTGGCAGGCCTTGGTGTTGAGGTCTGGGCATAAGCAGAGCAGGCAAGAAGAGTGACCATCCTTTGAGGGAAGCTGCTTGCCACAAGCACACTTCATTCGCCGGTTTGAAGACGCTGCTGGAGAAGACGATATGCAAAAAGTATGAATAATAAAGAATTACTGTAAAAGGTACGTAAAATAAATTGTGGGTCAACTGTGGTAAAATGGTGGTTGACTAATAGAAGCAGGAATCCATGGAGGTCCAACTTGCACGGTCGACAGTGGGAAAAGAACTGAGGATGAGCTGGAAGACCACCCCCTTTATACCAGAGGCGGAAGTCAGGGCGGGCCAATATCAGGAGGCAGTCCCCCACTGAATACTGCTAGCTAGAAGTTTTCCTTGTGATCCTAGCACCTGGCGGCTTAGTCCTAACAGAGCTGCTTGCTGCAAGAGCCCCCTCGAAGTAAGATCCACCTTTTTTTTTTTTTCTGTATACTTTCTGGGACTCCTCGACGGGGGGGGGGAGGGTTGCACCTATGGTTACCCCCTCTCTTCAGGCTGTCTCTCTTGGCCCCTGCCACAGCCAGAGCTTGATCCCTATGCCCCACCCCTCCCAGCCACATCACGGTAGGGACTTACCCTGCTCACCGCGGAAGGCCAGGTGAGAACCAGGGGAGCTAACTTGGGTGCGTCTACTGCAATGCCAGGGAACCACCTTTATGTACACAGGGAGGATTTTCTCTTTTTGTTTCCCCATCCCACAGTGCAGGTGTGCAATGGTGCCAAGGATGCTCTGTGCACATGTCCATGCACAGCACATCCAGCGTCAGTGCGCGTCGACCCCTCCAGTGGACCACGAGCTGCACTAACCCCCAGCCACTGCTACGAGCCAGCATGTCTGCAGTCATTCCTTTCCACCCCACCACGGAGGAGGACAGCAGTCCCGGGGATGCTCAATCTTCCGACCTCCAGTTCCCAAGGTCGCTCCCGACCCCAGATAGCTGGTGTGGCATCCAGCGCCTAAATCCTCAGTGCCACCGGGCCGGCAGAAGATCCACCTTTATGAACATGAACTACCGTAGACCTTTTCCAAGCTGCAGGAAAAACCTTAGTTGAAAGATGAAATAAGTAAAAGAAGCCACTATTATTTTGGCACACACTTTCAAAAGAAAGGCATCCAGCTAGTCAAGGAAGTTGTGATCCGAATACTAAGAAAAATTATGCAAGTGAAGATAAAAGCAAAAAATGTGCCCTAAACTGATTTGCATCAAAACTTCTGTCACAAAACAGAATTGTGTCAGTTGTCACAAATGTGTGATTCTCAGCTGGAGCACAATAAATGATAAGACAGGGATAATGGACAAAAATGACAATTCTATTTTTTTCTGCAGTGTAAAGTATTCTATCCCCCCCAGCCACTGAACAAGCTGTGTGACCAGGAGTGTTCAAATGAAAACTTTCAAAACTTGCTCAAACATCACTTTAGTTGAATTTTCACTTGCCCCTCATTTGTTACAATAAAATCAGCTGTCACTTTGTATTTGCCCTTCAAGGAAATTTACTTGTCTTGGATGGGAACAATAGGATTTGCACAGCCCTTAGCTGGCCCAGTGGTGCAGAAAACTGGAGCACTGAGTGCCTTACCTCATCCCATGCCAGCAACCCGGGTTTGGAAACAGACTCGGGTCAATCGGGGGTTGGTCAGGGAAAGGAGGATTGAGTGTCTGGAGGACTGCTCTCCTCCCTCGGGGACGGGGGGAGGGGGGATTCTGTGCCTTGCTGCTTAGCCATCTGGAGGAGTCCAGACAGAAGCGCACAAGGCTCAGTAAATGGGGAAGGGCAAGCAGATAACAGCACTAGCGCATCTCTATGGAGGCAGAGCACGTGCCCTGTGCTCACTGCACATTTGCACTGCCCACCAGGGAGAAAAGCATCTCCTGTCACGGAGCTCCGTGATGTACCTGGATCCCCTTCTGCACGACACCCCAGATGCTAGCCTTGGCTGGGGCCACTGGCTGAACAGGTTTCTCCCCCAGTAGCCCTGAGGCAGCCCTGCTGTGGGAGCTAGCTACGGGCCATCCCCCCACCGGGCAGCCAGTGGATGACCAGGGAGAACAGTCCAGGGTGCTGAATGGAGAGACCATTCCCTCGCCGACGGCACAGGGAGAAAAAAAGGAAAAGAAAAAAAAGATTTGCACAGCTGTGTGTGTGTGACCCCGAAGAAACCACCCAAATGGAGGAGAAAACTGAAGGGCATGTATGCTGAGGGAAAAAGACTATCTCCGAAGAAAATGTTAAAAACTTACCTCATACAACAGGACAGAAGGATGACTACTATAGTAATTTTTCACACTTATCTGAAACCCTTAATTGTTTTTAGAAAGGCAGACTAGCATAAAGCCCAGAGTTCCCTGAAGCCAGGGTTAAAACATATTATAAATCATGACATTGGGAGCTTGCCATTCAAGATGGTGGCAGCATAATTTTGTAAGAGGGAACTCTGGGGGATCCTTGAAGCATCATTCTTACACCTGCACAGACTACTGGACTTAAGCGGACCACCAAAAAAGAGAACGGTTAATTGAAGCTACAGATTGGCACCAAAATGGGACTGCTAGCCCCGGGCAAACACTTGTACTGAGCCATGATAAACTGAGCACTCATCTTGTGTCAGCCAGGGGAAGAAAGGCCAACATCCCCAAAGTACCAGCCCATCTCACCAGGAGGCCACATCGAACTGCAGTAGAGAAAGATGGCACAGGCACCCGAGACTACCAATTCAACTGATATGGCAAAAACTACTGTGCTCCTAAATCGCATCCTATTGGACACAGCAGATCTAAAGGATATGTCTAAAACCAACCAGGAAGTACAAGCACTGACAACTACAGTCATGGGCACAGAACACACAGTAAATGCCCATGAAGAAATTCTACACACTCACCAAAGCCAGCTCAGCGAGCACCATGCCCAAATCCAGTTCTTACTACAAAAAGTGGATGACCCAGAGAACAGGTCCAGACAAAATAACATCCATATTATCAGGGTACAGGAGGGGGCAGAAGGAAAGAGTATGATATAATTTCTGCAAAACATTTTACCAGCGATGTTAAAATTAATATTACCCCTCCCCCCGGGAACTCGATAGAGCCCACAGATCTTTAGTACGCAGACCCAGAGAAAGTGAGCGCCTGTGGCCAATACTCTGCAAATTTTTAAGATATCAAACAAAAAGACTTATTCCTGAGAACAGCCAGGGAAAGGAAATAACTAGTATAGGAAGGCCACCAAATTCAACTTTTCCATGATTACTCACAAGAGCTCTCCAGAAGGCAATGGACTTATGCCAGGGTGAAGCAAGAAGTGTACAAAAGGAACATCCCAGCCTCTTTACGCTATCCATCGATGCCAAAGGTACAGTATCAGGGTGATTTTTTTAATGTTTAATGACCCAACAGAGGTGGAACAGTTTTTGGGTCAAATTCCTGAGGCCAGCAATAAGCAACCATTACTGCCCTTGGCACCGCCTGAGTGCGGTCTGGCAGGCCCAATTCCATCCCCGATGGAAATTCATGATCCCGACACCTTCCAACCGAGAGATCCAAACCACGGAGAGGAATAGCAGCAGGTCCAACGGGGTCATCGAAAGAAAAGAAACAAAGCACCATCCAACCAGAAAATGCCGATGACACCCAAGGTACCAATAACTAGAGTCAGAGACCGATCCTGGAGCTGGCAGAGCCATAATCACATATCCGAACCCACCAGTGACTCTGCCAGTGTCACCCCGGTCAAAACCTCTAATTGATTCAAGCCTCTGCGGGAGTTGACACCGGGTGCACTGGATCTGTCAAAGTCAAAGTCATATAACTTACAAGAAGAGCTAGCTCCAGCTGAACTCTATCAGGACTGGGCCCCAATCTGTCAAGCTTGGGCAGAATGTGTGGAGGATGCAGGGCTGAAGGAACTCTCTCAAGAATCAATCCTGATACCGTAATGGCTGCAGCGCATCTAACCAAACAGTAGAAATAAATGTAAGTGCTTTGACTTTGTGGTACAGTTTCCCCTGTTCTCCACTCCTGGATGTGTAGAGAGGTAGCGGAGATCCTCCGTGAAGTTGCAAGTAAGCGAATGACTGTTAGCATTCTTGTGGTGTAGCCTTGCTTTTTGATAGATGGCAGCAGAACACGGAACTCCGCCGAGCGTGAATTACATTTGATGGCTTGGTCGGATGTCCGTGTAGTAATAAAAAAGCTTTGCATTTTATAGATTAGGGCACTGTCAAGAGCCTGCAATGAAACCTTATTAGCAAGGCGCACAATTTTTAACTTCCTCTCACTATGACACAGAAATAGGCTGCTCCCTTGGTCTAACAAAAGGCTGCAGCAACCAGGGATAGTGCCTAGCACTGTCACATTGATGTTTTAAATGTTGATGTCTTTGCTCCTGTTAGCGGTTTTATTTCAACGTAAGACTCGAGAGTAAAGAGGGCCAGTATTGCCCCCACAAGCATGACTTCCCTGTACAGTACCTCCCAGAGTTACGCTCACATGGTTACGGAGTAAAGGGGTTGCCATTAGGGTCCGGCTGATGTTGACTGAAGTTAAAGGACTCCATGTTTAAAAATAGGGAGCTGGTTATAAGGGACGGTGAGTGGGGCAAAGGCCTGCACAGCCCAGGGTTACTGCAGCAATGGGAGCAGGACGTTCAGCGCTGTAACTGGGTAATAAATTCCCTTATCAGGTTCTTTGTGGAACAGTACAAAAGGAAGAGACAACAGACAAGTGGTACTCATGTAATAAATGAAATTTATTATAGATAAATAATACAGACTTACTACCAATACAATGTAAACACTGGGAGAATACCATTTTTTCTTACCTAGGCAATGTAGACAGTTTCTCTAAGAGCTGCGTTTTACAAGGGGTCTTATACCCTGATAATAACTATAGCAACAGCTAAGGAAGATACATAAAATTAATATAATTGGACAAAAACAGGTGGTCTGAGTAACTGTCCTAACTAGTGTGAAAAGTTGCATAGCTAGCATGGATAACAGCACAATGGGACTACTGTTCCCCAAGGTCAGTTGCAATGGTGTACAAGTGCTGAAGATGGCACTGTTGCCTTAAATATAAGAATATAGTAAAAAAGCATTTCTTATATCTAAACATCAGTGGAGCATAACAGAACACAGATCCTGACACTTATGCTTATATGGTAAGTGTCTTCACCCTAAAGTTAGTACATGTCCCTACATATAAGTTGCTGTCCGAAAGGTGGGAGCACCATTGGGGTGATGGACAATGGATAATAGCGCGCATTGGAGGAGTGGGGGACATGTCTACCCTGGGTATGGAATAGGGGACAATAGGGAAACACGCCACAGACCTAAGCAATTGGATGCTTAGGATCAAGTTCAATAAGGAAGTTTGAAGCCCCATGGGGCCGCTGGCCTAAACAAGAGGCTATGCTGATAAAGTACAGTTACGTAAGAACTTATCGTAACAGTAGATCTTCGAGAGGAGCTCCTGCAGTAGGCAACACTGGTGGGATTTAGCAGTCAGGTGTCAGGACCACATGGAAAAATTCTAGCTAGCAGTCTATAACGGGGGTCGGCACGCCGACGTCCACACATGGTATAAAAAGGGCAGTCCCCCACACCCACCTCAGTTTCCCCGTCGGAGGCTTGTGAAAGGTCCAACAAGAGAGAAAGAGGAGACACCTGATGCCAGAAAAAGGCCAAGATGGAGAAACAGAGCAGGTGAAGGAGGGAGGGAAATCCCTGCCTACTGCAAGAGCTCCTCTAGAAGATAGTACAGTTATGTAAGAACTTACTGTAACAGTAGATCGAGAGAGGCTCTTGCAGTAGGTAATTACATATAGGACTGACGCCGGCCGGCGGCAGGACCCCATGGAAAAATTTCTAGCTAGCAGTCCCTGGCGACGGACCGCCCCCACGTCAGGTGACCGGCGTCATACGACGTCGTTATAAAGGGGTGGTCCCTTACGCCCGCCTTCCAGTTCTTTCCTGCCACAGGCCAGGAAGGCCCAGATGAGAGAGAAGCGGAAGATTCCATTCCTGGAAAAGGAGCTGAAAAAGCCTAGGGGGATGGAGGGCGGGAAGGTATTACCTACTGCAAGAGCCTCTCTCGAAGATCTACTGTGACGGTAAGTTCTTACGTAACTGTACTATCTTACTTCGAGAGGGCTCTTGCAGTAGGTAATTACATATAGGACTGAATCCCAAGCAGTCTGGAACAAAGAAAAGGCACTGGGAGGAGGAAACTACTCCAAGAAGTAGCTCTAGCCGTGCAAGCCTCAAGACAGGAGGCCTTGCAAAACAGCCAGCCCGAAGCCTGCTCTACGGCGAGAGGCAATGTCCAAACTGTAGTGTTTCGTAAAGGTATGGACGGAAGTCCAGGTAGCAGCAGCACATATGTCTGCTGCAGAAACATTCTTGAAACAAGCCGCAGTGGCTGCTACTCGTCTCGTGGAGTGGCCTCTGACTTGACCTGGGAGGGTCTTGTTGTACTTGTCATAACAGAAAGTGATGCAATGAGCTAACCACTTAGACAGGCATTGCTTGAAACAGCATTGCCTTCCTTTGTGAGCAAAAGAGATGAACAACTGATCAGTCTTTTCTGAGATCCTTCGTCCTGTTGTGTAGTATCTCAGAATCCGTGAACATCCATAGTATGGAGTAAATATTCCCCTGGTTAGAGTACTGCGTGAGAAAGGCAGGTAGCTCTATGGACTGATTTAAGGTAGACTCTGCTACTACTTTAGGTAGAAACTCAGGATTCGTGAGAAGAGCAACTCGCTTCTTTGTGAAAATCAAGTAAGGGATTTTGCACATCAGGCCTGAAGCTCGGAGATTCTTCGAGCCAAAGTAATGGCCACCAAGAAGAGCTGCCCACAAAAGAAATTTCAAATCTGCAGAAGCTGCAGGTTCGAAAGGAGGAAGAGTAAGTTTCGAGGACAAAATTCAAGTCCCAAGGGGGGCAGGAGTACAGATGGGGGGCCTCAGATGGAGGACCCTCTGAGAAAGGTCTTGAGACCTCCAGTTGAGTGAAAGCTTATCTCATGGAGGAACATGGTAGGCTGAGATAGCGCCATGTGAACCTTCTAAGGAGGAATGGCTGAGACCCAGATCAAACAGATGGACGTAAGTACTCCAGCAGAAAGGCCACTGAACAGGAGAAAGGCTCCATGTTCTTGGAGGCTGCCCAAATAGATAATCTCTTCCATTTCACGGCATAAGTGGACCTGGTGGATGGCTTTCTAGCCTCCACTAAAATCTCTGCCACTTTTGGGGAGACACCAAAACGGGATTGGGCTAGGTCTGCAGGAGCCATGCATGGAGTTGAAGGGATTTGAGCCCTGGATGCACCAGGGTCCCCTGGTCCTGGGTCAGCAAACCTCAAGATAGAGGAAGAGGAGGATCCTCTGAATATTGTTGTAGAAGAGAGAACCAGATTTGCCTGGGCCAGAAAGGAGCGATCAGAATCATTCGCGCTGCTTCTGTGGCTAGTTTCTGTAATACTCGTGGGATCAGAGGAATTGGGGAAAAAGCATAGACGAATCTGTCCTTTCCAGTCTAGAGACAGAGCTGCCGCTCCAGAAAAGTGCCTCGCCTGGAACGAGCGAGCAAAAGGTGGGAAGTATTGCATTTTGGGCGGAAGCGAATAGGTCCACCTGCGGAGTCCCCCAAAGTTGAAAGATGTCGTCTAGTACCCCTTGATCCAGTTCCCACTGGGGAACAGCTTAGCTTGTCTGCCAGAGTGTTGTCGACCCCTGGAACATGAATCGCCGTTAGGTGAAGGTCGTGATGTGTTGCCCAATCCCAAACCCTCATTGCCTCCCTGCATAGAGGGTAGGACTGAGTTCCTCTCTGTTTATTGATGTACCACACTACGCACATGTTGTCCGTCTGAAAGGCTAGGTGGCCGGGGAGAATGTATTGATGAAGGGCTTGGAGATCGTACAACGCAGACCGAAGCTCTAGCACATTGATGTGGAGAGCTTGTTCCAGCTTGGACCAGGAGCCCTGGGTCCGATGAGGTCCTAGATGGGCTCCCCAACCTTCACCTGACGCGTCTGTAGTCAGAATCTGGGAGGGGAGGAGGAAGAAAGAAGGGGACCCCCCGAAACAGATTCTCTCGAACCATCCACCATTGCAAGTCTCTCACCATCGGCGATGAGATCAGAACTAATTGATCTAGGTCATCCACAAGTTGATCCCATTGAGAGCGAAGAGTCCACTGAGAGATCCTCATGTGGAGTCGAGCTCGGGGGATCGTCGGAATGGCGGCCGCCATGAGCCCCAGAAGACGGAGGACCGATCTCGCAGAGACCCTCCTGAGTTCTGATAGCAGGGAAATCTGGGATTGAAGAGAGGCCGCCCTGCCTGGAGGCAGGAAGGCCTTGCTGACAGTCGTATCGAGGATGGCCCCGATGAACTGTAGTCTCTGGGAAGGATCCAGATGAGACTTGGAATGGTGGATGGTAATACCCAGGCAGGTGAAAACTTGCTGGGTGAGGGAGAGAAAATTCAGGAGTTCCTCCCTGGATGAGGCCGCCAGGAGCCAGTCGTCCAGGTAAGGGAACACCTGAACTCCCATTGTATGCAGGTGGGCCACTACCACAGCCAGGCATTTGGTAAATACTCGGGGGTCCGAGGGTGGACCAAAGGGGAGCGCCTTGAATTGGTAGTGGTCCCCCTGAAACGCAAAACGAAGATACTTGCGGTGAGAAAGGCGAATGGGAATGTGCAGATAGGCATCCTACATATTCAGTGCACAAAGCCAATGACCCGGCCGAAGGAGGGGCAGAAGGCTCTGCAGAGAGAGCATCCTGAACCTTTTGTATTCTACATAAAGATTCAGGGAACTGAGATCTAGAATTGGTCTGAGATCTCCCATCTTCTTTGGGACCAGGAAGAAATGGGAATAGTTACCCGTTCCCTGAAGATGCAGGGGGATGGGCACTATCGCTTGCTTCAAGAGAAGAGCCGAAATTTCTTCCCGGATCAAAGGAAGATGTTCCCTTGAATAGGCCAACTTCAGAGGTGGGTGGCTGGGTGGTTTCTGAAGAAACTCTATGGAGTGCCCTTTCGCTATAAGCTGGAGCACCCAAGAATCCGTGGCTATCCTCTCCCATCCCGGAAGGTGGAGGGAAAACCTCCCTCCTACCGGTTCCTCTGGAAAGTCCAGGGCGGTGGGAGAGGAAAGGAGTCAGGTGGGTAGTGCAGCGCGCAGCTTAAAGCACCCGCTGCTTTTTGGGCGGGGCTTAGCAGCTGGGGGGCCTAACGCTTTGTGGCCCGCCTTCCTGTGGTTTCGCCTGCGAATCCGCTCATAAAGGGATGGCGCTGCTGTTGTTGGGGACGGTACAAGGAATCCACGGATTTCAGAGCCGCTCCTTCTTCCTGCAATCGGTGATGATGTCCTTGACATCACCCCCAAAAGCACCAACCCTGAAAAGGTGCTTCCTGAATAGCGGATTGCACCGGGACCAAACCTGACACGCTGAGCCAGGCATGACGCCAGAGACCCGCTGGCGAAGCGGAGTCTCACCGCAGTGTCCACTGCATCGTATGTCACCTGCAAAATGCGACTGGCCAACAAGCAGAACGGATGAGGTCGGCTAACTCCTGTTTGACCTGGGAGTCAGGCAAGGAGTCCAGCTTGGATTCCACCTGGGTAAGGACAGCTTTCTGGTAATCCCCCATGTGGGTGATGTAATTCAGGGCCCGAATTCCCAGTGTGGAGGAGGCGTAAATCTTTCTTCCATACTGGTCCAGAATGCGAGATTCTTTATCCGGAGAAGAGCTCAGATGTTTTGGATGTGCCGACCGGCCGTGAGCGGCGCTAATCACGACCGAGTCGGCCCGAGGGTGAGAGTCTAGGTAGTCCACACCCTCAGGAGCCTGTTTGACTTCCTGGGAAGTGGGGCTAATGCCGACGGTTGTTTCCAAATCGTGGTAACAAGGTCGGCGTGAGGCTCAATCCAGGGTGGCACTAATGTTGGAGCTGTCACGGGTAGACCCAGATGTTCGGCAAGCTTAAGTCGCTGAGGATCTGGTTCCAAAGAGTGCCACTGGTGTACCTCCTGCATTTTTCTAAGCAACTCCGTGAAAGATGGATCCTCCGGAGGAGACTTCGGAGGGGTCCTCGGCCGGGGCTTAGACGGAGAGTGGGGCTCGTCGTCTCTCTCGGAGCATCCCTCGGAGGAGTCCAAGGAATCCGAGAGGGAAGAAGAAGAGGAAGAAGAATAAGACTCCCTTACGCGACTTGGGGGAGGAACGGGTTCCTTGGGTGGTACCCGTAAATGCGTGTCCTGCCCCTCTCTGGACCCAGAGGGAAGAGCTCTGGAGTCCGGAGGTGGTGAGGGAGTGTGCCGTCTCGGACGTACGGGAGCCGGTGGCAGCACCATCCTGTAAGGTGGCTCTCTACCTCCCTGGTGAGTTGAGCCTTGGCCTCGGCCCACCAGGAGGCCAGAGTTTCCTGCAGATCCACCGGCAGCCGTGGGGGCGGTGGAGGAAAAGTGTACAGGTTGCACCCGTAAGGCGAGTATCCAAAACCCAGCTGCGGGAAACCCGGCGTCGGGTACTGCGGCGCTGGATACTGTGGTCCCGGGTACGATGGCGTCGAATAAGATGGTGGTACCCGGGAACCGGGGGCTGCCGGAGCAGACGGCCCGGTCGGTTAGGGGGCCCGGAAGGCAGAGGGCCCGACGGAGGGGGAACATCCGGAAGCGGGATGTCTCCTGGGGCCGGTAGAACTGGCATCGGTGGAACCGGCAGATGTACTGGCGTCGGGGCCGGCGTCCGGGGGGCCCACGTCAGATCTGGTTCTGACGGAAGAGGGTCTGACAGAGGAGGAAGATCCCCGCATCGTCCGACGATGCAGGAGAGAAATCCCCGGGGTCAGGCTGGGGTGACTCAGGCTCCCCAGACGGCAGCGAAGGCTGCGGAGAACTGGGTACGGTTGACTTGGAAGGGTCCATCCGGTCGGCCTCCGCCTCGCGCACGCCGGAGGAGATGATGCGGCTTAGGGGCCAGTTCCCGGCGGGCGTCGGAGGAGCCGGCGTCCGGCTTACAGGAGCCCTCACCGGAGGCGGGCCGAGGGGGAGGATCAGCCCGTCCGCCACCCCGAAGGGTCGGGCATCTTATCGACCCTCTCCTCCTCCGACGTCCGACTTAGAGGAGTCGCCCACACCAGTAGGCCGCAAGCCTGCGGCCGAACTGGGGGCGGAGGCCTCCTTTTGCCCAGAGGCGCCCTCAAGGTCTGAGTGCGAGCCAGACGGGTGGGCCGACGCCTCCTCCAAAACCTTGGAGGCGGCTGTTGAGCAGTCCCCAGGTGGGGGACATTACCTTGGTCCCTGTGTCTCCAGCGGGAGATGAGGTAGAGGAGGACTTCTCCCGGTGCCTCTACTTGTCCTCCTTTTTACGATGTCCTTCGGGGGAAGTAGACGCCTGCCTCTACTTTTTCAACTCCTTTTCCATAGAAGACATCTTTTTCTTGAGGAGATGGGCTTCCAGGGACTGTTGGAGCCATTTACGCGTAGCCGCGTTGAAGCTGAGGCAATGCTGGCACTTCTCGACCGGGTGATCAGGGCCTAGGCAGAAAAGGCACAGGAATGGGCGCCCTTGTGTGGCAGTTGGCCGCACGAAGTCGCACTTGTTTTGTGCTCGGAGGGGTAGGGGACATACAATGCACGATGTACCTGACGATTGATAAAAAGAATAACTATTTTCGTAAAACCAGCTAAAGGTAGGACTGACGGGCACGAACTTTACCGCCAGGTGCTGCATGAGCTAACGGCGGGAAAGAACTGGAAGGCGGGTGTCCGGGACCGCCCCTTTATACCGACGTCGTATGACGTGGGTCACCTGACGTGGGGGCGGTCCCTCGCCAGGGACTGCTAGCTAGAAATTTTTCCATGGGGTCCTGCTGCCGGCCGGCAACAGTCCTATATGTAATTACCTACTGCAAGAGCCCTCTCGAAGTAAGATCTATTGTTATGGTAAGTTCTTACATAACTGTACTATCTTACTTTGAGGGGGCTCTTGCAGTAGGCAACACCAGTAGGACCGAGTCCCAAGCAAAAACCTTGGGAGGAGGCAGAGAAAAAAGGCAACTGCCAAAAAGGGTGAAAATCTGCAAGGATCACTAGCCCCAACAACAGCTGTGCTAGCCAAAGAGCATCCCCAGACATATGAAAAAAAAAAAATGAGAGAGAGAAAAAGGGCCCAAAAGGCCACTACAGGAGATGATCCCAACGGATACAACCCTGGGTCTGCCATGAACTGGAAAGGACTCTTAAAGGGAATCCTAGAGGAACCCTAAGAGAGATTCAAAGGTACCAGGCGAAGGAGGAGAGGGAGAGAGACCCTCCTCCGCAAGGAGTAGGTCAAAAACCCAACAGGCTCCCAGAAAGAGACAAGGGGAGACAGGCTGCATAAGGGAGATCTGCATGAATATGCAGAGACCAAAAAGGGGCTTGTTTGGCCCAAGAACTGATGAGCACCATGGAAAAAAAAAAAAAAAAGGGATAGGAGCCCCAAATGCTACGGACCCTGACAGGCAGATCACGGGCCGAGAAGAAAACAGCTCTCCCAACCTTGAATGGGCTGGGAGAAATGGGAGCCAAGACCAGACCCCGCAAGGAGGAGGGGGTCAAGGACTCTGGAGCCAACCCCCATAGTAGGGAGCCTCTACTGAAAGAGGGATCCCTAAGGGGAGGAGAGGAACGAAGTGGGGGCTGCAGAAAAAGAAAGCTCTGAAAGAACTAGGAAAATCAGAGAGCCACTGGGAGCTCTCCCCCCAAAGGAGGAGACCCATAGTCATGGACCCCCAAGGGGCTCTCTTGATTGCTGAAAAGGCAACGGCCTTTTACCCTCCCTCCCTCTGTCCGTCCTACGCGGAGAAAAGGGAGGGGGGACACATCTGGATCAATGGTCCTCTATGGAGGAATTCAGAGTGAGCCCAGTAGATGAAAAGTACAATTACATAAGAACTTACCATAACAGTAGATCTTCGAGAGGAGCTCTTGCAGCAGGCTATAACCATCAGGACTAATGCTGCAGGCCTTAGGACCCAACGGAAAAAACTTAACTAGCAGTACCCAGCAGGGGCCGCCCCTGATGTCGGCTCCGCCCTGACGTCGGTCATGCCATAAAAGAGGGCGGATCCTAGCTCCACCTCAGTTCACCCACCGAGGACCTGTGAACAGACCCCACCAAGCGAACCAGGCAAAGCTTGCCCCAGTCATGCTGATAACTCTCCAGAGGGAAAAGAGGGCGGGAAAGCAGCGCCTGCTGCAAGAGCTCCTCTCGAAGATCTACTGTTACAGTAAGTTCTTATGTAACTGTACTATCTTATTTCGAGGGGGAGCTCTTGCAGCAGGCTATAACCATTAAACTGAATCCCAAGCAGTCCCACGCTAAGGAGGGGACTAGCCCCAGGAGGAGAATGACAGAAACTAGAATGGCATTGCCTAAAAAGGCCAGGAGACAGCAGATCAGGACAATAGTCCCTGAAGGACCACCCGATCGAAACCGGCTTGGCGCCTGGAAGCAATGTCCAGACTGTAATGCCTGATGAAGGTGTGTACTGAACTCCAAGTAGCAGTTACACAAATGTCTCAGATAGAGACATTTTTTAAGGAGGCGAAGGAGGTAGAAACTCCTCTGGCGGAATGACCTCTAACCACTCCCGGTAGAGGTTTGTTGTACTTGTTGTAACAGAAGACATGCAGTAGACTAGCCACCGAGATATAGTCTGTTTAGACACCGGTTTGCCCATGTGTTGAGGTGCAAAGGCCACAAACAGTTGTTCCAATTTGCTGTGTGCCGCTATATGTCTGAAGTAGTATCTCAGCACCACTGTGGACATTCAATGTGTGTAAGAGAGCTTCTCCCCTGTTAGAAGGGGTTGAATAACAGACTGAAAGGTTAACCGACTGGTAGAGGGTTAATTCAGAAACCACTTTGGGTAGGAACTTAGGATTTGTTTTGAGGAAAACCCTTTCCCTATGAAAAATTAAATAAGGCTCCTTGCACATCAGGGCCTGAAGCTCGGAAACCCTTCGAGCTGAGGTAACAGCAACTAAAAAAGAAACCTTCCAGGAAAGAAAACGCAATTCACATTCTGCTGTGGTTTCGGAGCGGGGGGAGGAGAGTAAACTTCTCTAACACAAAAGGGGGGGACTGGATCCCTAATGGGAGGTCTCAAATGTAGAATGCCCCGTAAAAAGGTGCGGGCCACATCCAGCTGGGCTAGGATTCTGTCGCAGAAGAGGATGTGGTAAGCAGAAATGGCCCACATATGCACCGTAATGGAGGAGATGCTTGTAATGGTGAGTTCACTGACAGTAAGGTGGTTCAGGGATGAGATGAAGCCCATAATGAAATGCTTCCATCATAGCATATGGAACGGTAGAGGGCCTCGCTGAACGAGGACGCTTTGCCTCCTGGGAGACCCTATACCTTGATTTAACTATGTCTGCAGGAGCTGCATGAAGGCAGGGACTTGAGATCTGATGTACCAGCTTGCCCTGATCCTGACAGCAATTGTAGCATATTGGTAGCGGAATTGATGTTCCCGACAACCGCGAAGTAGTGGAACCAAATCTGCCGAGGCTACAGGGGCACTAGGATCATCCGAGCCTCGGCCTGTACTTTCAACTAACTCTGAATGAGAGGAAGGAGGGAAGGGCAAAGAAACCTCCTCCCCAACAAAGGGACAACACGCTGGCAAAACACTAGGGCGCTGTTCTGCAAGCAAAAAAATGGCAGTTGGTGTTGTGTGAGATGCAAAGAGGTCCAACTCTGACTACTCCTAAGTGTCAAGAGCTGTCCATACTGATTGAAGTAGCTTCCACTCATGCTTGGACGAGACCTGCTTAAGCTGTCCACTGCGTGCTTTTGGGCGCCTGATAGTGGATAGCGATGTGATGTTCCAGTGCCCAATACCAGACTCACCTCCTGCATAGGGGTAGGAGTGCATGCCCCTTGCTTGTTGATGTAGAAAACAACAGACGGTTGTCCATCTGAACGGTGAGAGCCTGGCACTAGTTCCTCCTGAAAGGCCAGGGCACTGAAGATCACCTCATTCCAGAACATTGATGGGAGGTTGTGCTCCTCTGACCAAATACCTGGAGTTTGGCAGTCTCAGTAGCTTCCCCCAGCCTAAATTGGTGAGTCTGTCAGAGTCTAACTTGCGGCCCTGTCAAACAGGACTCCTTTTCTAAATTTAGGAGGTCCAACCACCAGCAGCTTCCTCACTGCTCAGAGATCCTGACCAGATGGTTGAGACCGCTGGAGCTTTGGTCCCACTGCACCCTGAGCATCCACTGTGGGACTCAAGGGAGGCAGGCCAAGGGGTTACAGGGATGGCCACCGCCATGTGCCTTAGTTGAAGGTCCTGGCTTGGATCTGAGGGCGAGACCGCTCTGCCCACTTTTCAGGTGATCTCCCTTTCGGAGGGAGGAAGCTATGCTAGGACCGTATCCAGGACTGCACCTGTAAAGACAAGTCTTTGTTGGGCTCGGGAATGATTTTGGCAGGTCAGGTGATTCCAACCCCTGAATAGAGTATAAGTGTTCCCGAGCTTGAATGAGGCGATTCTGATGGGTCCAAGAGTCAATGTTAGGTAAGGAAGACATAATGCCTTTTGCTTAGATTTAGCTACCACTGCTAGGGCACTTGGTGAAGACTCTCGAGGAGTGGAGGAGAGGCCGAATGGCAGAACCTGAACCACACCCCCCTGAAGTGAAACTCAAGTACTTCCCGTGAGGGGGGAAAAGACCGATATGGCATGTACGTGATTTGCATGTCCAGGGAACAGAGCCAGTCTCCTGGTGGCAGAGGAATTGATGTTGAAAGGGTACCATCCTGAATCTCGGTATTCTATAATTGTTTAGGGAGCTGAGGCCAGGATGGGCTGAAGATCCTGCTTTTAACCAGGAAGAGTGGGAGAATATCCTCCTGCTGCTGCAGGGGACTGGCTCTACTACCCTGCAAGAGGGCCTGGATTTTTCCTTCTATGTGAGGTATGAGAAGGAGGATACCTTGAGGACTACAGTGGAGTTTGGGACTGAATGAACCCAGCGATGTCCCTTATAATATCTGGGACCCAATGGTCTGATATTCTGCTCCATCCTGTGGAGGGAGTAGCTCTCCAGCCTCCCTCTTGTGCCTCCAGAGGAGGGGGAGGCCAGCAGGGAGTCACTGGGGAAGAGCTGGGGTTGGCAGAGAGGTTTGCAAGGACTTTGGGCTCAAAAAGGAGCGCCCAGCTGCTGGTTTCTGGCCTTTTAAAGCTGCCTCTGTCCAATTGGTCCATGGGCGGATTGTTCAGGACTTATTAAAAGGCATCGAAACTTTCTGGTCCCCAAACATCTGTCAGACAGACCAGGTGGATTTGTCAGAGTTGAGATAGAGATAAGGCCCCTGTCTCTGACCCAAACCGACTGAACCATGGAATGGAGGTCTTATTCCAGTCTGCAGATCCTGAGAATCCTTGAGACTCTGAGCCAGGCATGGCGCCTCTTAGGGTAGACACCTGACACTGCTGCCCCAGACACCGTATCTGCAGGTCGCACAGGCACGCAGAACATGGATGCCTACGTCCGAGCCCGATTTTAGAACGTCCAGAAGCTCCATGTTTTGTGTGGAGTCTGGCAAGGCACTGCTGGATAGCTCCTGTCCCTTCTCCCAAAAGCATTCTGGTACTGGACCATATGCGTCAGGAAGTTCAGGGAACGTATGGAGCAGGTGGAGGCAGCGTATACCTTTCTGCCCACCTGGTCCAAATAGCGGGACTCCTGATCAGGAGGCTGAGAGCTGAGGTGTTTGGGCTGCTGAGATTTGTCATGAGCAGCCACTATAACCATTGAGTCAGCCTGAGGGTTATCCGCCAGATAGGGCTCATCCCTTGACGCTCTATACAGCCTGTCCAATTTTTTAGGAACTGCCAGGACTGTTGCTGAATGCTTCCAAGTTATCCTGTTAAGATCTTGAAATGTATCCACCAAAGGAGGCACCACCAAAGGTTTTGGCTCCTTTTGCCTCAGGTAAAGTGCCAGCCTCTGGCGTTTCGGATCCAGGTTCTCAGTCTCCCATTCGTTGGAGGCCTGGATGTGCCTCATGGTGTCCATGAAAGTTGGATCATCAGGAGGCAAACAGGGTAGTTCCCTATCCTCAGGAGAACCGCTGACTCCTGAAAGGGACAAGGAAGAAGAGGCAAACTGGCTCCTGGGCCGTGAAGAATCCAAAGTGTGCCTGTAAGGACTACCCTCCTTAGAGCATCGGGGACTTCCAGATCGACGTCGGTCCTGGGACTGATGACGGCTTGTGGACCGATAACGGAGCGGAGACCGGCGTCGGCTAGTAGAGCGAGCCCGCCTACAGACAGACCTATGGCAGCTGCAGGACTTGCTCTTGGGTCTGGACCGACGATGGCTGGAAGATCGAGAATGGTGCCGTCGGCGGTCCCTGGACCAAGATTGGGATCGAGCCACTGAGGGCGAGTGGGACTTGGAAGGCTTACACTGCTCAACGGGGGTTTTGGCAGGTGACTCAATGGGGAGATCTCTGGTGTCCTGGATATCCGGTCGGTCGGGAACAGGTGTCAGGTCCGGCTTCGGGGTAGCCTCGTCCTTCTTGACTTGGCTCCACCAGAAGGAGAAGAGCTCCTGCAACTCCTCCTTGTTGAAAACAGGCCGCTGTCCCCTTCAAGGGAATAGGTGAAGCTGGCAGATCTGGTAGGGCCTTTGGGGAAGAACCCGAAGAAAAGCCCTCCAGAGTGGAAGACTTTGGGACCGGCAATGGCACCTTGACCGGCGCCAGCTCACCTGTAGTCCCCTCGGCCTTAGACACAGTAGCTGGTGCTGGTGTCTTGGCCTGGGTTGGCTCTGATTTAACTGATTTGGAAGGGTGGGACCCAGAAGAGGCCTTAGCCTGAGAGTCTCGGTCCTTGCCTGATGGCTTACCCGACCCGGGTGAGGCCATGACCGAGGCCTTTTTCGGCAGGGTCGAAGCATGCCCTGAGGTAGAGGCCTTGGTAGAAGCCACTGAGGTCAAAGAGATACGTAACGGCGTAGCCTTCACCTTGGCCGGTTTGTCTGAAGGAGCCCCAGCCAGGGCCAGCATCGGTGTCTTTGAGGGTGCGTCGGGCCTCGACTTTTCCTCATGTCTGGAGCGCTTCGAGCGGTCGGAGCCACCCGAGCTGGAAGAGGAGGCCTTCCTATGCGGAGAGCGCAATCTAGACCGATGGTGGGACCGGCTATGGTCCTTCTCACGGGACTTGTGGGATTTGTCCCAGTGCTTACCCTTTTCCCCAGGAGAGCTCTGCAGGATATCCATCTTTTTCTCAAAAAGGTGGGCTTTTAAGGCCTTCAGGTGCCGGATGCAAGTCCTGCTGGTGAAGCCCTTGCAGATGTTGCAATCATGAAGGTCATGGTCTGGCCCCAGACAGAAGACACAGGCTTCATGGCTGTCCTTCGATAGAATTTTGCAGCCACAGGCACACTTAGCTCTCTTGGGACCGGAGGAGGAGAGACGACGGGGACAACATGCGACGAAGGAAGTACCAGAGAAAAAGAGAAACCACTGTAAAAAAAACAAGAAAAACGGAGTGAAAATGAAAATTTGTCACCAAATTTCACTGAAACTGCTGAAAAACAAGCTAGAACTTTCCCAACGAGAGCGGATTTGCAGCAGGAAAAAATTGAGGTGGAGCCAGGGTCCACTCTTATGGCATGGCCGACGCTAGCGGCCCGCATTCGGTACTGCTAGCTAAGTTTTTTTTCCCCTAGGTGGGGTCCTAAGGCCTGTGGCATTAGTCCTAATGGTTACAGCCTGCTGCAAGAGCTCCCACTCGACGTAAGATCGAATGTTAGGCCCCAGTGACCACACCAGGCCAAAAAGAGGAAGGATTCCCAGAAAGGAATGTGCCCATGGAGGGGAAGCAAGAGGAATGGGCTAAAGGGGCTAAGGGGATGAGACAGCAAATTTCACCCAAAGCAACATTCGGGCCAGTAGAGCCGTATGTACAAGGATCTGAAGAAACCTCTAATGCACTTCCCTTCCCACTGCCTCTCTCTTACTGTCCGCTTCCATCGTATTTTTTTTCTTCTTTAGGGAAAAGAGAGGCTCAGTGGGGTGACTGTTAGCCTGACGTGAGAGCTGGAATAACAGGATCGAACGTCCGACATACTGAGTCCCAAGACAGTCTGATAAGCGGCAGGCCCCACCCTGGGGGGTAAGCTCGTCCCTGGCAGGGGAACATCGACAGGCTGTCCAAAGGGAAAATCTGGTGGAAAATCTACTGTCTGCTACTCTGGCCAGCAAACACTGGGCCAAGCAAGGGAGCTCGTGGAAGGGAATCCTTGGAGAACTTGAAGGACCTTTCCCGGAGCCAAGAGTCCCGGCGAAAGGGGTGCTATATGCTGTCAAAGAGCTAATTGAGGCAGAGGGGCTACTGATATAAAGTAGCCTGGACCTCTAACTCCCTCGGGGGTCAGCAGATCCAATGAGTCCTCAGCAAACATGGCCTGTAGCAGCCCAAGCAGAGAGTCTTCGAAGAAGGAGGTGAGGCTCAAAACCCTCCCAATGAGGGAGGGAGGGAGGGTAGGCCTTCTCCGGGACTGAAGGAGAAGGGGCAGCCTTGCTGGTGATAGACCCTCTAGGGGCGCTTGAGAAGACCTAAAAAGGTCCATCACCCTATTTCCTCAAGAAGAGACCCGGCAGGAACTCCAGGAGGACGGGAAGAAGGGAATTACCCCCGAGAAGGACGGAAGCTGGCCAATGGCCCACAAGAAATCTGACTGAGATGGCTTGGGAAGGATTTTAACAGGATGTGATAAAAAAAAGAACTGATGAGACATTGGGACAGAAAAGTCTCCCCTTTCTCACCCCTTCATTCTCCCGGCTAAGGAGGGCAGTGGAGAGGTGCGGGAGGAAAGAGTCCTGATGTTTAAGAGGGGTCAGAGGGCTCAGATAATGCCACTGCCACCTCTTCTACTCTACTCTATGGGTCTTGAGGGCTGGTGCCATCTCAGAGGTGGGTGCCTGGCGCTTACCCTGGAACCCAGGGGAGAGCTGGTGAGCAGGACGCTGCCTACCAGGAGAGGCCGAGCGGTGAACCTTGCCCTGCTGGCCTTGAGCCGAGGAACAAATTTGCGTGCCAGATGCCTGCAGAGAGGTGAGCAATTTGCGCACATATTACCCCAAACAGGGAAGGTCCCTGAAATGGGGCGTCCAAGATGGAAGTCCGGACGCTCGTGGAGAACTGGAAAGGGCGAAGCCAGGCCTGATGTCGGAGGCACACAGCTGCCACTACGCTCTGAGCTGAGGCTCCCGCAGTATTGTAGGAGGCTCAGAGAACATGAAACTCCATGCTGGAGAACGAAGTCAGGATCTGCTCCAACTGGGTCTTGACTGGAGAGTCATGCAAGGTGCGAAGCACATCTCCTGCCTGGTCCAACAAAGTCTGTTGGTACATGACCATGTGTGCCAGATAGTTCTGGGCATGCAGGGCCAACTTGGAGGATGCATAAACCCTTTTTCCCAGGGAGTCTAGTTGCTTGGACTCCTTATCTGGAGGAGCATCAGTCCGACGTTTGGACCCCAAGGTAACAGCACCTCTGACAAGACAAAGGAGTTCGAGTGGGGATTGGAGCTTCCCATCAAGGGCATAATATAAGCAGTCTGCCTTCCTGGAAGTAGGTGGCACAGAAGCCGGCTGGTGCCACACTGCTGATGTAACATCATCATGGGGGACCACCAGGGGCAGAATAACCATGGAAGAAACCTTGGGGAGGTGCAGGTTTTCTGCCAACCAGTGATGCTGGGGGTCCTGCTCTTCTGTGCACCAGCCATGGGAGGCCTGTATCCACTCCATGACCTCCAACAATGAGGGGTCCTCAGGAGGGAACTTAGGGATGTACCAGACCCAGATCTCCTCCGGGTGCCAGGAAGGAGGAGAAGCTGGAGGTTGAGAGGAGTCAGAGGCCATGTGTACCAAACAGGTGGATTCTAAGGAGTGCCTTTAAAGTGGCGAGAGGTCTCACTGAGCACTCTGCGGTGGGAAGATTCCCTGCGGAAGGGTTGCCCGGAGACAGCTGGGTGGAATCCCCAGACGGTGTAGTCACTAACATTGATCCTTCCTGGACCAAGACCTAAGGTTGGGCAGATGCCTACCATGCATTAAGAAGCAAGCTGTAATTGGCCAGGGTCCAGCCCAGCAAGGCCAGAATATAGAATCATCCAGGGGAAAGGGTCGTGAGACCGCCAGAAGCATGCAGTAACTGCAAGTGACTCCACTTGGATCCTAGAATGAGATCTGATGAAAGTCCCGAAGACGGACCTGAAGAACCAGCTGAGCTCCCGTCGGGAAGTGGCGGCTGATCAGGAGAATGCCCTAAAGAGGCAGATTCCACAGGACTGGTCAGGGGGTCTGAGGGAGGATCCTGACAAGGTCAGGCCGGAAGTGTCTGGTCCAAGGGAGGACCAGTGGAACCGAGCCCTGGGCATTCCGGTGCCAGATCCCGATCAGGGGGAATCGGCTGACAACGGCCCTGCCAGCACTTGGTGGGGAGACCCCAGAATAGAGACCACCGGTGACAGCTGAGGAGTCTGAGGTGCTCTGAAAGGAGACTCCACCAGAGAAGGCTGTGGCCCTGAAGGAGTGGGTGACAGCGGGGATCAGTCCAAGGGACCTACACCAGACCCCCGTCCAGGGTACAGCAAAGATGCTAAGGCCATGCGGGCACCAGGTTGGGAACTGGGTCTGGGAGGTTACTCCCCGCTACCGAAGCTGCTGAGGACCCAGAGATGGAAGGGCCTGAGCAACAGGGCAGCGGGTGGTGTAAGAATCCCTGAGCCTAGGAGGCACCCCCGCCACAGAGATGATGGTGGGGGGTGTGGGGGTGCGGCCACTGTATGCTGTGATGGCAGAGGAGCTGACGTGGTCAATGAAATCATCCCCCCCATCAGGAGAGAGAGGATTCAGAATGGGCCAAGACCCCAGCATATGGTCATGACTCCGAAGAAGATCTTTTCCAGTCTCGATGTTTTTTGTGCTTCTCTGATGAAGAGGAGGCGTCCGAAGCAGTATTACAGCTGTTTCTCCATGGCAGCCAATTTCATTTGGAGGAGATGGGCCTCCAACTCCTTCTGGTGTCATTTTCTGGTGACTTGGTTGAAGTTCTGGAGGGCATGACAGGCTTTAGTGCTATTTTCCGGGCATAGACATATAATGCACAAGCTGTGGCCATCCTTTTTGGGAATCTGCTTGCGCAGGTGGTTTTCGACTTGTGGGAATCCGTTGAAGAAGTCGAAGATGACATGATGACAACACTCAAAATAAGAGAAGAAAAAACTCCGGAGAAAGCGATGGTGATCGACTAAAGCTACTTTACAAGAGATCAGAAGCACACAAGTCAACGGCAGGAAAACAACTGAGGTGGGTGTGGGGGACCACACTTTTTATAACATGTGTGGACATTGGCATGCTGACGTTGGGGGATGGTCCCCCGTTATCGACTGCTAGCTAGAATTTTCCTATGTGGTCCTGGCACTTGACAGCCAAGGTGTTGCCTACTGCAAGAGTCCCCTCCAAGTAAGATTGAGCATAGGAAATCACTAGGCAATCCAAATACCCACCTGGAATCTCAGAGTCAGAGTCAGAGTCTAAAGGGTGAAGAAAGTTTCTAACCCCACACGGAGAGGTTGTTTCCATCTTGCCATACCCTCCCATCCTCTAGCCTACTCTCTCCCCTCCAACCCCTCCCCACCTTCTTTGCTACAGGAAGTAGCAGTAAAAGGTGATAAAATTATATGGGGGTGGTAACCGGGACCATGGGAGAAAGCTCTCAAAGGAAAGATGTGGCTCCAAGCTCAACAGCCTGTTGAACTATACACAGTCAAAGAGCCACCCTACCTGGAAGATGGTTGTGGGGGGTGGAGCTACAACTCCAAGGCCTCATGTTGAGACCAGTACAAAGTCCAAGGTAGTATAAAGGTGGCCAAAAAGGGTCAGAGCCACAGGGAAGGTGAACCCCTCCCCTGAAGGGAAACACCCTGCTCTACCAAAATCATACCCAATGATGCAAGGAGGGTTCCCCCGAGTCAACTGGACCGCAGTTCAAAAGTGTGACCTGAGACATACAGTCCACTTGGGAGGTCCCCTTCTACATGAAGGCATAACAGCCAACCAAAGCCCTATTAAAGGATTTCACAGACAGTCGACCAAATTGGTATAGGCACTAGTATCAGAGCACCACCCCCCCAAGGGTCCAGCAGGGTCAAGTGGTAGCCTGTAACGAGGCAACCTGACAGATACTGAGGGGCCTCCCCAACTACAATTCAAATGAGTCTATTTAAATTTATTATGTGTATGTTGTATTGTGAAGTGATGTTGATCACCCAGTTTGCTAAGTTTATGCTGGATCTAACGTGCAAGTCTTCTAAAGAAAGATGCACAAGAGTATGTAGTAGGTGCTTAAGAAGTTGGACAGGCTTGCAGCCACATCTGTGGTGGTCTAATAGAAAAAGTACTAATGTATCATGGGACAAAGGTGTTTATAGTAGCAAAATAGTCACCACCGAAGTTCGATTACCTGAACAAAATCCAGGGATTGAGGAAACAATGGGGGAGGGAGGCAATGGGATCTACAAGCGACTGGGCTTCTGGGATGGGATAGCACCCTCAGGTATAGGTAAGCTAGTAATTAAATAAAACTATGGTTAGTAATATACTGATCTCTGGCACCTCATGGAATGTGAGGGACTTAAACTCCCCTATTAAGAGGAAAAAGGTGCTGTCCCACCTCAAGAAGCTAAAACACAGATTGCCTTCCTCCAAAAAACCAAATTAATTAAGAAGGAAGCACTGAAACTAAAGAGGGAGTGGGTGGGATGGGAGGTGCATAGTGTAACTAACGCAGCAAAAAGGGGTGTTTCTATCCTAGGCCACAAAGGCCTCAGGTGGAGGACACTGGGGCAGAAATCAGATGATCAAAGCAGATGGGTAGTGGTCAAACTAGCCACCCGTAAGGGCCCCCTAATCTTACTGAATGCATACACCACTAATGATGACCATCCAGGTTTTATGGATGAGGACTCACAGTGCATTGTGGACTTAGCTTTTGATAACCCAGACGTCATATTGGGGGAAGGGGACTTTAATCTGATACTTGATCATTTTTTAGACACAATGAACTCCAGACCTGAACCGTATGTCCATTCGCTGGAGGCTATAAAGAACCTCATGTCCATTCACCAGTTAACTGACGTTTGGAGGGCGGCCCACCCTGCTGACCAAGATTACACATACTTCTTGGCTGCAAAAGCTATGGCAAGTAGGTTAGACTTCTGGCTAACCTCATCAAATGTAACAGCTGCCGCTCCATAAACCTCAATAACCCCAATACACCTGTCCAACCACGACCCGATAGTTCTGAAATTTCCCTTAGACACCCCCCAACCTAAAGCTACCCAGTGGCGCTTGGACTCCCTTCTGCTCCAAGACAACAAATTTTGGAACTGGCTAGAAAATAAATCCCAGCTGTATTTTAAGGATAATCCACAGGGTTCAGCAAACCCAGCCAGTAGATGGAAGGTCTACAAGGCCACATTAAGGGGCAAGATTATCAGCCACGCCTCACATAGGTGGGAAAAAAAGGAAGAAAGAAGTGGGCAGCTTAGAGAGCCAGCTTAAAGACAAAGAGACCATATATGAGAAAGATGCCAAGAAGCTAAATAACCCAAACCTTATTTTTGAGATAACTAATTTAAGAATCAAGTTAAACTTCCTAGCAACGGGAAAGGTAGAATTACAGCAACAAAGAACAAAATTCAAATATTGGGCCTGTGGGGAGAAAAATATTAAGCTGTTAGCTTATCGCCTTAGGAAGCAGCAGGCAGACAGGCACATTGCACAGCTCTCTGTCAAGGCGGGTAAAATTTTCAGCTCCCCTAAGGACATTAACAGAGTCATGGTATCCTTCTATAAAGATCTGTATGACTCCCATATTGTATGGGACAAACAGGCCTTTGCGGAGTTAATGGGAAAGCTCCCCAAACTAACGGATAGGCAAAGGGAGACCACAGAAGCCCCTTTTACAGAACAAGAACTCTGAAAGGTGATTATGGCCATGTCTCCACACAAATCAACTGGAAGCGATGGCATCCCACTGGATGCATACAAAACAGCAGTTCTAGTCGCTGTGGCTAGGCCCATGTTGAGCATGCTGGAGAATGCCCGTGCATGAAGGGGTTTACCACCCACTCTTCAGGAAGCTATAATTATAGTACTCCCAAAAGAGGGAAAGGATCCCACAAACCTGGCTTGTTGTAGGTCCATAGCCTTGATCAATGCTGATGCCGAGGTGATAGCAAAAATGCTAGCCTCTCATCTGGACCAACTCCTACCATCCATCATCCATCATCCATCCAGCCCAGGTGGGTTTTGTGAAGGGGAGAGCGAGTTCCGACCATATAGGAGGAAGGGGAAATTGTTTAACCAGGAGAGGCACACTAAGTCTAAAACTTATTCCCAAGTGTGACCTGGGAGCACAAGGAAGTTAAGTGACTTGCTTAGGGTTACACAGTAAGCAAGTCGGGGGCTGTGGGGTTCAAACCCAGGTCTCCAGGTTTGGAGCTCAGAGCCTTAAACCACTACATTATACTGCCTCCATATAAGAGCTCTGATTACCTTGATCCAAACTACGGCCAGACTTCCCACTCCTGCTGCAGCTATAGCAGTCGATTTTGAAAAAACTTTCGATTCGGTGAAGTGGGAATATCTGCATGCAGTCTTGGAACATGGCAACTGCGGAACCAACTTCTGCTCCTGTATATACACCCTCTATCAGGCGCCATCAGTGAGGCTCCTTACAAATAATATCCTGTCTGACCCTTTTTTGCTGCACACAGGGATGAGGCAGTGATGCCCCCCCAACTCCTCTGCCTCTTCATCATAGCCATAGAGCCCCTGGCAGCTGCCATCTGCTCTCATCCACAGTTGCAGGGAATAACTAGAATAGGGGGAGAAAAGTATGTGACAAAAATGTACGCGGATGACTGTCTCATTCTGACCGAAGATACTGGCATGGACCTCCCACACATTCTAAAACTATTACACTCCTTCTCTAAATTATCAGGGCTCCGTATCAATATCAGTAAAACAGAAATCCTTCCTCTTAAGATACAACTCCCTCAACAAGTTATGAACTCAGGACTCCCCTGTGCCACTAATGGGATAAAGTATTTTGGAGTACAAATCCACACTGAGCTGCAAAAACTAGTACTCATGAACCTTAACCCTCTTATCCAAAAACTGCAAAAAGAAATGGACAGGTGGGTGCACATGAACCTGACATTAGCAGGAAAGACTGAGGCAGTAAAGATGATGGTTGCCCCTAGAGTCTACTACATCCTCTCTCATCTGCCAGTAGTAATTCCTGACATCTGGTTTCAAAAGCTGGACAGGGTACTTCAAAAATTCTTCTGAGGCACAGCAAGACCAAGGTTTAGCTGAGCGCAGCTAAGAGCACCTAGGGACAAAGGGGGGTGGAATCTACCTAATTTCCAGTGCTTCGCATACTCTAATAGCCAAGGCCTGCCGAATGCTTGGAGGGTCAGCAGCTGCACCACCCATATGGGTACAGATTGAAACTGCGGTGCTGGAAGGTGCTCACCCAGCAGTATTCCTTAACGATTCCCTTCCAAAGCAGCTCCAGACCTGGCACATGATCCAAGCAACACACAAGGCCTGGCAAAAAGTGGGGAACACATCCAAAAGCTGTCTGCACACAGGCATATTTACTTCTCTTTGGAACAATCCCCAGCTACTAAAAGGCAACCAAACAAGACACTGGGCAGTGTGGGAGACTGGGGGCATACATGTGGTTAGGGATGTGCCGACTCCGGGAGGGCACCCTTTGCCTCCTTCCAACACTTGCAGCAACAATATACCCTCCCAAAACAGGAATTCTGGAGGTACCTACAAGTCAGAAGCCTCTACGTAGCATGGCAACATAAGAAATATAGTAAGTAGTAGTAGTAAAAAAGTTTATTTTTAACCAGGAATCAGGTCTTACATTCACATCTTTAGGCCCAAGGCCTTTTTTCAAGATGGTCCTGACAAACGCATTTCAAATTATTTAAAAGACACCTTGTGTACACAATATACAAATACATTATTATCAACAACTGACAAATTTAGAAACATATACACTAATACTCTTAAACATGAACAAACGAGTTATAGCATTGGTTTCTTTACTTATGGCCCCCAAGCCTTCATTTTATCATTTCACCCACCAAATGTGCCTGCAGTACATGCATAAGGTACGCCATATCAGTATGTCTTCAAAAGCCTAAAGGCCTAGCAGGTAGAATTCAAACAATGTTTAAACAGAATGACCTTGACCCCTCACAGCCAGCCAAGTGCAGATGGCAAGCAATGCTTAAACTTAGGATCAGCAATGAGGAATGGAAGGGCTGCTGGAGACTAGCCAACAAAGCTTGCAAAGATGGGAAGAGCCTTCTGATACAAAATAAAATTCTGCACCTGTGGTACTGCACCCCCACAGTCCTATACAAGATGGGATTAATTCAGAATAACTGCTGGAGGTGTGGTACTCCAGGAGCCGATCTGCTGCATCTTGTATGGGAATGCCCTTTCATATGTCCCTTCTGGTCTCAGGTAGCTAAGGTGTGTTCAGAAATTCTAAAGATGACATTTGACCCCATTCCTTCCTTGATGCTATTAGGCATCCTGCCAGCAGAACACTCAGTGAAAGGGGTACAGCTGCAATGGCTCTTACAGGCCTTGGTAGAAGCCAAGAGACTTATACCCCTGTGGTAGAGATCGGTTATAACGCCTACCTTTGGGGAATGGTACAAAGCTATGGAAGGGCTGGCAATTAACTCCCAGCAAACAGTGAATAAGTATCAGGAGGTATGGACCCCACCATTTACACTATAACCACACTCAGAAAACCAGTAACACACCTAACTGGATGAAAGACCTGCTGAAACTCCCATGCTAAGGCTCTAACAGTGTTATCCACATGGTGGATAGGAAGAGCATCACCTCAGGGTCAATAAAACGTTCCCCCCTCTTTTCTGTCCATCAATAGTGCACAAGGCAACAGAGTGGTAGTATTAATACACCCCCTTCCCTGCCTATCAAGGTAGGACATGCAAGGTGAATGTGATTAAAGAGTGCATGGCATAGTTGGATAATGAACAGTAATGCTCAAGCAACTGTAGATAAGGTCATTCCAACTGTCTAAGTATGTGTATAATACACTGTAATCCACTGTAAACGAAAGAAAGAAAATGCCACTGTTGTGTACATCTCTGTTATCTCATGGATCTATGCATTCCCTGTAAGCACTTGAATTTTGATATGAAACAAAGTCTGTATCAAGTTCTCATGATACTCAATACTAAGATTAACTGCAAAAATAAATCAAGACATCCTTCTTAGCAAATCAGGATTATTTATTTCTAAACATATCTGGCACCCATATAACCAACTTGAAAGCTAGTTCTAAAATTCTGAAGTTCTAGGTTCACTTGGCATAGTACATATCCCAACAAGGGGATTTCCTAATATTCTGCAGAGTAAAACATTTTGATTTTAAAATAAAACGATTTTTTAAACAAAGGGTTTTAACATGATTTATAATATATTTATATGTAGAGTTCTTTTTCTCTCTTATGGAACATGAGTTCCTTCCCCAAGTCCTCTGTGTCAAATCTGCTTAGTTTTGCTTTGCAGTCCTCCCACCCAAACAAGTCGAGAATGCACTGTTATTACCATAAGACACAGTAACTGTACATATCAATATATAACAGACAATTCAAATTTTAAAACAGGCCTGATTTAATTTTTTTAAATGATTGTGTTGTGAAGAAACAGAAATGATCACTGCTTAGAATAATTAAATGGAACAAAACAATAAAAAATGTGAACATTTCGAGCTGAGAAGTCAAAAGTAATGAGGTTTCTCTCTCAGGCAGATACAGTGGCTTCTATCTGTCAATGGGGCACTAAGGCAGACAGAGTTTTGAGGTATGATATCATAGCTGTGTGTGTGTCTAGCACATGAGAGGTTGCCAAGATGTTGGAATGACCTGCTGTTCAAGCTTTCTGTGAATGTGGAAAGACAGAATAACCGGTTCACAAAATTAAACAAGAAACTTAAAGATTTGGGGCTATTGGATTTATGATCAGAAAGAGCCTGCTTGCAGTCAAACAATTCCATATCCGAATCAATATAATGGGTAAAAGATGCTGACATACAGAAGGACTCTTAAGGGGCACGTGATCAAGATAAAACTAATATTTATAGTAAGGTGAAATGCATCTCAGGAATGGGACAATATGTGTTATTTGCTAAAAAAAAAAAAAAAAAAAGCACAAAAGGGCACGTAGTATTTTTAGGTTGGGGGTCTTATGGGGTTACTTAACCAAATATCACTTATCATAGTTCTTGTAAAAATTCAATTTTCAAATGTGCATGTAATCAAGAAGGTTCAATAACTGTTCAACATCTTTTGTTGGATTACCATGCTTTCATAAAAGAGCGATCGGCATGGATTGAACCACTTCTGTTTAACAAGTACTCAATCCAAGCATGACAAATTTGAATGTTTAATGCTCTAGAGTGACTGGAAAACCATTTATAGTACTGCACAATTTGCAAATAATGTACTATGTCGATTCTGTAACACTGAATAATGAAACATTTAAAAAATTGTAATGCTTGTGGTGGATCAAATGTATGTCTGAATCTAGTTGGATGACATAATACCTGGTAGTTATGACTGTATCCAGCGACAATGTGGAATGGCACAGTAAGAGATATTAAAAGGCAATGCACTCTGAAGGTAGCATGGGTCTAGTGGTTATAGCACAGGACTGTGAACCAGTTCATCTGTGCAAATCCCATTACTGTCACTGGCCCACTGGATGTTAATAAGTCACTTATGGCTTGTTTATGCAGTCAGCTTTCCAGCACCCTATCCCTTGCGCATTAGTTGATGTACTGCAAATCTGACTGTGTGAACACTAACCGGAGCATCCTAGGCACAGCACTGCAGCTTTCTGATTGGACTCTGGAGTTGTGTGCCAGTCTGCTGTGAGCGTATTTTGCTGCTGTGTAGAAAAATTGCAGCGCTCACAGTGAGATATTCGCCGCATGTCCCATCGACCCCTGTACTCCTGTCACTCCTCTGTGTCGAAACCAGGAAGTGCTGCACAACATAGCTGCCAGCATGATCTCTCAACATTGCTTTTTTGGGGTTACTCTGGCTGGCATTCTGCTGCTTTGTTCTCCGTCTCGTTAGCCAGATGCAGAACGCCAACTATTTAAATTGCCCGCAAGGCTAAACAAAGGGGTCTGCTCGTACCTGCACTTCCTGTATGCAGGGAGGCATGGCACCAGCAGAAGTGATCGGCATTCATGATGCATCACAGGCAACATCAGCAGGGGCCCAGAATACAGAACACAGTGGTTGTGGCTCAAACAGGGTGCTGTGTAAACTTGCCCTGTGCATGAAAGGTGGATCACTGCAAACTGGGAGCGAATGAGGACAAGCACAGATTCTGCTGTGTAAACACGGCTTTACTCACTTTGTGCTTTGGCCCTCTCAACTGTATTATAAATCATGACATCATTTACTATGTTTACATGAGTTGGTGATCAATTACTTAGTCTTCAGTTCTAGGTAATCGATTATCAGCTCCATTCAGGTTTAGAAGAAGGGCATTAATCAATGCACCCAGAAGAGAAAGGGTTTACATGCAGGGTAATATTCGATTACAAGGTAATTGGTTGCCATGTAATCGAATTTACCCTGCATGTAAACAGGGTACAAGTTTACTGAGCCTGCGTGCTGGATCAGTTCCAGTGCCGATCGCCATCTATACGAAATTTAAAAACTGAAGATCCTGGAATCAGTGCACTTCGCTCGGTTCCTGGATCGATCCTTATAGCCTCGATGCTGTCATTTACATGCAGGCTCACAATCAGTTACACAGCAATGGAATATCTTATGATCAATTCCAAGCCTGGATGCAAACAGAGTAAATTTTATACAAAAAGGATTTTTTTAAACAAATATTTCAGGTACTTTTAGAACCATAAGAGGATGTTTTATGTTAACAGTTCTAAAATTCTGAAATTCTAAGTTCAGTTGGCATAGTTCATTTCCAACAGATAGTCTTCACTAATTTTCTGCAAGGTAAAACATGTTGATTTTAAATTAAAGTTCAGTTGTAAAGAAGGAAAAAACAGAAACCTTAAACATAATTTATAATATGTTCATATGTACAGTTACCGGGTCTCAAGGTTGAGTATTTTCTAAGTGAGGGTGAGGACAGACTGGAGAAAACTAGTGAGTTTAGCAGATGGTTTAAGGGCAGGTGAGGTGAAGTGGGATTTTTTCTTTGGCAGGACTGGAATGTTCTGGGAGGAGTGTTGTTGTTTGCTAAGAATAGTAGGCCTGTGAGCAGGGGCAGAAGTTAGATGTCGGAATTAGTAGGTTTTTAAACTAAGAAGTAGAGGGAGAATTACTTATAGGCAGGTCTCAAAACACACACACACACACACTCTCCCTTGGGCAATGACAAGACAAGGGGGTCAGATTACAAGGGTGCATAAAAACACAGGGAGAACAGAGAAGTAGAATAAAGGAAAGATGGCAGCCACAGAGGGAAAGATAAACTTAGCTAGGGGAAGGCAGTTTAATCAATGCTAGGAGTCTTGGGAACAAAATGGAGGACCTCCAGGCAGTGATGGCAGACTCCCAACCTGAGTTAATAGCAGTCACAGAAACATAAGCAATTCAGAACCATCACTGGGATCACACTATCTAGGGAAATACCCTATTCAGAAAGGGTAAGGGTAAAGGTCAGGGGAGGCACTTTATATTAGAGACAATATAACAGTGATGGAAGCTAAGGACCGGGGGTGGGGTGGGCATAGAAACAGTGTGGGGCAGCTGGCCATTGAACACATGTAGAATCTAAGAATGGCAGTGGCCTAACAGGCTATCAAACCAATCTGAGGAGGGAGACACGGAGCTAGGGGAGGAAATGAGAGGGCCTACCACCCTATAGAACATAATACTAATGGGAAGATCTTAATCCCCCAGATGTGGACTGGGAAACATCAACACCTAGAAGTGCACTGAGCTAAGTCCTAGTAGATTAATTACAAGTCAGCTTTCTTATCCAGTGGGTAAAATAATCACCAGGGAAGGAATCATCTTTATCTGGTTCTGTCAAAGAAGGACATGGTGGAAGAGGCTACAGTAAGGGAACTCTTGGGGATGAGTGATCACAACTCAGTTTGGTTCTCCTTGGTCCTAGATGACTAGATAACAGAGTCTAGGAGAAAGGACTAAGATTTCAGAAGGGCAGATTTTAGGAGAATAGGGGAGACCCTTTGAAAACAAATTAAGGGTGCTGGAAACTGTTGTGGAAGTAGAGGAAATGAGAAAACTTATTAAGGGTTGACTTTTGGTGGTGACTAAAACCTGTCTGAAGAAGGTTAAGTAAAAACAAACAAAACACACACAGCCACTCTGGTTCTATGGAGAAGAGAGAGACGCAGTTTGGAAAAAGAGGGCTGCATCCAGAAAGTGGTAAGGGGCATTACATTGAAGGTCTACCACAGAAATCTGGCTAGACTATGACGCTGGACCTGTTTTGGAGGCATTTGTCCCACCTTTTTTTTTTTTCCTGTGCTGCACTGCCCAAGGAGGGATCACAGAGGGGGCTGGTTGGCCATTTGTTTTAAATCCACTTTGGGGCTGGCTGCATTCCCCATGGGAACTTTCCAGTCCTTTGAATATGTGGTGGTTAGATGTGCTCCAGGTGTTAGTGGCAGGATACCACAGTTTTAAATATCTGGGAACATGTTGAAGATAGTACTATGCAATGTGATTTGGATTATATAGGAAGATGGTCAAAAAATAATTGTATGCAAAAAAGAGGAGAGCTATGATTTGGGAAGCAGAATAAATGGGAGGTAATAAATCCATTAAATTTTGGGGGTGAGGCGGTGGAAATGGTAAATAAAGTAAACTATTTGAGTATTATTTTTCAAAATGACTTTAATTGGACAGAGCAAGTTTCAACCATGGTTAAAAAAAGGCAAACAGTAGGCTATATTTGTTTTAACTATTTTGAAAAGGGCTGTATTAAGTTTATTGGATTTAATTTATTAATTTTCTATGGTAGTTAGGTCTGTGGTGGAATATGGGGCAGCTGTTTGGCATAGAAGGCTTACAAAAAATGAAACAGACGAATAAGAAAGAGTAGAAAAAAGAGCACTTAGAATAATGTTAGGGTGGGAAATGAGTTATAGTGAGGCATTACTTAAGTGTGGGCTTGAAAGATTGGATGTAAGACGGGAAAATATGGTAACTGAGATGTTTAGAATGGTATGTGCTCCAATTCATACTCTACGTTGCTTACTTATACCAAAAGATATTACAGGACATAATCTGCGTAAACAATTTATGTGGGAAAGACCATTCGTGAGAACTCAAACTTACAGCAAATCTTTGTGCGTCACTTGGATATAATCTAAAGAGTGCTTTGAAGTGTGAATATGTATATATACTGTGAAGTTATAAAATACTGTATATACTTTCTTATTATTTGTGCATTATGATGTTAGTATATTAATGTATATATGATTTTTGTGATTTTATGCATGATGCGTTTTTACAATTGTATGTGAACTTCAATCTGCACCTTTGTGTACGGTTGCAATATTATTAATAAAATCAATCAATCAATCAAAAGATCATTCTCTTATACCGACCTACAGACTATGGGAGTCATTTCTCACAGGAGTTTGCTTATTTCATGACCGAACAGGTGTTGGAAGCCCTAGACTGTTGGTGCTGGTGATTTCAATGCTTGGATCGATGATTAATCATTGCATTTTGAACAGAAACTCCTCCAGTTCATGTCATCACTGGGACTAACACAGGCATTTGCCTTTGGAACTCATCAACATGGCTACACTTTGGACCTGATCCTCTCATTAGGACTGACATTAGTGCGGTCAAGGTTGATCCAGTCCTCTGGTGGGATTATCTGCAGTGATTTTCCTTTATGGGGTCCCCTATTTGGTTATTCTGCCTGTGGAGAGCATCTGGTACCATGTGAAACATAATTTGAAGCCTTGCAAGCTCCAGGAGGTCCTGGATGTCTTGGGTAATGTTGCTTTCTCATGCAGAAAGTTCTGAGAAGACTCTGGAACACCATAATATTGTTCTCACAACTGCCTCATATTCTACTGCACACTACCATGTTCCTCCCTTGACATCCTGTCGTAGCTCACCGCTGTACTGTGACGAGCTGCATCGGTTGAAGACTAATGGATGGATGTTAGAGTGTTCTTAGAGAAGATCCCAGTCTGTGGAGGACAAGTTGGTGCTAAGAACTCATTACAGCGAGTGTCAATGGGCAATCGAAAGACAGAGTTCCTGTCAAGGTCAATTGCCGCAGGGAAAAATCGACCAGCTCAACTCTTCTGCACTGCTGACAGGTAGCTATTGTAAATCCTTCCTGTTTACGGTCAGTTGGAGCTTTTTCAGCAGATAAGTGCGAGGAGTTTGGACCATTTTTGTCTGACAAGGTGTCTTCCATCAGATGGGGTATCTCTTTGAGCAACCTGTTATGGACCAGTAGTGGTAATTTCTTTGGTGATACAGATCTGCCTGCGACAAGATTTGGCCAGTCTCTGAAGACAAGATGTTCTAGTTAGTCTCTAGTTTGTGCCCCACTGGCTGTATGCTGGACCCAGGACCAACCAGGCTGCTTTTGGGCTGTGGTGAGTCCTAAGATCATTAGTGGTTCCTTGGGTGATACGGTTTTTCCATCTGCCCTGCAAAAAGATATGGTTAGACCCCTCCTAAGAAAGCATTCCTTGGACCCTGACATTCTGGCGAATTGTGGCCGAGCAACTTGTGGACTGTCTGGAGACTTACGCCATCTATGGACCTCTCCAGTTGGGTTTTCGGCCCTGTCATGATACTGAGACTGCCTTCATCAGGGTAATTTATGGTCTCCTCCCAGCAAGGGGCAGAGCACTTTATTCTATCTTAGTCCTCTTGAATCTCTCACTGGCATTTGATGCAGATGACCATGGGGTGCTACTGAATCGCCTGAGGAACTATGTGGGTCTCACCAGCACAGTTTTATGCTGGTTCAAGTTCTACTTAACCAGGAGAATGCAGCAGGTAGCCCTAGCTAATTTACTCTCTGGGGCCTCTGCACTATCCTGTAGGGTTCCTCAAGGCCTGATCCTTGCCGCTGTGCTGTTCTCTGTGTACATGTTGCCCTTGGGGGAGATCATCAGGCAGTAAGGTGTTGAGTTTCACTGTTATGCAGATGATACTGAGCTGTACATGTCCAGTTCTCCTGGCAAGGACCATGCGGCTTCAGTGCTGAGATGACGTCTTGCCGAGATAAATGACTGGATGGCCTCAAAATGGCTATGTCTCAACCCAGGAAAGACAGAGGTTATGGTGATTGAGCCAGGCCGCTGGGGCTCAGCTGCAATGCGAGACTTGGCTCTTCCTTCACTGAGTGGCCAATCTCTCATAGCTGTTGATGTGATTAAAAACCTTGGGGCCACTTTGGCGTGCAGGCTGACACTAGAATGGCAGGTGTCAGCGGTGGTCCAATATGACTTTTATCACCCCCGAAACACCACCAGGATCAGACCCACATCTGTCTCCTGCAGACCTGGTGACGATCATCCTGCTTTTGTCACCTCTAGGTTAGACTACTGTAATGATCTTTACTTAGGGTTATCTGGAGGTTTGATGTGACACCTGCAGTTGGTCTAGAATGATGCAGCCCATCTGGTAGTGGGTTCTTCTCAAAGTGACCACATCACTTCAGTCTTGCGTGCACTTTACTGGATACCTTTGCGGTAGCACATTACCTTCAAGACATGCTTGTTAACATACAAGGCCCTATGCTTTTTGGACTGAACTACTTGAAAGATCTCCTAGTCCCTTACCAACTGGTCCAACCCCTCCGCTCCACCGATGCAGGTTTGCTCATCATCCCCTCTACCTGTCTCAGACTCTTGGGAGGACAGGGTGCTTGGAGTGGCAGCTCCAATGCTGTCGAATTCGCTTCTTGGGAACATCTGTGTGGCAACACAGTGGAGGCTCTCAAAGCCTCTCTGAAGACTTACTTATTTAAACAAGCTTTTGCCATCCAGTTATTTTTATCAAGTTTGTATTTTAAAATAAAAGTCTGACATTATGTTTTGCTCATTTTGAATTTGTGATTTGTTCTATGTACAGTGCCCAGAACCCCGGGATAGAGTGGTTTATAAATAAAGATCATCTTGCCTTGCCTAGTAGATAGACATCCTTCGTGAAAATGAAGGAGGCAAGTAGAATCATAAGGAGGGTAAAGGCAAAGATAGAATGGAGGTTAGCTAACTGGGTAAAGGAAAATGAAAAGTCCTTTAGAGGTATCAGAGAGAAGAGGAATACCAAGGAGGGTACTATATTATAAGGCTACATATCGGGAAAAGTTTGTGCAGAGTAGGATGCAAAGAATGCGGACATCTTCAATGAGAATTTTTGCTTCGTAGAGGTGGGTGCCCCCATTCCTGGACTATGGCAGGCAGGCAGACTACAGTAGAGGACAGAGGAAACTGAACTTGGGACTGGTGTCAGGGGATTGGGTATTTAAGGGACTAAGGGCACTTAGAGTGGAAAAGTCTCATGGACCAGATGGGTTATACCTCACAGTGCTGAGAAAATGGGGGCAGGAACGTGCATGGCCCTTGACAGTCTTGTTCATGCACTCCCTGGCGACTGGGCTAGTCCCAGTGGATTGGGGAGGGTGGATGTGGTCCCCTTGCAGAATACTGGGCAATGGGAGGACCTGGGAAACTACAGACTAGTTAGTCTAACATCTATAGTGGGAAAACTCCTTGAGACTATCATCAAAAAGCATCTGGTGGAATTTCTTGAAGCAAATGGGCTCCAAGACAAGAGACAGCATGGCTTCATGAATCGAAGGTCGTACCAGATTAACCTGATTGTGTTCTTTGACTCTGTAACCAGCACAGTAGACAATGACCACGAAGTCAATGTGCTATATCTAGAATTTAGTAAAGCCTTCAATTCATACACCATAGACGGCTTTTCAAGAGCTGGGGGACCTAGGGGTTGTGGCAACACAAACAGGGCAGGGGTAACAAACTGGCTAGGTGAAGGGACCCAGAGGGTCACTGTAAATGGGAAACATTCAATCAGGGAGGTTGCAAGTGGGGTACTACAAGGGTCAGTGCTGGGACTAGTACTGTTTAATTGGTTCATCTGTACATAGAAGAAGGGATAAAGGGGAATCTTTGCCTCTTTGCAGATGACACTAAACTCTGTGGCAGGGTAGATGCCAAGAAGAGGATCAGGGGGACCAAGAAAAGTTGGAGGGGTGGTCCAAGGTATGGCAACTGATGTTTACCAGTTATGCATATAGGAAATGGTAAGATGAAGATAGGTTATTTGTTAGGGGGTGAAAGAAATCAATTTGACCACTGAGGAAAGGGATTTGGGGATCAGCATTAGTGATAGTCTCAAGTTAATGACCCAGAGCAGCAAAGCACTTGGGATGGCAAACAAGATACTGGCATATACAGGATGAAGGTTCTCCAGTAGATAAAACATGTAGTGTTGCCCTTCTATGGCTCACTGGTGAAGCTACACCTGACGTAGTGTCCAGTTCTGCAGCTCGTATCTGAAAAAGGACAATGAAACATAGAAACATAGAAATTGATAGCAGATAAGGACTGCTTGGCCCACCTAGTCTGCCCATTTCCCTATCTACTGGATAAGCTGCAGATCCTAGTTAACTGATAGCCTACTTCCTCCTACCACATAAAAGGTGGGCTATAGAGATGATACAGGGTCAGCAAGGAAAATCACATAAGGAACGTTTAACCAGCTGGAACATGTACCCAGTGAAGGCCCGAAGGGACAGGGGACATGATGTATAAACACGGCAGTGTCATGACCTGTTTAAGTAACACAAGGGATCAGCAACTAGTGGATGCTAGTATAATCTGCTGGGGAGTAGGTTCAGTAAAGCAGTAAAAGTACTTCTTCACAGAAAGAGTGGTGGAAAGAAGAAATGGTTTGCTAAGGGAGGGGGTAAAGACCATGATAATCACAGGTTTCAAGTAGACATGGAAGAGTTCTAACAGGTTGGTGAAAACTAAGACAGCAAAGGGGGAAATGAGTGTGTGTGTGGGGGGGGGGGGGATCAACCACAAATGCCATTCAGCCTAGGCACAACCAAGGGTAGGATGGTACAACTCAGGTAGGAAACTGGGCGGTCAAGATACGAACATACGAATGTGTCAGCAGAAACAGACCTCCTGGTCTATCAATGTCTGCTCAAGTGTGCAGCTAGCACTCCTAAGTTGTAGCTACCCCACCCCCTCCACTTTTGTCCACCCTCTGCTATTCTCAGCCTCTCCCACCCATACTCTCCCCAGTTCTCTGTCCCATGCCCTTTTAAAACTACCCACAGTTCTGCATGATATCACCCTCTCTGGTAGGGCATTCCACTTTGACACCACTCTCTCTGTGAAATAATGCCTACTCATCTCCCTCCTAAATCTTCCCCCCTCTATTCTTAGCCCATGCCCTCTAGTGTCCCTTCCCTTCCTCAGTTTAAAAACCCCATCAGCTCCATCCTTGTTGATTCCCCTCAGATACTTGAAAGTTTCGATCATGTCCGCCCTATCCCTCCTCTCCTCCAGGGTGTACATATTCAGTTTCCCCAGCCTGTTCTCGTAGTCTCTCCCCTCCATTCCTTTCACCATCCTCATTGCCCTCCACTGCATGTTCTCCAGTAGCTTGATATCCCACCTCAGGTATGGCCTCCAGAACTGCACACAGTACTCCAAGTGCAGCCTGACCAGTGACCTGTAGAGGGGCAAGATCACCTTCCTCTGCCTGGATGGGAACGCCCTTGCTATACACCCCAGCATCTTGATCACCTTTGCTGCCGCTTTCCTGCATTGGGCAGAAGAAAAAATTACTTACCATAGTAATGTTGTTTCTTCTAATGGAGTCTTGCTGTATTCTGACAATATGCAGTTAGACCGACCGGTTCAGCTGCCCCGGAGAACAAAGAGTTAACTCTATGCAAATGCATAGAACATTGAGCTCGAGCTCTGTTTTCAAACCACTGTCCTCGGTACGTTCTAGTAACTGATCAGATTCTATGAAGCGAACTAGATATATACATGTATGTAATGGCCAAACCTGAGCTTAAACAGGTCCCCTACAGGGGCAACATAAGTAAAAACAAAAGGGCACGTAAAAGACTCAAGTCACAGATGCCCAAAGAACACCAATACTCACTAATGGTTTTAAGTCATAAGTTGCTGCAGAAGAGCCACCTTTCCCCAGGTTCTGAAAGGGAGCTAGGGTGGGAGGTCAGAATACAGCAAGACTCCATTAGAAGAAAAGTACAGTTACGTAAGAACTTACCGTAACAGCAGATCTTCGAGAACAGCTCTTGCAGCAGGTTACACCATTAGGACTGAAGCCGGCAGGCATCAGGACCCCACGGAAAAATTCTAGCTAGCTATCTTCAGCGGGGACTGCCCCTACGCCGGTCCCGCCTCCAACGCCAGACGTAGTAATAAGGGGGCGGTCCTGCCAGATTCCCCAGTTCTCCTACTGGAGACTACCGCCGTAGGCTGACATCGAATGGGAGACCGAGGGATCCACCGCCAGAAGTCGAAGGGAAAAAATCCGCTAGTCAAGGCTTAAGCCATGCCTCCTCCAAGGGGAAGGTGGGATGGATAGAGCTTGCTGTAAGAGCTGTTCTCGAAGATCTACTGTTACGGTAAGTTCTTACGAACTGTACAATCTTACTCGAGACACAGCTCTTCGCAGGTTACACCATTAGACTGATTCCCAAGCAGTAGCGCTTGCAAAACTCTGGGAGGAGGAAATTAAAAGAATATTCCAGGTCCTGAATCTAGGACAGGAGACCCTGTAGCACCACCAGGTCAAGCCTGCTTTTGAGCGACGCCCAGGCTATAATGCCTGATAAAGGTATGTACAGAGCTCCAAGTGGCTGCAGCACAAATGGCAGAGGTGGAGACGCTTGTGTTGCAAAGGAGGTGGCTACACCCCTAGTGGAATGGCCCCGGACTGATCCTGGGAGGGGCTTTCGTTTAATATCATAACAGTATGAGATGCACTGGATAAGCCAGCGAGACAGGGACTGTTTGGATACTGGTTGGCCCATAATCCTTTCAGTAAAGGAAACGAAAAGTTGCTCTGAAGAACGGAGCTGCTTAGTTCTGCTCAGGTAGTACCTTAAGCTGCGGTGAACATCCAGGGTGTGGAGCAGCGCCTCTCCTCTGTTAGAATAATTAGGGAAGTAGACCGGCAGGTCAATATCCTGATTGAGAGTGAGTGTGGAAACCACCTTAGGCAAGAATTTAGGATTCATTCTCAGGGATACTCTGTCCCGGTGGAAAATTAAATAAGGCTCTTTGCACATGAGAGCATGAAGCTCAGAAACTCTTCTTGCTGACGTAACAGCAACCAAAAACAACGTTTTCCACGACAGAAAACGCAGCTCGCAATCTGCAGCAGGTTCAAAAGGGGGAAGCGTGAGTTGTTCCAAGACAAAGAGCAAATCCCATGGAGGCTCTGGGTCCTTAATGGGTGGCCTAAGATGTAACACCCCTCTCAGGAATTCCCGACAGGCATCTAATTGTGCCACTGTGCGCTGTCCCACCGGAAGGTGATAAGCTGAAATGGCACAGAGGTGCACCTTAATAGAGGAGCAGGCGAGACCCGAACGGAAAAGGGAGAGCAGGTACTCTAATATCGCCTTCACCGGACAACCTAAAGGGGACAGGCTGCGTGTTTGCGACTATAAACAAAACGCACCACTTCATGGCGACGTCGACATGCGCTGTCGGGCTTTCTGGCTGCAGAAAGAACTTCCGCAACCTCTTGCGAGACCCCGTGTCGCAAAATGGCTATGTCTCTAGGAGCCATGCATGCAGGTTCAGTGAGCGTAAGTCTGGGTGGACCAGTGAACCCTCCTCCTGAGACAAGAGATGGGAGCTGAAAGGCAACGGGAGCGGAGGTTCCCGGGATAGCTGTATCAGCAAAGGGAACCAGATCTGTCTGGGCCAAAAAGGGGCCACCAGGATCATTGCAGCATGCTCCCTGCGCAGTTTGAGAAGAACTCTCTGGATCAACGGGAAGGGAGGGAAAGCGTAGAGGAATCTGTCCGCCCAGGAGAGGGACAACGCGTCTCGCCAGAAAACACCAGGCCCTGGATCTAGCGAGCAAAAATTGGGCAGTTTTGCATTGGATGGGGAAGCGAACAAGTCCAACTCTGGAGTTCCCCATCGAAGAAACAGATCCTCTGCTACCTCTGAAGAAGTTCCCACTTGTGGACTCTGGCCTGGGAGCGACTCAGACCATCTGCAATTGTGTTGTCCACCTCAGGAACATGTACTGTGATCAGGTTTGCGCCGTGTCGGATTACCCAATCCCACACCCTCATGGCCTCCCTGCAAAGGGGGTAAGAGTGTGCACCTCCTTGTTTGTTGAGGTAATACATCACCGCCGTGTTGTCTGTCTGAAGCAGAAGAGTACTCGGCGGGATCTCTGACTGAAATGCCTGCAGGGCATAAAGGACCGCCCTTATCTCTAGGACGTTGATATGGAGGTGGGCCTCCAGAGGGGTCCACGTTCCCTGGGACATCACCCCGTCCAGGTGTGCTCCCCACCCTAGACCTGAGGTGTCTGTGGCGAGAATTACCTCCGGGGACGGCGTTATAAACAGGACGCCCATAGAGAGTGTCCCTGGGTCTAGCCACCACTGCCAGTCTCGAATTGCGGTGTTCGTGATTCTGACCGGACGCTGCATGTGGTCTTGCCTTTGGTCCCGTTGCACCTTGAGCATCCACTGAGTTACCCGCATGTGGAGCCTTGCGAAAGGGACGGTCGGAATGGCCGCAGCCATGTGTCCGAAGAAGTGAAGGACCGACCTGGCTGGGACGGTCTTGTTCGACAAAAGCTCCCTGATGAGAGATCTGATGCGCTCCGCTCTGTTGTCTGGAAGAAATGCTCTTCCCTGAATGGTGTCCAGTACTGCGCCTATAAATTGCAGCTTCTGCAATGGTACCAGGAGAGACTTCTCGTGGTTGATTAGGATGCCCAGAGATTGAAACAGGTCCTGGGTACTCTGGATCGCCCGTAACAATGCCTCTCTAGAGGCGGCCATGAGAAGCCAATCGTCCAAGTACGGGAACACATAATGGCCCTGTCTCCTTAGAGACGCTGCCACGACTGCCATGCATTTGGTAAAGACCCTGGGTGCGGATGACAGTCCGAATGGGAGGGCTCAGAATTGAAGGTGGTGGCCAAGAAACTCGAAGCGCAGGAACCTCTTGTACGCCTGAGCTATAGGGATGTGCAGGTATGCGCCTGTATGTCTAGAGACGCTAAGAAGGCCCTGCTTCAGCATGGGAATGAGACCCGAAGAGTCACCATGGAATCTCTTGTAGGCGATCGGCAAGTTGAGGTCGCTGAGGTCCAGAATCGGACGGAGGTCCCCTGTTTTCTTTGGAACCAGGAAGAAGTGGGAATAGTATCCTTGTCCTCTCTGGTTCTCCGGGATGTACTCTATCGCTTCCTTTTGCAAGAGCACGAGTACTTCTTGCCAGATCAGTGACTTGTGCTGACCCGGGTACCGGGAGAGCAAAGGAGGCCTCGAGGGTGGCTCTTCTGCGAATTCTATAAAGTGGCCTCTTCCGACCAACTGAAGAACCCACCTGTCGGTGGTTATAGCCTGCCATCCCGGCAGGAAGTTCGCAATGCGACCCCCGACCATGATTTCCTGTTGATCCTGAGGGGCCGGGGCCGGAAAGGAGTCAGGCTGTGGCGGCTGAGGGTCCCGCTGGTTGGACTGGCTTAGGAGTACACTGGCTTCGGCCTGCGGGTTGTTTCCCCTTGGCTCTGCGAAAGCCGGAGCCCCTTTATTGTGGAGCGGGGCGGGACTGTTGTCTCTGCGTCCATCCACGAAATCGCTTTGGTTCCTAATGAAAGGAACTAAGCTTGGGTCAGTACATGGCCTGAACCGACCTCACCGCCTTCCCGGCCTCTTGAAGTCTGGTAATTATCTTCTGAGGGTTTACCAAACAAAACTTCTCCTCGAATGGGGCGCCCATGATATTCTTCTGACGTCTGGGTGAAACCGGAGACGCGTAATCAAGAGTGTCTCCGGAGGCATACGCCTGAAGCTGCTGCTCGGCCGAGGAGTCGCGGAGTCTGACGCGGCTCGATAGCACTTGGGTTCCCACGTCCGAACTCGATCACGGGGAGCTGTAGCATCTCTCCTTCTGCTCACCTTCCGCAGTTTCTCAGCTGCATCCAGACCCTGCTCCCACAAGGCATTTTAGAACTGCACCATGTGGGTCAAATAATTCAGGGATCTGATGGCGCAGGTAGCGGAAGCATACGTGCGCCTACCTATGGCGTCCAGCTGCTTGGACTCTGGGTCCGGTGGCAGGGTGCTCAAATGTTGCGGTCTCTGGGACCGGTCATGAGAGGCTGTTATGACCAGAGAGTTGGCCTGAGGATGCTGAGTCAAGTACTGGTCTTCCCTGGGAGCCTTGTACAAGCGATCAGCTTTCTTCGGCATCGCCGGGAGCAAATGTGGACGCTTCCACGCTGCCTTGGTGACGTCCACGAAAGTGTCTACCAAGGGTGACACCACCACAGGCTTGGGGTCCTTCTGCCGAAGATACTTTGCAAGGCGTAGCCTTTCGGGGTCTAGCTCTTCCGCATCCCATCCCATGTTCTCTTGGATGTGTCTCATAATATCCGAGAACGAAGGGTCATCCAGAGGAGACTTTGGCATCTCGCGGATCCGGAGAAGGGATGGAGAGGGGAGATGGGGATCTAGATGTTGAGAACTCTGATCCCGTGTCCTCCATCGAAGGCGATCGTTGGTGTTCTCTGGGTCTCTTAGGGCTGGGTGACCTGGAAGAGGATTTGGACGGAGGTCTCAGTTTGTCTGGTCTCCCCCTTGGAGGTGTTCTGTGCTCCCGGGGAGGAGGTAACTGGCCTGCCGACCCCGATGGAGAGGGGGGCGAGGAACCGGAGGAGCAACCGGTGTAGGAGGAGGAGGAGGAGGAAGAGGAGGTGGAGTGGGGACCATGTCCTTCTTTATGGTGTCCCACCAGTAGTAAACACCTCCTTCACTTGAAAGGAAAGGCCCGACGACAGTCCGGGCCGTGGACGGTCGCCGGGTCCCGGCGCCGCTCCACAGGGGCCCAGGTAGTGCAAGGGTTCCCTGGGCGCCTCGACAGGACCAGGGTCGCCTGCCTGGTCCTCGGGCTGAGTCAACTCCTCTCAGTGATGGTCTCCTGACCGACGCCGGTCGGAGGCGCCGGGTCCTCTTCTCAATAGGAGCGGGCGCCGGTCCTCTACCGCGTCCGTGATGCGCTGGCCTGGCCGTGATGGTCTTCTGGCTGACGGGCCCGGGGACCTGTGGCGTAGAGGTCGACGACGGATGCACGCGCGTTGGTCCTGCGGCCTCTTCAGAGAGGTGAGCTCCTTGGTCTTGCGAGGAGGCAAGGAAGCAGACCTGACGTCGGGTTCAGAAAGGCAGGAACCCGACTTATGGTGATGGTGGTGATCCCCCGACATGGCCAGGGCCTTGGAGGACTAGGAAGGCCTGGGAGTCTTGGCCTGGGAAGAGGATGAAGACTTTCTCACCGCAGCGGGGGGAGGCTGAGAGCTGGCCCGGGAAGGGGAGCGGTCGGACCTGGAACCAGAGCTGCACGAGTCTGAGGCCCTAGATGGGGACCTGGAAGAGGCCTTCTCCCTATGCTTCTCAGCATGCTTGTGGGCCTTCTGCGAAGAATCCCCCTTGGAAGACATGGTCTTGAGCTTTTCTTCTAACAGGAATGCCTGAAGGGCCTTCTGGCGACGGATCTGGGTTCTGCTATTAAAACCCTGGCAAAAGGAGCAGGACCGGGTGTCGTGGTCTGGGCCTAGGCACCGACGCAGTTTAGAAAAGCGGATCCTTGAAGGGGATCTGCTTCCAGAAGCACATACTGAGGAGTGACCGGAGGTCGGAGAGGACATCAGTGAAGAACTTGATTGTAGAGAACGAATTTCCTGTAGGAAAAAACTTTACCACGCGTCGAGCGCTAGAGACTGAACCGAAGGGTCAAGACATGCAAGTCAATGGCGTGGAAAGAATTGGGAATCTGGCGGACCGCCCTTATGTACTTCACGACTGACGCCGGAGGTGGGACTAACGCTAAGTCCCCGCTGAAGATAGCTAGCTAGAATTTTCCGTGGTCCTGATGCCTGCCGGCTTCAGTCCTAATGGTGTAACCTGCTGCAAGAGCTGTGTCTCGAAGTAAGATCAACATTACTATGGTAAGTAATTTGTTTCTTCAAACAACATGAAGTCTTGCTGTATTCTGACAATATGCAGATTACCAAGCAGTGCCCCATGGAGGTGGGCACAGAACCTATTTGGGGAATAGGCTCTGCAGTACTGCTAGGCCAAACCTGGCATCACTCCTAGCCTGAATATCCAGGCTATAGTGCTTAGTGAATGTATAGATGGACTTCCAGGTGGCAGCCTTACATATCTCAAGAAAAAGGACTTCCCTGGCAGCCGCCAGGGAAGCAGTAGTGCCTCTGGTAGAGTGGGCCCTAAGACCTGCTGGTGGATCCTTACCCAACTTACTGTAGCAGAACTGGATACAAGCCACAATCCATCTGGCTATAGTCCTCTTTGCAGCTGGCCTGCCCTGACCAACTTCACCATAGGTAAGAAAAAGCTGGGAACAATCCTTCCTTAGCTCCTTCGTTCTGTCCATGTAATAGCTAATAGCTCTTTTTACATCCAGGCTGTGCAGCCTGCCGTCACCTGAACTAGAGTGATCTGAGAAGAATACAGGCAAGGTAATGGATTGGTTAAGATGAAAATCAGAAACCACCTTAGAGAGGAACTTCCTGTTAGTTTGGAGCACAATTTTGTCCCTGTGGGGTGAGACATAGTTAGGCTCCACAGACAAGGCCTGAAGCTCATTGATTCTTCTAGCAGAAGTGATAGCCACTAGAAAAACAGTTTTCCAAGTGAGAAACTTGAGTTCTGAAGAAAACATAGGTTTGAAAGGAGGCTGCATAAGTTGGCCTGTGCATATGTTCAGATCCCATGCAGGGGTAGGTTCCCTATGTGGGGGATGAAGATGCAAGAACCCTTTGAAAAACTTTTTGAAAATTGGGTGTGCAGCCAGAGAAGAGGCCTTCCCTGCTGAAAGATAAGCAGAGACAGCAGAGAGGTGTACCTTCAGGGTAGATAGCTGTAAATGTAGAGACTGAAGGTGGACCAGATAGTCCAGAAGCTCTGGTAATCCAGCTTGCTGTGGATCCAGATCTTTCTGAGCACACCAGAGAGAAAATCTTTTCCACTTCGAGGAATAGGTTTTTCTGGTAGCAGGTTTTCTGGAACCCTTCAGAATATCTAAGACAGATTAAGACAGTTGTTAAATCTGCATATTCTTAGTCTTCAAGAGCCAAGCCCTGAGGTGAAGAGACTGAAGACTGGGGTACATTATCCTGCCCTGAGAGGATGTCAGCAGGTTGTACCTCCTTGGTAGAGAAATCGGCTTGGTCACTAACAGTGACAGCAGCATCGAGTACCATGGCTGTCTGGCCCAGTCTGGGGCTATGAGAATCATTGTGGCAGATTGAGATTTCAGCTTGACCAGGACTCTGGCTATCAGAGGAAAGGGGGGAAAAGCATAAAGGAACCTGTTTGACCAGTCCAGAAGGAGAGCATCCATTGGCACTGGGCCCTGAAGTGGGGGCCTGTAACAATACAGTGGTAACTGGTGATTGTCTGGGGCTGCAAAGAGATCTATCTCTGGAACCCCCCCCCCCCACCTCCTGAATACTGAGAGAGGGACCTGCTTTTTCAGGGTTCATTCGTGATGGCCCTGGCTGATCCTGCTGAGAGCATCTGCCAGTACATTGTCCTTGCCTGGCAAGTGAACTGCTAACAGTAACATGTTGAGAGAATATGCCAGTTTCCAAATCTTCATGGATTCTGTGCACAGCAAAGAGGATCTTGTTCCCCCCCTGCTTGTTGGTGTAGTACATGGAGGTGGTATTGTCCGTCCTGACCTGCACCACCTTGCCCTGTAAGAGACTGGCAAACTCCTGAATAGCCAGGAACATTGCTCTGAACTCCAGGAGATTGATGTGCAGCAGAAACTCTTGAGGGAGCCACGTACCATGTGCTGTGCGATCCCCCCAGGTGGGCACCCCAGCCCAGGAGAGAAGCATCCATTGTCAGAACCAGAGAGGGTACCTGAGGGAGGACGGGAACCCCTACTCTGAGGTTGCCCATCTCCTGCCACCACTGAAGAGCTAACAAAAGGGTGGGAGATACTGGAATCAGTTTGGACAGAGGGTCCTTTTACTGAGATCAAAAGGATCTCAGGTGGAACTGAATGTCCCTCATCTGGAACCTGGCCCCCAGGATCACAGCTGTGGTGGAGGCCATGTGTCCTAGGAGCTGCAGGAAGTACCTTGCTGGATGAGGAACTCGAACATGGAAAGACTTTGCCAAGTCTATGAGGGTCTGTGCCCTTGCAGAGGGCAAGAAGGCCCTAGCCTGAATGGTATTCAGCTCTGTCTCTATGAAGTCTAGTATTTGTACTGGGGTCAAGACAGACTTCTGATGGTTTACCAAAAACTCCAGAGAGCAAAGAGTCTCCTGAGTGAGTTGTAGTGCTTCTATGACCTGTTGGGGAGATTGACCCACCAACAGCCAGTCGTCCAGGTAGGGGTAAACTGAAACCCCTTGCCTTCTGAGGAATGCCACCACTACTGCAAGACATTTTGTAAACACTCTTGGTGCAGATGTCAGGCCAAAGGGCATACCCTTGAACTGGTAGTGACCTGAAGGCCGTCGAAATCCGAGATATTTTCTGTGAGACTGTCTGATAGGGATGTGGAAGTAAGCAACCTTTAGATCTAGGGATGCCAACCAGTCCCCTTGCTTGACAGTAGGGAGAATGGTAGCCAGGGTTGTCATTTTAAATTTTGGCTTTGTAAGATGCCTGTTTAGGAATCAGACATCCAGAATGGACTGCCACTCCCCATTTTTCTTTGGTGCCAGGAAGCACCTTGAGTATAGTCCTTTGCCTCTGTGCTGATAGGGCACAGGCTCCACCGTTTTTGAAAGAAGAAGAGTGGAAACCTCTGCCTCCAGCAGGGCTGTTTCTGCAGTGCTGGAAGGTCTGAAAACTCTTGCTGACAGTTTTGGGGGCATCTTGAAAGTGAGAGCAAGACCCTGGCCTACTATCTCCAGGATCCATTTGTCTGAGGTGATCGACTACCAAGCCTCGAGATAGTAGGTCACCCTGCCCCCGACAGGGTAAGGGTTGGTGGCCCGAACAGAGCTCTCAGGGTGTCTGTTTTGCTGGGGTAGCAGACCTGGGGGGTGGAGGCGGCCCTGCCAGCACCCCTCCTGCTCCTCCCTCTAAAGAACCCCCTGGGTTGCTGGTAAGAGGGAAAAGCTTAGGCCTGGTGGAAAGGTCTGGGGTAAGGTCTTCCCCGGCCCCTGGCCTGCTGCTTCTGAGGACAGGCAGCTTTTTCCTTTGCTGAAGCACTCTTGTATGCCACTCTATACTCATTAATTTTCTTCATGTATGCCTCAGCCTGTTCCCCAAACAGAGAGTTCTGGATGAGGGGAAACTCCATGGCATTATTCTGCATGTCCTGGGACAGGGTAGTACACCTGAGCCAGGAAAAACACCTGAGGGATACAGAAGGAGCCATAGCCCTGGAAGCTGCATCGTTGGAGTCCACAGCCATGTGGAACTGGGACTTTGATGCTTGTACCCCCTTGTTGACCAGCTCCTGAAGATCAGCAGAAAGCTCAGGAGGGGCCTTTTTAGCCAACTGTTCAACAGCTTCCCAAAGGGACTTTTGATACCTGGAGGCATAAGCCATATAGGAGGCTTGCCTGATACCCAAGGAAGATGCCAGGTACCCTTTCTTGGCAAGAGAATCCACCTTCCTGGAATCCTTGTTGGGGGTGAGAGGCCAGGGGAATGTCAGCCTTCTCATAGGCTGCAGTTTGAACCACCCCTACATGGCTACAATGGCTGGCTAAGAAGTCAGTATTATTGCCAGCCAAAAAGTACTTCCTGTCCATCTTCTTATCTAAAGGAGGGACAGAACTGGGGGTTTAGATGATCTTTAAAGTCTGCTTCTTAAGGGACTTATGAATGGGAATCAAAAGTCCCTGGGATACAGGAAGATCAATCATCTCCCTGTAATCCTCTTCCTCATCCTCCTCCTGCCTGGTCTCTTGTACAGACAGCTGCAGGGTCTCAGCTACCTGCCTCATAAAAGCAAAATGGGAGGTAGCCTCAGAGTCAGGCCTGGGAGGGGATTCATACTTAGGATGGTCAGGGGAGACCTCAGGGTCAATGAGTTCCCCTTCATCCTGTTCCTCATCCTCATAGTCAGAAAAATAATACTCCTCAGAGTCAATGTGTCCTGAAGGAGTTAAACCAGTATCCAGAACCGTTGGCTGCCCAGACGGTACCTGCAACGGTTCGCCAAACCCAGACTGCAAAGACTGCACTATTCGGATGGCTTTTGCAATTTCATCCGTCGGTTGGAACCGAGACCGACTGTTGGCGTGGTTCCGAACCAGAGCGTTAGGCTTTCTTTGAAGGTGCGGGTTCAGAAGCCGACTCTGAACGTCCTTTACCCGTCGACAGTTCACCCTGGCTTGAGAGGTCAGCTGTCAGATCCAAAGGTTCAGCTGAACTGGAACCGGCCTCAGCAGTCTTATCCATTTTTTCCTTCAGTTTACTGAGGCGCCTGTCTAAAGTAGACTGAGGGAAATTCTTACAAATATCACAGTCCAAGTGTGGATCAGCTTTTGCAAATTGCTCCCCACACTCAGAACAATGCTGAAACCCAGTGGGACCAGTTTTTCTCTTGGGTTTCTGTGACATAACCCTAAAATTTGGAGCTTAACCCAGTAGCTTAGTTAGGCAGGTTAAGCAAGAAACAAATATCTGCTTTATCCGAGATGGCTTAGTTAGGCCAGGATAAAGAATTCAAGAAAAATTACCCTGAAGGCTTAGTTAGGCCCGGGTAATAGAGAAACAAAGTCCAAACTGGCCAATGGTTTAGTGCCAGCCAAAAATGAACTGTGAGCCCCCGGTTCTGGTCAGAACTTTGCACCAGATCCCAATACAGATAAATTTACACAGAAAAGGGAGAAAAATTTAAGTTCGGTACCCTCACGGTCGCAGAACCAATCGGAAACCGAACACTTACCCAACCTAGGAACATACACTATACTGAAGACAGCGGTTTGAGAATGTTTTTAAAAATAAAACAACAAAACGGTTGAAGCTGAACCGACGAAACTCAGCTAGACCAATGGCAGTGAGGAGAAATCTCCGAGGCGTCTTCACTGGTGAGCGGAGTAAAGAATCTGATCAGTTGCAAGAACATACCCGAGGACAGCGGTTTGAAAACAGAGCTCAAGCTCAGCATTCTATGCATTTGCATAGAGTTAACTCTTTGTTCTCCAGGGCAGCTGAACCGGTCGGTCTAACTGCATATTGTCAGAATACAGCAAAAATTCATGTTGTTTGAATTGTTCATGCTCCCTGTTACCATCACCCCTAGGTCCTTCTCTCCAGTGATCCCCAGCTCCCCCCCCCCGTATTCTCTTCTTGGGTTCTTTGCCCCGAAGTGCATAACCTTACATTTCTTCGCACTGAACCGCAGCTGCCACCTCTCTGACCACTCCTCCAGTTTGGTTACGTCCCCCTGCAGTTGCTTCCATCCCTCCTCCTCGTCCACTACTGCACCTATTTTGGTATTGTCTGCGATGGACTATGACTCTTTTTCTTCCCACACCTTTCTGTTTCTCAAGTCCTTTATGTGCCAGAACAGCTTAGTTTCATTTTCCAGCTCTGTCATTTGAACTTTAGATGGCAGTCATAAACAGAAAGGACACAGTTAACTGTGCATATAAACATACAAAACTGGGTGAAAGAAGGACCACAGAGGAATATGATGTGGTATCTCAGGTGGGCTATCCCGAATAAATTGCAAAAAAACCAAAAAAAATAACAGTTTAAGCTTTATGTGTACTACATTTTTGAAAACAAAAATACACTACATCAATGTACCAAAGGGAAGAGGTATATCTGTTTTTGGGATTACACATAAAATTAATATAAGCAATGATGTATTACTCTTCTGTTCATTACCACTTGTGAGGGTATGGCACAATATTTCCAACACAAAACACTCATAACTGATGAGCTACATGCAGCCAATGTTCACATGCATAATATAAGATGATGTAATTACCACTAAACGAAATTACCAGCCACTTCGGCTTTTTTTTGATAATAGTAAGGGCAGCCCACACTGTAGGTTTCACTTTGTGTTCAGATACCCCCAAAATGCGTAGCTCAAAACTTTTATAAAACATGCAGTGAAACAAGAAGCAAAGTGCTGTGCTTGTCATGCCACATCACCACTATACCTGCTACCAACAAGGAAACGTGCATGGAAGAGGCACTCGCAATGTAGTGAAGGGATATACCCATTTGTTGTCTTAGTTTAAGACACTACATGCCCCCTTCTCCAGATGCCCATGTAAGAGAAGAAACAAGGAATCCACTAAACATGCACACCATTGTTTTGAAGGCTTAAAGACATCCCCTGCCTGAGAAGCAACATCTTTTCTCTTAAGCACTCTCTAACATAAAGGATCTAGAACATTCTCAAAAAGCACCTGCAATATTGAGACCCACTGTATAATACACAGCTTTCAAAAAGGAGAAACAGCAAACACAACAAACAAATCAGAACTAGATCACAAAAAACACAAAACATTACACATTTTCTCAGCATTTCATGAAACATCACCCTATTGTCACTCAATTCAAGAAAGTAGCTTACTCAGTATTAAGGGAACACAGACTGCAAGGTAATTCAAAATCTCTCAAAAAAATTGAGAAATTTCTGTCCTCAATTTAATGTCTGTACTCATAATCACACCAAATAAACTATACAATAAGGTTCAGCTTTTAGCCCTACCTGTCTGAGGTGAAGTTTCATCTCTCTCCATCTTCCATTTTGAATACCCCAGTTTTACAACAAATGACTCTACAGTTTTAGAGTCCATATAGCTATACATTGTTTACTGTCAAAAGTGAAACGCAACTATGCAGGGAATCCTAATTTAAACTGAATGCTTAGCTCTCTCGGCTAGATGCAACCCTTTTGAATGCTTTCTACCTTATCTGTAAGGTATAAGAGTAATGGGAAAGGAACAAAATGCGTCTTTCCTCAATTTGGACCTGCTCCTATTCCCAAGATTTAGTCTTGCATCCCCAATGAAGTCATCACTATCAGTAGCATCCTATGCCTCTTGCCAGAGGCACGAGCCTGCCAATAATTAGTAAGACATGCCTTACTGGTGAGTACAGCATACTTTAAACCAAAGCCTCCAGCAGCCAGCATTCAATATCGATGACAGGGTTCTCCTCCTCTGTACCTTTAGGGATCCCCAATATGCACCTTATCCAGTTACCAATAGAATAAAATCAATAAATTTAAACACTGAGGGCTGGGAATGCATTCTCAAGCTGTTCAAGTCTGGACCTTAGTAAGCCCTGGTCCTTCAAAGACATTAATGCTAACACTAAGGCTCATCCAACCATCACTGCAGAGGCACAAAGTGTGCTTTCTAGTCCACCCATTTTGTTCTCCACAACACCATCCATTCATTAAACCTGTTCATCTTTTTATCAATCCGTTAGGGCCATAACAGCTCACTGTAAGGATTCTAATGTTTCAGGTTCATTGCCAGTGGTGCCAGGGTGTGGTAACAAGACTCCTGTGGCTCTATGAGGCCCAGATTTGGATGGAGGTTGTTCAGACTTTGCAGCAGCTCCCGGATGACCCATCATCTACCAAAATACAAAAATACTATTCCACTAAACTTCTAGCAATGTCAAACTTACAAAGTTTTGGATTGAAAATACAATATTATATTAAAAGTTTTAACTCTCTACAAGCAGTAGCTCACAAAGAAAAGCATGCTGCCTGCTTAACGGCAAGATACACCCTCAAGAAAAAAAAAATTAAAATCATGCAAACTGCTGTGAGTAATAGTCAACTTGAGTACAAGACAGTGAGCAGTGTAAGATGTAAGCCAAATGCCTGCATTTCCTTAGGCAGTAGTTTAAGGAAATTGGGGGAGAAAAATTTAAGTTCGGTAACCTCACGGGTCGTGAGAACCGATCGGGGGCCTTTGCCACTTTTCCTTACTATAAAAAAACAAACCTCAAACATCTTTCAATCCAATATATCTGTAGGACTTCAACATTTCACCACTTTAAGTGTTTATACATTGTTTAACATTTTTTCTGATATAAAAAGTCCTGCCCACTGCCTCATACAACTCCATTCCACCCCTCTCACCACTCTGCTCTCCCTGCCGATTGCCAGTTTCCACGCAGAGTCATCCTCAGGCACCATTCCAGCAAATGTGCACCACACCAAGAAGCTTAGAAATGTGATGGTGACCCATGGCAAGGGAGCAGGACTGGGACAGTAAATATGCCAACAATTTCTGACATGCTACTGTGAAACTGGGTGCAACTTAAAAGACTGAATTAAAGACACCCCCCTGCTGAAGAGGTTTTTACCTCCAAGTGCAGGGGCTTGTCGTCTGTTAATTTAATGGATGGCATCTGTAACTTGGGCAAACACAGTATTTTTTGTGCACTAATGTAGTGCTTTGATGTAAAGCTGTTTGTACACCTAGTTCTGTGTTTTGCTTCATGTCTGCAAATTAAATAGTTACAAGGGTGTATCCAGGAAATTCAGACCATCTCGGAAGTGCTTTTTTTTCTTGCACTTGCTGGAACAGTAACAACAAAAAAAAAAAAGTTTGCACTGGAGAGGATGCACGTAGAAAAACAAACAAGATATAATACTGTTTTTTTTTTTCCATAACTATAGCTGGAAACTTGATTTAAAAAAACTGTTGAACCACCACTTTTACTACTCAAGATGTAAGCAACTCTTGATACTTTTATCTCAGTTGACAATGAACAATGAATTATCTGATGACTTCCTCTTTTAATGCAGTAGCTCATGGTATTATGAAAGCTAGTTCCCACTTATGTCACTATATTTTAATGTTGCCACTTTGCCAAACGAGTTCTTGCTTTATGGTTACTTAAAACTAGTATAAAGGTTTATCTGAATAAAGGATATGAGAGGAGATTTTTTTTAAAGCACCAGCATTTGTTAGTCTGCAAAAAAAACAACTTTTTTGTTTTTTAGCAATTATGTATTGCTGCCAAAAACATCAATATACCCATTTTACTTTTCATTGAATTTCCTTCCTAAACAGAGATATGTGGAGACAAAATATTTTAATGTTCCATTTCTCTTTTCATACCCACCATGAAAAAATTAAACATCTTGGAGTGGTGATGTGCTATTTACCATCAGAAATGTATGTTGTCACTAGGCTAATACATTCATAGTATAAATCTAGTATATGCAGTCAGTATGTAACCTCAACAGAAGAGATTTTTAAAAATCGCTAGTGCCGGCCATCTTAATGACAGGAATCATTCATTTCAAAATTTGTGGAAAAGGCTGTTCTAAATATATCTGAGGGAATTGAACATACACTAATGGTAAATCTAAAGATGACAGAAATACATTTTTGCTAAAAAGTTGTATGGTGCCATTTTTGTCAACTGCTGCTAACATCCTGAATTTGTCTTATAACTAGAATTAAAGTCAATACAGTACTGTATGTCATTAGTGAATGTTAATCCCATTTTAGTACTCAAGCACTGACAGTCAGTGGTTATTGACAAATTGTTCATTTCACAAACAAATGGAGTCCCATGCATTCTCCATTATTTACCTTCCTAATATTTCCAGAAGTTCTGCTACACCATTGAAGTGCTCGGTTTCATATACAAATCTATAAAGGAAAAAATGAAAGCAATTTTACAAGGGTAATCAACTGAATACAGTAGTAAGAAATTGCTTTTTTTAATGTAAACCATATGTTTTCCTCTTACCGTAGAAAAATATTATTAATCTGTTTTCGGATAAATGCCCTAAGACCAAGAAACTTTCCATAAATTCTGTGCAAGACTGTCTTCAAGTAATCTCTTTCCCGTGGATCTTCGCTGTCAAATAGCTCCAAAAGCTAGAAACAGGAAAACAGAATGACTATAAGATTTGTGTAAGAATGAGACATAAGAGCTCTCAAAATACAGCTACATATCACTTCTAGTGTAGACAAAGTGTAGCTAAATGTCAGTTTGTTTTTAAGTTGGAAAAAAATGCCTACTATTAGTGTAAATCTGAATTCTTATGACTGCAACACTAGAACCAACATGTTAGAGCTTTTACAATCTCTAATCAGATGTTTTCTGGGACTGCTTTTCTACAGTTGCTAAATACAGTCCTCTGTGACTGTACACAGTCCATGGAACACAATGGGACCAGCAAACACAAGAACATAACTTATATAAACTCTTTCTTCATGCTCTGTAGACTACTGCATTTCTCACTGCTGCCTACTGCTCTGATGTCATTTGCAAAGGATTCTGGGATTTGTAATAACCGAAGATGTCAGCCTACAACTAAGCAAGATTAGTCTGATACAAGCTACTATACTACAGTAAACAGTAAGCAAACCAAAATGTTTTGGCACAAAATGTGCACAGTGGGTCCTGCCACACACTTGAGTGTGGGGGTCCCTGGTGGTGAAATTTCAAAACCAATCTCAATGGAGACACAACCCACTCACTAGTTTATTTATTAAGCATTTATTCAACTAAATATTTCCATTCTTCATGGTGCTGACATACATCAATAGGGTTAGAAATGCCAGAAGGCAGGGAGTGAGGGCCAGACAGAAGCTGGAGGCTTCATCAAGAATCACATTAGCACTGCTGAATGTAGTGATTTTGAAAAAAAGAACGTTTTCCTTACAGTTTAGGGAATAACTGATCTATACACATCAGAGACTCAAAAATCAAATACTGCTCGTAACAGATGTAACACCCAGGAATTCTTTGTTTGTCTTGCTAGTTGTGTTGCCTGTAAACTGTATAAGTTGGTGGATGTATGGGGAGAATTAATAAGGGTTTGGCTTCATTGGGGACTGGGGTTCCACCTGGAGGGACACCAGCCTATACTGGCAGGATGGTCTGCATCTGTCCAGGAAGGGAACAAGTCTTTTGAGCAATCGGTTTAAATGCTTCTTTGGCAAGCTTTTAAACTAGTCAAGGGGGGAGGCACTGATCAGCAGCAGAAAAATCCCAGCCTCTCCCTACAAAACAGGGTACTAAATGGGAAAAAGACAAAGGTAGAAAGGTCAGTGGGGGATGCTGTAACAGACAGTAAAGCCATCAAAAAATGGAAAGCAATGAGTACCAATGCACGTAGTCTGAGTAACAAGCTTCCTGAATTAGTGGCCTTGATGGAGGAGGAACATCTGGATATCGTGGCAGTCACAGAAACATGGTTCGCACAAAACCATGACTGGGACGTAAACATACCAGGATACACTATCTACAGGAGAGACAGAGAGGGTAAAAGAGGAGGTTGAGTAGCTCTTTACATAAGGGAAGGAATCAAAGTAACAGAACAAAAGAGAAAACAGGGAGGAGAAGAAGCACTGTGGGTAAATTTGGAGACCGGCAATGGCACCACAATCCGCACAGGGGTTGTATACAGACCCCCTTCTCAGGGGGAGGAAATGGACAAGGAAATGATAGAAAGTATACTTAGTATGGCAAAAAAGGGAGATATTGCTGATGGGTGATCTGAATATGCCAGATGTTAACTGGAGTGCAGTTGCGCAGCCACTTGAAGTGGGGTTATTCTAGATGCCCTGCAGAGGGCATGCCTTAGACAACTAGTATTGGAGCCCACTCAGAGAGGAGCAATCTTAGACCTGGTTCTCTCAAATGGAGATGAAGAGAGGATCACAGATGAAGTGGGTAGCCATCTGGGAACTGAGACCATCGAACAGTATGGTTCACAATAAACAACAACAGTAGAGTCAAGCCATACAAAGGCAAAGGTACTGGACTTTAGGAGGGCTGACTTTGCCAAAATGGGTAAGTGCCTAAGGAATGCACTAGCAAATGGGCAGGAAGGAGGGGTGGAAGAACAATGGGGAATGATAAAAACTGCCATCACAGAGGCAACAAGCCTTTGTGTGAAGCAAATAAACAAAACTAAACAATGTAAGAAACCACTATGGTTCTCAAAGGAAGTGGCAGTGAAGGTTCAAGAGAAAAAGAAAGCTTTCAGGAAGTACAAGGAATCACAGAAGGAGCAGGACAGAGAACTGTATCAGTTAAAACAAAGGAAGCTGGGAAGGCAGTCAGAACAGCAAAGGCCAAACCGAGGAAAAGATAGCCAACTCCAGTTAAGAAGGGGGATAAAACCTTTATAGGTACATCAGGGAGCGAAAGAGAGACCAAGAGAGGATAGTGAGGCTTAATGGGGGGCAGAGGAGACTGTGAAAAGGCAGAGATACTAAACAAATATTTTGCTCATTATTTACAAAGGAAGGGGGTACCTAGAACAAACAGTAGAAACACACTGGATACAGAAGTTGATACCAGCCCATTTACAGAAGAAAGGGTTCTGAAAGAACTCTTAAAACTGAAGGTGGACAAAGCAATGGGGCCTGATGGGATTCATCCCAGAATTCTAAAAGAACTAAGGTAGAATTAGTGACACCACTGACTACCCTGTTTAACAAATCATGGGAGGATGGGGTGGTACCCGAGGACTGGAGGAGGGCAGATGTGATTCCTCTTCACAAAAGTGGGAGCAAGGCAGAAGCAGGAAACTACAGACCTGTTAGTTTAACCTCAGTGGTAGGGAAAATGATGGAATCACTTCTGAAGGAAAGAACTGTCTAGTATCTAGAGGCCAGAGGGGCACAGGACCCAAGGCAGCATGGATTCACAGCAGGAAGGTCATGCCAGACAAATCTGATAGATTTCTTTGACTGGGTGACCAAAGTAGTAGATCAGGGAGGGGCTGTGGACATGGCCTACCTAGACTTTAGCAAGGCATTTGACACAGTCCCACACAAAAGATTAATATACAAGTTAGCTAGCCTGGGAGTGGGTCCCAAGATGACAGCCTGGGTAAAAAATTGGCTGGAAAATAGGACACAGAGAGTAATAGTACATGGAGTCCACTCTGATGAAAAGGGGTTACTAGTGGGGTACCACAGGGTTCAGTATTAGGACCAGTCCTCTTCAATGTCTTTATAAGCGACATTGCAGAGGGACTGGAAGGAAAGCATGTCTCTTTGCAGATGACACAAAGATCTGCAACAGAGTTGATGCACAGGGTGGGGTGGAAAGGATGAAAAGGACTTGGCAAGGTTAGAGGAATGGTCAATGATGGCAGCTTAGATTCAATGCTAAGAAGTGCAGTAATGCACCTGGGAAACAAAACCCAGGGGAAGAGTACACAATGGGGGGTGAGATACTAACAACAACAAAAATGGAAAGGGACCTGGGGGTAGTCATATCAGATGACCTAAAGGTGGGCAAGCAATGTGAGAGGGCAGCAATGAGGGCTGGGGGGATATTGGGATGCATAGGGAGAGGCATCACCAGTAGAAAACAGGAAGTTATTATCCCTCTGTACGGACAGCTGGTCAGACCCCATCTGGAGTACTGTGTGCAGTTCTGTAGACCCAGTCTTCGCAAAGACATAGACAGGATGGAAGCTGTCCAGAGGAGGGCAACTAAAATGGTGCAGGGTCTGCACCGGAAGACATATGAAGAGAGACTAAAGGAGCTTAATATGTACAGTGGCGTGAAAAAGTATTTGCCCCCTTCCTGATTTTCTCTATTATTGCATATTTGTCACACTTGGATGTTTTCAGGTCTTAGACAAAATATAATATTAGATAAAGGGAACCTGAGTGAACAAATAACACTTTTTTTTTTACTTATTTCATTTATTTAATGAAAAAGTTAACCAACACCAACTGGCACTGTGTGAAAAGTAATTGCCCCTAGTTAAATCAACCCAATTAAAGGGATAATTAGAGACAGCTGATTGAACACAGCCAGGCTTGATTACAGCCAGCCCTTCTCAATATAAACCTCACTTATTTTGGCCCTTACCATCAGAGTCACGTTGCCAGCACAAAGATTCAACAAGCACATTATGCCATGATCAAAGGAAGTTCCTGAAAAGATCAGAAAAAAATTTGTTGCCCTCTATCAGTCTGGAAAGGGTTACAAAGCTATTTCTAAGGCTCTGGGACTCCATCGAACCACAGTGAGAGCCATAATCTCCAAATGGAGAACACTTGGAACAGTAGTGAACCTTCCCAGAGTAGGGCGACCTGCCAAAATTACTCCAAGGGCGAGTGTAAAATCATCCAAGAAGTCTCAAAGGATCCTAAAACAACATCCAAAGAACTGCAGGCTACTCTTGCCTCAGCTAAGGTCAGTGTTCATGACTCCACAATCGGAAGAGACTGGGCAAAAATGGGCTTCATGTGAGAGTAGCAAGGCGAAACCACTGCTAACCAAGAAGAACATAAATGCTCGCTCTCATTTGCCAAGAAGCACCTGGATGATCCACAAGCCTTTGAGAAAATGTTCTATGGACAGATGAGTCCAAAGTGGAACTTTTGGACAACATGGATCCCATAATGTCTCGCATAAAGCAAACACAGCATTCCACAGTAAGAACACCATACCAACAGTCAAACATGGTGGTGGTAGTGTGATGGTGTGGGGATGCTGCTTGCCCTAAGGACCTAGATGACTTGCCATAATTAAAGGAACCATGAATTCTGCTCTGTACCAGAAAATTCTTAGGAGAATGTCCAGTCATCCTTCGTCAGCTGAAGCTGAGCGTGGTTGGGTCATGCAGCAAGACAATGATCCAAAACACAAAAGCAAGTCCACATCAGAATGGCTAAAAAGAAGTAAAATTAAAGTTTTGGAGTGGCCTAGTCAAAGTCCAGACTTAAACCCAATAGAGATGCTGTGGTAGGACCTGAAACGAGCAGTTCATGCTCGAAAACCTACCAAATGTTACTGAATTAAAGCAGTTCTGCGAGGAAGAGTGGGTTAAAATTCCTCCACAGTGATGTGAAAGACTGATATTGAATTATAGGAAGTGTTTGGTTGCAGTCATTGCAGCTAAATGTGGCATAACCAGTTATTAATTGTAAGGGGGCAATTACTTTTTCACACAGTGCCAGTTGGTGTTGGTTAACTTTTTTCATTAAATAAGTGAAATTAAAAAAAAAAAACAAGTGTTATTTGTTCACACAGGTTCCCTTTATCTAATATTACATTTTCTCTAAAGACCTGAAAACATCCAGTGTGACAAATATGCAATAATAGAGAAAATCAGGAAGGGGGCAAATACTTTTTCACACCACTGTATAGCCTCGAGGAAAGGAGGGAGAGGGGGGACATGATAGAAACTTTCAAGTACCTCAAGGGAATCAACAAAGTCCACGAGGGTAGCATCTTTCAAAAAAAGAGGTGTGCAAGAACAAGGGGGCACAATCTGAAGATAGAGGGGGGGCGGCTCAGAGGTAATTTAAGGAAGTATTTTTTCACAGAGAGGGTTGTGGATGCATGGAACAGCCTTCGGAGGAGGTCGTGGAGTCAAAAACAGTGGTGGAATTCAAGCATGCATGGGACAGTCATAAGGCAATTCTAGGGGATGGGGGTAGGAAGAAGTAGGCTGCTGGTTAACTAGGATCTGCAGCTTATTCAGTAGGCAGGGAAATGGGCAGACTGGGTGGGCCAAGCGGTCCTTATCTGCCATCAAATTCTATGTTTCTATGTAATTGCTTCATATTGCAGCTCTTGCCTTGGGGCATTCAACTAGGAGGGGCCTTTGTGTAAGTAACCCAGTTCCTGCTTGCAAAATGCTTTTGATTTGGGTTAAACTTCAAAGAGGTTATTAGGTGGGGATTATTTTTCAGAGGAAAAGATGTAGAGAACAAAGGAACAGGCAATGAAGCTGGAAAGGGGGTTAAGAGAGATGTGAGGAAGTACTTCACTGAAAGAGTGGCAGATGCTTGGAACATTCCTCCAGCAGAAGTGGTGGGGTGAAAACTGTGGTGGGTTTCAAGCCTGCATTGGATAGGCACAAGGGAATCTTAATGGGAAGGGGGGGGGCCAGAGAGCAAGTAGCGTCTGCAGTGACAATATAGGCAGGAAAAAAGACAGACAGACTGGGCGGGTCAAGCGGCCTTATCTGCTGTCAAATTCTTTCTATGAATGTCTTTCATAACAAAAAGACATATTTTAGGTGTATACAGGGCCATGGCAGAGGAGACTGTTTCCTGATGAGTAGCCAGCCATTATAACAAAAGGCAATCCACAAAACCATATTGGACCTGTTCTGGAAAAGGGTGGGTCCCAGAGATCAAAGGAATGGACCAGGCTGTTATGGCAGAAAGGCATGTATGATGAGGTGGGTGTAGCTGGCTGGCCAGATGAAGATATCTATGTGTTATTTGCTCTTAGAGTTTCAGTTATGTTTTTGGACGTTGAACTAAGAATATCAGTGGTTGGAGTCTGCCATAACTCATAAGTTTCCAGTTGGGGGTAAGCTCCTCTTACTCTAGTTAAAAGTTAGACAGTTTTGGATTCTTCTGTGTGATCGCTATCTTTTCAAATGCTTTTTTTTTGTCTCTGTGGAAATACTGTATTCCCAATAGTCGTTAGTGTGTATAATTCTGTAACAAATGTAAATATTGTGGAGTATTAAATGCTATTTTTATATACTTCATGCTTTCTGTGACCGAGTTACTTCAGGTATAGATAAACTGGGGTAAACTGACAAGTCTGTGATCCATTTATGAAGAGGGAGGCTACAGTTACCATAACTAAAGCAAAGTGTTCTCAGCTGTAACAGAAAGGGTGCTCATTTTCCCTTTGGTAAGGACCACTGTACTGTATGATTAGTGTCTCTGGTGGGACTCTGACCTAGAGATACCCCAAGTGAGGGTGCGGTTGAGTGGTGGCAGCATACCAAGGTAACCCTTTCAGGAGTCTAAATAGTTGTGAAACTGGTGATTGTGCAGACTGAGTTCTGGGACAGAATATGTCTGTGATAGTGCTATAGACATACTTTGATCCTGATGAAGTGGTGAGAACTGACAGTATAAAATGCTGACCTTTGACCTTTTGGAAGTAGTGCATGTCAGCACTATGAAAAATGGAAATATTTAGTGGAATATATGTTTAATAAATAAACCAGTGACATGGGTTAAAATAGCACTGCCAAAACAGCGCATGAATCACTGCATTGCAGAAAGTGCTAAAGTTACTACAGCAACAGGGTTTTTTCAGCGATCGGGAAAAACTGCTACCCCTGTCGCTGTATGGTCTAATGGGGGAGTGCAAAAGAGGCTGCCAGTGTCTGGTGGAGTGGAGTGGCTAGGGCACCAGCATCTGGCAGCGCAGGAGACCTGGGGCCGTGGTTCGGCCCACCCAGGTTCCATAGTGTTGCAGCTTTTTCCCCCCATTAAAAAACTGAATTTTTCCACCCCAGTGTTTCACCCCATCCCTGCAGTCCACACCCCCTCGGAGTTAGTTATATTTCTTCCAGGAAGTGTGGAGGGGCAAAGCGCTGTTTGTGGTTTGGTCACTGTGTTTCCCGATCTTTTTTCAGTGCACACCATTTTGCCTGCAGCATTATTTCTTGCACTGTTTCAGGTGCGACATTACGACCCCATACCGTGACAAGGTCATATACCCATTAGGCTTGGTTTTGATACTTGGGGGTGTGTGGCATAGATCCCTCACAGCTGTCTATTCTATATTACAGGTATGTGTTGGGCCACATTGCTACTGTGTGTGCCTGCATTAGTGGTTAAAAATATCAGATTTATTTTTTTCAGCAGGTTTTGACCTCTATGACCTGATGAGTGGCAGAGCCACAAGAGTGGTTTATAGAGGTCAAAGTCAGCAGATAAAAATACATGTGATATTAACCAGCCCATGGCATGTCATTTATACAATGCCTCTCTGTTAAGATTAGTTCTTTTAATTATGGTTTAGCTATCTGTTTAATTTCACTGCTCTGTTTTTGTAATTGCAGAAGAGGCAATTGTGATGTCATCAGGCATTTTACAGGCTGTCGTGGCCAGCCTAAAGTTGATATAAATGCTGATGACCCACCTAACATTGCAATAAATGATTTATGTCCACTTTAACCCTGTCGTATATGAAAATAAATGTATTTATTTTCAAAATATTATTCTCTCAGTCATTGTATAAATTTGTTAATCACGCTATTTAACCTCCAGATAAACATTTGTCTAGATATTAGACAGGTCATCACAATGACTTTCCTTGACCTTTGCACAAAACAGAACCAACTGAACAGCAGCTCTCAAAATGCTGATGACACCACAATAAGCTTGATTTCACAAAGTCCATCAATTGGTCAGGGTCAAAGAAAAGCTATTTTATAGAATTCAGAATAACAACCCAAGCTCTACAGGGGTACAATGACAAAGATTCAGCCCCAATATCAGACACTTCTGACCTTAGCTGTAGGCCCTTTCTCTGCACAGCCTGGGTTTGGGGACTAATGGCCGGGTATATGTATACCTTTGCTTGCATGAATGTTAAGGCTGCCTTTAGCCTAATCACTGCCTCACGGCCATACTCCAGTGCAAAATGAATTAAAATCATAGCAGGATTTAACACTGAAGCTGCTGTTCCTCTTGCAGGTTTTGCATCCTTATCAAGAATAGGTGTGAAAATGGTGATTTACCCCCGGTGGGGAGATGAAATGTTTTTACAAGAGGTGGCACAGTCACTTGAGTAAATTGTAGACAGCCAAGAAAAAGTTTTAACTATATCCCAGGTGATTCTTTCTGAAGATTCTAAGTTTGGAAGTCCGATAATTCGTAAATTAGTTTTGTGGAGATTATTCTCCAGATTCTCATGAGCCTTTTCAATGTCATCTCTAAGGGCAGATGATATCACTGCAGAGTTGGTGGTAATTTTATCGGTTAAAGTAGTTTGCCGTTTAGTCAGTAGAGTCACTTGTTTCTCCATTTCAGAAAGGGCTTGATCCGTTTTCTCGGATTTTGCAGCAACTGCCTCCCATTTAAAATTGAGTTTCTGGATGGCCAGTAAAAGGGCTGAGTATGATTTGCTGATGACCTTGAAAGAGTCGAGCTTCTCGTGAGTGGGTAGTTTTGCAGCATTTGCAGCCTTAGTAATCTTTCAGTTTCTGCCATATCATCACTGAGAATATGTCTGGGGCTCAAGACCTCAGCCATGGCTGATTGGTCTACAATCCCGGTGCTACCTGGGACAGGAGGACATAGCTAGTGGTCAATTGGGCTGGTGTGCTCCCGGCTGTCAGACTGTTCTTGCTCTGCAGGTGAACCATCCATCAACTTTCTTTTCTCTTTACATTCACATCCCATAATTTTGTTCTTTCTGTCATTGAAAGCTTTGCCTCCTCCATACTAAGAGAATCCATTTGGTCAAGCCATCAGTTAGAAAAGGTATTATGAAGAATGTTATTTTGATGAAATAAGAAAGCACACCATAAAGCGAACACGAACATAATCTCCACAGTGAGCCATCCTGCCCCCCACCTCTGTACCTCTTCTTTGACCCAGACCAATTGACGGACTTTGTGAAATCAAGGAGAGCTGCAGCACTGTAAAGTACCTTGTTGAGTGATTCTGAGGAAACGGACACTGGCATATCAGAGCTGGAAGAGATACACGGAGAAACAGTAATGATTTAAAGTGGAAAGAATGGATTATGGAACACAGTCTTAACTGTTTGGTTTTGTCATAAGTAGATGTTAAACTGATGATGATTTCATACTACAGTATGTAGATAATGGTTTTTAGTTGGCTAATATGCATGTTTTGTTTTAGACACCCCCCCCACACACCCAAGTTTGATTAATAAACTTTTTAATTTTTTCTATTTTTTTTCTACTGGCTAACAAAAATTGCTTTCTTGCTATATAAATATATATTTTTGATATGCCATATGCTGGGGGTAGAGGGTTAAAAGACTAAAATGTATGTGGCTATACCCATTACTAAATGCATGCTTTATGTTCCATTTCTTAATACAAGACTACATTTACAAGTGTATAACTAAAATTACTTTTGTATTTAGGCTTAAAGTTGAAATGTGTCAGTTTTTCATCCTTTCACTTAGTTCATTAGCATAGACAGCTCTTGTAATTAACTGAAGTAATGGCAAATATCTTATTATTTGTAGATGGGATTAGAGGAGTTTATTTTGAAAGAGGGGGTTGCTTGAACTATATGAACTAAATGTGATAGTATTTAGACTAAAAGCTTTTGAACCTATAGAAAGTCAATTTGTATGAACTCTAAAACTTACTTATTTTGAATAGGTAATTATTTCTTATTTTTCATCTCCGCAGGGATTTTATGCAGGGAAATTAGTCTCTACTTTATTAACAAATTATTCTTTTGAATGTCCCACCTCGATTTTTAAAGGGGAATCCTCACCTCCCCTGAAGGAATGCTGTGGGACCTTTAGGTCCCAATTATGAGAAATGCAATAAAAGTAAATTTTTCTTCATACTTGCTAGTCTGTAATTTATTTTTGTATCTGGTTAATCCTGCGACCATCTGCCCACCATGCTTGATCACTTCATGTCCCACTGTCCCCTGTGGCGAGCCCTCTGATGACGTGATTGATGGACTGCATCGTGGGGGACCTCTATGTGCCAGCAAGTCAGTTAGGAGTGTATCAGTGTGAATGATCACATTTTCATGCTTATTCAACTGGCACCAATCATGCTCGCGATCAGTACCAGTAGAATAAGCATGATTATGTACTCATTCACACTGATACACTCCTAACTGACTTACCAGCACATAGAGGTCCCCCACGGCGCAGTCCTTCAGTCCTACAAGGGAGGTGAGGATTCCTCTTTAAGGACTTGTGTATACACTGTAAGAATGCTATAAAGTACAGTTATGTAAGAACTTACCGTAACAATAGATCTTCGAGAGAGGCTCTTGCAGTAGGTAATTACAGATAGGACTGACGTCGGCAGGCGGCAGGACCCCACGGAAAAATTTCTAGCTAGCAGTCCCTGGTGAGGGAACGCCCCCATGTCAGGTGACCGGCGTCGGGAGACGTCAGTATAAAGGGGCGGTCCCTGACACCGTCTTCCAGTTCTTTCCAGCCACAGGCCAGAAGAGGCCGGACGACAGAGGAGCGGATATTTCCCATAATGGAAAAGGAGCAGAAAAAGCTTAGGGGGATGGAGGGCGGGAAGGTATTACCTACTGCAAGAGCCTCTCTCGAAGATCTACTGTTACGGTAAGTTCTTATGTAACTGTACTATCTTACTTCGAGAGGACTCTTGCAGTAGGTAATTACATATAGGACTGAGTCCCAAGCAGTCTGGAACAAGGAGAAGCACCGGGAGGAGGAAATGTACTCCCAAGTAGAAGCTCTAGCTGTGCAAGCTTTAAGATAAGAGGCCTTGCAGGACAGCCAGCCCGAAGCCTGCTCTACGGCGAGAGGCAATATCCAAACTGTAGTGTTTTGTAAAGGTATGGACGGAGGTCCAGGTGACAGCAGCACAGATATCTGCCGCTGACACATTCTTGAAACAAGCCACTGAGGCAGCTGCTCCTCTGGTGGAATGGCCTCTTACTTGACCCGGCAGGGTCTTCTTGTACTTGTCATAACAGAAAGTGATGCAATGAGCCAACCATTTAGATAGGCATTGCTTAGAAACAACATTGCCTTCTCTTTTGGGTGCAAAAGAGACAAACAATTGATCGGTCTTCCTGAGATCTTTTGTTCTGTTAGTGTAGTATCTCAGAATCTGGTGAACGTCCATAGTATGGAGTAAATACTCCTCCGATTAGAGTACTGCGTAAAAAAGATGGGTAACTCTATGGACTGGTTTAGAGTAGACTCCACTACTACCTTAGGGAGAAACTTAGGGTTAGTGCGCAGAGCCACACGTTCCTTGTGAAAAATCAAGTATGGAATTTTGCACATCAGGGTCTGGAGCTCAGAAATTCTCCAAGCGGAAGTGATGGCCACCAGAAAAAGATTCTTCCATGAAAGGAACTTCAAGTCTGCTGAAGCTGCCGGTTCAAAAGGAGGCAGAGTAAGTTTCTCGAGAACAAAGTTCAAGTCCCAACGGGGAGCAGGAGTACGTATAGGAGTTCTCAGATGGAAGACCCCTCTGAGAAAGGTCTTCGAGACCTCCAGTTGAGCAAATGTCTTGTCTGCAAAGGGGACATGATAGGCCGAGATGGCCGCCATGTGGACTTTCAGAGAAGAATGACTGAGACCCAGGTCAAAGAGATGGCATAGGTACTTCAGCAGAAGCCCTGCTGAGCAGGAAAAGGGTTCCACGTCCTTGGAAGCAGCCCAGATAGTAAACCTTTTCCACTTCATGGCGTAGGTAGATCTAGTAGAGGGTTTTCTAGCCTCCACCAAAATCTCCGCCACTTGGGGAGAAACCCCAAAATGGGATTGAGCTAAGTCTGCAGGAGCCATGCATGCAGCTGAAGAGATCGGAGGCCTGGATGGGCCAGGGTCCCCTGATCCTGGGTCAGCAAACCTCGTGATAGAGGAAGGGGAAGACGATGATCCTCTGAGTATTGTTGTAGAAGAGAGAACCAAACTTGCCTGGGCCAGAAAGGCGGAATCAGAATAATTCATGCTCCTTTTGAAGCTAGTTTCTGTAAAACTCGTGAGATAAGTGGAATTGGGGGAAAGGCACAGACGAATCTGCCCTTCCAATCTAGAGACAGAGCGTCTCTCCAGAAAACGACTCGCTCTGGAACAAGTGAGCAGAAGACAGGAAGTTTTGCGTTTAGAGGGGATGTGAACAGGTCAACCTGTGGTGTTCCCCAAAGTCGGAAGATACTATCTAGGACCCCTTGGTCCAGTTCCCACTCATGAGCCAGAGCAGACGAGCAACTGAGCTTGTCTGCCAAGGTGTTGTCGACTCCCGGAACATGAATTGCCATGAGGTGAAGGTCGTGTTGTGTTGTCCAATCCCAAACCCTCATTGCTTCCCTGCAAAGAGGGTAGGACCGAGTCCCCCCCCCCGTTTGTTGATGTACCAAACCATGCACATGTCTGTCTGAATGGCTAGGTGGCCGGGAAGGATGTATGGGTGAAGGGCTTGGAGAGCGTACAACACTGCCCGTAGCTCGAGCACACTGATATGGAGTGTCTGTTCGAACTTGGACCAAGAGCCCTGGGTCCGATGGGGACCTAGATGGACTCCCCAACCTTCGCCCGAGGCATCTGTGGTGAGAGTCTGGGAGGTGGGAGGACAAAAGAAAGGAACTCCCCGAAGCAGGTTCTCTCGAACCATCCACCATTGCAAGTCTCGGAGCATTGGCGAGGAGACTAGAACTGGGTGATCTAAGTCGTCCACTAACTGATCCCATTGGGAGTGGAGAGTCCACTGAGAGACTCTCATGTGAAGCCGAGCGTGAGGAACTGTCAGGATAGCAGCCGCCATGAACCCGAGAAGGCGAAGGACCGACCTTGCACTGACCCACCTGCGGCCGGACAACAGACTTATTTGAGTCTGGAGGGTGGATGGGATCAAGTGAGACTTGGAATGGTTGATGGTAATACCCAGGCAGGCAAAAACCTGCTGGGTAAGGGTGAGACAGCGCAGGAGTTCCTCCCTGGACGAGGCCGCCAGGAGCCAATCATCCAGGTATGGGAAAACCTGCACCCCCCGGGTACGCAGGTAGGCCACCACCACCGCTAGGCATTTGGTAAATACTCGTGGCACTGAGGACAGGCCAAACGGAAGTGCCTTGAACTGGTAGTGGTCCCCCTAGAACGCAAAATGAAGATATTTGCGATGAGACGGGCAAGTGGAAATGTGCAGGTAAGCATCCTGCATATCCAGGGCACACAGACATTGACCTGACCGGAGGAGAGGCAGAAGGCTCTGCAACCAGAGCATTCTGAACCTTTTGTATTCCACAAAAAGATTCAGGGAACTGAGATCTAGAATAGCTCTGAGATCTCCTGTCTTCTTTGGGATCAGGAAGAAATGGGAATAGTAACCCGCCCCTTGAAGATGAAGGGGGACGGGTTCTATTGCTTCTTTCAGTAGCAGAGCTGAAATCTCTTCCTGGACCAAGAGAAGATGTTCCCGTGAATATGGTGACTGGGGGTGAGGTGGTTTCTGTAGAAACTCTATCGAGTGTCCTTATGCGATCAGCTGGAGCACCCAAGAATCTGATGCTATCCTCTCCCATCCCGGAAGGTGGAGGGAAAACCTCCCTCCTACCGGTTCCGCCGGGGAGTCTGGAGGCTGTGGGAGAAGAGAGGAGTCAGGTGGTGTGGGGCAGCACCGCAGCTGAAGCACTCACTGCTTTTTTCGGTGCGGGGGGCTTAGCAACTGTGGGGGCCCGATGTTTTGTGGCCCGCCTTCCCTGGGGTTTCGCCTTGGGCCGATTCAGTCTGCGACAGGGGTGGCGCTGCGGCTGGTGGGGGCGGTACATGGAGGCAACGGACTTCAGTGCCATCCCCTTCTCCTGCAAATCGACGATGATGTCCTTGACATCACCACCGAACAGCACCGACCCCCGGAATGGCGCTTTCTGGATAGCGGACTGCACTTCCAGGACCAACCCTGACACACGGAGCCAAGCATGATGACGTAAGCCTAGGGCGAAAGCTGAGCTCCATCCAGCAGTGTCTACTGCAACGCAGGTCACACGAAGCATGTGTCGACTGGCCGAACATGCAGAGCAGACAAGATCAGCCAACTCCTGCTTGACCTGAGAGTCCGGCAGGGAGTCCAGTTTGGTTTCCACCTGAGTAAGAACGGCCTTCTGGTAGTCCCCCATATGACCAACATAGTTCAGGGCCCTAATCCCCAGCATAGAGGAAGCAAAGATCTTCTTTCCATAATGGTCCAGTAGGCAGGATTCTTTGTCAGGTGGCGACGAGCTGAGATGTTTTGGGTTAGCCGACCGGCCGTGAGCGGCGCTAATCACGACAGAGTCAGCATGAGGGTGAGAATCTAAAAAAATCAACACCCTCGGGAGCCTGGTATAGCTATTCAACTTCCGCGGAAGTGGGACTAGAGCAGATGGCTGCTTCCAGATGGTGGTAACAAGGTCGGCGTGAGGCTCTATCCAGGGTGGCACCAAAGTAGGAGCTTTCACGGGCAGATCCAGATGCTCGGCAAGTTTCAACTGCTGAGGGTCTGGTTCCAAAGAGTGCCACTGATGAACCTCCTGGATTTTTCGTAGCAACTCCGTAAAAAAAGGATCTTCTGGAGGAGACTTAGGAGGAGTCCTTGGCCTGGACTTTGACGGAGAGCGTGGCTCGTCGTCCCTTTCGGAGCAACCATCGGAGGAATCCGAGGAGTCCGAGGGTGAAGAGGAAGAGGAAGAAGACTCCCTTTCCCGACCTGGGAGAGGAACGGACCCCTTGGGAAAGCACCTGAGGAAGTGTATCCTGCCCCTCTCTGGACCCAGATGGGAGAGCCCTGGAGTCTGGAGGTGGTGAGGGAGTGTGCCACTGTGGATGTACGGGAACCTGAGACAGCACCATCGTCGGTAGGTGGCTCTCCACCTCTCTGGTGAGCTGAGCCTTAGCCTCAGCCCACCAGGAGGCCAGAGTCTCCTGCAAATCCACCGGCGGCTGTGGGGGTGGTGGAGGAGGAGGAGGGGAATAAGGGTATGGGTTGTACCCAAATGGAGAGTATCCAAAACCCGGCGTTGGGTATTGTGGCGTCGGGTACTGCAGCGTCGGAAAGACCGGCATCGGGTACTGTGGCGCCGGATACCGTGGTCCCGGATACGCCGGCATCGGGATAGGATGGAGGGTATCTGGGAGCAGGAGGAGCTGCCGGAGCAGACGGCCCAGCCGGCAGCCTCACGGGTGGATCCAGGTTGGAGGGCCCAGCGGCAGGGCAACATCCGGAAGCGGGATGTCAGCCGGAGTCAGTAAAACCGGCATCAGGGCCGGCGTCCGGGGAGCCAACATCAGATCCGGCACACCTAGAGGAGGATGGTCCGGAGGAGGAACCCCAGCGTCACCCAGGGATAGAGGAGAAATATCCCCGAGGTCGGGCTGGGGGGACTTGGGGTTCCCGGAGTGCAACGTAGGCTGCGGAGAACCGGGGACGACGGACGTGGGTAGGTCTGTCGTCGGTTCTTTCGCCGACCGGATGTCGGACGAACCGATGTGCGGTTTTACAGAGAGGTCCCGGCGGGCACTGGAGGAGCCGGCGTCCGACTTATGGGAGCCTTCACCAGAGCCAGACCGAGAGGAAGGATTGGCCTGGTCCGGCGGGAGAGGAGCCGTGCACGGCCCCGAAGGGTCGTGCGCCTTACCAGCTTTCCCCGCACGGATGTCGGCTCCTCCGACGTCCAGCTTACCGGAGTCACCCACGCCATTAGGCCGCAAAGCTACGGCCGAACCGGGGGCGGAGGCCTCCAATTGCCCAGAGGTGCCCGAAAGGCCCAAGCGCGAGCCAGACGGGCGGGCCGATGCCCCCTCGGAAACCTCCAAGGCGGTCATCAAAGAGTGGTCCCCCAGAGGGGATGTTACCTGAGTCCTGGTGACTCCCGAGGGAGATGCGGTGGAGGAGCCCTTGTCCCAGTGCCTCTCCTTGTCTTTCTTCTGATGGCCTTCTGGGGAAGTGGACGCCTGCCTCAGTTTTTTGAGCTCCTTCTCCATCAAACTCATCTTTTTCTTCAAGATTTGGGCTTCCAGGGTTGCTGCCACCTTTTCCGGGTAATCGCGTTGAAGCTGAGGCAGTGCTGGCACTTCTCGACCGGGTGATCGGAGCCTAGACAGAACAGGCACAGGGAATGGCAGTCCTTGTGCGGGAGTTGGGAGCCGCACAAGTCACACTTATTTTTGTGTTCGGAGGGTGTAGGGGACGACATACACCGACAGTGACCTGACGAATGACGAAAAAAGTCAAATTATTCGGTAAAAACCGACGAAGGGAGGCTGACAAAGCAACAAACTTTTCCGCGAGGCGCTGCACGAGCTAACGGCGGGAAAGAACTGGAAGGCGGGCGTCAGGGACCGCCTTTATACCAACGTCTCCTGACACCGGTCACCTGACATGGGAGCGGTCCATCGCCAGGGACTGCTAGCTAGAAATTTTTCTGTGGGGTCCTGCCGCCTGCCGATGTCAGTCCTATATGTAATTACCTACTGCAAGAACCCTCTTGAAGTAACATCATTAATTTCTTTTGTTATTGTTCTGCATATAATCAATGTGGGCTTTACAGAAGTGCCCTTTCAGTGTGTAAAAAGTATTGAAAATGCTATAAACAAAAAATACAAAAATAAGCTTGTGCTGCACTGAAGTCAACAGTTTAAATCATAGAAAAACTGTAAATTCTTCATATAAAAATCTAATTTAAGTAAGTTATAACTGTTAAAATGGTGGTGTATCAATTGAATATACCATGGCTTAGTCATTTAGTTTTTGCTGACTGGGATAGGCAATTCTGCATGTTTCAGCCTCATCCCAGGGATGCAAACCAACATACTGAATAAGGTTGAGTGGCTGGTGGCATTTTTAGTGAATTGTGGGAAATTTGGCCAGCACTCCAGGGAAAATCCTCTATTCTTTTCACAGATACTTTTTTACAAGTGTCGCTTAAGGCTATATATAGCAACTTAGGATGTCTTGAGTGTCAGTAGCCAGGTTGTGTGAGGCAGCTTTTCTAGATGTGTACAATGTGTATATACAACAGGTAATCTGTCTTATTTATGGAGAGGTTTGACTCAGTTTCTCATTAAGCTCTGAGGGTTTGGAACCTCTACTCTGTACACATTTTGCAGCTAAAATGCCTTAGGCTAAGACTGTTCCTGTAAGGGGACAGCACTGGAGTTGGTTGAAGGGTGTTTGTGGGAAGTGGAGTGCCCTTTACTGTTCAGTTATGCTTTAGTTTCTTACTGCTAGCACTTATGGTGTTTCGGGAAGATGAGAGGTGGGGAGGGGCTAAGACCTCTGTGTATACTGATCATTTATTTGAATGCCTATCTGTTCATTTGCTTGTTTGATTTTTTTAATAAAATTCCCCTACTCACCAGAACAGGTAGATGGGACCTCAGTTTAATGCCTCATCTGAAAGGCGGCACCTCAGAAGAGCAGCAGCCCCCACATGCTGCACTGCAGTGTCAGTAGTAGTATAACCCCCGAGTTCCTGGGGTGGGGATAGAACCCACTTGGCTTCACTACAACTGCACAATTTTTTTCCACTTAGGGGACAAGACTTTCATAACTCACTTGTGGCTTTGCTACTTCTAAGTAACAATCCTGCACCCTTATACTTGGAGAAAAACTGCATATTTTGGTTCAGACCATTGCACATCCCCATTTACTTAGAACACCAAACTACATTTCAAAAACACACACACTGTTCAATCTGATAGAATAATTTTTTTAAATCATGAGACTTTAGTAAAGACATCTTTTAGCTATTGTAGCAATGCTTTGTATGATTCACATTTTTTGCAAATAAGTTAGCAAACTGAATTGCTAGAGGGCTATTTCATTGCAGTGTCAGTGGCTCAGCAGGTTGCACACTCGCCTCTGAGGCCGGAAGATCAGAAGGCTATGGGTTCTATCCCCACACCAGGCACTTGGGTTAAATTCCAATACTGACACTGGTGCAGCATGAGGGGCGTGCTGCACTCCTGAGGTGCCATCTTTCAGATGAGATGTTAAACTGAGGTCCCATCTGCCTGTTCTGGTGGTTGTTCAGGTGGACTGTAAAGATCCCATGGCACTTCTGGAAAAGAGTAGGGGAATTTCCCAAGTGTCCTGGCCAACTTTCCTCCATTCACTAAAAATACCACCAACAGCTTAATCTGGTTCAGTTTCAGCTTCCATCTGTATCCCCCCCCCCCCCGGTCGCCCCTGAAAAAGGGACTTCTAGTCTAAGTTGGCCTACTGGGTCAACAAAATTCAATAAATAAATCATAATGTTAGAGAAACAATTTTCTCTGTTTAACAGTTGTAGAAACTTGATGGAAATACTCACACAAAAATTAATCCTTTGCTATATTTGGCTCTGGTTTATATAGGTCATATATTTTTCTTTTTTTTTTTTTTGTTTACTTTCTATGTTTGTCCCCCATTTTCACCACCAGCTGCCAGGACCTCCTTCCACCTACCCAAGCCCTTATATCTGCCGCAAGAGTCCTTCAGTGGTCCTACACACCACCAGCCTTTGCTCGACTACCTGCCCCGGATACCCAGACTGTAACCCATGGCTTATTCCCCACAGGCGGGTCCCCCTGGTTCCACCAAGCCAGGAGGAGATACTTCACTTAATGGATGCAGCCCATGAGGAGGAGTCGGAGAGGCACGAGAGGAGTCAAAGTGACCCTGCTGTTGCACTGGGTGGCTTCATCTGCCTAGTGCTGCTGGGGGTATTTTATCCCCTGCTAAGCCCTCCCCGATCCCACCCCAGGATTTGGTCCCAAGAGGTGACCCAGTATCCACCCATCAGGACTGATGGAAACATGAGTAAGCCACTCCTTACCTTCAGAACTCTCCTGCCAGAACCACTCTGAGCACGCAATGCCTCCATGGTGCTTGCCAGGTGAGTGGGTGCATGCCAATGTGAGGTGACTCCATAGGGACCACTTACTCCTTCCTGCATGACACCCCCTCCCCCTGGATAATCAGGGGGTGGTTGTGCAACAGAAGGAGTGCCCTCCCTCCTCGAGACAGGAGGCGTCCAAAGGACACAAGATCCTGCCTTGCTGGTTGGCACCAGACTTTCTGGGCTTGGGGCATGAACCCAGGTTGTCTGGATGGACAGTGGTAACTCTACTGCTAAACTAGCCAGCTGGCCTAGGTCAAACATTTTCAATGGCTGAAGGTTTATATGGCTTAAAATCTGCTGACACCACAGACTACTAAGAGCTTCAACAAAGGACAGTTACATTTTGGAAAAAAAGCATACTTCAACAATTGTGGAATTCATAGTAACAAAGTGAGAGAACAATGAAAGGGGCATCTGACCCATCCCTCCCAATACCTGTTGATAATTAAACTCAAGTTAGACTGCAATCTTTAATATTGTGATAAGTGATCACCTATGACTGTGGCATGAAGGGAAGGAAAAACTGTTAGTAACAGGCACTACCAGGAAGCCAAGACTACAAATTTGCTTGTACCACTCAGGCATGGCACCGCTTTTTACCTGGTTGTGAAACCAAATAGTCATGGATACCTTTCTTTGCAAGAACCAGATCAAAGATGATCTTTAAAGACCGCACCCACCAGTCCCACAGCCAGCCTGTTCCATGTATTCAACATTCTCTGCATGGCGTAACGCTTCCCTATGCTCCCTTTGATCTTCCCTTTCCCCAACTTCAATGCATGGACTCCAGTCCTACTAGATTAATCAGCCCCGAGAATGGTCCACCCTGTCAAATCCCTTAAGAATTCTACAACCTTTATTCATGTCCCCCTCAATCTTCTGTTCTCAAAACTGAACAAATTTAGTTATGAAAAACTCCCTTTAAAGCTTATATTAGTAAATTATTGGGGAAGTTATAGCTCCTGGTTAAAGGGAATCGTACTATAAGCTCAGTTTAGATTTTTTTTTTTTTTTTAACCAGAAAGAAGGTAGCACAGTAAAGTAGCAGTACTGTATGTTCTTACAAAAGAATCTAAAACAGGCGGAAACAGTCAGTATAAAGTCCACATAAGAGAAGGTGTATTAAAATAAACTGCAACAGGCAAATACAAAAAAATACACTGAAGTGTTTGCAAGAATGGCTGGGTGACGTGAGTTCTGTTCTTTCCTTCCTCTTGGAAAGTGAGGAACAGCACACTTGGGACCAAAGCAAGCTGATTGCTGTCCTCAAGAACAGTGTAAAGGATCCTGAGGAGAAACTGGAAATGCTATGGAACTCATGGGAAGGGGGGAAAGATATTTTAATAGTTTACTTCAGGAGGAGACCACAGGGACAATGTTTACGAGATGGCAGAGGAGGTAAGCAGGAGTGGTGAGTGGGTAGGACGAAGAGACAGAGAAGTGGTTATCTGCCACTAGGGACTCCTCTGTCACCTAACTACCCCAGATTTCCTCCTTTGGCAGAACCTAGCAAGGGAAAAAGGATGTGGTAACAAAGCCTTCAAGCAGTGGGAGGCATGAATGCAACAGGCTACACATCAGTTTGTTCTGGGCAGTTCGTCGCGCAACAATGAGCTCTGTCGCATTAGCTCCGGCATCAATCTGTCCTTACGACAATTCATCCTGGACAATTTGCACCCTGCATAAATATTAAATAAACTACAAGTGGGCGTAATACTGTAATGTTATTTGGAGTGCAGTATGACATCTAGTGGGAGCGAACTGTCCAGGAACAAACTGCCGTAGGGACCAACTGATGCTGGAGCTAATGTGATGGAGCATGCTGTCACACGATGAAGATCCCCGGACAAACTGACATGTCCCTGATGCCACATTTGGTAGGCACAGTTTAGTGGTTGCAAGCCTCAAGTTGGGATGGTAGAGCATTCAATTCTTAGCTTTATAGACAGGAAGCTGCGCAGTCATGATCCAGAGAACCACCTGGTCCGTTGCATGCTAAGTGACAGGGTGGAAAATCTTACATCATGGGTGGATGCACTGCACGTATACTGCAAGTTATCTTGACCTCAAAGTTGCCTTGAGGAAGGGCTGCCTTGGGGTAAGAGCTGCCCCGGCCATTTCCCACACAGAACTTTAACTTTTGTACTGCTAGAGCTGTCCTACACTACTCTGCAAGGTTGGGGGCGCAGTATAGCCTGATTAACAAGAGACCATGGGTTTGAATCCAGGCAAGATCCTCTCATTATTTTTTTCCAGCAAGGCGAAGTTCACTAGAGTGGTGATCCAGAGCGGTGAGCAGATTTAAAATAAATATGCAGGAAAGGGGACACAGCTGTGGGAAAGAATGTGTGCAACAGTAAAGTGCTGCATAAGAGGCATGCTAAGGCAACTTTGTGGAGGGAAAAAACATCTTCCCACACACTTGTTGCAACAAGAGCTGGGGAAGGAACCAGTGTCAATATGGATGCAAGCAACACAGAAAAAGCCAGGCAGCGGGTCTTGCAACAAAAATTGATCAGTGACAAGCTCAGGAGCAGGTTCTCCTAGGTAGTAGTTTCAGAAGCACTACGAGTGCCATGTGCAGGGCAGAGTACACATATCTCTATAATGGAGTTCTATGTGCGGCTGAGAGGCTAGTGCAGGGAGCAAGTTTTTAGGTTTCTGAGGCATTGGCAAGGCTTCTGGCATAAAGGAAGCCTACAGCATTGGAATTTTTTTTATTTTTTTTACTAGGAAAGACACACTAAGTTGAAAGCTTGTCTACAAGTTTGACCTGGGAGCACAAGGAAGTTAAGTGACTTGCTCAGGGTCACACAGTATGCAAGTGGGGGCTGTGGGATTCAAACCCAGGCTTGCAGCTCAGAGCCTTAAACCACTGCGCTATACTGCCTCCTTAAATGGACTCCACCTAAACAGAAAGAGGGCTGACCTACTGTCAATCAGGATAGAGTGACTGCGAAGCTTTCAAATTAGGAGCAGCGAGCGGGTGGCCACAGGTTGTTACTTTGGACATGAAGCAAGACAAGCAATAGCTGTCTGCTTTCAAAAGGGCCCACAAAATGTTGGTGTGCATTAACAAAGGGGGGGGGGGAGGTGACAGAAGGCAGGGGACTGCTAATCCAGACAATTTTCAGAGCTCTCGTCAGACCAACACGGTGTACTGTGTGTAGTTCTGGGTACCTCAATATAAAAAGTTTGAAACACAAAAAGGAAGCGCTCTGGGATGGCTGGTGCTCATGGTAAACAACAATCCAGGACAAAACAAAAAAACAGACACAATATGAAGGCCAAACCAAACATGTAAGTCAATTGTTGACCATCGTTGCAGAGTGCAAAGAAAGTGTATTTGCCATCTAATAAGGTGCTAGAAGAACAAACAGAAATGCTGCAGCCCCTGGTCAGTGTGTGACTTGTGCGTTTGGTCAGGCTGTCATATTGTGCCTGTTTTTTTGTTTTGTCATTCCTCAATACAAAACACAGTTATAGGTTTAGAGGATGTAATGCAGTGCCACCATAATGATCAAGGATCTGGTGACCAAGAGCTAGGAAGAGGGGCTGGTGGCCTTTAACATGCTCACCATCAAGAAAAGGATGCTGAGAGGTGACGTGCTCTGTCTTCTGCATACTTAAAGGTGTAGATAATATTGAAGAGACAGAGATATTTGATCTGGCATCCTCCAGAAGGACATAGGGACACATGCTAAAGCTCAGAGGAAGTAAACTCAATGGAAATGTTAGAAGGCACTTTTTCTGTCAGAGGTTGGTGAACCCATGAAACAGCCTACCAGTTAAGACAGTGGATATGAAGACAGTACATAACTTCAAGGTAAGCCTGGACAAGTTTCTGTATACCAAGGAAATCACAGGGTACCTTGGGTAGTAGAGTTGGGTAGGTGAAATCCTTATAAATTAGTGCATGTTTGCAAAGCCTATTTATTGATCTCTGCTTAGGAAGGGGTGGGTAACAAGGACAAAGTTTCTTCTGACCTTAAATAATGAGTACTATCATACGAAGGCTCCATACTGCACTACCATGGGTGTCACCCTTGTTCATAGATGGACTTGAGACTTCCGAATCAGATCAGCAGCAGGGTAGGAGCATTGCACACGTGACTTATTTAGTCTTCAGGGAAGTGCTCCAGTCCCCTCATGCTGACTATCCCAAGCACTTAGTTACATTTGTTTTTTTGTAAAAACTGCCACCACCTGAAGAAGGGCTCTGTGAAAGCCTGAAAGCTTGTGTACTGAAAACTTACTGTTGGTCTAATAAAATGTAGAAATCACCTACTTTGTTAAGCCAAGAAGTGGCTGTGGAGACAGATGCTCATCCCAGCCAGAGAGAAGGTGTAGCTGATGGCACCCTCAGTGTATGGAAGTGAGGGGATTTAAAAAAGGGAACAGTGATTAAACAACGGTACAGAGCTAGTTTGAAACCATCACCACCTTCACAAGAGGTCCTTCTTTTGAGTCCATTTCATAGAAAGAGCATGAATCTTACAGCTTACTCCATCAGCTGAATATAGCACTGATGAAACAGATGCTGCGATGGGCAAGACAACATTACAAGTAGGAAAAAGGACCACCCTGACAGCTCAGCAACCACCCGCTGTACTGCTGCACTTGTGTCCCGGGTTCGGGAGTGGTCTTGGGTTGTCAAAATCCAGGGCAAGCCAGGGTTGGGGCACCTGCCAAAGGCAGTTCAACTCATCTTGTGGAGGGCTGGTTGCAGGGTCTGGCACCACACTGACTCCTACAGAAAGGCCAGGGAGCTTGCACCATTGGGGATGTGTTAATGCGCACTGAGTCAATACTAGGCTGCGCCGCACTGGCCGCGGAAGGAGTGAGCAGTGGGAAAAAATTGGTTTCCGGGGGCACACCACTATTAGGATAATATTAATGGCTGATGGTGCACTTAGGCCCCGAACCGCGGACTCCCACCAGAAAGGTGGTGACGTTAGCTGTAGACAAGGCTGGCAGCAACACCAGTTTTGCACACCATCCAGGCCCAAGGAATGGGTGGACAGAAGCAAGGAAAAAAAAGCTGAATTTAAAGCAAATAGAATTTAAAAAAGATTAAAAGGTGGCAAAATATTGGGAAATGTATTTTTTCATGAAATGTGACTAATGTGACTAATTTAGTTCAACATTTTTTAGACACAGAACCAAGTACAAATAGTTCACAACACGAAGGGGCACAGTTGTAAGCTGGAGGGTGGGAGGTTTAGGAGGGAGGTCAGGAAGCACTTCTTCACAGAGAGGGTGGTGGACACTTGGAATGTGCTGCCAGAAGAGGTAATCTCATACAAGACAGTGGGCAGCTTTAAGAGAGGCTGGGACAGGTATAGGGGGAGAGTAAGGGTCATGGGTAGGGAGGATGGGAGGAATGGGGAGGGGGGCAAGGACAGTAGCTCAAGCTGTGGACCCTGCAACATAAGCAGACTTGATAAATCAAATGGCCTTCTTCTGCTGGCTTCTTCATATGTTCATATGTATGTATGAAGAAAAACAAGTTGGTTCTTCAACTTCAATATTAATCTCAAAAAATTCCCTGCTTACACCAACCAGCATTTAACGCTGACTCCCAAATAATGGAAATGTCCAAACATAAACAGCATATCTTGGGCGCTGCCCCGATGGTCCAGTGGGTAGTGCACTGTGCTCTCATGCTGGCAACCAGAGTTCTGGCGCAGACTTTGGGAGCTGGCATGGTGGCTGGGGGCAGGCTAAGAGGTATTGCCAGTCGGCATCACTTCCAGCCAGGGGAGGGTCAGCGCCAGGTTGCACAGCTGCAGACCCCCTGCAGTGGGGCAGGGAGCCATGGTTGTTGCCAGGAAGCAGAAATGGAAAAGAGAGCTATGTCCAATGAGTGGTCTGTACTATGGTCACTGGAACTCTCTTGGGCCCCACCTTGTGTGGATCCCCACCGGTCACGACAGCGGAAGAAGCAGTAGTAGGGGGTAAGAGGGTGTGGAGACACCTGACCAGAAGTAGTAGGTCACTGTTATGGGTGCAGAAAGCTACTGTATATGGAAGAGGCACAAAAGCATATCTTGGAGAGGTTTAGCATCCTAAGATAAAATGAACAGTCTGTACACTTATCCCCATTTCCCTCTTTACATCAAAAAAGAATATTGATATCTACCCCATACAGTATGGATCAACAGCTTTGGTCTGAAGTACTGCTTGCAAGACAATAATACAGTCTGAACTACTATATACAAAATTTTGGTCTGAGCAAATTAAACCAGTGCTCTGTCTTTTGTAATTTCCTTTAAAGCATTTAAGGCTGTTCTCACTTTCTTGAAAAAGGGTTAACCAAGTATTTTTAAGAAAAAGTGCTTTTTCCAAAAGGTTAATAACTAAATTTGTAAAAACAAAAGTGTACACAGAAGGGCAATCAACTGTGTATTTTTCCCCTTATTACACAAGTGGGCCTGGGCTGACTTACCTTTTTCAGTAGCATCTAATTAAGACGGCATGACTGAGGACTGTCAGACCACTGCTCTTTATTAGCTTTTGAAACAACTTGTCACATGTGACAAGAGGTTCAAACTGTTACTTCCTACGGCTTTTTGTTCTACTGGCCCAGAACCATGTCTGAATGCGATCCACTGCACCCTTGTTCTGTAAAAATGCTGCTGCAACTGTTAAGTAATGTCAAAACATATTTCTCACTGCCAGGTAGGCAAGTCAACATCATTTAAAGAGATGTTCCCATTGGCAGCAAACAATCCTCAGCTGACATCAGCAGAACAGGTTATGGTGTCATGACCCGAGAGTTATGACTTCACAGCAGGAATAAGCAACACAAACAGATGAAACCTAAGGGGAAAACTCCTATTTTTAATTAAATTGCCTTTACTCATATGTTTTCAGTAACAAGACATGGAAGGTCCTGAAATTCTAATTTTGGGGGAATTTCATCCAACTGAGTTGCCATGAAAAATATTCTAACATCACAGAGGCTCATGACTTCAGAGTAGGAGTAGCAGCAGGGACAGGCAAAGTCTAAAGGGCATAAAGCCAGTTTCCATGCAGATGTGTTTAGTAATAAAGAATGTAAAGTCCAGAAATTATTTATTTTGAATGTTATGAGGTTTGAGTCTAGCGGGTGCCATCTGCCTTTGTTTTTCAGGCAACTGGAAAATCATTTTAAGTTGCCATGGGATTATTTTTTTTTTTTCGTTAATTAACCATCCCAAGAATTATTTAGATTTATTGTGCTTACTTACAGAATGGTAGGAGTGCTCAGATTTTAACTAAGGGTAAGAGGAAGCAAATCTCAGGGCAATTTTTTTAAATAGAGATGCTTGCTTTTTAAAACTGATTAAGACAGTCTTCAGCTACGTTGTTTTACTCAAGATATACAACTAGAAGAAAGCTGTCTGAAGGCCCAGTTTACAGAAGCAACAGAGCTGCAAAGGTCTGAAGGCCGGATCTACAGAAGCACCACAGGTCTGCAGTTTCAGTCCGCATAACCCACACAGGTGTGTAGGACTTCCAGATGCCGAAGAAAGCCCCTTCCACATCTGCAGAGCACTCTGTGGGATTCACAAAATTCTTTGCCTGTCTAGCTATCCTGTCCAGTGTCTGTGTGCTGCCAGGAGCACTCTGCATAGGTGGAGGTCTACTGGACCAGGAAGTAGCTCTGTTTTAGAAATACAGTGTAGCCCGCTTATAAGAACACCCCATTTGCCACAAATATTTGTTCTTATAAGCGGGCTGTTCCTATATATGGGCTGCATGTTTACAGATATTTGTGGATGAAATAATGCCTTGCCACCACACGGTGGCATACACGTGCCATATAATGACACTCTGGACTTGCAAATTATGAGAGAGATGCATTTTACTTCATTTCAGCATAAAAATTTAAAAAATGTACAGTACTACACTATGTTTAATCAATTGGAGTACTCTTATCAGTTGCAACATAGACTTACGAACTAAAATGGCATAATGAACTGCCATAAATGTTAAAAGTCCTTCGAGGGTAGTTTACAAAAAGGAAAAATAATGGAGTCTTGCTGTATTCTGACTATATGCAGTTAGCCCCAGCACTTGAACTGTTCCGGAGAGGAAAGGGTTAACTCTATGCCAGAGCATAGAACATTGAGCTCGAGCTCGGTTTTCAAACCTCTGTCTCTGGTACATCTCAAGCAACCATCACATTCTTACAAGCACTATACTAACTAACTAATAGCTATAGAAATAGTGTAAAATTTAAGCCATAGGTAACATATACTTGGGTCTGTAAGACAAGTCGAGAACCCAAGAAGAATCTTAAGTAGATAGTGAAAATACTAATAATAACAATAATCAGCACAATACCCACCTAGCCAGGCAAGGTATAAAAAGGTACACCTCTGGGGTGCAACACTGTACCTGCCCACCCACATCCCAAAAACTAGGTTCTGAGGGGGGAGGCAGGCAGAGAAGTCAGAATACAGCAAGACTCCATTAAAAGAAACAACATTACTATGGTAAGTAATTTTTTCTTCAAACAACACAAAGTCTTACTGTATTCTGACTATATGCAGACTACCCAAGCAGTTTCCCTCTGGAGGAGGGAATCACAGAACCTCACTTTGGGAACAAGCTCTGCAGTACTGCTGTGCCAAACCTAGCATCACTTCTGGTCTGAGTGTCCGGGGAGTAATGCTTGGTAAATGTGTGCACTGTTTCCAGGTGGCTGCTTTACAAATGTCCAAACGAATATCCCTAGCAGCTGCCAGGGAGGCAGCTGTACCCCAGTCGAGTGAGCCCTCAGGCCTGAGGGAGGCTCTTTCCCTAACATTGAATAGCAGAACAGAATACGAGACAATCCACCTGGCAAGTTCTTTTAGTAGCAGGTCTACCTTTTCCCCCTTCACCATAAGTGAGAAATAACTGAAGACAATCAGTTCTATGGGCCTTAGTATGCTCTATATAATAGCTAAGTGCCCTTTTCACAGCCAGACTGGGCAATCTTCTCTCCCCCAGAAGAGGAATGGTAAGTGAAAAACATGGGCAGAGATATGGATTGATTCAGATGACAATCAAACCTCTTCAGGAAGAAATGTTCTATTCGTCCTAAGGATCACCTTATCCCTATGGAAGGAAATGAAGTCAGGTTCCACTGATAGGGCCTGCAATTCACTGATTCTCCTGGCAGAAGTGATAGCTACCAGGAACACAGTCTTCCAAGTCAAGTACTTAAGCTCAGCTGAGGACAAGGGATCGAAGGGGGGCTGCATAACATGTGCAATACAGATATTCAAGTCCCAAGCAGGAGTAGGCTCCCTGAAGGGAGGGTTGATATTTATGATTTATTTAGTTAGTGTTTGTTGACCAGGTAAGTTCACTAGACAAATTCTGCCTATTTTCAGGCACGAACCAGGGGAAGGGGATACAGATAAATGCCAATTGACCTTGAACCAGATTAAGCTGTTGGTGGTATTTTCAGTGAATATGAACCAGACCGTTGAAAAACTTACTGAAAACAGGATGAGATGCAAGGGAAGATCCCTTCCCTACAGAAAGAAAGACAGAGACAGCTGCCAGATGAACTTTAAGGGTAGCAGGCCTAAGGCCTAGACCATTAAGATAAACCAGATAAATCCAGGGCTGTGGAGATGCCCGCAGAATCTGTATGTATGTCACTCTGAGAACAACAAATACTAAATCTTTTCCATTCAGAATTGTAAGTTTTTCTAGTGGAAGGTTTGCTAGAAACCTTAAAGATATCAATTACCTCCTGAGAGAGGTGCAGACCTGCATTCTTTAACTCTTCAAGAGCCAGGCCTTGAGTCTGAGAGACTGGAGATTGGGGTACCAAATCCTCCGCTGAGAGGAGGTCAGGAGGTCATGCCTCCCGGGTAGAAAACAGGGGAGTGACACTGCTAAAGACAACAACAGAGGATACCATGGTTACCTGGACCAATCAGGAGCCACCAGGATCACTGTGCAGGGTTGAGACCTGATCTTGATCAGTACTCTGAATATCCGAGGAACAGGAGGAAAGGCATAAAGAAACCTGTTTGTCCAATCTAGCAGGACAGCATCTAGAGGAACAGTCCCCAGGACTGGGGGTCTGCAACAGACAATGGAAGCTGATGACTGCCTGGGGCTGCAAAGAGGTCTATCTCTGGAGTGACCCATCTCTTGAAAATTACCTGAAGAACATGAGAGTTCAGGGACCACTCGTGGTGGCCCTGGGATATCCTGCTTAAGGCATCTGCCAGCACATTGTCCTTCCCTGGAAGATGTCAGAGAAATCTGAAGCAAATAAGCCAGTGACCATGCCTTCATGGCTTCCGTGCACAAGGCCGTGGACCAAGTGCCCCCTGCTTGTTTATGTACCACATAGTAGTGGTGTTGTCCGTCCTGATCTGCACCACCTTCCCTTTGACTGATTCTGAAAAAGCCTGAAGGGCCAGATACACCGCACTGTTCCAGACGACTGATATGAAGGAGAGACTCCTGATGTGACCAAGTACCCTGTGCAGTGAGCTCCCCCAGGTGGTCTCCCCACTCCTAAAGGGAAGCATCTGTGGTAAGGATCACTGAGGGTGTTTGACTGAGAAATGGAACACCCTGTCTGAGATTGTCCTCCTCCAACCACCATTGCAGAACCTGGACAAGAGTCTGAGTCACAGTAATCAGCTTTGTGAGAGAGTCCTTTCTCTGAGACCAAGAGGACCTTAAGTGGAACTGAATGTCCCTCATCTGAAACTTGGCTCCCTGCACCACTGCAGTGGAGGCTGCCATGTGGCCTAGAAGCTGAAGAAAATGTCTGGCTGGACGAGATACTAGTAGTCGAAAAGAGGAAGCCAGATCTGTAAGGGCCTTTACCCTTGAGCAAGGGAGAAAGTCCTTTGTGTGAATAGTATCCATCTCTACTCCTATAAAAGTAAGGAGTTGCAGCGGTTCTAGAACTGACTTGGGTAAATCGAGAAGGAATCCTAGGGAACCCCGAAGCCTCTGGGTGACCTCTAGAGCTGACCTGACCTAGTCTGAGGACTGACCTACAATGAGTCAATCGTCTAGGTAAGGAAACACGGAGATTCCCTGCCTTCTGAGGAAGGCCATTACTACTGCTAGACATTTTGTGAATATCCTTGGAGCAGATGTTAGACCTAAGGGCATTGCACTGAACTGGTAATGACCGGAGGTACTTTCTGTGGGAGCATCTGATAGGAATGTGGAAATAGGCATCCATGAGGTCCAGGGAAGCTAACCAGTCTCCTGGCCTTACAGAGGGAAGTATTAGTTCCAGAGTCACCATTTTGAATTTGGGCTTTGGGATATGTTTGTTTAGATATCTCAGTTTTAGGATGGGTTGTCACTCACCAGTCTTTTTTGGGGTAAGGAAGTATCTTGAATACAGACCTTTCTCTCTGTGCTGTAGAGGAACCTTCTCCACAGCTTTTAGAGACAGCACGGAAGAAACCTCAAGAGGTGTTGCAGGTGTAAAGGTCCTGGCTCTCATTCCGGGGAATCTTTTGAAGCTGAGAGCAAGTCCCTGGCTTACTACTTCCAGGACCTATTTGTCTGAGGTGATAGACTACCAGACCTGGAAGAGGTAAGCCAGCCTGTCCCCTACCAGAATTGAGGAAGCAACCAGGTCTGACACATCAGGGTGTCTGGCAGGAGCCCTAGATTGAGAAGAGGATGCAGCCCTGCTCATCCCCCTTCTGCATCTCCTTCTGAAGAACCCCATCTGCTGGAAAGAAGAGGAAGCCTGGGCTTGGTAAAAAGGCCTGTGAAAAGGCCTGCCCCTGCCAGCCCTAGACTGCTGCTTTTGTGGAGTAGCTTGCCTTTCCGTGGCCACTGCACTCCTGTAGGTGGTCCTGTATTCATCCATCTTTTTCATGTATGTCTGTTTGCTCCCCAAACAGAGAATTGTCAGTGACAGGAAAATCCATGGCCTTAGCCTGGGTATCCTGCGAAAGGCTAGTACATCTGAGCCAAGCAAACCTCCACAAGGAGACAGATGTAGCCATGACTCTTGATGCCACATCATTGGAGTCCACAGCAGCATGGAATTGTACTTTGGATACCTCTATACCATCTGCAGCTACCTGCTCCAGCAACTTGGCCAGCTGGGGAGGGGCATTCTTAGCAAGCTCCAGAACCATATCACACCTGGATTTCTGGTACCTAGCAACATAAGACATATAAGAAGCCTGCCTGAGTCCCAAGGAAGATGCCAAGTACTGTTTCTTTGTCATGGCATCCACCTTCCTGGAATCCTTATCTGGGGTGTGTGAAGCCAAGGGGATGTTAGCCTTGTCACAGGCTGCAGCCTACACTACCCCAACATGGCTGCAATGAGAATAAAGAAAATCCATTCCAGGACCTGACAAATTATACATCTTGTCCATTCTTTTATCCACAGGAGGTATGGAAGATAGCATCTGTACAATTTTTTGAGTTTGTTTCCCCAAAGATTTATGCAGGGGAACAGACAATCTCTTAGACTCTGGGACATTCATCATCTCCACAAAGTCAGGTTCTTCTGCTTCCTCCACAGCTTCCACTGCTGGTAGCTGGAGGGTTTCTGCCACCTTTTTATAAAATAAAAAGTGTGAAGCGGACTCAAAGTCTGGGAGGGGAAACACTGGAAGGCCTGTCTGGGGAGATGTCAGGCTCTACTGGCTCATCTAGGCCTCCAAAATCATCTTCATCTTCATAGAATCCCTTCGTGATCCCCCTTCTAATCCAACTCATAATACTCCTCTGGTTCATATTCTGAAGGGGCTGGAACCAACCGAACCGATCGCCTGCCAGGTGGTGTTTGTTTGGTCAGAACCAAACGGAGCGACTGAACTATAGTAATAGCTCTAACAATCTCTTCCGCGGATAGGATCTGAGGGGCAGGATCTGAACTGGTCGATTTATTTTTTCTTTTTGAAGGAACCGATCCTTCAGAATCCAATTTCCTTTTGCCTGAAGAGGTATCACTCGTGTTAGAGGGCAACTCCTCAGGTTTGGTCAGGACCGAACCGGGCTGGCCATCCGGATCAGCGGACTTCTCGGCGTCTCTTTCCCTAAGCCGAGCTAATTTCTTTCTATAGTGGCCTTAGGGAAATTTGCACAAATCTGGCAGTCTGTTTTGAGGTGGTCGAACCCCAGACAATAAACACAAGTGAGGTGGGGATCAGCTCTAGCAAAAGCCTCCCCACACTCAGTACAGTGTTGAAACCCAGTGGGACTGGTTTTCTTCTTGGGTTTCTCAGACATTGCCTTACCAACCAAAATTATCCTCCAACAGCTGTTACGCCAGGTAATACAAAAACTTTTCGGTCACCAGCCGGTTCAAGAGCCATTTAAAAAAACGGAATAAGTTGTTTTTTTGAGACCGAAAAAGTACCAGACCACACCTGAAGAACAGAACACATGTAAACAATTATTTTGGTTTCCAACCAGACCGACCAGAAAGAAACCAAAGAAAACAATTTCTATCACTATCTACCAAAACTATACTAGCTGTACCGTAGATAGAGATTTGAGACCGAAAAAATAAAGAAACAGTTGTAATAAACATGGAAACTATTCCGAACCGAAGCAGCGAGGAGAAATTCTCCGGAGCGTCTTCACAGTTAGGCAGAGTAAAGAATCTGACGGTTGCTTGAGATGTACCAGAGACAGAGGTTTGAAAACCAAGCTCGAGCTCAACGTTCTATGCTCTGGCATAGTGTTAACCCTTTCCTCTCCAGAGCAGTTCAAGCGCTGGGGCTAACTGCATATAGTCAGAATACAGCAAGACTTCATGTTGTTTGAAATAGTAATTTTTTGCTGTCTTGTATTTTTTAATGACAGTTCATCTAGATAATTATCCATTGCATAAAATGCTGTCAGGTCAGCAGACGGTTTGCTTAAAATGTACTCTCTCGTATTCGTGTCATGCACAGTTTCACTTTGGTAGCAGTGGGTATCTCCGGTTCAGTTGCTTGAGAATCTTCACCAACGTCCTCATCCTCTGGTACGGGATCCTCTTTCCGTGTGAGGATATCTCTGGTGATGTCCTGCTCAGTCATGGTGCCGTTTGTTTCCACATCATCATCGCACCCAGCAAAGTTTTCATACTGCTCGGTTGTTAGCCCCGGTGCCTCAACTGTCTCTTTGAGAGCTGCTCTCTGCTCGACATTGTGCTCATCAGCTTGCAGTGTGAAACCAGCTTTCGAAAAACAATTTTGGATAGTTTCTTGTCGCACCAACCTCCATGCAGCATCGAGCATCTGGATACAATCCAAAATGTTGATTTCCCTTGCCAGATCTGTAGCCATAGAAGCTCGCCCCCGTCTATAGCCAGTAGAACTTTCTCAAAGATTTTTTTTCAATAGTGTTGCTTCAAATTTTCCTTCACACCCTGATCCATAGGCTGGATCACAGCAGTAGTGTTCGGTAGCAAGAAAACAAATCTAACATGGCTGAGTCAAATTAGGGTGGGCACTGCAATTGTCCCATATTAGGCAGATCTTCTGTTGTTTACAGCACATCAGTGTGTTTAGTTTGGTTGCCCGGTCACTAAAAATCTGGCCTGTCATCCAGGCATTGCTGTTAGCCTCATATGCCACTGGAAGCAAATTGACATCAATGCCCTTGAAACACCGGGGCTTCTTCAACTTGCCTATAGCAAGCAGTGGTAACTCTTCACCTTTCATGCTGGCACTCACAAGAACCAAAATTCATTCTTTACTTTTTTCCCCACCAGCTGCATTGTCGGCCTTAAAATCAAGTGTGCCGTCTGGGACAGTACGAAAGTAAATTCCCGTCTCATCCCCACTGAATATGTCAGCCTCATTAAAATCATTTAAAATCATGGGAAGGATGGTGTCCTGCCATGACACAGCCCCCTCTGTCTCCACATCTTGTTTCTCGCCATGGTATTGTTTAAAGTGGATGCCATGGTGCTCCTTTCACCAGCAAAGCCACCCGTTTGTGGCACTAAAAGTGACACCCATTCCACTGGCTAACTGCTGGGCCTTGATTAATAAAATAGGGCAGCTGATATGAGCATCCACTGACCTGCAGGCACTGAACCATCGCAAAAGTGCATTTTTAACAATTTAATCTTTCCCTTTGCGTTTTCACTTGCAGTTTCGGTTCAGACCGTGTTCACAGTCTGTAATAAGCTGATCCTTGTTGGACATGATCTTTGAGATGGTGCAGACATTCACCTGGAATTCCTTCGCAATGTGCGATCGTTTTGTGGAAGGATCGCTAAGATGCTCAATTATTGAAATTTTCTGAGCCAGGATAAGCGCAGTTGTTTTAGAAACATAGACTTTGACGGCAGATAAGGACCACTTGGCCCACCCAGTCTGCCCATTTCCCTACCTACTGGATAAGCTGCAGATTCTAGTTAACCAACAGCCTACTTCCTGCCACCCCCCACTACAATTGCCTTGTGTCTGTCCCATGCATGTTTGAATTCCCCCACTGTTTTAGCCCCAACAACCTCCCCAGGAAGGCAGTTCCACGCATCAACCACTCTCTCCGTGAAAAAAGATTTCCTCACATTACCCCTGAGCTGTCCCCCCTCTATCTTTAAATTGTGTCCCCTTGTTCTTACACATCTCTTTTTCTGAAAGATGCTACCCTCCTGGACTTTGTTGATTCCCTTGAGGTACTTAAACATTTCTATCATGTCCCCCATGTCCCTCCTTTCATCAAGGGTATACATATTAAGCTCTCTCAGTCTCTCTTCATATGATTTCTGATGCAGACCCTGCACCATTTTAGTTGCCCTCCTCTGGACTGCTTCCATCCTGTCTATGTCCTTGTGGAGATGAGGTCTCCAAAACTGCACACAGTACTCCAGATGGGGTCTCACCAACTGTCTGTATAGAGGGATAACCACTTCCCTTTTTCTACTTGTGATGCCCCTTCCTATGCATCCCAGTATCCCCCTGGCTCTCCTCACTGACTTCTCAAATTGCTTACCCACCTTTAGATCATCCGATATGACTACCCCCAAGTCCCGTTCCATTTTTGTTGTTGTTAGTACCTCCCCTGCTACTGTGTACTCTTCTCCTGGGTTTTTGTTTCCAAGGTGCATTACTCTGCACTTCTTTGCACTGAATCTAAGTTGCCATATGTCCGACCATACCTCCAACCTTGCCAAGTCCCTTCTCATCCTTTCTACCCCCCGTTGTGTATCAACTCTGTTACAGATCTTTGTATCATCTGCAAAGAGGTCCGTCATGTTTTGGTCCGTCTCTCCATTTCACAAAAAGCAGTGCACAGCTATAGAGGTGGGGGATGAATGGGAATGAAAACCATAGCCAGGAGGGATTTTTAACTGATAGAGCAATGTTGGAATGCAATGGAAGATTCAGTAAATGAGCTGTCATTCACACCTAGCCACATACCAAGCAAGGCATTAATAATCTTAATCGCTGGAACAGAGGTGTGACAGTTTGACAGCTCAACAGCTCCAGTCACTGAGTGAGTCAGTACATTACAGATAGGCAGTGGCTGAGAAATAATGTTCCTTTAAATGGGCTGATTGTTACTATAAATGGGTTTTAAGCCCATAGGAATACACAGAGTAAAATCGGGACACTGGAGGCACGTTATATTAAGTGGGATGTTCCACTAAATGATGCTCTTATAAGTGGGTTCCACTGGAAAAAGGGGAGTTTGAAGCACTTTTTAGTTTTGTGGGCACTGTAGTAGCACGCACTGTGCTTTTATAAGCCTAAAAAAGGCAGTTTAAGTAAAGAACCGGGTGACTGTACAATGAGGAAACCAAAATGCAGCGTGACACAGCTTCTGGTTTTGGCACTTGGAAAGCCTCTACACCCTCAAGCATCAGCTGTAAAAGGCTGGTGAGATTGCCACAATATCCCTAGAACAGGAATGTTCCCCACGAGCAAAGAGCATTCCAATATCTTACATCTTCAGTCTGTCTTTGTAGACAAATACCTAAAAAAAGCTACAACAAAAAATTCTTTGTCTATCTAGCTGTCCTGTATAGTGTCTGTGGGCTGCCAGGTGCACTCTGGGAAGGTGGAGGTCTGCTGGGCAAGAAGCCTTAAAAAGTATTTTTAAGTAAATAACTGGGTAATCGTACAGGAAACCAGAAGTGCGGTGTGATGACAATTTCCGGTTTCAGCCCTTGAAAAGCCTCTACACTCCTGTCAGCAATCGCGTGTGGCGGCGAAGTGAGCCGAGGCAAGTGCGTCTGCTGGCATCAGACAGGCACGATGGGGGGGAGGCCATAACTCTTACACATTTTAACCAAGTTACAAGCAGCTATTACTAACACAAACACAAGCATTAATTCTACTGGGGACTTAATAAACCTACTATGCACACAAGGATCAGTTATGCAGTGTATTAAATGTAAAATATATGCAAAAAAAGTCAGGACATACAAGTATTAAAGTTTGTGTGTGCATTAAAGAGCTAGTGTATTGCCTAAAACTAATGTTAGTTTTTAAAAACGGTCAACCAATACCTTTTATATCTAAGGTACTTTTTCTTTTCCTTTTGTTTAATTAGCGTTTACCTGATGTTAGTAGGTGTGATGTGTGGAACAGCACTCTGCCTGGCAGCCAACATATCTAGCTCTGTTGCCCCCCACATCATCATCAGCACTGTGACCTCACTGCACAGCAATTCAGTGACTGCCAGGTCAATCATCTTTGATGTCACAGTCAGTGAGATCACAATGCTAATGATGTAGAGCGTGGATTACAGTCAAACATGTCAGCTGCCAACCTGAGAACTAGTCCACATTTCCAACACAATATTATCACATAAAATGTTTTCAAATAAGCAAAATGAAAAAGGAAAATACTTCAGAAAAAAAGTTACAACCGACTACTTCTCAATTTGCATAATTTTCCTGTCTGTTTTGAGTCCACTAGCTCTTTCAATACCAAGCCTCTGAAGAGTACAAAGTTTAATATTACTCAGAATGAATTAAATTAAGCACTTGAAATACATAAAATTAAAAATGTCAAAAAACCTTACAAAATGAAGCAATATAAATGCAGGAGACACAAGCCTTAAATGGGGGAAAAAATGAATAAGGCAAGAGGAAGAGAACAGTAGCCCTACAATTATGGTGGGAAGGAAAAGTAAAAGAGGTAGAGAGAAAACGGATGACTCAAGAGGACTCAGACTGGCGCATAATAAAATATCAAGGAACAATAGAGAGAGGCGGCTCAGGACATAGTAGCTGGAGCCATGTGGAGGTAGGCAAATGCAGCAAAACAAAACGAGAAAGCTGGCTTGTACACGACTAAGAAAGAGCAGTCCACACTCTTGGACACTGTATCAAACTGTTTTAATGATTAAAAAGCAGTATAAAAAGGGTGCAAATATACTAAGTACAAACAGTGGTTAGCACACCCCTCCTGGCGTCAACGTTTCACGTCAAAGACAGACGCTTTATCGAGACAAGTTTTTTTATACTGTTTTTTAATCATTAAAACAGCTTGATATAGTGTCGAAGAGTGTGGACTGCTCTTTCTTAGTCATGTACGAGCCCACTTTCTCATTTTGTTTTGCGGCATAACAAAATATAAAAGAAGGGGATGAGAGCAGAAATAAGTGGAGGAAACCTAATACCTCTAGAAAATAGATATAATGTCTTATCAGTTGAGAATAATATATAAAGTACTGAACTACACAACACAAGTAGTGGTATCAATAAAGTAAGGCAAACTCTTGTAGTTAGAGACTCGATTATATGGCAGTGTGATTCCATAGTCTGTGGTTCTGACAAACAAAACAGAATGCTCTCTAGCTTTGCAGGGGCAAGGATAAAATATATTAGTGAAAGAATGGCAAAACTTCTAGAAATGTGAAGAAAACCCTGTTGTCACCATACACTTTTTTTTTTGTAATTTAGATTCTTTTTTTCTTCTGGTTGCTGACCTCCAGGGCATCCCTCAGACGTCTCCACCCAACTGCTCTGGCCGGGCCCGAGACCCCCCAACCCCAGGTCCCCCCCGGAACTCTGACTTATCACCAACCCTAACCTGCAGAACACTCCCTGGCTTGTACTCCACCAGGGCAGGGCTGCCATTCACTTACCTGGTGCTCCTCGAATCTAATTTCCTTGTAGGCAGGGTGAAGGTCGGAGGATATCGGGGCCAAGTGAGGGCGAGATCAGGCAGTAGGCGGTGTGTTGTCACCCCCGACCCTGGGTTGTTTCCTTATTCGTGAGAGTGATTTCACCAGAGGCATAGACACGCAATTACATCCAGCGTGTAACGGGTGTGCTCCCACCCCCAACTCACTGATGTCTGCCATCGCCTCCTCCCTGTCCCTGATGTGGGCCCAGGTGTTGCACACCCAGCCTCCGCTGGGAATTGCTGAAGGCCGGGAACCACAACCCACTCCGTCTGGGAGAGGATAGCTGTCCTCAGATGCTCAATCCCCCCCACCCAGCCAACCCATGGCAACCTGTGCTTGCTCCCAACCCCAGGTCGCCAGAGTAGTAAGAGGTTAGGCGCTAGGCGCCTCAGCCCTCTACACCACTGGGTCAGCTTGTCACCGTACATGTTGGAACAAATAATGTAGGCAGTGATCACGAGAAAGATATAGGTTAAGAGTTAATTGAAATAGGAAAGCCCATAAAAAGAAATGGAGAAACTGTACTTGTATCTGGCCTTCTGCCTATCCCACGTGCTAATGTTAACAAAATAAATAATTTAAAAACTAAAAACTGTCTTCAGAGTAAACACTAGACTATAAAATGGGTGCCTAAATGAAGGAACATCATTCACTGAATCACATAATAACTTTTACAACAAAAATCACCTGTACAGTAAGGATGGTTTATAGCTTAATATGGCTTGGGCACAAAAACTGGGAAACATACTGAATGAACAAACAGCTAGAGTGCCTTTAAATTGATAATGAAGGAGGTGGGGAAACAAAGAAAGAAAAAAACATGTACAGTAACAAAAAATACTGAACATAAAAGAAGCCAATGGGTATCTACAAGTAACAATAGTACATGTCTATTAAGTAATGCCAAAAATTTAAATAATAAACAGGGAGAACTGCAAGCAATATTAAGAACAGAACAGTTTTGATCAGAGAAACCTGATGGACTTGAAATAATGAACAGGGAAAGGAGATCCTAGGGTATTATTTCATGAGACTGGATAGGAAAGGGGAAAAAAGGAGGTGGAATATCTGTATATATTTCAAATGACATCAATGTAACAGATATCTCTAGTTAAATAAAAGAAAAAGGTACTGAGACCATCTGGCTAAAAATGAACACATGGAAGTCTGATAATAAAATCTTGGGTTTATGTTACAGGCCTCCAAACTCAGTGAATTAGATAACCAGGAAATAATAAATGAACTAACGAATGCATGTGACTAGGAGGACGTAGTTGCTGGAGATCTAAACTACAATGACATATGCAGACCACCTCCTCCCTGGGGTCTAGGGGTATGCTGGTGATAACTATCTGAGGGGAGGAGGAGATCACAGCAGAAACGGCAAAAGATGGCTGAAACCTTCCGGGTTCCTCTGAAGTCAGGGTGCCGCGATCTCACCAGGGTGTTGGGCTAGGAGAGAATTGATGGTTAGTGGCTACAACGGTCAATCAAAGAACTGAGATAACATTCCATTGCCACTAAAGCGATGGGATCCCGAATACTACGGTGCAACTCCATGGAATTGAGAAATCAATAATTCATAGGGGGAACATATCACACATACACATATATATATATATATATATATATACACACACACACACACGGACCGAGATGGTTATATCAGTTTATGAGTCCAGAAATGTCCATACAAAGGAATGCACTTCACAGGACTCTCCAAAAAATGTACTCTGAGTCCATATCAAGGGGCATGATCTGGACGACCCCTATAAATTAGGCAGCTCACTTATCTATAGGCAGCATTAACAACAATCTCATGGGGCTACATCTGCCTCTAACCCCCTGCAAGACCCACTTCTCCTTTCTGCTCAGAACTTGCCAGGCTCCCAGCTCAGGGCAGAGGGTTCTATCCTCACTGAAACTTCATATCCACGGATCTCTTCTGGGCGACTGTCCCCAAGAACTAGAGTGACTTATCCCCAGTGGAGGTTCCAGCTGTGCTCCCTTGCAGTCATTACATCCAGATCGACCCTTCTCCCTTGGCTCCATCTATGGCCTTAACATAGGCTCCTGTCTCCCTCTGTGGCCACCCATCTCTCACATTGCTGGCCACTGGCACCACCTTCCCCACAATCAGGGAATCACTTGAAACAGCCACCACCACGTCAAGAGCCCTACACTTCTTTTTCCCTGTTCCCCAAGAATCTGAACAGCACCACAAGTGGGCAATCTGTCCCGCTCCTTCGCCACCAACTTCCCGCCTCCTCGTCTGCATGCTCCCATGCCCACGAGCAAAGCCTACCCCAAGGTACTCCTGAAAAAAGCAGCTCCCTGGGGATAGCAAAATATTTAACCCTTTCAGGGCATGGGTTGAAATAACCCAAGATAAATCCCTATAGTGGACGTTCCAGTACACTAACCAGCACCCCAAACCTCTGGGGGGGGGTTACACCTAGACTGGCAGAAGAAGACTGGTACTTGTGGAACAAGTACACATTTCTAACAGCTTGTAAAGAACGTAATCCTGAACAACATGTAAGACAACTAACATGAGGTAACAACCCATTAAACTTCGTACCGACTACAGAACTCACAGAAATAACTGACTGTATAGTAACTCAGCTGCTTGGTAATAGCAATAATTTAAATGCAACATTCAACACACAAGGTAGATATGAAAAAGTAAAGGGATAGACTCCCGGCAGAGAACCAGGTCTTGAAGCCTCCCAGATGGGGGCTCTGAACCAAGGTACCCTAAATTCTACTTTAAGGCTGTTTCAGTCAAATACACCTCGAAATAACGTTCAGCAGAGTATTGTCGTTGAGGCACAGGTCAGGAAGCACAGGAAAAACCAGAAGCAGTTGTAGAATTCACAAAAAGTGTTTATTAGTACTAGCAATAACATTAAAAAAATCAAGTTGTTCAGAATAACTATTTACAAAGGCCACCTGCCATCTTGTTCAATAAATCTCACCTTACCGGACTGATTCCATCTGATTGGAAAAAGGCTATTGTGGTTCCCATATTTAAAAAGGGGAATAAAAGTAAGACCAGTAATTATAGACCCATTAGCCTGACATCAATAGTGGGTAAATGCATGGAAAAGTTACTAAAAACTAGGCTTGAATGAGATAAGGGTCGAAACTCTAGGGGACCAAAAACAGCATGGTTTCATAAAAGGTAGGTCATGTACCGGTAACCTAATATCTTTCTATGATCCTATTAGCAGGAGCCCGGACAAGGGAATATCAGTGGATGTTATACTGTTGGATCTAAAAAAGGCTTTTGACAAGGTTCCTCATGCACAGCTAATATCTAAAATGTCAGAATTTGGCCTGAATACATACTTGGTTAGATGGATTTCTAAATGGCTCAAAAGTAGAACCCAACAAGTTTGTGTTCTCAATTCATTATCCAATGAATCGGAGGTGACCAGTGGTGTGCCACAGGGCTTTGTTTTGGGCCCTGTGTTATTTGGGATCTTTATTAGAGACATTGATCTAGGAACCAAATGTCAGTTGGTCAGATTTGCAGATGATACCAAACTTTCTTCTGAAGTGGCTACTTCTGCTAAAATAACTCTGATCCAACAAGATTTAAATCAAATTGGCAGATGGGCAGAACAAAATAAAATACAGTTTAACATTGAGAAACGTTCTGTGATTCATTTTGGAAAACGAAATCCTAACACTAACTACTTCTTAAACGGGTGTCCCATTAAGGCAGTAGAATCAGAAACAGATCTAGGCATCATAATAAAGAATTTACATCTACTGACCAGCGTAGACAAGTGGCTCTTAAAGCCAAACAGAATTGTAACATCAATTAAGAAATAATTTGTCAACAGGAGTAAAGCCTGTATTCTGCCACTCTACACAATTTATGTTAGGCCACAGTTGGATTATGCTACTTCATTTTGGGCACTTTATTTAGTTAAAGACTCACGGCTGATCGAGTCAGTCCAAAGGAGGGCTATGAAACTTATTAACCCCATTAGTAACTTATTGTATGAAGAATGACTACAAGCTGTTAATCTGTATGATTTGAAATCACGCAGAAACGGGTGATCTCCTTATGTTAGTCAACACCTTAAAGGATCCTTATCCTACTAAGAACTGTAACCTCTCTTGGGCTCAAAAAACTGATGGACTTAGATGCCATAATAGACAACTCCAGGTTCCTAAGGTTAACACCAATAAGAGAAAATATTTCTTCACTATCAGAGCATGCAAATTATGGAATTCTCTACCCAATTACTTGGTGGCTATTAGCTCTTTTGAAGTATACAAAAACACAGTGGATACCTACTTAATTGGGGGTTGTAACTGGGAGGCAGTATAGCACAGTGGTTTAAGGCTCTGAGCTGCAAATCTGGAGACCTGGGTTTGAATCCCACAGCCCCCACTTGCATACTATGTGACCCTAAGCAAATCACTTAACTTCCCTGTGCTCCCAGGTCACACCTGTAAGCAAGCTTTCAGCTTAGTGTGCTACTCCTGGTTAAACAATTTGAAAAAAAAAAAAACACTGCAAGTGCAGGGAAGGTGGTCTTTATGGGCATTGCCTTCTTCCACCTTTAATCTCAGAGTAATTGAAGAATAAATAGAGAAGCTCCGTCTGAGTTTTCTTTCAATCTCTGTGCCTCTCAAAACATTTCAGCTCTCTCTAACAAGTCCTTGCAACCCCCCTTCTTAACAAGCATCCTGTTTTTTTCTAAAATGTTCTTGTAAATTTTTGGCAGGTGCAGCAAGAACACAATGTCCCAGAACTGAGGCCCCTGCTCCCCAGCTTCTGAAAAAAGATTTGAAAACTGCTTTCAGGTTAAGCCCTTGAGTTCCCAATAGCTTTCTGCAATCATCTCAAACTATAATTATATACATTTCAACAGTAACACTATATAATTTCTAAACAAAGGGATCCCAATATCAGTTACATTTCCACATAATGATTTGCATATAGTTTTATACCAGCAGATATGCAAGAAAGGAAAAGACAGAAACTGCAAGGAAAGACAGAGAGAGAGAAATGACAGACCATCAGGGTGATTAAATCCTAGGTCCTACAGGAAAACTTGGTTGTGCAACCAGACAGACAAGAGACATGAAAGGAAAGAACAGAACAGATCCCTGTATTCAAACTCTCCATAACAACTGGGACAGGGCCCTATTCAACCCTGTCACAAGTACTTGGCAAAACTAGGTGTGGGAGTGACTTGACTGATATGAAACATCTTGCCCTGGGGGTAGAAGAACTTTCCCATACCATTTCTAGAATTTTTAAGTTTCCTTGTGCTCTTTGCAGCTCCCAGAGAAATTGAAATTTACACTGGTTACACCAGTTTTTAAAAGTGGAGACCACACTAGCCTTGCCAATTACAGACCCATTTCTATTCTCTCCCCCGTCCAAGGCCCTTGAGAGAACAGTCTCTGACCAACTTGTCACATACTTTGAACAATATAGTGTCCAGTGTGTACAGTGGCATGGCTTCCAGAAACTCCACAGCACCAACACAGCACTGTTGGAATACATCAGCTATGTTTATGAGAACCTTGGCAATGCTAACCTAGTCAGAGCCATATATATTGACCTTACTAAAGCCTTCAACCTGGTCAAGTGCAAGTTCCTTTAAACTCCTTGCCTGGGTCTGTAACAGAGCACAGTTGACTGGTTCCACAGCTATCTCACCAATCGCTCCCAGCAGGTGAAAGTCAATAAATCTTTATCTGACATTAGAGGAGTTTCTATCTGTGTCTCCCAGGCCTCCATTTTGGGCCCACTGCTACTTGCCCTCATCATAAATCAACTGCCCAATGCATGTCAGATAGCCAACGTACGTGTATGCCAATGATGTAGTCACATATTCCAAAAACTCTGACCTTGATGGCCTTACTGGCACTCTCCAAAGTAACTTTAGGTCACTTGATGGCTGGTTCTCCAACAGTAAACTGGTCCTCAGTTACAAAAAAAACAAAGGCCATGCTCTTTGTAGCCTCCCTCAGAAGAGGGAAGTTCCTTTGCCATCTAAAATGGTCTAGCACATAATCTTGAACATGTGGAGACCTTCAAATCCTTTGGTGTAACTGGATGACACCTTATCTTTTGCACCCTATGTTAACAATCTGGTGGCCACAGTCAACAGAAGACTGGGTAACTTGTTAACTTGGTAAAAAGGGACAAAACAGAGCTAAAAGCCCATAAACATTGTCCTCCACATATGTGGATCATTAGTAGTAGCCCCTATTTAGTTAACCATTTGTCCAATTTGAGTTTGAAATTAGTAAAGGAGGGGGCATCGACAACATCCTGAGGAAGTGTATTCCACAGTCTTGGAGTTCGTATTGAAAAAAAATGTTGTCTTTTTTTTGTTTTGCATTTAGCTATATCTAGTTGTTTATTGTTTAATCTTAATCCAGTTTTCCTATTAGTAAAGGAAATTCCACATTGACTCAGTGTCGGACATTGAATAATCTTAAAAAGCTGAAGTAGGTCCCCTCGCTGTCTTCTTAGCTCCAGAGAATGCAGCCCTGTTTTGTATAATCTAGTTTTATAATCTAGTTGCGACAGGTGAGGTATAGATTTAGTAACTCTTTTTTGTATCCTTTCCAACCTAATCACATCTCCACAAAGGTAGGGACTCCAAAAACGTGAGCCATAATCAAGGTATGGCCGGATGTGTGATCTATACAGTGGTATAATACATTGCTCAATTCTGGAAACGAAAGTACCCTTAATTCTACGAAAGAGTGAGTTTGTCAGATTGGATATCTTGTTGCAGTGCGAAACAAATGTAAGTTTGTTATTAACTAAAATCCCCAGGTCTTCTTCTAGGCATGAAGCCTTAATTATGCTACTGTTCAGTGTGTACGTCTGTTTAGGGTTATTTATCCCAAAGTGCATAACAGCACATTTAGTTGTATTAAATTCCATTTTATTAATAATAGCCCATTGTTCTATGGATATAAGATCGTTCAGTAGGATTTGCTTATTTTCGGCAGTGTTAACAGCACCACCCAATTTGGTATCATCTGAAAATTTAATAAGTATATTAGAAGAGTGAATTTTCATGTCGCTAATGAAGATGTTAAACAATGTGGGTCCCAGGACCAGCCTCATGGCACCCACTTGTAACCCATCCTGTGTCTGATAGAGTACCATTTACCCTAACCCTCTGAGATCTATTTGCCAACCAACTTTTTATCCATGAAACCAGAGTCTCAGAAAAGCCCAAGTGAGTGAGTTTAGAAATGAGGATACTATGGGACACTTTGTCAAGGCCTTGCTATAATCCAGAAAAATAACATCGGTAGGATATTTAAATCCAGTTTTAATCTTATAAAGTTATAAAAGGCCAATAAATTGGTGGTACATGACAAGCCCGATCTAAACCCATGTTGGGAAATATCTGTAAGTTTTAGAGATAAAATCTCCTTATCCAAAAGTGTTTTAATAATTTTTTCAAGTAGTTTACGGAATGGATGTTAAACTAATAGGACGATAGTTATTTACTTGTGAGTAAGATCCCTGCTTATGTAGTGGAGTAATTATTGCAGCTTTCCAGTCAGGAGGAACTACTGATTCATGAAGAGATTTGTTAAAAATAATTGTTAATGGCTTTAAGATTGTATTTTGTGTACCCAGAAGGAATTTAGGGCTTATGCTGTCCGGTCCCAGGCTGGTAGTTTTCTTCAAAGACGTAAGAAAATTATAGACATCAGTTTGCTGAATTAGATGTTCATTTGTAATATATGGTCTAACTGAAATAGGTTGGGGGGAATCTTGAGTAAATACCGAAGTAAAGTAATTATTTAATGTTGATGCTATAGCCGAATCAGATTTTATTATTTTATTATCAATCATAAGGGGACCAATTGTTTTATTGTTACCTTTTTTACTGTTTAGATAGGCATATAAGGATTTGTGTGAGTCCTTTGTATGTGCTATGTGAAACTCAAGATTCCTTTTTGCTGTTAGTATAGATTTCTTGAGAATTTTTACTGACTCTCTATACTGTAATAGTAGCTTATTATTGCCTATCAAGGTATTATTTCCACTCTTTTTTAAGCGTGTAAATAATTTCTGCTTACCGTGTTGTTTTTAATGGGCGTTAAACCAAGGGGTATTTTACCTTTACGGTTGTGTGTTTGCTTATTTGGAACATATTTGTGTTCAATAGCAGCTATTTGTGTCTTAAAAAAATCCCATGCCTCATTGGTATTTAGGGGGGTTAAAGTGTGGTCCCAGTTGATTTTAACTAGGTGTTCATTGATTTTTTGAAAATCTGCCTTTTCATAGTGTTTAGTTATTTTTTTGCTGGGGGCTGAACAGTGGGATGAAGTTATGGTGAAAAATATTGAATTATGATCACTGTTACCTAGAGGGTCAGTTATATGTAAGTTATTTATGTGTACTTCTTGACTAACTATAACAAGATCAAGTATATTTTTACACCTTGTGGGTTCTTTTACTAGTTGATATAGACCCAGGTCAATAATAGTTGTAAGGAAATTGTTTTCAATACTATTTGAACCCGTCAAATTATCCCAATTTATATTTGGAAAATTAAAGTCTCCCAAGAGAAGAACTGGGCCCTTGCTGGAGAATTTAGAAATGTCCTCAAGTAGTTTAGAATTTTGAGTACTATCTAAAGATGGAGAACGATAGCAAGTACCTACCAAAATTAGGGGGAGACCTTTTGGTTGGATATATACCCATACGCTCTCAGAGTTTTGTTCAAAGGGGTTTGGTATGAGGGAATGTTGTCTTTAACATAGAGACTGACTCCTCCCCCTGATTTTATATCAGGCCTGTTTTTAAAGAAATGTTTATAACCAAGAATCTCTGATGACCAGTTCTTATGGGAATTTCCCCAAGTTTCAGAGACAGCCATTAGTGACAGGTCCAACAGATGAGATTTTGATTCCAGTTCTGCCTTTTTAGTTATATTCAATGATCGTGCATTTAGAGATAGAGTGTTTAAGTATGAGTTAGCAGGTTCAGACCCTTTTTCAAGAGTTTTGGGCGACTTTCCAAACTCCCCCTTATTTATTAGTTTAAATGAGTATTTATGTAGGTAACAATCTTTTTCCCAAGTATGACACTACCTCTTCTACTGAGGTGTAAGCCGTCCCAACAGTAAAGGGACGGATTTAGATGAAAGTTCTCCCAATGGGTTAAACAATGAATACCCTGTCTAAGGCACCATTTCCTCAACCATTCATTTATGATTTTGATTTTTGAGTTAATGGTGTCATTTGCCCTTGGGATAGGAAGTATTTCTGAAATGCAGATCTCACAGCCCCTTTCAACCAGTAGATTACAAAGGGAAACAAAGTCTTGTTTTATCCCTTGCACGGATTGCTTGGTAATATCATTAGTTCCCACATGGACAATAACTAGTAGATTCTTTCCTGCAGTGTTTAAGATGGATTTGAGCATAGAAGTAATGTCAGAAATCCTAAATCCGTAAACAGGCACAGTCTCACTGGGGATGCTAGACACCTTATTGTGGCCAACTCCATTCCATCACTCACAGATTATGAGCTCCCCTGTCTACGTGGCCACTTGTAACATGGGTGGCGCTAAACACAGTAAAGCTGATTTGTAAGGCACGCCACTTTGTACTTGGTGCTGATAATCATGCTCATAAATGTACTCTTTACACACTCAATAACTGGCTACCTTTACCCAGCAGAGTAAAGCTCCAGACCTGTTTGCTAGCCAAAAAGGTGCCTGTGGGCCTAACACCCCCTGCTTCAACAAACTGTTTCCACACCATCTCCAACCAATATAACACCAAGAACATGGCCAGGAATGCCTTAAGCCTCATTTCTGGTGTATTCAGCTGAGTAAGCAATCATTTGCTGTCAGGGTTGCTAAGTGGTTAAATTAACTGCCTGATACACTGCTGAATCTCCCCACGTTTAATCAGTTTAAGAGATCTCTGTAGTCTGCCTTTGCAGTCCAATTCAACTGTAACCGTTACACAGTTTTATTTGGCTTCTCTCTGTACATAACCTGTGCATTTTTATACAACAAACTGTGCATATTTTTTTTCAAAACTGTATGTAGTTCTACCTTAAGTGCTTTGAGCTTGACTTGACTGCATTTCCTCTGGAATTGCTTATTGTACTTGTAATGTTTTTTGTGACTGTATGACATGGAAGTTTATAAATGAGCACTTGGGCTCAAAGGTAATCTCTGAAGTTTTCAATAACGAAAAATAAACAAACAAATGTAAGGAGCTATATAAAACACGTAGGCCCTGTACACATTAGAGCTCAAGATTTGCACCGGTTTAAAAAACGTTTTTAAACTCACCACAGCAGCCTGTCCAGATCAGTCTTCAACAGAGTTTTAACTCGGTTATACCACAGCTGACTCCCGTCTGCATCTGCCTCCAGTGACGTTTTTTTAAAAAGGGTTCTCCACGACCCTTAACACGCTTCCTGGAGGAGCAAGAAGAAGACGCCCGTCCACACTACAGGGTAACACGCTTTCTCTCATAAAACCGTTTTTAAAAACTGACTTGAGACTAGCTCGCAGCAGGGTTTAAGCACGGTTTCCTAACACACCTTGAAACCGTGCTTAAATGTGGACGGGCGCCGTGTTTGCGCTAGTTAAAACGTTTTAGGCACCTTAAAACGTTTTAACTAGCCTGATGTGTACAGGGCCTAAATGAGGAAACAATCAACAACACCATCATGTCAACTGACTAGAAATTGTTGCTGAAGTACAAAACAACTGAGGAAAGCTGGAATATTCTAATAAAATCATAATGGAGACCAGTAATAAATATATCGAACACATAAAAAAAAATACAACAGTAAAGGAATATAACCAAAATGGCTGCATGGAACATAGAAACATAGACTTTGACGGCAGATAAGGACTGCTTGGCCCATCTAGTCTGCCCATTTCCCTACCTACAGGATAGGCCGCAGATCCTAGTTAACCAACAGCCTATTTCTTCCTACCCCCCCCACAAGAATTGCCTTATGTCTGTCCCATGCATTCTTGAATTCTCCCACAGTTTTAGACCCCACAACCTCCTCAGGAAGGCTGTTCCATGCATCCACTACCCTCTCTGTGAAATAATACTTTCTCACATTGCCCCTGACGGCCCCCTCTATCTTTAAATTGTGTCCCCTTGTTCTTGCATGTCTCTCTTTCTGAAAGATGCTACCCTCTTGGACTTTGTTGATTCCACTGAGGTACTTAAAAGTTTCTATCATGTCCCCCTCTCCCTTCTTTCCTCAAGGGTATACATATTAAGCTCCTTTAGTCTCTCCTCATACGGTTTCTCTTGCAGACCCTGCACCATTTTAGTTGCCCTCCTCTGGACTGCCTCTATCCTGTCTATGTCCTTGCGCAGATGGGGTCTCCAGAACTGGACACAGTACTCCAGATGGGGTCTCACCAACTGTCTGTACAGAGGGATAACAACTTCCTGTTTTCTGCTGCTGATGCCTCTTCCTATGCATCCCAGTATACCCCCAGCCCTCCCTACTGCCTTCTCACATTGCTTGCTAACCTTAAGGTCATCTGCTATGATTACCCCCAGGTCCCTTTCCTTTTTTGTTGTTGTTACTACCTCCCCATTGTGTATTCTTCCCCTGGGTTCTTGTTTCCCAGGTGCATTATTTTACACTTCTTTGCATTGAATCCTAGCTGCCATACTTCTGACCATTCCTTCAACCTTGCCAGTCCTTCTCATCCTTTCCACGCCTCCTTGTGTATCAACCCTGTTGCAGATCTTTGTGTCATCTGCAAGAGGCGTACTTTCCTTCAGTCCCTCTGCAATATCACTTATGAAGACATTAAAAGGACTGGACCCAATACTGAACCCTCGCGGTACCCACTAGTAACCCCTCTTTCTTCAGAGTGGACTCCATTTACAATTACCTTCTGTGTCCTGTTGTCTAGCCAATGTTTTACCCAGGCTACCACCCTGGGACCCACTCCCAGGTTGGTTAATTTAACTATTAATCTTTTGTGTGGCACTGTGTCAAATGCCTTGCTAAAGCCTAGGTAGGCCATGTCCACAGCCCCTCCCTGGTCTACTACTTTGGTCACCCAGTCAAAGAAATCTATTAGATTTGTCTGACATGACCTTTCCGCTGTGAACCCATGCTGCCTTGGGTCCTGTGCCCCACTGGCCTCTAGGTACTCAATTATTCTTTCCTTCAGATGTGACTCCATCACTTTCCCTACCACAGAGGTCAGACTGACAGGTCTGTAGTTTCCTGCCTCTGTCTTGGTCCCACTTTTGTGAAGGGGAATCACATCCGCCTTCCTCCAGTCCTCGGGTACCACACCATCCTCCCATGATTTATTAAAAAGAGTAGCCAGTGGTTTCACTAGTTCCCCCCTTAATTCTTTTAGAATTCTGGGGTGAATTCCATCAGGCCCCATTGCTTTGTCCACCTTCAGTTTTAGGAGAATAATAAAAGAATAATAAAGCTAATCAAAAAGGAAAAAGCTATACACCTGGCATAAAGAAATACAATTGAATCACAGGAATTATTCAAGAAAACTCAAAAAGGATTGCAAAAACTCTAAAAATAAGGCCAAACATAAAACAGAACTTAAAATATAATGGCAATGAATGCAAGTAAACAATCTAGTAAATTGTTTTATGGCTATATTAACTCACTCAAAAAATCAGACAATAAACTAACAATAATGGAATGTGAAAAAGTGATTACAGAACCACAAGACATTGTTAACTTTTAATAAATCTTTCTGTTCTGTTTTTTTCAAAATCCATGGGAAATCAACTTTATAAGAGCTCACCCCTTTAACATAAACCCCAAAATAAACATGCTTAAACCAGACAATGCCCCTGGCACAGATGAAATCACATTACAGATGCTTAAAATAATGAAGAACAGTATGGCATTACCATTAACACTGCTACATGACAAATCACTGAAAGAAGGTTGTGTCCCTAAGGACTGGAGAATGGCAAAAGTTATATCTAATTACAAGAAAGGAGACAGGCATAATGTAGCAAATTTTTGCCATATTCCAGGGAAAATCCTGGAATCAATGATTACAAACATGATTGTCACACACTTTGAAATGAATGATAACCTTGACTATGACCAGCATGGGTTCACATACAGGCAATAAGACAAAAAATCTGTGCGTAAGTACTGAGGCAAGGGTTACCCCAAAGGGCATTGGCCGAGAAATCAAGTTTAAAAAAAATACAAAATTACACATAACCCATAATGCAAAGCATCATGGGATGTATGTGCAAATCACCACAGAATATTATGCTGGTTCAACTTTAAGCAGAAATGCATGGTGCCAGAAGGCCTCTCACACAGTCCGCAAAGGGTGTCAACAGAAGACAGAGACACGTGTTTCGTCCTACCAGGACTCATCAGTGTGCCTTGTCTGTATGACACATCCAGGCAATCTTGCATACCTAATCTCACGTGTTTTTACAAAAAGATTAGTGTTATATTAGACAGGGGAGGATCCACAGATGTGGTGATGTTAGACTTCTGTGAGGCATTTGACACTGTTCCCTACTGGGCAGTGGTTGAAAAACTTTCAATACTGGAGCTAAACAGTAAGTTTGTGAGATGGGTAGTAAATTGATTACCAAATAGAACACAAATGGTGTCAGTGAATGACTGCTTGTTCAGGGAAGGACAAGAAACAAGTGCAATCCCACAAGGTTCCATACTGGGTCCCATCATTTCCCAAATATTCATTTCTGATCTAAACAGAAATCTAATGAATTATTTAACTAGGTATGCAGATGATACAAAACTCAGGGGACCAAGTGACATAATCGAACAGATAGTACTCAATCTGATTTAGATATAATCTCACTATCGGCCTATCATTGATATATGATATTCTGATTAAATAAATGTTGTTCATTACACTAAACATTATCAAACATAGGCCCTGTACACACCGGGGACTGATTATAAAACATTATTAAAAATATTTTATAGGCTGGCTCGTCGGTGCAGTGGTTGGATTTCCGCTTGCGACGCCAGTGACCCAGGTTCGGCAACGAGCCCGGGTCGCTGGAAGGCCGGCCGAGGGGAGATGGATCGAGCGTCCCATGGACAGCTATCCTTCTCCGGGGGGAGGGTAGGGGACAGCTCCGGCACTTGCTGGCTCCTAGTGGAGGCTGGGAGTAGCGCAGGACGCATGGACCGACTGGCAACAGGGGGAGAAGCGGACGTCGGCATATGCCATGACATCACTATGCTGCCCCCAACAGAAAAGGGGCAAAAAAATGGCTGGGTGCTCACTGGATGACAGCCTCCGGATCCTCTGCACCCTCCAGGGAGCTGTTCCCCATGGGCCCCAGCAGCATCCCGTGGCTACACAAAGTAGGTGCTAGAGTAGCCCCTCCACTGATGCATTCCCCCTCAGAGGGGGGGACCCACCCGGCGAAGGGAAACGCCGGGATACCATGGGAGGGCTGCTATGTGGGACCTGCGGGGAGTCAGAACAAGAGAGAGGGTGGCAGATGCAGAAGGAATCCTAGGAGATCCCGAAGGAGTGGCGGGCATCCGAGCAGGAGCAAGGGGGGAATAAACAGATAACACACAAAATTTTTTTTATAAACTGGTCCCTAGCATGGTTATCACAGTGTCCACATTGTATTCAGACAACCATGCTAGCTGGAGTGGGTTCCCAGGCATGACTGCGGCACCAACTCAAAGCATTATGGGTCCGCTTGGTGCCGCAGTGCCTGACGGGATACCCATGAACAGACACCGATACTGATCAGGATACAAAATACATTGCCAGAACCAGGGATTCTTCCTCTGCATGGCAGTGCCATTAACTACTTTTTTTGTTTATTCTGCAGCTCATAAAATGGATTTTCTCATATGACAGGATGCCTTAACCTATGTTGCACCACGGTTTGTGTACACACTGCTGTTAACATGGATTAAGGCAACCGTGTTAAGCTAAAACTGTGCTAAAGACTACCTTTCTACAGGATTATAGCACAGTTTTAGAACACGGTTGGAACCGTGTTATAGTGTGAACGCAAACTGTGTTCCGGGAGCCTAAAACGTTTTAGGCAGTTAAACTATTTTAAGCTCCCTAGTGTGTACTGGGCCACTGATACACTTTGAGTAACACGGTACAAAAGGTAAATGATAAGGAAAAATATTTAGGAATTCTACTAAACAACTCCCCAATATCCAAAGATCACTGCATAGCAACAGTATCAAACGCTAACAGAGTATTAGGAACAATAAAGTGCAACATCAAGAGTCGCAGGGCAGAAGTTATCTAGAGAATAATATATGGGGTGGAGTGTGTAATTGTTGTTGTGGGATGCTACATAAACCCCAAGGGCGAAGCCCGAGGAGTTGTAAAGCATCCTGATAATGGTGGTGTGTAAACTGCTTAATATCGTCAATTCCCATTTTATTTTTTATAATTGTTGTTGTGCGCTTTTTCGCCTCAGCAATTATGGAAAATACAATATGCAAAGCAGTGGTGTTCACACAGACAGGAACCAGTCTGAATTCTGAATCTGCTAAGTTAGATGGCTCCCACAGAGTGTGGCACGTTTAATTTGTGTTTAAATTGGTCTACATTTTTTTTTTGTAGTTAAACTTACTGCCGAGTGACGGTTGCGAAGTTTCGTCATGCTTCAGTTTAAAAAGATTGGGAGAAGCGCTGGCCAACGCGTGCTGACAGGGAAATCTGGTGCCCTTTCAACATCCCCGGTTTTTAAATGGTTTTGTGGGTCACTGGAGGAAATGACTTAAAAAAAAGTTATCGCTGACTGCAAGAAGTGGTTAAGACTGCGGCCGTGTTGCTTCCGGGAACATCGCAGAGAAGACTGGCGCATGCGTGGTTCGAAGGAAACCTGGCGCGTGTTTGTCGTTATAACCAGCTGGTTATAATGGCAAATTATAACTGGGTTTCCCTATGGGAAAAAGCACACATCAGTAATTATACCACCATTATATTGTACATATACAACACCTTTCCTTTTTTTTTTTTTTTTTTTTTTAAACTACAGCATTCAACTTTAGTGCCCACATTACAGGGAGACATAGAAAGGGCTCAGAAGATGAAACACAGAACTACTAAGATAATGACCAAGCTAATTGACATGACAAACACAAAGATTAGAAAAATTAAGTCTTTACACCCTGGAATATCAAAGAAAAAAGGGGGATACTTTGCTGTTCTTTCATACAGTAAATGATCCATATTTACTCAATGAACATAACATTTAAAGATATAAACTTGAAGAGAAGAGGCCACCCATTCCAAGTGAGTCTACGAAAGTTTCAAATAAACAAAAGAAAATTATTTTATACAGAACAAATGATCAACATGTAGAATAGTTTGCCACAAGAAATAATTATATGTAACACACACACACACAAAAAAAACAATTCAAGACTAGTCTTGATAATTACATGACAAGTTGGGGGGAAATTAAAATAATATTCCCAAAACATAGGAGCTACTCATGGCCTCATAGCCTTTTCGGCTCCTTCAACATCAATGAACAATCACTGCACCAGCGTACCTGGGGACAAGGCCCCCCAACCTGATCCCATGCTGCCAACTTCATTACAAGGGTGATCAGGTGGTGGTCATTGCCATGATCCACAAAATCATATAAGGCAGGTATGACTGACTTTGGGCACAAAAAAAGACACAAAGGTGACCTTATTAGGGAGGGTCCTGACAAAAAGTTTCCGTGCCCCGCTGCCACAGGCCTGCACTGCATTCATGCCTTTATCACATCCCAGTACTCCACAGCATAGAGAGCTAGGAGGGAAGACGGCCCTTGAATGTTATTGTTAAAAATTATAGGTACATGCAAGTGATACAACAGTCCAACTGGAAACCTGTGTCACTTGCACAGAACTGGAGATACATTAGATGGCTGATCTTGGCAACCAACTGGAAGATGTGAGTCTGGGGCAGCTCCACCCTCTTCTATCTCAAGTTCAAGTTTGTTTATTTGGGATAAATTCATTGATCAAGCTCATTTACAATAATGTCCCATCATATAAAAAAATACGAGTTGCATATAAAAATCATAAATATACATACAATTTAAGGAATTTAGGTAAGTTAACAATAGAGACTTAGCAGCACAAATAGCACGATATATTGTCCCTAAGTGACCCACATTTTGCGATAACTACATCTCTGACAGTAAGCAGTGACAGACAGGAAACAAGCCTTCATAACTGCTTGGGATGGAAAGTTTGCATCCTTCAAATGAAATCTAGCCGGCAAGGAATTCCATTCATGAGGGATATGGCTAAAAATATAAGTAGCCCTTAAAGGAGTTCTATAGGGAGAGGTGAACCCCAATCGCTGCATAGATAGGGACTTCACCTCTCCGATCCCCCCTGCAAGCACCACAAGAAATTCATAGTTTAAGTACCTCAAGCACTTGTAAAAATCCTCCGAAGCTCCTGTGCAGCCGACATTTTAATAATAGTAGCTCAGTCTCCCCATCCTCCTCCTCTTGTCCTTCAGTTACACTTATGCCTTCCCTAATGTATAAAGCAACTTCGCCCCCCTTCTTACCCTCCCTATCCCTTCTGAGCAGTCTGTAACCTGGGATAGTCATTTCCCAGGTGTGCAGCTCTGTCCACCAGGTCTCGCTTATAGCTACTATATCTAGTCCTTCGTCCCCCATGATGGCCTCCAAATCAACCATCTTATTTGCTAAGCTCCTGGCGCTGGCTGCTAAGTCCTTCCACCAGGTTCCCTCTCCATACCTCCATCTCTATTCTCCCTCATGCCCAGTATAAAGAACTATTAATAGGGCCATTCTGTTTTTTTGAGGACTCAGTCTACATCACATTTGACTTAGTTGAATTCCATTTCAAATGGGACAATTTAAAAAAAGTATGAAGTTTGTCAAACATCCACTGTAATTTTGGCTGGACCTCCTTAACTGAAACATCAGAGGTATAGACCACAGTATCATCAGCATAGAAATGGTAGTCCATATTGCTGATGTAACTCCCCAACCCCCCCTTGCATACACTGTAAAAAGTAGGAGACCCAAGACAGATCCCTTCGGAACCCCCCTTCTAATATTTATAATCCTGGAATGACATTCATTCACCATCGTACTTTGCTGTCACCCGATCATAAAATTTTGAAACCAAGTCAAGACCTTCAGTCCCAGCCCATGATCACCCAATCTCTTCAGCAATATTGTATGGTCCACCGTGTCAAAGGCCTTGGTGAGGTCAATAAAGATGGCCCCGGTAATTATCCCAAGTTCCACAGCTTTGTTAATGTCATCCAAGACCCTTGACACGGCGGTTAGTGTATTATGTTTTTTGCAGAAACCCAATTGATATTTATCAGCCAAACTCTCAGCATCTGTAAAGGTCTGTGCTGTATAGCTACCAGCCTTTCCAGAAGTTTTGCTACTACAGAAAGAAGAGATATGGGCCTATAGTTGGAAATTTAATCCAGGCTACCCCCTTTAAAAATGGAGAGCTCCCTGGCAGGCCCACCGGTGCAACGGTAGCACTACCGCTTGTGACACAGGTGACCCGAGTTCGGTAATGGGCTCGGGTTGCTGGAAGAGCCGGCCGGGAGGAAGGAGGCTTGAGCATCAAGGGACTGCTCATCTCTCTCCGCGGGGTGGGATCTTGGCTTGAGCATGACCAGCCTCTGGCGGCGGCTGGAGGATTGGGAAGTCCTTGCCATGCATAGGGGGAGGAGCATGACGGACAGTGGCTTCTGACTTGATATCAGTGCACATCGTGTCTCGGGGGGGGGGGGGTGTACACAGAAAAATACCTTGGCCAGGCACAACACCAACATGAGGGTCAGAGATAGGCCCTCGCCACTGATGCCGCTGCCTGAGATAGACTCGGACGAGGAAAAGAGTTACTGGAACCGGGAAGGGGGACTGAAGCTGGAGGCCCCCGCTCCCACTCGTGGGGTAAACCACGGCTCCATGTGGGGTCCACCCGGGCTGGCAGGAGTTGGGGTCCAAGTCGGGTGACAGTGCGTGAGCTGAGGTGGGAGAAAAAAGAAATATCAAAAAAATAAGAATGGGGACTACTGGCCCTCTTCCATCCCTGACATATCTCACCTGTCCTCAATGACCAGTTAAACACATATATGTGGTGTTCCTCAATTTGTAGTGCTAAATACTTTAGAAATCTCAAAGTTAATCCATCGGGTCCATAGCTTTTACCTATTTTTAAATTCAAAAGTTGGTCCCTAACCTCTTCAAAAGAGACTTTGCAAAAAGTACATTTATTACCAGTTCCTTGGACAAAATCACTTAAATCCACCTTCTCATCCTGCTCCATGTCACCACTAAAGTGTCCAACTTTCACAAAAAATTCATTGAATCGATCCAGAAATTCACCATTTAAGATGAATTTTTTTTCCATCTGTCCCCACGATGAGCTCTGTGGCAGTGAACAGAACAGGCCAGGGGATAAGACTGGCTTTCATGAGATGGGATTACAGAGTTGCATGGGGGACACACAATGGCATGGGTCGAATACAAACAAAACCTGTACATGCTGGCCCATTTAGAGGACCAGGCCCTGGATTATTAATCAGATGATTAAATATGAACTTGGTGTTAAAAACATCTTGAAACTGTCAGTCAATGAGATCAACTGCTGACAATGCTCCAATATAAATAAGCTGGGTGAGATAGGTAGCTGTGTGAATATATCTGTAACCCTGCTACAAATGTGCCTAAATACCCACTGCCAGGCTGGTGTCCTGTGTCCTAGCAGGTTTAAAAGTGTTTGCATGTGAGTGCCCAGTTAGCCTCCATGCCTGTCTCTTTAAGAGCTGCCTATCTTCTAATTTATAATTGATCTATGTGGGGGTCAAGTGTTTCTAGGCTCGAGTCCCACCCGGGCTGCAGTACAGCCACTTCATTCTGCCATCGCCAACTGCGCAGAGGGAGCCCTACTAGACTGTTTGGTTGTTTGCTGATTATCTGTTTTAATAATGATAATGTAGTTTATTTAACCTGCCTTCCTTTGCAGCATGGACATTTCTGTCATGTACCACCATCTTGGTTCTGGACTGCCAATCTGCAGCAATCAGTACCTTTGGGGGCTCTAAAATGGGGCCTGCCCCAAGGGGTCTTGTGGGAGTAAATTTCTGCAGGAATTGTAGTTTTCACCCTTTGGCGCCTAAATGGACCTGGAGGGGGAGCTCAAGCTGTGACAGACAGATGGATCTATGGACCAAATCTTTTGTATCACTAGGAAGCCCCAGTGCTGCCTACTGCAGAAGTCAGTAGTGGAGTAAGAGCTGAGAAAGTGAGGAGCTCGAGCAATTCAAGCAGCTGCTCCTGTATAGTGCACAGGAATAAATCGGCGGGAAGGCTGTATCTGGCCTGCTTGCTACTATCTTCCTAAAGTGAAGCGAGTTAATCCGACCATCGGACGTCATCCAAACTTGTGACCTTTCTAAATTGTGACTAATTTCGCCTGAAGAGGACTGAAGACTTGCTTTTGTGTGATCGGCCTATCAGGACTTTCACCACGAACGCTGATCATATGGTTTGTACAGGGACACTGTGTACTGCAACCGGACTGTCATCAGAACTACGGTATTTGTCTGCCTTTACTATACGTGTGCTGAATGTGGACAGTGGGTGGCGATTTGGTTCCCCACTTTGCTGAATGTGTCACGCTTGTTGGAAGCTGCATCCAGCAACCTTACCGGACTGCATCCAAACTGTTCTCCCAGTCTGGGCCCTGCCATCCTAGCCCAGACAGCCACGCTGCAGATAAAGATCCAAGAGACCTGCCCGGAGATTCGGCTTCCTGATCAATAACACTGAACAGGATTGAGTGCCACGTCACATCGTTTGGTCCCTACTTCTCCTGGCCACCCAGCTCTTAATCTTGAGGTCTCCATTTCATCCATCCTACATCCAATTTGGGTAGCGAGAGTAAAACCAGGGTAGCTCCCTGCAACCCAGCTAACAATCACAGTGTGTCATCTGATCTAATTGTTGTTAAGCTTTTGTGGACTGAGCCATCCAGGTTCGGATTACAAATTGTGGGTTACAGTGCATGCATGTTTATTTCCATCACAGGTCCCCGAACAGCTGCAATGCCTGCCTACCCCAGGCAATACTTCAGGCTAGCCTGTGGTCCCAATTGGGTACCTAGATTGTGTGTGACTGTGTTCCAGGGACCTTTGAGTGCATGCCTTATAGCCTGAATCAATCAGATCTAAAATCAACCACCAGATTACTGCCCCTCCCTTGTTCACATCCTTCAATAGATCAGATCTGGATCTTTCTGCAGTTAAACTGGGTGTGGTGTACCTCTGTATAAAAAGTACTGCATCAACGTTGCTTAATTGTTACAGGCTTGTTTTCCAGGGGGTCATCCAGGGCATTCCAGCTGATCATAGCCCTGGTAGTAACTGGTTACAAGGAGGGATTCACTGTGTGTTGCAAAAGTGTGTTGGTGTGGGGTAGCTGCAAGCTTAGCCAGGCCACCAGGGGTAAAGAGGGGGCATCAGTGTCCCAGAGGGCTGTACCGAGGGCAGTCACATTGCCAACAACCCTGTCCTCTGGGTGGAGGCACCCGTTTCGAAAGCCTAGGCCCCTCAACCTGCAGGCTACTGTCCAGGCAGGGGTAGTAACCCTCAGAGTAGCGCCACCTAGGGGTTACAAATCAAATCCTTCAGCCTAGATTACACAGCAACTTTGGTTTTCTGAATTGTCTTCCCTCTTAATGCAGTATGTAGTGCCTTAATGAAATATAATGTATATTCAAGGTTCTAAACCTGCAAGGTTCTGCTCAAAATATTCTTCCAATCCAGAATTCAAAATAAGGTTATTCACTATTAACTACATTTTGAATTAACTGATTTGTGTTTTCTCTCAAATCTCCTGTACAAACAATGCTGTTCAAACAGGTAGTGATCAACTGATAAAGATACATGAGCCTCAATTTTCAATAGTATGTATGTCTTCAGTGTGACTTTTCAACCCAAATTGGAATTTCCAGAACATGAAATTCAACTTCTTCTAGTCACAGCTAAGATATTACATGGAATTGTCTGAGCTGCTATCCTCCAGTGCTGGTACACACTTGATTAGAAAGAACATTAATTTTCCAAACTGAGAATTATGCATAGCAGGGGGAAAATAATAGAAACGTTCAATAAGGTGCTTAAGTATGCAAAAATAAAATCATATTACCATTTAAATGAAGATTTTCTTTTCTTAACTCAAACGCTCCATAGATTGTGAAGTGCAATGGAGCACCAATTACCCAGAAATCATTAATTAAAAGAATGACTGCATGAAAGACCAGGTTTCCAACATAGTTTACTACATACGAGATCCTTTTCCCACCCTCCCTGCAACAAAAGTCACCTCAACTGTGACAACAAATAGTTTGTTCTTTTTTTTGGGGGTCCCCATAAACCACTGGGAACCAAACGAAACCAGCTGTAGAACTCATTTATTTTAATGTGGAACAGAGAGCTAGGAATTTTTTTTTGTCTTATTTGTTTATATGCCCCTGGTTGGCCACTCCTTTGGGCCACCTAGGAACACCCCATCCCACCAGTCATCACCGCCGCCATCCTGCCATTCCATAACCGCATCCCCAAGTCTGCCCAAGGTATCCCTCTGGGGGCATACTGGACACCGGGGAGGGGAGTGTTTACCCATAGGTACAGAGAATTTGCCTGGGGCACATGGGGGGACTGGCACTCCTGGGCTGTGTGGCAGGCGGGGGCTGCCGTCATCATCTGGATATCCAGGTGGGCAGGCAATTTCATGTTTCTTCCCCCCACCCCCTCCCAAGATGGCTGCACACTCGTGCATTCTCAAGAAATGCCCCATAGCAGGGTCACCCAAGCCGCAAGATGCACTGCCACAACCACCACCAAGAGTTGCGCAAGAAGCGATGCAGGCTCAAACTCCCCGGAGAAAGCATCCAGTGGGCCTTACGAAACCCTCCCGCCAGTCTCTGCTCCTGGTGTCCTGGGCTTGGCGTGAACGGGTCACCAACATGCTGGGCAATCCCTATCGCCTGGCGCCATGGAGCTGTCTAAGAAATATTTTCTATTGCAAGTCTCATCACGGAGGAAGGCAATACAGAAAGTACTGATTGCTAATAAACCGTGTGTAAATCTGTAGGTGGATTAGTAAAGGGAAAAATGTGTCCAGAAGGAAATCCCTTTTCTCATTTCATGAACTGCCATGGAATCTTTGTTAATTCTTCAGATGAACGACAGACAGACAAAAGCTATGCCACATCATGACAGCATAGAGTCCTCCGAGCACCATGTCGGGGCATCGGTAGGGGTAATCGTGACCAAGGGGAGCCAGCCCCCTGATCTACCAATGCCCCTTAATGCAGTACCTGGTGTTTATTGGAAATCTACCATACAATGACAAGACCAGGTCAAACCTTGCTTAGCTACTGAGATATAATGTGATCAGACTCCACAGTGGTAAGGCTACAGGCAACTCAACATGCCAATAAAATGTCTGCTCCTTTTTTCAGAGTGATGTACAGTAAACTTTAGTGCATGATTCTGAATGAACACTAAGAAATAATGGTGTCTGAGTAGGTTAAAGTCAACACTTGTTTAAAATACTGCTGATAAAACCTGATACATACTTTCATGATGATGTACTGCTGCTGTGCTGCTGCATTCTTAGGTTCTGTAAATGCTATATAGCGCTCTAGTTAACTTCCGATCTAATGAATGAATACTGAATGTCAAGCTACCTTTCAGTCACTCTAAACTGTACTAAAGTATGTGTTTTAAAAATCAAAGAATATCAGTACAAAATACTGAAGCGAGGGTTACCCCTGAATGCCATAGGCCATTAAGCAAAATTTCACAGAAATACAGAATTGTGCATACCCATGGAAGCAAAGTATCATGGGGAGGTAGATGCAAATATCTGCATATATTTCATGTGATGCTTTGTGGGTATGTGTAATAATATATTATGTGTTGAGCATTTTCCAGCTTGGATGCTGCACTGAAGATGTGAAAGTCTCTACAGTTGCTGACTAGCCCTCACTAAGTTCAAGCAACCATTCTAATTCTAGTATCCTAAATCAAAATGAGAATCAGGTATTTGGAAGTCTGAGCTAGAGAATAATACAAGGCTACTTTCATTATGTGAAGAATTATAGTATTTCAAAGCAGTATGAAAAGATTATTTCCATAGTCATTATAAAGTTATTAAAGTACTCTATAGCACATAAAATTGTAAATGTGGACTACAAAACAGAAACCTACATTAGATTATGGGCTACTTAAAACATTATTTCTGTCTCTTAGCAACCAGAGCCACACATTTGCAAACTCACAGAAGACTGTGGATGCAGGCAATTTTTATAGAGATTAAAAAAAACTTGTCAAATTACAAACACATAATAATCCACCCACTGATATAGCTGCAAGGTGTGACAGAGAATTTAAACACTATAGACCTAAAAAAAGAAGTTAATACTGTTGTGTGTGGGTTTTTTTTTTTTCGGAAGACACCGCAGCTCAGTTGTATGATTTTGATTTCCTAAGAAAAATTCATTTTGGTTATAGTGCTTCCCCCATAAAAATCCAAAATGAAATCTTCCAAATTATCTTGGACTACTCCGGAAGAAGTCACAGATTTTGCACAAAACAGTTTAGCACCTTGGTTAACATGAGTACAACAGACACATAAAGAACATATTTAGTAGCTTTAATTTTTCATTTGCCATATTTTACCCAGTCCTTCAACCCCACCCTTTTCAATTGGAGAGGAAAAAGCTTATTAAGCAAAGCCAGAAACTGGAAATCCAAGCAACAAATATTTTTGCGAGGCTTCTAAATACTTTACTGATCAAAAGATAAACTCAAACTGGCCTGCCAGTGCAGCAGTAGTGCTACCACTTGCGGCGCCGATGACCCGTGTTCAGGAGTGAGCAAGAGACATCAGAGGGTTGGCCTGGGGGAGGTAGGATGAGTGTCCCATGGACAGCTCTCCTCCTCTGGGGGGGGGGGGGTCGTGGTTTTCCCGGCATCTTGCGACACCCAACGGAGGTCGGGTATTCAGCAGCCGGGGCCACTCAGCAGCTGCAAGCAATATCAGGTCTCTGTGGAATGGGTGCGGGAGCGCGTCTGCCCTGCGCTGATGTCACAGCATGAGCATGTCCAAGCCTCCGGAGGACATGTAAAGGCAAAATCCCATCTGGGCTGAGCACTGTGACATCCCAGACCTCCACCCAAATGATGCACCAGGCTGTAGCCATGGCTGGTGTCTCCTGCGGATCTCGGTCTCTCCCACTCTGTCCCGCCCCGAAGGGGGGAGGTCCGACCCTGTGGGGGAGCCCTTCTACAGGAGACAAGCTGTGGATCTCACCAGACTGGGGCATGCCTGGTGGGGGATGCTGGGTGTGGGGTCTGGACAAAGAGATGGGGTACATCTCCGCCGAACCAGGGGAAGAAAGTAAATTGAAAAACAAGGTTTACAAAAATGGAAAGCATTTTCATGTCTGCCAACCTATAGGTGACGTATGTCAGTAATTCAAAATTCAAAGCCTTGACCCAAGCAGTGCAGGGCTGGTGCAAACAACAAAAAGGGGTGGCCAGCCCCAGGTTAACAAGCAATGTCCAAGTGTGGTTGTTGTACTCTGAATAACAAACTGTCCTCAAACTGTAAATGCAGTGAAATTACACATTTTAATGCATTTGAAACAAATATGAATGAGAGGTCCAGGTACAGCAAGAGAGAACTGTTTTTGGAGTAGCAGTTTTGTCTTGCTGTACCTGGACCTTTTTTTTTTATATATATTTTTTTCAATAGAATTAAAATGTGTTATTTCATTGCATTTGTGGTTTGAGTCTTGTTTGTTACTCAAGAGTGTAATAACTACCCTTGGACTTCATAGCTTAAGTACTGCAGGTCAACAAGTAAGCAATAAGACCTGACAGGGTGTGAGGTATCGATGGATACCCACACACCCATGGCTGTAATGAGGCTCGATGGCACAGGAGGGCTCTATAGCCCCCAGAAGTGTGGCTATCCACCAAAACCCCATACCCTGAAGGGTCTTATTATGCTTGGAAAATGGGGTTGACAAACGAAAAGAAAAAACAAATCTAAAGACACAAAAAATCCAATAAAATATTGCTTAGAAAATCTAAATAGTCCCTTCACAGATGGTTTCTACCCGTCAGTCATTTGTTTTTCTACACATACAGTACAAAGTTTGTTTGTTTAACATCAAAATTCAATATTCTGCAATGGTCCCGAACAGAATGCTTGCTGCACTGGTGCCCCAAAAAAGCATGGACTGTTAACATGGAAGGCATGAATTCAAAATTTAGCAAAATGTCATTGGCATATACTCATATACACACAGGTCTCATATAGAGCCCGGTCTGAATTTTATCTGGGGCAGGGCTAGCAGAAGAGATTGCTCTACCAAGCTGGTTAGGCTATGAGGGGGATTTGTCATGGCCATTGAAGAAACATCAGAATTAAAAACTCTGAATACTGCTTGAGCTTTCTTAAACTTGTTTATGTGTATAAGAAACGGATCATAAATATTTAAGGGACTTTCTATTTTTAGGGCCTAGCTGAAGGTTGTATATAAAAGCGTAAAGGTGGCAGCCATGTTTGTGATGGAAATCAAGAATGACGGAAGTGGCTCATGAATTCTATATGTGATGTGTCCAAATTCCAAGATCACACGTTGGACCTTTTTACACGGGGGTATTGGTACATAAACATATGTGAGTGGAATGGTTACACACAATAAGAATGCTGTATTTAACATGCCTATTTTCCAAAGGCATGTTTACATTACTGCTACATTCCTGAAGTAGTATGGTTCTCATGTGTGCAGCACGGCATTGCAGCCATTTGCTTCATGTTCATCTACGGAAGCCGTGGAGCACAGTAGGCATTGTGACTCCCTTCTCGGTATGCAAAGTTATAGGTGATCAGTGGGATGGTGGTGCCTCTCTCAATAATACTGCAGTAAGATTCAAACGAAAACGAAGCCCTCACCCCTACATAGGAGTCAGAATCAAAAGCGGCTTCCAAGAGCAGTGAACTTCATTGCTTTTATTCACTATTTCATAACAGCAAGCAGTTTAGTACAAACAAGATGGGGCAGTGCCTCCACACCGCCATCTTACATTTCACCCCTCCAATTAGGGCTTCCTCAGAGACTACAGGGCAGGTGAATCAGTGTAAATTTATACACAGACATACAACGATTTATTCAGTCAACTAATTAAAATACACCTTTTGTGACACATCCCAAACACATTGTTTTTTTTTTTTTTTTTTTTACTTAAAGTAGTCTTTCCAGCACTCTCCCTCTGTTCTCCTGCCCTCCAACCCGGATCCACGCTCCCAATTACCTTATGTTTCCTTAAAGTTTGTTTTTTTTTTTCACCTGGACATGTCTGTCAGGGATACATACTGGTCCAAGGGATATATCCTGCTGAGGCCTGTTGATCCCTCTCCCTGTTGCTGGGGCTATGGGGGGGGGGAGGGGGTTGTCCTCTCCTAGAGGCAGGACACAGGTGTAAACTAGGATTTAGTGTAAACCCTGGCCATCAGACAGATGGTACAGGGGGGTTTCTTCTGGATTTTCTCCCTGGTCCTCCCTCCTCCCCATGTGCAGGGGGAGCCGTTTAACGGCCTCTGCTGCATGTAGAGACATCCTGCAGTGTGGGCAAGCTCCCTAGACCCACTACAGGGGTGCTGTGAAACTCAGTGCCAGATGCCATCCCTCCTGACTACAGTGCTTTGCCAAGCAGCAAATGATGCGGTCCAGCCAGCTTCCCAATGTAGCGCCCCCAAGCTCGCTTCAAAACTTAGGTCACCTTTCATGGCAGTGCAATGCATTGTCACTGGGCCAATGAGACCCCAGTGACTTTTTAAAATACAAAAATAACCCTTCTTCCACTCTTTCCCTCTGAGCACTCCCTCCCCAACCCACAACTGCTGCAGGTGGTGGGAAACGTCCAGACAAGGAGAGAAAACTCCTGCAGCGTTTCCACTCTCCACCATGGCAGCAAATGGAAATGGCCACAGTGAAGTGCCTCTGCAACATTTCTATGCTGTACACACTGATCAGCTTGGAGGGATAAACAACACTACAACACTTGCTGAGGTGCAGATAGGCAAGTATAAACAAGTCTAAAGATAAAACCTGCATGAAGTTGGGCTGGCCATGTTTGTTCTGTGCTCTTTAATAAGGAAAGTGTTACTGGTACTGTTGTCCTGTCACAACAGCATGTTCCTGGCTCTCGTAAACAGTCTTGGGTGAGGGAGTAGAGAGCAGAGACTAGATATTTGAAACTACCCATGTGCACCATAAAGGTGTTTGAGCAGCATGCTAATTAGCATGCTGCTCTATGGGAAATATGCTGGAACATGCACTACTTACCAAACATCTGCACAGCATACGTTTCAATATACCCCTCTTTATGCAGGCACTGACAGATACTTATGTGCACCTGAACAACCCCCTGCTGGCCATCAAAGGTTATGTGGCCATGGCCAATAGATGTGCTGTGAAGGAGCAAAATATCGATTACGGTGTACATAAGTTGCTGTGCTGACAGCATGGGTTGCTATTTTAGAACATCCCCTTACAAATTAACTGATAAGGCAAGAAAATCCTTAAAAGGACATTTACATGCCTTTAAGGGTTCAGGTACATGTCTACAAGCAGTCTCTGCATCGAAGGGGATATAGTCGACGGTGCCATCCACCCCCCTCCCGTGTTCACTGCTGTGCTGACAATAGTAGTCAGTTGGCGAAAAAGATACAATAGTGAAGAGTAAGAATATACAGACTTAAAATATTCCTGGATGTCTAGTGGTACCCCCTTCCGTTCCCCAGTCACATCTATATTTAAATACTGTATAAGTATTTCACTGGTAGTCCTGTGGTACCCCTTTCTCCAGTTTCTCCAGTCCCGTCTACATCTAAACATAAAGACTTTCCTGTTAGTCCAGTGGTACTCCCTCACATATCCTGGGCCCATCTATATGTAAACATAAGAATTTCTCTGGTAGTTCAGTGGTACCCCTTTTACAGTCCCTGGTCCCAGCTTCATCAAAATATTTCCCTGGTAGTCTGGTGGTAATCTCATGTTTCCTGGTCACATCTAATCTGGTGGTATCCCCCCCACCTCCCATTAGCCAGTCCAATTGATATCCAAGTATAATTACTGGTGAGAAATTATTTCAGTGGCCTCAAGCAGTTGATATTTGCCGTAAGCATTCATGCACTTAGTCTGTTAGAAGTGAGCGGTCCCTCACTGGCTCCCGTTTTCTGTCTGGGCGGGACAAACAAATCTTAAAACATGGCAGCTCCGTGTCTTTATTAGCGAGGGGCCACCACCACAACACTCTTACTTTTTCAAAATAATTTTTTGCCTATCTGGTTCATCCTACCATTAATCCTACCATTATATTTTAATTTTCTGGTTGACCTTGCAGTTCGCCAGCTTCCGGTGATGATGATCGTGAGGCACACCAACAGCGGGAGTGGTCCGTGGCTGACTCTATATAGCAAGAGGTAAGCGTGATCCCTCGCAATTGTGAATTAAACTGTAACTAAAATAAAAATGAATTATTTATAAAGTGTGATCAGGAGGCTGCTCTGCTGTTGTGTGGCTGCTAAGGGACAAGAGGGAGCTGGACAGGGAATGGGGAAGGGACAGCTCTGGAATCTGGACTGGGAGGTGTAAAGTGCTACTGCATTTAGGGCTGCTGTGTGGGGGCTGCTGAACTGTGCCCCCAAAAACTAGACTGAAGGTGAAATGGGTGGGAGGGGGTGTGGGGATTGAAAAGGAGGGAGGGAGTGTATGCAACATCCTACACCTTGGGTGTGCATTAAATTCTCATAACACACACTCCCCCATCCTATATTCTCTATATAGTAGTTCAGTGGCACCCTCCGTTACCCAACCCCATCTTTATCTAAATAGAAATATTTCTCCGATGGCCTGGTGTTCCCTCCCTCCTGTTCCCTGGTACTGAATATATCTAAATATAAATATTTCCCTGGTAGTCTGGTGGTACCCCCAATAATCCCTGGTTCCGTCTATAAATATATAAACATTTTCCTGGTAGTCTGGTGGTACCCCCTCAAGTTTCCTGGTCCCATCTATTTCTAAATATAAACATTTCCCTGGTAGTGCTGGTGCTATCCCCCTCTAGTTAGCCAGTACCTTCTATAGTTCTATTGAAAATATGTTCTTAAAAGGACATTTACATGTCTTTAAGGGTCCCGGTACATGCAAAGGGGATGCTCTCGAAGGATGGTTCATACAAAATCATCTTGTTCTTAACACCAAGAAAACAAAACGCATGTCATTCTCCCATCCACCCTCTTCCTCCTCTAACCCCCAGGATTGCTTCCCTCAATGGTGATGCCCTTAAACTTGTCCATACCTTTAAATACCTGGGCATCACCTTGGATACCTTGCTATCCCTTAATGCTCATGTATCCATCCTAATCAAAACTCTGAACCAAAAGCTAGGTCTTCTCTATTGTATCTGCCCCTTCCTCACCTCAGCCTCTTGTCATCTTCCTCTCCTCTCTTCTCCCATTTCTATCTTATGGTGCTCCACTTCTGCTCACAACTAACACTACTACCTTACTGCTCCTCAAACAGGTTTACCCTAGGGTGGGTAGGTTTGCCCTTGGGGTCAACAGCCATCACCACCACTCTGATGTCCTCTCCTCTCTGGTTTGGTTATCGTATGAATCTAAACTAAGGTATGCCACTCTGAGTTTTCTGCACAAGCTGGTCCACAAAACATACTCCTCCTTGCCTCAGTGAGTCTATTCGTCTAAGACAATCTCAACGAACCCTGAGATCTGCCTCCCCCCCCTCATAATGACCCAAACCGTGGTTAGCTGTGGCCTGTAAATCATTCACCTACTTAGCTGTGTCTGACTGGAACTCCCTTCCTCCCTTCATTCCGTCATGCTCCACCCTTCCTAAGTGCCAATCAAACCTGCTTTCTTTTCTTTCTGCCTCTACACTTTGCTCCTGCTACCGATGACATTAAACCCAACCCCAACAGATGTGTCTATTTCTCGTCTTTGCTCTTCCCTTAACCCTGGCTTCTTACCTTGCCCTTTGTGCCTCACCTTTAAACATAGCTGCTATTTGTTAGCCCTCTTATATCTGATATCATTAGCTAATTGTAGTGCACTCTCTTGAATGTATCATGTATTTGTCGCACTACTGTGTAACCTACCTGCTTGTTATTTCATAAACCTGTGGTTGTATCTGTCTGTATCGTAATCCTGTGGATCATTGAATGCTGTATATCAATTTTTCCATTGTAACTGTCACTGCTGTGTTAAAGCACTGTACTGTATATACTACACTTCCGGAGGCAGAAGACTTGGTTTGCTGGCCAAGGCACCTAGCTTCACCTGAGCTCTTTCCTTCTAAGACTGCTTGAAATGACAGAGCAGAGAACCTTAACAGAGCAAGAGAAAAGGATTAAGACTTCTTTTGGCTAAGCAGAATTACTGTGTGGTGTTATTTTTATTTTGTACTCACAGGGACTGCTACTGTTTATTGCTAATATTTCATTGCTTTATTTTTCTCTGATTCAAATAAGTGTTGCTGGTATACCTTCTTCTGCATTATTACAAGGTGTGTCTACAGGTGTGTGCTAACAGATTATTGCTGTAATCTTGTGATTCAAATTGTCTTTTGCAAGGTATCTCTCTGTTACTGCTTTATTTTTCTCTGTAGCAAAGTGTTTCTTACAGGGTATATCTTCTCTGAAATTATTACAGGTGGTGTCTTATAGGTTTTACAGTTTTATCTAACATTAGAATAAGCTTTCAGGGTTACTGCATTTGTTGTTGACTGATTGTTTCTGCTCTTACCTCCTTGTTCTTTCATCCGTGGTTGTTCTTTTTTGACAGGGGATGGGCCCAGCTACCCACCCCCCTCCCCAACCATCCCACACTACACTCCTTTTATAGGGTACCACAGTTGTGACATTTCCTGTGGCAAAGCAGGAAGGGGCGGATCAGTGGGACATCCACAAGGTAAACTCATTTACAGGGGCACTAGTAATTTAACTTGTTATAACAAGTTATACGAAAACAAAACTCAAAATCAAACCATTACTTGCATTTTCTTCCTTCTAATTACACTGACCAGGTTATAAACCCAGCAACTTATCTGGAATGGATATCATTAACTGTAGGTACTGCGGAACACTTTTCAGAAGGACAGTCTTACAGGATTTAGGACACTGTCCTACAGGCTGGGCCATTGGAGATCTCAGGGCTCAGCTCCGGGCAGCATGGGCAGTGATTGCGCTCCTCAAATTTCATATTCAAGAGGAAATACATTATAAGAACCACCCGCCATTTCCCCAACATCCAACAGAAGAACCTCGACCACAGAGGGTAGTTGGCAAAGGAGGTTGGAAGGTGGTTAGGAGGGGCAAACCGGGTGCCCCATCACTCTGTGCTCTCCAATATATTACCTCCAAAAACCATATAAACACTACAAACAGGTATCTGCCTCTACAGTATCTCCGAAATCAAACAAAGGGGAATAGGACACTGCAGAGCAGGACACTGCAGCAAAGGAGCTAGCACAACAAAACTCACCCAAATCAGGAACCAAAACAAAAAAAGCAAAAAGGAAATCCAAAAACTTCTGATCACAGGAGACTCCATGATTCGGGGAGTTGATACCCATCTCCAGCCAGGGGTAATGGTCAGATGTCTCCCAGGTACAGTACATCAGCGTGGAGAGACACTGACTGCATTGCTAAAATTGTTCACAAAGCAGAAGAAAACATTGACATCATGGTACATATAGAGACTAATGATCACGCCAGCCAGTCGGTTGTGGAGAGGAACACCTGCCAAGGAACACCTGACCAGGCTGGGTGACAAACTATCATCCATTTCATCCGACATCTCCTTCTCTGAGATCCTGCCAGTCTAGGAGAGGGGGGCAGATGTACGGAAGGTCAGAGAAGGGGAGATAGGGGAGCTAATATGTGGCTCAAGGGCTGGTGCCAGGAAAAAGGTCGCAGATTTGTAGGGAACTGGCAACAGTTCTGGGAGTGAAAGTTCTTTAAATTTGATGGACTGCATCTGACTAAGGAGGGAGTCGGTGCATTGGGGCAGAAGTTTGACGTCTTTGCAGAATACTTAAACTAGCAAATGGGGAGAGGGGTGCAGCACCCCATACGTCGAATGGGAAGAACACCTCCCCTCAGCTAGTGGTCAAACAGGGATTCAGCATGTTTGCAGTTCATTTGCATCACCAGGGTGAAAAAAGATCCGTCTCCCCATACGGCGACAGGGAAATGCCAAACCTCACCCAACAACTAACACATCGAAATCTGGCCAATGGAAAATCATGTACACAAATGCTCACAGCCTGGGAAATAAGATCCCAGACCTGCAGGCAATAATGTCAGAGGCTAAACTGGACATAGTAGCAATTAGTGAGACGTGGTTTACCAGTAACCACACTTGGGAGCCTTCAGTACCTGGCTATGTACTGTTCAGAAGAGACCGAGGTACAAAAAGGGGGTGGAGTGGCCCTGTATGTCAATGAAAATATCAAAGCTACAGAAATTCAGAATACACATAAGGAGCCAGAAGAACTGTGGGTCACCCTGGAAACAGGAAATGGGACAGCCATAAGAACTGGGGTTGTCTACAGGCTCCCAGACCAGGGGGAGGACATAGACACATTACTGTTAGAAGATATACAAAACATGACAGCTAAAGGGGAGGTTCTGATAATGGAGACTTCAACATGCTGGATACAGATTGGTCAATACCAGCAGGAACATCTGCCAGAACTAGACACATGGTGGATTCCCTGCAGGAGGAGGGCCTCAAACAACTGGTACAACAACCCACAAGAGACAGGGCTATCCTAGATCTAGTACCGACTAACAGGGAAGGGATCACAGATCTCCAGGTAGAAGGTCACCTGGGGGCCAGTGACCATCACATGGTATGGTTCAATTTGGCCATCACATCTAAATCATCCCATTCCAAGGCAAAAATATGGGACTTCAGAGGAACTGACTTTGATAAGATGGCCAACAGAGTTAAGCTAGCCCTGGCAAAAAGAAACAGAGGTGAGGGGGTACAGGCAAAGTGGGCAAGCATTAAGGATACAATACTTGAAGCAACATCCCATTGTGTTAGACAGAAAAGGAAGTGCAAAAGAAGAAGGAAACCACTTTGGTTCTCAAATACAGTAGCAGAAAAGGTCAGAGCCAAAAGGTTGGCCTTCAGGAAATATAAGGGAACACAGCGGGATGAAGATAGGGAGGCATACCAAACTGCCCTACGGGAAGCAGGGAAGGCAGTAAGGCAGGCAAAGTCCCAAACTGAGGAAACACTAGCACGAACAGTAAAAGAAGGTGAGAAGACTTTCTATAGATACATTAGTGAAAGGAGAAAGTCCAGAGGGGGTATTGCTAAGCTCAAAGGAGAAAAGGGGGCATATGAGGAGGAGGACTCTGTATAAGCATCTATCCTAAATAGATACTTTTGCTTAGTATTTACTGAAGAGAAGGTAGGGCAGGGCCCACAGCTCAGCACCATGGACACGGGGGGAAGGAGGTGAGCACTATTCCCTTCACAAAAGAAAGGGTCCTACAAGAGCTCGCTAAGCTCAGGGTGGACAAGGCAATGGGACCTGATGGCATATATCCCAGGGTACTTAAGGAGCTAAGGGTGGAACTAGCAGAGCCATTATCAGAACTGTTTAGTGAGTCTCTGAGCACAGGAGAGGTCCCAGAAGACTGGAGAAGGGTTCATGTGATCCCGCTCCACAAGAGTGGTAGCAGGGAGGAGGCAGGGAACTACAGACCAGTCAGTCTTACCTCAGTAGTGGGCAAGATTATGGAGGCACTCCTTAAGGAAAGGATAGTGCAACACCTGGAATCCATAGGGGCGCAGGATCCAAGACAGCATGGGTTTACAAAAGGAAGGTCCTGTCAAACTAATCACACAGATTTCTTTGACTGGGTAACCAGAGTGGTGGACAAAGGGGGAGCAGTTGATGCGCGCACCTTGACTTCAGCAAAGCTCTTGACACTCTTCCACATAGAAGATAGATAAATAAGCTGAGTAGGCTCAGGGTGGGTCAGACGTTGGTTAACTGGGTGGCAAACTGGTTGATGGGCAGAAAACAGAAAGCGGTGGTAAATGGTATACAGCCAGAAGAGATGCAAGTCACAAGTGGGGTACCTCAGGGATCAGTCCTGGGGCCAGTCCTCTTCAACATCTTCATTAGTGACATTGCAGATGGACTAGAGGGTAAGGTTTGTCTGTTTGCAGATGACACCAAGATCTGCAACAGAGTAGATGATCCAGATGGGGTGGGCAGAATGAGAAGAGATCTGGATAAACTAGCAAAATGGTCAGAAGAGTGGCAACTGGGATTTAAATGCAAAGAAGTGCATGATCATGCACATAGGGAAGAGAAACCCTGAAGCCACCTATAGGCTGGGAGGGGAGTTGCTGGCAGTCACAAAAGAAGAAAGAGACTTGGGCATCATCATCACCGATGACCTGAAATCATCCAAGCAGACTTCTAAAGCAGTAGGTAAGGCTAGGGGGATGTTAGGGTGTATTAGTAGGGGGTATCACAAGTCGTAAGAGGGAGGTAATAATCCCTCTTTACAAGACACTGGTTAGGCTCCATCTGGAGTACTGCGTGCAGTAGTGGAGGCCACACTTTCACAAGGACATTAACCAAATTGAGGAAGTCCAGAGAAGGGCAACCAAAATGGTGCAGGGACTGCATCAGAAGACATATGAGGAAAGATTAACAGAGCTCAATATGTATGCCCTTGAGCAAAGGAGGGAGAGGTGATATGATCAAAACATTCTAACACCTTAAGGGCATTAACAAGGTGAAAGAGTCTAACATGTTTAAATATAAGAGAAAAATAGCAGGACAAGAGGACATAGCATGAGATTAGAGGGAGGCTGATTAAGGGGGAATGTGAGGAAATTCTTTTTCACAGAAAGAGTGCTGGATGCATGGAACGGCCTACCTCAGGAAGTGGTGGCTATGAATACAGTGCAGGGCTTCAAACAGGCATGGGATAGGCATAAGGGAGCAATACAGAGGAGTATGAATAAATAGGCCACTGACAGAGCAAAGGCGGATGGCACATTTATAAGGTAGAAAAAGAAATGGGCAGACTGGATGGGCCTTGTGGTCCTTATCTGCCGTCAACCTCTATGTTTTCTATGTTTCTATCACCCCTTAAAAAGGGACTGCAATTGTCTCAGTGGACTTACTTGATTACCAAAATAAATAATATATATCTATATTTCTGGTAGTCCAGTGGTACCACTCCTGTTCCTGTTTCCAGTTTTTAAATATAAATATTTCCCTGTTAGTGCAGTGCTATCCCCCTCATGTTATTTAGTTCTGACTATATCTGAATATAAATATTTCCTTGGTAGTCTGGTGGTAACTATCCTTGTGTTCCCTGGTTCTGAGGGAATAAAACTAGTCCCTACCTAGGGCCAGCTGACAGAGTAGCCTGTGGGTTACAGCTTTTCAACCAACCCCCTGTGAAGATGATCCAGTTCTACCCTTTACAAGGACTTCTGCCAGAAGGTCTCCTGGCAGTGCTGGATACCTTGAATGTGTTGCCAACATGAGCTAGGGGACCGGAGGAAGCAGTGACCATAGCTTTTGATCTTGTGGAGCTGGTTCTTGTAAGCCTGCTGATTTCAAGCCTGGGCTTGCCGTGGTTTGACAGTGAGCTGATGGAGATGGAAACAAAAGAACAGAGGTTGGAGTACTGCTGGAAGAGATCCAGGGCCCAGGAGGACAGACCTGCTTTGATGGCTCACTACAGTGAGTATCAAACGACAATCGCCCATAAAAAGGCAGTGTTCTTGTCTAGGGAGATTGCTGCTGGGAGGAACTGACCAGCTCATCTCATGTGGACAGACTTCTCCATCCGACCTGTTGGAGCACATAAAAAGCAGTTTCACCTGCGAAATGTGAGGAGTTTTCGCAGTTCTTCTCAGACAGTGTGTCCATTGGGCTTGAGTCTTGCCAAGTGGACTGTCACATCCCAGCTGTGTTGAGCCTACAAGTCTAAGATGCATTCAGTGGTCTTAGGGAGAGTTTTGACCAGTGATGATGGAAGAGGAGAGTGGGGTGATCTTGGAGCTGCAGCCGACATCCTGAGATCTGGACCCAGGCCCAACACATCTACTTGTGCACTGTGTGAAGCAGTTAGGGTATTCGCTGGCATTGTCCAGTGTTCCTTGTCAAAGGGGGTGTTCCTGGTGTCTCTGAAAAGTGCACTGGTGAAACCCCTTCTGAAGAAGTCATCTTCTGACCCAAATGACCTAGCAAACTACTGACCTGTCTCTAACATGTTCTTTTTTGGTCAAGGATATTCAGAAGGTAAATGTGCTGCAGCCTGAGGCACATCTCAGTGCCTGTTACATCTGTGAGCCTCGCCAGTCCGATTTTAGGTCTATGCACAGCACAGAAACTGCACTAGGTAGGGTGCATAATGATCTGCTCAGTGCAAAACAAAGTGGAATGGTCAATTCTCATTCTCCTTGCTCTGCTCTCAGCGGTTGACACCATGGTTTTATAATTTTTGGCTAGGAAAAACACACATAGCTGAGGCTTGTTTCCAGGGTTTCCTGGGAGCACAGGGAAGCCAAGTGACTTGCTCATGGTCACACAGTATGCAAGTAGTGGTTGTGAGATTCAAGCACAGTTCTCTAGGTTTGTAGCTCAGTGCTCATAACCACTATGCTATACTGCCTCCAGTAAGTAGGACTCACTGGCAAAGTCATCTGCTGGTCTGAGTCTTATCTCAGTGGCAGAATGGTTCTCTTCACTCCCGGTGGTCCTGACCTGCAGTGTGCGTGCCAGGACTTGGTCATTTTGCCCATGTTGTTTGCTGTGTACATGCTAGCCCTGGGCAAGAGCATTGGATAATATGAGCTTGGGTTTCACTGCTTTGCAGATAATACCCAGCTCTATGGGTCTTCTGCACCCGGGATAAGGGGTGTGGTTAATGTGCTACATAGATGCCTGGCCAAGATCCAAGACTGGATGTCACTGAGCTGGTTAAGACTTAATACAGATAAAACTGAAGTAATGGTGCTGGAGCCTGGATGAAGCAGGGGAGTGGCAGCAACTGAGAGGTAGATGGGGCTTCGGCTCAGCACCTCTGGTCTTTTGACTGCCACAAAGGTGAGAAATCTGGGAGACATTCTGGATGAAGGACTGACATTCGAGGCTTGGGTGTCAGCAGTAGACTGGAATGGCTTTTACCATCTACAGAACATCAGTCAGATTAAATCCCTTATCCACCCAGTGACCTGGCTACAGTGGTGCACAGGTTTGTGCCTTCAAGGCATGATCACCGCAACAACACTCTTTAACTTGGGGTCAAAGGAGGTGCGCTGCGGTGCCTGCAGCTGGTGCAGAACGCAGCTACTAGGTTGCTGATCGGCCTTCCAAGGAAGAGTCATGTCTCCCCCGCACTACGTGACCTGCACTAGCTGCCAGTTAAGTGGCTTATCTTCTTTAAAGTGGACTTGCTCATTTACAAGCCCCTGCAACAGCTGTTCCTGGGTAACCTGAGAGATCTCTAGACTCCTTACACAGCACTGTACTCTCTCCACTCCACTGTGGAAAGCCTGCTGGTAGTTCCCAGGGCAAGACTGAAAACCTCAAGGGACCCAGCCTTTGAAGTGGCAGACCCAGTCCTTTGGAGCTCTCGAGAGCCCTAAGGGAGGCCCCCTAGGTGGAGGCCTTTAAGAAGGGTCTGAAAACTTATCTGTTTAAACAGGCATTTTGGGGTTTGGGTTTTATGTTATTTCATCATATTTATTATGAAGTTAATTTTTTTATCCTGTTTTTTATTTGTTTCAATGGTCTTACTGTACTATGTTTGTAATGGCGGACTGAGCCTCTGGGCAAGGGTGCCAGTTGAAAATACAGATGACTACCGCAGACAGTGCCTATCTAGGATCAACTTATAAATGAACTACAGCTAGTCCCCATCTAGGGTCAGCTGACAAAGTAATCTGAGGGGTTGCAGCTTTGCAGCCAACCCCTATTTAGGCTTCACTCACAAGGAATCAGAAGAGGTGCACTTACACCTCATCTAAGTAGGCAGTATAGGTGTCACGGTCAGGGATCATTAGGGGTTGGGGGAAGATAACCAAATCTGTACAGGAAGTAAACAGGTCTGGAAAAAGCAGCATGTGGGGGAGTGGGAGCATGTACAGGCAGCAGGCAACCAGGAGTAGGGTGGCATGTTGTAGAGGATGCAGGATGGCCGTATTCTTGGGGATGCTGTGGAAGGAGGGCTGTTGTCCAGTGTGTAGAAGCCTGAATTGCAGCTCAGATGGAAGTTAGGAAGTCTTGTGAGGGATGGAGATGGGGGGTGGGGGTGGGAAGCCTAGGTGAGACACATGCAGGCAAGGGAGGATTAAGGAGGGGATGACCCAGATGCCATGGGCAACCCTACCTCAGAGGTGAAGGATCCCATGGAAAAGGGATGGCAAGTGGCAGGTGGTAAAGGTGGGGTCATGAGGGGTGGGAGCACCTAGTGTGATGCCAGTGTGGAACAGATTCCTCCTACTGACCTGGGTTGGGGAAGAGGGTGAAAGATAAGGGGAGAAGTCAAGGGGATGGGGTAGACAGGAGGAGGGGGTGGAAGGGTGCACTGCAGCACTGGAGGAAGGGAATGACTGTCCAGGGAGAGTGGAACAGGTGCAGGGGATAGGAGGGAAGGCGAGGGAGAAAGGACTGATGCAATGTGTTCTGTCGATACAAGAGGGCAGGTTAGAGCAGACGTAGGCAAGGCAAGAAGGGTGGCTGGGGTGGGGGGGCACTCAGATAGGGGGTAAGGAGCAGGGGTGAGGAGTGGAGTGCAAGGCGAGGGAGCAACAGATAGGCAGGGAAGGAGCTCAATGTACAGTTAGAGTTGTGGGGGAGGGGACAGGAAAGGGGAGAGGTAAGGTCATAATCCTGGGGGACTTGATAGTTAAGGGTATTCACTGGAGGAAAAGGAGGATCCACATATGGGAAGGAAGGTGATATGCATGTCGGGGATGATGGCAGAGAGGGTGTGCCCAAGGACTGCTCAAACAGTGCTGGGGATGGGGGAACTCCATGTGATTATCCATCTAGGAATGAGACCTAGCTGGAGAGCAGGTGGGAGTGGTGCATGAGAGGTTCAGGGAAGTAGGGAGGATCTACGGTAAGTAACCAGATCAAAAGCATTTTGAGGTGTTGCCAGTACCGAAAGCCAGTATGGTCAGGAAGAAAAGGACAGAGGAGTTTAGTGATAGTGCAAGGTGGAAGGTTACAGCTGCACTGGTAGCTTGACGGGGAGGGGTGCTGGATAAACAAACCCCTCTATGCACCAGACAGATTGAATCTTAATAGAGGGGGTTCAAGGGTCCTTAGGTAAAAGGGGGGGTACATATCTGGGGATCTTAATTTAAACTGATGGGGAACAGAATGGGTCTTTGGGCCCCGAGTCTCCAGGCTAAAGCCTCCCCCAAACCAGGCTGGGAGAATTCCTGGTAAGATCTGGAGTAAGACTAACAGGAAGTGGGCAGAGATTGGGGAGGAGAAAGCAGACAAAGGGGAGTATGGGGGGCCAGACAGGCCGGGGGGGGGGGGATGAGGCTCAGCTTCAAGGTGGAATGTGGTGTCCCTGAATGCAAGACGTCTTGGAAACAAGATGGGCGTTGTTGGCGGAGAGAAGTGTGGACACTGCAGTGGTCACTGAGACATGGGCTTCCCCTAACTACAACTGGGACCTCTTGATCCTTGGGTAAAAACTGTACAGAAGGGACAGGGGTAGGAAAAGGGGATCAAGTACCAGTTTATATAAGGGAAGGTATAATATGCACAAGACAAGAGTGAGATGCTGGGAAGGTAGAGGTGATGTTGATGCAATTACAATCCAATAAATGGAGGAAGGTGAGACTGGGGGTGGTTTAGAGACTGCACAACTAGGAGGAGGAAAGGGACAGGGAACTGGTTTCACTGAAAAGGGCAGCTGCAGGGAATAGCGAGATGGTAATGGTGGGAGACATTAACCTGCTTAAGGTGGATTGGAAGATCCCTGCCATGACCTGCACCAGGAGTCAGGTAATCCTGGATAAGGTGCTGAGTGGATTCCTGACCCAGGGTGTCATGGTACCCCACCAGGGAGGGGGCAATTCTAAACTTGGTAGCAATAAATTGGGATCATGACCAGGACATCCAGGATAAGGAGCACGTGGGAGGGAGTGAGCACCACACACTGTGGTTCAAGCTGGACGTGGGCAGGGAGAACGTAGCCACAAAGACCAAAGTCCAGAACATCAGAAAGGCAGATTTCAGAAAGATGAGGGAGCTGCTCAGAGGCAACTGGAGGACATCAGCGTAGAGAAGGGGTGGACCAAAATTGATCCATCATTAAGGAGGGAACAGCGGCAGCCACAAAGGAGTGTGTTAACCATAAGGGGAAAACTCAGTGGCCAAAGCACCCGGCTGGTTTAGTCACTAGGTTGCCTGGGCAGACAGCGATAACAGGACCACCTATAGGAAGTTCAGAAGGACCAAGTAGGAGGAGGACAGGGAAGACTATCAGAGGAAAGCTAGTAAGACAGGATAGGAAGTCTGCTGGACTAAAGCTCAGAAAAAACTGGAGCTAGCTGAAGGGATTAATAAATGAGAAAAAACCCTTTTTAGGTACATTAGTGAGAAAAGGGATAAAACTGATGGAATAGTATGACTCAGGAAGGGGGGGGATCAGATATATGAATAAGTACTTCAGTTTGGTCTTCACTAAGGAGAGGACAGTTCAGTGCTGCAAGGGGAGAGGAAGGGGTGGGGGAGTATGGAATGAATAATGGAAGAGGATAGGGTGAGGAAAGGTTTGTGAGCCCTGAGGGTGGACAAATCACCAGGCTTGATGACATCCATCCAAGAGTGCTGAAGAAACTGGTAGAGGAACTTGCGTTCCCCCCCCCCCCCAAGGATGACCTGTTCAACAGTTCGCTTGAGTTTGGGGTGGTACCTTGGGACTGGCGAATGCATAGTGCCACTCCAAATGGCAGAACTTGAAGATAACTCGGGCTACTATAGCCGTGATAGCCACCTTAATTACGTGCAAACTCATGGAGGCCATACTTAAAGAGAGGCTAATAGGACACTTGGAAGAGAATGGCCTCCAGGATGAGTGGCAACATGGATTTATGTGTGAGATCATGCCAGACAAACTTGATCAATTTCTTTGACATGGTCACTAAAACAGTGGACAAGAACCAAGCAATGGATGTCCTGTACCTGGACTTTAGCAAGGCCTTTGATTCTCTGCCCCACAAAAGGCTGATCAAAAAGCTGGAGGATCTGAGGGAAGGAGAGAAACTGACTGGGTGGGTAGCTAGCTAGCTGGCTGAAAGCCAGGACCGATGGAGTGGCAGTGGGCGGGCACTCAGCTGCTAGGGATGTCACCAGCAGGATCCCAAAGGGCTTGGTGCTTGGTTTGGTGCTTTTTAAGGTCTTCATCAATGACAGTGGAGGGACATAAAGGGCAACACTTGCTTATTCGCAGATGACACCAAGCCCTGTAGTAGGGAGGATATAGCGGAAGGGACAAGGGACCTAAAGGAAGATCTGGTAAGGCTCGAGAGGTGTTTCAGAATTTGGCAACTTGGCTTTAATAGAAAAAAAAAGTAAGGTTATGCATACTGGAGCCATGAACCCAAAGACAGAGTAGTGTGGGAGGTGTCCTGGTAATCAAATCTGAAGAGGAAAAGGACATGAGGGTGTTGCTCACTAGTGACTTGAAGCCCTCCACAAAATGCAGGAAGGCTGTGGCAAGGGCTAAAAGAATGTTGGGCTGCATTGCTAGATGGATCAGCAGCAGGCAGGAGGAGGTAATACTACCACTGTACCAGTTGCTGATGCAGCCAACCTGGGATACAGTATGCACTACTGGCATCCCTACCTAAAGAAGGACATAAACCTGTTGGAGATTGTCAAAAGGAGGCAACAAAGATGATTAAAGGTCAGCAGGGCAGGACATAGGAGGAGAGGCAGGAGACCCTGAATATGTTCTCCCCTGGAGGAGAGAAGGGAGACAGGGGGACATGACTGAGATCTTCAAATATTTGAAAGGTACAAACAGTGTGGACAAAGAGTGCCTTTTCAGGCTCAGTGGGAACAAAAATATAAGGGGGCACTGTCTTAAGTTGGAGGCAGGGACATTTAGTAGGGATACCAGGAGGCAATTCTTTATGGAGAGGGTGGTGGTGGGTTGGAATGGGCTCCCTGAAGAAGTGGTATCACTTGAAACAGTGGCTGGCTTCAAAGGAGGTTGGGACAGGGTAAAGAGGAAAGTCAGGGTCAAAAGGGGTGTACCCAGAAAGGAGGGAGTATCAGTTAGGGAGTCCTTAGTTGGCACTAGGGACTCTGCAATATGAGCAGAGTCGCTAGACCAAAAGGCCTGATTCTGTTGGCACCTTCGTATGTTTGTAGGTCTATGTCCAAATATATAAATATCTCCCCGATAGTCTAGTGCGACTCCCTCGTGTTCCCAAGTCAAATCTAGATCTACATACAATTTTTATTTATTTATTTAAATGTTTTAAAAGGAAGGCACACTGAGCAGAATTTGCTCGTTTCCAAGTGCTTCCTGGGGGAAGGGGCAGAGGAACAGGGAGCAGTAAAGGTACAATAATATATGAAGGAGCAGATCAGGTACAATACTAAATAGAATTACAGTTGCAGTACATTTACCAGACATGGTGCTTAATACATATACAGTGGTAGTTATATAAAAGTTGATCAGTACCACGGTATTTGCTGCAACGGCGGAAAAAAAATACAGCGGATTTATCACTACAGCGGTAGAAAATGCATCAAATAACGTGCAGTTTTTTCCATAGTATGATGTAAACTGCAGTATTTTTTTCCACGGTTGCCGCAATACCGCAGTCAACTTTTATATAACTTCCATAGTACGTGGTACAGTGGTTACAGAGCAATGGTTGGTATGACTGGAACCAATACACAGTAAATATGTGAGTTGCTGGATGCAATACAGGTCTAGTAACTAAAGGGTGCAAATATGAGCAATAGGGCAAGAGACCTACAGGATGTTACAAGGAGGCATCCTAGAGGGTGAGGATGCAAGGCAGCAGCCAAAGTGCAGTTTCAAAACTCTAGGAGGGTTAGGGGCTTGGTGGAGGTGTCACAGACAGTTGCAGGTAGGTGAGATGAAATCACATAGTAGGTAGGAAAGGGATCGGAGGGAGGAGGCAACACAGATGGCTGAGGGAAGGGCATTACATAACTTTGGGCCACTATACGAGAAGGCAGTTTGGCTACTAGCAGTGGACCTGGGAGGGAGGGCTAGAGTTCTATGGTCTGAGCTGCAAAGGGTGTAGGTGGGGGGGGGGGATGAAAAGAATTGAGACAATGTAAGAGGGTAGGGACCCTAACCAGAATTTGGCAACAAAGGAGGTGCAGTGGGCGCGGTGTCTATCATTGAGTGATGAGAAGGAGAGGGTACTGTAGAGGTCAACGTGATGAGTCTGTGGTGAGCAGTCTAAGGCAAAACAGCAGAAAGAGTGGAAAAGGGTATCCAGCATGGCTAAAGTGGACGTAGGAGCAGCACTATAGAATATATCCCCATAGTCAAATGTGAGGAGGATCATTTTCTGTACAACTGCAAGTTGAGCCAGCAGAGGGATGCACCCACGGTTTCTATAAAGAGCACCAAGCTTGGGGTGCAGTTTCTTGTGGACGGCATCTACATGCACAGAAAAGTCCAGGTGCTGGTTGAGCCAGACCCCAAGGGACCTAAAGGATATAACATCATCTAGTGTAGTCCCGTCCATAGTGTGGAAGAAAGGGAGAGGGCTTAGCCTAGAGAAACTCTGCCTTGTGCTGAAGGTCATGGAGACTATCTCCTTGGCCTTTAGGAATAACTGATTTGAGCAGAACCAAAGCTGAACTTTATCGAAGTCCTGCTGGAGTCTGGTTGCCACATCTGAAAGGAAGGGGCCAGAGGTGTACAGGACTTTATTGTCCACATACATGTGGATGGAGGTGGTGGTGGTGGTGCAGATGGCTGGAAGATCATTTAAGAAGACCAAAAAAAGGAGTGGACCGAGCACAGAACCCTGAGGAACTCCAGTGCTGATGGTGGGGGTGGGGGTGGGGATCGAGTTCCCAATCTTGACTGATTGTGGCCTACCTTCTAGGTAGGAGCGGAACCAGGCAACAGAAGGGATGAGAGTCCAGCATCAGTTTGCTTAGGAGGAGGGGGTTGGAAATAGTATCGAAGGCCTTGGCCTGGTCAATGAAGACTGCCGATGTGATGTTGTCCTGATCCATATTTGAGAGTATGGAATCAGTAAGCAGTAAGCTGCAGGAGGGAAGTGATGTTTGACTGACATTTCCTGAAGCCAGACTGGAAAGGGGTAAAGGATGAGCCTACACCATGGAGCACCACGCTGACATTCCTAGTCCCCTTTTGCCAGCCCTCTCAGGCCCAGAGGTCTTTCAGCTGTAGAGCACCCCCAACTGGCTCAGCGTTCTTCCCTGGACATTACTAACCAAACAAAACTGGGTCCCTTCAAGTCCAAGCTACGTAACCATCTCCTGACTCTAAGCAATTGTGACTGTGGCTATGCAGTTTGATCTACTGCCTCTTCCCCACCGGTTCCTCCTCCACCCCCACCCCCCATACACTCTCTGCTCTCCTCTTTGCTGTAGCACTTACCTTGACTAAGTCAACTTGTTGACTGCTATATATGTCTGGTTTGCCTTCCTCCCTATCCTGCAAACTCCATGTGTAACCGGGAGTCCTTTTATCCTTTTATTCATATATATCAATGTAACCCCTATATTTGTTCACCTAATTTGTGTCATGTTTTGTTCCTTCCTTGTTTTAATGCAGAGCCTTTGTAAAAGAATCTCTGGTTCAAAGGTTGTTGTAATCCTAGTATTTCAATAAATAAAAAAAGAAATGAGGAGGAGTCAAGGAATGGAGAAATCTGGGAAAGTACAATGCACTCCTGAAGTTTAGTGAGGATGAGAAGTAGGGAGATTGGATGGTAGTTATCTGGACAGGAGGGGTCGCCCCCTTTAAGGAGATTATATTTCCCTGGTCTGTGTGCCCCTCCCCCGACACACACACACACACACACACACACACACACACACACACACACACACACATATGTTCGCTGGTCCTGTCTATATCTAAATATAAATATTTCTGGTAGGCCAGTGGTACCCAACTCCACTGTCTACTTCTATATCCAGAAGTCCCTCGCTATCATGAACCCCATTATAGCCAATTCCCGGCTATTCCGAATGCAGTTTTTGTCTCCCTGAAGAAATTACTACTGTTTCAAGGTGCATTTTTACTTTCCTGTATTCTGAGCAGGTGAATGGCAGAGAGCTGCTGATCAGTGACAGGAGACAAGGGAGTCAGAGAGGAGGAAAGTTAATCAAGTTGTAGAAAGAGGAGTCACTGATCTGCTCCCCACCACCTTTGATCTGCCAATCATGAGTGGTGCATTTCCATTTTCCCGTATTCCATGCGGGTGAGCAGCGAAGAGAGGAGAGCTGCTTTTTATCTAATTTATTTGGAATACATACAGATGTTGAAAACCAACAAAGGAAGTTGGCAATAAAAATGAATACAGTCATGAGTGGTGCACTTTCACTTTCCCGCATTCCATGTGGGTGTGCGGTGGGGAGAAGACAGTTGCTTTTGGTAGCAGGCTTTGTAACCCAATTCTAAATGAAACTAAAATTAAAGCAAAGCAAAATTATATTTATGAATATATTATAAAGTTAAATCCTGTAACATGTTTCATGTGAAATGGGTGCTAGCAAGCTGGCAGATAGCGTTGACAGCGCTGGTACTACTATGTACAGTACTGTATAGGTGTCCATCAATGTAACGAACTGGGAGCTGTAACAAACATATGTTATGGCTACCCATCTGTTCGATATTGTGAGGGACTACTGTATAAACATTTCCTAGGTAGTGCAGTGTTACCTCACTCTTATTTCCCGGACCATCTATATCCAAATATTCATTGCAAAAAACTTTGATAATGCACAAGTCAGGGTTAAAGAGCAGGTACCTACTGTCAGACACCCAGCTCCCCTCAAACATATATAATAGTAGATCTGCTCTACTGTTGAGGGGCATTAAAAATTCTATGCGCTTCCCTCTGGTTAAAAAGTTATAGCACCCCAAATATGCACCCCCATAAAAACAAAGCCTTGTCTGACACACCTCCTTTTGTGATGTCAGAAAATGAATGCTGAGGGTGCATATCATTAACCTGTATGTATGCGATATGTCTATGGTGTTTAGTACTATTTAGAGGTGCCATGTAGACAAATCAAAGCAGCTGCTGGAGTAACAGTCCCTGTCTACTGGAACAGTCACTTTCATTGTTCCAAGTGGCAACTCTAAATAGCACTAAACATCATTGACAAATGCCACCAATATAGATCTATGGAGCACACACAAGCAGCCTTCATTTTCTGACATCACAAAAGTAGGCGTGTCACACAAGGCTTTGTTTTATGGGGGTGCAAATCTGGGGTGCTATAACTTTTTAACCAGAGGGAAGTGCAGAGAATTTTTAATGCCCCTCAACAGTAGAGCAGATCTACTATTATATATGTTTGAGGGGATCTGGGTGCCTGACAGTAGGTACCTGCTCTTTAAAGCCACAAAAGTAGGGGAATGTGACGTTAGGGTTTCCAAACCTAACAGCACACCCCCACCCTGCAGGCAGCAACAGGAGAAACCATTATGGTTTGCCCTCTCCTGCATCTTCACAAATCAGGTGTGGGGTGTACCAAAGGTGGTTGTCAACCCTAATTCTCATCCCATCCCATCATTACAGAAACCGAGACATGTAGAGTACATGAGAATGGTGCGAGAGTTAGGGCTGACAATCCCAAGGCACACGCTCACACGAGATTTGTGAAGATGCGGGACAGGGCAAACTGTAATGGTTTCTCCTGTTGCTGCCTGCAGGGTGGGGGTGGCCTGTTAGGGTTGGAAACCCTAACGCCACATTTCCCTACTTTTGTGGCTTTAACCCTAACTGATGCTTTAACAAAGTTTTTTGCAATGAATTGCCTTACTTTTTGAGATAGTATAATCGAATCCTCATTTGCTGCAAAAACAGTAGTTTCTGTCCGTTGTATGGCTTGTTAAACTTCAATGTTATCCTATGAGAAAATGCATTTTTTATTTTTTCTGCATTTTTTTATATTGCCTCTAAATCACTGAGGGGATATGTGTTATCCTTGTAGTACTTGTTAAGGCCTTTGTTTTGACATATAGATTGTCCCTTAAGTCCAAATACTGAGGGAGTTATGGTTTCTGAAAGTTCCAATGTTATCCTAAGTGAATCTGCATATTTTATTTTTTGTGCTTTTTAATATACTCCTACATTTTTGGGGAGGATTATTTGTTATTGTTGCATACTCATTAAGACCTCTGTTTTCATATATTGATTGTCCCTTAAGTCCAAATATTGAGGCAGTTATGGCTTCTTAAACTTCCAGTGTTATCCTATGGGAATGTACATTTTTTTAATGTCTATTTTTTATAAAGCTCCTAGACATTTTTTGGGGATTATGTCTTATTCCTGCAGTACTCCGTTAAGACCTTTGGTTTGATATATAGATTGTCCCTAAATTATAAATATTGATGGATTTATGGCTTGTTGAAGTTGAAATTTGTAACAAAACAAAAAAAGTGGGCAGACTAGATGGACCTGGTGGTCTTCTTCTGCTGTCAACTTCTATGTTTCTAAGTCCCAAATCATTTTTCTTATGAAGGAATCCTTTCTCATATGAAACGAAAAAAGCATACGGAAAAGGATCCCTTCAAACGAAAAAAGAATTGGCAAAATAACTAAGTCCAAAATCTTTTTGCATTTGAAGGGATCCTTTTTTGTATGGCAGAATTCCTTTTTCGTATGGCTATTTGAAAAAAGCAGAAGCAAGTCACAAAAAAGGACGTACAAATTAAAAAACCAAAAAAATTTGGGGGGGTCCTTTTTAAAACAGTTACGTGCAGAATCCACCTAACAGGGCCCCGATGAGCAAAATACATGTGTTGGTCCCTCTGCAGGATGTCATTTTTGTGGGTTTTGAAAATAAATTTTTTTTGGGAAAAAAAATAAAACAAAATAAGATGGTGGCCAAACGGAAAAGGATTTTTTCTCATGATAAAGGATTGGCCCACCTACGGAAAAGGATCCTTTTTCATATGGCTGAATTCTTTTTCTGTTCCAAACATCTATCCTGAAGTGCCTACTGAGCATGCTCAGAACTGAAAACACAGGTTACTCACCTGTAACAGTAGTTCTAGGAGTGGTATACAGTATGTTGTTCATCCACACTTGTTGGCATTGTCCTTTCCCCTTTAAATCTTGCCGTAAAGTCTTCAAGCTGACTCCTCTCACCCACCCGGGTGATATAACCCTTGGCTCTGCCCCGTGACGCCAGATCTTGCCCACTGGAAGCAGTGTTGTGCTCCATGAGCCAGGGGAGGTTGGGTAGGTCTGTGTGGATGAACATTATATACCACTCCTAGAAAGTACAGTTATGTAAAAACTTACCATAACCGTAGATCTTTAAGGAGTGTCTCTTGCAGTATGTAATACTTTTGAGTATCCAGCAGAGGTCGCAGTTTTTCACCAGGGACCGCCCACACATGACATCAGCTTCCTGTTTCCTATATAAGAGTGGGCGGTCCCTGGTATCCACAGTTCCCCCGCCGGATTCAGCTCGCAAAGTGAAGACCAAGGGAAAGCAGAGGTACCAAAGGAGTCCCAACCCTAGTCACTGGACCAGAACTTACTCTCTCAGAGAAGGAGGAGGATGGAGGGTGAGAGCAAACCTACTGCAAGAGACACTCCTCAAAGATCTACTGTTCCAGTAAGTTTTTACTTAACTTTACTCTCTTTCACGGAGTGGTCTTTTGCAGTAGGTAATACTTTTGGGATGAATCCCAAGCAGTAATGCCCATGTGGGAGGACAGTTATGATGGGAGACCTTGTAGGACTGCACGGTCGAAGGCTGTCCTACGTCGTGAGGCAACATCCAGATTGCAGTGTCTTGCGAATGTATGGATCATGGATCAGGTAGCTGCATTGCAGATATCTGAAATGGAAGCTCTTTTAAAGCAAGCCGCAGTGGTGGCCATAACTCTAGTGAAGTGGGCTTGGACAGGTCCAGGGAAAGGCTTGTTGTATTTTTTGTAACAAAATTAAATACAATGTGCCAACCAGGATGAAAGCGTACGTGTCGCAACTGGGAGGCCCTCACGACCCAGGGCAAAAGAGATGAACAGTTTAGATGTCTTTATAATCAATTGAGTATATTAGTATAGTAGCGTAATATACAACGGACATCTAAAGTATGTAGTAGATGTTCACCCTGATTGAAGTAGTCAGGATAGTAGATCGGAAGCTCCAAGGACGGATTTAAAGCATATTCGGAGACTACTTTAGGTTGGAAAGAAGGGTTGGTACGAAGGACCACCCGGTCCTTGTGGAAAACCAAGTACGTTTCCCTACACATGAGGGCATGAAGCTCGGAGATATGTCGAGCAGAAGTGACAGCCACCAGAAATAGTGTTTTTCCATGAAAGGAAACAGAGTTCATAAGTGGCAGCTGGCTCAAAAGGATCAAGGGTCAATTTTTGTACAGTATCATAAAATTGAGATCCCAATGAGGAGTGGGTCTTCTAATAGAAGATTTAATATGTAACATTCCTTTCAAAAACATCTTAGCTAGATGATGTTGGTACAGTAACCTGCCATCCAGAGGTTCATGGAAAGCCAAGATGGCAGCCAAGTGGACTTTGATGGAAGAATAACTTAAACCGGAGTCAGATAGTGAGGCCAGGTAGTCCAGAACCTTCGTCAGTGGACAAGAATAAGGGTCCAAAGATCGAGAGGCTGACCATATGGAAAAGCGTTTCCATTTGGAATTATATGTTGCTATCGTTGTTGGCTTACGGGAGGCCAAGAGAATGTTGGCAACAGGAGAGGATACTTGTAATCAAGTTATGAAAGCATCCTCAGGAGCCAAGTGTGAAGGTGTAGAGCCTTCAGGTTAGGGTGTAGGAGAGACCCGTGACACAGAGTCAAGAGGTCTGGTCTGATCAGCAACAGGACAGGGTCCTGTACTGACAGCTGTAGTAGTACAGGAAATCACATCTGGTGAGGCCACAGTGGGGCTATGAAAATCACTGTGGTCAGCTCCAACTGTAGTTTCAGTAGAGTCCGTTGCAGGAGAGGGACGCGGGGGAGGCATATAAGAAGAGACCTGTCCAGGGTTGGGACAGGGCATCTATAAATTGTCCCTTTCTGTTCAGGATAATGGAAAAAATACCTGGGAAGACGGTAATTCTCTGGGGAGACAAACAGATCCATCTGTGGAGTGCCCCATAAGTTGAAGATTTCTTGGAGCACTTGCTCGTGAAGTGTCCAGTCATGAGTTGTGGACTGGTGACTCAGCCGATCGGCTAACTGGTTGCAATGTCCCTGTAGATGGACAGCTGTTAGCATCAATTGTTGCTATATGGCTTCTTGCCAAACTGCAAGGGTTTCTCTGCATAGGGTGCGAGACTTTGTACTCCCTTGCTTGTTGAGGTAGAACACTACTGCAGTGTTGTCTGATTGGATCAGTAACTATCCTGACTCGAGGTAGGACCGGAATGCCTGGAGGGCTAGACAGACTGCTCTCATCTCTAAGAGATTGATATGAGACAGATGGGGAGAAGTGGACCATTGGCCTTGGGTTTGATAAGGACAGAAGTGCGCTTCCCAGCCCTGTAGGGAAGCATCCGTGGTCAATGTTTGCATTGGGGGGTGGGATCGGAAAGGCATTCCTTGACTGAGATTGATTCTGATTGTCCACCATGTCAGGGTAGACTTCAGAGAGGGAGTGACCCTGATTTTGTTTTCAAACTGTCCTGGTTTTTGGGACCATTGATTCTGGAAGGTCCATTGAACAAGGCCTTTCAAAAAGCACCAGATTTACTTCTTCTGTGCCACTGACTGCTGACCAGCCTGCGCCCGGTAAGTAGAGATGGCTGCCAGGTGCACTCTAGGGGTCTACTGAAGTCCCCCTTTGGAGAAAGACCACCGGTAGTCCAAAATGCTAGCCACTGGATAGGACAAAGGGTCCAGCCCCTTGCCCTGACACCAAATGGAGAATCTCTTCCAATTGAAGGTATAGCACTTTCTGGTCGATTCCTTTCTAGATGCCACCACTACAGTGAGGACATCTTCAGAGAGACCCAAAGCTTGGAACTCTAGCCGCTCAGGAACCAGGCTGTCACGTGCAGGGATTGAAGGTCCAGGTGGAGTACCTACCCCTGACTGATTGAAAGCAGGTCTGGGCGTATGGGAAGATGCCTCGGGAGCCTGTTGCTGAGGCTGAGGAGATCGGGTACCAAAACTGCCAGGGCCAGTCACGAGCCACCAGGATCACATGTGCCTTGTCCCTCCTGACCTTGAATAGCACCTTGTGAATCAAGGGAAGTGGACGGAAGGCACAGAAGAGTACTGGGGTCCACGGCCTCAAGAAGGCATCCCCTGCAGTGAGCCCTGCTGAGGTGGGTGGGCACAATACAGCCTCAGCTTTGCATTCTCCCTGGAGGCAAACAGGTCCTCCCGAGGGATGCCCACTGGGATAAGAGACTGTGAACTACCTCAGGATGGAGAGACCTCTCGTGAGATGCCTCACTGACCCAGCTGAGGGTGTCTGCCAGCTGACTGGAGGCTCCTGCCACATGGATGGCTAGGAGATCTGCCTCTAGGCTGTGCACGAGAGTCCAGATGTGGAGAACTTCCTTGCACAGGGGCAGGGAGTGCGTCCTGCCTTGCTTGTTGAGGTAGTACATGGTCATGGTGTTGTCTATCTGGACTTGGACCACATCAGGAAGACCATTGGCTCAGGGCGGACAAACAGGATCCCTTCCTGCAGATGCTCTGCAGTGACTAGCTGGTCGAAGTGATCTTTGTGCCGAGACCACTTGTTGGCCAACTCCCATTGCAGGGAGCACATATGCCAACAGGCCAATCAGACCACACTGGTGCAGGTCGCCATGTAACCCAGAAGGCGCAGGAAGTCCCAGGCAGGGCGCAAGTGCCCAATCAGAACTTATTGGGCACAGGAGGAGAGAACCTCTGCCCTGTCCGCTGGGAGTCAGGCTCTGGCTCGGCAAGATGAAGCTAATCACCTGCGAGGGCACGAGTTCCGACTTGGACTTGTTGACCAGGAGGCCAAGGTCAATGCAGGTCTGGAGGGCCAGGTCTGTGGGCCTCTCTATCTCCTGCATGGAGGGACCTGCTATCAGCCAGTTGTCCAGGCAGGGGTACATCCGGACCCCTCGGAGCCTCAGGTAAGCTGCCACAACTGCCATGCATTTGGTGAAGATCCTGGAGGCTGAGGAGAGGCCGAATGCCATGCCTGGAACCCATAGAGGGTTCCCTTGGCTCAGAAGTGGAGGAACCTTCGACGGGATGCACGGACCGGGACGTTAAAGAACGCGTCCTGAAGATCCAGAGAGTAAAACCACATGTCTTGCTCCAGAAATGGTCTGATCTGGGACAGAGTTACCATTCTGAAGGTGCGGGACCTGAGGAATTTGTTGAGGTCGTGCAGATCCAGAATGGGGCGCCAGCCCCCCATTTGCTTTGGCATCAGGAAGTACCTGGCGACAAACCCTCGGTGTTCCAGAGAATCCGCAACCCTGACCACAACCTCCTTGCGGAGGAGCTGGGCTATGTCGTCTTGAAGAGCCGACTGGGTGTCTACTGATACCAATTCCTCCTGTGGGGTGCGACTCAGCTGGGAGGGTACTGCTCAAATTCTAGAGGCAGACCCTGACTGACCACTTCCAGAACCCACCTGTCCATGGTGACAGCAGACCAGGCAGAAAGAAAGTGGTGGAGCCGGACCCCCACAGGAGGACCCAGAGGAGGCATGAAGGGCATGAGGGTGGCACCTCCCATCCTGTCACTGAGCAGGCTTGGAGGAGGAGGACCTGGCTGAGGAGCCACCGGGTCCCTTCCCTCCGGGCTTTCTGACCACTGAGGCCAGGGACTTGGGCCTAGGTTGCCAGGATTAAGCCTGCAGGCCAGACTGATGCTGGGCTGGTTTTGCCGCAGGAGTGGAGGACCAAAAGGGCTTACGCTTCTGCTGTTTGAAGCCCTTGAGATCACTCTGGGTGGATGTAACAGAGTCCAAGGTGGCATTGGACTTCTCAATATGCTGGAGGTGGCCATCCACACTGGGCCCAAACAGGTCGGTGCCCAAGAACGGAACATCCGCCAACTTGTGCCAAGTGTCTGCAGTGAAGGTCAAGATCCGCACCAAAGCCCTACAGCGCATGGAAACTGCGATCGCAACTGAGCGGGCACAGGAATCTCCAATATCCAGAGTAATCTGAAGTTGCTGTTTGGCTGCAGCTCAGCCCTGATTGTGGACCTGCTTGACTGTAGTCTGGAGGTCCACAGGAAGATGAGTAATTACTTCATCCAGGGAGCCCAAAAGGGCATGGGAGGAGTGTGCCATCATGACGGCTGAGTGAGGAGGCAGCATTGACCTTTTTAGCAGAGTGGTCCAATTTCTTGGACTCCTTATCCGGCGGCCTATCAACATCCCCGGTATTGCCCGAGCACCAAAACATGGAGTCTGCCACAACCCTTCGGCCACAGGGCACTCTGTGAACTCCAAGAGGGTACCAGTGGGCACCGCATATATGCGGGCCATCTGGGCCAAGGGCGCAGGGCAGCAGGTGGGGTGCTGCCAAAGCCCCAGGGCAGGGCTGACAGTGGCCTCAGTCACTGGGAAAGTCTCCGTCGGAGAGTCCCCCTCTTCAGAATCTCTGTGAGGGGATAGACAGCCCACTTCTGGATGGGCTCCAGTTACATCCCTGTGGACTCGGAGATGAGATGGAGGATGTCCATGAAGGAAGTGGGCCCTTCCTTCATTGAGAGATCCCCCACCAACTCCATGTCGACCGGACGGGAGTGCAGTGAGGAATCCTTGGACTCAGAGGAGTCCGCATAGAGCATCTGACCACATGAGTCACTCTCAACCTGCCGCAGGTGGTCAGGTGTAAGAATGACCAACCGCCAATGGGGAAGCCCCTGAGCCAGGTTGGTAGCTGTTTGGGCAGCGGCTCCACCACAATTGGTGGAGAGGCCAGCTTCGGCCCAACCGAGATGGTCTGAACTAGCTCCACTGGTGGAGGAACGCTGTCGACTGGCTCTGCTGGGGGTGGTGTTGGCCTGTATGGTGACAGCCAAGTGATGGCCGGTGTGGGAGCTGGGGTCAGCTTTGGATCAGTCAACACCAACTGTGGCCACATAAGGTCTTTGTTGCGTCGATACAACTTGCGATGAAGCCTCTCCTCGCCAGAGGATGACGAAGATGAATAGCAGCGGCACCACATCCCATGGTACTGAGAACAGGACTGCAGACGCCAGAGAGACCTGCTTGACCCAGAGGATGAGGAAGAACTAGACCTTGGTGGCTAGGGGTGCAAACGGGGCATCTCAGAAGGAGCCAGGGAGAGCACAACTCCTCCTGGTCTAGGTCGGTGACCAGAGGGTCTCATTCAGTGGGCTGAGAAGCCCTTTTGGAGGTCACAGGTAGGACGAGAGTCCTGAACAAGAAGTCATCGGGGTCTTCTGAGGACAACCGGTCATCAGGGTCGAGACAAATCTCGGCCACATCACCGGCTGGCATCTCAACCAACTGGCCTGGTGGGGTATCCGTGAAGCCAGCGGCTAAGTCCACGGTTTCGACCGAGATAAAAACCTGTGATTCCTGAGACAGATTATGTTCCTGCTCCCAAGGACACTGACGGTGAGTCGTCTTTTCTTTCCAGTTATCCTTCTTGTGAGAGCTGTGCGAACCCAAAGAGCCCGGTGCCTTGGTATGAAATGACTGGCACAACTCCATGAAGGAGCCTGAATAAGTGGAGCCCAACTTGAGCGGAACAAAGGCTGACGCCAAAGAGGGTGGTACGAGCTGCCTCCTCCTCGAAGGCCGTAAGCTGCTCTAACTGCTCGGTGGATCCCACTGCCGCGGAGACCACCCAATGGACATCCTTGGATTTAAAAAACAAAAACACGGTGCTGCGTCAGCATGTGGTCTAAAAGCAAAACAAAATGGTTATATTAAATGCACGCTGAAAATAGAAAATGCAGCGTGCACTTAATATAACCATTTTGTTATCCTTGGGATTTGACCAGCAGATGTAGTTTTTCTGGGTGGCCCAATTTCAGGTGAGCAAGGTGGTCCTTGATGACCGGCATGTGAAACAACCAGCAAATATCACAGGCCTGGGGATCGTGCTCATGGCCCAGGCAGTAAATGCATGTGGCGTGGGGGGTTGGTACGTGACATCGTCTGCCCACACGGGTACCGGTGAAATCCAGGTGAGGACATTTCCTCCACTGCGGTCGCAATCAATGATCGAGCTGAAGATGGAAGAGTTTAACTTTTGGAAGTAAATTCAAAGATTTGAGCACTAGGGCATATTCAACGTGGGAGCGGGAAAGAGAGAACTGGTTTCTTTAGGCGGAAAGGAAGATCTGGCATCACGGGGCACAGCAGAGGGTTATACCACCCGGGTGGGTGGAAGGGGCCAGCTTGAAGACTTTCCGGCAAGATTCAAAGGGGAAAGGACAATCCCAACAAGTGTGGATAGAACAACATATCCATATCCCTAGAATTTAAAAGTTTTATAACTCTGGAACAGAATAGTACTTTTTTACCAAACCAGTGAAAGGCTCTACTGTGGGCCAAGTCCTTTCTACTCTGAAATTGTCAAGCACAAATTCCAAACCGTGTGGGCGTTAGCAGCCAACAAGAAAACAGCAAAAAAAAAAAAAAAATTTTGCACATTTTTCACTGTCCAGACCTCGGAATTCACACAACTGATCAGAACAAAACTTGGCATATCAAGAGACCTTGTGTTTCTGATGGCACATGCAACACTTTGTGCAAATCCATTGAACGGTTGCAAGTTATTAAAGCTAAAAAAAAATGGGGTTTAACATTAAACAGGCTACTCAACCCTAACTACAGTGGTGACACTGTAATAAACTTTCCCTGGTAGTCCTGTGGTACCCAACTACCGTTCCCTGGTCCTGTCTACATTTAAATATTAATATTTTCCTGGTTGTTCAGTGCTATTCCCTTCCATTTCTAGGTCTAAATATAAATATTTCCCTGGCAGTGCAGTAGTCCCCCACCACAAGACAGCAGCCAGAACATACCCACTGCTTACCTCCAGGGCTGTCTGCACCATGCAAGTACTGAACTGCTATACAAGTCAGTATAGCAGCACAGCACTTGTATGACATCGATTCAAAATCTAAGACCCATGATTTTAAATAGATGCCCCATAAGAACAATACAGTGGTTGACCATAGTGAAGGTGAGTGCTGGGGTATGTGCCAGCCAACATCTTGGAACAGAGGAGGAGGAGGTTGGGATGCTACAGAGGGTTGGGGTGGAGTATCACTGGACTACCAAGGAAATATATATAATTAGACACAGATTTATTAACCGTGAGAGGCACACTGAGCTGAGGCTCATTTCCAGGTCTGACCTAAGGGAAAGGGGAAGACAGATGAGACCACAGAAAAGGAGAGGGTTACTACGAGAGAAATATTTATATTTACATATAAATGAGGAAAGGGGGCACCAATGGACTATCAGTGAAAAGTTTATATTTCTATATAAATGAGACCAGTGAACTTGAAGGGGGTAATACCAGACAACTACTGAAATATTTAAAATATACACGGGACTGGGGTGTGTGAAGGGGATACCACCAGACTATCGGAATGGGGGAATGGAAGGGAACCATTGGACTGCCAGGAAGTAAACTGCAGAATCGGAGTGGAAGGGTGTGCCACACTGGATGCCAGAGCTTCTGGTTCAGGGTGAGGATGGGTTAGCACACACTGTGCGCACTGTTAAATGTCGGGTTTGGCTGTGTTAACTTGAACAGTACAGGAAGTCTGTTATCGCTTCTAAAACCAGTCGAATATGCCAGTGCCCACAGTATGCATGTCCCCACCCCTCAGTTTCATGCGCATCTGGTGTCAGTTCATGCTCATGTGCTATTGAATTTGCCATGCTAGCTGCGACTTTGAACATGGAACCTGCAGCACTAACACATTGTTCATCATGCAAAGCAAAGTTAGCACGGCTCACAGCCTGTTAGTGCCATGCTAAATATTCCATGTGATTAAAAGAAATGCTATTTTCAAACAATATGGGGAGACTGAACCCTGCTGGCTGAGACACAGGGTACCATTTTGTGGTTCTAAGTCAGATCATTAGCCAAATTCTTTTCTACAATAAACAGACTTGCAGAAACATACAAACATAGAATTTGTTGGCAGAAAAGGACAGTTTTGCCCACCCAGTCCATCCAAATGGTCCATGCCCAGTCTGCCTTCACAAACCCTAACTGGTCTCCAGCAGCCTTCTCGCCTCCCTGCCTATTCACTAATATTCCCCTACGTCTATCTTACGCATTCTGGAAACTTCCTACTGTTTTCACCTCCACCACTTTAGCTGGCAGCCCATTCCAGTCATCTACCACTCTTTCAGTGAAGTAGTACTTCCTCACATCCCTCAACTTCCTCCTCCAGCTTCACTACATGTTCTTTGGTCCTGGTGCTCTTCCTCCTTTAAGAGAGACTCCCCTTCTGCACTAATTACAATAAACTGCAGTTTATATTTCATTAAACGATTTGCAGCCACGGCTTTTAATCCAGGGCAACTTTAAATTAGGCAGTCAGCTGTAAGTGACAGCCATCACTGATATAAAAGCAGCCCTTGCACAAGTGTTATTTGAAAGTTTAATAGTGGTTGTAGCAGAGAAAATGAGAGAAACTGAACCAAAAATCAATAAAAGAAAATGTTCAAATGTAAATCTTTCAATTTAGACTTTAAAATTGCAGCTGCATGCAGAGTTGAAAAGGAAGGCAATCGATCAGTAGCTGCTGCTTTACACATAGAGGAGAAACAGCTCAGAGTTATGCTGGTTCTGTGGGCTCAAACAATGTCAGTGTTTTGGTGGAGGTGGGCACTGTGCCAAATATTCTGAGAGCGAGTCTGAACTGGCAAGCTGGATTACACAGCAGCATTAGCAGCTCTATAGAGTCATGCTAAAAGCAATAGTCCTGAAAGCTATGGCATTAGTGCAAGATCCCAGTTTTTCAGCTAGCCATGGTTGGGTAGACTTTAAAGTTCCACTGGCACTGGGGCTTTACAATACACCCAGAGAACAATCATAGGACAGCATCTCCCAAAGGACTTCCTCCTGAAAACTGTGGACTTTGGTTCTGCAGCAGGCCAATACAGAAGTACCACTCAACACCCCGATCTATGATTAGCAATATGGACAAAACCACCATATGGGCAGATATGCTAGGAAAGCAAACAACTGACCAAGTCTGTGTCTTTACTAACCACTTGGCATGAGAAACAATGTGTCACTGTGTGCCTGACAGCTATGGAAGACAGTCACAATTTTCCGCCTTTAGTTGTTCTCAAGCAGAAGCAAATACCACTGGATGGCCAATGAAGAACAAGAGCTTATCAAAGGTGGTACTACATGACCACCACGAAAGGACAAAATGCGGAAATGCGGGACTTCAACAACACTGCCTGGCAAGCAGTCACTAAAGAGATGATAGTGAAGTCCTTTAAGGAAATCTGACTGGAACCTGTTCCTCTTATCTGTCACCCGCCTAAAATGTATGCTTAGGATTTTTTTTTTTTTTTTTTTTTTCAATTAACTGTACTTTATGCAGTCCTTGGTCCATTTTTTCAAGTCTGCGCTATAACCGGTTTGGATCCAGATGCCATTACCTACATGAAGGAGGGAGGAACAGCAGAGAAGGTAAGACATGAGCTTCTGTGTAAACTTTCGGTCGACATGGGATACACTTAGCAAGTCGACTACACAGTCAGGAACCTGACAGTTCCTCCGACAAAGTTTGACTTGGATGATAAACTAGAAAGAAATATAATTTCAGTTGACAAGCCTTATTTATCTTGTTGTTTTTAACTTTGTGAAAGTAAAGAATTTTCAAACAAGTGGTGCGTGGTAACTATGGTAACACAGACACTCACTGACGCACGCTCATGCTCACCAACATGCCCACACCCACAAGCACCAAACACAGAGCAACAAAAAACGAGGGAAGAAATTGAAAATAGAAAACAAAACTGTATCCAGAAATATTGCAGGTACCATATTACAATTGCTGCAACTAGGTTTTATATAAAATGACCTTAAACTACTTGCCTGATATCAAACCATGCCATGTGGCCATACTACATGCCGACACGACAAGTACACTAAGTACTGTATGTTTTTAACAGTTTGCCAGTATATTTTATTTTTTTGACTATGCACTATTAATTTGCAAGGGAGATTAGAGAGAGAGAGAGAGTAAAAGTTGAGGGAAGGAGCGAGCAAAATTGCCAAGCTTTGAGTTGGTGGTGCAGTTTGACGCTTTCAAAACTCTATCAACAGTCTGGTTCTCAGATATGGTGACACTCCTCAAATACTAGCCGCAGTCTTTATTTGAAGTTAGCTTCTATTAAACATTTTCAGTTTGTAGTGTAGCCATTATTTGAGGGTGGCGACTCTTTGAAGATATATGGTATACATATATTATACTGGTGCAACGGTGCCACTATAGTTAAAGTTGAGTAGGCTGTTTAATGTTAAACACCTAAATTTGCACTTTAATAGCTTCACTGCCATTCAACAGATTTGCATGAAATTTCGCAGGTGTAGTTTGGGGGGGGGGGGGTATTGTCTCTTGATGCATCAAATTTCATTCTGATAGTGCATGCGGATATAGAGATCCAGACAATGAAAAAAGTGAGAAAAATCAGGAGGCTGTTTTTTAGTCATCGCTTACGCCGGATGGTTTGGAATTCTGAAATTTTCAGGGTAAAAAGGGCTTGCCCCAGGATGCTGCCTTTCATTGGTTTGGTGAAAAAATATTTATCCATTCTGGAGTTTAAGGCTTTAAAATATCAGTTCTGAGCATGCTCAGTATGGTCTTTTGGATAGCTCTTTCATATGAAAGAAGAATTTGTCCATATGAAAGAGGATTCTCTTTCGTGGGTGGGGAGTGGTAATCCTGTTTCGAGATAAAAAGTTCTTATTTCGTATGGCTACCATTTTGTTTGTGTTTTTTTTTTTTAAGTTTCCTTGAAAAACCATAAAAATCATATCCTGCAAAGATACAAACACCTCTCTTGCTAAACAGGACCTCATTAGCCAGATTCTGCAGTTAGGTTTTGGAAAAAGGACCCAGAAACGTGTTCATTAAATTTAAAAAATGAAAATGTTTTCTGGAAGAAGGGAAGCACAGGGCCTTGCACTTCCACACTCAGATACACATGTGCATCAATGGAAGCATGTCTGTAATCACATGGATGTGTTCACACAGGTCCTGAAGGGACCAGTGTGAATGAGGATACGATTCTACTATCTCAAAAGGTAAGGAAATTCTTTGGAAAAAACCTGTTAATGCACAAGTTAGGGTTCAGATTAAAGGGTCAAAAGTTGGGAAATGTGGCGTTAGGAGTTTCCAAACCTAACTCCTCACCCCCCACTTCCCATGGAGCAATAGGAAAAAAAAAATTATACGTTTTCGCTGTCCTGAGTCTTGGCAAATCAGGGGGTTGGGTCTTCCTTGGGGTTCTCACCCCATTCTATCACCAAGTAGGTGAGATGTGATCTGTTTTCTTCACCCAGGTCCTACAGGTTGCTGGCACCATGTAGAGAGACAGTTCTGTACGTTTGAAGACTACATCACATTGGGTGAGCATCAGGGTTGAGAACCTCAAGGAAGACTCCACCACTGATTCACCAAGACTCAAGACAGCAAAAACCATAATGTTTTTTCTTGCATGGGGGGTGGGGTGGAGAGTTAGGTTGGAAACTCTAACAGCACATTTCCCTACTTTTGTCACTTTAATCAACACCTAACTGGTGCATTAACACAGTGTTTTTTTTGCAAAGAATATGCATATTATACATACATCAGAAATCACCCTATCACTTACAAAAAGAGTCAAGACAACTAGCTAGAGAAAATAATGAATTATTATGAATAACTCCTATTAAACATAATGCAGTGAACAACCTTAGTATCAGTTTTGTTATTACTGTTTTATAGCAAACCTTGTTTTGTCAGTCATAAAAAAATCCAACATCAACTCTTTTCTGATGACTTTTTCCCACTGACCTTTTATGATTTGCTATTACTGGAAGACACAGCCTTTCCTGAATTGGAAATATCATCTTACTGAATGGAAGAAGCACAGTTTGCATGACTTATCCTTTGAAGATTCTGCCTCAAGGAATTATTTTTGGCAATCTGAAGTTCAGGAATTCTAATCATGTGCAAACTAACTGCAGTGGGTGAGCTCCGCTGACTGAAAGCTAACAATACAGAAAATGTTCTCCCAAGAACGAATCCTCAAAGACAAAATATAGAACCCTGATAACCCTTTAAATTCTCCCTCACATGTTAGTGTGAACTACAGATTTAACTGAAGAAGACAATCAGTCTGCAGATCATTAGCTGTGAAGGATTATTGGTATGGAGTTAGTAACAGTTCAGTATTGCACACACCCTCATCATCAGCCTTCTCACTGTAACATACACTGACCCGCTCACTACATAATTTTAATAGAGTGGTGCTCTGGGGATCAGCTTTTGGCAGAGGCACGTTTCATTTTTGTTGTGCAATGTTCATATACTGTAGGTCTGCACCACTGGTCATTGTAAAATGGCACCTGCCTCCTTACTGACAATGGCAGTTTTTGAGCCAAACTGGATGTGCCAGGTAACTGAGCACTGGTGGGGAAGGGGAGTCTGCTCACCAAGCGCTAAGCTGTGTGGCAGATTCCATAAATATTGTACATCTATTAATTCCAGGTGGATGGCTGGTCTGAGGTTTAAGTATAGCTACTTTCAGTACTAACATAACATCTTACTCGTATATTGTTAGTGTGATTCCGATGGAGCTGGGAGATGCATTATTAAATGTTATAACATGGGTTCCGAAAATGCTGTCTTTAAATTCGTCCAAACAAGTCACATGGCCATTGATTAATCACTGATATACCCAACAGTTGCATGTTCACAGAGCTTTATTTTACTATTTCTTTATGTAAAACTCTAACATAACATTGCCCATGTTATAAGAGGATTAACCCACTCCAGGGTATACCCCCCCAGGCATTGATTAATGCTCAGTAAACCCATACTCTGTTGTGGATTAATCCCTCCATACATGATACTGATCTGCTATAAAGACCAAAAGTTCAGTACAAACCCAGTTTACGTATCTATTTATGGATGTTACTAACAGAGGACTGTACTTAGCCCTGGTAGAACAGCAGGACCAGCAAACATCTGATCGAAGCTTATAAAAGATCTGAAATGCACTGCAGGCTATGGACTCTCCCCCTGCTGCAGCTCTCCTCTGAAGTCAGCTGCACATGATTCTGGGATTTGTAGTTACAGAAAATGTCAGCTTGAGAGTCAGCAGAATCAGTCTGATAAAATGTACTATACTGCAGTAAGCAGTGAGTAAAAAAAAAAAAAAATTTGCACACAAAGTACAAATTGGGACCAACCCTACACTTGGGTCTGGGGCTTCTGGTATTAATTGATCCTCTTTAAAAATGCTGATTGTAGTTCTTGCGATGTTCCATTGGGGTGCATCCTATATAATGGCAATTACTGGCAGATTATGGTGCTATTTGCTCTACAGTGTATGGTAGAATGCTGTTATGCATGTAATTCCATGCCTGGAATATGCTTGTTCTGCTGCAGTAGTGACATCATTATGTTGTTCTGCTGCAGTAGTGATGTCACTACTGCAGCAGAACAACTTGGAATGCTGCTACATAGTTGATTTCCCCTAGCCAATTAAGCTGGAAGTTGCTGTTTTTTTTTTTAACTTGAACTTGCAGAAACATCTGCAGCACACCGTGTCATTAATTTGAGCCTACCACCAACTCTCAAGTTCACTGAAACCACCAGTTCACTGAAACAAATGCAGTGTCCGAAACAGGCATGGTTGCCCATACACCATGAAAGATTATGTATGAGCAATCATACACAAACAAGGATCTTCTTGTATCTTGAGGTTTCCCTGGTAACTGAGCACCTCTCGAGCTGCACTCGCAAGGTAATCGGTTACCAGGGAAACCTCCTGATACAAGAACATCCTTGTTGTGTACGACTTCTCATACACAATCCTCTATACAGCATGTAGAGGATGTGGGTTTTCTGATGGGGGAAGGGACTGCCACTCACTGGCTCACCAGTAGGTGTGTCTCATGGGCTGCAAAAGAGCCTTAGCAGTGCATATGTACCTTCTTTATATATCTTGTGCACTGCAGTACACTGCATGCAACATTACAGAGCTACTGTAGGAAAGATACAATGCAGTTACATAGAATTATATGAAAGGCGATAAATGATTATTGACTTGTTTTGTATGAAACTGTGTTTGCTGCCAACCTGTACTACAGTTATGTATTTACTGTAGAGTACGTACTCAGCACTAATGTGCAGTAAATGGTGTCCCACAGTTCACTGTAAAAAATGGGCACTGCTGCACCGATGGTCATTCCTAGTTCCTGTAATCTTGAATACTTTCAGTACGTCACTAGAGTGCCCATCACAAAGCCAGGTATATTTTTCAGAGGGCAATGTGCACTGGCTGTCTCACTGTTTTCGGTAAGTCTTCATACTGTACTGTATATCTTGTTGAGACAGATATTCCGTATCTTTCTATGCCATAGGGCTGCCATCATTGTTATGTCAGTATTTGTTTCATGCTTTATCCATATTGTTATACATGTGAACGGTATAGTATAATACAAAACTTCCAGTCATATCCTGTTTATCAGGAGGCAAACATGTGGAGCACGGTCAGCTTCCCAGAGGTCCTCTGTGACTGCCAACCAAACAAGGACCTACAGCAGTGATCACGCAAAACACAGAAGTTGTTGGCAGATGGGGACTGTACAGTCCATTAAGTCTGCCCTTGGCTTCCTACCCCCCTACTTAGCTGCCTGCTTGTGTATCCCACAGTGTCAGTCCCATGCCTGTTTGAATTCCCCCACTGTCTTGGCTCCCTCCACCCCCTCCAGTAGGCTATTCCATGGTTCCACAACATGTTCTGTGAAGGAGAATTTCCTTGTGTTGCTTCTGAATGTTCCTCCCTTAAGTTGAAGGTTGTGCCCTCTAGCCTGCTGTAGTCCTTTACCTGAAAGAGATTCTGCACATGCACCTTGTTGTTGCCTTTAAGGTATTTGAATGTTTCTATCATGTCCCCATGATTCCTGCGTTGTTCTAGGGAGCATAGTTTGAGGTCATCCAGTCTTGCCTCATACCATTTCTGATGCAAGCCCTGCACCATCTTTGTTGCTCTTTTCTGTACCATCTGCAGCCCATCTATATCCCTCTGGATGTGTGGCCTCCAGAATTGGACACAATACTTCAGGTAAGGCTTGACCAGGGACCAGTACAGGGGCATGATTACTTCATGCCTTCTAACCGTGATGCCCCTCCCTATGCATCCCAGGATACCACTAGCCTTCAGTGCTACCTTTTCACATTGTCTACTGATTTTGAGGTCATCTGATATGATCACCCCTAGGTCTCGCTTCTGCCTGGTAGCCACCAGCTGCTCCCCTCCCACTGGGTACAGTTTCCCTGGGTTACGCTTTCCCAGGTGCATGACCTTGCAAAAGTATACCACTATCACGCAAATGCGGTACCCATTGAATAACATGTATACCCACTACCACGCAATGACGCGTGATGTGCGGTAACAGTATACTTTTGTGCGATCACCACTGTATGTGGTTTCCCTTCATTTGAAGGAGATCACCTGCCACCACTGTTTCTGTTGTTAACAAAGGGGGGGGTATAAGTATTGGTACAGGCACCACTCTGAAGACCACATTGTACCACTCCCACTGTTACACTGTATATGTACAGTACAGTAATTAACTCACTTATATGTGTCTCTCTTACATATTAATAATAACAGCATGTTCTGGACACTGAGACTGGAAAAAAAGAAGTATGGCCTGAAGATAGCTACTCCTTGCTGTTGTGGTTTCACCTGTCATCTGTGGAAGTGCCTGCATTGGTTTCTCCAGTGTTCATTTTATAGCATTTTTATACAATTGATACATTATATAAAATTTATACCTTTGTACACAGATTTTTTTTTTTTTTTTTTTTACTTTGGTCTCCAGATATGAATCCCATTAAAATGGTTTGTCATGCCATGAAAGTAAATCCAACCAAAGACAAAACCAAGAATAAAGCAGGAACTGATGGATGGAATTTAAATAGGTTTGAGAAGTAAAAAATTACTCACCCAGTTGGTAATGTTGTTTATTCCAAAGGAATCCCTCACTTTGCTTAACAAATGCATCATTCCCCTTGAATAAGCTGCCCTGGAGCTCAGAACTTTATGCTAAGTAGAGAATCTTAGAATGAAATTCAATTGTGAGGTCATGCTCACCCCTGCATTCTAATGGTAGACTTATTTAAAAGCTACAGCGAGCAGTGACCACTAACTCAGCTAAATGGCCCAAAAAATATATAAAAAAAAAATTAAAAAGTTTTCAAAAACTTTTTCAGCTTAGCAGAACAATTTTTAAAACGTAATGAAAAATTTCAACAAACTTAGATCACCGAGTATCAACTGTAAGGCACCGTAACAAGTAATGTGCAAGCCAACAGAAAGAACTGCTTCTTGTGTGAACCTTTTCCAAATTCTGGAAGGGGAAGAAGGGATTGGGGTTGTGAAGCATAGGGAAGGATACCTTCGGAAGAAACAACATTACTATGGTGAGTAATTTTTTCTTCAGCCCCCAGGAATCCCTCACTTAAGCTTAACAACTGCAGACTCCATAGCAGTACCTTGTGAGGCCGAGTACAGAACCTGTTTAGAGAAAAGGTTCTGCAAGACAGCATTGCCAAAGCTGGTATCCCTTCTGGACTGTATGTCCAGACAGTAGTGCTTTGTGAAAGTATGACCCGTTTCCCAGGTAGCTGCCTTACAGATTTCCTGCAGGGAAACACCTCTTCATGCTGCCACAGAGGCAGAGGTGCCCCTTGTGGAATAAGCCCTAAGGCCTTCAGGTGGCAGCTTGCCAGCTTTGCCATAACAGAACTGTATGCAGGAAACTATTCAACAAGAAACAGTTCTCTTGAATGCTGGTTTATCTTTCCCCACTTCACCATAGGTGACAAACAAGTCCAACTGAGTGCTACTGGATCTTACATCCTTTGTGTGGTCTAAGTAATAGTTCAGAGCTCTCTTAACATCCAAACTGTGGAGCTTTTATTCCCCTGAACTGGATTTTGCTGTAAAGAATGCCAGAAGTTTAACTGACTAACTCAGATGGAATTAAGCAATCACTTTAGGAAGGAATTTTCTGTTAGTTCTTAAGACTACCTTCTCTCTGTGGAATATGATATACTTAGGATCTGTGCAGAGGCCTTGCAGCTCACTTACCCTCCTGACAGACGTCAGTATCAGCAGAAAAACCGCTTTCCAGATGACATACTTCAGAGCAGCAGTAGCCATAGGCTCGAAAGGAGCCTCCATCAACTGGCCAATACACAGATTCAAGTCCCATGGAGGGCCAGGATCCCTTACTAGAGAGAACAAGTGAGTAAGGCCTTTAAAGAACCTTTTGAAAATGGGTTGGTAGGCCACCAACCTGTCTTTGCCAGCTGAGGCATATGCCGGCACTGGTGCTAAATGAACTTCAGGGTTGAGGGTTTGAGGCTCAGGGATTATAGGTGAACTAGGTAGTCCAGGACTAAAGCTAGACTCACCAGCAGTGGACTGAGCTGTCTACAAAAGCACCAAATACAAAATCTCTACCACTTTGAGGTGTATATTTTCCTTGCTGCTGGTTTCCTGGAAACCTTAAGCACTTATGTAATCGTTTTTTTTTTTGTTTATAAACGTTTTAATAAAGATTCTCAGAAATTCCAAAACAGTAACTATGATAAAGATCTCAACAGAATGTTAACAACAAGAAAAGGGAGCATTCTCTAGTACCCAAGTCCAAAAAAACATGCTCCTTGAAAACATTAATATTATAACGGTGCTAAACAAGATAAAACATAACAAGGAAAAAGCAAATACAACATTCAATTACTTACATCTTTGCTGGGACATCCACCTTCCCCCTAAACACAAATTATCCTTGAATGAACCTTCATGGCTAATCCAAAAGACACTCTGCATTATCCCCAGTGAGATGCCTTCACCCCTTTAACCAATTATTCCACCCTCTGAAGAAACAGATAACCTGATTTTTCCGCCAAAAAATAACCCTATAAAAAGCAGTCACTTTATCAAGAGCTTGCGTCCATCTTAATAAGGTTGGTACTTCAGTCAACTTCCAATGTATTAGTAAAAGTCTCTTTGCCTCCAGAGCTGCAGCAAACAGAAACTCCTTGTATATCTGTAACCTCTGGACCAAAAAAATGAGTCTCTCCCAAAATCCAAAAAAATGGAGATCTGGGAATAGATAACTGTAGAGTGTCTTCCAGATTCAAAATAATGCTCTCCCACCACCCCTGAATTCAATTATAGTCTCATAAAATATGACATATTGTTCCAGTTGCCTGTAAACAGCGCCAACATACATCTGTATCCAAACCCCCCATTTTGACTAAATAGACCGGGGTATGATGCCATCTACCTAGCATCTTCTTCTGGATTAACTGCAGCCTGGGGTCAGAAGTAGCCTTATGAGCCGTGATCCAACACCTTAGCCATGCCTTTGGGTTCAGCTCCATACCAAGCACGTCTCCCCATTTAAGTCTCTGAGAGTCCCAGTCTGGCAGATATACCTGTTGCAATTCTTTGTACAGTAAGCTAAGTTGGCTCTTAGATGCTTTAAACCATTTTTGGATATATATGACCATCGGTGCTTGCAGTAGACGTGAATGTTGAAAGTACTTAGAAAACAAAACATGCCTCAATTGTAAATACTGCCAGAAATAATGGGAAGGGATATGATACATGTCCTGCAATTCAAAGAATGAAAAAAGAGCGCCAGACACAGGGTCAGTCACATCCCCCATTGTCTGAATGCCCTGCTTTTCCCAACCAGGCCAAGAGACTGGCTTATCTTCCACCTGAATTTTCGGGCTGTTCCACAAGGGTTCGTACCTACCAAAAAACAAAGGAATCCATCTCAAAATCTTACAATACCTACCCCCTGCCCACTTGGAAAACTGCATCGGAAGTGTAGTCATATTAGGGGAAGCTTTAGATGATTAAAAAAAAAACACGGGTGGGGCCAGCTAATAACCTCTCTCTATCTCTCTCTCTCTACCCATATAGGAACTGTTCTAGTATTGGAAGATAACCACCCCAACGCTTTTTTGACGCCCATACAGAGGTGGTAAGCCCATAACCAAGGTATATTCCAACCTCCCGCAATCCCAGGAGCACGCACAATCTTTCTGCTAAACGTTGGAGGTCTCCCTTTCCAAAGAAAATCTGAAAACAGTTTGTCCAACTTAGTCCAAACCCTCTGAGATATCTGGAATGGCAGACTACTTAGCTTATAAAAAATTGGGGGGAATGCCATCATCTTAATGGTGGCTATCTTACCAGGGAGTGATAAGCCAAGCTGCTTCCACCTATGAAAATCCATCCTTAACTCTTCCAACACCATATTTAGGTTACGAGAGCACATACTCCTGAGATTACCAGAAATGAATACTTTACTCCTTCAGGGGATCATCTCATAGGACAGCAGCCTAAATTTGTCCAACCAGGATCTGTCGCATATAAAGGCAGAATCTCTGTCTTCCCCCAATTAATCCGTAGCCCAGAAACACCACTAAAAGACCCAACAATTTTTAAGGCCTCTGGGAGTGAGGTTTCCACCTTTGTTAATGTCAATAACATGTCATCAGCATAGAGTAAGGTAGAGAAGAACTTGTCCCCTACTAGGATTCCCCTGCTCTCCTTCTCCACCCATGTGGACATCATCCTATCAAAACTGCGCCCCAAGCTCGGTGCCCTCCATAGAAACTGTGCCAGTCTACCGCTTCCTGTGAGACGTGAAATAGTCCAGAAAATGATTCTTCCTTCCTTCGACTACTGCGATGTCATCTATAGCACTGCCCCCAAGTCCATCTTATTCAGACTAAACCCTCTCTTCAATGCCTTCTGCCATTTCGCCCTCGATGCCCCCCCCCCCCGCAACCATCACTGTAAGCTTTACCATTCACTGGCCCTTCCTTCCCTGAGCAACGGCGCCTTCTTCACTGTGCTAAATTTGTTTCTAACTTCTGGCTCAGTTCCCTCCCACCCTACCTGTTTCCTCATATCTTCCCCTGTGGCCCATGCGCCCTCAGGTCCTACTGACTCCAGGCAATTAGCTATCCCTCATCGAAGAAACCTCCATGAGCCAATCTGTTTTCTCTTACCACCTCCCTAAGCTCTGGAATGAGCTGCCGGCCCAAATCCGCCATTCTTCCTCCACATACTCTCTATCCTCCACCCTCTCTAACTTCTTCGCTCCCAATTGTACGTGCCCATGACCCCCGATGACTCATCCCCACCCATGCCCCTACTCTATGCGCTGACCAGAGGCTGGGCCTCACCCAATTGACTGGCTTATAATAAAGTTGCCTAACATTTCTTGCTCTTATCTCCCCAGGCTCGTGCTCCCAGTTCGCATTGCCAGCCCGATGCAGTTTTCTCTTTCTTTTATTCTCTAGATTTCGGCACTTATGTAATCTATGCGTAGTTTCTATGTTAGCCAAACATGTATGCCACCACCCTCATGGCACAAATATGTAGTGCTTCCACTTGCTTAAGCCTGCCTAGCTACACTCATCCATGTAACCACCGTTTTGATTTGTTTTGACTCTAAATTTCAACCCATTGTCTGTTTTATGTATACTTCTCCTATGTAACCCATGTAACCACTGTGTTGAACTTGCTTGACTCTAAATGCATCACATTGTTTGTATTATGTATACTGCTCCCATGTACCCCTCCCCCGGGGTCGCACTGTGAGACTAGCATTGTTTTGCTCAGTGTGCCTCTCCTAGTGAAACATTTTCAATAAAATAAATAAAAATCAGCGGGTGCTGACAAATAGCTAAATTTAAGGGTTCGAGGGCTAATAAAAACAGAAGTGGACTCACAGGACAGCCCTATCTCATACCCCGAAACAGGGGAAAGACCTCCAAGAGCACCTCATTAATCAAAACTCTCACCTTAGGTGCGGAATATAGGCATTCCACCCACCAACGAAATCTCAGGCCAAATCCCAACCAAGTAGGAACCGCTTTCAAATACTGCCACTCTATAGAATCGAATGCTTTTTCGGCGACCAACCCTATGAGTGCTGCAGAGTCTGGACTACCAACCGCCACTTGAATCAAGTTAATGACTGCCCACAAATTATCACTGCCCTGTCTGCCCTTCATAAAACCCGATTGTGAGTTACTAATCAATAAAGGGAGAACTCGTTCTAACTGCAAAGCTAACATTTTTGCAAATATCTTACAGTCTACATTAAGCAAAGATATAGGATGATAATTACTACATAAAGTAGAGTCCTTCCCAGGTTTAGACAGGACAGTAATGGTTGCCTCTTTCATAGAGACGGGTAATATGCCATATTTCTCAATTTCTGCCTGAACAGTCATTAAATGTCCTGATAGGCAAGACTCGAATTCTTGATAAAATTCCGAGCTGAGTTCATCAGGACCAAGGGCTTTGCCATGTGACATTGCCAAATATGCCCGTTTAACCTCAGAGACAGCGATATCTACTTTAAGCGAGGCAGCTGCCTCCAACGATAAACAAGGAAACTGCATGCTGGCAAAAAAGGTTTCAAGCTGAGCTGGAGGGGGATCTACTGAGGAACTGTACAATTTCATATAGTATTCTCTGAACTCCTCCGCCACCTGCTGAGTATCCATAATAAGATCTCCCCTTTCCTCCAAAGGAGAGGGACTTGGGCTTCTAAGGCTTTCTTCTTTAGGTGATAAGCCAGGAGCTTCCCTGCCTTATCCCCAGATTCCCAATAGGTCTGTTTCAGAAAAAATAAGGCCCTTATTGCCTTTTGGTGGTGAATACTATTTAGACGTAATTCACACTGGAGAAGTTCAACAATCCTATCATCTGCATTTCCAGAGGAGGCATAAACAGACCCCTCCAGCAATCAAACCCAGGAACTAAGTCAGTCTACCCCCTTACGCTGTTGTTTATTAATATGGGAAGCAAACAAGATAATTTGGCCCCGGATGTATGGCTTAAAGGCATCCCAGATTGTCAAAACCGACACATCAGGGGTCAAATTAGCCTGGAAATAAAAATCAGTTTCTTCCTTAAGCCAAGTTTTGAATTCCTCCAAACCTAAGAGTGTGGGATTCAGCCTCCAACGGGGTGTTCTAACTATAGCTTGCCTAGGAGTCCAGACCAGATCGACTGGCACATGATCTGATAACAGAAAAGGCCGATGCTAGACCTCTAACAGATCAGACACAATGGACGAGCTCACCAGGAAGTAATCCAACCGACTAAATGACCAAAATCTAGGAGATATAAAAGTAAAATCCTTAGTGGTAGGGTGAGCAGTTCTCCAACAGTCCGTCAACTTGAAATCCATAATGATCTGATGCAACACCTCCCTGGACTGGTGTTGGGAGGGGGCCCCCCCTTTCAATAGGGTATCTATCCATAACTGGATGCAACACTAAATTAAAATCCCCACAAATAAAGTCATAGAGAAGAGTACCATTCTGTTAACTGCTGGGCTAGGGCAGAGAAGAAATCAGGGGCATCATCATTAGGTGTGTATAGGTGTACCAATAACACCGGCACCAGGTCCAATGTCTCTACAATCATAACCCAACGCCCCTCCTTATCCACACCCCACCTCTCTACAATTAATGGGCACCCATGTTTAATCAAAATGGAGACCCCCCATTTCTTAGAACTAAAAGTGCTCTAATAAACACTACTAAAACAACCTCGTTCCAAGCACCCCACATCTTTTTTCAAGATGTGTGTTTCTTGTAAAAAAAATATCACAACCAGAGGATCTCAAACAAGAATATACCTTTTTGCACTTCATAGGGATATTTAAACCTTGAACATTCTAGGATATTAAGGTAATTTGTACCATATTACAAAGTGCAGCTTAACAGGATTAAACAAACATACAACTTTACAAGATATACTAATAAATGTGAAGGTGGATGTCCCATTTTGGCAATCATCTCCCAGTAACCTATTACCCACAAAATAAACAGACAAGCCCACAATGCCCCCAAGCATTGTAATCCAAATAACATACTTGAGCTCTGCTGATGACATGGGCTCAAAGGGTGGCTGTATCAGCTGATCAATACATATGTTAAGATTTCACCCCGGGATGGGCTCTCTGTGTGGGGAATCCAGGTGCAGAAGCCCCTTAAAGAATTTCTTGAACACCTGTTCAGAGGCCAAAGAAGGCCTTCTGCCAAGTGAAAGGTAGGCCGAGACTGTTGCTAGGTGAACCTTTAATGAAGAGGGCTTAAGACCAAGGGAATGGAGGTGTACTAAGTAATCCAGTACCAGGGGTACACCTGCCTGGATACTAACCACATCTTGTTGCTGGCACCAGCAAGAAAATCTCTTCCACTTAGAGGAATAGGTTAACTGTGTGGAGGGTTTTCTGGGGCTCCTAAGGACCTGGAGTACCCTCTCTGAAAACCCTAGGTTGGCAAATTCTACATCCTCAAGAGCCAGGCCTCGAGTTTGAGAGATTGCAGGTTGAGATAGAGGATTTGGCCCTGTAAGGCAGTAAGGAGATTGTGCCTGCAGGGTAGAGCTATTGGCAGACAGAAGTAGAAGCAGTGAATACTATGGCTGCCTGGCCTAATCTGGGGCTATGAGGATCATGGTTGCTGACTGAGACGAGTTTGTTCAAAACTCTGAGCAGTACAGGGAAAGGAGGAAATGCATACAGGAATTTCCCTGTCCATTCCAACAGTAGTGCATCCATCGGTACTGTGCCCACTGTCGAAGGTCTGCAACAGTACTGTGGCAGCTGATGATTGTTTGGGTGAGCAAAGTGGTCCACCTCTGGGGTACCCCACCTTCTGAACACTGTTAGAAAGAAGTACCTGTCTGTTCAGAGTTCATTCGTGATGGTTCTGATTGATTCTGCTCAGTGCATCTGCTAGGGTGTTGTCCTTCCCTGGTAGGTACACAGCTATGAGGGACAGGTTCAGAGAGTAGGCCAACTTCCATAGCAACATGGCTTCTATGCACAATGGGGAAGGCCAGGTGCCTCCTTGTTTGTTTATGTAGTACACTGTAGTGGTTATTGTCTGTTCTGACTTGCACCACCCTGTTTGCAAGCTCTGAAGCAAAGGACTGGATCCCCAAGGGCACAGCTCAGAGCTCCAGCAGGTTTATGTGAAGGAGGGTCTCCTTTTTGGTCCAGGTGCCATGAGCTGTGTGGTCTCCTGTGTGTGCTCCCCACCCTAGGAGAGAGGCATCAGTGGTCAGGACCCTTGAGGGGAGCTTTTTCAGGAAAGGAACACCCTGTCTTAGGGTTTCCCTGTCCTGCCACCACTGCAGGGCCAGAAGCAAAGAACTAGTGACTGGTACCAGAGCAGAAAACTGGCACCTTCTTTGTGACCAGTAAGACCTAAGGTAAAACTTAATGTCCCTCATTTGAAATCTGGCTCCTGGTACTACTGCTGTGGATGCTGCCATGTGTCCTAACAGCTGAAGAAAATGCCTTGCTGGCTTGGGACAGGATAACTGGAAGGAGCTGTCCAGCTGTACCAGAGTGTCCACTCTTGCTGGTGGAAGGAAGGCTTTTCCTTTCAATGTGTCCAGCTCTGCACCATGAAATCCAGAAGCTGAACTGGGACCAGAACTGACTTTTTGGAATTCAGAAGGAGCCCTAGGGACTGAAGGAGGTTTTGAGCCTGAGCTAGGGCATCCAAAACGTGTTGGGGGGACTGACCCACCAGCAGCCAGTTGTCCAGATAGGGAAAAACTGTGACACCCTGCTTTCTTAGATATGCCACTACCATGGCCATGCATTTGGTAAATACCCTTGGAGCCGAACAGAGGCTGAAGAGCATTGCTCTGAACTGATAATGGCCTGATTTGAGTCTGAACCTGAGGAACTTTCTGTGTGATGGCCTGATGGGGATATGAAAATAGGTGTCCTTCAAATCTAGTGAGGCAAGCCAGTCCCCTTGCCTGAGTGAAAGCAGAGCCACAGTGACCATCTTGAATTTTGGTTTTGTCAGATAGCTGTTTAATTGTCTGAGATCCAGAATGAGTCACCACTCCCCTGTCTTTTTTACTATTAGGAAATACCTTGAGTAGAACCCTTTCCCCAGTGTAGGGGTGGAACTGGTTCTACTGCCTTGTCAGTAACAGTTTCTTTACCTCCTCCTCCAGTAGCTGGGATTCTGATGAGGAAAGAGGACTGAAGACCTTTGCCCTCAGCTTGGACAAGGCCTTGAAGCTAAGGGCTAGGCCCCGGCCCACTACCTCCAGGACCCACTTGTCTGAAGTTATGGACTGCCAGGCCTGGAGGTAGTGGGCGAGCCTGCACCCAACAGGGAGAGGGGAGGTGACCCTGACAGATACTTCAGGGGTTCTGCTTCACCTGTGGAGTAGGTTGAGGGCTTGGACCCACTCTGCCAGTACCCCTTCTACCCCTGCCCCTGAAATAGCCCCTCTGGGGATGGTAGGTCAGAAGGGCCTGTGTCTGGAGGAAGGGCCTATAATAAGGTTGTGCTCTTCCAGCCCTTGGCTCTTGTTTCTGGGAAGTAGCTGCCTTTTCTTTGGCTGCTGCACTCCTGTAAGCCACCTTGTATTCATCCATCTTTTTCATATAGGCCTCAGTCTGTTGGCCAAAGAGGGATGAAGGGTCACATGGGAAATCCAAAGATTATGACTGAGTGTCCTGGGATAAATTAGTGGTTGTCAGCCATGTAAATCTCCTGAGAGATATGGAATTAGCCATAAGCCTGTCTGCAGTGTCGTTGGCATCCACAGCCATTCTAAACTGGAACTTGGATGCCTCGACACCCCTTTTAACAGCCTCTGTCAAATCAGCTGCCATAGGTTCAGGGCAGGATTTTGCAATTTCAGATACTGTGCCCCAAAAACCTTTTTTGAAATCTGGCCACATAAGCCATGTAAGTGGCCTGTCTAATGGCTAGAGAAAAACCCAGATAAGACTTCCTGGCCACTGAATCCATCTTCCTGGAATCCTTATCAGAGGGATGGGATGCCAGGGGTATGCCAGCCTTATTACAGGCTGCAGCTTGTACAACACCCTCATAACTGGGATGTCCAAACAAAAAGTCTGTACCAGACTTGGCTACCCAGTACTTCCTATCCAGTTTTTTTATCAACTGGAGGAATTGAAGTAGGTGTTTGCAGAACCTTGAAAACATGTTTTCTTAGGGTTTTGTGGATGGGGAAAATGCAACTATTTTGCTGGAGTCACATCCATCATTTCCACAAAAGCAGCCTCTTCCTCCTCATCTGTTGTCTCTTGAGTAGGGAGGTCTAAAGTCTGAGCCACTTGTTGCATAAAAGCAAACAGGGAGGTAAAGTCCTCATATCCTTTATCAGGGGAATCAGGACGATGAGGGTCAGGAGAAACCTCCGGTTCTACTGGTTCTCCATAGTCGTCCTCTTCTTATTCCTCCCCAAAACCATAATCCTTCTCCTCCTATATGTATTCAGAACCAGGATCAAGGGGACTGGGAACAGAGAGAGAACCTGGAGGCACAACCACAGGAAATTTAACCGAGGGCCGTGGAACCTGAACCGGAGGAGACTGAAGGGATTGAATAATCTGAATAGCATTAGCTATCTCCTCCGCGGTAGGAACCGACGACTTCGCCGGTAGCGGTTCTGTGTGTTTCTCCTTTTTTCTTTTTCTTGCCCGTGGTTGCCGGTTCAGCAGTGCATTTCTTTGACTGCGAACCAGTACCCTGGTCAGAGAGTATTTTTCCCAGTTCGGCAGTACTTTTTGAATTAGAGGATTTGTCTGTAACCGGTTCAGCGGTTGTATCAGACATTTTTTCCCTCAGTCGGTTCAATCGCTTGTCAAGCGTGGACTGAGGGAAGTTTTCACAAATTTCACAATCTGTCTCTAAGTGGTCAAACCCGAGACAGAAAACACACGTCAAATGGGGATCAGCTTTAGCAAATGTTTCCAGGCACTAGGTACAGTGTTGGAAACCAGTTGGGCCAGTTCTTTTCTTAGGCGTCTGAGACATGGTCAACTACCCAAACTAAAATCTTTTTTTGGTTGGTTTAAGGATCACAGAACGAACCGGGGTTTAACCCAGTAACGTCCTCACAAAAAGAAATTTAAACCAAGAAACTCTACTTACAAGGAAAAGAAGAAAAAAATGTTGATTCTTGACCGGAGAACCGGACAGAAACCGAGGACTTACCTAATTCTTTCTATCTAATACCTGTATTAGTTTACCTTGTGAACAGGAGACCGCGGTTTAAAAATTCAAACTAAAAGCGGTATAAAACTGAGAAAATAAACACGACTTTTGGCAAAGATGCAGAGGACTCTCCGAGGCGTCTGACTAGTCAAGTGGAGTGAAGAATCTGATGGCTGATGGACTGTTTACCAGGGACGGTGGTTTGAAAACAGAAGTCGAGCCTAGCATTCTCTCATTTGCATAGGTTCTATTAACCTTTTCGGCTCCGGGGCAGTACTATGGTGGGACAATACTGCATATGTCAGAATACAGTAAGATTTCCTGGGGTTAGAAGAAACATGATTACTACAGTGAGTAATTTTTCTTCTAACCCCAAGAATCCTTCAATATGCTTAACTAATGCAGATTACCAAGCAGTACCTTTGGAGGCAGGGTACAGAACCTATTTGAAAAACAGATTCAGCAGAATTACTGTGCCAAACCTGGCATCACTCCTGGACTGGAGGTCGAGGCTATAGTGTTTAGTAAATGTATGAACAGTCTTCCAGGTAGCTGTCCTACAAATACCCAGTAGGGGAATATCCCTTGCTGCAGCCGTGCCCATAGTAGTGTGTGCCCTGAGGCCCACAGGAGGTTGTTTGCCAACCTTACTGCAACAGAACTGTATGTAGGCTATTATCAAGCAGGCAATGGTACTTTTTGAAGCTGGCCTGCCTCTTTCCACCTCACCATAGGTGAGGAACAGCCGGATATGCTCCAGCCTATAGCCCTTAGTCCTTTCCAGGTAATGGCTAAGTGCCTTTTTATGAACATATGAACTTGCCAGCAGATATAGGCTTTATGGTCCATTGAGTGTGCAGCTAGCAACCCTTATACTGCAGCTGCCCTTCTCTCCCCTCCCCCTCCCTCTTACCCTATCCCATCCCCTTTTGAAGCGGTCTGCTGTTCTACATGATACCACTTCCACAGGCAACGCATTCCACCCAGACACCACTCTCTCCATTAAAAAAGTGTCTTCTCATTTCCCTCCTGAACCTTATCCCCTCTATTCCGAGATCGTGACCTTGAGTGTCCCCACCCCCACTTAACTTGAATAGTCCCTCTGTGCCTATCTTGTTTATTCCCTTCATGTACTTGAAGGTTTCAATCATATCCCCCTGTCTCTCCTCTCCTCCAGTGAGTACATGTTCAGCTCCCCCAGCCTGTTCATGTAGGGTATGTCCCCTAGTACCTGGATCGTCTTTGTTGCCCTGAGCTGCACCCCCTCCAGTAACTTAATGTCCCTCTTCAGGCATGGGCGCCAGTACTGTACGCACTACTCCAGGTGTGGCCTAACCAGTGACCTATACAATAGCAGGATCACCTCCCCTCTCCTTGAAGATATTCCCCTGGCAATACAACCCAGCATTTTGTTCTTTGTAGCTGCTTTCCTGCACTGAGCTGAGTTGTTCACTGAGCCCATTATAATCAACCCCAGCTACTTCTCCTCCTTACGTCCAAGTTGTGCAGCTTTTGCTCACCTGAGCTTGACCTGTCTGTAAAGAATACTGGCAGTGTAATGGACTGGTTCAGATGAAAATCTGTGATGAATCTGTGTGACCCTGAGCAAGTCACTTAACTTCCCTGTGCTCCTAGGTCACACCTGTAAACAAGCTTTCAGCTTAGTGTGCTACTCCTGGTTAAACAATTGAAAAAAAATAAATAAATCTGATACCACTTTGGGAAGAACCTTCCTATTGGTTCTAAACATTAGCTTGTCCCTGTGGAAGATGTAGTTTGGATCTGTAATTCACTGACTCATCTTGCTGAAGTAATGGCAACCAAAACGATCGCCTTCCAGGTCACATACATTAGGTCTGAAGTTGCCACAGGCTCAAATGGAGGCTCCATGAGCCTGGCAATACAAATGTTTAAGTTCCATGAAGGGACTGGCTCCCTCAGTGATGGATGAATGTGGAGTAATCCTTTAAAGAACTTCCTGAATACTGGATGGGATGCCATGGATTTATTCCTTCCAGCAAAGATAATATGCTGAAACAGCAGCCAAATGCACCTTTAGGGTAGCAGGCCTGAGGCCTAAGTAGTGCAAGTGGGTCAGGTATCCAGGAGGACAGGTAGACCAGCTGTCGTGGGATTAATCCCAATGTTCCCACACCATGTGGTGGACCTTTTCCATTTTGAAGCAAAGGTTTTCTTAGTTGAGGTCTTTCGGGAGCCCCTGAGGACAGCCATCACCTCCTCAGAGAGGTGCAGGCTGGCAAATTCTAAGTCCTTAAGAGCCAAGCCTTCAGGCGACGGGATCCAATGCTGGGATACAGTATCCTGCCTTAGGAGGATGTGAGTAGATTTTGCCTCTGGGGAGCCAAATCGGTTGTGCCACTGACAGGGACAACAGAAGGAAATACCACGGCTGTCTTTTCCAGTCCGGTGCCAGCAGTATCACTGTTGTTGGCTGGGACATGAGCTTCACTAGAACCCTGAGCAGAAACAGAAAAGGAGGGAAGTCATAAAGGAATTTGCCTGTCCAATCCAATGCCAGGGCATCCAGTGGCACTGTTTCTTGGACTGGAGGCCTGCAATAGACCAATGGTAGCTGGTGGTTGTCTGTGGAGGCAAACAGATCTATGTCTGGAGTGCCCCACCTTCTGAACACTGACTATAGTAACTGTACGTTGACCATCCAGTCATGGTGGTTCTAAATGATTCTGGTGAGGGAGTCTGCCAGAACACTGTCTTTCCCTGGAAGGTGGATGGAAGAGAGGGAAAACTGAAGGAAGTAGGCCAGGATCCAGACCCTCATGGCCTCTGTGCACAGTGGGGTCAACCTAGTACCTCCCTGTTTATGTAGTACATGGTGGTAGTATTGTCTGTTCTGACCTGTACCACTTTGCCTCTGAACTGAGGAGCAAAGGATTGTAATGCCAGGTACTCTGCTCTGAGTTCCAACAGGATGATGTGTTGAAGTGATTCCTAAGGGGACCACTTCCCACTTGCTGTAAGCTCTAGCATGTGTGCCCACCACCCTAGGAGGGAGGCATCTGTAGTCAGAACCACCAATAGGTGTTCTACCTGGAAGGGCATGCATTCTCTGAGGTTGGCCCTGTCCTGCCACAATTGCAGAGCCTGTATTAGAGTTCTTGTTACAGGAACCAGCTTGGATGGGGGTATCGCCTTTGGGACCAGTGAGACCTCGAGTGGAAGTGAATGTCCCTCGTCTGGAACCTGGGACCACTGCTGTGGCTGTTGCCATGTGCCCCAGTATTTGCAGCAAATGCCTTGCTGGTCCGGGCCTGTTTAACTGAAAAGAACCTGCCAGCTCTAGAATAGTGTTTACCCTGTCCTGAGGGAGGAAGACTCTGCCTTGCAAGGTGTTCAGTTCTGCCCCAATGAAGTCTAGGACCAGTACTGGTTCCAGTTGGGACTTCTGGCCATTTATTAGGAACCCCAGTGACTCCAGATTGCTCTGTACTAGAGCTAGGGAGTCTCTGGTCTGTTAAGGAGAATGTTCTACAACCAACCAGTCATCCAGGTAGGGAAAAACTGTGATCCCCAGTCTCCTCAGGTTTGACACCACTATAGCTAGACACTTTGTGAAGACTCTTGGCGCTGCAGTCAAGCCAAAGGGCATGGCTGTGAACTGGTAATGTCCTGAGGGTCATTCTGAACCTCAGGTACTTTCTGTGACCTGGTCAGATCAGCATGTGGAAATAAACATCCTTGAGGTCTAAGGAGGCTAGCCAGTCTCCTTGATGAAGAATGGGAATTACTGTATCATGGCCAAAGTGACCATCTTGAATTTTGGTTTTGTTATGTGCCTGTTCAGAGGTCTGAGATCTAAAATGGGTCGCCAGTCCCCATTTTTCTTTTGTGTCAGGAAGTACCTTGAATAGAAGCCTTCACCCCTCTGGGATAGGAGAACAGGCTCCACTGCTTTTATGAGCAGTAGATTTCTTACCATTGCTTCCAGTAAGCTCCTTTCTACAGGTGTTGCTGGGGCAAACAATCTGTTTCTCAATTTGGGGAGGTTTTTGAAACTTATTGACAGACCCTGGCTCACTACCTCCAAGACCCACTTGTCTGTGGTAATGGAAATCCACTCCTGGAGGAAGTGAGTCAGCCTGCCGCCTACTGGCAGGGGGATGCAAACTGTGGAAGCACGTCAGGGAGTTTATTTTGGCTAGGACGTGGCCTGGACTGTTGGCCCAGCCCTTCTGATAGCTCTTCTGCCCCTACCTCTAAAATACCCTCTGGGTTGCTGGTAGTCTGGCAGAGCCTGGGTTTGATAGAAGGGTCTGGAGTAAGATCCCCACCCCTGCCTCCCCCCTAGCATGGGCTCTGTAGGATGTGGAAGGCCTGTCTCTTGCAGTGTTGCTCCTGTAAGTGGCCTTACATGCTTACACTTTTTTCATGTAAGCCTCAGTCTTATCCCCAAAAAGTGAACTGTTTTCATAGGGGAAATCCATGGCTTTTGTCTGGGTATCCTGTGTTAGGTTTGTGGTTCTTAGCCATGCAAACCTCCTCATAGACACAGCCAGTGCCATGAGCCTAGCTGCTGTGTCGTAGGCATTGACAGCCATGTGGAACTGATATCTGGTACCATCTATGGCTGTCCCGGCTATTTCAGCCAGATCAGTCCCCACTTCTCCAGACACCTTGTCCGCTAGTGCCAACACCATGGACCAAAGGGCCTTCTGGTACTGGGCTGCAGAGACCATGTAGTTGGCCTGTCTGACCAGCAGAGATTCCCCCAGGTACTCCTTCTTCCCCATTGCATAAATTTTCCTTGACTCCTTGTCAGGAGGATGAAAAGCCAGGGGTACCCTAGCCTTGTTATAGGCAGCTGCTTATACAACCCCCTCATGGTCCGCAAGTGTGAAAAGAAATTCAGCATTACTTCTGTCTAGCTGATATTTCTTGCCCACCTTCTTATCCACCGCTGGAACTGATGAAAAAATTACTCACCTTAGTAATGTTGTTTCTTCTAATGGAGTCTTGCTATATTATAGACATTGGCAGTTTGATCCGGCTCTAGAACTGCCCCGGAGTGAAATGGTTAAAACCATTCCAAAATAGAATTTTGGCACGAGAGCAGCTCTATCTGTGTCATTTCAAACTTGAACTGTCAGATCTTTCTGACCAAACTCACTAAGGTCTGTGTGGAAGCTGTAACCTACACTAGCCAAATAGCTACCTAAATAATAACAACCATTGATGGTCCCAACACCCAAGACTCAAGTCAGGGGACCAGAAATACTAACACCATTCTAATAATATAAAAATGGAACATAAGTATAATAAAACACACACACGCAGCATACATACACACCCCAAAGTTCCAAAGTGGACAAAATGCTAACAGGACATAAGTAGTGCCCACACTAAGTTGCCCGCACCCCACCAAGTAGAGGTTCTGAGAGGGGCAGGTTGGGGAGGTCTATAATAGCAAGACTCCATTAGAAGAAACAACATTACTAAGGTGAGTAATTTTTCTTCAAACAACATGAAGTCTTGCTATATTATAGACATTAGCAGATACACAGCAGTACCTCCATGGAGGAGGGGCAGAACCTACTTAGGGAATAGGCTCTGAAGAACAGCTGTTAGCCAAGCATCTCTCCTGGCCTGGACATCCAGGAGTAATGCTTGGTAAAAGTGTGCACTTTTCCAAGTAGCAGCCTGGAAATCTCTAATAAAGGATATCTCTGGCAGCAGCTAGAGACGCAGCTGTACCCCTGGTAGAATGAGACCTCAAACCGGGGGCTCTGCCACTTTCTGATAACAAAATTGGATACAGAGACAATCCACCTGGCTATTGATCTCTTAGTGGCAGGTTTGCCTTTCCCAACTTCACCATAGGTAAGGAAAAGTTGGAGGGATTGAACCTGTGACCTTTGGTACACTCTATATAATAACTAAGAGCCTCTCTAACATCCAGGCTGTGCAACCTCTCTCACCCGAAGAGGAGATCAGTGAAAATACTGGAAAGGAGATAGATTGATTAAGCTGGAAATCTGAAACCACCTTAGGCAAAAACTTCCTATTAGTCCTAAGGACTACCTTATCCTGTGGAAAGAAATAAAGTCAGTCTCCACTGACAAGGCTTGCAATTCACTTATGCGTCTGGCAGAAGTGATAGCCACTAGAAAACAGTTTTCAAGTTAGGTACTTAAGCTTTGCAGAAGACAGAGTTCAAAGGGGGTTGCATTAACTGGGCAATGCAAACATTAAGGTCCCAAGCAGGGGCGGTTCCCGAAAGGGGATTAGTATGGAGTAATCCCTTAAAAAACTTGGAAAACACAGAATGAGAGGAAAGAGGATGACTTTCCTGCTGACACAAAGGCAGACACAGCTGCCAAATGAACTCTCAGGGTACCTGGTCTGAGACCCAAGGAATTAAGATGTACCATGTAATCTAACAAAATGGGCAATTCCAGCAGATTCTGGGGAAATATTTTTCCCAGCACACCAAATGGAAAACCTTTCCATTTAGAACTATAAGTAGCCCTAGTGGAAGGCTTTCTGGAAGCCTTTAGGATCTCAAGAACACCCTGAGAGAGGTGTAAATCAGCAAACTCTTAACTCCTCAAGAGCCGACCTTGAGGTTGAGGGATTTGAGGTCCGGATACCAAACCCTTCCCTGGGCACAAGTCAACAGATTGTGATTCCTGGGGAGGCACAGGGGAAGATGGACTGTCAAGAGACAGAAGGAGTGGGTACCAGGGCTGCCTGGCCCAATCCGGGGCAATCAGAATCACCCTGCAAGGCTGAGATCTGATTTTGACTAGTACTTTGAATAGGAGAGGAAATGGGGGGAAAGCATAGAGGAACTTCCCCTCCCAATCCAGAAGAAGGGCATCCAGGGGAACTGAGCCCAGCACTGGAGGCCTGCAACAGAACAGAGGAAGTTTGTGATTGTCTGGGGCTGCAAAAGATCTATCTGAGGGATGCCCCACCTGGCAAAACTATCCCCAGCACTTGAGGATCCAGGGACCATTCGTGATGGCCCTGGGAAATCCTGCTGAGGGCATCCGCTAGGACATTGTCCTTCCCTGGAAGATGAACTGCTATGAGGGAAGTGTTCAGGGAATAGGCCAGAGACCACAACTTCATTGCCTCGGTGCACAAGGCTGAAGACCGAGTGCCCCCCTGTTTGTTGATGTACCACATTGTTGTGGTGTTGTCTGTTCTGACTTGTATCACCTTGCCGTGGACAGATGCAGAAAAAGCTTGAAGAGCTAAAAAGACAGCTCTGAGTTCCAGCAAATTGATGTGGAGCAGAGATTCCTGGGGGGACCAAACTCCTGAGTGGAAAGGTCGCCCATGTGGGCTCCCAACCCAGAAGGGAAGCATCTGTAGTGAGAGTCAAGTCGTGAGAGGGGAAATGAAGGGGACCCCGCTCTTAAATTGCTCTGATCCTGCCACCACTGGAGAGCTAGGATCAAGGTTGAATCACTGGGACCAACTTGGAAAGGGGGTCTCTTCTCGGAGACCAAAAGGTTCTCAAGTGAAACTGAATGTCTCTCATCTGAAATCTGGCTCCCTGTACAACAACTGTGGATGCAGCCATGTGCCCCAGGAGCTGCAGAAAGTGTCTTGCTGGTTGAGAGACCTGAAGAGTGAAGGAAGAGGCCAGAGCCACTAAATTCCTTACCCTTTCTGGGGGAAGAAAGGCTCTGGCTAGCTTTGTGTCCAATTCTGCCCCAATAAAGGTGAGTGCCTGGACTGGTTCCAGAACCGACTTTGGTAGGTTTAGCAGAAAACCCAAGGAGGTGAGAAGCTGCTGGGTGACCTGCAGGTGAGATTTTACCTGTTCTGGGGGCTGGCCTACAATGAGCCAGTCATCTGGATAGGGAAAAACAGCAATCCTCTACCTCTTTAAGTGGGCCACTGCCACTGCTAGACACTTGTGAATACCCTTGGAGGCAGAGGTGAGGCAGAGGGCATTTCTCTGAACTGGTAATGACCTGAGGGCAGTTCGAATCTGAGGTACTTTCGATGGGATATTCTGATTAGGACATGGAAATAGGCATCCTTGAGGTCCAGGGAGGCTAACCAGTCCCCTGGCCTTAGGGAAGGTAAAATCATTGCCAGAGTTAGCATTTTGAACTTTGGTTTCAAAAGATGCTTGTTCAGATATCTGAGATCTAAAATGGGGCACCATTCTCCTGTCTTTTTTGGGGTAAGGAAGTATCTGGAATACAGACCCCTGCCCTGATGCAGGGGAGGAACCCTTTCTACTGCTCTGAGAGCTAACAGGGATGAGACCTCTGTTTCCAGAGCGAGGGTCTCGAAGCACTTGCAGGAAAAGTCTGCTTCTCAACTTGGGAAACTTTTGAAGCTGAGAACCAGACCCTGGCTTACTACTTCCAGAACCCACTTGTCTGAGGTTAAAGAAGCCCAATTCTGACTGAAGTAAGCCAGCCTGCCCCCACTGGTACAGGAGAACTCGGCCCTGGGCACCCATCAGGGTGCCTGTTTCAGGAGCTTTAGGCTGGGGGTGGGAGCAGGTCTGCCCACCCCTCATCTGCCCCTGCCTCTGAAGAAGCCCTCTGAGCATAGGCAGAGGAGGCCTGAGTCTGGTAGAAAGGCCTGTGAAAAGGCCTACCCCTACCCTGGGGCATGCCTTTGAGGAGTGGCTTGCGCTCCTTAGCCTGGGCACTCTTGTAAGTAGTCCTATATCATTCATCTTCTTCATGTAATTCTCTGTCTGCTCTCCAAACAGAGAATTTCCCACCACAGGAAAATCCATAGCCTTAGTCTGGGTATCCTGTGACAAACTAGTACACCGGAGCCAGGCCAACCTTAAAAGCTACAGATGTGGCCATGACCCTAGAGGAAACATCATTAACATCCACAGCAGCATGAAACTGAACCTTAGAGGCTTCAATGCCATCACAGCCACCTGTTCTAGTTCACTAGCCAGCTGGCCATGGGCCTGCTTGGCCAAGTGCATAACAGTATCCCATCTAGATTTCTGATACCTAGCTACATAAGCCATATAATTTGCTTGCCTGAGTCCCACAGAGGCTGCCATATACTGTTTTTTTGCCATGGCATCAATCTTCCTGGAATCCTTTGTCAGGAGGATGAAGCCAAGGGAATATTAGCTTTATCACAGGCAGCAGCCTGAACTACCCCAACATGACTGCATTGCTGAGAAAGGAATTCTGTATCAGGGCCTGACAATGTATACCTTCTGTCCATCTTTTTATCTACAGGAGGCACAGAATTAGGAGCTTTTAAAATTGTAATTATTTGTTTCCTAAAAGACTTATGTAAAGGAATAGACAATCTCCTAGACTCTGGAATATCCATCAGTTCTACAAAATCAGGCTCCTCTTGCTCATCCACAGCCTCTTCTAAAGGAAGCTGGAGGGTTTCAGCAACTTTTTTATAAAACATAAAATGAGATGGGGACTCGGACAGCATAGGGGTAATTCTAAAGGTCTGTCTGGGAGATGTCGGTTCAATGGGCACACCCAGACCTTCCCAGCCACATTCATACTGTTCATAATCCTCCTCCCCCTCCTCTGGTTCATAAAATTCCTCAATATCATAATCCTGAACCACTGGGACCGGACGAACCGACCTTTTACCAGATAGTGGTGGTTCGGACGGACCCTGAGACAGTGACTGGACAATTTGTATGGCTTTTGCTATCTCTGCAGCAGTTGGAGAAGGAATTTTGGACTCCAGACCTGCTGATTTTCTTGTTTTCTTTACTGGAATTGGTTCCTCAGAACCAGCTTTTCTTTGCCGAGAAGTCTGGCCCTGGTCAGAGGCACTCCCTCTGGTTCGGTTGGCACCGGACGGCTGGCCATCCGGGTCAGCGGACTTTTGGCCTCGTTCCCTGAGCCTGCCCAATCTTTTTCCAGGGTGGCTGCAGGAAATTCTTACATACCTGGCAGTCTGACTGGAGGTGGTCAAACCCCAGACAATAAACACATGTGGTGTGTGGGTCAGCCTTGGCAAAGACTTCCCCTGAAACATCACAGTGTTAAAACAGATGGCCCGGTTTTCTTTTGGGTTTCTCAGACATAATGCCAGCCCTAACCAAAAACTGCCCTTTAACGCAGTGCCAGGCAAGACACCCTTATCGGTTCCTAACTGTCACGGTATTGGAAAACCATAATAAATCCGTTGTTTTTTTAGAACCGATAAGAACGGGAACCACACTCTAAAATAGTAACTTTTAGTTTTAAATGAGTTTTAAACCCACTGATCTGTTCAAAACCGAACCGATAACTTACAAGTTCCACACAGACAAAACCTTCATTTACTTACGGTTACCACAGATAGAGCTTGAACGAGCGGTTTTCGGTTAAATAAAACTATTCTGGTTAAATCCAACCGAGAAAACACTTTAAACGAGAAATGAACCGAGCAGAAGGAGAAATCTCCGGAGCGACTGTTCACTGAGGCGGAGTAAAGAATCTGACAGTTCAAGTTTGAAATGACACAGATTGAGCTGCTCTCGTGCCAAAATTCTATTTTGGAATGGTTTTAACCATTTCACTCCGGGGCAGTTCTAGAGCTGGATCAAACTGCCAATGTCTATAATATAGCAAGACTTCATGTTGTTTGAAGCAGGTGTTTGAAGGATTTTCAGGACTGCTTTCTTCAGGGATTTATGAATGGGGAGCATAAGCCTCTTTGTGGGGGTGAGACCCATCATGTCGAGAAAGTTAGCTTCCTCTTCCTCCTCTACTGTCTCTTTCAGAGACAGATTGAGGGTATCCACCATTTGCCTTACAAAGGCATTGTGTGATGGAAAGTCCTTCAGTCCCTGGGGAGGAGAACCGAAGTCTTGCTCTGGGGAAACCTTGGGTTCTATGAGTTCCCCCACGTCCTCTGCCCCATAGTAGCCTCTTTGGGGCAGATACTCATACGGAGCATGGGCTCTTGGGAAGCAGCCCCTGTCCCTGCCTCCCCTTCTATAAGGCCTGTAGGAGGCAGAGGCTTTGTCTTGCTCTTGTAAGTGGCTTTGCATTTATCCAAGTTTGCATATATGCCTCGGTTTTGTTACCAAAGAGAGTATCCTTCAAACTGGACATCCATGGCTTTCACCCGAGTATCCTGGGAAAGGATGGTTGTCCTTAGTCAGGGGTAATCTTCTCAGAGAAACTTCCTGAGCTAAGACCTTTGAGAAAATGTCAGTGTCCACAGCAGTATGGAAGTAGTATTTAGTGGCATCCAGAGCGGACACTGATGTTGCAGACAGGTCCTGTACTAATTCAGCATTAGCTTTCTCTGCCAGTGCCAGCACTGTGTTCCACAGAACCTTTTGATGCTGGGCTCTGTGAGGTGAGTAAGTTGCCTGTCTGATCAACAGGGAAACAGATGTGCAAACCTTTCTGTCCAATGTAATTTTCTAGAATCCTTTCCAGGGGGCCGTGCAGAGAAAGGTACCCTAGCCCTCTCGCGTGCAGTCTCCTGGACTACACCTTGCTAATCAGGGTGAGCATACAGGAATTCAACCACCTGACTGTCAACCTGATAACTGTTTTCAGGTTTTTTTTGTTTTTTTTTATCTGCGGCTGAAGTAGGTGCAGACAAGATTTTTAAGCTGGCTTTCCGTAATGATTTGCGAATGGGGACCAGCAACCTACTTGTAGGCGCTAGTCCAATCATGTCCATGAATTCTGGATCCTCTTTATCATTCTCAGTTTCCTAAAGGGCAAATTTGAGGCTATTCCCCATATGCCTAACAAAGGAGAAAAATAATGTGTGGTTCTCTGTAGGCCTTGGAAGGGAGCCAAATTCCTGCTCAGATGAACCATCAGGTTCAATGGGTTCACCTTCCTCCTCCTCTTCAAAATACATTTGTTCCTCTTCTACCACAGGCAGATGGGTTGGAGCTTGAGCTGGTGGTGGTGATGGCGGGGCACATATATAACATTTCCCATGACCTGGAAGGCCTAGAAAAATGCGCCACATTTTTGTTATGTCCTCTGATGAGGGCATCTGTCTTTGGTCCAACTCCTGCTCCTTTCCTTTTGCAGGAGGAGTGGTAAGGACAATCTTTTTGGTTTTTTCTTGGCAGAGACTATTTCCAGTGCTGCTCTGAGGCTCTATTTGTATTTTTGCCATCACTGGACTCAGGGTTCTCCCTTTCTGACGCCCTGGTATCTTTACGCTTGTCTGATGGCTGTGTAGCTTTATCTTTTTTCTCTGTCCCCTTTGATAAGGACTGCTGATGTATTTGAGAGGACAAACCCTCTGATGCATGCTTTCCACCATCGTTAGGAACGCCCTCACAGCCTTTATTATTTTTTGTTGACATGGAGGCAGACTAAGAAGCCACAAACTCTGCTCTTTTTTTTTTAAGCACTTTTCTTTTGTGTTTTAGGGCAAAACTTAATACTGAGCTCACAATTATTAAAACTGTTCTGGCTGGTGGCAGTCAGCTTTTGCCAACGCTGGAAACATATTTTACAATTTTTAATACCTGTTGGTCCTGTCCGTTTCTTGGGTCTATCAGGCATGACAATTTCTGAAGACCAGGATAATAAAACACGCCCTGTTCCACAATGAGTTCGGACAGAAAAACTTTTAGTATATTAAAAAAAAAAAAAAGAGATCTAAAAAGAAATACGGTCCCTTTTTTACTGGGACTTGCAAAGAGTAGCCAAAAAACACCAAAAGAGGTTTAAAACTAATTTAGAGAAGAAAGTTGGTTTGGTTCCCTTAAAAAAGGGAAACGCAACCTAAAAGCAAAGATAAACTGCTAAAAGTGGTTGTATTTATTTAAAAATTAATCGGAAAGAACAGTGGTTGCCCAAAGGCGGGAATTGCACTTACACATGCTTTTTCCAGTTCCTGGGAACTAAAACGGGAACCAGAGAAAGTACAAAAATTAGCCAAATACTGAAAAACCCTAAACTAACACAAAGTTGATCAAAACACTAACTTTACATCACAAGACAGACTTTTAAAACAAGATCACGCTTTCTGGAGACCAGAATACTGGGGCTGAACTTTGGGCGACTGCTCTCTTCAGGCAGAGAAACAAATTTGAAACCAGCTGCCTAGAGTGGAGCGTTACACCAGGCAGAGTTTGAACCTAGTTCTACTTCCGGAGCATCTCTCTGTGTGGTTATGAGATGCTTTAAGTATAAACATCCAGTGAAGGATTCCTGGGGGTAGAACCCTTATTTTAATTTATGCAATACACAAATGGTGCATTTTGTACCTACTGAATAATTTTTTTTTGCGTGACTCCATCTCCTATGTGGTGTGCTGGCCATCATCCTGCTCTGTGCCCTTTGACTGCTGCACTGTAGCCAGAGTGTGAGTGACTCCTACGTGGCGTACTGGCCATCATCTTACCCTTTGACTGCTGCACTGTACCCAATGTATCAAAGTCACACATGATCATTTCTTTCCCCTTATCCTGAATATATTTATTTCTTTTTGTCCTCAATTTCACGTGTATTTCACTTTTATCTTCTTTATGGGCAGCACAACCAAAAAAATAGGGGTTGAGTTCTAAAAAGTTCCAAAAAAGATAAGAACCCTAGTATTTTTTCAAAAGTTTTTGACTAGAACTAGAACTTCAGAGGGTTCTGACAACCCTATTGTGCACATACTGTAAAAAATTCCATCAGTAGGTAATTCAGGTGATATTCAGAATTCTCAGCCAGATGTCAGAGGGAAAGCTAGATTCAGAAACTGACAACCACCATCACCCTTTTACACATTAGCTCATTACAATGCTGGCTGCAGCAATTTTAATGCAATGTGCTTAATTATGTGAACTCAACTACCCTGTCCACCCATTCATAAACTAGTGGAAGAGCTACCTATATTTTGAACATCTAAATGTTTATTAATCCCAAGAACTAAAACTGTAGGATATATCCATGTTTACAGCACCAGATACTGCATTAGAGAAACAAAAAGAAAATAATGTCGTCAAAGAAAGCTATCAGTTTGATTTGACATAACTGCCATTTGTGAACCCATGCAGATTTCTGTCCATGAGTCCAACTTACATACATACATACATACATACATATGAAGATGCCGGCAGAAGGCGGCCATTTGGTCTATCAAGTCTGCTGGTATTGCAGGGTCCACAGCTTGAGCTAATGTCCCTGCCCTCCCCTCCCTCCCTCTCACTCCTCTTAGCCTCCCTACCCATGATCCTTGCTTTCCTCTTATGCCTATCCCAGCCTCTCAAAGCTGCTCGCTGTCTTCAACGAGATGACTTCTTCCAGCAGTGCATTCCAAGTGTACACCACCCTCTCTGTGAAGAAATGCTTCCTGACCTCCCTCCGAACCTCCCACCCTCCAGCTTAAGACTGTGCCCCTTAGTGTTATGGTTGCCATTCAGCTTAAAGAGACTCTCCTTATCAACCTTATTTATCCCTTTCAAGTACTTGAAGGTCCCAATCATGTCCCCCCTCTCTCTCTCCTGTCTTCCAGGGAGTACATGTTCAGTGTCCTCAACCTCTCCTCGTATGCCTTACTCTGCTGACCCACTATCATCTTTGTAGCCCTCCTCTGGACCTTCTCCGACAGGTTAATGTCCTTTTTGAGGTGTGGGCACCAGTACTGAACTCCACACTCTAGATGCGGCCTTACCAGTGACCTGTACAAGGGCAGTATAACCTCCTTTCTCCTACTACTGATCCCCCTAGATATGCATCCCAGCAACTTGTTTGTCTTTGCAGTGACCTGTACAAGGACAGTATAACCTCCTCTCTTCTACTACTGATCCCCCTAGATATGCATCCCAGCATCTTGTTTGCCTTTGCTGCTGCTTTCTTGCACTGTGGGAAGTGCTTCAGATCACTAGTCATCATCATTCCCAGGTCCTCCTCCTCTGATGCAGATACTCAGACTTCACCCAGGTAGTACTCTGTCCTGGGATTCTTGGCTCCAGTATGCATAACTTTGCAATTCTTGGCATTGAAGCCAAAATGCCAGATCCTGGACCACCTCTCCAGCTTTTCCAGATCTTCCTTAGGTTCTTGTAACCAAATTTAAATATCTAGGTATCTGGATCGACAATAAATTATCTTTCAGTGACCACGTCGAAGATGTCTCTAGAAGGTTAAAAGCAAGGTTAGGTTTCTTCTACAGAAATAGGCCCTTTTCCCCTTGAAACTTCGAAACAAGCTTGTACAGGCCACTTTTCTCCCCTACCTGACTATGGCGATGTAATCTATTCCTCACCACTCTTGCAAATCTAAGTAAACTGGACATCCTTTATCACCTGCGTTCTGGTTCATTACCAACTCCCCTTACGTTAGCACCACTGTGACTTATATGCAGCTGTTGGTTGGACATCCCTTACTACTAGGCGCCTGCTCCATGCTGGGCTATGGACTCTTAAACTGCTCCTGCAGAAATTGCCAAGCTATCTCTCTTCCCTTATTAGTATCTCACATAGTGCATACTCGTTAAGAAAATCTGACTTTATTATGCTTGACATACCAAGGGCCAGGACTTCCTTTGGTAAGCGTGCTATTGCATATGCCCTTCCCTCCATTTGGAACCAATTACAAACCATACTGAAACTAACTAGCACAGTTTCAATAAACTTCTACAGATCGCTAATTCAGCCAAAATAAAAGACACCTGTAACTGTCATTAAGTCTCTTCCTTCCCCATGTGTGCCATATTTATCCACTGGTAAGGTATAATTGATTTATCATATTAACTGCTTTCCCTTCCCCTTCTACTCCTGGCTTTATCTTTGCTTACGCTCCACTGCTACTCTATCAAATCACTCCCCCATATCAGTTGTAGACTGTTGTTTGTTCTAGCTGCCAAAATACTGTATATGTATTGCACACACCAGTCATCATGTTTCATTTATCAGTATATACAACCTGTAAAAAGTCGCTTCCCTGTCTCCATATCAATGTTTACCACCTCACGGTCACCCTATGTGGTACCCTTGTATGTATATCCAGCCTGTATCATGTAACGTGCATTTCATGTAAATACTGTTATTACCTATCTGTGTTTGTACTTTAAGTGTTTATGTCACAGGACCTCCTTGTGAATGAGCTTGCTCAATGGAGTTTTCCTGCAATAAACTTGAACTTGAACTGTATCTCTTCAGCTGTGTCCACTCTCCCACAGAGCTTGGTGTCATCCATGAATAGGCACATTTTGCCCTTAATGCCATCCCCGTTGATGAAGACATTGAACAACACCGGCCCCAGCACACAGCCCTGTGGGATCCCACTGGTTACCTCTCTGGTACCAGACAACTCTTCCCCCCCACAACTACCCTCTGGGTTCTGTCCCTCAGCCAGTTTTCCACTCATCTGGTCATCTTTTCCCCAACCCCAAGATCCACCAACTTCCTGATCAATCTTTTGTGGGGGACAGAGTCAAAGTCCTTGCTGAAATCAAGATAGAGGATGTCTGCCGCCCTTAGTAACACAGTGATCAATCAGATTCGTTTGACACAATCTTCCCCCCTATGAATCCATGCTGCCTCGCATCCTGGAGACTATGCTCCTCTAGATATTCCACCAACCTTTCCTTTAGTATGGCCTCCATGAGCTTGCCCACAATGGAGGTCAGACTGACTAGTCTGTAATTCCCTGGGTCATCCTTAGGACCGCTTTTGTGGAGGGACACTACATGTGCTGTTCTCCAGTCCTGTGGTACCACACCAGGAAGTTCAATATCTGCTCTTTGATCATTGACAAGCAACTTTTTCACTATCAACATTAAATTCACAGGACTATAGTCACCTAGGCTGACCCTACCACCACTCTTATGCATAGGAATCACATGTCACCCTCTAGTCCTTGGGCACCTCTCCAGATGCTAGTGATTCTATAAATAAGCCTGCGGTAGTGATAGGCTAATCTCCTTCAGTACCCACATCTGGCCTGGGAGATTTGGTCACAATCAGTTCATGTAGACCATTCAGAACCCTTTCCTTAGTAACAATTTCTATCTCTTACCTGATAGTCTTGCTACCCCAGAACACTTGTTTTTCCTTTTGGGTAGTGTCCCTATACTTTCTATAATAAACCCCAAGCTGAATTAGTTATGCTTGCTTTTTCCACATCATCCACAATATTTATCCCACCCTTTCAACGTTCTTCTTTGTACTTTTTGGCCCTCCTATAAACTGTAAGAAAAAATTATTTACCATAGTAATATTGTTTCTTCCAAGGGATCCCTCACTATGCTTACTGTTGCAATCAGCTTGCAGGCCTGAGCTGCCCCACAGGTTGGAATTTTATGTAAATTAGGGATCGATGCAATAAAATTCAAATCTCTACTGCGTGGTCATGATCCACTCTGCCCTTTAACGTCAAATTTATTTTGATAGCCAGGGGAGCAGTGACCACTAAGCTAGCTAGACTCAACCTAAGAAAAAATGGAAACCCCCCAAAATGCTTGTTCTCTACCGAGACAAGCTATGACGGACTAAAGTTATGCATCAAAAACAGCCAAAACTGACTGTAGGAAATGCAAAGTAATGCTCAAGCAAAATGCAAGACAGAAACAGTAAATGATTAATGGAGAACCTTTCCAGGTTCTGGAAGGGAGAATAGGGTGGGTGGGTGGGTGTATTAAGCCAGCATGGGATCCCTTGGAAGAAACAATATTACTATGGTAAGTAATTTTTCTTCAAAGCCCAGGAATTCCTCACCGTGCTTACTTTTGCAGACTATAAAGCAGTACCTCAAGAAGCTGGGTACAGAACGTATTTTGGGAAAAGGTTCTGTAAGACAGCAGTGCCAAACCTGGCATCTCTTCTGGACTGCACATCCAGACAACAGTGTTTTGTAAAGGTGTGTTCCATTTTCCAGGTAGCTGCTTTACAAACTCCTAGCAAAGGGGCATTCCTTGCAGCTGCCACACAGGCAGAGATGCCATGTGTGGAGTGTGCCCTGAGCCTTTGTGGCGGTAGTTTGCTAGCTTTGCTAGTAAGTAAGTAAGTAGTAAATCATTTTTATTCAAAGAATACTGAAGACATTCCATTGAGCAAAGCTCATTTTCAGTGAAGTTCCAGGTCCAATAAAGTGCAAAGTTCCACATTTAGTTAACATAAACACATACATACATGAACATAATAAATAACAACAAAGAAAACATAAATCAAACAACATTTGTGATCAATATTTAAAATACATTACACTGATTGCAAATATAAACAGTCTTTGTCCAAGTGGTACACCATTGAACACATTTAGAAACATTAATTTTGACCCTTGGAGATCTTAAGTGTTCAGGTGAATCATTCCAGAGGGAAACTCCTCTGAACAGAATAGAAGATCTTCCAATATTTAAATTACAAATGGGGATACAAACTGGACACCATGAGTAACATGTAACAGAAATGGATGTAGGAGACTATCCAGCAAGCAACAGTTATCTTGGAGACTGGCCTACCCTTGCCTACTTCACATGTGAAGAATAGCTGTGAGTGGGAAGAGCCGAGATCCTTTGTGAGGTCCGGGTAGTAACTAAGCACCCTCTTAACATCCAGGCTGTGGAGCCTCTGCTTCCCAGAGCTTGATTTTGCTGTAAAGAACCCTGGAAGGGTGATGGATTAGTTCACGTGAAACTCGGACACCACTGTAGGAAGGAATTTTCTGCTCATTCTTAGGACTACCTTGTCTCTGTGAAAGATGATGTAATTTGGATCTCTACTGCAACTCACACACCCTTCTGGCAGAAGTTATGGCAACCAGGAATACTGTTTTCCAAGTGACATACTTCATATCAGCAGTAACCATGAGCTCAAATGGGAAGCCCGTGAGCTGTGCTATGCACAGGTTCAAATCCCATGGGGGGACTGGGTTCCCAACCAGAGGATGCAGGTGCAGAAGCCCTTTAAAGAGCCCCTTTACAGGCATACACAAGGCAAATCAATATGAAGACTGCACACAGAGTTGATCCAAACATGAAGTATAACTTTTAGAGCCATGGTTTATGGAAGGGAAGGGATCATATTTTGGCTTCACTTCCTTGTCTTCAGCGCCACCCCTGTGCTAGCATATTTTGTGACATAATCATATGGAGAGCGTGGGGGCACGCTCCATAGACTACTGCAGGGACTGGCTTTAACGTCTTTTTTTAATAGTACAGGGTTTCAATTTGGATTAATCAAGGCACCTGCTCATCTAACATGAGCCTTGTTAGTTGAGCGGTGGCCTTGATTTATCTGAATCAGAACCCTGAACTATTAACAAAAAGACATTAAAGTCGGCCCCTATAGTAATTTATGGAGCGCGTCCCCACACTCTCCATATAAATACATCATAATAGGTGCTAGCGTGGGGGAAGTGCTGAAGACAAGGAAGTGAAGGAACTGGTGGCTCGGCTCCACAGAACCAAAATGCAATCCCTTCCCTTCATAAGCCATGGCTCTAAAAATTATACTTAATTTTTTAATTTTATTTTTTATTTAGTTTTTGTTTACCAGGTAAGCGCACTAGCCATGGCAATGACTATTTTCAGGCACGACCTGGGAGGGTACAGTACATCAATGCATACAGAAACATTTCATGACAAGTACAACATACTTTACAATAGCATATATTTCATTACAAGTATGACATGTATGACAATACCAGACAGGGTAAACAGAGAAAGGAACGGTGGCTATAGACAAGGTAGAAAGTATTTACAGTGTGAGAAAGGTAGTATGCAGAAGAAAGAAGGTGGCTACCGACAGGGTAGATGCAATTAGCAGTGTGATGGGAATAATAAACAGAAACATATTCAGAAATACAGATTACCTAACATTTATGTTTTAAGGAAAATAAGACAGATTGTAAATGCTGTGGTGTTTATTTGGGGTTGATAGTCGGGAAAAACTAGGGGGTATAGGAGTATTGGAGATAGAATAAAAGCAGGAAGAGGATAGGGGACAAGTCAGAGTAGGAGGTAGGACAGACAGGTGGAGGGGAAGTGCTAATAATATAGTAGAGCAAAAGCAGGGAGAGACTAGGTAGGGTGGAGGTGAGAGCTAAAGGGGTTTGAAACAGCTGCACATGCAGGAGGACTCAAGATGGGAATGTAGTTTTCCCTTAAAAGTTGCATGTAATGGTGCTTGATGCATGGCTCGAGGGAGGAAGTTCCAGTATTGGGGGGCATGGCAGGCGAAAGCACTTGCACCTTTAGAGGTATAGTGTCTAGGTATGAAGATGGGGGCACTGTCAGAGGATCTCAACCCGTAGGAGGGTGTTCTGATTTGGAAGTAGGCCGCAAGGGGTTTGGGTATTTGTAGCCTGACAATATTGTCTATGACAGAGCCATACATATAAAGCCATAGCTCGAGCGGAGGAAGCCATCCCAGCTCTGAAGAAATTAGCAATGGTGTTTCAGCTTATGTGAGGAGGATGCATAGTGACAAATGTTGTTGTACGTTATGTCCCACTTCCGAAGACTGTTTTGCATGCGGAGGTATATGTAGCAGCTCAATAAGTAAGTGAGGGCAGTAGGATGCCATGTGCTATGGCAAGCCTTGCTGAGGGAGTAAGCACATAACTGGTATGGTATGCTGTGCCAATTTTGGTGTTTACCTGCTTGCAAGTCAATTGTATGTGTAGGTCAAAATTTAGTGATGGATCAAGTGTGACACCAAGATATTTGAAAGAGTCCACCACCTCAACAGTTAAGCCATTAGAGGAGAAAACTTTAAATTTTGGATGGGCATGCTTGAGTTTGGTATTTGACCTGAAGAGCATGGCTTGGGTTTTGGACTCAATTAGTACAAGTTTGTGATTAGATACCCATTGTTGGGTGAGCTGAAAGTTGAAAGACAGCTTACTATTTATGTCTTCAGTGTTTTTTGCACTGGCATATAGAACAATGTCATCTGCATATAGCAGGGACTCTGTCATATGTAGGTTGGTGGTGATGTTATTTATGAAGCTACAGAAAAGCAGAGGCCCAAGAATGGATCTTTGTGGCACCCCAATGTTTATAGTGGCCTTGTCTGACAGGGTGGAGTTGTATTTCAGGTAGCTACCAAACCACTTTACAACATTTATCGAGAAACCTAGTGATACAACAGAGGCTGAGGATGATGGAGTGATCAACTAGGTCAAATGCCTTAGTCACGTCAATGAAAATGGCCCCAGTGAGAAGACCAGAATCCAGAACCACTAGTGTATCTGACATGAGTTTGAGAAGTGTGGTGGTGGTGCTATGGCCCTTGCGAAAGCCATGCTGGGCCAAGGTAAGTAGATCATGTTTCTGGAGGAAATCAATTGTTTGGGTGGCTATCAATTTCTCAAGAATTTTGTTGAGAACTGACAGGATGGATATGGGTCTGAAATTTGAGGGATCCTTACGATCACCTTTTTTGAAAACAGGGGTACCCCTAGCTTCCTTCCAAATGTCAGGGACATAGCTCTAGCATAGTGAGAGCGTGAAAATCTTGGCCAGTGGAGCAGCAATGTGGGGAGCAGCTATCTTTAGCAGCTTGGGTTCTAAACTGTCAGAGCCGGCCACAGTGTAATCAGAGGTATTATTTAGCAATTTAAGCAAGTCACACCTGGAGATTGCCTTGAAAAAGGAATGAGGGCCATTTACAACTGATGAGGTAGGCATGTTTGACTGGGTAGGGAAAGAGGAGGTGTAGTTAGTTAGGTCAAAGAACTTACTGTTGAAAAAGTTTGCGATGGTTCTGGGACTATTGCAGTGTACGCCATTGAGTAACATGTCGTTTGGGGTGGATGCTGGATTCTGACCCAGAAAGAATTTGATATAGGACCAGAATTTCTTTGAGTCACCATAGGAGTTTGTTAATAGATCTTTACAATATTGGCCCTTTGCCTTTTTGATGCTCATTTTGCAGGAATTTCGTAGGGCCCTGTAGGTATTTAGGTCAGAGGATAGCCTTGAGCTTTTGTAGCACAGCCAGCTTTTGTCCCTTTGCTTTAGTTTAGAGAGGAGGTCAGATTTGAGCCATTGTGTTTGCCTATTTTTTACCCTCCGAGTTACAAGTTTGCAGTGTTTATCCTAAAGCGCTAGGAATTTGGGCGGGAATAGACTGAGGGCAGTTTGGGCATCGTTTGATGTAAGGATGAAGGACTAATTAGTAGTGGCAATGTCATGTAGAAAAAGCTGTGAGTCAAAGTTTGCATAGTTGTAGAAGGTGATGAAACCGGGCCTTGTTGGGGCAGGTTTGCTCTTTCCCCAGATACAGTAGGTTGGAGAATGATCAGTGATGGCAACTGGTAGTACACCAGAGGCAATTACATTTTTGGGGTGGTTGGCCATTAACCAATCAAGTAAGGTGCTTGTGTTGGAGTGAGGGGAGGATCTGGCAGGTTCACATATTAGCTGGTGCAAGTTATGGCTCTGCAGTTTGGTCAGAGGGTTGGATTGGTTGGCGCCCAGCCAGTTTATGTTTAGGTCCCCTAGTATAAGGACCTCAGTCCTCCCTGCAAGGCTTGAGATTTGTTCCAGTAACTGATCTAGTCCTTTTAGGCTGTTTGTGGGGGGACTGTTGGCACATGCGATATGTAACTTTTTGGTACAGAGGGTGAGTAGGAAATGAAGTGCCTTGCAGTTACCTGGGTTAGTCAAGTTGACGGCAGCGACCTGTAGCTGTTCTTTAAAATAGATAGCTGTACCACACCCCCCCATTTTGGGTACAGCTCTGTGAAGTCTCAAGAGATTGTAGGATGGAAGGGAGCCGAGAGAGTCAGGTATGGATGGTTTTAGCCAGGTTTCAGTTAGGCATATGATATCAGGTTTGAACAGTGAGGTCCAGGATTCTAGCTCACCTAGGTTGTGCATAAGGCTCCTGATATTGTGGTGAACAATGATTAGATCTTTAACCTGGCTAATAGAGTCAGGAATAGTATTTGTTGGTCCTGGATATAGTTGAACATCCCCAGAGAGTAGAATAACGAGTAGAAGGAGATACCAGAGCTTCCGTCACAGGAGGGGACATTGGGCACGGTGGAGCACGTGGCATTTTTTTTTGGGTATAGGCAATCATGTGGATCCAGGCCTTGTTTAGTAATATTGGGGTGAGATCACAGCATGGAGTAGGGATCAGGAGTAGGTTTGAGTAGTAGTATTCATGAGGTAAGAAATTTGGGGGAGTAGATGCAGATTGTGGTATTTTATAGATAGATAGGTGTAGTAGAGACAGTGTGGTCACAAGAAGGAAAAGTGTCATGTGTTGGTTCATTTTTGACTATTTTTGTAGACAGAAAGTGTACAAAGTGAGTAAGTTGTCAATTTCAAGATAGTAAGGATATTTATCGTCCAATGGTGAGAGGAGGCACCTAGGAGGGAGGAGCTATTGTGCATTTAATGGAGGCATGGGGCCAGGGTGGGGAGGTGGGAGAAAAATATCAGAGCAGCAGGGATAGGGATAAGCCCCAGAGTTACTGAAAAAAGCTTGAGAAAGGCACAGAGAAAGCGCTAAGTCCAAAGCAGAAAGGTGCACCAATCAGCAGGGCAGCCAGCAGCAGGAGGACCAATAAGAAGCCCAGTACAGGGTGCTGCACCAATCACAGAGCTCCAGCGGAGAAAGCGTAGAAGCGGCAAGTACCTGAATTGTGAGACCGGGGTCGGGGTCCAGGAGGGTGGCCGTGGAGAGCAGAGTCCTGGCGGGTGGCTGATACGCTCTAAGCTCCACCTCGTGTGTGAGGCCGCTCAAGCAGTGAAAGCCTAGGGAACAAGAGGAGAGAAAACGTTTAAATAAGAAAAGGGATTTAGGACGGGAGGCTGGCAACAGACAGTCAGCGGGGGGGTTGGGGTGATTACGATAAGACAAAGGCTAAAGAGCTGGAGGTAGACAGGGGTGGGATCACTGAAACAAGAGAGAAAAGAGTGTAGTTTACAGCGAGGGGGCCGACAGCCAAGAGTGGGTAGGGAAAATGGGTCGAGTTTCATGGAGAGTGAAATAGAGAGAAACAGTAAGTTTTGTGCAAGGTTAGGAGAACGACAAGAAAGACAAACAAAAGCAGGCAGGCATCAGCAGGGCAGGTTTAAGAAGGTAGGCTGAGATGGTAGATAAGGAGCAGAGAAAACGGGATTTAAATAAACATTATTAGCACTACACAGTAAGATTTCAACAAATTTAGCAAGGTTTAGCCAGGCCAGCAATATATATTTTGGCTACTTATACTGTTATGAACAACACAGTTTAGATTACAGGCAGTACATCACAATTTTAAACAATATCAGAGCAGCAGGGATAGGGATAAGCCCCAGAGTTACTGAAAAAAGCTTGAGAAAGGCGCAGAGAAAGGGATAAGTCCAAAGCAGAAAGGTGCACCAATCAGCAGGGTAGCCGGCAGCAGGAGGACCAACCAGAAGCCCAGTACAAGGTGCTGCACCCATCACAGAGCTCCAGTGGAGAAAGCATAGAAGCGGCAAGTACCTGACTTGTGTGACCAGGTTCAGGGACCAGGAGGGAAGCCATGGAGAGCTGAGTCCTGGCGGTCGTGGCGTATGGTTGGAATTAGCTCACTGTGGTGGTGGGATGCCAATTTCGAGGGCAGGAAAGCCATAGGAACAAGAGGAGAGAAAATGTTTAAATAAGAAAAGGGATTTGGGGTGGGAGGCTGGCGGCAGACAGTCAGCAGGGGGTGGGGTGATTACGATAAGACAAAAGCTAAAGAGCTGGAGGTAGACAGGGGTGGGATCACTGAAACAAGAGAGAAAAGAGTGTAGTTTACAGCGAGGGGGCTGAGAGCCAACAGGGGGTAGGGAAAATGGGTTGAGTTTCACGGACGGTGAAAGAGGGAGAAACAGTAAGTTTTGAGCAAGGTTAGGAGAACGACAAGAAAGAAACAAAAGCAAGCAGCTATCAGCAGGGCAGGTTTAAGAAGGTAGGCTGATAGGGTAGATAAGGAAGCAGAGAAAATAGGCTTTAGATAAACATCATTAGCACTACACAGTGAGATTTCAACAAATTTAGCAAGGTTTAGCCAGGCCAGCTATATATACAGTATATCTCGGCTACTTATACTGCTATGAACAACAGTTTAGATTACAGGCAGTACATCACAATTTTAAACAATATTAGAGCAGCAGGGATAGGGATAAGCCCCAGAGTTACTGAAAAAAGCTTGAGAAAGGCGCAGAGAAAGTGTTAAGTCCAAAGCAGAAAGGCGCACAATCAGCAGGGCAGCTGGCAGCAGGAAGACCAATCAGAAGCCCAGCACAGGGCACTGCACCAATCACCAAGCTCAACTCTGAGGGACGCAAGGCTTCTTACATGTTAATAAGGGCTTTGGATAACAATGCCGGGGAAGGTGCTCTTTAACTAACTGGGGCCCCAAGACGCCTGTAGGTAGCAGCAGAAAAGATATTCCTGAGGTCTTGAACACCTCCAGATGTCCTGCACTTTGTGCCACTGAGGACTTAGGACGTCTGAGGATGTCACTGCTTAAAACTTAAATATTGCACAAACCAAAGTGAGTAGAACTAACTGCATAGCACCGTTGGAAAGATAATTTTGTGCCGAATAACTTTGCCACTGATACTTTGAGTCTGTCATGTACTACTTTAGAAGATATTCACATTTTTTTATATGGTATGCTGTGTATGGCTGACATTTGTCTCTCAAAGTTCACCTGCAACCTTGAATAAAACAGAAAAAAAAATACATGTATCATATTAGAAAAATTGCTTTTTAGTACAAAATTAGTTTTGTACCACCATCTAATGTATTGATGCTTAATTTGGTGTTGATATGTTTAATATTCTCCCACAAAAATGGTTTACGTTGCCTTTTTTATTGAAAAAAGAATTTTGCACTATTTGAACCAATATAGAAAACAATAAGAACTACTTATAATTAATTGCATAGCAATGTTAGAAAGGTAATTTTGTACTGAACAACTTTGCCACTCGTACTTTGTGTGTAGCACTTACGGTTCATGAGGTATTCACATTTGTTTGTGGCATGCTGATGACGACTTGATTTGCTCAGAAAGCTCCAGGTTGCACTGTTAAAAGTATACAGGCCATAAGTGGTGGAACTCTCAAAGAGCTCCTGAGGCCTCAGTGAGTTAAAAAAACCTCCTAAAAATGGGGTATGAAGCCACCGTTTTCTCCTTACCTGTTGAGACATAAGCGGATACAGCAGCCAGATGCACACCTTAAGATTTGTAGGCCTGAAGCCCAAGGACTGAAGGTGGACTAACCAGTCCAAGACTGTGGACATGACTGTTAATTGTTAAATGACAAGTACTGTATGTATTTTATGTTTATAGATGAATGTAATTAATTCCAGGCCGCCCCTGAAAATGGGAAGGTTTCGGTCTCAGTGGGCCTACCCGGTCACCAAAATTTTAATAAATAAAGATCAGCTTGTAAAGGACTGGGCTGCTTAGGGGCACACAACAAAGAAGACCTTTTTCACTTGGAAGCATAGGTTTTCCTAGTTGCAGGCTGCCTGGAGAATTTTAGAGGACTTTCAGGACTTCCTAAGAGAGGTGAAAGTCAGAATACTCTAGCTCTTCAAGAACCATGCCTTGAGGGGCAGTGACCTGAGGTTCAGGTAGGTGATTCTGCCCTGGGTCATGGCCAGCAAGTTGTGCCTCAGTCAGAGGCGGACAGGCTGCTTGATGAAGAGGGCCAGGAGGAGCGAGTACCAGACCTGCCTGGTCCAATCTGTGGCCACCAGTATCATGGTGACAGACTGGCTCCTCAGCTTCAACAACACTCTCAGCAAGAGAGGAAAGGCATATAGGAACCTTCCTGACCAGTCTAGAGTCCGGGCATCCACTGGGATCAAGTCCACTGCTAGAGGTCTGCAACAAAATAGGGGGAGCTGGTGATTCTCCCTTGAAACATACAGATCTATCTCCGGTGTGCCTCACCTATTGAACACTGTGGCCAATACCTGCTTGTTCAGGCTCCATTCATGATGTCCCTGGCTGATCCTGCTGAGGGAATCATGGTCTTTTTTTGGCAGGTGAACTGCTGAAAAGTGCACTCCAGGGAGTAAGCCAGATTCCAGATCTTCATTGCTTCTGTACACAGCTTTGAGGATCTTGTGCCCCCTTGTTTGCTGAAGTAGTACAAGGTAGTGGTGTTGTCTGTTCTGACTTGGACTGACTGCCCCCTGACTTGAGAGGCAAATGACTGCAGAGTCAGGAAAACTGCCCTGACTTCCAACAGATTTATGTACTTTTGGGATTCCTGGGGGACCACATACCACTTACGTTCAGGTTGGCTAGGTGAGTCCCCCAGCCTAGGACAGAGGCATTTGCTGTTAGAACTACTGTGGGAGACCTTTGAAGGAAGGGCACTCCCTACTTGAGGTTGCCCTCTTCCTTCCACCAATCCACTGCTCTCAAGAGAGATTTTATCACAGGCACCAGCCTTGAGAGAGGGTCTCGTTTTGGGGATCAGTGGGCCCTTAGGTGGTACTGGATATCTCTCATTTGGAACCTGGCCCCTGCCACCACTGCTGTGGAGGAGGCCATATGGCCTAATAGCTGGAGGATGTCTCTTGCTGACCTGGATTGATGCAGGATGAAGGACTTTGCCAGATACAAAAGATTTTTCACTCTGTCTTGAGTGAGGAAGGCCCTCCCTCGGAGAACATCCAACTCTGCTCCTATGTACTCCAGCACTTGAAACTTGTTCTGTCTGAAACTTTTGGGTGTTTATGAGAAACCCCAGGTCTTCTAGGGTGCTCTGGGTGAGGAGAAGAGAGGCCTTGGCCTGCTGGTGTGATTTTCCTGCCACCAGCCAGTCATCTAGGTAAGGGAAATCATGTATTCCCTGTCTCGTGAGGTGTACTGCCACCACGGCTAAGTACTTTGTGAATGTCTTGGGAGCTGAGGAGAATCCAAAGGGGAGAGGATGCAAACTGGTAGTGACCAGTTCCTACCCTGAATCTTATATACTTCCTGTGGCTAGGCCTGTCTGGAATATGGAGATAGGCATCTTTCAGGTCAAGAGACCTTAGCCAGTCCCCTTACTGAAGGGATGGGATCACTGCAGCCAGGGTTACCATCTTGAACTTTTCCTTTTTCAAGTGTTTGTTCAGCTATCCGAGATCCAAAATGGGTCTCCACTCCTCATTTTTCTTATGGGTGAAGAAGTACCTTGAATAAAGGCATCTTCCCCACTTAGATAGGGGACTTTTTCTGCTGTTTTTGCCTGCAGCAACTTTTTGACCTCTAACTCCAGCAGGATCTTTTCTGTTGGAGTGGGAGGTGTGAAGTCTCCGCAAATCTTCAGTCTGCGGAACTTTTTGAACTGCAGTGTAAGCCCCTGGCACAGTACTTCCAGGACCCACTTGTCTGTGGTGATGTTCTTCCATTTTTGAAAAAAGTGAGCCAGCCTTCCCCACACTGGCAATGGATGGGCGACCTGGAATGACTCATCACGTGTCTTGCTTGGGCTGACCCTTGGGTGCTGGGGTTGCGTCAATGCATTTGGAGCCTCTCCTGCCCCTGCCTCTGAAGAAGCCTTTCAGCTCAGAGAAGTTGTAAGGCTGGAAACCATGGGCAAAATAATCCCTAACCCTACCTACCCTTCCATGAGGCCTATAGGAAGTGGAGGCCTTTACTTTCTCAGCGTTGCTTTTATAGGTGGCTTTATACTCCTCCACCTTTTTTCATGTAAGCCTCTCTTGTCACCAAATAGGGAGTTTCCTTCACAGGGAAAATCTATGGCCTTCGCTTGGGTGTCCTGGGACAGGTTTGTAGTTCTGAGCTAGGCTAACTTTTTTAAGGATACTGCATGGGCCATGACTCTGGAGGCAGAGTCACTGGCATCCACTGCCATATAAAACTGGTACTTACTAACATCCAGGGCTGATTCTGCAGTATCCGCTAAATCCTGCACCAAATCTCCAGAAGCCTTTTCACTCGTGGCCAGGAGAGCACTTAAAAGAGCTTTCTGGTACTGAGCAGTATAAGCCATATAGGCTGATTGCCTTAGCAGCAGGGAAGCAGATGTATAAACTTTCTTCCCCATACTAAGCAGCTTTCTGGAATCTTTGTCCAGGGGCTGGGTATAGAGGGGGAACCTTTGCCTTATCACAGGTTGCATTCTGCACTACCCCTTCATGGTCAGGATAGGAATAGAGTACTCAGCATCTCGCTTATAGAGCTGGTACTTCATTTTAATCTTTTTGTCAATACCAGGGGTGGTGATGGGAGTCTATAACAACCTACAGGTTGCCTTCTTAAGGCATTTATGTACCAGAAGGAGCAACCTCTTTGTTGAGGTTTCACCCATCATGTCCAAGAACTCCACCTCATCCTCCACACTCTCCTGGGTGGAGAGGTTGAGGGTGTCCACCATTTGCCTCACAAAAGCATAATGTGAGGAAAAACTGTCCTGGTCCTGGGGAGGAGAACCAAACTCCTGCTCAGGAGAACCATCAGGCTGTATGGGCTCCCCTTCCTCCTCCTCCCCTCATCATCATCATAGTAGAATTTGGCCCTCAATTCTCTGGAACTGAAGAGGGAAGTGGAACTAGAGGGGGAACCAGCATACCCATAAGTGACCCCATGGCCTCAAAGGCCTGGAGAAACTGCCATGCCTTAGCCATGTACCCCGTAGAGGGCATTCTATTTTTGTCCACTGACTGCTCCTTTCCTTCTTCAGGAGGAGACATGCTTTTCTTTTTGTTTTTTTCTTAGCAGGAACAGTTTCTGGAACCTGCTCAGAGGGCCTTTTGTGTTTACTTAACTCAGGGTTCCCCATTCACAGACCATGGACTCTTGAGACATCTTTAGCAGGCCTTTCCTTTTGTTTGCTATGGAAGGATAGGCCCTCATCAGCGTGCTTAGGTGAAGTTGAGGTGGACTGAGAAGCCATTAAGCCTTCTAATTTTTTGGCTCTTTTTTTTTTTTTAAGGGTTTTAGGGCAAAACTTAATGCAGAGCTCTCAATCTGAGAAAAGATGGTCAGGAGCCAGGCATCTTAAACAACTCGTGGCAGTCCGCAGTAGCCAGGAGATTATAACACTTTACACAATTTTTAAAGCCTGCAGGTCCTGTTTTCTTCTTGGGCTTGTCAGAAATGCCAATCGCGACAAGATCCACCAGAAATTGGAATGAACTACTTATCAAAACTTTTTTTTAGTATTAAATAAAAGGAGAAAGACACCTTGGTTCTTGGAGACCAGGGAACTGAAGCAAAAACTGCCTCAAATCAGCTGAAAGGGGACAAATAAAAAATGTTTAAAATGAAAATATAGGTAGTTAGAGTGGTTAAAAATTGGAAAACCATGAAATAAAGGATCTGTCTTCAGTTCTTGGGAACCACCAAGGAACCGGAGAAAACGGCTAAAGAAGCCACTAAAACACCAAAACCAAACTACATCAGAGATTCGAAGGAAATAAAATTACTGAGTACAAAATAAAGATGCATAAACCATGCCAGACTGGAAGTCAGATGAAGAGAGCTTATTTGGGGCAACTGCTTCCTCAGGCAGAGAAAATAAATCTGACAGAGGGCAGAGTGGAGCATGACCACTGCAGCAGAGATTTGGATTTCATTCCTTCGTTCCCTAAGCTGCATAAAACTCAGCTCTTCCAAGGCAGCTCAGACTGCAGGCTGATTGCAACAGTACGCATAGTGAGGGATTCCTGGGGTTTGAAAATGTCTTGTCATTGTTCAATGCATGCACTGTACAGCAACACTACCTAACAGCAAAATGGGTGCAATGTAAGAACAAAACAAAACACTCACACACACACACATGAAAACGATGAGATGTCAGTGCCACACCGGAGGGGTTACATTACAAACAAATGGCACAGCACAGACTTCAAAGTGTACTATTTTGAAATGCAGCAAAATGAAAATGTCATTTGATAGAACTATATTTTGCTACTGGAGGTGAAGAGGCAACATTTCCTTGGGAAAGAAAAAAATCAGAGTACTGCAGGGCTAATTCTGGCTTTTTATGCCAATATCATCACCAAAATAAATTATTTTGTGTCGTGTGGTAGGCAGGATCTATTTTCAACTATTTAAAAGCACCAAACAGTTCTAAAAAAGCACCATTTAAAAATAAAAAAAAAAAAACATTTTTGTCCCCCTCCAATGGTGAGTGGCAGAGCAATCCCTGGTACTGTAGAAGCTCTTTCAGTCCGGGCTCTCAAACAAAGACAGCAAATCCTGCCAAACTAAATGTGATGGTACTGTGGGGCTGATGAACTGTGCTGAGAACACCACATTTGTCTGAATGATTTTCAGTCTGAGGTCTTCTAAGCTGAAGGATGACTGCATTACCCACTGCAGCACCCATACCGTGACCATTTTTTCACACTCTGAACACAAAGCAACATCAAGCAGCATAAAATATAAATACAAAACGAATCTAAAGCATAAGCAGGACCCACCCTAGATTAACTGTATTCATAAATAGAAACATAAATGCTCTGGTTTGCCTTTACCAATAGGTATTATGTTGCTGATCAGTTAGTGGTGTATGACCATCTATTTGAAGTTGTACAGGTCTTTAATAACTAAGACTGGCAGTATAGCCTAGAGGTTAGAGGAACGAGGTGTGAACAAGCTTGGTACATCCAGCAGACCAGACCTGAGTTTGAGTCTCACAACCTCCACTTGCATACTGTGCGACTCTGAGCAAGTCACTTAACCGCCCAGTGCTCCCAGGTCGCCCCTGAAAACAGGCACTTGTGCCTAGTGGGCCTTACTCGGTTACCAAAGACTAAAATAAAAAAAGACTGTAGAAGTTGACTGTTAAAGCTCTTATCATTAGCTCGTTCATAACAGAACAGTAAGTAGTTGGCAGAGATTCTGGATAATACTCTCTCTTTCCAGAACTTCTTTCAAACAAATGAAACGTAGAAAAACACATCATTATGGAGGAAAGAGGTGGCAGACAATGTTAGGGCTAAAAAGGCAGGGCTCAGGTAATATAAGGAAGAGGGCAGGGAAGTGTACTTAGAGTGTCTAAGGGAAGTGGGAAGAGCTATAAGGAGAGCAAAGGCGCGGACTGAGGAAGGATTAATGCAGACAGTAAAGAAAGGGGACAAGATATTCTATAGGTACAGCAGCGAAAGAAGGAAAACCCGGAGGGGGATTGTTAGGCTCAAAGGAGAGGAAGGGGAGTATTACGGAAGGAGACATGGATAAGGCAGAAATACTGAATAAATACATCTGTTCAGTATTCATGGAAGAGGGAGAACAGGGACCAAAGCCATGCAACAGATGCCAATGGGGAGACAGATGGACAATAGTCCATTCACAGTAGACAGAGTCCTGTAGGAGTTCAATAAATTGAAGGTGGACAAAGCAATGGGGCCAGACAGTATACACCAAAGGATATTAAAAGAGCTGTGAAGAGAGCTAGCAGAACCTCTGGCAGCTTTGTTCACAGAGTCACCAACACAGGAGTGGTACCAGAGAATTGGAGGAGGGATTGTGATCCTTCTAAACAAATCCGGCAGTAGGGAGGAGGTGGGGAACTATGGGCCGGTCAGCCTCACCTCAGTAGTGGGGAAGATCATGGAGGCGCTGCTTAAGGAAAGGATAGTGGGACATCTAGAAACCATCAGTGCCCAGGACCTTTGGCAGCATGGTTTCACACCGGGTAGGTTGTATCAGATGAATCTGATAGATTTCTTTGACTGAGTGATGAAGGAAATAAATCGGGGGGATGGGGGGTGGACGTTACCTACCTCAACTTCAGCAAAGAATTCGACACCGTCCCACATAAGAAGCTGGTTAACAAGATGGGTAGTCTCGGCATGGGAGACAAAATGGTAAACTGGGTTAGGAACTGGCTAACAGACAGGAGGCAGAGGGTGGTGGTAAATGGGGTACAATCTGGGGAGAGGGGGGTGACCAGCGGGGTACCTCAGGGATCAGTCTTTGGGCCAGCCCTGTTTAATGTCTTCATTAGTAACATTGCAAAGGGGCTGGAAAGAAAGGTCTGCTGTTTGCAGATCACACCAAGATCTGTAACAGGGTGGATACTCCAGAAGGGGTGGAGAAAATGAGGAAGGACCTGGGGAAGCTTGAGAAATGGTCTGAGGAGTGGCAACTGAGGTTTAATTCAAAGAAGTGCAAAATTATGCACCTGGGGCATAGAAACCCTGAGAGAGCTACAAGATTTGGGGAGTTGTTGTTGCTGACAGTCACCAAGAAAGAAAGGGACCTGGGGTTATTATTTCAGATGAGCTGAAAATGTCAAAGCAGAGTACAAGAGCAGCAGGGAAGGCCAGTGGCATGCTAGGGTGCAAAGGCAGGGGTATCACTAGCAGAAGATGGGAGGTAGTGATGCCGTTATATAAACCCTGGTCAAGCCTCACTTGGAATACTGTGTGCAGATCTGGAGGCTGCACCTTCGAAAGGAAATTAACAGGCTGAAGAAGGTCCAGAGAAGGGTAACTAAGATGATACAGGGCTTGCACCTCAAAACATATGAGGAGAGATTAAGGGACCTCAATATGTACTCGCTGGAGGCGAGGAGGGAGAGAGGGGACATGATAGAAATATTCAAGTACCTCAAGGGCATAAACAAGGTGCAGGGGGGAGACATCTTCCAATACAGGAGAAGTACAAGAACGAAGAGGCATGACATGAAATTGGAAGGTGGCAGGTTAAAAGGGAATGTGAGGACATTTTTCTTCACAGAGAGGGTGGTGGACACATGGAATGGTCTGCCATAAGAGGTGGTGAGAGCGAGTACTGTGGTTGAATTCAAACATGCATGGGACAGGCATCGGGGAACCACAGAGGTAAAGCAGAGGGAGGGTCAGAAGCTGTAATCAAGTACGGAGCTTATAGGCAGACTAGATGGGCCTAACGGTCCTTATCTGCTGACAATTTCTATGTTTCTATGAAAGGATCTTGTAGTGTGTCTGACTATTCAAGCTGTGTGCAAATGTCTTCTGGTGGCAACCTACATTTTAATTCGGACTGTCTTCCACACTTCTAATCAAACCCGTACAGATCTTCGCTGCAGACACCATTTACCCAAAAATATAATAAGCCAGTCAGCAGTGATTTTAAATATTTAATTACCTTCATGCCATGTTCCCTTTGGAGAACTCCATCATTTTTCACACCTTTCAACGTTACGTAAGCAATAAGGCATGACAGGGTGTGTGTTATCTGTAATAACGTCACTCCTGGGGTGGGATGAAGCACAAGCCAAAGCCAAGTGCTTCCACCACCCCAGGAGTGACGGTATTACACAATAACACACACTCTGGAGTGCCTTATTGCTATCATACAATGGTTCACTGTTACACTAAATAAAAAAAAACATTTAATAAATGTTTTTAGTAGATTTTTAATGAGTTTCTTAAGAGAAGAGGAATAAAAAAGGAAAAGGTGCTCTATGATGACAGCAAGCAAAGCTAATGCTAATCAGTGACAGTGATGTTATACTGCAATAGCATCACGGTCTCAGGCACACACTGACCAATCAGAATCCAGGATTCTTTCTTGCTATTGTATAATTTCCTTTAAACAACCATCAGAAATGTCCATTAACCTCCTCCATAGCCACGAAAACTTTAAGCTTCTAGGACCTTCTGCCAACCCCCATGATGAACCAATTAGAATTTATCACATGATCATTTCTGTGGACTTCAAAACCATTTAAAAATCATGGTAACTCTGCCAGATTTGAACTGATTAACATTTTAATACAATGATCATTTTACTTGGTCTCTGGCCTTATTCCCAAGACGCAAGTTCAGAGCTATCTTGATTTGATGTATCTTGCGCACAGTCATAAAAGATGTACAACTATTTAAGTAATGAGCCACATTTTGTGGAGCTCTCTAGTAAGATAATACCCCCAGCAGTGTTAAAGATCTCAGTTGCAGCTGAAAGTGCTTAATGACTGGACCGGGCATTAGATCACAACAAAAACTCAAGTGATAAAGAGCTTCAAACAACATGAAGTCTTGCTATATTATGACATATGCAGTATAACCCCAGGTTAGAACTGCTCCGGAGGTGAAAGAGTTAACTTTCCATGCAGGGCATGGAACCTTGAGCGCGAGCTCGGTTGAACACTCTGTCTGTTGTAGCTCAAACTTAAACTGTCCGATTCTTTACTCCGCCTCGCTGAACAGTCGCTCCGGAGATTTCTCCTGCTGCTCAGTTCGTTTGTCGGTTAAAAAGTGTAATTCTCGGTTTATTTACCGAAATTAAACCACAATCGGTCGGTTCAAGCTCTGTCTGTGGTTTTGTAAGTAATAGATAGGCTTACTTTTATTTTCTTCTGTGTAGAACTTGTAAATGTCTTTTTCGGTTCGGTTTGAACCGATCAGATTGGTTTTAAATTAACTTTCTAGTCCTTAGAGTGTGGTTCCCGGTTCTTATCGGTTCTAAAAAAAACAGATTTTATTACGGTTTTTTCCACGACCCGTGACACGGTTGGGAACCGATAGAGTCTTGCTTGGCGGATTGCCATTAACGGGCAAGTTTTGGTTAGGCTGGCACTATGTCTGAGAAACCCAACAGAAAAACCGGACCCACTGGGTTTCAGCACTGTGGCCTCTGTGGGGAAGCCTTTGCTAAGGCTGACCCACACACCACCTGTTTATATTGTCTGTGGTTTGACCACCTCAATGCAGACTGCCAGATTTGTAAGAATTTTCCTGCTGCCACCGTGGAAAAGAGAGTTGGTAGGCTCAGGGAAAGGGAGGCCAAAAAGTCCGCTGACCCGGATGGCCAGTCCGGTTCGGTTCCAACCGAACCTGAGGGAGTGCCCTCTGACCAGGGCGATACTTTCTCAGGCAAATGAAGAGCCAGCTCTGAGGAGCCGGTTCCAACTAAAAGGGCTAGAAAGTCAGCTAGTGTGGAGCCAAAAGTTCTTTCTCCAACCGCTGAGGAAATAGCTAAAGCTATTCAAACTGTCCAGTCTCTTTCCCCGGCTCCGTCCGAACCGACACCATCAGGGAAACGCTCGGTTCGGACGGTTCCACCTGTTCAAGATTATGATTTTGAGGATTTTTATGAACCGGAGGAAGGGGAGGAGGGGTATGAGGAGAGTGAATGTGATTTTGAAGGTCTGGATGTGCCCATTGAACCGGACATCTCTCCAGACAGACCTTTAGGGTCCCCTCCCCCCAGGCTATCTGAGTCCCCTTCTCATTTTATGTTCTATAAGAAAGTTGCTGAAACTCTTCAACTCCCTGTTGAGGGAAGCTGTTGATGACCAAGAAGAGCCTGATTATGTAGAAATGATGGATATTCCAGAGTCTAGGAGACTGTCTATTCCCTTGCACAAATCTTTTAGGAAACAGACAGTAAAAATTCTAAAAACTCCTCACTCTATCCTTCCTGTTGATAAAAGGATGGACAAGAGGTATACATTATCAGGCTCGGATACGAAGTTTCTCTCTCAGCAATGCAGCCATGTGGGGGTAGTGCAGGCTGCAGCCTGTGACAAGGCTAATATTCCTCTGGCCTCTCACCCTCCTGAAAAGGATTCCAAGAGGATGGATGCCATGGCAAAGAAACAGTACATGGCAGCATCTTTAGGACTCAGACAGACAAATTATATGGCTTATGCAGCTAGGTACCAGAAATCCAGATGGGATACTGGCCCTAGCAAAACAGGCCCCTGACCAGCTTGCCAGGGAGCTGGAGCAGGTGGCTGCGGATGGTATTGAGGCATCCAAGGTGCAATTTCATGCTGCAGTGGACTCTAATGATGTTTCATCAAGAGTCATGGCTACATCTGTGTCTCTTTGCAGAATGGTCTGGCTCAGAGGTACTGCCCTGTCACAGGATACTCAGTCTAAGGCTATGGATTTTCCTGTTGTGGGCAATTCTCTGTTTGGGGAGCAGACAGAGAATTATATGAAGAAAATGGATGAGTATAGGACCACCTATAGGAGTGCACAGGCCAAAGAAAGGCAAGCCACTCCTCAAAGGCAGCATGTCGGGGCAGAGGCAGGCCTTTTCATAGGCCTTTACCAAGTCCAGGCCTCTCTTCTGCTTATGCCCAGAGGGGTTCTTTAGAGGAAGAGGCAGAAGGGGTTCAAGTAAGCCTGCTTCTACCCTCAACCCAAAGCCCCTCAGAAACAGGCTCCCTGATGGGGTGGCCAGGGCCGATTCTCCATTACGGTGAGGGGGCAGGCTGGCTTACTCTGTCAGGACTGAAGTCTTTTACATCAGACAAGTGGGTCCTGAGTAGTAAGCCGAGGACTGAGTTCTCAGCTTCAAAAATTTCAGAAGATGAGAGCCAGGTCCTTTCCACCTGCAAATCTATCAGAGGCACTTGCCCTGGAAACAGAAGTTTCTTCCCTCCTGGCTCTCAGAGCTGTGGAAAGGGTTCCACCCCTACACCAGGGCAAAGGATTGTACTCCAGGTACTTCCTTACCCCAAAAAAGACAGGAGAATGGCGGCCCATCCTGGATCTCAGGTATCTAAACAAGCACCTTTTAAAACCAAAGTTCAAAATGGTGACTCTGGGAATTATTTTACCCTCTCTAAGGCCAGGGACTGGCTAGCCTCCCTGCCCTCAAGGATGCCTACCCATGTTCTCATCAGAAGCTCCCATTGAAAGTACCTCAGATTGAACTGCCCTCAGGCCATTACCAGTTCAGAGCAATGCCCTTGGCCTCACCTCGGCCCCAAGGGTGTTCACAAAATGCCTGGCAGTAGCAGTTGCTCATTAAGAGGCAAAAGATTGCCATCTTTCCTTATCTGACGACTGGCTCATTGTAGGCCAGTCTCCAGACCAGATCAAACTACACCTACAAGTAACTCAGCAACTGCTTACATCTCTAGTTTCCTTCTCAATCTTCCAAAGTCAGTTCTGGAGCCTGTCCAGCTTCTCACCTTCATAAGCGCAGAACTGAACACAAAAGAAGCCAGAGCCTCTTCCCTTTGGAAAGAGCAAGGACTTTGGTCTCTGGCCTCTTCTTTCACCCTGCAGGTCTCTCGGCCAGCAAGGCATTTTCTACAGCTCCTGGGGCACATGGCTGCTTCTACAGCAGTAGTGCAGGAGCAAGATTTCAGATGAGGGACATCCAGTTCCATTTGAGAGCCTTTTGGTCTCAAAGGACAGATCCTCTAACCAAATTGATCCCAGTGACTCAACCCTGATCCAGGCCCTTCAGTGGTGGCAGGACCAGAGCAATCTGAGACAGGGGTTCCTTCATTCTCCCAGTCTCACTCCTTGACCCTTACTACAGATGCATCCTTCTTGGGTGGGAGCTCACATGGCGACCTTACTACCCAGGGGTTGTGGTCCCTCAGGAATCTCTCCCCACATCAATTTGTTGGAACTCAGAGCAGTTTTCTAGCACTCCAGGTTTTTCCACATCTGTTCAGAACAAGGTGGTTCAGGTCAGAACAGACAATACCACTACAATGTGGTACATCAACAAGCAAGGGGGCACTCGGTCTACGGCCTTGTGCACCGAAGCAATGAAGTTGTGGTCTCTGGCTTATTCTCTGAACGCCTTCCTTAAGGCAGTTCACCTCCCAGGCAAGGACAATGTCCTAGTGGATGCTCTCAGCAGGATTTCCCAGGGCCATCACGAATGGGCACTGGATCTCCTAGTACAGGAGGTAGTATTTGCCAGATGGGGCACCCCGCAGATAGATCTCTTTGCAGCCCCAGACAATCACCAACTTCCCCTTTTTTGCTGCAGGACCCACAGTGTTGGGCTCAGTCCCTCTGGATGCCTTCCTACTCAGTTGGGAAGGGAAGTTTCTCTATGCTTTTCCCCCCTTCCCTCTTCTCTTCAAGGTGCTAGTCAAAATCAGATCTCAACCCTGCAAGATGATCCGATTGCTCCAGACTGGGCCAGGCAGCCCTGGTACCCACTCCTCATGTCCTTAGCAGTCCACCTTCCCTGTGTCTTCCCAGGAATCACAACCTGTTAACCTGTGCCCAGGGAGAGTTTGGTATCCGAACTCAAATCTCTCAATCTCAAGGCATGGCTCTTGAAGAGTTAGAGTTTGCTGACCTACACCTTTCCCAAGGTGTATTGGATATCTTGAAGGCCTCTAGGAAGCCTTCCACCAGGGCTACTTATAATTCAAAATGGAAAAGATTTTCCATATGGCGTGCTGGTAAGAAAAAATTACTCACCTTAGTAATGTTGTTTCTTCTAATGGAGTCTTGCTATATTATGACTATTGCAGTTTGCCCCAGCCTTAGAACTGCTCCGGAGGTGAAAGAGTTAACTTCCATGCAGAGCATGGAGCTTATAGCTTGTGCCCGGTTCAGAAGCTCTGTTTGGCTGGTTTCAAACTGAAACCGCCAGATCTTCTGAGCAAAACTCACTAAGGTTCTGTGTGGAAGCTGTAACCTACACTAGCCAACTGGCCACTAATATATTAACACATTTTGCTGGTCCCAAACAAAGACTTAAGTCAGTGGACCAGAAAATTAAGATAGAATAACTAAATAAACACAACACCAAATATGAAAGGGGCATCAATAAATGCCAACAGGACTACCACCCATACCCCAAAGTAGGGTTCTGAGAGGGGCAGGCTGGGGGGAGGTCATAATAGCAAGACTCATTAGAAGAAACAACATTACAAGGTGAGTAATTTTTCTTCAAACAACATGAAGTCTTGCTATATTATGACTATTGCAGACTGCACAGCAGTACCTCCATGGAGGAGGGACAGAACCTACTTAGGGAATAGGCTCTGAGCACAGCTGTGCAAACCGAGCATCCCTCCTGGCCTGAATATCCAGGAGTAATGCTTGGTGAAAGTGTGTACTGTCTTCCAAGTAGCTGCCTGACATATCTCCAAGATAGGGACGCCTCTAGCAGCAGCTAGAGATGCAGCTGTACCTCTGGTAGAGTGAGCCCTCAGGCTTGAGGGGAACCTTACCCAGCTTTTGATAGCAAAATTGGATACAAAAACGATCCACCTGGCAATGGATCTCTTAGTGGCAGGTCTCCTTTCCCAACCTCACCATAAGTGAGAAACAGTTGGAGGAGTCAAACCTGTGACCTTAGATGCTCTATGTAGTAACTTAGAGCCCTCTTAACATCTAAGCTGTGCAGCCTCCTCTCACCGGAGGAGGAATGGTCAGTGAAGAACACTGGAAGTGAAATAGATTGGTTAAGGTGGAAATCTGAAACCACCTTAGGCAAAAACTTCCTGTTAGTCCTGAGGACCACTTTATCCCTGTGAAAGGAAATAAAGTCAGTTTCTACTGATAAAGCCTGTAACTCACCTATATGCCTGGCAGAAGTGATGGCTACCAGAAATACAGTTTTCCAAGTCAAATACTTAAGCTCTGCCGAAGACAGAGGCTCAAAGGGGGGTTGCATTAGCTGAGCAATGCTTACATTAAGATCCCAAGCCGGCAGGGTCCCTGAATGGAGGATTGGTGTGAAGCAATCCTTTAAAAACTTGGAAAATACAGGATAAGCAGAAGAAAGAGGTCTTCCCTGCTGAAATGAAGGCAGAGACAGCAGCCAAGTGCACTTTCAGGGTGGCTGGTCTCAGTCCCAAAAATTAAGATGGACCATAGTCCAATACAGTGGGTAGATCAGCAGATTCTGGGAAACATGCTTCCCAGAACACCATATGGAAAACCTTTTCCACTTGGAATTATAGGTAGCCCTGGTGGAAGGCTTCCTAGCAGCCTTCAGGATTTTGAGAACACTTTGAGAAAGTTGCAAATCAGCAAACTCTATCTGTTCAAGAGCCAAGTCTTGAGGTTGAGGGATTTGAGATTCGGATACCAAACTCTTCCTGAGCACAGGTTAACAGATTGTGGTTCCTGGGGAGACACAGGGGAAGATGGACTGCTAAGGACAAAAGGAGTGGGTACCAGTGCTGCCTGGCCCAGTCTGGAGCAATCAGGATCATTTTGCAGGGCTGAGACCTGATTTTGACTAGTACTTTGAACAGGAGAGGGAAGGGGGGAAAGGCATAAAGAAACTTCCCTTCCCAATCGAGGAGAAAGGCATCCAGGGGAACTGAGCCCAACACTGGGAGCCTGCAACAAAACAGTGGAAGTTGATAATTGTCTGGGGCTGCGAAAAGATCTATCTGAGGAGTGCCCCATCTGGCAAACACTATCCCCAGTACTAGGGGATCCAGTGACCATTCGTGATGGCCCTGGGAAATCCTACTGAGGGCATCTGCCAGGACATTGTCCTTGCCTGGGAGGTGAACTGCTATGAGGGAAGTGTTCAGGGAGTAAGCCAGAGACCACAACTTCATCGCCTCAGTGCACAAGGCTGAAGACCAGTGCCCCTTGTTTGTTGATGTACCATATTGTAGTGGTGTTGTCTGTTCTGACCTGTACCACCTTGTTCTGAACAGATGCAGAGAAAACCTGAAGTGCTAGAAAAACAGCTCTGAGTTCCAACAGATTGATGTGGAGCAGAGATTCCTGAGGGGACCACAATCCCTGGGTGGAGAGGTCGCCCATGTGCGCTCCCCATCCCAAGAGGGATGCATCTGTAGTAAGGGTCAAGGAATGGGACCGAGGGATGAAAGGCACCCCCTGTCTCAAATTGCTCTGATCCTGCCACCACTGAAGGGCCTGGATCAGGGTTCGAGTCACTGGGATTAACTTGGATAGAGGATCTCTTCTTTGAGACCAGAAGGCTCTCAAATGGAATTGAATGTCCCTCATCTGAAATCTTGCTCCTTGCACCACAGCTGTGGAGGCAGCCATGTGCCCTAGGAGCTGCAGGAAATGCCTTGCTGGTCGAGAGACCTGCAGAGTGAAGGAGGCAGCCAGAGCCACTAAGGTCCTTACCCTTTCCAAGGGAAGGAAGGCTCTGGCCTGCTTTGTATCCAGTTCTGCGCCTATAAAGGTGAGTACCTGGACAGGTTCCAAAACTGACTTTGGAAGATTGAGAAGAAATCCCAGAGAGGTAAGCAGCTGCTGGGTAACTAGCAGGTGTGATTTGACCTGGTCTGGAGACTGACTACAATGAGCCAGTCGTCCAGGTAGGGAAAAATGGCAATCTTTGCCTTCTTAGGTGACGACTGCTACTGCCAGACACTTTGTGAACACCCTTGGGGCAGAAGTGAGGCGAAGGGCATTGCTCTGAACTGATAATGGCCTGAGGTAGTTCGAATCTGAGGTACTTTAGATGGGAGCTTGATAAGAACACATAGTAGGCATCTTTGAGGTCCAGGGAGGCTAGCCAGTCCCCTGGCCTTAGGGAGGATAAAATCATTCCCAGTGTCACCATTTTGAACTTTGGCTTTAAAAGGTGCTTGTTTAGATATCTTAGATCCAGGATAGGCCGCCACTCTCCTGTGTTTTTTGGGGTAAGGAAGTACCTTGAGTACAGACCCTTGCCCTGGTGAAGGGGAGAAACCTTTTCTACAGCTCTGAGAGCCAGGAGGGTTGAGACTTCTGTTTCCAAAGCAAGAGTCTCTAAAGGGTTTGTAGGTGGAAAAGATCTGGATCTCATCTTTGGAAATTTCTTGAAGCTGAGAACCAGACCTGGCTCACTACTTCCAGGACCCACCTGTCTGAGTTAAAGACTGCCAGTCCTGGATGAAGTGAGCCAACCTACCACAGGTAGTAGAGAGCCGACCCTGGGCATCCCATCAGGGTGCCTGTTTGGCAGGGCTTTAGGCTGAGGGGTGGGAGCAGGCCTGCTCGAACCCGTCTGCCTCTCCTGAAGAACCCCCTCTGTACATAGGCTGAGAGGGAGGGGCCTGAGTCTGGTAAAAGGCCTGTGAAAGGCCTACCCTACCCTGAGGGCTGCCTCTGAGGAGTGGCTTGCCGTTCTTTGGCTTGTGCACTCCTGTAAGTGGTTCTATATTCATCCATTTTCTTCATATAATTCTCTGTCTGCTCCCCAAACAGAGAATTTCCCACCAGGAAAATCCATAGCCTTAGACTGGGTATCCTGTGACAAGTAGTACACCTGAGCCAGGCCAATCTCCGAAAAGCCACAGATGTAGCCATGACTCTAGAGGATACATCGTTAGAATCCACTGCAGCATGGAATTGCACCTTAGATGCCTCAATACCATCAAGAGCCACCTGCTCCAGCTCCTTTGCAAGCTGGCCAGGGACCTGTTTGGCTAAGGCCATGACAGTATCCCATCTAGATTTCTGGTATCTTGCAACATAAGCCATATAGTTAGCTTGTCTGAGTCCCAAGGATGCTGCCATGTATTGTTTTTTGGCCATGGCATCAATCTTCCTGGAATCCTTGTCAGGAGGATGTGAAGCCAGTGGAATATTAGCTTTATCACAGGCTACAGCCTGAACTACCCCAACATGACTGCATTGCTGTGAAAGAAAATCTGTATCAGGACCTGACAAAGTACCTCCTGTCCATCTTTTTATCCACAGGAGGCACAGAATTAGGAGCTTTTAAAATTTTTATTGTTTGTTTTCTAAAAGATTTATGTAAAGGGATGGACAACCTCCTGGACTCTGGGATATCCATCATCTCCACATAGTCAGGCTCCTCTTGCTCATCCAAAGCCTCCTCTAAGGAAGCTGGAGGGTCTCAGCAACTTTTTATAAAACAAAAAATGAGAAGGGGACTCAGAAAGCCTAGGGGGAGACTCACCTGAAGGTCTGTCTGGGGAGATGTCCGGTTCAATGGGCACATCCAGACTTTCAAAGTCACATTCACACTGATCATAATCCTCATCCCCCTCCTCTGGTTCATACAACTCTTCTATATCATAATCCTGAACCACTGGAACCGACCGAACCGACCTTTTGCCAGACAGTGGCGGTTCGGAGGGAACCTGGGACAGGGACTGGACAATCTGTATTGCCCTGGCTATCTCAGCAGCAGTTGGAGAAGAATTTTGGACTCCAAACCTGCTGATTTTTAGATTTCTTTGCTGGAACTGGCTCCTCAGAGCCAGCTTTTCATTGCCCAAGGAAGTCTGCCCTGGTCAGAGGGCACTCCCTCCGGTTCGGTTGGCACTGGAACCGGCTGGCCATCGGGTCAGCGGACTTTTGCCTCTCGTTCCCTGAGCCTGCCCACTCTCTTGTCCAGGGTGGCTGCAGGAAATTTTACAAATCTGGCAGTCTGAATTGAGGTGGTCAAACCCCAGACAATAGACATGTGGTGTGTGGGTCAGCCTTGGCAAAGGCTTCCCACAGACACTACAGTGTTGAAACCCAGTGGGCCCGGTTTTTCTTTTGGGTTTCTCAGACATGATGCCAGCCTAACCAACCAACTTGCCCTTTTGATGGCAGTGCCAGGCAAGACACCCTTATCGGTTCCAAACCGTGTCACGGGTCGTGGAAAAAAACGTAATGAAATCCGTTTTTTTTAGAACCGATAAGTACCAGAACCGCACTCTAAAAAGCCTTAAAAGGCTTTAAACTTATATTTAAATACAACTCGATCGGTTCAACCGAACCGATAATACTTTACAAGTTCCACACAGAAAAAACCCTATCTATTACTTACGATTACCATAGACAGAGCCTGAACCGATCGGTTTTGCAGTTAAAATAATGAAATCGCGGTTAAATTAAACCGAGAAATAGCGGCTTAAACCAAAGAAATGAACCGAGCAACAGGAGGAATCTCCGGAGCGACTGTTCAGTGAGGCGGAGTAAAGAATCTGACGGTTTCGGTTTGAAACCAGCCAAACAGAGCTTCTGAACCGAGCTCGCGCTTTAAGCTCCATGCTCTGCATGGAAGTTAACTCTTTCACCTCCGGAGCAGTTCTAAGGCTGGGCAAACTGCAATAGTCATAATATAGCAAGACTTTGTGTTGTTTGAAGCATATTTCCCCAGAATCTGCTGACGTGCCCACAATCCTGGATTATTTGGTGCATTTGAATTCTTTGGGGCTGAGACCAGCTACCCTAAAAGTGCACTTGGCAGCCGTGTCTGTCTTCTTATCAGCAGGTAAGCCTTCTTCTTTTTCAGCTCACCCTGTGTTCTCCAAGTTTTTTAAAGGGTTGCTTCACACCAGCCCTCCGTTCAGGGACCCTGCCCCTGCTTGGGATCTTAACATTTGCATTGCCCAGCTTATGCAACCCCCTTTTGAGCCATTGTCTTCAGCAGAGCTTAAGTACTTGACTTGGAAAACTGTGTTTCTGGTAGCCATCACCTCTGCCAGGCGCATAAGTGAGCTGCAAGCATTGTCAGTGGAGCCTAATTTTATCTCCTTTCACAGAGATAAGGTGGTCCTCAGGACTAACAGAAAGTTTTTGCCTAAGGTGGTTTCAGACTTCCACCTTAATCAATCCATGTCTTTTCCTGTGTACTTCACTGACCACTCCTCCTCTGGTGAGAGGAGATTGCACAGTTTAGATGTCAAAAAGAGCCCTTAGTTACTATATAGAACGTACCAAGGGTCACATGTTTGATTCCCTCCAATTGTTCCTCACTTATGGTGAGGTTGGTAAAGGGAAACCTGCCACTAAAAAGATCCATTGCCAGGTGGATTGTCTCTTGTATCCAATTTTGCTATGAAAAACTGGGTAAGATTCCTCCCTCAGGCCTGAGGGCTCACTCTACCAGAGGTACAGCTGCGTCTCTGGCTGCTGCCAGGGACATCCCTATCCTAGAGATATGTCAAGCAGCTACCTGGAAAACAGTTCACACTTTTACTAAGCATTACTCCCTGGATATCCAGGCTAGGAGTGATGCTCGATTTGGCACAGCTGTGCTTCAGAGCCTATTTCCTAAGTAGGTTCTGTCCCTCCTCCATGGAGGTACTGCTGTGTAATCTGCATATGTCATAATATAGCAAGACTTCATGTTGTTTGAAGAAAAAATTACTCACCTTAGTAATGTTGTTTCTTCTAATGGAGTCTTGCTATATTATGACCTCCCCCAGCCTGCCCCTCTCAGAACCTCTATTTTTGGATGTGGGTGGGCAGTGCAATGTTGGCACTTCATAGATGACCACTTTTCACCCTTTCTTAGGGTGCTTAGGTGTTATGCTTATTTTTCTTCTTGAATCCCCTGACTTGAGTCTTTGTTTTGGGATCAAGAACAAAAATGTGTTTTTGTAGTTAGTAGCCAGTGGGCTAGTGTAGGTTTACGGCTTCCACACAGAACCTTAGTGAGTTTTTGCTCGTAAAGATCTGACAGTTTAAGTTTGAGCTACAACAGACAGAGTGTTCAACCGAGCTCGCGCTCAAGGTTCCATGCCCTGCATGGAAAGTTAACTCTTTCACCTCCGGAGCAGTTCTAACCTGGGGTTATACTGCATATGTCATAATATAGCAAGACTCCATTAGAAGAAGCAACATTACTAAGGTGAGTAATTTTTTCTTACTGCTCCTCTAAATTGGGACACATTTTAAAAGAGGACAAAAGTTATGGTCTGCAGCGTTTCAAACAGACAATCAGTGGTGTCGCAAATCAGTGGGCTGTGGTCTAGCTGGCTAGTGTATAGTCTAAAGGATTATATATTTTAAAAGGGATTTATTTAACTCAGAGGGAGTTTAAAGAAAATTGAAATGTAACCTTTTATATTTGGATTTGCCAGATCGGAGGCCAGTTGGCTTTAGGCGTATTTCTGCAATGTATTACTCACTGGCATACTATCATTACATTTCACAGACTTCTAGAAACCACATGAATGTTCACTGGGAAATCACGATAAGGAAGCTTTGCAAAACAGCAAAAGCAAATCCATGTTCCATTTTGAGCAGTAAGATACACTGAACCTTTGCACATAAAGTAAAGTTGCTTATATCTATCAATAAGACATAAGCAGATGTCACAGATGGACCCCCCAGGGCTATAATTTGTCTTGGTGCATAGCTAACAGTACTACAGTACAGGTCCACAGGATATGCTGACATGGAAGTCAGAATATGATCAAACCCACAGATAAAATGCTAAGTAAAAATAATTTTTTTCACACTTGATCTAGGTAACAAATGACATGTGTGAATAACTTTAGTAACACAAACTATCTGTAACTAAAACCATCTTTACATTTTCAACTAGGCTGCCATATGAAGTGCTGATGCCGGCAAATGTCCGGGGAGGGGGGGTTAGTTCCACACCACCAAAATATAAAAAAAATATACAATTCATTGCAGAATAATGGACACAAAATCCCAAAATCAAAAGAAAATAATTTGTGTTGACTAAAGTATAGCTATTACCATGTTTTTTTTTTTGTCAATTCTATTTATGGCACTCCAGACCCCCAAACTCTCTCAGGCTACTCAGCGTCCCATCGCTTCTACCACCCACTGTGACCCGACCTCCTCAAGGGCATTACTTTCTCCTCAGCAAACCCTCTCTGGCCAGGGTCCGCGAGGAAATCAAAGGGGCGGAGGTGGAGATCCGGTGCAGGGCGTGTGGCAGCGGGCACTGAGAGTCGTCGCCTATCTGGGCTGGAGTGGTTTTTCCCTTGAGTTACGCCCCAGACATGGGACGTGCAATGCCGCCTAGCCCATGACGTGGATGCTCCCACCCACGTCCGGAAGGCAGCCACCCAACGTCTTCCCCCTGTATGTGAGCTCTGTGCATCGTAGTGCCACTGGTCTCCACTGGGGGCCGCTACTATGCTGGGCTGTCCCTGGATCCCTCTTCGAGAGAGAGAAGAGCAGTCTTCCGGATGCTCGATCCTCTCTCTCCCCTGCCGACCCCCGGTGGTCCGGGCTCATTCCTGAACCCGGGTCGCTGGCGTGGCGTGAGGTGTGGCGTCCAGCATCTCAACCCTCAGCACTACTGGGCCGGCTGCAGCTATTACCATGTTGTTGCCAAACATCTTGTTCATTAGAATACCACTTTGATTTCTGATGTGCAACTCGGCTCAAACAGATGAAGAATTTGCTATTTTTCAAAGCAGTGTGTGACATAAACAGGAGTCTGCAATTTGTAGTAATTAAAAGATAATACATTTGTACTGCAGCTTTATTTTTTGCCACTGTTGTATACATAGATTTTTCTTAAAATGGGGATGCTATGGATTAACCCATGTGTGTTTTCCATGCGAAAGTTAAATAAAACAATATTATTACATAAAGAATGAATGGCACAGTCTTCTGGCAATCTATGTAACAAAGGTGCTGGGCTGCTGCTTCTAGGCTCCCACTCTCAAATTCTCTATTTGATGACATTTGGTGTCGGAGTCGCATAGACGCCCTCTGTTAGTTTTTTTTAATCAGAAGTTGTTTTTTTTAAATCCACTTCCTAATTTAAAGTAACTCAGCAGTAAGTATTTCTGCTTTTGAGTACATCTATAAAATGAGACACATGACCATTTTAAAAATACTTTTGATACAACTTAAATTAAAAAGCATGATCTTTAAAAAAAAAACTCCCACCGAAGGTAATAAGAGTGTTCCTGCAGGACTCCTACACTTGATGTCATTAAAACATGGATCAGCTGTGGGAACACAGCAGCAGCAATACTTTGCAGGATTTTAACCGAGAAGATTTTCATCTAAATCCAGGGGTGTACTAATCATATTTTTGGGGACATATCCCAGGGCAAGCAGGGTTCCAAAACTGTCTTGGCCATAGAAAGTATTACTTGCCCAGCCTAATATGCAGCACACACACTCCGCTTCACAAGTCCCTTTCCTGCCTGTCCCACCGTGTCAGCCCTGCTGCTGCTGCTGCTGAAATTAAGGGCACAGAAAGTTTCACAAATAAATCAAAAGTTGTTTTTCAATTTAATAAAAAATCATTCTACTATATATGTGTAGCAGCTGGGATTTTTTTTGGTTTTGTTTAAATAAGTTAGACTCAGCCTCTTCAGCCATTGTTCGGTGACAGTCTGCCAGCTAGCTCAATTGCAGTGCAATGTTCTGTTCCTTTTTTGCTTTAATAGTTTGGATAGGGCTCACCGCACTTCCATTGTCAAGTCAGTGTGTCACTCACTCACTCAATTTGAAATAATGTGGTCACACAATTAAGAACTGCCTGCCTGATCCTCGCTGCCAATTTTGTTTTCCCCTGCGTGTTTTGCTTGCCTGCCTCATAGAAACATAGACTTTGACGGCAGATAAGGACCGCTTGGCCCATCTAGTCTGCCCATTTCCCTACCTACAGGATAGGCCGTAGATCCTAGTTAACCAACAGCCTATTTCTTCCTACCCCCCACAAGAATTGCCTTATGTCTGCCCCATGCATTCTTGAATTCTCCCACAGTTTTAGACCCCACAACCTCCTCAGGAAGGCTGTTCCATGCATCCACTACCCTCTCTGTGAAATAATACTTCCTCATACTGCCCCTGAACCGCCTCCTCTATCTTTAAATTGTGTCCCCTTGTTCTTGCAAGTCTCTTTTTCTGAAAGATGCTACCCTCTTGGGCTTTGTTGATTCCACTGAGGTACTTAAAGTTTCTATCATGGCCCCCTCTCCCTTCTTTCCTCAAGGGTAGACATATTAAGCTCCTTAGTCTCTCCTCCATACGGCTTCTCCTGCAGACCCTGCACCATTTTAGTTGCCCTCCTCTGGACTACCTCTATCCTGTCTATGTCCTTGCGGAGATGGGGTCTCCAGAACTGGACACAGTACTCCAGATGGGGTCTCACCAACTGTCTGTACAGAGGGATAACAACTTCCTGTTTTCTGCTGCTGATGCCTCTCCCTATACATCCCAGTATACCCACAGCCCTCCCTACTGCCTTCTCACATTGCTTGCTAACCTTAAGGTCATCTGATATGATTACCCCCAGGTCCCTTTCCTTTTTTGTTGTTGTTACTGCCTCCCCACCCATTGTGTATTCTTCCCCTGGGTTCTTGTTTCCCAGGTGCATTATTTTGCACTTCTTTGCATTGAATCCTAGCTGCCATACTTCTGACCATTCCTCCAACCTTGGAAGTCCGTTTTCATCCTTTCCACGCCTCCTTGTGTATCAATCCTGTTACAGATCTTTGTGTCATCTGCAAAGAGGCATACTTTTCCTTCTAGTCCCTCTGCAATGTCACTGATGAAGACATTAAAAAGGACTGGACCCAATACTGAACCCTGCGGTACCCCACTAGTAACCTCTCTTTCTTCAGAGTGGACTCCATTTACAATTACCTTCAGTATCCTGTTGTGCAGCCAATGTTTTAACCAGGCTACCACCCTGGGACCCACTCTCAGGCTGGTTAATTTGACTATTAATCTTTTGTGTGGGACTGTGTCAAATGCCTTGCTAAAGTCTAGGTAGGCTATGTCCACAGCCCCTCCCTGGTCTACTACTTTGGTCACCCAGTCAAAGAAATCTATTAGATTGGTCTGACATGACCTTCTCGCTGTGAATCCATGCTGCCTTGGGTCCTGTGCTCCACTGGCCTCTAGGTACTCAACTGTTCTTTCCTTCAGAGTGACTCCATCACTTTCCTACAGAGGTCAGACTGACAGGTCTGTAGTTCCTGCCTCTGTCTTGGTCCCACTTTTGTGAAGGGAAATCACATCCGCCTTCCTCCAGTCCTGGGTACCACACCATCCTCCCATGATTTATTAAAAGAGTAGCCAGTGGTTTCACTAGTTCCCCTTAATTCTTTTAGAATTCTGGGGTGAATTCCATCAGGACCCATTGCCGTCCACCTTCAGTTTTAGGGTTCTTGCAGAACCCTTTCTTCTGTGAAAGGACTGGGATGAAACCCCCTATCAGGTGCTTCTGTTGAGTTGGATTAGGCGGCACTTCCTCCTCTTTTGTAGATACTGAGCAGAAATATTTGTTCAGTAGCCCTGCTTTTTCACTGTCCCCCTCTGCCCACCCACCGTTCATTCTATTCAGTCTCACTATCCCTCCCTTTGTCTTTCTATGCTCACTGATGTACCTATAAAAGGTTTTATCCCCCTTCTTAACTGAGTTGGCTATCTTTTCCTCAGTTTGGGCCTTTGCTATTCTGACTTCCTCCCTGCTTCCTTCTGCCTTAACTGGTACAGCTCTCTGTCCTGCTCCTTCTGTGTTTCCTTATACTTCCGGAATGCTATCTTTTTCTTCCTGACTTTCACAGCCACCTCTTTTGAGAACCATAGTGGCTTTTTCTTTCGTTTTGATTTGTTTATTTGCTTCACACAAAGGCTTGTTGCCTCTGTGATGGCAGTTTTGATGATTCCCCATTGTTGCTCCCACACCTCCTTCTAGCCTGTTTGCTAGTGCTTTTCTGAGGCACTCTCCCATCTTGCCAAAGTCAGCTCTCCTAAAGTCCAGTACCCTCACTTTTGTAGCTGGCTCTGTAGCTGGTTTAACGTGAACCACACTGTTTGATGGTCACTTGTCCCCAGATGGCAACCCACTTCTAGTCTGAGATCCTCTCACTGTCCCCGTTTGAGAGTACGAGGTCTAAGATTGCTCCCTCACAGTGGGTTCTGAAACTAGCTGTCTAATGCCTGCCACCTGTAGGGCATCAAGAATGGCCCTGCTCTTGGATGTGGCTGCAGCAATGTGCTCCAGTTAACATCTGGCATATTCAGGTCTCCCATCAATAGTATCTCCTTTCTCTGCCATTCTAAGAATGCCTTCTATCATATCCTTGTCCATTCCCTCCCCTGACATGGGGGTCTGTACACAACCCTGTGCGGATTGTGGTGCCCTTTCCAGTCTCAGGTGACCCACAGTGCTTCCTCTCCTCCTGTTTACTCTTTTGTTCAGTTGCTTTTATCCCTTCCTTTACATGAGAGCTACTCCCCTCTTCTCCTGCCTGTCTCTCCTGTAGGTTATGTACCCTAGTATGTTAACATCCAGTCATGGTTCTCTGTGTACCATGTTTCTGTGACTGCTACGATATCAGGCATCCCTCTTCCATCAGGCCACCAACTCAGGGAGCTTGTTGCCCAGACTACGGGCATTGGTACTCATTACCCTCCATTTCCTGATGGCCTTACTCCCTTTGCCCCATCCCTGTCCTTCTTGCCTTTGTCACTTTCTGCATTTACCCTGCCCTTCTCCTATCGACACCTCTATGTTGGTGTTTGCCGCACTACTGCCGTCATTATTTGGGGGCTGGGAGTTTCCTGCTCCTTTCAGTGCCTCCCCTTGGCTGGTTTAAAAGCTTGCCAATGAAGCATTTAAACCTATCACCTAGGATCCTGGTTCCCCTCCCGGACAGATGCAGCCCATCATGCCAGTATGGCTTGCATCCTCCAGGTGGACCCCAGTCCCCAATGAAGCCAAATCCCTGAGCTCCACACCAGTTTTCAACCACTGATTGAATACCATGGTGTGGAACACCTAACCTCTCCTATGCCATAGATGGGCAGCACCTCGAGAAGGTTACGATGTGTGCTACAAGACTAAGGCCCCTCCCCAATACACAAACTCTTCCTGCAATCTCTAATCTCTTTCTTAGCCAGGTCATTTGTCCCTAGGTGGACAATGACATCCAGCCCCTCCCCTGTGCAGCTGCTCCGGCAATCCTGAGGATCTGCTCCTGTCCCTCCAAGCCATGGCGCCAGGCAGGCACCTCCTCCTCCCTTCCTCCCCAGTTCTACCTTCCTAACAATGGAGTCCCCACCAGGAGTTGTTTCCTTCCCTGCAGGGTCCCCTGCTACCCTCCTGTGGGTCTCCTTTGTGGAGGTTCCCAGCATCCTCCTTGGTCTCCACTGCGGGTGCCTCCATAGAGGAACCACACTTTGCCAGAATGGCATAGGAATTGTGGAGAGGTACAACTGGAGGGATGCGCCTCTGTTCCACCACCCTCACCCTCCCTGAGCCCACTGTGGTCCAACCACTCTCTTTCTTGGCAACCTCTGAGGCAACGGCAGTGGCACTGGTGGTCCCTGGATGGAAGAGGAGGTCCCACAAATCCTGGTCAACTCAGCCTGGAGATGAGCAACCTCCTCCCTCAGCCCAGAGAGGTGTCTGCAGATGGGACAAAACCGCATCCTCCAGAGCGTCTCCCGGAAGACTGCTGCTCCACAGCCACTGCACTGCACCACTCCAATCATGTCGTATTTCTGGCCCCTTAACTGTTTTCAATCCTTACTCTTTCCTCTGTTTTCTCTCTCTCTCTCTCTCTCTCTCTCTCTTACTTTCTGCTTGTGTGCCCTTTAAGCTCCTGATTGTCCTGTTCTGAGACAAGAATATCCTATATTTCTCAGTGGACCACTTACTTGCTCAGAGGCAGACCTCCAGCAGCTAGAGGGGGCCGGAGAGCTACTCCTGCCCTTCTAGGATGGTGGGTCTTTGGTGGTTCTGTGATCACTCACTTCCTGCTCCCAAACAGGAAGTTCCTGTTGTCAGTCAAATCCTGTGCCTATAAAAATAGAACTAGCTTTGGGTGGAGGGAAGGAGGGCCAAGTACAAAAGTTCTTCTACTTTAGTCCCAGCAGAGAAGTCCAGTCACACAGCAGTCCTTTCTCCTGGTGTCTTCTGCCAAGATATTAGCAGAATCTTTCTAAGGCAGTCTTTAAATGTAGCTTCCTTCTAGCTAAGCCACTCCCCCTACTACTAGATCTTTCTACCAGTAATTTAAACCTTACAGCAGTTAAGTCCTTTCAATCACCTGATATTTACATCTATAACTGTTCAGATACCCATTCAGTTCAGTTAACCCAGACAGATACACACACACTTTTTTTTGTTTTGTTTTGTATGTTAGTTTTTTTTACCCTAAATTAAAGGTCCAAGTACAAAAGTTCTTCTACTTTAGTCCCAGCAGAGAAGTCCAGTCACACAGCAGTCCTTTCTCCTGGTGTCTTCTGCCAAGATATTACCTCTTTCCTATTCTTTAAGTAGACTTGACTCTTTGCTTTCCTCCCCCGGCCCTTGGTTTCAAATTCTGTCACTTGTCACAGCTAGGCTGGAACAAGCACAGGGTGCAGGCACTTGAGCTGGAGCCATGAGCTGTTATTTTTCATCAAAGATGACATCTTTGAGACTCACTGGGCCTAGCATGGTCAGGCGGCTGGCAGGCAGGCCCAACACAACATCATGATCAGTCATTCATGACAGTCTGCTTACTCTAACTTAAAAAAAAATTTCACCAATTTTGATGGCTTGCCAATTTATAACTCTTTGTAGCCACTAGGTTGTAACACTGAAACCAGATGGGGGTCAGATTTGGAGTTATCGTTGTATCACTGGTTGACATTGTTCCAGGAAGGTGCAAGGTCCCGATTCACACTATTTCCATGTTGCTGCTGCCCATGCATGAAATGGCACCAAACCCACTGTTGTTGCTGTGCCTAAAGGGCGGAGCTGGGTGGGGGGGGGGAGAGTGAGTGAGCGGGTGAGTGAGTGTGTGTCTGTGTGTGTAAACATGCACAGGAAGATAGCCATACCATACCACCCAGTAAGGCTTGTACTTGTTTTTTGAGCAGACCCCTGGGTGCCAAAATGCAGTAGAGAGGGGGTGGGTGAGAGTGACAGTTACCAAAAAAAAAAATGGCTGTGGTGATAATAGTGTGGTGGAGGAGGGGTGGCCGGCACCAACCCATTAAAAAAAAAAACCACAGCAAATAAATCATTTATTTACTTGTCCTCAGGCTGGGTCAGCAGCAACAAAAGGTGAGCCTGACTGAGGTTCTACTTAGGTCTTGGGTGTCAGGCAATGTGATTTATATGCCCTTCTAAAATGAAACTTATATGATATTTAAAAACAATATAAGTAAACTCTGATAACCAAAAAATATCAGAGCCCTACTGATGTCACAACCTTCTATGCATGTTGATCATAAATAAATCAGTTGATATCAGATCAAACCAATAGAAAACAATAGTTTTAATGATATGGAGATTCTGCTCTTATAGAGGAAAAAGTGCCACTAGCATAAACATACAGTGAAGCAGATCATGGACTAAAGCTAAAGAAAAGTGAGATGAAGACAATGTGCTCTGAATTCCTTTCCTAGCGTAAAGCTGTCAAATTAAATTTCAAAGAATTTCAGAAAGAGGTTCCTTACATAGAACCAACTAACTGTTGCCTGTACCATCATATTACCTATTGTACCTCTCTGTGCCTATGGGCTTCCTCAGTTCCCGCCTCTGGAAGTCTCTCGCATCACTACTGCTATGGGTAGCAAAGCTTTCTCGGTCTCCACCCCTTCCCTCTGGAATAGACTCCCATTGTCTGTCCAGTCGCCCCCCCACCAGTCATTCAAATCAAGCCTAAGAGCGTGGCTACTGGTTGTGGCCACTTGTACCTGTAACAGCTCCCTAGACAGCTCCAGGGCCTATAACCCGCCCTAGTACCCACCATCTACCAAAGTCACTACCCCTAGCATCAACGCCCCTCCAACCCCCCTGGTTAAAGGACCTACCTATAATACTGAACTGTTAGGGTGTACTGAAATTTTGATTTAGCTTTCAGTTACCTATTCTCTGTTAACACATGATCCATTGTTTTACTTACTAGTTACCAGGCTTCCCTGTGACTGTATGTTCATACATGACTATTGTTATAATGCTAAGGTCTCCAACACAATGTATTGTATTGTTTTGATTTTCTTTGATATGCTATGATACGTACTCAACCTCATGCCGAAGACTGTTTCAGCAGTCTTGTTTCGTACAACTGTGTTGAACGGATTACTGTTTTGAGCTATTGTATTTGTGTGTTATGGCTGCCACCCAAGTGGCCCAGGTCGTGACTGGAAATGGTCCTCTGGATCAGCTTGCTTACCTGGTTAACAAAGACATAAATTAATAAACAAACAAATAATTAGGGCCCCATGTAAATCACCTTTTCACAGAAGTAGCGATTTCCATGAAAATCAGCATATCTGGAATCTCCCATGAAATCCATAACTTTACTGTGAAAACTGCATTTTTAACAAATGTGAACGATAGTGACAACTACAACTTAGCTGCTTTCAGAATTTTTACTAGGATTATCCTGATCACTTTACACTAATAACAAGAAACTCTTATTGGATTTTCAACACTGATATACCCAGCAAGAAGTGGCACAGGAGTTAAAAGTTGGGCCAACGTTTCATTGTGTCATTGTGGCAGGATAATCTTAATAAAAACTCTGAAAACTGCTATACTGTAGTCGAGTCACAATTCTTTACATTTGCTTCTGATCTACTGTATGGTGATGCCTCCTCTGCGATACCTTTTATGATTCACACAAGGGAAGGGCATCCAGGAGCCACCCTCCATTTTCACATGTTTAAAACTACATTTTTAACCATTTTACCAGTACTGGCAGTTGTCGGGGCTCCCCATGCTCTGCTGGTTACCAAATTTGATTTTCAGAAGCAGCTGATCTAGAAAACCTGTACTGTTTATTGATATAAAGTTAAAACACTCACTAAAATAACCTTTAGCACTGTATCATTTTCTGTGTGCTTAAATGTTACGTTAGGCAACTTGTGAAATCTATCATTTGTACCATGACCAACCTGTGACATTTTTCAGTTGTGTCTGTGATTTTCATGGGGCCTACTTATAATACCCCTGCCCTATGTGTTTCATCAACTCTGCTCACCATACAAAAGGGGAAAGGATGGCTCTTTTGTACAAGATATCTCATGGCAGCCACTTAGGGTAACTGCAGTATATACCAAGTATTAAAATAGCAGGAACAATACAGAAACAATGTTTGGCCTGTAATGCAAATCCCAAGGGTCACAATCACACTGTTTTAAAGGATTATACAAGGACTTCAACAAGATATAAAATCTACTAAACTTCAGAGGATTAGGCTCAAAAGTGGCAAAGACGGTAAGCAGTAAAGACAAGTATCTCTGATCTTTATCTTGAAGGTTAAAGGTAACTGTCTGTTGGTTTGCTAATTGCATTTGTGAAATCGCATATTATCTACCAAGTTTCAAAACACTGGCAAAAATGTGAGCTCTCAGAGTGGAAAGCTCTATTATCGAATATACAGGAAAGTGGCTAGAGACTGAATGCAAAGCAGCTGTAAGTAGCTCCAATCATGTTCACTACATCATTTCATTTTATTTTATTTGTTAACAGGGTAGGGACACTGGGCCGAAGCCCTTTTTCAGGTCTGACCCGGACAGATACACATATATCAAAGGACATAAAACACATAGTACAATAAATAACGCATCCATCAGCAACAACAATCGTAACAAGTACAGACCGACAATGTTAATAAATACTGTTTAAGTCTAAACTTAAAAGACTGAATAGGAGTTAACTAATCTTAAAGAAAGGGGTAGGTCATTCCACATAATAGGTGCTTGATATTCAAATGAGCAAATCAACCACTTAGTCATTGCCATGTGGCAGGAGGGATGAGCAAGATGGACCTTAGGTCCATCCCATTTCTACCATACTAAATTACTATGTTTTAATAGGGATCCTTCTCCCTACATGACCATAATTTTCAAGCAGATCATTGCTTCCTGTACACATAAACATGTACTGAAAAGGATATACTGTTTCCTACTTAAGGTTGTTCTGGTAAATCCGTGACCTCAACAGTAATAATACCAATGCATTTCAGTACATTTTACCTTTGCATCTGCCTCACTGGTGACTTGTGGTCATTACTAAAACAATAAAATACACTGTACTTGGTACACTTTTTTTTTTACATATTAAAACATTACACTGACTAGACAGATACTTCCAGGTAAGGCATATGTCAGCATCCTTATACTTTTCAAGGTGATTAACTGCATTAAGAACTTTCCCTGCCATGTGAAACTTAAGCATGTGGAAAAAACAGAACATTTTCCAAGGACCTGTATCCCCATAGTCAGTTCTATTTTGGTTTCACCATCTGTTGTGTACAAATACTTTAGGAGTACACCTACAAACTTCCGGAGGAATTAGGCATGCAGCACAACGTTTAAGAATATGTAGCAACTAAAAAGTTAGCCTTTTTTTATCTCTAGGTCACATGGGGTCAAAACCCAATTTATACTAACAGCCAGTTTGAAAAATGTCCCATCAATAGTACCCAATATGTTACCACTCCTCCATGTCTATGATAATGCTTAGATCTCCCTCTTGAATAAGCTTGACATGGTTAGTAAATCCTTGGATGTTTCCATGAACAGTAACATCTGTATTTTTCAAAGTATTCATTTGAATTTTCCAAATATATGCATGATTTATGCCACCTGTGAGACAAAATGGGCCTTAGCAGATTGGCTCAAGGTAGCCCATCACTCCTCTGCCCCTCTCATATGAGCTCTTAGTCACTGAACTCTCATTCCTTTGCTCACTATTCACTGCTGGGGGTATACTGCAACCACAACCCCAAGTCTGATACACTCTTGACATCCTAACTGCTATATCCTCTTCAGTCTTTGGTGGTGAACTCCTAGTTGTAGGTGACTTCAATACAAACTGGTCATATCCTCCTCCACAAAAAACAAACAAAAAAAATAATCTAACAAATTCAGGCCCTACATCTCCTGCAGCATATAACCAAACAGCCAGACTCAAGCACTCTGCATTCAACCACTCACTAATTGTAAGAGTTCTTCCGTCCCATCCCCACCATGTTCTGGAGGCAGGCACACTACCAAAGCACTAGTGATCGTCATTTGATTTATTGTGTGTGCAAAATACACCATCCCAAGGTTCCCTCTAAGGTCATCCAACTCAGTTCATACGGGTTATTACACCTGTCCTCCATGTTGGCTGTCCTCCAAAACATTGGTTTGCCTCATCTCAGCATCCTCAGATGTTGATAATGCACTGGACTATTTCCATCCCAAATTCACTCAACTGTCTCGAACCAACATGCCCCTAACAGGACACTCAGGATGAAAGGCGCTTACCTCCCTTGGATCTCAGCCCAGCAGATCGGCAGCATCAAGGCTTGAGATGCTGCTTGGTGCCAAAAACAAAAGTTGTCTTATTCCTGGAGGACTCTTCCAAAATGTCTGTACCAAGCAACTAGACAGGCTCACACAGATTACTCTGCTTCCACTTTCCAGAATCACTTTAAAAAAATCCATCAAAGTTCCAGAAGGTTATTCATTCTACCTTTATCACCTCCTCCTCCCATTTAAACCCTATAGTCTGCAAACAAGGCAGTTCCATTATCTCTGAATATCCCCCACCCTGTCACAATTTCTTTCAATTATTTTTTCTCTTCTTTTTTTTATAATATAGTTTTTATTAAGAGTTTTCAGAATAAAGCATAGAAGAAAGAATGTTAAGAAGAGGGATGTTCTAGATAACTGCTCAGGAGGATAAGCAAACAAGACAGAAAGAAAAAAGTGCCTGATGATTGCTGGTTCAATAAATCTTAGGCTAAGCTAAGGGTCTATGTTGGGCCCTCAATTAACAGTGGTGTCAGTACAGAATAAGGTCACTAAGTTGGAGTCATGCTCTAACTGGTACACTACCCATATCTGCTAGGTGTCATAAAATAATGACTGCTTATTCTTCAACTGATGTACGAGTTTTTCTAGTCTGTAAATAAAGAGGATAGCCATTTTCCATTGCAGCAGTGTAGGTATTCAAGGTGTCATCCACAGCCTTGTGAGAACCCTTTTCGCTGCTAAAATCAAAGTCAAAAGTGGTTTCAGGGTAAACCTGTAGGCCAGTACTCAGGGGGAGGGATGGATAGGAGCACCAGTGACAGAGTTATCCCCTGTTACATTTGAAAAATATTTCTGAATTCAAATATAATCCCTTGCCAGAATTCAGCTATCTTTGGGCAGGCCCAGAACACACGCTTCTGGTCCACTGATGGAGTTCCACAGCCATAGGCAACATTATACCATCTCTGCCCTCAAATTTCTCTACTACCGCTGGGGAAAAAAATACCTGTTCCAGCACTCCCAGGTGAATTGCCTCCTGCCACTAACTGAGGTAATCCTGTTGGCTGGAGTTGTAAATTTTAACTGCAGTGTGCCGGAAAGCTCTGAACCAAACTCTCCATTCCACCACTGAAATCTGAGGTGGTGGACTCTGGTGAAAGCACCATCAATTCTTTACACAAATTTCTTGTAAGAGCATGTCTTAGCTTGCAAATTCCCAGAAAGGTTTTGGATAATAAGGGTGGTTTATCTGGCAAACTAGTCACCTTCCTTCCAAATCCTAAAGGATATTTCCACACCTGAAGGTATAGGAAATGGTCTGAATTAGGTTTGGTGATAGGTCTTTAGAAGGTCTTCATAAGACTTGATCCCCTTTGGGTCCAGAAATTGATGCACATAAGCAAGACCTTGTCATCTCCAGTGCTCCGCAGTCTGGTCTACTGAGTTCAGGGGCTAAGAGGAATCATAGAGTAAGGCCCTACAGTGGAGCACTGTGGATTTCGGTAGTAAAGATTTACAAAGGAGCAACCAATGTTTTAATGTAGTGGCTGTATACTGGGTAAATTTTGAGAAAGGGGTGTACCCCAGGTGGTTAGCAAATAATACCCATCAAGATCAAACAGGTCATTAAGCACACGTTCTATGTACTTCCAGTGTGCTCACTAACATCGAAGTCACCCACTGACACAGGTTCCTCAACTGTGCTGCCTGAGCATAAAGTTTAAGATTAGGCAAATTCACACATCCCGGTCTCTGGGGAAATGCTAAATCGATTGTCAAATTCTCAGCCTACTACCACTTCAAATAAAGCAGGAAATAAGCTTGTTCCAAGACCAACAATATATCTGGTCTGGGATTATTGGAAGCATCTGAAGGAAATATAATATATGGGGCAAAGTACTTTGACAGCCTCCAAACAAGACAAAATCCTAAATGCAGTTGTGACCACCTAGAAAGGTCATTTGAATGTTGCTGAGTCAGAGATTCATAGTTTAGTAACTCGAAATGAGATAATTGTTTTGTTTTATGAAACTCCCCTCGGTTCCTGTGGAATGGAAATTGCTGTTTTAACTCTGGTGAGGGTGCAGAATTGTGTGAGAAGACCTCCATTTTAGTGACATTCAAATTAAACCCCACCAGGGGACCAAACTGTTCTATTATATCTCAAGTCACCAGCAAGGATGTCTCCAGAGAGTTAGAAAGATACCACCTGCAAACAGTGCCAATTTAAAGTCATGGCCACCCACAGAGTTCCCCTCAAACCAAGAGTGCTGCCTAATGGCTGCTGCCAGAGGCTCAATGTATAGTACAAACAGGGTGGTGGTGAAGGACATCCCTGCTGAGTGCCCCATTGCATGAGAAATAGTTCGATGAAGGAGCCATTATGTCTAACATACACCTTAGGGGATGCATAAATGCCCCGGAACATCCACACAACCTTGACAGGAAACCCAAAGTTTGACATGGTGTCCCACAAAAAAGACCAGGACACCCTGTTGAATGCCTTCTCCACATCAAGACTAATCAGGGCTAAAGGTACATAGCACAGTCTGGCATGACCAAGCAGGTGTAATCTGCAATGCACATCATCATGGGCCTGTCTGCACTGAAGAACACCTGCTGGATCCAGGTCCAGCAATAGTGGTAGGAGATGCTCCAGTCAAGCAGCCCAGACTGCCATAAAAAAGGACAGTTTTAAGAACTTACCGTAACAGTAGATCTTTGAGGGGATCTTAGTCATCAGGTCACACCATAGGAACTTCACCCTCGGTGAAGGGGAATCCACACAGATTTTCAGCAGCACAAATGGGGCTGCCAACAACATCATGTGATGACGTCACCTACTCTATAAAGGCATGGATGGCCCCACTCCCTCCTCAGTTCTTTCCCCTGGAGATAAAAGGAGCAAATCCCAGCCATAGGGGACAAAGGAGAGAGGTGCCAGGGCCTATAAAGAAGGCTAGATACACCAAGTACCCAGGTCCAGGAAGAAGCCCCCAAAAAGGGGGATGGTGGGAGGGAAATAGACCTAATGACTGAGACCTCCTCGAAGATCTACTGTTATGGTACGTTTTTATGCAACTGTTCTGTCTTCTTCTGGGGTATCTCAGTCATCAGGTCACACTATAGGAATGAGTCCCAAGAAGTTACAGGTGCAAACAAACAGTCTGGGAGGAAGGCCAACCTTAAGCTTAAGAGAAGAGGCCATGTAGCACAGCCCTGCCAAATCCTGCTAGGGCTCTAGATGCAATGTCAGACTGTAGTGCTTGGTAAAAGTATGGATGGTGCTCCAGGTGGTAGCCGCACAGATGTCAGTGGCAGAAACCCCTCAGAAACAAGCCACAAAGATAGCCATGCCTCTGGTGGAGTGAGCTTTGACAGCTCCAGGCAATTCTTTGCCATACTTGTAGCAGAACACTATGCAATTAGCCAACCATTTGGATAAACATTGCTTAGAAACTGAGGTGCCCTCTCTACCTAGTGCAAAGGAAACAAACAACTGCTTCAATTTCCTGCTGTCCTTAGTGCAGGGCAGGTAGTAGTTCAAAGTTTTGTGCATGTCTAAGGTGTGGAGCAGTACTTCCTCTGGATTGGCACACTCTGGAAAATAAACAGGAAGGTGGACAGACTGGTTCAGTGTAAACTCAGATACCACCTTAGGGAGAAACTTAGGATTAGTGTGCAAAGACACCCTGTCTTTGTAAAAAAATCAAATAAGGTTCCTCGCACCAGAGGGCCTGAAGCTCTGAGATTCTTCAAGCGGAAGTAATGGCAACCAAAGAGTACTTTCCAGGAAAGAAATCAACTCACAAGTTGCAACGGGCTCAAAAGGAGACAGGGTCAACTTCTCCAAAACAAAGCTTAAATCCCAAGCCAGGACAGAAGAACTAATTGGAGGTTTCAGATGCAGAATGCCCCTCAGAAACGTACGGGAGACATCCAGCTGAGCTACAGTGCGGTCACCCATGAGGGCTCATAGAAAGCAGAAATAGCCAAAATGTGTAACTTGAGGGAGGAGTACTGGAGACCAGAGTCAGACAAGGAGATTAGGTAGTCCAGAATCTGGTTTAATGGACAGGTAAAGGGGTCCAGATTATGTTTTGCAGCCCATCTGGCAGACTGCTTCCACTTCATGACATAAGTGGCTTGGGTGGAAGGCTTTCATATGGCCACCAGGACGTCCTCCACTCTGTTGGAATCCCCAAATCTGTTGATGGCTATGTCCTCAGGAGCCAAGTGTGCAGATGGAGGGACCTGAGGTTGGGATGGACCAGGTCCCCTGATCCTGTGTCAGCAGATTCCTGCAGAGGGGAGAGGGAATGGAGGTTCCTCTGCCAACTGCTGTAGAAGAGGAAATCATATCTGGCGAGGCCAGAATGGGGCTACCAGTATCATGGTGGCCCCCTTCATCTGCAGCTTGATTAGTACCCTCTGAATTAGAAAAAATGGGGGAAAAGGCATAAAAAAACCTCCTGCTCCAGGAGGGAATAATGCGCCTCGCCAGAAAACTCCAGGCCCTGGATCGAGAAAGCAGAAATTGAGCAGTTCTGTACTAAGTGGGGACACAAAAAGATCCAACTCTGTATGACCCCATCTGTCAAAAAGTTTTTCTGTGATGGACAAGAGAAGCTCCCACTGATGCATGCTGGATTGAGTCTGGCTGAGGCTGTGTGCCAGAGTGTTTAGCACTCCTGGGACGTGGACCGCTGAAATGGTCAGACCGTGGTCCAGAGCCCACTACCACACTCTTTATGGTCTCCCTGCATAGAGGGTATCAATGAGTCCCTCCTTGCCTGTTGATGTAGTACACTACACAGAGGTTGTCTGACTGAATCGGCAACTGCCCCGGCAGAAGGTGGTTCTGAAAGGCCTGCATGGCATATAGAACCACCTGCATCTCCAGGACATTGATGTGCAGGGAGGCCTCGGCCTGGGACCAAAAGACCAGAGTCTGAAATGGGCCCAGATTGGCCACCCAGCCCATCCTGGAAGTGTTCGAGTTAAGGATCTGCTGTGGGGATCAAACATGGAATGGGACCCCTTGCAAAAGGTTCTGGGGGACCATCCGCCACTGAAGCACCCTGGGAATGGGGGACGAAACTAGGACTAACTTGTCCAAATCATCCGTCTGTTGATCCCACTGTACCCTGAGGGTCCACTGAAGGGTACACATGTAGAGTCTGGACAGTGGGAATGGCAGGCACCATTAGTCCCAGAAGCCTTAAATACAGCCTGGCAGGGATATGCCAACTCTGGACCACCTCCTGGGCCTGGGCCATGAGGTATTCTGCCCTGTCCAGAGGGAGAAAAGCTTTCCCCTGCACCAAGTCAAGGACCACCCCTGTGTATTGCAGTCACCAGGAATGACATGGGCAAACTGACCACGATGCCTAGCTGTAGAGTCCTGCTTATGGTCTCCAAAAGTTGGTCCCTGGATGGTGCTTTTAAGAGCCAATCGTCCAGATAAGAGAAGACATACATTCCCTCCCTCCTGAGGGGTGCAGCTACTGCTACTAAGCACTCGGTAAAGACTTACGGCACAGAGGACAAGCCAAAGAGCAGCACTTTGAAATGGCAGTGTTCACCCTGAAAAAGGAATCTGAGAAACTTCCTGTGAGGAGTGAACACAGATATGTGCAGGTAGGCATCCTGCATGTCAAGTAAGCATAGTCAGTAGTCCTGCTCGAGCAGGGGCATCAGGCCAGGAAAAGCTACCATGTGAAACTTTTTGTGCTGGACATACAGATTGAGGTCTTTTAGATCCAGAATAGGCCTCAAATCTCTGGTCTTTATGGGAACCGGAAAGAACCTAGAGTAAAACCCTTTGTTCCTCTGACACCTGGGTACTGACTCTATGGCCTGTTTGTGCAGAAGGGACTGTACTTCCTCCTGAAGCACTGGCAAGTGGGTTGCAGAAAAGTGAGGGGGCTGCTGGAGGGTCTCTGGGAGATACTCCACAAGCTCCAAGGTATGACCCTTTTCTATAAGTCGTAGAATCCTAGCATCTGAAGCTATGGTTCTCCATTGATTTAAATGGAGGGAGATCCGACCTCCAACCACCACCTCCTGGCTGGTAAGCAGAGGGGGGTGGTCTGGCAAGGAGTCAAGCAGAGGCGGATCCAGCCGCTGGGCCTGATCCGTCACTTCTGGGGTGCTTGGAGCAGGTAGGGCAGTGGAGGCTCTTCTCTTGCCTTGAGGCTGCTCCCTGTCTGTTAGGTGTCATAGGAAAAGAAGAGCGCTGTCTGCCCTTCTGCTGCAGAGTATGATACAGCCAATGGACAGACTTAAGGGCTCTGCCCGATGCCTGCAGGTCATTAATGATGTCCTGGACATCAGGGCCAAACAATTTGGTCCCACTAAAAGGGGCATTCAGCACCTTTTGCTGAATATCCATGGCAAAGCCAGAAACCCGCAACCAGGGATGCCTACGTAAGCATATGCCTGTGACAGCAGCCCTGGCAACAGTGTCAGCCAAATCATGAAGCGCTCTCAGAAAGTGCTTGCTGACAACCTCAGCTGTTTGCAAGCACTGGAGGTGCTCCTGTTTCTGAGAGCCCTCTAGAAGAGCCTGGACAGCAGTCTTGCCCTTCTTCCAGTTGGTGTTCTGGTATTTCACCAGGTGGGATAGGTACTTTGCAATCCTCAAGCCTAAGGTGGAGGTAATATAAACTCTCTTGCCCCAAAGGCAGATTCTACAAGACTCCTTGTCTGAGGGGATGGAGCCAAGGTGCTTGGGTGCCTTAGACCTGTCATGGGCAGCCTTAATGACCACTGAGTCTGTCTCAGGCTGACCCGCATAGTATGGAAAACCTTGTGGGCATTATCGAGTTTATCTGCCCTCCTGGGCATAGCTGGCACCATATTTGGATAGTGTCTAGCAGCTGTGGCAGCATTCCTCAAAGAAGGCAAGATGGGAGGAACTATCTTTGAAGGAGACTCTGGAATCTCCAGGAAAGGACATCCTCCTCCTCTGTATGAAACCCCATGGCAGAGGACAACTGCTTTATTATATTAAAGAAGGAAGGGTCCTGAGGAGACCTAGAGGTGTGTTTGACCGAATCCTCGCTGACAGAGGCCGCAGTGGATCTGTCTGAGAGAGAGAAGCTCTTCCTTTTCCCCCTCCTCATCATCAGGTAGAATGAGGTTAGGGTGATACTCTTTTTCGACGTTGACCTTCTGTAGTTCTATGTCCGATGTGTGATGCCGACATCGATGGGGGTTATCAACACTGAAGCGGCAGTCAACAGCACAGGTGAAGTAGGCCTGAAGGCACCAAGCTGGTGCACAATCACTGAAGTGAGCTTGCCAAGGATCTCACCGAGACAGACAAGCGTCGAGCCCCACATCGATGGCGGGGGTCAATGGAGATGGAAACGAAGGCTCAACAGCAGGGCCTGAGGCCGAAGATGTAGTTGCAATCAGGCCTGGAGATGAATCAGGCCAAGTTGGGATGGTCATCGACGATGAGCCCATTGACGGAGTAGGGGGCCAACCACCTAGAGGTTGACAACTGACCACCCTGGGAATTGGACAGCGGAGCTGTCGGTATGGGCCTTGTAGATGCAGAGACCTGGACAGCAGATTTGTGCGTCGACGCCACAGCCATCGAAGACAGTTCCCCCGGGAGAAGAAGAAGAAGCTGTCAGGGAGTGGGACCTCCGCTTGGGGGGGTCCTGATCTTGGTCTGTTATGACTTTTCCACAAGGACTTGTTGTGGGCCTTACAGGCCTGGGAGCTTGACGTCCCTGCCGACGATTGAGAGACTGAGCCTCCAGAGAACCTCTGCCCAGAACTGCCTACCTGATGTTCCATTAGGAAGTTTTTAAGCGCCTTCTTGCATCACCTTAGGGTTGTTTGATTAAACTTCTGGCAGAGCTCACAGTCAGAAACTTCATGGTCAGGCCCAAGACAGCATGCACATAAAGAAGGCTCGTCTGTGGAGGCAATCTTCTTTCTGCAGTGGCAGTAGAAGGAGTCATTCTCGAAATAAACAAAATAAAGGAATCTCTACAGAAAAGAGATTCCAAAGTACAGTGAAGCCTGCCAGGATAAAGTGCAGTGTCACAGATTCCCTGCATGACAAAAGGGATTAACTTCCATTGAAACTGCACTGCTTGCTGCAGTAACTCTACTGCAGAATTCTGCAGAGTTGGGCTTCATCCTGGTGGGCTTTATAAAAGAAAGAATTCGTAGGCAAAAAGGTGCAAAACTGCATCGGAGTTTCAGCGGCGATCCATGTAGACAGAGTCGATGGCTGGAAAAAACTGAGGAGGGAGCAGAGCTGCTCATGCCTTTATAGAGTAGGTGACATTGTCACATTACATCACTGTGGGTGGCCCCAGTTGTACTGCTGAAAATCTTCTGTGTGGATTCCCCTTAACTGAAGGTGAAGTTCCTATGGTGTGACCTGATGACAGAGATACCCCCGAAGAAGATCCTTAACCATAATTTACTGTACACTGTAATTTAAGATCAAAACTGGTCCATACAACTTTTTGAGCTGGGCATCCTTACCTGACTTAGGGATGGCAGATATGTTGGCATAATGCCATGAGGAACCCTCCTGGTGGACATTTCGTAATGCTGCCAACATGGTGGGAAGAAAACACTCACAGAAGCATTTGTAAAATTCCACTGGGAAACCATCTGGTAACCATTTCCCCATTTTGGCATCCCATAATACTGCCTCCACTTTCTCCCAGGTAATAGGTGACAACAGTTGCAAGGCACATTCTGGCTTGAGTTTTTGGAGCTGAAGTTGGCGCAAACAACTCTGGACTTCTGCTGCAGGAAGAAACCCTCCACCTCGTATAACCCCTTCTATTACTGTAAAATGACTTCTTGTATTTCTTTAACATTGTCAACCTATGAGTAAATGGGTCTCATATTTGGACCATACAGGCTTTCATCCACTGCGCCTTCAGTGACCTAGCAAGATTGTAGGCCACTGAGCTCCTCCTTCATATTAAAAATTTTGTAGATAATACAGAGCTTGCTCAACCTTTAGATCCAGAATTTCCTGGATATCTCACTTAAATTTAGCAATCTGAGGGGCCAAAATGCTATCTCCCTACATATGAAAAAGTTGGAGGGTGTGATCCTGCAGAGTTTTTAAGTTGGAATCTCGCAATTTCGGCCATTTGGAAGAGTACACTATAATCTTCCCATGGAGTACAGCTTTAAACTGTATCCTATAATATTACTGTGGATACAGTCTAACTTGTGTTAGCCTTCAATATTTTTACCAAGTTAGAGTTCCAAAGCAGGGCAAGTTTAAATCTCCAATGTGTCTTACGATCTGTTCTCCAGAGACAAAATGTGGCAATTATTAAAGAATGATCCAACAGCTGCAAGGTACCATGAGAGACATGGTGCAGTTTGTCAAAGAGCTTGAGCATTGTAAAAATGCAGTCAAGTGAGCATAAGATTGGAAACAACTGGTATAGGGGATGTATTCCCTAACAGTAGGGAATGTTTGTCTCCAGGTATCTACCATACCAAGATGGTCTACCTTGAAATATTTTTGTAGATGCCAAGACTTGAAACGCAGCTGGGTGAGACACATCTAGACAGGGACAGTGTGCCAAGCTGATATCTCCCCCCCTTAATTAACTGCCTCTTCAAAACTGACAGAAGCCAATTAAAGAAGCTTTGGGTCACCTGTTTATCCGACCCAGGTGGAAGGTATATGCTAACCAGGATGACCTGAGTGTCATATAGTCTCCCCATAAGAATAACGAAATTGCCATCCTGGTTCACCACTTAGCTTTTTTAACTGGAAAGGAACACCACTCTGAATCAGAACAGCTGTCCCTCTACACTTCCCTGTATGGTGTAAAGAGGGCACTACCAGATCAAAGCCAATTTTTTTTAATTTGGTGATGTTCAACTGGGAAGGGGTGGGTCTTCTGTTATGGTATTATTTTGGGGCATTCTTGCTTTAGCATTTGCAGCACCCAGTATCATTTCATATGGTTATTAATACCATAAACATTGTAGGCAATTACAAAGGGGCTTCGTTTTTTCCATTTAAATGGTAGACGTCTGCTCCCAAAAAGGGACCTACTGAAAGTCTGGATGGCCCAGCACTCACCTGATGTCTTATGCATATTAGAAACCTGGCTTTCCACTAGCATCCCCGACTCCTCCCTTGCCAATCCCGACTTCACACTCTTCCACCAGGACCGTGGTAAACGGGGTGGGGATGTTCGCCAATCTCTACCATGTTCTATCGCCCTTAGGGAAGTCCTGCCAGCCTCCCATGAACTTATCTTCACCCGTCTTTCCATTCCTACTTTTCTGCCCATTTTAATCACAGTGCTTTATGCTTCTCCCAGGTTGGCCCAGACTCACTTGTCTCATGCATATTCTCTCTAGGCCCCCTCTCTACCTCCGGTGAATTATTATGGGGGATTTAAACCTACACTGGCTCTCTCCCTCATCTAAGTCTTCCCTCCTCCAAATAGAACTGCTCGGTCTCACACAGCTGATTTCTGAACCTACTCGCTATAATCCCCATTTCCCTAAACACTCCCTACTAGACTGGATTCTCACCTCTCACCCACACCATATCCTGACTGCTGGAGTTTTAACCAATGCTCTAAGTGACTACTTCATTACTGTCTGTACCAGGAGAATTCACATTTCCAAGTCTGACCCGAAGTATATTCAGTTTCACTCACTGCGTTCACTGGACCCTGCTGCCCTTCCTCGAGATCTTACCCATGCTGACTGGCCCCCCTTCTTTTCTACCACTGACGTTGACTCAGCCCTTACCAAATTCACCTATATCTTTACCCAAGTCTGGAATCTTCACCCCCCCCCCTCCAGTTACTGCAAGAGTTGCACACTTGCAACATCCCTAGAGCTCCCCAGATCTCATTGCTATGTGCAATTCCAGGGACAGGGTATGGTTTGGATTTAAGTCTATGTGATACCCTTCAGATCATCAGTTCTACAGAACCCTACGAAATGACCGCACCAAGGCAATCTGTCTCGCAAAGGCAGAGCACCAAAAAAAAAAAAAAAAAACACATTAATACCCACTCCAGCTCACCCTCCTCTTTCTGGAAAGTTATCAGTTCCCTACTTAACCCCCAGCATCTTTTGGCTCCCCAGTTACTAAATGTAAATGGCTCTCTAATCTCTGACCCACCCTCTGTTGCAGAAATTTTCAACGAATTTGTCACCTCCTGAGCGCTCCCAGATCCTCCTTTGCCCAACACCACAAACTCACCCTCTCCTCTCTCAACTGAAGGCTTCAGTCTCCCTCCAGTTTCTACACAGGAAGTTTATCGTGCATTGCTCACTTTAGACCTCACCAAATTCAGTCCCGATAGCCTCCATCCCAAACTTCTTCACCTGTCAGCACTAGCTATAGCTTCCCCACTAGCTCATCTTTTCAGTCTCTACTTCTCCTCCTGCACTGTGCCTCCTGGCTGGAAGACTGCCAGGGTGCTACCCCTTCATAAAGGTGGCAACCCTTCCACACCCAGTAAGTACCAGCCTATTTCCATTCTCCCATCTCTAGCCAAACTGCAAGAGTCTCTTGCCTACACTAGGCTCACTGAGTTCCTTTCCTCTTCAGCAGCAATATCTCCTTACCAGTCGGGTTTCAGAAAAAAACACTACCATATCCTCTCTTTTGTGAGTCACTGATTCAATCCTCAAAACCATAAACCAAAGTTTTGTAACTGCTGCAGTCTTCACTGAACTGGCCAAGGCTTTCAATTCTGTCCCCACCCTCTCTCGATCAACAAGCTTCATTTTCTTGGTCTTGCTCCCCCAGGAGTGAACTGGTTCAACTCCTATCTATGTAATAGTTCCCCTCAGTCTGCACTAACTCCTGCATACATATGTATGCGGATGATACCGTCCTCTTCGCCTCAGGACCTTTCCCAGCCGACATCCAGACTCCCCTCCAGCAAGACCAATCCAGTCCAGCTTCCGTAAATACCACTCCACTGTCACCACCCTCCTAAGTGTAACAGGCTCAATCCTCACAGCCATGGACAGAAGCCAAGTCACCGCAGCCATTTTCATTTACCTACAGTAGCTAAAGCTTTTGACTCTGTCTCCCACCAGCTACTACTCAGCAAACTTAGCTCTTTCAGCATTGCCCAACCTGCCATCGCATGGTTCAACTCGTACCTCCATAAAAGGTAGCAATCAGTCCAAGTGGGCGACACTCTCTGCTCTCCCCTCTACAGCTTATCTGGCATTCCCCAAGGCTCCATTCTTGGCCCTCTCCTCTTCTCTCTCTTCATAAATGACCTCCCCTCTTCCTGCCTAGCCTCTAACATGCATCTCTACGCAGATGACACCATCATCTTTGCCTCACGCCCCTCCTTCGACAGTGTCCTCCCCACCCTACAAAACGATTTTGACAGAGTCCAATCCTGGTTCCCTGAAAACCGGCTCACTCTAAATACAAAAAAACTGTCACAATGGTCTTTGGCTCCAGACAGAAGCTGGCCTCCCTCCCAGCCCCCAGTAATCACCACCAGAGATGGCTCTCCTGGAGCACATCTCAGCCTTCAAGCCTGGGGTTTGGGCGGACAGCCACCTAAAGTTTCTCCCTCACATCCCGGAGGATCTGCACCAAACTCCAGCCCAAACTTGCCCTTCCTCTGCTCGTCACAAAGTGAGAGCCTACCTATCCCTACCTGGGCGGAGCTGGTTAGGCAAATCAATCTTACCAGTTACTGACTATGCCGACATAGTTCAATGGCATGGCCCCATCCTCCTCTCTCTCCAGACGTGACATCCTTCTCAATTCCTTCTGCCGCTTCACAACCGCCTTGCCACCACTCACTCACCACTGACGGCTCTACACTCCCCTCTCCCTGGCTCCACTCTCCCATAGGTGTACCATTCATGGCACATCCTTTTTAGCTAAATACTGGTATGGGTCCCTCCCCCCTACCTCACCTCCCTCCTTACCCCAACCTCCTCCCCAAGCTACCCTCTCCGCCACAGGGACCCTCGCTCTTTCCACCTCCCTCACCTTCGCGCTCTTAACAGCCAGGTTGCATTTCTCATGCCCTCCCCCTTCTGGACAACCTCCCCCAACCTTGGCCTGGCCCCTTCTCGTTCTGCCTTTACTTGACTCCTCAAGCTCCAACCTGCCCCGCACTGCCCTAAATGTCGTAATGGCCCCACCACTCAACCTAAGCACCACCCAGTCCCCAACCCACCTACCCCAGCCAACTAGTCCTAGCTGACCTCATCTCTCTTCTCCCTCTCCACACGCAATTGTTTTGCTATCTTAGCTCTGAACCAGTGTATTTTATTGCTGTAAAATGTTCTGTAATTACTATCTGTTTTCCTCAATCCATTGTTACTCTCTGTACAAATGTAAATGCTCTACAAACTGTCTGTATACTTTCAAGTTATTTGATTACTCTCTGTACAAACTGTACCCAGGTCGCACCTGGAAACGAACCTCGGCTCAGTGTGCCTTTCACGGTTATCAAATTTTAAATAAAATAAATTAAAAAAAAATAACGGACAGCAATCTGTGATGGTGAGTAACTCATCCTCCCTTTTTCTGCCTATCCTAGTTGGTATCCCTCAAGGCTCTATTCTTGGCCCTATTCTTTTTTCTATCTTTATACATGATCTCCCCTCAGTCTGCACTAATTCCTGCATACATATGTATGCGGATGATACCATCCTCTTCACCTCAGGACCTTTCCCAGCCGACATCCAGACTCCCCTTCAGCAAGACCTAAATAAGGTTCTGTCCTGGTTCAAAGGAAACTTGCTAAAGGTCAAAATGAAAAAGACAGTCACTATGACTTTCAGCTCATTGTAGAAACTTGCACGTTATGAGTCCCTCCCAGTTTTCATCACATTTGATGGCTCCCCTCCTGACATTGTTACATCCTTCAAGAACCTTGGGGTCTGGCTAGATATTCACCTTGACTATTCTACCCATATAGACTCCATTTGCACTAAACATCCCCCCAAGCTTGGGGCACTCTACCGCCTCAAGGACTGCCTCGCCCTCCCAACATGTCGAGAACTTGTCACCAAACTGATTCTACCACTGTTCAACTATGCAGACACACAGTGGTCTACTCAACTGCCTCTGCTACCCCCCTCTCCAAGCTCGACACTCTACTAAATGCTTTCTGTCGCTTTGCTACAAATGTCCCGTCCCTGCACTCACCACCCTCTATTCCTCTTTCTCCATTTGCCCCTTGCTCACAAGAGACTCATTCACTCTCTCCCTCCCTCTCCTTCATAGCCAAATCCTGGTTAATTTGCTTCCCCCATACCTCTCTTCTATTCTATCTGCTGCCTCTACCTACTCGTATGCCCTATGCACTACAGACCCTCACTCTTTCTCCTTCCTCCATCCTCACACTACTGCTGGTCAGTGTGCCTTCTCTTACCATCTCCCCCTGCTCTGGAATCAGCTCACTCCTAATCTCCGTAACACTCCTCTTTTCTCTTCACTCAAGTGTCTCTTCCATCTTCTTCCTATCCCCCCTTTTTCCTGTCTCTCTTCCTACTGCCCTCTCTAAGCTTTACTCTTCCCTCCCTTGTTTTCCCCATCCTCTAGCCCTGCTTTCTCCCTACACCCAACCTGTCACAGGGTTGTTCATGTTAAGCACTTATATTTCACTTTGCCTGATATTTAAGCTTCTGTTTACTTTGGAATCTAACACCCGACTGCCAATTTCTATTTCATGATATTTTAGCATACACATATATTGTAGTTAGTCTGACCTCATTCTTGTATCCAGTTCATTGTTAATCTTTTTTTGAACAATTGTAACTCCACTACCTGTAGTATGGTTTATTTGTACCTACATGTGACTGGTGTGATGAAGCTTTCCTGCCCCCGGGTCACACCAGGAAATGAGACTCAGCTCAGTGTGCCTTTCCAGATTAACACATTTTAAATAAATAAAAATACTAAGGGTGATGATCAAACCCAGCAAAGAAAGAACTCATAGAGAAAGCCAATTATAAATCATAAGCAATGATAGTGTTTGTAAGCTCCTACTTCTATTACAAAACACCAACAAACACAAAGGCAATACTAAAGAGTAAATCTCTGCTAAGCCGTGATGACTACTTATCTTGTGGCACATAAAGGGCTACTCAACAGGTACAGCAAAATGAGAAAAGAAATTAGTGTACAAAACCAGTTCTAAATGACAATTAGATGTTTTTGGGTGCAGTATTAGCCACTGCTATGCCATTTAAATCCCCAATGATAATGAGAAAGAAATATTGAGACATACTGGGAATTGAACCCAGGCTCCCAGCATACCGTTCCAGTGTTCTAACCACTGAGCTACACATGGTTGGACCTGGGGTTCCTGGACATACTTCCTTCCTTTGGTATTGCATATCCTGCAAACAGAAATAGTCAAGATGACAAAAGATGAAAATGAGATGTTTTTGTGATGCAGTATTAGCCACAGCTGTGCAATTTAAATCACAAATTGCAGTGAAAACCCAACATCAAGATACATCTAAGTGTCATCTTGATTATTCATGGCTGCAGAAAATGCAATACCTGAGAAAGGAAGCTATGTTCAGGAACCCTTCATCCAGCCATGTGAACCTGTATCTCAGTGGTTAGAGCACTGGGAGAGTATGCTGGGGGCCTGGGTTCAGTCCCCAGTAGGTCAAATTAGTTCTTTCATACTACAATTTGTGATTTAAATTGTACAGCAGTGGCTAATACTACACCAAAAACATCTAATTGTCACCTTGATTGTTCCTAGCTGCAGGATTTGAAATACCACAGAAAGGAAGTGTGTCCAGGAACCCAAGGTCCAACTATGCGAGACTGTAGCTCAGTGGTTACAGCACTGGGACGGAATTCCACTAGCCTGCGTTCAATTCCCACTCAGTAGGTCACATTATTTATTTCACACTGCAATCCACAGTAGGGGGAGTCCTAGATGAACTGGGGAAACTGAAAATAGATAAGGCAATGGGGCCAGATGGGATTCACCGAAGAATATTAAAAGAGCTCAGGTAGGTGCTGGCAGCCATGCCGACCACCCTATTCAACAGGTCACTGGAGACAGGTGAGGTCCCAGAAGGCTGGAGGAGGGCAAATGTGGTCCCGACTCCAAAAAAGTGGAAGTAGGGAAGAGGCAGGCAACTACAGACCAATCAGCCTGGCCTCGGTGGTGTTGACATTGATGGAGGCACTGTTAAAGAAGAGGACTGTGTTATTTCTTGAATCTAGTGGAGCACAGGATACAAGGCAGCATGGATTAACAGCATGAAGGTCATGTAAAACAAATCTAATAGATTTCTTTGACTGCTTGACCAGGAAGATAGATCAGGGAAGGGCAGTGGATGTGACCTACTTAGACGTCAGCAAGACCTTTGACACTGTCCCACATAGAAGGTTGGCAAACAAGTTAGACAGCATGGGGATAGGGCTCCAGGTGGTAAACTAGGTCAGAAATTGGTTGGGGGGCAGGACACAGAGGGTACTGGTGAATGGTGTTCAATCTGAGGAAAGGGAGGTGACCAGCAGGGTGTCACAGGGATCAGTATTGGGGCCAGTCCTCTTCAATGTCTCCATGAGTGACATTGTGGAGGGGCTGGAGGGGAAAGTATGTCTTTTTGTAGACAATACAATGATCTGCAACAGGGTTGACACCCCAGAGCGGGTAAAATAAATGAGAAAAGACCCAAGCAGGCTGGAGGAGTGGTCTGAAGTGTGGCAGCAAGGATTTAATGCAAAGAAGTGCAAAGTTATGCACTTGAGGAGCAGAAACCCAAGGGAGCAGTACAAGATGGGAGAGGAGGCACTGGTGGCCACAAAGCAGGAAAGTGACCTGGGAGTACTCATATATCGAATGACCTAAAGGCAACCAAACAATGTGAGAAGATTGTAGGGAAAGCCAGTGGAATGCTGGGGTGCATAGGGAGAGGTATCACCAGCAGAAAAAAGGAGGTGGTTATGCCACTTTACAGGTCACTGGTGAGATCTCAGCTAGAGTACTGTGTCCAGTTCTGGAGACCACATCTCTGGAAGGACAAAGACAGAGTGGAGGCAGACCAGAGGAGGGCTGCAAAGATAGTGCAGGGTTTACATGAAAAGTCCTATGAGGAGAGGCTAGAGGAGCTCAATATGTATTCCCTGGAGGAGAGAAAGTGGGGACATGATAGAAATGTTCAAGTACCTCAGGGGTATAAAAAAGGTACAAGAGGGTAGCATCTTTCAAAAAAGAAAGATGTGCAAGAACAAGGGGGCATGAAACGAAGTTGGGGGGGTTCTTGACCAACATGAGGAAGTGCTTTTTCACTGACAGAGTGGTAGATGCTTGGAATGACCTCCCTAGGGAGGTGGTGAGGGTAAATACAGTTAGGGAATTCAGGAATGCATGGGCTAGACATAAGGGTACCATAGAGACAAGAAAGAAAGGGCGAGCTGCAGATCAACTGAGATCTGTGGTTGTTTGAAATAGGTATGCACAATGGGCAAACTGGGTCCTTATCTGCTACTTCTATGTTAAGAGCCAGAGCACATAGCAAAATGTTAGTTTGGTGCACTCCACAAATGAACAAGAAGGTATTTAATTGTTTGCAGTGTGTTGGGAGCTTATTGCTTAGCCTCTGCTACAGAAGTTAATCATCCTTCTAAGTCAAACCATCTGTGTCGCTGCCCATCTTGGGCAGGAGTTGCTCAAAGCCAACAACAGTGGGTAGTTGATCTCGGAGGTTGAGGAAGTTCCAGGACCCAGCACTGCGGATTGACTTGATCCTTGGCTGCAGTATGGTACAGAATAATTTTGTCTGGGAAGTAGACACGCAGTCAAGCCAGGAACGACACTTGAAACTTTATCCTTGCCTGTTTCAAAGCCCATAGGCAGGAATTATAGGCCATACGCTGGGAATGGATACCTGGGGCACAGTCATGATCAAAGAACAGTCTATGATCGCCCCAGAGCAAGATAGTTTTTTTTACATGCTGCAGACAAAACCTGCTCAAGGAGAGACTAAAGGAGCTTAATATGTATACCCTTCAGGAAAGGGGGGGCATGATAGAAACTTTAAAGTACCTCAAGAGAATCAACAAAGCCAAGAGGGTAGCATCTTTCAGAAAAAGAGGTGTGCAAGAACAAGGGGACACAATTTGAAGACAGAGGTGGGACAGCTCAGGGGTAATGTGAGGAAGTATTTTTTCACAGAGAGGGTGGTGAATGCATGGAACAGCCTTCCTGAGGTGGTTGTGGGGTCAAAAACAGTGGGGGAATTCAAGAATGCATGGGACAGACATAAGGAAATTCTTGTGGGGGTTAGGAAGAAATAGGCTGTTGGCTGACTACGATCTGCAGCTTATCCAGTAGGTAAGGAAATGGGCAGACTAGGTGGGCCAAGTGGTCCTTATCTGCCGTCAAAGTCTATGTTTCTATGCTCTTTCATTTGGTAGCTCAGGAACCTCAATTACTGAGCAAGTACATTTGTTAGGGGCCAGTTTGGGGCCTACTGCAAGAAGGATGAACTCAGTTTGCAAGTCCTCTGTGTCGGGGATTGACAGCAGGTAGTGTATAAGACGATCCATGAAAGTCAGGATACTGAAGCCCTCCACCTCCTCAGGTAGCCCAGACAGACAGATTTGTTCACCGAATTCTCCCCTCAAGATCCCAGCATTTCTGCTCCAGTTGCATCTGTTTATGATGGATGTGCAAAAGGAGGTCGCTGGGATCAATTATGTATTCCGTTACCTCAGTTACTGCACTATGTAGTTCCTTGGAGCTGGTCTGCAGCTGATTAACAGCGGTTCTCAGGGTTTGCAGCTTGTCTCCAATTTCCAACTGATATGCCTTTAAGTCAGTTAACAGGTGCACATTTATAATTTCGGGGCCTGGAAAGTGGGCCACGCCATGCTGGAGGAAGGCGTTGAGCAGGTGGTATCAGACAGTTGCTGCTCTTCGATTAAATTAGGTAAAGCTGCCTATTTTTTCTTTTGTTTGAGCCTCCCATGGTGAAACGTCTTCTCAATCTGATATGAAGTAGGCAGTCCGAACAAAATTATTGAAGAAAGGAGGTGTTTTGTGTTTACTCCTGCATAGTGGGTGATGTCACCGGAACAGCTCAATTTTTTATATCTTCTTTGTATATGCTGATTAAGTCACTTCCAGTCTCTGACTGCCATTATTACTTTTACTGGGGAACTAGCATTTACTGTGCCTGAATGAAGCTTTTTTCAGGTTGAGAAACTGGCAGCAGGGGAGTACAAGTAATGAACAGTATTTCCCGAACACCACGAATAAAGCACTATTCATTATCTGCATCTAAATAAGGAATAGTGGCACTATTTGTCCCCCACCTATTTAGGCAACACTATTGAGAAAAAAAAATTAAAAGAAACATCCCGCCACCCTCAACCCTAAACCAAATCCTTAAATCTAAGCCTCCCCCCCCACCCTTTGTAAGAAACCCAATCCCATCCCCCCAGCACCCATAATTTGATATTTAACACTACAAATTCCCATGATGAACGACTGGCACAACCAGCCTGCCTCTATGGCTGGCCACCATGTAAGTGCTCATTTGCGCCTAAAAGAAAATTAATCTCCCCCATACTTGCAGTATGCTCTGAACACCCTGTCCACATGACCCAATTTTGCCATCTCTATTCTCCATATGCAACTGGCACTTATTCCACCATCCCTCTGCTAGTTGGAGTTGCCCCAATGGTCAGTGTGCTCCCACACTTGCTTGCTCTGTATACTGAATTGACCAGCTGATCGTTTCACTATACAGACAAGCAAGCGCCGGAGCACTTTCATTCTGTTGCAGGCAGTCACCCATAGAGGAGGGTGAGTTTTTGCTGGTAAGGAGAGGTAGAATCAAAAGATGGCAAGAACTGGGTGCTGAGGAGCCCCCTACTATAGCAATGTGGCATGACATAATTAATAATTTATATAATATGAAATGGCTCACAGCACAACACATGGTCCGGGAATCGCAGCTTGAACTTAAATGGCACGGCTGGGTTTTTTTCATATCACGGGAAGATGAAACCCTTGCTCCTTGACTGAAGCAGGGACTAATGACTGGGATATGACTCCGTAGATTATGGTACAGCTGATGTCGCGGTGCTGGGGCAGCCTGGACCTCAGGACTTACATGTGGTCCGAGTTAGATGCCATGTTTAGTCTTTAGATTTTCACTTGTTCCATTAGAGGGAACTGGATTTATGACATATTTTTTTAATTTGCTATTCAACCCAGGTTACTGAAATGGAATGTTTCCCATACACATATGGTACTGTATATGTATTGCTATATTTACTACCTGTACTACACTCTGAACAATAAATAAAGATTAACAACAACAAAAAAAAAAGAATTGGGTGCTGGGGTGGAGGGTGGTCAGAGGGTGCTGCAGGGTGGGTCATGGGGGGAATTATTTATGCATTTTTTTAGCGCAAATGAGTGCTTAGGTGGCAGTTAGCCATGAAGGCGGGCGGGTTGTGCTGGTTGCCTATCATAGTTTAGTACTTAAAATATCAAAGTGTGGGTGCTAGGGAGGGAGGAGGGTGGATTAGGTTTCTAACAGAGGGTGGGGGGACAAGGGGCTTGGTTACAAGGGTTTGGGCAGGGGAGGAGGGTGGGGGTCTGTTTTCTTTTCTTCTTTTAATTACTTCCCCCAATACCCAAATAAGAATTCTGAATACCCGAATATTTGCGGGCCGAATTTGGCATAAGGCATTTGCACACCCCTAGCTGGCGGCTCACTGGAAAAAGTGATAACTGCAGTCACAGTCAGAGACTGGAAGTGAATTAATCTCATGACATGCACAGAACTGTGGGAGGGCTGGGCAATTCCTACAACTACTTAAGCGTCAAGAAAGTTTCTATGAAATTTCTATGTTCGAACTTAGAATACATGAAAAAAGATTTGACCAACGTTAGCCCTGACAAAGTGGTGCTGCCACAAGACATCAACTTTTCTCAGTTGTAGTAGAAGGATAAAACACAAAATCAACATATACACAGGAGATCAAATTACTTTTCCCAGACTGAACACTCCTCCACAAGTACATACAGTATATTTCTTAGCAATTGGCATGGGCATCTGGAAACAGTCCCTTAATGTTTCTCAGTGATTTTTCTTTCCACCTGTGCATTCATCCTCCTCACCTTCTTCCATCAATCTCTCTCCTCCGCTCCCTACGAACTTGTCCTATCACCCTGTCCCCTCATGCTTTCACTTTCTTGCCTGCCATGCCTACTGCCACCCTATCTGCCATCCTCTTGCTTGATCCTTCCATGGACACCAACCCTGAATGACTGGACACCAGACTTCATCTCTTTGCACCTGCCTTTGCTGTCCAACTGTCAGTCCTCCTTAACCTTTCCTTTACCACTGGTAAAGTCCTGGGGACTTGGAAGCAAGCCAGAGTCCTCCCCCACCATTGGGGGGCGGGGGGGGGCAGTCTGGAAAAATTACTGGCCTATATCTCTTATCCCTGTTCTTGTTAAACTTCAGCAGAAGGTGGTGCTCTCCTATCGCTCCCCTTTCTAGACATCTTCTTTTTCCTTAGCCCCTTCAATCAAACTTCAGAAAGAACTACTCCACTGTCTCATCTCACTTTAGACTCTCTGATATTATCCTGAAGGGTACAGATCAGGGTTTACGGACTGCAGCCAACTTTGTGTCTGGCCAAGGCATTCAACAATGGCACATTCCCTCCTGCCACATAAACTGGCAGGTGTGGGTCTATCGAACCTCTCGGTTAGTCGGCTCTGTTTTTAACTATCTGACCAGTACCAATCGGCCCTAGTTGGGGATGCTTGCTTCCCACCTCTCTCACTTAAGGCAGGAGTCTCCCAAAGATAGTCTTTGGTCCCATTTTGTCCTCCATCTTCTTAAATGAGCTCCCAAAGGCCTGCTCTTTTGTGGACGTTCACATGTACAGAGAGGACACAGTGCTCTCCCTTAGATTTTGACACCATAATGAAGTTGTATCATATGAACACACTCTTCCTGAATGCTAAGAAGACTACCACTAGGTAAAACAGGCACACTGGATGCATCAGTGGTCATTTTTCCTGCCAACATTTTCTATGCTCCTATACCATCATCTTTGTTAGCAAACAGAGGCTGACCATGTTCTCCAACTTCCTGAACTTCAGCACCGCAAATGGCTGTGTTGGAGGCAGTGTCCACCTTATGATACCTTGGTGCCTGGTGAGACTAACACCTTGATTTCTGCAAACAAGCTGCCATCTATTAAAAAAACTCTCCCCAAACTAGGCATGCTGCACAGAAAGAAATCCTGTATCCCTAGCCCAGCATGCCAAGAAATTCTTCTAAAAATTATCCTCCAGACATTTGACTATGGAAACGTGGAGCGTAGTGCAGTTTCAAAATCCAACCTGGCCTGACAGGACACCTTCTCCCACTCCTCCTGTTTTTTTTTTTTTTTTGCTCTAAACTGCCTGTCCTGCACCCACCACTGCTCCCTCTATTCTCACTTTGCTCTTCTCTCCCACTTTCTCCACTTTGTCACCCTAGTATCTAAATTCTTGCACTCTGGCTTCCCCGTTATCTCTCCTCCCTCCACCCCTTTTACATACTCCCTCAAGTACTCTGGCTCCCCCACCTCTTTAAATGCCATTTTTTTCTAAAACTCTGCTGGACAAGCCTCCTTTTGTTAGAGACTGTCCCACCTCAGAAACAAGGTTCCTCTCCTTATTCACTCCTTCTCCTCTCCTCTCCTCTCTCCAAGGAAGCTTTGCTCTGTAAGCTCACAGTTCACTCCTGTGCCAGTATGTACAGTACACTATTAGAGTACAAGGCTTCACCCTGCCTCTTCCTCTGTCCCTGGGTACCTCATATGGGTGCAGTGTGTGTGGCAGTACACAGACATTTGCACACCGACATTCCATCTCCTGTTGCAAATTGCCACTGTTTTGCATCTGTGTCGCTTGGTACCGGTAGGTATATGTAATAATGCACTTGCATTATTCCTTCTGTAGGCATGGATTTTGTCCTAATCTTCCACTGATTCCTAACCTTGTTTTAGTTCTTTCTTGTAAATAATGCTGTACCCATTGTTTATTAATCCCTGTATTATGTTACCTGCCTCCTTATCTTCTGTTATGTTATCTGTCCTAACCAGGGCATCCTTGCAAATCAGCGCTGCTTAACTGAACTTTTCTCCTGGTAAAATAAATACAAATATTCTATATTTAGTTCATATTGTATATACTGTATTGTACCACTGTATGTTTATTGTATTTAGAGTACCTCTGTATGACAGCTCGCATACTTGGTTACTGACTTAAAGCCAGTTTTGCTCCTGTATTTTGTATGACTGTATTCCCATATTGTTACTATTCTGATTTGTATGTCCCATACCCTATCCATCAGGTAGCATCTGGAAATGAGCCTCAGCATAGTGTGCTTTTCCTGGGCAACATTTCTAAATAAATAATAAACTGGCAGTATAGCCTAGAGGTTAGAGTGATGAGCTGTGAATGAGCTTGGTACACCCAAAGGACTTGGGTTTGATTCCCACAGCCTCCACGTGCACACCATATGACCCTGGGCAAGTCACTTAACCTCCCCAGTGATCCTGGATCACACCTGAAAACAGGCCTTGTGCCTAGTGGGCCTTACCTGGTCACCAAAAGAATAAAATAAAATTCAATAACTGTCAAGTACTTCACTCAGCAACACTGGAATAAGTGGCTATATCAGGTTTAACTGTTACTGCATTTACTAAACGGAGAATAGCACCCCAGCACTACTACCTACACCCTTGCAGGATATTATTTAGTTAACCACAATAAACCATGCAGCTTACCTGCAATACAAATTTCTGGTCTATATATTTTTTGGCAATGCTGGGTTGGAACTCTTGACTCTCCAAGAATCGTATAAAAAATTCATATATAAGCTAAAGGAAAAGAAATATTGCAGTTAGTATAACATATTCAAAAACCTTTCAGTTCAACTGTAAAGACCTATAGAAATGCAACACAATACACAAAGTAGGGTAGGCCATGTAGAAACTGCAGAACTAGGACACAGCTTGAAATGATCTAGGGGTGATCCACACTAGAGCTGTAGACAGACTGCTAAATACAATAGCAGAAAAAAGGAGAAATTCCTTCATATTTTTCGTAATTTCCTTTTCTGTTAGCTTCAATGTTGCCAGTGCGAAAGGTAATTAATACATACAGGTAATGTGCTCCTCCACAGGGGAAGTGGTACAGCTCAAAGATGTCATAACAGCACAGAATCCTAGGGATGTAAATATTCCACATACAGCATTACCTCAGTGTACATTTGTCTATGCAGCACGCAAAATATTCACAACTATTCCCCCAAATAGACACTAGCAATAACACACGACAGGGTGTGCATTGTGCTTTACTGCTGCATGCCCCGGGTGCGTTGTGAGGCATGAGGCTGCAGGCTGAGTGCCTTCAACCACCCGGGAAGTGCAGAGATCTAGCACAACACACGCCCTGGAGTGTGTTATTGTGCTTTTAAAATGTTTTTTTATTAGTAATGTTGAACAAAAAAAATGCAGAAAAAGTACAGTTACGTAATAACTTACCATAACAGTACATCTTCGAGAGAGGCTCCTGCTGTAGGTAATCACCGTTAGGACTGAGCCGCCAGGCACCAGGACCACATGGAAGACTTTAGCTAGCAGTGTATAGTGGGGGACTGCCTCTGATGTCATGTGACCGGTGTCGACCAGACGTCATATAAGGGGCAGTCCCCATGCCCGCCTTCCAGTTCTCCTGCTGGAGACCTGAAAAGGTGCAACAGGGGAAAGGAGTGGGCTCCTGGAGCCAAGAGAGAGGCTGAAAGAGAACAGCAGCAGGAGGAAGAAGGGAGGGAAAAGCTTACCTACTGCAAGAGCCTCTCTTGAAGATCTATTGTTGCGGTAAGTTCTTACATAACTGTACTATCTTACTTCAAGAGGGCTCTTGCAGTAGGTAATACCCATTAGGACTGAGTCCCAAGCACTGTAAGTCAGACATAGGCTGAATATGGGAGGCAGGAAAGATCTGCAGTAGGCGCAAAATTAAGACAGGAGGCCCTGAACGACGGCTAGTCCAAAGTCTGCCCTGCACCTAGAGGCAATGTCCAGATTGTAATGTTTAGTGAAGGAGTGGACAGAGCTCCAAGTGGCTGCCACACAAATGTCTGTGGCAGAAACATTTCTGAAACAAGCAGTAGATGCAGCCATGCCTCTGGCTGAGTGCCTTTTAACTTCCCCTGGAAATGGCTTGATATACTTCTGATAAAACAAAATGCAGTTTGCCAACCATTTGGATAAACACTGTTTGGAAACTGCTGCACCCTCTCTTTTGGGCACAAAGGAAATGAAAAGCTGATCTGTCTGATGTTCTGACTTCGTCTGATTTGTACAGTAATGCAAAATGCTGTGCACATCCAAGGTGTGCAGAATTGCCTCCCCTTGATTAGAATGTTCAGGGTAATACATTGGCAAGTATATAGTCTAATTTAAAGTAAACTCAGAAACTACCTTTGGTAGAACCTGAGGATTACTCCGCAGGGCCACCCAGTCTCTGTGAAAAATCAAATAGGGCTCCTTACACATAAGAGCCTGAAGCTCAGAAATCCTTCGAGCAGAAGTAATGGCAACTACAAAGAGCGCTTTCCAAGACAGATAAGCGCAGGCTGCAACTCGCAGCCAGTTCAAAGGGAGACATAGTGAGCTTCTCGAGAACAAAGTTCAGATCCCACGGGTGGAACAGGGTTCCACATCGGAGGTTTCAAATGGAGTATCCCCATCAGAAAAGTTCAGGAGAGCTCCAACTCAGCCAAGGTTTTTGTTACTACCTCTCCTCCATTGTGTAATCTTCCCCTGGGTTTTTGTTTCCCAGGTGCATGATTTTGCACTTCTTTGCATTGAATCCAAGCTGCCATACTTCTGACAATTCCTCCAACCTTGCCAAGTCCCTTCACATCCTTTCCATGCCTCCTTGTGTATCAACCCTGTTGCAGACCTGTGTGTCATCTGCAAAGAAGCACACTTTTCCTTCCAGTCCCTCTGCAATGTCACTTATAAAGACATTAAAAAGGACTGGACCCAGTACTGAACCCTGCGGTACCCCACTAGTAACCCCTCTCTCTTCAGAATGGACTCCATTTACAATTACCTTCTGTGTCCTCTTGTCCAGCCAATGTTTTACCCAGGCCACCACCCTGGGACCCACTCCCAGGCTGGTTAATTTGATTATTAATCTTTTGTGTGGGACTGTGTCAAATGCCTTGCTAAAGTCTAGGTAGGCCATGTCCACAGCTCCTCCCTGGTCTACCACTTTGGTCACCCAGTCAAAGAAATCAATTAGTTTAATCTGACATGACCTTCCACTGTGAACCCATGCTGCCTTGGGTCCTGTGCCCACTGGCCTCTAGGTACTCAACAATTCTTTACTTCAAGTGATTCCATCCACTTTCCCTACCACAGAGGTCAAACTGACAGGTCTGTAGTTTCCTGCCTCTGTCTTGCTCCCACTTTTGTAAAGGGGAATCACATCCGCCTTCCTCCAGTCCTCAGGTACCACACCATCCTCCCATGATTTGTTAAAAAGGGTAGTCGGTGGTGTCACTAGTGCTCCCCTTAATTCTTTTAGAATTCTGGGGTGAATTCCATTAGGCCCCATTGCTTTGTCCACCTTTAGTTTTAGGAGTTCTTTCAGAACCCTTTCTTCTGTGAAAGTACTGGGATCAACCCCCCTATCCAGAGTGCTTCTGGTAATTGGATTAGGCACCTCCCCCTCCTCCTCTTTTGTGAATACTGGGCAGAAGTATTCGCTCGGTATCCCTGCTTTTTCACTGTCCCTCTCTGCCCACCCACCATCCATTCTATTCAGCCTCACTATCCCTCCCTTTGTGTTTCTACACAACCTGATGTACCTATAAAAGGTTTTATCCCCCTTCTTAACCGAGTTGGCTATCTTTTCCTCAGTTTGGGCCTTTGCTATTCTGACTTCCCTCCCTGCTTCCTTCTGCCTTAACTGGTACAGTTCTCTGTCCTGCTCCTTCTGTGTTTCCTTATACTTACTAAATGCTATCTTTTTCTCTCTAACCTTCCCCGGCACCTCCTTGGAGAACCATAGTGGCTTTTTCTTTTGTTTTGTTTATTTGCTTCACACAAAGGCTTGTTGCCCCTGTGATGGCAGTTTTGATGTTTCCCCATTGTTGCTCCACCCCTCTTTCTAGCCTGTTTGCTAATACTTTTCTAAGGCGCTCTCTCATCTTAACAAAGTCAGCCCTCATGAAGTCCAGAACAGGTCCCAACCCTTAGAGGTTGCCCAAATGGAAAACCATTTCCACTTCATAGTGCAAGTAGTTCTTATGGACGGCTTTTGGGCCTCCACAAGGACTTGAGCAACTCTGGAAGAGACTCCAAAGCACGAGGTAGCTATGTCAGAAGGTGCCACGTGTGAAGGTGAAGGGACCCGAGTTCCTGGAAGAACCAGTCTGCCCTGCTCCTGGGTCAGAAGGTCTTGTCCGAGAGGTAGAAGAACCAGAGGTTCCACCGCTAACTGCTGGAGCAGAGGGAACCACATTTGGTGAGGCCAATAAGGGGCGATCAGAATCATGTGAGCCCCTTCTGCCCGTAACTTCAGAAGTACCCTCTGCAGGAGCGGAAAGGGAGTGAAGGTGCACAAGAACCTCCCTGTCCAGCAAAGAGACAGCGTGTCTCACCAGAAAGCACCAGACCCGGGAACGAGCGAGCAGAAACTGGGTAGTTTTGCATTGTATGGGGAAGCAAACACATCCAGATCTGGGTGACCCCAGAGGTCGAAGATTTCCTCAGCCACTGCCTGACTCAGTTCACACTCATGGGCCCTTGTTTGGGTGCAGCTGAGATTGTCCACTAGGATGTTTTGAACGCCTGGGCTGTGCACTGCCGTGAACTGGAGGCAGTGCTGGACTGCTCAGTTCCATACACACATCTCTTTCCTGCACAGGGGGTACGAACGTGTGCCTCCTTGTTTGTTGAGGTACTATACCACTCACATGTTGTCCGACTGGACAAGTAGTGTGCCTGGGAGGAGAAGGGACTTGGATTCCTGAGGGGCATACAACACCGCTCTCATCTCTAGTACACTGATGTGTAGAAAGAGCTCCCTCTTAGACAGAGATCCCAGAGTCCTGCGGTCTCCCAGATAGGCTCCCCAGCCTTGACCTGTGGCATCCATGGTCAGAGTCTGGTTCGGAGCGGAGGGCTGGAGCGCAACACCTCAGCAGAGGTTGTTCAGGTCCTGCCAGCAGAGGAGATCCTACTGCATGGGACTGGATACCAGAACCCTGCAGTCCAGGTCATCTGATCTCTGATCCCACTGAACATGGAGGGCCCAATGCGAGACCCACATGTGCAGCCTGGCTAATGGAACAGTGGGGATGGCCTCTGCTATAAGGCCCAGGAGCCATAAAATGGTCCTGGCCATTACCCAGTGGCTGGAGACCACATACATGGCCTGCTGTTGCAACGTTTCCACCCTGTCCACAGGGAGGAAAGCCTGACCCTGGGATGTATTCAGCACCACTCCAATAAACTGGAGGTGCTGAGAAGGTATAAGGTGAAACTTGGGGTAGTTCTCCGTAATACCCAACTGACAGAACAGGTCCAGGGTAGCAGACAGAGAGGCTACCAAGCTATCCCTCGATGGGGCTGACAGAAGCCAGTCATCGAGGTATGGGAACACATAATGGCCCAGACGACACAAAGTTGCTGCCACTACCACTAGGCACTTGGTAAAAACCCAGGGTGCCGTGGATAGGCCAAAGAGGAGAGCTTTGAATTGGAAGTGCTCACCCTGGAAAGCAAACCTGAGGAAGCCGCGGTGGCAGAGGAGACTGGGACATGCAGGTAGGCATCCTGCATGTCCAGCACACAGAGCCACTGTCCCTGGTGGAGCAGTGGCAACAGATCTGGAAGAGTCAACATGCAAAATCTCTTGTACTCTACGTACAGACTGAGCGTGCTGAGGTCCAATATTGGCCAAAAGTCTCCCGTCTTTTTAGAGACCAGGAAGAAGTGGGAGTAATATCCCCTTCCAATCTGGCCCTGAGGAACAGGATCTATGGCAGATTTTCCTCAGCAGAGCCTTGATCTCCTCTTGAATGAGCAGCAAGTGACCTTTTGGGTAATGAAAGTAACCTGGAGCATTTTCTGGAGGTCTCTCTAGAAATCCCAGTGTGTGACCTTGAGCTATGAGCTGAAGGACCCATGAGTCTGCCCATAATCGCCTCACACCCACTCAGGTGGCTGGCGAACTTGCCGCTTACCAGCTGCTCCAGACTCAGTGAGAATGGGGGGGCAAGCCGCAAGTCAGGAGGCAGTGAGAGGGTTGGTATGTGCCATGCCGGAAGCTCTCTGGGACTTGGCTGGAAGGGTGGAGGCTCAGGAAGTAGCTAGACATTTGGTCTGACGTCTGGCAGGCTACTGCCTGTTTTGGCGCCTTTGCTGGTAATGAAAGGGCTGCTTAGGCTTAGTATTAGACCGGTACAGAGATTGCACTGAGTGTAAGGCTTTATCACTCTCTTGTAATTCAGTCAGAATAACCTTGACATCTCCCCCAAAGATGATGGCGCCTCAGAAAGGGGTGTCAAGGATAGAGTTCTGAACACCCTGGGTGAATCCACAGACCTGCAACTAGGAGTATCTGTGTAGGCAAACAGCTGTGGCAGTGCTCCAAGCCGAACCATCGACAGCATCGTAAATGGCTCACAAGGCATGGTGACATGTAATCTCTGCCGTTCTGACTAACTGTTCGATTTCAGTCCTGGCGTCAGATGCAGACAAGGCGTCAAATTTAGATTTGAGCTGCCCTAGCATTGTCTTCTGATAAAGAATTCATATAGTTCAGATAATTCAGAGCCTGCATAGCCAGAGTAGAGGATGAGTAGAACTTACGCCTGAATTGGTCCAGTAGCCTCAACCCCTTATCTGGAGTTCAGGTGCTCTTATGTTTGGGCTTAATGGTGTGGTCATGCGCCGCGTTGATGACCACCAACTCAGCTTTGGAGTACTAAAGTGGTCCTTGCCCTCCAGAGCATGGTACAGCCTGTCTGCCTTTTTGGAAATAGCAGGAACCAATGACGGCTGCTGCCAGATAGTGGCGGCCAAGTCTCTGCGAGGCCCAGTCCCACACAATGGCCACCGTATCAAATATCTGCACAGAACTGAGACTCGACGTCTCAAACTTTCTTGCCTCCCATGGAGAATGGGCTGACTTCGCGTGGAGCGCAAGTCGATCCAACAACCCTGTACTAGGGATTTCAACTTAGTACTCAGAGATGAGACAAACAGCCAGAAAGCGAGAAGTTAAAGGGATGTTGGTCGCGGCTCTCTATGCTGCCCTGGAAGCCTCCGAAGCGAGGTTTCGAACCCTTGAACTGCAAATCTCATCTCTTAAGCAGGAGATAGGGTTGAAGGAAACTGAATGTGTGAGACTTGAGCAGGATTTGGAATCTGAGCTCCAAACACTGTGCAATGAAAAAGATTCCCTTTTGCATCATTCTGCACAGGCAGGCGAGCAAAAACTTTGTATGTTGAAGCAGGAATGTGAAAGTTTGAGACAGGATAAGGGGAAGGCTTTGCAAATGAATGACTTGTTAAGTAGAACGAATGAACAGTTGAGTGAGGAGTTGGGAGAGATACAGGACGAGATAAACCAGGTACGTAATAACTTAGAAGTGGCTACTAGAGAAAATCGCGAATAGAGCGCTGCGTATAGAGTGTTACAAAAACAGATGCAGGATGAGGTAAATATGAATGTTACAAATGTGAAATATGCTGAATGTGAATCCGAGATGGCAAAACTGTGCCATCAGTGAGAGGTGTTGGCTGGAGATGTCAAGGCGATGGGAGGCATAGCCCCCGCCTTGACAACATTATCTGAGGAGGAGTTATCAGATGATGACATCTCACAGTACAATGCCCAGTCACACTCCTACTATGGCCCAGACACCCAACCCCACCATCCACAACACGGCGGACACTCGTAACTCATGTCATATGTCGACATCATGAAGCACATTATGGGCAACGCCAAGATGGCACCCCCCATGATAGGGCAGAGCAGGCCCAGGCCTAGTCCCAACGGCACCACCGGTAGCCATTGTTACTGCGGAAGACAGGCTGGAGACAGAGACGATGATCGAAACAGCAGTAAGCACCGTGCCCATTTCTGAAAGAAATAAACGGGTTCTAAAGACCCAAATTAGGCAGTTTCTACATGAGGCTGGGACACAGGATAGCATGGTTCGGTCAGTGGCAACAGCCGCAGCCCAGGCAGCTCTGGAAGGTGCCAGAGTCAACCTAGCTCTGCCTGATCGGCCCAATAATCCCTTACAAATGGCCTATTCTGTTCAGCAAATAGCTGACAGCATTTGTCGGATGAGCCCGTCCGACAACCTCAGTTGCCACTTGGAAAAGGTGCGTGCTAAATGTGAAATGCTTAGTCTTGCTGCAGACTACCAGGTCCAGATCCTACGCCAGACCATTGATCCTGGACTGTGGGCAAAACTCCCCAACACCATCCGCCAGGATGGCACTGCCACCTTCGACGAAGTAGCAGCTGAACTCATTTCTGCATACAGCCCAGGTGTAGTAGGAGTGATGCTCGCATACCCTGTGAAACAGAATGTGAAGGAAAGTCCAGCGACTTTCCACCAGGGGCTATGGATGGCCTACCGAGCAGGGAAGAATCTTGCGCAAGAAGCCGCAGATGTGGATCTTATTGAATATAAGACCCTGTTCCTTAGGAACATGATCCCTGCAATAAGAGAGAAGGTGGAGCCAACCACCTATCCCACCACAGAGAGGTTTGCCGACATTCTTCAGAAAACAGAGAGAGTTTATCAACTCTACATCCGTGATCTGGGCTCCGGTTCCAAGAAAGTAGCTGCCATGGAGACTACTCCGGAGGCCACGACGCACTACACGGTGGAAGGGCAGACCCAAGAAAAACAGCCCCTCCCCACAGACAACCAACACCCCCGGCAGGCCCAACAATAACAACAATCCTGGGGTGGGAACCAGAACTACCATAAAAACAAGAAACACCATAAGAATAATAAGGGCAAACCACAAAGAACAGGCCCTTCATATAAGGAAATAGTCGATGAGAACCGGAAATTCCGAGAACTCCTCGGGCAAGTGTGTTCTGTAGTGGATGCTGTTCCTGCTCAGGCCCTTGCTGCCATACAACCGGGAGAGCAGGCCTCAACAGGCCACGGGGACACCAGAAGTAGAGTTTCTCAGGCCCACTCAGGCCTGAACCCGGAAGCAGCTCCCTATATAGCATCAGTGCAGCATGGTGAAGTGGTTCACAGAAACCAGCCCAAACACTTCACGAGCCTTCCCATGACTCCACTGGTACAGACTGACAATTACAGGCCCCGGTCCGTACTGTAAACAAGCTGATCTTGGATACAAATGGAAGGCCCTGCACTGAGGCAGAGGTTGGGGGCCACGTTCTGACAGTACTACTGGATACAGGCGCAGCTGTGTTTGTATTACACGATGACCACCCAGAGACATCCCCTTGGTCCTCCGGATGGAGGACCAATATGTCGGGGGTAGATGGAACTAGGTTGCCTGCATACCGTTCCCTGCCACTACCTGTGGAACTGGGACACCTGTAGGCCTATCACACCTTTCAGCTAATGGTATTGCATGATCACCCTAGTATAATTGGAATCTACTTCCTAGCACCACATGGCTATGTGGTAGACCTAGCCAACATGTTACTGATACAGATTTCAGGGACAATACCACACCATCATGATTCCTGATTCGCACGTGGTGGCAACAATCTCTGCAAACAATAAAGAGCATGACGTCATAGATTTGTTCAAGAATCATGAGCTTCTCCCAAAGCTCCTCCTCATTCTACAAAGGCACCTGGAGGCATTTGCCACCAACAAGCATGACTGGGGCAGAATGCACACTGTCATTGTAGTGACAGGCCCAGCACATGAGAGGCAACGGCAATACCCCTTTCCACCGGAGGCCTTGCCTTCTCTTAGGGAAACAATAAAATCACTCCTCAAGCAAGGTGTGATCAGGACATGTGTTTCTACTGCCAACTCCCTAGTGTGGCCTGTGAAGAAACCCACAGGCGCTTGGAGACTTACTACTGACTACAGGAGACTGAACCAGGTCACCCCCAGTTGTGCCCCAACTGTGGCATCAGCACCTGATGTGCTGTGATTACTGACCCCTGACCAAAAATGGTTCAGTGCCCTGGACATCTCCAATGGTTTCTGGTCATTGCCATTGGCCCCAACAGTCAGTATATGTTTGCCTTCACCTTTGAAGGTAGGCAGTGCACGTGGACCTGCTTACCACAGGGATTCCATTACAGACCCTCCCTGTTCCATTTACACATGATGGACGCCCTTGAGGGTTTCTCTACACCCCAGTGTCTCTGGCAGTACGTGGATGACCTGCTGTTGGCAACAGCCACACAGGAACAACACCCGGATCTCTTGTATGAACTGCTGACCCTCATTCAGAGAGCAGGCCTTTAATGTAATCCGGCCAAAGCACAACTATATCAGAAAGAGGTACTCTTTCTGGGCCTGAGAATAACTGACCAAGGCCGAAGCCCTACCTGGAATAAGATACAAGGATTGCAAGACTTGCCACTGCCCACCAGCGTGGTGACTCTTCGGAGATTTCTAGGTATGGTAAACTATTCCAGAGATTTTATTTGTGATTTTGCCCAGAAGGCAGCCCCTCTGTATGAACTACTGAAAAAGGACATTTCTTGGAATTGGGGCCCCATGCACACCCAAGCTGTGATGTCATTGAAACAGGCCTTGGCCTCAGCTCCAGCTCTGGTCAACCCCAATCCAGCTTTGCCATTCCATCTGGAGTGTGCCACCTCTGACATTGCTATGTCAGCAGTACTGGCCCACAAGGCTCATGGCACCCTGAGGCCCACTGCATATGCATCACAGCTCTTGACCCCAGTGGAACAGAAATACAGCCTTTGTGAAAGGAACCTTCTGGCTACCTACTGGGCTGTCAAGCACTTCTTGTATATCACTGGGTACTCTCCTCTGATCATCAACACAAACCACACCCCAACTACCTCTTTGCTATCAGACAGAGTGAAGGATGGGTCAGTCTCTAACACCAGACTGACACACTGGTCCCTCCTTCTCCAGGATAGAGATATCAAGGTCCACCCAACCAAAATGCCATCCATGCTGGCGCATGGCCTCCTTTTCCAAGGAGAACCCCATGACTGTACACTGCAGCACCTGATCTTCCAGATCCAGGTCCTTTCCTCCCTGCTACACCACAACTACTTGAGAACTCCTCACTGTGTCACGTCATTACAGACGGCTCAGCTTCCTGTTATCAGGGAGAACAGACTGCAGGGATGGGTATATTAGTTATTTACCCTTATGGTAACACTGTTAAAATTTTTAAGCGTTGCAGTGAAAGAACTGGAAGGGGACAGGATCAGTTGTGTTCCAGGACAGTAGCTGCTGCTGTTGTTTTCACAGGGTTCTTGTGGATTTTACTTGGTAGGTTAGTTCTTTTCTTTCTTACTTCTAAGGGGCTAGCAGGGTATTGTTTTGGGGGCTGCTGGATGTTTGTAAACTGATTTGGTGGCTGTAAGTGGGGCTCATTTTGTGGATGTTTCACTGTGTAACAGGCTGCACTGGTAGAGGCCTATTTCTTCTGATTTAAAACCGATTTGCTTGGGCCTGGTTCTTTGGCTGCTGGGCTTGGAGGGAGACACAGGGCTGATACACTCTCTCTGAGTCAGGTGTCTGCCAGGACCGCCTCTCCACCTCCTCCCCAGAAGTCTGCAATTTATAGGGGACCACCTGCCCTGCAATTGGAGGAAAGAGCTGCAGGTGCAGCTCATGTAGTTCTAGCCACTGGGGTTGGATTTAAAGGCTGGGAGAGAGGAGCTTAGGGAGTTGTTCATTTCCTTATAAGTTTAATGTGTTGTACTGCACCTAGTAACAGGGTTACTGGTGTACAGTGGACTGTCTCTAAGATTAGTGGGTGACCTGATTAAGCAGTAGGGTATCTTGGACTAGGGAGAACCTGGTGGCTCACCCAAGGAAACCTATTTGGAAGGGGATGGAACCACACATCATTAGGGTCAGCATCTTTGGGAGGGTGGTGGAGTGCACTGGGTGTGGAGCAGCCATGATACTGGACTGGGCTTGGAAGTTCGGTGGTTGCCCAGTGTGCTACCAGCTAGCACAACAGGAGGAGGTTGCAGGGATTAGGAGAAAGCTGGGGAAGGGGTGGTATGGTTGGGGAAGGGGCTGGGAATCTCCCACAGGGTTGCACCAAGCACTGGGGTGGGGGCATAGGGAAAGGTGAGAGGAGAATACTCAGGGGTCACATAGGGACCCTGGCAGGGGTTCCAAAAGGACACTACCAAGGAAGCAGGCAGGTAACTGGGGACCCTCCCAAGGGGGGGACTTGAGGGACAACATTCTCAGGGAAGTAGGCAGATGGCCGGGCTGGACAGAAGGAAGCAAGGGGGAGGTGGATCAGACCTTACACTCAGTAACCGCTCAATTCTTCTTCTGCTCAAGGATGAGGGGTGATGTAGCCCACGACAGGGGTGGTTAGAGAGCGGAAGGGGTGGGAGGCAGGAGGCAGGGGCCAGATAGCAGGGAAGAGCAGGGAACCTGGAATGCAGGAGAATGGGGAGCAGTGAATCAGAGCAGGAGGGGCAGGGGGAAGAGGGAGGAAAGCGCAAGGAGAAGGACCAGTTGGGAGGAAAGGTAAAGAAGGACCAGAAGTACAAGGAGGATTCAGTAAAGGGAGCTGAGGGTTTAGGCCAGGGGAGCATGGCGAGCAAGGAGGAACTAAATGGAGACAGGAAGGAAGGGAGGATGAGCCAGGCTAGTTTAGCAGATGGGGGAGAAGGACCAGTTGCGAGCAGTGAGGGGGAAATTAGCAAGGTACAGAAGGATACTCAGGAGGAGGAGAGGCATAGGATTGGAGGGGAGGGGGTGGCCATGGTAAATAAGGAGGGGGTGGCATGTGGCACCCAGATAGGGGGAGGAACAAGGAGCCAGCGGGGTGGAGGGGCCTGTAGAAGGATGAGGGACATGGAAGGGGAATGGAGGAAAGGAGTGGTCAGAGTGCTCCTGCTGGGGATTCTATGATCAGGGGTATCAAATGGGATAGGAGGAGAAGCCTGGCCAGTTAGAACAAGATGCTTCCCTGGACTAACGGTGCACAGGCTAAACACCAGGTATATCAGCTGGCAAAGGATTGTGGGGTTCCCAGACATACTGGTCCACCTGGGTACAAATGACATTGAGGAAATAGCGAGCTAGAGATACAGGCAAGATTCAGGGAGCTCGCTGGGGTCTGTCATGACATAGGATGCACAGTTTCCTTCTCAGAAATCCTGCCAGTGCCAAGGGCTAGTGGGGAACACAAAAGGAAAATTAGGGAGATAAACCAGTGGCTCAGGGAGTGGTGTGAGGCCAGAGGGTATGGGTTGATGGGGGATTGGGTGGAGACCTGGGAGGATAAGGAGCTGTATGCTAGAGATAGACTACATCTCAATTTGGAGGGAGGGAATCCTTAAGTTGAAAATAGAGGGGTTCATTGGTGAAAAGTGGGGTTTAAACTTGTGAAGGGGGTGGGATGGGAGAAAAGGCTGTCAAGGGGGTGCCGATAAAGGAGGGACTCTGTCTCCACCCCCTGGGGACCAGGAGGATTGCAGGAAAAGGCCGACTGGCAAAGTGCAGACCAGAGAAAACAGAATCCCATGGGAACACGAAAGGGGAAATGGAACTATAGGGAAAGGGTGGAAGGTAGTCCTGCTAAATGCCAGGAGCATGGGCAATAAAATGCCTGAGCTCCAGGCTATGCTAACTGAGGGAGCAGTGGATGTGGCAGCGGTCACTGAGACTTGGGCCACTGCAAGACATGACTGGGACCTGAACCTGGAGGGTTACACTATGTTCAGGAAGGACAGGAGGGAGGTAAGGGGAGGAGGGGTGGCAATGATAGTCAAAAAACGCATTGGCATAGGGGGAGTAGAGGAGGCGGAGGGAACCGTGGAGGCGATTTGGGTCACCTTGATAACAAGGGGGGGCAAGAGAGTAAAAATAGGAGTGGTGTATAGACCCCCTGCCCTGGTGGAGGAGCTGGAGGACAGTCTGGTGGCAGATGTTGGGAGACACTGCAGACTGGGCAGAGGGAAGTGGTGGTGTTGGGGACTTAAACATGCCAGGAACAGACTGGGAGACTATGACATCCTCTGTGACCAGGGAACAGAGGTTGTCGGATGTCTTTCAAGGCGTTCCTAACTCAGCAGGTAACGGAACCGACCAGGGAAGCACTGGGTACTGGATGTGGTCCTGGCAGACAGTGACCAGATTGGGGCCTGGAGGTAGGGACCCATTGGCGGGAGTGACCATGCCACAGTCTGGTTCTGCCTGGACCTAGGAGGGTAGAAGGCTGCACAAAGACGAAGTAACCGACTTCAGAGGTGATTTAAGGAAATGGGAAGGATCCTTAAGGAGCATTTGGATGGGATTGGGTCAGACATGGACGCTGATAGTAGGTGGGAAATCATCAGGAGAGGGGTGCAGGATGCTACCAGCACCAAAGAGTAAGACTAAAATGCGATAGGGCCCAAAAAACCTGTTGGTGGACCAGGAGGTCCAGGAGGTGGTATGGGAAAGAAAGCAGCCTATAAGCAATTCAAGTGCTCAAGGGTGAAAGGGATCGAGGGAGTACAGGCTGATGGCTAGAAGGGCCACTAGAGTGGTGAGGGCGGCTAAGGCAAGGAAGGAGCAGAACCTGGCCAGGGAAATTAGAAAGGGAACAAGGGGTTCTTTAGATACATTGAGGAAACGAAGGGTGAAGGGGCAGATTAGCAGGATTAAATCAGGAAGAAGAGACACAAGACCCGGGGAAGCAGGCTGAGGTACTAAATGAGTACTTCACCTCAGTTTTCACCAGGGAAAATAGGGTGCTGCATCATACATAGGAGGAGACAGAGATACTGAGGAGGGGGACCCTTACCGATCGGCAGGTCTGGGAGAGGGGAGGCATCACTGGCAGGTGGGGGAGGCTAAGCAGGAGAAGAGGTACCGAAGTGGAAATCACAGCAGAGAGAGTGAGAAGCCCTCAGCTCCCTTAAGACTGAGAAAGCACCGGGGCCGGATAAACTACATCCCAGAGTGCTGAAGGAACTTGCAGATGTCCTGGCGAAACCCTGGCAGAGCTTTTCACCATCTCTCTGAAGACAGGGTGGGTGCCCCAAGACTGGAAGGTGGCGCATATAGTGCCTATCACAAGGGGGATCAAAGGTGGCAGGGAACTACAGGCCTGTCAGCCTGACATCGGTGGTGGGCAAGGTGATGGAGGCATTGTCAAGAGGAGGCTGGGGACCTGGATAAGTCAGAGTGCCTGGACGATAGACAGCATGGATTCATACGGGAAATCATGTCAGACAAACCTGGTGGAGTTCTATGACTGGGTGACAAGTGCCTTGGACCTGGGTAGACCAGTGGATGTCCTCTTTCTGGACTTCAGCAAGGCATTTGACTCTGTTCCTCACATGGGCCTGTTGGATAAGCTGGGAGAAATGGGGTGGGGAACCAGATGATCAGATGGATAGGCAATTGGCTCCAGGACTGGACCCAGAGGGTCGTAGTTGGTGGGATAGTCTCATCCCCAAGGAGGGTCATTAGTGGGGTCCCACAGGGATCAGTCCTTGGGCCCCTTCTGTTCAACGCCTACGTATCTGACATAAGGACAGGAATCAGGAGTGAGATGAGTCTCTTTGCAGATGACTCGAAACTGGGGGTGGTGGTGGATGGGGAGGAGGGGAGGGTGGCCCTACAGGGGGACCTGGAGGCTCTGGAAAGATGGTCTAGAAAGTGGAAGCTGAGGTTCAATGCAGGGAAATGCAAGGTACTCCACCTGGGGGCCAGAAACCCAGGCCAAGTGTACACCCTGGGGGGGAATGCTACAAGTCTCGATGGCTGAGAGGGACCTGGGGGTGGTGGTGGATGTCAAGATGAACAACTCTGAGACTTGTAGGAGGGCAGCAGCAAGGCCAACAGGATGCTGGGATGCATCGCTGGGGATCACCTCAGAAGGAAGGAGTGATACTCCCTCTGTATAACTGCTTGGTGAGGCCACCTTGAGTACTCGTGCAGTTTTGGAGGCCACTTAAGAGGGACATTAACCTCCTGGAGAGGGTCCAGAGGAGGGCAACCAAAATGATTTGGGGCTTGGGGGACAGGACCTATGGAGGAGAGGCTCAAGAGCTAAATATGTACACATTGGAAGAGAGAAGGACTGGGGGACATGATAGAGGTCTTCAGGTACATAGACGAGGGTAAAAGGGAGGAACAGTCGGTGGCAAGACAAGAAAGGAGGAAGGGGCCACTGGAGGGCATGGGTGGAAGCTGGAGGGGAAGATTCAGGGAGAAAGGAGGAGGTGCTACTTCACTGAGAGGGTGGTGGAGCCATGGAATGCACTGCCTAGGGGGCTGGTGGAGGCAGAGACAGTGGAGGGGTTCAAGAGGGGGTGGGACAGGTACAGGGGAAGGGTTCTGGAAGCAAAATCCAAAGCAGCAAGAATATCCGGAACTGGGAAGGGAGAAGCCAGAAAAGGCGAGGGGGACAGCAAGGTCAGCACCCAGGGTGGGGGCTGACCAAACGAGCAGACACGAAAGACCGTTAGGCCTATTCTGCTGGCATTTTAGTATGTTAGTGTGGCATCACCACAATATGCTGAGATGGCAGCGGTGGCCTGTGCCCTCGAGTTCATCCAGCATGGACCCGAGGACACCAACATCTTTACAGATTCTAACTGGGTTTGTTGTTCTCTGACAGAATTTCTCCCCTTCTGGCAGAAGAACTCCTTCCTCTCCTCTGATGGCAGCCCAGTGAAACACAAGGAACCGGTAATATACATTCATTCACTAGCACAAAAGTTTGCACACAAACTCTATGTACACAAGGTCAAAGCTCACTCCATACATGATCCCTATCATGCCTTCAATGACACAGCTGACACCCTTGCAAAGGAAGGGGCCCGAGGGGGAGATACCTGGATGATGGACCATCCAGAGGCCAGAGCGGCTGTACACATTGTAGCAGTCAGGAAGAAAGTTGAACCCTTTTCCCCTTGGACCTGTCAGTAGCCCAGCATGCTGACTCTGAGCTCAAAGATGTGTTCAGATTCCTTGACAAGGGTACTGAGAAGAATCTACCTACCCACAACCCCTACCGGAGGCATGAAGGTAAGTTGCACCTGTCCCCTGATGACACGCTCATCTGGTATCAGCCAGATGACACCCCCGCCAAACTATGAGTGGTTCCCCGACATCTTAGGCCCAAATTTTTGCACCACGTACATGACACCCCCACTGGTGGACACCAGGGAGTGGAAAACACACTCCAAAGGCTTAAGATCACCACCTGGTGGCCTGGTGTCACCAAAGATGTCAAACAGTACATAGATAACTGCCTTGTTTATGCGCAAAATAATCTTATCTCTACCAAACGAAATGCCAAACTGCTACCACAAAGGCACTCCAGCCCTTGGCATGCCATCCAGATTGATTTCAGTGATCCTTTGACCAATACTAACAGAAATAACAAGTATGCCCTTGTGGTAACCGATCTTTTCTCTAAGTGGGTTGAGGCTTTCCCCACTAAGACATGTACTGCTAAAACCACTACCAAAATACTGGTGGAACAGATCTTCCCCAGGTGGGGCCTACCTCTTAAAGTAGACTCCAATAAAGGAACCGGTTTTACAGGTGAGTTGATGAAAGAAGCACTTGAACTCCTTGGAGTTCATCAGATGTTCCACATACCTTACCACCCACAATCTTTAGGTCAAGTAGAGAGAGCCAACAGATGGATTAAGCAAATGCTTTCCAAATTCATTGAGGACAATCCCAAGACTTGGGATTCCCTATTGCCGTTATTCCTTATGGCAATCAGGGGCACACCCTCATCCACCACCCAGTTGACACCCTTTGAGGTAATGACTGGTAGATGGATGGGATTACCTTAACACCTGTTGTTTGACCTGCACACCCCCACGGCAGACCGTGTGTCTGTAGACCAATATGTGGAAAAACTCAGACAAGAACTCATACTCATTTATATGCTGCCAACTGTATGGGCAAGGCCCAGCAACAGTCCAAAATACAGTTTGACAAACACGCACAAGAAGTGGATTGGTAAGTTGGAGATCAGGTAATGGTTCTTAGATTTGCACATCCCACACACTCCTTCTCCAATAAATGGGAAGGCCCCTACCCCATTGTCAACAAGCTCGATCCGGCAGTCTATCAGGTTAGACTCATGCAAGACAACAAACTGACTGACAAGTGGTTACATGCCAACCAGCTGAAACTGTATAAAGAAGTATAATTACTTTTCCTCACCCCATTGTGCAGAATAGTACTAACTTACTAATGTTTGGTTTTCCTTTTCAGATGCATTGACAAGATGGTTATCTTGTTCCATTTTCTATTCATCTCAGGAGTTATCCCCTGCATACAAGGCACGGTAAAGCACCTCCTTCCTCACCTTGATCCTCCAACGTCTACCCCAGAGGGAGTTTCCATCAATATACCCGATAATGTGATTACTGTCCAGGAAGGTTCAGATGACTACTGCACTGCCTCGGTTGTTGCTCCTGATAAATCTACCCCACAAATTGAGTGGCAAACCACGTCGCAAGGACAAATTCTCCCTGTGGCCAAGCTTTCCAAGGGAACTTTCCATGGTTGGCCAAATGTAAAATTATCCCCCAATGGTTCTCTGTCCTTGCTCCAAACTGCTCTTAGACATTCTGGTTTATACAATATTAATGCCTTAATAGATCCCTCATACTGTAATTCCTTGTCTAAAGACTCTGCCAAGAAATTTTGTGCTGTACACAACATGGCATCTGCTGCCATGTACCTTTCTGTGTTACCCCCATGAATAAACAGCTTTTGGAATGTCCAAAACATACCCCAGGTCCTCGTAGTTGTCTAACAGCCACTGCCTTACCTGGTACACTTACTAACAACTTACAATTTATGCATATACCTGTTTTGTTTAACTTGACTTACTGGAATATGAAAGAATTTGGTATGTTTCATACTACTAACACTTCATCGTTTTATAGTACCTTATTACTTGATAGCTTAGCAGCTTTTCAAATCCATACTCAAGACCCTATTGCCCGAGGTACATACCACCAAGCAAAGAGGCAATTTTAGGAGAAAACCTAATCCTGATGATCAAAGTCATAAGCGTAACTCACATAAAGTTGACAGTTATGATGTCACGGCTGCCACAGGCACCGTTACAGGTCTTTTTGGTACAGCCATGTCTATTTGGAATAAGGCCGACATTGCTGCTATTAAATCACATTCACACAGAAATTCCAAACTGATTTGGTAAATGATATTCTACCCCCATTACTGCATGGTGTGGATGGCCTTAGTCAGGAAGAAAGATACACTGTATACATCATGCACAACATAAGCTAAGGCATTTACAGATTCTAAAGATAAGATTAACGCTCTCATTGCACAGAACAATAAAGAAGCAGATAAACAATATACTGCCCGTGAGATATTGTGTTCAGCCTATGGCTCATACATTATCACTACCATCAATAATCTTTTCCGTGATCTAGAATCCGGAAGGATCCCTGATATTATACATGATAGACGTATCTCTAAATGGTATTGTCCTCAGTTCAAATCTTCCAGCTGCACTGCAATGTGTTTGCTACAAACTTTAACTATTCCACTTTCTACAGCTAGGAATTTGGGTTTTGTGACTAGACACCCTTACACTGGTCCATGTTTTACTTCTAACAAATGTTCCATTAAGGATACAATGTTTGTTTCCTTTACTGTCTCTTAACCACATTTTGATCTGCTACAGCTTTGTTCGATAAACTTGCAACTGTTCACTCCATTGGGTACCTTGATGAAGATATCTACAGAGAACGCCTCCACTTGCCTCCTCTACTGGTCTTCTATCCTCTTCTGGATGCCTGGGTCTCTCCGCACACAGACTGCTGCGCGAAGAAAGGTTATATTTATTTGTGTCGATGTGACGTATTTGATGTTATTAAACCTGTATGTGGCTATTCCCCAGACAGTATTGATTGGTCCTTTTCCATGGATGATGACATCAGCACTAATGGCACAGCCTTCCAGGACTCAACACTGGCTCCAGACAAGCTATACCAGTCTTCTTGACAGGAGGTTCATCACCTGTCAACATGGATTTCCAAGACTACCCACACCTACACCTGCCCGGTACAGTTGCAAAAATGGAGACCTCCCACTGTTAAAATGCAATACAATTCTGATGGGGAGTACTGTATTATTACTATCAGTTATTGGGCACACTGTTATTACACCCATTCCTCTCATGGACGCTGATAATATTGATGGCAACCCTGATTATCTGCTTACCCTTTCTAAGTATTTATCTTACTTAAATGTACCCACTGACCCCCTCACCTTGACATTAAAATCACTTTTAGAGAGGAAAGACACCCATCTGATCCACATCAGCAATATTATTTCTAAAGCTAATGAAGCTGTCCTTGCACTTATTAATGATGGTGATATGAACAGTACACTTACTAACACTTGGTTTGAGATCACCTTTAAAGGTTTTGTTATTATACAAGCATTTTTTGATATTTTTTCTTATTATTATGTTTGCTGCCTATGGCGCACACTGCATCAACACTGTGAGCAGCAGGAGTTTCTTTACAAGGCTCGTGCGTCAGGTCTGTAAACAAACCCTGCTCCCTATCCACTTCTCTACTTTTGCTGTGTTGCCCCTTGAGAGGCAACAAGGGGGGGAATGTTACATGAGGTCCCTGCACCCTTATTGGTACCCCTAGAGGTACACCGTAGACCGCTACCACTTAGGTATATGTTATACTAACATACAGGGCTAAGGGCATCTACCGTATAAGAGTAGATGTCAGGATATGTATGCATATTATTGTTATACACTTTACTTTCTAATACACATATGTTTTTCTTGCTTACAAAATTTTAGGACACCTGTGTCCTTGTAATGATTATAATATGAGTCGGCATTGCCATCTTCTGATGATTCGTATTATTACACTGCTGCATGCAAACTGTACTCCTTTGTCTTTAAAAAGTGATGACTACTACAAAACTGTATAATGTTATCTTGTACTGAGAAGCCACCTCTAATTTAGCCAATAGGGCTCATCTCTGTAACTAGAAATGTTTCTGTCTTACAGTAACCATGGTAATTATCGTAGGTATATAATGTAAGACATTATGTCTTCTACCTCGGAGACCCCAAGAGACATGGAGAATCCTCGAGGTATAGGGAACACTTAGCATTGGCTCCCAGTTCGTATTGGTAAGAACTGCTTAGGGCAACTGTGATTATCCTTTTGACAGTAATAAACAACTTTATTACTCTTATGCAACATGTCTGTGATTCCTTGCATGCCCATTATTGCCAAGAACCTGAGAGTGAGGTTTAGACCTCCTGACAACATGGAATGGGGCGAGAGTGAGGCCGATGACCCCAACGCACACCCCGATGGCTGTTGGTGAGGGTGGGATGGTAGGGGTGGCAACCCTAACACCGAATTTCCTCGCTTTTTTCGCTGTGGAACAACCCTAACTGATGCATTAAACTGAGTGTTTTGCCATGAATAAATAAATTTATTTATTGAATTTTGTTGACCCGGTAAGCCCACTGGGTCTAGAAGTCCCTTTTTCGGGGGGGGAAGGGGATACAAATGGTAAGCAACTGAAATTGAACCAGATCAAACTGTTGGTGGTATTTTTAGTGAATGGAAGAAATTTGGCCAGGACACTGGGGAAATTCCCCTACTCTTTTTCGATAAGTGCCATGGGATCTTTAGCACCCACCTGAACTACCATCAATCCAGGCTGATGGGACCTTGGTTTAACGTCTCATCCGAAAGACGGCACCTCAGAAGTGCAGCACACCTCTCATGCTGCACTACAGTGTCAGTATTGGGATATTAACCTAAGTGCCAGATGTGGGAACTGAACCCACAGCCCTCTTATCTCCTGGCTCAGAGGAGAGTGTGCTACCTACTGAGTCACTGACACTGTAATATATATGGCTATATATTGGACAATATTCGCCAGAGGAGCCAACGGATCCAGGTTGTGGCCCCACTGACAATGCTGGAGCTAACAGAAAAGCAAATTACCATAAGTATGAAGACATTTCTTCTGTCTGTATCACCCCACATTGTGAATGGGGAAGGTACTGTAGTTAACACATGTGGGTTCTAAAAAGCAGTACTCATCCAAAGTATGGCGAGGAAGAATATTGCCCCATATATCTCCTTTATGGTTAGTAACTGGATTAGTCTAATGCTGTGATCTAACAAGTTCTATGACAACAACCATGCAGCAGCACTCTGGACATACTAACACGCGAGCAGCGGAGGCCAATTGGTCTTTCGTGTCTGCTCGATAGTCAGCACCCATGCTGGGCACCTGTTTTGCTGTCTCCCCGATTTCTCTGTCCCCAGTCGAAGATGTTTCCCTTGTATTGGACTTAGTCAGCTTCAGCCTCCCCCTGTACCTGTCCCAGCCCCTCTTAAACCCCTCCAAAGTCTCTGCGTCCATCAGTCCCTTGGGCAGTGCAGACATGAATTCTGAAGAACCTTAGAAAAGACCATAAGTGACAAATTACATATTCGCCTGTAGCATTCTATACCAGAACCATGGCCCTCTCAATCCATTAAGTTATATGATCACCCTGGAAGAAGGTGTTCTGTTCATAGTCGGTCATTCCTTTCCATCACATACAAGTTGAATCCCTGGCCTTGTTCACCTGGCTAAGTGAGGTTTCAGGGGGTCTACTTCCCACATTGCAGACCTGAAAGGACACAAAAGCAATACAGAAACAAGTCAACCATGTCCAAACTTCTACATTTCTCTGATCTCTGAAGGTATACAGTACACTACCTTGCCTCTAAGCATTACGAGGCTAAGACTCCATATGTAACAACTGCCTGGAAACCATGAAGCCTCCTGACTAAGCCATCACAAAGAGGAAAAGACAGTTAAAAACTACAGATTTAACGGGACTAAAAATAATCAAGAGGAGCCCTGCACAGGGCATGTGACATCCAGTGCAGTTAACAATGGAGGAACACTAAAATAAGCCAGTCCTGCTGACTGCTTGAGAAAAAAAAAAATGAATAACCTCTGTGGTGGCCGCCTAGCAAATCCTCACAGACTGTGCCAACACCGCACCAGATACCAGAACCTAGAGGGAGCTCAGCCCTAGATCTTGTTCACTATCGCCTGTAGAAAAAAGCTGTGAGATGTTTGGTAGCACAGCTCTGATAGCTCAAATACCTTAGGCTTCGGTCTAAAAGGAAACAGCCAAGAAAAATATCTTCTAGGCACCTGAGGACCTCTAATTCCGAAGTCTCATCCTCTGTGCAACCTGGCTGCCAATGCATCGCATCTTTAGTAGTCCTTTCCAAGTAGTTCACTTCGCCAGGATGATGCCTGCATAGACAAGAGACCAGACCAAGAAACATGTCTTCTTGATCTCTCTTTCTCAACAGCTGAATGATGCTGCACCTTGGGAAACCTTAGAAAAAATGATGAAAACAGCTGCGCTCTGTTAGCATCCCACTGCTGGAATGACACATCCACTGCCTCACCACACAGGTACTGACACTGACTGAAGAACCCGGACACCTGAGAATTTTCCTTGATGTAAATTGGTCAATCTGAGGATGATCAGAGCCTCCTGCACAGCACAAAAGACACCAACAGGTTTAATAATCACTCACCTGGGTGCACTCTCTCATGACTTAGCCTGCTAGTCTGAACATTAAGTTCTCTTACTAGGAGAACTGTTGTCAGAAAACAAAATTGTCCTTTGCCTGCCAAGGTGCTATGGACAGCTCCAAGAGCAGTCCATACTTTCTGTGCCTCCCCAAGTAGGGTCGAGCTGACTGTCACTTCAGACCAAACTGGTTCTAGAAAGGAATCATGGCTAAATACATTCATTTCATTCAGAGGTGATTTGTAGATACTGCCCATGAGGGCTCCAGCCTCCCTGCATAGTTTTCCAGTCTAGGACAGCCTCTTGAGCCAGAGAGGCTGGCAACTGAGACAAATTAAGGTTCCACAGGAGCTCGATGAGAAGCCCTGAGGGGATTCACAGGGTTCTCCCACCAAACATGCATTGTTAATGTCAGCCTGGACAACAGAGGCAGTGTAAGGAAGTCCACCATGGCAGATAACAGCACCAAAAAACAAAAACCCTGTCCTCTAGAGGACTCATGCAGAAACTGGCCCATAAAATGAGATCTGTCATTGCCATTTCTAGACCCCCATTGCTTGAAGCAGCTTTGAGGCCAATGGGCTATATCTCTCTCTTGATTGAAGCAGCTTGGGAGCACGTGGGCTTTTGAATATTTCAGCCCCAGACCCTGCTGGAACAAGCCTCACTACCTCGTTGCGGGGAGGACAACCTTCCATCTGACACACTGTCGCCTGGTGCTCCACTTCTGCTATGATGACAGGGATCACGTCTCCTTGTCACTGATCCAACCGCACAACTGTTAAGACAACCTGGGTCCTTGCACCGGCACCACCAAACCATTTGTGACCTTAAGAAGCAATAGGCCAGGTAAGGAAGTATGTAATGCCCCTCCTGCCCAGGGTGACCCCAGCATGACTAAACTTTCAAGAACATTCTGTGCACAGACGCTAAGCTAAATAAAAAGGAATTCACTTCTAGACTGAATATCTTCGGATGGTTTTGGTTTAGAAGCCGGCTCAGCATAAGTTGGACCACACTTTTGCTCGACAGGTGCCATGGAAACCCTTGCCGAACTGCTTGTAAGATGTACTGCAGTCACTCTACCCTGACCATCGAGTGTGAGATGCATCTGTTCCACAGTTTCTCAGCCACGGAAACAGGAAGGTAGAGGTGCACCTATACACCACCATTTGCAAACCCCTCTGCTTCTCTGATTTCCAGAGTCCCGAAAATGCCAAACTCTACCCCTGGATTGACTGAGGGTGGAAATGCTCCACCCCCAAAACTGTGGTGAACTTCTACTGCTGATTAGAATACTGGCAATTGTCCTTTCTCATTCTGGACACATACAGAATCTCATTCAAGTTCAGATCAAGGGCCAGCTCCCTGGCCAAAATACAGTGCTGATTTGCCTGCATGTCCAACTATGCAGCCCAGTGTGACCATCACACCCATCATATGGCTGTTACAACAGAGGGAATGAACTGACGTACACAAAATTGCTTACAGTCACATCTCCCTGACGGAAGAGGCCCACAAAACTAAAGTAGCTGTGCAATATTTAGCCCTTCAGCATTTCTCGGATTTCTGGTCCTATGGGTGAACTGATTCAAGGCAGAGATCCAGGAAGGCTAAGGCCCTGGGAACGAGTGAGGCAGACAGTGCTCATAGATTGATATCATTCCAGGAGCAGGCTTGGCTGCATGCTGTGCCTACTGGTCGGCCATGAGTACCTCACAGGGCTGCCAGGAATTACTTTTAAAACACTGACCCCCAAAAAAGTAACACTACACCCCAGGTTATGGTAGCTGGATTTGCTTGCCCACCCTGGCACATTCCTGATCTCACTTAATCATGGAGACTGAAGTTTGGAAAACACTTCATAACCACAGTGGATGCAGGCAGAATGGGGTTCACTGCTAGAGTCTCAGTGTCATGAACCATCTTAAATTGCAATGCTTTAAATGCCTCAGTTATGAAATAGGCCAGTAACCATGAGTCAAGGAAAAAAAGGGGGGTGGAAGCCTCATACTTCTGGAACCACCTTTCCCGTTCCTTTTCAGAGGGAAACAATCTTCATCATTACACAGAATTGGTTCAGCTGGAAAAGGATTCTCCCAGACCCCCATGTACCTACATCCTGACCTTCCATGTAACCAAATTAGAAGTGTCGCCTGCAGATCTGAGTGAGTAGTTCACCCTGCTCTGGCACACCTGGACGTGCCTGTATAGGCCCCCTTCCCTCAGATCCAAAGAGCCCATTTTGAACTTGGGTGTCTTCACTGGTATGGTCTGAGACCTGACCTGTGAACCATCAGCTTAAAGCTTCTCAATTAAGAGATATAGTATGAGCTTGTGCAACTTAGCTTAATCACTGCTAGATGGTACCACAGGTGCACCAACCAACCCTCCCCACCGAGGGTAAGGCCAGGGAGGAACGAATTCAACATGTTAGACTGCATTATACTTAGATAGGACAGTATGACTCCATAGGAAATAGGGGTCATAGTCCTCCTGCATGTCTTATATCTCTTGAGAAATGTCTATGATAAGCCATGGTGCCACTGATCTTTGCCAAACTTTACAAGAACCTGTCAAATATGCTAGACTGCATTATAAACAGAGGACAGTATTGACTCCATAGGAAAGAGGAGCCATAGTCCTCCAGCAGATCCTGCTACTGACTTTGCCAAACAAACACCAGCCTCAAGCATCTAAGGATGCTTGATTCAACGCACTGCCCCTTCACAGTCCAACCTGCGCTACCCGAGCTCGTGGGGAGGCTTAATGTGTTCGCTAAACTGAACTTCCTACTCTTCCCTGTTAGCTCCAGAAAAAACAATTATCTTACCCTGATCTATGCCAGAGTATACATCAATCTCGCCTCACATGAGAATTAAGAGACCCACAAGTAAACAGCCCCCATTTTTGGCTCGTCACTGAACCAGGAACCCACAGTGCTGACCAAACTGCAATTGTCCCTCTTTGTGCAAGTGCTGCCGCGAGTTGATCATAAGCGGCAGCAAACCACTCACACTGTCCAAGATGAGCAAAGGTAGCAGTAAGAGCTAAATATGCCATTCATTACTGCAGCGCATGACAAGTGCAAGCACATGCACACAGGAGGGCCTCATGTGAGCACATGATGCCATCATGTCACAGAGTGATAAACAGATGTGCTTGCACAGTCTCCTGCTCAACAGCAGAGCTCAATGGGTCCAACTATGCAAAAAACAGCACTGTGAGGATGCTGGCAGTGAGCCAGACACATGGCCATACAATTCTTCCAAAGGCCTGAAATGTTGCCCGTAGTAGCTCCAGACTCTAAAGCTGGGAGCGCTAGCACTGTCCCCCACTCAACAGCAGAGCTCAATGGGACAAACTAAGAGTTAAAAACAGTGCCATGATATAGTTGCCAGGGAGCCAACCACACAGCCAGAAAAGATGCCCAATAGTGCAAACAGTGCCTGCCATAGCTCCTGTTTGGAAAATGAGCAGACAAGCCAAGCCCCACATGCTCCAAGGAAGTTAGTCACAAGTAAACACTGGAAAACCCTGGTTCCACACACCGAAGGCTTGGGAAAGCTAGGCAAATCCTAGCAATTAATTGACTGACATCCTCTATTACCAGAATAGCAACAAAACATTAAAGGGGAACAGTCAGCAGCAGGGGCACCACACTCAAGTGTGTGGCTGATACCAATATGCAGTTTGTGTGCAAAACCATTTTGGTTTACTTACTGTTTACTATAATATAGTAGATTGTATCCGACTTAATTTTCCTTAGTTCCAGGCTGAAATCTGTTTCTACTAATCCCAGAATCAACTGTAGTTGACATCAGAGCAGTAGGCAGCAGTGGGAGATTTAACAGCCTGCAATGCATGTTAAGAGTTTTATACAGTATAAGCTTTGATCCTTTGTTTACTGGTCCCACTGTACTCCCTGGGTTATAGTCACAGAGGACTGTACTTAGCCCTTGGAGAAAATGAGATCTGGAAAACATCTGATGAAAGTTTATAAAAGCTCTCACAGGCACTGCAGGCTATTGACTCTACCGCTTCTGCCCTGATGTCAGCTGCAGGGGATTCAGGAATGAGCAGTAACAGAAGATGTCATCCTAGAACTAAACAAAATTAGTCTGATACAAGCTACTATCCAACAGTAAACAGTAAGTAAACCAAAATGTTTTGCACACAGAGTGCACACTGGGACAAGCCCCACACACAGGGGTGGGGGTCCTTTCTGCTGACTGGTCCCCTTAAAGGGACTAGAGAAAACAGACAGAACTGGCCACCATTCCAAAAAAAGATCCACAAAAGGGCAAAAATTCCAAACTGCCCAATTCCAAAAACTAAGTCAGTAACCACTGTACTGTAGATGTTGCTGGGGGGTTACAGAAAGAAAAACATCACCCTGCCTAACTAGCTAAACTAACCCACAAGAAATTAAAAGGATTTTAGTAATAAGGCAGCAGGCTAAAAACCCCTAAACAGACTTGTAATGTAGAAAACACCTTGCTATAGCCAGTGGTCCAGAAAAACCATCAACCCACCTAACTAGCTAAGCTAACCTACAAGCAATTAAAAGTATTTTAGTAATAAGGCAGCAGGCTAAAAACCCCTAAATAGAATTGTAATGTAGAAAACACCTTGCTATAGCCAGTGGTCCCTATCCAGGCACTGGAATGTGAGTTTGCTAGCACATTAAGAAAGTTGAGAAAGTACAGTTACGTAAGAACTTACCTTAACAGTAGATCTTCGAGAGAGGCTCTTGCAGTAGGTGATTACATATAGGACTGACGCCGGCCGGCAGCAGGACCCCACGGAAAAATTTCTAGCTAGCAGTCCCTGGCGTGGGACCGCCCCCCTCGTCAGGTGACCGGCGTCCTACGACGTTGGTATAAAGGGGCAGTCCCAGACGCCCGCCTTCCAGTTCTTTCCCGCCACAGGCCCGGAAGGCCCGGACGAGAGAGAAGCAGATATTTTCCTCAATGGAAAAGGAGCTGAAAAAGCCTATGGGGATGGCGGGCGGGAAGGTATTACCTACTGCAAGAGCCTCTCTCGAAGATCTACTGTTACGGTAAGTTCTTACGTAACTGTACTATCTTACTTCGAGAGGGCTCTTGCAGTAGGTAATTACATATAGGACAGAATCCCAAGCAGTCTGGAACAAATAAGATAAGGCACGGGAGGAGGAACTACTCAGATAAGTAGTATAGCTTGCAACCCTCAAGAAAGGAGGCCTTGCAAGACCCTGTACCAAGCCTGCTCTCGGCGAGAGCAATGTCCAAACTGTAATGTTTAGTGAAGGTATGGGCGGAAGTCAAGTGCGCAGCACAAATGTCTGCCACGGACACATTCTTGAAACAAGCACAGAGAGGCAGCAACTCCCACGGTGGAGTGACCTCTGACTTGACCCGTAGGGTCTTCTTATACTGTCATAACAGAAAGTGATGCAATGAGCCAACCACTTTGACAGGCACTGCTTCAAAACAGCATTGCCTTCTCTTTTGTGAGCGAAAGAGACAAACAACTGATCAGTCTTTCTGAGATCTTTCGTCCTATTGGTATAATATCTCAGAATCCTGTGAACATCCATGGTGTGAAGCAAGTATTCTCCATGATTGGAGTATTGCATGAAAAAGGCAGGTAATTCGATAGACTGATTCAAAGTAGATAGAGCTACCACCTTCGGGAGAAACTTAGGGTTTGTGTGGAGAGCTACTCGTTCTTTGTGGAAGATCAAGTAAGGGATTTTGCACATAAGGGCCTGAAGCTCGGAAATTCTGCGAGCTGAGGTAATGGCCACTAAGAAGAGCGTCTTCCACGATAAAAACTTCAAGTCTGCAAACCGCAGGCTCAAAGGGGGGAAGAGTAAGTTTCTCAGGGACAAAATTTAAGTCCCAAGGTGGAGCTGGGGTCCGGATCGGTGGTCTCAGATGAAGGACCCCTCTAAGGAAGGGTTTGGATACCTCTAGCTGGGCAAAGGCTTTATCAGCGAAAGGTCACTGGTAGGCTGAGATAGCTGCCATGTGGACCTTCAGAGAGGTGACTGAGACCCAGGTCGAGGAGATGACGCATGTAATCCAGCAAAGTGGTTACGGGGCAGGAAAAGGGTTCCTCGTTCCTGGACGCGGCCCAGATGGAAAATCTCTTCCATTTCATGGCATAAGTGGACCTAGTGGAGGGCTTTCTGGCCTCTACCAAAATCTCGGCTACCTTAGTGGATACTCCAAAGCGAGATTGAACTAGGTCTGAAGGAGCCATGCATGAAGTTGAAGGGACTTGAGTCCCAGATGGACCAGGGTCCCCTGATCCTGAGTCAGCAATCCCGGAGATAAGGGAAGAGGAAGAGGAGGAACCTCTGAATATTGTTGTAGAAGAGAGAACCAAATTTGCCTGGGCCAGAAAGGACCAATTAGAATCGTTTTTGCTCCTTCTAGAGCCAGTTTCTGTAACACACGTGAGACCAGTGGAATTGGGGGAAAAGCATAGACGAATCTGTCCTTCCAGCTTAGAGACAGAGCGTCTCTCCAGAAAGCTCCTCGCTCTGGAGTGAGCGAGCAAAAGATTGGAAGCTTTGCGTTTTGGGAGGAGGCGAACAGGTCTATTTGAGGAGTCCCCCAAGCCTGAAAAATGCTGTTTAGGACTATTCCGTCTAATTCCCACTCGTGTGGAAGAGCTGCCGAGCAACTTAGCCTGTCTGCTAGAACATTGTCTACTCCCGGAACATGGATCGCCGTGAGGTGAAGGTTGTAGAGGGTGGCCCACTCCCAGACCCTCATCGCTTCCCTGCACAGCGGGTAGGATCGAGTTCCTCCCTGCTTGTTGACGTACCACACCACGCACATGTTGTCCGTTTGGACGGCTAGGTGACCGGGAAGGATGTATTGATGAAGGGGCTGGAGTGCATAAAGCACCGCTCGGAGCTCGAGAACACTGATGTGGAGAGCTACCTCCAGTTTCGACCAAAGTCCTTGAGTTCGATGAGGACCAAGATAGGCCCCCCAACCTTCACCGGAGGCGTCCGTAGTCAGGGTCTGATCGGGGGGAGGATGAAAGAAGGGGACCCCCCGGAAGAGGTTCTCTTGTACCATCCACCACTTTAAGTCTCTGACCGTCGGCGAGGAGATCAGGATCGGAAGATCTAGGTCATCTACTCGTTGGTCCCACTGAGATCGAAGAGTCCATTGAGAAATTCTCATGTGGAGGCGTACTCGTGGGATCGTCGGGATGGCAACCGCCATGAGCCCCAGTAGATGGAGCACCGACCTCGCCGGGACCCTCCTGAAGTTCAGTAGGAGGGAAATCTGTGACTGGAGGGAAACCCCCCGGTCTGGAGGCAGAAAAGCTTTGCGCAAAGTTGTGTCAAGAATCGCCCCAATAAACTGGAGCCTCTGAGAAGGCTCCAGAAGAGACTTGGAGAGGTTGATGGTAATACCCAGGTTGGTAAAAACCTGCCGGGTGAGGGAGAGGAAATGCAGGAGTTCCTCCCTGGACAGAGCCGCCAGGAGCCAATCGTCCAGGTAAGGAAAAACCTGAGCTCCCAAAGAACGCAGGTGGGCCGCTACCACCGCCAGGCATTTGGTAAAGACTCGAGGAGCCGAGGAAAGGCCAAACAGAAGCGCCCGGAATTGGTAATGGACCCCAGAATGCAAATCTGAGGTACTTGCGGTGCGAAGGGTGAATGGGGATGTGCAGGTATGCATCCTGCATATCCAATGCACAAAGCCATTGGCCCGGTCGAAATAGGGGCAGAAGGGATTGAAGGGAGAGCATCCTGAACCTTTTGTATTCCACAAACAGGTTCAAGGAGCTGAGATCGAGAATCGGTCTGAGATCTCCCGTCTTCTTTGGTACAAGGAAGAAGTGGGAATAGTACCCCGTTCCGTAGAGGTGAGGAGGAACGGGTTCTATAGCCCGTTTTGTAAGAAGAGCTGAGATTTCTTCCCTGACCAGAGAAAGATGGTCCCTTGAATAAGCGGAATTCAGAGGGGGGTGACGTGGAGTTTTCTGCAGAAACTCTATGGAGTGACCCTCTGCGATGATTTGAAGCACCCATGAATCCGATGTTATCCTCTCCCACTCCGGGAGGTGGAGGGAGAACCTCCCTCCTACCGGTTCCTCCGGAGTGTCCGGAGGCGGTGGGAGAGGGGAGGAGTCAGGTGGTGTGAGGCAGCGCCACAGCTGGAGTGCCCGTCGCTTTTTTTGGGCGGAGGGGCCCTGGCAGCTGCGGGGGCCCACCGTCTAGTGGCCCGCCTTCCCTGGGGTTTCGCTTGAGGCCGGCTGCGTCTGCGAAAGGGACGGCGCTGCGGAGGATGGGGACGGTACAGTGAATCCACAGATTTAAGGGCCATTCCCTTTTCCTGCAAGTCAGTGATGATGTCCTTGACATCACCGCCGAAGAGCACGGAACCCCTGAAAGGTGCCTCTTGAATGGCGGATTGCACCTCTGGGACCAGACCTGACACGCGAAGCCATGCGTGGTCGCCGAAGGCTAACGGCAAATGCAGAGCTTCGTCCAGCGGTGTCCACTGCATCATATGTCATCCTTAGCATGTGACGACTGGCCAAACGAGCAGAGCGGACTAGATCGGCCAACTACTGCTTGAGTTGGGAATCCGGCAAGGAGTTGATCTTGGATTCTGCCTGGGTAAGGACGGCCTTCTGGTAATCCCCCATGTGAGCTACATAGTTCAGGGCCCTTATACCCAGTGTGGAGGAAGCGTAAATCTTCTTTCCAAACTGATCCAGAAGGCGAGATTCCTTATCCGGGGGAGACGAGCTCAAATGTTTAGGATGTGCGGACCGGCCGTGAGCGGCGCTGATCACGACCGAGTCGGCACGGGGGGTGAGAATCTAAGAAGTCTACACCCTCCGGAGCCTGGTATAGCCTGTTTGACTTCCTAGGAAGTGGGGCTAAAGCCGACGGTTGTTTCCAAATAGTGGAAACAAGGTGGGCGTGAGGCTCAATCCAAGGTGGCACTAAAGTAGGGGCTGTAAGGGGCAAATCCAGATGTTCGGCGAGTTTCACCCGCTGAGGATCTGGATCTAAGGACTGCCACTGATGGACCTCCTGGATTTTCTTAAGTAACTCCGTGAAAGAAGGATCCTCCGGAGGAGACCTCGGAGGAGTCCTCGGCCGGGGTTTGGACGGAGAACGTAGCTCGTCATCTTTATCGGAAACTCCCGCAGAGGCTTCCGAGGAGTCCAAGAGGACCACAGAGGAAGAATCCGAGGCAGAAAAAGACTCCCTCTCCCGTCTAGAGGGATGAACGTGTTCCGTGGGAAGAGTCCCAGAACGCGTGTCCTGCCCCTCTCTGGAACCCGTGGGAGGCCCCGGGGAACTGGAGGAGGGGAGGGAGAGTGCCGTCTAGGGCGTAAGGGAACCGGTGGGGGCACCGTCGTCGTAAGACGGCTCTCGACTTCTCTGGTGAGCTGAGCCTTGGCCTCAGCCCACCAGGAGGCAAGAGTCTCCTGCAAATCCACCGGCGGCCTGGGGGGCGGTGGAGGAGGAGGAGGGGGATAGTGAAACGGAGGATATCCGTAGGGAGAGTACCCAAGACCCATCTGCGGATAAGTCGGAGACGGGTAGTGAGGCGTCGGGTACTGCGGAGCCGGAGGATTCGGCCGCGGGTATGGTGGCGCGGGGTACTGCGGGCCTGGGAAGACCGGCGTCGGGTATGACGGCAGGTACCAAGGCGCTAGAGGAGCTGCTGGAGCAGACGGCCCAGCCGGGCACTCCAGGGGCGGATTAGCCAGAAAAGGCCCCTGGGGTGGAGGGCCCAGAGGAGGGAGAAAATCCCCTGCTGGTGTCGGAGAGGCCGGGTGTCGGGTCCGCGACAGCGGGCCAGTGTCGGCTCGGCCGGCGTCGGAGGGACTGGCGCTGGAGCCGGCGTCGGGGGAACCGGCGTCAGATCCGGGTTCTCCAAGGGGGGATCTGACGGCAGCCCAGGATCCCTAGTCTCATCCGGGGAAGGTGGTGAAAAATCCCCTGAGTCAGGCAAGGGGGACTGGGGCTCCCCTGATGGCAGCGAAGGCTGCGGAAAGCCTGGCACGACGGAAGAGGGTGGTTCCGACGTAGGCTCTAGGACCCGGCGCACGTCGGAGGAGCCAACGTGTGACTTATGGGTCAAAACCGGCGGACATCAGAGGAGCCGGCATCCGACTTCGGGGCTCTCACGTCCGAGACGGGCCGAGGAAGAGGAGAGGCCCGGTCGGAGGGAGAGACAGCCCAGCGCCGCCCTGAAGGGTCGGGCGACTTAGGGGCCTTCTCCCGGTGGATGTCGGAGGAGCCGACGCCGGCTTATGGGAGGCGCCCGTGCCAGTAAGCCGAGGATGTGAGACCATACTGGGGGCTAGAACCTCCTTTATCCCGGAGACACCCGACAGGCCCGAACTCGAGCCTGAAGGGCGGGCCGATGCCTCCTCCAAACCCTTGGAAGGGAAGTTACCTTGAAGAGGAGGCCTTCTCCCGGTGCCTATCCTTGTCCTTCTTTTTATGCCCTTCTGGAGAAGTCGACGCCTGCCTTAGCTTTCTCAGCTTTTTCTCCATCGCAGACATCTTTTTCTTCAGGAGATGGGCTTCGAGGGACTGCTGGCGTCGCTTGCAGGTTGCCGCGTTGAACCGGAGGCAGTGCAGACAGTTATCCACCGCGTGGTCGGGACCTAGGCAGAGGAGGCAGAGGGAGTGACCGTCCTTGTGTGGCAGTTGAGCGCCGCACGAATAGCACTTGTTTTTAGAGGGGGACGACATAAAACGATGTTCACCTGATGATCGAACAGAAAAACTGTAGCTTTCTCAGAAAAAACTGACGAAGAGACAGAACTGCAACGAACTTAACCACGCGGTGCTACTCATAGCTAACGGCGGGAAAGAACTGGAAGGCGGGCGTCTGGGACTGCTCCTTTATACCGACGTCAGAGGGACGCCGGCTCACCTGACGAGGGGCGTCCCAATGCCAGGGACTGGTTAGCTAGAAATTTTTCCGTGGGGTCCTGCCGCCGGCCAGCGTCAGTCCTATATGTAATTACCTACTGCAAGAGCCCTCTCGAAGTAAGATCCTCAGTTTAACAGGCACACATTCTAAATTTAGCGGTGCAACCTAAGAACAGGCACACCCAACCTGCCTAAGAATCATACAATCCTGAGAAGAAAAACAAAAAAACAGACAAATCTTCCAGAGTTCCATCTGTGCTTCCTATCCTTTCAGTGGTACAGCAAAGATCGAGGTAATGCTGTATTTGGAATGTTCATGTCCTTCGTGTTTTATGTTAACTTGACAGCTTTGGGCTGTACTAATGCACCAGCAGGGGAGCACATTACCCATATGTATTAACTACCTTACCTACTGACAATGTGGAGTAATTCAGAAGAAAAAAATTTCTCTGGCTTTACTTCTTCATTTCTGAAAACATATCCCGAACATCTGGTTTCCTGCATGCCCATTTGGTAGAATTAATGTGCCTTTCTGAAAGACTGGATAGCTGATAGTTGGTGTTCCAGGTGGTTTTTCCAGTCTAGACGGTACACCATGACATCATCCAGGTAAGCAGCACAATAACCAGTATGAGGGGCTAAAATTACATCTCTGTACCGCTGGAATGTAGTGCATGCACCATGTAAACTAAACAGCATGGTGGTGAATGGACAGAATCCAATTGGGGGGCAAATGCAGTTTTGTCTCTGGATTCTTTAGGTAGGGGGATTTACCAGTAACCCTTGGTGAGATCGAGGGTACTGATGTACTTGGCACTCCCTAATCATCCTGGGCATAGGATAACTGTCAAATTCTGACACTTAAGTTTCCTAAAATCAAGACATATTCTTACACACCCTTCTTTTTTATTTACAATCGCCATTGGCAATGACCAAATAATTCTTGACTCTTCTATGATACCTAATTCTTTCATTTTTTGTATTTCCTTAACCATGTCTGCTCTTAATTGTGACACTTGGACAGCTGGTTCGGATCACGGTATCATTTTTTGCAATATAAAAATGGGCTATGGTGGACCGACTCTCTTGAGAAATGCTGAAACAGCATGTGAGATCACATGCACATGCACACACACACACACACAGGTTTTAGATACAAGGTGTTACCTGGAAGGCCAGAAGCTAATTACAGACTTTTCTAAGTTAATTATAGCTTTGACTGCTAAGAGGGAAATCAGTATCCCTTTTATGACGTTTCGAGGTGGAAACCAGATTTAGTACACTGGTGCAAAATCATAAATGCTTCGGTGTCTGTGTGAGAGGGGATACTGCTCACAGATCAAAGAAATGTCATTTGAAAAAGAAAATGAGTTGTGCTGAGGATTACAGAATTTAATACTTTGAAAATACATCCGTTTTTGTATAGATATATATTTTTTTATTTTCTGACAGAGCAGGAGCTAGGTGACCTCACACAAAAGGGTTGGCAAATACAGTTTTCTTTAAGGAATATTCTGTTTTACTTCAGAGAGACACTTCTATCTAGACTCGGACAGAGAAACATCTATGAGCACTTTAAGCAGGTATTTAGAGAGAGACAAATCTAAGTACTGTACTAGGAATTGCACTGTTTAAACCTTGTTCTTGTAAAAGATTTGTATGGTTCTTGTGATATTTATTTTGTTTCTATTTTAGTAAAACTCTATTTTTAGAGCCTCCATGGTCTGTCTTTGATTTCTTTCCTTTTAGAAGTGGAGTATATATGGTAAAAGCAGACACTGTACATAAGCTTGAATGGTGATACCAAACTGGGAAAAGGTAAGCATTCTTAATCTGAGGTCTTTTATTACAGTTTTTAAGGGTACATTTCTGTAAACCTGGTTAGGTGCCCATAGGCAAAGACATCTGGCCCCCCGAAGACAGAATTATCTGAGCCTGTGCATTAGGTACGCTAGCAAGAGGTTCACAGTTTGAATCCCTCCAAGACTTGAGACCAAAGGTTGATTTGAACCCATAAAACAGACAGGAGGGTTACCCTGTTTCTGTAAACTGTTCACAAGACTGCGCTCGGAAGTTGGCACTTTGGGAGTAGAGGGCTGACCTGCTGAGTGGGTTTGTGACATTAACCACTCTGGTAATCTGCGTCTTTTGTTTGATAGGGCGTGCATTCCCTGTCACTATTACATGCTCAACCTTTTTGGTTGGCTTGCCACTGTGGTAAAAGTACTGTCAAATGTCTTTAGCAAGTTACAAAAAAAATGTTGTAGGTGCCGTATTGGTCCTTTTAAAAACAGATCCAGAAACAAATGATTTGATACCTTTTATTGGACCAACATGGATGTTACAGAAAAAAACAAAGTGCTTTAGCTTTCGAACCAACCAGGTCCTTCTTCAGAAGCTTTGTGGCAGTTTTTTCAAATATCCCATACTATTAACACCAGATTATATAGAAAAAGCAGAAATAATTCTCATTGGTTTAACATATACATTTAAAACATAATAGAAGATTACGTCAGAGAAGCTAATTAACACCAGTATTCCTTTAACTGAGGAGCCTCAGAAGGGCAAAGGTTATCAAGAATTCTCTACAGCCAGAGAGTTCTTGTCACATAAATTTTTAAATGTCTCAGTATGCCAAGAAAGCATTCTAGTGATAAAAAAAAAAAAAACCTTGGAGTAGCATTCTCTCTAATACATGTAAGATGAGCTCACAACTTACATTCCAATTGTCCTGGTATATTAAAGGACAGATAATGAAAGACAAAATCCTGAAATTAAGTATAACTGCAAGTTGAAAGCAAGCCTCAAATTAACCTACACATATAAACATGATGCATGAAAGTATCATTTGTAAGTGCAAAATAAATAAATAAATAAAAAATACTTGTCAAAGACCCCCAAGAAAACGAGACCATGAGCCTGATAAATGCAGATTTCAACACAGAGTCTGTGTATAACAAAAATGCACAGAATCAGTCTAAGCAATCTAAATGAAAACCCAAAGGAATTACACCTTTAATGAACCCCCAAGTAAATGAGATATGCATCTTAATATGAGCAGTTAAAAATGTGACAGTGTGAAATCCACCCACTGACAACTAATAGAAGGAAATAAATGCACACTATATGTGAAAGCTAAGTGTTCTAGCCACATAACAACTGCCCATGCCACGCTCCACACACATATGTGTGTACATACACCACACCACACTCCCACACACACACACACACCTGCACACCCACACAACCACAACACACAACAAATATAGCAAACACATTCCACACACACACACCACACCACGCAAACAAACAAAACACATACACACCATACCCACAACACACAAAAACACAACACACACAAAACACACACATACATACATACATACATCAGTATACACACACACACGCACTCACACGCACTCACCACAGTGTTAAGGTGAAAAGTCAACAATGTAGATAACCATAAACTTACAAAATCAAAGGCCCGCTGGAGAACTAAACTGTTTATGTCCATCTTTTAAAGTAAAGGTCTGTGTAAGTTTAAGTGGAATAATGTGTCATGTACCCAACATCAATATTCAATCCATCCGCCACCATATTGAGAAGTAAAATAAGTCTAATTTCAGAAGCCCATCTCTGTTGTGTACTATTGAAATGTCCTTTTAAGACCATCACAGACATATCTGAGGTTGAGTGGTCATCCTGGGAGAAGAGCTGGGCTACTGGTTTCTCAATCATATTGTGATTAATAGAATGTCTGTGAATTCATTCTAGTCCTGAGTTGTTGGCTTGTCTCCCCACATAACCTGTGCGAGGACATTTCTTGCATTGGATAAAATAGACCACATTACTTGATGTACATGTATAATTCCCTGTATCCTGAATAGTCTGTTTTGTGATGTAACACACAGTCTGAAGTGGAAATGAGGTTACATGTCTTACATGTGTATTGATGACAGGGTCGTGTACCATATGATGTCATGGTATTCTGTTCCGGTTCAAGTTGACTCCTAATAATCAGGTTGGCTAAATTAGGTGGTTGTTTAAAAGATAGTAGTGGTAGTTCTTGAAAAATACCGTTAAGGGTTTCATCCTCACTAATTATTGGATGGAGATCCTTAGTAATCTTACGTAGGAGTTCAAGGTCAGGATGGTATGTGACTACTAAGGGTATTCTGTTGGTAGTCATCCGTTCCTTATATTGCAGCAGCTGTTCTCTTGGGACCTGTGTTGCACGTTCCACTGCTCTGTCAATTTCCCTGGATGAGTGTCCCTGCTCAATAAAGGTGTTTTTCAACATCACCAGATGTGTGTCTCTGTCTTCCTCATTTGAACAGAGCGGTGATACCGAAGTGTTGACTATATATAACAGATTTCTTTGTGTGGCTCGGGTGATTACTTTTCTTGTGTAAGTATCTCTGTCTGTCTGTTGGTTTCCTGTAAAGACAGGTATGTAGGGTACCATCCTTAATAGTGACAGTGGTATCCAGAAAATGTACACTTGTGGCAGAATATTCTAGGGAAAGCTTTATAGTTGGGTGGAGGTTATTAAGTTCTTGGTGAAAATCTTTAAGTGTTCAGTGCCTCTGTCCAAATTATAAACAAATCATCAATGTATGGAAATAGCGAGTGGTTTATGTGTACAGTGCCTTAGAAAATCCTCCTCCAAATTATACCATAAAAGATTAGCGTACTGAGGAGCCATTGTGGTTCCCATAGTTTGAACATAATGTTTACCATTAAAGCTGAAGTTGTTATGTGTCAGAATGAATTCAGTGAGTTTACCCACAACTCCAGGGTCAATGTTGGGGTCCAATTCTTTGTCATGCAGGTATTTGAGGCAGGCTTAAATGCCATCTGTGTCTGGAATATTAGTGTAGAGGGAGGTTACATCCATCGTGGCTAAAAGGGTATCAGGTGGTAAGTCCTTAAAACCAGAAAGTTTATGTAGAAAGTGAGTAGTGTCCTTGATGTAACTATCCTTTGTATAACCAGCGGTTTGAAAATAGCTTCTACAAACCTGATATCCCCTCTGTCAGGGTGCCATTACCAGAGACTATGGGTCTACCAGGATTACCAGGCTTATGTATTTTAGGAAGCATGTAGAATGTCCCTGGCTTAGGTTCACTGGGGACGGGTCCTTTAGTTTGTCTTGGACATGCTCTGGAAATGTTTTAATTAACTTCTGTAGTTCTCTTTTATATTCTGTAGTTGGGTCACTTCCCAGTACTTTGTAGTAGGTAAGGTCACTTAGCTGCCAGTTGGCTTCCGTAATGTAATCTTCCGATTCAATATCACCACTGCGAGCCTTTATCAGCTTTTTATGACAATGTTATGGTTTGATTTTAGTGTTTGTATAGCCCTCCGTTTCAATGGAGAGAGGTTATGTGGCCTGTTTCTGCCTATTAAGAATCTCACCAGTAACTCTCTGGCGAAAGCAATTAATGTATTTGTCCAGTTTCTTGTTACGGCCACTTGATGGGGTAAACTCATATGGTTTCTTTTTCTTATCCATGGTAGTTTTACTGTTTGTGATTTCTTCCCTGTCTGTGCAAGTTAAGAATTGTTACGGTTTGTTCAGAGGTTAAGGAAACATTCTCCTTTACAGCAACAGCAGTTAGTTTGTTCCAGTCTGTCATAAACATCAATATCTTCTTTATCAGTTTCTGGTAAAAGCCTTTATCCCCAAAAAAAAACTTCATTTCTTGAGGGGGTTAGCGTGGTATATCTTAGTAGGATTTTTCCTATCAGGGGTATCGGTTGCATAGCTACCTGTGCCAGTACGTCTAAGCACTTTATATGGCCCTGGCCACTTTAGTAACAGTTTTTTTCTGTAGTGGGTAACAGTAGCAAGACCTTTTCACATGGCTCAAAAACTTTTTCGTCTACTCAATCGTTGAAATGTGCCTTCTGCTGGTTTTGGGCCTCTTCCTGATTACTATGGGCAAGTTCAACATATTCTGCCAGCTTCTTTCTCAGGGCACACAAATAAGATGTAATAGATTTTTTTCTGAGTGGGGTTATCTTCCCATGTTTCTTTTATTACATCTAGTGGCCCTCTAGGTTGTCTACCATACAGCATTTCAAATAGTGAAAAAAATCTGTTGATGCTTGTGGCACTTCTCTGTAAGCAAAACGCAAGTAAAGTAAGTATTGCTCCCAATCTTTCCCTTCCCCTTTTACAAACCTTTTTAACATACATTTTAGGGTTTGATTAAAACACTCAACAAGACCGTCTATCTGAGGGTGATAAGGGGAGGTTCTTATGGCAGTGATACCTAGTAGTCGGTACAGCTCCTTCAGTAATGCAGCACCAAAATTACTACCCTGATCAGAAATAATCTCTTTAGGTATGCCCACCCTGCTGAAAATTCTAGCAAACTCTGCTGCCACTTTTGGGGCTGCAAGAGTATGCATAGGAACTGCCTCTGGGTATCGAGTAACATTGTCATATACTACCAAAATGAATCGATAACCCTTTTTATTTTTGTCTAAAGGGCCAACCACATCCATTGCAATTCTCTCAAAAGGCACCTCTATGAAGGGTAGGGGCACCTTTTCTTTTTAAGTCACCGGGGCTACTTTCTGACAATCAGCACTGGAGCTGTAGTATGTAGTAACATCTTCATGAATTCCAGGCCAATAAAATCTGTACAGCAATTTGGCAAGGGTGCGATCCCGCCCCAAGTGACCAGTCATAGGACTATCATTTGCTATCTGTAACAACTCAGATCTATCCTTTTTTGGTATAACCACGTGTTCTATATGTTCCTGTATCTGAGGTTTAACTACAGCTCTGTACAATAACCCATTACATTTTTTAAACATTGGTTCACCCTGTTTTGGTTTCACCCCCAGCTGCTTAAAATATCCATGGAAAGAAACCTCATTAGGTTGCTCGGAAACAAAATCACAATCAGTTATTTGTTTAGTTTCAGCATTTTCATATATTAAACCCTTATGTCCACCAGTCTTTTGTTGCCATTGTTTCTTCAGACATCATCTTTCTTTCCTGGACTCCCAGATCTGAATTAAAATCACCAAAAGGAGAAGCGTCCCCACCATCTGAGATTTTCTTTGCCTGTGCTCTTGTAATCACTTCTGCTGAAACTGCAAGATTTACCTCCTCTGTGATTAACTCACTAAATCCTGGAAAGTCTTTTCCAATAATCACAGTACAGGTAACTTAGGTACTACCTCCACTTTCATTTGGTGCGACACCCCAGGAATATTCAGAGCCACTTGGGTGGTGGGACATCATCAAGTACCCTCGTGGATGCAGATGACACCAATACCTGGTCCTTTCGCATAGTTCTTTTCAAGAACTTCAACACGCACCAGGGTTTGTCTGTTTCCCGAATCAATTAAGTCCCTTCACAGTCTTATCTCCCAGCTTGACATCTGTTAAATACTTCCCCCAATTTGCTAAGGCCAAATCTGCTCCAGTGTTACCCTCCTTATTTTTACGGCAGTTTCTTGTAATATTTTATGTTTATTTATTTTTATTTTGTTAACCGGGTAGGGACACTGGAACAAGTCCTTTTTCAGGTCCAACCTGACACATAAGAAAAACGGAACATGTACAGTTGCAAAAATACAACTAAAGCAAAAAAAAATAAACATTACATAAAACATCTACAAACATCTGATTCCTGTAGAAAACATTTTAGCTTAGTCTTAAAACTTTGCAAGGAGGAGGCACATCTCAAATCTTCACGTAAGGAATTCCAAAGATGGGGCAGCAGCAAAAAAAAAAAAAAACGAGACCCAGCCTTTATTTTATAAGGTTGGGCTCGAAGAGGAGTTCCCTTAAAAGACCTGAGATTCAGGGAAGTATGATGGACTGAAACCAAGTCACTTAAGGGAAATAAATCTTTGGAAAATAATGATTTAAAAATTAAACAATGGTAAAAGTAAGTGAATCTAGAGCTGGGGGATAGCCAACGAAGAGAGGAATACAATAAACAATGATGAGCATGTAAAGGAAAATTCAAAACAAATCGACACATATTGTTATACACGATTATTAAAACATTAATTTCTTTTACTGACAACTTAAAATATAAACCAACATAGTCTAAATGCAGCAACAAAATTCTAGTAGCTATAGATTATCTAGTATCTAATTAAATACATTTCTTGAGCTTATATAATAAGCTCAGTTTCTGATTAACTGTACTACAAACAGCTTCAACATGAGACTGAAAAGTTAAGCAGGGATCAAGCAAAACGCCTAAATATTTGAACTCAGAGGGCCAGATATTCAAAACTTTGCACCCGGTGCAAACCTGTAGCTCTGGAATAGCATCGAAATTGTGCTGGGCTGCAATATTCAAAGGCAATTTTTAGCGCCGGCGGTGAGTGATACCGCCGACACTAAAAGTTAATGTATGCAGGAGAAGGAGTGTGGGAAGGGGCTATGAATGTTGGTGCAGTGGTATATTCATAAGTTTAGCGCTTGTGCTAAACACCTCCTGCAAAACCTTGTGGTAATGGGGATGTGAGTTCCAGTAATTCAAAGTGTAACTTAGCTACACTTTGAATTACAGCTATTTACCCCTAGTGATCTAGTGCCCCCACTCCACAGTCACGATCCCGACCCCACTGTCCCCATTAATTTCATTAAATCCTAGTAGTCTGCGTGCCCCACCCCCTAGCATGATCCCCAATCCCTGTTGTCCCCATTACTTTCATTAAATACCTGGTAGTCTAGCGACCCCCAATGCGATTCAGACCCCAAAACAATCACTTCCTTGGTGATCGTAGTTACCTCCTCCACCCGACAGTGATGACCACCCCCTGCCCCCCCACCCACTCTGAATGGAGCCGGCGACCAGCTCAGCCTCCTCTCACCTCCACAGCCGGCCACTGACTGAGTCATGTATGAGCGGTACTATAATGAATGAGCACATCCCCATTCATTACACTACCAGCTCATACAAAGCTCAGTTGGCAGCCAGCTGTGGAGGTGAGAGGAGAGTTGCGCCAGTCACCGGCTCCTCTGGGGTGGTTGGGGGAGTAGGGGGGTTTGTCGTCACTGTGGGGGGCCACTGGACTACCAGGGAAGTGATTGTTTTGGGGTCGGGGATCATGCTGGGGGTGGGGGGCCACTAGATTACCAGTGCTTTAATGAAAGCAACAGGACAACGGGGGTTAGGGATCATGCTGGGGGGTTGGGGGCTCTTAGATCACCAGGGACCAAACCCTACAGAGGCACAGCCCAGGATGGCAGATAAGGGCTGCTTGGCCCACCCAGTCTGCCCATTTCCCTACCTAATGGTTAGGCTGCAGAGCCTAGTTACCAATAGCCTACTTCCTCCCACCCACTACCAACAGATGTGCCATATGCCTGTCCCAGACAAATGGCACATCTAGTGAGCCATACATCTGTCCCAGGCATTCGTGCCACTAGTGCTTCTGTTGGTGTTGGGGGGGTGTCTACCAGGGCACCTGTACCTCCCCTCCCAGGATGTTCCGTGGGACAAGCAACTTGTTGTACAGTGTACATTCCCGGTGAAACATGTCTAGTCATAGCTACATAACTGGTCACATATGACCACATGCATTTTCTGTGTGTGTGTGTGTGTGTGTGTGTATATATATATATATATATATATATATATATATATATATTAGAGGCAAAAAATCCATTTAATGCATTAGTTAGGGTTGTTCCACAGTGACAAAAGTAGAAATTCGGTGTTAGGGTTGAAAACCCTTGGACCCTCCCACCCCCAACCGGCATTGGGGTGTGCATTGGAGTCGTCAGCCTAACTCTCACCCCATCACATGTAAAGCAGCAGAAGTATGGGAGAATGGGGTGAGGTTGGGACCCGGCGTTCAATGCACACCTATGCCGATGAGGGTAGCAGGGTCCAAGAGGTTTTCAACTCAACTCCCTCTACTTTTGTAACTCTAATCATTAAATGAAGTTTTTACCTCTAATTTCCCTTCTTTTTGAGAATGATAACGAGAAATAGTGACTGTAATGCAGCGGCTCCCGCCACATGATGTTTTGTGGCATAGTAACAGGAACAGCAATGCAAACAGAAGCGCTAACAGTGGCGCACATGGTAACGCAAGCACGAATGAGAACAGAAAGGGTAACGCACACGGTGGCGTAGACGGGAACGGTCTGCCACGTAATGTACTGTCACATAGCAACATGGTGCCTGCAAACGGAAATGTCAATGGGCATGGTGACGAAAAGTGAAACAGTGCTGTAGACACAAATGCAAAAAATAACAGAAGCGCAAATGAAAACGCAAAGGATAACGCACATGGTGGCATAGACGTCAATGGTAAGTAAGCAGACGCGAACACGCAAGTGGAAAGGGCAACGGTAACAGTAATGTAAGCGCACAGGCTGGTTTTCCCCACAACCTGCATAGAGAAAGACAGTGAGTACAAAGAATGTATGCATAATAATGGGTATCGGAGCAGAAAATGAGGACTTGGAATACTAAATAGGTTATATCTCAGGAACCGTATGACGAAGAAAAAAAATTTAAAAGTCATATGATTTACGACTGTCCTGGCTAGTTTTGTACTTAGCCCCATTGGGGGCTAAGCATTTTTTTGACAAAAAGTCCGTATCTCGCACCGTTTCTGAGATACGGGCCTGAAAGCGCGGCGAATGCCGTAATGTTATCTATGGGGAAAAAGAGAAGTTCGACGCCATAACTTTGCCTCCTGTAATATTTTTCACCAAACCACTGAAAGGCACATCTGTGGGCTGTTGGCTGTCTTCCATGAAATTTCAGGAAAAATGACCAAACCGTTATTTTGCAGCAGGGTGCCAAAGGTTCCTGTAATCGTCGGGCGCCGTAATGTTATCTATGGGAAAAACAGTCCAACTTTGGAGTGCCGTAACTTTGCCGCCGTGTAATATTTTTTCAACGCAACACTGAAAGGCACATCTGTGAGATGTCGGCTGCGTTCCCTTCAAATTTCAGCCCAAAACTCCCAACCGTTCTTTTGCAGTGCAGTGCCAAAGAATTGCTGTCATTTTCCCACAGACTAGAAAACTACTGTCGCAATTTGCGAAAACTTTTCAAAATTGCGACACTTTCATGAGCACGAAAGTACTTTGCAAAGTACTTTTTCCAGAAATTTGAAAAACATATTTCTGGGGTGTTTTCCCCAAAATAAAGACATGGCTAGCATCCTCAGGTTCCGACTAGGTGAATACAAAAGAATTAGGTTGCTAGAGGGTCCCAAATTTAAATGCAAGCATTTTTCTGATCACTAACTGAAAACAAAATGGCGGATTTGCAAAAGTAACAGGGCCATTTGCAAAAGTAAAAATGCATTTGTGACACTGTCAAACTTTTTGTTAACTTTTCCCATTGACTTATAATGGGAAATTGTTTTTTGAATAACTTTTGAACCGTTTAATATTTTTTCACCAAATCTTTTGAAAGGCACATCGGGGACCCCGGCCGCACGTTCCCTGAAAATTTAGGGCAGGTCGCGCAAACTGTGCGACCTGTAGGCGCGACCGTAGAATTCCAGAAAAAGCGTAAACACACACGCAGATCACGCTTAATAACTCCGCAGCCGTATATCCGACCAGTACGAGACTTGGCAGATCCCAAGGTCTATGGTTCTTGATCGTGTGTTCCAAATTTCAGGCAAATCCGTCAAATGGTTGCAAAGAAGGTGCAAAATTTTGGGTTTAACATAGAAATGGCTCCTCAACCCTAACTATGGTGTGTGTATGTATGTGTGTGTGTATATATATATATATATATATACACACACATACACACACATACATACATATATGCACACACACACACACACACACCATACCCATCAAAAGGGGTATGCTGTGAGCACACCTTGGCCTGCAGCTTCCAACCTGTACTTCCATTTCGACCAAAAGGTGGAGCTGTGTGCACCATGCAGTAGCACTGGGCAAACTACATGGAAATTTATGCTAAGCAGCACATAATGAGATACAAATGTTTGCCCATGGAATACCTAACTAGGCTCATTTGCATGTGAGCTTTGAAAATAGCAAACTTTTTCCCCGGGCTAACCTGTTTGCACCGGGCTAATGTACTAGTGCTGTGCAATCTGGTTAGCCCTGGGCAAACCTCTCATCAGCATAGCACAGTTGTGCAGTGTGTGTGGCCTGCACCGTTGTTTGCAGTTGATATGAAACACCTCTTTGCAATTACACACAATGTCCTCCACCTGCAACTCTGCCTTGTTCCTCCTCTGTGTCCACTGAGCAGCCACTGCAATTTGCACTTCCTTATTGCTATATTCAGAGCTATCTTAATTCCCGGGCTACTTTGTCAAAAACAGTGATTGAATTCAAGCATGCATGGGACAGCCATAAGGCAATTCTAGGGGGTTGGGGTAGAAAGAAGTAGGCTGCTGATTAACTAGGATCTGCAGCTTATCCATTAGGTAGGGAAACGGGCAGACTGGGTGGGCCAAGCGGTCCTTATCTGCTATCAAATTTTATGTTTCTATGTTCTACGTAACTTAGCACTGCACTCCCAGCCCAATTTTCTTGGCTTCCTTTGCATGTTATATTCAGCAGGTTTAGCACCAGGGCTATTCCTTTTGGATATAGCGGCTATTGATTCTGGGCTAATTTAGCATTCCGGGCAGTACTAATTTAGCATCGGGGCAAAGTTTTCAGTATCTGGCCCAGCAACCTGTTCTATAATCATCTGCTTTTCATCATGAATAACTAAGCTTGGCTTATCCTTTAAGACAGACAAAGATCCAGATAACATGGACTTAGGTTTCTTGACATTTAAAATAAGGGAAATGGTCAGTTACAGATATCCACAAATTCTTGTTCCAGTAACAAAGTTAACTGGGTAATATTTTTAGCTTGGGGGGAAAAAAGAATTCGGTCACCTGCATAAAGTAAATAATCACAACATCTGCAAAGGGAAGGTGGTAGTTTAACTAAAAGAGAAAATAATCAGGGACCCAAAATAAAGCCCTGCGGCACACCAGATTCAGCTGGATAAGCAGAAGTACCTATATTAACAAAATGGTTCCTATAAAACAAATAACCATTGAACTATGAGACAACATTATCAGAAAAACATAATTCACCCAGTTTTGTGCATAACAAGGAGTGATCAATAAGATCAAATGCCTTGGTCAGATCCATGAAAACTGTACCCAACATAAGACCATCAAAGCTTTTAAGGGCGGTGCATTCATGAACCTGACCAAGGCAGTCTCTGTCCCATGGGTTTTGTGGGAACCACGCTGCTGGGAACACAAAACATTATATGACTCAAGGTATGAAGTGAAGTAATTTGGTTTGAAACATTTTTTTCCATAAGTTTACTTAAAGGGTTCTAAATGGGAATCGATTGAAAATCATCCAAACATTCGGTTCTAGGTTTCTTCGGGATTGGAACTACCCTGGCACACTTGCAAGAAAGAGGAAATGAGCCAAAGACCAAACTCAAATTAAAGATGGAACACACAGGACCTGCAATAGAGAGAGCAACTAGTCTTAGAAAGCATCCATGTAACCTCTCACCACAATCACTGTATCTATTAGGAATAGTTGAGAGTAGTTTCAAAACCTCTTTTCGAGTTATTTTACGAAAGTAAGAAGTGGGTCTTCCAAGAAAAGATGGTGCAGAAATAAACACATCAATTGACTGCTGACTACCAGATCTGTAACAAGCTACAGTAAGTCAGAGAATTTCGAACCAAATACATTCAATATTTTGATTGGATCAGTTACAACTCCATTTGAAGTAGTTACATTTCTGAATAGTACATTTTTCTTTTGGTGACAAAAAGATTTAAGATTAGACAAGTTCTCATCAAATTGTTTTTGACAGAATTCCTTGTTTGCATTCTTAATAAAAGCAGGCACTTTGTTTTGTAAAAATCTGTATCTATCCAAAAGAAAAGTAGAAGGGGACAATGTATAATTCTCCCATGCCATGTTCCTTGCCTTAATCCAATCTTTGATATCAGTAGAGAACCATCTATTAAATATCCTTTTAACTCTAATCTTACACAGTGGAAAAACATAATTTTGAATGAGTAGTAACTCTCTGCAAAAATAATCTAAAGCACAATCAGGATCTGTAATGTTGTCAATAAATGACCAATCAATCTGTGACGATTTTAACTGAAGTGCAATAAGGTCAAATTTCTGAAAGTTTAGAAAATGAAGGCAATGTGGAATAACTTTAGGGTGCTTAAAATTCAGAACACAAGAAGTAGCTTGGTGATCACTAGTAGAATCAGGTAAGATTCCAGTTAAAGATATCATCTGAAGTCTGTTAGTAATTACCCAATCCAAGGTAGAATGTTTGCCAGATTGCATGTTCAGTCTGGTAGGTTCAGTAATCAACAGAAACAAATTAAAGGACTGCAGAAAACTCTCAAGACCAAAATCATGCGATGCAAACCAATTCAAATTGACATCACCCAATAAAACAAAAGAACTAGACAAGAATTCAGAATTCCTAACCAAAACCTCTCTTAGCCCATCTATACCACATTGAGGTGGGTTATATAAACCCCAACTATTAGATGTTTTCTACCCCCCAAGTTACCCAAATAAATATACAAGCATTAGAACATTTATAATCATTACTGTTATTCACAGTGCTCACCTAAATGAAATCTTTAAAATAAACAGCACCCCTTCCCCTTTCTTTTTACCCTGTCTATACGCGCTGAGTATGCTGTACCTGGAATTTTACACATACTATCAGAAATTATTGGCTTAAACCAAGTTTCAGACAAAAAAATAAAATCAGGGGCATAAGAATGTGAAAGCTATTGAATGTTAGCCAATTTAGGAAATAAACTCCTAACATTCAAACAGATAATTTTCAAACCATGAGCAAAATACCAGGGTTTAGCTTTGGGCTCATTTGGGGTGCTTAATATTCCCTGGGCCAGGATTTAGCTCAACATCACCAGATAACACAAGTAGTTGACATAGAACTAATGTCCTGGATAAGAGACCAATTTTCCCTAATCCTTTCCAAAATATAAATTTGAATGTTGGTAAAAACATGAACCACACACTTTTAACAGCATTTGTTTCATGTAACAGACCATAAGAATCAATACCAATAAGGCCACTCCCCACATTATTAGACATCGAAAAGTCACTCAGGTCACACTTCCCTCCCTTCTTAGGCATCACAAAATGCAATGTAACATAATCATAGCATAATAAACGTAATAGTAAATAACAATTGAACCTAAAAACATCACCTGCACATGCCATAATTAAAACAACCTTAAAGAGCAGCTGACACATTTAGGATAACTTTAACAAAACATAACATTTAGACACAGTTCAGCTTGTATTTCACATAAGTTTTGTATTCAACCTCTCCATTATTTATTACTGAGGTCATCTGCATGTAAACAGGATCTTTGCTCCTGAAAAGTTCATCTATTTCTGTTGCTTTCTCCCTACCTGAGGTCATAATGCCGCTTGTGACATCACAGTTACTCCCATGACAACAGATGGTGATGTCACAACAGAGCATTATGACTTGAAGTAGGGAGTACGCTACAGAGGCAGATAAACTCTAAACTGAAATATACTGGGAAAAATCATGTACTCATGCAAATTTACTTAGTAATAAATAGAGAAATATATAGGATACATATGGAATGCAAGCTGAATTGTACCTAATTATTATGTTTTTTGAAGTTTTCCTTTTGGCATTAGTAGCTCTTTAATGTATAATTGATACTAACTGTAATGTTAGGAACACAGTTAGCATTTCCTGCACCAGCTCCCCAGCTCCTTCAGACTCCAGAACACTTAGCCACATTTCGCAGCATAAGCTACCACTGCAGATGCCACTGCATCTTACAAGCAGCTAAACTTAAATCCCTGAGCCCACCAAACTGGGCTGCCACCACCAACTGGGGGAAGAGGGAGCAGCTTGTCAATGCAGAAGGCAGCAAATAAGGTGCTCAGTTGTAAAGGCAACACAGGTGGCTGAGGAGCTTGTTTTAGCAGGGTGTTCTCAGGCAGCATGTAAAGCACCGAGCAGTGATCAGTTTGCACACAGTCCCAGGAACAGTCATACACAACACAGCTGTTCATGTAAAACAGCAGCAAGCAGATTGAAACGAACAGTTCAACAGCAGCAGCAGTAAGCATACAGTCAAGTAGCGACACAGTCACACTTTCATATAGCACGTCACTGCCTTTCAGGATGATTTTCAGGTGCTCAGGTGACTATAGTATGCAGCACCTCCAAATGGACCTTGAGCAGCTCCGATGTTAACCTCCGTGCTATTCCTGGCTATTTCAGTGCAATCAATGGAGTCGTGGGAGCCTGCCACACTCCCTCTATCTCCAGAACACTTAGCCATACTTCACTGCAAAAGTCGCTGCTTCAGACACCACTGCATATTACAAGCAGCTAAATATAAATCCCCAAGCCCACTAAACTGGGCTGATACCACCAATCGGAGAGGAGGAGCAGCACGTAAATGCAGAAGGCAGCAAACAAGGTGTTCAGTTGCTAAGGCAACACAGGTGGCTGAGGAGCTTGTTTTAGCAGGGAGTTCTCAGGCAGCATATACAGTGTGTAAGAGCAGTGATCAATTTGCACACAGTCCCAGGAACAGGAATATGGTCTGGCTTGTTACAGTTATAGCAAATAAAGTCTTTAGGTGCAGATTTATTACCCCCACCAGAGTTCTTATTTGACCTGGAGTTAAACTGGGAAAAAGAAGGTTTTACCGGTCCTTGGCTGTTACTTTGGTGTTGTACTTGTCTGGCCATCTGATAGTCCTCAGCCAGAGAAATGGCCTATTCCCCACTTCCTGGTCGGTGTTCTTTTACCCAAAGCTGCACATCTGTAGGCAGGATGTTGATGAGTTGCTCCACTGCAAATATATTAATGATCTGTGGGACTGTTTTGCCCTCTGGTTGGAGACATTTAATAAGGAGTTCTCAGAGTTGGGTGAAGGCTTCTCGAGGATTGTCAACTGAGTGGTTCTTCAGGGACTGGAATCTTTGCCTGTAGGTCTGTCCTAAGATGTCATATCTCTTCAGGATTTTTTTTTCCTTTTACAAGCTTATAGTTTTCTGTGTAGTGTCCAAACTGCTGTAGGCAAGTTGGACTTTACCTTTCAAGTAAGGTACAAGCCTGATTGCCCATTGCTGCTTTGGCCACTGGCAGGCTGTGGCAACCCTTTCAAAAGCTGTCAGGTATGCTTCAATATCATCTAAGGGACACAACTTTGTAAGTTTAATGTCTTTTAAGTTGTTTATATTTTGTTGCTCTGCTGGACCTATGCCAGATCCTCCAGCTCTGATAGCTTGCTAGGCATCCAGCCATCATTGCTCCTGTCGCTACATCTCTTCTCTGTGACTCTAAACATTGAATCTCTTGTTCTCTGCTTCTCTGTCTCTTTTTGTTTTATAGCCTACCAGTTGAAAAAGGCAGTCAGGTTTTCATGTTCTATCACTGCCTGTTCTTTTTCCAGCACTGGTGCTGGCTGTATAGTCTCAGCTTGGACTTCTGTGTCTACTAGTTTGGCTGCCATTCTTCTGGAAATCACTCCTGGGATTGCTGTTGCAGGATCCATACCTTTATTCTATGCTTCACTTGTGCTAGGTCTAGTACCCATACATAAAACTCCTGGCTTAGAGTGTGCACAACATAAATCCCATTTCTTACACCATCTGTCGTTAAGGCACAGATCAGGAAGCACAGGAAAACCAAGAGCAGTTATAAAATTCGCAAGTAGTGTTTTATTATCAAGAACAGTAAAACAAAAAACAAAAATTGCTCAGTATAACTATTTACAAAAGCAATACAGAGAAAAAGTCCTTCGTCTGAGGCTATCTCCAATTCTAAATTTCAGTCTCTCCCTCTAACAAAAGATTGCTGCTCTTTTTATAATAAGTCTTTGCCTGGCAATTATCTTGTGCAACTTCATCTCATTAAGAGGCATCCTGTTTCTCATAAAATGTATCAGAACTTTGTCAATTTCCTTGCAGGTGCAACAAAACAGAACATGGTGTTCCAGAACTGACCTCCTGTTGACAACTCTGCAGAAGTTCGTGCTGCATCTCAAGGTTAAGCCCTTGAGTTCCAAATAGTGTTTTGCAATCATTTCAACAGTATAACTACATACGGTTTCAAACAAAGAGACTCCAGTATCACTTAGTTTCACACATAGATTCACATATATATCTCTCTATAGCCACAGATATGCAAGGGGGAAGAAAAGACAGACACAGCAAGTGAAGGCAGAGAGATAGCAAGAGATGGAGAATCGCAAGACCGTCTGAGTGATCAGTTCCTAGGTCTCACAAGAACATTTGGCTGCACAACCAGACAAACAAGGGACAGAAAAGAAGAAGATAAAACAGATCCTTGCATTAAACTTTTTCTGTATAACAAATGGGACAGGATCTTATTTAACCCTGTCACAGTCAGGGTTTGTTATGTTATGGGATAGGTGGGAAAAGAGAGTGGGTAGCGAAACTTGGCCTGTGGGTGAGGAGAAAAGGTTCTGTAGAAGGCAGGGGCCAGTAGACACCAGCAGTAGGGTTAGACACCTGCCATTGTGTTTTTTTTGGGTGGACATGTGGGAAGAAGGTACTTGCAGTAGGTTGGGCACCCGCTGATGGTACCTTAAGAGCTCAGGGGGAGAGGGGTACCAGCAGTGATGTTGGGCACCAGCTGTCAGTTCAGTAAGAGTATGAATGAGAAGGGGTACTAGTGGCTTGTTTGGGCACCCATTCTTTAACAGAGCGGGAGGGGCTACCAACAGAGGGGGTTGGGCACCCACCACCAGCTGTTTGACAGGGTGAGCAGGCAGTGGGAGGGTTTGGGGTGGAGGGGTTGGGCTCCCAACCACCACACAAAGTTGGAGGTGGTCCAGTGGCAGCTGTGGAGATGGGCTGCCAACCACCAGCAATGTAAAGACAGAGACAGGACATTTTCAGGATTTGAAATTGCATGAAAACTGAAATTTCGAGTCACAAAATTGGGCCCATCTTACAAAACTTGACATACTATATGTCACAAATGTACTCACTGATGTCTAAGAAATGAATGTTTATTTAGTCTCCTGTTTCTGCTACTTTATTGACCGCAAAAAATATATTTATTGAAGTGATACCAAAGATGGTGTACATCACAGCAGCCAGACACCCCACATAATCACCAATGTTTTGTGCCCAATACCAGCCGCCTTGTCACAGTGCCCCGTCTCTGGTGCAAAATGTTGGTGATTATGTGGTGGTGGCCGGCTGTTGTGATTTGCACCATCTTTGGAATCACTATAATAAAATGTGATTCTTTTGCACATAAGTTTTGTGCCTTGCCTCTCCTTGTGGTTTACTGGAGTGCTGTGCTCTTTGTTGTAGTAGTGACTGTTTGAATGCTAGTAGCACCCAGTTTGGCTAGTGCAGCTGCCTTATTTTCCAGACCTACTTTACTGACTGTACGATGCTACTAACTGTGTGTTTTAATATATTTTAAAATTATATTGACATATGCCAATACAGTGCAATTTGTGCAAGACTGGGTTGCACTGAAAACGAGCACCACTGGTACTCCTTAGCATACTTGTTTATATTTCACAAACAACATTTTGATCTGAATTGAAATATGTCAGGTTCACAAGAATCCAGTTATCCTTAGAACACTGAAAAAACATTCTGTGCACATGCAAAAACAGCACTTTTTTCCGAGGCTAAGAAAAATCCTTCTCTACCATTGGAGAAAACACATCCGAAGATGGTGCGTTATTTTCCAATGACCGTATGCCTGCATCTTTTTCATGATTTTCTTTTTTTTTTAATTAATTTTGTGCCCCCTTTATAAGTACAATCACACATCAGGGAGGGTGGTCGTGTCTGATATATGCACTCCTCTGGTGGCTGAAGGCACTCAGCGTTGCTTTGTGCCTTTTACTGTATGTAGTTATACACTCTATATCTATGTATCTATATAGCTTTCCCTTACATAGGATACAAAGGTTCCGAGTTCTTGAAATCATCATTAAATTATATCGACAACTGCTGTTTTACAGCTGTGAACAAGAAGGAAAAATTATTCACCTTAGTAATTGTGTTTCCTTTAATGGAGTCTTGCTGTATTCTGACATATGCAGTTAGCCCCAGCACTTGAACTGCTCCGGAGAGGAAAGAGTTAAATTCTATGCAGGGCATAGAAAGTTGAGCTCGAGCTCAGTTCAAACCTCTGTCTGCTGCACTTTGAAGTGTAACCGTCAGATTCTTACGAGCTAATATTAACTAACTAACCCCACTATGTGGAAATTGTAAAAGCTTTACTAGAGCCAAAATGGCAACCAAATATTTTGGATCCCCCAAAAGACCCAAGTCGAGAAATCCAAAACAAAAACTAGGTAGTGAACAACTTATGACTATCAAAACAACAAAACATAACCCACTCCCCCTCTCTAAAAAGAGGGAGTGCCCAAATGCACCCCTGAGGTGCAACACTGCTCCTGCCACCCCATTTCCCAAAAAACAGGTTCTGAGAGGGGGAGACAGGGAGGGAGGTCAGAATACAGCAAAACTCCATTAGAAGAAACACAATTACTAAGGTGAGTCATTTTTTCTTCAAATAACATGAAGTCTTGCTGTATTCTGACATATGCAGACTACCAAGCAGTACCTCCATGGAGGAGGGAATCGAACCTATTTTGGGAATAGGCTCTGCAGTACTGCTGTACCAAACCTAGCATCACTCCTAGCCTGGATATCCAGAGAGTAATGCTTGGTGAATGTATGGACTGTTTTCCAGGTGGCTGCTTTGCGTATCTCTAGTAAGGGAATATCCCTGGCAGCAGCTGTACCTCTAGTCGAATGAGCCCTCGGGCCTGAGGGTGGTATTTTGCCTAGCTTTTCATAGCAGAATTGTATACAAGAGACAATCCACCTGGCAATAGTTCTCTTAGTGACAGGTTTGCCCTTCCCCATAAGTGAGGAACAACTGGAGAGAGTCAAACCTGAGTGCCATCTGTCTGTCCACAGGAGGTAAGGAAATTGGAGTTTTCAACAACTTTTATGTCTGTTTCCCAAAAAACGTATGAAGGGGAATAGACAACCTTTTGGAATCTGGGATGTCCATCATCTCCACAAAGTGAGGCTCCTCTTGTTCCTCAACAGCTTCTTCCATAGGGAGCTGGAGGGTTTCTGCCACTTTCCTGCAGAACATAAAGTGGGAAGGGGACTCAGAAAGCCTAGGAGGGGAAACACCAGAAGGTCTGTCTGGGGAGCTGTCCGGTTCTATGGGCTCATCCAGACATTCTATTCTGTCATCGTCATCACCTTATCATCATCATAATCATCATCCCCCTCCAGGTCCAGTTCATAAAAATCTTCAGGGGTATAATCTTGAACTGGAGGAAGTGACCGAACGCCTGCCAGAAGTCGCCAGATCGGTCGGAACCGAACAAAGCGATTCCACTATGCGAATCGCTCGGGTAATTTCTTCGGCAGTCGGATGATGCGGCTCTGGATCCGAACTGACTGATTTTTCTTTTCTTTATGATGGACCCGATCCCTTGGAATCAGCTCTCCCTTTGCCCGAAGGAGTCTCGCCCTGGTCAGAGTGCATTCCTTCTGGTTTGGTCGGAACCGAACTGGGCTGGCCATCTGGGTCAGCGGACTTCTCAGCCTCAAACCCCAGACAATAAACACCAGTGGTGTGAGGATCATCCTTAGCAAAGGCCTCCCCACACACACTGCAGTGTTGAAACCCAGTGGGCCCGGTTTTTCTTTTGGGTTTCTCAGACGTAGCTATACTTAATCAGAAAACTTACCCTTTACTCTGCTTCAGCCAGGCAAGACACCCTTATCGGTTTCTAACCGTGTCACGGGTATTTGAAAAAAATGGAAAAACAAGTTTTTTTGGGTTTTATTTAAACCGATAAGGACCGGTACCACACACTAAATTTACAATAAGACAAATTCTGCACAGCTGCATGTCTAGCCGAACCGGTTGAAATATATATAGTTTACAATTTCCACAAGTTTTTCCAAATCTAGTCCACTACCTATGTACTTACTGCACCACAGACAGGGATCTGAACTGAAAAAGCAAAGAATTTATCAGTAAAACCGACGACTTTAACCGATCGAGAACCATGAGCAGAGGAGAAATCTCCAGAGTGACTGTTCAGTTAGGCGGAGTAAAGAATCTGACGGTTACACTTCAAAGTGCAGCAGACAGAGGTCTGAACCAAGCTCGAGCTCAACGTTCTATGCCCTGCATAGAATTTAACTCTTTCCTCTCCGGAGCAGTTCAAGTGCTGGGGTTAACTGCATATGTCAGAATACAGCAAGACTTCATGTTGTTTGAAAAGAGTATTATTCTATGGCACAGAGCTAGGAGGTTACTGATAAATTAATATTTTTTTGGACAGATTTCTTTGATGTTATTAAGTTGTAGTTCTATTACAGCGCAACACTCTTCAACAGAAAACTAGGGCTAATCAATACCATGTTAATACCTTGCAAGTACATTTCCTGACAGCCAACCTAGAATGCTGTGATGAATAAGAATGTTGCTAATCTCCTTTAGATCCCATGCTAGGCCAAGCTCTTCAGTTTCCTTACAAGTAGTGGATTTTGGACAACCTCACTTGACCAATATAGTACCTCTTGTTATTCATTTGCCAGATAGTCTGGCCTTCCTCACACACGTTATTTTGATAGTAAACCAAAAAACATGCTGTTTCCTTCCAGTCTAAAACATCTTCCAAAGACAAACCTGTTGTGAAAAAAAATCAATGTAGACAGGCAAGCACTTTATTTTCCACGTACAACTAAGGAATATTATGAGCTGCAATACCAGCGGAAGCCAATACCTGAAACTAACTACATCTCTTAGAAGGAGGATCCCTTGAGCCTATTATTCTATTTACTCATGTAGTTTGTAGGTAGAACAGTGATTGACTCTACTGCACCCTTCTAATTTCATCAGGATTTAAATGTAAATGAAGGTACTTGAGTCTGCAGGGTTTTAAATAATTGATTAGCTTTTTTTTTCTTGGGACAATGCTAACTGTACAGAACATATTTATATAGGTTTTCTATAAGTGTTATGTTTGTTAAACACAGTGATGCAAGTGCTATGCATTTTCACAATGTTTTAGCACTTTTATGAGCAAAATGCTAATCAAATTTTGGAGTTAAATAAATCCCCGGTCTGGTATGAAAACCTGCTTGACTCCTTTGCAAAGCTCATGACCCAGCTCATGTAAGGCATCCTAGAATTATGATGTTTTAGTGCTAAAGACTGCAGTAGTTATACTGTATTACAAGTGGGGTCATAACCTTTGCAATGGAAACAAACAGGTTTTCACACAAGGGCAAAACAGAGTGAATCAACCTCATTCATATTCAAATGAGGATGAAATCAGGGAGATGCAAGAGAGTGTGTATTCTGTGCAGAGGTATGTAGAATACAGGTTGAGGGGACTTTCCCTTTAATTAGGCTATCCAACCCGGTGGAATTTTTTCCTAAGTGCACTAACTCACCACTCCCAGCACCACTGCTACTAGGCATGCATTATTTAAAGCGAGAGACACTAGAAAACTACACTCACAATTTTATTGCAAAATCCGTAATTATTACCATTCTTTGCAATATTTCTTCAATTTCTTGCAAATTTTTTTTTGAGTTTTTCCCAAATTATGTAAAAAAAAAAAAAAAAAACATTTTCAAAGAAAAATTCAATTATATTGTCAAATGTACTGATCATGTAGCATGCAGACATGGCTTTGGCCAAAACAATACAGTGTAACATGAGGAGGGGATTTAAGGTTCTATGTGATGCGTCATTCATCTGATTCACTGCCTGGTTTGCACTTTAGCGCTGAAACAGCCCATCTAGGTTGTCACAGTGACTAAAAAAATAGGTGGCTGTAAGGGCACAAATTGTGCAATTCACTTAAATGGGGAGCTAACTACAAAACATTTTGTAATTGGAAGGGTATAGTTTTTCTTTGACTACATTTCATTCTGAATAGATTTTGAGTTAAACAGCTGAGTACCATATTTAGGATGGCCTTACTTTTTCTAAATTTCAGTGCGCTTCAGAGGGAGTTAATGACAGTGATCCCTGCCTGGACAATCTGCCACTTATATGCACGTTTGCAAAGATGGCAATGAAACATTTATTTATTTGTTTTTGTTCATCAGGTAAGTGCACTAGGCATGCAGATGTCTGTTTTCAGGTACATTCTGGGAGAGTTGCATGACAAACACTTTGACGAAACAGATAAAATGTATTTAAACATTTATCTTTACAGACAAAAATCATTATACCAGAGTACAAAATAAAATGCATTACAAATCGTTGCATGATTCAGTGAAAAGGTGTCTGTAGGGTATTTCTGTTTCGTAAAACATTTTATAACTGAACACTTACAAAATATGTTGCTTTGTCAGTTAGTTAATATTCAGCTGTGGACCACTAAAAAATCTTGCTAGAGCTGCATGAGGTTGCTTTATTTGTTTGTTTTGTTTTATCATATTGCTTTTTCTCCCTTGGGGAGGTGGGCAGGATCTCAACCCTGTCCCTGCTCACCACGGCCAATGCCTTCCTCCGAATTACTGCAGCTGTGCCCACCACAGATGTCCCTCCATGGCGGGGCCAGGAGGGGGAGGGCTGCAACAGCAGTCAGGCGATGGTGTGGGTCGTGGGGGAATGAGTAGGTCTTCATGAAGCTCACCTTTCCCTATTTTCCTTCTTCTCCCTTCCCCTGCCATGGCGACATCAGGACGTCCTGTGCTTCCGAGCCACCCAGGATTTGCACTACCACCAGCCCTCTACCTGGTAGCAGTCACAGGCCTTGATGGCTGGCCACCTCTCCCTAGGACCTCAATCCTCTCTCATCCCAGCTGACCCTCGGCAACCATGCTCTTTCCTGAACATGAGTTGGCAGCATGGCAGAAGGTAAGGTGTTCAAAGCCTCAGCTCTCCATGCCACCAGGCCAGCTAAGGTTTATGTTTTTAGATTTTAGAAGATATGCTACATATCAATAAATTCCAGCATTAAAAACCCTTTTTCAAGTTGTAAGCACATATGAGGTGACAATATTTCTATTTTACAATTTAATTTAGCCAATATCTGCTTCAGAAATCAACAGATATACTGTGGAGCAGTGTGGATGTATAGTACAACTCCTGCAATTTTTGCAAATAATCTTGTAATTTCTGCAAAAAATCTCGCAATTTTTGGTAATTTATTTCCGTAATATTCCAGTGATAAAGCAAACTATAATCCCTTTAATTCTGAAACCTTGCCAGCTACAACAGTGCAGATGTTTTTAGGATATACTTACATTTTGAGCTTATCTAGATATAGCACTTATTAAGCATGAAATGGAGCTCTTGTAACTCAGAACACAACAAATACAGTATGAAGTTTTTACAGATGTGTGCTTACAGGAATTAAACTATAAAGTAATGTAAAAGTTTAACCTGTAAATGTGGCCAAGAGGCTTCAAGGGTAGGCTCATCTTCTTCAGGATCAAATTCATTACTATCACTAGGCGGTAGAGTTCTGAATATATTGCTAGATACCTGCAAAATACACCAGGTTAGTCAAATAATATGCCACAAATGATTAAGAATACAGCAAATAAAAGTAAATGCATTTGTGTGTCAGGTCTGGATACACAATGTAGAGGATGATGTATGAGCAGCCATACACAAGAAGCATGCGTCTGCATTGAGAGGTTTTTATGGCAACCAGGAACCTTAAAAGTGAAGCTCGATAGGTTCACCGGTTGCCATAGAAAACCGAAGATGAAGACACAGGCTTGTCTGTGTACAGATGCCCATACACAGTCTTTTATAGTGTATGGGCATCCATGCCTGTTTCAGACATTCTACTACCCTTCAGTAAACTGGGGTTGGGGAGAAGCACTTGATGGTTGATGGTGGGCTCAAATTATTGATTCAATGTGCTGCAGTTTTTCCAGCAAGTTCAAGTAAAAAAAGCTTGATTAAATAGAAGAAAGCAGCCATGTGACAGCATTCAGTGCTGCTGTGCTGCAGTAGTGACATCACTACTGCAGTACAACAACATAATGATGTTACTTCTGCAGCACAAGCATTTTCGGGGCATGGAATTCCCTGCATAACAGGGTTTCACCATACACTATATGGCTAATTTAATGAACCTCATTCTGACACAGAGTTAAAAGACTGAAACCCAGATACACAAGACTGACATGGAAGAGACTTCAGTATCTGACTATCCCACTAGTAATGCAAATAATTAAGCTGCAAACTTGCAAAAGGCAGCACAGTACTAGTGCAAATTTTAAATGAACCAGAAAAGGACCCCTCAGATCACTGTCCATGTTATGACAGTTGCTGAGTCAAGTAGCTGAAAAGTTAATAAGTGAAATTTAATTTTCATACAGGAGGAACATATTCAGGCAGTCATATTTTCAAATGCAAAAGGCAAAGATGGGTTTAGGATTCCCTGATTTCTTAAATCAGAATCAACTCCAAATCTTGACATTGGCTTACCGAGTCAACATAGACCTCCTTTGTGAAAGCGTTTGGCATTAATACATTTTAAAAAGATTCAGTATAGAATTTAGTTGTACCTATTTATTTTACCTTTCTATTTTCAGATGCATCCTGTGCCATATAATCCATACACAGCATTAAACATTACATACACAATTAAAAGACAATTACACACATAAGCCACATACATTTTTTACATCTACTGGGGAAAAGTATTGCTGGGCCCTCCTCTATATAGAAACATAGAAACACAGAATTTGATGGCAGATAAGGACCGCTTGGCCCACCCAGTCTGCCCATTTTCCTACCTAACAGATAAGCTGCAGATCCTAGTTAACCAACAGCTTACTTCCTCCTACCCCCCACTAGGACTGCCATGTCTGTCCCATGCATTCTTGAATTCCCCCACTGTTCTTGACTCCACGACCTCCTCAGGGAGGCTGTTCCATGCATCCACAACCCTCTCTGTGAAAAAATACTTCCTCACATTACCTCTGAGCCGTCCCCCCCTCTATCTTCAAATTGTGCCCCTTGCTCTTGCACATGTCTTTTTCTGAAAGATGCCACCCTCTTGGACTTTGTTGATTCCCTTGAGGTACTTGAAAGTTTCTCTTCCTCCTTTCCTCAAGGGTATACATATTAAGCTCCTTTAGTCTTTCTTCATATATGTCTTCTGGTGCAGACCCTGCACCATTTTGGTTGCCCTCCTCTGGACAGCCTCCACTCTATGTCTTTGCAGAGATGGGGTCTCCAGAACTGCACACAGTATTCCAGATGGGGTCTCACCAACTGTCTGTACAGAGGGATAACAGCTTCCTGTTTTTTACAATTGATGCCTCTCCCTATGCAGCCCAGTATCCCCCCAGCCTTCCTTACTGCCTTCTCACATTGCTTGCCCACCTTTAGGTCATCTGATATAATTACCCCCAGGTCCCTTTCCATTTTTACTGTTGTCAGTATCTCGCCCCCCATTGTGTACTCTTCCCCTGGGTTTTTGTTTCCCAGTTGCATTACCTTGCACTTCTTTGCATTGAATCTGAGCTGACACACATTTTATGCATACAAAAAGATGTTATAGTAGTCTCTGATTTGGTGATACAATCAAGTCCAATAGTTGATACATAGTACACCTTTTGGAGACTGCTGGGGGGATTCAATATAAAATGCGCGGTGTTGTAAGCCATCCAGTTTTGACTTAGAAGTATAATGGACAGGCAGATATTCAAAAACCTTGCCATGTGCAATCTGATTGCTCTTTCCAATTTTAAAACGCCTTTTTTCCCTAGCAGAACAATGACTATACAGGTCCCCAGGGACATCAGCAGATGTTATAACTGCTGTAAATTCTGGCGATGTTCCAAGAAATTCTAGGCAGGTGTTTTTCTGCAACAAAGGAAAAGTCCTAAAACTTGTAAGAGCAAGAAAACTGTACATGCTAGTGTTTTGAATATCTGCCCCAAAGTCTGCACTGTACCTCACAGGAAGGAAAAAGTGTCTTTACAATTCGCACTCTATCATTAAAAAAACAGAAATCCAATCCTGGGACCCAATCTTATTTAGACATTCAATGTGGACTTTCCAGGGAAAGACTTATCTGACCAGCATTCAAAATATTTGTAATTGGGCCGGCCCAGTGGTGCTGAGGGTTGAGGCGCTGGACGCCACACCTCGCACCACACTGGTGACCCGGGTTCGGGTATGGACAAGGGTCATCGGGGGTCGGCAGGGAGAAGGAGGATTGAGCATCCCAACGGATGCTCTCCTCCTTTGTGATGGGTTACCAGGGGTGCTGTACGTACCCGATGTCCCTGGGGGCCGGTGGGAGCACCGGCTCTCACGGGGCACTGGCGGCTTCAGAAGGGCTGGAGTCGGGGAGGGGAGGACATTGTTAGGCACTGGGCAGGCGTGCGTCAGCACGCACTTGCCCGAGCCAACATCCTCAGGGGAGGGGGGGTACGGGAAGCACAGAAAAACGGAAACCAACCTCGGCAATCCTAGATGACGGCTGCTCCAGCTGCCCAGTCCAGGAACCACGGGCAGACCACGCTGTGCCAGGGTGCTCCATGAAAGACGGGAGGAAAGGTAGGAATCACCCATGGGCACTCTAGGGGCAGACTCAGTGTCGGGGTGGGTAGCATGAGCGAGCCCAAAGGAGTGGAACGACAGGGCGATAGGAGGGGATAAAAAGAAAGTAAAAAGAATATATATATATTTGTAATTAAGCAGCTCCTTCAGTTGTCTGCCATCCATAGTCAGAATGCAAATAGCACCAATGTTAGTTTTCAGGTTACTTAATGAACCAAACAAGCACAGTGTTATCTTTTTTAAACTTGAGTTTTACTTTATTATCCTACAATTATCCAAACCACTTTCTAACATGGTTAAGATTACCATTATCAGCAGCACTTCTATACAAGATGTCATCTACATTAATTTACCTTCTAGTTCAGATGCTGCTATTCTATTGATTTCCATACAAGGATAGCCTAAGATGTGGCACATTATTTCTACGGAGGTCTTGAAAGCAAGTACACCAGCAGTGTTACACATGTCTTTTTAAAGTTTGCAGCTTGTCAAAAGAGCAAGTGTAAAAGGCAATTTAAAAAAATGAAAGATATATTATTTGCAAAAAGCTGCGTTAATGCACTAGTTAGGGTTCAACTTACCACCACAAAAGTAGGGAAATGTGGCATTAGGGTTTTCAACCCTAACTCCCAACCCGCCAGGGCAGCAAAACGACAAGACCACACAAGCAACCACAGACAGCCATCATGGGGTATGACAAACAAGCACTGTTGTGCTACCTTCTTGGATTTGTATCTGAGAAGGCATATACACTCACTTATGGCTGCAGACAGAAATCCATGATACTAAAACCACAACACTGCTTCTGTGTGCAGAAGCACAGGCACATACAGTCACAGATCACAAATCCATGGCACCCAAAAGAGCTAGAAAAAATTTTTTGGAGATGCCTTTCCGAGGGACAGGTGGGATATCAATTTTGCCTGCCTGACCAAAGTTTTACCTGTCCACACTGTTGTGAGGTGAACTTTGAACTATGTAACATAAAACGGACTGTAAAGAGGAAATAGAAAAAGTGCAGACGGCAGTGCACTTTTTCTGAGTCCTAGCTGTCTGTCTCTCTCTCTCTAGCCTTTCTGCCACTTCTGTCTGTTTAGTATTTTTCTTTCTCCTGTAGACTCAGCAAAACCCCTGAAAAGGGCTTTTTATATTTTTCCCTCCCTCCTTGTTTAGGCACTTTCTGCAGTGCTATCCCCTTGGCCCTCCACTCCTTTTGACAGTGCCTCTTCACTCTTGTCTTATGATTTTTCTTTTTTTCAGTCCCCCTCCTCGCCACTCCACATACAGAGAGCCCACAGTTTAGCTCCCAAGGCAGTCCTACCTTAACCTTTTTTTATTTCTTAATTCCAGGCTTGGCTATAATCCCCTTTCTAATAGCTCTCAAAAGAGCCCATTTTTATTATCCTCCTTTGTTTAGTAATTTTTTTATCTGCAGACCGCAACACAAACCCCTGAAAGGGGCTTTTTATATTTCCTCCTTCCTCCCTTTTTATGCTTTCTGAATCTGCTGAACTAAATCCTGAGGGCTATATATCTGTTGCTGTCAGCTGACAACAGTCAGTGACTTCCTTCTCTAATTCAACTGTTTTACTCTATCCAGACCAGAACCCCCACCCCCACCCCACCCGGAGCAGAGCAGAACAGCAGCAGAGCTGCTTTAATAGGCTCAGGTTGGCTAGTAGTAGGCAAGCTGAAACTAACAGCTCTGGAGGACTTCACACTGAGGCTGAGCAAGCTTAGAACATTTATTTTATCCTCCCCCTCCTCCTTTCTCTTTGACGGTGCCCACTGCCTTGTCAAGTTTTTTTTTTTTTTTTTATTCAGACTCAGTCTAGAAATATATTAGGCCAGGAGGTGTGTAGACAAAGGCTTTCTGTCTCCAAAAACCATGGAGATCTCCAAGATCTGTTTACATACAGAGGAGAGCAGATGCGAGCTTAGAATTGATAATCCAACTCCTCTCTCCTTGACTGCTTTGTCACTTTATTTTGTTATTCAGTCTTTCTCTCCTTCACATGCAGAGAAAGAGCACACACCACCTCCACAAGTTCAACACAGACTTTTACTTTTCTTTAAACAGTGGTCACCACAATAGCAATGAGAACAGCAACAGCCTATTGCACTTTATATTAAATAAATTCCTTTGTCGTACCCCCAACAACCTCTCCAATTCCTTTACTATACAGTTAAGGAGGGATTTATTTTTTTAAACAAAGTGCCTTGTCTAGTTGTCTGTTAGTTCTCTCACAGCCACGTGCAGGGATCCGACTACACCACAGACCCCGCAAGGCAGCCTTGCATGCAAATCTTTTATTTTTTCCACAAGAAGCACTGAAAAGGTTTTTTTTTTTAAAACAGATTTGCATTTGAGTTTGAATACAAGACCATCCGGTCCCACTCCTCTCTCTTCCCAGTCTCCCACATTTAGCTCAGACCCGAGAAGGCACAGGCCAGCCCTATCTAGTTGTACAGTATATATATATTTTTTTTCTCAAAGAAAATGAGCAAAAAAGTCAAAAGCCCTGAAAAGGGCTGTTGTAAGATGTATCTGGTTGGTGGATGGTGTGGTAACACTTAGAAAAACTGGTCCATAGCAACCAACTCGCTCTCCTTCTCTCAGTCTTCCTGATTCAAGCACTAGATAGAAAATGAGAGTGAATCAGGACACAACCGTGCAGGTGCAGTGATTATATGTGCATGCATGGTTGCCATATTTCACTCGTGGCTACATGACTCTTCCTGCCCGGTGCCACATCAGATTCTAGCAGAGGGGTCAGGTGACATACAGCGGCAGCAGTCACCAGACCCACAGTGGCAACAACAGCAGAGCAGGCGGAGCTACACTTTGTGGCAGGCAGGGCTATGCAGGATGTCAGGAGGGATCCTTGCTGCACACAGGAGTCTACTGGGTCCTAGTGCTGTGATGTCCTAGTGCCTTTTAATGGGGAAAATGCAGACGCAAGTACCACCTGTCCAAGGGACAGGCAAGCTTAACAAAACAGCTGCCCCAAATGAAAACCAGCTGTCTGAGACAGGCGGACAACCAATTATTTTAAGCCCTGGTACCCAAATTACAAGAGTTCTTTTGTCTGCAGCAGGCCTCTATGGGGCCAGAGCTTCTGTAGTTATGGCTACTCATCCACATTGTAAGACAAGTGCACAGTTCTGTCTGCAGAAGCACAGGTCCCATCTGCAGCCACAGGGGTAAGACATGACATACACATCAACCTATGGCTGTACATAAGCAGAAGCCATGAACTCCATGATACCAAAACTGCAACAGTACTTCTGTCTGCAGAAGCACAGGGCCCTAAGGTGTAAGACATACACACCAATTTCTAGCTGCAGAAGTGCAGCTGCATACTGAAAATCATGCCCTAGTGGATCCAACAATGTAATGAGGTAGCACCCAAGACACCCTGAGGCCAGCAAAAAAATAGCTACTTAACCTAATCTAACTAAGCTTTAAAAGGTAACATTTTAATTTTTTTCAGGGGAAGTGCTAAACCCTAGACAAAACTGCTTCACCACTAAAAATTTCTAGATGTGCCACTGAAATTAGATCTTTTCTGAATTGCAGGCCAGCGCCATGGAGCCTGTGCTTCTGCAGTCAGAGGTACTCATGGATGCTGTACAACATACACACATAGCTGTGGCTGCAGAAACACAGCCTTCTGCAGAACCTGTGCTTCTGCAGCAGCAGATACAAATCCACAGTCACACACTATTTTAAGTGTCCATTTCAGAGTAACTGCAGTGTAAGTAATCATTAATCACATGCGATAGGGGTAATTACACTGTAGTTAAATGTTTGTTGCAGGTAACTACATTGCAACTGTAATGTTGTTACAGTGTAGTTAAGGAAACAAAGTGTTACCAAATCCACAAAGGGAGCACATAAGTGCTACTACATTTATGTCATCTGGAAACTGTTGTATTACCTGTCTTACCTGATGATGGCTGCCTGTGGTTGCTTTCATAGTTTTGTCCTGTTTCTGCTTGGGGGGGGGAGGTGGTGGCTTTTAAAACCCCAATGCAACATTTCCTTACTTTTGTGGCAATAAGCTGAACCCTAACTGGTGCATTAGCACAGTTTCTTTGTAAATAATTAATTTTCTTTTTAAGATAGTGGAATTGTATTCTCATTAAACAGATGCAGATAGGCTGGGGTCTCTGGGTCCTGTGCCATGGGTAGAGTCCATCCGACTATGGAAGTCAAGAATTTGTGGGGGCTGTCTGGTAAGCTGCGGAAATGCAGGGCCCTGACAAAACACAAAAAAAGTGATGCACCACGGAGACTGAGTGAAATTACAATTTATTGTGAGGTCACATAAAACATTTCCCCAGTGCTTCAAGGGAACAGTCCTCTTCATTGGTAGGGGGGGGGGGGGGTGGACTCAAATTGTTTGTTACCAGTCCTTTTAAAGTGCTAGTCAGTGATCACATATTACACATAACTTCATGTTGCTAATAGGAACAGGTCATTCTGAATGCCTTTGGTTAAAATACATACAAAATCAATGTTTAAATACCCATTAAAGTGCAGTATTCATAAGAATACACACATACAAAAAAGTATTGATTTACAAGTCCCCACAGGCCAAAACATAAACAGGCTTTGTTTCCACAACTTTGTTTATATCATATACAGCCTGTTACTAGATTTAAAAAAGCCATATAAAAAAATACCCTATATTTAAGTATTTTTTATTAGATCTGCTATATTAAAGCAATCTTAATTTATTTTACAAATGATATAAAACTTTCTCTTGTTTGCCAGTGGGGAAAAGTAAAAAACATGAAAGCAAAAGCCTATAGACATTAATAACAATGACAGATGCCTAACCCACATTTTGTTTACTATACTTAAATATACAGATATAAACCCAATCAATGGGGGAGATTTTCCACTAAAAAATTATGTGTGGGAAGAAGGAAAAAATATTAAAGACATTAACTGAAAAGGTGGAAGGGGAGTTTCAACACACATATAAAGTATAGAAGAACTGTCACTTTAAAGAAATACAATTTTTTACCACTACCTTCGTCTTAAATTGTTTTACAATGTCTTATTCTACTATCTATAACGGTATTTATGATGCTGAAATGTTACTGGTGTAATTATATCTCTCTATAAGTAAACAGATAAATTCAAATCTTTATTTAATCCTTTAGGAATCAAGCTTTTGAAAAAAAAATCCATCTGCACTCTTTTGGGAGCAGCATTCTCTTTCTGTCACCTCTTCTTGCTTGTGGTTTAACATGACCTAAAATAATAAAACATAAATACTTTGGGTCACTATTGTGGGCCATTATTAAAGTGTGCACCCAAGGCTGAGCTAAGGCTTACATTCCTTGTATCTCTTAAATGCTCAAAGAACCTTTCCTTTGCTGGCCTGACTGTTTTCCCCACGTAAATCAAATTGCATCCACATTGTGCCACATATACAATAAAAGAAGTAGAACAGTTCAAACAATCCCTCATCTGTACTGTGATTTCTTACGTAGCGTGCGTAAAGGTCTTCATGGGTGCCACATGTTTACATATCTGGCAATGCCCACATTGATGATAACTCACTGGTTTGGATGGTAACCAAGTGGCATTATTCCTTCTTTTTGGTGTGTAGTGACTGTGGCTCAATAAGTCTCCCAAATTCTTTGCCCTACTCTATGTTACCCGAGGTTTATTAGAAAAGAGAATAGGAATGTTATGGTGTTCCAAAAGGCCCCAATTCTTTAATAAGATGTATTTTACTTTAGGTGCAACACAATTATATTCAAGAACAAAATTCATTCCATCCTCCGTCTGGTGGTCCCTAACTTTAGGTTTGAGTAAATCTTTTCTATTTTTGTTTTCTGCCTGTTGCATAGCATCTAACAGAATGTTCTTCTTATAACCTCTCTCTAAGAATCTCTCGAACATTTCATCTGCCTGTACTTTGTATGTTTCAAGTTCAGCACAACTGCGTCTTAGCCTTAAAAACTGGTCAAATGGTATGGACTGTATCAGCTTAGGTGGATGTGCACTGGAGGCATGCAAAATGCTGTTGACAGCAGTGATTTTCCTGAAACAAGACTTTACCCTACCCCTCTCCTCTTTTGATGCTCTTAGTGTTAGATCCAGAAAATCAATGATTTCCTCAACCATTTTATGTGAGAACCTCAAATTCAAACTGTTGGTGTTCAAATATTCGATGAAGGACAACTCCTCCTCTCTGGAACCTTTCCAAACTATTAATAGTCAATGTAACGACTCCACAAAACAATTTTGTCCAAAATATATTGTTTTCTGAAAAGCTAAACTTGTCTTCCCACCACCCTAAATACAGACTGGCATAGCTGGGGGCCACAGTGGACCCCACTGCCGTACCTCTCTAGTGTAAATATTATTTACTGTTAAACAAGAAATAATTATGTGTCAATATGTATTCTACTGCCTTAACAAAAAAGCTAGGTGGCAGGATTCCTGCCATTAAGTTATCAAGAAAATAATGCAAGGCTTCCAAACCTTTTTCATGTGGTATACAGGTGTACAATGAATTAACATCCACACTGATGCACATATAACCGTCCTTCCAATGCAGTTTGTCCATTTTCTCAAGTATGTGTAATGAATCTCTAGTATACGATTTCAAATTATAAACCAATGGCTGCAAAAAGAAATCACAATATTTTGAAAGGTTCCCAGAGAGCGAACCAAGGCCCAAAATTATTGGCCTACAAGGTGGATTAGTAACATCTTTGTGGACCTTTGGGAGGTGGTAAAAAGTAGGGACAACTGGTTGTTCCACCTTTATGAATTTACTTTCTTTTTCGGTTAAAAAACCTCTTTGTTAGGTGTCATCAATGAAATCAAATAAAATACTCTGGAACTGCAAAGTTTGATCCCTTCCCAGTGCTAAGTAGGCTTCAGGTTCAAATAGCAGTCTCAAAGCCTCATTTTCATATTGGCTAATTGCATGACAACGATGTTGCCACCCTTATCTGACTGCCTAAATATCAAATTATCCATTTGTCTTAAAGACTCTATGGCTTGTTTCTCCCAAACAGTCAGATTATGGGTGGCAAAATACCATTTTTAGCAAACAAGTCCTCAATTTGCTTTATGACTACTTTTTGGTAAGTGCTGACTGCTAGGTCCAAGATGTTGGGACATAAAATTGATTTGGGTCTAAATTTCTGGTATCTCAAGAGTATGATCAATTTCACTCAAGTTTCCTATTGGTTGAGTCCCCTCATTAATTATCACATTACCCAGTGTATCAAACTCTAACATATCCAAAGGGTGCATCGTTTCCTGAATATTTACATTACTTCCCTGGTCATTTTCTAAACCTGAATGGTTGGTCATTCAAAACATCAATCAAATCATTCAAAACACGTCTATCCAATTCAATTACCCCCCTTCCCTCCTTTACAGTCATCCCACCCATTTATTTATTTTTTTTTTTTTTACAAAAAAAATCTCAAGTTTTTCTAAATATTTTGAAAATCTCAACCTGCAAAGAAAAACGATTAACAGTGGCATAGTGTATAAAAGAAAAACCTTTTTGTAATATACCCCTCTCCAAGTTAGTTCGTATTCACTTAGGTTTATTATTTCCCTTTGTCCTTGGAGCAGGTCAATCTCTTCAATGGTCTGTCTTTGTTGTTTTCCCCTCTCTTTTTCCCCTTCTGGTTGTTTTTTCATTTACCTTTTCCTATTGTTGTCCCTTCTTGTATAAAAAACAAAAAAAAAAAAAAACCTACTTTTCTGTTTCTGCTTCTGCCTCTAGAGCCACTACGATTCTGACTTGTATTACGACCCAACTGAACAGTTCTTGAAGGCCTGTCCCTTTAAATAGCCTTGGGAGTCTCTTTCAATGCTTTGTTTTTTTTTTCCTCTTCACAATTTCTTTTTCATGAGTGTCCGCATTTCTATTAAGCTCTCGTTCTTTAATTTTAAACAGAGAATGTTCCTTGAACAGTTGTAATTCCTGCTGTGATTTTTCAATGTCTAAACCTACTTCTTCATATTTATGCTCGTCTTCCTTTATCAGAATCTGTGAAAGCTCCTCAGAACAGCGTGTTAAAGCCCCTTCCCACTCCTTTCCATATTTAAAGTTCTCAATTCCTACTGAGGGTTGTATATCCAAGCGTAGCCCCCGTGGTACTCTCAATGTTATGAAAGATAGCCAGTTTGTGTTTTAAATATTTTTCTAGTGCTGAGAAGATTGCTTTTCAAGTTTCAGTACTTTCAAGTTGTTCATTTACAGTCGCCGAATCTTCCTGCGGCTGCTGTCCCAATGTCTGGTATCTTATGAATCTTCCACTTGACGACTCCAAGCACGACTCCTGTTGCTCTTCTTCCATAGAGCTTTCTATTATGCTCTTCTCGGAACCCAAGCTCATTCTTTCTTCTTGTTCCTCCAATTCACTCATTCCCAGCGTAAATTATTTCAAAAAACGCGGTTCTTAGCGGAGAAAACAAACGGCTCAATTCATGGCTAGTGTCAGCGTTGGGTCCTCTTGGCTGAAACCTTTCCTGAAGATACTGCAACCAAATTAGAGTCAGTGCAAAAAAAAAATGTTTTAAACAGGACTCACTTGATGCAGCCAGTAGGGAACACAAGCCCCCACTTGTGATAGCTGAATACTGTTCACCTTGTAATACTTAAAGGTGGTGTTTTTACAGAGTTGTAACAAAGTTAATATACACAACCGGCAGCTGTGGCCAGTATCAAATTGTGTAAGAAGTGGCACACGGAATTGTGATATTTACCAGAAAAACGATCTCCTGGCTCATAGCTGCAAGACGAGGATGCCAAACAATACTAGAGGAGCATAGAAGAAGGTGCATACGGGCCACAGTCAAGGGATCAGCTGTTAGATCTAGCAAAACCAACTGACAAAACACACAAAAAAAAAAGCGATGCACCACAGAGACAGAGTGAAATGACAATTTATTGTGAGGTCACATAAAATATTTCCCCAGGGCTTCGTGGGAACAGTCCCTCTTCATCGGGGGTGGAGTCAAAATACAGGTTACTCACCTGTAACAGGAGTTCTAGGAATGGTATATGTTGTTCATCCACACTTATTGGCAGGTTCCTTGCCGCTTTAAATCTTACCGGAAGGTCTTCAAGCTGGCTCCTCCCACCCACCCGGGTGGTAAAACTCTCGGCTCCGCCCCATGATGCCAGATCTAGCCGCTGGAAGCTCAGGTTGTGCGTCGAAGCCAGGGGAGGTCGGGTGGGTCGTGTCGATGAACAACATATACCATTCCTAGAACTCCTGTTACAGGTGAGTAACCTGTGTTTCTAGGACATGGATATTTTGTTCATCCACACTTATTAGCAGACTCCTAGCAGTTCTCCGGGAGGAGGGAGGCAAGGCGCACACCCCCTACTTAGGGAATAGAGACTGGAGAACCGAGGCCCCAAAACCAGCATCCCGGCGTGACTCAAGGTCGATGTGGTAATGGGTAATAAAGGTGTGTGCTGACTTCCAGGTAGCAGCCCTGCAGATTTCCTGGATAGGGACGTCCCTGGAAGCAGCTACCAATGCAGCAGTATGACGGCTAGAATGAGCTCTTATCCCTCTGGGAGGCTCCATGCCCGCCAACTTATAGCAGAGATCTATGCAGGAGGTGACCCACCTGCCTATCGTCCGCTTAGCTGCAGGTCTGCCAGGTGCGGCTTCAGCGTAGGTGACAAACAGCTGGCGAACCTCTCCCCGAATTTCAGCCATGCGCTCCTTATAATAAGCGAGCGCCCTTCTAGGGTCCAAAGTATGGAGCCTGTATTGGCCTCCAGTGTGATTGGGGTAGAACACCGGCAGAGTCAACACACCTGGTTAAGGTGAAACTCCGACACCTTCGGAAGGAATTTGGGTGAGGGCAGCGGACAACCTTGTCCCTGTGGAAGACCAGGTAAGGAGACTCAATGCAGGCGCCTGGAGTTCTCCATCCTTCTGGCTGGACGTGATAGCCACCAAGAGGCGGTCTTCCACGACAGGTGAGAGAGTTCACACCTGTGCATTGGTTGAATAGCTTGCCCATAAGCTTTGCCAGTACCAGCAGTAAATCCCACGGAGGTGGAGGTTCTCGCACCGGAGGGGAAATGTGATCAAGGCCTTTGAAAAAGCGCCAGACCACCTTCTCCTGCGCCACCGACTGCTCCCCGGCGCCCGGTAAGCAGAGATGGCTGCCAGGTGCACCCTTAGGGTCGTCGACCTAAGCCCTTGACTAGAAAAGGACCACAAATAGTCCAAGATGCTTGCCAAAGGACAGGAGGAAGGGTCCAAGCCCTTGCCCTGACACCAAATGGAGAATCTCTTCCATTTGAAGGCATAGCACTTCCTGGTCGACTCCTTACGGGATGCCTCAACAACATTGAGGACCTCGTCGGAAAGACCCAAGGCCTGGAACTCTAGCCACTCAGGAACCAGGCCGTCAGGTGCAGGGATTGAAGGTCCGGATGGAACACCTTTCCCTGATTGACTGAGAGCAGGTCCGGGCGAGCTGGAAGCTGCCTCGGGAGCCTGGAGTTGAGGCTGAGGAGATCTGGGTACCAGAACTGGCGGGGCCAGTCTGGGGCTATCAGAATCACCTGCGCCTTGTCCCTCCGTGCTTTGAGAAGCACCTTGTGAATCAAGGGAAATGGGGAAAGGCGTAGAAGAGGCCCGGGGTCCACAGCCTCGAGAAGGCATCCCCATGCAGCGAGCCCTGCTGAGGGGGGCGGGCATGAAACAGCCTCAGCTACGCATTCTCCCTGGAGGCAAACAGGTCCACCTGAGGTGTGCCCCAGTGGGAGAACAGATCTTGTACTACCTCCGTCAGGATAGACCACTCGTGAGATGCAGCCCCTATCCGGCTCAGGGCATCGGCCAGGGTGTTGGAGGCTCCTGCCACATGAATGGCTAGGAGATCCGCCTCCAGGCTGCACACAAGTGAACAAATGCGGAGAGCTTCCTTGCAAAGAAGCATGGAACACGTCCCTCCCTGGCGGTTTAGGTAGTACATGGTCGTGGTATTGTCCGTCTGAACTCGGACCACTTGACCCCGGAGAAACGGAGCAAAGGTGGTGAGAGCTAGGCAGACCGCTCGGAGCTCCAGCAGGTAGATGTGGCATCGGGACTCCCACGGGGACCAGAGGCCGTGCGCTCGGTGTTCCCCCAGATGGGCACCCCAACCCATCAGCGAGGCATCGGTCGATAGAGAGACCGTCGGCTCGGGGCGGACAAACGGGATGCCCTCCTGCAGATGAGATGGAACGGTCCACCACCGGAGAGCATTCCACATCTCCTGGGTCACCATCACTAGCTGGTCCAATGGAGCGCAGTGTTGTGACCACTGGCTGGCCAGTCCCCACTGAAGGGCGCATGTGCCAGCGTGCCCAACGGACCACGCTGGTACAGGCCATATGAGACCCAGGAGGTGCAGGAAGTCCCGGGCAGGCGCGGTGCCCAACCAAATGATTGGGCAAAGGAGGAAGAACCTCGGCCCTGTCAACCGGGAGCCGTGCTCTGGCTCGAAGAGAGTCGAGCTCTGCCCCGATAAACAGAATCACCTGCTTCGGCTCGAGTTCCGACTTGGCCTCATTGATGAGAAGGCCGACTTGAGAGCAAACCTGGAGGGCCAGATCTCTGGACCGCTCCACCTCCTGTCTGGAGGCAGCTATCAACCAATCGTCCAGGTAAGGGTACACCGGACCCCTCAGCACTGCAGGAAAGCTGTCACCACTGCAATTTGGTGAAGACCCTGGGAGCTGGAGACAGGCGAGGCATGGCTCGGAACTCGAAGAGGATCCCTCAGCTCAGCGAAGGAATCTCCGATGTGACGACGGATAGGGGCGTGAAAACCCGTCCTGCAGGTCCAGAAACCAGAACCACACGCCGTGTTCCAGGGATGGTATTATCTGAGCCAGTATGACCATCCCTGAAGGTTCGAGACCTTAGGAACTTGTTCAGGTCGTGTGGAGTCGAGAATAGACGCAACCCCGTCCGATACGGAACCAGGAAATACCTGGACACAAACCCTGGGTCTGAGGGAGGATCCGCTACCTCCCTGATCACCTCCTTTTGGAGGAGGAGAGGCGATGTCGGCCGACGAGCCGACAGTGAGCTCTGCGGACCCCGAGGGCCCCAGTGTGACTCTGAAGGGTGGAGCCTGCTTGAATTCTAGAGAGCAGGCCTTTCCACCACCTCCAGTACCCACCTGTCCGTGGTAATACACGGACCAGGTGGAAAGAAGCATGAACCGTCCCCACAGGGAGAACCTGGGGTGAGGTGGCGGGTTTGGGGCGAGCACCCTCAGCCAAGTCACTGGGCAGGCTTGGAGGAGGGACCGGCCGAGGGACCTCCTGGGCCTTACCTCCTGCTTCCTGTTGGAGGCTCCGAGCTTGGGTTTGGGATGCCAAGCCCGAGCCTGCTAGCCTGGCGTTGCTGGGGTTGGTGGCGCGGGCGCAGAGACGAAAAAAGGCTTAGGCTGTGGTTTAAGCCTTTGTCCTTCTGGGCGGAAGAGGCCCGAGGTCAGAGTAGCATTAGACTTCTCGATCCTCTGCAGGTGACCTTCCACCCCAGGGCGAAGAGGTCAGTCCCCAAAAGAACATCCACCAACTTGTGCTGGGTATCCAGTAAGGTGGATATCCTCAGCCAAGCCCGCCGACGCATAGCCACTGCGGCCGCCACAGACCTGGCACATGAGTCCCAATATCTAAAGCAGTCTGGAGCTGCTGTTTGGCCACTACCCTGCCCTGGTCCGCACCTGCCTGACCGTAGTCTGCAGATCCAGCGGGAAGATGAGGCGACTGACCTCATCCAGGGAGCCCAACAGGGCATGAGAAAAATGTGCCATGAGGACGACCCGAATCGGCCTGGCGAAAAGCCGAGAGAGGGCGCCCAGCATAGACCTTTCGCCCGGCATAGTCAATTCTTGGACTCCTTGTGGGAGGTCTGTCCATATCCCTAGCTTTCCCGGCACGCGGAAGCGCGGTAACCAACCCTCAGCCGAGGGTGTTCAAAAACCGGACAGGGAACCGTAGGGACCAGCCTTTCCTGGCCATCCTGGCCAAGGCGCAGGACAGGAAGCAGGCTGCCAGAGCTCAGGCGGACCCACTGCCGCCTCGGCCACGGAAGAGACCTCCGTGAGGAATCCTCGGTCCAGAATCTCCATGAGGGATACCTGGCCCGTTTAGAAATGGGTTCAAGCTTCATCCCGGTGGACTCCGAGATGAGCGAAGTAATCCTAGGAAGGACGAAGGGCTATCGTCCTGACTGTCCTCCTGAGGGCGCCAAGTCCGTTCGCTTGGAGAAAGGAAGGAATCATCCTCGGACTGGAAGAGTCCTCAAAAACTGCCTCGGGCCTAAGCCACCCTCCACCTGTCGAGGTCTATCGGGAGTGAGGGTGACTGACAGCCTCTGGGGCAGTCCCTGAGCTGAACCGAGAATTTTGGTCGGAGCCCCAGCTTCGCGGCTGTGGAGGCGAGGTTCCACGGGCTCGGTGAGTGCAGCTGGTTTGGCAGACAATTGGCCTGGGTACAGGCTCCTCCGGGTAAAGCGAGGGTTGTTTGATCGCTCGGTGACAGCCCTTAATGGCCGGGAAAGACGGCGTCGTCTTATTCGATCAGAAGGAACTGTTGCACATGAGTTCCTCATATCTCGAGCGCAACTAGCGCCGAAGACTCCCTACGTCAAGGAGGAGGAAGGGATGAGCAGAGGCTCCGCTTGCCGTGGTGCCAAGACCGGGGACCGCCTATGGCGGGCGGGATGGCTGGACCCGCGAAGGCGTCCGAGGGCTAGGCCGAGGGGCGGTGCGAGGAGGTGTCGCGAGATCGGCACTCCCCCGGTTCGAGCGAATCCACTGAGGCTCCGGAGCCCGGAGGCACAGACGAGCTGATGGGGATCCTCAACTCCCACCGGGGAACCGAGGAGAAGGGATTCTCAGCTTCTCCAGCCCGACAACCCGTCCACGGGTCGAGAAAAATCTCGACTGCGTCGACAGGAGTCTCAGTCAACTGGCCTGACGGGACACCGTGAAACCAGTGGCCGAGCTGAGGGTCGACCGAAGTCGACGGCCGACAACTAGGGAGAGGATCTTTCCGGCCCCCAAGAGCGCCGACGGTGGACTTACTCTTGTCTTCTTTTGGACCGAGAAAACGGTCCAGAAAGATTGGACCCTCACCTTTGTCGAGAGGGTCAGACAAAGCTCCTAAAAGAAGCGAATAAGAGGAACGAGAGATAGCGGACAAATGCGGCGAGCCGAGGTAGAAGCGGCCCGCGCTCTCCTCTTCGAGGGCTATCAATTGCTCGGTGCTGATCCGCCGAGCCCGCCACGGACACCGCCGACCGGCCTTTGACTTAACCGAGGAAATCTTCTCCGACGCCCCAGTTGTAAACGGGCAGCACGGCTCGAGGACGAGGTCAAAAGGAAGAGCACAGGTCGCAGTGGCCCGCGGTCGTGCTCAAGGCCCAACAGTAAACGTACGTGGAGTGCGGGTCCGCTCCGAGACATCTTCTGCCCGCAGGGCATCTCCGAAACCGGAGTCAACTTGTCCATCGCAGTGCGAGGGAGAGAAGACCGAAGTCTTTTTAGCAAAAAACTTTTTGATTTCGAAAATTCGAAGAATTAGGAACCAGTCTTATACGCAGAGCGTTAAGGAGGGAACCTGAGCTTCCAAGCGGTAAGGAAGATCTGGCGTCATGGGGCGGAGCCGAGAGTTTTACTACCCAGGTGGGTGGGAGGAGCCAGCTTGAAGACCTTCCGGCAAGATTTAAAGCGGCAAGGAACCTGCCAATAAGTGTGGATGAACAACATATCCATGTCCCTAGAATTATGTTTTACCAATTCTTTTAAAGTGCTAGTCAGTGATCACTTGGTATACATAACTTCATGTTGGGCCCTGCGTTTCCATGTGGTGACAGATACATATATACACGGAAAAGAGTCCATCTGTCAGCCGAAACGCAAGGTTCTTTAGCACCCAGAGGTCCAGGGCCCTATGCTAAGTGAAGAGTTCTCATCACTATATGGTACTTGGATTCATGCAGGCAACACTGCACATTCCCTTCCCAGGTTGGGGTGTTGGTGCCACATGACAGCGTTGTCACCCCAGCCTCGGTCCATCAAGCTGGCTCACTGAGCTCACCCTGAACTCAGCTCACCCACATGGGATCACAAAGCACTAACCGCTGGGGTAAAAGCTGGTAGTACATAAAATGTTTCTTTTTTTTTTTTCTTTAATGTTGACCATGAATTTTCAAGGCAGCTGTTTTATGACTTCCCCTTATAAACATGACATACGAGTAATACCTTTATAGAATAGTGGGCAAAATATAATTTCACACCGAAAGTGTGAAAACACGTTTCATCTGGGATAAGGAAACCAATATCAGTCAAGTTTATGAGGTAGTGTGAAAAAACAGCTAAGTTAAACGTTTGAAGTCAAAATACTGTTAATTACTAAAGTTATGGGCGAACATGGAAACATTTCTACATACATTAGTAAATGTTTTTTTAAAGATCACTGGCAAACATGGATTTGGGAATGTGACCAATCACACTGTAAAGCAAAGAACCATAATAAAATATTAAGATTATAAACATACGTGTCCTTTGGGATTGTATTTCTTTAACATTTATGTTTTTATTTTCCTGACCTTCAGTTTCTAGGTGTTGCCATAGCACTTACTAAGCCATCGGGTCCGAGGTTGGGCTGCGCAGTTACATCATTGGAGCCGTCGCATAACTCAACTTTTTTTTTATTTTGCAAACATGTCCTATACAGACAACAAACTGGGAACAGCTGAGGCTTAGAAACTGTTGCATTTCAAAGACAAAAAAAACAAAAGTTTACTACTACAAAACTATACTACTAAAAGGGTTAATATTAATCAACCATAGAGAAACGGAATCTGACAACAGAGAAGGACTGCTTGGCCCACCCAGTCAGCCCATTTTTCTCTACCTACAGTGTCACCACAGACCCTGCTTGATGATCTGTTCTTTCTCCCCCACTTCCTTTCCATTAAGATTCCTTTATGCCTATCCAATGCATTCCTGAATCCCACCACTGTTTTTGGCCGTACTTCCTTCACTGGAAGACTGTTCCAGGCATCCACCACTCTTTCTGTGAAGAAATATTTCCTTACAACACTCCTAAATTTACCCCCTTCAGCTTCACTACATGTCTCCTTGTTCTTGAGCTTCTTTTTTTCTGAAAAATACTTCCCTTCCATACCATATTTATTCTTGTGAGGTATTTAAAGGTCTCTATCATACCCCCCTTTCCAGGGTGTACATGTTGAGGTCCTTTAGTCTGTCCTCATTGGACTTCTGATGTAGACCCTGCACCATTTTAGATGCCCTCCTCTGGACAGCCTCCACTCTGTCTATGTCCTTCTGAAGATGTAGTCTCCAGAACTGGACACAGTACTCTGAGGGCAGGGTCTCACCAGTGATCTATACAGCAGCAACACCACCTCCATCTTTCTGCTGGTGATACCCCTCCCTATGCACTTCAGTTCCCACTGACCCTCCCAATTGCCTTGTTGCACTGCCTGGCCACCGTTAGGTAATCAGATATGATTACCCCAGGTCCCTTTACTGTTTAGTGGTCATCACTACCTCCTTTCCCATTCTGTACTCTGTCCCTGGGTTTCTGTGCCCCAAGCGCATGATTTTTGCACTTCTTTACATCAAAACCCAGCTGCCATATCATTGACCACTCCTCAAGTTTTCTCAGGTCTCTGCGAATTCTTTCCACCCTCCTGGAGTGTCCACCCTATTGTACATTTTGCTGTCATCTGCAAAAGAGGCAGACTTTCCCTTCCAACTCCTCTGCAGTGTCACTTATAAAGACATTAAAGAGGACCGGTCCCAATACTGGTCTCTGAGGCAACCCGCTTGTCACTCTCCCTTCTCCAAAGTGGATTCCACTGACCACCACCCTCTGTCGACTATACCTTACCCAGTTTCTTACTCAGTTTACCACATTTGGACCCACCCTTAAGCTGCCTGGAAACTGAAGGACAGGAAAATAAAAATAAATAACTTTAAAGAAATATCTTCCAATAGGACACATATGTTTATAACATTAATATTTTATTCTGGTTCCTTGCTTTACACTATAATTGGTCACATTCCCAAAACCATATTTGCCAATGATGTCTTAATATTTTGACCCCAAATTTTGAACATAATGTTCTTATGACACCTTGTCATGAACCTGGTAGGTGAAAATTCTCAAATCCCACCCAAAGCATGATTTTACAGAGTGATTACGAAATCCCCTTTTGGCCAGAATTTGAAAACATTCACCTGCCTTCTTCGGGAGATGTGGTCTCAAAAAGGCCATGTTGAAAGTTTTGTGGAAAAATATTGAAAATTAGAGAAGTTATGAATGTTGAAATATTTCACTGTTCATTCATAACTTAATAATTTTATCAGATTTTTCCACCAAATGGTCAACGTAGTCTTCTTATGATCCCACACTATGAACCCAGTGGTGAAAATATTCAAATCTTGCCTGAAAGGTGATTTTGCAGAGCGACTCCGGAATAGTCTTTCAGGATGGGTTTGAAAAATTTCACCTGTGCTGTTCTTGAGGTGATGTTCCAAAAGGCTACGCTAAATACTTTATTTTTCAATATTTTTACACAAAGTTATGAGTAAACATTCAAAGGGCATTGAAATACAATAACTGGCCTTACATTATTTTTCATATTGCAGATGCAGTTCCAGCAGGAGGACGTCTTTTTTACTGGAGAGTAAATCTACCTCAAGCGACCATTTCAGGTGAGTGAGGGTATGTGGGGGTGGTGTGGTGGGTGCCACGTCGGGGGTACATTGTGGGTGTGGGGGGCTTCTTCTTTAGAGGGTCAAATAAAAAAATCAAAAAGGAGGGACCAGACCTGACACTGGAGATTGGGCACCCCCACTGTCAGCAGTAACTGACTGGTAGCATCATGGGTGGGTGCCTAGGTGTCACCAGCAATGTACATGGGGATGGCAATCTGGAGGGGGGGTGGTCAAGCAGTACTTGGGGTGGGCACCCTGGTCCACTTTGTTATTTTAATTCAATTGGGAAGGAAGGGGGAGGGTTGGCTGAGCTGGGAGGGGGAGTGATTATTAAAAATAAAGAATCAGGAATGATGAGCAAGGGCTAGTGGAGCTAGGAGGGGAAGGATTATTAAAAAAGCAGAATTGGGAATGACGAGGGAGGACTGGATGAGCTAGGAGGAGCGGGATTATTTAAATTAGTTTTTTTGGGTGTGAGCAGAAAACAGCTCCTCTAGCTAAACTGGGCACCCAGGATTTTGGGGTGCCCCCAAAAAAAAGTATTTGCGTCCCTAATAAAAACAAGCACCAGAATCTAGCTAAACAGGCCCCAATTAGCTAGGTTTACGTGTGTGTGTTTTTTTATATATTAAATTTTAGTTATTTTCCAAGTTTTTTAGTTTAAAGAAAAGATGTTTACTATCACAGCCTTTTTTCTGATTGTGACAACTTAGTGGTGTAAACACAAAACAGTCTTGTAACCCCAAAACTTTTGGATTGTATCTGAGGGTTATCCAAAAACATTATAAGCATGTTCAGGGGAAAAAAATAAAGTCTTTATAAATCTGAAAGCAATTAATATTTTTTCATGAAACCTTCAAAAGATATCACTTTGGCATAGGCTGCTCTACACTAAAAGTTTTGGAAAATATTCTGTACTGGCTGGGCTGTACATGAGGGCAAAAATAAGTGTTATAAGTATTCTCTTCCATTTGAAGGCACAGCATTTTCAGGTAGACTCCTTCCGAGTCACCTCAACCACGGTGAGGACATCTTCAGAGAGACCCAAAGCCTGGAACTCTAGACACTCAGGAACCAGGCTATCAGGTGCAAGGATTGAAGGTCTAGAAGGAGCACCTTCCCCTGATTGCAAGAGAGCAGGTCCAAGTGCAGAGGAAGATAACCCAGAAGCCTGCGGCTGAGGCTGAAAAGATCGGGGTACCACAGCTGGCGAGGCCAGTCCTGAGCCACCAGGACCATCTGTGTCTCGTCCCTCCTGGCCTTGAGCAGCACATTGTGGAGCAATGGAAATGGAGGAAAGGCATACATGAGGCCCAGGGCCTCGAGAAGGCATCCCCCTGCAGCATTCCCTGCTGAGGCACAATACAGCCTCAGTTTTGCATTCTCCCTGAAGGCAAACAGGTCTACCAGTGGGGTGCCCCACCAGAAGAACAGACTGTACACTACCTTCTGATGGACAGACTGCTCGTGAGACACCTCGCCCACTCAGCTGAGGGCATCTGCCAACTGGCTGGAAATGCCGGCCACATGGATGGCCAGATCATCGGCGTTCAGGCTGAGCATGAGGGTCCACATGTGGACAGCGTCCCTACACAGAGGAAGGGAATGTGTCCCGCCCTGTTTGCTGAGGTAGTACAGGGTCGTGGTGTTGTCTGTCTGGACCTGAACAACCTGACGCCCGAATGTGTGGAGCAAAGGCTGTCAGCGCCAGCCAAACTGCCCAATGCTCCTGCAGGTTGATATGGCATCAGGACTCCTCGGGAGTCCAGAGTCCATGGACTCTGTCCTACCCCAGGTGGGCACCCCAGCCCATCAGGAAGACATTGGTCATGATGGTGACAGCCGGTTTCAGGCGAACAAATGGGATCCCTTCTTGCAGATGTTCTGGGACTAACCACCACTGAAGGGTGTCCCATATCAACTGGGTCACAGTGACTGGCTGGTTGAAAAGGGCCTGGTGCTGAGACCACTGACGGGTGAGCTCCCACTGCAGAGAGCGCATTCTCCACCAGGCCCAACAGACAACACTGGTGCATGCCGCCATGAATCCCAGGAGGCGTTGAAAATCCCGAGCAAGGCGCAACTGCCCAACCTGAAATGATCAGAAAAAGGAGAAGAGAACCTACATTCTGTTCACTGGGAGGTGAGCTCTGTAAGGGTTGAGCTCTGCTGTTATGAAAAGTATCACTTGCAAAGGTATGAGTTCTGACTTGGCCTCATTCACAGACACCAGGAGGCCAAGGGATGAGCAGGTCTGGAGGGACAGTTCCCCTGACTTCTCTACCTCCTCCCTGGAGGGACCTGCCATTAGCCAATCATCCAGGTAGGGGTATACCCGGCCCCCTTGACATCTCAGGTAGGCTGCCACCACTGCAATGCACTTGGTGAAGACCCTAGGAGCTGAGGAGAGGCCAAAGGGCATGGCCTGGAATGCGTAGCTATTACCCTCAGCAAGGAACTGAAGGAACCAGCGGTGGGATGGATGGATTGATGGGAATGTGGAAGAACGCGCCCCGAAGATCCAGAGAGCAGAACCACATGTTCTGCTCCAGGGATGGAATGATCTGAGACAGAGTGATCATCCTGAAGGTGCACAACCGAAGGAATTTGTTCAGGTTATGCAGATCTAAGATGGTGCACCAGCCGCCCCCATCCACTTTGGGACCAGAAAGTACCTGGAGACAAACTCTGGGCTTACAGGAGGGTCTAGGACTTGAGCCACTACCTAATTCTGGAGGAGTTGGGCAATGTCTTCGCTAAGGGCTGACAGCATGTCTACGGACACCATGTCCTCCTGTGGGGCATGGGCTCAGCCAGGCGGGTAAGCCTCAAACTCCGTGGTGACAGTGGACCAGGCGGAAAGGAAGTGGTGGAGCTGGCCCACAACGGGAGGACCCAGGTGAGACAGGACAGGCATGGGGGAGGCTCCCCCACATCCCGTCACTGGGCAGACTTGGAGTAGGAGAGGCCCGCTAAGGAAGCAGCGAACCTTGACCAACTGGTTTGTGGATGACCAAAGCAACTGACTTCAGTCGAGGATGCCAAGCCTGTGCCTCCTACCCAGCTGAAGGTTGGGACAGCTTGGTTGCAGGGGTAGAGAGGGACCGAAAGGGCTTCTTCCTCGGAAGCTTGGAACCCTTGGGATCCCTCTGGGTGGAGGTGACAGAGTCCAGAGTGGTACTGGACATCTCAGTTCAAGTGAGTTGTCCTTCCACCCCCAGCCCTAGAACAGGTCGATGCCCAAAAAGCGGACATCCACCAACTTATGCTGGATATCTGTGATAAAGGTTATCTAAAAATCTAAGGAAGTTGTTGTATCAAATTATCTCCAACCTAGAATTATTATAAGTATTAGCAATAAGAAACATAAGGGTATATCTTTTCTGATCTTTCCTATACAGTCCTATTTTCTCTAAATATATCTTCCTTGTGAAGCTATTTAACCTCCCAAGTGAGGCACTCATATTTAAGAATGCATTATATGAATTTATCATTCTTCTGTTAAATAAAGAATTAGGCATTCCAATGGTCACCCTCTCAATCTTATGATAGAGTGGGTAATGGACAATCCAGAAAAATAAAGGAACAATATATGCCGTATTGGAAGCTAAAGACACCTTTTGTTCAGACAGATGGGAAAAGAACAGTTATGTGAGCACTTATCATAACAGTAGGTCTGCAAGAGAATCTCCTCCATTAGGCCACACCTTTGAAACTGAAAGCCAACAGCAGCAGGACCACTCGGAAACATCTTGCTAGCTGGGGGCTGCCCAAAAATGATGTGCAGCGTCTATCTGTATATAACATGGTCAGCCCTCTCACTCCTCCGCTCCTCACCAGAGATTAGCCTCGGAGGACCTACAGCTGTAAAAAAAACAGGATAGGAGACCAGCACCAGGCATACAAGGAGAGGCATGGGGTGGAGACTGGATGCATGAAGTAAAGTTTTAAGCACAACATCTGATATGACCTTCACTGAAAGCCATAGAGGGTAGAAGGTGTGGACAGCATGGCCTAATGGGAGGAGATTCTCTCAAAGATCTACTGTTATGGCAAATTCTTACATAACTGTTCTATCTTCATTGAGGATATCTCCTCTATTAGGCCACATCTTTAGAACTACTTCTAAACAGTATAAAGTAAATGGGGAGGACAGAATAGTCTGATATGTAATCAGGACAGAAGGCCTTGCAGTACAGCAAGTCCAAAACTAGCATGTCTATGAGAGACTGTGCCCAGACTGTAACAACAAATAAGTCAGCAGCAGGAACATTTTTGAAATAAGAAACCAAAGTGGCTATACTCCCTGTGGAGTGACGATGAACATCATCAGGAAACTCCTTACCGTACTTCCTATAGCTTTGCAGGTAAGGTTATTGAGAAGGTGGTCGCGCTGCAGCTGGAGGACCATTTGACCATGACATCTATGATCCCTCTCCAGTCAGGATTTCAGAAGTGGCACAACACCAAGATGGCCCTACTTTGGGTACTCGATCTGATAGCGAGAGACTGGAAGAACCATTCCATCTTGGTTCTCCTTGATCTCTCTGCAGCGTTTGACACCGTGGACCATGATGTGTTACTGGAGTGCTTGCGGTTGATCTGTGGATCGTCTGGTACAATCCTCAGATGGTTCAACTCTTTTCTCACTGGCAGGTTTCAGAGAGTGGTGTCGGGGATTTCCTCTGACACATTCTCCCTGCCGTGTGGGTACCACAGGGCTCCATTTTATCACCCACATTGTTCGCGGTGTATATGCTGCCATTAAGAGACATAGTAAGGCAGTATGGGCTGAGTTTTCACTGCTATGCAGATAATACTCAGCTATACATGTCCTTTCTGCCTGAGCAAGATGGAGCAGTCTCGATGTTTAATAACTGCCTCTCTGAGATCAAAGATTGGATGAATGCCAACTGGTTGAAGTTGAATCCTGATAAGACCGAGGTATTGGTTGTGGACCAGGGTCGTCGGGTAGAGGGGACTTCGGCTGGGCGACCTTCCAGACTTCAGCTCGGAGGTAGCCAGCAGATGACCTCTGAACAGGTGTGGAATCTGGACGTTATCTTTGACGAGGGGCTGACGCTTAGATCTTAGATGTCATCCGTCATCAAGACCTCTTTCTATCATCTGAGGAATATCACCCGGATTGCATACCTGGTTCCACCTGATGATCTTCCAACACTGGTCCACGCCTTTGTGACCTCCCGCTTTGACTACTGCAACTCCCTTTACCTAGGGCTACTGGGGATTGATATCCGCCACTTGCATATGGTGCAGAATGCGGCAGCCAAGCTGTTGACTGGGCTTTCTCGATCTTGCCATGTTACACCTGTGCTGCGCGGACTGCACTGGTTGCCTGTCCAGTGGTGGATCAGCTTCAAGGTCGGCTTACTGACCTATAAAGCCCTACATGGACAGGGACTGTGTTATCTGCAAGAGCTTCTTCACCCCTATTGCCCCCTCTGACCACTCCACTCCACTCCACTGACGAGGGATTGCTAGAGGTTCCCAGGGTTCGTTTGAAGATGTCTGGGGCACAGGCATTTGCGTCTGTGCCCCCACCCTGTGGAATTCTCTACCTCATCAGATAAGGGAGTGCTTGACCATGGAGAGCTTCAAATCTGCATTCAAGACTTACCTGTTTAATCTTGCCTTCTCTGAGACTGGATGAACTGTTGACGTTATGTATTTTAACTATTTATTGGTATTTTAACTCTACATCTTTAGTGACTTTTAGAAGCGCTCTGATACTCTGTGAATAGTACTTTTTTACAAATAAAATTGATTGACAGTAAGTTCAAGTTTATTGTGAAGGGATACATCCATTGAGCAAGCTCATTTGCAAGGAGGTCCCTTGTGCAAACAGTGATACAGATTTGTACAACAGTGATACAAACAATACATGTAACAAAATACAAAATAGATATATAGTATTAGATAAAATAGGAATAGCAGTTTCTAAACAAGGTATATACAGTATATGTACAATATTGCATTCAGCAACAAATTCAGACCAATACAACTGCACAAAAACATTATATGTAATAATAAAGGAAAGAGATGAGAACTGAGTAAGAGTAAGGGATTAGTGGTAGGATACAGATTAGAAGCAGTGGCAGGTATCAGTAGTGAATTTATTAATGAGGGTTTTTAATGCATTTAAGGGTATTAAGGTTTGGAGCTTTAGCACTGTTTGGAGTTTATTCCAAGTAGTAGGGAGTACGTAACTAATAACTGCTTTTCCATAATGTGTCTGAATTTTAGGCACCTCTATGGAAATATATGTGTACTTCCTTAGGGCATATGAGCTATGAGAGCACTGTAGGACAGTGGCAATATAAGGAAGGCAGTTTGTTTAAGAATGTTTTGTATACCCAGATGTAAATATATACAAGTCTCCTAGTAGCCAGGGAGGTCCAGCTTACCTCTTTGTACAGGGAGCAATAATGGGTTCTGGCTGGACCATTGGTGATAAAGCGAATAGCGCAATGGTATAATGTGTCTAATTTCTGAAAGTAGGTGGTTACACAATTACTATACGAGATATCTGCTTAATCCAGTAGAGGCATAAAGGTGGCCTGAACTAATCTCAGTCTGGAGGTTCAGGAGAAGAGTGTTTTATTTCTGAAGAAGCCGAGCCTCAGCTTCAATTTTTTAACCAATGCCTTGAGGTGAGAGGTAAAGGATAAATGAGAATCAAGCAGAAAACCCAGATATTTGAATCTGTCTACTACTTTGAGCGTGTCGCCAAGAAGGGTAGTAATAGGCGGAGGGTGGCAGCAGTTGAGACAAGAATTTAAAGAATTGGGCAGATGGAAGAACATTATTTTGGTTTTCTTGGCACTTAGAAGTTTCAATTAGATTAGATTTTTCTGCAGCTGGTTAAAATCAGACAATCACAGAACAGACTTGTGCAAATGAAGGTTTGGAGATATAAAGCACAGTGTCATCAGCGAAGAGGTAGATTTTTGAATACACAATGTTACTGCTCAGGTTGTTGACATACAGCAAGAAAAGCAAGGGGCACGGAATGGAGCCCTGGTGGACCCCTCTTGCCATGGGAAATAGGGTAGAGAATATCCTGTTAGCCTTGAGTTGTTGCTGCTGCCTATCTGCCAAACAGCTAGCGAACCATTTTAATACTGAGCTTTCGCACCCCTGTTCCTTAAGATTGTCCAGAGGAAGGCCGTGATTTACTTTGTCAAAGGGCCTTGCCAAGGTCCAAAAATACAGCCCTGTAATCTGTTTATTATCTAAGGTCTCTAACCAGTCATTCATAACATCAGACAAGGCAGATACAGTGCTATGATGACATCTAAACTCAGACTGTAGAGGACTGACCAGTTGGTGTATATCAAGAAATTCACTGACCTGTAAAATAATCAATTTTTTTAAGAGTTTAGAAAGGACCGGCAAAATTGAGATAGGCCTATGGTTGTTCATATCGCTAGGGTCACCAGACTTAAATAGAGATAGTATGTGGGCCAACTTCCATTCATGAGGGACAATGCCCTCTGTTAGTGATGAGTTGAATAGGTGGGTAATAAGGGCTGTCAGGTAATGGTAGCCTAACTTCAAGAAAATGGGATCAATGCTGTCTGCTCCAGCGCTCTTTATGATGTCCAATTTAAGTAGAAGATCTTCGACTTGCTTATATGTGACTGAAGAAAAGGTGAAGGTGGCATGGGTGGGGGGACTGGGTGCCATCGTTGTATGTACGATGGAGCGTAGGGTAGCTGCCTGGGAAGAATCAAATGCAAGGCCTGCTGTTGTAAAGTGTTCATTAAGTTTGTCAAGTATAGTGGATTTATCGGTAATGTAGGGGCCTTGAAGAGTGATTTTATCAAGCAAGGTTGGAGGTTCTCTACGGCCTTCCACTGATTTAAAAGTGCGCCAAATCTTAGTAGGGTTCTCCCTTGCAGATTTGAGGATGTTCAGATAGTAAGTCTCACTGGTGGATCTTACCAGTCTAGTACAGGCATTGTGGCAAGCCCTGAAAGCCGTCCAGTCCACAGGAGATTTAGTACGTCTCGCTGTTGCCCATAGAAGATCCCTTTTTAGCAGAGTTTTTTTAATGTTACCAATAAATCATGGACAAGAGGCTTTTTTTACTCTGCAACAAATCTTTGGGGCATGTTTATTTATGACATAACTAAGGGTGGAGTTAAAAACGTGCATGGCCTCATCAATAGTAGGTCCTAAACAAAAAGTTTGCTAATTAATGTCCCTCAGGTCAGACAGAAAGCTGTCAGAGTTGAACTTCCTAAAACTCCTCTTAATAACTATTTTGGCAACAGGTGCATGTTTGAATAGGTTTCTAACACACACACTACTAGAGTATGGTCGATGAGATTATTATGGAAAACAGCTTCTTGTAGTATTTTGTATGGTCTATTCGTAATGACTATGTCTATAAGTGAACTGGTGAGATGATTCTTATGATTCGACCTAGTGACTCCTGTAATTACCTGACTCAGACCCAGGTCATCACAGAGATTCTTTAAAGGGTTTGATTTTGGGCTGTGCCAATCCAAATTCAAGTCGCCAAGAATTATTGATTCATTCGTGTTAATGTCTATAAAACTGAAGAAGAGGTAAGAGATCCAGGTCCCCAGAGGGCAGTCTGTAACAGCCTATTATGTTAATTGATTCAGCAGGTGAGATGAATAGTTTTAATGCCAGGGATTCAAATTCCTTTGGCTTGGAAATGGCATGAAGGACAGTGGCTGAAAACCTATCATTAACATTAACACCCCACCCCGTGTGACTATCTACACGGTATAAGGAGTAGGATGGAAGGGCTAAGGCTTGGTCCGAGGTGGTACCCTTTAACCAGGTTTCCGTCAGGACCAATATATCCAGAGGAGTATGAGACAGCCACACTTGTATGTCAGTCAATTTCTTTTGAAGACTACAGATATTTATAAGCATTATTTTTAGACCTTTAGCTGAGGCGAAGTCAGCAGGTCACTCTAGTAGAGAGATAGGTCCAGGATTGAGTTCTGCATTACCTGAGTGGAGGAGAGGCATAAGGATAATTTATCAAACCCAAAGTCGTGTGGAAATATTGTTCACCATATGTCGGGGTTCATAGGGGTATGACAGTGAAGCTGATAATTTTTTGTGGATAGAGAATTGGTAGGGCGAAAATGCACAAAGGAATAAAATGGCACGGAATACAGTGGAGCTACTGGACACAAGGTTTAAAGCATGAACCCTGGTTAAATGGTCCCACAAGGGATGAGGGTTGTTGGTCACGAATGGGTTTGAACTTGGAGTAGGTGTATGGGCAGAAGCAATGGACTCTCCATCAAGAATGTGGATAGATGGAGACAGAAGTAATAGCAAAACTGAGACTAGCATTGTTCCACCATTTTAAATTAACAAATGTTTAATTTCAGCCAGCACTAGACATTAGATGAGGCCAAGTTGAGTAAATGATGAGTACTCAAATAGTCTATGAACTGTAGGATAAGCTATGATGCCCCTAGTGGGCTAATAATATAACAAATGGGAAATCTGACACTTAGAATTTTGGCCAATGAAGTAGCAGCTATCATGTGACCCAATGCAGCTATAAATGAAACACTCCAGATAAGGCTGGTGGGGAGCTAGCACACAGTGCCAGCGGGACAGCTGGAGGAAGAAGTTCAAGCTGAGAAAAGAACAAACTCAGCAGCGAGATGCTCAGCCTGCATACAATGTTCAGCAAACAAGCCTATGAGTTGTGGGCAACAGAAAAAGGCACCAGATTTAAAATCTCTGCTTTGCTTTCTTTGTTGCTGTGGCCATTGGTATACCTTTCTGGCTTCGGGGATGGGTGGGTGTGCAATTGGTTTCCTGGAACCACAGAAGCGGTTCTCCTTATAGTGAAAGCTTGATCAGGGGCTGGCAAAGAGCCTTTCTGGCTTCGGGGATGGGCAGGTGGATGTGCGACTGGCTTCCTGAAACCAAAGGAACAGTTTTCCTTACAGTGAAAGCCCGATCAGGGGTTGGCAAAGAACCGAATGTAATGCAATGTGCCAGACATATGGACAGGCATTGTTTAGACCCAGTAGCAAACGCTTTTCCAGGGATGACTGAAACAAAAAGCTGAGAAGACTTTCTGCAATTCTTGGTGCGAGCAATACAGTATCTTAGCATTCTATATATATATCCAGAAGTATGGAACAGTGTTTCACACTGGCTGGCATGCTCGTGATAATATACAAGAAGGTGTATCGTTTCATTCAGTGTAAACTCTGATACCACCTTTGGTATAAACTTAGGATTAGTACACAAAGAGACCTTGTGAAAAATCAAATAAGGAGGCTCGCACATTAAAGCCTGAAGCTGGGAAATTCTCAGAGCAGAGGTAATCACAACAAAAAACATTTTCCATGATAGGAAACATAAGCCACAATTTCTCAGGAACAAATTTCAAGTCCCAGGGTGCAAAAGGATTATGGATAGGAGGTTTCATATGAAGAACACCTCTCAGAAATGTACAGGATCTCTCTAATTGTGCAACCGTACAATCATCAATAGGGGTCTGGAAAGTGGATACTGTATAATGGCCAAATGCACCTTAACAAAGGAATACTGCAGGCCAGACTCAGATAGGGGAAGCAAGTATTCCAACACAGCATTCACAGGACATGTAAAAGGGTCCATATTCCAGGAAGCAGACCATAAAGGTAAGCACTTCCATTTAAGTGAATAAGTATGCCTGGCAGAAGGCTTCCTAGCTGCAAGCAGGACATCAGCAACAGTAGGGGATATCCCAAAATGTGCAAGGGCTATGTCTTCAGGAGCCATGCATGCAGATGTAGGGACTTCAGGTCCTGATGTACCATGGATCATTTGCCCTGTGACAACAGACACAGAGAATAGGAGACAGGAGGCTCCACCATCAGAGGTTCTACGAGTGGAAACAAAACCTGCTGTGGTCAGAACAGAGCAATGGGGATGAGAGTGGCATTCACGACCCACAGTTTGAGCAGGACCCTCTGTATTAGAGAAATGGGGGGGGGGGAAATACATATAGGAATTTCCCTTTCCAGGAGAGGGACAACGTGTCTCACCAAAAAAACTCCAGGCCTTGGAGTGAGCGAGCAGAACTGTGGCAGTTTTGCACTGTGTGGTGATGCAAAAAAAAATCTAGCTCTGGACAACTCCATTTTGTGAAGAGGTTATTTAGCACAGAGAACAGCAGTTCCCATTTGTGAACCATCAACTGGGACCTATTTAACCTGTCTGCCAAGATGTTTTGTAGACCTGGGAGAAACATGGTGGACAGCTGAAGGCTGTGAGACTGAGCCCAGTACCATACTCTCACTGCTTGCCTGCACAGGGGATAGGAGTGAGTGCCCCCTTGTCTGTTGAGGCAATGCATCGCATTGACTTTGTCCATCTGTATTAGAAGAGCTGATTATGAAAGGCCTGGGAGTTGTACATGACAGCCTGCATTTCCAGGACATTCATGTGCAGCTCGGTCTCCATCTTGGTCCATGACCCCTGTGGCTGGTACGGGCCAAGATGAGCACCCCAGCCGGAGGCCCAGGGCATCCAAGGTAAGGATCTGTACAGTAGCTGGTGCAAGGAATGGGACATCCTTCAGTAGTTTTGCAGAGTTGCTGACAACAAAAAAAGAACAGCAGGACACTAAGGTCCTCAACTAGATAGCTCCTAATGGTACCCAGAGTGAAGTTGGCACAAGGGCTTTGGGCTTTTTCAGCCTTCATCCCTCCTCTCTGGAACACGCTTCCAACAAATCTCCAGGAGTGTAACTCATTAGGGGATTTAAATGGGGACTTAAGGCCCATCTGCTGGAGCGAACCAATGCACTTGTCACCATTGACATCTCAACTTTGTATTTCATGATCCAAATAAATCGGTCAGTGAGTGTTTGTATTCAAAAATGTATTTAAGTGTATTAACAAGTGTTGTAAATTGTTGTGCATTGCTAAATGTTGTACCTTACCATGTGATTTGTAAAATACTTTCTCTGTAACTCTGCAAATGTTATATTCTGTAAACACTGCACTATTTGTAATTAATTCCAGGTCGCCCCTGAAAAAGGGACCGTTTCTGGACTCAGTGGGCCTACCCGGTTACTAAAATTAAATAAATAAATGATCCATTCAACACAACAATTCTCTGCAAAGAGGAGACATGATGAGAATCATTTAGTCCAGCTCGTCCATCAACTGGTGCCACTGGACCCTGAGTGTCCAGTGAGGCATCCTCATATGACTACTTGCCAGTAGCACAGTCACTATAGCCCAAGCCATGAGACCCAGCAACACTGTTCACGCAGAGCCATAGTGGCTCCTGTATACCAAGTGTGCCTGAGCAATCAAAATGTCTGCCCTGTCCTGTGACAGGAAAGTACATCCCTTCTATGTGTCCAAAACTGCCTCTATGTATTGCAGTCTTTGGCATGGAGTTGACACAGACTCTGGCACCTTCACTGTGATCCCTAAGTTGGTGAACCACTGACGTGTCTGAGACAGGGTATGTAGCAGAGCTTCATGGAGTTGGTGTGGCGGAGTTAGGCTACACCCTTGGCTGTGACTGATGGACCACTTTTCTATCTCCTTATTTCCTAGCAACAGCTACCGCTTTTCTCTTTGCTTTTCTTCTTTTTCCTGCCTACCCTAGGTTGGCCACCTAGCACAGCTCTTTACTTTCCCTACTAAACTTCCTACTAGTTCTCACTTTTCATTCTTTTTCCATTTCCATCCATCCAGTCCCTGGAATGATACCAAACACCCGGAGAGGTGTTGTGTAAAGTGCATAAGTGCATTTTGTGTACAAAAAACATGAAGGATATTTTAAATAGGAATGAATACAGTTAGTAAAGCCTTTTTAAAGAAAAAGGAGTCAGAAGTCATATAAAACAATAATAATGTCATGATTAGTACAGTTATAAGAAATCCTAAAGGTATTTTCATAAATTCACATTATAAACCTGTTGCTGTATAGGGTACTACATATGGGAGAGCTTAGTCACTGTGGATCAGAGATGTAGAGGGTCGGTGTCTGTGGATATATACACTGTGCCTTTGGCTGAGCCAGGAAATCCCCTGAAACAATCCCCCACTTTGGTTTTAAAACATGTTCAGACATGAAACAACATGTCCAGACTTGTAAATACAGAAAGGGCTTAGTCAGGCGACCTTCACCAAAATATATAAAAAGCCTCTTCACTAAGTTCACTTCAGTTCAGCCCAGTGGAGCTCAGCCCTGAAAGAGGAGGAGAAGTTCTACTGCTATTGTAGATAAGCTGTTGAAAGCAGATGAGAAGGGTCTTAGGAGCTCTAGAGTCCATGACTGTATTGTGTGAGAAACTACTGATGTTAAGTAGTGATTTTCTTTGCAATTTTTTTGTTTTCATTCATTATTTTTTTAACTTCTGAAAAATAAATATCACACCAAGGTGTGTTTTAAACCTGTAAATTTGCATCATCTGAAGTTTATTACCACACTCTGTGAGAGTTGGCCTTCAGGAGCCAGTCGTCCAGACAGGAAAACATAAAGGCCTTCCCTGTGATGGGCTGCTGCAACTATTGTCAAGCATTTGGTAAAGACCTGTGGCACACAGAATAAGCCAAAGGGCAATACCTTGAACTGACAAGTTCAACAACCAGGATAAAGGTGGAGGTATTGTCTGTGGGATTTTCTGATCGTTATATGAAGGTATGCGTCCTTCATGTCCAGAGAACAGACCCAGTCCCCCATTTGCAGCAGGGTATTAACAGCCTGCAGGGATGTCATTCGAAACTTTCTGTATTCGATGTACTAGTTGCAATCTCTGACATCTAACATAGGACGCAGATCTCCTGCACATTTCGGGAATGGGAAGCATCTGAAACAGAACCCTCTGTTTCTGTTTTAAGAAGGAACCAGTTCCATGGCATGGTTTTGCAATAAAGTCTGAACTTGTTCCTTCAGCAGGCGCAAATGGCCTGGAGAATAAAAGGAAAGAGGTACATGATGATGTGGAGGGATCTGTAATGGTTCCAGAGCGTGCCCCCTTGAAATGATCTCCAGAAACCACACAACTATGCATCTCCCATCATTGTTTCAGATGCAAGGAGATACTGCCCCTCACACTCACTGAAAAACAAGAAAAGATCACGCACAGGTGGTACAATGGACGTGTTGCAGCTGCAGGTCAGCCAATCCACTCCGTGACATGAAAAACAGTAAGCAACCTCACTCAGTAATGTACACCATGACCTTTTGACAACAGTTATATATTGAATTTATTTGCAAAACATCCCTGTCCAAATATGGACATGGTGTAGTGGACCACCAGACTGGCTACACACCAGGTGCCCTGGCGCTTTGCTCCGGTAGCTTCTTCTTTCCATCCGACACTCACCCCTGGAAGTAACAGCTGAAGAGTAGGGAGAGACAGAAGACAGTCAGGTGGAAATGGTGGTGGTGGGGGCTCGGCCACTGGAACAGATTTCTTTGGAACCAGAGAGAGGGGACCTGGAAGGGGGCCACCTCCTCTACCATGGCCTTGCTGATGGTAGGCACAACTACCTCATGCAGCAGGAGGATGAGAGAAGCCCCGACCATGACCTCTAGCAGGAGTGGTATAGAGGGACTTAACAGACCAGTCATTTTTAAATTCTGAAGTCCATGTAGGACCTCTTCAACATCAAAGCAAGCAATTTTGATCCTTTAAAGGGAGCATTCAAAAATGTCTCCTGCACATCATTGGCGAAGCCAGCAACTCTGAGCCAAGAATACCTTCTCATGCAAATGGCAGAAGCTGCAGCCCTGGCAGAGTATCAGACACATCATAAGATGAACACAGTAAATGTTTGTCAACCTCAGCAGCAGGAGACAATGTTTTAAGCAAATCAGTCTTGGCATAGTGATCAGGCAAAGCCTGAGCCACATTACAAGCAGCTTTTCACAGACTATTCTGATATTTGATCATGTGGACCTGGTAGTTTGCAGTCATAAGGCACAGTGATGCAGAGGCACAAGTATATTTGCCCATCACATCTAGCCTCCTAGATTCCTTATCAGGAGGCAAAGTGACTCATATGTCTATGGGCTCTAGACCTATCATGAGCAGCCATAATGACCACAAAGTCAATTTTAGACTGGTTTGCATAATAAGGCTTAGCAGATGGCACAGGATACTGCTTACCAGTTTTTCTAGGGACTGCATGCTGCAAGTATTGTCTGTACCATGCAACAAAAGTACCATCCTCTAATGTAGGATAGATATGATACATAAAGGTGGAATGATAATGGAGTGAGAGCAAGACACTTCCAAAAATTCATGAGATTCCTTTTAGTTGAATTTTCCCCCTTTCACAGTGAAGCCCATGACAGACTGTATTAGATGCATCATGGCTTGGAAAGATGGGTCCTCAGGAGCAGATCTCGGGGTATAAACCACCAAGTCCTCACTATAGGACATGAGGGTAGAACTAGAGTGAAAGGGACCATCCATAAACTGTTCTCCCTCGTATTCCTCCTATACATCCTTCCTTAACTCCATGAGGTTAAGATTATATTCCATTTCGTCGTCAGCATGAGCGATGATGGAAGCCACAGAATGGACCAGTGGCACCCGTCGTGGCTAAGAGGCAGGAATCCGTGGCGTACTAATGGAATTCGTCCATGGGCGCAGAGCACCAGAAGGCCCTATTGACAGAATAACTGCCTGCGATGGCAATCCTGGCAGAATGTGTTGAATCATGTCAGAGAACGACGCTAGCACAGTATCTACTAGAGTCCAGTGTGGCCTACCATCTAAGATCAAGTAAAAATAGGGGAGAAGTCTGTTTCAGGAGCAAGCAAGGCCCCACAAACCACTACCAATCCCTGGATAAGTAAATTCACCCTGTGTTTCTTAAAAGTACAGTTACGTAAGAGCTTACCATAACAGTAGATCTTCGAGAGAATCTCTCATCAGGCAAAACCTATGGAACTACAGCCGCCAGGCACTAGGACAACATGGAAACTTTTTCGCTAACAGTCTTCTAAGGGCTGCCCACAATGATGTTATACATCGAAGTCCTCACTACAGAAATGTGGGCGGACCCATGTTGCCCTCAGTTCCCCCACTGGGAGATCATATACAGAGGACCTCCTCATGAGGAACCAATGGAGAGCTACAGGTCCCCACCACTAGGCAAGGTGAAACAGAAGGTAGACTGCCCTGGAGAAAGAGGCAGGTGCTGAGAAGCCCTGAGGCCAAGGGGGATGGAGGGTGGGATGACATGGCCTGATGAAAGAGATTATCTTGAAGATCTACTGTTACAGTAAGTTCTTATGTAACTGTACTATGTCCTTCAAGGAGATATCCTTCATCACGCCACACCTATGGAATGAGTCCCAAGCAGTACTGATCTGACAGACAGACAGTCTGGGTGGCTGGAGGTACAGGCCTTGAAGCACCGCCAGGCCAAAGCCTGCTCTTCTCTTAGAGGCAATGTCCAGTAGTGTTTAGTGAAAGTGTGGACAGTATGCCACGTTGCAACAGCACACATTTCTGCCGTTGACACATTCTGGGAACAGGTAAAAGAGCTGGCCATGCCTCTGGTTGAATGGCCACACACAACCCCAGGACGTTCCTTACGGTACTTCCTATAACAAAAAGTAATACAGCTGGCCAACCATTTGGACAGGCACTGTTTAGAAACAGGTATGCCCACTTCCCCAGGAGCGAAAGAAACAAAAAGCTGCGAGGATTTTCTGAGGCCCTTTGAATAGTGAACATAATATCTAAGTATTCCATGTACATCTAACATATGGAGCAATGATTCCCCCTGGATTGGCATGCTCCGGAAAATAAACAGGCAGGTGGATGGCTTGATTCAGGGTAAACTCAGACAACACCTTCGGCAAGAACTCAGAAATAGTACGCAAAGACAAAACAAAGGGCAAAATCAGCACAGTTCTCAGACAAAAAAAGGCTTTATTTAAACATTTTAAAAGCATATCAAGCCTTCAGGCTTCAGCAGAGACACCCTGTCTCTGTGGAAAACCAAATAAGGAGACTCACACATTAGAGCCTGAAGCTCAGAAATCCTTTAAGCAGAAGTAATGGCAACCAAATATAATGCTTTCTATGACAGAAAGTGTAGCTCGCATGTAGCGGCCGGCTCAAAAGGAGCCAAAGTAAGTTTCTCGAGCACAAAATTTAAGTCCCGAGGTAGGACTGGAATGCTGATGGGAGTCTTTAAATGAAGAATGCCTCTCAATAACGTACAGGACACCTCAGTTGTGCCACTGTATACCTGTCAATGGGCACATGGAAAGCTGAACTGGCAGACAGGTGCACTTTAATGGAAGAGTACTGCAGTCCCAAATCTGACTCACTGGACAAGTGAAAGGATTCAAGTGATGGGAAACAGCCCACAGGGTAAAGCGCTTCCATTTCATGAAATAAGTGGCCCGGGTGGAGGGTTTCCTGGCTGCCACCAGGACATCAACCACCTTTTGAGATACCCCAAATCTCACCATGGCTATATTTTTAGGAGCCAGGCATGAAGATGGAGTAACCTGTGGTCCAGATGGACCAGGGTGCCCTGCTCCTTTGATAGCAAGCCTTTGCACAAGGTAGGGTACTGGAGGTACCACCGCCAACTGCTGCAGTAAGGGGAATCAAATCTGACGAGGCCAGAAGGGAGCAATGAGTATCAGAGTTGCTCCTTCCATCTGAAGCTTAATCAGTACCCTCTGAATTAGAGGGAAGGGAGAAAAGGCATAGAGGAACCTCCCTTTCCAAGAGAGGGACAACACGTCTCACCAGATAACTCCAGGCCCTGGAGCAAGTGAACAGAAAAGCAGCAGTTCTGCGCTGAATGAGGATGCAGAAAGGTCTAAATCTGGACAACCCCACCTATCGAATGGGTCTTCCACTACCAAGGTCAGCAGCACTCACTCGTGGTTCCTGGACTGCGACCGGCTTAGTCCGACAGCCAAGATGTTTTGGGCACCTGGAACATAGCCTGCTGACAGTTCTAAGACATGGTCTTAAGCCCAGTACCAAATCTTGCACAGTGGGTATGAATTAATTCCCTCTTGCTTGTTTAGGTAGTGGACTACATTGGTGTTGTCCATCTGCACTAGCAGAGGCCCCGGGGACATGTAGGTCTCGAAGGCTTGCAGGCCATACAGAACGGCCCTCATTTCTAGGATGTTTATGTGGAGGGAACTCTCCACTGCGGTCCATGTACCTTGCGTCTGGTGAGACCCCAGGTGTGTCCCCCAGCTCAGCCCCGAAGCATCTATGGTAAGGATCTGTTGAGGAGTAGGGATCAGGAAGGGAACCCCTTTTTTTCCATATAGGTTTTTACCTTCTCCTGTGGCAGGCTGGGCAGCTGTCTTAGCCCATCCACTAGATGGGCCATCCACAAAAATGAGGAGGGCTTTATTAAGCCCAACTTCCCTTTTTTCCCTTATTTTCTCCCCATGCTTCGCAGATCTGCTATGAGCACAGCGTGCGCACTCCGCCTCCACAGATATGCCCCCGGTGCTTGGAATGCATGCCCCTCCCACTTTACAGCACTCATACGCACTACCATCAGGCTTCCCCTAGGTGGCAGTCAAGCAGTGAGACCCAGAACTGCCACCCCCCATGGCAGGACAGCCGTCCTTCTGGCGCTTAAACCTCCCTCTCCCGGCCAACCTCCAAGTGACCCAAGTCCATTCCTGAACTTGGATCACTGATGTGGGACGAGGTAAGGTGCTCATGGCACCTCAGCCCTCAGCACCACCGAGCCTGCCTAAAGGGACACCCCCTCCTTGAGCAAACTGCTGGGTTCCATACACTACTGAAGCACCTTCTTTACTGATGAAGAGACTAGAACCTTCCGTTCTAGATCATCAGTGCGCTGATCCCACTGGACCCTTAACTCATTTGCTCCCGGTGGCCATTTTGGGTCAGATATTGCAATGGATGGTTCCGATGCCATATGGCATCTATGGGAACAAATGTGGGATCCACTAGGGGATCCACATATGCAGCCTTGCTAGGGGAACCATGATAATGGCTGCTGCCATCAGGCTCAGTAGCCATAGGAATGTCCTGGCTGTGACATATCAGTTGCTGTAAAAAAGCTGGGCCTATGCAATAAGGCATTCTGCCCTGTCCTGAGGCAGAAAGACTGCTGCCTGAGCAGTGCCCAGTATGGCTCCGATGTACTGGAAGTGCTGGCAAGGAGTTAAGACTGACTTCGGCAGACTGACCATGATCTCTAGAGCATTGAACAGCTGTCTGGTACACGTTAAGGTGTGAGACAGGTGCTCCTTGGACTGAGCTTTGAGCAACCAGTCATCCAAATAGGGGAAGACATGCAGTCCCTCCCCTCCTGAGGGCTGCTGCCACCACCGATAAGCATTTGGTAAAGACCCATGGCGACAACAAGCCAAAGGACAATACCCTGAACTGGTAGTGCTCCCCCTGAAACAGAAACCTGAGGTTCTTCCTGTGGGGAGTGCAAACCTTTGTGTGTAGATATTCGTCCTGCATCCCTAAGGAGCAAATCCAGTCTCCCTGTTACAATAGGGGCAGCTGGCCTCGTAGGGTTACCATCCTGAACTTCTTGTACTGAATATAGAAGGTCAGATTTCTCACGTCCAGATGGGCCTCGAATCCCCTGTGGACTTGGGGACTAGAAAGAAGTGGGAATAGAACCCTCTGTTCCTCTGATCCCTGGAAACAGGCTCTATAGCCCTCTTCTGCAGAAGTGTGGGAACTTCCTCCTGCAATACTGGTATGTGGTCTGGAGGGTAGCTTGAATGGACCGGAGGTAGGTCGGGAGGCCACTCCAGAAGTTCTAGAATGTGGTCTTGCTTTATGAGCTGCAGGACCCAAGTACCTGTTGAGACCTTCCTCCACCTGTCCAGGTGGAGGGAAAAGCAACTCCCTACTACCATCTCCTGGGGCACCGGAGAGTGGGAGTCTGGGAAGGAGTCATGCTGAAGCAGAACCAGTGGCCAGGGCCTCACCTCCACCTCTAGGGGTTTTCCTGTGGTGGACGTACGGACAGGTAAGGCTATACCCGCTCTGCATTTGCCCTGCTGCCAGGCTCCTGACTTGGGCCTATGGGTGGCCCGATGAAAGGGCACCCTCTGCCTACTTTTTGGTTGGGTGTGGTAATGTGAGTGGACAGACTGCAGACTCCTTCCAGAGGCCTGCAGGTCAGACAGAATATCCTTCACATCTGCCCCAAAGAGTTTGTAACCTCTGAATGGAGCATTCAAAATGGATTTCTGGACAGCACTAGCAAATCCAGACACCCGAAGCCCAGAATGCCTTCTCAGGCAGATGCCAGCCACGGCTGCCTTGGCTGAGGCATCCGAAATATCACAGGTAGACCTCAAGAGGTGCTTACCTACATCAGCCCCGGTCTGGAGGGCCTTAAGCATTTCCTGCTTCGTCGGGCCCTCTGGAAGTGCCCGGGCTGCTGCTTTGGCCTTTTTCCAGAGGGTGTTCTGGAATTTGACCATATGGGCCTGGTAACTGACTATTCTAAGGCCCCAGTGTGGCCAAGGTGAAGGTCCTTTTGCCCATAAGATCCAATCTTCTCAACTCCTTGTCTGGAGGGAGAGAACTGAGGTGCTGAGGCCACTTAGACCTATCATGAGCTGCATTTCTTACTACTGAATCAGCTAGAGGTTGCCTTATGAAAAAGGGCTTTCCTGAGGGAGCCTGGTAATGTTTGCCTGCTTTTCTGGGCATAGCAGGGATCATACTTGGCCTGTACCACTACTACTAAATACAAACATAAAAAGTGTCGAGCAAGATTATAATTTAGCAATATTACTATTGAATGCTAGAAGTCTGCACTCTAATGCGGGCCTAGTTTACTGACTACCTATTTTAACTACTGAGCAAAATGATAACCTTTTGAATATACTAGAAACAAGGAATATTATGGGTGACTATGTGCTTATGAGGGACTTTAACCTTCCTAAGACTGATTGGATCACCTTGAATAGTAAGGTTGCTTTGGAAAACAAATTTATTGACTTATTTGTCCAGTTAAATCTTGAACAATTGGCGCATGTACCAACTAGGGGGAATAATACTCTGGATCTAATTTTAACTAATTGTGAGGAGAAATTAAATTACTTTGACCACTTGGTGATTCAGACCATAACATGGTATAGGCTCATTATAAAAATAAAACAGAATACACATTTTATTTATTGAAATGTTTCACCAGGCGGGCACACTGAACAACAAGTTGCTCGTCTCACGGTGCAACCTGTGTGTAGGGGTTACATAGGGTTGTGAAGGATGATCAGTTACAATAGTATGTGGGTAGTACAAACAATACAACACTGTAAGATTGTGCAACAGTTAGAACACAGGTTACTGTACAATAAACAGTAGTGGAACATTGGGTAAATTATAATACATGTCCAAAATAATACAAAAGAACATATAAACGTACAAAACAGTAATAATGCGATAGAACCATTTATAGTGCATGAGTGTACCAGGAGCAGGCTCAAGGTAGTACGCAAGTGATGTTGGAGTAAAAAGGATGGGGTTAGGTTGTGCACACTGGTGACCCAGCAGGGCAGGTGGAGAAGAGAGGGGGAGAGGCAAAAACTGAATATGAGGAGAAGGGGTAGCCATTTCCTGATTTCCCCCTTCAGGATGTTGAGAACCCTGCCACAAAGGGAAATACAGTAGTAAAAGATTTCAAGAAAGTCGATTACCAGAAAAAGAAAGTGGAAGGATGACCTTGCTGGTAAAGACTTAGAACTGACTTGGCAGTTAATCAAGCAACAACTCATGTACTGTACAGATAATTATATACCTGTAAGGTCAAAATATAATAATAATAATAATAATAGAAACATTCCACCTTGCTGGAACTTCAAAATTAAGAAAGAGATACATAAGAAGAAAAAATTATTTAATAAATACAAGAAAGCTAACACTCCAGAGTTACTACACAAATTCAAATTGTGCAATAAAAACATAAATGGCATGATAAAAAGAGCAAAGAAAAATATGGAGCTAAAATTAGTAACAAGGGTTAAAGATAACAAAAATCAATTCTATAATTATATCGGTACACTGAAGGGTAAACATACTATTAGGCCTCTAAAGACACAAAATGGTATAATAACAGAAGTGGAAATAGTAGAAACACAAAACAAATATTTCCTTAGTGTCTATGAACAAAAAGTCCATGATAATGACCTAATTGACTTGACTAACAAATGTAACTTAAGCATTAGTAGCAAGGAGGTACATGAAATTATTAGCTCTCTTAAAACCAATAGTTCACCTGGACCAGACAGTATATCCCCTAGACTACTTCAAGAACTGGCCTCAGAAATTAGTGGACCACTCGCTGACCTATATAATAAATCTATTCAGAAAGGTACAACAGTGAAGGATTGGTGTATAGCAACTGTTACTGCTATCCATAAAGGTGATAAAAAAGATGAAACCGGTAATTATAGACCTATTAGCCTAACATCGGTAATAGGTAAGATTATGGAAATATTTCTGCAAAGGCGGGTAAATGAGCACCTGAATAACATGGGTTTAGTTGACCATAGCCAGCATGGTTTTGTTACTAGAAGAACATGCCTGATGAATCAGCTTAATTTCTTGGAGCCCTTAAGTCATACACTTGATAAAAGCATTCCTAGTTACGTAACATACCTGGACTTTCGAAAGCATTCGACAAGGTATCACATCACATATTAATAAAGGAATTACATAGAATAGGTTGTCCATTAATATTATAAATTGAATTAGCTCCTGGTTAAATGACAGGCACCAACAGGTGGCTGTTAAGGGAGATTACTCCACTTGGGATAGAGTGACTAGTGGAGTCCCACAGGGATCAGTACTGGGCCCCACACCTTTAACATTCTAAAAGCAACAATGCCAGTTTTGGATAAAATATGGTTAGCTAAATATGCAGATGACTAAGGTTGGGGGTCTTGCAACATCAATAAAAGATAAACAAATACAAAAACAGCGTGATATACTTATAGACTGGGGTAAATCTATGCATAAGCAATTTAATATAGATAAAAGTTATGCATTTGGGAAAGAACAACCCAATTTATAATTACAACCTAAGAGATACTATTCTGCAGTCTGTCTGTGAAGAGAAAGAGCTTGGCACAATAATAAGAAATGACCAAAACTTTGAGAAGAGCACTATTTTTAAGGTCAAGAAGTGTCACACGATAATAGGCTCCATAATGGCTAACATAAAAAGCAGAAAGCAGGAGGTTTTGATGCCATTATATTCTAGCCTACATCTTGAGTATTGGTCTCAGTTCAGTAAATCTCATACTATACATGGCTGTAAATTGATAGAAGGAGTCCAGAGGAAGTATACTAAAAAGATAAAACATCTAAATTCACCGACTATAGAAAAAGATTCAGAATCTTAAAGATCATGTGCAACGGTTTTTACATATTTTTTATAAAAGCTTTAAAAGCTGACATTCAAGTCCCTGTGTCATGATTAGCGTTTCCTGAAAATTTCATGCTGATTGATTTTGTGGTTTTCTTTAAATAAGCATTTCTTAACTTGCTCTACAGTGGCTGAAAACAGTGGAGTTATTTCTGTCCTCTCAGTGAAACCTAGAGTGCAATGACATCATTTTGGAATAGCTTACTGTTTCAGATTTCCAATCAGAGCAGTACTTTGTAGAGTTAATGGTTTGCTGAGCTCTCCAAGTTTCTTACAAACCCAGTCTCTGGTTTGTGTTTAGATAGATCAACTTAAAACATACCATTATCTTCTGATAAAGAGCTGATCATTTCAGTTTCAGTGGTGAATTGAAGCAGTGGAAATCTTTCTCTGTGAGAAATCAGCTTGTCTGTATCACAGCTTTCAGTTATTTCTAATCAAAAATCTTATTTGTTTTCTAATTTTATAGCACAGGACTGTTTAATGATTATAAAACAAATCTAAATTTTGTTCATTCACAAACAGTTTGTCTTTGATGTAGCCTTCATAAATATGTTCACGTAAGAACATTTTTTTATGTTAGATTGACAGAGTACATGTACTTGAAATACTATAGCAGAGTGTGACAGCCACCTGTCTGAACTCAGAAATTTCAGTTCTTTGGTGGTTTCTGTGTGAAAATATATCATATATGCGTACAACTAGAAACACTACATGGCATCCCGATGCACCATGTCTCTGCCCCACAGTTGAGGCAGCTGCAGTCTACTATCGCCTGTCCCTGCCCCACAAGCCCCCTGCCTTCTGCTCCACATGCGAGACTGCTGCATCCTGCTTCCCACTGTCTTCTCCCACACAGTCAGGGATTGTGTACCCTGCTGCTTCCATGTCCTGCCTAAAGAATCAGGGCTGCTGCTCCCTGCCACCCCCTGCCCAAACAATTGGGGATGACGCACCCTGCTGCCCTTTCTCCCTCACCCTCACAGTTAGGGAAGCTGCACCTGTTGACCCCTGTTCCTGTCTCCACAGTCAGGACTGTTGTGATGTGCTAAGCCCTAGTGTTCCAGGTCCCCTGTCTCCACAGCAGGGGCTGCTGTACCATGCTGCCCTAGCCACCAGTGGTGGGGCTTATGCTACACCCTGCTACCCACTTCCATTGCTCCAAATGGGCAGGGCTGCTGCACCATCTGTCCCCCATTTCATAGTCAGGGCTGATGCCCCCTGTGTTCTGCACCACAGTTGAGACTTCTGCATCATGCTGTCCTCTATCCCTTGTCACCAGAGACAGGGCTGCTGCACCCTGCTCCTTTCTACACATTTGGGGTTGCCATGGCCTGTTGTGCTGTAGTTCCCCATGCCGCTGCACCATGCTGCCACTTGTCACAAGATGCAGGGCATTTGCTGTGCCCTGTTGCATGCCTCCACAGTTGAGGCAGTTGCACCCTGCTGTCCCCTGCCACCACAGTCAGATCCTTTGCTATACCCTGCTGCCCACATCCCTTGTCCCAGACAGGCATGGCTGCTGCACCCTGTCCCACAGTTTGGGCTGCTGTATCCTGATGCCACCCCTATTTCCTGCCCAAACATTCAGGGCTGCTACACCCTGCTGCCCTCTGTCCCCATGCTTACAGTCAGGGTCATGGCACCCTGTTGCCCCCTGTCCCTGTCTCCATAGTCAGGGCTGCTGTGCTGTGCTACACCCTAGAGTCTCATGCTGCCTGCATCCACATTTGGGGGTGCTGAGCCCTGCTACACATTTCCATTGCCCCAAATGGGCTGGGCTGCTGCACAGTATACCCCAGTACCTCTGTCAGGGCTGCTGTATCCTGATGCCCACCTGCATCCTGCCCCACAGTCGGAGGCTTCTGCACCATGCTGTCCTTTTGTCCCCTGCCACCTGTTGTGTCCTGCTGCACCACACAGCCCCTTGCCTCCACAGGCAGGGGACAAGGTGCAGCAAATGCCCTTATTCTTGTGCTTCACCCTTGCTACACCCTGCTACCCTCTCTCTATCACCATCATAGTCAGGTACACTGCACATGTTGCCCCCGTTCCTGTCTCAGCAGAGTGTAGCAAAGGATCTGATTCTGGTGGCAGTGGGACAGCAGGGTGCAACTGCCTCAACTGTGGAGGCATGCAGCAGGGTGCAGCAAATGCCCTGAATCTTGTGACAAGTAGCAGCATGGTGCAGCAGCCTTAACTGCAGAGGCATGGGGCTCTAGGGCACAGCAGGCCACAGCAACCACAACTGTGTAGAAAGGAGCAGGGTGCAGCAGCCCTGTCTGTGGTGATAAGTGATAGAAAATAGCATTTTGTAGAAGCCTCGACTGTAGGGCAGGACAAATGGGGCATCAGGGTAAAGCAGCATTGACTGTGAGATGGGGTGCACGTGGTGCAGCAGCCCTGCCCATGGAGGCAGGGAACATGGCACTTTAGGGCCTAGTGCAGCACAGCAACCTTGACTGTGGAGACGGGAACAGGGGGTAACAGGTGCAGCTTCCCTAACTGTAAGGGTGGGGGAGATAGGGCAGCTGGGTGCAGCAACCCCAATTGTTTGGGCAGGGAGCAGCAGTGTGCTGTAGTCCTGATTCTTAAGGCAGGGGATGGAGGCAGCAGGGTGTACAATCCATGACTGTGTGGGAGAAGACAGTGGGCAGCAGAGTGCAGCAGCCTCAAATGTGGTGCAGAGGGTAGGGGGCTTGCGGGGCAGGGGACAGGTGGCAGTAGCCTGCAGCTGCCTCAACTGTGGGGCAGAGGCGTGGTGCATCAGCATGCCACATAGTGGTTCTAGTTGTACATGTACATGATGTATTTTCACACAGAAACCACCAAAGAGCTTACATTTGTGAGTTCTGACAGTACATGTGCTTGAAATACTGTAGCAGAGTGTGACAAGCACCTGTTTGTCAATCTGACATGAAAAAAAAATGTTCTTACATGATTGTATTTATGAAGGCAACATCAAAGACAAACTGTTTCTGTGAATGAACAACATTTAGATTTATTTTATATTGATTGAACAGCCCTGTGTTACATAGTTAGAAAAAAAATTGAGGTTTGATTAGGAAGAATAGAGCTGTGATACAGACAAGCTGATTTCTCACAGAAAAAGATTTTCACTACTTCAGTTCAGCATTGAAACTGAAATGATCAGCTTTTTAAAGGAAGAGAATTACATATTTTAAGCTGATCTTTCTAAACACAAACCAGAAACTGGGTTTGTAAGGAACCTGGAGAGCTCAGCAAACAATAAACTCTACAGAGTGCTGCTCTGATTGGGAATCTGAAACAGTGAGCTACTCCAAAATGATGTCACTGCACTCTAAGTTTGTCTGAGAGGACAGAAATAACTCCACTGTTTTCAGCCACTGTAGAGCAAGTTAACAAATGCTGATTTAAAGAAAACCACAAAACCAAACAGCATGAAATTTCAGGAAACACTAATCATGACACAAGGACTTGAATTTCAGCTTTTTAAAGCTTTTATTAAAAATATGCAAAAACCGTTGCACATGATCTTTAAACGTATGTTCAGCAGGACAGAGACAACTCTGAGGAGACTTATGCCTTACATATAACGCAGTAAAAAATTACTACCTTGGGGCTACTATAGGTCTGACAGTGACCAATACTAAAACTATAATTAGAAATAATGGATACAAAATTATAGGGGAACTGATATGAACATCAAGATAAAATAACTTCTTCACACAGAGGAGTGTGGGAGTCTGGAATAGCTTGCCAGCATATGTAGTATCAAGTCCGACTACAGAAACCTTTAAGATTAGACTGATTTATATATGAGAAACAAAATATATGAATACCACCCACAATAAGGTGGTAAGTTCTTTAAAGGGCATTCAGCCTACTGAACATGTACAAAACCTATGAAACAGGCAGCCATGGTGGTATCCAGCCAGCAGAGGAGGAATAATCGGGGGAGGGCTTGTAGTTCCAGAAATTGAACCAGGTTTCTCCTGGTAATATCTTGCACCTCGGCATCAAACCCCATAGCTGTTTGGAGCTGCTACATCACTTGAGATGAAGGAGGGGGTCTTCAGAAGGGGACCTCAGGATATACCAGGTAGAGTCCTCACCTTCTGAAGAAACAGTGGAGATGGATCTAGATTGGCTCCTATCCCTATCTTCCTGCTCTTGTGTGATGAGGTCAGGGATGTACTCCTGATCCTCATTGATGGGCTCTGAACAATACAGAGAGGGCAATGAGAAAGTCGATGCCCTGGAGTGAGCAGGGCGTGTTGACGTGGTAGGCGACGACATAAGGGCTGGGCTGGTAGGCCCTGGCATCGTTGAGCCCAAAGAAAGAACACGGCACTGAATGATCTTGACATTGACAGTGGTCAGTGTCAAAGGGGCATCTTGTGGTCTCGACGGGGGAGACTGGGTTCCTGGCATTGACAGAACAGCTTGGGGCTGTGATGGGGGGAGGCAGGAACCCTGATGTCAATGGGCAATCGCCGGCCAAAACAGGTCCCGTAGAACCCACTGACAGCTGCCCCTGAGGAAGCTGGAGTCTGAGCATCAGGGGATGCAGTGTTGGCAGGGGCGTCAAAAGGCCTGATACTGAAGAGCCATCACCAGCCATGGAAGGTCCGACAGAACTCAATGCCAAAGCTGACCCTGTGGTACTGAGGGTTTGGGTGGCAGGAGGTGTGCCGAAGTGGAGGACGATGCTGCAGCACCTGGCGCCCGGAATGGTGGCCGACAGCGTACCGGGGGGGACTTATCCCTGTTCCTCTCCCTTGCCCGGTGTTTGCATTTCCCAGAAGATTTGTCACAGGCCTTGGAAGAATGGGAGCCCATGGATGGTGCTGGTGGCGCGGAGCAGCTTCTTGCCTGGAGCTCCCTCTCCATTCTGGCTATCTTCTGTTCTAGGAGGAAGGACTGCAGGGCTTTCTGATGGTGCCGCCAGGTAGCCTGGTTGAAGTGGCAGCAGATCTCTCAGACCTTAATGTCATGGGCCTCACCGAGACAGCGGATGCAGGCGTCACGGTCATCGTTGTTGCAAAATTGTCCAACGCACTCGCAGTATCTGAAGAGTTTCGAGGAGTCGGTCGTCCTACACAATGACGTGAATCACTTAAAAAAATAAAGTGATAAGTAACTAGGGCGAGAAAATAAAGCTGAGAAAATGGAGGATTTGACGTTCGAATGAAATAGTGGCGTCTCTGTGGAATTCGATGTTCAATGGTCAGTGTTAGGAAAAGAACTGAGGCAGGCACAGGACCGCCCATGTTTATATGGTGAGGATGTCAACATATGACGTTGTCATGGGCGGCCCTTAGAAGACCACTAACAAAAATGTTTCTGTGTGGTCCTAGTGCCTGGTGGCTATAGTTCCATAGGTGGGACCTGATGAAAGAGATAGCCTCGAAAAAAATCATTTGTTCTCTTTTTAATTTTAAATACTCAATGGTATCAGCACTGTTTTTACCAAAGTCAATGTTTCGTGAAGTACATCTCCTCCTTCTCGAGACAAAAACAGCTGGTCCAATGAAAACTGTATTGTCCTTCCTAAATGTGTTTATCTCTATCTCTCAATTCATTTTCTTTCGTTGATTTGCCTTTTTCTTTGTTGGCATAAACCTCAAAATGGTATATTATATTTTAGTACAACTATTGTGTGCAGGCTGCTTTATCTACTCCTAGCCTGCCAACTGACTAGAATACTATGCCTACAAAGAAAAAAAGACAAACAAACTTAAGAAAATGAATTAGGAGAGATGCAAAAATCATTTGAGACAACACAGTTGTCAATGGATCAGCTGTTTCTGCCTTGAGAAAGAGGAGATGTACTCCTCCAAATGCTGGCTTCACTAAAAACAGTGATACCACTTAATATTTAAAAATTAAAACAGAACAAATGTTTAACAAACACTGGGTGAGTGAGTTTACTTATCTAGGGATTGGTAGTGGAATGGCACTAGTACAGCCTGGGAGTCAACGGTGCCCTGAAAAGAGGTCAGGACTACCTACATCAACAGGCCTTGACCCAACAATGATGACATCATAATGTCCATAGTAGGTTTGCCACACCTAAGCCAAGCCCCCGCCTTTGTGTCTCAATGATGGTTGGGGAGGGGAGCTGTAGTCAATGCTTTCAGACTAGGTGTCGACGAGGATGTACCTTTTCTTAATGGCAACCAGGACCTCACTAGTGAAGCAGACTGGTCCTTTCCTCTGTGTCTGTGCTTATGGACGACGAGGAGGCTTACAATGACAACTGTTCCTTGTCCTCATCCTTAGACTCTGACAGCTGTTTCTTGGTTGACAGTGAGGGAGAAGCAGATTTTTAGCCCTTTTTCTTCTCCATGGCTATCAATGCCTTTAGTACAAGGACATTTTATAGAGCTTTTTTATGGCATTGCCTCGTACTTGGTTAAAGCTCTGGCAAACCTCCCAAGTTCTCACATTGTGAGACCAGCCCAAACAGCACACTCAAACTGCATGTGTTTTGTTTATAAATGTCATATCCACACTTACAGTATCAAAAATATGCCTCTTTCAACTCTGAAGGCATACAGGGATGACTACAGAAAGCTAATAAAAGTAAAATAACAAATGGCAACAGCTAAGTTGATGGCACTCCCTTCAGCAGGTCTGATGAAGATGATCAATGGCGGAAGAAAGAACAGAGGAGGGAGAGAGCTGCCCACATTACATACATGTAGATGCTTCACATCACTGGGAGCGGCCACCAGGTAGTAAAATGTTTCCAAGTGGCCCTGACAATGATGACTTATAGTTGCAAAGGTGAGGTCTAATGGAGGAGATATCCTTGATGAAGATATGAATATTCTACTATAAATTATTTTTAAGGACACTTTCAACTGTACCAATAAACAAGGATAGGATTCATATTTTAAGTGATATTTCAATTCAGGAAAGACTTCCCAAAATTAGCTAAGTAAACCACAATGTATGCTGATTGACTAGTCCTATGACTCGTGTTAAAGAAATTAGGCTGAATTATCAGATAGCAACTCTCTGAACATCTTTAGCTAGAATGTTGCTGGACGACACCATACATTAGTGGATAAGGTGTTTAGGAATTTTGTAAAAACTTTTGACAGAATTTGGCTGCTAGAAACTTTGCTCCAAACAACTGCTGCCCCCCCCCCCCTTTCATGGTTACTATGACTTCCAGGTTCAGATGAAAAAGTTCAGAATTTTGATCACTTAGTGGGGAACTTGTTACTACTGTATGTATTAAAATCTCAATTAATTTAAACCCCCTTGAGATATTCTCCTCTGATAATTTTTTTAAGTCATTTTCATTCAGATAGGAGACATCCTTTGTCTCCTTGGTAATGTCTACATTCCCCTGGTCAATACAAAATATTATACAGAAGTTATTTGGAAGGACCTACAGATTAAACTCTAAGCTATAGTGGGTAAATCTCAAATTTCAGTTGTCTTAGTGGTGGGTGATTTCAATTCAAGGATCTCCACATATAATAATCTTTTATCATCTGACACAATACTCCCACTAAAGAATCTAGCTGCATTCCAATGCTTATCACAGGATGGGAAAGAATATGACAATGGAATGAACTTGATGCAACCTTTGGAAGACAATGACATAACAGTTTTGAAAATAGATTCCAGGGGATACAGACAGGGCTCCCTATCATATAATTTGTTTTCCTAAAGTGATAATGCTTGAGTCTTTACTTATGATATAACTATAACACTTTTATATTTTTATCTCATGCTGAGAGTGATAATTTTCCTTTAGTAATTCTTAGATATCTACAAGTTGTAAAGATCCCTAATGACCCTGATTCTGGCCAACCTCTTCATATTATTAATCACAGTTTGGGTGTCATATTATAAATATACTTCACTCTCCCAATGGTTCATCATCCTGCAGAAACCCTTTGCTTCTGGTTCAGCAGTGACATTGTACTAAATCCTCTCCCAAGCTTTTCAGCCAACTGTGCCATATCTATACAATGAGGCTTTGAGTAAATCTGCATGAGATATGTGGTTCAATGCAAAATGCAGAAAGGGAAAATAGTTATTAATCTACAAATTAGATTTACTAAGATAAATCCTACCCAATCTAATTTATGACTTCTTAAGAAATAAAGAACTTCTGAAATAGGAAAGAGAGAGTTATCTTAGATATAAATAGAAACTAATGAACGATACCATTCAGAACAAGGATGTGGCTCTTTTCTGGAGAATGGTGGCTAAGAGGACTCATAACTTCCCTTGCTGGGACCCATTCGTATACATGTCCAGATAGGTGGCTACCACACTTTAAGAACTTATTGTATGATGAATAACAACAAGGACTCTTGCTGTTTTAGTGAAGATTAAATTCTAAATGTAATTAATTATATCTTTGAAGTCTAATAAGGTTCCTTGTTCTGACAAAATTCCTGCCAGTCTTTATAAATTGCACCCTCATTGTGGTCTCCACATTTGACCTAATTTTTCAGTTTATACTTTGTGGAGAATTATACCCCTGGCAGCTGGAAGGGTAATATTATTCCTGTACATAAGAAAGGAATAAAGGATGATCCTTTACACTATCATCTTGTAAATCGTACAGATTATCTGGTTAAATTATTTATAAAAGTAATCCTGCTAAAACTGGAGGAATAGATTGCTCAACAAGGAATATTGTTGGAATTATAGGATTTAGAAAAAGCCCATTCTGTGGTAGATAACTGTTTTGCTTTTCACTTAATATTTAAGTACACTGAAATATGTAAATGGAACAAAGAATGTATGATGAATATAATTGAATTTTCATCAGTCTTTGGTTCTATGTCTAGACTAATCTTGTAGGATAAATTTAATTCTCTGAATTGTGATGTCATTTTTGAATATGATAATGAATCTTTATTCCAACTTGGTCTTGGGGCAGATACTTCAAAGAGGGTCTACTGACCGACAAGTTTCAGACAAACGGGAGTCAAACAAGGTTGGTTGTTCACTCCCGTTTTGGTTAATATTGATATTAATGACATGCTTTCAGCTATGGGTTAGAAGATTTTGACTCACCTAAAATGATGGGGAAAAACAATAAATGTACTGGGATACACAGTCGATTTGGTCCTCATCTCACTCTGTCATGGAACTACAAAAAAAACTTTCTGAGCTGGCCTCCCCTGATAATATTTTAAATTTAAAGATTAGCATTGGTAAATGTAAAACAATGATATTGAGAAAAGGCACAACTAAGTAAACTTGATATCTGGATAAAGATAGATTGAAAAATGTTAACTATTATACTTATCTTGGTCTTACATCTAATAAACATTTAACATGGAAAAAAATCATATCTTAATCACACTTAAATTACAGCAGAATTTAAATGTCCTGTTAAGATTTAACAGACCCTATGGCAGTAATTTCATAAAAGCATATATTCAAGCTGTAAATACTAAATTATTCTCTCAAAATCTATAGTCAGGCATATTTTGTATCTTTAGAGAACATAATAAATGTTATCGATCCCTTTGCTTCTACCATAGTGAATACTTGCTGGGGTTCTCTCAGCTGAATTGGATCACCCTTCACTGAGTTACCTTCCTTATTCTAGGACATTCAATTGTTGGCTGAGACTTGCAAACATGGACTCTGCATGTCTACTTTATACTGCATACATGAAGAAAAAAGATTGCTTGATTTGAACTGTGCCTCACCTTGGTTAAGTTCTATTCACTTTATAATAACTGGTCAGCAATTTATCTCAATGTACTGACCAGGTTGATATTTTCCATAACAACCGGCTGGTTGTTATGACATTCATGAGCCATGCCAGTCAAACTATGCTGCTGCCTCAGTGGCCAACATTCTATATGTGGGCGGGGCCAAACAGTCTCACAAACTGCTGGAGAAAAATTGCTGGCCTGTTATTATAAAAAATAAAAGATGGGGAGGGTGTTTCATATGAGAATTTAATGAACACCCTCGTTGTGGATGCTTTGATAAACACCTCGGGCTTTGCCCTCGGGGTTTATGTAGCATCCCACAACTCGGGTGTACATTAAATTCTCATATCAAACCCTTCCCCATCCATTATTCTATATATAATAGAAATTAGAACAACATCTCATCTCTAGAATTAACAAAGGGAAATTAAACTTAATAAAAGCTACAGTCTCCATAGTGAGAGAAAATGAAATTCAAATGCAAATAATAAGGACCTTTAACAACCGAGAGGAAATGCTTTAGTGATTGGCTTCTTGCCACATAAAATCCCTCATGTGAATTAAACCTATATACTGACTGCCCCAGAACAAAGAGTATTTACTGGTTTTCAATACCAATCTAATAAATCAAATATTATAATACAGTAACAAGATATGCCGAAATTAGGAAAGAGTGTCACTGTAAAGGCAGGCTTTCTTTTTCCCAGTGTTTTTGACCAACTTACTCTTACTGACTCTATAGGCTCTAGTATATTAGTTCCAGGGACCGAAATAAGGTGACGTTAAGCACCAATTCGTGCTTATATTAAGGTAATTAGCACCTGCCACTTTAAGAAATGGCAAGTCAGCAGCGCTACAAGCAGCTCCTGTCTCTGTGCAGTGCGTTTGTTTCTGTGCAGCATAGGGAGAGTGGGAGTCTCTGAGCTCCACAATTAACAAAGCCCAATATTGAAATCGGAGCCGATCTCCTGAAAGCAGAAGGGGAGAATGGGGCGTGGACTATGTAGAAAGGGAGCAATGTGACCGGAGGAAATGCAGTGCTGAAATGTGAGCCATTGAGACTCAGTGCGATTAGGAGAAAGAAGGGAACGGCAATATATAATGAACTAATGTGATGGGGAAGGTTAAAATACAGTATGAGCAAGGCATGTCACAAGCACAGAAAACTGTGAGAAAACAAGCTCTGCATTTATCAAGTGAAAACATTATGCTTGCAGCTGCTAGTGTCTTAATCTCTGATTTCTGTGACATTGTAGACTGTTGCTGGAACTAGTCGTGTTGAGTATGTGTCTTTTTTAAACAGTTTGCAAAAGTTTGAATATTTACTCAGTTTAATTAACACAATCTTAGAGGTGCAGCTGTTGTAGTTAAAAATTATAACAGCCTACTACCCCAAGCAGCAGCTGAAATACTGTAGTTACTTGAATACTTAAAAAAAATTAGGGACATATTTAAAAAGACACTTCTTTTATGCTGTTTTTGCAAGCACAAACATTTACTCTGCTGCCTGCTACATGCCTGCAAATTGCTACAATAACTTGTTTGTTGGACAAAAGTAAACCATGCACTTACAAAAATGGCATAAAGGCTGACAGTGTCTCAAACGCCTAACCCCTCCCCACAAAACCAGAGGAAGCACATAGAGAATTCATGAGTTACAGCCACCATCCCATGGCAGCCATATTATCAGGAAGAACAACCCTTCTGAAATGTTGCAACTTGTTTTCAGTGGGGTTCCTAGTTTCTACTCATTTTCACAGCTGGATGGACTGGAAGATGGGGTGGGTGAGTGTCTGGCTCTAGCAGGGTTTGAACCTGTAATCTACCTTCCTGAGCCAGTGCTCTAACCACTAGACCAGTACCTCCTAGTAGCCACACTGCCTCTTAGCTGACCACTGTGTCTTGTCATGTTTTTAATATGGTTTACCTTCAACTCCTGATTTTGCCAGGGTAGCTCCTGGTCAGTTGGAAAATGGCAACACTCAGGAGCTATTCCTGGCTCTTGGCTGCCAAATCCTTATTTCTGTCCCTGTAGTTCTGTGTGCTACAAATTTTATACTGCATTCTAGGAAGGTTTGTTTGTATTATAATATAGCTATGTCTAATATTGTCTTTTTGATATAGCTTTTGTTTGTATCATATCTTTTTATGTGTATATCTCAAATTAATGTTGAGATTCTCTTTTGTAAACTGTTTTAATGACTGAAAACCTCTATAAGCTGATTAATAAACACTACCTACTTAGTGGAAACACCAGGAAAATCCATCCCCACAGGGAGAGACTCTGAAGAGCCACAAAACCTGCCTGAATCGGCAGCAGAAGAGCGCAAAAGGCTTATCGGAATCCTTGGAAAAGGAGGTAGCTGGGTGAGTATTCTCTCAAAAGGTAATCCTCAGGAAACCTTTGCCAAGACGAGGACTACATGCTGCAACAGATCCAAGATGGCAACAGAGAAGTAATTGGTGTGAGACGCTCTCCCTAGATCCAGAGTTCTAGTTTGTTTTTTACTGGGCAGTTCATGTTCTAAGCTTTCTAAAAAGAGCAAAGTGCGCCAAACACAAACTGAAGTTAAGCTTACAAAAAAAAAAAAAATGGCAATGTGATCAGGAAAAAAAAAAAAGGAAAAAGCCTCTCTGTCATTGCCAGACCTGCACAGATGAGGAAAATGAGAGAAATCTTGGCCGACAGATCGCTACCTTACTGAGACCCAGTTGCAAGGTTCTGGGAGTTTGCATGTTGCGGATGCTAGTGGCATTAATCCCAGCCTCAACAAGAATCACGCAGAAATCAGTACTTTGGTCAGAGGGAACATTCCTTTACCTTTGGCATCTTCCATTCCAGAGAAGCCTAAAACCAGCAGGCTGACTGAAAATGTTTTGACTGGTGCTGGTAGCAGCAGAGCTATGGCTGAAGCACCTGTTAAAGTTTCCTTGAAAGCGGTAACATTGAGCATTGTCCCAGAACTTAAAAAGATTCAAACATTGAATAAGTAAACTATTCATTCCTTCTGCTGGACATCTGCTGCAAATCCTGAGAATCTCAGCCAGGAATGCCTATGAAGGCAAATGCCTGTGGTAGCATCCCTGGCACCAATGTCTGAAATGTCATATAAGGCTCTAAGGAGATGCTTACTAATGTCTTCAGCAGTCTGTAAGCATTTGAGAACCTCCTGTTTCTGGTAACAGTCTGGGAGGGCTTGGGCAGCTGCCTTGTCCTTCTTCCAGATGGTATTTTGGCACTTGAACATATGCGGAAGATAATTAGCAATCCAAAGCCCTAGGGTGGAGAATGCATAGACCCTCTTGCCCCAAAGATCAATTTGCCTGGATTCTGTGTCAGGAGAGAGGGGACTAAAGTGCTTGGGCACTTTGGACCTGTCATGTGCTGTTTTAATGACTACAGAATCGGTCTCTGGCTGAGCAGCATAGTAAGGAAGGCCCAGAGGGACATTGGTAAAGCTTATCTGCCCAGCAAGGCATGGCAGGTACTGCGTCTGGCCTATGCCAGGCCGCAGCAGTGGCATTCCTCAAGGCAGGAAGGATGGAAAGAATGACCTTAATGGAGATTCTGGGATCTCTAGAAAGTCCACCAGATCCGACCTGGTGGCATCTTCCTCCTTTGTGTGGAAGCCATGGCTCAGAGCAACTGCTTCATCACATTAAAGAAAGTAGGATCTTCAGGAGGGGACCTAGGAGTATGTTTGACAGAGTCCTCGCTACATGAAGATGCAGTGGACCTGTCTGAGGAAAGAAGTTCTTCCTCTGCCTAAGACAGAATCAGGTCTAGGTGGTATTCCTCCTTGACATCAACCTGCTCTAACTTGAGGTCCGATGAGCGAGGTATCAACAGCGCCCTACAGGGCGCACAGCAAGGAGGCCCAAGAGGCATTAATGACAACGGGGCTGCCGGCCCATCAATGCAGTGGTGGAGCCACCACTTGCAACGCCAGTGACCAGGGTTCGGGAATGAGCCTGGTAGGCTGGAGGGTCAGCCGGGGGTGGATTGAATAGCAGTTGCATGCTCTCCATCTCCGGAGGGGGGAGGCCATGCCTCCCTGTGTAGCGCCCCCTGGGTGACCATACGTGCAGCTTACTGGGGGCCAAGGTTGAGGCTGGGAGGCGTGCGAACGCTAGGCGGGGTTCAACCATTGCGCCATTGCATGCCAAGCCTCCTGATCGCAGAAAAACTGGACAAATTAAGTATAGTCCCAACTGGTCTCCTTGCTGCCATTGCCTAAAGGTCTGCCTGACACCTGGATGTATTGGGAGGTGTAGCCGGCCATCCTTCGCCCCTGCTGCCACGAGGGTAAACTATGGCTCCATGGGAGTGGGTCAGTGCCAGTAGCCTGGAGGGCCGGCTAGCGACTCAGGGGGCCTGCACACAAAATATAAATAAAAAAATATATATGATGACGGGGCCAAATGGCATTGGCGACCCAGGTCTGTGCGAGCCCAACTGGTGCACGAGGGCTGTAGTGATCCTGGCCAAAATATCAACAAGGTCGACAGCAGGAGAGGGATGCATGAATGGTGAAGGGGTCGCTGGCACAGGGCATGACAAACCATCCATCGGGGCTTGAGAGCCCAATGGTTGTGGGCCTGGGGAAGCATGAGGCCTCGATGGAGGGGCTAACAGCGATGACCCAAGGGTCAATGGACTGGGGGCCGATGACCCGAGGGCTGACAGCCGGGCTCCCTGGAGAGCAGGAGGTGGCACTGCCATTATGGGCCTGATAGGAGCAGAGGCCTGGGCAGCAGAGGATGTCAGTGCCGCCGCAACTGACGGAGTACCCCCGAAGGACAAAGAAGTCCTCGAGGAGCGGGAGATTCAATGTTCTAAAATGAAAGAAAAATTGTAGGCAAAATGGCGCAAAACTGCGTCAGACCTTCCACAGAGACCCATGTGAACAGAGTTGACAGCGGGAAAGAACTGAGGATGGAGTGGGGCCAGTCGCACCTTTATAGAGTTGGTGACATCGGCGTGGGAGGTCCCAGTGGTACTGCTGAAAATCTTCTGTGTGGATCCTGCTTCACCAACGGTGAAGTTTCTCGGTGTGACCCAATGAATGAGATACCACCGAAGAAGACAGACCCTTGTAGGGTGTCAAGGATGATCATGCTCTTTGCCAAAGCAGCAGCTGGAAGGTTCCACATCTGGCAGACCAAAGTCCTCAACTAGCAGCACTCCCCCTTACTTGCCATCCTCATGATGGCTTCTCCAAGTGCCTTATCCAACTCCTTGCCATGAGCAGGAGTTCTGAATACCATTTCTATACAGACAGCAGCCCCAGGATATGTTTCCAGGATGATCCACAGCACCCCCAGCCCTTCTTTCTCCTCTGGGTGCTCCTGCTGTACTTCCATGGCCTTCAACCCCTCCCTCACATCTAGCACAACTAGGGCCCTAAATAACTGACTGTCCATCCATCCCAAACAGCCATTTTTATGTTCGCCATGTGCACAAGCGCAAAGCAAACATATTGCAGTAGTACTGCTTTTTGATGGGTGTGACACTGTTCGTACATTGCAGAGCAGTGTTTTAGGGCCAATTCAGTGTCACTCCAATCATCAGCCAGGTTTACTATGACAGATTTTTAGCTTGGTGGGTGTAGATGGCACGAACTTCAAAAGGAATTGCCTATCCAATCAAGAATAAGCTATTCCCTTTGATCTGTGCTGCCCAGCAAGTCAAGCTGATCTGTCAAAGTCAGCCTGGAATGCATGGAATGTCTGGCTTGCTGCCTGCTTAGTTCTGCTCATGCTCAGACACTGTAAACACTTAAATTTGCCAGTCTCGATTCTCTTCTTGCACTCTTTATTACATGTTCTTAATCATCACTAATTTCACTATTTTTATTGCATTAGTAGAAGCTGCTGTTTACAGCCTAATCTAGCGTGTAAAGCAGTCCATATAAAGAGCATCAGGGATCTTGTACTAACAAAATACAAGATTCCGGTGCACAATGAATAAGAGTAATCATCCCACTGAAGCACAACAGGAGCGGAGCAGTCTGTGAAGCAGACATAGCAAGGCAGTTTGCAAAGTTGTAGCCCAAATTAAACTGCAGAATTTATCACAAGTTTGAGAAAACAAGATTTTTCACAGTACAGAGCAGGAACACAGCACAGCTTTGCTAAGTGTCTAAATGGTATTAAATTGTGTTGTTTGTCAGCCAAGTTGCCTTTGATATCCCATGTGGGACCTCCACAAACCAGCACTACCTGGTGTTCTGAAGTGATAGAGAGTGAGATATCACCTTTTGGGCAGGAGTTGGACATTTTCTCCACCTCTGTTCATGAGGGGGAGTCATAAGAAGGCTGTGTTGAAGATCTAGTGTAAAAATATTAAAAAACAAAGTTATGAGCCTGCATTGAAATTTGCAAACGCAGGCTCCTAACGTTGGTAATTTTCAATATTCTGACCCCAAAGTTTCAGCATAGCAATTTCTTTGCAGCACCTCATGAATGTGACAGCTGTCATTTTTCAGATCCTGGCCAACAAGTGTTTTTTGCATCCCAAAAGATGATTTCACAGTTGCTGTGCAAAATCACCTTTCAGCAAGGAGTTGAAACTTTTCTCTGCACTTGTTCATGAGGTGGGGTCATTAGAAGGCTATGTTGAAAATTAGGGGCAAAAATATTAACAACAAAGTTATAAGCCTACATTGAAATTTACAAACACAGACTTGTAATTTTCATTATTTTGACCCCAAAATTTCAGCATAGCCACTTCTTCACAGCACCTCATGAATGTGACAGCTGTCATTTTTCAGATCCTGGTAAAAATGTGTTTTTGCATCCTGAAAGGTGTTTTCGCAGTTGCTGCACAAAATCACCTTTTGGCCAAGAGCTAAACATTTTCTCTACCCTTGTTCATGAAGTGGGATCATAAGAAGGGTATGTTGAAAATTTGGGCCACAAATAATAGCAAACAAGAAAGTTTTCAATGTCACTTTCACTGGTATCAGCACCACGCACCCCCTATGACACCAGTGCATACGGCGAACATTCGGCATTGACAAATGCATGTTCAAATAGGACAGTCGTTTTCTTCACTTTGCCTGTCCCTGGGACAGGCAGATGGTGACAGTGTGAATAATGCATACTAGGACCCTGGAGCTGAGCTGATCAACAGAGTCAGCCTGCCAACGCCTGTAAGGTCAGGTACTGATGGGAGTGCACATCATGATGTCATGCTGTGCACGTTATAACCGTCCAACCCGATCTCTTGTGATCCATGTCTGGCCCCGAGTTCATAGCATTTTGGCAGGCATGCAGCTTAGATCAAGCAGCAGATTTGGGAGGACTACAAATCTTGTCATCCCACGTGCACAACTGCCATTCCTCACTAGCCTCCTCTAATTGGATAAGAAGCAGCAGCACAAGTTGAGCTTTGGGAAACATGTTTTAAAAGCAGGACTTGGCGAGCAGTTATTAAAAGCCCTTTCAGGCAACTCAATATAGATACATTCAAAGCTGGGTAAATAGAAATAAGGTAGGGAGCTGTCTGGAGCTAGAAGAGGAGGGAGCACCAGGTAGGATCCAGGATACCTGGGTTGAGATGGGAGACGGGCCTACAGTAGACTAAAAGTACCCAATCCCCTAGTGGCGGCGAGCCTGGGAGCATGGGACAGTATTAGGAAGAGACAGGGGGCAAACTCTGCGAGCACTCTTTTAGTCCCAGTGGCACAGAACCCTGATTTTCTTCCTGGCCTGGAGGATGAAGGCTTCAAATTGTGGCAGAATGGGGGAGATGTGTGATGGATCTGACTGCGAAAAGGAGATACTAACTTTTCAGGAGTTTTGGTAGACCTACGACTGCTGACCACACATTTTTATAGATACTTTCAGGTAAAAGATTACTATAAAACACTGGTAGATGCTAGGGGAGATGATACCCAGACTGGGGACATCGAAAGGGAAATTCTGGGAGCAGCTAGAAATGAAAGGGGACTAGTTGGGCGAGCTGTACATCTAGGTAGGAAGTACTTCCAGGAGCCTACACAAGTAGCCAATAAATGGTGGGAAAGGGATATTAGAGAAGACATCAGTGACCCTAACTGGTGAGTGCTACTGGAATCATATATAGGGTCACTGGTGTGCAATAAATATAAGGAGGCACAGTATAAGTTTATACAAAGATTATACTATCCCCCATATATGGTACATAGGTTCTTTCCCGGGGTGTCACCACTATGCAGTAAATGTAAAACTGCTCAGGGAACATACCTGCACTACTACTGGGGATGCCCGATGTTTGAGAACTATTTATTTATTTAGCTTTTGTTTACCGGGTAAGTACACTAGACAAGTATTATGCCTATTTTCAGGAACGATCCGGGAGAATACAACATAGGGAATACAGAGTGGTACAGAAAAAATACATATACATCATGACAACAGAACAGAAGGGGGTAGTGCAGGAAATATCGGCAATGAGGAGGCAGTCTATCGAATGGTCCCAAAAATCACTGCTTTTTGGAGTCGAGTCAGAAGAGCAGGGGGAATGGGTGTTATACCCTTGATGGATTAGAGTGCTCCTAGTGGTGGCACGGCAGAGCATACAGAATGTATGGATCACAGATTCAGGGCCCACAGTGGCACAATGGAAAAACCTCACCACGCGAGTAATAGCAGTAGATAGGCTTACGTATACACTAAAGGGGCAGGAGAAGAGATTTGGAAAGGCATGGGTGGGATATTTAAACAAACTGGGGGAGGAAGGGATGTCCTAGAAGTTGGAGGTTTACTATAATTAAAGATGGGAAGCGCCTATCATCAAGGTAATAAAAGAATAAAGGAGGAGAGAGGCAACCTATAGTGCTGTAAAGGTAGCCAATGAAATACAGATACAGACCATGTATTTTTTGATTAATGTTATTGTAGTTAATAGTTCTTTTTATTTGTTTGTAAGGTTAATGGTGCTTTTGTTTGTTGCAGCACCATAGATAACTATAAAAGTACAGCATATACAGAAGAAACAGGAGGCTGAGATACTCTATGGACACAAAACTAGCCTTATATCAGGCAACATTTCAATGTGTATGCAGCCTATTAGTGATTCAGTTGCATGGTTTCCTTCTACCAGTAGCAAAATGTTATTCCATATACAAAACCATAATACTGTGATATGTAAACTGTCTTCCAATAAACATACTAAACAAAAAAAAGCCCTTTCAGGACAGCAGGGAAAAAAATAACATAGAAGAAGCCCTTGTGTAAAAGCTAAGGAGGAGTGTGACGGCAAGCAAGCTGCTGTTTACGTACAGTACTGTGCGTTTGTAGAGGGGGAACAAAATTATAATTAAAAGCCTTCTAAGGGATGCCTAAACAGCAGTTAGTAGTACACCAGGTTCAATGTTGATTGAACAGAATGTGTGTGTTGGGAGGAGGGGCTGAGCGGACCTGGGTGAGGGGGCATCAAAAAAAAAAAAAAAACTCTTGGAGTACACATTCCTCCAGTCAGAAATCACCAGTTACAGCCAGCTGATTTATGAGTTAACACTATTCAGGGCGCTAGTTCATCAAGGTCAGAGGTACCAGTTTCTAAGCCCTATTTAGAGCACAAGTACGTCCAGTCCTGGGATACCAGTTAATAAGCCCTATTCAGTAAGACTCAGGTTCTCCCCCTCACTGTATTCACTAACAAGGCGGATTTTGAACCCTTGCAAATGAAGTGGTCCCCGGAAAAGATCAAATATTTAGGCATTTGGATCACAACCAACGAGGATGAGGGTCTTGAGGCGAACCTAGGCGAGACAATGTCGGTAATTAAAACGGATATGGTTAGATGGAATAAACTCCCGTTAAACTGGACAGCGAGACTAGGTTTGATTAAAATGAACCTATTACCTAGACTTTTGTATCCAATACATCTATCTCCATATAACGTTCCAAAATGCTGGTTTATTAAAGCACAAAAGCTTATTTCTAACTTTTTATGGAATGCTAAACCCTCTAGGAGAAAGTACAATATATTACGACTACCCTATAATATGGGAGGTCTTAAAGTTCCAGACTTACATCTGTACTATGTAGCTGGACAATTAGGGATAATGGGGCAATGGGCCAGATCGGTGGAGGAGGGGGGATATATTCCAACTTGGCTACAGGTCGAGAAACAGATCCTTAGAGAGCTGGACATTTCCCCAGAAGTAGTACTGTTTTTCAATCCTGATGATTTACCAGAGGGAGGAAAGCAAACCCCAATCGCCAAGTCATTGGCAGCTTGGTGGACCTTCTTGTCCCCAAATCAAAGGAAAGCCCAGAAGGGCTCTAGGGAGCAGCCTGTTTTGGGTAATCCAAATATGCTCATTGGGGGGCAGATAATTAGGAAGCGTTGAGCCACCCAATTGCTAAACTTGAAATGGTCAGATTTTTTAAGAGGGGATAAGGTAGTCTTTCCCGAACACTGTAAGAAAATTAACTTATTTAAGAAAATACAGGTTACTAATATGATACACAGAATGGAGAGAGGGAGATTTGAAGACTTGGACCCCCCCGTTCACGTGGAACTACATTAAAGATGTTAACTATTCTAAAAGACCCCTGTCTAGGTTTTATAAGCTACTATTAGATTTCTTGGGTGGAGATGCGATTGTAAAAGTTTCATACTAGGAAAATAAAAAGGATACCTTCCCCCAAGGGCCTGACTGGAAAGAGGTTTGGAGGAGTAGTAGGTATATTCCTATTCCTAAATATAGGGTCATGCAATTTTTTGTAGTTTCTAATATATACTATATTCTCTACTAAGCTATGTGCTAGGGGCCTCAGACAGACAGACCTATGTTTTAGGTGTGGTGCAAACTCAGGGGACCTATTCCATGTCATGTGGCAATGTTCCAAAATCTGTCCAGTTTGGGAGCAAATTAGACACAATATGGACCCCGTGGTGAACTATAAAGACCTTACTGATCTAAAGATCTGTGTGTTGGAGGACATGACTGATATCCCGAGCACACTTATTAAAGGGCATATTTCTCTAATGTCCTCTTTAGTTGAAGCATTTGTCTTGAAGCATTGGAAAAATGATCTGATTTATTCATATGACCAGTGGGTGGGAGATTTGCTGAAAACGCTGAGTAGGCTTAGGAGACAAATGCTTGGACGACGAAAAGGAACCTATGATAAGAGATGGAGGACCTTGGAGGCGGTCTACATTTTGCAGTCTAAATTCTCCCAGGTACAGGTCTGTCTGTCTGACGGTACGTAGATAAAGATCTATAGATGGGGAGTAGAGGTTAGAACTGGAGTGTGTCTTATTGATTACTCCTATTATATGCACTGACCGGACAATATTCACTTACGTTATAGGAACCCACAGAATCGGATAAGTGTGGGTGGGGATGTGGACTCTCTCCTTTCCCTAGGGACGCAGCTGCAGAGCACTACCCTAAGGGCTAATGTTCGGGGATGTATGGTTTATAGTTACGCAGAACAAACCTGAGTCCTAAACTCGGACATATAAATGTACTATTCTAGGCAGAGGTTCTACTATATATTGTTATTGAGTATGGATATGGAGAGGGTGATTAATGGGTTGTGCAAGGCAGCTGTGTATGTATATAGTTAAATGCTGTACCTAGTTTCCTAACTCAGTTTTGGGGTGGGGGGCCCAAAGGCAACTTGGGCGTATGTCTGTCTAATGCTTAGTGAAAAACAAAAATGTCAATAAAGAAGGTCATAAAAAAAATTAAAATAAATAAGCCCTATTCAGGGAACAAGTCCACCCAATCTGGGGGACACCAATTACTAAGCCTCATTCAGGGTACAAGTTCATCCAGTCCATGGGGCACCAGTTTCAAAGCCCTATTTAAACTGGAGAAAAATATGTAAAATTACTGAGAAATAGACTGGACAGGTACTTTTTCTGTGAGACAGGCAGAATTTGCATTCCACCGGTCCCTTGGCTAGCCATTTCAAAAAATTATTTCTGGCCCAGAGTACAACCCCTCCTCTATTCCCTGTCTACAAAACAGAGAGCAGTTCCATGTCCCAGTAGTGCTGTCTGTGCACAACTACTCTGTTATGGCTACCAAATCCAGGATTTTATTTCCCCAGACTCCTTGCGCTGGCACACAAGGCTCTCCATACCTTAGTCTCTCTTTGTCTGCTTTCCCCTCCTCCTGCTTATGCTGTTCCCTGAAACTCCCTGACACCCCCTTCCCTTGTTACCTTCTCTGTTACCTGTGTCTTTCATTCTTTTCTTCTTGCTTTCCTGATTTATACCCCCATTGTCCTCTGCCTTGTCCCCACCACCATCTCCCTCCATGCTGCTTTATCATCGGGGGGGGGGCAATTGTTGCCTCCCTTGGTTTTACAGACCCCCTCCCGGCCAGCTTAAATGCTCACCCAAGTAGCATTTCAACCTCCCACTAAAAACTGAGGTCTTCCTCCTGCAAAAATACAGGCCATGTCTCCCACAGAGCCCCATATCCTCCCAGCCTGGCCTCCAGTCCCCACTGTAGGTGAAGCCCTTATCAGTGCACCATGCCTTCAACTTGTGGCACCTCCCCAGCTCCATGAAATTTCACTGTACTACCCCCCAGGTCATTTATCCCCAGGTGGACAATGGCATTGAGCTCCCTCCCATCTCCTTCTGCCCAAGCAGTCCTCTGGATCCACTCTCCATCCATCCATTTTAATATAGTGAAACAGAAATTAAATAACTCTCTTTGAAACATGCATATGTGATGAAATTCTGGTTGATAAAATACTAAAAGAATCATGAAAGCTTGATCATCTAGCCTTATTAATAATTCTCTTAAATGCTGACACAGTAAACCTTGCTAGAAGTGAAGCACTACCTGCATTCCCAATGGTAGAACATGGCAAATCTAAAGCTGTTGGTTGTAAATATCTTACCACAGATAACAGAGACAACACATAATCCTTTCTCTAACAATAGATTTAAATGTCTTGAAGGAATTACTAATTGCTGACTGAATGGTACACAGAAAGCAAATGTAGAATATTGACTAATGAATGAAAAAGAATCAAACATTTTCATTAAATGTCAGTTTGTTTATTATTTAAAAAGTGATTACTGGGAAAGGCACACTGAGCAAAGGCTTGTTTCTAGGTGCAACCTGTGGGAAGGGTACGCATGGGAATGCACCATATGCAGCAAAAAAATAATAATAAAAAACAGTATACATGCAGTACAAATAAATACAAGTTAGTTCAAATGGAAAACAGTATGGACCTAACTATAAACAACAACAACAGAACTATAATACTTAAAGATAATTTACTAGGGCCACTCCTGTTCAATGCCTATGTCTCCGATATAGGGACGGGGGTTAGGAGTAGGATGAGCCTCTTTGTGGATGACTCAAAACTGGGACCACTGGCAGACGGGGAGAAAGCAAGAGAGACAGTCCAGAGGGATCTGGATACACTGGAGGGTTGGTCAAGAAGGTGAGGACTGAGGTTTAATCCAGGGAAGTATAGGGTGCTGCATCTGGGGGTCAGAAACCCAGGTCATGTATACTCCCTGGGAGGGGTTTCACTGCAAGCCACAATGAGTGAAAGGGACCTGGGGGTGGTGGTAGACACCAAAACGAATAACACTGAAAACTGCAGAAGATCTGCTGCAAAAGCAAACAAGATTCTGGGCTGCATAGCCCGGGGAATTAGGTCCAGGAGGAGGAGGTGTTCCTCCCTCTGTATCTGTGGTCAGGCCGCATCTTGAGTACTGCTGCAGTTCTGGAAACCTCACCTTAGGAAGGACACAGTACTGCTGGAGAGGTCTCAGAGGAGGGCAACCAGGATGATTTGGGGCATGACTGAAAGGACCTATGAGGAAAGGCTGGAAGTCCTTTGGGCTGTACTCATTGGAGGAGAGGAGAGACAGGGGGACATGATAGAGGTCTTCAAATATGTGAAAGGGATTAACAGGGGCAGAACCAAAGAAATGTTCAGGCTAAAGAAAGGGGGCACAACCAGGGGCATGAGTGGAAGCTGGAGGGGGGAAACTACAGGGGAGAACGTAGAAGGCATTACTTCACTGAGAGGGTGGTAGGGCCATGGAATGCACTGCCCGGGAGTCTAGTGGAGGAGGGCCCAGTGGAGGGCTTCAAGAGGGGGTGGGACAGGTGCATGGGTATACTGAAGCCGAAGATTACCCTCTCGGGGGATGGGGGGGTGGAGGAGAGAGCGCCCAATAGGGGCTGGCTACCGAGAAGACACGAAAGACCATTAGGCCTATTCTGCTGGCTTTCAGTATGTTAGTATGTTAATTTACATGATAAATAAGGCACAATCTAACTAGGGAGATACTAGGTGGTCAGAGAGAAGTACACAACCAAGCAGCCCCTTAAAGGATTACTGGGTAGCCAGAGAAGAACAAGCAGCAGGAAAAGAAGAGAGTAAACTAAGCTGTTAAGAGAGTTTCCATAGTGGTTTTTCTGTCAGCCACTTCTGTCATGCAGGGATGTAGCCTTGTACAGGTCTAAGTCACCGATCTCCCCAGGCCCCAACAACCTGCCAGCTACCCTCATGGCTTTGCAGTCTATGGCAGGGCTCTGGGGGAGGGACATCCCCATCCCACCCCAACACTGAGGCAGCTCATCATGTGAACTAGGATCTAGTGCTGACAGGCACTAGGACCATAGCATTACAGCAGCCCAGATCATCATTTACAGTAGATGTATATGGTTTTAATATTTCCATTTTTTCTTTGTCCCTCCCACCTCCCCGACGTCAGTTCAGCCTATGCTGGCCTCTCACGCCTGCAACACACCTGTGTGGCAAGAACAAGCTTCCAGGCCCAGCCGCAGGGGACACTCCAGCATGGGAGCTCGCGGTTGACCCTCCTTGGCTGATACATGCTGCTGCTACCTCAGCCCAGTCTGCCTTCCAACATGACAACCAAACAGTGCTTCAGAACCTTGGTTGTCTGAAGGCTGGGCCAATGGGCAGCAAAAAGCAGTTTCAATGAATTGGTAATTATTCAACTTTTCATACTTCTGCAATAAAATACAAAAACAATGGACGCCCAGGTCTGAGGCATAGTAGTTGGCCTAAAAATTAATTTTGGTATTACTAGTAAGATATAAAGAGTCAAACATTATAATGATTATTTTACTTGAGGGTAACTACGGAGACTTGGTTATTGTAAAAGCCTAGCTGGTCCTCCATGAGGAGGATCACAGATAGGGTTTCCCAGGACTCAGTCTTGAGCCCTTTGCTATTCTCTGTGTTCATCAATGATCTGCCAAAACATTACAGTGGTGCTAAATTCCTGCTTTATGCAGATGATGCAGTGTTGCACAGATGCCATTCAAACCTTGAATTGGTTGAGTCAGGTCTCAAGGCTAACTTTTTAGCAACCTGAATCTTGGTTTACGTCTAATAAGCTTCTAATCAACTCTCGATGTCTTGATCCACACAGGAAGGCAGTGCTAAAAATGTGCACACTCAGCTGATTTCACTGAAACGGATGACTCAGTTAAATACTTGGGTGTTTTTCTGGACCAGGGGCTTTCTCTCAAGTCATATTTGCAGACAACTATCTGCCCTGAGGGAGGAAGTTGCCCTTCTTCAGGCCACACTGGACAGTAGTAAGGAAACCTTCCCCCAGGCCACACTGGACAGTAGAAAGGGAACCTCCCCCATCCAGGGAGCACTAGCGCCACCACCACTACCTCAGAGGTTGCGAAGAAAGCACAGCAGTTGGACCACAGTGGGCTCAGGGAGGGTGAGGAGGGTGGAACAGAGGCACACCCAGTCAATTGTTCCACCCACAATCCATACACCATTCTGGGGAGCATAGCCCCCATGGGTGTACCCAGAGAAGACTGATGATAACTGTCACAAGGGAGGCCCACAGAAAGGAGGCAGAAGACACCAAAGGAAATGGAAGCAGCTCCTGGTTGGGGACTCAATTATTAGGGTATAGAACTGGGGAGATAGAAAAATGAAGTAAGGTGCCTGCCTTGGTGCCATGGCTTGGAGGGACAGGAAGCTTATCCTCAGGATCACGAGACAGTTGCAAGGATTCCAGCTGGACGAATTGTCCACCTAGGGACAAATGACTTGGCTCATCATGAGATTAGAGCAGTGCAGGAGGACATTGCAGAGTTGGGGAGGGACCTAAGACGCAGTAGCACACATAGTTTCCTCTCAGAGGTGCTGCCTGTCAAAAGCATGGGAGGCGAGGGTAATTGGCACCATGCAGTTTAATGAATGGTTGAAAAAATGGTGCGGAGCACAGGGGTTTGGCTTAATTGGGGACTGGGGTTCCACCTGGAGGGACACCAGCCTATACTGGCAGGATGGTCTGCATCTGTCCAGGAAGGGTACAAGTCTTTTGAGCAATCGGTTTAAATGCTTCATTGACAAGCTTTTAAACTAGTCAAAGGGGGAGGCACTGACAAGCAGCAGGAAAATCCCAGCCTCTCCCTACAAAACAGGGTACTAAATGAGAAAAAGACAGAGGTAGAATGGTCAGTGGGGGATGCTGCACTGGAAGGTAAAGCCATCAAAAATGGAGAGCAATGAGTACTAATGCCCGTAGTCTGGGTAACAAGCTTCCTGAATTAGTGGCCTTGATGGAGGAAGAACATCTGATATCGTGGCAGTCACAGAAACATGGTACACACAAAACCATGACTGGGACATAAACATACCAGGATACACTGTGTACAGGAGGGACAGGGAGGGTAAAAGAGGAGGAGGAGTAGTTCTTACATAAGGGAAGGAATAAAAGCAACAGAACAAAAAGGTACACAGGAGGAGAAGAAGCACTGTGGGTAAATTTGGAGACAGGCAATGGCACCACAACACGCCAAGAGGGTTGTATACAGACTCTTCTCAGGGGAGGAAATGGACAGGGAAATGATAGAAAGTATACTTAGAATGGCAGAAAAAGGGAGATATTGCTGATGGGTGATCTGAATATGCCAGATGTTAACTGGAGTGCAGTTGCAGCTGCCACCTAAGAGTGCAGTTATTCTAGATGCCCTACAGGGGCATGCCTTAGACAACTAGTACTGGAGCCCACTCGAGAGGGAGCAATATTAGACTTGATTCTCTCAAATGGAGATGGTGAGAGGATTACAGATGTAGAAGTTGGTAGCCATCTGGGAACTAGCGACCATCAACAGTATGGTTCACAATAAACACAGCAATAGAGTCAAGCCATACAAAGACAAAAGTACTGGACTTTAGGAGGGCTGACTTTTGCCAAAATGGTGAGTGCCTAAGAACGGCACTAGCAAATGGGCAGGAAGGAGGGTGGAAGAACAATGGGAATAATAAAACTGCCATCACAGAGGTAACGAGCCTTTGTGTGAAGCAAATAAACAAAACAAGACGATGTAAGAAACCACTATGGTTCTCAAAGGAAGTGGCAGTGAAGGTTCAAGAGAAAAAGAAAGCATTCAGGAAGTCCAAGGAATCGCAGAAGGAGCAGGACAGAGAACTGTATCAGTTAAAGCAAAAGGAGGCTGGGAAGGCAGTCAGAACAGCAAAGGCCCAAACCGAGGAAAAGATAGCCAACTCAGTTAAGAAGGGGGATAAAACCTTTTATAGGTACATCAGGAGCGAAGGAAGACCAAGGGAGGGATAGCAAGGCTTAATAAAGGGAGGGAGGGTGGGCAGAGGAGACTGTGAAAAGGCAGAGATACTAAACAAATATTTTTGCTCAGTATTTACAAAGGAAGAGGGAAGTACATAAAACAAACAGTAGTAACACTCTGATACAGAAGTTGATACCGCCCATTTATAGAACAAAGGGTTCTGAAAGAACTCTTAAAACTGAAGGTGGACAAAGCAATGGGGCCTGATGGGATTCATCCCAGAATTCTAAAAGAACTAAGGGTAGAACTAGTGACACCACTGACTACCCTTTTAACAAATCATGGAGGATGGGGTGGTACCGGGGACTGGAGGAGGGCAGATGATCTCTTCACAAAAGTGGGAGCAAGGCAGAAGCAGGAAACTATAGACCTGTTAGTTTAACCTCAGTGATAGGGAAAATGATGGAATCACTTCTAAAGGAAAGAATTGTCGAGTATCTAGAGGCCAGAGGGCACAGGACCCTAGGCAGCATGGATTCACAGCGGAAGGTCATGCCAGACGAATCTGATAGATTTCTTTTGACTGGGTGACCAAAGTAGTAGATCAGGGAGGGGCTGTGGACATGGCCTACCTAGACTTTAGCAAGGCATTTGACACAGTCCCACACAAAAGATTAATATGCAAGTTAGCCAGCCTGGGAGTGGGTCCCAAGATGACAGCCTGGTAAAGAATTGGCTGGAGAATAGGACACAGAGAGTAATAGTAAATGGAGTCCACTCAGAAGAAAGGAGGGTTACTAGTGGGGTACCGCAGGGTTCAGTATTAGGATCGGTCCTCTTCAATGTCTTTATAAGCGACATTGCAGAAGGACTGGAAGGAAAAGTATGTCTCTTGCAGATGACACTAAGATCTGCAACAGAGTTGATGCACAGGTGGGGTGGAAAGGATGAGAAGGGACTTGGCAAGGTTAGAGGAATGGTCAAATGTATGGCAGCTTAGATTCAATGCTAAGAAGTGCAAGGTAATGCACCTGGGAAACAAAAACCCAGGGGAAGAGTACACAATGGGGGGTGAGATACTAACAACAACAAAAATGGAAAGGGACCTGGGGGTAGTCATATCAGATGACCTAAAGATGGGCAAGCAATGTGAGAGGGCATCAAGGAGGGCTGGGGGGATACTGGGATGCATAGGGAGAGGCATCACCAGTAGAAAACAGGAAGTTATTATCCCTCTGTACAGACAGCTGGTGAGACCCCATCTGGAGTACTGTGTGCAGTTCTGGAGACCCAATCTCCGCAAAGACATAGACAGGATGGAAGCTGTCCAGAGGAGGGCAACTAAAATGGTGCAGGGTCTGCACCGGAAGACATATGAAGAGAGACTTAAGGAGCTTAATATGTATAGCCTCGAGGAAAGAGAGGAGAGGGGGGACATGATAGAAAGCGTCAAGTACCTCAAGGGAATCAACAAAAGTCCAAGAGGGTAGCATCTTTCAAAAAAGAGGTGCAAGAACAAGAGGGCACAATTTGAAAATAGAGGCGGCTCAGAGGTAATTTAAGGAAGTATTTTTTACAGAGAGGGATGGATGCATGGAGCGGCCTTCCGAAGGAGGTTGTGGAGTCAAAATCAGTGGTGGAATTCAAGCATGCATGGGATAGTCATAAGGCAGTTCTGGGGGGTTGGGGTAGGAAGAAGTAGGCTGCTGGTTAACTAGGATCTGCAGCTTATCCAGTAGGTAGAGAAATGGGCAGACTGGGTGGGCCAAGCGGTCCTTATCTGCCGTCAAATTCTATGTTTCTATGTATGTTTCTATGTTTCTATATATTGACCTGCTGACCAAATTACTTAATCATTAGTTGGGTGAGGTCTACTCTTATTGGCTTAACACCAACTTTACAAGCTATGCTAAGTTAGCCACAGCAAATATCCTGTTGCCTGTCATTTTGCTTTTTCATTTGTCGCACCGACCTTGTAGAATTTACCACCTCGTTGGTTAAGAGAATGCTTGACCATCAGTAGTTTTAAATCTATGTTAAAAACATTTATTTTCATTAGCCTTCCCAGATTAGAAACAGAGAAACATAGACTTTGACGGCAGATAAGGACCACTTGGCCCACCCAGTCTGCCCATTTTCCTACCTATTGGATAAGCTGCAGATTCTAGTTAACCAACAGCCTACTTCCTGCAACCCCCCACTATAATTGGCTTATGTCTGTCCCATGCATGTTTGAATTCCCCCACTGTTTCAGACCCCTACAACCTCTCGAGGAAGGCGTTCCATGCGCCCACCACTCTCTCCGTGAAAAATAATTTTCTACATTACCCGGAGCCGCCTCCTAATTTTAAATTGTGCCCTTGTTCTTACACATCTCTTTTCTGAAAGATGCTACCCTCCTGGACTTTGTTGATTCCCTTGAGGTACTTAAAAGTTTTCTATCATGTCCCCCTGTTCCTCCTTTCATCAAGGGTATACATATTAAGCCTCTCAGTCTCTCTTCATATGGTTTCTGATGTAGACCCTGCACCATTTTAGCTGCCCTCCTCTGGACTGCTTCCATCCTGTCTATGTCCTTAAGTAGATGAGGGTTCCAAAACTGCATGCAGTACTCCAGATGGGGTCTCACCAACTGTCTGTATAGAGAGGATAACCACTTCCTTTTTCTACTTGTGATGCCCTCACTATGCATCCCAGTATCCCCTGGCTCTTACTGACTTCTCACATTGCTTACCCACCTTTAGGTCATCTGATATGACTACACCCAGATCCCTTTCCATTACTGTTGTCGTCTAGTACCTCCCTGCTATTGTGTACTTTTCTGGATTTTATTTCCCAGGTGCATTACTTTGCACTTCTTTGCATTGAATCTAAATTGCCATATGTCTGACCATTCCTCCAACCTTGCCAAGTCCCTTCTCATCCTTTCTACCCCCTGTGTATCAACTCTGTTACAGATCTTTGTGTCATCCGCAAAGAGGCATACCTTTCCTTCCAGACCCTCTGCAATGTCACCTATAAAGACGTTAAAGAGGACTGGACCCAGTACTGAGCCCTGAAGTACTCCACTAGTAACCCCCCTTTCTTCAGAATGTATTCCATTCACTATTACCTTCTGTGTCCTGTTGTGCAGCCAGTTTGCTACCCAGGCTACCACCCTGGGACCCACTCCCAGGCTGGCCAACTTGATTATTAATCTTTTGTCCGGGACTGTGTCAAATGCCTTGCTAAAGTCTAGGTACGCCATATCCACAGCCCTCCCTGGTCTATTACTTTGGTCACCCAGTCAAAGAAATCGATTAGATTTGTCTAACATGACCTTCCTGCTGTGAATCCATGCTGCTTTGGGTCCCAGCCCCGCTGGCCTCTAGGTACTCAACAATTCTTTCTTTCAGAAGTGATTCCATCATTTTCCCCACCACTGGAGGTTAAACCAACAGTTCCGTAGTTCCTGCTTTGCCTTACTCCCACTTTTGTGAGAGAGATCACATCTGCCCTCCTCCAGTCCTCAGGTACCACCCCCATCTTCCCACAATTTGTTAAAAAGTGTGGTTAGTGGTGTCACTAGGTGCTCCTTAGCTCTTTCAGGATTCTAGGGTAATCCCGCCAGGCCCCATTGCTTTGTCCAACTTTGAGTTTTAGGAGTTCTTTCAGTACTCTTTCTTCTGTAAATGGACTGGTGTCAGCCCCACTATCAGAGTGCTTCTATTGTTTGGTTTAGGTAACTCCTCCTCTTCCTCTTTTGTGAATACTGAGCAAAAGTATTCATTCATACCTCTGCTTTTCACTGTCTCCTCCGCCCACCTCCTCTCTTTATTAATCTTCACTATCCCTCCTTAACCTTTCTATGCTACCTAATGTACCTATAAGGCTTTATCCCCTCTAACTGAGTTGGCTATCTTTTTCCTCAGTTTGGCCTTTTGCTTTCTGACTGCCTTCCCCACTTCTTTCTGCTTTAACTTGATACAGTTCCCTGTCGTGCTCAGTCTGTGATTCCTTATACTTTTGAATGCAGCCTTTTTCTCCTTAACCTACCTGACACCTCTTTGAGAGCCATAGTGTATTTTATTCCGCTTTGTTTTCTTTTATTTGTTTCACACAAAGGCTTGTTGCCTCCATGATGGCAGTTTTGATTTTTCTCCATTTCTTCCAACCTCCTTTCTGGCCATTTGCTAATGCATTCCTCAGGTATTCACCCATTATGCCAAAGTCACCCTTCTAAAGTCCAGTATCCTTGTCTTTGTGGCTTGTCTCTATGGTTGTGTTTATTGTGAAGCACACTGTGCAGTGGTCGCTTGTTCCCAGATGTCTACTGACTTCTAAGTTTGTTATCCTCTCTCCATTTGAGAGTACCAGGTCTAATATTGCTCCCTCCTGAGTGGGTTCCACCACTAGCTGTGTAAGGCATGCTCCCTATAGGGCATCGAGAATGACCCTGCTCTTGGATGTGGCTGCAGTCCATGTCGCCCAGTTAACATCTGACATATTCAGGTCCCCCATCAACAGTATCTCCCCTTTTTCAGCCATTTTGAGAATGCCCTCTATCATTTTCTTGTTCATTTCCTCCCCTTGAGACGGGGGTCTGTATACAACCCCTGTGTAGATTGTGATGCCATTCCCTGTCTCCAAGGTGACCCAGAGTTCCTCTTGTCCTCCCCCTTTACTTTTTAGTTCTGTAGCTTTGATCCCTTCCCTTATGTAGAGAGCTACTCCACCTCCTCTTTTACCCTCCCTGTCCCTTCTGTAGATTGTGTACCCTAGTATGTTGACATCCCAGTCATGGTTCTCCGTGTACCATGTTTCTGTGACTGCCACAATATCCAAGTGTTCCTCTTCCATCAGGGCTACTAGCTCTGGAAGCTTGTTTCCCAGACTACGGGCATTGGTACTCATTGCCCTCCATTTAATGTTGGCTTTATCCTTTCTTACCTCATCCCTGCTCTTATTGCCCTTGTCTATCTTTCCATTTACCCCTGTCCTGCCCTCTGTCAAGCTCTATACCTCAGTGTTTACCCTACTACCTGCCATGTTTTGTGGGGGGAAGCTTGAACTTTCCTGTTTCCTATCAGCACCTCCCCCCTTGGCTAGTTTAAAAGCTTGCCAAGGAAGCCTTTAAACCCGTCACCTAGGAGCGTGTTTCCCTTCCTGTACAGATGCAGACCATCATGCCAGTGTAGACTTTCATCTCTCCAGGTGGACCCCCAGTCCCCAATGAAGCCAATGCCCTGTGCTCTGCACCAGTTTTGCAACCATTCATTAAACTGCATGGTGTGCAGTACCCTAGCCTCACCCCTATCATAGACTGGCAGCACCTCTGAGAAGGTTACCGTGCTTGCTACCTGTCTGAGGCCCCTCCCCAACTCCACAAATTCATCCTGCACTGCACTGATCTCATGCCTAGCTAGGTCATTTGTCCCGAGGTGGACAATGATATCTAGTTTCCTCTCCTGTGATGCTGCTTCTGTAATCCTGAGTATTCGCTTCCTGTCCCTCCAAGCCATGGCACCAGGCAGGCACCTTACTTCCCTCTCCTCTCCCTTCCCCAGGTCTACACCCCTAACAATTGAGTCCCCTATCAGAAGCCGTTTCTTTCCCCTGTGGTGTCCCTTGTCACTCTTTTGTGGGTCTCCCTTGTGGATGTCCCCAGCATTCTTTTTGGTCTCCAATGAGGGTGTCATCATAGAGGAACCTTGATTTGCCAGACTGACATATGATTTGTGTAGAGGTGCAACTCGGGGGCTACGCCTCTGTTCCACCACCCTCACCCTCCCAGAACCTACTGTGGTCCATCTGCTCTTCACACATGGCAATCTCTGAGGCAGTGGTTGTGGAACTGATGCTCTTTGGGTGGGGGAGGCCTCCTTAGTCCTTGCCAGTTCAGCCTGGTGGTGGGCAACCTCCTCCCTCAGAGCTGATAGTTGCCTGCAAATAGGGCAGCAATGCAGGTTCCAGAATGTCTCCCGGAAAATTGCTGCCCCACAGCCAGTGCATTGCACCACTCCCCACATGTCCCTCTTCCTTATAATATACAATGAGTAATATATATATATATATATATATATATATTTTTTTTGTTTGTTTGTTTGTGTGTACTAACTCTTTATGCACTGTGCTGATAATTAAGAATATGACAGTTCTGCTCCAAGACCTGTTGAGGAAGTGATGTCAGAACCTTGGCTATAAAGGAAATGCCACGCCTGGGGTGGGTGGGGGGAGGAAGGGTGGGTGGGTAGGCCATAACCACTGGTGACTGTTAGAAACAATCAAATACACCACTGCTCCACCACCCTGGTGAGTACTGCCCTTTATAGTAAGTCAACCAACACCACAATGTACTAGACCACTGCTCCTACACAAACCACTCTACTGAGTCCAGGGATAAAACAAACTCACTGTTCAGCCAGCAGGACACTTCTAAAATATTGCACAAATATCCTTCCAAATCCTATGTGTCTAGCACAGAAATCAAGCAACTTCAGTTGTATTTCAACCCCTCTGGTTATAAAATTACTACACTTTAATGGAATCCTGCAATTCTTAATGCCAATAAAAAAATAATGAAACTTTCTGTAGAAAGTGTAGCTTACCTTCCTAGTCCCCTACAATATTATGCTTTACCAAATTCCCAGTTCCTCAAATGCGTTCTAGTTTGTTCTCTGCAGTATAGCAAGTTTCTCGGCTTCCAACAGGAGCAGGCAAGTCTTTTCTGACTGACTTTTCTCTGTGTAGTTTGTCTAAGACAGCACAGTGATAAAAGCCCCACCCAGAATCAATTGATTGACTAGTGACACCTGTGATGTAAGCACACCTTTCAGTGAAGACAATTTGCTATGTCTGCTTCTAATACACTCACACAAACCCTTTATCTGAAACCAGGGATAAACTCACTGCTTAGCCAGCAGGACACTTCTAAAATATTGCACAAATATCCTTCCAAATCCTATGTGTCTAGCACAGAAATCAAGCAACTTCAGGTGTATTTCAACACCTCTGGTTATAAAATTACTACACTTTAATGGAATCCTGCAATTTTTAATGCCAATAAGAAAATAATGAAACTTTCTGTAGACTGTTCTTAAATAATCTATATTGTTTTATCTTGTTTATTATACAGTCTAACCCAACTAAATCGGACATGGATATACCGTTTTTTCGGTTATTTCAGCCATTTTCTTTAATCCCAAACCATGCCCTTAGAAATTAGCACTGAAACATGTTGATAAACAGACTTATAGCTGCCACCTGAATCGGACATTCCTAGGGCAGTAGACAGCATTAAAGACGTTAATTGTTGGTCTGGCTTTTAATGTTTCGCAATGATTAGCGGTCATTGACAGCTACTTAAGAGCTTGCAGTTACACACTGACTTAGCCACGTCACTGCTACTGGAGTTTGTTAGTATGTCTGGAGACTTTGTGTGCATACCTGCTTGTAGCCAGCCTGCTTTTCCTCTGCTGTTGCTCTGCTGCTGTGATTCAGAAAGGTGATTTTAATTGTAAGCCTGCACAATGTCGAAGCGTAACACACTTACTCTGGCAAACAAAATGGACATTTTAAAACAGATTGATGACATGCGTAAGACTTCTGTGAGAGAACTGGCAATTCAGCACAAATCACCCCTCATAGTAAACACCCTGAAAGTACACCCAGCTACCATGTGGCAAATCATAACAGCATAACGCATAAGTGCACACACAAAACAAGTTGTCCCCCCAAAAAAAATAAGCAAAAGTGCACTTTGCAATAAGATGGACACTCGGTTATATCGCCACATTCGGACATGTACCGAGTAGTCCGATAAAAGCGGGTTGCACTGTATCTGTATTACAAAGTTTACAGCGCCTTGATATTTGAAAGGCGCTATATAAATAAAGTTTTGATTGATTGATTCTGCATGACACCCCAGTCTTATCCTCACTCAAGGACACTAAGCTTTCCAAACTTAAGGCCTTATACATCACCAGATTTCCAGCTTTGCCACACATGCCAGTAGGAGGGAGCACTAGTGCCCTTATTCTAACTGTCCTCTTCTTGAAGGGAGGCTCCACAACCCTGCACTCTGCCTGGCACAAAAATGTTACCCCTCCCCCGCCAAAAAAAAACCTTACCTCTGTCCGGGGGTTCAAACTACAGAGAAGGCTCCTCAAACCATCTTCTCAGATGCACTTAGCAGTTCTAAGAGCCTTATCTGCTGCTCATCCGAGATCTCTTGCCTCCACTGCACCCTGGTTATGGAATAACCTCCACACCAATGTTTTGGAATGCCCTAATTTTACATCCTTCAAAACCTCCCTCAGGGGTCCACAGGTGAAACGTTGAGTCTTTTTATCCGCTGCTGCTGCTATTTTTAATGTGTATAAAATAAAATGTTTCTGAGCTGCCTGGTGCTTTTCATTTTGCTGCGGTCCCTCATGTAATCATGAACTTGATTATTATTTTGTGTGAATTAGATGTTTGCTGCCTCAACCCTGTGTTGTACTTTATAATACAGTTGCTATTAAGGTTATAGCTTTGTGCATTTTGCCTTGACTTTCTAAGTTTTCCTCTTGTTGACCAAACTGTACTCTGTTGGTTGTTAATGTTGTATTTTATTTTATTTAAAATGTGTTAACCGGGAAAGGCACGCTGAGCCTAGGCTCGTTTCCAGGTGCAACCCGAGGCTAAATACACAGAGAGGAGGTACAAGCAATAGTACATTCAAAAATAAAAGTACAATACAATACCAAAAAATACAATGCAGTAAAAACAACAAAGAAAATAAAGTGCAAAACAATAAAATACTCTGGTAAGTACAATCAAGACAGTGGAATTACAGCGATGAGCAAAAAATCACACAAAAGACAGAAGTGGAGGTAATAAAAAAAAAAAAAAAAACAGTAAAAAAATCTAGTGAAATTACTGTACATGGTATACCATGTGTGATAGACCCCAGAACTGCATAAAGGTAACAAGAAGTTAAGTCAGAACTGCATACCGGGACAGAAGTACAGAAGGACCGTAGTTTGAGCTGCATGTCGGTGAGAGAGGGGAAACACAGAGATCGAACCAGATAGACTAGAGGGAAAAGAGAGAAGGGGAGGGGGGAAAGACCCCTGGGTGTGGGGTCCTCAAGGGACTAGAACATTAGGAGGGAGGGAGCGGTAGAAGGTAGCACAGAGGGAGCAGGGGAGCAGTTGCAGGGGGCACAGGGAGGGGTACTAAGCAGGGATTTGAGAGCAGAGAGGGAAGGGGCATGGCAGGTGACAAGGTAGTTGGTTCCAGAGGTGATAGGAGAAAGCCGCTAGGCCTGAGCAAGTGCGAGGGAAAAGAAGGGAGAACATTCCGGCGACCCTGGAACATAGGGAGCACTCGGAGGGGCTGAGAGGAGAAAGGCATGAGCTGAGATAAGAAGGAAGAGATCTGAACCAGAATTTACCAACCTCGTAGAGTTTTATGACTGGGTGATGGAGGCCTTGGATAGACATAGGCCGGTGGACGTCCTATACCTAGATTTCAGCAAGGCGTTTGATTCAGTACCACATGAGCTGATAAAAAAGCTGGGGGAGATGGGGGTGGGAGGACAGGAGCTCAATTGGGTTGAAAATTGGCCTCGAGGCATTTACAGAGGGTAATGGTGGGTGGGATACTCTCCTCTCCCAGGAAGGTAATCAGTGGGGTCCCTCAAGGTTCAGTATTGGGACCACTCTTGTTCAATGCCTACGTCTCGGATATAGGGAGGGGAGTTAGGAATAGGTTGAGTCTCTTTGCAGACGATTCAAAACTGGGAGCACTGGTGGATTGTGAAGACGCGAGGGAGGCGGTCCAGGGGGATCTGGATTCCCTGGAGGGGTGGTCAAGGAGGTGAGAACTGAAATTTAATGCTGGGAAATGTAAGGTACTTCATATGGGGGTCAAAAACCCAGACCATGAATACACCCTGGGGAGGGCCACACAGTAAGCCACATTGGGAGAAAGGGATTTAGGGGTGGTGATAGATGTCAAAATAAATAATTCTGAAAATTGTAGAAGGATTGCAGCCAAAGCAAACAGGATACTGGGCTGCGTAGCTAGGGGAATTATGTCCAGAAGGAGGGAGGTGATCCTCCCTCTATATAATGCCTTGGACAGGCCACAGCTTGAGTACTGTGTACAGTTCTGGAGACCTCACCTGAAGAAGGACATAGCGCTGATGGAGAGGGTCCAGAGGGGAGCGACCAGGATGATTCAGGGTATGGAGGGGAAGCCTTATGAGGAGAGACTGGAAGAGCCTGGGCTTTACTTACTGGAGGAGAGGAGGAACAGGGGATATGATAGAGGTTTTCAAGTATGTAAAAGGAATAACCTGGAGTGGAACCAAGGAGCTGTTTAGGCTAAAGAAGTGGGGGAACAACCAGGTTCCATGAGTGGAAGCTGGACTGGGGAAACTACACAGGGGAGCGTAGGATGCATTTTTTCACTGAGAGGATGGTGGAGCCATGGAATGCGCTGCCTGGGAGGCTGGTGGAGGAGGGCACAGTGGAGGGCTTCAAGAAGGGGTGGAACAGGTACAAGGGGAAACTGAAACTAAAGAAGGCCCTCTTGGGGGCTGGGGGGTGGCAAGGCGAGCAGCCACTAGGTTGCTGGCTTTTGAGCAGACAAGACAGACCATTTGGCCTGTTCTGCTGGCTTTTAGAATGTTAGTATGTTAAGATGAGGCTGTGCAACTGGCACCTTGTGGGAAGGAGCATGAGGGAGAGAGAGGAGTAGAGGCTGCAGTGGTGAGCGAGAAGGAGAGAGGAGGTAGCAAAGTGGCAGAAATAATTGAGCAGGGTGTCCAGTCTGGCAAGAGAGGTTACCGGAGCTGAGCAGTAGACAATGTCAGTGTAATCAAATACAGGGAGAACAGTTTTCCAGACTAGGTCACGCCGGCTTGCCCAAGGGAGGCAGTCTTTGTGCCGGTAAAGGGTAGAGCTTTGAGCAGATGTAGTCTATATGTACAGAGAAGTCAAAACTACAGTCAAGCCAAACTCTCAGGCATTTAAATGAGTTTACTGATTGGAGGGGTGAGCCATTGAGGGTGGTGAAGGTGGGAGGCTGGTAGATTTGAGCAGCTTTTGCCTGGAACCAAAGAACACAGAAACTGTCTTTTTACTCCTGAGTTTAAGTTGCTTCTGTACAAACCAGGATTGCACCTTGTTGAAATCACTTTGAAGAGGGGCAGTGACATCAAGGGCAGAGGGACTGGAGTAGAATAACACAGTGTCATCCATGTACAAATAAATCTGGATGGGGAGCAGATGGAAGGTAGATCATTAATAAAAATAGAAAAATGGATGGGGCCCAGAATGGATCCTTGTTGGACACCGGCAAGGATGGGGGGGGGGGTACCTACAAGAACAGACTGCTGCCTGTGCTGAAGATAAGAATTAAACCAGTGAGTTGCAGCAGGAGCTAGCCCAATGGAGTGCAGTTTATGGAGAAGAAGGGTGTGGAAGACAGAGTCAAATGCCTTAGCCAAGTCCACAAAGATGGCTGCGGTGACATGGCCTTTATCCATTGCAGACTGAATTGAGTCAGTTACCCAAAATAGGGAGGAGACAGTAGAGTGCTGTTTTCTAAACTTGGACCGTTAAAGTTAAAGAATGTCAGTAGCAGTTAGGTGTTCCAGGAGCCTAGTGTAAATTAGGGATTTCTGGAGCTTTGCGAGAGCTGGGAGGAGAGATATGGGTCTGTAGTTACCAGGAGAGGATGGGTCCCCGCCTTTGTGAAGGGAGAACACTTTGGCGTGTTTCCAAGCCAAGGGGATGGTGCTGGTGGTGATGGAGAGACTGAGGAGTTGAGCAAGAAGAGCAGCTATGGCGGGGGCAGAGATATGGAGAAACTTGGGGTGGAGACCATCCGGGCTGGATTCTGAGGGGTTAAGGGCCATTAACGCCTTGTAGACTTTCTTGCGGAGAGACTGGGAGAAAGGAGTAGCCAGAACCAGCAGGGGTTGGGGGAAATCCAGGGCAGGGTGAGGGTGTTGTCAGGGAAGGCACAGGATGTAAAGAATTTGTGGAAGGCTTCATCAATAGCGGCTGAGTTACAGGCCAACTCACCCTCAATGTTTAGCAATTTGGGGGTTTGAGCAGAAGTGTGGCCTTGGAGGTTATGGAGGGCTTGCCAGAAATTTGTAGGGGAATCTGACCGGGACTGAAGTTGAGATTTAAAGTAGGTGAATTTCGCGTTTATGACTGCTTGAGTGCAGGTGTTTCTGAGTGACCTATAGAGTTGGAGGTCAAGGGAAGGCAGGAAGAAAAAATTACTCACCTTAGTAATTGTGTTTCTTCTAATGGAGTCTTGCTGTATTCTGACAATCTGCAGTTAGCTCCAGCCTTTAAACTGCCCCGGAGAGTATAGGGTTAATTTTCTATGCAGTGCATAGAACGTTGAGCTCAAGCTCGGTTGAGGTCTCTGTCTGCAGCCCTCTGAAACCCAACCATTAGATTCTTACGAGCAAAGACTCACTAACTATACTATGTGGAAACTGTAAAATTTTTAACTAGCCAGCTGGCAACAGAAGTTTTGGATTCCCAAAGGAAGACTCGAGTCAGGAAACCCAAAACCAAAACCAATCCAAATAAGGATAGCAATACAAAAAAAACACCCAAATAAAAAAGGAGGGTGTGCAAGAAGCACTCCTGGGGTGCAGCACTGCACCTGCCCACCCACTTCCCAAAAAACAGGTTCTGAGAGGGGAAGCAGGGAGGGAGGTCAGAATACAGCAAGACTACATTAGAAGAAACACAATTACTAAGGTGAGTAATTTTTTCTTCAAACAACATGAAGTCTTGCTGTATTCTGACAATCTGCAGACTATCAAGCAGTACCTCCATGGAGGAGGGAGAGAACCTACTTTGGGAATAGGCTCTGAAGTACTGCTGTGCCAAACCGAACATCACTCCTAGCCTGGATATCCAGAGAGTAATGCTTGGTAAAGATATGGACTGTTTTCCAGGTGGCTGCTTGACAAATTTCTGACAGAGGGATATCCCTGGCAGCAGCCAGGGAAGCAGCTGTACCTCTTGTAGAGTGAGCCCTCAGGCCTGAGGGTGGAATCTTTCCCAGTTTCTCATAGCAGAATTGTATACAAGTCACAATCCACCTGGCAATAGTTCTCTTGGTGGCAGGTTTGCCCTTTCCCACTTCTCCATAAGTGAGGAACAACTGGAGGGAATCAAACCTGTGACCCTTGTTACGCTCTATGTAGTAGCTAAGGGCTCTTTTAATATCTAAACTGTGTAGCCTCCTCTCTCCTGAGGAAGAATGGTCAGTGAAGAAAACAGGAAGAGACAGACTGATTCAAGTGGAAGTCTGAAACCACTTTGGGCAAGAACCTCCTATTGGTTCTAAGGACCACTTTATCTCTATGAAAGGAGATAAAATCAGGTTCCACTGACAGGGCTTGCAGTTCACTAATACGTCTGGCAGAGGTAATGGCTACCAAAAACACAGTTTTCCAAGGCTCAAAAGGAGGTTGCATAAGTTGAGCAATGCAAACATTTAAGTCCCAGGCAGGGGCAGGATCCCTAAAGGGAGGATTGGTATGAAGCAATCCCTTGAAACATTTACAGAACACAGGATAAGATGATAGTGAGGAAGACTTCCCCACTGACAGAAAAGCAGAAACAGCTGACAAGTGTACCTTGAGAGTAGCTGGTCTGAGGCCTAGGCCATTAAGATGGACCATATAATCCAGAACTGTAGGCAATTCAGCAGTGTCTAGAGAAATATTCTACCTGGAACACCAAATGCTGAATCTTTTCCATTTGGAGTTATAAGTCTTTCTGGTGGAGGGCTTTCGAGAAGCTTTGAGAATATCCAGAACCCCCTGAGACAGATGCAAATCTGCATACTCTAACTCTTCAAGAGCCATGCCTTGAGATTGAGAGACCGAAGACTGGGGTAGCAAATCCTCCCGAGAGGAGGTTAACAGGTTGTAATTCCTGGGAAAAGACAGGGAAATATGGACTGCTAGAGACAGTAACAGGGGGTACCAAGGCTGCCTGGCCCAGTCTGGAGCAATCAGAATCACTTTGCAAGGTTGTGACCTTATCTTGACTAGAACTTTGAACAGAAGTGGAAAAGGAGGGAAGGCATACAGAAATTTCCCTTGCCAATTCAAAATCAGAGCATCCAGAGGGACTCAGCCCAGGACTGGGGGTCTGCAACAAAACAGAGGAAGTTGATGATTGTCTGGGGCTACAAAGAGATCTATCTCTGTAGTGCCCCACCTTGAGAAAATTACTTTCAACACTAGGGGTCCAGGGACCATGCATGATGGCCCTGGGAGATCCTGCTCAGTGTATCTGCTAGCACATTGTCCTTTCCTGGAAGGTGGACTGCTATCAGAGAGGTCTGCAGGGAATAAGCCAGAGACCACAATTTCATGGCCTCTGTGCACAAGGCCGTAGCCAGAGTGCCTCCCTGCTTGTTGATGTACCACATGGTGGTGGTGGTGTCTGTTCTGACCTGAACTACCTTGTTCTGCACAGACTGAGAGAAAGCTTGCAGGGCCAGAAAAACTGCCCTGAGTTCCAGGAGACTGGTATGAAGAAGTGACTCCTGAGGGGACCATAGTCCCTGGGCTGTAAGAGCCCCCAGATGAGCTCCCCACTCCAAAAGGGAAGCATCTGTGGTAAGGACCACTGAATGAGGCTGAGTGACAAATGGGACCCCTTGCCTTAAATTGTCCTGATCCTGCCACCATTGAAGAGCTTGGATCAGTGTCCAAGTCACTGGAATCAGCTTGGTAAGAGGGTCCTTTTTTTGGGACCAAAAGGCCCTCAGATGGAACTGAATGTCCTTCATCTGGAATCTTGCCCCTTGGACCACTGCTGTAGAAGCTGCCATGTGGCCCAAGAGCAGAAGGAAGTGCCTTGCTGGTCGGGACACCTGAAGGCTGAAGGAAGAAGCCAGTTCTATAAGAACTCTTGCCCTTTCCAGGGGAAGAAAGGCTCTTGCTTTGACAGTCTCTAGCTCTGCCCCTATAAAGGTAAGAAGCTGTACTGGTTTGAGGACTGACTTGGGGAGGTTGAGAAGAAACCCCAGGGAAGAGAGCACTTGCTGGGTCACTTGCAGGTCTGACTTGACTTGGTCTGAGACTGACCCACTAGGAGCCAGTTGTCCAGATATGGAAAAATGGAAATCTTCTGCCTTCTCAAAAGGCCACTACTACTGCCAGGCACTTTGTAAAAACCTTGCAGCTGATGTTGAGCCAAAGGCATTGCTTTGAACTGGTAATGGCCTGAGGGCAACTTGAACCTGAGGTACTTTCTGTGGGAGCACCTGACGGGAATGTGAAGTAGGCATTTCTGGACGCCAGGGAGGCTAGCCAGTCCCCTGGCCTTAGAGAGGAAGAATTATTCTCAGAGTCACCATCTTGAACCTTGGTTTTAAAGATGTTTGTTCAGGTATCCTAGATCTAGGATGGGTCCCACTCCTGTCTTTTTGGGGAGTGAAGTACCTGGAGTACAGACCTTTGCCCCAGTGTAGGTAGGAACCTCTATATGGCTCCTAAGGCCAGAAGAGATGAAACCTCTGCCTCTAGGGCAAGGGTTTCGGAGAGACTTGCAGGTGGAAAAGATCTGGCTCTCATCTTCAGAAATTTTTTGAAGCTGAGAACCAGTCCCTGACTTACTACTTCCAGGACCCACTTGTCTGAAGTAACAGACACCCAATCCTGGACAAAGTAAGCCAGCCTGCTCCCTACGGGGATAGGAGAGTCCACCCAGGCAGGCCCATCGGGGTGTCTGCTTGGCAGGGGCCTTAGGCTGAGGAGTGGATGTAGCCCTGCTCATCCCCCTTCTGCCTCTCCCTCTGAAGAACCCCCTCTGCGAAAAGGGAGAAGAGGCCTGTGCTTGGTAGAAAGCCTATGAAAAGGCCTGCCCCTGCCTCTAGAATGCTGCCTTTGAGGAGTTGTCTGCCTCTCCTTGGCCTTATTGGAATACGTGGTCCAATATTCTTCCATCTTCTTCATGTAATTCTCTGTCTGCTCCCCAAACAGAGAATTACCTTCCACAGGGAAATCCATGGCCTAAGCCTGGGTGTCCTGTGAGAGGCTGGTACATCTGAGCCAAGCCATTCTCTGAAGAGCCACAGATGTAGCCATGACTCTTGATGACACATCATTGGAGTCCACAGCAGCATGGAACTGTACCTTAGATGCCTCAATCCTATCCATAGCCACCTCCTCCAGCTCCTTGCCCAGCTGGGGGGAGGCCTGTTTAGCCAGTGCCAGTACAGTGTCCCACCTGGACTTCTGGTACCTGGCTGTATAGGCCATATAATTAGCCTGCCTGAGTCCCAAAGAGGATGCCATGTATTGCTTCTTTGCCAAGGCATCCATCCTCCTGGAATCTTTATCTGGGGGGTGTGAAGCCAAGGGGACATTAGCCCTGTCACAGGCTGCAGCCTGCACGATCCCAACATGGCTGCACTGTTGGTAGAAAAAATCCATGTCTGAGCCTGATAAAGTGTACCTCTTACCCATTCGTCTATCAACGAGAAATACAGAATTAGGAGACTAACATTTTTTGTGTCTGTTTCCCAAAAGACTTGTGCAAGGGAACAGACAGCCTCCTGGATTCTGGGATGTCCATCATCTCTACAAAATCAGGCTCCTCTTGATCCTCTGTAGCTTCATCCATAGGGAGCTGAAGAGTTACAGCCACTTTCCTGTAAAACATATAGTGGGGAGGGGACTCAGAGAGCCTAGGAGGGGAAACACCAGAAGGTATTTCTGGGGAGACATCCGGTTCAATACGCACATCCAGACTTTCTGCTCCATCATAATCATCATCCTGTTCATAATCTCCCTCCTCCTCAAATTCCAGTTCATAAAAATCTTCAGGGGCATATTCCTGAACCGGTGGAACCGACCAAACCGAGCCCCTAGCCAACGGAGCCGGATTGGGCGGAATCGGGCGAAGCGTGTCAACAATCCGAATCGCTCGGGCAATCTCATCAGCAGTCAGAACATGAACCTCTGGATCCGAACCGGCTTATTTCTCTTTCTTTTTCGTAGGAACCGATCCCTCAGGATCAGCTCTCCTCTTGCCCGAAGAAGTATCGCCCTGGTCAGAGGGCACTCCTGGTTTAGTCAGAACCGAACTGGGCTGGCCATCCGGGTCAGTGGACTTCTCGGCCTCCTTTTCTCTAAGTCTACCTAATCTCTTTTCCAGGGTAGACTTAGGAAAATTTTTTACAAATTTGGCAGTCTGTATTGAGGTGTTCAAACCCCAGACAGTAAACACAGGTGGTGTGGGGATCGGCCTTAGCAAAGACTTCCCCAAACTCACTGCAGTGTTGAAACCCAGTGGGCCCGTTTTTTTTCTTGGGTTTCTCAGACATGGCCAACCTACCCAAACTTACCCTTTTTTCGGCAACCGCCAGGCAAGACTCCCTTATCGGTTCCTAACCGTGTCACAGGTATTGGAAAAAAAACGGTTAAAACACGTTTTTTTTAGAACCGATAAGGACCAGTAACCACACACTAAAGCAAAGTACAAGGATTCAGTATATAGGATCGGTTCAGCCGAACTGATCGAACAAACTTACAATTTCCACAAAGTAATGAAAAATAACTATCTAGTACTCACGGTACTGCAGACAGAGCCTGAACCGACAATGCAGAACAAATTCGGAATAATTTCGGCTTAAAACTGACACTTTAACCAACTTTTGAACCGAGCTGAAGGAGAAATCTCCAGAGCGAATGTTCAGTGAGGCGGAGTAAAGAATCTGACGGTTGGTTTTCAAAGGGCTGCAGATAGAGACCTCAACCGAGCTCGAGCTCAATGTTCTATGCACTGCATAGAAAATTAACCCTATACTCTCCGGGGCAGTTTAAAGGCTGGAGCTAACTGCAGATTGTCAGAATACAGCAAGACTTCATGTTGTTTGAAGCCTTAAATTTCACCCAGCTTTTGTCACGCGATTTACTTACGAATAAGAGGTTAGATGTGATCCAGGGGAGGTGACGTCATTTTACTCGTGCTTTTTTTAAAAGCACATACATGTCCCATACACTGGTGAGTGTGTCAGATAACATTTGGAGAGCAGAGTCAATGTCAGGGGCAGAGTACACAGGTGACCAATCGGCCAGGAACAGATCGTGAATGAGGGAGTTAGACTCAAGGTTGCTGGATGGGCGATACCAAATATATTTGGGTCCGGTCTTAGGGATTGTGGCTTTGCATATACAGAAGGTGATACAGTGGTGGCTAAGGGCATCCGGAAGAACTTCGGCGGAAGAGATGTGGTGGGGGTATGATGAAAACACAGAATCAAGGAGATAGTGCTTGGAGGACTTGGGGCTCAGACGAGCGAGCGCGGAGATCACCTGGATAAGGTTTAATGACTTTCTTGAGGATAGAAGGTTTGGAGGTGGGGGAGAGCCAGTCTAGATTAAAATCACCTAGCAGGATGAGCTCACCTTTGTTTGAATGAGAGGAGATAGTGAAATGCAATTGAGCAAAGAGCTGAGGGGTGCTTTGGGAGAGAAATAAAGTATGGCCAAATAGACTGGAAGGGTGGAGGAAAGGGAGGGGCAAACTATAAGAAGTTCATGGGAGGAAGACTTGGTGTCAGTAAGTGAGACGGAAAAGGAGACGGAGTTCCTGATGAAGACAGCCACTCCACCACCTCGCTTACGACTGTTGCTCCTGTTAATCCTGGCTCGCTCCTCAAAAAGAGACTTTTAGTCTCAGCGAGCCCATCCCGTTAAAATACAATAAAATAAAAAGTAGAAGCAGGCAAAGGTTGACTGTAAAGCTCAAGCCAGAGTGACCATGTACACTTACCCTAACCTATCTATAATAATCCTGAAAAGGGGTGGTCGGGGACGACGAGTTCTGCTAGCTGCTCTAGTTATTTAGAAGAAAGGCAAATATTATGGTGCGTATCCTTTCCTTCTACAACAGCAGCTTAGAAAAGCTAGTGTATGCAACAGTGGTGGCCACAGGCTACTATCCTCAATCTACTAATCTAGTAAATTTGATGGTGTATGTAACTGACCACGGTGGCCAGAGGCCACAATCCTCAGTCTGTCAATCCACTTAATTTAGTGTTGAGTGTTCAGTGTTACTGTTACCGTCTTCAATCCATTAAATTTAGTGGTATATAACTGACAGCAGTGGGCGGTGGCTAAAGGCCACTACACTAAAAATGACTGTTGCTCCCGTTGTTGCATTTATTGGTGGGAAGGGCAGAAGGTAAAAGGTAGGAGCAACAGCCTATCTATGGTAATAGTATAATGTGATTTACACCATGTACATGGTAGGGGTGTGCAAGTAACGAATATTAAATCCCGAATACCACGAATAATACATTATTCAGAAGCTGAATAACGAATGACGCAGCTATTCTGCAATATTCGGCATTCCCGCGGGATTTGAAGATCTCGCACGACTTGCTGGTCAATCGTTGAACATTTGCCAAGGCCAGATCACGTGACACTTCGACACTGCTGCGTAGTGGAGAGAACTCCGAGTCAGCAGAGATTAGGAGTTGCAAAAAACTAATATTTTCATCACAAAACCTTTTTTTTTTTGTTCTGTACCGTGTGTCTTAGTGCCTAGTACTAGTGGGAGCACTGGGGTTTTTTTTTTTTTCGTGGATAAATCATCTGATGTAGTACAAAATCACACATGCTCCCACAATCTGATGTAGTGATTTTTTGTTTGCTAGGAGCTGCAGAGAGAAACTAGTATACCTTCATTTCAGCAGGGCCTCTGTACTGTGCTCTGGAAGTGAAGCAGTAGTGTTTCTTTTCTCAGTGCCTACCTGGTAGTGGCGTGAGGCTTTCTATATTTTCCCCAGAGAAACTGTCTGATTTATTTTGCCAGGAGGAGCTGCAGACAGACTTAAGTTACACTTTACCTCTTTAATTACAGCAGTTCTAACTTTTACCTTGACTGCTATACTGTACTGATTTAAAAAAAAAGTCTTTAATTTGGTGGTGTAAATAATAAGTATTTCTGGGGGAGGGTCTCAGAATTCACAAAATCCTGTAGTAGCCTAGCCAAAATTCTTAGAGGGTAGTTGGCTGACTGTACTCCCATCCCCCACTATTTAGGCTAGGTAGTGATGCTTGCAGTGTGCGCACACCATTGCCTGCCCTGTGTATGTGTGTGCGCTGCTTGCAATAATTTTTTGGTGCAAAAATAAAGCAGTACTGCTGCTTGCAACCCTTTTTTTGTACTGAAATACAGCAGAACTTTTGTGCATTTACAAATAAAAAAAATGTATTGAATTGCAGTAGTTCTGCGATAGAAATCTCTGTGTAAGAAATATTTGTGATGTAATCCGAGGTTGGGCTTGGGTTTCACAAAAGTCAGTAGCCGTCAGCAGTCTCGGAGGGCAGTCGGCTGACTGCACTCCCACCCCCCCACCAATTTAGGGCTAGGTAGTGACGCTTGCAGTGTGTGCATACCCTTGCCTGCCCTGCGTTGTGTTCTGCTTGCAATAATTTTTCTGTGCTAAAATAAAGCGGTGCTGCTTGCAATAATGTTTCTGTGCTAAAATAAAGCAGAACTTTTGTACATTTACAAAATATTAAGTAAATGAGTGTTCAGAACTTGTTGGCATAGACAATGACAGGTAGAGGTGGAAAAAAAACGCACTTGGTACAGCCCAATCAAATCTACAATGGAGGAACAGATTGGTGATGCTGAACCTGAATGTGAGCGACGTCAGCCTGTATTAGACGCCCAAAATTATTCTTTACCCCTTCCAAGCCTATGTCTTCCAGCAACACTAGTACTGTGGCTGGCACAGGATAAAGTGATACAAGAAGAACAAGCAGAAGGACACTGTTCTCAACTCCCACCACAACCACCAATGTGTCCTCATCTCTCATCAGTACCATCACAACTCCCACCACAACTACCAATGTGTCCCCATCTCTTACCAGTACTATCACAACTCCCACCACAACCACCAATATGTCCCCATCCCTCACCAGTACAATCACATCTGTCATTACCATCACCACCACTATAGAGACCCTGTCTTCCTCTTCCACAACAATGGGCAGCATGACTACTACAGCCAGTCCTGCAACTGTGACTGTCACTCCAACCACTACTGACATGATGAACCCTGCCACTACTGTTTACAATATCACCACAGTCTGGTATCCCTGCCACGGTGCATATTACCAGTATGAGCACTACAGTTGATACAGTTATACCTCCTGCTACTCAGCTTCTCAGTACTCCTGAAAAAGCTGTAGAGGATGACTAGTCAATCTGGTTCTGAGTACTTCCCTCCACATGATGAATTGCCCAGTGACACAACATCTTCCTCATCAGAGGCACATGAGTGACTTTGAAGATGAGGGAGAGTACGCTATGTACTTTGAAGGCAGAAACAAAAGTGGCTGGCAAAACAGCCTCTAAGTGTAGCACTAGTAGCAGGGGTAGTAGAAGCAGCAAAAAGGGTCCCCCTCCTTCCAAGAAGACCAAACAAGCAATACTAACATTTCTTCGGCAGGCTCCGTCACAGGCTGAAGGACAGCCAAGTGATAGCAGCACTGGCATGGCACCATCGGGGCAGTGGTCACAGGGCAAGAACATCCGGAAAACACAGGCACATCTGTTGGAAATAGAACTGGGGGATGTGGTGCTAGCAGAATCACTAGCAACTGCAGTGTTAAAAGTGCTGTGTGGCTGCATTTCAGTGTGTTAAAGGAGGACAGAAGGAAGGCAGTCTGTTCTTTTTGCAATGCCACTATAAGCCGAGGGAAATCACTCTCTAACTTAACCACATCATCATTATAGAACCACTTGAAGATTAAGCACCCTCAAGTGTATCGAAGCTCATCTGGGTTTGGATCCAGATCCTTGGTTTCACCAAGACCAAACCACTCCAGTAGACAGGCATGCACTGTTGGCAGTGGTGGTGGTATCAACAGATCTGATTTCGAGTAACCCCGTCGTCATGACACTCCTTCTCCCTCACCAACACAGAGTCCGGCATCTACTCTGGTGGTCACTTCTGACTCCAGTGATACTACAAGGCAGAGACAGTCATCAGCACTTTGCACACCACCGTTGTTGAAGCGGTCCACATTGATGTCTCTTGTGGCAGTTCCAATAATGGATACTCTACATGTATGAACAAAGTACCATGCCTCATATCCAACAGCACATCAAATCACACAGCTTACTGCTGGGATGATAGCGTTGGATCTCCAGCCTATGTCGGTTGTGGAAGATACTGGTTTCCGATGGCTTCTTAACTATTTGCACCTACATTATCAGATCCCATCTCGTACCACATTTTCTCGAACTGCACTGCCACGGCTGTAAGATGGCGTGTGATCTGCTGTTGCTGCTCTGCTTGCAGAGGCTGTCGGTTGTGTTATTTCTCTGTACATCAGATATCTGGACCAGCAATAACTCCTTGCATGCCTATCTCTCCTTAACTGCACACTGGAGTGTTCAACACCCTGCTGCTGCTGTTTCCGATGCATCACCTTGTGGCTCACCCTTGCCCCCCCCCCCCAAACAATCTGGTAGTCTCATTAGGTCAGCTTGGACTGATGGAGGAAGACCACAGAGCAAATAATATTCTCACATTCCTGCAAGACATGTTGTGGTCTTGGACTGGTGTTAACACCAACTTAAAAGTTGGCTTTTTTGGTACCAACAATGGCACAAACATGGTGAAAGCCATCAATGATAGCCATTTTGTGAGTATGTGTTGCTTTGCACACACACTAAATTTAGTGGTGACTCACGCACTGCATAGCAATACTAGGACCAACAACATATTATCCACAGCCTGTTCCATCTGCAGCCATTTCCATCACTCTGTAAATGCCACTAACAAATTACGAAAAGTTCAGGAACGCCTTGGTCTGCTCCAACATTGTGTAATATAAGATGTTAGCACTCAGGGGAATTCTTCATACCTGTTGCTTTCACAACTCTTGGAGCAAAAGCGGGCACTACACGAAATGTCTATGGAGGCAGACATTGGAGGGGTCCTAGGACATCATGATTAGTTAGTTGTTGAGGGCATGGTGAAGGTTCTCGCACCATTTGAGAGGAGTACACGTGATCTAAGTGCTTCCACAGCCTTACTTAGGTTATCCCAGCTGTGCATATTCTCAAAAGATCGTTGCAACGTTTTTGATTGATAGTACACTCAGTTCACAAGAGGTCACTGACCTTGTTATTCATCTCGATGCAGAACTTGATGCAAGGTTTGCCATAGTCATGATACCTGCCATCACGTGTTTGCTACCATGTTGGACCCTAGGTTCAAATGCGAGATCCTTCATATAGGCATGGACAGCCACAAGGTGACTCATTTTAGGGAACAGCTCAGTGAAGAATTAAATAGTGCCATGCAGGCAGTCAGACACTCGTAAGGGGTGGAACATGATCCAGTTCAGGTTCCTGAGGGACAGAGACAGGTATGTGGTGGTTTGAAACTGGATGACACTGGTGGAGATGGGAAAAGATGGCATAGTGGCAGTGTAGAGGAGAGTGACTGGGAATTACTCAGCACATCATTGTGTCAACAGCAACACAAACGGTCAGTCTCAGCCTCTCTCTGCAGAAAATCTACTTAATGGCTACTTTGCAGAATCAACCGAGCCATTCCATGTTGATCCACTGGGCTACTGGGTTCAGAAAATGAACTCCTCTCCTCACCTGGCACAACTTGCTTTAAAACACTTAAGCTGCCCTCCTACAAGTGTGCCATCCAAGAGGATGTTTAGCACTGCCGGTGATGTTGCTGACCCACACCATTCCAAGCTGGACCTTCAACATGTTTAACAGCTAGTGTTCCTTAAGCTAAACTTACCAGTAATTGGCTACAAATATATCTGCACACATAAAACTGCTGGTACAGTACAGCTCTCAATCTGCCTAAAGTGTAATTTTATGTTGTTTTTTTTTTACTTACCCTTTTTTCTGTCACGTTAAATATTTAATTAAAAGGGTAACTAAATCTTCACTCCCTGGCATATAACTGCAGGACCACCATGAGGCCACTGTTAAACTAGAAACATTTAAATAATGTATTGTGTTTTAGTGACTTTACTATTGTGTACTTTAGGTTACTAATTATTTGTTGGAAAAGGACCACTTGGCCCACACAGTCAGCCCAGGCTGCCCATCCCTGCCTTATCGGTCTCATCTGCAGACCCTAAAGCAACCCTGCTGCCTCCCTGCCTGTTTTCAAATACACATCAGCCCTATGCCTTGTGACAGGGTGGAATAGGACCCTGTCCCATTTGTTATGTAGAAAGTGTTTAAATGCAAGGATCTTTTCTTTTTTTCATATTTAATATACTTTATCTAAGTTAAGAAGTGTGCAGAGGTATACAAAGACCAATAAGAGTGACATCATACATGCCTTCATATCATTCGGTAAATATACAGAAGACAAAACCAAATTGTCTTATTACTGAATAAAGACCACAGATCACAGTTGCCTCTGCAATGAAGTTAAACATCTAAAGTGACCTATATCCCATACTCTCCCACCCTCCACCTACCATCAATCCCGCTCAAGAGCAAAGATAATCAGCAAATCTTTCATGCCCAAACCAAGTGGGTTGCATTAGGTTGCAGGATATAGGGGTAGTGTAAAAAGTAGAGCTCAGGAAGCATAGCCGCAAGGAGGGTCAGGCTTTAGCACAATCCTACGGTGGTAAGGTTAATAGGGTCTGCTATGGTTCCCAAATTTGTTATATCCGGCAGATTTGCCAGACATGCTTGCTACCAACCTTTCTGCCTGAAGCGCAAATAGTATCTCTCTGTGCCATTCCAAGAAACCAGGGACATCTTGATCCCAGCCAATGCCGTAATATAACTTTCTTTGCACACGCTGAAATCAAAGCGATATGGGCCCTTTGATTGCCTATAAGGGAGTCTGGGAAGTCCCCTAATATACATATTTCTGGAAGAAACGCCTCTGAGAGACCCAGGAGAGGGTCTAAGTGGGATTGAATTAAGTTCCAGAAAGGGGTGACTTTAGGACAAGTCCAGAGAATATGATACAAAGAACCAGGTTCTTGACCACATCTGGAACACCGGTCACTAGGAAGGTGACCCACTTTGTGAAGTCTTATTGGAGTGTAATAGAGAGTATGAAGAATAAAAACTTGCATGAGATGGTATCGATTCCATTTTATGAGTTGATATAAGTGTTTCCAGATGAGTAGCCAGTTCCTGGATGAGTTAACGGGAGTAAAAAGTGGGAGAGGGGGGCGGATTCGATTATTGGAAGGATCCCCGAACCAAAGGGACTTTGCCATTGCCCAGCCCCGAAATGTCATCTAAGCATGTGCTGGATCTGGAAATACTTGAAGCATTGTGCATTTGTCCATCAGTGGAAGTCTCTAGCTTTCTGGAACGGCAGTAATTTACCATCTACAGTTGGGTCCATAACTGTATCAACCGCCATGTTAGGCCAGAAAGTCCTAGACATAGGCTGTCCTGCAATTTGTAGGTCTGGATTCCCCATAAGGGGTTGCAGGATATCTTGGGCAGGGGGATATTTTAAAGAAGGAGCATAATTGAAAGTGTGTTACTAGGGAGGAGCCAAGAGGCGTGCTCTGTAAGGGAGGTGGTAACTTTGTCCTGGATAGAAAGGGGAGTGCTTTGTAATCTAAGCCCTCCATGGAGCAAAGGGAATGTTCTATGTCAACCCATTGAGGAATGTATCTGTTGTATGCTGGACGTATCCAATGGGACATCTTATATAAGTGAAAAGCTAGATAGTACCTACAGAAATTGGGGTCTTGAAGACCACCATCCTGTTTGTTTCTCATTAATTTGATAAGTGCCCGATGCGCAGCCCTTCCCTTCCAGAGAAAAGACGTTAGGACTCTATTTACCTGTGTAAACCATACCTGAGGTAAGTCCCAATTGTACATTTGTAGGGGGTAAAGAAGTCGAGGTAGGACATTCATTTTTATAATGTTGAGTCTGCCCCAAAACGAGAAAGGAAGAAGAGACCATCGCTCCAGGTCAATCTTAACTCGGGGAAACAATGGCATCTAAGTTATATTGTTTGAATTTTTTAGGAGCTGTGCTGAGAAAAATGCCCAAATATTTAAGTTTATCTTTCCTCCAGGTCAGGCCCAAATGGGCTACATCTGCTTGGTGGGTTCTATTATTAAGGGGGCATAATCTCAGTCTTACTAAGATTAAGTTTGTAATTGGATATGGCCTCAAAACGAGAAATGATCTGCAGGGCAGGAGGTACTGAAGATACCGGAGAGGCCAAATGCAGGAGAATACAGTCTGCACAGACGGAAAGCTTGTAATTTGTGTGTGGAATTGGGATACTGACAACTTGTTGGGATGATTTGAACTTCCTGATAAGAGTCTCCAGAAACAGGCTGAATAAAAATGGGGATAACGGGCATCCCTGTATGGTACCTTGGTGTAGAGAGAATGACTGAGCTAGCATGCCATTACAGAGTACCTGAGCTGTGGGAGAAGAATACAGTACTTTTACCCAGTTAATAAATTCAGCAGAAATATCAAACAGGGGTAACATTGTGAAAAGACAGTCCCAGGAGACTCTGACGAATGCTTTCTCGGCATCCAGGGATAGCAGAACCGCCAGGGTATCCAGGTCCCTGGATGCCGAGAGAAGATAAGCAAGTTTATGGAGATGATCTGCCGAGAGCCTCCCTCTGACAAACCCGACCTCTTCCGGGCTGAGAAGGGATTCCCATACAGCTGCTAGTCGGTCTGCTAGAACTTTAGAGAGAATCTTGAGGTCGACATTTATAAGGGAAATCGGCCGATAGTGAGAATTGTGGGATCTCGGTCTGGTTTAGGAAGCACCACAATGATGGCTCTGTTCAATGAAAGATCTGACAAGCCATTATCAAAAATATAATTGTATGTGGAGAGAAGAGTGGGAGCTATCTGCTCCTTAAATGCCTTGTAAAAATCTGTGGTAAAGCAGTCGGGACCCGGGCCTTGTCAGCTGCCAGGGAATTTATTGCCATGGAAATTTCAGTTAGAGTTAAGGGGGCCTTCAAGAATGCCTGTTGGGAAGGTGAAAGGACAGGAAGCGAGAGATCTTGGAGGAAGGAATGAAATTATGTGTGATCGAACAGGGAGGGTTGGGGGGGCATATAACTGCTGATAGAGTTTCCGAAAGGCATCAACAATAACTCTGGGGGATGTGAGGAGCTGCCCAGATTCACTATGAATTGAAGGGACAATTTTGTCCTCTGCTTGTGATTGGAGAAGAAGTGCCAGTAACTTCCCTGCTTTCTCTCCCTGATCAAAGTATTTCACTCTGGAGCATAAAAGCAGATGTTCTGCCTTTTCTCCTAATAAAACGTTATACTGGTGTCTAAGTTGTTCTAGTCTTTGCCAGTCCGATTGAGGGGAGGAGGAAGAAACATGTTCTTCCAAATGTTTGATACTGGAGAGTAAGGAGAAAAGTGAAGCTGAGATTTGGATTTTACGTTTTGTAGAGAGACGGATAATTTCACCCCTGAGGGCATACTTTAATGCACCCAAGAGCATGTCAAGCCTAGAAGAAGAGGGGGAGTTTTCTGCCATAAAGGTGGTCATAAAATTTTGAATATGTTGTACAGATTCCTCGGCTTTAAGTATTTGATTGTTCAGAATCCATATCTTATCTCTGGAAAGGGACGGGCTTAAGTTCAATTGAAGAAAAACAGGATGGTGGTCGGAAACAACTTTAGGTGGGTAATAGCACAACGTCAATCCAGAAAGCAAGTGCGCACTCAATAAAAAAATAATCAATTCTGGAAAAGGAGTTATGTGGCAAGGAGTAAAAGGAAAATTGTTTTACAGAGGGATTAAGGGTACACCATGGATCCACCAGGCCAACTGATCTCATGAGATCCATCCATGAGGGTTACCTGACTTGGTAACATGGCCTGGCGGAAGGGTCCTAATCTATCTGCCTCATTACACTGAACCAGGTTCCAATCACCACCTAAAATGATTGGTAGAGAGCTCCAGGAAACTAAAGATGACATTAGAGTGGTGACAAAAACAGGGTCTTCAGGTTGAGTCCATATACAGCGACTAAAAGTACCTCCAAATGACCTAAAATGGCACGTATAAAAATGAAACAGCCATTAGGATCCAAACACTCTTGCAAGAGTCGAAAGGGGATTTTCTGAGCAATTAAAATAGCAACCCCTCACAAGGATCTTTTCTTTCCTTTTCTGTCTCTTCTCTGTCTGGTTGTGCAACCCAATTTGCTTGTAAGACCTCGGACTTGATCAACCTGACAATCTCACAATTCTTTGCTGCTCACTGTATCTCAGTTTTTTCTTGCTGTCTGTGTTTCTCCCTTGCATATCTAGATCTGCTAATATAAAAATTTGTGCAAATCATTGTATGGAAATGTAACTGATATTGGGATCACTTTTGTTTAGAAAATATATAGTGTTACTGTTGAAATATATATAATTATATTTTGAGATAATTGCAGAAAGTTATTGTAAACTCTAGAGGTTACTTGAGTGCAAATCTTCCAGCCTTTTGCAAAAGCTGCAGAAGGGGCCTCAGCTGAAAGCACACTGTATTCTAGCAGCTCCTGAAACTTACAAGAACAGAACACTTACAAAAACGGATGCTGGCTAAGAGTGGGGGTTGAAAGGACTTACAAAGGAGCAAAGCTACAACTGCAAAAGAGAGATCAGAAGAACAAGGAACATAGAGACTGAAAAAAAACTTTTATTTTGCCTTTGTAAATAGTTATACTGAACAAGTTTATTTTATGATACTGCTAGTGTAAATAAATCATTTTTGGTGAATTCTATAACTGCTCCTGGTTTTCCTATGCTTCCTGACCTGTGCCTTGACGACATGGCTATCTCACGCATGCTTGAAGCCCCACACTGTTTTCGGAGCCATCTCTTATGCCTGCAGTCTCTGTAAGTCATCTACCATGCCTTCTGTAAATATTTCTTCACATCTGTCTTGAACTCCCCCTTCAGCTTCATCACATGCCCCTACTGCCCCTGGTATTTGTGCTCTTTCTCATTTGAAAGAGACTCCCCTTATATGCCCTGTCGTCACCCAGTGAGGTACTTGTATAGGTCACTATCATGGCACATCTCGCTCTCCTCTCTTCCAGGGTGGACATACAATGCACTTATGCCAGTACCATTTTAGTTTCCCTAGACAAGACACAAGACGTCACCTCACCTGCGGCCTTTGCTCATTCTATGATGACCGTGAGTCATCTGACCACTGACCAGTGCAGTAGTTTGTTGTGTTAAAGGCTGTTGGGAAGTGCTCATGGCAGAACTGCCTAGTGTACTTCAAAAGGGAAGGAAGTGGTGGAGTTTAACAGTGTTACAATGTCTTTTTTTTTTTTTTTTTAAACCACTTATCTGGGGGGGGTGGAATAATGACTATCTGGCTCCCCGAATATGAATATTCGTCTGAATATTCGGATTAAGGTATTCACACACCCCTAGTACAGGGGAACACAAATAACAAAAAAAAAAAAAAAAATGGGGAAACTAGGAAGGGTGGAAGGTAAAAGGTAGGCCTGAACTGGTAATAGGCGCAATACCCTATCTAGGGTAACAGTACAAGGGGATTTACACCAGGTACGGGGAACATAGAAGAAGAAGAAGAATCAGCATTTATATAGTGCTTTTCATACACAGTATATCCCAAAGCACTTTACAAGCAATGCTAGACTGGTAGTGAAGTGACTGAATGTGTAGTGGCGGCCATATCACACATCAGCACCCACACACAGCCTGAACAATTGCATGAACACAGGCAGCAGTATAGCCTAGAGGTTAGAATAATGAGCTGTGAATGAGCTTGGTACATCCGGCAGGCCTGGGTTTGAATCCCACAACCTCCACTTGCATACTGTGTGACTCTGAGCAAGTCACTTAACCCCCAGTGCTCCCAGGTTGCCCCTGAAAACAGGCACTTGTGCCTAGTGAGCCTTACCTGGATACCAAAGACTAAAATAAAAAAAAAAAAAGGGAAAGTTAGAAAACCCTATCAACCAAAACCAAAACAAGGGCAGAGCAGGCAGAAGTGCTTAATGAATACTTCTGCTCAGTGTTTACTAAGGAGAAAGGAGGGGCGCTACCAAGGCGGGGTGGGAGGTCAGGCTTTGGGGGGGGAAGGTGACAGATGGGAGAATCACAGAGGGCAGGGTACTGGAGGGCCTGAGGGCACTGAGGGTGGACAAGGCACCAGGACCAGATAGCATTCACCCCAGGGTACTGAGAGAGCTGGCAGAAATCCTGGCGGGCCCCTGGCATACCTGTTCAATGCCTCCCTGGTCTCAAGAAGTGTACCTCAGGACTGGAGGATGGCTCACATGCTACCCTTCCATAAGAGCGGTCCCAAAGACGAACCAGGAAACTACACGCCGGCAAGCCTCACATCCATCGTGGGAAAACTGATGGAGACAATCCTGAAGGAGAGGCTGGTGTCCCTTCTGGAGACCAATGGGCTGCAGGATATAGCATGGGTTTGTCACAGGCAGATCCTGTCAGACCAACCTGGTGGATTACTATGACTGGGTAACTACACAGTTGGACAAGGCCTATGCAGTGGATGTCCTGTTTCTGGCCTTCAGTAAGGAATTCGACTCGGTGCAGCATGGGAGGCTGGGTAGTAAGCTAGCAGGTACAGGTGCAGGGGCGAAAATGGTGGGATGAGTAGTAAACTGGTTACAGGGGAAGGCAACAGAAGGTGGTGGTGATGGGAGGAGAGCTCTCATCTCCAAGGGCAGTGACAAGTGGAGTACCGCAGGGCTCAGTGCTGGGACCGGTGTTGTTTGGGTTGTTCATATCAGACATCTCAATGGACATCAAGAGCAAGATCAGTTTGTTTGCAGATGACACCAAGATCGGGGCAATAGTGGATGACCTAGGAGGGTGGCATGGGTTGTAGGATGATGTCAAAATTGGAGACCTGGTCAGACACCTGGCAGTTGGGGTTCAATGCCAAAGAGTGCAAGGTGCTACATTTCGGGGCAAAAACCCAAGAAGCAGCTACCAGCTTGGGGGGGGGGGTCAGCTAGGCATGACAGAGGAGGAGAAGGATCTGGGGATGATTATAATGGGCCCAATGAACAACTCAGCACAATGCAGGAAGGCAGCTGCAAAAGGCCAAAAAATGCTGGGTTGTATTGCCTGGAGTATATCTTCAAGGAGAAGGGAGGTGATCCTGATGTTGTATAGATCAATGGTTAGGCCACACCTGGAGTACTGTGTGCAGTACTGGCGCCCATACCTGAAGAGGGATATTAAGTTACTGGAGGGGATGCAGCGCAGGGTAACAAAGATGATCCAGGGACTAGGGGACATACCCTATGTGAGCAGGCTGAGGGAGTTGAACATGTACTCACCTGAGGAGAGACGGGGGGATACGATTGAAACCTTCAAGTACATGAAGGGAATAAACAAGAAAGGCACAGAGGGACTAATCAAGTTTAGGCGGGTACGAACACTCGAGGGCATGATCTCAGATTGGGGGGGGAAGGTTCAGGAGAGAAATAAGAAGACACTTTTTTACGGAGAGAGTGGTGTCTGGGTGGAATGCATTGCCTGTGGAAGTGGTATCCTGTAGAACAGTGGACTGCTTCAAAAGGGGATGGGATAGAGTAAGAGGGAGGGTCAGGTGAGGGAGGGAGGGGGAGGGGCAGCTGCTGTATAAGGGTTGCTAGCTGCATACACAAGCAGATTCGATAGACCATAAGGCCTTTATCTGCTGGCAAACTTGTATGTTCATATAAGTACTTCCAGGTAATACAGGGAGGATCTAATTTGGGAATGCTGAGGGTGGTGCAGTGCAGTGGCTGTGGGGTGGCAGTTTTCAGAGACCCTATGGAGACTGCAATGTTGTCCCATCTGCATGCACTTCTCTGGGTTGAGGGAGGAGGTCGCTAGGCTCCAGGCAGTGTTGGCTGGGGTTCGGGAAACCTCTTCCCTCCCACGGGGCCACGAAGTCTGACACAGTTACCTTAGAGGATGCCAGGGAGGAGGAACATAGAAACATAGAATTTGACGGCAGATAAGGACCGCTTGGCCCACCCAGTCTGCCCATTTCCCTACCTAATGGATAAGCTGCAGATCCTAGTTAACCAGCAGCCTACTTCTTTCTACCCCCAACCCCTAGAATTGCCTTATGGCTGTCCCATGCTTGCTTGAATTCAACCAGTGTTTTGACTCCACAACCTCCTCTGGAAGGCCGTCCATGCATCCACAACCCTCTCTATGAAAAATACTTCCTTATTTTACCTCTGAGGCCCCCCTATCTTCAAATTGTGCCCCTTGTTCTTGCACACCTCTTTTTGAAAGATGCTACCCTCTTGGACTTTGTTGATTCCTTGAGGTACTTGACGTTTCTATCATGTCCCCCTCCCTCCTTTCCTCGAGGCTATACATATTAAGCTCCTTTAGTCTCTCTCTCATATGTCTTCTGGTGCAGACCCTGCACCATTTTAGTTGCCCTCCTCTGGACAGCTTCCATCTTGTCTATGTCCTTGCGGAGATTGGGTCTCCAGAACTGCACACAGTACTCCAGATGGGGTCTCACCAGCTGTCTGTACAGAGGGATAACAACTTCCTGTTTTCTACTGGTGATGCCTCTCCCTATGCATCCCAGTATCCCCCCAGCCCTCCTTACTGCTCTCTCACATTCCTTGCCCACCTTTAAGTCATCTGATATGACTACCCCCAGGTCCCTTTCCATTTTTGTTGTTGTTAGTATCTCACCCCCCATTGTGTACTCTTTACCTGGGTTTTTGTTTCCCAGGCACATTACCTTGCACTTCTTAGCATTAAATCTAAGCTGCCATACATTTGACCATTCCTCTAACCTTGCCAAGTCCCTTCTCATCCTTTCCACCCCACTTTGTGCATCAACAGCTGGACTATGGTGAGTTCTGGCAGGAGGGTGGTGGTGGGGCAGAGGGACATTCCTCCACCGGACGGTACCACTATGCAATTCCTACCTGGAATAATACAGGTCTTTACAGGGGTGATAGCCTGCATCCATCCAGGACAGGAACTGCAGTCCTCGGTGGATGGTTTACATGTTACTTTGATGAACATTTAAACTAGTTGAAGCGGGTGGTGAAAAGAAATCAGGGGCGAAACTGCCCCCAGGCTGGTAGAAGAGAGAGAGACCAAGGGAAGGGAATCCCCAGGTGCAAATTAATAAAGGAAGCAAGGCAGCAGAAACGAAGGGGGGATGGGAACGGAGGTATTAAAAGGGGGGCATAAAGGAAAGAAGGGAGTACAAAGCAGAGCAGAAACAAAATCTGGAAGGCCATGTGTACGAATGTTAGAAGTCTAGGAAATAAGATTCTGGACCTAGAGGCCATTATGGCAGAGACCAACATGGATATTGTGGCAACTACCGAGTCATGCTGCACTAAAAAACATTACTGGGACATGGCCCCAAGCTATACTCTGTTCAGGAAGGACAGGGTGTGAAGAAAAGGAGGGGGGGTGTGCTGTTTCGTGTGAGGGTAGGCATAAAAGCAGTGGAGATATGGGGAATACAGAGGGGGGCACAGGTACTGTGGGTCACTCTGAAGAAGGGGAATGGAGTCTCTATTCACACTGGTATGATCTACAGACATGCAGTACAAGGGAAGAAGTTTGATAAGGTACTGGTAGAGGCCACTGGAAAGATGGCAGAAAAGGGGAGGTGCTGCTGGTGGGGAACGTCAATTTGCTGGATGTAGATTGGAGCTTCCAAGCTGCAGCTTCAGCTAGAAGAAGGGACATTCAGGACTCCCTGCAGGAGGCGTTCTTCAAGCAAGTCATGATGGGGCAATACTGGACCTAGTACTCACTAACAGGAGCAGTGTTGCAGACATCAGGGTGGGAGGCCACTTGGGGACCAACGATCACTGTTCAGTGTGGTTCAATATAAGGACAGCTGCGGAACTGAACCACACAAGGGTGAAGGGTCCTGGACTTAGGAGGGCAGATTTTAAAAGATGGGTGAATGCATCAGGGAAGACCTGACAAAGGGGGATGACATGGATGGGGTGGAGGAATAGTGGGGAAAGCTAAAAGGTGCCATAGTGAAATCCACAAACCTCTGCATCAAGCAAGTGCACAAGAGGAAAAAGAGAACATTTTGGTTCTCAGAGGTGGCGGAAAAGGTAAAACCTCAAAGGAAAGCATTCAGAACGTATAAGGAGACACACAGGGAGGAGCAGCTATGGAAACAGAGGGAGGCAGGAAGAGCAGTAAGGAGTGCAAAGAGGCAAACTGAAGAGAGCAAAGTCCAGATGGTAATGAAAGACGAAAATATATTTGTTAGGTATGTAAGAGAAAAGAGGAAAACAAGGGGTGGGATTGTAACCTTAAAAAGGGAAGAGAGGTGTGTATGCAGAGGGGAAGACATCCTAAAAAAATACTTTTCTCCAGTGTTCACGAAGGAAGAAGAAGGGAAGGGGCTAGAAGAAAAAATTACTCACCATAGTAATGTTGTTTCTTCTAATGGAGTCTTGCTGTATTCTGACTATATGCAGTTAGCCCCAGCACTTGAACTGCTCTGTAGAGTAAAGGGTTAACTCTATGCAAAGGCATAGAACGTTGAGCACGAGCTCGGTTTTCAAACCTCTGTCTGTGGTACTGTGAAGTGTAACCATCAGATTCTTACAAGCACTAAACTAATTAACTCAAAGGAAGAAATTGTTTCCAAAATTTTGTGCCAAATGGCAAAACAAAGGTTTAGGGTCAGAAGACTCAAGTCGAGAACACCCAAAAAGAACACAACAGGTAGTGATTCACCAAAATGCTTAATAAACAAACTACTAGAAACCCCCTAAGAAATGGAAGCATGTCCAGTACACCTCTGGGGTGCAGCATTGTGCCTGTCCCACCACATCCCAAAATTACTAGGTTCCAGGAGGGGAGGCAGGGAAGGAGGTCAGAATACAGCAAGACTCCATTAGAAGAAACAACATTACTACAGTAAGTAATTTTTTCTTCAGACAACATGAAGTCTTGCTGTATCCTGACTATATGCAGACTACCAAGCAGTACGCCCTTGGAGGAGGGAGTCACAGAACCTATTTTGGGAACAAGCTCTGCAGCACAGCCGTGCCAAACCTAGCATCACTTCGTGACTGGACGTCCAAAGAGTAATGCCTGGTAAAAGTGTTAACAGATTGCCAGGTAGCTGCTTTGCATATGCCCACTAAAGGTATATCTCTAGCTGCTGCGACCGAAGCAGCTGTACGTCTGGTAGAATGAGCCCTCAAGCCTGAGGGAGGTTCCTTCCCAAGTTTAGAATAGCTGAATGGTATACAAGAGACAATCCACCTGGCAACAGACCTCTTGGTAGCAGGTTTGCCCTTTTCCACTTCACCATAAGTGAGAAACAACTGAGAACAGTCCTTCCTATGGGCCTTGGTATGCTCAATATAGTAACTAAGAGCCCTTTTTACATCAAGACTGTGTAACCTTCTCTTCCCAGAGGAAGAATGATCAGTGAAAAACACAGGCAATGACAGACTGGTTCAGATGAAAGTCTGACACCACCTTGGGAAGAAATGTTCTATTGGTGCAGAGGACCACCTTATCCCTATGAAAGGAAATGAAATCAGGTTTCACTGATAAGGCCTGTAATTCACTGATTTTCCTGGCAGAGGTACAAGCCACCAGGAACACAGTCTTCCAAGTCAAGTATTTCAGTTCAGCTGAAGACAAAGGTTCAAAAGGGGGCTGCATATGCTGTGCAATACAGATGTTCAGGTTCCCAAGAAGGGGTAGGCTCCCTAAAGGGAGGACTGACATGAACCAAAACTTTGAAAAATTTCTTAAAGACTGAATGAGAAACTAAGGAAGAGCTCTTACCAGCAGAAAGGAAGGCAGACACAGCTGCCAAATGTACTTTGAGAGTAGGAAGCTATAGGCCTAAACTGTTAAGATGCACCAAATAATCCAATATCAGGGTTTTAAATAATTGATTAGCAGTTTTTTTTCCTTGGGATAATACTAACTGTACAGAAAGCATTTCTACAGGTTTTCTAGAAGTGTTATGTTTGTTAAACACAGTGAGGCAAGTGCTATGCAGTTTCACAATGTTTTAGAACTTTCATGAGCAAAATGCTAATCAATTTTTAGAGTTAAATAAAACCCTGAATATAGTGGCAATACCAGCCAGCTCTGGCTTAGTATGCCTCTGGGAACACCAAAACCCAAATCTTTTCCATTTGGAGTTGTAAGTCTTTCTAGTAGCAGGTTTCCTGCTAACCTTTAAAATATCCATAACTGATTGAGAAAGGTGCAAACTTGCATATTCTAGCTCTTCAAGAGCCAAGCCTTGGGCCTGAGAGTCTGAAGATTGGGATACAGAATCCTCCCCTGAGAGGAGGTAAGGAGATTGTGTTGTCTGGGAAGACAGAAGGGCAGTGTTGCTGACAGTAACAACAGTAGAGGATACCAAGGCTGTCTGGCCCAATCTGAAGCCACCAGAATCACTTTGCAAGGTTGAGACCTGATTTTGATCAGGACCCTGAATATCAGAGAGAAAGGAGGAAATGCATACAGAAACCTGATTGTCCAATTCAACAGAAGAGCATCCTGAAGGACAGGGCCCAGAAGGGGGTGGTCTGCAACAATAAAGAGGAAGTTGATGACTGGCCGGGGCTGCAAAGAGATCTATCTCTGGAGTGCCCCATCTCTTGAAGATGGCTTGGAGAACTGGACGATTCAGGGACCATTCGTGATGTCCCTGGGAAATTCTCCTCAGAGCATATGCTAGAATGTTGTCCTTCCCTGGGAGATGCACAGCCAGCAGGGAAGCCTAAAGGGAATAAGCTAGAGACCATACCTTCATGGCCTCTGTGCACAAGGCCAAGGACCGAGTGCCTCCCCTGCTTGTTGATGTACCTAATGGTTGTGGTATCGTCTGTCCTGATTTGCACCACTTTGCCCTGAACAAAAGTTGGGAAGGTCTGAAGTGCCAGAAAGACAGCTCTTAATTCCAGAAGATTTATGTGCAGAAGGGACTCCTGGTGAGACCAAATTCCCTGAGATATAAGATGATCTAGGTGGGCTCCCCACCCCAGCAGGGAGGCATCTATGGTGAGAGTCACAGAAGGGACCTGGCTGATAAAGAGGACACCCTGTCAAATATCGTCTTCCTCCAGCTACCACTGGAGGGCCTTGACTAGAGTTTGAGAGACTGGAACCAGCCTGGAGAGAGGATCATTTTTTCTGAGACCAGTAAGATCTGCAGTGAAACTGTGTATCTCATTTGAACCCTTGCTCCCTGAACTACTGCTGTGGAAGCTGCCATGTGGCCCAGCAGTTGTAGAAAGTGTCTGGCTGGACAAGACACTAGAGGACGAAAAGAGGAGGCCAGAGTGACAAGTGACTGAACCCTTGAGAGAGGAAGAAAAGCCCTTGCCTGAATAGTATCTATTTCCAGCCCTATGAAGGTGAGAAGCTGGGGTTGGTTCTAGAACAGACTTCTCTAGATTTATAATGAAACCTAAGGATTCTAGAAGTCTGAGTGACCTCTAAAGCTGACTTGACTTGGTATGAGGACTGGCCCACTAGGAGACAGTCATCCAGGTATGGGAACAGAAGGATGCCCTGCCTCCTGAGGAATGCCACTACTACTGCAAGACACTTGGTGAACACCCTTGGAGCAGGTGTTAGGCCGAAGGGCATGGCCCTGAATTGATAATGGCCTGAGGGCAACTTGAACCTGAGGTACTTTCTGTGGGAATGTCTGATGGGTATGTAGAAGTAGGTATCCTTGACATCCAGGGAGGCTAGCCAGTCTCCTGGTCTCAGAGAGGGAAGAATTACTCCCAGAGCTGCCATTTTGAATTTTGTTTTTGTCAAATGTCTGTTCAGGTATCTTAAATCTAAGATGGGTCACCACTCCCTGTCTTTTTTGGGGTAAGGAAGTATCTGGAATACAGTCCTTTTCCCCTGTGACAAAGAGGTACCTTCTCTACTGGTTGCAAAAGCAGGAGAGAGGAGACTTCTGCCTCTAAGGCCTTGTCTCCAAGGAGAGGGAGGACTGAAGGACCTGCCCTCATTCTTGGGAACCTTTGAAACTGAGAGCAAGCCCCTGGCTCACTACTTCCAGGACCCACTTGTCTGAAGTAACAGACTCCCAGGCCTGGGAGTAGTGAGCCAACCTGCCCCCTACTGGGATTGGGGCGGCGACCCTGACTGACACCTCAGGGTGTCTGCCTGGCAGGGGGCTTAGACTGAGTAGCTGATGGGGTCCTAGGTACCCCCTCTTACCCTAAAGAACCCCCTCTGCTGAAAAGAAGAGGAGGAGGCCTGGGCTTGGTAAAAAGGCCTGTGAAAAGGCCTATCCCTGCCCTTAAACTGCTGCCTGTGAGGAATGGTCTGCTTTTCTTTGGCTGCAACACTCCTATAGGTGGTCCTGTACTCGTCCATCTTTTTCATGTAATTCTCTGTTTGATCCCCAAAAAGAAAATTACCTGCTACAGGAAAATTTATGGCCTTAGCCTGGGTATCTTGTGAGAGGTTGGTACATCTAAGCCAAGCAAATCTCCTCATGGAGATAGATGTAGCAATGACCCTGAAATGAACATCACTGGAATCTACAGCAGCATGTAATTGCACTTTCGATGCCTCTATACCATTTGCAGCCACCAGTTCCATCTCCTTGGCTAGCTGGAGGAGAGGGGACATTCCTAGCCAGTTCCATAACCGTATCCCACATAGATTTCTGGTACTTAGCTCTATATGCCATGTAGTTAGATTGTCTGAGTCCCAAGGAGGCTGCCAAGTACTGTTTTTTTGCCATGGCATCCACTTTCCTGGAATCCTTGTCTGGGGGTGAGATGCCAGGGGAATATTAGCCTTGGGTGCAGTGATTAATAAGGAATTCCATCCCAGGACCTGACAAAGTATACCTCCTGTCCATTCTTTTTTCCACAGGAAGTATGGATGTAGGAAACTGTAAACATTTTTGTGTCTGCTTCTCTAAGGATTTGTGTAAGGGGATAGACACCCTTTTTGACTCCGATACATCCATCATCTCTAAATGGTCAGGTTCTTCCTGATCCTGTTCAGTCTCTTCCAAAGGAAGCTGAAGAGTCTCAGCCACTTTCTTATAAAGGACAGGGGAGTGGGAAGAGATGGGGGGGTTGCGCTGATTGTCAGAAATGACATAGTGGTTAGTGGAGTAGAGGAGGCTGGAGGGGGTGTAATTTTGGTAACCCTGCAAATGAGGAGAGGGAAGAAATTGAAGACAGGAGTGGTATACAGGCCCCCTGCTATAGAGGAGGCTACGGAAGATAAATTGGTTGAGAACATCAAGGGTCACTATGACCTTGGAAAGGGTAGGGTGGTGGTCATGGGTGATCTTAATATGCCGGGGGCAGATTGGGACACCATGACATCCTCTGTAAGCAGGGAACAGAGACTGATGGATCTCTTTCAGGATGCCTTCCTGGTCCAACAGGTGGGGGGAACCTACTAGAAAGGGGCGGATATTGGATGTTGTCCTAGCGGACAGTGAACAAATAAGGGGCCTGGAGGTGTGCAGTCCATTGGTGGGTGGTGACTACGCCACGGTTTGGTTCCTGCTGTATCTAGGAGGGGAGGAGAACTACACTCATACAGTAGTGGTTGACTTCAGGGGAGCGGGTTTCGTGGCTATGGGTAGGATTCTAACGAAGTGGTTGGACATGATTAGGCCGGACATGGATGCTGGAAGATTGTGGGAGATCATTAAAGAAGGGGTACAAGAGGCTACTAGGACCTGTACTAAAGTAAGGCGTAAGCATGGTAGAACCAGTAAACCATGTTGGTGGACCAGGGAAGTGCATGAGGCGGTAAGAGATAAAAAGGCTGCCTATGCACGTTTTAAACGTTCTAGGGGGGATAAGGAGCAAGGGGAGTATGAACTTTTGGCCAGAAAGGTCACCAGAGTGCTAAGGGGCACCAAGGCAGGAATGGAGAAACATCTGGCTAGGGATATCCGGAGGGGGGGGTCGAGGAGGGATTCTACAGATGCATGAGAGAGAAGAGAAAAGAGAGGACACAGATCAACAAGATTAAGATTGTGGTGGGATGGGCTCAGGAAGCAGAGGAACAGGCAGAGGTGCTAAATAAGTACTTTGCCTCAATTTTTACAGAGGGTGACAAAGGGATCCCTACAGCCTGATGGGAGGGAACAGGAGACAGCAGAAGTGAGAGGTCAGTCTCAGTCTGAGACCACTGGATGGAAAGAGGCTAGGGTACAGGCTGGGCTAGACCCAGAAGGAGTAGGAAAGTTACATGAGGTAGTGGATTGGGGGGGAGAAATCACAGTGGATAGGGTGAGAGAGGCCCTTAGGAAGCTAAAAACTGATAAGGCGCCTGGGCCAGATGGACTACATCTGAGGGTAATGAAGGAATTTGGGGAGGAGCTGACAGCTCCACTGGCTGCACTCTTTAACATCTCTCTGCAGACGGGATGGGTGCCACAGGACTGAAGGGTGGCTTATGTAGTGCCTATACATAAAGGGGGTCTAGGAAGGAGATGGGGAATTATAGGCCTGTCAGTCTGGCGTCTGTGGTAGGCAAAAGTAATGGAGGCACAATGAGGAGGCTTGGAAGGCAGTTGGAAAGGTTAGGACACCAGGATGATAAACAGCATGGCTTTGTCCGGGGAGATAGTGTCAGTCCAACCTCGTAGAGTTTTATGACTGGGTGATGGGGGCCTTGGATAGACATAGGCCGGTGGATGTCATACACCTAGATTTCAGCAAGGCGTTTAATTCAGTGCCCCATAAGGGACTGACAGCAAAAATGGGGGAGATGGGGGTGGGAGGTCAGGAGCTAATTTGGGTTGAAAATTGGCTTTCCGGGCATTTACAGAGGGTAATGGTGGGTGGGATACTCTCCTCCCCCAGGAAGGTAATGGGGTCCCTCAGGGTTCAGTATTGGGTCCAATCTTGTTCAATGCCTACGTCTTGGATATTGGGAGGGGGGTTAGGAATAGGTTGAGTCTCTTTGCGGATGATTCAAAACTGGGAGCACTGGTGGATTGTGAAGAAGCGAGGGAGCCAGTCCAGGGGGACCTGGATATTCTGGAGGGGTGGTCAAAGAGATGGGGACTGAAATTTAATGCTGGGAAATGTAAGGTACTTCATTTGGGAGTCAATAATCCGGGCCTTGTTTACACCTGGGGGGGGGTAACACTGCAAGCCACATTGGGTGAAAAGGATTTAGGGGTGGTGGTAGACGTCAACATAAATAACTCTGAAAAGTGTAGAAGAACTTCAGCCAAAGCAAACAGGATATTGGGCTGCATAGCCAGGGGAATTACGTCCAGAAGGAGGGAGGTCATCCTCCCTCTATATAATGCTATGGTCAAGCCGCAGTTTGAGTACTGTGTACAGTTCTGGAGACCCCATCTGAAGAAGGACATAGCACTGCTGGAAAGGGTTCAGAGGATAGCTACTAGGATGATTCAGGGCAAAGAGGGGAGAACTTATGAAGAGAGATTGGAAGAGCTTGGGCTTTACTCACTGGAGGAGAGGAGGGGAGGGAGAGGGGAGATATGATAGAGGTTTTCAAGTATGTAAAAGAAATAACCAGGAGTGGAACCAAGAAGCTGTTTAGGCTAAAAACGGGGGAATAACCAGGGGCCATGAGTGGAAATTGGAGGGGGGAAATTATAGAGGGGAGTGTAGGAGGTATTTTTTCACTGAGGGTGGTTGAGCTGTGGAATGTGCTGCCCAGGAGGCTGTTGGAGGAGGGCACAGTGGAGGGCTTCAAGAAGGGTTGGGACAGGTACAAGAGGAAACTGAAACCAGAGAGGACCCTCTTGGGGGATGGGGGGTGGTAAGGCGAGCAGCCACTAGGTTGCTGGCTTTCGAGCAGACATTGAGAGACCTTTTGGCCTATTCTGCTAGCTTTTAGTATGCTAGTATGTTAGTAAAATAAGAAAAGGGAAGGGGACTCAAAGCCTGGGAGGAGAAACCTGAGAGGGCCTGTCTGGGGAGATGTCAGGCTCTACCGGCCCATCTAGGTCCTCATCCTCTTCATCGTCATCTTCCTCCTCCTCCCAATCACCCTCATAGTAAGCTTCAGGTTCTATATCTGAAGCAGACATTTCCACCGAACCGCCTGCTTTGAACGGAAGCCGGTTCAGTTCAGAACTAGGCAGTTTATCTGACTAGAAATGCTTTTGCTATCTCTTCAGCAGTCGGACCATGGGAAGCCATATCCGAACTGGCTGATTTTCTTTTTCTTTTACTCAGAACCGATTCCACAGAACCAGCTCTCCGTTTGCCTGAGGAGGTATCGCCCAGGACAGTGGGCACCCCCCTCAGGTTCGGTCACAACGGAACCGGGCTGGCCATCTGGGTCAGCGGACTTCTCGGCCTCCCTCTCCCTTAGCCTACTCAAACGTTTTTCCAGAGTGGCTTTGAGAAAGTTCTTGCATATCTGGCAGTCTTCTTTGAGGTGGTCAAACCCCAGACAGTACACACATACACGGTGAGGGTCGGCCTTAGCAAAGGCCTCCTTACACTCGGTATAGTGCTGAAACCCAGTGGGTCCGGTTTCTTTTTGGGTTTCTCAGACATGCCTTCCAATCTAAAGTCACCCCAAACAACGGTTAAGCCAGGTGACTACAATTTATTGGTTCTAACCATGTCACAGGTCAGTTAAAAAAATCCTAAAAGCCGGATTTATTTAGGAACCGATAAGTACTGGAAAAATCACACAAAAAGTACAATACAGAATGGATTTCGGTTCCAAACCGGACCGACCAGCACAGGAACGTAAATAAATTTATTTCTTAAAAAATAACCACTACCTACAACTACCACATACTGGTACTGAGACAGAGGAAAAGAATACCGATATTCTGATGAAATGGTTTGAAATAACCAACCGATTCGAACTATTACCGAACCGAAGCGCAGGAGGCATCTCCAGAGCGACTTCACAGTTAGGCGGAGTAAGAAATCTGACAGTTACACTTCAGAGTACCACAGACAGAGGTTTGAAAATCAAGCTCAAGCTTAACGTTCTATACCTTTGCACAGAGTTAGCCCTTTACTCTCCGGAGCAGATCAAGTGCTGGGGCTAACTGCATATAGTCAGAATACAGCAAGCCTTCTTGTTGTTTGAAACAAACAAAACTAACAGGAGCACTGGAGGGAGGGTGGTGGATATTAGCCCCTTTTCAGAGGAGAGAGACCTGAAAGGACTAGATAATCTGAAAGTGGACAAAGCAATGGAACCAGATGGGGTAATCCAAGGGAGTTGCAGGAGCTCAGGAAGGCACTGGCTGCACTTATGACAGTCCTATTTAACAGCTCATTGGAAACAGGTGGTTCCTGAGGATTGGAGGGAGATACGGTCCCACTTCATAGAAGTGGTAGCAGGGAAGAGGCTGGCAATTATAGGCCAGTCAACCTGACATCGGTGGTAAGAAAGTTGATGCAATCACCGTTGAATGAAAGAAAGATTGTAGAATATTTTGAATCCAGTGGGTTACAAGACCCAAGACAGCATGGATTCACACGAGGGGGTTGGTCATGTCAAATGAATTTGATAAATTTCTTTGAGTGGGTGACCAAGAAACTAGATCAGGGTGGAGTACTGGACATAGCTTATCTATATTTCAATAATGCTTTCATCATTGCTGCACGCAGGAGACTAGTAAGCAAGCTGAGTAGCTTAGCAATGGGTCCAAAGGTGGTCAACCGAATAAGAAAATGGTTAGGGGATAAAAGACAAAGGTGGTGGTTTACTCGAAGGAAGGGAGGGAAGGAGGATGATCATCAGGGTGCCTCAGAGATCAGTGCTGGTAATGGTCCTCTTTAATGTCTTTATGTGTGACATTGCAGAGGAACTGCAAGGGAAGGTCTGTCTCTTTGTGGATGACACCAAAATCTGCAATGGGGGGGGAGAGAGATACGCATCTACCTGAGAAAACTCTAACAGTAGTGAAAGGTATGGCAGCTGGGTTTCAATGTGAAAACGTGCAAAATAATGCACCTGGGGCGCAGAAACCAAGGGGTGGGCATCTGGAGCACAGAAACCAAGGGGTGGCATATAAAACGGGAGGGGTGTTACTGACAACCACCAAGCAGGAGAGACACTTGGAGGTAATAATACTGGATGTCTTATAAGGTGGCCAAGCAGTGCAACAAGGCAGCTGAGAATGCTAGAGGGATGCTGGAGTGTACAGGGAGGGGTATCGCTAGCAGAAAGAGGGAAGTAGTGTCACCTTTGCACAGATCACTGATAAGACCCCATCAAGAGTACAGTGTCCAGCTCTGGAGAGCACACAGGGCAACTAAAATGGTGCAGGGTCTGCATCAGAAGCTCTACAAGGAGAGACTTAAGGACCTAAATATGTACACTTTGGAAGAGAAGTGGGGGGGGGGAGATATGATACAGACCTTTAAATACCATACTGGGGTAAGTAAGGTACAGGAGGGAAGTATCTTTCAGAAAACAAAGTGCTCAAGAACAAGGGAACATGATATGAAGCTGGAGGGGAGTAGATTCCGGAGAGATGTGAGGACGTACCTCCTCACAGAAAGAGTGGTGTATTCATGGAACAGTCTTCCAGCGGAGGGGCAAAAACAGTGGTGAGGTTCAAAATGCATAGGACATACATAAGGGAATCTTACAGAAAGAGAAACATAGAAACATAGAATTTGATGGCAGATAAGGACCGCTTGGCCCACCCAGTCTGCGCATTTCCCTACCTAATGGATAAGCTGCAGATCCTAGTTAACAAGCAGCCTACTTCTTCCTACCCCCAACCCCTAGAATTGCCTTATGACTGTCCCATGCATGCTTGAATTCCACCACTGTTTTTCACTCCACAACCTCCTCCGGAGGCGTTCCATGCATCCACAACCCTCTATGTGAAAAAATGCTCCTTAAATTACCTCTGAGCCCCCCCATCTTCAAATTGTGCCCCTTGTTCTTGCATGCCTCTTTTTGAAAGATGCTACCCTCTTGGACTTTGTTGATTTCCTTGAAGTACTTGAAAGTTTCTATCATGTCCCCCTCTCCCTCCTTTCTCGAGGCTATACATATTAAGCTCCTTAAGTCTCTCTTCATATGTCTTCGGTGCAGACCCTGCACCATTTTAGTTGCCCTCCTCTGGACAGCTTCCATCCCGTCTATGTCCTTGCGGAGATTGGGTCTCCAGAACTGCACACAGTACTCCAGATGGGGTCTCACCAGCTGTCTGTACAGAGGGATAACAACTTCCTGTTTTCTACTGGTGATGCCTCTCCCTATGCATCCCAGTATCCCCCAGCCCTCCTTGCTGCCCTCTCACATTGCTTGCCCACCTTTAGGTCATCTGATATGACTACCCCAGGTCCCTTTCCATTTTGTTGTTGTTAGTATCACCCCATTGTGTACTCTTCCCTGGTTTTTGTTTCCCAGGTGCATTACCTGCACTTCTTAGCACTGAATCTAAGCTGCCATACATTTGACCGTTCCTCTAACCTTGCCAAGTCCCTTCTCATCCTTTCCACCCACCTTGTGCATCAACTCTGTTGCAGATCTTGTGTCATCTGCAAAGAGACATACTTTCCTTCAGTCCCTCTGCAATGTAACGCATGAAGACATTGAAGAGGACCAGTCCTAATACTGAACCCTGTGGTACCCACTAGTAACCCCCTTTCTTCAGAGTGGACTCCATTTACTATTACTCTCTGTGTCCTATTCTCACCCATTTCCTTACCCAGGCTGTCATCTGGGACCCACTCCCAGGCTGGCTAACTTGTGTATTAATCTTTTGTGTGGGACTGTGTCAAATGCCTTGCTAAAGTCTAGGTAGGCCATGTCCACAGCCCTCCCTGATCTACTACTTTGGTCACCCAGTCAAAGAAATCTATCAGATTCATCTGGCATGACCTTCCACTGTGAATCCATGCTGCTTTGGGTCCTGTGCCCTCTGGCCTCTAGATACTAGAGCAATTCTTTCCTTCAGAAGTGATTCCATCATTTCCCTATCACTGAGGTTAAACTAACAGGTCTTGGTTTTGTCTCCCAAAGCGGGAGATAGGCGGAGATCAAGTAGGATCTGCAGTGTTACTGCACGAGGGAAAACGGCAGACTGTGTGGGCCAAGTAGTACTCATCTACTTTCAAATTCTATGTTTTTGTGACAGCAGTGGCCACAGGTCACTGCTCTCAATCTGTTGATCTGTCAAGTTTAATGGTTTGTGTATCTGACAGCGGTTGTCACAGGCCACTATCTTCAATTGATCAATTTTAGTGACGTGCTTAACTGAGTGGTTGCCACAGGCCACTGTCTTCAATCCATCAAGCCACCAAATTTAACTGCTGTGCTAAATCTGTCAATCCATGACGTTTAGTGGCATTCAATTGAAAGTAATGGCCACAGGCCACTGTGCTGAAACTGAGACAGGCAGCGATAGGCCACTTCCCTCAGTTTGTTAATTCATCAGATTTTAGTTTTGTGTAACAACTAACTGCAGGGGCCACAGGTCAATGCTCTCAATCTGTTAATCCATCAAATTCAGTGATGTGTCTAACCGATAGTGGTAGTCACTGCACTCAATCTGTTGATCTATCAAGTTTGGTGGTTTGGGTAACTGACAGCGGTGGTTACAGGCCGCTGTCCTCAATTTGTCTATACATCAAGTTAAGTGGTTTGTGTAGCACACAATGGTGGTTACAGGCTGCTGTGCTCAATCTGACAATCCATCACGATTAGTACTTTGTGTAAATTACAGTGGTGGCCACAGGCCACTGTCTTCAGTCTGTCAATCCATCAATTCAGCAATGTGTGTAACTGAGAGGAGGGGCCAGAGGCCACATTCCTCATTCTGTCAATCATCAAATTTAGTTGTGTATACAACTGACAGAATGGCCATTGGCCACTGCTTTCATTCAGTCAATCTATCAAATTTTGGTGTGTAACTGACAGTGGTGGCAACAGGCTGCTGTCCTTAATCTGGCAGTCCATCATAATTTAGTGATGTGTAACTGATAGCAGTAGTCATAGGTCACTGTCCTGAGTCTGCTACAGAAATTACAATAGGATAATATCAGTGCCCTAAGAACTATGGAAATTAAAAGATATATTTAATTATAAATCCTTAGCACTGATTAACACAATCTGCAAGGCCATCTGTCCTGCATATGAGAACTTCTTATATTAGTTATAAAATAATGACATTATTTTTAACTAAACTGGAATTTTTATTTCTAAACATTTCATACATTCCCATAACGTCAAGAGTGGTCTCTCGTGCAAACAGTTCTGAGTTTGGTTGGCATAGTACATTTCCTACAAAGGGGTAGAAACACAGAAACATAGAATTTGTCAACATAAAAAGGACAGCTTGGCCCACCCAGTCTGACTAGATGGTCCCTGTCTAGCCTGTCTCCCCAGCGACCCTCTCTCCTCCCTTTATTTTATTTTCTCCAAAGTAAAACTTTTTTTTTATAATAACTTTATTAAAATTATAACAAATGCTACAACAATGCAAACGACACAAAGAACAAAAATAGCAACCACAGCAACATAACAAGAAAACAGTTAAATTCACTATAAATAAAACATGACAAGAAATAAAATCCCCATCAGAACTATACACATATACAAACCATAAGAAACACTCTGGTCAATAGTTAGGAATTAACATTTTAAGATTTAAGATTTAAAATTTAAAATTCAAAAGTCAAAAGAAGGCGAGGCAAGGGGAAACCACCCAGCCTTCAGCCCACATAAAAAGAGTCAAAAGTAGAGAAATGTTTCAGGGAACAAATTGAGGGTCAGTACGTAGCCTATAGGTAACCCAGTATTGCCAAACCTCTTCAAAAATGGAAAGCTTATTTACTAAAAAAATAGGAACGTTTTTCCAAAAAATAAAGAGAATCAACCAAAACTAACAACTGTGACAGCACAGGAGGTTGAAGTCGCAACCACAAGCCAGTAATCATCTTTTTAGCACTCACCACTAAAATTAACAAAAGTTTAAACTGACGGCCCGTTAACAAATAAGAATCAGGCAGAACATGTAATAATACCAAAAGAGAAGTAAGAGACTCAAGGAGTGTAAATATATCATACTGTATACAACAAAGAGTGAAGGTGAAAATGACAAGATAAAAACAGATATCTTAGTGACATCGGTAACAGCAAGATATAAAGAAATATTGTTACTGTTGTCACAAAGAATGTTTTTTAAGTTACTGTCATCACAATGGGATACTGAAACAATCAGAGAGCAGCTTCTACAATGCTGATATCACAAGGCCTACTGCAGCACTGAAGCAAGCAGTTAAAATCAAAGAAAAGCAGCACAATCTTTAAATAAACTGCAGATTTAAAAGCTATAACTTGGACATTAGTGTTTTATGCCTCAAATAATAAATTGCCTATTCTGAGTCAGGGTATTGTATATCACTTGTGAGTGGGCAGGACTCTCATAACTCATTTGTGGCTCTGCCACTCGTGAGTTATGGTCCTGCCCTCACACACATTTGATTGTTTTATAGTCTCCTAGCCTTTTTCTTTTATTGTTGTTAGATGTTCACTGCAATGTAATGTTATCTAGTTTGTCATCCTGTTTGATGTTTTGTATACTATTTCCATTATTTGCTGTTTTGCCAGTTTGCTGCTGTACATACTGTGTATCCCAATCCCCTTTCCTCAGAACGCATCTGGAAACGAACATACGAAGAAGCCAGCAGAAGAAGGCCATTTGGTCTATCAAGTCTGCTTGTATTGCAGGGTCCACAGCTTGAGCTAGTGTCCCTGCCCTCCCTCCCCACTCCACTCATCCTCCCTACCCATGATCCTTACTTTCCCCGTATGCCTATCCCATCCTCTCTTAAAGCTGCCCACTGTCTTCAACAATATGACCTCTTCCGGCAAAGCATTCCAAGTGTCCACCACCCTCTCTGTGAAGAAGTGCTTCCTGACCTCCCTCCTAAACCTCCCACCCTCCAGCTTAAGACTGTGCCCCCTAGTGTTATGATTGCCTCTCAGCTTAAAGAGACTCGCCTTATCAACCTTATTTATCCCGTTCAAGTACTAGAAGGTCCCAATCATGTCCCCTCTCTCTCTCTCCCTCGTGTCTTCCAGGGAATACATGTTCAGTGCCCTCAACCTCTCCTCGTATGCCTTACCCTAGTGACCCACTATCATCTTTGCAGCCCTCCTCTGGACCTTCTCCAGCAGGTTAATGTCCTTTTTGAGGTGTGGATACCAGTACTGAACTCTATACTCTAGATGTGACTTTACCAGTGACCTGTACAAGGGCAGTATAACCTCCTCTCTCCTATTACTGATCCTCCTACTGTAGATATGCATCCCAGCATCTTGTTTGCCTTTGCTGCTGCTTTTTTGCACTACGTGGAGTGCTTCAGCTCACCAGTGATCATCAGTCCCAGATCCTTCTCCTCCTCTGATGCAGATACTCTGACTCCACCCACGTAGTACTCTGTCCTGGGATTCTTGGCTCCAGTATACATAACTTTGCACTTCTTGGCACTGAAGCCAAGCTGCCAGATCCTGGACCACCTCCCCAGCTTTTCCAGATCTTCCTGTAGGTCCTGTATCCCTTCAGTTGTGCCCAGTCTCCTGCAGAGCTTGGTGTCATCCACAAATATGCACATTTTGCCCTTAATGCCAACCCCAATGTCACTGATGAAGACACTGAGCAACACCGGCCCCAACACAGAGCCCTGTGGGACCCCACTGGTTACCTCTCTGGTACTAGATAACTCTCCCCCCACAATCACCCTCTGGGTTCTATCCCTCAGCCAGTTTTCCACCCTTCTGGTCATCTTTTCCCCAACCCCAAGATCCACCAACTTCCTGATCAACCTTTTGTGGGGCACAGAGTCAAAGGCCTTGCTGAAATCAAGATACAATATGTCTACCACTTGGCCCCTGTCTACTGTCTTAGTGACACAGTCAAAGAAGTCAATCAGATTCGTTTGACATGACACCACCCCCCATGAACTCATGCTGCTTCACATCCTAGAGACCATGCTCCTCTAGATATTACACCAACCTTTCCTTTGGTATGGTCTCCATGAGCTTGCCCACAATGGAGGTCAGACTGACTGGTCTGTAATTCCCTGGGTCATCCTTAAGACCACTTTTGTGGAGAGGCGCAACATGTGCTGTTCTCCAGTCCTGCGATACCATGCCTGACTCTAGCGAACTATTAAATAGGTCTGCCAGTGGCCCTGCCAGCTTCTCACCCAGTTTCTTTAGTACCCTTGGATGTACTCTGGGCCTGGTGATTTGTCCACCTTCAATGCCAGCAGCCCCTCCCTCACTCTATCCTTTCTATCACTACATCTGTGTTCCCCTTCCTCCCTGCTCCTCTTTTCCCTCCTGAAGGCACTGGTCCGTCCTTCTCCCTGGTGAAGATGGAACAGAAGTATTCATTTAGTATCTCTGCTTTTCCCCCAGTAACCTCCAACCACTCAACCCCTTTCTTAAGCCTAACAACCTTCCTTCTTGTCCCTTTTCTCACATACAGTGAAAGAAAGCAGTCTCCCACTTATTAATTTCTTCAGCTATCTGTAGCTCCTTCTGTGCCTTCGCTCACCGGGCTTCCTTACTTGCCTCATTAGCCAACCTTATATAATCTTCCCTATCCACCTCTCTTTTGGTCTTCCTGAATTTTCTATAGGCCAACCTCTTTCCCCTTACTGCCTGGGCAACTCCAGAACTGAACCAGCTCAGCACTTTGGCCCTTGTGTTCTTACCCCTGAGCCTAACGCACTCATCTGTGGCAACCAGTATTCCTTCCTTAATGATGGACCACCTTTGGTCCGCCCCCATATCTGCTTTTATGCCCATCAGATGGCTCCTTAGCACTTCACCCATTTTCCTTATGTCTGCCTTCCTGAAATCCAAGATTTTAGTCTTAGTCAAGAAGCTTTCCCTGCCCATATCCAACTGAAACCACACTGTGCAATGGTCACTTCCACCCAGTGGCTCCCTGACCATTATTTCCTGTATATGCTCACCATTTGTGAGCACCAGATCAAGAACTGCCTCAGCTCTTGTTGGTTCAGTGATGCCCCCGAGACAGGAACCCACTCTGCAGTCCTTCCAGGATCACCTGACTCCTAGTACACGTTGTGGAGGGTATGCTCCAGTCCACCTTGGGCAGGATGAAGTCCTCCACAATTACCACCTCTCCTTTCCCCGCAGCTTCCAATATTTGTGAGCTCAGTTCCCTGTCCCACTCCTCATCCTGACCAGCTGGTCTGTAAACCACCCCAACCTCACCTTTCTCCCTCTTTTGGACCTTACCTGAACCCATAATGCCTCCACTTCCCGTTCCTCTGACTCCTCCCTTGTGCAAGTTATTCCCTCCCTGATATAAACTGCCACCCCTCCCCCCTTCCCGACTACCCTGTCTCTCCTGTATAGTTTATATCCAGGGATCACAAGGTCCCAGTCATGGTGTGATGTTTTATTTATTTATTAGCGCTGGGTAAGCATACTAGACAAATTGCCCATTTTCAGACACGACCCAAGTCTTGGTTACTACAGCATTTCTGCTCAGTATGCCTTTCCTGGTGAAACTTTTATATAAATAAATATAAATAAATATCCCATATTTCAATAACTTGAGAAATAGCCAACCAATAATGGCGAAGTACTGGGCAAAGTCAGAAAACATGAGCATGGTCCGCTTTCTGTTCACCGCACCGTCTCCAACACGCTCTGGCCTGGTCTCCCAAATATCGCATAGTAGACACTGGAGTCCGAAAAAAAAAAATTGCATCTGGCACTTCCAGGCACATTCTTTCAAATAAGGTGCCACAGAAACTTTATATGTCAGAAGAAAGGGTAAAATCACAAGAGACTTTCAGCTCAGCTAGCCAGGAAGATAGACAGTGGAAGTAGAGGCCAAAAGCTGATCATGCAAAAAGCATAAAGATGTCCAATTAAATGATCTTGAGTCCCCCCAAAATTGATAACAACAAATTAATTCCATTAAGGCCGATAAAGAAGATGGAGACTGTTTACAATGAGTCAGCAAAGTAGGAATATAGAATCTAAGCTGCAGATACCAACAATATAATAATCTGTCGGAGGCAAAGAATACATCGCCACCATTTCAGAAAAGGGGCAAACTCCATGAGTATCAAGATACTAATGCAAATAGGTTAAGTTCAGCCTTGACCAATGACGAAGAAACAAATCCATATGATTTAAAAGTGGGTTGTAGATGACGAAAGCAGAGCTTCCAACAAAAGGAGCCCACTCACATAAATAACACTGATGGATCCTACACCAAATCTTAAAGTTCGTAGCTGAATAACAGAAACATTCTGAAAAAGGCCTATAATAGGTGAGGGAAGAGTAAAGAAAACAAATATTATACAAATCATTGAGTGAAAATTCGATATCTTTCTAGTATGCCTGGTAATGAACAGAAGTCCATAAACAAACTACACAAAGATGAGAGGTATCAGCATACAAACAAAGATTAGGAAGTCTGGTACCTCTTTTCGAGCCGGCAAGAGATACAATATAGCAGACTTAATTCTAGGACGCTGGCCTCTTCAAATAAAATGAGATATTTGTGATGTGGACAGCCAGTTCTGAGTGCTGTACCATTTTTTTTTAATATAAAATGTATTACTGACTGTCTCTACTGAAAAATCTGGTGCTCTTAGAATGACCTCACTCATTCCCCAGGTTTCAGCTGAAAGATGAAAGCCATGAGAAAATGCTGAAAACAGCATGTGAGATCACACACACAATTTTAGATACTAGGTGTTACATGTAAGGCCTTAATCAAGGATCGCCTGTTAGTCTGAGTTAATTACAGCCGTAGTTGCTATATCATATCCATTTTATGACGCTGGAGGAAAAAAAACAGGTTATTACACAGAAGTGCGAAATCATAAAGATGCTTTCATGTCCTGGAAGAGGAAAGCTTATTATGAGATCAAAGTAGTGTCACTTGAAGGACATGAATTATGCTGAAGTTGCAGAACTTAATACTTTGAAAAGACATCCTGTTTTGTATAAGATATATATTTTTTATATATTCTGACAGAGGAGGAGCTAGACAACCTCACACAAAAGGGGTTGGCAAATACAGTTTGCTTAAGGAATATTCTGTTTTACTTCAGACACAATTTTATCTAGACTCTGACAAAGGACAAAGAAAACATCTTTGGAGCACTTGTAAACAGGTATTTAGAAAGCTAGACAAATCTAAATAACTTGAAGAGGAGATTACTCTATTTGACAACAGGTTAAGGGCCCTGGAACTTAGCCAGACTGAAACCAGAAAAAGACTTCAGATACCTGATACACCAAACACTGATTGTCAGGGAACAGCTTGGACTACTATAACTAAAGATGCATTGGGCACATCCCTACGTAAAAGACGTAGGCAGGAAATAGACATAGTAGAAAACGAAGAAGAATGGTATACTGCACAATACCTTAAACCGGCTAAAAAAGGAAGAATTTCTCAATGTTTTACTCTGCCTACTTGCAACAGCTTTGACCCACTCATAAACTTAATTGAAGATACCAGCAATAGTTCAGCCAACAATACACTTGTAATAGCCCCCATTGAGAATAATTGTGGATCCTTAGCTAAGAACCTATGTACTGATAATCCTCTGGGAACTACTTATGGGTCAACTAATACTAATAACAATCTGATGGAAGTACACATTTTACCATCTCCTAGTGAAGTCAGAGTGTGTTGAGATGGAAACACCTAATTTAAATGAAAACCTTGCCTCAGTTCACCCTCAAGAAATCTTTGTACTGGGAGATTTTATGATTTCTAAACTTGATAGACAAATTTGTGAGGTAAATAAAGCCACATGTACCGTGTCTTGTTTCCGTGGAGCTACACTCCAGGACATTGCTAAAATGACCACAAAAATTCTTCAAAATAGTAAAGATCCTTTGGTAATAATTCATGCAGGAATAAACAAAATACACAAACAAAGTCTACAACAGATCAAAGAAGCCTTTGTAGGACTTACTAATATCTTAACTGAAAAAGGGGCACACACAGTATTTTCTGAACTACTTCCGGCACCTAGGGCTAATAGTTACATGGAAGCAACGATCAAAAAATTAACAACTGGTTAAGGGCATGGTGTTTAAAACAAGGCTTAAAATGCTTAACACACTGGGAACAGTTCAATAATAATTGGCAATTCTATTTAAGAGATGGCCTGCATTTGAATAAAAAAGGATCTACACTACTAGGAAACTCAATTAATGAAGAGATCACATCCTTTTTAAACTTATAAAGGGGGGAGAGAAGGCTTGTTCTATTGATTCTGAGATAACACTTCTAACCAGTTCAGGAAAAATGAACAGAACACTCTCCTATAAAAAAAAAGTTAAAATATAAAACAAAATCTTAATATACAACATTCCAAACTAAACATCCTATTATTAAATGCAAGAAGCCTAAACAATAAGATTGATGAACTCAGTCTAACTTTAATAACTAGGAAAATTGACATATGTGGGGTAACTGAGACTTGGTTTACTCAAGAATTTTGGGGGCAAAATATCCCTGGTTACACTTTATTCGCTAAACATCGTGGGCATACTGGGGTGTTGCAGTCTATATTAGAGAAGGAATAAACTGTTATGAAACACACAATGACATCCCAACCCTGATTGTATAGAATGTGTGTGGGTTAAATTATTATTAGAACAAGAACCTATTACCCTGGGTATTTGTTATCGCCTCTCTAGATAAGGAATGTAATAATTTATTTCTGGACTATATTCAGAAAATCAATCCTCTTGATAATATTATATTAATGGGTGACTTTAATTATCCAGGAATCAACTGGGAGACACTTATGGGTTCTAGTCAACAGGAAGCTAAATTTCTTGACTTAGTTATTTCCATGGGCCTGGAACAACTTGTACTTAATCCTACTACAAAAGCTAACATTTTGGATCTAATACTCACTAACATTTATGAACAGACAGAATCTCCAACAATTGTTGCCCCTCTAGGAGATAGCGATCATTGCATGGTATTATGGGCAATTAATTATTATGCAATGAATGTTAAAGTATTACCAAAATGAGAAACTATTCTAAAGCTAATTACAAGAAATAAAAACATATCTAATGGAATGGAATTGGGAAAAGGAACTGAAAGAGTTACAAGTAAAACAAATATGGCACGTATTAAGGAAAAATTGAGTTACTGTGTCAACAAATGGGTACCTGTACACAGAAAATATTTAAATCACAAAAGACTTCCTATATGGTTTTCATCTAAAATTAAAAAACTTGTAAGATCAAAAAAAAGAGCCTTTAACAAATACAAAAAGCACAAAACTGTAATTAACTGGAACAGGTTCAAAATAAAAGCAAATAAAACTAAACAAGCAATTAGAAAAGCAAAAAAAGAAATGGAGCTCAGACTAGCTACTACCAATAAAGGTAATAAAAAGCAGTTCTTTAATTATATTGGCTCTATGAGAAAGAACTCTTCAAAGTGGGTCCTCTTAATAAATAATAAATTAATATCTGATGAACTGAGCATGGCTAATGAATTCAATAGATACTTTACTAGTATTTATAAAGTTAACGAAATTATTGATTCTAAAATCCCCAAAATTCAAGATAGTCTGGAGGTAATTACAATTCCAGAAGTATTTTCTGCTATAAACTGCTTTAAGTCTTCTTTATCTGCAGGTACTGATGGTTTTCCTTCCCAGTTTTTAAAAGAAATTTCTTATGAAGTAGCTGGTCCCCTAACACTACTATTCAATAAATCACTCTACACTGGTATAGTAATAGATGACTGGAAAGAAGCCTGGGTCATACCTATTCACAAGGGAGGAACAAAACAGAGGGTGGAACAATATAGACCAATTAGTTTAACGTCCTGCATAGGAAAAATTTTGGAAAACTTATAATGTATAGAATTAATGCACATCCAAGGAATGGCCTAGAGGCCATTACACAGTACGGGTTTTGTTGCTGGTAGATCTTGTCAGAGCAACCTGATTAATTTCTTTGAACCTATTAGTGCCGCCCTGGATGCAGGGTTCCCTGTGGATGTTGTTTTTCTCGATTATGAAAAGGCGTTTGACTCAGTTTCTCATAAGATCCTAATAGAAAGCTTGGTCAATATTGGTTTGCATAAAAATATAGTCAGTTGGATCTCTCACGTGGTTAACCGATAGACGACAACAGGTAAATATTAGGGGTTATACTTCAACCTGGAGCAAGGTGACTAGTGGTGTGCCTCAGGGGTCGGTCCTTGGCCCTACTTTGTTCAATATTCTCATCTCAGGTATGAAAATCAAGAACGAGGTTTGGGTCAATAAATACGCTGATGACACTAAGTTGGGGTGTATTGTTAATGATTGTGCATCTATTTCTATGTTACAAGAAAACCTAAATGATTTATTCAATTGGGCTGTGAAACAAACTTAATTTTAATATTGCCAAATGTAAAGTTATGCATTTTGGATTTAACAACAGATGTGCTAACTATTATCTGAACAACCTTTTACTGAACAAAGTAACTTCTGAAAAAGACCTGGGCATTTTTATCATTAATAATTTAAAATTTTCTGAACACATTCAAAAAACTTCCCAAAAATGTCACAGATTAATAACTTGCCTATTTAAAAATATTAAATCTAGAAAACCGGAAGTCTTACTTCCTATTTATTGCAGTGTAGTAAGATCAAATCTAGACTTTTGTGCCCCTTTTTCCACTCCAACCTTGGTAAAGGATAAGATACTAGTTGAAAAAATACAGAGAAGATTTACCAGAGAAGTGAATAATTGTAAAACTTTATCATATAACAGTAGATTACAAAAATTGGAACTTTATTCCTTGGAATATCGTTCTTTAAGAGGGGACTTATGCCTAATCTATAAAGCTTCCAGGGATAATTCTCTGGCTGAAACAATATGCTTAGAATGGGATAAGAAAAGAAATAACACCAGATCCCATATACTACAATTAAAATCAGTCACAAATAGGTCTACTAGTCGATAACAATTTTTTACCCAGAGAATAGTCCAGACTTGGAATTCACTGCCTCTTGAAGTAGTATACAGTAGTTCCTTCCAGTTATTCAAATAAAATCTTGACATTTTTACCGGTAATAAAAAATATGAATTCCATCCAGGTTAGGGATGGCGAGTTCAGTATGGGCTAGTCCCTCAAACTCGTATATACCTATGAACCTATAAATATTGTTATAGGAATTTGCACTGTTTAAACCTTGTTCTTTTAAAAGATTAGTATGTCTTGTGATATAAGAGTTCTGTATTTTGTGTTTTACATATTTTTAGTAAAACTCTTTTTAGAGCATACTTGGTCTGTCTTTGACTTCTTTTTCATTTGTAAGAAAAGTATATATGGTTATAGCAGACATTAGACATAAGCTTGTATGGTGGTACCAAACTGAAAAGAGAAGCATTTTAAATCTGAGGTCTTTATTAAAGTTTTTAAGGGTTCTTCTCTGTATACCTGGTTAGGTGCCCGTAGGCAAAGATATCTGGCCCCCTGAAGACAGAAATATCTGAGCCTGTGCACTGGGTAGGCTAGCAAGAAGTTCACAGTTTGAATCCCTCCAAGACTTGAGACCAAAGGTTGATCTGAACTCACAAAACAGACAAGAGGGTTACCTTGTTCTGTTAAACTGTTCACAAGACTGCGCTCGGAGGTTGGCACTTTGGGAGTAGAGGGCCTGACCTGCTGAGTGGGTTTCTGACAATATTAACTTATGCCATTCCCAAAAACATCAGGAGGTGGGGAAAAGAGAAAGAATTCGCAAAACAAAAAACCCAAGATACGGGGAAGAACATTCCTCTTAATTATGTCGACTCGTTGCAAAAAGGATAAATTCATCTCCGACCATCTCGCAAAATCCAATGCAATCTGCTGCATTAAAGGCTCATAATTTAAAAGCTCCAAATGATCCACAGTTTTAAATACACACCCAAATATTTAATAGAATTACATTTCAACGAACATGAAGGAGATCCTGGATTGAAGGAGGAATATAATTAAAAGTCAATACTTCAGTTTTTTGCCTGTTAAGACGAAACACCACCAAGAACTCAAAACAGGAAAAAATATCGAAAGACGCCCACAACAAGTGCATTGGGTCTGTAACAGACAATAAAATGTAATTCGCAAAAAGTGCCATTCGATAATCCCACCCACCTATAGGAACACCCTATATATCACGAGATCCACGAATATGCGAGGCCAAAGGCTTGATATACAGCACAAAAAGAAGTGGGGAGAGAGGACACCTTTGGCGGGTCCCCTGCCCCCAACAGAATGACTGAGAGATAACACAATTAACTTTAACATAAGCCAACAGAGAGGCATACATAGATTGTAACAAATTAATAAAAGATAAAAGGAAACCAAAAACCTGCAGTGTAGTCAAAAGAAAAGGCCAATACACCTGATCGAAGACCTTCTCTGTGTCCAGGCTGGCTTGGACCAAGGGCAGCGAACACTGATTAACATAGTCCAATGATAACACAGTTCTCTAAACATTATCATGCACCTGACGGTGCCAAACAAAACCAACTTGGTCCCTGTCCAGCAAGGCAGGGAGAAGGCCCTCAAGCCGTAATGCCCAAATGGACATAAATAATTTAAAATCAAAGTTTAATAAAGAAATCGGACAATAAGGTGCCAGAGAAGTTTGATCCCTACCTGGTTTGGCTAAGGCAGCTATAATAGCATAGCACCACGAAGGAGGCAGGGTGCCCCTTTCTGAAGGGAATGAAATAACCGCAAAAGAAGTTGATTAAGTAAAGCCCCCAGAGTAGGGTCTTTATAGAACTTTGAGGAGAAACTGCCCAGGCTGGGACATTTACCAGTTTAAACCACACACAATCAAAGTTCAATTTCAGTCAAAGCAACAAAAGAAAGAAAAACCTGAGCCCATTCAGGAGGCAAAACAGGGAACCACGCCTGAGATAAAAAAGAAAAGATCTACTAGTCCAACAGTGACATATCACTTGACGCATATAGCTGAGCACAATAATTACAAAAAATACATAATATATCAGAAACATGACGAAAAACTTGACCCGTAACCAGATCTCTAAGCTTCGAAACTGTGGCTTCAGTTCGACGAACTTGAAGATGCCACATCAATGTTCGGGCACCTCAGGAGCCCCCCTTCATAAAATTTATACTGAAGATTAAAAAGCGCAGCCTCCACCTTTTCATCTAACTGGGCTTTTGCATCTAATAGTGGATCCTGAACTGTGCAATCCACTGCATAAAATACAGTTTAAGGGTATGCACCTTAAAATGAAGATCCTGAATCTTACATTCACGGTCTCTGTGAAGAGCAGTGGCGTATGCAGTTATAATGCCTCTAAGAACTGATTCAAGAGTGTCCCATAAAATACAATCAGACACCTCCCCCGAATCATTCTCAACTAAAAACTGGGCTATCTGGCCCATCAACTGAGTCAATAACTGCTGATCCTGTAAAATACCAGGGTATAAATGCTATGTGGCCCGACCCTTTGGTTTACCCAATGCAAAGACTGCACATACCGGAGCATGATCAGAGAGGTGCTGCAGACCATGAGAAACATCATAAATAGTGTCAATATGGTCAGCTGTAGTAAAAAGTTAGTCTTGCCAAGCATAGTGGCCGTGTCTAGGAGAAAAATGGTGCATTCTTTATTCGAAGGATGAAAATGGCGCCAAATATATAAAAAATTAAAACTGATACAAACTATCATGCAAATACTGTTGAAGAAGGGAAAAATGATTGGTCTTCAGATTACTAGCATCCAAATAAGGATTTAAATCAGAGTTTAAGTCAACACCCCATATTAAATGTCCAGATAAACAACTAAGTAATTGTGAAAAAAGGAAAGATAAAACCTTATGATCTGACCCAGGAGGAAAACAGGTATTAGCCAAGGTGATACTACACCCATATAACTGGCCTGTGACAATGGCATATTGCCGTTCAGCATCAGCTACAGTATGCTGGATTTCAAAAGGCAAACTGCAGCAAAGGAGGGTCATCAGCCCCCTGTCACCACTGTGACAGAGTTGAATAAGGCCGAGCCCCATTTGTTATGCAAAAGGAGTTTAAACGCAAAGGTCTGTTCTATCCTCCACTTTTCTGTCTCTTCTCTTTCTGGCTGTGCAACCAAATTTTCTTGTGAGACATAGGAATTGATCACTCTGACAGTTTTGCAATTCTCTGCCTCTTGCTATTTCTGTCTTTTCTCCCCCTTGCATAACTATACTTATAAAAAAAATATATGTGAATCTCTGTGTAAAACTGTATGTGAGACTGGGATCCCTTTGTTTAAAACTGTATATAGTTATACTTTTGAAATGATTGCAAAAATTTATTTGGAACTCAAGGGGTTAACCTGAGCTGCAGCTTTTAAGCCTTTTGCAGAGCTGTAAACAAAAGGCCAGTTCTGGGTCATGATGTACTGTTTGGCTACACCTCCAAGGAATGAAACTGACAAGAACATTCTATAAACTTACAAGAACATTATGTGAGAAGCAGGCTCTCTTAATGAGTTCCCAGACAAAGACTTACAAAAAGAGCAGCAATGCTTTTGCCAGAGAGACAAGGAGAATGAGAGACAAACTTGGAATTGAAAAGAAACCCTCCGATGAAGGAGTTTGTTTTCTTTGTACTGCCTTTATAAATAGTTATATTGAATCATTGTTATTTTGCTGTTATTAAGAAAAATAAAATGCTATTTGCAAATTCTGAAACTGCTCCTGGTTTTCCTATGCTTCCTGACCTGTGCCTTGATGACAGATTTTTTTTCTCTCAATAACAGCAAAATAAAAAATAAAATGTATTCCCCCTTAAACCTCGTAGACAAAAGGAAAGGCCCCCACACAGAAAAAAAGGCATGATACAGAAATGCAACAAAAAAGTAGCAACCACACAGCTATAATAAAGTACTGTATAGTGAAATTAAATAACCAGCCACAACCAAAGAAAAAAGTAAACTCACCAAACAAAGCAGGGAGGGTAACAAATAAAATAAAAAGAACTAAAACAATGAAAAGGCAGTCTCATGATAATCAAAAGAGAAACAGAGGGAAGGGGGGGGACAAATAAACAAATCAATCCAATCAAGACCAAAGAAACTACAAAGAGAAATACATGTCAGATAAAACAAAAATAAAAACACAAACCAAAATTCTGCCAAAAGAAAGACCCAAGAAATAAATAACTCAGTAACCAAAAAGTAAAAAATGAAGATCCCAAACGAAAATAAAATACTGATATCCACATTTAACAAATTCAATTAATAAACCTGGAAACAAAACAACCAAAAGTCCACTAAGCAGAGTCCTCTCGTCAAAACAACTGGAGCAGAGCTCTAATTTCATTAAGGGCTTGTTCAGCTCAACACTTCTTTCCTGAAGGGATCACTGTAGATCAAGAGCCCTTCTCCCTTCTGCAAGGAGCTCCTCTCCTGTGCTTCAGATACATCATGGAGTCCTCCACAGTGTCCAGTTTCTGCACCTGAAGCTTCTGCCTAGCCATCTCAGGATCATCAAAAGTCTGGGTACCATCCTTAAAGAAAATCTTCAGCTAAGCTGGGTAAGGAAGTAGTAAACTTGATTTTATGTGCCCGGAGAATAGGGAACAGAGAAGCATATGCTTGACGCTTAGCAAGGCATGCGCTTGAATAGTCATTGTCCAGATATACCCGATGCCCCTTGTAAAACAAGAGTACCTTTGCACCAAGCCTGTAATAGTAACAGCAGAACTGTAAAAACAGGCAACAATAGTTCAAGGGTGTGAGGTGGAATTTGCTGGATGGGGAAGGAGAGCCCTTTGTGCTTGCTCAATAGGGAGAGGAATGAGGTCGGAGACATCCAAAATGGCACCAAGAATAGTAGTAAGAAAATCACACATTTTTACTACCCTTCTCTCCCTCCGGCAACCCATAAATTCTGATGTTATTATGATGGAAGCGATTCTCTAAATCACTGCATCGCTCCTCAAGCTGCTGGTAATCCTGCAATACTTCAATAAGGACCAACTCCATGCGATTCACTCTGCAGTCAGTAGCCAACACATGGGTATCTATCGCCCCGAACTTTACCTCCAGTGCTGCCACACTGAAGATTTGAGCTTATCATAAAGGGGATTGTACCTCTGTCCAGTAAATTCTAATCTCTTACAAAATAGCAGCATTACTAGGCTCTATGGCCAGCGATTCACCCAACATTCTAGAAATAGGTGTTACAGGCGTTGACGTAGATGTAGAGTTAAGTACCATAACCCAGGTCTCTCTGACAGATGCTGATTTCTGCCACCTACCCATTGACAGAGTAACTTCCCAAACACACAAAAACTTGAAAAATCACAAGCAGTAGAAAAAACAGGAAGTTTTTATTTGGGATGGGACGGAGCCCCTGAACTAACCTGCCATACTAAGAACTATCATCACCAGAAGTCCCCAGAATAAAACATTTTGATGTAAAATTCAAGTTTCATTTAAGAAAAAAGTTTTAGCATGATTGATAAAATGTTTATATGTACAATTCCAACATCACTTATAGTTATATGAGTGCTTTTGCAAGTCCTCTGTGTGCTAGAAATGTTTGGCTTTCCTTTGCTGTTCTCTCACCCAATTAGCTCGAAAGGCCCTCTTTATGACCATAAGAGATGCTAGAACTCTACATATGAACACATATAAAGCAGCCCTCATGCTCATTCCATAAGCGGAACATTACATTTACCAATATGGAACAACTTTTTTAGCACTATAAACAATAGTATGATAATAGGGTCTCACCGGCAACCCTTCACTGTGATGGGGCATTGCCTCTAGCATCCTTACAAGAATTAGAACCACTCTGCTTGTGTTTAAAGTTGTCTCACCCTAACAGCATCTGAAGAAAACTTTGTGAAGGGGACAACTTATTACATAAAGGTACAAGAACTCTAGCTGGGTAAATGTGTTCTGGTGTTTCTGGATTTTACAAAAAGAATGTCATTCTAACATTAGTATGGTCTCTCAAAGCATGAAAATTAGAACAGAATATAAAACCTACCGCTGGTCATACATTAAACAGTCTTTTTTAAAGCAATGTTTGCAAGGTAAACTTGTACAGAACACCTTAAAGCAGCAACATAGATGGCTTCATAAGATAAGGCATAGTTGGAATATTTTACTCTCCTGGAAGCAGCTTCATCATCAAAACTGGGTGCTATTCGGAATCCCTCTGCCTTGGTCTATTACCACTCCACCTCCCATTATTTTTTATTCTTTTGTAACCGGGTAAGACCCACTAGGCACAATGTCTGTTTAAAAGGGTGACCAATGAGCAATGGAGAGGTTAAATGACTTCCTCAGCATCACACAGTATGCAAGTGGAGGTTGTGGGACTCAGTCCCAGGTCTGCTGGATGTACCAAGCTCATTCACAGCTCACTACTCTAACCTTTGGGTTATACTGCCAGTCCCATACTGCCATCCTACTTTATCCTAGCAGTGGGGAGATGGACAATGGAGCAATATACACCATATCATCAACTGAAAAGCACATGTCTGTCTAACCAGACTGATAAAAGCAGATCATCATCTACCCCCATAAAAGGGTCACCGGTGTGATTGCTGGTAAACTATATTTGCTAGCAATTTGTTTCTGTCCATGCTGAGCTATTCTTGAGCCAAATACCCAGGGCCCTTGGTTCTTGGTGGTACTTCTAATCTTAGTTCTGCAGCAGGACCACCCACCATCTACACTGGAATCAAGGGATTCTGCCAAAGCATTTGTGCATGAGGGCACCCTCATACCTTTGTTTAGAGGCCTTATGCTTCTCTGTGTTTCGAGAAGAACCCAGGTCTCTATTACTGTTACAGTTATTGCACTTGGTGGACCACTGTGAGAACAAATTCAGGTTGAATCCATAATGGCTGCCAATGCATTAACCTGATACGAGATACAGAATTACAGTGTGAGCTGGGTTATTTGTTATAGTACTGTAATATTAAAATTCCAGATTTATATCACAATAAAAAGAAAACCTTAAAAGGCCAAGATAATTTAGAAGCAGGTGCCGTTGGCTCTGGACACACAGTGCACCCTCCCCCCCCCAAATACAGCAACACATGTACACACACACACACACACATACACACACACTCAGCCATTGTAACAGCTGTGCACACACAAAGGACATCGGTTTCATTAGCGTTCTAACAAGTAGTGTATTATTATAGATGCTTGCATAGCGATACAGGACTTCCATGCGGCAGATGGCACCTGGCTGTGGGAGTCAGTAGCGAATACGTGTCTGTGGTATTCTGGGACTGGGATGGGTGGTTAGGGTACAGTGAGTGATGGGTTACCACCGGATACTAGGGATATTGGCAGTGGAACAGATAGGGGGTGGTATGTTAGTAGACAACAGGGATAATGTTTTTGGAGGATCAGGGAGGGAGGGTGTAGTACTACAAGCAGGGAAATCACTGGGAGATTAATCAGGCTACAGCAGCTGATTCCAGGATAGCCCAGCAGACATGCACTATCTTGCTTACTGCTCTCACCATGCAGCCAAGAAAAAAAAGAACAAGAGACAACGATAGAAATGCACAAGTTCAAAAACAAAACAAAAAGGCTAAGGGCTCAAACTAAGGAAAAAAGATCAAAGACCAGAGAAGGACACAGTACTTATAATGCCTAGACTGCTCACCAAGTGCCCCACTCCTTCTGGGGCACACACCGGTTCACTCATGCAGCAGAACTACTTCACATCTTTGTCACCTGCCTTGCCAGCCATTGTCAAGATGCAATGTGATATCACTGAGGAGATCAGATAGTGACACAGAGAAAGAGTTTCAGGACAGAGGGGAAAGGAGTTAGGCATCATGGAAAACTGCACAAATCAAGTTTTGCAGCCAGTTCCACAGCTTGAAAGCTACAGATTTCTACAGATTATCCTCCCCCCCCAATAAAGAAACACAAATTAACATGTTTTTGACAAACTGATTTACAAAAAAAGATTTTAGTGAATAAAAAAGAGTTGACACAATAAGGAGTCCCAAACTTACCATTCTAACTACTTCAGGATAGGCCTGCTCTGTTAAATATCCTCTGCTAACTGTGACGTAGTCCACCAATTCATTTAGAGTGGAGCGCTTATATTCTTTCATTTTAAGATCTGATAGTGTGTCCATGAAGTCAAAAACTACACAGCACTGCTGAAGTTTCTTCAGGAAGAGGTCAGGCTGCTCCGTGACTGAAACGTCTGCAAAACAAAAGGAGGAAATGTTTAGTGGTCTGACTCTATATAAAGCAAGACATCTACAGTACTTTGCAATCATTTCAGGAAAGTTGCCTTCGCAGAGAATATATGTAATTTATTCCATCGGTGCCTCAGTACCATGTACTCAGTGCCAGTTTAAAGCACTTTTTCATTAGCTCAAAACCAGATGAAAATTACTTGAATAAATAAAGTGCAATGGTATACATTCCTTCTTTTCCTTGCACATCATGTTGTCAATCAGCTCAAATGAAAACGTTTGCTCTGTCAAACCAGAACATTAAGAATAGCCATAAACATGTACTGCTAGACTGATTTTTTTACAAAAAGAGTTTAGTATTTTGGAATGGACGGTGGCATACCCATGAACAGGTCCACACTGCTACTCCCCAAAAAAAGAGACACTTTCTGCAGAAGCAAGCTAGGTTTACTGAAAAAAATGTAATCTGCAAATAAAATTGCTATAGACTGGCTCATGAGTGCACAGTTTCCAATCCCAATTTTTGCTTTGCTGCATGTAGTACCACTAGTCTTCCTGGAGGCAGCCCACTCTTTATTATAGTTTAGTATTTCCCTCACATATTTTCAATAGTTTACTCAGTCTGCATACCCATTGCCACGTTATGTCACAGAAAAGCTGGAAAACATGAACACACTTTGTAAGAGTTATAATGACCAGAGTGGCACATCCATAGACTCCGTAGGGCTTTAACATATAGTAGTTTCTGTCAGTGCTGCAGCATTACTGTAACTAGTGGATGCAATGATGTGTAAAGAAGCTTTGGGGTGGTGGATGGGGGAAGGGGGATCTGAGGACATCTGAATCATAATGTGCACCAATGTTAGAAGTTATGATAATCCCAGTGGCAATCATGCTTTCCATGCAAGTGTCCATACAGTAGCGAGTGTAAGTGTTGCAGCTTTACTATAACTAGCGGATGCAATGTTGTGTAAAGATGCCTTGGTGGGTGGGGGGGATAGGAAATGAGGACATGTGAAACACAAATGTGCATAATCATTAAAGCCTGTGAAAACCCCAGTAGCATGCACGTATGCTTTCCATGCAGGGCACCCAGGTCTTTGCCCTGCACCTGAGACACTGCACACTGGGAGCACGAGGCAGGGGTGGCATCAATGTAGGATGCCTGCTGTATCTGAGATTGCAGGCAGCTCATCTCACTGTAAAACTTTAACAGCAAAAGCTGACTATACAAAGAGAACAAGCCTGGTCCTGATATAACCATGACAGCTTCAAATCAAAAACAGAAGGGCTGCCCTCACAGGAAAAGAAAGAACTGTCAGTGGGTAAGTGCAAATAGAGCTGTTTAATTATAGCACATGCAAAGATACAGACAAAAGTGCAAAACTTCTTTCTGGAAGCCCAGTGGGAGGGAGCTATGCTGGCAGGGTACTGCAGATGTGCGATGTGGGGAAAATTTGCTCTGCAAAAAATTTTGCAGATCTTCCCCACTTCGCGGAGTGGATCAGTGTGTGAAGCCCAACTTTGCTCCCCAAAATAACTCCACATAATGCGGATTTTGGTAACTGTGCTGGCAGAGTTCAAACTTTGCACTTTGCAGAGTTTGGCTACTGTGATGCCCCCACACATCACCCCTCCCCAGTGTCTAGTGCCCCCCCAACGATCGCCAGCCCCGTTCCAAAATGAAGAACCCCCCCAAATCACAAGGCGCCCACCCACCACACCAAGTCCAACTACTGTTAAAAATAAATTAAAAATTTCTGCCTCTCACCCTACTCCCTCCACCTGACCCCCAATGGGTCACCTGCACAACCACCACTCACTTCCTGACGGCACCCAACTGAGCTGCTGGGTCCACAATACGTTCCCGCCCTCCCCGCCAGTGACCAGAGCAGCCCCCTTTCCTTCTCTACCCTCGCTGAAAAACTGCCTAAAATGACCACAAGCTGACAATGAATGAGCATGCGCTTGTATAAGCACGCACTCAATCATTAAGAGTTCAGCCGGGCTGCCAGCCATGGAGGGGAGTGGAGGGCTGTGCCGATGGCCTGCTCAGGGTCAGGGTGGAAGGGAGCGGGGAGGGCACTACTTGACGGTGTTGGGGTCCACTAGATAACAGAGAAATGTTTTGGTTTATTTTTTTTAAGGTCGTCGTACTCGGTGTGGTGGGTGCCCTGTGATGGGTGAGGGTTCTTCCTTATGGAACAGGGCCGGCAATCGACTGGAGGGTGGGACCACTAGACATCAGGGCAGCAGGGATTGAATTAATGGGATTGGGAGGGGGGGTTATTTTTTTCATATGGTGGCGATCGGCTGAGGGGCTGGGATCACTTGGGGCCAGACAGCATCAGCCAGGTGGGAACCACTAGACACCAGGGTGGGGAAGCTGGGCTGCCAACTGTGGGGGGATGCGACTTCACCTTGCTTTGGGGTTAAGTGCAATTTGTACTTTGAAAACCCAAAGCAATGTGAAGCTAATTTCATGTAAGTTTTGTGCAAAATGTTCCAGGAGGTGAATTGACAACTTTACAAAACTTCGAAAACGGGAGTGAAACTTCGCAACCTCTCTATGCAAGACATTACAAGGGACAGAGGATCTGATGCAGAAGATGGTAGGATCTGCGATGCACAATGTGAAGATGTGTGTCCAGTTCTGTATCTTACTCAAAGGTGGTCTTGTCTGTGTAACCAGCTGCACTCTTAATGGAAGGGATACTGGGGTCAGATTACAAAAAGTGGGGGCTCCAGACAGATAATATTCCACTTTCTCCACAATGCAACTATGTCTTTTCTGAACTCCTCCCTCTTCCTAAGCATGCTGACGTGGGTGGCACCAGCTAGTAAACTTTTCTGGGTGGTCCTGATGCCGATGGCTTTCAGTTCCATAATGTGGTTCAATGGAGGGATATATCCTCGAAGAACTCTGAATTCTGAACTATAATAAATAGAGTCACAGATGTAATGTAGACTCACCATTAGGGTGCTGTATGTTCACAGAGCTATTATACGATAATTAAAAATGAAAAGAAAAGATTATGCCATGTCCACTGCCTCTCAACACTCTTAAGTTGCAGTTCATATTTCTAATTTGAAGGAAAGATAATTTTATTGATATAGCGCTCTGTCCCAAGAGCTTAGAGTACTTCGCAGTAAGGAAACATGTGTCAGTTTAAAATATAGTTCGGATCCTGTATGGATATTACAAACAGCATTCAACCTGGACATACCACGTAGCTAACATATCTTGATACAGAGTCTGTATCAGATCTGCAGCTGTTGAAGCACTCTGTTAAATGGTAGCAAGCTCAGACAACTGAATGGCCCAGCCATAGCACCTTATTATGATGAGAATGATCTGGGTTTGCATTATGAACTTGGATCAAGGGTAGAATTTTCAAGGGAAAAAAGTTGCAATCTCAGCACAATACCAGAATCAGAATTTTGGTATTCTGCCATGACATTTGGTATGCTGCCAAGCATCAATAGCTGGAAAAAGCTGGCACAGGAAGAGAGAACGATCAGCTGTGATAGCCCGAAGCCCTGACACTTTGTACATTTCAACCAATTCACCACAGGTTCCAAATCCAGTGGTCCTGGCAGCAGCTCACTGTGGATATTGCACTTACAAATACTCTGAAAAGTAAGGTTCTGCTAGTGGCAGATAACTGCACATAGTGGTTGACAGGTAACCAACCCCGACATAAGGATGTCACTATTGCAGTCAAGGTTGGACAGTGCATTTTATCGACTTAAAATTAGATACTGATAACTACAGACAATGTACTTTTTACAGTTCCTGATATCAGGTTCAGTTTTTTCAGTTTATTTATTATACTGGAAAGGCATGTGAGGAAAAGTTGCCCGTTTTCACAAGAGTCCGGTTATGGACAAATACAACATGGGGTTACCATAGATAAAAAGCAAGACAGTCAGCGGTTCACAGTTATTGGGGATACAAGCAAGCTAGACACAATACAATATGACTGCAATTAAAACACTGAAACAATTAAGATAAACAAATGAACGATAAAAAGTGCAATGGTAAGACAAGTGCTTGGAAAATTCTCAGACCTGGTAACCCTGCCACTGTAAGGGATAGGGCAAGGTTAAGCTGTTCAAGTGTGTGTTGGGGGGGGGGGGAGAGCACCCTGTGGGGAAACAATGATGTAGGACACCTGCAGGGGGCTGCCTGAGAAAGGTGCAACTTTAGATTGTATTTAAAGGTAGCCATGGAGGAGCATGGGATGATAGCGGGGGAAGACTTGAAAAGTTTACCGCCCTTGTAGGAGCAGGTGTTTTGGCCTTGGCTGGTGCAACAGAATGGGATGGAGAAGGAAGGGCTGGAGGACTGTCTGGTGGTCCGAGAGAGGGCAGACTTGGGGAAGAAAGATATGATGCTGTCAGGGAGGATGCCGAGAGATAGTTTGTGGAAGAAAGTGATAATTTTGCTGTTGAGTCTGTCCTCGAGTGAGGTCCAATTGGAGAATCTGTACAGGTCACGGTGGTGGGTGAATCTCGGGAGACCAGAGACAAATTGGATGATGTTATGATTGGTAAAACACAACTTGTTGAGAGTGACATATGTTAGGGGCAGGAAATACTAGGGCACCATAGTCAAAAAAAGGGACCAGGAAACTAGCGGCGAGCAGGGTCTTGGATTCAGCGGTTAGGAAAGGTTTCACTCTATACTGCAAGCCAAGCCTTTGGTGGGCCTTTTTAATTAGCTGATTCACGTGTGAATCAAAGTTGAGGTGGCTCTTGAGGTGCAGGCCAAGGTATTTGAATTCGCTGACTCTTTCAATTGGGTTGAGATCATTGTCGAGGAGCGTGAAATTGAGAGAAACTGGTTTCCGTGGGATGGAGAAAACCATGGTTTCGTGTTTTATTTTTTTCGCATTAAGCACAAGCCCTTTGGATGAGAAACAGAAGTGGAGGCTATGAAAGTCTCTCTGTAGCTTGTCAAATAGGGAGGCGGGGTCTCTGTCACTGCAGAAAAAGGCAGCATCGTCAGCATACAGGATAAGTTTGGTGTACTTGCAGATTTCGGGAAGGGAGTTCACAGCAGGGAGAAAAGGAGGGGGCCCAGAATGGACCCTTGGGATACTCCATACTTTATGGGGCACGGGTTTGAAAGGACCCAGTTGATAATAGTTTGGTGAGACCTGAAGCTAAGGTAGCTACATAACCAGATTGTATCTTCAGGAGAAAAGTGTAGCTTGGAAAGGGCGGAGAGAATGAAATTGTGGTCTATGGGGTCGAACACTTTAGTGAGGTCAGTGAAAACTGAGCCAGTGTACAGTCCTTCGTCATTTGCTCTATTGATACAGCTAGTGAATTTAATGAGGGTGATCTCAGTGTTATGGCTGGCTCTGAAACTGTTTTTTTTTTTTTTTTCTCCTTTATCTTTTTTCTGTCCCAGGCCCCCCAGTCGGCACTCATCACCAGCCACCTGTCTAGCCCCACACTCCGAGATCAGGCCCTTCTTCCCCCACAGATTACCCCCCATGGCGGGGCGGTGAGCAGCCCCCCATAGCTCAACTCACCTCGAATCAGATCCACTTCAGGGTGCGCCATTCAGGGTCAGGACATGTGGCAGGTGGCTGCTTCACTCCACACGACCACAGCAGGACCAATTTTCCATGTTGCTCCCCTTACGTGAGAGGGGTGAGCAATGGCACCGGAGGAGGGAGCGCACACTTGTCCACACGCGCTCCTCCCAGTGCCTGCCCCGTCTCAGCCCCTTTGCACAGCATCAGCGCACTTCCCCCAGCCTCCGCTAGGGCCCAGAAGCACGCCGACCACTGGAGTCCCCCATCCCCAGAGAGGGAGAGCAGTCCCTCGGACGCTCATAGAAACATAGAGGTCGACAGCAGATAAGGATCGCAAGGCCCATCCAGTCTGCCCATTTCTTTTTCTACCTTATAAATGTGATCAATCCCTCTCCTCTCCTGCCGACTCGTGATCGTTCCCGAACACAGGCTCGCCGCGTAGCGTTGGTGCAGGCATCCAGCACCTCAGCCCTCAGTGCCACCGGGCCGGCTGTTGAAACCATGTTGTGCTTCTGTCTGAAGTTTGTGAACCATGAGAAATTCAGTGGCTTGCTTGTGAAAATTTTTTTCCAGAATTTCGGATAGGGGAACCAAGAGGGAGATGGGTCTGTAGTTTTAGATGTCATCTTTATGTCCGGTTTTGTGGAGGGGTTTGATGACGGCGCATTTCCATTTGAGCGGCTAAGACCTTGTGCACAGGGAGTGGTTAAAAATACTGGTGAGAGGAACGGCAATGGAATCGCAAACCAGTGTGAGGACCCTGTAGCAATGTTGTCAGGCCCTATGGAGGGCTTGGCGTCATGAACCTTTATTAGTTTAACTACTTCAGAGGGAGTGGGGTAATGAAAATAAAAATGGGGGTGGGGTGATGGGGGGAGGGCTGGGGGCAGGAGAGTGGTTGGGCTTGTATTTATCAAGCTCGCCAAAGCAGTGGTCAACAAGGGACACTACTTCCACTGGATCAGTGACTGTTCTTCCACTGGAGGAGAGGCTAAACTGCTCATTTGTCTGCCCTCTACCGATAAGGTCGTTAAGGATGTTGTTCCATGTGTGCTTTGGGTTACACCTGCAGCTGTGCTGCTTCTCAGTAAGAAAGGTGATTTTGGCAGACCGGACAGCGGATTTACATCTGTTATGGAGACATCTGTATTGCTGAAAAAGGTGGGGATGCTTTAGTTTCCTGTATTTAGACCATGCTTGGTCTCTACCCCTCATGAGTTCGAGGAGTTCAGAGGAGATCCATTCGTGGCTACTGCCTTTCACCCTAATTTTTTTAATGGGGGATAAGGAGGTCACATATGGTAAGAAATTTGCTGCTGAACTCTTCAAGGGCAGTGTCAATATCCTTAATGGATTCTGTAAAAGACCAGTCAGTGGCTAGGGCAGCTTGTTTAAACTCTAGTGGACTGACTTTTTTGAACTGTCTGGTTTGGATGCATTTTTGCTCACAGGGAGGGGGTTTTGCAGACCAGCAGTAGAACACTGCACAATGGTTGTTAATGGAATCAGGAAGAACCCCTGAGGAGGTGATGTAAGAAGGATGAGAGACAAGGATCCAATCAAGTAGGGAGTCGGAGCATATCCTGTAGTTTGTACATGTGGGGGTGGTGATGAGCCGATGGAGGCCTTGGCGGATGAAACATAGACTTTGACAGCAGATAAGGACTGCTTGGCCCACCTAGTCTGCCCATTTCCCTACCTAGAGGATAAGCTGCAGATCCTATTTAACCAACAGCCTATTTCTTCCTACCCTCCACAAAAATTGCCTTACGTCTGTCCCATGCATTCTTGAATTCTCCCACAGTTTTAGACCCCACAACCTCCTCAGGAAGGCTGTTCCATGCATCCACCACCCTCTCTGTGAAAAAATACTTCCTCACATTGCCCCTGAGCCGTCCCGCCTCTAGAATGATTAATTTTTACTACTTCCAAAGCCCATCATCACCCTGACAGGGACTTGAACCCTGGACCCTCAGATTAAAAGTCTGATGCTCTACCAACTGAGCTATAAGGGCCCTATAAACTGTCTGGCAGCTAAGGACTGAGGGGACTGCCAGTTTAGATTAAAATTGCCAAGGATTATCCATTCCCTTCTAAGGGGGAAGTGAATTTTTAATATTGAGAAAATCTTCTAGTTCTTTTGACGGGGTGCTGGGGGAGGTAGGTGATGACGACAGTTATTATTTTGCTGTTACCATGTAGGAGTTAGATTGATAAGGATTCAAGGCTCGGGGTCACGGGAGGTGTCACTAACTTGGAGGCGCTGAGGTGATTTGCTATCCAAAAGAAGCAACTGCCTCCTCTTTTACCAAGTCTATCCTTCCTAAACAGGAAGTACCCGTCTAGGTATATTTCATTAGAAGGGATTTTATAGGTGAGCCAAGTTTCGGTGAGGGTGATTTTGTCGAAAGTGTTGGCAGATAGCTAAAACAACTGTGCTTGAATCATGGTTATCAAACTTTGGATGTTGAGGTGTATAATTTTGAGCTGACTGGAGTGCATGAGGGGAGTAGACTGGTTATCGTTAGCAATGGGAGAACTGGGGTTGCAGTGGAGAGACCTGGAAATGAGTAGGAGGAGAAGCCTCCTGTGCCTGACATGTGAAAAAAAGGACAGCTTAAGTGATCTGCATCTAGTAATAAGTTGAAAAATAATTGGTAAAGGGGAGAAAGAGGGGGAGAATTCATGAAGGAGGCATAGTTTGTTATGGTAGAAACCCATGGCGGGAGGGGGATGAACTGACCAGAGGTTTAGGGAGAGGAAGATTGACTGATCAGGGGAGCTAAGAGTGGGAGAAGTGGGTTGTGGGGGGAGCAAGACAGAGGGCAAGAGTAAGTGATGGAGAGATTTAGGGACTTGGGTAGAGGGGTTGAGAGGTATGGTCACTACTATATGGGCCAGACTGAGGCAAAGTGAGAGTAGTATGGTTGTAAGGAGAAACAACGCATGGGGCTGCATTGAAAAGGAGATGAGAGAATTTGGGAGTGTGGTTTGGAGTAAGAGTGCTGTAGCTTTAAAATTGTGGGGATGGGTTCAAGGGTGAAAGCCCTTTAAGGAGGCAGATTGTTGGCTGTGAAGCCAATTGGTGGGAGTACATTAGATGGTAGTAGTAGGGTCGAAAAGCCCATTTAAAGAGCATCGGGTAAGTGGTGGAATAGATAAAATTCATGAGCAATTATTAAATTCAACTTTGAGCATCAGTGATTAAATTCAAGGAGCTGCAGTAAAATAGACGAGCAGGCAGAGAAATCATTAAAATAAATCCTAGCAGCAGCTGAAAATAGTCAAGCAGGCAGAGAAATTAATGAGTGAGAGCACAGTTCTAACAGCCGAAGGGAAGCACCAATCGGAGGCAGGCATTGGATGGCACCAGTTTCAAACAGAGAGCAGAGTCAGGCGTAACTTTCCTGGGGCTGAGGGTCCTGCGGGCAAGCAGGTGGTGTCTGCAAGGTCAAGCTACACCGCAATGCTGGGCAGGGAGTCCTTCCTGGGGTTGAAGGTCAGGCGGGCGGCGGCTGCAAGGTCGAGCCGCACTGCAATGCTGGGCACAGAGTCTTTCTTATACTTAAGGACATGCTACTACAGCTAACTGGATGGTGCAGTTTATAAACTAATAACTTGATACCGATTACTAGATATTGCACTTTTCTGATACCCAATATAAGGGCATGTCACAACAGCAGCTAACTGTGGACAGTGCAATTTATAAACCAGTAACTAGATTAGATATTAATAACTATGGACATTGCACTTTACAGATACTTCAATATAAGGACATGTTTGTAACAGCCAACTGTGGACAGTACTGTAAGTGTTTATAAACTAATAACCAGAATGTGGGGTGGGGAACTGGGGGAAGTCAGTAGCAGGGCTGGGGGTCCGGGAACAAGAAACAAAATGTCAGCAATTTTAAGTTTTTTGTTTTTTTTCTGGTTTGCTCAGCTGAGCTCACTGGCTGCTTCATGACTGACCTTGTCATCTTAAAAGTCGCTGCTGCTTTGTAGACTATGTTCACACCACCAGAATCTGTTCTTTTTACTCTCTCTCTCTGGCCCGAGCTCTGACTCCCCTCTTGGTCTCATCCTCTTTGGCCCACTGGCCTGACTCTCTAATCCTTCTCCTGCTGTTCTCACTCTCTCTGGCCCAAATCTCCTGGACTAATCTCAACAGTCCTTCTGACTCCCATGTCCCACTTTAGATGCAGAGCCCAGTGCAGTGAGCGCTACCAACAAGAGCTGATGATGGTTCAGCCACCCTCCTTAACCCTCCCATCAAACCACACTCGCTCTCTCTCTGTGTTGCCACCAAAACTACTGCTGCCTGCTGTGAACTGCTCCTACTGTGTCTGCACTAAGTGATTTACACCGGAGAAGGGTATATGACAGACAGAACACACTTTTTTCCAAGTGTCTCAGTAAATTGGGGCCTGAATTAATATATATATTCATATATTTTCATATTCTTTTGGAACAATGCCACCTCATGGTTAGGAGGTGGCACTACATCTACCAGACAAAAAAATCTGGTACTCAAGGCAGATTAGAAGGGCCTGAATTTTAGTATTCTGACATGTAAAGTGGTATGCAAAACGTGCCAGAATACCACTAAAGTCAAGCTGTGGATCTCTTCACTTCAGTGGCCAAGGGTAGAAATGTTGTTTAAAGAAATGCTCCGAATCCTAGGATTTGAGATGCATGGGGTTTGGCAATATAGCCTAGACGTTAGAATAACAAGCTATGAATGAGCTTGGTACATCCAGCAGACCTGGGGTTGATTCCCACAACCTCCACTTGCATAACGTGTGACTGAGCAAGTCATTTAACCTCCCCAGTGCTCCCGGGTCACCCTTGAAAACAGGCACTTGTGCCTAGTGGGCCTTAACCGGTTACCAAAAGAATAAATGAATGAATAAATAAATAAATGTTGTCTCTTCCCATTACAGACCCTAAACTGGCATGGCCAGGTGATGCCACACATGTTACATTCTGTTGCCACCAGCCAGAGACAATGGCACATTTACAAAGGGGGGGGGGTTCTTTAATGCACTCATGCTGTTCACAGGGAATTGATAGCTGGTCTTCAGGGGATCACTGTAATTAACAAAAAAAAATCATCTTCTTCCAAGAGGCTCCAACTCCAGGGAATACCCTTTAGCAGTCTCAGGTTCCATCTGGACCAAGGACACAGTTCAGTGCCACCGTGCATAAAGGAATGAGGGTCCCACCATGGGGGTTGCCACAGAGCAGCCAACAGGCAGGTGCGCGAGATACAGGGCAAGAGTATTTATTTATTCCTCAGTTCTGTTAGCCAGGAGAGTGAGAAAATGTGGCTACAAGCTGGGTAGACTCAGGCTTCTTTATAACCAAGTCAGCCATTTTGTAGCTGGCGCAAAAAGAAGAGATCACCATTGCACTGTCCTCTCTACCTGTAACTGGCCCTCTCTTGAGGGGAGACCAAAGATCCCATTGCTCTGCCACGTCTTCAGAATCATGAATGCTCTCCATCAAGTGTCAGGGACAGTCTTGTGGTTAAACCATTGAGGAGATACCTTCACTCCTCTACCAAGCCCCTTACATCTGTAGCTAGAACACAGACTTCCTCTTAATAATCCTCTAACTGCACTGCTCCGCACCAGTGAAATGCATTAAGCTCTCAACATCCAGAACTGCTCACCCTCTCTGCTTTCAAAAATAGTCTCAGGACTCGCATCACAGACAACAGGTGTTGTAACTGTTCTCGCTGACCACTGTTGTAACATTGTACTTCCTTCCTCTGTAGTTTAAGGAGTGTGTAATACTAGTTTGTATGTTGTATGCTGTAGAGCCAGAACAGTAAGTCTCTTTACATTCTGCCTCACATGCTGTAGAACCAGAACAGTAAGTGACTTTACATTCCAATTTTTTCAGAAGGCAAAGCAGCATTAGAGGTTAGAGGACAGGGAAGGATTTATCTTGTTGGCAGTGGCTGTGGAGATCATCCCCCTGCAACAGAACGGAGACCTGCAGTGAGCAATTTGTGATAGTGCTTTGCAGCATCAGGGGTAAAAGGGAAGGAATAGGAACAGTACTTTCCAAGTTTTAACCCTGCAGTGGAGTGGAGCAGTCAACTCCATACACAGTTCTGGTTCTGGACTTAAAATATATTGTGGGTTACGAAACTGAAACTTACAGCAATAAGTAATCATTATTGGGCAATAGTGGAGTGTATCAGACCAGCACTACAATAGTAGCATACAATTTTCGTGAATACAGCGTGTGCTTGCACTTACTGTTGATGTTGTGCCAGTTTGTTTGAGTTGGGGGCTTTGCCCCCCACACCCCCTTGTTTTTTTTTTTTTATGGGGGGGTGTTGGGACTGAAGCCCACCAACTCAAATAAACTACTAAAAATAACCCGACTCTGATTTAAGACAGTAGCGTAACTTGCTCCCATGCTAATAGCGTAGGTCCGTTGATGGTCTGATACTCTCCACTATCTCCCATTATTGTCTGTGTGGGGCACTAAGGAGCTACACTGATCACTCCAGTTGTTTTCTGGGAGCCACTCGGGGGGGGGCATGGAGTGCCTTATTTAAAATTCATCAAAAGGCTGTACATGCTGTAGAACCAGAACAGTAAGTGATTTTACATTCCAATTTTTTCAGAAAGCATAGCAGCATTACAGGTTAGAGGACAGGGAAGAATTTATCTTGTTGGCAGTGGCTGTGGAGTTTCTCCCCTTAAAACAGAGTGGAGACCTGCTGTGAGCAATTTGGGATAGTTCTTTGCAGCATCAGGGGTTAAAGGGAAGGAAAAGGAACAGTACTTTCCAAGTTATAACCCTGCAGTGGAGTGGAGCAGTCATCTCCATACACAGTTCTGGACTTAAAATATATTGTGGATTACGAAACTGAAACTTACAGCAATAAGTAATCATTACTGTTTGTGTGAGGCACTAAGGAGCTACACTGGGCACTCAAGTTGCTTTTTGGCCCACCCTCACACTCCCCTCCACCTCACACATTAAATGTTCAGCTAAAAGGGGTGGAGCAATTAGGTACCACCTATAGGTGGTCCTTGAAAATTCAAAAAAATTATTTAAAACTATAAGAGACCGTTTTTTAGGGATCTAGATTATATTCTGTAAGTATTACATTGCAAAACTGTTTTTTGGCTGGGTATAAATTTTTGTGAGAAAAAGAAAAGGACAGAGGGATAAGAAAAGTGCACGATAATCTTGGATTTAAGAAAATATTAGTAACTTTTTAATTACAGCATAGCTTAAACAGTTAGAAAGTATTTACATCTTTTTAGCTACAATATTCATTGTACTGGTGGAACATGAACAAAACTGGAAATGGATGAAGGGAGGATGCATGGGGGTGTGATGGTCAGATGCTGGTGGGTGAAAAGAGAGATGGGTAGGGTGGTAGGCTGTAACAAATGCGGAGCGCCAATCTTTCTTAAAATTTCGTGGAGAGTGGGGGGTTATTTGGTGTGCAGGCAAATAATGCAGCTTAAAAATGAGATCAGAGGTCTACTGGAGGAGCTAAGGAGGGAACGGAGGGCTGCAGTGGATAACAACCCAAAAGGTGGAGTAAGCAGATGGGGAACTGAGGAGGAAGGACAAATAGAACCAATAGGGGGAAGGAGCGGGAAAAGGGTGGTGGATAGGGAACAGAGACAGGGGGACACAGGTCAAGGGTCAAAAGAGAGCAGAAAAGGGGAAGAATGAAGAATGGGGGAAGGGGGAGATAACGGACATAGAAGCAGTAGCGGGGGGGCTGGTAATAGGAAGGAGGAAGTATGTGGTAGTGAGGAGGCATTGAAAAATCGATTTGCAGTACTGGCAGGACTGGGTGATGTGACAGAGGGAGTGATCAGAGGAGGAACTAAAAATAGTCCAAAGGAACACGGAATGGGCAGGAGAACAACTGGGGATGATTCAACAGGGGCGGTAGGGGGAACAACTGTGCTGGAGGATGTGGGGAGTCCGGAGTAAGGGGATGGGATGAAGGGAGACCAGGGATTGCAGCTCATGGAAAAGAGGGAGGAATCTTAGTGCTGGGAGACTCAATACTAAGAGCAGTCAGGTGGGGAAGCAAGAGAGAGAGAGAGGCATAGTCACATATTGGTGGAGGCCATGCCAGGAATGTCAGTGGAAGGGGTGGGTCAGTCTGTTCTAAAATTTGCTAGAAGCGGTAGGGTGAAACCACATATAGTTCTGCATGTGGGGACAAATGACCTCGTGAGAGAGACGACAGAGGTAGATCAGGGGAGGTTTGAGGAGCTACTGTAGGACCAATATGTGAGGAGGCAAGAAGATCAGTAGCTTTCTCAGAAGTACTTCCAGAGCCCAGGGCGTGCACTGCAAAGAAACTGAGGGTAGAGGAATTTAACAAATGGCTAAGAACCAGGTGACAATCCAAAGGTTATGGGCTGGAGGGTGAGTGGGAAAGGACCTAGGAGGACAGTGATCTCTATGGTAAGGATAGACTTCACCTAAGTGAGGAGGGCAAGAAGGTATTGAAGCAGAGGATGGGGATTACATAGCAAAAGAAGGGCATTTAAACTAGTAGTGGGGGGTGGCAATTGTGCAGGAGGCATGCAGAATCCACAGGAAGAGAAGCCGAATGAGCTTACCCCCCCCCCCCCCATGCTAGAAACAATGGGAAAAAAGGTAGTACTAGAGGGGATGCTAGGAAGGGAGAGCAGGAGGGGGAAGGAAAAAAGGTGGAGGGTGGTTACCTTGAATGCTAGGAGCCTAGGGAACAAAACAGCAGAGCTACAGGCTCTCACGGCAGAAGGGGAGGTGGACATGGCAGCCATCACCTAAACATGGGCCACCCATTACCAGGACTAGGACCTGGCGGTACCAGGGTATAAGATATTGCACAGAGATAGGGTAACTGGGAAGGGAGGGGGAGTGGCTCTGTATGTGAGAGAAGGACAGAGGTGTGTTCCTGAGGAGGGGGTGGAGGAGGGTACTACATAGTCGTCATGGATTCAAATCTAGGATTCCAAGAATAGGACTCGCAGGACGGGAGTAGTGTAAAGGCCACCATCTCAGACAGAGGAGTTAGACAGGGAACTAGCAGGACAGATCAGGAGGGCCTGTGGAAAAGGTAGCATGGTGATTGTGGGGGACTTCAACCTGCCGGGAGTGGATTGGAGTACCCCAGCCACCACGAATAGAAGGGAGCACATACTTCTGGACATGTTCCAAGATACCTTCCTAATGCAAATGGTCAGTGAGCCAACAAGGTTAGGGAACACCCTAGACCTTGTGCTGGCAGATGAGGAGTTTGTGAGGGTGCTGAGGGTGGAAGAATCGCTAGCAGGGAGCGACCACCATTCAGTGTGGTTCACACTGAAAATGGGTAAGGAGGGAGCAGAAACAGGTACAAGAGTGTTGGACTTCAGGAAGGCCAACTTCGGGAGTATGGGGGAGGTAGTTAAAGGGTATATAGCCAGAATCCAAACTAATATGGACACTAACCAGAGGTGGGAGATCATAAAACAGGGGATTGAGGAGGCAACGAAAACCTGCATCAGGGTCCAGAGTAAGAGAGCTAGGGCCAAGAAACCCAGCTGGTTGAGCAAGGGGGTCATGGAGAAAGTAAGAAATAAAAGAGCCGCCTTTAGGAGGTTCAAAAAACAGAGAGAGGGGAAGACAGAGAGGATTACCTGAAGAATTCGAAGGAGGTGACAAAGGCAATAAGGGTAGCTAAGGAGCTCAGGTTGGCACAAAGCATCAAGAAGAATCAGCATTTATGTAGCGCTTTTTCCTACATCCAAAGCGCTTTACAAGCAATGCTAGACTGGTAGTGAAGTGACAATGTGTGGTGGCTGCCATATCGCACATCATCACCCACACACAGCCTGGATAATTGCATGAACCGGTTTATGGGAAGGGGAATGTTGGCCAGGACACCGGGAATGTTCCCTACTCTTTGTGAAGAGTGCCCTGGGTTCTTTAGCTCCACCTGGACACCTGGGACAACACCAGGATGGGCAGAAGGACCTTGGTTGCTGATCTCATCCGAAGGACGGCACCTCCAGCAGTACACAGCACCTCAATACTGCACTCTGATGCCAGCGATTTTAGGTGCAAGTTCAATCCCGGTGTGGGACGAGAACCCACGACCTTCCGGGTCCAGAGGCAGATGTGCTACCAACTAGCCACGCTGACGGGGGAGAAGGAATTCTTCAGGTACATCAGAGAGAAAAGGAGTTGTAGGGACAAAATAGTAAGGATTAAGAGGATTGGGGTGGGTGGAGCGAGGGCAGAGCAGGCAGAAGCGCTAATGAATACTTCTGCTCGGTGCTTACTAAGGAGAAAGGAGGGTGCTACCAGGGGGTGGAAGGTCAGGCTCAGGGGGGAGGAGGTGATAAATGCGAGAATCACAGAGGGCAGGGTACTGGAGGGCCTGAGGGCGGACAAGGCACCAGGGACAGATGGCATTCACCCCAGGATACTGAGAGAGCTGGCAGAAATCTTGTTGGGGCCCCTTGGCAGACCTATTCAATGCCTCCCTGGCCTCAGGAAGTGTACCTCAAGACTGGAAGATGGCTCATGTGGTACTCTCCATTACAGCGGTCCCAAAGACGAACCGGGAAACTACAGGCCGGTAAGCCTCATATCCGCCGTGGGAAAACTGATGGGAGACAATCCTGAAGGAGAGGCTGGTGTCTCTTCTGGAGACCAATGGGCTGCAGGACATTAGGCAGCATGGGTTTCTCATGGACAGATCCTGTCAGACCAACCTGGTGGATTATGACTAGGTAATTACACAGTTGGACAAGGCCCATGCGGTGGATGTCCTGTTTCTGGACTTCAGTAAAGCATTCAACTCAGTGCCGCATGGGAAGCTGGGTAGTAAGCTGGCAGGTACAAATGCAGGGGCAAAAATGGTGGGATGGGTAGTAAACTGGTTACAGGGAAGGCAGCAGAAGTTGGTGGTGGGAGGAGAGCTTTCATCTCCAAGGGCAGTGACAAGCGGAGTACCGCAGGGCTCAGTGCTGGGACCGGTGTTGTTTGGGTTGTTCCTATCAGACATCTCAATGGGCATCAAGAGCAAGATCAGTTTGTTTGCAGATGACACCAAGATGGGAGCAGTGGTGGATGACCTAGGAGGGTGGCATGGGTTGCAGGATGATCTGTCAAACTTGGAGAACTGGTCAGACACCTGGCAGTTGGGGTTCAATGCCAAAAAGTGCAAGGTGCTACATTTCAGGGCAAAAAACCCAAGAAGGAGCTACCAGCTTGGGGGGTTCAGCTAGCCATGACAGAGGAGGAGAAGGATCTGGGGGTGATTATAATGGGCTCAATGAACAACTCAGCACAATGTAGGAAGGCAGCTGCAAAGGCCAACAAAATGCTGTGTTGTTTTGCCAGGTGTATATCTTAAAGGAGAGGAGAGGTGATCCTGCTGCTGTATAGGTCACTGGTTAGGCCACACCTGGAGTACTGCATGCAGTACTGGCGCCCATACCAGAAGAGGGACATTAAGTTAATGGAGGTGGTGCAGCGCAGGGCAACAAAGGTGATCCAGGGACTACAGGACATACCCTACATGAGCAGGCTTAGGGAGTTGAACATGTACTCACTGAAGGAGAGGAGAGACAGGAGGGATATGACTGAAACCTTTAAGTACATGAAGTGAATAAACAAGACAGACAGATCTCAGATTGGAGGGGGAAAGTTCAGGAGGGAAATGAGAAGACACTTTTTTCAGAGAGAGTGGTGTCTGGGTGGAACACGTTGCCTGTGGAAGTGGTATCCTGTAGAACAGTGGACTGCCTCAAAAGAGGATGGGATAGGGTAAGGGAGGGGCAGCTGCAGTATAAGGGTTGCAAGCTGCACACTCTAGCAGACTCGATAGACCATAAGGCCTTCATCTGCTGGCAAATTTGTATGTTCTGTAGTCTGTTCTTATATCTATGAAACCTGTACTAGTTATCAACTCATCACTATTTGTTTTCCATAATTTATTCTGGGTCGCACCTGAAAAACAGACCACCAATGTCTCAGTGTGCCCACCTGGTTACCATATTTCAATAAAAATAAAAAAATTATTTTCCTAATGTTGATGGCACCAAACAACCAATTTATTTTGAGTACAGAGGAGACTGATTGTTCTGAGTTATCCAACATATATAGCATTAGGACATGGTGATGCATTACATATATGATTTCTCTGCATCCTTCCATTCCAATGACACTTTTTTTGTTTATGAACCAATATGGAAAGAGGGACCCTCCTTAGGGGAAGTGGACAGAAGTGAAATCCTGTAGATAGAGATAGGTTCCCTTGAATAAGGAAAGGCCAAACTAAACTCTTAGTCCAAGCCTTCTAATAGGTGTAGTACCACTTGAGGTAATTGGAGGATGCACTTGAGAGTTCTCTCTCCTTCAAGGAAGACTAAACATTCTTACTTTGCCTCAGCCTTGCATGTGAGATTTCTTTCCCAAATCTACATCCAGCTCAGAGAAGCCTTAAGGTTTAAAGAAAGGTAACAGTTTACACCATAGAAGGTTTAACAATTTGGGGGGGTAGCCAGCAGCCGACTGAATAGGTTGCATACTTGAGAGCTCTCTCGCTTCACTCGAAAACGGCAATAATTATCTTTCACGATTCAGAAGTACATTATTTTTATACAGCCCCAGAGCATAGACTTGCTATTATTTAAATTTGTAAGCTCAACATTGGAAGAGATGGGAAACCCTCGAAAAACAGGACAGCAAGAATCGGGCAAAGGGAAATATGGCAGACAACCCGATGGTACTAGCGGCCTTGCAGCAGGTGCAAGTAGTGACTTGGAACCCACGAATAGCACTGTGCTTCAAGCTGTTAAGGCTCTTGACTCCTCAGTAAAAGACCTCGATTCAAAACTGGACCTTTATAATGGTCGGTAACAGCGCTTGAAAATAAAATGGAGATCATTGCTGTGGAGGCTCGCCTAGCAAAGGAATCAGCCGACAGAACCTCAGTGGCGACAGCGGGTCTGATTTCAGAAAATAAACTGCTCTGGCTACGTTTGGAAAAGGTGGAAAATGGGGCTCGTCTGTCTCATGTTCGATTGCTTGGTACTCTGGAGGGTTCGGAAGGTGAAGATTTGTTGCTCTATGTGCAAAAACTTTTGCAGACTGTCCTAGACTTCGATCTCTCAGAGGCAATATTCAAGGCCTACAGAATCACCCCGAGGAAACCTGCACAGGACTCAGACTTACCACGCACCATCCTGATAGTGACTGCAGGGCAACATATTCGGGATCAAATATTATACCTGGCTAAAACGAAAAGATCGCTTCATCTGCCTGAAGGCCCTCGTTTTTTCTTCTTTCCAGACCTAAGCTATGCTACCAGGCAGCACCGGAAGGCATTCAATGCAGTGCAGGGTGAATTGAAGTCACTGGGAGTTAGTCATAGTTTATTGCTACCTGCAAAACTGTGGATTTCCTACGCTGGTAAAACCTTCCTTTTCTACTATCCATCCGAAGCTGAAAAGCGGCTGCTCAGGATCAAAGCAGACTTTCTACAGGGTGCAGTAATGCCTGAGGGCCTTAATGAAACCTGAGCAGTGATTCTTTAATTGATTTATGATTTAATAATATCCACAGTTTAAGCCCTCTGCTTCTTTATAGGATATTTTCAGTCCAGTAATCAGATTAATGTCTGAGCAACTTAACTAATGGTTAAAATGGTTTCTTTTTTAGCTGTTTTGAATCGGAGTGAAAGCTTGACGGTAGCCACCCTTACTGTCTTACTTATCGTAGATCTAATTGTACTCATGGACTATATATAAGTCAAATTTTTGACTTAATGGGTTTTATACCCCAGGACTTTTCGGACACTTTTCATTTAAGTTATATAGTCCATGGTCATGGCTGTACAAGCAGCTGATTTATGTTTTTTACAATACAAACTGATAGCAGTTGTACTTCCCCTCCCATGTTATAACTCGGAGATAAGAATATAATCCTGTTTTGTCTGTGTACCTATATTCATTGCTATGCCTTAGAACCAAGTGTTCTTTCATGTCAGTTTCTGATATAATGAATAAAAATAGAATAAAAAAAAAAGAGAGAAGGTCCAACAATCAGGGACCTGGCCTTTTCCTAATGACTGGATCTGCCAACAGGGTATGGAGTAGTTTTAATGGTGCCTCTAGCCTCTTAACGTTTTTTCCCATAACTCTTATTTGTCTTTGCTCTAGCCAGTTTCCACAGATCAGGGGGTCAGACTAAAAGCCCAGTTTAACTTTTTCAGTTCTGGGAAAAGGCAATGACGTCGGACATCCCTGTGGATAAAAGTGGAGTGTCTGTTCCCTCAAGCTCTTCTCTGCAATGGACCACTTTATTCAAACAAGTGGGTAGAGAAAGTAGACTAAAAGTGCTAGTACTGAGATTCTCTCTACCTGACATAACATAATCCCAGATGGCCAGGAGCGGCAATTATTGATGTTAGCAGTGCTCTGTATTCACTACTTTTTCCCTTTTTTGCAGAATGAGGTTTGCAGTAAAAGACAGGACAGCAATGAGAGACACTAAACATAGAATTCAGATCCGAAATGGCTGCTGAAGAAATTGTTGCTATGAAATAGTTCCCTGTATACCTATTACCAAAAATTAAAACTGAAGGCAATTCAGTGGGAGGAGAGGATCTGCAAGATAAAAAAAAACATTTTATTAAGAGATAAAAAGAAATATGGCTCCTGAAGCCATAGGAATCAATTTAAGTGGATGATAAAAGCACCCTTGTTAAATAAAGGCCCATTTTATAAGAGAACTCCCAATGTCTAAGGTGAGTTTTCAGAGAGCAAAAGAAAACAACAGTAGATGGAAGGGACTGATAGACTGGAACACAAAACACAAAGAAAATGCTTAGTTTGAATATGGCCTAAGGGAGCAATACTGATAAGTATGAATAGATAGGCCACTGACAGAGCAAAGGCCGATGGCACATTTATAAGGTAGAAAAAGAAATGGGCAGACTGGATGGGCCTTGCGGTCTTTATCTGCAGTCAGCTTCTATGTTTCTATGTTTAATGGGATGAGGAAAGACAAGCCTGCATAAGCTGCAGAGGCAAAACTGGGGAACTGCCACCGTACTGTACAGCTGCTGCTGGCACCTCTCTTCTTTTGGCCTACTTGGCTTCCTCCACTACCATCTATGGGAAGGATGGGAATTGCTCATTTCACTGGAGTGGTGAATAATAAAAAAGATAAGGTACTCTTTAAACCATCTGACCTGCTGCCTCCACTTCTACCAAGACATCTGACTGGTGCTGGCATGTTGGACGTCTCACTAGGACAGCAGCTGCACTGTATTAAATCAGAGTTTAATTTTAAAAATGGATATTCTTTCAAGGAATTAAAGGGTCAAAGTTTAATAAAGGTTCCGCTGCAGAAAGGGCTTACAAGGCATTATATTTATAATACCATTGATCCAATTTTATAGATTTAACAGAATAACATTGCATAAAGAGCAAGTGACACGTTCTGAGAAAATATTAGAGTATATTTGGAAGGGAAGGAAATTCTAAAGCTAAAACTGGCCGGATTTGTCCGTGAAAGGTGGGGTTTAAACTTGTGAAGGAGGCGGGATGGAAGGAGGGGCTTTTCCAGGAGGGCAGATAAAGGGACTTGAATGCCACTCCCCTAAGGGGATGGAGGGACATGGTGAAAGTCCAATGGGCAAGGCACAGGGGGGAAGGGCAGGCGGCCACACAGGAGCACGAGGGTTGGAGATGGGAGGGGGGGAAAGGGGTGGAGGGTGGTCCTGATCAGTGCCAGAAGCTTAGGAAATATGATGTCTGAGCTCCAGGAGATGCTAGTTGAAGGGGCAGTGGATGTGACGGCTGTCACTGAGACCTGGGCCACCCAAGGGCATGACTGGGACCTAAACCTGGAGGGCTACACAATGTTCAGGAAAGACAGGGGAGGAAGGGGAGTAAGCTGATAGTCAAAAATGGCATTGGTGAAGGGTGGAGAGGCAGGAGAGAGGGACATGGAGGCGATTTGGAGTCACCCTACAAGCACGCAGGGGGATAAGAGAGTAAAAATAGAGGTGGTATACAGACCCCCCACACAGGCGGAGGATCTGGAAGAGAGACTGGTGGAAAATATTATGGGCCACTGTAGATTGGGCAAGGGAAGGGTAGTGGTGATGGGGGACCTAAACATGCCTGGGATGGACTAGGGGGACTATGACGTCCCCAGTGGCCAGGGAGCAGAGATTGCTGGATGTCTTTCAGGACGCATTCCTAATCCAGCAGGTGCAGAGCCAACTAGGGAGGACTGGATACTGGACGTGGTCCTGGCAGACAGTGACCAGATTAGGGGCCTGGCAGGGAGTGATCATGCCATGGCCTGGTTTTTCCTGGACCTGGGGGGGGGGGGGAGATGAAAACCGCACAAAGACGGTGGTAACTGACTTTAGAAGTGTGGACTTCAGGGGCATGGGAAGGATTCTTAAGGGTTATTTGGATGAGATAAGGCCAGGCATGGATGCTGACAGTAGGTGGGAGATCATTAGGATGGGGATACAGGAGGCTACCAAGTCCTGTACAAGGTTGAGGCACAAATTCAGTAGGGTCAGAAAGCCATGTTGGTGGACCTGGGAGGTTCAGGAGGCGGTGAGGGAAAAGAAGGCTGCCTTTAGGCACTTCAAGTACTCAAAGAGAGAAAGGGATCAGAAGGAGTATGAACTGATGTCCAGAAGGGCCACCATTGTGGTAAGATCGGCAAAGGTGAGGACGGAGCAGAACCTGGCCAGGGGAATCAGGAGGGGGAACAAGGGGTTCTTTAGGTATATGGGGGAAAAAAAGGAAAGTGAAGGGGAAGATTAGCAGGATTAGGGCAGGGGAGGGATGGGTACAGGAGGCGGGAGAGCAGACCGAGATACTAAATGAGTACTTTGCCTCAGTTTTTACCAGGAGGGATGGGGGGGGCCGCACCTCTCAACGGGAGAGATGGTGAGCCTGTGAAAGAGGCAGGACCCTTAGAGGCTAGGAGCCCAGCCCAGCCTAGGGAGGGTGATGGGCCAGCACCGTCAGGTGAGGGGCAGGTAGAACTGATGGCGGGGGGGGGGGGGAGGCTGAAATCCCAGTTGATAGGGTGAGGGAAGCTCTCAGGTCCCTAAGAACGGCGAAAGCTCCGGGACCGGAGGAAATGCATCCCAGGGTGCTGAGAGAACTGGCGGATGTCCTGGTGGCCTCCCCGGTGGAACTTTTCAACATCTCTCTGCAGACAGGATGGGTACCCCGTGACTGAAGGGAGGCCCATGTTGTGCCTATCCACAAGGGTGGATCAAGAGAGGAGATGGGGAACTACAGGCTTGTTAGTCCGACTTCCATGGTGGACAAGGTGATGGAGGGTACTATCAAGGAAATGCTTGGGGGGAAGCTGGAGAAAATGGGTTACATGGATGACAGACAGCATGGCTTCGTCCTGGGAAGATCGTGTCAGACAAACCTTGTTGAGTTCTACGATTGGGTGATGAGTGCCCTGGACCGGGGTAGGCCAGTGGACATCCTCTTTCTGGACTTCAGCAAGGCATTTGATTCTGTACCCCATGGTGGCCTGCTGGCTAAGCTGGAGGAAATGGAGGTGGGGAGGCAGATGATCAGGTAGACAGGAAATACAGGTTACTCACCTGTAACAGGAGTTCTAGGAATGGTATATGTTGTTCATCCACACTCATTGGCAGTATCCTTGCCGCTTTAAATCTTGCCGGAAGGTCTTCAAGCTTGCTCCTCCCACCCACCCGGGTGGTATAACTCTCGGCTCCGCCCCATGACGCCAGATCTGGCCCGCTGGAAGCTCAGGTTGTGCGCCGGCCGGGAGGTCGATGGAGTCGTGAGGATGAACAACATATACCATTCCTAGAACTCCTGTTACAGGTGAGTAACCTGTATTTCTAGGACATGGATATGTTGTTCATCCACACTCATTGGCAGACTCCTAGCAGTTCTCCGGGAGGAGGGGAGCAAGCACACCCCATATACTTACTTGGGAAGAGAGACTGGAGAACCGAGGCCCCAAAACCAGCATCCCGGCGTGACTCAAGGTCGATGTGGTAGTGGGTAATGAAGGTGTTTGCTGACTTCCAGGTAGCAGCCCTGCAGATTTCCTGGATAGGGACGTCCCTGGAAGCAGCCACCGTTGCAGCAGTATGGCGGGGAGAATGAGCTCTTATCCCTCTGGGAGGCTCCATGCCCGCTAACTTATAGCAGAGATCTATGCAGGAGGTTACCCACCTGCTTATCGTCCGCTTGGCTGCAGGTCTGCCAGATGCGGCTTCAGCGTAGGTGACAAACAGCTGGCGAACCTCTCCCCGAATTTCAGCCGTGCGCTCCTTATAATAAGCGAGCGCCCTTCTAGGTCCAGAGTATGGAGCCTATATTCGACCTCCGAGGTGTGATTGGGGTAGAACACCGCAGAGTCAACACCTGGTTAAGGTGAAACTCCGACCACCTTCGGAAGGAATTTCGGTGGGGCGCAGGACAACCTTGTCCCTGTGGAAGACCAGGTAAGGAGACTCGATGGAGCGCCTGGAGCTCTCCCATCCTTCTGGCTGACGTGATAGCCACCAAGAAGGCGGTCTTCCACGACAGGTGAGAGAGAGCACACCTGTGCATAGGTTGAAAAGCTGCCCGCAGGCTTTGCCAGTACCAGCAGTAGATCACCACGGAGGTGGGGTTCCCGCACTGGAGGAAATGTGATCAAGGCCTTTGAAAAAGCGCAGACCACCTTCTCTCCTCGCCACCTGACTGCTCCCCGCCCACGCCGGAAGCAGAGATGGCTGCCAGGTGCACCCTTAGGGTGCCGACCTAAGCCCTTGACTAGAAAGGGACCATAAATAGTCAAGATGCTTGCCAAGGAACAGGAGGAAGGGTCCAACCTTGCCCTGACACCAAATGGAAAACCTTTCCATTTGAAGGCATAACATTTTCTGAGTCGACTCATACGGGACGCCTCAACTACATTGAGGACCTCGTCGGAAAGACCCAAAGCCTGGAACTCTAGCAGCTCAGGAACCAGGCCGTCAGGTGCAGGGATTGAAGGTCCGGATGGAACACCTTCCCTGATTGACTGAGAGCAGGTCCGGAGAGCTGGAAGCTTCACTGAGTCCTGGAGCTGAGACTGAGGAGATCTGGGTACCAGAACTGGCGAGGCCAGTCTGGGGCTATCAGAATCACCTGCGCCTTGTCCCTCCTCGCATGAAGCACCTTGTGGATCAAGGGAAATGGGAAAAAGGCGTAAAGACCCGGGGTCCACTGCCTCGAAGGCATCCCCTGCAGCGAGCCCTGCTGAGGCGGGCATGGAACAGACTCAGCTTAGCGTTCTCCATGGAGGCAAACAGGTCCACCTGAGGTGTGCCCCAAAGGAGAACAGATGCTGTACTACCTCCGGCAGGAGAGACCACTCGTGGGATGCAGCCCCTATCCGGCTCAGGCGCCGGCCAGGGTGTTGGAGGCTCCTGCCACGTGAATAGCTAGAGATCCGCCTCCAGGCTCTGCCACAGTGACCAAATCCGGAGAGCTTCTTGCATAGAAGCATGGAGCGCGTCCCGCCCTGGCGGTTTAGATAGTACATGGTCGTGGTATTGTCCGTCTGGACTCGGACCACTTGACCCCGGAGGAACGGAGCAAAGGCGGTGAGAGCTAGGCGGACCGCTCGAGCTCCAGCAGGTTGATGTGGCATCGGGACTCCGCGGGGACCAGAGGCCATGAGCCGAGTGTTCCCCAGATGGGCACCCCAACCCATCAGAGAGCATCGGTCGACAGAGACCCGTCGGCTCGCGAGGAGGACTAGCAGGATGCCCTCCTGCAAATGATCTGGAGCGGTCCACCACTGGAGGCGTTCACATCCCTATGTCACCGACCAAGCTGGTCAAGGATGATGGCGTTGTGACCACTGGCTGGCCAGTCCCCACTGAAGGGCGCATGTTCCAGCGGGCCCAACGGACCACGCTGGTACAGGCCGCCATGAGACCCAGGAGGCGCAGGAAGTCCCGGGCAGGCGCAGTGCCCAACCAGAAATGATCGGGCAAAGGAGGAAAGAACCTCGGCCCTGTCCGCGGGAGCGCTCTGGCTGAAGAGAGTCGAGCTGCGCCCGATGAATAAAATCACCTGCTTGACTCGAGTTCCGACTTGGCCTCGTTGATAAGGAGGCCCAGTTGAGAGCAGACCTGGAGGGCCAGATCTCTGGACCACTCCGCCTCCTTCCTGGAGGAGCTGCTATCAGCCAGTGCGTCCAGGTAAGGGTACACCCCGGACCCGGGCGCGCGAGACTGCACCACTGCCATGCATTTGGTGAAGACCCTGGGAGCTGGAGACAAGCCGAAGGGCATGGCTTGGAACTCGAAGAGATCCTTCCGCTCGGAGCGAAGGAATCTCTGGTGAGCAGACGGATAGGGACGTGAAAAAGCAGCGTCCTGCAAGTCCAGAGAGCAGAACCACCGCTGGCGTTCCAAGGATGGTATTATCTGAGCCAGAGTGACCATCCTGAAGGTTCGAGACCTTAGGAACTTGTTTGAGTCGTGTAGGGTGAGAATGGGCGCCAGCCCCGTCCGTTCGGAACCAGGAAGTACCTGGACACAAACCCTGGGTCTGAAGGAGGGTCCACCACCTCTCTTACCACCTCCTTCTGGAGGAGAGAAGCGATCTCGGCTCGACGAGCAGCCAGTGAGCTGGGATCCGAAGCCCCAAGGGGCGGCGGCTCTGAAGGGTGGTGCCTGCTCGAGATTCCAGAGACAGGCCTCTTCCCACCACCTCCAAGACCCACCTGTCCGTGGTAACAGCGGACCAGGCGGAACGGAAGTGCCGGAGCCGTCCCCCCACGGGGGGACCCAGGGGTAGGGTGACGGGGATGGGGGCGACACCCTTCAGCCCGTCACTGGGCAGGCTTGGAGGAGGGACCGGCCGAGGGACCTCCTGGGCCCTTTCCTCCCTGCCTCCTGTTAGAGGAAGCCGGCGGCTTGGGTTTGGGATGCCAAGGCCGAGCCTGCTGGCCCTGACGTTGCTGGGCGGCGCCCGGGGCACAGAAGGACGAAGGAGCTTAGGGCTGTGGTTTGCGGCCTTTGTCCTTCTGAGCGGAAGACCCGAGTCCAGGTGGCATTGGACTCTCGATCCTCTGCAGGTGACCTTCCACCCCAGGGCGAAGAGGTCAGTCCCCAAAAAGGAACATCCGCCAACTTGTGCTGGGTATCCGAGTAAAGGTGGATATCCTCAGCCAAGCCACGCCGGCCTGCAGCCACTCGGCCGCCACCGATCTGGCACATGAGTCCCCATCATCAAAGCAGTCTGGAGCTGCTGTTTGGCCACTGCCCTGCCTGGTCCCGCACCTGCTTAACCGTAGTCTGCAGATCGGCGGGAAGATGAGGATGACCTCATCCAGGAGCCCAACAGGGCATGAGAAAAATGTGCCATGAGGGCGGCGAACTGGCCTGGCGAAGGCCGAGAGAGGGCATAGCGTAGACTTTTCGCCCGACATAGTCAATTTCTTGGACTCCTTGTCAGGAGGTTTGTCCACATCCTGGCGTTGGCGCTTGAAGCGCGTGTCGGTAACCAACCCCTCAGCAGAGGGGTGTTCAAAAACGGACAAGGAACGGTAGGGACCGCATACTTCCTGGCCATCCTGGCCGGAAGGCGCGAGGAGCAGGAAGCAGGGGCGCTGCCAAAGTTCCAGTGCCGGACCCACTATGGCCTCGGCCACGGAAGGCCTCCGTCCGGAGAATCCCTCGGTCCAGAATCTCCGTGAGGGGATACCTGGCCCGTTTGGAAGCGGTTCGAGCTCCATCGGTAGACTCGAGATGAGCGAAGCAGTCCTAGGAAGGACGACGGGCTATCGTCCATTGACTGACCTCCTGAAGACTCCAAGTCCAGTCGCTTGGAGAAGAAGGAGGAATCATCTTCGGACTCGGAAGAGTCCTCGAAAAGCTGCCTCTGGCCTGAGCCACCCTTCACCTGCGAGGTCGGTCGGGAGTGAGGTAACTGACAGCCGATGGGGTAAACCCTTAGCCGACCGAGAATCCTGGTCGAGCCCCAGTGAGTGGCTGTGGAGGCGGAGAGTTCCACGGAATCGGTGGGCAGCTGGTTTGGCCGAACAACCGGCCTGGGTATGAGCTCCTCAGACAAGTCGGGGTTGTGTCGGCCGTTCGATGACAGCCACTTAATGGCGGGGAAAGGCGCGGAGTCGGCTTATTCCCGGCCAGGAGAAACTGTTGCAACATGAAGGTCCTGTGCCGTCGGCGTAATTTCGCCGAAGCCTCCCTCATCATCGAGGAGGAGGAGCGAGGGCAGCCCAGCGCCCGGCTTACATGATGCGGGGCCGAGACCGCCCTGGCGGTGGGATCGGCTGGACCTGAAGAGGTCAGACCCGAGACCGAGAGTCCCGGAATTTCGGGGGCGGTGCAGCGAGGTGTCGGCGGAACCGGCACTCCTCGGCTCGGAAGGTCCATCCGAGGCTCCGGAACCCGGAGGCTGAGCGAGCCACAGGATCCTCAACTCCTCGGGGGAACCGGAGAGGAATCTCGGCTGCTAAGGCGACAACCCGTCAATGGGTCGAGAAAATCTAGACTTCATCAGTCAAGTCTCGGTCAACTGACCTGGCGGGGACACCGTGAGGCCAGTGGCCGAAGCCGAGCGGTCGACCGAAGCCGACGGTCGACGGCCCGGGGAGAGGGACCTTTCCCGCTCCCAAGAGCGTCGACGGAGGGACTTACCCTTGTCCCTCTTTTTGGACCGAGAATAAGGTCCAGCAGACGCAGGCCCTTCTCCTTTAGTGGAGAGGGACAGACAAAGCTCCTTAAAGGAAGCCGTGTAGGAAGAACCCAGAGAGAGCGGGATAAATGCGCGGCCGAGGAAGATCTGACGCGCGCCTCCTCTTGAGGCGACCATCGCTCGAGCTGATCCCTTGACCGCCTCTGTGAGACGCCAACCGAGCCTCCTTGGACTTCACCGGGAGGCAGCTTCTCGGGACGGCCCAGTTGCTATCGGGCAACACGGTCTTGAGGACGTGGGCCGAGAAAAGATGAGCACAGGTCAAGCCTGCGGGTCGTGCTCAAGGCCTAACAGTGAACACCGTGGAGTGTGGATCCGTCGAGACATCTTCTGCCCGCATGGGCATCTCGAAATCCGGAGTCGATTTGTCCATCGCGGCCGCGAGGGATCGAAGACTGAAGTCTTTTGCAAAATTTTATTTTAAATCCATAAGCGGAGAAATCAGGAACCAGTCTAAGCGCAGAGCGTTAAAGGAGGGAACCTGAGCCTGCCGTAAGGAAGATCTAAGGCCATGGGGCGGAGCCGAGAGTTATACCACCCGGGTGGGTGGGAGGAGCAAGCTTGAAGACCTTCCGGCAAGATTTAAAGCGGCAAGGATACTGCCAATGAGTGTGGATGAACAACATATCCATGTCCCTAGAAATTGGCTTTCGGAGCATACTCAGAGGATGGTGGTTGGAGGGATAGTCTCATCCCCAAGGAACATCATTTGTGGGGTCCCCCAAGGATCGGTCCTGGGACCACTCCTGTTTAATGCCTATGTCTCTGACATAAAGAAGGGTATCAGGAGTGTAATGAGTCTCTCTGCACATGACTCGAAGCTGGGAGTGGTGGTGGATGGGGGGGAGGGGAGAGTGGCCCTGCAGGAGGACCTGGAGGCTCTGGAGAAGTGGTAGAGTAAGTGAGAACTGAAGTTCAATGCAGGAAAATGCAGGGTTCTGCACCTGGGGGCCAGAAACCCAGGCCAAGTGTACACCCTGGGGGGAGATGCACTACAAGTCTCGAAGGGCAAGAGGGATCTGGGGGTGATGGTGGACATTAAAATGAACAATTCTGAGACTTGTAGGAGAGTAGCAGCCAAGGCCAATGGGATGCTGGGATGCATCAGTAGGGGGATTACCTCCAGAAGGAGGGAAGTGATGCCCCCTCTGTATAACTGCCTGGTTAGGCCACACCTCGAGTACTGCGTGCAGTTCTTGAGGTCGCACCTAAAAAGGTACATTGCACTCCTGAAGAAGGTCCAGAGGAGGGCAACCAAGATGATCTAGGGCATGAAGGAAAGGACCTACGGGGACAGGCTTGAGGAGCTCAACATGTACAGCCTGAAGGAGAGGAGGGACAGGGGGGACATGACAGAGGTCTTTTAGTACATAAAGGGGATTAATAAGGGTGGCTCGGATGGGGTGTTCCAAAGGAAAAAAGGGGGGGACCACAACCAGAGGACACATGTGGAAGCTGGGGGGGGGGGGAGAGGAGAATGAGTTACTTCACTGAGAGGGTGGTAGAAGCATGGACTGCACTGCCCAAGGGACTGGTGGAGGCTGACACTGTGGAGGGGTTCAAGAGGGGCTGGGACAGGTATAGGGGGAGGGTGAAGCTGAGGAAGTCCAATACCAGGGAGACACCATAGAAAGGGGATTGGGAAACCCAAGGGGGTGAGAAGGACAGCAAAATGGGCGCCCAGTATGGGTGCTGACTATCGAGCAGACACGAAAGACTATAAGGCCCATTCTGCTGGCATTTTAGTATGTTAGTATTAGAAAAGGCAATAGATACCTCTGCTTCTCTTTCATCTCTTTTCAGTATTTCTCGTCTCTTTATTTTTTGTATAGGGGCATTTATCTGACAGTTTCAGCTGCACTTGTTGCTTGCTTACAAATGACACCATGATCCTTTGCTTGCGACATCAAAAGCTACTGTGTGAAAATAAAACTATGGCATTACAAGCAGAGTGTAGGCAAGCAGCAGCAGTGAATGGAGTTCAAGGGACAAATATCTTATTTTAAGGTCAATTTCCTTATTAAGAATGAAGGGAAAATAAATTCTGAACAGAAGCAATATAAGCTGAATTGTAACTGAACTGTTTTTCCTGTGGTATCAGTAGCTCATTATTTTTTTTTCTTCCAGTAATGGCTACTTTATTCAATGTTCCCTTTGCTTACTATCAGGTGTAATAAATGATCCTAATGGTTTCCAAAATCCAGTTGTCTCTTTATAATAAAGCAAAGCTAAAGTAGTTGCCTTTTCAAATGTTTCTACTGTAGATCTTGCATTCTTTTTTTTTGCCTCTAATCTGTTGTGTGGCTATAACAGTATGATGTTAATGAGTTATGGAAATAGCTCTGCCTTCACGGAACCACTCTGGTTCAAATCTTTACAATATTTCCAGTGGAAATAAACACACACAGCTCAAGGCAGCCCTTCTTAGTCCATAAAACCCCTTGTTAACAAGACTAGAGATATGAGTAGCCATTAAACATATAACATACTTCTGGATTTGTATACAAAAATCTAAAAGGATTTTCAGAGGACTTTGGTTCCATGAATTCAAGTTGAAAATAATTAAATTCTAACCCCCCAGCATAGGGTTTGTCCCCCAGTTCTACTGTCCAGAACAAGCTGACAAGGTTTCTCTCACGCACACCTGCATTGCCCTCCCCCCCCAACATCCAACAGTCACAGCATTGTTCCCCTCCCCCCCCAGTAGTCACAGCACTACCCCATACCAACAATTACACTTCTGACCCCTTCCCCAACAATCAACGCATGAGGGCTGCGCAAAATTAACAAATTCTGTTTCTGTGAAACTGTCACAAAATTCCATGAGTTTAATAACTTAGCTGATTGTGCAGCTAGGGATGTCCCGCTAGAGAGCGCTACTAATGGACCTGTATGCCAGTGGTAGCCACTGGCATCAACAGTGATGTCATTAGTCATGCTATGGGCCATTCAATTTAATTGTGGAGAGTAAATACTATGGCTGGTTATTGCTACAGATGGCCCTAGCTACCTCTTTATTTGCTGTAAGGAGTACTAAAGGAATACCAAATTTCATGACGTTTGGATGAGTAGTTTTAAACAGCAACTTTCTACCTGGTGCCCCCAAGAAACACGAATATCCCTTACCTGCCTCCTAATTAAATCCTGCAAAAAATTATTTTCAAAAACATCCCCATTTTGGAAGGGAAGGGATCGTATTTTTGCTCCGTGGAGCTCGACACGACGATCCCTTCCACTTCCTGGTACCTGTGCCTCGACTGATCCATCCCCGCGCTACCATGTTTTGTGACATCACTGTTTGAGTAGCACAGGGGTGAGCGTCCATTGGCTTGAATGGGGCTGTTTTAAAAAGGTAAATTTGGGTAGTTTAGATGGCCAGTCAGACTAAATCATGGCCACTGCTTAACTAACAAGGGCCTTCCTTGGTTAAGCAGTGGCCATGATTTATTCCAACTGGCCATCTAAACTACCAAATTACTTTTAAAACAGCCCATTCAAGTCAATGAATGCTCACGCTACTCAAACAATGATGTCACAAAACATCAGTAGCGGCAGAATCAATCGAGGCAAGCTACCAGGAAGAAGGAAGGTAGCGACGGGTGGAGCTCCATGGAGCAAAAATATGATCCCTTCCTTCCAAAAAAGGGGCGTTGAAAATAAATTACAGGATTATTGAGTCCAGGTAAGGGTTTTTGTGTTCTTGGGGGCGATCTACAATTAAGCATGAGAGTTGCTCTTTAAATGGGGACTCAAACTCTGGCAACTAATTTTTTTCTTAACTTTTCTGAAAATAGTTCTCTGCTTGCAACTCGGCCACCTTTGGAGCTAGATACCTGAAAATCTGAAGGCATAACCTACTTAGAATTGTTGTAGAAACTGTTAAATGTGGAGAGATATGGTTAAGTAAATTCTAAGTTAATGGGGTTCATAATTTCACAATTTAAAGAGCAGGTACCGAGTTGCCCCCCACCAAACACGTATCCAATATCTCACCTGGCCCAGAGTCAAATGCCATTAATATTTCCTTTATTTGAAGACAATGTCAAAAGTTACATCACTCGTGAGCCGGTCTGGTGGCACTAAGTATTGAGGCGCTGGACGGTACACTGGCGACCCAGGTTCGGGAATAGACTCTGGCCGCCAGGGGTCGGTAGGGGAAGGAAGGGATTGAGCATCCAGAGGACTGCTCTCCTTTCCCAGGGTGGACTACGGGACCTGCACTGCTCCTCAGCAGCCAGATGGAAATCGGAGGCCTCCCACGGAATCGGTGCCATAACTAGAGGTGGAGCAGCGGCAGACGTCGGTACACCAGTGCCCAGACATCACTGCACATCCGCACTCCAGGGGGAAACCATACTCAAAATAATACCCTGGAATACCAGGGAGGTGACGATGGCTTCAGGAGCCTAGCCCACACCACCAATGCTGGACCATCCTTCCATTGGCTTTCCCAGAGTCTCCCGACCAGGACCAACCCACTAATTGAAGAAAGGCCACCAGGCAGGTGGGGCGGCCCTCCCCCAAGGGGTTATCCAAGGGGCTGGAAGGTCCTTGGATGGGGGTGGGCAGTAATCTCACTCCCGGAGGAAGGTGGTCTCAGGTGGGGAGTAGAGGTGACGGCTGAGTGGGCACTTCTGAGAGATGCCCTGGTCTACCGGAGCAAGTAAAAAGAATCTACAAAAGTTATATCACTCGTAAACTTCCCTCGGGCAAAAACAGAGCAACTTCTGTGAACTGCCGACACACCCCCACACAAGCACACGCAGACCTGTTTTGAGATGTCCTAAAACAAAGACTGCATGGGCTTGAGCTGAAAGGGGATGATTTATCTAAATATTTTTATAGCAGTTAGAGTTGCAATTTAAATAAATCAAAGCTACTGCTCAACTAACAGGGTCCCTGTTAGTCAAGCGGTAGCTTTGACTTATTTAAATAGCAACTCTAACTGCTATAAAAATGTTTACATTAATCGTCCCCTTTCAACTCAGTGGGGCGCGCCCATGTGGTCTTTGTTTTGTGACATTACAAAACAGGGCTGCGCATGCCTGCATGGGGGCGTGTCGGCAGTTTGCAGAAGCGTCTCCATTTTTGCCCGAGGGAAGTTTACAAGTGATATAATCCCTCCCTCTTAGTTGAACTGCAGTCCAACTAAGTTTGGCTATGGATCATTTTATTTGATGTATACTCCAAGCAGAAAAATCACCATTCCAGGTCTACAGCCTCTTCCTCAGGTGGGTTGTTTTTCTACATCTGCCTGTTAGTTTTATCATCCGGAGGACAGAAACATAGAAATAGAATTTGACAGCAGACAAGGACCGCTTGACCCGACAAGTCTAACCATATTTTCGTGCCTATCCTATTCTGTCACCACAGACACTACTTGGACTCCCCACCCTCCCTTGCTCCCCAACTAAGATTCTTTTGTGCCAATCAAATGCATGCTTGCAGCCCACCACTGTTTCCACCACATTACCTCCTCTGAAAGACTGTTTCAAGTATTTACGGCTCTTTCAATGAAGTAGTAATTCCTTACATTTCTCCTACATTTCCCCCCTTTCAGCTTCATTGCATGTCCCTTGTTTTAGTGCATCTTTTCCAATGAAAATACCCTTTCCTGTACCTTATTTAACCCCAAGAGGTATTTATAAGTCTCTATCATGTCCCCCGTCTCTCTTCTCTCTTTCAGGGTGAACATATTTGGCTCCTTTAGTCTCTCTCTCTCTTCACAGGGCTTCTGATGCAGCCCCTGCACCATTCTAGTTGCCCTCCTCTGGACAGCTGCTACCCTGTCTATGTCCTTCTGGAAATGTGGTCTCCAGAACTGGACACAGTACTCCAGGTGGGGTCTGGATCTCATATTTGAATTTATTACTTTTCCTTTTCCTACAATGCTACTTGTCCTATGTGACAGTGACGCATCAATGACCATTAATTCAGCAAATGATGGTTTAGTGTCAAGTTTACAGCAGAAGACGTGGGATTTAAAGTGCCTCTCCACATTCAGTGGACATTAATAAAGGCTATATTCATAGTCTGGCAAACACGTCTGGGATAAACTGAGTGGGTGATTCTGTAAGTACACAGCTAGAGCCTTCACCAATTATAGCATTGATGACCTGAGGTGATTCTGTGTGCTTTTTCACTGCTCTGTGTAGTATGATGAAAGAAAAAGCAAGACAATATTTACTCCTGCTGGCTAGACCTACACACCTGCTTATAAAACACAAAGATCGAATTAGAAAGTCATTAAGCTGAAGCCAGAAAATCAGGCTCCTGACAGCAGATTGCTGCTGCAGCTGCTGTTACTCACTGAATCAATGGTCCTGGATGCATCACTGTTCAAATGAGACAGGAGACATTGCAGGAAAAAGGAAAGCAATACAAAATTTAAACATGCCAGAACTGAACCTGGAATGGAGAAGACGTCTAGAAATGGTGACGACAGCGAAGAGGCCACTGCCATCATCAACGCAGTTCCTTAAGTGCAAGTAGGAGGCTGCAGTACATTTGGAATCATACAAGTCTTTTGCAGGACTGAATTCTGACCATGCAGAAGCTGAACTCATCCTGCTTCACCGGCATACCATATGAATCTTTGGACTTGACATCCCATTTTGAGAGTGAGTATCTACATCATTTGGTGTATGAGAAGCCACAATGACGAATGGGCTAACCAGCCGCTCTCCACTGATAACAGTGGAGAAGAATCCAACCAGGTGGCTGACTTACTATACATAGCAAATTGGATGCACTCTCTTCTTCCATCATCAACAATTTCTGCTGAGATGATGATGGTATTTATGACCTGGCAGGCACTGCAGCAGTTTTTTTCCATGTTGTCTAAAAATTGCTGTAAATCTTTCTGCACACATCTTCATGTAGCCTGGCTGAATGTCTGGCATATTTCACAGTTTTTCACACTGTGGGCTATGACCAAACAGCGAACACACACACTTTGTGATTTTCTCATGATAAATCTGCCTTCTGTACCAACAGTGGTGAATAAGTGCCTTACTCCGCAATGACACACACCAGCTAATATAATTTTCCGAAGGAGTAGTTACCAGAGAAAAATTCCATCAGCAAAACAATGCCAAAGAAAAAACAGCTTCCACTGGTTCAACAATCAATCTCTCAATGATGGAAGAAAAAATAATGAAGTGGCTACGGCTTACACACTTTACAGAGGTCACACAGTGTACAGACAACGTGCTTGTAGGCACGCTGACATGAGCAGCCCTGTCTTTCAAAAGTTTCCTTGAAGGTCCTGACAGTGACAATAAAAGTCCAGTGTATTATGGCTCTATAGAGATTCCCTCAAAGTAGATCAGAGGGATCCACAGGACATTTATCTTTTTGTGGGAACAGCACCTTTAGTTCACCTAAACAAAACAATAGGTATTTAAAAAAAAAAAAACAACAAGGTGCTGTGTCAGCATGTGGGCTGAAAACGAAACAAAAAGCTAACATTAAATGCATGGCATGCTAAAAACAGTGTCAGAATCAACATTTCGACCATAGGTCTTTCTTCAGGAATTAGCTATAAAAATAAGCTGTATTTATTTCTTTATGTATGTATTGAATTTTGTTAACCAGATGGGCCAGATGAGACCAAAAGTTCCTTTTTCAGGGGCAACCCAGAATTAATTACATAAAGACACTGCAAAGTATCACATAGAGTCAAGAAGTATTACAAAAAATTACAAGCATTCACTAGAGTAGAGTTGGGAATGGTGCATTTTCAAAAATAAGCTAACAAACAGGTCAATTAAGACAAGTCACAAGATGAGCACCAACAAGCTAACAAGCAAACAATGAGGACAAATCACAGGCTGAGCGATAGTGAGGGCAGACCAAGTGGGACAGATACAGGCCAGCAGATTTGAAGCAACGATTTCAGGAGCATAGGCAGTGTTCTAGTAGGAATACCTTAAGCCCTTTAGCAAAGTTAGTAGAGAGTTATCGAGAAATAAGGGACATGTATGTGAGGAAGGAAAATAGGAGAATCAGGGAGAAAAAGTAACAATAGGTAAGTTAAGATTAGAAGCTGGAAAAAAAGACAGTGAAAATGGATATGCACACATGGTTGGAATGCCCATGTGAGGATGGATACCCACACATACACGTGTGGAGATGCTCATTGCCCACTATCATTTTTTTCTCCTAGTTCCACCCACCTATTTTCCTTCCTCAAATATAAACTAACTTTGCTATGTTCTCTTTCTAGCAAATTTCTCGGGAAGATCTATGGTCAAAATGTCAATTAATATCTTTAGAATGCATTTAATAATACATTTTCAACAGTAAAAATAGAAAGGGACCTGGGGGTAATTATATCAGATGACCTAAAGGTGGGCAAGCAATGTGAGAAGGCAGTAAGGAAGGCTGGGGGGATACGGGGATGCATAGGAAGAGGAATCAATAGTAGAAAACAGGAAGTTGTTATCCCTCTGTACAGACAGTTGGTGAGACCCCATCTGGAGTACTGTGTGCAGTTCTGGAGACCCCATCTCCGCAAAGACATAGACAGAGTGGAGGCTGTCCAGAGGAGGCAACCAAAATGGTGCAGGGTCTGCACCAGAAGACATCTGAAGAAAGACTAAAGGAGCTTAATATGTATACCCTTGAGGAAAGAAGGGAGAGGGGACATGATAGAAACTTTCAAGTACCTCAAGGGAATTAAAGTCCAAGAGGGTAGCATCTTCCAGAAAAAGAGATGTGCAAGAACAAGGGGGCACAATTTGAAGATAGAAGGGGGACGGCTCAGAGGTAATATGAGGAAGTATTTTTTCACTGAGAGGGTTGTGGATGCATGGAACAGCCTCCCTGAGGAGGTCGTGGGGTCAAGAACAGTTGGGGACTTCAAGAATGCATGGGACACGCATAAGGCAGTCCTTTTGGGGGGTAGGAGGAAGTAAGCTGTTGGTTAACTAGGATCTGCAGCTTATCTGTTAGGTAGGAAAATGGGCAGACTAGGTGGGCCAAGCGGTCCTTATCTGCCGTCAAATTCTATGTTTCTATGTTTTCTGTTCTTTTCAGCCCACACGCTGAAAACTAGTCTGACCCCTATACCTCTCAGACTTACCTCTCCAGGTAGATCCAGCTAACAAGAGAGTAGCCACGGGTTAGGGAGGGAATATGGAACTGGGGACTCGGATGTCCATGCTCTATAAATTGACAGAGGAGAAAGCAGTGGCAGCATTCAGTCAAGCTCCACCTCATTAACGTTTCCTTCTCTCCCCTAATCCTGCTCCGTGGGGTATGGCTTGTCACATACCTTTTGGATCTAGTAAATTAGAAATACACTACATGGGCAGCTCACCCCTCTCGCATCCATACCAGACTTCATGCTGACAGCAGAGTGGTTACTAGACTATGATTCTATCCACATGCCTTCATCTCCAAAGGCCAAACAGGGAGCAGCCAAATGGGCAGATGTCACCAGAGCTTGGCAAGGCAAGTGGCACTCAACTTTGATGCCTTTTCTCCCCTGTCTCAGCTGGCCCACCAACTTTGATGTCTTTCCTCTCCTGTTTGAGCTGGTCCAAGGTGGGGAGACTGTCCTCGGGACACAAAATTGGGTCTTTGCCATAGTAACAGAGCTTATAAAAAATGGGTAAGGTATTTGCTGCATCCTGATTGGCCAAAAAGGTTTCAAGGCTATGTGGTTTAGGAAAAGAAACCCATGGTGTCACACTACTGGCAACAAGGGTGCTCAGGTATCAATGCATGTCAAAAATGTTTAGAAAATAAATTCCTTGCAGCTATATTAGAGATGTATTAACACCTATCCCCACTCACTTGCCTTTACTATTAAAATAAATAAAATGCCACCTTTCTCCACACAGCATCCCTTAACCCCCCTACACACTTATCTACATAAAACTATACATTAAAACCCCTATTCCAACATTTAGTTTTTTTTCACCTATGCATAAACATAAAGGACTCCGCAGCTCCACCGTTTATTTCTTGCTACAGCATCACCCACTTTCACTCAGACAACTCCCACTCCTTTACAACTACCGGTAACTAATGCAAACAGAAATCCATTTTAAATCCAGCTCTTTCAAAATTAAAGTTTTAAATAGAACAATCCACTCACTTGCGTGACAACAGAAAACCCCACTAGCCTGGTGGTTTCTAACATTCCAATCCTGCTTCTTCAGATTTGCACAAAGAATCCTGCCAGAACGCTGGCTTTTAATAATGCTTTAATAAGTACTTCTTCACAGCTTGGTGGATTCCCAGGACAGCCTTCCAGTGGAGAGTTGTGGGGGCAAAAAACAATGGTGGGGTTCAAGAACGCATGGGAGAGGCACAAGGGAACCACAGTAAAAAGGAACAGGGGGAGGTAAAAAGAGCTGTTGATCAAGAATGGTCTACACTAATAATGTAGGTAGGGGAAAAATGTGCAGATTGGGTGGCCCGAACAATCCTTATCTGCCATCAGATTCTATAATGTTTCTATGCAATGCGACCCTCAGTTAGGAGCGAACAAGTCAATCGCAACAGATGCTTTCTTAAGTACCAGCCTTTATTGTTAGTTACTTCTACGATACTTATGTCATGGGCTCTGTAAGCAGGAAGCAAAGTCTCAAAGGACTTTTCAAATACAGTACTCAAACACTTGGCAGCATAGCTGACACCATCACAACTTAATCTCCATCAATCTTGATTTGAAATATTTACAACTTACTCTCAAAGAAGAGCACAGACAGACCTGCTGAACATATTTAAATTGAAATAAAAAAAAAAATCAGTTAACATAAGTAAAACATACCTACCTTACAGTATCAAAGTAAGCCACAAGCCCACAACTGAAAACGAAAAGGCGGGGAGGGGGGGTGTCGCTTGCCTACACTTACTAGGCCCACCTTCATTTGCTTTTAACTTTTTGCAGTCAATAACCAATTTTTAAAACTTCTGATTCCATTAAAAAAATACTTTTAATTGTGTGTTAAGTACACATTTCTTAAGTGCAATATGACACCCCAGGGTATTGGTTGCTATTTATAAACCACACACAGTTAAAGGCACTTGGTGAAGGCATCTTACATACTAACACACTAAAATGCCAGCAGAATAGGCCTAACGGCTCTTCGCTGCGGTCTGCTCGGTTATCAGCCCTCCTGGGTGCTGGACCTTGCTATCCCCCGCCTTCTCTGGCTTCTCCCTTCCCAGTTCCGGATATTCTTGCTGCATTTGCACTTCAGTTCACCAGAACAGTGTGACCGCGTCACAAAATACTACCCGGCATACCGAAATACTACCAGCTTGGAAAACTAGGAAGTTTTTACTTCCTGGCCTAAAATGTTATCTGAAGCACTGGAGCAAACAGCAGAAAAGGTAGCAAAAGGGGACAAGACTTTCTTCTGGTGCATAAGCATCCTCTACCATGCCTTAACATTGTATTTCAATCTGCCTGCTAGTTACAGTGTCATTTTTACTGTATTTTTATTGTGTTGTAATTTTATCCTGCTACTTGTATAATTGTCTCATCTCCTCAATGCCTACTGACATCTTCATATGCTTTGTACCCTATGCTTTTCTACTTGCTGTATCCCTGTGCCATTCTCAATAGCCCGGGTCGTGCCTGAAAACAGTCCTTGGACCAGTGCACCTACCGGTTATCAAATAAATAAACAATTAAATAAATGAGAAGAGGAAAGCAAGGGGAGGGATAGTGGGGATAAGGAGAATGACAGGGTGTGACTGCACAGAGGAGAATCAGGAAACAGCTGACATCCTGAACAGGCACTTCTGCTCAGGCTTCACTATGGAGGGAGAGGGGGATGAACCACCGAGAAGCAGCAGAAACATGGGGTGGGGGGGTGAACAAAAGTCCATGTACAGAGGAAAGAGTCTTGAAGGGGCTTGCAAACCTGAAAGTAGATAATGCTATGGGACTGGATGGGATACACCCACGGGTGCTAAGGAAACTCACGGAGGAGGAGCTTTCTGCACCCCTGGCGGTCTTATTCAACAACTCACTGGAAACGGAGTGGATCCAGAGGACTGGAGAAGAGTGGAAGTTCTTCTGCTTCATAAGAGCAGCAGCAAGTAGGAGGCAACTACAGACAGGTCAGTCTTACATCAGTGGTGGAGCAATTAATGGAGACCCTGTTAAAAGAAAGGCTAGTGGAATATCTTGAATCCAAGTGGGTAAATGACTGAAGGCATCAACGATTCACTGGGGGAGGGGGGTCATACCAGACAAATCTACTAGATTTCCTCAACTGGGTGACCAGGGAAATAGATTAGGAAAGGGCAGTGGGTGTGGCCTACTTGTACTTCAGCAATGCCTTTGACAACATGCCACATAGGAGAATGATAACAAAACTGGACAATCTAGGGGGTGGGATCAGAAGTGGTAACCTGGGTAAAAAAAACTGGTTAATGGCCAGGCAACAGTGTGTGGTGGTAAACAGCACACACTTCAAAGAGGAAAGATTGACCAATGAGATGCCCAGCCACAGGGCTCAGTACTGAGACGTGTCCTCTTCAATGTTTTCATAAGTGACATTGCAGTAGAGCTGAAAGAGAAGGTATGCCGTTTTGCAGATGACACCAAAATCTGTAATAAGGTTATACGTATGAGGGGGTAGACAATGTGTACAGACTTTAGAAAACATGAGGAGGGGTCAAATGTGTGGCAGCTGAAGTTCAATGCCAAAAAGTGCAAAATCATGCATCTACAGGACAGAAACCTAGGAGCTGAGTATAAAATGGGAGGAAGAGGTACTGACAGTCACAAAGCAGGAAAGAGATCTTGGGGTTATAATATCGGATGACCTCAAAGCACACCTCTCAACCTTTCATCATTCAAGTGTGTGACAGTATGTGTGACAAATGGGCAAAATGTGTGACACATTATCAAACATGACACTGCAAGCTCAGAACACAGTCTAAATATGTGCACTTATGTTAATCATGTTTGTTGATAACTGAGTATCACAGATTATTATCAATTTCTGCATTGAAGTTTCAGTGGGCAGTGTGGAATATTACCTGTGCCATGTGAGGCAGAGGGTTTCTGATAGGTAAAACGAGTGACGTACCTCGTCATGTGTGACAGTTGAGAGGTATGCCTCAAAGTGGCTGGGCAGTGTGACAAGGCAGTAGGCAGGGCCAGTGGGATGCTGGGGTGCATAGGGATAGCTATCACCAGCAGGAGGGAAGTGGTATTACCGCCGGGGGTATTACCACTGTATTATTTGTTGGTGAGAGCTGACCTGGAGTACTGTGTGCAGTTCTGCAGACCACATCTCAGAAAGGACATAGAGTGGAGGCACTCCAGAGGAGGATGACTAAAATGGTGCAAGGGTTGCATGAGAAACCCTACGAGGAGAGACAGGAATCTCAACATGTAAATTCTGTAGGAGAGGAGAACGAGGGGGGGAGTACATGATAGAGACCTACAAGTACCTTATGGGGGTAAAGAGGGTACAGGAAGGGAGCCTGTTTCAAATTAGGAGGTGCACCAGGATAAGCAAGCATCCAATGAAGGAGGAAGTTTAGGAAGTATTGACAGAAATACTGCTTCACTGAAAGTGGTGGATCGCTTGAACAGTCTGCCAACCGAAGTAGTGGGGAGACAACAGTGAGGGGCATCAATCATGCAAGGGATAGGCACAGGGGTATACTTGTAATAGGTAGGGAGGGTCACCAGAGACTAGTTCGGATATGCAAAGACAGAATAGGCAGGGAATAGCTGGGAAGACTGGTAGGCCAAGTGGTCCTTTTCTGCTGACAAATTCCTTGTATCTGTTAACTGGATTTATACCACTCTCCATGCACAGCTCTAACACTCCCTAATCATATACTACAGGGGTTCCTGTACTATTCTGGTGGGTGTATTGGTCGGGTTCCACACTGTAGGGGGAATTATCTGCTGCTGCTGCTTGTATGAGGGTGGGGACCTTGCCCCATAGCTCTGTGCACATGCCATGACCCACTGCATTCTAGAGAACACTGAGTAGGCATCCTGTGGTACCAGAGTGTCCTTCTAATGGCCATTGTACCCGCACTGTCACCAATGATATACCTTCGGGATGGCTCTGGAGTCTGTTCATACAGGCCTATCCCCCGGATTCTGGATGCTATACTGTGGGGTTACTGGCAAAATCTTGGTACATCTCAGGATAGTGCACATCACTTCATGGGCATGGACAGAGATCGGGCCTCCCTCTTGGAAGAGGCAGCAGCATACCTCCTTCTGCCCCCCTACCCCCATGATAGTGGCCATGACCATTGCACTGTATCGCACTGCTAGATATAACTCATGCAGCTTGATACTGCCAAAGTGGCAGTTAGCCATGTAACATCAGATACCCTGCACTGAACTCGGTAATATACCACAGCTCCCCAACTCTGTATTATAAAGTACTTAAATTGCTACCATTCCCAGTGGAGCCATATGTACTCCTTTTTCAGGGTGGAACTGTTATTAGAGCTGCCAGAAGTCTGGGCATTAGCAACTTGAACCAACCGTAGACTCTCCGTACAATAGGGCACATCTCCCACCATGCCATGCTACAAACTGAAACCCCACATTTGATACTGTTCCTCAGGCACTGGTTTCATTAAAGGAGATTAAATGCACCATCTTATAAATCACCAAATGTTTCCAAGTCCCTTAGGTAAGATTTAATTTCATTTCCAGCACGAGAAGCCCCTGGTTGGTGTACCTCTCCAGTATGCCAGATAGGATTCTCATCCACTCATACTCCAACTACTGACCCAGACAGCAATTTGTTTCCCAGTTGCACCCTGCTGAGCCCAGAGAATTTTAAACACAGAATTTGTCAGCTGATAAGGACCACTTGGCACACCTAGTCTCCCCATTTTTTCCTGCCTATACTGTCACCGTAGACACTACCCGATTTCTGGCTACCTTCCCTCTGTTTTCCTACCAAGATTCCTTTGTGCATATCCCACGCATGCCTGATGCCCACCATTGTTATTTCCAATGGAATGTTGTTCCAGGCATCCACCACTCTTTCAGGAAAGTACCTCCTCATATCCCTCCTATATTCCCTCCCTTCTAGGTTCATTGCATGTCCCACTGTTCTTCTACACCTTCTCCTCTGAAAAATACTCCCCTCCTGTGCCTTACTCCGTGAGGCATTTACAGGTCTCTGTTATGTCCCCTCTCCCTCCTCTCTCTCAGGGTGTACATATTGAGATCCCTCAGTCTCTCCTCACAGGACTTTTGATGCAGCCCCTACACCATTTTCACTACCCTTCTCTGGATAGCCTCTACCCTGTCTAGTTTATATCCTCCTTCATAATCAAGAGGTGTGTTGTTCAGCACTTTTTATTGTCTAATACTGAGGTTACTGGATTTCCTTGTAGAAGTTTTCAATATGCTGCTGGGTTAGCCAAGGTTGATTTCCCCTGCTCTCTAGGGACTCTTTACTCCTGATGCTTGTTTCACTGCAGGCAGAGATGTGGGGGAGGGGCAATGTATGTCAAGCCTCCCTTAGGGTGCCACCACAATAAAAATTCCATGATGCAATAACCTTGATAAAATGATCACGCTAATTATGTTATCGCAATTATTTTGCCATTTGTTGGAGAAAATATTCTAAAAGGTTCTGAAATTAATCTTTTGTACATATAACCTATTTTAAAATCTTGTGCATTTCTGTACATTGAAGTCCTGTGAGTTAAAGGAGAGCTACACTGCACCTACAAGTCATTTTTTCACATAAAACTTATTTCATATATTATTTAGATCCCATATTTTTATTGTTTGGTCTTTGTCGGCCTTGAAGTGAACTCGATGGGTATTTCTCACGTACAAATTTAGGTATCATTTTAGAACTGAATGATGTAGTTAACATCTTCTTGGACAATAGAGTTCTATAGTAGAATATAGATGCATTATGAAAACAATGCTATGTTCTTAACAAGGACATAAACTACATCATACAGTTCTAAAATGGTACTGACCACCAGAGTGAAAAGCAGAAACATCCAGTGAATTTAGTAAAACGCCAGTAAAGATGAAACAACAACAACAGGATGTGAAGCAGTATTTCAAACACAACTTCTACAGAAAATACTGGTTTGCAGGTTCAAGGAAGTTCTCCTATAAACAAAATATCAAAAGTCAATAAACACATAAAAAAATTACCAATTTTTATTCTTTTTAATTAATAGTACTAAGATTTGCACAGGCCCAGTGGTAAGGCGGGCTGAGATGCTGGTCACCTTACCGGCTCCACGTCAAAATCGCGAGGCAATATAAGCAAAAGTCAAAACAGCAGATCACTGCGCTTGGACCATTGCAACTCCCTTTACCTAGGGCTACCTGGGGTGGAAATCCACCACTTGCAGCTAGTGCAGGATGCCATGGCCCGGCTTTTGACAGAGACTTCCCGGTCCTGTCATATTTCGCTGGTTCTGCGTGGACTGCACTGGCTGCCTGTACAGTGGCGGATCACCTATAAATTCGGTTTACCGACTTTTAAAGCCCTACATGGACAGAGCCCGGGCTACTTGGTTCACTACTGTCCTAGGCGATTACTCCGCTCAGCTGACAAGGGGTTCTACAGATTCCTAGGGTGTTTCTGAAATCTTCGGGGGCCTGAGCTTTTATGCCTCCGGCCCCAACCATTTGGAATTCTCTACCACATCAGTTACGGGAATGCACGACCATGGAGGGATTTAAACAGGCATTAAAAACATATTTGTGGTACCAGGTGTTTGGTAACTGAGTTTACTTTTAAACTGTATCAGCTGTTTTATATTTTTAAGATGTTGGCATGTTTGATGTGTTATTTTTATTCTGTTAGGCACCTTGGCTTTTGAAAGGCGCCATAAAAATAAAGAATATTATTAATAATAGTGACCGCATTTTGAGCAACTACAGTGCAGCCCACTTAAGTGCACGTCGGATCAATGCAAACCCCAGTTAAGTGCACACTTTTTCAATATCCCGATTTTGGTGACTGTGAAGAGAGTCGGACCAGCCGAGGAGCTACACTTACTGCGTAACTCACTTACTGCGTAACTGACACAGATCATACGTCACACTGCGTAGCCACATGATGTATTTGCGTAGATATTACATGTTTACTTTTGGGAGGGTGCGGGGGCACAGCCCCCCATGAAAGATGACATTAATTTGTTATGTGAAGGATGTAAGGATGGACAGAGCTCGGCGAAGGGGGAAGTGCGGGCAGCCCCCATTTAAAGCTTCTCATTGATTAAATTCGCACCTATGTATTCAGCGGAAGGCGGCGTGCAATTCCCATAGCCTTTTACGCTACGCAGTCTGGCTGGTCCAACTCTCTTCTTTTCAATGTTAATTTAACTTGTTAAGTACACACTGTATAAGCGCACATTTTTTTTTTCTGGTGTTCCTATTGATTTTCAGTCAAGTACACTTGTAAATGCACATTTTGGCAGAAAAAAATGAATACAAATGTAACCCCTAGATGGCGCTATCCCAGGGAGCTACTACCCCTGCCTGATTTGCCACTAACAGGTTGAGGGCCTGGATCCGATGGCGGGTGCCTCTACCCAGAGGTCAGGGTTTGCAATAGTTAAACTAACTTGGTCACAGCCCTCTGGGACACCGCAACCCCCCTTTCTTCCCACTAGTGGCCCACACAGTATATCAGAATTACCTTCACAGTATACACTTACCCCAGGACTGGTTAAGGCACTGGGACCCCTGTAAAATAAGAAGATACAGTGCAACAATCACAGTACAATACTTTAATATAGACAAATACCTCAGGCAGTATAACTTTGCTGAAACAAGCAGCTCTGATTTATTTAGGGGATATAACAAGGACAGGAAATCAGGTTAATTAGCTTATCACTTTACTCATCTACCTATGGCTCTGTGCACAGGCCTATCCCAACCAATTACTGTCCCTGGTACCCAAGCCCTAGTGGCTAGTCAAACCGTGGCAGCTGGTAGGGCCCTTTCACACAGAGAAAAGAAAAATCAGTTAAACAGTCAAGCAGTACAGTAATTCCATTTGGATTCAATGTGGCAATTCAACAGGGAGCGACCCTGAATTAGTACTCACGACCTCCAAACAAGATAGGGTCCTTCAATGTCAGCAGGGCTACTCTTGAGCTCCACGAGACTCCTCACACATTTATATGACAAACTGCAACAGGCAAAAGTCCTTTAATGGCAGCAGGATTCACTTGAGCTACACAAGCCTCCTCACACATTTATATGGTAAACAGTAACAGGCAAAAGTCCTTTAATGGCAGCAGGATTCACTTGAGCTACACAAGCCTCCTCACACATTTATATGGTAAAAAGAAAGTACTATACCAGGCAGGCTGCTTCTCTAATCCCGATCGCAATTACTGCACAATACCTGGGAGAACACACAGCAGATTCAGTTCCTGACAGACCGAGCGCAATTCAGCAATTTCTCCAGTCTTCTACAGGGTGAGCCTGGTTTCTACTCTTCAGATATCCTTTGATTCTCTTCACAGGACGGATTCAGTCCTAACAAGCAGTTACACAAGCTGCAGACCGGAACTCGGGGCCTTACACACGTTTCCCGACTAAAACTACACACTGAAAAAGCACAGGGCTCCTTCCCTCTTCACTGCCAGAGCTCAACTGAAACTCCAGCAGACAAAACCGGGCACTTCCTTTGAGTTCCTCCCAGTTCTTGGCTGGATTGGCTGTCACTCAAAATAGACTGCCCCTGTTGGTCCAAAAAGGCGCCGAAGTCCAAACTACATCTCCCAGAGTCACTGCTCATACAATCCTCTTGTGGCTGGCTCAGATTACGAGTCCAAGTTCTGATTCGTCCAAGGCACCATTTTAGAGCTACCTTAACCCACACTGATTGGTCCAGTTCAGCAGTTCAAATCTAGAATGGCGAACTAGGCAAACAGCTCTGACTGCAAAGAAAGCAGGTTAGACAAACTGTACTTTCATTATTACTCTAAATGATTTCTGGCAAACAGTTACATCTTTCAGATAGGTTCCCTTTGCACTCCTAGTGACTGCAAAAATGGAGTGAACTGGCAGCAGCTCGAGTGGTACTCAAGCAGAGAAACACATAGTCCCCCATACAAACTAATTATGTCTGCAAGCAGACAGCTCTTAAAGAGACAGTACCAGAGGCTCTAAAAACACTCACAGATAAATGGCTTAAACGCCAAACACCATTCAGGCTTGGAGCATTCAAGCAAGCTCCTGGAAGTCTTTTGGGAACCCCCATTTGCAGGGGGGTTACACCCTTCCTGGCCTGGGAAAGCTTGACGTCCTCAAGCAAGTACCCCCATAAGTTTCAACTGCAACCATATACATTTGCATTAGGCTCACACATGTAATCATCAGTCAATATATCATTTTACCAAGAACACATTTCTGAAACATTGCAGTACGTTACTCTTTACACAGTATTACACACACATTGTACCATAACTCAAGTTATTACCTCTTGTACATGAAACCTGAAGAGAGGGGGCCCTTCCCTATCAGTTACCTTGGGGCTGGACGGGGCAAGGGCACCATACTTAGAGGGCAACACAAGTAACTTGGAGTTAGCACTGACGCTCAGTTTGGGCAATGAGCTCGGGGACACATACACTCCTTTATGGACAACATTAAGAGGCAAATCCACAGGCCTCCCAAGGGAATCATAACTGAGGTGCACCACAGGCTTTACAGCTCGACCAGTCTTTCTAGGGGGAACTGTTACAGTCTCTGCACGCTGAGCCTCATTTTCAGCATTGTCCTCACTTGTCAGGGGAGTCTCCATGGGGGTAGAGAGGCTAGAACTTGGGGCACTTTCAGCTCCAGGAGTTACAGTTTCTGAGTTCACAACATTTGGTTCGCATGGAGAGCTTTGGACACTGGCAGTGGACTGTCAGGGCACTCAAAATACTCTTCTTGTTCTGGTGTATCACCAGTCTGCCCTAATCCATCATTTTCCTCCCTGAAAGCTCAAACAGTTCAACCATGCACAATGATTCCATTTCATCTGATCTGATGCTTTGCACTTCACTTTCTGGGAGCATTGGCTCCAGGGACGAAACGGGGCTTAGACAGTCCAGAAGGCCCAGCTTGGCTCCAGTATTGACTAGGGATTGCCCCAAACAATTGACTCAGTTCGTAAGAAGGATAGTATTCAAAGTCACTCTCACTTTCTTCTGATATGGACTGACAGTCATGCTCAACTGGGACTTGTGGAGGGAACACTTTAACTCTGCTTCTGTAGGTGCAGACTTTCTTGATCTTTTCTTAGCAGCAGCTCTAGTCACTGGTCCAGAGGGGCATCTTCTGGGGCTCAGACTCAATCAAGATTTGTCCAATGGGGTAAATGATTTCTATGCATTGTTTTTACATCTTTTGAATTATTCTCAGGCCGTACTTTGTACACTGGCAGATTATCTAGTTTGCCCACTACAATGTGAGGGAGATGGTGCCATCTGTCAGCAATCTTGTGTTGCCATGCAGTCCCAGATTTCTTAGCAATACCGATCTCCCTCCTGGAGTTCCTGTGCTTTCACCTTTTATCATACCTTTCTTTGTTGGCCAGATTTCTTTTGGCAACCATGGTTTGAGCCAGTTGGCACGCATGAGTTAGCTGGGCCTTTAACTTTTGCACATACTGTAAATAGTTGTCAGCTTGAACCCCATCAGAGAGACCCCAAAACACACATCTACCGGTAGTCGAGCTTCTCTTCCAAACATCAGGCGGTAGGGGAGAACCAGTGGCATCACTTTGGTGCAGTTATAAGCATGTACCAGGGTGCTAATTTGTTGGCTCCATCTAGGCTTGTCCTTTGGGTGTAGGGTGCCTAGCATATCTAGCAAAGTGTGGTTGAAAGCTTCAGGATGTCGGTCCCCTGGGGTGGTAAGGAGTGGTTCTGGACTTTCGACTCCCCACAGAGAAAGCATCTCTTTGATCAGGCGACTCTCAAAAGTCTCTCCTTGATCAGAATGGATTCTTTGTGGAGCCCCATAGTGAACAAAAAGTTTTCTACAAGTACTTTGGCCACAGTGGATGCTTTCTGGTCTTTGGTGGGGAAAGCTTGGGCATATCTCGTGAAATGGTCAGTGACCACCAGCACATTACTGATATTGCTTTGATCTGACTCCAGACTCAGAAAATCAATACAGATCAGCTCCATGGGTGCACTGGTGATGATGTTAACAAGGGGGGCAGCCCTCTGAGGCAAAGCTTTCCTCTGTAAGCAGCGACTACAAGTTCGAATGTGTTGCTCCACAACAGCCCCCATCTTAGGCCAATAGAATCTGGATCTCACCAAGTCAAGTGTTCTGTCTATACCAAGGTGCCCCATGTGGTTGTGCAAGGACCTCAATACTGAGCCTCGAAGGCAGGGCAGCACTAGTTGTTGTTTGTCTACTTGTCCCCTCTGTCTACTGTTTCTCTGTATAACAGTTTATTGATCAGTTTCAACTTAGGACCTTCTTTGTATAACAGTGCAGTTCTCAAATCAGTGGAGCGTAATTTGGACACATCTTATCCTGCACAGAGGGCTTCTAAGGCTGATTTGATCATGGGATCGCGGGACTGAGCCCGCCGAATACTGTCATTGTCCAGCTGAGGCAGTGCACCAATGTCTATTGCAGAAAAATGGCAATAAGCAGCAGGTATGCAATTCTCAGAGGGTCCCAAGCAATACACCATGCAGTCCACTGCGTCCGTGAACATTTGTTCCTCCCTGTCAAACTTCCGGCAGAGTGCCCGAATGTCAGGTTCTGCCAATCTGACCCAATCATTCTGGGGAACAGGCCTCCGGGAGAAAGCATCAGCATCTATGTGGTTCAGACCTGCTCTGTATTCGAGAGCATAGTCGTATGTAGATAATGCAGAAAGCCACCTATGGCCAGTGGCATCCAACTTAGCTGAGGTCTGCACATAGGTCAAAGGATTATGTCAGTTTTACTAGTATTTTAGCCCCATACAAGTACTCATGGAATTGGTCAACAATAGCCCACTTCAAAGCTAGGAACTCTAACTTATGTACAGGATAGTTCTTTTCGGATGGGGTCAGGCTTCTACTGGCAAAGGCCACTGGTCTCAGGCCATTCTCGTGCTCTTGGTACAACACAGCCCCAACCCTTGCAAGCTAGCATCAGTGTGCAGGACGTAAGGTTTTCTTGGATCGGCATAGGCCAGCACTGGAGCATGGGTAAGTTGATATATGATCTCATGAAAAGCAGTCTCACAATCAGGAGTCCAGCGGGCCCCAAATACTTCACTGACGAAAATACACTCTTTCAGTCTTGAGGGACGCTGACTTTTGGTATTTTTTGTGGGTTGGGGGATACCCTTGAGTAAGGTTAAGTAAAGGGCGGATCACTCTTGAATAGTCCTTGATGAAACGCCGATAATAACCACAGAATCCCAGGAATCTTTGTAGTTCTTTTAGATTTTTGGGCTGTGGCCAGGTGGTCAAGGCCTCAACTTTACTTGGGTCAGTCTCTATTCTGTCGGTGGATACTATGTGTCCCACATACTTTACTGATGTTTGAAAGAACACTTATCAATGGACAGTTTAAGGCCAAAGTCCTCCAGTCGGTCCAATACCTTAAATAATCTGCTATCATGTTCCTCCAGTGAGCTGCCAAACACAATAACATCATCTAGGTATACCAGGCACTCTAGTAAGTTCATGTCCCCCACTGCACGCTCCATCAATCGTTGAAAAGTGGCTGGGGCACCTGAAATCCCTTGAGGCATCCTCATGAATTCATAGACGCCAAGCGGACAGATAAAGGCTGTCTTCTCACGGTCCTCTGGGGCCATCGGGATCTGTAGTACCCACTGCGGAGATCCAACACAGAGAACCACTTGCTCCCGCTTAGGCAGTCCAAAGCATCCTGAATGCGGGCATTTGTACTGATCAGGGATAGTCCGCGCGGTTTAAGGTGCGATAATCCACGACATCCTTACTGTCCCATTCTTTTCCTCACTACCACAATGGGGAAGCATAAGGGCTTCTGGATTCTTGTATTACACCAGCAGCTAACATCTCTTGCAGATGCCATCTCACATCATCTATGTCAGCAGGTGCCAGGCCGAGACCTCTCACGAAATGGTCTTCGTCATGCAGCGGATATTGTGCTCAGCTCCTTGCACGCATCCCCGTCCCATTCCTTTAAAGAAAACACCTGGTCTCTCTGGGCAAGCTTCTCACTGATCCTCACTTTCCATTCAGCTGGCAACGGGGAGTCACCGAAATCAAACAAGTCAGGCGTTACTCTGTCATTCTTCCTCGAACTCTTGCTGCTGGGTAGCACTGCGGTGTCTGCACAATGCACATTAGCCAGGATGCAACCTCTATTTACTCGAATGTCTCTTTCAGACACATTATGAACTTGGACCATTACCCTTCTGGCATAAGCATGGGCTCTAGCGGGCAAAATACTAGGCTAGACCAGCAGTCCCTCTGGCAATTTTCCATCGCCTAGTGCATCCAACATTAATATTTTATTCTTAACATCCTTTCTGATACGGACCTCTCCCTGTAAGGTACACTGGGCATTTGGCACCAGGATCAGAGACTAGGGATCCTTCTTCCATACAATTCCGACCGGTTCCTCTGGTTCTACTTTTTCAGCATCTCTCTGTGCCTCATAGTCCTTCTTAATTAAAGCCGGAACTCTTAAAGCTCTACTAGTCTTTGACCCCTGTTTTCATAACACAACTGTGCCAGCCTTCCAACATATGAGCATTTGTTCCAATCAACAAAGGGACACCATCATACAGTCCAGTGGGGGACACACTAAGGCTAGGGTCTCTACTTGTTCGGCCACTCCAGCCACGGAGGTGGGGAAAGACAACCAAATTCGGATATACCGGAATAGGGTAGGCCTTCTCACTTAACCCCCATACATGCAGTCCTTCTAATGGTTGTAAGGCACGCCTGACAAATGCTTCTGATACCAATCCTGGAACATAATTGTCACTTGGGAGCCACTGTCTAATACAGCTCTTGTAGACACTCCATTCACCTTTACAGTGGTCTCCATGGAGGGACCCACTATTCTGGACCAGTCTGAGAGGCGGTAGTGGGGCCTGGGCAACTGACCTTGCCACAAAAGGACGTGAGTTAGCATTTTGGTGCCCTCACTAGGATCATTTCATGCACCTCTTAACCACTGATTTGTTCTCCAAGCTCTCCTTGTAGCCTATATGCAACTTTGTCAGTGTCTTTTGGGAGCGCATTCCCTTTTCATGTGCCCATCCTTCCCACAATTATAGCAAAACATACTTTCTGAGTTTGAGCTGGCCGAGGCGCCACACTGGGAGCCAGGGCGGGGGTATTACTAACTGGAAACCTTGGTGCCATCTCTGTCTGCGGTGTGATAAGCATTTGGAGACATCTCGTCAGTTTCTCCACTTCCATGGTCAAGGAATCGAGTTTGGAGCCGTTATCAGCAGGAGATACATGGGTGGGTACCCCCAACCCCATAGCAGATGCAGTTGGATAAAGGACAGGGCCCGTACTTGCAGGCGTGGCCTTCATAAAGGGACTGTTTTTGAATTCCGGATCTCTCTCAACAGTTCGCCCATTGTGGCATATCTTTTCCTTGTCAGAGCACTCATTGACTGCCAACCTCTGCCCCTGAACTTCACTTGATGGGTCACCCTCAGTCACTTGGGTCGAGTCGCAGCTATTAGTGCAGGTCCCTCCCGAGGTCGCCTTTTCTCAACTCCTCAATTTCTCTCATTAACTCATCATAGGAGGGTGGGGATTCCAGTCGATTTGCCAGGCGTAACTGAAGCAACAGCAGTTCTGAGAAGGGGCAGACTTAAGGATCCTGTCCAGCCTGGTTCGTCCAGTTCAATCGCAAACTACCCTTTCTGAGGCATTCTTGCAACAATTTTCCAGCCGAGATACATACACAGACAACTCCTTGGTACTGTTGTGCATTTCTTACTCTCCACCATAGGTCCTCATCAGAATCTGGGCTCCCATACACATTCTCCAAGGCCTCAAGATAGGCCTGTGCAGTCGCTTCAGGGTTACTGGCCCATTTAGCACGGATGGTAGCCAGGGCAGGACCTCGGAGGCTCTCACTAACCCTCTTTCGCTTCGGCCCGAGCATTGCCATTCTAGCACTTGGGGCAACATAGTCTAGCCAGGTCTCCCAGTCATCCTCCCCTTGGGGGGTGGGGAGGTGCCAGAGAAGATCCTCAACCTGGTAAGAGTCGTGACTAATGGCAGGTGCAGAAATAGAGTCTGCATTGGTTCAGCCACCATTATGGGTACTGGAGCAGGAGAGGGTGTTGGGGAGGAACACCCCAGGTGGCAAGAATAGTTTCTTCAAGTCCTCCACAGTTTTCCCTTCCCCAGCAACCATTTAGCAAATTTCTCCTCAAAAGTTTCAGATAGTGGTGGGGCTCATTCCCCCCCGGGTCTTTACTGTCCTTAGTTATCACTCTCCAAGCAATGAGGGCTCCCTCTGGGGTAATGGTCTGTGGCACTTTGGAGCTATCTATGGGATCCTTAAACTCTACTAGGGCCAGGAAAGTGTGGATGAGCAGATTAGCATGCCGACCCACCACCACAGGGTTTTGTAAACCTTCCACCTTGGAAAGTACTCCCTGTACAGTGTCCGTATTGATACCCAGGGGGATGTCCAGGATAAGCATAGCATTTTGGGGGTCAATCTCCTCCCCAGTACACCACTCCACCAGCCGGTGCACAGCCACTTCTGTCGGGGTACCCATTTATTTTTTTTCTTAACAGTGGTTTGTAAATATGGCCACTAGAGGACACACAATCCCAGTGGTGAGCCTCCAAGATGTAACCCCTAGATGGCGCTATCCCAGGGGCTACTACCCCTGCCTGATTTGCCACTAACAGGTTGAGGGGCCTGGATCCGATGGCAGGTGCCTCCACCCAGAGGTCAGGGTTTGCAATAGTTAAACTAACCTGGTCACAGCCCTCTGGGACACTGCAACCCCCCTTTCTTCCCACTAGTGGCCCACACAGTATATCAGAATTACCTTCACAGTATACACTTACCCCCAGGACTGGTTCAGGCACTGGGACCCCTGTAAAATAAGAAGATACAGTGCAACAATCACAGTACAATACTTTAACATAGACAAATACCTCAGGCAGTATAACTTTGCTGAAACAAGCAGCTCTGATTTATTTAGGGGATATAACAAGGACAGGGAAATCAGGTTAATTAGCTTATCACTTTACTCATCTGTTTATGGCTCTTGCACAGGCCTATCCCTACCAGTTACTGTCCCTGGGTACCCAAGCCCTAGTGGCTAGTCCAAACCTGGCAGCTGGTAGGGGCCCTTTCACACAGAGAAAAGAAAATCAGTTAAACAGTCAGCAGTACAGTAATTCCATTTGGATTCAATGTGGCAATTCAACAGGGAGCGACTCCTGAATTAGTACTCACGACCTCCAAACAAGATAGGGTCCTTCAACGTCAGCAGGGCTACTCTTGAGCTCCACGAGACTCCTCACACATTTATATGACAAACTGCAACAGGCAAAAGTCCTTTAATGGCAGCAGGATTCACTTGAGCTACACAAGCCTCCTCACACATTTATATGGTAAACAGTAACAGGCAAAAGTCCTTTAATGGCAGCAGGATTCACTTGAGCTACACAAGCCTCCTCACACATTTATATGGTAAAAAGAAAGTACTATACCAGGCAGGCTGCTTCTCTATCCGATCGCAATTACTGCACAAACCCGGAGAACACACAGCAGATTCAGTTCCTGACAGACCGAGATTCAGCAATTTCTCCAGTCTTCTACAGGGTGAGCCTGGTTTCTACTCTTCAGATATCCTTTGATTCTCTTCACAGGATGGATTCAGTCCTAACAAGCAGTTACACAAGTTGCAGACCGAACTCGGGGCCTTACACGCTGCTTTCCCGACTAAAACTGCACACTGAAAAGCACAGGGCTCCTTCCTCTTCACTGCCAGAGCTCAACTGAAACTCCAGCAGACAAACCGGCACTTCCTTTGAGTTCCTCCCAGTTCTTGGCTGGATTGGCTGTCACTCAAAATAGACTGCCCCTGTTGGTCCAAAAGGCGCAAGTCCAAACTACATCTCCCAGAGTCACTGCCCATACAATCCTCTTGTGGCTGGCTCAGATTACGAGTCCAAGTTCTGATTCGTCCAAGGCACCATTTTAGAGCTACCTTAACCCACACTGATTGGTCCAGTTCAGCAGTTCAAATCTAGAATGGGGAACTAGGCAAACAGTTCTGACTGCAAAGAAAGCAGGTTAGACAAACTGTACTTTCATTATTACTCTAAATGATTTCTGGCAAACAGTTACATCTTTCAGATAGGTTCCCTTTGCACTCCTAGTGACTACAAAATGGAGTGAATTGGCAGCAGCTCGAGTGGTACTCAAGCAGAGAAACACACAGTCCCCCCATACAAACTAATTATGTCTGCAAGCAGACAGCTCTTAAAGAGACAGTACCAGAGGCTCTAAAAACACTCACAGATAAATGGCTTAAATGCCAAACACCATTCAGGCTTGGCGCATTCAAGCAAGCTCCTGGAAGTCTTTTGGGAACCCCCATTTGCAGGGGGGTTACACAAATCCACCTTAATTAGAAAGAAGCATTTAAATAAGTCCTAGCCTCATGATGCTGCACTTACGATTCAGTCTGTCCGAATGAGGGGAGAATACAGGGAGAAAAATAGAGAGAGAGCTGGCAAAAGCAAGTCAGTCAAGAGGTTGGACTGATGTCACTGAGTCCGTCTGAGGAAACTGGGAACCCGAAAGTGGACAACACACACGCCGCTGATTCCAGTCTTGCCAGCTGGTATGACCGCCAGTGATTTTATGGAGTACACGGCCATAGATGATTCAGTTTCCACAATGAGACCTGTATGTGAGGAGAAGATATGCAGGGAAAACAGGGGGGGAACACCGATGACATGGACCAAGAAGAGCCTGTGACTTCTGTTGAATCCCTACAATGCATAAAGACAGTAAGGAGATATGTTCTTGCGAAAGAAAAAAATTATTTTAGCACCCTTTTTCAGTCTGATTCATGTGTTAAGCAACTAGCCTTAAGAAACAGTAAACAGCTTCTGGGGGCCGGCATGTATACAGAGTGAACAGCGCTGTAAGATTACATTTTTTGCAAGCCACAGTGTTAATTAATACTTACTTAGAAAGCCTTTTTTTTGTTTAAATCTATTTAAAATTGAATTTACTAAAGTACTGTAATGTGTCTGAGCTAAGGAGTGTTGTTCATGTCTCTTGGCATTAACACTGTATGCAGCACACGTATTTAATAAACCACAACCGAGGTCTGAAATTGGATTGTTTGGTTAAATGCGTAGCCCGCTTAAGTGCACAAGAAAAAACAATATCCCGAGGGTGTGCACTTAAGCGGGCTGCACCGTACCAATAACAGCCCAGCACAAAACAGCTATTATATTGCTGAGACCAAATGGCAATAGACCTTCTCTCCCACCTCCTTATCCAGTCTGTAGGTGAATCCTCCACAGAGTGCAAGGGGCATTCCCCTCTGGCTATAAAGGAACTCAACCGCCATCCTCTCAGCAAACAGAACAGGTAGGCAGAGCACCCCATCACACACCCACTGTTATTCCCCATTGCCAGGTGTTGTGAATTGTTTCTTACGTGGGGGGGGGGGCTGTGCCCCCAACCCCTATCTTTAGGATTATAACACCATGCCGCTCATTGATGGTGGGGGTATCGGCAACATCCAATCACTTATACTAATATACTAAAGAGCCAGCAGAATAGGCCAAACGGTCTGTCTTGTCTGCTCGAAAGCCAGCAACCTAGTGGCTGCTCGCCTTACCACGCCCCCTAGCCCCCAAGAGAGTCTTCTTTTTATTCAGATTTCCCTTATACCAGTCCCACCCTTTCATGAAGCCCTCCACTGTGCCCTCTTCCATCAGCCACCCAGGCAGCGCATTCCACCACTCCACCACCCTCTCAGTGAAAAAATGCCTCCAACACTCCCCCCGTAATTTCATACTAACATACTAAAATGCCATCAGAATAGGCCTAACGGTCTTTCGAGTCTGCTCGATTGGACAGCCCCCACCCTAGGTGCTGACCTTGCTGCCCCCCTCGCCTTCTCCCTTCCCAGTTCCGGATATTCTTGCTGCATTGGATTTTGCTTCCAGAACCCTTCCCCTGTACCTGTCCCAGCCCTCTTGAACCCTTCCACCGCCTCTGCTCCACCAGCCCCGCCAGTGCATTCCATGGCTCCACCACCTCTCAGTGAAGTAGCACCTCCTCCTTTCTCCCTGAATCTTCCCCCTCCAGCTTCCACCCATGACCTCTAGTGGCCCCTCCTCCTTCCTTGAGCACCCTGACTGTTCCTCCCTATTTACCCTCTTCATGTACTTGAAGACCTCTATCATGTCCCCGGTCCCTTCTCTCTTCCAATGTGTACATATTTAGCTCTTCAAGCCTCTCCTCATAGGTCCTGTCCCCAAGCCCCAAATCATTTTGCTGCCTCCTCTGGACCCTCTCCAGGAGTTTAATGTCCTCTTAAGTGTGGCTCCAAACTGCACGCAGCACTCAAGGTGTGGCCTCACCAAGAAAGTTATATAGAGGGAGCATCACTTCCTCCTTCTGGAGGTGATCCCCAGCGATGCATCCCAGCATCCTGTTGGCCTTGGCTGCTGCCCTCCACAAGTCCCCGAGTTGTTCATTTTGACATCCACCACCACCCCAGGTCCCTCTCAGCCATCGAGACTTGTAGCATCCCTCAGGGTGTACACTTGGCCCAGGTTTCTGCCCCAGGTGGAGTACCTTGCATTTCCTGCATTGAACCTCAGCTTCCACTTTCTAGACCATCTTTCCAGAGCCTCCAGGTCCCCTGTAGGGCCACCTCCCTCCCTCCTCCCCATCCACCACCGCCCCCAGTTTTGAGTCATCTGCAAAGAGACTCATCTCACTCCTGATTCCTGTCCTTATGTCATTTGCCCCCTCCATCTTCCACTCATGACCCCTGGTAGCTCCCCCTTTCTTTAATCTAAACAGCTCCTTTACTCCACTCCTGGTAATTCCTTTTACATACTTGAAAACCTCTATCATGTCTCCTCTATCCCACCTGTCCTCCAGTGAATAAAGCCCAGGCTCCTTCAGCCTTTCCTCATAAGGCCTTCCCTCCATGCCCTGAATCATCCTGGTCACTCTCCTCTGAACCCTCTCCAGCAGCACTATGTCCTTCTTCAAATGAGGTCTCCAGATCTGTACACAATACTCGAGCTGCAGCCTGACCAAGGCATTATACAGAGGGAGGCTCACTTCCATATTTCTGGACGTAATACCCCTGGCTATACAGCCCAGTATCCTGTTTGCTTTGGCTACTGTTCTTCTACAATTCTCAGAGTTATTCATTTTGACATCAACCACCACCCCTAAATCCCTTTATCCCAATGTGGCTTGCAGTGTGACCCCCCCCCAGGGTGTATAGATGGCCGGGGCTTTTTATCCCCAAATTAAGTACCTTACATTTCCCGGCATTAAATTTCAGTCCCCACCTTCTTGATCAACCCTCCAGGGTATCCAGACCCCTGGACTGACTCCCTCGCTTCTTCACAATCCACCAGTGCTCCCAGCTTTGAATCATCCGCAAACAGACTCAACCTATTTTTAACCCCCCTCCCTATATCCGAGACATAGGCATTGAACAAGAGTGGCCCCAATACTGAACCTTGAGGGACCCCACTGATTACCTTTCTGGGGGAGGAGAGTATCCCACCCACCATAACCCTCTGTAGATGCCCCAAAAGCCAATTATCTACCCAACTGAGTTCCTGTCCTCCCACCCCCATCTCCCCCAATTTTGCTATCAATCTATTATGGGGCACCGAATCAAATGCCTTGCTGAAATCTAGGTGTAAGACTTATCTTTGTTACTCGCTCATATGTGACAGTCGCTATAATGTACATTGCTATTATTAATTCGCTCTTATTGTTTCACTATTATGACGTGATACCCACCTTACCGTCTGCCACTCCAGTGATCCACATTTGGGAACGGATTAGATTCACTCAGGGGCCAGCCAGCTGAGGGAGGACTGAGCATCCCAGGGATAGCTCTCCTCCCCTTGGGTAAGGGGGGGGGGATATGTGTCCCACCACTCAACTGCCCCTTGGCAGGGGCCGGGTGGCAGCAACTGAGACATTAGTTAGATGGGGGGAGGACATCAGTGGATGTGGCACATGAGAGCACCACAGCGTCACTGAGGTGGGGGGGGACGCTGTCTGACAAGATCATTGAGAGCTGCGCCAACTGGAAGAAGAGCCTGAAGACCCAGAAGACAATGAGCAGATAGATGATGCCGAGGAAGACCTGGAAGACAGTTCACAGATCCAGGATGCCAAGGAGGAGGTTCAAGTAATACCACAAGATGTCTGAAAGGCACTGCTCACTCTGCGTTGGGCGATGGAGCAGAGGGGAGATGTTTTGCTAGACCTGGAGCTTACTGAGGCGATGGAGACACACCGGGCAGATTAGACCAGAGCAAAGCTGAGCAAGGTCTCTATTCAAGCTACTTCAAACTGACGGCACTATACTAATCATGTATTTTACCAAACAGTATGAGTGTGTGTGTGTGTGTGTGTGTGTGTGTATGTGTATTACTTTTACTTGTCAAGAATAGCCAGGCATCAACCTTCCCTGACCAACAGACATGATATTGAAGCAGCGATAAAGAAAAGCAGTCAATTTATGTGCAAAGTTTATATGGGATACAGATATTGCTCCCACCTCTTCCTTTACTTCTCTCGCTTCCAATTTCATGCCTAACCTATGGTATCAGCTTTGACCTGACAATATAGCCTAACCTACAATTGTAATGCACACTTGGGGGGAGGGGTAGGGTGAGTAACAACAAAGGTAGTTCTGCTGTTATACTGTTATAAATTCCTAAATGTTGTTAAGGGTTGTCTCATGGGAGGGGGGTTTGAGGATGTGGGTGGTTTGTGTGTGGGGGGGGTTGGGGTTGTTTTGTTTTTTTTCCCCCTAGAAGTTGTTATTTGGTCTGTTTCCCTTTCTCCTTTTCATATTCAATTTTGTCTGGACCCATTGTTTCATGATTTTTGCTAAAATTAATAAAGTTGAATTTCAAAAAATATGGGATACAGGTCACAATGGAAAGCAGCACACTTGAGTACATCCACACCACCAACATTTTATGATTATATGACCTTGTGCAAACTGGTGGTGGTGTGGGTGTACTTCCCATTTTTGCTGTTGCAACCTGTATTCTGTATGAACTCTGCAGAGAAGTAAACAGCTTTTCATTATTGCTGCCTCAGTATCAAGTCTTTTGGTCCAGGGGGACGTGGTTAGCAAACGATGGTGACGGACGTGCTTTTGTGAACTCCACTTCAACATCAATAAATTACATTACTTTTTGCAGTTTTAGCGGAAAAAAATACTGTACTTTAGCAGATATTGCTGTGTAGGGGACCTTTAGATTCATTTGGAATACAAAGTTTTGGTTCCCAAAGCCAAAAATGAGGTGGGAAAATCGAAGTAAATGCAACCTCCTGAAGTGGGCAATGACAGCCTTCGGGAGCAGAGGGAGAGACTTCAAATGCAGAGGTACTACAGGCAATCAAAGATTTGGAGAAATTTATGAAAGATCTCAACAAAAAAGTAGATGCCTTCCACACCAGAGTTGCGACCGTCGAAACAAAGCTTGAAATGATCTCTAGAGTCCCAGCAATCGAAAAGAATGGTGGAAAAAGCCATGACGCCTGCGGCAGGAGTCATCCAGGAAAGTAAACTCCTCTAACTGCATCTCGAACATCTGGAAAATGGGGCCTGCTATGTGAACTTGCGTTTGTTGGGCATACTGGAAGACTAAGAAGGGCCCGATTTACTTTTGTATCCGAGCTCTCTTTCACAGACCTTGCTGGGTTTTTCTTCGGATGGCAGTTTATCGAAATCCTATCGAATCTCACACAGACATCAGCCTGAGCACATGGATACCCCCCAAACTATTTTGATGGTCACAGTGGAACGCCATATTCAAGACAGAATCCTACAATTGGCAAAATACAAAGGATCTCCTTCAGCTGCCGGATGGCACTCGCATTTTTTGTTTCTCTGATCTGTCATACGCCACCAACAACAGACAAAATCTTTCGACCCCATCAGATCTGAACTTAAAGGGAAACACCAGTTAACTCTGTGTAACAATGGTGTTTTACCTAGTGCGTTCCATATTCTGTTTCTTGTTTTTACTCAGTAAAGGGCCAGGTATTTCATCATTCTTGTAAACCCCCTTTCGCTTATGATGTTTTCCGCCTTGTCATGTGGCAGTACTAGGCCAAGCCACACCAAGAAAGTAAACACTGTGAGCGGGTGCATTCATATGGTGCCACGCACATTGAAGCCATGCTGCTATCTGCACATGAACAAAGGACCACGCGCTTCTGTGACCACGCTCTCCATGTCTGTGTTCCTTAATTCTGCCTGCTGTGTCCTGTGTAAGCAATAAGACATGACAGAGTGTGCACTGAACAGATATTACCGCATGCCTAGGACGTAAAGAGGCATAAGACCATAGGCCAAGTGCCTTCGGCCCCTCTGCGTGTGGTAATATCTGTTCAATGCACACCATGTTATGCCTTATTGCGCTAATAAAATGTGCTAGTTTTTTTTTTTTTGTTTATACAGTCAGTAAAATCATGTTTAATGTAAACAAAAATAGATTTGCTTATGTAAATTTATGGTAAAATGGTCCTTCTGCCTACTAGATAATGACAGCATGTTGTTAGCATCTTTTACCCCCCCCGGTTATGCTCGCGGAGAGAAAACCACCATTTTTTTTTTCTGTGACTGTGGGTGGGACAGAAGTGTTGAGGGTGGTTTTGTTTGCTTTTCTTTTTTTTATTTTAAGGCAAATAGGGACTACAGGAGCAAATGGACCCTCCATTTCCAGTGATGGAGTGCAGTTGTTGAGCGACTGGAACCATGGACTGGAAGCAACTGTTTCTTGCCGGCATGTTCTCTACCACAAGTGAGCATCCTACTGGTAGAATACCTAACAGAGGTTAGCAAGTGGCGGCTGTATTCCCTGTCCCACAGTTTACTGGGGGAACAGAGTTGAAAGCACAGTTTGAAGTGTAAGGGGGGGGAATTACATATAAAACTGTGGGAGCATGATGGACAGCTGAGATTGTAGGAGCAGACAAGCACCAGGAGCGGGCGGGGCTTCAGACAAGAGGCAGAGCAAAGCCAGCAGGAAAGTTTTTTATTTGTAAGGCTTAAGTTTACTTTGCAGGGGATTTACTGGGCATTTCTTGTGTGTGACAGAAGCGCGATTTTGAAACAGACAGTTGGAGGAGGCATGTTGACTGAGTTGTACAGTGACCTAGGCAGTTATCAGAGCATCACAGTACAGGAGCAGTTAATACCTTAAATTTGAATTTATGTGCTAAACATCTGTCTATGCATGGTACTGTATTGAAAAAAAATGGTTACTTCTATATGTGTGTGTGTGTGTGTGTGTGTGTGTGTGTGTGTGTAAGTAAGTAATTGTACGAGACAGGTTAGAAAGTGCTCCAATCAGAAACAGTCTTCATAAATAATAAATGTACCCCCCCCCCCCAAAATATGCAGGACAGCCGTGGAGCTGCAGTCCAATTGCGATCATCTGCTGTTTTCCAACGTACCTGCCACTAGAGTCCAGGAGAGGAGACTAAATTAAGCTAAGTAGTTAAGAAGATTAAAAAAAATGTTTACTAAGGCAGAGCAACTTATTTATTAATAAAACAACAACAACAAAAACCCTGCTCTGTTTATTGGGCCGATCGTTTCTTTGCTTAGGAAGGGGGAACATTGACGGCATTTCAAAACACAGAGTTCCAATGCCACATTGATATTTTTTCAATGCGGTCCCGCGCTTTTAGGTACTTGTTATTGCCTGTGCATGGAACAGATTTCATGCATAGATAATAACCAATCAGATTGCAGAATTTCTTCTCCCCATTTTACAAAACCTTTTTATTTTTTGTTTTACAGTGCACTGATCCAAGCATGACATTGTTTGAATGCACAGTGTGTCCCTTATTCAGTTTATAACTTCAGAACTGCATAAATAATTTACTTTTCAGGGATTTATTTAACTCTAAAAATTGATTAGCGTTTTGCTCATAAAAGTGCTAAATCTTTGTGAAAATACATAGTTCTTGCCTCACTGTGTTTAACAAACACAGTACTTATAGAAAATCTATATAAATACTTTCTGTACAGTTAGTATAGTCCCAAGAAAAAAACTGCTAATCAATTATTTAAAACCCTGCTTTTGTAGTTGCTAGCCTCTAAAGTCGGTGTGAGCATTCATAGGTGTTATTTCAGTGAGGTGCCATAAAACTCAGGCATGAGAAGTCATGCAAGCATGTGACGTCAAGAGACATGTAAATACAGTGAACGTAATGGCGCCTCACTGAAATAACACCTATGAATGCTCATACCAACTTCAGAGGCTAGCAGTTACAAAAGTAAATACACAGTTTTGAAGTCAGCGACTGAATAAGGGACAAGTGCATTCAAACAATGCCATGTTTGGATCGGTGCAGCACTGTGAAACATAAAAAAAAACTGATCGCAGTGCACAGCAGGAGGAGTTAGGCAACACAGACATGGAGAACAGTCAGAGAAGTGAGTGGTCCTTTGTGCATGTGCAGATAGCAGCGCGGCTTCAATGGCCGTGGCACCACATGAATGCACCTGCTCACGTTTACTTTCTCGGGATTGTACTGCTGCGCGGCATGGCAGAAAACACCAGAAGTGTAAGGGAGGGTTTACAAGAATGATATTTTAAAGAAATACCTGGCCCTTTGCTGACAAAAACCAAGAAACAGGAGCCGGAATGCACCAGGTAAAACACCATTGTTACAGCGTTAACTGTTGTTTCTCTTTAAAAAAACTGGGTGTCACTCACACTCTGGTTTATTCATGTAAACTCAGACTGTCTTATGCTGGTAAGATTTACTAATTCAACTACCCCGTGGAGGCGGTGAAGCGACTCAAGAAAATTAAAGCGGATTTTGAAACAAGACAAATTGCACTAGAAACTGAAGCAGGGAAAGACTGAACTATTATTTCATATAAAATAGAGTTTGTTTCTTTAACGTTTTTCCTTGTTCTCTCCCCCTATGGAATTTGACTTATGGAACTTATGTGTATGTGTATAATGGGGCTCATATGAAGACGGGAGGTGTGAACTAATGTTAGGTTCATATTTATCAAGTTTCATGTTGGATACTGGCTATTCTGATGCAAGATGGGGTTTTGTGATTTGCTTTAAGATGACCTAGCAACTCAAAAGGGAGCGGGAGCACCTGTAATGGTTGCTACCACATGGTTACATTGTTTGACGTTATACGCACCATTTTACGCCATTTTCTGCACAGAGCCTCTAAACCGAGCCCACACGTCTTCCATTGCTAGTGAATTTATTTATATGATCTCTCTCTCTCTCTGGAGCCCCTTACACATTGCATTTGTTTGGGGGGGCGGGTAGCTAGAGTTTTGATGTTCTCTATACAGTATGCTAACCACGTGAATTTTGTTCTCTAGCTTAATAGTTACTTGGTCTTCGGTCATTTCACTGAGGTCTTTCACAATAGCACATTCATTAGTTTTGGAGACTCTGTATTTTGGCATGGACTAAAATATGATTGCTCATAGCTCATGCAAGAGTATTCTACTCAGGGACTTAATCCTTACATGGCCGTGGACTGATATCAGTCCAAAATTCCTATACGTTCTAATTCTGTTGGCAGCCTAAGGGTTAACGGCAAAGTATTTTTTTGGATAATAGTCCATGATCTTGTTGCTTACAGCCAATTCTTTAATACTTGTGTTTTGGAATATATAGTGTGTTATGCTGTTGCCACAATGCCTTATTCCCTTGTTTACCCCCAACCCCATGTGTAACACTGGGTGATAAGAATATTATCCTTGTTGGTCCAGGAAGGCAGGTGCCTGGCTAACGTCCCCCGGTAAGTGGTGTTTTTATACCATGTTCACCACTGTACTTCTCCAAGTGGCCTCTGAATCTCGTTTGCTTTACTTGTCAAGACCCTGACAATAAGACAGTTATTTTTTTTTTTTTATTTCATTTTTATTAAATGGGTTAGACCATTGAGTAAAACTCGTTTAAAATGGTGACCCTTGGACAGTTAGATAGGAACATACAAAGAAGCCAGCAGAAGAAGGCTATTTGGTCTATCAAATTTGTTTGTATTGCAGGGTCCACAGCTTGAGCAAATGTCCCTGCCCTCCCTCCTCACTTCTTCTATCCTCTCTACCCATGATTCTTACCTTCCCCCTATGCCTATCCCAGCCTCTCATAAAGCGTCCCACTGTCTTCAACGAAATTACCTTTTCGGCAGCGCATTCCAAGTGTCCACCACCCTCTCTGTGAAGATGTGCTTCCTGACCTCCCTCCTAAACCTCCCACCCCTCCAGCTTAAGACTGTGCCCCCTCGTGTTATGGTTGCCACTCAGCTTAAAGAGACTCTCCTTATCAACCTTATTTATTCCCTTCAAGTACTTGAAGGTCCCAATCATGTCCCCTCTCTCTCCTGTCTTCCAGGGAGTATATGTTCAGTGCCCCCAATCTCTCCTCGTATGTCTTACCCTGCTGACTTGCTATCATCTTTGTAGCCCTCCTCTGAACCTTCTCCAGCAGGTTAATGTCCTTTTTGAGGTGTGGGCACCAGTACTGAACTCTATACTCTAGATACGGCCTTACCAGGCAGTATAACCTCCTCTCTCCTGCTACTGATCCCCCTAGATCTGCATCCCAGCATCTTGTTTGCCTTTGCTGCTGCTTTCTTGCACTGCGTGGAGTGCTTCAGGTCACTAGTGATCATCACTCCCAGGTCCTTCTCCTCCTCTGATGCAGATACTCCGACTCCACCCAGGTAATACTCTGTCCTGGGATTCTTGGCTCCAATATGCATAACTTTGCATTTCTTGGCAGTGAAGCCAAGCTGCCAGATCCTGGACCACCTCCCCAGCTTTTCCAGATCTGTCTATAGGTCCTGTATCCCTTCAGCTGTGTCTACTCTCCCGGAGAGCTTGGTGTCATCCGCAAATAGGCACATTCTGCCCTTAATGCCATCTCCAATGTCACTGATGAAGACACTGAACAACACCGGCCCCAACACTGAGCTCTGAAGGACCCCACTGGTTACCTCTCTAGTGCCAGATAACTCTCCCCCCACAACCACCCTCTGGGTTCTGTCCCACAGTCAATTTTCCACCTATCTGGCCATCTTTTCCCCAACCCCAAGATCCACAAACTTTCTGATCAACCTTTTGTGGGGCAGAGAGTCAAAGGCCTTGCTGAAATCAAGACAGAGGATGTCTACCGCTTGGCCCTTGTCTACTGCCTTAGTGACACAGTCAAAGAAGTCAATCATATTTGACACAATCCCCCCACCCCATATGAACCCATGCTGCCTCACATCCTGAAGACCATGCTCCTCTAGATGTTTCACCAACCATTTCTTTAGTATGGTCTCCATAATCTTGCCCATAATGGAGGTCAGACAGACTGGTCTGTAATTCCCTTGGTCATCCTTGGGACCGCTTTTTTGGAAGGGGCACTACATGTTTTATTCTCTAGTCCTGCTGTACCACTCCTGACTCTAGCGAACTATTAAATAGATCTACCAGTGGCCCTGCCAGCTTCTCAGCCAGTTCCCTGTGTACCCTTGGATGCAGTCTGTCCAGGCCTGGTGATTTGTCCATCTTCAATGCCAGCAGCCCCTCCCTCACTCTATCCTCCTCTATCACTACATCTGTGTCCCCCCCCCCCCTTTTCCCTCCTGAAGGCACTGGTCCATCCTTCTCCCTGGTGAAGACAGAACAGAAGTATTCATTTAGTATCTCTGCTTTTCACCAATTATCCTCCACCCACTCCACCCCTTTCTTAAGCCTAACAATCCCTTGCTTCTTGTCCATTTTCTCACTTACATATTGAAAGAAAGCCTTCTCCCCCTTCTTAATTCCTTCAGCTATCTGCAGCTCCTTCTGTGCCTTTGCCCTCCAGACTTCCTCACCTGACTCATTAGCCAACCTTAAGTAATTTTCCCTATCCACCTCTCTATTGGTCTTCCTGAACTTTCTATAGGCCAACTTCTTTTCCCTTACTGCCTGGGCAACCCCAGAACTGAACCAGCTGGAACCTGGAATAAAAATTCACTGACCAATTGTCCCTGCTCACTGGCCAAGTCACTCACTACCAGACCAACTCAGTGCCATGGTGCTGACTAGGGGATGGGACGCTCTTTACTTGTATGCATGGACAGCCACTGACCTGAATGCAAATATACACTGGCCCGAACATGGAATGTCAGTAGCAGAAACCATCAAAGGGCCAGTGACTGGCTTTGAGTCTGTACTGGTGCTACTACTATAGTCACTGCTGCTGCTCCAGTCTGAGTGACCTGAGCCTCTTACAGTATCTCTGGTGGTGATGTGAGGGCAGGCAGTGGGATGGGACCAGCCATGCTACTAGTACAGAGTAATTAACTCTGGTGGTGTCAGGAGCATAGCTACTTGGCTATGTACCTCCAGACTTAATGCTGCCTCAGTCTCTGCACAGACATAAGTTTCTCTCTGGTGCTGAAGGAGGGTAGCCCTTGTTGCATCTTGGACTAGGCTTATGCGAGTCAGGTAGAGAGTTAGGGCCCCGTCGGGTCACTTGTCTGGCTCTGTAGCCAACACCATGGTCACGCAGTGCTGCCCCCAACCACCTAGAACTATCTCAGGGGGCACTAATATGGTACTGGTGAGGGTACCTGGAGATTGGGAGGACAAAGAGTCAGGGTCAAGGCTGGAACCAACTCCAGGTTGGGCTACTAGGTCCAAGTCAAGACTCCTGCAGATTGCTGACCATCCAGTACTCTGCCTGGCGGGGTCCTCCAGAGCTTGGGTCGGGGGGGAAGACAGTGTGGGGATGCAGAGGGACAGTCACATGCACATCACAGTGGGAGAATGAGACTGACCACACAGACGCACCACAAGCAGCAAGCATGCTAGTACGTAATTGCTTTTAATTCCAACAGAGTAACAATCAAAGTAGTAATGAATTCAGCCACTATCAATAGCTGCCCCACCCCCAAATTACCTAAAATCTACAATAGTGCAACCATCGAGTCAACAACCACTGAATATTCCATCACACCATTTACCTGATTGTGCCTTGTGGAAGACTGATCACTCAGACCAGCTGCACAGATAAATAACACTGCATAAGCAGTAATTATCTTTTTACCTCTGCCCTCAATACTATTTATGCACTCTTTATCAGTTAACCATAAGGATCCCTTACCTCCACACACACACACACACACACACACACACACACTCACTCACTCCAGTGTACTACAACTGCATATTATAACTGCGGCTAAGGGTGGTTGTGTCCTGGACCTGAGGGTTACATTCATTTACCCTACAAATCTTCAAGTCTGAATTGTCATTTTTAAATATTAACCAGACAATGTTGCTCAGCCCTCCCCCCAATCCAGACGGTGGTCATCAGCCTAATTTAGCAGCAGTGCACAGTAATACCAGACACAAACTGTTTTAAAGTACCTTGAGGAGACTGAGAATCAGAAAATTACACCACTTGACTAATCCAATTGTAGAAATGAAAGGAAAAGTATAACTCACTGTCACTGGGAAAGCACTGGAGTGATAAGAAAACTGTTCGGCCCTTCTCCCCTCCCCCAGTCAAGGCCATGGCCATCCTTCCCTGATGCAATTAGATTTGATGAAGCAATGCCAAATTTATGCAGCACTCAGAATAACAGTAAACAAACCTCTCCTCCCCGATTTTTTATTTAGAGACTAGTTGGGGGAGTTCGGGGTATATCGACTGGAAGCACACAGCACATTACATTTACTCAATACTTCCAATAGCTTCGTATGAAGTCCAAACTGTCCATTGTTTACCTGACACAAAATGGCTACCCAGGTAATATTGAGTTAACTGATGGCAAACTGGCACTCCCTCCTCATTGGAGTCATTGCTTGCTGTATGGCCACGGCATGCTCAATTTCTCACAGTCTGCCTCCCTTTTAGCCTGTGTCTACCTGGATTTGCATAGCTACTATTCTATTGCTGGTTGTGGAGTGTGGGGAGGAGGAGTCATCGGTGGTGTGGCACTTCAATTCTGCTCTGCCTCGTGGTGCTAGTAGGCCCTCAGCATCTCTCTCTCTCTCTCTCTTTTTAACATGCTCTGCTGCACGCCTTGGGGTGAATGGGCGTTTCTTTGATGCATCCCTGTTTATCACCTCCACTCACCACAGGATACATCGACCTACAAGACTGGCCGAAATGTTTGACAATCATGGGCATTGGTTACTAGGGCTCCCCTTCTAGGTCACAAGATGGAATGAAAAAGAAACAGTGCTAAGCATATCTGGTGTAACAGTTACTGCAGTATGCAATAAACAGTGCAATACTGATATTGACAGCTGTTCACACCACGGTAAACTTTTAAACCCATATACTGTGACATTCCTAGCCTCTCTCTACTATTATATCCACACAGGGATTATTCTGTGCATTCTTGAAATTGCTGACAATCTCTTATTCCCTTGCATCCATTGGTGCCCACAGCTTACCACCTATTGAGTGGGCTTTGCCCACCTACAGAAGACCTGCCTCCCCATGAGGTCACCAACTCTCCTTATTGGTAAGAGTCACCATTCCACCTTAGTGCCTCCCCAATTTTATTTAAGAAGGCCTAAGCACAGGCCTTCCTGCTTGGAAACCACATTCTCTCCTGTGGGGTAAAAAAAGAGTTATTGTTTCTACTGTTCACTGTTACTGTTGAATGTTGTTCATATGTTTCCTGTTTGATACGGTTTGAGGTTACCTTATTACATTGGTTACTCATGTAAGCTAATTTGGAAACAGGTCTTATAGTGGACCACATATTTTGCCCTTAACCCTGCACCATTTGCAGTGGAGGTGAAGGTGGGGCAACTGCTGGCATTTACTAGCCCCGCTACTCCCGCTGCATTGGCGCAGTATAATCTGTATCTTACCACTGCTTTTTTTTTTTTAAATAAAATGGCCACGATACCCACTGTTATATACTCCCAGAATGTTAATGGACTTAACCCAGTAAAAGAAGTAAAGTCCTTAATGCTATCAAGAAGACTATCCCTTCCTTTGTATTGTCACAAGAAACTCATCTCCCTATGAGCAAACACCAAAAATTAGAAAAATTGTGTTTTTCTCAAGTGGTGGGGTCTAGCTATCAGAAGGGCAAACACAGAGGGGTGGCAGTGCTGGTTCCCCGAGCTACCCCATTTTGAAGCTAGAGATCATACAGTATGTAGATCCACAGTATGGACTGGCCATCCTTACTGGCACATATTTAGGGAAAAACGTGACATTGGCAAGTTTATATTTTCCACCAAACATGGACAACCCCACTGTCAATGTACATCTTAATAAAATTCTACAACTGCAGCTAGGTGCTGTTCGGGAGGTTACAACATGATCTATAGCATGACAGATTGGACACAACGATTTCAAACCTGCCCAGAGAAACAGAGGCACAAAGCAATACAGCACAGTTTAAAACTTTTGCATGGGTCAACACTTAGTGTTCCCTTAATCCCACAGCACGCTGCTACACACACTTCTGTGCTCCACATCAAAAATACAAGAACTAAGCAGGTACACATCCCAAACAAACCAGGGATGTTCAGATAAAAACTTTTATTACTTGCCCAGCCTTGACTATAGCTGAATTTTCACATGTCCCTATTAGTTACAATGAAATGAGCTCTGTTTTGGTACTTGCCCTTCATTGAAATGTACTTGCCCCGGACAGGGGGCAATGGGATTTGCACACTCCTGAAAGAAATACCTTGGCTTACTTGCAGATTGCAGCATTTTACCAATTTTTTTTTTTTTTTTTTTTTTTTTTTTAAATCAGACCATGCACCTATTTTGGCTAAATTACACTAGGGTCCGACCAGGAGTAAAACACTATGGCATTTTAATATTTCTTTATTTAACTCAATGGACTTCCAGGATATGCTCAGAGGGAGAATTAAACAGATAATAACAGAGAATACCCACACAGATATTTTGTCGAGGATATAATGGGACACCATAAAGGTGGTGCTACATGGTAAACTTATTAGTTACTCCACAAGGCTGAAGAAACAGACAAAAGAAAAATGATTCATCCTGCAACAGCAATTAAAGGATACAATAGTTACTGACACACTGACAAAACTAAAGCAAGAGATATAAGGTCTATTTACTGCAAAAACAGAAATGGCCTTATGCTATTTGCATCAAAAATATTTTGCAAGTGGTGCTTGCACCACAAAAGTATTGGTATTTCGGTTGACATGCAAAAGCATGCAACACTCTGTTACCCGAATTAGAGACCTTCAAAAAGCAGTAATTTTCACAGACAGAATTCTAGATGCCTTTCGAGCATACTACAAAAAACTTTCACCCCAGAACAGCCAGTGTAACCCCCCCAAGCAGTAGCCTTCTAAGAAACATGGCACTCCCCTCCCTCACTACAGCCCAAGTCACTCAATTGATTTCCCCAGTGCAGTGTTCAGAACTGGAGGAGGCAATAACAAGTGGAAAAATGGGAAAGATCTGGGACCGGATGGCTACATAGGTGAATTTTATTAAATATTTAGAGATGAACCGGTGGGTCCCTTGCTTCTAGTGTGTAAACAAATGGCCCAGCGTGATGCAGCACCATCTACATGGAAAGAGGCCACCATATCTGCCATACTTAAACTCTGCAAGGACAAAACTGAATGCTCTTTGTACCGTCCAATACAAGTTTTAAATATTGATTATAAAATTTTTACTTCTGTGTTAGCCCTTGCACTGAATAAGCTTCTCCCCAGGCTTATTGAGAAAGTTTAAACATGAGTTGGTAGATAAAGGCAATGCAGAATATCAGACGAAAATTACACCTGCTCCACCACGTCACCCAGTCAAACACACCTTTCCTGATCAGGCGGCATGGTTGTTCTTATTCACCGTGCTCCATAAGTTACAATTCCAGACTCCCTTTATTTGTATGCTGCGAGCTTTATGTGACAAACCGCAAGCGTATGTCAAAATAAACAAAAAACATGAACAGCCCTTTCAGTTATACAAGGGTACCAGGCAGGGCTGCCCCCTGTTGCCCCTGCTATTTGCACTTTATAGCCACTAGCACAAGCAATATAAAAGTCTTCCAATACACAGGGGCTACAGACAGTAGGAAGGCAACAAAAGAGAAGACATGACACACCATCATAATGTTTCTTCCAAAGGGATACCTCACTCCGGATTTTTTTTTTTGTTCAAGTATACTTTTTTCCCCAACCTCCAGAACGGCCCCTATCGGATCCACCTATGCTCCTACTACCGTAACTTGCTTCCTGGAAAACCTCCTCCCGTGTTCTCCCTGGCTTGCCCCCGTGGGGGTCTCTGAGTCTCCTCTTCCCGCTGGAACCTTTAGTTCAGTGTCCAGGGCAGGGCCACAGTTCAGCTGCGCAACAGTCACAGAGCAGTTTGTTGTGAAACTTTATGTGTAAGGTAACTAGCTGGGGCTGTGGGTAGGTGCAACTTCCCAGAGGGTTGTGCTAGCTTAAGATCTAACCCACTTGAATATTAGTCTGGGTGGAGGCACCGTGTCAAAACATTACTGTTAGAGCCCAGGCCCTTTAACCTGCAAGTAGGCAGGGGTAGTAGCTCATTGGGAGGAGGCACCCGGGTTACAAAAATACAGATGCTCTCCCTTCCTAAACAAAAAGAATCACTGGCTATTACCTCACTCATACAACAAGTGTTAGGGGGAAGGACTTTAGATTCTCTGATCTCAAGACTATTTCTTGCGCTTCAAAATCTAGCCCCCTACTCCACAGAATATATTAGAACTAAATGGCAGGAAGACTTAGCTATACCTGTTCAACACTGGGACAGATATACCTCGTATATCCACCAACTGACCTTTTCACATGTCTGGAAGGAGTCTGCTTGAAAATTCAAGATCAGATTCTTCTGTACCCCTACCAGCAGGCTAAATATGCTCAACATAGGGGAGCACAGTATTGGTGCGATTGAGGGGAGACAAGAGCCACTCAGACAGATCTTTTGAATATTATATGCTATAATTTGGGGCAGCTATTATAAGGGGGTGGCCTGTCATCAATGAAATGCAGTATTTTTACAACAATCTCCTGATGAATAGAAGAGGAATAATGGATTTAACTCCCTATCTAGGGTGGGGCAACAATGCAAGAAAAGGAAGGGGATTGTAACTGGTGACTATGAAAGTTTGTCTCGGTTCACTTCATGTAACCAGTAACTGCCCTAGTACCCTTTCTGGGGTAAGGCAATGTTGTAGTACAGACAAGGGTTTTCCAAAGAGACACATAATATGAAAGAACGTAGGGCATAAGCTCACAAAAGGGTGCAGGTCATAAGTAAGAATATACTAGAGCTGGGCAGAGGGGTCCAAGACAACAGAGGACATCAAGTACAGAAGAGATGGACAAGAAGTAGCTGACAAGAAGCACACAAACAGGTAAGCAAATACGTACTTCAGGGATTCAGTGCAGGGGGAGCTAGTTGGTAGTACGGAGTGTGGGGCGCCTGTCCTCCAAGTAGTACGCTGAGGGTATGGTGCATGCTCTCTGTGTACAAGACTGGCAGAACTCAGGTCTCAGTTGAATGCAGCATTGGACAAAATATGGCTGTTACGCAGTCACACAGACTGGGGTCTACAGCCAGCTACCGCCAGTCTCTCCCTCAGAGAGCCACATGTCCAGGGGGATGGAGGAGAGTGGGATGGGAGCCAAGCCAAGACCTCCGCATGTTGTAGGATTCCCTAATCATTTTGTACCCTTAGAGAAGGCACAATTAGTAGTTTCTCCAAGGGAGCTGTTTGCTGGTCATTCAGCAGGCTCTGAACTCTGACCAGGCAACATCCCAGAGCGGGGATGGGCAGAAAGTAGCAAGTACAGTAGGAAAACAAAATGGATGGTGGTTGGGGTATCTATGATCAGGGGCATACAGAAAGTTGTGTGTGAGGGTAAACAGATGTCGGAGGGTAGTCAGATGTCTACCAGAGGCATTTGCTAGTACAGACACTATCAGAACAGAGGGAATCGTAAAACATAAGGGGAAGGAACTGGAGGTGCTAGGCCACTTCAGGACTAACAATATGGCCAACCAGGGATTGGAGGTTAAAGCAAGTTTCACAGGTTGGGAAGCAGGTTGAAGGAGGAAGGAGCTTCAGTAATCGAACCCAGTCAGTCTTATGTTTTTTCCTGCTACAGGGATCAACTATAGTTTTTTTTTTTTTATCATCATTATTATTATGATTCCCGTTTTCTCTCCTGGCAACCCCTGGTCCTCATGGCATCTCCCAGGCCCCATAACCAACCTGTCTTACGGACTTATGGGTTAATCACCACTTACACACAGCCATGTTTGGCAGGTGGCCTGCCATGTATGGTCATGTGGGGCCTGCAGGGGATGCAAAGCGACTCGGGGCAGTTTCCTCCCTTTTTCGACCACCAGGTACTGCACATGATGCAACCACAAGTGTATCTTGATGCACATGTGGGTTGCATCATCATGCTCCCACACAAGTTTGCTGTTCCTGCTGTAGTGCCACCCAGTCTCACCTGGGTGGCAGGCAAGTAACAGGACTCAGTGGTCTCTCTCGCCGACAGAAGAGAGTTGTCCTTGGGACACTCAATCTTCCCTCCCCCAGTCATCCTCCAAGTGACCCTGGTCCATTCCCAAACCTGGATCACCAACATGAGTGGAGGTAATGCGTCCAGCGCCTCAGTCTTCCACACCACTGGGCCAGCCTCAACTATTGGGTTTTAACCATACAGTTGATCGCTTTAACAGACAAAACAGAAGATCGACTTGATAGTTAAAACTAAAACTAGAGGTGGGCAAGCCAGGACTTTTTCACCTAGAGCCAAGTCAGAGCTGAGCCAGGGATCTGGCTTGACTCTTGGAGCCAAAACATGAGCCGAGCCCTGCCTACTGCAGGCTGTTCTCTACATAGGAGTTGAACGTTTCAGACACTACACTAACTGCCTGAGCTGACAAAAACGCTTACTTTGCCAATAACTGGCTCGGTTTGACCTTGGCTCTCTTTTATAGAGGTCAAGCCGAGCCAAGCACCAAGCCTTAGACAGGCTCAAGCTTGCCCACTTCTAACAAAAACTATAGCTATTTCGCATACAAGGCAGATCAAACTAGATGAAAAATGAACAAATGCACCTTGCACTCTTCTTGTGGCTTACCCAAGGTGGAAAACCCCCTTAAGTAAATCACAAGTTGCCTTTCTGATTTGGGGATACAAAATTCACCCCCTTTTTTGGTACCCTTTAGGGCTGACGGTATGCATGAGGTTGATATCCAGTCATAATTTTATTTTATTTTTGTGCCAGTACCAGTACTGTAATTTCTTAATTGAGAGGTACCGCTAAGTTATTAATTAAAGAAAACAATTATGGGGAAAAGGGATGGGATTTCCATGGGTTATTATTTTAATCTTCTATGGAATTATAAAATGTATTTAAATGTACAGCCTTTTCTTTTTTACCTATTTATATGGTAATAGTGCAAGGCTTATACCAGTAAAGTTAGCCGTGTCAGTGGCTCAGCAGGTAGCACACTTGCCTCTGAGGCCTGAAGATCAAAAGGTGGTGGGTTCTTGCCCCACACAGGGAATGTAGGATAAATCCCAGTACTGACACTGCAGTGCATCAAGAGGGGGGTGCTTAAACCGAGGTCCCATCTGCCTGTTCTGGTGGTTGTTTAGGTGGACATTAAAGATCCCATGGCATTTCTTGATAAGAGTAGAGGAATTTCCCTGGTGTCCTGGCCAAATTCCCCCCATTCACTAAAATGTCACCAACAGCTTAATCTGGTTCTGTAAATCAGTTTACATCTATACACATATTCCCCTTCCCTTGCCCCAGGTCGTACTTGGAAATGAGCTGAGGCTCAGAGTGCCTCTCCCGGTCACAAACTTTCAAATAAATAAATAAAAAAAAAGATTTGATTTGCCACCCCCTCACTCCATGCAACTGGCTCCTCAAGTAAGCATTAAGCCATGACGGAGGTGTGCTCTAATGCTGGATTGATGCATGGGGGGCGATAATACTCGAGGCCAGGGCGAGGCACCACCACCCCCCATGCATCAATCGCATTAGAGCCCACCGACGGAGTGGCTTAATGCGCTTGTAACATGGGCCGCCCGACGAGACAGTCACCAGGAGCCCATTTTGCCTCTGTACCACTACATAACAGGGGGAGTCGGGGAGATCTGTGCACTGTAACGGTGCACTTACAAATCCTCTGAGAGAACGGCATTACGATGCTGATGCGCTGTACACACTATGTACCTGTACTAATAGGGACTAGAGCGGCTCGCAGGCTCGTGCAGCAGTTGTCCCGATGTGTCCGCCTGTTTCTCCGGTAGCACTGGTTGGATGTCTCCGGAAAGCGCCTCCGTCGCCACGCTCTGCGCCCGCTCACAAATTTGCATGCAGGCTCCCTCACTTCCCATTCCCTCTCTCAGGGTCCTCCGACGATGCACCACTTGCCTGCATGGAGTCTCACTCTGGGGCTGTGTAGCCTATCCCTCCTGTACGCGCCTGCTTCTCCCCCCTTCCATCTGCCTGCACATCGTTGCACTGTTCGGCTGCCACGCTTCCCTTGTTCACCCACTCCTCCATCGCCGCCCCTCCTGCCAAACAAAAGCAGACCACCCTGTTTTGTACTGCCTCTCACCCTTGTCAGCTACACAGTCACGCACAGTGTGCCACGAGTTCTCGTCCCCCGTCTGCCTTTCCTGCCTCGGACTGTAGTAGGGCTCCGGTTCCGCTCTTTCCTCTCCCTTCCCGCAGGGACCCAGTGCTGCTAGGCTGGGGTCTGGCTGGTCAGCGGTACTGCACTGCCGAACGGGCACGGCATATATGCTGCGTTAATACCCGCTTTGGCTGCCGTCTCGTGACCGCCCTAGCCCTATCGGCTTGCTCCCTCAGAGGTGCACAATTCATGCCATGTTGCAATTACTCTTTAATCCTTCCTTTATACAAGTTGCCACCCTGTTCCCCTGGCATCCTCCCAGGCTCTTCTAAATGGAGTACAAACTGGAAAATTTAGAACTATGCGCTTGCTCTGAAATACTCAAGTTTCTGTGACAGTGTTGAAATTCAGATCTTCCTATGTAATTTTTACTTGTAGTTCCTCCATTTTATTGCGAATAATTCTTGCACTGGCATACAGAACCTTCCATATACTGTGCTCCCTTGCTATAGCAAACTTCACTATAACAAATCCCCACATATAAGGAATGTGGGTTGTGGCTCCTGGCACGTGAGATTGAAACTGACACATCTGCAGATGTATGTCAGTTGCATCTGTCAATTTCAGTCTCAAAAAGTCATTGTCAATTAACTCAATCAAGGTATCTTTGTCAGCTTTTTCCCAGGTTTTGAAAAGGCTGTCATTTGTCAGCTGCATTAGATTCTGTCAGAACTACAGTAGAGAATGAAGTGGTCTGGTTACAGCGCATAGACAAAGCTATTCTAGACCGACTGAAGGATGGTGAAAGTTTGCCTAAATATGTGCTGAAACCGGGTATAAGAAATCCATGATCTGTATGTGGAAGAAGCAAGAGGATGCCTTATGTGGTTTTGCTGGAGAGTTCTCAGACTTGCAAGGAACGGTTCGCAAAAAACTAAGAACGCCTGATGAAGGGCAGATTGACCAAATTACCCAGCTGTGGTTTTAGCCACATAGATACATAGATACATAGACAGTGTCGGCAGATAAGGGCCTATGGCCCACCTAGTCTGCCCATTTGAGCTTGTAAGTTCAGTTTGTTTTCCTAGAAGTCTATTTCCCCTTACCCCTGACCTCTAGAATTCCTTTATGTCTATCCCATGCATTCTTAAATCCCGTGATTGTTTCAGCCCCCACCACTTCCTCTGGCAGGGTGTTCCACTTGTCCACCACCCGCTCTGTGAAGAAATTCTTCTCATGTTTCCTCTGAATCGCCCCTCCCTCCAACTTCATCCCATGCCCTCTAGTCCTGAAACATCTTTTTCGCTTAAAATAGTGTTTTCCTGCACCCTGTTCCTCCCTGTAAGATACTTGTATGTCTCTATCATATCCCTCTCTCCTCTCTCCTCCAGGGAGTACATGTTCAGTTCCTTCAACCTGTCTTCATAGGACTTGTGATGCAATCCATGCACCATCTTTGTTGCCCTCCTCTGAACCTCTCTACCCTGTCTATGTCCTTACGTAGGTATGGTCTCCAGAACTGTACACTGTACTCCAGGTGGGGCCTCACTAGTGTCTTGTATAGCGGAATTATGACCTCCTTTTCCTGCTGGTGATGCCCTGCCTATACATCCCAGCATCCTATTTGCTTTACCTGATGCCTTGTCACACTGTTTCCCTACCTTGAGGTCATCAGAGATGACAACCCCAAGATCCCTTTCCTGCTTGGTGCATGCTATATCCTCACCCCCAACTGACATATTGTGCCAGGGTTTTTGTGCCCCATATGCATTATCTTGCACTTCTTTGCATTGAATTTCAACTGCCAAACCCTTGACCATTCTTCAAGTTTCTGCAGGTCCCTTCTCATTCTGTCTACACCCTCTGGTGTGTCTACTCTATTACAGAGCTTTGTGTCATCAGCGAACAGTGAAATTCTGCCTTCTATATCCTGTGCAATGTCACAGTCACAGTTGTCAATCGGTGTGCCAGTTTCAGGGGCTATCACAAAACAGAAAGCTGAGAAGTTCTCAAAAGGCATCCACAGTGCAGATTCCAAGTTTAGAAGTTCCTCTGGCTGGCTGTGGCAGGATCAATGCCGGCAGTCGATACAGCGTGTCAGCATAACAGGTGAACAAAGATCATGCAATGACAAAGCTGCCATGAAGTGTTTACCAAAGCTGTGAGAAATCTGATCTGTGGGGGGTACCTTCCAGAGCAAGTTTACAATGCTGATGAAATCAGCTTGTTCTGGCGATGCCTCCCAGACCAACCACTGGTGAATAAAAATGAGGAGAATGCCTCAAGAGTATTCCAACTCTCAAGGGATGGAGTCACTTGCCTTTTTTTGCACAAATGCCACTGGACTACACAAGATTCAGCCCCTTTGTATCAGGAAGTCTGTCAATCCAAGGTGCTTTCATCGTGCGAACATGCCATCTCTCCCCATAACTTACAATCACAATCAAAATGCTTGGATGGCATCTGAGATTTTCAAACAGTGGTTCACAGACTCATTCATTCCCTCAGTGAGAACCCACCTAAAGAAAAGGAAACTTCCCACAAGCATGCTCCTTCTGCTTGATAAATGCTACACACACCCACTTGAGTCCAAACATCCAACCAGAGATGGAAGAATAAAAACACTGTCTGCCTACAAACTGATGTTCCCTGTAAGGTGTGCGCTTGCGTGCTCGCACAGCATTCAGTAAGCAGACGCGCATGCCTGCAGTGTTAGCACACAAAAGAACTGATGGGCTGATCATGCCTACATAGTCAGAGAGCTTTAGATACACAGACATCTGCAGGGGTATGCAGTGTATGCTATTGTGTACAAAAAAGTCTAGCTTGGGCAGCTTTTTGTCTTCCCCGATCAGCCACCAGTGCCGGCATTTTACTGTGGTTTTTGAAAGTTGTTTTCCTTGCTCTCCTGAGTCCCACCCTAATCTGTTCATTTCTGGTGCTTGAAAACTATGCTGTGCATGGAGTTGGGGCACCGGAGAGGTACCATGACTAAAGGATGAAAAAAAAAGTGTCAGCTGATTGGCTATGGAGAATGCCTCAATCAGTAATCTTCTTTCCACTAGTTTAGTCCAGATGTGGGTGGATCCACAGGCTTTTCAAATGCTGCCTTAGATTAAACTCCTCCCGAAGCGGTCCCCATTTTGTGAGTGGCTGATGTTCCTCTCATTAATGATCGCATGTTATTCTCGTACGGGCGCACTGGTAGAGTAGAAGCACCAGTTTCTTCTGCTGCCTCTACTCCTTTTTGGCAGTTTTAAACACTCTCTCAAGGGCTGGAAGACCAGTTGGCGCAGTCCGGTTCCCTGTTTCCACCAAGGAAAATGGTGCTGGCTCTGTCCGAGGAGGAGTTCCAGTTGATGCAGCAGGTAAACAGTACGACTGGAGGCTGGAGTGGGAGGCTAGGGGCTGAGGGCGGAGAGAGCTGGGGATAGACAGACTGTCTGTTGGCAGAGTAGGACTAGCCTGTTGCTATGGGGCGGGCAAGTGGACATTGTGGCCTGTGGTGGCTCTGCTAGGGCTCCATTCTGCTCTTCCATGGGGAATCAGGCTGTAAGGCAGTTACAGCTTCCCTAACAGGCTAGTCTCAATCACATATTGCTTGTCGGGTGGAATGTTACCATCCCCTCATATTTAACCCAATTAGGGCTTGGTTACTGTTATTTCTGGTCATGCCAACATTTGGGGCTAAACTAAATATTAAAAAAAAAATATTTTTTGAATGTATTCTGATCTTTCTTTCCAACCCTTGCAGTGCAAAGCAGACGCCATTTTCTCTTATGGAAATATTTGGGGGAGAGAGACAGCTCAGAGGTAATGTGAGGAAGTATTTTTTCATGGAGAGGTTGTAGATACATGGAACGGCCTTCCTGAGGTGGGCATGTAGTCAAAAACAGTGGGGGAATTCAAGAATGCATGGGACAGACATAAGGCAATTCTAGTGGGGGGGGGGGGTAAGAGGAAATATGCTGTTTGCTAACTAGGATCTGCAGCTTATCCATTAGGTAGGGAAATGGGCAGACTAGGTGGGCCAAGCTGTCCTTATCTGCTATCAAATTCTATGTTTCCATGGGAAACATAAAGGTCTTTTCTTACTCAAATACTTTTTGACCCTGACCAACTTTAATGTTACACTAAAATACAAGTAAGACAAACTAAAGATTATTCATGTACTGTAAATGAGAACTCAAAGACAGACATGGAGGAAAAAATCTGGCTTGCTGAAATCCTTAGCTCAAAGTAAGAGCAAGAGAAACTAAGAATTCCAATCCGTGTCTCAGTTGCAAGGGATTAATGCAAAATTGCTGCACCAACAATGTTGCTATAAAAGACAACGAACATCAGTACAAAAGCACAGAGGCAGTCACTAGGAAAGAATTTAAACTGGTTCTGCTTCGAGTATATGGTGCCAAAGGACCCAAACCCATAAGACCATCACAGGGCTGGGTCTTCCTGTGGGTTGATACAAAGAGGAGGCACACTGATGAATCATGAGATGGACGAAACATGCTTCTTTGGCTACTGTTCTCAGCATTTGCAGACTGTGTGAGAGGCCATTTGTAATGGCACACTACTGCTTAAAGCAGCACCAGTCCAAACTGTTTTGGTTGCATTATTGGGGAATATTGCTATAAACTGACCAGACTTTTGTTTTAATGGATAAGGAACAGTACATAACATTAATGGAAGGATAGGTTCTATACATATTACTTGTTTTTGTTGTTTTAAAAACTGAAAATTGTAACTGGAATAAAACCGATGTGAGCCTAGGGTATAAGTATGGTGAATTAATAATTTTGTATTGTGAGGAGCCTAACTATCAGTGGCACCTACTTAATACATTGGTCCCTCTGGCTATGTGAACTTGATCACAGCAAATCAGGTTGGAAGTTGGCAACACTTCAAAACACGGTCTCTTGCTGTTTATCATAGAACCAATTACCTGTGCTTAGGTCTTACAATTGGTAAAAAACGCCTTTCAGTTAAAAAAAAAAACTGCATAATTCTTTAGTTGCTGTTAAACTTTAGCAAAATAAGTTGCTTTCCCTCATCAAGCTTCAGCCACAGCCACTCAGTTCTAGCAAATCATACAAAATTGTTATTTTTTTGTTGGGAATTGCTAAACCTTTTCAGTATAATAAACATACAGTCGTGGCCAAAAATATTGGCGCCCTTGCAGTTTTTTCTAATAATGCACCATTCCTTCCAGAAAATTGTTGAAATTAAAAAATATTTTGGTATCCACATATGTATTTCTTTGGTTTGCAGTGGAATAAAACACAAAAAGCAGAAAAATTTATGAAGTCTTAGCTTAATTCCACACAGAAATCCTTAAATGGCCCGGACAAAATTATTGGCACCTTTTAGAAGTAGTTAGAAATAATTAGATTTCAAGCAGGTGATTCTCCTTCACTTTGGAACTGAACTCTCCTGTGGTGAGTTGCAGGTGCCTGCAATATAAAAATCACTCATTCAACCAGTTTGAATAGAGAAAAGGACTCATTCTCCTGTTTTGTGTCACTGTGTGTACCGCAATGAGCATGGAGAAAAGAAAGACAGCCAGAGAACTGTCTGAGGAGTTCAGACAGAAGATTGTAGCCAAGCATGGACAATCTCAAGGCTACAAATCAATCTCCAGAGACCTTGATGTTCCTGTTTCCATCGTACGTAATGTTATCAGGATGTTTAAGGCCCATGGCACTGTAGCCAACCTCCCTGGATGTGGCCGAAAGAGAAAACTTGATCGAAGATTGCAGCGCAGGATTGTTTGAATGGTGGAGAAAGTACCTCGATCAACTGCCAGAGAGATTCAAGCTGACCTTCAGACACAAGGTACGACAGTTTCAACTCACACCATCCATCGCCAACTCAATGAAAGGGGGTTATATGGTAGGAGGCCCAGGAGGACCCCACTGCTGAGAGAGACATAAGAAAGCCTGACTGGGGTTTGCCAAAACACACCTGAACAAGCCAAAATCCTTCTGGGAGAATGTCCTGTGGACAGATGAGACCAAATGAGAGCTTTTTAGTAAAGCACATCTTCTCTATGTTTACAGAAAACAAAATGAAGCCTTCAAAGAAAAGAACACCTTCCCTACAGTCAAACATGGAGGAGGTTCAGTGATGTTTTGGGGTTGCTGTGCTGCCTCTGGCACTGGGTGCCTTGAACGTGTGCATGGCATCATGAAATCTGGAGATTACCAGGCCATTTTGGAGCGCAATGTTGAACCCAGTGTCAGAAAGCTGGATCTCCATCGAAGGTCATGGGTCTTCCAGCAGGACAATGACCCCAAACACACTTCAAAAAGCACCCAGGAATGGTTCAAGACAAGACGCTGGACTGTTCTGAAGTGGCCAGCAATGAGTCCACATCTAAATCACACTGAAAACCTGTGGAGAGATCTGAAAACAGCAGTTGGGAGAAGGCACCCTTCAAATCTGGGAGAACTGGAGCAGTTTGCACAAGAAGAGTGGGCCAAACTGCCAGTAGAGAGGTGCAGGAAGCTCATCCATGGCTATAGGAAGTGATTGATTGCAGTTATTTTGACCAAAGGCTGTGCTACCAAATATTAAGTCTAGGGTGTCAATTTTGTCAATGACATTTCTTTTCATTTTCTGATTTAAAGGATATATTAAATTCTGAATCAAAAACAAAGGTTCTGTAATATTAACAGAGAAAGCATTGTGGAGACCAAATACTGTACTGTTGTTAATTTCAACTTATGTTTAGAGGAAATTGTGAGTTATTTGAAAAAGTGCAAGGGCACCAATATTTTTGGCCACGACTATATGTGGTACAGATTTGGCTGCAGTTTGGTGGGGTTCAGAAGGGCTGCTAACAGGTGAGCTGTGCTACTAGGATCAGGAAAGTTGCTGACAGCAAGTGGTTGCCCTGTGATAGAGATGGAGGGGGTGATGACAGTTGGGTTGGTGTAGGGGTTGGGGGTGCTTTGCTCTAAGAAACAAACATATATGCTGTTTCTGTGCTGAAGGGGGTCTATGCTGTGAGAACCTGTCCATGAAACAAGTCTGATTTCTTATGTGTTGTGCTGAAATTGGGGGGATGTCTGACCTGAAACCTATTGAGGGTTTTTGTTTGCTTAAGCCTTGGTGGGGGTTGTTCCACAAAAGAAACCTAATTTCTTGTTTGCTGTGAGACAGGGGGAGTGGGAGATCTCTGGGCTGAAATGGGGTGGGGGTCTGAAACCTGTGAAGGGAGACCAAAGGGAAAGATTTATACACATGACCATACTTTTGCACTTGAACATTTGGTTCGAGAAACATGCTGCACGCACAAAGAGATCTTCCGCCCACTAAGTGGTAGCTGTTACAGGGAACACTGCGGTGAAGCACAACCTCCTGGATCCACCTGTTAAGTTGACATCATAGCCACATTCAAAAAACACTACAGGAAGAGGCTGCTAACTGACAGTTGCAGCAGGACTACAGGTGGCAGACTATCTAAAAACTCAACCTTAAGAACTTGGGGATCCTGGCTGGTGAAGCTTGGGAAAATATCTGCGCTGCAACTGTCAACCACTGCTAGCTATCCACCATTGCAGCTGCATTCCCCGATGCACTGACTGCCAACAAGGAGGAAAATGTAGACGACACAGGAGAGGTCATGACCCTTGCTTCTGACCTCAACTTGCTGACAGACACAGCTGACGAGGATAACATCATCAATGACTGGCTGACAATGGATAAGAAGATACAGACTGTGAAGCAGCTCACTGATTCAGATATCATTAATGCTGTCACTCGTACTGTGCAGGAGGGGGGAGTAACAAAAGGATCCAGGAGAAGAAATTGAGGAGGGATTCATAACACCTACATAAAGTGAGGTAATACGAGGATTACAGTGGAGTCTGGACTGACTGCAGTCACAAGAATCAGACCCCATTAAGGTCCTACAACTTAAGCACCTTCTCTCCTATGGCAAGGACTTGGCAGCTAAAACCACTAAACAAACCAGGATCACCGAGTACTTCATGCCTCAGCCACAGTGAGTGACCCGAACTACAATACTGAACTGAACAGTACTATTTTCAAAAGTGAAGCAAGTGAAATGAAACAAAATCACAATTTAAGCATGGTTTAATTTATTTTTAATGACTGAGCCACTGTATTAATATAGATCAAATGAATTTACACATATTTACTATGTCTACCTCGATTACTGAATATCACAAGTACGTCTCTCGATATAACGAACAAGCCGCAATCACGAACAGCTGTTTTGCCTCCTGAGGCATTAGTTATAGCAAGGGACCACTGTATTTTGGTTTATTCCTGCAATGTATTATGGTTTCTAGTGTGTGCACATGGCTTCTTAGTTTTAACTTTATAAACCTAATGTACTTTTCTAGTGTCTCGACCAGCATATGGTAGGAGAGGGCCTTCACAGTTTTACTTGACTGGCTCTTACTGTGTGTAAAGGTGTACTCGATGAGCCATCCATTAATCCTGTGCTCCCCTATTTGGTTTAACAGCTGGTTATCTAGGATATCTAACATTTGCACAAGTGCATGGGTGCCCAACTGGCTCAAATGCAAACCATCCCTTGTGAATAGCTGTCAGCCTTCCAAGAGTCTCCTCAATCACATAAACCCTCTGCCTCACAGCCCTTTAGTCATGTGTTACACTCTGTTGCTCTGTCTATGCTCACTAGCATGTGGCACCAGCAGCACCTCTAAGAAGGTTACTATACCTGTCCTTTTCCTCAGCTGTCTGTCTAGCTCTCAAAACCTTTCAACTGCCTCCTCTACACTGTGCCTTGGCATGTTGTTGGTACCCAACTGTAGCACAACTGCTGTTTTTTTTTTTATCCTTCCTTACTTAGTGGCCTCTCAAGGTGAGGTGTGGCCTTTCCCAACAATGCCCCAGGAAAAGCACAGAACAGATCTAGAGTACCAGCATGAGTCATGACTGACAAACTACCCACCCCATTTTTCTATTAAGTGCTTCTTGTTGCTCTTTTCACTACTTGATTTTACCCACTGGCTCATCATTACCAGGTGCCACCTCGTCCTCTGGACCTGCACCAGCTGCTTTCATGTTTCTCCAGAGTACATTCTGCAAGAGGCACCAATCTATTCTGAGTGCCAAGCCCTGGCATTTGCTTCCCAGAGGGCCACCCTCTTCCACCCACCCTTCCCACCCACCCCTGAATATGCAAAGTACGCCTATTTCAGCACTGAGGATAGCCATCTCTGCACTACAATCAACATTGGGCAACTACCAACCTCCATTAATTCATTCTGTAAGGTTACAGAGATGCAGGTCCCCATCCTCTGAACAACCTGAGCATGTGTGTGCATACCATTGTATGCTGAGAGTAGTCAGTGATGCTTACAAATGCAATGTTTCCTGCCACTGGTGGCTCTTCTGTCCTAAGTCCCTCTTCCTACATATGTCCCAGTTACCTGGCACTTACACTAATGGCACTTAAACAGGTGGCACGACTTATCCCCACTCAGGGAGACGCACACTTTCTACCACCTGACCCGTAAGCGCTCCTCTGCACTTCCTTTCTCCTTGTCATTCTAAAAATGTTGCCCTTTCAAGTCCTCAGTTTGGTCCCTGGTTCCCACGATTATAAACTATGCCTGTTCAGCTCCTCCCCCAGTCAGCCACTAGATTCACTGGTAGTAACCACTCAGCCCACAATAGGATGTAATATTTTAACCAGATTGTATCTCCACACTATTACAATTTAAATAACTGCCCCAAAAACACTCAAATGAACTTCTACCTATCCACAATGCCATACATTATGTATTAAATACAATTTATCTGTAGGGTAGGTGCTTCTGTCTTCTCTCAGCCAGCTCACCAGCATTGCTTTGTTGTTAGCATTCTATACCTTTTATGCAACATTTTAAACAGTGTAACTTCTATGTAAGCTTTTGATTATATGTTTCTATGTACAGTACATAGATCTAATATTTTTATAAGTGTCATTTGTGGTAGTGGGAAGTTGGTGAGAAAAACTACAGCTCCCTAGGATAAAATGAGGGTTCACTAGAATGTGTCTCAAACTGCTACTGGGAAATGCCTACACCTTACAGCCCAGATTGCGATGGTGATGCCCAAAAATCCCATTTGTACAATTAGTACTTTTGCTTTGTAGAAAGGTCTCGAAACTGGTTGCTTCTTTCTGCAAATTCCCATAACAGACAGGGAATGTTCTCATTTTCAACACCAGCATGGTGTTGATACAGAGGATCAAGTCACATATTCATTTTATAAAGCTGGAAACGTTATTTTTCAATAATAGAGTCAAATGAAATAAACATTGCTAAAGTCTCATTTATGTTACTAATTTTGGATCCAGCATTTCACTCAAGCTTTCATGCTTCCATAAATGGGGCTACTGCCAATTCCTTGCTATTTTTCAAACTTTCATCCTGTGCCCAAGTATTGTATAATAAAATAATAGGCACTTATAACTTGGCTGCTGTCAGGAGATGGTTTACTTCAATCCTGATTCTTTTGGAACACCTTAGAGATAGGCTGTTACACTTCTCGACAGGTTCAAGTTATATTCATCACCAATTAAAGCAAACTGGGCTATGTGCCTAGTCCCAGATGGTGATGCACCTGGGTTGTCCCCAAGGCTCCATTTGAACCCCATGCCTGCTCTCCAGTATCATTTTTCTATCTTTGGAGTGGTTTAACAATAATTGTTACAAAATATGTGTGAAACCAGGACCTGTGTTTGGGTAGAGATGATCACATCACTGTGCATCATCTCAGCACCACAGCAGGGCAGAAATATTTAACTTTCTGAACTTCATTACTCAGTTTTTCAAACTAAAATCAAAGGGACCATTTTATAATTTCAACGAGGCCCTCCAGTGTGCTTTACTGTGGAATAACAACATTTCTCTATGTTGCCTCGTGGCTCTCTTCCCAAGGTGTGCCATTATCCCATATTAATTAATGGGTCACATTTTTATACAAAAAGTCATGTATTAAATGCCACAATATATTAGTGTTAATTATGGCATTTAATACACGGCTGTTTACGTGAAAGAATGCGACGAAAAAATATGACCCCTCAATTAAACGAAAAATTATGGGGTACAGTGTGTAAACTCGAATTTTATACACACTCTCATTGTTGAATGGCTGCATAAACCACGCGGGCTTCGCCCTCGGGGTTTATGTAAAATTCTCGTTACACACTGCACCCCACACTTTATCCTATATATAACACACATCCTGTCATGCCTTACTGCTTACATATGTTACGGGCTTTTTTAAGTTCTGTTTGTAATTTTGTTTGAATTTTTGGAAGTTCAATAAAGATTTTAACATTAAAATATGTTACCGGCTTTCAAGGTTGCATGACCAATACCTAGTTCTACCATCTTTCTTAAATGATTCAAGCATATCTGTTTCTATGATATTCCAGTATTTCACAGATATCCAAAACAAGGAGGCTTATGAACTAATGGACAGACCCTCCATTGAAAGGTCTTTTTGATTAGGTCTAGCCATCACAGGAACTATATCCCCAATCTAATCATCCAAGTGGCAACAAACTTCTTTTATCACCAATAGTGAACCCTATTCTAAACTTTCTTGCTGCAGTCTCTCTTAAATGGTGTTTTGCATTAGAAATACAGCATGTGCTGTACTTGTCATGTGGATAAGCATAGGACTTCAGGTTCAAGTGCTGTCAGTCCAACACCTTTCATAAGCACGAAAACTTCAGACACAGAAAAAAAATAATCTTTACAGAAATACAGCTAGGCTGAGACTCAGTCTCTGCCTCCATCCTGATGGATATCAAACACCAATTCATTCTTTTATTATATTTATAAATTATTCTAGAGGTTTCACGCTGTATTAGTCTAGTAGTACACAACACTACTGTCTCCATCATATTGTTATTTATTTTTGGATTATTTTACTAGGAACCGAACTCTTGAGGTAACAGTTTATCTAACTTCCAAGAGTGCCCTGGCATGACGTGACAACAGGAACAAATACAATTCAGCTCTTCAGTATATCAAACAGTGCACAATTCATTGGCATATAATTTACTCTTACTGTACTTTCACAGCTATGTCCTAGTGCAAAACTGGTACTGAAAGGAATATATGGGGCACACAACAAAGCCTCAGAACAACATTCAACAGCCATAAATACACAATTAGCCACAAACTGGACATGTCTGTAGCTGAGCATTTTAATGGGTGTTTACTCACCTGGTAAAGGTGATTGTGTTGGTTGGCATCCATGGCACTCCAGACATTACCTCATGGGGGTTACAGCCCACCTGATAGGCTAATGATGCACATGACCCAGATCAGATTTCCAGTATATCCAGGTCCCAGGAACCCCTGCTCTCCAGTTTGAATTTTCCATAGCTGAAAGGAAGATAGTTAGAACAAGAAAAACAATGCACACAAAAGAGACTAGCAAGGAAGAGGTCTGGAACGACATGATAAAAGCAAGGCCGGAGGCCTGAGTTTATTCCCTATTATGTACACACTACCTCGAACCGTGGTTCGACTGAGTTAGCAGCGGGATTGAGGTCTGAAGGACTGGTGTAGGGACCTCCTGTTTCTTTCTGGCGGGACGCTCCAATCATTCCCGAGGGAGGGCCTTGGAGTGCCATGGATGCCAACCAACACAATCACCTTTACCAGGTGAGTAAACACCCATTGTGATTGGTTGGCATCTCGCTAACACTCAGACATATGATACCTCATGGGAGATAAAACAGTTAAACCTCCGGTGGGATCTGGGTGAATCGGAGGGTCCAGGAGATGGAGCCGCTGCTAGGATGTGGGAGGCGAAGGCTGGCCTGAAGTCCTGGAGTTGTTCCAGCCTGTAGTGCCTGGCGAAGGTGTGTAGGGAGCTCCAGGTAGCCGCCCTGCAGATGTCTTCGGATGACACCGATGCTCGTTCCGCCCAGGAGGTGGATACTGCCCTGGTGGAGTGAGCCCTGATTCCCTGAGGTGGGGTCAGTCGTTTCGCCGTGTAAGCGTGGAGGACGACCCGTCTGATCCACCCTGCGATGGTGGTTTTTGACCCTGCGAGCCCCTGTCTTTGGCCTTTCGAGACGATGAAGAGTCTCTCCGTCTTACAGATGGACTGAGTCCTGGTCAGGTAGATAGCAAGAGCCGACCCCACGTCCAGTGAGTCAGGCGCACCGCTCTCGGCCTGACGGGCTGTGCGAGGCAGAGTGGGTAGGTCTATAGGTTGTTCTCTATGGAACCTCGTCGGAACCTTCGGCTGGAAGGCCGGTACTGTCCGGAGCCGTACCCCTTTGGGGGTGAAGATAGTGTAGGGTGGAGCGCAAGACAGGGCGCCGAGCTCTCCAATTCTTCTGGCCGAACAGATGGCTACCAGAAAGGCAGTCTTCAGGCCTACCCAGAAAAGGTCTGTTTGACGAAGCGGTTCGTGATTGTGCCATTCTTAGGGAGTCCAATACCAGTGGTAGGTCCCACGATTAAGCTAGGTCTGGTCCTGGGTCACATGGGGTCTACCGCCCTCAAGCGGATGGCATCTGGGTGGGCCCCGGTGGGTGCCTCGACGAGGCCTCTGGCCGGCCTGATGGCAGCCAGTTGCACCCTTAGAGAAGGGTGCCAGCCCCTGTCACCCTTGTTGCAGGAACAGCAGGATAGTGGGGAGGTCGGCCTGTTCAGGTACTGAGCCTCGTAGGTGGCACCACTGTGCGAAGACGGCCCATTACCTCCTAAGTAGGTGGATGTAGTGGAGCTCGGCGAGATCGGAGGAGCGTGCCTATGACCGACTCGTGATACCCGGTAGCCGTTAGCCGTTCCCTCTCAGGAGCCAGGCCGTGAGTTTTAGGGTTCGAGGGGACGGATGCAGCACCGGTCCCTGCGTCAGCATGTCTGGACGGGTCGGGATCCGGAGGCTGGCTAGCGACATCTCTGTGATTGCCGCAAACCAAGATCTGCGGGGCCAGTACGGGATGATGGAGGTCCGGGATTTCCGGATTTTTTCCAAAACTTGTGGGATGAGGGGGAGCGGGGGGAACATGTACACGTAGTCCCGTGAACATACCTGAGACAGGGCGTCCGTGCCTTGGGAGTGCGCGTCTCTGAACCGGGAGAAATACTGGTCCACCTGGGTGTTGTCCCTCGATGCCATTAGGTCCATGGACACTGGACCCCATGCCGCCTGGATTACCTGAAACAGATCCGGGTACAGGCGCCATTCTCCGGGGTGGATCTGCTGCCGGCTGAGCCAATCCGCCCTTATGTTCAGTTTTCCCGCCAAGTGTACTGCTCCCAGGTGTGATAGGTGCGTTTGTGCCCAGTTCATCACCCTTGAGGTTTCTCGAGACATGGTCCTGCTTCTGGTACCTCCCTGCTTTGCGATGTAAGCCACCGTCACGCGATTGTCGGATTTGATCAGGACCGACTCTCCCTGGATGACATGGCGGAATGCCCTTAGTGCGTGGAACACCGCTCTCATTTCCAGGACACTGATTGAGAGTTGCGACTCCGCTGGGGACCAAGAGCCCTGTGCTGACTCGTCCCCCAGACAGGCTCCCCAGCCGGAGAGACTCGCGTCAGTCTCGATGGGGATCGGGTGAGGGGCCTCCAGGGGGATCCCCCTCGTCAGATTTCCTGGAGTGACCCACCACTCCAGGGAGGATCTTACTTCGGCGGGTAACTGAACCACGCAGCGCAGGTTGTACTCGTTGGGTGCTCCGCGCACCAGGATGCAATTCTGGAGTGGACGCATGTGCCACCTGGCCCAGGGGACGAGGTCGATGCAGGAGGCCATGCATCCCAGGAGTCTCTCCACCTTCGCCACCGTGGTGCGGGAGCGTGACCTTAACTGTCCGGCCAGACTTCGGAGGCTGCGGATCCATGCAGGAGCCGGTCTCGCCCAACCTTCTGCTGAGTTGATGATGACTCCGAGGTGCTCGATCTGTTGGGTCGGGCGGAGTTGGCTCTTCTCTCTGTTCACCACCCAGCCGTGGTCCTAGAGTGCTCGTACGGCGAGCTCGGTATGAGCACGCGCCTGATCCTTGGATCGAGCGCGTATGAGCCAGTCGTCTAGGTACGGCACTATGTCCAGTCCTTGTTCCCCGAGTCTGGCCACCAGGGTGATGGAGACCTTGGTGAAGACTCTGGGGGCCGAGGACAGACTGAACGGGAGCGCTCAGTATTGAAAGTGGTGTCCCATGATGTGGAAGCGGAGGAATCTTCTGTGACTCTTGATGATGGGGATGTGTAGGTAGGCGTCCTTGAGATCGATGGATGTTAGGAAGTCGCCTAACCTGATACCCTGAAGGGTGGATCGGACGGTCTCCATTTTGAACCGGCGTGGGATCACGTATCGGTTCAGGCGTTTGAGGTCCAGGATGGGCCTCAGCTCCCCCGATTTCTTGGGGACCAGGAAGAAGATGGAGTACATGCCTTCCCCCTGTTCCTGAACCGGGACAGGTTGGATGGCCCTGTTCTGGATCAGCTCTGCCAGGATCCCCTGAACCTGGTGGGGCGAGGTTCTTCTTCTGGAGACCGGGGACCAGACGAAACGTTGGGGGACTGAAGGATGGTACAATTCTATGGCGTACCCCCTGGAGACCACGTCTCGGACCCACCTGTCTGACGTGGTGGACGCCCAGCGATGGGCAAACAGGGCTAGCCGTTGGCCGACAGGGGGGTACGAGCTCTGGTGAGGGTGGTTCGGTGAGTCGGAGTCACTGTTTCCCCCTGAACCCTCTTCCTCAACCTCCGGACTTTTGTCCCCGGGGTCTGAAGGAGGGGGATTTGTAGTTGCTGAAGGCAGGAGTGCGTGGGTAGGATGAGGAGACTCTACCCCGAAAGGAGTGGTTCTGTGGATAGGAGTCCCTGCGAGTTTGGGTCTTGGCCCCAGGACGAAACCTCCGTCTAGCGGAAGGCAGGTGTGAGGGTCTTGACCGGTTTCTTAGGAGGTCCCTACCCTCTTCCCTCTGTTTTAGGTAATTTTGGAGACCCTCCCCGAATACATGAGTCCCCTTAAGGGGTAAATTCTGGAGAAGAGTCTTAGATTCTGAATCGGCGTCCCAGAGCTTGAGCCATGGTGCTCTGCGGGCCCGATTTATGATTGCAGCCGCCCTGGCCTGGAGGCGTAGGGAGTCCACTGCCATGTCTGCCAGGTATTTGGCTGCGTCGAGGGTGCAGTCTAAAAGTTCAGCCTCCCTGGACTTTGGACTCACCTGTTCCTGTAGCTCCTCCAGCCAGCGGATCTGGGCCCGAGAGGTATAGATCGCCGCCGTCATCGCCTTGGCCATGGTGCCCTCAATTTCAAAAGTCCACTTTAACATATCTTCGATTCTTTTGTCCGTAGGGTCCTTGAGGGCTATGGTACCACATGGTAGCACAGTCTTCTTACTCAAGGCCGCCACTTGTGGATCGATGGAGGGCGCCTTACACCAGGCGTCTGATTTGTCGCCTTGAACCAGGTACATCTTGTGTAAGTTCCTTCGGTTTGGCATTCTGCCCAGGTCTGTGGATTGCCATTCTGTGTGAATCAGTTCCTCAATGGCCGGGCAGACTGGGAAGGTCTCTGAGGTGGTGGTCCTTAGCTGGATCATTGGATCTAGCTTCGATTCCGTCTTCTCCCCTTCCTGTTCCTCTGTGGACAGGCCCATGGTGGCCTTGATGACCTTCATAAGGCCGGGGATTGTCTCAAGCACACAGTTTTGACATCAGTGACGGAGCTGCCTGCTGGTCGATGTCCTCCATGTCGGACTCCAAGCCATGCTCCTCCTCCTCTTCCTTGTCGAATCGTCCTCTTTGTCCCTTTCTTCCGGGTTGCCATCGGGGGCAGCTGGGAAGAGAGGGTCCTCTGGGGCTGGTGGTTCCTCTGGAAGGTCTCTCTTGTGGGGGGGCTCTGCGTTGGGCGGTCGAGATCTGTTTTGGGTAAGGCCTCCATCTTCTCCATGATCTTCAACATGAAGTTCTGCTGACTCTCCATCATGGCCACCGCCGACCATTTGGTTCTGTATCAACAGGGGCCAGGTCCACCCATGTCGATGTGCTGGGGCCGGGAGAGAAGGTGCTGGAGGGGTTCTCTCCATGAAGACAGCTCATCGTCAAGAGGCAGGCTGCGCAGAGGAGGCCTGGGGTTTGAGGGAGGAGGGAGGCGCTGCACGCGGTGCATTTCTTTGCCTTAACCATCTAAAAGATAAAGAGAGAGGTCTGAGCGAAGAACGAGACTCTGGAATCTGTCCCCCATGCCCCAGAGTGTAACACGCCCGTAGGCGGGATAGGAAGGGGGGGGTGTGGGAGCTGGAGATGGGAGCTGTGATAAGGGCACTGTGTGAGGGCCCTTAGACAGACCATCCTTACCTATCTATCCCCTCTCAGATGATTGCTACTCGGGGTAAGCCGAGGCCCGCTGTGGGAGGGGGCCGCGACCACCGAGTGATGGGGATAGTTCCGCTGGAGCCTGCAGAGTCGCTATGGGAGTACCGGGCAGGGACTCTGATGTCTACTGGGGTCGTATGTGAGGGACCCGAGTTGGATTCAGGAGATCCTCTTGTGTCCCCTTTTCCTTTTTTTTTTTTTTTTTTTTAGAAGGTTGATAAGAACGCCTACCTGACTTGCTCAGGGTCACACAGTATGCAAGTGGGCGTGTGGGATTCAAACCTAGGACTCCAGAGGCGCAGCGCAGAGCCTTAAGCAGTGTGCTATACTGCCTCTTTGAGTGGCCATTGGGGGTCAGGAGGCCTGCTGAGGCCTGGACCCTCTGATTCTGCTCCTCGGTTTTTTTATTTTTAATTTTTATTTTATTTTTATTTCGTTTTGTCCCCAGCTAGCCCTAAGCCAAGGGCGAGAAAAAAAAACAAGCCAGGCGGACTGGGGAGCTCCCGAGGCGTCACCCTGCGGTCTAACATGGCGCCCGGCGGCGTAGTCCGGCCTCCGAGAAGGCTTTTTCGTCCAAACAGATGACCACGCCTTGCGCGTAGCCTCTGGGGCCGTCTCAGGAGGGGGGCAAGGAGAAGCCGCTAGGGAGGCCTCCGGGAATCCTGGGAGGCTGGGAGGCCGTCGGCCAGATGGCCGAAGAGAAGAGAGGGAGCTGAGGCACGCGTCCGAGGAGCCAGAATCGGCCGCGCCTGCTGGAGAAAGGCCTGAAGAGGCCGGGTGAGTGTTCTGCGCCTCCGTTCAGGCGGCGAGAGGTGAGCATGCAGGGTGGCGTCTGGGAGCCTGCCCAGGCAGCAGACGGGCGCGGACCGCGACCTTCCCGAAGAGCCAGGAAGAGGGGGGAGGTCCTCAGAGGGAGGTAGGGGCCGTAGGGGGAGACCGCGGAGTCACGGGGAGGAGAGGCGACTCGCGGGAGGATGGGCCAGGTGTGGGCCTGGACGAGGGCGCTAGCAGTCCCGGGGAATGGGCAGGGGACTGCGCGAGCACCAGGGAGCTGGGAGGGCGGGTCCTCGGGGTGGAGGAGACACAAAAGAGACCACCCGAGTCAGCGGGAGGAGAAGGCGACTCGCGGTGGGATTTTTCAGAGGTGCCTGGTGGAAGGAGCCAGCGGGGCCATGAGGGCCTCTGGAGCAGGCAGCACGCTGCCTAGGGAAGCCTGGAAAGCAGGGCTTGCGGCCCAGGCCTTGAGGATCCTTGCCTAGGGCTCAAAAACATCCTGAAGCACCATATATAACATAAACACAGATGGTAAGGAGCAGAACACCTGGACAACCAAGGAACAATGTTGGCTATAAGATTAGAAATTCTAGGAACACTGGATGCTCTCTCTTAATTATAATTAAGATTATGGGGCAAACTGACTCGAACAATATAAATTAAAGGTCCAAATAATTGCAACAAACACAGAAGGCTGTTGAGAAACACAGTTCCTACCTTAGAAGTTAAAGAGCAGACAGGGGTTCTCTGGATGCTTCTTGCCTATTCAGATGCACAAATTACAACTGGACAGCAGGGGTTCCTGGGACCTGGATATACTGGAAATCTGATCTGGGTCATGTGCATCATTAGCCTATCAGGTGGGCTGTAACCCCCATGAGGTAATGTCTGGAGTGCCATGGGATGCCAACCAATCACAATCAACCTAGCAGGGGAATGTTGTTTTCACTGCCATTCAGAATATGAAAGACTCGGGTGAACTTTTAAATGCAGCAAAATATTGGATACATCAGCCTCACACATATTCCGTCCCAAGGGAATGAATAATGAATATGTTGGAATAACAATGGACCCAAGAGACTCTCACAAGTTTAATAAGCACTCAATTTCCTTGGGTCTGAATTACACACACACACACAACTTCCTTTATCACACATCTTTTGTCTCTTCTTTAGTGGCCCTTCCACTGCCAATATACAGTATTCTTCTGCCCGTTTAGGTCATCTTTCTACCCAATAAATGTTTATCAGAAGGAAATGATGAACCTGTAAATAAATCTTTCTTCCTTTATTTTTTACTGGCTGGGTACTTACTGTTTTGACACCAAGCAGTATACCTTGATAAACTAATTACAACCAGGTCTTAACATACTACACAGCAGTATTTTAAGCAGCAGTTTATGTCAACGGGACGAAATCTGGCACTGTTATTTATTTATTTTTTTTATTTAGTAAGGGAGCATCTAGGCTCCCTTAATGAATCATGCAACTGTAAAGTAAAAAAGTAAGCAACACAGTTTATTTTTACATTATTTTCTGAGAATACAAAGAAAATATGGAATTGCCCTCCTAACTCCACAACTTCATAAGCTCAAATTTTTCTCAAAGTGCACTAACTTTTCATTAGCCATTAATTCAAGATTTGCTGGCAGAGAATTTTATCATTATGTATCTTTAATTCCGAATGGATTCCATTAATGCTGAGAAGCCTGGCAAATGTAATGACTTTAAAAAATAGAAGTATTTTATTACTGCTCCAAATTATTACGCCTCTTATAATTAGTAAATGTGATAATACACAACAGTTAGTGTTGTCATAAGGGAATAATGCATACCTCAGGTGGTAAGCATGATGCACTGCCAAGTCCCGCCAGTGCAGTGCATTAATTCCTTACTAGCACACACCCTAGGGAGAGTTATCCTGCTTATAAAATGGGCTTTTTTCTTCAAATAAAGTATTTAAAAAAAAAACACAATATTAGCTTAAAACTTCACATTTTTGTTAATAAATTACTACACTGTGTAGAACAGTCCCACTATGTAACCCTATATTGTAAACTGCTGTACTTCAGTTGCATAAATATGTTTATAAAATGAGTAGGTGAAATCATGAAATCTAAATGGATGAAGCTGTCTTTAACACGTAATGATATCTCAACTTACAATCATAGAAACATATACCCTGATGGCAGACAAGGACCACTTGGCCCACCCAGTCTGCCCATCTCCCCACCTATTGGATAAGCTGCAGATCCTAGTTAACCAACAGCCTACTTCCTCCTATCCCCCACAAGAATTGCTTTATGTCTGTCCTATGCATTCTTAAATTCCACCACTGTTTTTGACCCCACAACTTCCTCAGGAAGGCTGTTCCATGTATCCACTACCCTCTCTGTAAAAAAATACTTCTCTACATTGCCCCTAAGCCGTCTCCCCTCTACCTTCAAATTGCGCCCCTTGTTCTTGCACATCTCTTTCTGAAAGATGCTATCCTCTTGGACTTTACTGATTCCCTTGAGGTACTTAAATGTTTCTATCATGTTCCCCCTCTCCCTCCTTTCCTCGAGGGTATACATATTAAGCTCCTTTAGTATCTCTTCATATGGCTTCTGGTGCAAACCCTGCACCATTTTAGTTGCCCTCTTCTGGACTGCCTCCATCCTAGCTATGTCCTTGCTGAGATACGGTCTCCAGAACTGAACACAGTATTCCATATGGGGTCTCACCAACTGTCTGTACAGAGGGATAACAACTTCCCATTTTCTACTGGTGATGCCTCTCCCTATGCATCCTAGTATCCCCCAGCCTTCCTTACTGCCTTCTCACACTGCTTGCCTACCTTTAAGTCATCTGATATAACTACCCTCAGGTCCCTTTCCATTTTCGTTGTTGTTAGTACCTCACCCCACATTGTGTACTCTTCCCCTGGGTTTTTGTTTCCCAGGTGCATTACTTTGCACTTCTTTGCAATGAATCTAAGCTGACATACTTTTGACCATTCCTCCAACCTTGACAAGTCCCTTCTCATCCTTTCCACCCCCTCTTGTGCATTAACCCTGTTGCAGGTCTTTGTGTCATCTGCAAAGAGGCGTACTTTCCCTTCCAGTCCCTTTGCAGTGTCACCTATAAAGACATTACAGAGGACAGGTCCCAGTACTGAACCCTGCGGTAAACCACTAGTAAGCCCCCTTTCTTTGGAGTGGATTCTATTTACTATTACCCTATGCGTCCTGTTGTCCAGTCAATGTTTTACACAGGCTACAACCCTGGGACCTACTCCAAGGCTGGCTAACTTGTTTATTAATCTTTTGTGTGGGACTGTGTCAAATGCCTTGCTAAAGTCTAGGTAGGCCATGTCCACAACCCCTTCCTGGTCTACTACTTTGGTCACCCAGTCAAAGAAATCAATTAGATTCATCCGACATGACCTTCCCACTGTGAATCCATGCTGCCTTGGGTCCTGTGCCCCACTGACCTCTTGGTACTCAACAATTCTTTCCTTCAAAAGTGATTCCATCATTTTCCCTACCACTGAGGTCAAACTAATAGGTCTGTAGTTTCCTGCCTCTGCCTTGCTCCCACTTTTGTGAAGGGGAATCACATCCACCCTCCTCCAGTCCTCCGATACCACACCATCCTCCCATGATTTGTTAAAAAGGGTTGTCATTGGTGCTACTAGTTCTCCCCTTAGTTCTTTTAGAATTCTGGGGTCAATCCCATCAGGCCCCATTGCTTTGTCCACCTTCAGTTTTAGGAGTTCTTTCAAGGCCCTTTCTTCTGTGAATGGACTAGTATCGACCCCCCTATCCAGAGTGCTTCTATTCTTTGGTTTATGTACCCCCCCCCTTCTTTTGTGACTACTGAGCATAAGTATTCATTCAGTATCCCTGTTTTTTCACTGTCACCCTCTGACCACACCCCTTCCCTTTATTAAGCCTCACTATCCCTCTCTTCGTCTTTCTTCACTCCCTAATATACCTATAAAAGATTTGATCCCCCTTCTTAACTGAATTGGGTATTTTTTCCACAGTTTGGGCCTTTGCTATTCTGACTGCTTCCCCGCTTCCTTCTGCTTGAACTGGTACAGTTCTCTGTCCTGCTCCTTCTGTGTTTCCTTATACTTCCTGAATGCTATCTGTTTCTCCCTAACCTTCCCCGCCACCTCTTTTGAGAACCATAGTGTTTTTTTTTTCCCTTTGCTTTGGTCATTTGCTTCACACAAAGGCTTGCTGCCTCTGTGATGGCTGTTTTCATTGTTCACCATTGCTCCTCCATCCCTTCTTGCCCGTTTGCTAGTGCTTTTCTGAGACACTCTCCCATTTCCCCAAAGTCAGCCCTCCCAAAGTACAATACTCTTGCTTTTGTATGGCTTGACTCTATGGCTGTTTATTGTGAACCGCAATGTCTGGTGGTCGCTTGTTCCCAGATGGCTACCCACTTCTAAATCAGAGATCCTCTCTCCATCCCCATTTGAGAGTACCAGGTCTAAGATTGCTTCCTCCCGAGTGGGTTCTAACACCAGCTGTCTGAGGCATGCCCCCTGTAGGGCATGAAGAATGACCCTGCTCTTGGATGTGGCTGCAGCAAAGGTGCTCCAGTTAACATCTGGCATATTCAGGTCCCCATCAACAATCTCTCCTTTTTCTGCCATTCTAAGGATGCCTTCTATCATTTCATTGTCCACTGCCTCCCCCTGAGATGGGGGTCTGTATACAACCCCCATGCAGATTGTGATGTCATTTTGCTGTCTCCAGGGTGACCCACAGTGCCTCCTCTACTCCCTGTTTACCCTTTAGTTCTGTTGCTTTGATCCCTTCCCTTACATAGACAGCTACTCCTCCTCTTTTACCCTCCCTGTCCCTCCTGTAGATTGTGTAGTCTGGTATGTTGACATCCCAGTCAAGGTTCTCGGTGTACCATGTCTTTGCAACTGCCACGATATCCAGGTGTCCCTCTTCCATCAAGGCCATTAGTTCAGAGAGCTTGTTACCCAGACTACAGGCATTTGTACTCATCACACTCCATTTTTTTATAGCCTTACCCCTTTTAGCCTCATCCCTGTCCTTACTGCCTTTGCCTTTTTCTCCATTTACCCCTGTCCTGCTCCCTATTGACCTCACTTCTGTGCTACTCGCTAACTACCATGATTTGGTGGGGGAATCTGGGATTCCTGCTCATTTTAGTGCCCCCGGCTAGTTTAAATGTTTGCCAATGAAGCATTTAAATCTATCACCTAGGATGCTGGTTCCCCTTCCGGACAGATGCAGACCATCGCACCAGTACAGGCCTGTATCCATCCAGGTTCACCCCCAGTCCCCAATGAAGCCAAAATCCTGAGCTTCACACCAGTTTTTTAACCATTCATTGAATCCCATGGTGCGGAGTACCCTAGCATCACCCTTGCCATAGATATGCAGCACCTCCAAGAAGGTTACCGTATGTGCTACTTGTCTAAGGCCCCTCACAAACTCCTCTTGCACTGTTCTGATCCCATTCCCAGCCAGGTCATTTGTCCCTAGGTGGAAAATAATATCCAGCTCCCTTCCCCGTGCAGCTGCTCCATGTGACCCTGAGTTCGCTCCTGTCCCTCCAAGCCATGGCGCCAGGCATCACCTTACCTCCTCCTCCCTCCCACCCCAGCTCTACCCCTGACAACTGGAGTCCCCACAAGGAGTAGCTTCCTTCCCCTGTGGGGTCCCATGCCACCCTCCTGTGGGTCTCCTTTGTGGAGATTCCCAGCATCCTGCTTGGTCTCCACTGTTGGTGCCTCCATAGCAGAACCATTCTCCGCCAGAACGGTATATAAATAGTGGAGAGGTACAACTGGAGGGATATGCCTCTGTTCCACCACCCTCCCCCTTCCTGAGCCCACCTTGGTCCAAACACTCCTCTTTCTTGGCAACCTCTGAGGCAGCAGTGGTGGCCCTGGTGGTCCCTGGGCGGAGGAGAAGGTTTCACGAATCCTAGCCAGGTTGGCCTGAAGACAGACAACCTCCTCCCTCAGACCAGAGAGGTGCCTGCAAACAGGGCAGCATCACAGCCTCTCCAGAATGTCTCCAGGAAGACTTCCGCCTCGCAGCCATTGTACTGCACCACTCCCAACATGTCTTATTTTGTTATTTTGTGGCCCCTCTCCTGTTGCCTTGTATGCTTACTCTCTCCTCAATCTATTTTTCCACCTACTTTTCTACTGCCTATGTACCCTTACAGCTCTCGCCCTTCCTGTTCTGGGACTGGAACTTCCTGTATTCTTCGGTAGTCTCTTTCTTCCTTGCTCAGAGTCAGATGACCTCCAGCAGCTGAGGGGGGGGGGGGGAAGAGCTACTCTTTTCCTTCAAGGATGTCAAAACATGTGTGTCTCAGTGATCCTTCCCTTCCTACTGCCAAATAGGAAGTTCCTATTGTCAGTCAAATCCAGTGCCTAGAAAAGCGGAACTGGCTAAGGGTGAGAGAGAAGGACGGGCAATTAGTAAGAACTGTTCTAGCTCTTTAGTCAGCTGCTCCTTGCTCTGAAAGCAAGATTCCTGTCTACCAGAAGCTAGCAGCAAGGAACTGTAATTAGAGACACCTGGTTTTCCACCGCCTAAGCCACACCCTCAATTAACTTCTCTCCTCCTGACTTAGAAAACTAAGAAGTTGATACAATCCCCTTCTCCCAACACAGAAAAACACAATGGCTTTCTTTTTTTTTTTTTACCCTAAACGAGACCCCCACTTCTAATAAAGTATCTGTTGGCTTAATCCCAACAGGCATAGACTCCTGCTGAGTTAGAAGTGTTCTATTACTGTAGTAAGAAAAGATCTAGCTCTTTAGCCAGCTGCTCCATGCTCTGAAAGCAAGATTCCTGTCTGCCAAAAGCTAGCAGCAGGGGTCATGAGTCAGAACTGAATACCATGGATGACCTATGACCCAGCAGTAGTTATGTTGAGCTGCCATGCATATGACCAGAGATCGGGGGCTGACACCAGTCACCACATCAGGAAGCAGGCCACGCAGCTTCTTGAGGGCAGTGTGCCTCAACCAAGAAGGGATGGAAGTCGGTTCTGGCTTGCAGCAACCCCTGCAGGTGGGCCAGTGAGCTTTCCTCTTTCTGCAGGGGCACTCTGCAACACGAAGGCTGAGGAAGGAGAATTAACATTTATATAGTGCTTTTTCATACACATTGTATCCCAAAGCGCTTTACAAGCAATAACAGCCTGCTAGTGAAGTGACTGTAGACGTGTAGTGGCAGTCATTTTGCACATTAACACCCACACAGCCTTAGACAATTGCATGAACCAGTTTTATGGGATGGGGAATGTTTGGCCAACTCACCAAGGGATATCCCCTATGCTTGCAAAAAGTGCCTTGGGTTCATTTAATTTCACCTGGACACCCACCATGACAGCACCAAAATGGGCAGAAGGGACCTCGGTTTATAGTACAGCATCCCCCCAAGTATAGCACTCAGGTGTCAGCATTGATAGTGTAAGCCCAACCATGCTGTGGAACTGGAACCCACAACCTTCTGGATTAGAGGCAGATGTGCTACCCACTAAGCCACGCTCAGACCTGAGGGGCATCTGTCACACCAAGAGGAGGAGGGAGATGCCAAGGGAGAAAAACCTGAGGAAGAAAATATCCTGCCATTGAAATAATAGTTAATAATAGTTAAATAGCCTAAACAGGATATATCACTGATTATAGGATATCCCTGAACAATAGTAGGGGTGGGGAGAAAAACATATCTGCAAAACTGAATAACAGGGTCAGCATATCTTAACAACCTGAGATTATTTTATAATCGCAATAATAAACGTTAGGGTGTGGCATACAACAGGATATCATCTCTCGTTGGGTGGCTGAAGGCCCTCTGCTTCATCTTGTGTCTCATAACACACCCAATGTGTAATAACTCATGATATGCCACATCCTGTCATGTATTATTACTTAAAGGAAAACTGTCTAAATTAGGGGGCTCCTGCCCCCTAACTGCTTACCCTCCAGTTTAGCTTTCTGCATTAAAAGTGGTGTTTTTCTCATGCCGCAACTAAGTGTATTTTACTTGTGAAAGCATCCGTGTTAAGTATGTGCCAGGCACTGGGGGGCTTCATTAACTGTAATGGTGTGGCACCGCACCGCTTGCTTCAATAAAATGCATTGATGCCAGAAGCGCAATGCCGCACCATTACAGTTAATGGAGCCCCTCAGCATCTGCCATACTTCCAAGTTGCACACTTTTTTCAAGTAAAATACACTCAGTTGTGGCACGAGAAAAACGCTGCTTTTAGTGTAGAAAGCTAAACCAGATGGTGAGCCTTTCGCGGCAGGAGACCCATAATTAAGACAGTTTTCCTTTAAAAAAAAAAAAAAAAAAATACAGGAAGCACTGTAAACAATATCTTAAATCTCAGTTGGGTTATCCTGCATGAATAAACGGAAAAACTAACTAAATAGTCTCACTGCTTGTATCCTGCGATTGCCCATCTTAACATTTCCACCGTTCCAGCTACACATGTCCCAGCACCCAGCACTTACAATCAGTCTTTGCACCCCAACACCTTACCTGGCATATTCCCTCGACAAGGCCCCCTGGCTGCACTGTCTCCCACCCTCGCTCACCTCCCCGCCATATCTCCACTCCTGCCCCTGCCCCCACCCACCTCCCGTGCTCCCCCTTACCCCCTGCACCTCCTACCCCCCCTCGATCTCCTACCCTCACTTTTCCCCCCAACGATCCCCCCTCCTCCGCTTGTCTTGCTCATAGCTCAAATCTTTGTACTGGTTATTTTACATGTCTGTAAGTCAGTGACGTTATGTTTGTAACTAAAAATGATGACTGTTGCACACGGTGACGTGGAACCTTTGTGAAAGAGCCTCGGCTCAAAGGTATTGTAATCCTAGATTGAAATAAATATAAACAAGGAGTCTGAACAGATGCACAGAACATGTTCAGATCCTCCTGAATGTTGTTCCCATTCTCAGTGGAGTCCTCCACCATGATTAGCTTTGTGATATCAGTAAACCTAAGCAGCATGTCAGAGATTCCAGCTTCCAGATTGTTAATAAACATGCTGAACAGCAGTGGTCCTGCTTTAGACCTGTGATGCAACCCAGGGATAGTGAAGTCAGTTCCTTGAAAATGTGGATAAAATGGTAAGAAAGGATTCTTGAAGAACCCAAGCACTATGCATACAAGGACTTAGGAAGACTGGTGTACAGAAATCAGTTTCTCATAATTTGGGTATTTCAGATGCTACTGAAGGCCAAAAAAATAAATTTTACCCAAATGGACAGACGGCCACAATCCATCCATTCAAGGCAGTTCTCTGTGACACCTACTAACAGAACTTAAAAAAAAAAAAGCAAAAATCAAACAAATGGATTTAATTTATAAGGGAAAAGAAAAGTGACTGAAAGAGGAGGGGGACGAGGAGATGGGGGGCAGGCTGTAAGGTCATGTCAGATCAATCTGACCTTGTAGAATGCAGCATAGTTGATGACTGAAAAAGAAATAATTGAAAATAAATATATACTAAATAAAAACCCTTTTACTTCATTGCTGTCTCTGGAAAAGGGTGTGGGACATGGCATGGTTTGGGTTGTGCAGTATAGTAAGTGAGAGAAGGAAACCAGGGAAAAAGAAAATATTAAAACATTTCATTAATAAATTATTTTTCCTGTTTCCTAATGTTTTATATCTACCTAGTATTAATAATACAATCCTCAAACCAAGTATTTTGTTGCTACATTAAGTCTCTGTAATTTCCCTCAAAATATAGCCTTCCAACCATGAACTACCATTCCCAACAATGGACTACCATTTTTGGTAACGACAGTTGGTTCTGGACAAGTAATTTATTTTGAAATTTATCAATCCCTGTGGAGGGTCCTGTCTATCACTACCACACAACCGCCAGGATGCAGGGGAGAGTAGGGAGTGGCAAGACTAGCGGTGGGAGTAGCCACGCTGGCTGTGGAAGATGTTGCGCTTGCATGTGTGCATCCTTGCACATGTAGCTCCTGTGGGAGCAAAACAGAAAAACAAGAAAAAGTATGAGCACTGCACCAGACGACGAAGGGCTTTTGGCGCCACCACATCCACCTGCCTTGCGAAGAGTTTGCCTCTTGACGAAAACAGAAATGTTCTGGGGTATATCCCCTCCAGCTGTCCCCACCCAGTGGGCAAGTCTTGGCTCAGTGGAAGACGGCACCTTCAGAGCCAAGATACGGTCAGGATCCGTGGTCAGCTTTGGGGGACTGGAAGGCATCTGGAGCAGTGTGAGAGGGAGCAGAAAAACAAATTACAAAAAAAAAAGAGAAAGGATCCATGTGGATATTCCACAAAATGTAGGACCCCTTCCTGCAATCAATTATATTCAATTTGCAGACATATTTTATACTAAAGCAGGGAAGGGAGTATACTGGATGCGCTAGTTATGCTGATAAGTCAGAAATGAAAATGGGTAGTGGAGTGGAGGAGGCTGGAGGTGGTGTGAAGGTGATTTGGGTAACATTGCAAATGAGGGGAAGGAAGACATTGAAGATGGGGTGGTATACAGGCCCCCTGCAATAGTGGAGGCTCTGGAGGATAAGTTGGTTGAGAACATCAAGGCTCACTGTGACCTTGCAAAAGGAAGGGTGGTTGTCATGGGTGATCTTAATATGCCGGGGGCAGACTGGGACACCATGACATCCTCTGTAACCAGGAACAGAGACTGATGGATGTCTTTCAGGATGCCTTCCTGGTTCAGCAGGTGGGGGAACCTACTAGAGAGGGGAGGATACTGGACGTTGTTCTAGCGGATAGTGAACAAATTAGGGGCCTGGAGGTGTGCAGTCCACTGGCAGGTGGAGACCATGCCACAGGTTGGTTCCTGCTGTATCTGGGGGAATCGCACTCATATGGCAGTGGTTGATTTTAGGGGAGCAGACTTCATGGGTATGGGTAGGATTTTAAGGGAGAGGTTGGACATGGTTAGACCGGATATGGATGCTGGAAGATTGTGGGAGACCATTAAAGAAGGGATACAAGGGGCTACTAGGTCCTGTACTAAAATAAGGCGTAAGCGTGGTAGAACCAACAAGCCATGTTGGTGGACCAGGGAGGTGCAGGAGGCGGTGAGGGATAAAAAGGCTGCCTATGAATGTTTTAAACGTTCTAGTGGGGATAAGGAGCGAGGAGAGCATATACTATTAGCCAGGAAGGCCACCAGAGTGGTGAGGGGCGCTAAGGCAGGGATGGAGAAAAATCTGGCTAGAGATATACGGGGAGGGAGGATTCTATAGATACAGAAGAGAAAAGAGAACAGTTCAATAGGATTAAGATTGTGGGGGATGGGCTCAGGAAGCAGGGGAACAGGCAGAGGTGCTAAATGAGCACTTTGCCTCAATATTTGCAGAAGGTGATGAGGGATCCCTACAGCTTGATGGGAGAGATGAGGAGTCAGAAAAAGCGAGTGGTCAGTCTCAGTCTGAGACCATAGGATGGCAAGAGATTGGGGCACAGGCTAGACCAGACCAATAAAGAGTAGGAAGGTTACAGGAGGGAGGGATTTGGGGGATCACAGTGGATAGGGTGAGGGAAGCCCTTCGGAATCTGAAAATTGATAAGGCGCCAGGGCCGGATGGAATACATTCGAGGGTTGTGAAAGAATTGGCGGATGTGCTGGCAGCCCCATTGGCTGCACTCTTTAACATCTCCCTGCGGATCGGATGGGCGCCGCAGGACTGGAGGGTTGTTTATGTGGTACCTATACATAAAGGGGGGTCTAGGGAGGAGATGGGGAATTATAGGCCGGTCAGTCTGACGTCTGTAGTGGGCAAAGTAATGGAGGGCTTTATCAAGGAGAGGCTTGGGAGGCACTTGGAAAGGTTAGGGCACTAGGATAATAAACAGTATGGCTTTGTCCCGAGGAGTTTTTTGATTGGGTGATGGGGGCCCTGGATAGACATAGGCCGGTGCATATTCTATACCTAGATTTCAGCAAAACGTTCGATTCAGTACCTCATAGTGGACTGATAGCAAAAATGGGAGAGATGGGGGTGGGAGGACAGGAGCTAAATTGGGTTGAAAATTGGCTTTTGGGGCATTTACAGATGGTAATGGTGGGTGGGATAATATCCTCCACCAGGAAGGTAATCAGTGGAGTCCCTCAGGGTTCAGTATTGGGGCCACTCTTGTTCAATGCCTACGTCTCGGATATAGGGAGGGGGGTTAGAAATAGGTTGAGTCTTTTTGCAGATGATTCAAAATTGGGAGGACTGGTGGATAGTGAGGAAGCGAGGGAGACAGTCCAGGGAGATCTGGATACCCTGGAGGGGTGGTCAAGGAGGTGGGGACTGAAATTAAATGCCGGGAAATGTAAGGTTTTTTCATTTGGGGGTCAAAAACCTGGACCATGTATATACCCTGGGGGGTCACACTGCATGCCACATTGGGTGAAAGGGATTTAGGGGTGGTGGTAGATGTCAAGATGAATAACTCTGAAAATTGTAGAAGAACTACAGCCAAGGCAAACAGGATATTGGGATGCACAGCCAGGAGAATTATGTCCAGAAGCAGGGAGGTGATCCTCTCTCTATATAATGCCTTGGTCAGGCCACAGCTGGAGTATTGTGTGCAGTTCTGGAGACCTCATCTAAAGAAGGACATAGCGCTGCTGGAAAGGGTCCAGAGGAGGGCAACCAAGATGATTCAGGGCATGGAGGGGAGGCCTTATGAGGAGAGACTGGAAGAGCTTGGGCTTTACTCCTCACTGGAGAAGAGGAGGGATGGGGGACATGATACTGGTTTTCAAGTATGTAAAGGGAATAATTTGGAGTGGAACCAAGGAGTTGTTTAGGCTGAAGAAGGGGGGAGTGACCAGCGGCCATGAGTGGAAGTTGGAGAGGAGAAATTACAGTGGGGAACATAGGAAGCATTTTTTCACTGAGAGGGCGGTGGAGCCATGGAATGCGCTTCCAGGGAGACTGGTGAGGAGGGCACAGTGGAGGGCTTCAAGAAAGGGTGGGACAGGTACAAGGGGATACTGAAACTAAAGAAGACAATCTTGTGGGCTGGGGGGGTGGTAAGGCGAGCAACCACTAGGTTGCTGGCTTTTCAGCAGACAAGACAGACCATTTGGCCTATTCTGCTAGCTTTTTAGTATGTTAGTAGTATCCTAAATTCAGTATGGAACAACTAATCTAAATCCACTTTCAGTCAACGACAAATAGACAATGAAAATTTATAAGATTTATTATTAGAAGAGACTATAGACTGGAGAAGGGTAATAATTTAAAGTGAATAACAAAACTTAGAATAAACTTATTGTATTGAAATCAAATATATACAATGTTTACCTAGTTCATTGAGATTAGTGCAGCTCAGATGGATCCAGACAATCTGGATCCTCAGATATCTGCCCTTTGCGGAAGGATAGTGGATATGCTGGATACTTCCACTATCTGCCTGTGGATCCAGATGTCGGATCCTTAGTTGGATCCTGTGTTATCAGACAGCCGGATCCAGGGATCCAGTACCGGATCCGGCACTGGGATCCGATTCCAGATCCAGGGATGCGGCATCTGATCCCTGGATCTGGCGCCGGATAATGCAGGATCCAACCCGGGATCTGACCTCTGTATTTGCCCGGATCCCGGGATAGATCCAACTCTAATAGTGCCACTATCCGCTGGATCACTGGTGGATCCATGGCGGCACTATGTGAGCAACACTAATTGAGATGCACTGTTTAATAAATTAAACAATTAGTAAATTAAAGTATCCCCATCATCAGTCCTTGAGAATACTGGTCAGTACTCCTCTGCAACCTGAAGTAGTACCACCCCCCCCCCACAAAACCTTCTGCTTCCCGCCTCCAAGCCAAAAGGCAATTCCACCTTGTGTATGCTTCACGTACATTGCACTGCTGTACTCTTACCAGAAGCTTATCCTGCACCACTGTGTCAAAGACATTTGCTGAATGTCAAACAGACTATGTCTACTGCCCTGCCCATTCATCTCCCTGGTAACTCCCTTGAATAAGGGTATAAGGTTGGTATGGAAAGGTCTGCCATTTCAATGACCTGCCAGGGGAAGGCGGGCACAACCTTGGCCTCAATCAATTGGTGCATTATTTTGTCCTTGATAATGGTTTCCAGGGCCTTGACCAGCACTGATGTCAAACTAACAGGCTTAAAGTTGCCTGGGTCTGACTTTGCCCCTTCTGGAAGGTGGGGTCCACATTGGCCTCTTTCCTGTGCTCTAGCACCACACTTTTATGGACAGGCTCATTACTGCAAGAGACCCCAACAATCAATTCTTCAGCTCAGCTATGATCCTCGCATACATCCTGTCCACCCTTTAAGATTTACCTGGCCTAATCCTTGCCAGGTAGTCAGCACACAGAGCATGTGTGATGTCTGCAGGCAGCATCATGTCTACCCCCGATTTCATGAGCAATCCCAATTAGCTCCCCCAGCCCCCAGGGGAACACTGGTTTAAGTGCTAATTCAGTAACTCAGTCATGTCCCCTGTCTCTGTTACGGGTTTTCTTCACCTTCCCCTAAAGCTACCAACAGTCCCTATTTTCCCAGGACAGTCCCTATTTTAGACAGCATGTCCCAGTGTTCCCACAAGTTTTGCAAAATGTCACTTTTGTCCCAGTTTTTGCTTACTTGTCCCAGTTTTGTCCCTTTTGTTTTTGGTTTTTTTTGCTGACTGCTAATCTGTGAGCGACAATTATTTCAGCACCACTTTGGCACTGCTCACCGCTCAGGCTGTACAGCAGTTTGTAACTTCAACCCCTGCGCCTGTGTTGCACTGCAAGCATGTCAGTGGGAGCACAGTAAAGCATGTTCCTTCCTGTTAAGATTTCTGGGTAGTAGTGCAAACAAGCACATGTTGATGTCTGGGAAGAACTCCATACAGAGAAGAGGCTGACAGCAGGGAACTAAGGTACCTGAACCTGATCAGCTGTAGAGAAGTGTGTGACAACAATCTGGTGTGGTGGTGGGAGTCACTGACGTGAAGTTTACTCAGCACATGAGGTGAGTGTAAATGGGTTGGATGGGACTGTCAGGAGGAGCAATACATGCAGCTTGAATGTCTGATCACAATGTAACGTAGGTTTGCTTCTAATGAACATTCTGTACATCTAGGATTTGGAACTTGCTGCAGCAGAATGATATATTGTTTTAATTTTAATGTTTGTTACTGGTGTTACTGTGGGGTGGCACAGCCAGAGCAAGCAGCAAAATATAACTGACTGTGCACAGCATTGTCTGCGACAGTGCCCATGGGAGTGACATGGTGTGGGGGCATGGTCAGGATGGACTGTCCCAGTTTTCGGCCTCACAAAGGTGGTAGCTTTACCTTCCCCTATTTTCAGGGACCTAATCCCCTCCTTCTCTTTCCTCTTTCCAGCTAAATATGTGTACACATGCTATGTTATTTTACTTTTACTGCTGCCAGAAACCACTTCTTTGGGCCAGAGAATACTGGAATCCAAGAAGGAATACCACCATTTGGGTTTGCTTCCATTTTAACATTTAGATTTTTTTAAAAGATTCTCCATAGGCTTGTCCTCCCTCTTCCCCATGTAAGAGCCGGGAGATCCAGTGTCTGTGCCACTTTTAGTAATCCCTATAGCTGGCTTATAGGCAGTAAGTGACGAAACGTTTAATTCCTATGCCGTACATTTGTGGAACTGAGTTTCAAGTAAAGCTGTGGAAACCTCTCAAAGTTCAGTCTTCTAAACATGGTCTGTCAAGCCAGATAATCTTTGCCTAAGGCTGCTTAGTTTTGAATTAGTTAACCCTATTTTGACTGTTGAAAACCCTTGTTTAAAGGCAAAGTGCCTGCAACCTGCTTTCTTTATTCTTGTGTGGTTTCCAGGCACAAACCATGATTCCCTCTCTTGCACCCCCCCACCCAAATTTCATCTTAATTTAAATATAAATGAGATTGCTTCACCCTGTTTTGCCCTGGTGTGAAAATCTGTTTTACTCCACTTCAAAAGTCATGGCCCCACTCATACAAGGCATCATGGGAGTTGATATATATATCTGCACAAGCCAGCAGAAGTCATACTGTCAAGACATTTCTGTTGCATGTCTTGTGAAGTCCATGTATTCTGTAAAAGCATTTTTTTTCTAATTCAAATACACTTTAAGCTACAAAAAACAGGAAGGCATTTACCATACCTTGAAAAGTTTCATGGCCAGCATAAGACAAGAAAATAGGGACTGCAGAAGATAGCAGATACAGTATAAGTAGTGCAGGCTTTAGCAATGAAACATCATAAAATTCCAGGATGCCTAACATAAGCTGGGTCATGACCTTTGCAATGGAGTCAAGCATGCTTTCTCACAAGACTTAAAGACCTAGTGTACTGAGATATTACAGCCCAGGTATTGTAACTGTAGTACTGTATGTGTGTAATTTTTACCTGAAACTTTGCCATACAAAAGATTTTAGTAAGTTGTTCATTTTGTATTAAAATGTGTCCGTGAACAATCATTTGTCACATACTGGTTAGTTATGGGCAGCTGGTGCACACTTCCTAGTGAAAGGAAGTGATGCTGGGGAGCTGTGCAGCTCTGTAGACAGAGTGAGACTGAGAATGGAACACTATGTTAAAGTCCTCTCTAAACATGCTGGTGGTTATGTGTCCTGTGTTGTGTTTTTGTTTTTTTAGCCTGGGGATGCAATTCCAAACTTGTTTTGTGAACCTCACGATTGCTTTCTAGAGAGAGGAGGAACAGTTCCCCTCGCTCCAAGTTCCAACAATTACAGGCACCCCAACTCTCAAGTCCTCACCACTGCTACCCCTCCTCCCAGGCACTTCTTACTGTGAGGTGCCTTCACCCTCCATGATGACCGGTACAGTCCCTCTGTGGCTAGCCATCCTTTGAATGACTGGCGCAATAATTTCTTAGTCTTACCTAGTGTTCCAGATGACCTGCTGAGGATGAGTCTGGCAAATTTCAACCACTCGTACATGAGTAGAAATTATGAAATAGCTGAGTGAGCTGAGCTGAAAAAAGTATCGCATTACAAAAAAAAAAAAAAAAAACAGGGCTGTTTCATATTGAAATCCAGATTTGAAAAGTCAAGCCGCACATGCCTGGCTTGACTTTTCAAAACGGGAATTTCAATATGAAACAGCCCTAATTTTTCATAGTGTGATACTTTCTTCAGCTCAGCTCACGGAGCTATTTCATAATTTCTACTCCTATAAGAGTGGTTAAAATTTTCCAGACTCATCCTTGGCGGGCAGGAATATGAGCGGTTATCTCATCCTTGGCGGGCAGGAATATGAGCGGTTATCTCATCCTTGGCGGGCAGGACTGGGGAGTTATTCATCCTTGGCGGGCAGGAATAAGGAGCGGTTATCTCATCCTTGGCGGGCAGGAATATGAGCGGGTTATCTGGAGCACCAAGTAAGCCTAAGAAATTATTGCGCTCAGTCATTCAAAGAGCAGCCAGCCACAGAAGTGAGAGTGGAGGGACTGTGCTGGTCTCTGTAGAGGGATGAAGACATTTACAGTGGGTACTGGATGGATGTGGGGTGGCCAACAGTGGTGCGGATTTGGGAGTTGGGGGGGTGTCAGCAGTGACTGGTTCAAGCAATGAGTTTCCATTAAAATAAAATGCTGCTGGTATGGGATGGGGAAAGTATAGTTAAAAAAAATAAGAAACCTTGTTTGTTTATCAACAGAAATGTAAAAGGCAAGGAACCACTCTTAGTTTCATGCACAAGTCCATCTGACTGGTGTCACATCTGATTGACTATGACACCCTTCCCCCCACTACGTCACATCCAGGGTGTGCAACAATGAATGGCGCCTGACATAGCCTGAAACACAGAAGAAGTATAAAATGTTAAATAAATTAAATAAGCTCCTTACCAAACAACTAAATAAGTATTACACCACCATACAGTTGCCAGCTCACAGCTTGGGACAACTGCAGAACTATTCACTTTTGATACACTAGCTCTTTAAGAAACTTCATTTACATTTAAATGCTGATGGAATTAGGAGAGGCAATCACTGCTAATGCCTACAAACTGCACAGGTTAAAAAAGGCTGAGGGGAACTTCCCTTTAAGATATACTACTCAGTACAGTACTTCCTTTCTGCCAGAGAACATGAAGCACACAAAACAACAGAATGGTGTAGCTGCCCACAGTGAAGACTGCTGGTTCCTAAAATTGTATCTGTTCATCACTGACAAATCTAATGAGCAGTGACAAAGCAACATGCTGGGCACATGGAGTAGCTGATCATCCGGCTATCCCTCCACCCCAAATTTCTTGTAAGGCTTACACAGCGCAAAGGTAGAAAACCTGAACATGATAATGACGTAGCAGCCCACAGTATGTGAAGGCTACTGGTTTCAAACAATATATATGTTTAGATGCTGCCAAATGTGGATTAGACTTCCCGATAGGGCATAGATATGTGCTGAACAGAGAGTACTTAGCCAACTTTGCAAACTAAATAAATAAATGTTTGCATGTGGCCTATGTAGGCCTAAAAATATAAACACAGCAGTCCATAGCAGCCCACACTGTATGAACAATACTTGTTTAAAAAATGCTGTCTGTTCAGACCCTTCCAAATGTGGACAGAATATCATGCTATGCCATGGATACATGCTGAACACAAAGAAATTGACCAACTTTGCTAAAACAATAAGTATAATTATTTGTAAAGCAAACAACAACAGTAGGTGTGGGGACCATGGGGATTTCCCCCTTTAGGGGGGCACCCTGATGGCTGGCCGACCTGAGAACGATTCCCTCAAAATTCAGAAGGAGGCCCTGCTGGGGGACATTTTTGGTTGGTGCTTGTCATCAAGGCACAGGTCAGGAAGCACAGGAAGACCAGGAGAATTTGTAAAATTCACAAGTAGCATTTTATTATAATCAATAACAGTAAAATAAAAATTGTTCAGTGCAACTATTTACAAAGGTAGTACAAACAGAGAAAACAAAGTCCTTCATTTGAGAGTATCTGTAATTCCAAGTTTCAGTCTGTCTCTCACTCTCTAGCAGAAGTATTGCTGCTCTTTTTATAAATCTTTGCCTGGGAACTCGTTTAGAGAACATCCTGTTTCTCAGAAAATGTTCTTGTCAGTTTCTTTGCAGAGCAAGCTTGCAAACAGAACAGGGTCCCAAGCTGGCCTCCTGCTGAAAGCACTGCATAAGAGTTCACAAACAAGCCTAAGAGGAGCTCAAACTGTATCTCAAGTTAACCCCCTTAATTCCAAATAGCTTTCTGCAATCATTTCAACAGTATAACTATATACAGTTTCAAACAAAGTGATCCCAGTATCACTTACAGTTTCACACAAAGATTCACATCTATTTTTATAATTGCAGGTACGCAAAGGGGGAGGAAAAGACAGAAAAAGCAAGTGAAGGCAAAGAGAAAGTGAGTGGTGGAGAATCACGAGACCGTCACAGTAATTAGTTCCTAGGTCTCACGAGAACATTTGGTTGCGCAACCAGACAGAAAAGGAGAGGTTAGAACAGATCCTTGCATTTAACTCTTTCTGTATAAAAAAAGGAGACACTGCCTTATTCAACCCTGTCACATACCTCTCTAAGAGGGAACCTATTTTAAAAAAACAGGTTTCCAAAACTTTTAATTAATTCTCTTCCAACATTAACTTACAACATTTACAGTTCATTGCATACGCAATATAGCAAAAAGAGAAGTTTAAACTCACATTTTTTGTTTCAACCTTCAGAATTCTCAACTCCTGATCCATACTGTGGAAGAAAAATCAGCATTGACATTTTCTTTCCCAGATTTGTGCATCACTTTAAATTTAAATGGCAGTAGTGCCAGGTACCACGTCATTCTAGAATTTTTATCCTTCATTTGTTTAAGCCAACAGAGAGGATTGTGGTCTGTTTTGAGTACAAAGTCAGCTCCTAGCAAATAAACCTTAAGGGATTCCATGACCCACTTTGCTGTAAGACATTCCTTTTCAATGGTAGAGTACCTTTTCTCTCTGTTGTGCAACTTCCGACTGATATACAGGAATGGGATGTTCCTTCCCATCTATATGCTGACTCAAGACTGTACCTAGGCCCACCTCTGATGCATTTGACTGTAACAAAAATTGTTTCTCAAAGTCTGGGCTTCTTAGAACAGGGGCTGAACATAATGCAGTCTTGATGGCCGAAAAAACTTCATCACACTCTGGGGTCCATTTCACATTATTTGGGAACTGTTTCTTCATGAGTTCAGTGAAGGGAGTAGCTAGCTGGACAAAGTTGGGAACAAATCTCTGATAATAACCAGCCAGCCCTAAAAATGGCCTGCCCTGCTTCTTTGTTGTAGGGTCAGGAGTGTTAGCTACAGCTTCTGTCTTAGAAATCTCTAGCTTTACTTCTCCATTTCCCAAAAGGGGGAAAGGGGAAATTGTATAACCAGGAAAGGCACACTAAGCTGGAACTTGTTTCTAGGTGCGACCTGGGAGCACAAGGAAGTTAAGTGACTTGCTCAGGGTTACACGGTATGCAAGTGGAAGCAGTGGGATTCAAACCCAGGTCTGGTCTGCTTAATGTCACCAGACTTGCAGCTCAGAGCCTTAGACCACTGCGCTATGCTGCCTTCCAAGTACCTTGTTTCCTGCATGCCCAATGCTCATTTGCTAGGATTAATTGTCAGACCTGCCCTTTTGATAGACTGGATAACTTACCGCTCATAAGTGTTTCAGGTGGCTTTTCCAGTCTGGACTGTACATCATGACATCATCCAGGTAAGCAGCACAATAATCAGTGTGAGGGGATAAAATTACATCCATGTACTGCTGGAATGTAGCCAGTGCACCATGTAAACCAAATGGCATGGTAGTGAACTGACAGAATCCAACAGGAGTGGCAAATGCAGTTTTGTACCTGGATTCTTTAGCTAGGAGGATCTGCCATTAACCCTTGGAGAGATTGAGGGTCCTGATGTACTTGGCACTCCCCAATCTGTCCACCAAATCATTTATCTTGGGCAAAGGATAACTATCAAATTCTGACACTTTGCCCCATCTTCTTATCAAATGTTGACCTAAAGCTTTTTACAGGCCTGTTGGCAAACAGACTCCAAACAGTAATCTCACTGTTGGAACATGAGGACCAAACAGGATTTATCTCAGGCATGTACCTCTTGGATAATATCCGAAGACTCCTGAATATTATCTCATCTCATAAATCCCCCAAAATATTCCAAATGGCCATTTCCATGAATGCTGAAAAAGCATTTGATAGGGTTAATTGGCAATTTCTAAAATCATCCATGGAAAAAAATGCAATTCGGCCCTAAATTCATGAATGCAATTTCTCAGTTATATAAAAATCCCAATGCACTGGTGAGAGTCAATGGCATTAGTTCTACATTTTTCCCCTTATCCCGGGGGACACGGCAGGGGTATCCCTATCCTCTTATTTCCCTGGAGTTTGGAGCCACTGGCCATTAAAGTAGAGTATAACTTGGAGATCAAAGGGCATAATGGCGCGGCAAAATTATCTTTATCGTGGATGATTCTATTTTTGTTTTATCGTCTCCAGAGACCTCTCTGCCATCCCTAATCCAAACATTACAATCTTTTGGCCTGTTTTCAGGATATAAGATTCATTTCTCCAAATCTGAAGCCCCGGTGATCAGTGGCAATAACCCTAGTCACTTTAAAGAGACCTTCCCCTTCCAGTGGGCCCCTAGGAACCAGATTCATTACCTGGGCATTCAGATAACTATTGAGCTCTCTAGGCTTTTTGCCTCAAATTATGAGAAATTGTGGGAGACTTTGGAGCCTGACATAGTGCAATGGTATCTTCTGCCCTTCTCTCTAGTAGGGAGGGTGGACGTAGTAAAAATGAATATCCTGCTGCGCCTCCTTTTCCTGATTCAGTGCCTTCCTATATGAATCCTTCTTTCCTTTAGGAATAAACTAAACAAGAACATCCATTGGTTTGTCTGGAACAATAAAAAGCCTGGGGTGGCCAGATGACTATTGCAACTACCCAAGGAGGAGGGAGGGCCTGGTCCTCCCTAATCTTCCATTTTATTATCTGGCAGCCCAGGTAGCTATGATTATTACATGGGCCAAGCAGAGGGTCTCCTCACACTGGTATCAGATTGAAGATGCTGTGTTGGAAGACAGACCTTTATTTACTTTGGCCCTGACTGTGGTCACTCTTAAGTATGAGGAAACGGTGCAGAACAGATGGGTTAAGCATGACCTATACATACTTAAAAAAATACAGAAACTTACAGGTACCCCTGCTTGTGTGGGTCCACTCTCTTATTTGGTATGAGCCAAGGTTCTTCATGTTCTTGACCCAGGCTATGCTCGGTGGGAGACCCACGGGATTACAAGGTTTACACAGTTTATAAAGAGTAATAGGTGTATCACATTTCAGAAAGCAAAGGATAAATTTAATTGATCAAACACAGAATTTTTTTTTTTTTTTTTTTTTAAACCACACTTTTTCTGGCTCCACTTGGACCCCGGAGAACTCTCTCAGGCAACTGCACATCCTTCGGCTCTACCGTCAAGTCTGAAACCCCCCAGCTTCCTGGCACCAGCCTGGCTATCCCCTCAGCTCTGAGCCCTCCACAGGCGGGCCGCCCCATCCTCCCAGGGCGCTCTATCTTGCAATTCAGTCCGGGCTCGGCTTGGCCCAGGAGCTGGGTGGGTCTGGCTAGTGGAGTGTGGTCGAGAGGCAGTGCTGTCGCCCATCTCTGGGAAAGGGGATTTTCTAGGCTGCATTGCTCCCTTTCCCCTGCATCCCTCCCCTGGTGGAGCTTGGTCGTGCAATGGCACCAGGCATGCCTGCCGCAGCTCCGCCTCCCCTCTAGCAAGTCCCGCGCTTTGCAGTGCCTCTGGCTGCCACCGGGGGCCACTGTGGTGCCAGACATATGCCTGGATCCCCCCGGGGAGGAAAGCAGTCTTCTAGACTCTCAATCCTCTCTCTCCCCTGCCGACCCCCGCGGCCTGGGCTCGTTCTCAAACCCAGGTCACTGGTGTGGCACAAGGTGTGGCGTCCAGCACCTCAACCCTCAGTGCCACCAGGTCAGCGCAAACAGAGTTTTTAAGATATATGCAAATGAGACATTTTATTAACTTTGAAGATCATATCCAATGACTTACTAGCCCATACACGGGATGGGAAGCATTTTTATACAGTGTAGTTACCATAGCTGGCCCAGGGAAGTACATATCAAGGATTTACAAAAACGAAATTTATTTACTTGTAAATTTTATTTCTCCAACAGCTGGTGTCCGGGCTTCACCTCCTGCTGCAGATATGCAGGCAAGAACTAAGCCCTGCAGATGGGGATATCCAGCCCTCCCCTTTCTGTTTCCATCTGTTCTTCCAAAAGCAGTCCAAATGTGGCAATACTACATGAACTTGGAAACAGAAGACAAGAAAATTAAGCCATTCATGGCCAATTGGCCAACTTTATATATTCTGGGAGGGAAGCAGAAGCCCGGAGACCAGCCATCAGAGAAAGAAAATTTACAGGTATTTAAATTTTGTTTTCTCTCTCCTAAGCTGGTCTCCGGGCTTCCATACAAATGGAATATACAAAAGCAGTACATTCCCAGATATCCCGGGTGGGAAGAATGTGAGTGCCCTTAAGGGTCCACCACTGTTTGAAGAACTCAGCGGCCAAAAGATGCCTCCGACGAGGCCATCACATCCAGGTTGTAAAATTTTGTTAACGTGTGAATGGATGACCAAGTGGCCACCCTGCATAGGTCTGCTGGAGATACTTCTCTGAAGTTCTCCCACAAAGTGGCCATAGCCTGGGTAGAATGGGCCCTCACCGGGCCAGGCAAGGTTACTCCAGCCTGATCATAAGCAGCGGTGATGACAGAATGGATCCATCTAGCTATAGAGTCCTTCGAAGCTTTTTTAACCCATATTTTGACCTGTAGTTAGGATGAACAAACTGGAAGTTTTTCAAATAGAATTCATTCTTTTAATATACATTTTCAGTGCTCTTCTTGGATCTAGCATGTGAAATTCCCTTTACTTTTCATTTTTTGGGTGTGGGCAGAAGGAAGGTAGAATCAACTCCTGGTTGCAATGGAACGCAGATATAACTTTTGGTAAAAACCTGGATCTGTTCAGAGCACCACAGAGTCCTGACAAAACACAGTATACAGCTCTTGGGTGGATAAGGCTCCTAGCTTGCTGATTCTCCTGGCTGAAGTAACAGATATAAGAGAAAACCGATCTTCATTGGAAGATGCATGAGGGATGTCTCCTTGAGAGACTCAAATGCAGCCTTGGTCAAAGCTTTGAGAACCAAATTAAGCCTCCAAGGTGGTACCATTGGCTTGACTGGAGGCCGCTTTAATGTTACTGCCCTTAGAAACCTCCTGACATGGGAATGTGAACCCAATGACTCTCCGAAATCCACCAACAAGAGCGCCCCCAGTGCGGAAACCTGAGCCCGTAAGGTGGCTGGTTGCAGTCCATTGTTAAATCCATCCTGAAGAAACTGCAGTAGTACAGGCAATGATATTGGCTGGTTCTTTATTTGTGTGAATTGGAGCCAAAACAAGAATTTCCTCCAAATTCTGTAACACACGTTAGAGGAAGAGTGGTGATGTGAGTTCACCATAATTTCAATAACAGGAGCTGTGTAGCCTAGCTCTTTGAAAGTTTCCTGCTCAATCTCCAGGCCAAGAGGGAGAGGGAGAGGTTGCTCAGACTGGGGTGCAGTACTGGACCCTGATGGAGAAGGTTAGAGGTGGTCGCTTTGGAAGAAGAATGAGAAGTGGGTACCATGGGCAACGAGGCCATCGGGGACAGACTAGAATCAGTTCTGCCCGGTCCAGAGCTACTTTGTGTACGACTCTGGATAGAAGTGGTATTGCAGGAAAGGCATACATTAGACCAAACTGACCACAGTCTAGGGAAAAGGTGTCCTGAGTCACCACTAGTTCGTCCTTGGCCAGGGAGCAGAATTTCTTTACTTGTAGTTTCGCCAGCAGGCGAAAAGATCTATCTAAGGATTGCTCCACTGTTGTGTTAGGATGTGGAAGGCACTGTCCTTCAGCTCCCATTCCCCTGGTAGAACATCCTGTGACTGAGCCAGTCTGCTGTGACATTTTAATGTCCTGGAATGTACACTGCCTTATGCTTGCCAGATGGTGCTCGGTAAACTGAAAGAAAAGAAGGGACTCCTGTAGCATTTTTGAGCTTCTTGTTCCACCCTGATGGTTGATGTATGCCATCGCTGTTCGACTGTCTGTTAGAATCAGTACATCCTGATTGAGGACTTGCTGTTTGAAGTGTATCAGGGCTAGGCGTACTGCTCTCCTCTCGAGAATGTTTATGCTGTACTTTGTTTCTAATAGCGACCACTTGCCCTGAGCTGACAGCTGATGCAGGTGAGCTCCCCAGCCCCTGAGGCTGGCATCGGTCGTGATTCGGATTTGGTGTGGTGGCCCAACTTGCAATCTCTCATGACATCTGACCTCTGAGTCCACCACTGGAGGGAAGTCTTTATCTGTTGAGAAATTTGGATCGGTTGGTCCTGGCTATGTGGACTGCAACCACAGTTTGAGCAAGTGTGCTTGAATGGGCAGCATGTGGACTACGGCCAAGGGACTGAATCCACCAGCGATACTAGAATCCCAATTAGTTGTATGAAGGAGTGAGCTGGCAGCTGAGGAGCTGTGTGAAACTTCTTGATGAGCTTCAGCAGGTCCCTGAATTTCACTTCCGGGGGAAAAACCTTATTGGCTTGTGTCATGAAGTCTGCCCCCAGGTGGTCTGGTTTGTAGTTAGGGAACTTTTTCTCCAGTTGAAGACAAATCTGTGTGCCGACAGGCACCGGACTACCTCTGCCACTGCATGTACTGCTTAGTTGAGCTGCGAGGCCTTGGATGAGAATATCATCCAAGTAAGGGAAAAGTTGTAGTTCTGAAGGAGAGCTATGACTGCTACTAGCACCTTGGAGAATGTCCTTGGGTCCGAAGAAAGCCCGAATGGCAGTGTTTTAAATTGGAAGTGCTGCTTCCCCACCTTGAACCTGAGATATTGCCTGTGTACTTCGTGGATGGGCGATGGATGCCAGAAAATCCCCTTGTTGCAACTCCCTGATGATTGATGACAAGGTTTCCATCTTGAAGGGTCTGTTGCGGACAAAATGATTCAGGAATTTGAGTTCTAGAACTGGCCTGAATCCCCCTGTGCATTTTGGCACAATGAAGAATAGGGAGTAGACCCCACCCCCGACTGATCTCTGTTGGGGGAACTTGCTCGATAGCCCATGCCTGGAGGAGGTCTGTAATGGCCTGTAACATAGCCTGTGTTTTGGATGGGTTCCCTGAGATAGGGGAGGGCACCACATGAGGTAGTGGGGGCTTGGATTCTAATTCTGTTAGGTATCCCTTGCTGATGATGTCTAGGGCCCATCTGTCCGAAGTGGTCTGGATCCATTCCTCGAAAAAAAATGAAAGTCTGCCCCCCTACTGGAGGATGGGCCCAGATAGCTTCATTGTGACTTCTTGCTGCTGTTCCCGGTGTCTCTGGTGCCACCACCGCCACCGGATCCACCTCCTCTGAAGTTACACAAGGAGAACCATGTTCTTTTTCCAGACAAATTAAGAGTTTTGATCCTTGTTGTAACCTCGGTCATGAAAATTGTGTCTGAGGCCTGAGGACCATGATTTGCCCCTGCCACGTGACTGGGGCATATGCTGTCTCCCAGATTCCTTCACCGCCTCCTTCAGAGCTGAGCCAAACAAGAGATCACCTTCATAGGGGATGTTTACCAAATGGCTCTTCGAAGAGGCATCTGCTTGCCAGGCCCGAAGCCAGAGGTTATGGCGAGCCGAAGTTTGATAAAACATGTTCCAAGCGGCGCACCTGACTGCCTCCTCCTCTGATACGTCTGCTGCATAAGCTGATGCCAAACCCATTAATTGCAGCTGAAGAATAATACCCTTGTTTTTCTCTGGGTCCTCAGTGAACTGAAAAGCTAATTCTGAGGCCCAAGACCAAATGGCTCAGCCCAAAAAAAGACTGGCAACTGCCACCTTGAGAGATGTTGCTGATTCTTGGAAGGTCTTCCTAAGTGAGGCATCCACTTTCCTGTCCACTGGGTCCCTGAGTGATGCCTCTCCCTTGGCTGGGATGACCGTCCTTCCTTGTTAGGATCGAAATCAAAGTGTCGATTCTGGGGCAGTCTAGCCACTTTTCAGATTGTTTCTTGTCAAACTTGAGGAGCTTAGAGATCGTCTGGGGCACTGGATAGGTGCATTCTGGACCCTGCCATTCCTCCTTTAGCAAGTCCTCTATGGCTGGAGAAATAGAGAAGGTTGTGGCTGGTTTGGCCACAGATGCTAGGCGAAAGGCCTGTTTCAGCTGTGCTGGAGCTACTGGAGAAGATTAAAGATGAATTTCAGCTATGACCTTCTTGATGAAAAATTCTAGGTCCTCCAGGTCAAAGTTTCTAGACGGGGAGTCATCATAGTCCGAGGATGAGTCCACTAGCTCCCCCTCTTCTGTTAAAGAAGAACTGGAGTCTGAAGAGCCTGGGTCACGGTCCATGTAATGCTTCCCCTTGTGGGTGCTCCTAGATCTGCTCCAAGAATGAGATCTTTTCTTCCTCTTGTGGCGTGAGGAATGCTGATCCTCCTCATCCGAGGATCTGCTCCTGTATCAAGATTTCTTTCTTTTATCATAGTGATGCAAGGACAGCTGCCCCTCTTCAGATGAGTACGGGGACGGGGTCCTCTTTCTTTTCGCCTTCTTGTGAGGTCGCATCTGGTGACCCCGGAGGTTGCCAGTTGAAGCAGCATCCACGGTCAATGCAAGGCCCTTTGGCTTATCTGGGGCAAGGGCGGAGGTTGCGACTACTGGATCCCCTAGTGGCCTATATCTCAGACCCATGACACTATAAGCTCAGACCTGTCTCTCAACTGGCTATCAGTCTGAGACAACATGAGAAGGTCTCAACCACATCTCCCCAGTTGGCTGGCCTTCTTACATTTTTAGACCCAGCCGAACCTGCAAGGTGATTAGAAGAAGTTGCCACACTGGCATTTTCTGCCCCTGAGTATGTCTGAGCCATGACTGAAAATGGCTCTAATCCTTTGATTCCGTACCCACCCCCCGGAGGTTTCCTGATAAAATGGGAGGCTGCCCGGAAGTAAGCTGAAGCTCCGATGGAACACTGCTACTGACCCTTTAAGGGCAAAAAGCTGAGCTGTTTAAACTGCTGCCTTGGTCCCGATTAATTAATACTTTCTTGCTCCCTCAGTTTTGGGGGGGGGGGACCTGCAGCACTGGTGAGAAACTCTTATGTCCTGAGCAGCACTGCTTATGAACTGCCACGCTTGTCGATGAGAGAGTACTGGAATGTCAACGAATGGCTGAATTAGAGCTGCATGTCCACTGTCGACAAGCAGCTAAAAGAGTCAGGAAGCCAGCCATCGATGGGAGAAAAAACGGCACTGCTATCAACGTGGAGAAAATCCTCTCATAGCACTATTAATGTCCAATCACCGAAAAAGTGGCACCTGTTGACGAAATCCACCAGTCAACAAACTCTAAGGCAAAAATGAACACTGAGTTGAGCCCAGAATCGCGGGAAAAACCTCTGTAGTAAAGTGGGGCCAGTCTTTGCAGTTCGCAAGGCTGAGACTGGGAGCCACGCAGGAGTGCTCCAAAGTGCTGCGTTTCTTCAGCAATCCCAATAAGAAATTAAATTTTGTGACTTACAGTCTGATGTTTTCAGCTCTGCCATTTGGTGACAAAAGCTCTGCTGCAGACTGCCTGATAGTTAGAAGGTAGGAAGTAAGCTGATGGAAACAGGAAGTGGAGAGCTGGATATCCCCAGCTGCAGAGCTTAGTTCCTGCCTACATATCTGCATCAGGAGGTACAGCCCATTTGTATGGAAGCCCGGAGATCAGCTTAGGAGAGAGAACTGCTGACTGCTGCTGCTGCTGGTGATTCTTTGTACACTCAGAGGTTGGCATGGGAAAGGGAGACAAACATCTCTATCAGTGAGAATGACTGGGCCCACAAGCTGAAATATGGCTGGAAGGTGATTGCGGCGCCAGTATGGCATGAGTTCTTTTGGAAATAATTAATTCAAAACTTTCACACCCCAACTGTTACACAACACTATAGCACCACCAAATTGGCGGCCTGCTGGAAGGCCTGTGGCCAGACAGGGAGCCGTTGGCATATTTTCTGGGGTTGCCTGATGTTGATGGAATTCTGGAAAGCTTTGCAAACTGCAGTACATGATATTACAGGAATCCTTCTCACTCTGACTTTTGAGGAGTGAATTCTGGGGATCTCCACAGCAACACAGAGAGGGAAGATCCAGGGGGTTCTGTTAACTTTAATAGTAGTAGCTTTAAAATATAATACAGGGATACGGCTTTAGCCGGAGCCGACCACTTTGGGGAACGGGGTGGGGAGGGTCAAGGAGGTGCTTGCAATGGAAGCTCTGACAGTTAAGCTCAGGCTTCATTTTGATAAACATGAAGCAAGATGGAGAGGATGGGAGGCTTGGTTATTGGGATAGAGAGAACTAGGTACTCATCTGTTAAATACGGACTGATTGTTGAGAGAGTAAGTGACTACACTCCACATTGGGTGGATTAATTTATGTGTTCTGGCATAAAACCTTTGTTCTTGACCACTCTGGGTTGGACACTGTAAGTTACCACTGAGGTGTTGTGCTGACGGTTGATGCAGGAGATTTTATACACCCCACGGTGGTCAGGGGAAATACTGAATGGGAGAGGGACTAGGGAGTAGACATGCGGTCAACAGTTGGGCCCCTTTGTTTTGGTCCTAGTTTCATTTTCTTTCATTTTAACAGTAATATGTCTTACTAACATTAATCCCCAGTAATTTGGGAGAGACTACTTGTTATTCTTTATCTTACAGCAGCTACAAGTATGCTGTCCTTATATTCATACACCTGGATAGCAGTTACCAACTGGAAAAAATACTATTGCTGGACCAATTTATAACCTAATGTTTATTTCCTTTCACCTTATACTGCTGTATGTCCAATATGCTGCTGTATCATTATATGCAATAAAGCGGATTTAAAAAAAAATTCTGACACTTAGGTTTCCTAGAATCAAGGCAGATTCTTACACCCCTTTCTTTTTTATTTACGATCACCACTGGTGATGACAAAGCACTTCTCGACTCTTCTATGATACCCAATTCTTTCATTTTTTGTATTTCCTTAACCATGTCTGCTCTTAACCGCTCTGGTAATCTGTATGTCTTGTCTGATAGTGCGAGCATTCCCTGCCACTATTACATGCTCAATACCTTTAGCTCAGCCTGGCACCGTGGTAAAAGTATTGTTAACTGTCTTTAGCAAATTACAAATTCCTGCAGTTTGTTTGGAGGTCAAGGAAACATTCACCTTCACAGTATCAGCAGTTAACAGTTTATTCCAGTCTGTCATAAGCTATAACAATATCTTCTTTATCAGTTTCTGGTAATACCAATGAAGTAGGCTTTGGTGTTTTTTCCAACCCATTTCTTCAGTAGGTTAGCATGGTACATCTTGGTAGGATTTTTCTTATCGCGGGTCTCAATTTCATAGTTAACTGTGCCAGTACATCTAAGCACTTTATAGGGCCCTTGCCACTACATTAACAGTTTATTTTCTATAGTGGGTAACAGTAGCAAGAGCTTTTCATCTGGCTCAACACCTTTTTCTTCTACCTCAAGGTCATAATATGCCTTCTGCTGGTCTTGAACCTCTTCCTGATTACTATGGGCAAGTTCAACATATTTTGCCAGCTTCTTTCTTTCTCAGGGCACACATGTAAGATGTAATATATTTTTTTTTGACTGGGGGTTATCTATCCATGTTTCTTTTTGTTACATCTAGTGGCCCTCTATGTTGTCTACCATAAAGCATTTCAAATGGTGAAAAAAACTGTTGATGCCTGTGGCACTTCTCTCTAAGCAAAATGCAGGTAAGGTAAGTATTGGTCCCACTCTTTCCCAGCCCCTTTTACAAACCTTTTTAACATGCATTTTAGGGTTTGATTAAAACGCTCCACAAGACCTGAGGGTGATAAAGGGAGGTTTTTACGGCAGTGATACCTAGTAGTCGGTACAGCTCCTTCAGTAATGCAGCACCAAAATTACTACCCCAAACAGTAATAATCTCTTTAGGTATGCCCACCCTGCTGAAACTTTTGGTACGCTCTGCTGCCACTTTTGGGGCTGTGACAGTATGCACTGGAACTGCCTCTGGGTATCGAGTAGCATAGTCACATACTACCAAAATGAATCGATTACCCTTTTTAATTTTGCCAAAGGGGCCAACCTTATCTACTGCAATTCTTTCAAAAAGCACATCTATCAAGGGTAGGGGCACTTTGCTCTTTTTAGTCACTGGGAATACTTTCTGACGCTCAGCACAGGAACTGCAATAGGTAGCAATATCTTCATGAATTCCAGGCCAGTAAAATCTGTAAAGCAATCTCACAAGGGTGCGATCACTCCCAGAGTGACCAGCCATACAAAGACAATGACCAAGTAGGATCAGTGTCTGTTGATGCAGGTGGGGAATACAGGCAGACTGGGTGGGCCTTATCCGTTGTCAATTTCTGTGTTCCTAGGTTTCTGTGTTTCTATCATGTGCCACCTGTAACAACTCAGATCTATACTTTTGTGGTATAACCAATTGTTTTATCTGTTCCTGTGTCTGAGGTTTAACCCAAACTCTGTACAGTAACTCATTACATTTTTTAAACATTGGTTCCCCCCATTTTTGTTACACCCCCAGCTGCTTAAAGGAAATTTCCAGTGTAAGGCAGCCACTCACACATAGTGGTGGCTGCTCGCATCAACAAATCATTCTGTCCTGGTTTTACTGATAAAAGTATGCGGTACTTAGGCAATTATGCCTCGTATTTTTCTGTTCTATAATGGAGCCTCATGCTTGAGGCCTGGGAGCCGTTAATTTTCGATTTCAAGCATGACGATATATGGCCAGGGAGAGTGCAGGGAATGAGTGGGTTGACTGCTTTTAAATTAAGATGGTTACTTAATAATGGCGACACCGCTGACTACCATGGCCTAAGAATGAAAGTGGTGTCCTTCATTAATCGCCATGACCATCTTGCAGTTTAAAACGCATTAGAAATCAAGCCCCCCACTATTTCACGGGGTGCACTTTCACGCTTCCCTGGCCGTAAGTCATTACATGCTTGAGCCCGTGGTGTGGGTGTAACCTGACATTTAAATTGCATAGGGCTCCACATATAGAAATTAAAAATTACAAGGCATATTGTTCAGGTACCGCATACTTTTTGTCAGTAAAACCAGGACAGAATGACAGCCGATCAGGGCAGCCACCACTATGTGTGAGTGGCAGATGCTCTCAGGTTGGAAATTTACTTTAATATAACCCTGGAGAGAAACACTGTTAGCTAGCTCAAACAAAATGACAATCAGTTATCAGTTTAATTTCAGCATTTTCATGTACCCCTCATGTCCATCAGTGTTTTATTGCCACTGTTTCTTCTGGCATCTTCTTTCTTTCCTGGACTTCCAGATCTTGGAGCTATGCTCAAACAAGTCCAAGTCAACGCCAATGAAAGGAAAAGTGTCCCCACAATCTGAGATTTTCTTTGCCTGTGCTCTTGTAATCGCAGCTGCTAAAACTACAGGTTTTGTTCCCTCTGTAATTAACTGACTAAATCCTGGAAAGTCATTTCCAATCATCACAGGTACAGGTAACTTAGGTATTACCCCAACTTTCATTTGGTGTGACACTGCATTAATATTTAGAGCCACTTGGGTGGTGGGACAGCATCGACTCTCCCCGTGCATGCAAAGGACACCAGTACCTGGTCCTTTTGCACAGTGTTTTCCTACCACTTCAACATGCACTAGGGTCTGTCTGCTTTCTGAATCAATACGTCCCTTCACAGTCTTATCTCCTATCTTCATATCTGTTAAGTACTTGCCCCAATCTGCTAAGGCCAAATCTGTTCCAGTGTTACCCACCTTATTTTTATGGCAGTTTCTTGAGATATGGCCTGTCTTATTACAGTTATAGCAAGTAAAGTCTTTGGGTGCAGATTTGTTACTCCCACCAGAATTCTTCTCAGATTTGGAGGTAAATCATGAAAAAGAGGGTCTTACCAGTGCTTGGCTGTTACCTCGCTGCTGTGCAGTCTGTCTGGCCAACTGGTAGTTTTCAGCCAAAGAAACAGCCTTTTCCCCACTTTCTGGTCGGTGTTCTTTTACTCAAAGCTGCACATCTGTAGGCGGATGTTGATGAACAGCTCCACTGCAAGTGTGTCGATGATGTGTGTGACTGTTTTGCCCTCTGGTTGGAGCCATTTGATAAGGAGTTCTCTGAGTCAGGGGTGAAAGCTTCTCAAAGACTGTCGACTGAGTTGTACTTCAGACACCGGAATCTTTGCCTGTAGGTCTCTCCTGAGATGTCATATCTTTTCAGGATTTCTCTTTTCACCAGGTCATAGTTTTCTAACTGTGCAGTGTCCATATTGCTGAAGGCAAGATGGGCTCTACCTGTCAGGTAAGATACCAACCTGACTGCCCACTGCTGCTTTGGCTATTGGTAGGTTGTGGCAACCCTTTCAAAACTTGTCAGGTCTGCTTCGATATCATTTGAAGGACACAACTTTGTAAGTTTAATGTATTTTAAGTAGTTTGTGTCTTGTTGCTCTGCTGGACCTGTGCCAGATCCTCCAGCTTTGATAGCTTGCAAGGCATCCAGCCATCACTGCTCCTAACGCAGCATCTCTTCTCCATCTTTTTTTGTTGTATAGCCAACCATTTGAAAAAGGTAGTCAGGCTTTCAGGTTCTGTCACTGCCTGTTTTTTTTTCTATCACAGGTGCTGGCTGTACTATCTCAGGTTGGACTTTTGTTTCTGCTTCCAGTTTGGCTGCCATTCTTCTGATAATGACTCCTTCCTGCTCCAGAATCCATACCTGCTATGCTTCCCCGGTACCAGGTCTAGTATCCACGCTCAAAACTCCTGGCTTAGAGTATGCGCAATGTAAATCCCTCTTAGTCTGACACCATCTGTCGACGAGGCACAGGTCAGGAAGCATAAGAAGACCAGAAGCAGTTGTAAAATTTGCAAGTAGCATTTTATTATCAATAACAGTAAAATAAAAAAAAATTGTTCAGTATAACTATTTACAAAGACAGTATAAACAAAGAAAACAAAGTCCTTCATCTGAGGGTATTTCTAATTCCAAGTTTCAGTCTCTCACTCTCTAGTAAAAATATTGCTGCTCTTTTTATAAGTCTCTGCTGGGAACTTGTTAAGAGAGCATCATGTTTCTCAGAAAATTATCTTGTCAAGTTTCTTTGCAGAGCAGCATTGCAAACAGAACAGGGTCCCAAGCTGGCCTCCTGCTGACAGCTCTGCAAAAGAGTCTTCAAACAAGCATGAGAGGAGCTCTGCATCTCAGGTTAACCCCCTAAATTCCCAATACCTTTCTGCAATCATTTCAACAGTAAAACTATATGCAGTTTCAAACAAAGTGATCCCAGTATCACTTACAGTTTCACACAAAGATTCACATTTATTTTTATAACCGCAGATACACAAGGGGGAAGAAAAGAGAGAAATAGCAAGTGAAGGCAGAGAGATACTGAGAAGTGGAGAATCGCAAGACCGTCAGAGTGATCAGTTCCTAGGTCCCGCAAGAATATTTGGTTGCATAACCAGACAGAAAAGGAGAGAATAGAACAGATCCTTGAGTTTAACTCTTTCTGCATAACAAATGGGACAGGGCCTTATTCAACCCTGTCACAGTGTCTGAGCCAAGGAAGGTGGCTCATAAAGAAGCATGTGGAGGACCCAGAGTAAAGACTGGCTGTGGTAAGATTGGAGATGGAATCCCAAGGTTGGAGGATCCCTGTTCTTGAAGCTGCCATGAGGTTCAGAGTAAGGCAGGTGTTGGCAGGCCTGCTGATCTGGCTAGTCTATGCAGATAAAAGACTGTGTTCTGGAAAGCCTACACTGCTATAAATCATTTTAACATAATTAAAATCAAACTACGGTGCTGATCTGATGAAGCTGCACTCACTAGTGTAGAATTTGTTTACAGTTGTTCTCAGGCTTTTCCCAGTGAGCCTCCCCCCAAGTAATAGAAAAATCTTGAGCCCCTCCCCAAAAAATATGGAAATAATCATGGGCCTCTCAACAGAAAGTAAATATCATACTTTACACAATACACTAGGAATAAATAAAATGCCACTGAATAGTTGGCCAGGTTTACTCATGTTACATAATTTACTTCTCTCCCCCTTCTGCATAACCCGCACATCTGGGGCTGTTCTACTCACTCAACTCTTCTGACTCTCTGACCCTTGTTACACCCCACTACAACACTTCCATGGGTCAGATTGCTTTCACAGTTTGCTTCTCCTCCATCTGCAGCCTTCCTATGCCTCTTCCTCGCTAAGAGAGATCATGTCTGCCCCACCTTCTCTTGCTTCTAGTGCATCTCTGGTTAGCCCTTTTATCTGCAGTGTTATATCACCAGTCTAATGACTAAACTGTTTCCCTCTGGCAATTTGCACACTTTCTATTTGTTTGCAGTACAGTGCATTCTGACTTGTATTTACTCCACGTATCTTTCCCCTGGGTCACACAACTAAATAAACACCTGGAAATGAGCTTTTGCTCAGTGTGCCTTTCCTGCTCACAAATTTGTATACAAATAAATTGAACTGGTCTGCCTCATCCCTTTACACAAAACTCGAAATTTAAATACAGTATATTTTCAGGCTTGTTTGAGCTTCCCCTAAACAGATTGAGGCCTCCCCGGGGAGGTTAATCACACCCTGGGGGTATGCAGCACTTGACTATGCCTCGTGCCACAGTATGCCCCCAGGGTGTAATTAACATAATCCTCAGACATACCTTACCGCTTAAGTAGCGAACTGCCAAAGAACCGATGTCATCTGAACTTAAAATGCTTTCAGAATGGACTCCTTAGTTATCTAGCTTACTTTATCCTTGATCATACTTCCTAATACACTTGGAACTGCTGAGCACCCACTGCAGCCCCAGTAGTATTACATGATTATAACCCCCTTAATTTGCAAAAATGGCTGCAAATTTTAAAAAAAAAGGATCTAAAGGCCACCGCTGCCACCGATTGCATTGTATTGCTATCTATAGTACTGCAGCCCCTTCCTACTACGCATTATCAAAACATAGGTGTTGGGGGAAGGGCTGCAGCGGACACTCCGCAACTCCAAGTGTATTAGGAAGTGCCATCAAAGTAAAGTAAGCTAAATAACTAAGGAATCCTTTATCAAATATTTAAATTCTGGCCGACTCAGATCCTCCTATAGGCAAACTCCTTTCCACGAGCTGCCTGTCCCCACGGAATTAATGGCATCAGCTGCTGCAAGGTACTAAGCCGGTGGAACCATCCTCACAAATTTAGAATGTGTGTAAACCATATGGCTGAATAACTGTGCACAATTTAACTGGGTCTTCGGATCATAACGTAAACATGCTATGAAGGAGAAAAGTTTCTAAGTAGAGTCTATGTGTGCTGCAATTGTGTCTCTGGAAGTATTTTTTTTTTGGATAATATCTTTTTATTTATCTTTTTAAAATAATTACAGACAATACTTGCAGTAAATGAAACAATAACTGTTAACACATCTTAGTGTTACAATAAAATATAATCTAAACAAGAAGCCATTTGCCTCCTAATTAAGGTACTAAGTAAAAGAATAAACTGTATTACAAGAGATGCTACTTCTTAATATAATCTAAAAAAAACAACCATTCTCTTTATATTATCATTATTAAAAGAAAATAAATACCTCTATATCTCATATTTACATATCCACACCAACCATCTAGTGTGGTGTCCTTCAAAACAACCAACATTGGAGTTCAATCAATGTTGATGATAGGGGGTTGTGCTCCTTCAACCGGACTCTAGGATCTCTCCCAGCACACTGATATGCACCTTTCCCTTCTTGCTTCTTATTGTGATCAAGACTCTGCCTGTGGAATGGCACCAAAATCCACACTGGCTTCCAAAAGACATCCCTGAGGAAAACTCCCCCTGCAGCTCATTGCCTATTCCCCTCCTGCACCTTTTTCTCCTCACTTTCTCCATCGTCACTCCTAATCTCTCCTTTCCTCTCCTCTGAAATGGATGCCAAGATCCTCAGATTGAGGCAACCACATGGCCTGGCTTGGAACTGGCTCTGCCTGCAAATTAACCCCTCAGTGACCAAATACAAAGAGAGCTAACAGATGGGCTAGTGCTCACAAGTGGTAGGCGTTTTACACTGGTATATTTTTTGAAAACTCAGATGACCTGATGATGAACAAGGGGACACCATTTGAAGATAGAGGGGGGGATGGCTCAGAGGTAATGTTAGAAAGTATTTTTTCACAGAGAGGGCTGTGGATGCATGGAGCAGCCTTCCTGAGGAGGTTGTGGAGTCAGAAACAGTGGGAGAATTCAAGAATGCATAGGACAGGCAAAAGGCAATTCTAGTGGTGGGTAGAGGGAAGTAAGTTGCTAGAATCTGCAGCTTATCCATCAGGTAGGGAAATGGGCAGACTAGGTGGGCCAAGCGGTCCTTATCTGCTGTCAAATTCTATGTTTCTATGACCTCCATCCATGGATAGCTGTACTGCCGTTCTGCCAACATAAATATTTCTTTCATAAATGTCAGACTGGCATCATTTTTGGAAACAGAACAGCTGATCGGGTGTTAAGCAGCTTCGATATGGGCTGTTACGGTGTACCTTCTATACATGAAGAAGGCATTAAATATATGACATGAGGACAATGTAAGCAATGGTTTTCATGTGTTTGTATTAAAATCTGCATGAAAGTCATGCAATTTCATTTCAGAGTAAGGCCACAGATACGCTAAAGAAATGTCTCCATGTCAGCAGGGACCCCCAAGCATCTACTATGCGCAGGCCAAGCTCACAGCCTCACACCTGATATTACCCTTAGTCCATCAACATCAATCTCCCCCCACACCATCTGGGAATCAGAACTGGACACTATTACAATGGATGATCAGCAAAGCAGGCCTTCTATAATGTGAACCCAGCAGCCACCTGCCCCTGGCTCTCAGATATCAGACAGGAGTTCCCCACTTCAATATCAGACTCCCTGATACAAGGCAGCACAACCCTGGCATTAAAAAAAAATAGATGAAACAAACACTGAGTCCTTCCACTTCATAAAAAAAGATACTGATCTGGCCATTGTGGCATAGACTGACTGTGGACTTCAATTGTTGACAATGGTTAACAAAAACAAAAATCATGCAAGTCCCAGCATAAGTGAACAAGTTCATCAGTTCTCATGGTTTTCAGGCTGTTCTCTCCGACCGACACCCGATATGCATCAGTAAAGTACACAGAACAAGTGAAAAATCCAGACACCTGGTTCCTGCAAAAGTTCCAGACCTCACAGATCAACAGGCCTGCAGTACAGCTGAAAAGGTGAGAGAGCAAGCAGGGACCACTTGGGAATTATTCATTGTGGAGAGAGCAGTCTGAATATCGTGAGAATCAGAGAACTTGTGCTCTTACACTGGAAGCTGTGTGATTTTTGTTTGTTTATTTTTACCCATCCTCTACAACTGAGTCCACAATTGATCTATGCCACAGTGACTGAACCGGTATAATTTCTGCAAAAATGGCATGGACTCAGTGTTTAAGGGTTTGCTTCAGTCTTTTTTTCCCCCTATGTCAGGGTTATGCTGCCTTGCGACAGGGAGCCTGATATCAAAGGGGGAGCTCCTGTCGGATAGCTGGCAGTCGGGGTGGGTGACTGCTGGGTCCACATTATGGACGGGCTTGCTCTGCAATCATTCACCATAATATTAGCCAGTTCTGATTTCCAAATGGTATTGAGGCATTGATGTTGATGGACTAAGGGTTGCTACAACCCCACTCAGCAGGTCAGGCCTTCTGCTCCCACAGTGCCAGCCTCCAAGTGCAGTACTGTGAACAGTTAACAGAACAGGGTAACCCTCCTGTCTGTTTTTTGGGTTCGAATCAACCTTTGGTCTTAAGTTCTTGGAGGGATTAAAACCGTGAACCTCTTGCTAAGCGTACCCAATGTACAGGCTCAGATATTCTGCTTTGAGAGGCCAGATATGATTTTCTGGGCACCTAACCTGGTGTACAAAATGAACCCTTAAAAATAAAGACCTCAGAATAAACTCTTACCTTTTCCCAGTTTGTTATTACCATTAAGCTATGCACAGAGTCACTGTAACCATATATGCTTCACTTGTCAAAGAAAGAATTTCAAAGGCACACTAAGTAGTCACTAAAATGAGATGTTTACTTAAAAATAGATAAAAATGTAACTACAGAACAATATATAATAAAACCATACAATCTTTTAAAAGAATAAGGTTAAAAGTGCAAATTCCTACCAATAACACTCTTAGACTTGCCTAGCTAGTGTATTCTTATATTCTTACAGTGCTGAAAGATGTAGTTTCAGAGTCCAAACATGTGTGTCTGTCTAAAGGACAATCACAGCATAATTAAAACAACTGTCTTGAGCCTGCCTTCTCCATGATGTCACCTAGCTCCTCCTCTGTTTATTAAAAATTATACAAACTGGATGTATTATCATTCAGAAGGTGACATCAGCAAAAACTCGTTTCCTCACAATCCCTCTGATCTAGCGTGTCTTTTCCAGTATCTTCTTTCATCCATGAGCAGTTTCCTCTCTCAAGGACATCAAAGGACCTTTTATGACTTCACACCACAGGGACATAACCTGTATTCTTCCTCTAAATGTCATAAAAGTTTATGATTTTCCACCCTAGCAGCTGGTAGCTACAATTAAGCCCAAATAAAACAGGAGATCCTTAATTTAGGTCTCTTCTAGCCTTTAATTATCTCCTGACTTATCTTTTAGCTGAAACAGCATGTCTCTTGAGAGACACTCAATAATACATTTTTATATTACAAAAAGTATAGATTAATCGGAACCAGCTATACAAGCGTCACAAGGGTAATATCAGGCATGAGGCTTTGAGTTTGACCTGCCTGTAGTGGAAGCTACAGTGGCATCCCCAATGACGAAACTCACTTTTAACGCACTCCGCAGTATGCTGCAGTAGACCTACTGAATAAAGCAATGTAATTTCAATGGCAATTAGTCTCCTTTGTCATGCAGGAAACTGTGGCATTCACATAATCCTGGCAGTGTCACATTTTCCTGAATGACAAGGGGACTAATTACCATTGAAATTACATTGCTTTATTTAGTAAGTCTTCTACATCACTCTGCAGAGTGCTGCAAAATGCTGCAGAATTGTGTTTCATCCTAGGGGATGCCACTATAGGTCCTGGCTCACACAGAGCCATTTATTCAGCACATCTGTGACAACACTTGGTAGTAAAACTGCACTAATTTCATGCTGATTTTAATACAAACACAAAACCAAAGCTCACTTGTATACTAATAAAAATAATATACAAGCTAATTCATGCTCTTGATGGTTTTACTGAAATCTGCGTGAAATTAAGTTGAATGCAGTGTAGTCAAGCTGTGTACAATACTAGTGAAGAGCTGCTACACCTTTCACTTCATTGATGTCATCACACTGCAAGTTGGCAGACATCTTAGAGATGAGTCAATGCGGGCTTATTAAAAGATGAGGGCTTCTGTTTAAATTTTTAAAATGCTATGAATCTGTATTTATTTTAATTGCAAATAGTTTGAGCATTGATGTAAACAACAGCATTTCTATTACAAGGTTATGAAGCCATTTTTTTAAAGCCTGGTATGCCAACTGAGGGGTTCAGGTATCCTTTAATTGTCATTGAAGAAAGTTTAGAACATGATCTCAGAAAAGATCTTTCAATATCTGCCAACCTTTGTTTCATATCAGTTACTAAATCTGTAGAAGAGTGGAGGGGAAACGTGGAGGCTATCTCCATTTCCTGTGGCAAAGCAGAAAATTATAGATCAAGCAGTTTAACGTCTATAATATAGAAATAACAATAAGTAGATAGATTTAAACCAACAAGGATTCACTAAAAACATCCTACATAACTAATCTACTGAGTTTCTATTAAGGAATAAGCAATGCTCTGGACAATAACACCACCTACGGACATAATTTGTTTAGATTTCAAAAAGGCATTTGACAAGGTACTACATAAATTACTCAATACATTAAAAGAATATAAAATCAATGAAACAAACATGAGTTGGATAAGTTCATGGTTGACAGAGTGAACGCAAAGAGTCAGAATCAATGGTGTACTGCCAGAGGTATGTCCCGTGATCAGTGGGGTCCCCCAGTGTTCTGTCCTTGGCTCACTACTTTTTAACATTTATGTTAGTGACTTAGGGACAGGATACATTAATGACATCAATAAACTTGCAGATGATAATAAAATGGGGGTCTAAGTAGATAGTCATATGGAAAGAAACACATCAATACAGGATTTAATGAAATTAGAGCAATTGAGTGACCAACAATAAATAGGCTTTAATATATCAAAATGTTTTGCAATACACTTTGGAAATAATAACACAGATCATGATTACTTAAATGGGACAACATTCAACAAGGTATATAACAAAAAGGACCTGGTTTTACTGATTGATAAACTTAAATTCAACAACCACTGCAAGTGGACTTGGGTATACTGATTGATGAACTTAAATTCAGTAACTACTGCAGATCAATTGCCAACAACGCAAACAAGGCCAGGGGGTGTTTTAGAAAAGCCTTTGGTAATAAAAGCTAAACAATAGTTTGTACCCCGGTACAGAACCTATGTGTGTCCCCACCTGGACTACTGTCACAAGATTGAAGCCCGTATCCCGAGGGGACACACATTTGACAGAAAAGGTGCAACACTGAGCCACCAAAATGATTCCTAATATAGCCAACAAAACAAAACCATGAAATGCTTAATGTTCTTGGTCTCCACACACTTAAGAGGTGCAGGCTACGTGGTGACTTAATTCAGATGTACAAAATAGCAAAAGATGAACTAATGTTACAAATAGGGTACAAATTTAAATATTACAATCACAGTCAGAAACAATGGTATTAAACAGAAATTATTACTTCCAAGAGGAAAGACAGGAGGATGTTTCTCACAAGCAGAGTTATTAAACTACAGAATACAATGCCAGATGAAACAGTATTAGCACCTAATGTAGGGCCTTTTAAGAAGAGAGTTGATACTACATGACAAACAAATGTCAAAAGATATGACCACTGAGAAGAGGGAGGGGGGACAGTCTTGATAGACTATAGTCTTTTACTGTCTCATCAGTTCCTAGTAGTGCTCCTAGTTAGGGCCCCTAGTGCTCTGCAGCAGCATTTTCCGATTTCTGTGGCAGGGCTCCTAGGCTTCTACGGCAGCATTTTTCAATTTCAGTGGCATGATTTATTAATTTCTGTGGCAGAATGCAGTCCTGCCCTTGGCTAAAATATGATGTGATGTTATTGGCAACATCACATTCCAAGCATAGAGTAGGGGCTTCAGGGTAAACAACAGGAGCCTGGCACTACAGAAAAACTTTATATTTGAATGAAAACTCACCAAAAACAATGAATTCTGCTGCACTACATGAATCCTGCGACATGATGCAAATTCTGCGGAAAATTCCACAACTGCAGAATCATAGACTTGCAGGGGCCTTGCTCCTAGTATAACATTTGGTCCAGATGAGCCAGGTTTACTTTCTCTATCAGCTTAAGGCAGGAGCAGACCTTTTTAGCCAAGTGGCCCATGTCCTCTGTGCCCCTAACTTGTCAGGCTTTTAATCTAAAAACAACGGAGGTGCTAAAAGCTCACAGTTATATCTGTCAGTGTCTGCCATCCCTTCCATTTTGGACCTCTTGAGCTAAGGCTGAGGCACCTGGAGTCTGACCCTGAGGGTGACTGAACCCTCAACTGTCTTTTCATACACTTTTTGGCAGCCTTTCTACAGCACCCCCCAAACAAGAGGGCTTTATAGGAACTGGGGCAATGTTCTTTAAAAATTCCTGTTGAAAATCATAAGGGCCCAATGAAAAAGTGGTTTTATGTGATAAAGGCAAGTCTGAAAGACCGCCTATCACATAAAGAGAACAAATATGAGCCCATTGTCAAAAGGGCGACAGATATTGTACCAACCGTCAGCGATGGTTGCTACAATACTTTACCAAAGCACACAAAAAACATTTTTTTATGCAGGGGCAAGCCCACCACATTCCCCAAACTTAAATAACCAACTCCAAGGGGGGTGCAGACCATGGGGCAAGTTATTGGGTTTAAAAAAAATAAAATTATTCTGCCCATAGCCAGACCCGAACCCGGGTCTGCTCGCATCACAAGCGGTGGTGTACATCACTACGCTACACAAGCAGCTCAGTGGGAGTTGGCCACAAAGGATCATATATCCTGTAGTAATGAGTATAGAACCTTGCTATACTCACTATACAGGATATAGTGACGTATTGCACCACTCGCTCTCTTGTAGAGCGCTATTATTGAGTCGCTCAAAAGTACAGCGCTCAATAATCAACACTCTACATGGGTGCTACTGAAAAAGCCTTGGTTAGCAGGGCAGCTAAATCAGACTTGGGTACAGAAAAAAATCCACATTAACCTGCAGCATTTAGTTAAGAGCACGATTCTCAACTGTCCCCCATTAAGAGGGCCATCCCTCATTTCGCCCCTCAAAATTGTTCTGTCTTTCATACATCCCTCATAGAAAAGGTACTACCCACAAAGAAAATGTGCTGCAAATTCCAACTTTAAAGCAAAAATTAATAATATTTTAAAGTGGCAAATCAAAAATATACACAATGGTTTACAAATTGTTTTAAGCTTGTGTCTCCATGTTTGAGGATGTGTTCCTCATTTTGAGAGTCAGTGTCCCTGATTGCCCCGATACGGTTAACAGTGTCCATTCTGCCCATCCACCATTACTCACAGTTTGCAGATACTTTTGTCTGGTTGTGCTGTGTGTCATCCTGCTGCTCCTTCTAGGGGTCACTGCCACCTCTGCTTTGTGCGTTCTCCGTGCAGTTGGCACCCGTTTGTCTGTTGCAGCAGGTCCTGTCCATGCTGCTGCCACCATTTTTCTGTCTGAGAAGGTCAGACTGGCCTTCCCAGAATCCTTGGTACCTGTACTACAAAATTACCTCATGGTAGAGGGAGTACCAGGAAAGAGGCACATAAGGCATTTTCTGCCTCTTGCCTTCTTCATATTGCCAAACACCATTTTCCAAAACTCCTGCTGAGTCGATCACTGAAGTACTGTTGACGCTCTTGCTAGAGCTGATGGCAAAAAATGAATGCAACAGGGATGCCCAAGCTGATTCACCTGCTGCTCATGCAAATGACTTGGCCAGAAATAAGGTGGGAAGGAAACAAACATAAAAAATACAGAAAAGACAGAAGTCCCTATCCCGGTTGTCCTGCTGAGACAGGAAATGCCACTGAGAAAGGTACAGCAGACTTCCATGGTTATCATGTGACTTTCACAGCTTTCAGCCTCGTGCGTGTCTCCAGAAGAGGGTGAAGCTACCCTCTGGTACACAGAGATAGATTCGCCATCTGCGCTGGAGAACAGTATTTGTTCTGCTGGAAGGGATTGTTGGAGGAGGAAAGAACAGTTAAGCAAGAACTTACCGTAACAGTAGATCTTCGAGAGAGACTCTTGCAGTAGGTATTCATAAATAGGACTAAGCCTCCAGGCATCAGGACCCCACGGAAAAATCTCTAGCTAGCAGTTTCTAGTGGGGGGCTGCCCCCACGTCAGCTGACCAGCATCAGCCTACGTCAGTATAAACATACTAACATACTAAAAAGCCAGCAGAATAGGCCAAATGGTCTGTCTTGTCTGCTCGAAAGCCAGCAACCTAATGGCTGCCTGCCTCACCACCCCCCCAGCCCCCAAGAGTGTCTTCTCTAGATTCAGATTCCCCTTGAACCTATCACACCCCTTCTTGAAGCCCTCCAAAAGGGGTGGTCCCCCACACCCGCCTTCCAGTTCTTTCCCACCAGAGGCAGAAAGGGCATGACAGGAGAGAAGAGGAGATGCCCCTTAATAAGAGGAGAAGAAACTCAGTGGGACAGAGGGAGGGAAGGTAATACCTACTGCAAAAGCCTCTCTGGAAAATCTACTGTTACAGTAAGTTCTTACGTAACTGTTCTATCTTACTTCGAGACGGCTCTTGCTGTAGGTATTCAAAAATAGGACTGAGTCCCAAGCAGTCTGGAACAAGCCTAATAAAAGGGAGGAGGAAAAATCATCCACAGTCAGACAGAAAGTCAGGAGAAGGATTCATGAAAGAAGTCCCTGCAATACAGCCAATCTGAAACCCGCCCTGCGGCAGGAGGCAACGTCCAAACTGTAATGCTTCATAAAGGTATGGATGGAAGTCCAAGTAGTGGCTGCACAAATTTCAGCAGCTGACACATTCCTGAAACAAACAGCAGAGGCAGCTACCCCTCTGGTGGAGTGACCTCTGACCTGACCCGGGAGGGACTTGTTGTACTTGTCATAACAGAAAGTGATGCAATTAGCTAACTACTTAGGCACTGCCTAGAAATAGCATTGCTTTCTCTCTTGGGTGCAAAGGAAACGAAGAGTTGATCCATTTTTCTGAGATCCTGGGTCCTGTTTGTGTAGTATCTCAGAATTCTATGAACATCAAGAGAATGTAGAAGATACTCTCCGTGATTCGAGTGAGCCGGGAAGAATAACAGGAGCTCAATAGATTGGTTAAGTGTGGATTCAGCCACCACCTTGGGAAGAAACTTAGGGTTCGTAGGCATGGCCAGATGGTCACTGTGGAAAACCAGGTAAGGGACCTTACACATCAGGGCTTGAAGCTCGGAAATTCTTCGAGCAGAGGTAATGGCCACAAGAAAGAGAGTCTTCCAGGAAAGGAATTTTAAATCAATCTCCACTGCTGGTTCAAAGTGGGGAGCGTGAGCTTCTCCAGAATGAAATTAAGATCCTGGAGGGAGCAGGATTACAGATCAGGGGTCTTAAGTGAAGAACCCCTTTAAGGAAAATCTTGGAGACTTCCAATTGAGCAACCGTCTTGTCCCTCAAGCCAAGGGTGTAGGCAGGCATACTCACTGTACATATTTGAGTACAGTTCTGTTGAGTGCCTGTCATAAACCATATGCCTTTCTGTTAACATTTTCATTCTAATCTGTAGCATTTGGGTTAGTTTAGGCCACTGAGGAGTGTGTCTGTTCCAACTTCTGTTGTTTAGGAGACAGATACATTTATAACCTCTTTAGAGATTAGAAGAATCATCTGACAACAATCTGACTTGTTTGGAAGGGGGTATCATTTGGAGAAGGTGTGTACATTTTTTAATTGGGGGGGGGTGCAACTGTTGGAGACTATGTGCAAAATGGAAATTTCTGGCTACACCCCTGCCTCAAGGGAATGTGGTAAGGCTGAAATGGCCGCCATACGAACCTTCAAAGAAGAGTAACTAAGGCACAGATCATAGCGGTGACTCAAGTAATCCAGGATTTTGGTTGCAGGACATGAAAAAGGTTCCAGATCCTTGGAACCTGCCCAAACGGAAAATCGCTTCCATTTCATGGCTTAGGTAGACCTGGTGGAGGGCTTACTGGCCTCCAGCAAAATGTCCACCACTAGAGATGAAATGCCGAAGCGATCTGTGGCTACGTCTGCAGGAGCCAAGCATGAAGGTGGAGTGATTTGAGTCCTGGATGGACCAGGGCCCCCGATCCTGGGTCAGCAATTCATGCGACAGAGGTAGAGGAAGTTCCTGCGAAAACTGTTGCAGAAGAGAGAACCAAACTTGCCTCAGCCAGAAGGGAGCGATGAGAATCCTTCTCACCCCTTCCGCCCGAAGTTTGTTCAGTACTCTCAGAATCAAAGGAATGGGGGGCATAGATTAATGAATCTGCCCTTCCAGCACAGAGATAGTGCGTCCTGCCAAAAACATCTCACCCTAGAGCGAGCAAGCAGAAGGTGGGAAGCTTGGCGTTGTCGGGGGAGGCGAACAGGTCCACCTGAGGAGTCCCCCACTGCTCGAAGATGTCGTTTATGACCTCTTATTTGAGTTCCCACTCGTGAGACTTGGCTGACGAGCGACAGAGTATCTGCCAAGGTGTTCTGCACTCCTGGCACGTGGACTACCATCAGATGCATGTTGTTCTGGGATGCCCAATACCAGACTGTCATTGCTTCCTGGCACAGGGGATAGGAACGAGTTCCTCACTGTTTGCTGAGATACCAGACTACACACGTTGTCTGACTGGATCAGAAGGTAACCGGGGAGAATGAAAGGAAGAAGAGCCTGTAGGACATACAGAACAGCCCTCATCTCGAGAACATCGTTGTGTAACCTCTTCTTGAAGTCAGACCAGGTTCCCTGAGTTTTTTGAGACCCTAGGTGGACTCCCCAACCTGCACCTGACGCGTCCGTTGTCAGAGTCTGGGTGGAATGATCGGTGCAGAAAGGGACCCCCAGACTGAGGTTCTCCTGAACTGTCCACCACTGCAAGTCCTTGATCACTGGGTCCAACAATAGGACCTCATGATCCAGATCGTCCTGGGATTGGTCCCATTGAGAGCAGAGAGTCCACTGTAAGACTCTCATATGGAGTCGTGCCAGAGGGACACTTGGGATGGCTGCTGCCATGAGCCCAAGAAGTCGAAGGACCTTCCGGGCCCCGATCCGTCTGAGGCAGGACAGAAGGCGAGCTTGGGTTAGGAGCGTCTCGATTCTGTTGGGGGCAGAAAGGCCCTGCCTAGGGTCATGTCTAAAACTTCCCCAATGAACTGCAGTCATTGACAAGGGGTCAAATGGGACTTGGCTTGACTGACCGTGATACTCAGGCTGGAAAAGACCTCCAGGGTAACACAAAGGGATCGCTGGAGGTCCTCCCTGGACAGAGCCACTACAAGCCAATCGTCCAGGTAAGGGAAAACTTGAACTCCTTGAGTACGCAGGAAGGCTGCCACTGCTGCCAGGCATTTGGTGAATACTTAGGGGGAAGAGGAAAGGCTAAATGGGAAGGTCCTGAAATGGTAGTGTGCCCCCTGGAAAACAAAAACGGAGGTATTTGCGGTTGGAAGGGCATATGGAGATATGTAGGTAAGCGTCCTGCATATCCAGGGCGCATAGCCACAGTCCCGACCAGAGCATATGAACATTCGAAATTTGCCAGCAGATAAAGGCCTAGAGGTCTATCAAGTCTGCTCGAATGTGCAGCTTGCACCCCTTATTCTGCAGCTGCTCCTCCCTTCCACCTTTCCCCTTCATTAACCCTCCCCCTTGTCCTGTCCCATCCCCTTTTGAAGCAGTCCACTGTTCTACTGGATACCACTTCTGCAGGTAACGCATTCCACCCAGCCACCACCCTCTCTGTAAAAAAGTGTCTCCTCATCTCCCTCCTGAACCTTCCTTCCTCCAGTCTCATATCATGGCCCCTGGTGTCCCTCCCCTTCCTTACTCTGAACAGCCACTCTGTACCTGTCTTGTTTATTCCTTTCATGTATTTAAAGGTTTCAATCATGTCCCCCTGTCCCTTCTGTCCTCCAGTGAGTACATGTTCAACTCCCTCAACCTCCTCTCGTATGATAAGTCCCCCAACCCCTTGATCATCTTTGTCACCCTGCGCTGCACCCCCTCCAGTAACTTAATGTCCCTCTTCAGATACGGGCGCCAGTACTGCACGCAGTACTCCAGGTGCAGTCTAACTAATGACCTATACAGTGGCAGAATCACCTCCTCCCTCCTCGAGGATATACCCCTTGCAATACAACCCAGCATTTTGTTGGCCTTTGCAGCTGTCTTCCTACATTGTGCCGAGTTGTTCATTGACCCTGTAATGAGCACCCCCAGATCCTTCTCCTCCTCTGTATGGGCTAGCTGCACTCCCCCCAGCCAGTAACTCATCCTTGGGTTCTTCATCCCAAAATGCAGCACCTTGCACTTTTTGGCATTAAACCCCAGTTGTCAGGTGTCTGACCAGGTTTCAAGCTTTGCCAGATCATCCTGCAACCCCTGCCATCCTCCTAGGTCATCCACCACCGCTCCTACCTTGGTATCATCAGCAAACAGACTGATCTTGCTCTTGATGTCCCATGATATGTCTGCAATGAATATCCCAAACAACACTGGTCCCAACACTGAGCCCTGTGGAACACCGCTGTCACTACCCTTGGGTGTGAGAGCCCCACCCACCACTACCGGCTGCTGCCTTCCCCAGCCTGCTTCACCCATCTCACCAGCTTTGCACCCACTCCTGTGCCTACTAACTTACTTCCCAGCCTTCCATGAGGCACCGAGTCGAATGCCTTACTGAAGTCCAGATACAGGACATCCACTGCATGGCCCCTGTCCAGTTGCCTAGTTACACAGTCACAGAACTCCACCAGGTTGGTTTGGCAGGATCTGCCCCATATGAAGTCATGCTGTCTGCTGTCCTGTAGTCCTTTGGCCACTAGAAGAGCCACCAGCCTCTCCTTCAGGATAGTCTCCATTAGCTTACCCATGATGGATATGAGGCTCACTGGTCTGTAGTTTCCCGGTTCATCCTTGGGACCACTCCTGTGGAGGGGCACCACATGAGCCATCCTCCAGTCCTGAGGTACACACCCCGAATGTAGTGAGGCATTAAATAGGTCTGCCAAAGGTCCTGCAAGGACCTCTGCCAGCCCCTTCAGTACCCTGGGGTGGATGCCATCTGGGCCTGGCGCCAGAGGAAGAAGACTCTGCAGAGAGTGCATTAGGAATCTTTTGTACTCCACCAACTGGTTTAGAGAACTGAGATCCAGGATGGGTCTCAGGTCACCTGTTTTCTTTGGTACTAGGAAGAAGTGTGAATAGTAACCTGTCCCCTGGTAGGGGGAGGGGAAGGGTTCTATCGCTGCCTTTCTGAGAAGGGAACTGATCTCCTTGAGTGCCAGTGATATGTGAAGAGGGGAGTACGACGACGGAGGAGGTGGTCTGTGGGGTGTTTTTTGGGTAAACTCTATTGAGTGTCCCATTGACACCAACTGTAGAACCCATGCATCGGTAGTTATTCTCTCCCAGCCCAGCAGATGGGAGGAAAATCTTCCCCCTACCAGTTCCTCTGGAGGTACCAGAGGAAGAGGGAGAGGCAGGGAGTCAGGAGGCTGAGGGCAGAGCAGTAGCCGGGGCTACAGGAATCTTATAAGACTTACTTAGGGGAGCTTTGGCTGCTGACATGGCTCTGCGTTTATTGGCACGCTTAGCCTGCATCTGCTTCTGTTGTCAGTGGTTTTGTTGCTGAAAGGGATGCTTCTGGCCCTAAGAGGATTTGTACATGGTGTTGACCGACTTTAATGCCAAACCCTTCTCTTGTAATTCGGTGATGTCTTTCACATCACCTCTGAATAAAACTGAGCCCAAGCAAGGGGTGTCATGTATAGCCATTTGTACCTCAGGGACCAGCCCTGAAACACGAAGCCAGGCATGATGACGTAAGCCTATGGTGAAAGCTGAGCTTTGACCTTCCACCGCATTGTAAGTGGCATGGAGCATGTGCCTACAGGCCGAACGAGCAGAAAGGACCAGATTTTCCCAGTTCCTGCTTCGTCTGGGAATCTGGGAAAGAGTCCAGTTTTGATTCCATCTGACTCAGAACAGACTTCTGATAGTTTCCCCCATATGTCCCACACGATTAAGGGCTCTCAAACCTAAGGTAGAACATGCACAATCTTTTTGCCATATTGGTCCAGAAGTCTAGATTCTTTGTCAGGGGGGTAAACGAGCTGAGGTGCTTAGGGTTGGCGGTTCTGTCATGGGCAGCACTAATGACAACCGAATCTGCCTTAAGGTGAAGCCTAAAAGTCTTTGCCCACGAGAGCCTGGTAAAGCCTATCTGTCTTGTGAGGAAGAAGGGCTAATGAGGAAGGTTGCTTCCAGATGGTGGAAACAAGATCCTCATGAGGCTCAATGCAGGGAGGAATCAGTGTAGGAGAAGTTTTGGGAAGATCCAGGTGAACGGCCAGTTTCTTCCATTGTGGATCTGGCTCCACTGATTGCCATTCATAAGCAACCTGGATTGTTTCAGCAACTCCAGGAATGAAGGATCCTCTGGAAGGGACTTGGGAGAATCCCTAGGCCTTGGGGTCTCTGGGGTGTGGGGCTCATCTCCTGGGTCGGAGGGTTCGGAGTCCAAGTCAGTGTCTGAAGGCTCTGAAGAGGAAGAAGAAGAGTCCTCCTTATTAGATGGGGGATCAACCTTTCCAGGGTTACCCCGAGGGTGCGGGTCCTCCTTAGGATGAGAGTCAGAAGGTTCTGCTCTGGCGTCTGGTAGAGGCAGAGGAGTCACTTATCACCTACGAACGGGATCTGGCATAGGGTCCGGCGTCGACGGATGATTTTCTGCCTCCTTAGTGAGCTGGGACTTAGCCTCAGCCCACCAGGAAGCTAAAACTTCCTTAAGGTCAAACTGAGGTTGTTGGCGGGGGGGGGGGGGACTTGGATATGGGTAAGTGGGGAACCCGTAAAAAGGGTACCCATAACCTGATGGTGGGAGGCCCGGCGCCAGGTATTGCGATGGATATTGCGGCATTGGGTATCCTGGCGCCAGAGGCTCCAAAGGAGCTGAAGGATCTGGTGTTGGTCCAGCCAGAGGACCAGAAGTGTCTGGCATCGGTCCAGAAGGCATAGGGGTTGGAGTGGGAGGTCTCATGGGAGGTTCTGGAAAGACAGGTCCTGCAGGCTCTGGTGGCGGAGCAGCTCTGTTGTCAGGCACTGGTACGCCGGAGGGTGACAGCGGTTTTACCGACCTCAAGTCTGGCGTCTGAGGCTCTGGCAAAGGGGGGCACCCCTGAAGGCAGCGTCCCAGTATCCTCAACCCCATCGGGGAAAGAGGGGGCAGAGTCCGCAGGGAGAATCTCAGACAGCAATGGAACAGACTTTTGTTGTGGTGACTCCCAGGCATCAGGCGTCGCGTCAGTGCCTGACGCGGAGTCGCAGGCTGTGCGATCATCTGAAGAGCCGGTGAGTGGCTTAGCAGCCTTGTCTGGGCAGGTGACGGCAGAGCCGAAACCCGACTTATCACACCCAATTGCACTACTAGGCCCAGTAATTGAGGTAGCTGTAACGGAAGTGGAGGCCTCCTTTGCCCCGGAGGTTCCCGGCAGGCCTAAGCATGAGCCCAATGGGGGTGGCGACGCACACTTGGTAACCACCAAGGCGGCCGTCGGACAGCGATCCCTTGGAGGGGAAGATACCTGTAAGGCTGTGACTCCAGCCAAAGTCACGGGGGCTGAGGATGATGAATCCTGGTCCCTATGTTTTTCCTTGTCCTTTTTCTTCTTAGTTTGGCCTTCGGAGTTTCTTCAGTTCTTTTTCCATGGAGGCCATCTTTTTCTTTAAAATGTGGGCCTTCCAGGGACTGCTGTCATCCCTTGAGGGTGACTGAACTGAACTTCTGGCAGTGGTCATACTCCTCCATGCAGTGGTCCAGGCCTAGGCAGAAAAGACACAAAAAATGGCCGTCCTTGTGAGGGAGCCGGGATCCACATGACTCGCACTTGTTTTTACGCGATTCAGAGGGCATCGGGGACGACATACATAGACGAATATAAAGAACAATTTAGATAAAAAAAACTGGCAAGTTTTGTAGAAAATTGAGGAAATACTCATTCAAAATGGTGGTAGAAGTAGCGCTGTTCTTCCGTGAGGTATTATTGCAAGCCGATGGCAGGAAAGAACTGGAAGGCGGGTGTGGGGGACCACCCCTTTATACTTACTTAGGCTGACGCCGGCCAGCTGACATGGCGGCAGTCCCCCGCCAGAGACTGCTAGCTAGAGATTTGTCTGTGTGGTCCTAATGCCTGGCGGCTTAGTCCTATTTGTGAATACCTACAGCAAGAGCCCTCTAGAAGTAAGATCAGAAGGTATTTCCATTCCCTCCACTGTGTGTGTAGGGAAGGGGGTGGGGCTCATTATATGCAAAATACTGTAAGTCCTTGAGACGCATTTCCCCACAGTGCCAGAATAGGCAGCACAAGTAAGAGCAGACTTTGGCATCTAAAAAGTCCACTTCCAATGAAATAAGAGTACTGCTGCTGCTCCATGCTGATTTCATCTTCTTTCAAAATGAGAGCTGTGTTTTACAGAGTCCCTTCTCAATTTAACCACTGATAATTGCTAACCAGTAGGCCAGACTGACATCTGTTCTTGCAAACTTGGGGGACATCACACTGAATTAACCACTCTGTATAGTAATATTTTTAATTACCTTCTCTTTTCAAAATACCAATTAGCCCTCTGACACTTTCAGACTTGAAAAAGTAATTATAAAAGTCACTAAGAATAAGATTCTGGTTTCCTAGAGAACATTAAACATTTCCCAAGTTTTAATTAATTAGATATTACAAACTTATTTAACACAATTGCCCCTAACTACAACTAGGACAACCTCAAGTAGCAAGCAGCCTGTAACCTACATAATTATAGTAAAAGCACTCTTTGTGCACAAAGTCTTTGACACAACATGGTTTCCACTGACACAGTAGAAACAAAAGGAAGACATTGCAGTAAATAAATAATAAGCTCTTACAGGCCAACACTGCAACCCTATGAACTTCCACGCTGGAGTATAAACTGAATTCACATCAGCCATGCTGCACTGATCAGTGTACAATTACAGGATCTTTTGAAACTAAGAGGTATCCCTCAATCGCTATAGGATGTTTAACTGATGTTACAAATAGACGAACAATTACTGTTAAAAGACAAAGAACCTTAGTGCGCAAGCACTGAGGCAATGGTTACCCCAAAGGGCACTGGCCGGGAAGCCACGTTTCAAAGAAATACAAAACTGCAAACTGTGTAAGAGGCCTTTCAGCACCATGCTTTTTTGCTTAAAGTTGAACCAGCATAATATTCTGTGGTGATTTGCATATATAGCCCATGATGCTTTGCATTATGGGGATAAGTGTGATTTTGTATTTCTAACAGTTACTGTTGTTGTACATTTGGCAACCAGATCAAATATTTACTAAAATAAAAAGCTTGAAAAGATTGTATTTACAGTCAGTATGTTTAATGCTTTCTATTTTTTTTAACCTTGTTAATAACATAGTAATTTAAAGTGGGAAGGGACTCTAGGTTCATCATGTTCACCCCCCCAAGCAGTGATGAAATATAAGTATGCTGTGCAAACAGGGACTAATCTATAGTGATCCCCAATCCACTTTACTACCCAGAGTACTCAGTGATTCCTTTGGCAAGCAAAAATGTGTCCAGGCTTACCTTGAAGGCCTTTGCTGTCTCCACGACCACCATCTCCACTGGTAGGCTGTTCAATAGGTTCAACACCATCTGAGAGAAAAATTCCCTTTTCTAATGTTACCCCTGATTTATCTCCCCTGACCTTCAGGACATGTCACTGCATTCTGTTGCGGGACACCAGATCAAACATCTCTGACTGACTAATCATGTTGACACCTCTGAGTATGCAAAAGACTAAGATCATGTCCCCTTTCAGCCTCATTTTGCACAGGGTGAAGACCTCCAACCTCTCTCCATAGCTTTTGTGTATTATTTCAGTGGCTTTGTGCTGCATCAACTACCTTAATGTCCTTTTTGCACTGATGAACTAGCTGCACATAGCACTTCAGGTTTTGCAGTATGAACCTTGAATAAAATCTGAAGAATTGATGGGGATGGCTCTCATGAGTTCAGAGTGTTTTGCTACAAATGCAGTAAAAAGGAAGCAAATATCGTCTCCTTTCTTGTTCTTCGTGTGACTCTACTGGAGCCAGGCACTGCTGTGCCATACAGCAAATCCACGGTTCCTGCTAAAGTACTCCAGGCAGAGCTTGACCAGGACCTTATACAGTGGCAGTATTACTTCCCCTGCTCTACTGGCCACTGCCCTTTTGATGTATTCCAGCATTCTGCTGACCCATTTGACAGTGGCTGTATATGGCTTGTCCTGATTCAGCCCCATTACTAGTATGACCCTGAGGCTCTTTTTCACCACGCCTGCAGCAAAGAGGAGCTCCACACAGTGCATAGGTTCTACCTCTATTTTTCCTGTCCAAGTGTAGCACCTTGCATTAGGCTACACTGACTCTGAGACTTCAGGATTCAGACCACTTGCTCAGCTTGTTAAGGTCCTCCAGAAGTTTGACCCCATCCACAAGGAAGTCCACCACCCTGGCTAGCATAGTGTCACCCATGAACGGAAGAGTCCTGCTGGAGACCTCAGCTTCCAGACCATTGATGAAGATGCTGAAGAGCAGTGACCCCAGCACCGATCCCCGAGGGATGCTGCTAGGTGCCTGTCCACCACTGCCTTCGGTTTCCAGCCCTGTGCCAGTTAGCACTCCACCTTGTATACCCAAAACATGTCATGTGCACTGTATCAAAGGCCCTTCTGAAGTCCAGACAGGCTACATTCACAACCCTGCCAGTCTACCTCCCTGGTGACCCTCTCAGAGAAGGTCATCATGTTGATCCGAGATGCTCTGAACCTCATAAAGCCATGTCGAGGGGAGGCAAGAACCTTATCTTTAACCAAGTGCTCCACTATTCTATTCTTGATAATGGTTTCAAGAATCTTGCCTGGCACCAATGTCCGGCTGACAAGCCTGTAGTTCATACGATGCAGAAGGCAGCTTGAAGGAAACACAGAATCAGTTATACCCCAAAACCGCAAATCATCATGGGATGTATATACAAATCATCAAGAACATTTGAACTGGTTCAGCACTATAGTAGGAGTGCATGGTGTTAAAAAGGCCTCTAAAACAATATGCAAAGGCTGAAAGCAGAAAATAGAGACATGTTTTGTCCTTCTTAGCACTCATCACTGCACCTCATCTATCTCAGTACATGGTAAAACAAACCAGTCCTTATATGATCTTTAGTGTTTGGTCATGGTGGGCCAAAAAGAAGAAGTAAGCTAGAAGGCCACTGGCACAGAGGTAGCACTACCGCTATTGGCGCCAACGCCCTGAGTTCGGGAGTGAACTCTGGTTGTTGGAGGGTCGGCTGTGGGGAAGAGGGATCGAGCATCAGTAGGCCTGTTCTGTTAAGGCGAGGGAGGACTGCTGTGCCTGATGTAGTACTGATCCCTAGTGGTGGCATGAGGTCAAGCTCCCAGGGACAGCAATTCAGGGGTAGGAGGAGAAGCGGCCCCTGTGTCCTACATGCAGGTGCACACGTCAGCACATCTGGGTGCCATTGCACATCTGGCATCCTGGGGAATGTATAGGAGGAAGAAAAACATGGTTGGCCAACGTGACAGGACTTACCCCTCCCAGGTTCTGCACCCGGCTCAACAGCGTACCTCCCATATGAGGATCCTGTTCATAGTCCAATGAGCAGGTGTCTCCTCCCCCAACTGTGGTAAGCTGTGGGACAGACAGGAGTTGGTCAGTAAGTCCATATGGGACTGAAGTGATGGGGCTGGGGGGGGTGTCACTGATGTGGGGCCAGCCTGGGTGAAATAAAGAGCACTAACTGAAAAACAGACCACGCGAAAATGACAAAGAACCTCAGTGCAACGGCACTGAGGCATGGGTTACACGGAAAGGGCACCGGCAACAAAGTCAGGTTTCAAAGCAATGCAAACTCACACATACACCAAAAATGAAAGCATCATGGGATGCATAGGCAAGTCACCATGAAATGCAGACTGGCTTTGTTTTAAAGGGGAACAGTCAGCACTAAGAGTCCCACATCTAAGTATGGGGTTGGTCCCAATCTACACTTTTTGTGCAGAATTTTTTTTTAGTTACTGTACTGCACTATAGTAGACTGTAGCAGGCTGATTTTTGCTGACTTGAAAGCTGGCATTTTCTGTAACTACAAATCTCAGAATCCCCTGCAGCTGACATCAGAGGAAGGTTGCAGCAATGGGAGATTCAACAGCATGTAGTGGGGGATTCATAGCCTGGTACCATGATAATCGTGATGGCCTTTCAACAAATTTGTGTGCATGTTTAGGGACTGTCCCTTCTGTGACAACGTTCTTGGCACATGAGTTTGAGGAGACTATCCTTTTTATACAACTACGACTACTTCTGTAACACTGTGGTGTTACTAGAACCACAATATTATATGAAATGGTTTTTGTACCATCAAACTTTCATCCTCTGACATGCCTACAAACATAGATGCCAGAGATTCAATGCAGTCATGCCTTTTCAGCAATCTAATAATCTACTGTTTTATTTGAGATACCCATCATTTTCCACTAGAGGTGTTTTATTTGAAGTGAGTTTTTGGGTCTGCAAAAACAATGTCATAAAGATATTCCTGGTGTGAGCTGTGTTTCTGCTCCCAGGAAGACTGTGTTACTAATACTGACTGCAAAACAACGCTGGCCCGTCAGCGCAGCGGTTGGATTTCCACATGCGACGCCGGCGACCCGGGTTCGGGAATGGACCAGGGTCACTGGAGGGCTGGCAGGGGGAGAAGGATGGAGCGTCCTAGGGACTGCTCTCCTTCTCCAGGGGGAGGGTGGGGAAGTGCCCGGAGCATTGATGACCCCTGGCGGAGGCCAGGAGTCACATAGCTACCGGCACTGGCATGTATAGGAGGCGGGGCGGACGCAGGCATCATTGCACGACCCCGCCTCCCGGAAAAAACGGGGAAAAAAGTCTGCTGCCAGCCGCCGCTAATGAAGCTTGCCACGGCTTCGATTTGCTCCCCAGGCCAGCCCTCCGACGTAGTTCGAAGACTGCGGCATGCGAGGGGAGTGCCGCAGCCCCGCCGTGGGGGGCAAGCCACAGGTATCGGAGGGCCTAAGGCCGATTTGGGGAGTAGAAGCCCGTGGCCCGTGACCGGGCTGAATAAATACATCAGGCGGCAGGCAGGGGCGGAAAAAAAGAATAAATAGAAAAATAAAAAAAATACTGACTGCAAAACTAAATGAAACTTTAATTGTGCATTTTGTGAGCGAGTAATTTTGGAGCCCTGTAAAACTACTTGCAGGAGGAGGAGCTGTAGTCCAGTCTTGCCCAGTTGGACTACAACTCACAGTCTATCACTTACTTTTCACTTTGAGGCAGCATTATGTGCTTTGTAACACATACTGACCCATCCAGGGTGTATTTTACTAAGTTTTAAATTGTTTTTAAACAGTTGGCTAGCGAGGAGCATTCCGTGACCCCAGAGACCACTTTGGGGTCACTCCAGACATATTTACTCGCGGTTTTGCGAGCAACAGTGTACTAACGATATTCCTGGTGTGAGCTGTGTTTCTGCTCCCAGGAAGACTGTGTTGCTTATACTGGCTGCAAAACTAAATGAAACTAATTGTGCATTTTGTGAGCGAGTAAATTTTGGAGCACTGTAAAACTACTTGGAGGAGGAGGAGCTGTAGTCTGGTCTTGCCCAGTTGGACAACAATTCAGTTTATCACTTACTTTTCACTTTTAGGCAGCATTCTGTGCTTTGTAACACATACTGACCCATCCAGGGTGTAATTTACTAAGTTTCAAGTTGTTTTTAGACAGTTGGCAAGCGAGGAGCGTTCCGTGACCCCGGAGACCACTTCTGGGTCACTCCAGGTATATTTATTCCCGGCCCTTGTGAGTAGGGTGAGCGCGCGATACTGTGCACGAAGACGCACATCATTGTGCGTGTCTTGCGTGACAGTGGGATATTATGCTACAGGAGGTATGATAAGGTAAGACCTGCTAGCCGTGTGTAATATACCAGAAGTACTGTATCTGTGCGGACAGGATAATTTGATTTTAGTATCACAGTTTTTGTGCAGGCTTGCTTAGTACAGCAAGCACATTTTATGGTACTGTAAAGCATTGATCAAGGTATACAATATACTGATAAGATGAAGCAAACTGTTGATATTGATGGGGGTATCAGGTATTTATAGGTGGAATGCGCTATGTACATGGTTGCCCAAACACTACTCATGGATCCGTTTACTTGTAATAAATGTAGGCATAACCTAGAACTTCAAATAGAAATAAATATGATTTCCCTTAGACTTAAAGCGGTTGACCAGGCGCAACAGTAAATGGCACAAAAATTAAATATGAACCTTGATACTCCGTGTTTTATCACGGATGTCATGGACCTGGCAATATCACTACACAATGATGATAATAATGGTAAAAAGAAAAGTGAAAAAAGAAATATGAAAAGGGGAAAAAGGGATTACATAAAAAAACCTATAAACATAGTATTATCAGATTCATATAACAAATGCTCAGAGCATCAAATATCATTTAATGATAAAAAAGAGTATCCAAAAATAAAAAAAGGTTGAGAGAAAATGAAAATTCTGATTAAACAAACTCATAATGACAATAAGTGGTTTGAAGTGCAAGCTAATAAAGTGGCAAAAAGAGGAAGAAAGGCAGACCACTTTGAACTTCCTCTACTAAATCTCTTTAACCAGTTAGTTACACTAGAGAACCAAGATATAACTAACACGATTTGCTTACTGGCAAACCAAACCAAAAGGGGAACAGTGTTATTGAGAATGGGCTGCTGCTTGACTTAAATAATGAGGTAAACCATGAGGTTACACATTTGGAAACAGACCCTAACTACGATCTACGAAGCCATTCACTAATTACTTTGAAAATCCCCTGGATCAGTAACCATTTTGGTAGGGCTGCCATAAGCCACGCACTGCCCACACTCTGGAATAAGATACAAAGAACACTGACACTTACTTCTCCGGTCAGCATTGCCCTCTTCAGGACTATTTATGATAAAGCATTCACTGAAATCTCTAAGTGTTTCCACCGTCACTAGCAGTCCTGTATACGGTTACCCCTTTGGTTCCATCACACTCAGCCATGAATCTAGCTCTATCTTTCCCCATTTAACTAGTCACTAACCAGCAGCCATTCTGGCCCTTGGCACCTTGGCATCTCTTTTTTCTACTCTCCAGTTGCCTCTGAAGCAGGAGTTATTGTCCTCACTGTGGGCTCATCGGTAAACTGGGACCTCCACCTAAGCATTTAATCAGTTAATGAAGGCTGAAATGAAAATAATTGTACCCTTCCATGTAGGCAATAATACTCATGATAACTCAACTCTGTGTACTTGAAGGTTGTAAATACTGCATAAAGGTTATGATTCTCATGTAGGATCTCTGTGAACAATTGGAATGTATATATTGCATCTAACATGTTTGCTGTATGATTGTTTTGTGTCCTGATTCTCACCTTGTAGCCTGTGTTTTACTGTACGTATGTATATATGTATACTTGTACTTGACCACAGCAGGTCCACCTTGTAAATGAGCTTGCTCAATGGTGATCACCTGGATAAATAAAGATTTGATTGATTGATTTAATTGATTGATTAGACCCTATACCATTAAGCAGGGAGGTGATAGTCATAGGTGATTAAATTATTAAAAACCTTGACCGCATAATTTGTAGCATTGACAAATCAACTAGAACAGTATCAAGTTTTAGTGGGGCTAAATTAGGGGATATCACTGAAATGATGGACAATATTTTGCAAAATACAGGTACCAATCCATTGATTATCATCAGGGCCCCTAATGCTCTGCGGCAGAATTTTCTAATTACTGTGGCAGGGCTCCTTGGCTTCTGCGGCAGGCAGCATTTTCTGATTTCTGCAGCATGATTTATTCAGTTCTCTGGCAGAATGCATTCCTGTCACTGGCTAAACATGTTGTGATGTCATCAATGACATCATATGCTGAGCATAGAGGAGGGGCTTCAGGATAAATGACATGGGAAAGAAAGTCTGACACTATGGAAAAACAGTATATTTGAATAAAAATTCACCAAAAACAATGAATTCTGTGGCACTATGTATATTCTGCGGCATGATGCAAATTCTGCCGAAAATTCTGCACCCACGAAATCGCAGAATTCCAGGGGCCTTGGTTATTATTCATGCAGGGTCCAATGATACATGGTAATCACCAATGCAAAATATAAAACAAGACATTGTATCATTTGTAAATAAATGTATTGAAACATAGAAACACAGAAACACAGAATTTGACAGCAGATAAGGACCGCTTGGCCCACCCAGTCTGCCCATTTCCCTGCCTAATGGATAAGCTGCAGATCCTAGTTGACCAGCAGCCTACTTCTTTCTACCCCCACCCCCTAGAATTGCCTTATGACTGTCCCATGCAAGCTTGAATTCAACCACTGTTTTTGACTCCACAACCTCTTCCGGAAGGCCGTTCCATGCATTCACAACCCTCTCTGTGAAAAAATACTTCCTTACATTACCTCTGAGCCACCCACCCCATCTTCAAATTGTGCCCCCTTGTTCTAGCACACCTCTTTTTTGAAAGATGCTACCCTCTTGTACTTTGTTGATACCCTTGAGGTACTTGTAAGTTTCTATCATGTCCCCCCTCTCCCTCCATTCCTCGAGGCTATACATATTAAGCTCCTTTAGTCTCTCTACATATGTCTTCTGGTGCAGACCCTGCACCATTTTAGTTGCCCTCCTCTGGACAGCTTCCTTCTCGTCTATGTCCTTGCAGAGACTGGGTCTCCAGAACTGCACACAGTACTCCAGATGGGGTCTCACCAGCTGTCTGTACAGAGGGATAACAACTTCCTGCTTTCTACTGGTGATGCCTCTCCCTATGCATCCCAGTATCCCCCCCAGCCCTCCTTACTGCCCTCTCACATTGCTTGCCCACCTTTAAGTCATCTGATATGACTACCCCCAGGTCCCTTTCCATTTTTATTGTTGCTAGTATCTCACCCCCCATTGTGTACTCTTCCCCTGGGTTTTTGTTTCCCAGGTGCATTACCTTGCACTTCTTAGCATTGAATCTAAGCTGCCATACATTTGACCATTCCTCTAACCTTGCCAAGTCCCTTCTCATCCTTTCCACCCCACCTTGTGCATCAACTCTGTTGCAGATCTTTGTGTCATCTGCAAAGAGACGTACTTTTCCTTCCAGTCCCTCTGCAATGTCGCTTATAAAGACACTGAAGAGGACCAGTCCTAATACTGAACTCTGCGGTACCTCATTAGTAACCCCCCTTTCTTCAGAGTGGACTCCATTTACTATTACACTCTGTGTCCTATTTTCCAGCCAATTCTTTACCCAGGCTATCATCTTGGGACCCACTCCCAGGCTGGCTAACTTGTATATTAATCTTTTGTGTGGGACTGAGTCAAATGCCTTGCTAAAGTCTAGGTAGGCCATGTCCACAGCCCCTTCCTGATCTACTACTTTGGTCACCCAGTCAAAGAAATCTATTAGATTTGTCTGGCATGACCTTCCCGCTGTGAATCCATGCTGCCTTGGGTCCTGTGCCCCTCTGGCCTCTAGGTACTCGACAATTCTTTTCTTCAGAAGTGATTCCATCATTTTCCCTACCACTGAGGTTAAACTAACAGGTCTGTAGTTTCCTACTTCTGCCCTGCTCCCACTTTTGTGAAGGGAAATCACATCTGCCCTCCTCCAGTCCTCAGGTACCACCCCATCTTCCCATGATTTGTTAAAGAGGGTAGTCAGTGGTGTCACTAGTTCTACCCTTAGTTCTTTTAGAATTTTGGGATGAATCCCATCAGGCCCCATTGCTTTGTCCACCTTCACTTTTAAGAGTTCTTTCAGAACCCTTTCTTCTGTAAATGGGCAGGTATCAACTTCTGTATCCAGAGTGTTTCTATTGTTTGTTTTAGGTACCTCCCCCTCTTCATTTGTAAATACTGAGCAAAAATATTTGTTTAGTATCTCTGCCTTTTCACCATCACCCTCTGCCTACCCCCCTTCCCTTTATTAAGCCTCACTATCCCTCTCTTGGTCTTCCTTTGCTCCCTGATGTACCTAAAAAAGGTTTCATCCCCCTTCTTAACTGAGTTGGCTATCTTTTCCTCGGTTCGGGCCTTTGCTGTTCTGACTGCCTTCCCAGCTTCCTTTTCTTTAACTGATACAATTCTCTGTCCTGCTCCTTCTGTGATTCTTTGTACTTTCTGAATGCTTTCTTTTTCTTGAACCTTCACTGCCACCTCCTTTGAGAACCATAGTGGTTTCTTACATCGTTTTGTTTTGTTTTATTTGCTTCACACAAAGGCTTGTTACCTCTGTGATGGCAGTTTTTATTATTTCCCATTTTTCTTCCACCCCTCCTTCCTGCCCATTTGCTAGTGCATTCCTTAGGCACTCACCCATTTTGGCAAAGTCAGCCCTCCTGAAGTCCAGTACTTTTGCCTTTGTATGGCTGGACTCTTTTGCTGTGTTTATTGTGAACCATACTGTTCGAGGGTCGCTAGTTCCCAGATGGCTACCCACTTCTACATCTATGATCCTCTCTCCATCTCCATTTGAGAGAACCAGGTCTAAGATTGCTTCCTCTCGAGTGGGTTCCAATACTAGTTGTCCAAGGCATTCCCCCTGTAGGGCATCTAGAATAACCCCACTCTTAGAAGTGGCTGCTGCAACTGCACTCCAGTTAACACCTGGCATATTCAGATCACCCATCTGCAATATCTCCCCTTTTTCTGCCATCCTAAGTATACTTTCTATCATTTTCTTGTCCATTTCCTCCCCCTGTGGGGGGGGGGGTGTCTGTATACAACCTCTGTGCGGATTGTGGTGCCATTGCCTGCCTCCAAATTGACCCACAGTGCTTCTTCTCCTCCCTGTTTACCCTTTTGTTCTGTTGCTTTGATTCCTTCCCTTATGTAGAGAGCTACTCCTCCTCCTTTTACCCTCCCTGTCCCTCCTGTAGATAGTATATCTTGGTATGTTTACGTCCCAGTCATGGTTCTGTGTGTACCATGTTTCTGTGACTGCCACGATATCCAGATGTTCCTCCTCCATCAAGGCCACTAATTCAGGAAGCTTGTTACCCAGACTACGGGCATTGGTACTCATTGCTCTCCATTTTTTAATGGCTTTACCCTCTGTAGCAGCATCCCCCACTGACCTTTCTACCTTGGTCTTTTTCTCATTTAGTACCCTGTTTTGTAGGGGGAGGTTGGGATTTTCCTGCTGCTTATCAGTGACTGCAAAGTCACTGTCTCAGAAATTCTTCCTATTCCGAGGGCATCCCGACATCATTGAATAAAAATCAGAGACATTAATAATTGGCTCAGTGTGTGGTGTATGAAACAAAACATTAAATGTATCACACATTTGGAAAAATATTATGGTGTTTCCAATTTATTCTCATGTGACAGACTACATCTAAGTAGAAGGGGTAACAAAGTCCTGGGAACTTAGTTTAATGAAATCATAAAAAAAAGTTTAAACTAAAAGATTTGGGGGTGGGGAACAGATGTGTAAAGAATATCACTCTTGATGGCATCAAGAATAATGTACATTCATTATCTAATACTGTGTCTTTAAATAGTAGTATTAAAACAAATAACAATTATGCTTATAGCCTGGGTATGTTACTACTGAATGCCAGAAGCTTAAACTCTAAAAAAAAAAAAAAAAGATGAATTACAGAACTTTCTACAATCAGAAAATATATTTATTTGTGGTATTACTGAGACTTGGGGTACAGGTGATAACTGGAATATGGACATTGGTGGCTATAACAGATTTTATACAAACAGGAAGAATCGTTTAGGTAGTGGGATAGCCATGTATGTCAGAGAGGACATCAAATCAGTTGAGATGTATAATAATGAGGAAAATGAAAATGAATTTGAATGCATATGGGTTAAACTATTATTCAACAACAATAAATGGACCGTGGGTTTGGTTTATCGACCTCCAAACCTGACTACTGAACAAAATATTAATCTAATTCATTTTATTGAAACTAGGAACATTGCAGGTGATTACATCCTAATGGGTGATTTCAACCTTCCTCATATTAATTGGACTTCCTTAGACAGTAAGGTTGCCTTAGAAAAGAAATTTATCAATTTATTTAGTCAGATAAATGTTGATCAAATAGTTCATTTACCAACTAGGGGAAATAATATTTTAGATCTGATTCTTACTAATTGTGATGAAAAAAATTCACGACATCCAATTACATCCACCACTCGGTGATTCCGATCATAATATGATAACAGTATCTTACAAAAATAATACTGAATACTAAAGGAAAAACGGTTGTAAGAGATTTTTATAAAGCAGACTTTCAAAAAATGAGGGATCAACTGGGAAAACGGAAATGGGAGGAAGATTTCATAGATAAAGATCTAGAACAAATTTGGGATCTTATTAAACATCAACTCATGGACTGTACTGAGAAATATGTACCTATTAGAGTTAAATATAATAAGAACAACGCGCCCCGAACAATAAAATAAACAGATTTAAAAAAATATATATATATTTAAGAAAATTAAGAAAACAAATACTACAGAACTACTTAATAAACTCAAACTGTGTAATACAAATAAGATCACCCACAAAATGAGCAACAGCAATGGTAAAAAAAAAAAAATGATAATATAAGTGTGTGTTACAGACCAAGCTCTGCTATCAGTATTCGGCATGAGAGCAGTGGCATTTTCTTGTTTTTCCGTACCGCAGATGGACGTCCATCTACGGTATGAAAAGCTAAGAAAGTGCCGCTCCTCTCATGCCGAGTAACGGCACTGCAGCTACTCCTATCTCTATCCTCCAAACCAGTCAATGAATTCCCGCTGCTCCGCACTACAGAGCGAGCTGTAACAGGAAGAGTTTCAGTTTAACAGTATCTCCACAAAATCTGTCCTACCAGTATGTTCCTTACTCGAACCTCCAGCAACAAGAAAGCAGCCACCATGCTAACTCTCAAACCACGCACATCATCACACACTGCACGCCCAGTGCTAAAAAGAATTTGCTCTGAAATAAGAAACAAAAAATAAATACGTCACGAGGAAAAATATGTTGCACGGCGGGAAGGGGCAATAAAAAAACAATAACTGCTGTGCAAAGTTAACCGCATACAACAAGCTTTTTTGTTTCTTGCTAATTATGGAGTCTCCATTAGGACAAAACTCCTTCGTTCCAGTACAGGCAGAGGAACTATTTAATTACAAAAGTTATTATTAATCTTTTTTTTTTTTTTTAGCATTTTATTTTTCCACACTGCCCATTTTCTAAGTGTAACAATACCCTCCAGGGTGGGCGTTATGGGCTATAATGGACCTTCCAGGGGCTATAAGGCCCTCCATATAAGCGATGGGGCCTCATTAAGCTGGGCGATCCATTATAGCCCAATAATGCCCACCCTGTCGGGTATTATTACTTACATAGTTCACCTGGACTAGATGGTATATTACCTACACTTAGCCAAGAATTAGCCCCCATTATAATTAAACCGCTTACTTATCTTTATAACAAGTCTATACAGGATGGTATTGCTATAAAGGAATGGCATATAGCAGTTGTAACTGCAATCCACAAGGGAGGCAAAAGAGACAATCCCAAAAACTATAGACCAATTAGTTTGACATCTGTGGTTCATAAAATCATGGAGAAATTATTTCAAAAGCAAATCAATGATCACTTGATAACAATAGGGTTAATTGATTATAGCCAGCATGGATTTGTTGCTGGGAAATCATGTTTAACTAATCAACTCAAATTCTTTGAGCCCATGAGTCAGGCACCTGATAGAGGCATTCCCAGTGATGTAATTTATCTTGATTTCGCTAAAGCCTTTGATAAAGTATCTCATTCTGTACTAATAAATGAACTCCTAAAGATGAATCTATCACCCAATATTGTAAGATGGAGCTGTTCTTGGCTGGAAAAAAGATACCAGAGGGTCACAGTTAAGGGGGATTACTCCACCTGGGGTTGTGTGACAAGTGATGTCCCACAGGGATCGGTTTTGGGACCTACCCTCTATAATATCTTGGCCGCAACCATGCCAATTTTAGACAGTGTATGGCTTGCAAAATATGCAGACGACTGCAATTTGGGGGAGCCTTGTAACCACCACAAAAGATAAAACTAATATTCAACAACAGTAAGATTTATTGATGGAATGGGGGCAAACTATGCATATGCAATTTAACTTGGATAAGTGCAAGGTTATGCATTTTAGAAAGAACAACCCCTGCTATAGTTATTTAGGATATACCACACTACAGTCTGTATCAGAAGAGAAAGATCTTGAAACTATAATAACCAGCGATCTTAATGTTGACAAAAATACCACTGTGAAAGTGAAGAAGTGCCAAAAAATAATAGGTTCTATCTTGAGAAATATAAAGAGTAGAGAGCAGGAGGTACTAATGCCTCTTTACTCTAGTCTGTTTCGAACACACCTTGAGTACTGCTCCCAGTTTAACAGGTCTCATACTATAAGAAGCTGCAGATTGGTTGAAGGTGTCCAAAGGAAATACACCAAAAAAATAAGAAACTTAGAGAAATTAGACTACAATACAAGACTAACAAATCTAGAGTTATACTCTGTGGGCTACAGACAAATCCGGGGAGATCTGTGCTTAACGTATAAAGCACTTTTTTTTTTTTTAACCAGGAGTAGCACACTAAGCTGAAAGCTTGTTTACAGGTGCAACCTGGGAGAACAGGGAAGTTAAGTGACTTGCTCAGGGTCACACAGTATGCAAGTGGAAGCTGTGAGATTCAAACCCAGGTCTGGTCTGCTGGATGTCACCAGATTTGCAGCTCAGAGCCTTAAGCCACTGCGCTATACTGCCTCCACTTAAAGATGGTTACCTGGGTGTGACTATAGGTTTCACTTTGAATGATTTCATTTTTCATTTCATTTTTATTAAATGGGTTAGACCATTGAGTAAAACTCATTTAAAATGGTGACCCTTGGTCATACAAAATTTTGGTTACAACAAATATATAAACAAAAAGAAACAAGAACATACATACAAACTAAAAAGAACAATACAACTTATTTAACCACAACAATTCTTCTTTTGCCTGAAAGTGTTTCCAAATACCAGGTTTTAACAGCATTGCATGAAGGTGTTTTTGTCCACACAGTCAAATCTTACAGGAATCATATTCCAAAATCTAAGAACAAACTGACTAAAAAGAAATCGGAACGTTAGTTTTCAGTCTAGGTATAACCAACTCCCTATGTCCTGCCTTTCTTAATGAAGATTTAATTTCCTAACTTCTAACCTTTCAGCCAAATATTCTGGAATTACTGTAGTGATACTTCTAAAAGCCAAAATATATTTATGCAGCTGTCTCCTCTCTGTATCAGGTCCATCCCAATCTCTGGTACATTAAACAATGATGGGTATTTTAGAACACTGTAAGATCAATCTCGCAAGTAGATTATACAGTACATCAAGTCTACACAATCTACCCAACTGAGAATTGTCATACAGTGTATCACCATAATCAAAAAGAGGAAATATCTGGGACTCAACAATTTTCTTTATCACAGTTCCACCTAAACAATTTTTATTTCGATACAATAATCCCACTCTTACACCCACAACTTTAACCAATTCATCTATATGTATATTACCAGTAGCCAAGGGATCCATCCAAAAACCCAAGTACTTATAAGTCATCACTTGTTCCAGTTTTATCCCCTCAGTATCTAGCACAGTCAAGTTTGTGCATGATCTAAGTTTCGTATTAGATCCAAATAGCATACATTTTGTCTTACTTACATTAATTTTAAGTTTCCATTGTGACACGCATCATATAATTTATCAAAACTTAACTGTAAATTTAGTTGGATCTCTTCAACTGAGGAGGCAGAAGCATATATTATTGTATCATCTGCATATAATTGTAAACCATATTATTTACATGACTTCCCAAATCTCTAAGATAAATCAAAAAAGCAAAGGGCCCTGCAGATCCTTGAGGGACCCTCTTACCACTGGTAAAGAAGATGATACAATCAGATATAACAACCGTTGACTGTGTCCTACCCTCTAAATAAGAGGAAACCACTTAAGAGCACCACCTGAGAGTCCAATATCCTTCAAACTCAGTAATAGAATCTGATGATCCACCGTGTCAAAGGCCTTGGAGAGGTCAACAAAGATGGCGCCCATCATAAGGCCCTTTTCCATAGCTTTGTTTACATCATCCAAGACCCTCGACACGGCCATAATTGTATTATGCGATTTACTAAAACCTGACTGATATTTATCAAACAAATCATTCTGATTCATATATGCAATCAGTTGTCGAGCCACAAAACCCTCTAATATCTTTGACACTTGTGATAATAGTGATATTGGTCGATAATTGTTAAACTGATCCCGCCTCCCACCTTTATATATTGGTACTACCCTAGCTATTTTCCAATCAAATGGCATTATTCCCTCCTCAATGGACCAATTATACAAATAAGTGAGGGGGCTGCTATCTTCAAAGCTGAAATCTTTAATAAGTAAGGGGTCAATCCCTCCGGCCCCCACTCTTTGATGTCTTAAACCCACAAGGCTCAATTACTTCAAACTCCTCCAATTTTTTCATAGAAAACAGCTTAGATAAATCTGTATGTACCAATAGTTCATCACTACTAGAACATAAATCAGAAGTTCCAAAAAAATTTCCTGAATTAACAAAATAATTACTGAACCCATCTGCCAAAGATTTAGCCCCCTGAAAACCTGAGATCTCGATTTTACTTTTTACACCATGTTTATGGTGACCATTTATCTCTTTGATTAAATCCCAAAAAGTGGTACTATTCCCTACCGAATTTTCTAACTTGGATTGATAATATAATCTTTTACTATTTCTAACAGCAGTTACATACGAGTTTCTAAGACTTCTATAATATTGCCAATCCCTCTGAGAATTTGTACTACGAGCCTTTATCCAAGCTTGACCCTTTTTTCTTTTTAACCTTCTCAGAGTAACTGAATACCATGGAGCAGATGATTATTTAACCTTCCTTTCCTTCATTGGCATATGATAGTCTATCACCTGCATTAGCTCTGAAAGAAAATATTTCCAAGCCAGATCAATTTCAGGAATTAACCACATTCTATCCCAATTAATCCTATCTAAATCCTCTATAAAGGCTAAATAATCGAACTTTCTGGTAGCTCGGTATGTAATAACCTTTGGATGCTTTAACAAAGGAGCTTTACCTCTAACACAAAATATCACATTATGGTCACTATTTAAATCTTCTAAAACCCTAGCTTTGACATATTGAAAAGAGCCATTTGTCAAAATCAAATCTGATACCACAGTTAACACAAGAACTAACAGATTCAAAATCATAGGTGAAGTCATAAAAACCAATAAAAGAAGCAAATTCTTTACCAGACAATTGTTGGATTATGGAATAGTCAAGACTAGATTTTCATATAGGTAACAAGGAATATACATATCACCCTTAAAAGGGTGGCGAGTTCTTAAAAGGGCATTCAGCCTACTGAACTTGTATACATCCTATGAACCTATAATATTGTTGGAATTACTAGGCATGAAATATCATACGAATTTCAAAAAAAAATTAATTTCTAGACATTCTATTCTTTATTACTGAACATATCTGCCTAAAAAAAGTCTCTTTACCCCTTTAGACGTCATCTGTTCCTGCTGCTTTTCCTGCTTTGAAGTCAAAATCCTGTGCTTGCGACATTAGAAACATGTCTGTGGCAAGAGGCTATAATGTCAATAACAGAGGATTATGCAAGTATAAGCAACAAAAGCAGATTAAATCTGAATTTATTTTTATTTTATCTTTATTTTTTAACCAGGAGAGACACACTAAGCTGAAAGCTTGTTTACAGGTGCGACCTGGGAGCACAAGGAAGTTAAGTGACTTGCTCAAGGTCATACAGTATGCAAGTGGGGGCTCTGGGATTCAAACCCAGGTATCCAGGTTTGCAGCTCAGAGCCTTAAACCACTGCGCTATACAGCCTCAACTCTAAAGGAAAATAAATTTAATGCAAATGGCGAAAATAACTGTGCAGCTGGGGCTGAAGCCTTGACATTAATGGAGATACCCATCATTTTCCACTAGAGGTGCAAGGCCTAAATTAGAATAGCCACTCCTATGAAATACTAGCTCCCCACAGCAATGATTAAGTGAGCTGGGGGGTGACTGGAGCATAATGCACCAAGATTTTATAGAACTAAACCATATGTGGCAATATGTAACCAACCTCTACGTAACACAAGTGAGTAAAGCAGAAGGAAAAAGTTCTGTATTGTTCTGTAGGGAAGTGGTCATGGTGGTGAGGAAAAAGGGATGGCATTCAGGGGAGATATAAGGAGAAACAGAAAATTAAATACCTGTAAATCCCACCCCCCACCCCCAACTGCTGGTCTCCGGGCTCATCACAACTAGGAGGTCCTTCCTTCTGATGGACGGCTACCTCCTCCAGGACACTACCTCCAGGTGCCAGTACTTCTATAGCAACCGCCCCCTGAGGAAACACATAACTTAGGAACAAAAGAAGAAAGGTTAGAGAGACTTGCGGCCAGCCGGCTGATTTTCTATATTCTGGGAGGGAAGGAGCCCAGAGACCAGCAGTCGGAGAAAGAAAATTTACAGGTATTTCAATTTCTATTTCTCTCTCCTAAAACTGGTCTCTGGGCTCATCACAACTGGGATATACTAAAGCAGTACATCCCCTTGCTTACTTGGAGGGAAGAATGTCCATAGCCTATTTATGGGTCCATCACAGCCTGGAGGACCCTACGACCAAAAGGCGCCTCCGCGGAGGTGGAAACATACAATTTGTAGAACTTTGCGAATGTATGGATGGATGACCAAGTGGCTGCTCTGCATAAGTCTGCTGGAGAGGCTTCTCTGAAGTCTGCCCAGGACGTAGCCATTGCTCGGGTTGAGTGAGCCCTCACTGGCCCCAGTAGGTCGATGCCAGCTTTCTGGTAAGCCATGGAAATGGTAGAACGAATCCACCTAGCAATACAGTCCTTTGAAGCTTTCTTACCCACATTCTGGCCTGAGGTAAGAATGAATGAATAGACTTGAAGTCTTAAGAACTGGCTCAGATCTTTTGATGTAAATCTTGAGGGACCTTTTTGAATCCAGAGTGTGAAATTCTCGCTCCTTCTCATTCTTGGGATGAGGACAGGAGGAGGGAAGATTCAAGACTTGGTTGCAGTGAAATGGAGACATCACTTTTGGTAGAAAAGCGGGATCTGTCTGCATGACCACTGAGTCCTGATGCAAGACAGTGTATGGCTCTTTACATTACAGGGCTCCTATCTCACTTATGCGATGGGCTGATGTGATTGCAGTAAGAAAAACAACCTTTTTAGTGAGATGAAGCAGGGAAGCCTCCTTCAAGGGCTCAAAAGGTGAGGGCTCTAAGAACCAGGTTGAGCCTCAAGGGTGGAACGATGGGCTTTATTGGTGGACGTTTCAATGTTGCTGTTCTCAGGAATCATCGAACGTTAGGGAGAGCTCCTAAAGATTCCCCTGAGTCTGCCAACAGGAGCGCCCCTAGAGCAGAGACCTGGACTCTTAAGACAGCCGGTTGGAGTCCCTTGTCGAAACCCTCCTGAAGGAATTGAAGAATAGTAGGCAGAGACACAGAGTCATGTGGAGGAGAGGTGGAATGTAACCAGAACAGGAACTTCCTCCATACTCTGTAATAAACCTTGGAAGATGAGGCACGTCTGGATTGGATCAACATTTCAATGACCAGAGCAGAAAAACCTAAATCCTTGAGAGTTTCTTGCTCAGTCTCAATACTGAGAGGGATAGGTTGCATGGACTGGGACGCAGTACCGGTCCCTGATGCAGAAGGTCTGGGCTTTCCTGGAACACTAGAGGAAGTTGAAGGGACATCTGGACTAAGTGAGGAAACCACGGTCTGCGAGGCCAACATGGACAAATTAGAATTATCTCTGCTCGATCTTGGGCAATCTTGTGAAGTACCCTCGATAATACTGGAATTGGTGGAAAGGCATACAGGAGATTGAATTGTCGTCAGTCAAGGGAGAAGGCATCCTGTGCCATGGCACTCTCATTTGTGAAGAGAGAGAGCAGAACTGCGGTACTTTGCAATTTTATTGGCAGGCAAAAAGACTGACCTGCGGGTGGCCCCACTGAGTGGTAATGAGATAAAAGGTGCTGTTCTTGAGTTCCCACTCGCCTGGCAGAATGTCCTTTTGACTTAGCCAATCTGCTGTGATGTTTTCCTGGCCTGGAATGTATACTGAGCTTATACTCCCTAGGTTGCCTTCCACCCACTGAAAGAGGAAAAGAGCCTCTTGTAACATCTGAGAGTTCTTTGTCCCTCTTTGGCGACTGATATAAGCCATCATTGTTCGGTTGTCAATGAGAATGAGAACATCCCGGTTGGAGAGCTGTGCCTTGAACTGTTGAAAGCCAGGCGGACTGCCCACATCTCCTGCACATTGATGCTGTAGTGCGACTCCACCAGTGACCACTTGCCTTGTGCTGAGAGCTGTTCCGTCTGCGCCCCCAACCCAAAGGCCGGCATCTGTGGTGACTCATCTGGTGGGGATGCTCCAGGATGAGACCCTTCATGATGCTGCATTGTTGGGTCCACCATAGAAGGGAAGCTTTTACCTGGCGAGATATCTGAACCTGCTGGCCCATTCGCTCCCCTGACTGGGCCCACTGATGGAGGAGGGTTGATTGGAGAGGGCGCATGTGTACTAATGCCCATGGGACTGAGTCTGCCAGGGAAACCATCGTTCCTATGAGTTGCATGAAGGCTCGGCAGGGCTTGAGCTGTTAGGAATTTGTTGATGAATGAACTCAGTTCCTTGAACTTCGCCTCCATGAGGAAAACCTTGTTCTGGATTATGTTGATATTTACTCCTAGATGAGTCAGGGACTGTGATGGATGAAGGGAGCTCTTCTTCTGGTTGACTATGAACCCCAGAGAAGCGAAGCACTGAGTGACCGCCGATACTACCTGGACTGCTTGATCAAACTGTAGTGCTTTGATGAGGATGTTGTCTCCAGATATGGGAAGAGCTGGATCCCCTGTAGAAGGAGACAAGCGATCACTGTTACTAGGACTTTGGAGAAGACCCTAGGGGCTGTGGACAGGCCAAATGGTAGCGCTGAAAACTGAAATTGATGGCCCTCCACCTTGAACCTTAGGAACTGCTGGTGCGCTCTCCAGATGGGGATATGCAGATATGCATCTTGCAAATCTACTGAGGCTAATAAATCCTCCTGGTGGATTTCTCGAATGATGGAGGATAGTGTTTCCATCTTGAATGTCCTGTGTCGAACAAATCCGTTCAGAAGCTTGAGGTCTAACACAGGCCGAAAACCTGAGCGTTTTGAGACCATGAAGAATAAAGAATATACTCCTCTGTTCCTTTCTTGATCGGGAACTTGTTCGACCACTCGTGCCTGCATAAGGTCTGTAATCGCCTGCAGTGTCGCTGCTCTTTTTACTGGATTGTTTGAGATGGGCAAGGGCACTACGTGGGGCAGCGGGGGCCTGGCCTTGAACTTTATTAAATAACCATCACGAATCACGTCTAGCATCCACTTGTCCATGGTGGTGTGGATCCATTCCTCGAAAAAGCTGGAAAGCCTGCCCCCCACATGAGGATGGGCCTGTGAATCCCCATTGTGATTTTTTGGTGTCGCCCCCAGTGTCTCGAGAGCCACCCCTGCCACTCAAGAAGCCACACTGATTGCGAGAAGTGAACCATGATCGTCTGCCTGCAAATGCCTTATTCTGGCCCCTGGAAAAACTTTGAGCACGAAAATTCTGTCTGGACCCCGAAGTCCATGGCCTGTTCCTGCCTCAGGATTGAGGCATCCAGACTTTTGCAGTCTCCCCAGACTCTGTAACCGCCTCCTCTAGAGCTGAACCGAAGAGGAGGCCTCCTTCATAAGGGGCATTCACCGAGTGCATCTTTGAGGAGGCGTCCGAATGCCAGGCTCGGAGCCATAAGTTTCGCCGAGCTGAAGTCTGGTAGAAGATAGCTCTTGCTGCACACCTGATTGCCTCCTCTGAAGTGTCAGCAGAGTAGGCCGAAGCAAGCTCCATTCAATGAAGCTGCTGAAGAACAGATTTGTTCTTATCTGGCTCATCAACTAGCTAGAATGCCAGATCAGTGGCTCAGGACAGAGCCGCTCAGGCTGAGAAGAGATTAGCCGTAGCTGCCTTACGTGAGGTTGCGGTTGACTGAAAAGCCTTCTTTTATGGACGTATCCACCTTCCTATCCACTGGGTCCCTCAGGGAAGCCCCACCCTCCATTGGAATAACAGTTTTTTTTAGTGAGGTTGGAGATTAAAGGGTCAATTCTGGGGCTGTCATGCCATCTCTCCTTCATTTTCTTGTCAAATTTCAGTAACTTGGTAAGCCGGCGTGGAATGGTGTAGGAACGCTCTGGTCCCTGCCATTCTTCCCTTAACAGGTCCTCTATGGCCGGAGGGATGGGAAAGGTAGTCACTGGCTTAAAAGTCGAAGCAAGCCTGAAGGCTGGCTTCGCCTGCTAGGGTTCTGGAGAAGATGGGCCCAGGTGAATTTCATCTGTCACCTATTTGATTTGGATGACTTGGACTTTTTCATCAAAGTTTCTGGCTGGCAATGAGTCCAAGCCAGAGTCAGTGTTTGGGATTTCCCCCTCTTCTGGGGAGGAATAGATGGACACTGTGGGAGATCTGTCCCTTCAGTGCTTCTCATGGGTGGCATTCCTAGATCTAGATCTGCTCCTGGATCTGGCCCTCTTCCTCCTCCTGCTGTGTCGTGATGAGAAGGGAGCCTCCTCATCCGAGGAAGGGGAGGGGGTGCGCTTGTGGGAGGCTTTCCTATGTGTCCTGGGTTCCGGGGACTGTGGCAGGATGTCAAAGCAAGAGGGGTTAAGGGCAAAGGCCCTGTTCAGTTTCTCTATTAGGTCTGGGACCAGAACCCTGGCTGAGTGGTGACACCCCTCTGAGGCGAAGGACTGGCCCTGTCTCATGGGCTGGCGGCTTAGGACCCGAGATTCAGAGGTGGATGCCTCATCGGCCTCTTCCACGCTTGCAGATGTAGCACTGTCACATTTAACACATAATGAACCTGCAAAGGTTGCCAACATGGGGGACCTGCAGTTGTGGCATTTTCTGCTGCTAGACAGCCTGTCCGATTTAGCTGAGGACATGCTGGAGGGCCAATGAATAGCTGGGAGGGTTTAAATATTTCCTTGGATTGCCTCCTCGAAGATAAGGTCCCCTTTAAGACCAGCAGCCTGAAATGAGCCTAGTGGTGTGCTTATGTAACTCCTTAATCCCCCTGTTTAATGGCAGAATTATTTGAAAGGATTCAAGCCCTGGTTGGATGCATCAAGGCTTCTTAGCAAATCTACTCTGCCCCTTAAAACTTGGTAGTCTGCCCGCCTTTCCTGCTCATGCCTCAGACATTGCAAAGAGCGCAATTGCTCTGACGACTCCTGGAGACCGTCAGGGAGCCCAAGAAATCGGGCGGCACTCTGACCACATCGACAGCCTAAATCTGCGGTGGCCGTCGACAAGTGATGAACTGGAGCCCCCAATTACATTCACAAGCCCAGATTCTCCAGGGGCTCGACGGCTAGGTGGGGGGTCAGTGGAGTGTCCAAGAATTTACGCCAATCAATGCACAGGACTCCGATCAACAACACTCCGGGAGCCTTGTGACTGTTGCAACCCTGAAGCCCTTCCATGCTGGGTCGGATGATGCTCCGTGCACACCTAGGCCCCGACTAGCACGTGTTCCTTTGGGGGCTTCCAAGCACGGAAAGGTGGGAGGGAGCAGGGAGCCCATCTGTACAGCTTGCAAGGCTGAGACAGGGTCCCTGCATTAGCGCTCACCTACACTAGTGCCAAGCCAGCAAAGAAAGCAAGAAAAAATGGCAAGCACTCACAGATAGTAGCCTTCAGTTCTGTCACTTCTGTGACCGAAGGTCCTGCAGAGATCCTACCTCTTGACAGGCAGGAAGTAAACTGGTGCCTGGAGGAAGTAGCCATCCTGCAGAAGCCAGTTTCATCCTACCCGTCACGTGGTACCAGGAAGGACCTCCCAGTTGTGATGAGCCCAGAGACCAGCTTTAGGAGAAAGAAACAGGAAGGAAGACAGAGAGGTATACCAAGTAAAATGGAGGGAAGCAGGAAAGGTAGTGAGGGGGAGCAAAGGCACAAACAGAGGAAAGGATAGCCAAAAGGGTAGCTAAAGAGGATAAGAATTTCTTCAGGCACATACAATAAAGAGAAACACAAGAAAGGGATAAGGTGGCAGGGGGAGACTGTGCAGAACAGAATCATGAAAAAGCAGACATCCTGAACAGGTACTTCTGTTCAGTCTTCTCAGTGTAGGGAGGGAGGGATGTACCACCAGGGAGCAGCAAGAACAAAGGGCAGGGTTGGACGCAAGTCCATTTTAAGATGCCTGAAGGGACTTGCAGCTCTGAAGTGGACAAGGCTATGGTACTGGACAGGATACACCCAAGGGTACTAAAGGAACTCAGAGAGGTGCTAGCTGCCTCACTGATGACCTTATTCAACAGCTCACTGGAAACAGGCATGGTTACAGAGGACTGGAGGACAGCAGACGTGGTCCCTCTCCATAAGAGCAGCAGCAGAGAGGAAGCAACTATGGGAAAGGCTGATAGAGTATCTTCAGTCCAATGGGTTACATCATCAAAGGCAGCATAGATTCATGAATCTGAATAATTTCCTCCACTGGCTGACCAGGAATAGATCAGGGGAGGCAGTGAACATGGCGTAACTGGACTTTTACAAGGCCTTCGACAGTGCTTCACAGGAGACTGGTAAAGAAATTGAGCAGTCCAGGGGTGGGACCCAAAGTGGTGAACTGGGTAATTAACTAGTTAATGGACAGGTGACAGAGTGTAGTGGTTAATGGCACTCATTACAATGAGGAAAAGAGTGGCAGAGCGCAGGGCTCAGTAATAGGACCGTCCTCTTGAAAGTATTCATAATGACACTGCAGAAGAACTAGAAAGAAAAGTATGCCTTTTTGCAGATCTGTAACAGGGTAGACACTCAGGAGGGGGTAGGCAGTCTGCGTACAGACTTTGGGAAACTCGAGGAGTGGTCAAGAGCATGGCAGTTGGGGTTCAATGCCAAAAAGTGCAACATTATGCACCTAGGAAATGATTTATGAGTACTGTTTTGGGTGCAACAATTTTCCATGCACCTATACATATTTAAAATAGATGTATTCTGCTTGAATTTTAGGACCACTTTCCTTGGAAAAACAGGCAGCTAGCTTTCGAAACACTGGGGAGAGTTACAGAGTGGCCAAAGTGAGAAACAAATTAATAAATGAAGTTGGAAAACCTGAAATGAACTTTTGTGACAGCTGGTTGATTCATTTAACCCTATTTGCACAAGGGATTGTCCTTTAAATGAATCTCAATGTCCTCTGAAGCAGACAGGTGAGAACGCAGCAGGAACTCCCTTCTCTTTGCTAGGTTTTACTGATATGCCATATGGTTCACATAACAAATAATGGGGCAGCATGCCTAGAAATTTAAATCCCCATGCTAGTCATTTGGTGCCAGGTGTTGATATGTTGTCACTGCAGGTTACGATTTTAACACAGACAAGGGAATTAATAACCAAGATGCATAATTACGTTATACAGAAGACTGCACTTGATGTAAACTCAGCATTGGACAAAACTTGACTGAAGCACAAGTTTAGTTTTTTGTTTGTTTAGTTTGATTTACTGGTACGAAGCACTCAAGATAAGCTCTGTTTCAAATCTTTTTGAACTGGTTGGGATGAAATGTTTTTTCTTTGTGCATCAGATCTGCAACTCCCACACCAAATCTTGAAAGGGAATAGTGCCAGTGATTCCTGCAAAACGTACTTCTTTCCAGTATGAAGCACTTCACAAGGAGTTGTTCACACTGGAGAACAAATTTTACTCACTGAACGTTGAAAACAGCAAGTTACTCAGACACTTTTTTAATCTGGAAAAATTACTGCATGATCTTCGAGGGCAAACAGCAGAGAAGACTTTTTCTTTTTTTATTATTTAAATTTGTATCTAGCTTTTTCCACCTTGTTGCTGCCCATGCCTTTGGTTGGGGCCTGTAACCCAGCCACTCCCATCCCACCTGCCACACTGCCCACTGCTGAGGTTAGTGGGATCGACTGTGTGGGACCAGAAAGAACTGGCGGTCGTCACTTATGCCACAGGGAGGCATGATATTTCCATGTTTCCTCCTTCCCTTCTCCCCAGATGCTGGACAGCAGCCTACAAGGAGGTTAGGCATGCTCAAAGTGAGCCATGCAGGAAGAGACAAGCTCCTTCGGACCATCACAGGAGTCACTGTGGCAGCTGAACTTCACTACTTTCCCTCCCCAGCTGGGAGCGTTATGTGGCAGCACTTACCCAGCCCCACCCCCTTCACTCGATGCCAGAGTCAGTTCTCAAACCCCTGTCACCAGTGCGGAAGCACTCACTCTGGCCAATGGGTGGACCCTTAAATGATATAAATGCACTTTTTTCTTAATAAAATACAGTTGCTCTCTATCTTGCTCATCTTTCTCTGTCCCAATGTTCTTTCAGTTGGACTTTCCACACAGTGCACATGTGCTGTAAACAAGGCAGAGCAATCTGTGTGTCCAAGCAGCCACACAATGACCAACATACAAATGTCATGTGGGCATAGAAAAGGAGTAACAGGTTAAGCAATTACCAAAAGTTGCACAGATGCTTTTACAATCTTAATCTGTCCCAGGACATGTTTTTTTCTAGCACTGATTTCTTGGCATATTAAGCCCTGATCAAGTTTTTTTTTTTTTCCCCAATATTCACACTCTCACCAATAGTTTACAATATCAACTGCATATTACATTCTGGCCCAACCAGCTACACTCAAAGAGCTACTGCTTGTGACACTGGCAGCCTGGGTTCTGAAATGAACCAGGATTGTCGAGGCTGGAAAGGGGAGAGAAGGACTGAGCGCTCTGCTCCTCTGGGGAGGGAGGGATGCCATCTTTACTGCAAGTCTGCCACCTGAGTAACCACAGGTGGCAGTGCAGCAACACACCTTGAGGGAGGGTAGGACACCAGCAATGGATCCATGCTGTGCACACACTGAATGTAAATGCTCATGCACGTTGGTCTCCCACGCGTGCCAGTATCCTCTAGGGGATTGGGGAGAACATAGGAAAAAGCAACCCAGTGCCAGCCTGACAAGATGCCGGAATATCAGGAGCAAGCCCTGCTTCCTCATTGCACCTCCTGACAGCAAGCATGTTCAGGGACATATCCCCTTACCCCATATTCCGACCGGGGGTTAAACCTTGGCCCCAAGGAGGATGGCGCACAAGGTATGTAGGAGCTGAAGTATGGTGCCAGAGGGTTCCAGAGGAACTGGGCATTGTAGACAGGAAGGGGCATAAACAAACTAAAAAAAAAATGATTTTGTTAAAAAAATAGGGGGTTGGTTGGGGATATAAATCACTTAAGGACCACTGGGTCTCTGGGGGAGCAAACAATGGCACATTCCTTTAAGTTCTTTCACAGTCAAATACTGTATGAACAATTTTCGGTGACGTCATCCTCTATGGCGGACTGAAATGATGCAGCTCCTCTAAGGTGAATCCAGTCTTATCATGCTCAATTGACCCGAAAACTGGCAGCCAAAAGAACACTGGCTAATGTTATGTCCACAAGGCAGCAGCTCCGCGATTTTGCAGAGGGGTCCTCTGAAAAACCTAAATTGTCTGGGACAGCAGAGCCCGCATGAACGGTCACTCCCGCTCAAGAAGGGCTGATTCTGCAGACTCAATCTTAAGCAGCGAGCCAGAAGAGGAAAAGGAGATAGAAGTCACAATCACCTCTTACATCTGTTCAAAGAACTCTTCCAGTTGGGGTGAAGATGCTCTTGCAGATTCAAGGAAAGGTGGTGGACAATCACCAACATATTAAGTAGCACAGCAAAAATCTCAAGGTGTTAGAGCAACACACTGCAGAACTGCCTGCCATGGTTGATATGCACAACATGGCCATACTCCATCTTCATGACCAGGAGTTACTTTTGCAGTAGAAACCAGAGGACCTCGAAAATTGGTCCCAGAGAATTAATATTAGGATACATGGACTCCCTGAAAAAATGATAACCGGTAACATGGTCTTATTTATGGATGGTTTCCTATGGGAAACACTGAACTTGGGCTCAGATTACCAGATGATTATAATCCAAGCAAACCAGGCCTTGACAGCAATGACCACAGATCCGAAGGCTTGCCGCAGGTCAATGATCACTGCCTTTTTGGACTTTAGAACCAAATCTGACATTTTGAATGGATCCTGGGACAAGAAAGAAATCATGTCTGAGAACAAGAGTCTTTATTGAACATGACTATGCCCCTTTAACTATGGGCAGATGCAAACAGCTCTTCCTGATAGTTAAAGCCTAGCATGAGAAAGTAATGCAGGCCAGAACTGACTGCCTGGCGGTACTCAAGGTTTTGACAAACTCAGCAGTACGTTTTCAGAGCATTTCAGAAGCAAGGAAAACACTCTCAAAAATGGGGAGTGGCAGCAATACACGATCCTCACAAACCTTTCAGGCCAAAACTACTGCTAAAGCATCAAAAACTGATCTAAACCAAAGAAAAACTTTAGTTATTGGGGATTCCATTATTAAATACTGTGATAAACAGATCTGTAATCCTGATAAGGAGACTAGGACCTGTAGCAGCTACAGAGAGGCTAAAATTGCTGATATTACCAACCAGGTTGATTCAATCCTGAAAAATGCTGGTCCCAAACCTTTAGTAGTGGTACATGTGGGAACCAATGACGTGCGTGGTTCAAGACTTGATGACATAAAAACAGACTTTATGAACTTAAATGAAGCACTAGAAAAAATGCAAGCGTGAAGCTTGTTTTTCAGAACTACTACAAATCCAAGAGCAGGCAGTTATAAAAACAACAAAGTAAAAGCCACCGGGGCGGTGGTGGATGGGGAGAAGGGGAGGGTGGCCCTACAGGGGGACCTGGAGGCTCTGGAAAGATGGTCTAGAAAGTGGAAGCTGAGGTTCAATGCAGGGAAATGCTAGGTACTGCACCCGGGAGCCAGAAACCCAGGCCAAGTGTACACCCTGGGGGGGAATGCTACACGTCTTAATGGCTGAGAGGGACCTGGGGGGTGGTGGTGGGTGTCAAGATGAAGAACTCGGAGACTTGCAGGAGGGCAGCAGCCAAGGCCAACAGGATGCTGGGATGCATCGCTAGGGGGGATCACCTCCAGAAGGAGGGAAGTGATACTCCCTCTGTATAACTGTTTGGTGAGGCCACACCTCGAGTACTGCATGCAGTTTTGGAGGCCACACTTAAAGAGGGACATTAAACTCCTGGAGAGGGCCCAGAGGAGGGCAACCAAAATTATTTGGGGTTTGGGGACAGGACCTATGGGGAGAGGCTCGAAGAGCTAAATATGTACACATTGGAAGAGAGAAGGGACCGGGGGGACATGATAGAGGTCTTCAGGTACATGAAGAGGGCAAACTGGGGAGGAGCAGTCAGGGTGCTTCCGAAGGAAGGAGGATGGGGCAACTAGAGGGGCATGGGTGGAAGCTGGGGGAGATTCAGGGAGAAAGGAGGAGGTGCTACTCACTGAGAGGGTGGTAGAGCCATGGAATGCGCTGCCCAGTGGGCTGGTGGAGGCAGAGACGGTGGAGGGGTTCAAGATGGGAGGACAGGTACAGGGAACAGTTCTGGAAGCAAAATCCAGTGCAGCAAGAATATCCGGAACTGGGAGGAGAAGCCAGAGAAGGCGAGGGGGGCAGCAAGGTCAGCTCCCAGGGTGGGGGCCTGACAAGCGGCTGGTTTCTACAGGCCGTTAGGCCTATTCTGCTGGCATTTTAGTATGTTAGTATGTTAAATGGCTACGTAAGTGGACCTTGGAAAAGGGAATACAATGCCTCACCCATTGGGAAACCTATGAATCCAATTACGAGTTATACTGTTGGGACAGCCTTTACCTAAACAAACGTGGTAGTACATTACTAGAGAAAAAGATTGAACAACACATTTTCCATGCTTTAAAATAATAGCAGGGGGAGTAAGGAGCAAAATGTAGTATAACTAACACAAAGACCAGACTAACCGAACGTAAGTTTCTGTTGGCAAATGCACAAAGCCTCAATGTGATTAAAAAAATTTGAAATAGAGATCATACTTAAAAGGGACACAATCAACTTTGCTGCTATTACAGAAACGTGGTGGGGCAAAACCAATCTCTGGTCAAGAGAAATCCCTGGGTATAAACTTTTTTTCAAAAATAGAGCAAATAAGACTGCCGGAGGTGTGTGTTTTTACAAATGGAAAATATGAGGTGGCGGAGATTATTCTGCACTATAGTCAAATTACAGAAATTGGATCCAGCTTTACCTACAAAACAAACAAACCCAAAAAATAAGTAATTACTACAGACCACCTACGAGTAGCTATAAGTACACTTAACAAATATTAGAAGAAATCAACCTAGGAACTGAAAACTCAGAGGTTATAATATACTAACATACTAAAAGCCCGCAGAATAGGCCAAAAGGTCTCTCAATGTCTGCTCAAAAGCCAGCAACCTAGTGGCTGCTTGCCTTACCACCCCCCCCATCCCCCAAGAGAGTCCTCTCTGGTTTCACTTTCCTCTTGTACCTATCCCACCCCTTCTTGAAGCCCTCCACTGTTTCTTCCTCCAACAGCCTCCCGGGCAGCGCATTCCACAGCTCCACCACCCTCTCAGTGAAAAAATGCCTCCTACACTCCCCCCTATAATTTTCCCCCCTTCAATTTCCACTCATGTCCCCTGGTTATTCACCCCTTTTTTATCCTAAACAGCTTCTTGGTTCTACTCCTGGTTATTCTTTTACATATTTGAAAACCTTTATCATATCTCCCCTATCCCTCCTCTCCTCCAGTGAGTAAAGCCCAACCTCTTCCAATCTCTCTTCATAAGTCTTCCCCTCCATGCCCTGAATCATCCTGGTCACTCTCTTCTGAACAATCTTCAGCAGCGCTATGTCCCTCTTCAGATGGGGACTCCAGAACTGTACACAGTACTCAAGCTGCGGCCTGACCATAGCATTATATAGAGGAAGGATCACCTCCCTCCTTCTAGATGTAATTCCCCTGGCTATGCAGCCCAGTATCCTATTTGCTTTGGCTGCGGTTCTTCTACAATTTTAAGAATTATTCATATTGATGTCTACCACCACCCCTAAATCCTTTTCACCCAATGTGGCTTGCAGTGTTACTCCACCAAAGGTGTAAACAAGGCCCAGATTATTGACTCCCAAATTAAGTACCTTACATTTCCCAGCATTAAATTTCAGTCCCCGTCTCTTTGACCACCCCTCCAGAATATCCAGATCCCCCTGGACTGTCTCCCTAGCTTCTTCACAATTCACCAATGCTCCCAATTTTGAATCATCTGCTAAGAGATTCAACCTATTTCTAATCCCACTCCCAATATCCGAGACGTAGGCATTGAACAAGACTGGCCCGAATACTGAACCCTGGGGGACCCCGCTGATTACCTTCCTGGGGGAGGAGAGTATCCCACGCACCATTAACCTCTGTAAACTCCCCGAAAGCCAATTTTCAACCCAAATTAGCTCCTGACCTCCCACCACCATCACCCCCAATTTTGCTATCAGTCCATTATGGAGCACTGAATCAAACACCTTGCTGAAATCTAGGTATATGACATCCACTGGCCTATGTCTATCCAAGGCCCCCCATCACGCAATCATAAAACTTAACGAGGCTGGACAGACACGATCTTCCTGGGACAAAGCCATACTGTTTATCATCCTGGTGCCCTAACCTTTCCAACGGCCTCCCAAGCCTCTCCTTGACAAAGTCCTCCACTACTTTGCCTACCACAGACATCAGACTGACAGGCCTATAATTTCCCCATCTCCTCCCTAGACCCCCCCCCCCTTTATGTATAGGCACTACATAAGCCACCCTCCAGTCCTGTGGCACCCATTCCATCTGCAGAGAGATGTTAAAGAGTGCAGCCAGTGGAGCTGCCAGCTCCTCCGCCAGTTCCTTCATTACCCTCGGATGTAGTCCATCCGGTCCCAGTGCCTTATCAGTTTTTAGCTTTCTAAGGGCCTCCCTCACCCTACCCACAGTGATTTCTCCCCCCACAATCCACTCTCTCATGTAACTTTCCTAGTCTCTCTGGGTCTAGCCCAGCCTGTACCCTAGCCTACTTCCATCCACTGGTCTCAAACTGAGACTGACATCTCACTTTTGCTGTCTCCTCTTCCCTCCCATCAGGCTGTAGGGATCCTTTGTCACCCTCTGTGAAAATTGAGGCAAAGTACTCATTTAGCACCTCTGCCTGTTCCCCTGCTTCCTGAACCCAGCCCCCCACAGTCTTGATCCTGTTGATCTGTGTCCTCTCTCTTCTCTTCTCTTCTCTCTTATGTATCTATAAAATCCCTTCTCCCCTCTCTGGATATCCCTAGCCAAGTTTTTCTCCATCCCTGCCTTGGCACCCCTTACCACTCTGATGACCTTCCTGGCCAAAAGTTCATACTCCCCTCACTCCTTATCCCCTCTAGGGCATTTAAAACATGCGTAGACAGCCTTTTTAACCCTTACCGCCTCATGCACTTCCCTGGTCCACCAACTTGGCTTACTGGTTCCTCCATGCTTACACCTTACTTTAGTACAGAACCTAGTAGCCTCTTGTACCCCTTCTTTAATGGTCTCCCACAATCTTCCAGCATCCATGTCTGGCCTAATCATGTCCAACCTCTCCCTTAGAATCCTACCCATACCCACGAAATCCGCACCCCTGAAGTCAACTACTACTGTATGAGTGTGGTTCACCTCCCCTCCTAGATACAGCAGGAACCAAACCATGACGTCGTCACCACCCGCCAATGGACTGCGCACCTCCAGACCCCTTATTTGATCACTGTCCGCTACAAGAACGTCCAATATCCGCCCCTCTCTAGCAGGTTCCCCCACCTGTTGGACCACGAAAGCATCCTGAAAGACATCCATCAGTCTCTGTTCCCTGCTTACAGAGGATGTCATGGTGTCCCAATCCGCCCCCGGCATATTAAGATCACCCATGACCACCACCCTACCCTTTCCAAGGTCACAGTGACCCTTGATGTTCTCAACCAGTTTATCCTCCAAAGTCTTCTCTATTGCCGGGGGCCTGTATATCACTCCTATCTTCAGTTTCTTCCCTCCCCCTCATTTGCAGAGTAACCCAAATCGCCTCCACACCCCTCCAGCCTCCTCCACTCCACTAACCACTATGACATTTCTGACAATGAGCCCAACCCCCCTCCTCTTCCCACTCCCCTATCCTTCCTGAATATTTTGTATCCCTCTAAATTTAGATCCCAATCATTACGCTGAGGGGCCCATGTCTCTGTAATTGCTGCCATATCCACTGATCCCTCAGCCAACATAGCTTGAAGCTCGGGCATTTTATTGCTCATACTCCTGGCATTGATTAGGACTGTCCTCCACCCCAACTTCTCCCCTCTCTCCAGTCCCTCCCCCCACCCTTCGCAGTCCCTTTTCTGCCCAGTTTTCCTTGAGTTGCAACATAATCCCTCCCACTCTTCTCATTCCCTAGATCTGGACCCTCAATCAGCTCCCCTGGGGTCTTTTTATTATTTGACCCCCCCCTTTACAAGTTTAAACTCCACCTCTCACCTATGAGTCCAGCAAGTTTTAATTTCAAGATCTCCCTTCCCTCCAAATTGAGATGTAGCCTATTCCTGCCATAAAGCCCCTTATCCTCCCAAGTATCTCCCCAATCCCCCACCAACCCATATCCTTCTGCCTTGCACCAATCTCTAAACCACTGATTTACCCCTCTAAGTTTTAGTTTGAGTTCCCTGGTTGCCCTTGGTACTGGCAGAATCTCAGAGAAGAAAACTTTACTACCTACAGAGTGACAAACCCTGGCCAGTTCCTGGAATCTAGCCTGCATTTCTAGCTCACTGTTCCCCTCCAAGTCATTTGTCCTCATATGCACTAGGAAGTCCGGGAATCCCCCACAATCTAGTGTCAGCGAGCATAGATGAAATTTAGCCTTATATACGGATAGTCCTGGTATACATTTAGCCTTGACTGGGTTGCTTTTATTCTCCTCCTCCCACTGGATACTCCTAGTCATGGAGTCTCCCAACAGTATCACCTTCGTCCCATCCCCATTTTGATAGTCCTTTTTGATCCGTCCTGACTCCTCCTCCTATCATAAACCCTTGCTTGCACCCCCCACTCTCGTCACCCTTTGGGTCTTTGTAAGCCCTTATGTTTCCATCCAGACTCCTCCTACTTTCAGCAACCCCCTGCTTAATCCTCCCTCCCTCCCCCATCAGCCTGAGGGCCACCCTCCTGTACTGGCTCTACCATACACCTTTCACCTACAACTGACAATTTGCTCCTCGCCCCCCCCAAACCTCCTGGGTGATCAGAGAATGCCCTCCCAATTTAACCCCCATCTCCTTTCCTGAACTAAAGATATCCAATCTCACTCCCGAGAAACCTCCCACTACATCCCCCCCTCTAAACATGCTCCTCCCATCCTATCTACTGAAATTCTCCCTACCCTATTATCCACCTCTTCCGATGATTTCTGTCTCGAACCTGCCCTATCTAGAAAACTCTCTACTTCCTCTCCATCTTTGATTGACAACCCCTGCCTAGGCACCGGCCTGACCCCAGTCCTTCTTCCTTCCATCCCGGCCTCCCTCATTGTCCCCCCCATCTACCATATTTCTTTTCCAGCCTAGGCTCATGTCCCTCCCTCCTCTTTCCTTTCCTTTGAATCTGACTCCCTCCTCTATCCCCCACCTCTCTTGGTTTACTGACCAAACCCTCACTTTCCACCTGATCTCCCCTCCCACCAGCCTCCTCCACATCATCTCCCAGATATAGTAAGGTAAATCGATTTGAAAGTTTGATGCTTGCCCCCGTATTACTTTCTCCCACCCCTCCTTAGGAGACTTTCTTTTTCCAGGGACTAAATAGGAAACTTTAAACAGTACCTCACCGCAGGAAACCCCCTTCCTAAACTTACTCTCAGCTATGGCCCTGGACCAGTTAGTTAAGTCTCCTACTAGGGACGACACCAACTTGGACTTAGTTGTCACAAACATGAACCACAAAATATCCGAAGTCTCAGTAAATGAACCTTTAGGTAGTAGTGACCACTTCATGCTAACGTTTAGTTATACCTCTGATAGCAGGACTGGAAATCATAAAACGTATACTAAAAACTATAAGGCCAACTACCTAGAGATCCAGAAAATATTAAACTCAATTGAATGGGAGATCATCTTAGAAAAATAACTTAGTTGAGGACTATTTGCAATATACGAAGAACTGTAGAAGAATGGTTGTCCCCAGTAGACTTATACACAATAATAAAGGCAAGATACTCCAACGAATGTCACACAAACTAAAGAAGCAAATAAAAAAGAAATGAAAGGTCTACTCAGAACATAAAAACAAAAAAACTGAGGTCTCTCTAAAAATTACAAGATGGAATTGAAACAAATATCAACTCATAAGAACTGAAAGACAGAATCTTGAGTTTAACATTGCAATGACTAAAGGAAACCAGAAAGTATTATTTGCTTATATAAACAATATGGAAAAAAAAAAACACACTACCTCCATAGGCGCATTGCTCTACAATGGTATAACCACAAATTGCCCACTTGAAATAGCAAATGCTTTTAATGCATACTTTGGATCAGAATTCTATAAGAAAAGTTAACTTTACATTACACTGGAAGCAAGATGATTATGAAATAATAGGGTTTGCACTTAAGAATATTCACTCACTTAAACCCAATCCTCCGGAGGTTTGGATGAGCTGCATCCCTGTTTTCCAAACTATCTTGCAAACAGTATTTGTAAGCCACTGTGGATTTTTATTTAACATGTCCCTAATGTCAGGTCTAGTTCCAACAGGATGTTGTTACCCCCATACATAAAAAAAGCAGTAAAACTTCCCTAAACAACTATAGACCAATTGTCTTACTTTGGTGCCCCGGAAATTAAAGGAAAAACTAATTAAAACAAGGTTTGAAAATTAATCTGCTTCATTGGGTCTGTTGGGATAACACACAACATGGGTTTAAAATACCACAAACCTCATTGTTTTCTATGAGTTCGTTAGTGCTAGTCTATATAGTGGAAAACCATCAGACATCATTTTTCTAGACATTAAAAAGGCATTTGATACAGTCCCTCACCAATGACTACTTAAACATATAACTGTTGGCTTCAGTACATATTTGGTTAAGTCGGTTTACTCATGGTGACATAATAGAACACAGCAGGTAAGAATATGGGAAGGGAGAAGCCAGAGAAGGCGAGGGGGACAGCAAGGTCAGCACCCAGGTTGGGGACTGACCAAACGAGCAGACACGAAAGACCATTAGGCCTATTCTGCTGGCATTTTAGTATGTTAGTATGTAATATCAGGGCAGTTATCTATGGAGAGAGCAGTAACCAGTGGAGTCCCCCCCCAGGGATTGGTCTTGGGTCCTTTTCTCTTTAACTGTTTTATATATGATCTACACACTGGGCTCGCAAACAAAACTATAAAATTTGCAGATAAGACAAAAATATCAGCTGAAGTTGATTCAGGGGCAAAATACTTATCATTAGTAAAAGATCTACAACTAGTTGAACATTGGGTGTCAGTAAATAAAATGGAACTAAGTCTAGGAAAATGTTCGGTATTTCACCTCGGATGTAACAATGCCATGAAGCCATATTCAATGATGTCACATAAATTACCAGCAGTTAGCAATGAAATGGACCTAGGCATTACCATGGATAATTCTCTAACACTACATACACACATTGGGAAAACAGCTCAAACTGTAAACAAATGTATTAACATAATCAGGAAGTCATTTATCACCAGAGACAAACACAGTATTATGAGTTTATTTAAGACTTAAGTTAGACCACACATTGATTATACATCACCCTTCTGGGCACCGTACCAAAGGCAGGATATTGTCTTACTGGAGACCATCCAGGGAAGGGCAACAAAACTCGTCACTCAAGTGAAATATTAGCCATACGAAAAACGCTTACATGAATTACACCTAATGACTGCTGAACACAGGAGAGTCAAAGGGGACCATCTCCATTTCTTTAACATAATAAATAACCACGAACTATCCTCTGCATGCAGATTTAAACCACATCCACACCATATAGACCTCAGGACCCATAATAGGCAGATTGAGATACCTAGAGCAAAGATTAAGAAGAGAGAAAACTACTTCAACAATAGGGCACCCAGATTATGGAATGAACTGCCACAGTACCTGATTAACATATCAGATTTTAATAACTTTAAAAAAGAACTTGATGAATACATGAGGTGCTAATATAATTACCACATGTGGGATAAAACAATTGTCATACAGTGTGGAAGACCGTCCCAATGGGCTTACGCCTCCTTCTGTCTTCTAGAGCAGGTTCGCACTGCCCTCGCCCATCAACGTCTTCGGAAATCCCTGTGGGGGGCATCTGAAGCTGGCCTCATGCAGCGAGTGCCAAAAGCCTCCCTAGCACAATGTCCTAGGTACCGTAACACCATGGTCTTCTGTTACTTAGAACACCAACTGAATCAAATCGATTTGCTGATCTCGCTCCAGCTCTTCCTTATGCACTTGTCTATGCTACAGATGTTCAATGTTGCTTAATGTTTGCTCACTATGTATTCTACCATTTCCTGTCTTACATTATGATCCCTATACTGCCTGACTGTTTTGTTGACTCAATGTACTAAGTTACAATATGTACTTGTTTACCTGCTACGCTGTATTGATGTATCTGTAATATCTGTTGTACTCTCCCAGGTCGTTCCTGAAAATAGGCATACAACTTGCCTAGTGTACCTACCCAGTTAACAAAAGCTAAATAAATAAATAACTAAAGTAACGAAGATGGAGACGAGGGGAAGGTGCCACCCAGGGAAAAACTGAATCTAAACTCTACAATAATGCTACTATTCCCAGTTCATCTCCCTGGGACAAGATGGTGGCTCAATGAGCTGACAGTGAAGGCATCTTCTCCCTCGACCAGCCAGAAGGCAAGAATAACAACAGCTCAGTGCCACACTGAACTAGAATGTTCCGGCTCACCATGCAACACAGATGAAAATACCTGAAAATTTACATCAGTGTTCGCTTCACACCTGTGCAATAAGGGGCTGATTTAATCCTGGCAACTCTTGGTTTCAGCATGCTCGGTTGCTTGGGGTTAGGGTTCCCACTGTAAAACTGTGGCATGCTTTACTGGGGTGGGGTTTATGTGGGGGAAAGTACAGTTACGCAAGAACATACCGTAACAGTAGATCTTCAAGAGGAGCTCTTGCAGCAGGGAATACCATTAGGACTGAAGCCGGCAGGCGTCAGGACCCCATGGAAAACTTGTAGCTAGCAGTCTGAGGCAGAGGACTACACCCGACATCAGACGTGATATTTAAGGGGTGGTCCCCTGGCGCCATCACAGTTCTCCAGATGGAGATCCAGCAAGAAACCAAACTGGAGAACCAAGCAGGAAGTCCCCATCATGTTCTGGTGACATAAAAAAATTACAGTCCTGGGGGATGGAGGGTGGGAAAGCCACCTGCTGCAAGAGCTCCTGACGAAGATCCACTGTTACGTAAGTTCTTACATAACTGTACTATCTGACTTCGAGGGTGCAGCTCTTGCAGCAGATAATACCATTAGAACAGAGTCCCAAGCAGTACCCAAGAATAGACCCAAGTCTGAGAGGGTGGTAGGGAGAGATGCTGAAAACAGCTGAAGCTGAAAAAAAGCACTTAAGAGAGTAGGCCCTGCAGGACTGCTAGTCCAAAACCTGCTCTCCTTCTGGATGCAATGTCCAGGCTGTAATGCCTGATGAAAGTGTGGACTGAACTCCATGCAGCTACAGCACAAATATCTGCCGAAGAGACACTTTTTAAGGGCTGTGAAGGAAAAGGCCACTACCTGGGTAGCATGGCCCCTGACTGTTCTCAGAAGTGGTTTATTATGATGCTGGTAGCAGAAAGTAATACATTGCACCAGCCAACAAGCTAGTGACCATTTTGAAGCAGAAGCCCCTAGCATTCATTTGGCAAATGAGACGAACAACTGGTCAGATTGTCGGGAGGAGCAGGTCTTGTGGAGGTAATACCTCAAAATACCGTGAACGTCCAAGGTGTGCAGCAGCGCTTCACCATGATTGACGAATTCCAGATAATAAACTGGAAGGTTAATGTTCTGATTAAGAGTCAGCATGGACACCACCTTTGGCAAGAACTTAGGGTTCATGTGCAGGGTCACTCTGTCCCTGTGGAAAACTATGTAAGGTTCCTTACACATCAGGGCCTGGAGCTCAGAAATCCTTCGAGCTGAGGTGATAGCTACCAAAAGGCGGGTTTTCCATGAGAGGAAGCATAGCACGCAGCAAGCCACTTTCCTCGAAGGGGGGGGAAGAGTGAGTTTCTCCAGGACGAAATGCAAGTCCCAAGGAGGAATGACGTCTCTCCTGGGAGGTCTGATATATAAGACCCCTCTTAGAAATGTCTCACAGACGTTGGGCTGTGCCAGTGTTCTATCTCCGAAGGGATCATGATATGCAGAAAATGCACACATGTGCACCTTAATGGACGAATAGCTCAGCCCTAAGTCCAGAAAGTGATGGAGATATTCTAGCACGTGCCTGGCCGGACAACCCAGGGGATCTAGGGCACAGGTCATAGCCCAAAGATAGAGGCATTTCCATTTCAGAGCGTAGGTGGCCCTGGTGGAAGGCTTCCTTGCTGCAACTATGATCTCAGCCACCCTGCTTGACTCTACTAGCCTCTCTTCCGCTAGGATTGCAGGAGCCATGCATGCAGGTGAAGAGCAGGATGGATGAGTGTCCCCTGCTCTTGTGAAAGCAAGTGGGTGGAGAGTGGTAACTGTATTGGAGGTTCCAGAGACAGCTCCTGGAGCAACTGATATCAGATCTGGCGAGGCCATAGAGGGGCCACCAGAATCATTCTGGCCCCTTTTGATTGCAACTTGAGCAGTACTCTCTAAATGAGGGGGAAAAGGAGGGAAGGTGTACAGAAACTTCCTTGTTGAAGAGAGGGACAATGCGTCCTGCCAGGAAACACCAGGCCCTGGAGCGAGCGAGCAAATATTTTGCAGTTTGGCGTTGCATGGGGACGCAAAGAGGTCCAACTCTGGATGGCCCCAGCGACCGAACAGGTCATCTGCAACTTCTTGGAGTAATTCCCACTAGTGATTCAGAGAGGCAGAGCGGCTGAGACTGTCAGCGAAAATGTTCTGGACCCCTGGCAGATGAACTGCGATGAGGTCCAGTCAGTGTTCTACTGTCCAATCCCACACTCTCATGGCCTCTCTGCAAAGGGGGTACGAATGAGTCCACCCTTGCTTGTTGATGTAGAAGACCACTGGTGTGTTGTCTGTCTGCACCAGGAGAGGACCCATTGAGAATTGGTCTCTGAAAGCGGTAAGCACATTCAGCATGGCTCTCATTTCCAGAACATTTACATGCAGAGAGCTCTCTATGGCAGACCAAGACCCCCGGGTCCCGTGATCCCCTAAATAAGCCCCCCAACTGGACAGAGAGGCATCTGTGGTTAAAGTCTGAAGAGGGGTGGGGCTCCGGAATGGGACCCCTCCCGCTAGACCGTCGTGACGGAGCCACCATTCGAGAGAGTGGTGTACCGCATGAGAAATCCGGATTTGAAGATCCAGATCATCCACCAATTGGTCCCACTGGACCCTGAGATGCCATTAGAGGGTCTGCATATGCAGTCTGGCTAAGGGTACTGTGGCTATGGCGGCTGCCATGTGACCTAGGAGTTGGAGAACAACCCAGGTGGGGAAAGAGGAGGCCTTCTGGAGCCTGCTGGCCAGATCCTGAAGGCTGTCTGCTCTGTCTGGGGGCAGGAAAACTCTCCCCTGCTCAGTGTCCAGAATAGCCCCTATGAACTGCAGTCTTTGTGTTGGCCAAGGATGTGATTTTGGCCAGTTTACTGTGATTCCCAGGGAGGAAAATAGATACGGTGTTTCTCGTAAGACGATTAGAAGCTCCTCCTTCGACTGCGTGGAGAGGAGCCAATCGTCCAGGTAAGGGTAGGCGAAGAGGCCTCTCCTTCAGAGGGCCCCCGCTACCATCGCTAGACACTTGAAGACCCTGGGAGCGAATGAAAGGCCGAAGGGGAGTACCCTGAATTGGTAGTGCTCGTCCTGAAACCTTTTGAGAGACTTCAGGACTTTGATATGTATGTAGGCATCTTGCATATTTAAGGAGCACAGCAGTCCCCTTGACGGAGCAAGGGGATGAGCCCTGTTCGAGTGACCATCTGGAATTTCTGATATTTTACTGAGAGATTGAGCTGTCTTAAATCCAGAATGGGATGAAGGTCTCCCGTTTTCTTCCTAACAAGGAAGAAGTGGGAGTAATAACCTGTTCCCTTCGGGGCCTGTGGGACCTTTTGGATGGCCCTTTTTTCTAGGTGCTGTAGGATCTCCGCTTCTGGAAGGAGACTGTGTGCCGATGGACAACAGGATGGAGTGGGGGGGTTGTCCAGCGGGATAGAGATGAACGCTATTGCGTACCCTTTTCGAATGGTGTCCAGCACTCATTGGTCCACCGTGATACTGGACCATTCAAGTACGTTAAGTGCAAACCACTCTCCTACCCTCTCATTCTGCCTGTCCCTGAAGGGAGGGGGGCTTAGGGAGTCAGGCTGAGGGGGTGGTGGGGCCCTGGGAGTTTGGGGCTGCTTGGTGCACTGGAAACCTTGAGGGGCAGGGTGACCCCACCTCTTGAACCCATTACCATGGGACTGTTTGCTGCCCTGTCCCTGCCCTTGTCCTTTATGAAAAGGGCATCGGTGGGGTTCCTGAGGCTGGGCTTTATACATACGGTGCATATCGGCCACTGCTTTCCCTGACTCCTGGAGTTGCTTGATCATCTCTTCAACTTCCGGGCCGAACAAAAGGGACCCTGAAAGGGGGGAATCCAGGACAGACTCTTGTAAGTCTGGCTGGAAGCCCATGAGCCTAAGCCATGACTGCGGCCTCATGCAGACCCCTGAGGTGGCTGCTCTGGAGGCCACATCTACGGCATCATAAGAACACTTCAGGGCATGTTTGTCGACATCTAATCCCAACTGGGCACACACCAATACTTCCTGCTTTGAGTAGGAGTCTGGCACAGCGTTGATGAGGTCCACTGTCTTCTGCCACTGCGACTGTTGATAGGTAATCATGTGGGCCATGAAGTTCAAAAACCTGATGGCTCCAGTGGCTGAGGAGAAGACTTTTCAGCCCCAATCGTCTAACTTTTTAGAGACCGGGTCCGGAGGTTGGGAACTCAAATGCTTTGGCTGGGAAAGAGTTGGTCTTCGGTTGTTTGACTAGCAATGGTTCGGACCTTGGAGGCTTATAAAGTCTGTCTGCCTTTCGAGGGACTACAGGTACGGAGGACAGGGTACGCCAAGTCAGGAGGGTCACGTCCTGGAACGGTTCCATGAACGGGGGAATAACCAAAGGTTTGGGTTATTTCTCTCTGAGGAACTTGGCCAGGCACGTACGCTCTGGATCCAGGTCTTCCATGTCCCACGCGTATATAGCCTCGATGTGTCTCATGATGTCCAAAAAAGAGGGATCATCTGGGGGACCACGGGAAATCTTTAGGTCCCGGGAAGGGAGGAAAAAATTCCCCATCTGAGTAAGGCTCTGTTTCAAAGCCACCCTCATCTGAGGAGAACGTGACAGGAGGGGAAGAAGGAGACAGAGACGAAGGATGTTTCCTTCTCTTTCCCTTACAGTCAGGACATGGGTGCTCACCCTCAGCCCCGAGGCCCTGGAGTGGGAGGGAGACTCATGGGTGGCGGAGTAGGGACAGTGTCTGGGGTCTATACAGGAGATCCCCTTTTATTGTATTCCACCAGGTAGTAAAGAGACTCCTGATGTCTGCTACTGGGATGACCGCAAGGCCCGGCACCGGGTTTGAGGGGCCAAGTGTCAGGTCTATAGACCCGGGCCTCTGAGGCTCAGGTTCCTCGGGGGCAGGCATCGGGTCTGGGATCCCTGCGTCAGTGGGCAGAAGACCGGTAGCACCTTCATCTTGTGGTCCGGCATCCAGTCCCTCAGAGGAGGGGCGGACGGCTGGTCTTCATCCGGCGACCACCCCATGCCAGGTGTCAGGGAGTGGGACAGTGGAGTAGGTGACCAGCTAGGCTTGCGCTGATCTGGGGGAGGGCGTACCTTAGCTGAAGGAGGGAGAGGTGTCCGAGCCCGGGCAGACTGTTGCCTACCTGAGGGTTCTTCTGAACGCTTGCGGTTGTCTGAAGAACCGGGCCTGTCCTGAGCCTTGGACAGGCTTTCCTGGGTCGACCACGAAGGTATGAGGGGTCGATGAGCCAGGGAAGCACGGTGTCCCAACGCAGCCGAATCCCAATGTTTGCCCCGAGAAGAGGCGGGAGCGGACTTATACATACGGGAAGGTTCAGACAGCTGGGCCAGAAACGAACCAGATCTCCAACCAGAGGTCGAGGAAGACTAGACCTGCTTGGCTGCCGACTTAGGGTAGGACTCAGACCTGGCCCGATCCTTATCCCTGTGGTGATGCTTCCCCCTGATGACCTATCTTTCAGTGGGGAATCCCTGGCAGGAGAGGATGAGCTGGCTCCTGATCCGAGCTGCATGGCTGCAAGCTTTTTCTCGAGCAGAAAGGTTTTGCATGCATTGGCCCTTCTGGCGCGTGTCTTCTGGTTAATCTTCTGGCAATGTGTGCAGGCATCGGGCCGGTGTTCCGAGCCTAGACAAAGGAGGCAGGCCACGTGGCTGTCTTTGGCTGGTATCTGCTTCCCGCACGCACACTTTGATTTTCGCCACGGTGGGGAGGGCCACGACATACACGAGGCGATGGTGAAAATGTTGAAGAATGAAAATACTTCTGTCTTTCGTTGGCTGTCGACTGCTAAGGAAGGCGCCCATGAGCAGAACCACGGGTCGATCGCCGGGAAAGAACTGAGACGGTGCCAGGGGACCGCCCCTATATACCATGTCTGACATCGGGCGTAGCTGACGTCAGGGGCGGTCCCCTGCCTCAGACTGCTAGCTACAAGTTTTCCGTGGGGTCCTGATGCCTGCCGAATTCAGTCCTAATGGTATTACCTGCTGCAACAGCTCCACCCTCTAAGTCAGATCAGATTAAATTAAGTAAATCACAGTTACACTGTTCATGAGCAGAGGTCCTAAAATGGCTATGTTGAAAATTTGGTGCCAAAAGTCCATAAAATAACTGTGTTACGAGTGAGCATTGCGCAGTTTCCACGCACCCTCGTAAGTTCATGACTTTGTAATATTTTCAGTCCAGATTTTCACCAGTGGCATTTTTTCACACTTCCTTATGAACAGTACAGCTGTCATTTTTCACAACATGGCCGAAATGTGTTTTCACACTTTCAGCCCAGAGATGCGTGGTCACAGTAGGAAATCATTGTTTGGGACAGATAAAGAAAATCACAGTGACACTGTTCATGATCAGAGGATTCAAAATGCCTGTGTTGACAATCTGCTGTAAAAAATCCCCAAACTAATTACATTACGGGTGTGCGTTACACAGTTTCTATGCCCGCTCGTCACTTCACCAGTTTTTTTAATATTTTTACTGCAGATTTGCAACATTGCCATTTTACACCTCCCCATGAACAGTATAGCTGTCATTTTCACATCCTGTTCGAATGTGTTTTTGAACCTGTGGTGCTAAATGCCAGTCGCTGTGCATAAGCAGCTTTCGGCTAACAAAATGATATTGCCACTGTTCATGAGGTGGGGGTCACAAAAAAACATGTTGAAAATTTGGAGTGAAAATACCAACAAATGCCTGAGGTGTTAGGGTTTCCAACCATAACGCCCCACCCTGTAGAGAATGACAGGCATCAGGGGTGTGACTTGGGAATCTTGCTTGTAATGCTCATACCATTCTACACCCTGCAGCCAGTGAGAGGCATCGAGGTATGCCTTGGACTCTTCGGCCCTAAAGTTCACCCCATTCTCCTATACCGCACCCATCTCACCGTATTTCCTGATGGAATGGGGTCCGCATAAAGGCCAAAGACCCCAAGGCACACCATGACACTTGTCAGTGTCTGCAGGGTAGGGTGTGGTGAAATGGCATGGCCGCTATGCCTGACGACCCAAAGGCACACCCCAATGCCTGTAACTCTCTGCAGGTGGTGGTGGGTTGGCTGTGTTTAATACTTCACTGCCATTCCTATTATGCAGCTCTGTAACTTCTACACTACCAATGCCAATGCCAGCAAGCAAACATTTGACATTGAAAGATTCAAGAACCTCACGTAAAGCGTGGGAACTGGCATAACGCAGTCAGAACAGTCATTTTAGGAAATATTTCTACTTCCAACATAGCCATTTTAAGACCTCTGCTCATTAACAGTGTCACTGTGATTTTCTTAATGTGTCCCATACATTGATTTCAAGACACCAACTGCCCATTGTAGCGCTACATGGGCGGAAACACGCTTTGGGCAAGATGTGAAAAATGACCAGCTGTACTGCTCATAAGGAGGTGTGAGTAAAATGGCAATGTTGAAAATCTGGAAATAATATTGAAAATTAAGCGAATTCACAGTGATGCGTGGGAACTTCATAAAGCATGCAAATAAGGCAGTCATTTTCAAAATTTTCCACCAAATTTTCAACATAGGCTTTTGAGCCCACCTTATGAACAGTGTCAGTGTCGCTTGTTATTTGAGTCCCGAAGGTGATTTCGCAGTGATCATGTAACCCACCTTCGGGCACGATTAATGCCATGACAGTGAGAGCATTCATGAGAAGGGGTCCCAAAAACCCCATGTTGAAAATTTGGCGCAAAAATTCCAAAAAATGCCTGAGATATGCAGCAAAGTTGAAAAAACCCTATCTGTCCCATTATACAGCTTACTGGCATTTCCTCAGTTAGTGGTCGGCTTTGAAGAGTGCAGGCGTGTTCCCAGTCCAGTGAAATCGTCGCGCGGGTCTGGAGGTAAGTATAGGGTGGGGGGTGGGGGCAGGTGCGCAGTGGGGCTGGTGGGGCAGACAGCGAGGGACTGTTTTTCTGTTTCAGGTTTTTTGTTTTGTTTTTTTAAATAAAGGAGACGATGGGATGTTTGCCACACTGGGGTGGCTCCCAGTGTGGCACAAGACGGCTGTTGGGGGCGTGGAGCCAACGGGATTGGGCACCCCGACAGCGACAGCATCTGTTGCCACACTGGGTGGGCTCCAGCGTGGCACCTGTACTCTCTGAGGGGTGGGGACAGTGGAGCCGACGGGGATTGGCCACCCCCGCGCGCCATACATGCGTAGCCATGCTGGGATGGGCACCCAGCGTGGCATGTAGAACTCTGTTTTGGGAGGGTGCGCCGTTTAGCTGGCCAGGGTTGGGCACCCTGTCGGCTATACAGTGTGAGGGCGAGCACGCAGTATGCGTGCGTGTGTGTGTGTGTGTAGGGGTAGCGCGCATGAGCAGGCGATATCTTATCGCTGCTCACTGAAGTGTAGCTCCCCCTTTCAACTGTACGCCACTGCATTTTGGACTGCTGTCATAGACAGCTCCAGCAGGCATTGGAGAACTGCGGCCGCGTCTGCGAACACCCTGACTGAATTGGAAGAGGGCTGCCACACCTCCAAAAACTTGGATGATGGCTCTATGTTTCTTGCACATGCGTGGAAGCAAACATAAAAAGTCATCTTGGACACTGTCACTGATCCTCAGTCCTTGCACATCATTGTTTTTTTTTTTTTTAATATGGGCTTTTCAGCAACCCTAGACAGGTGGGTTGTACAGACCAGTACTGGTAATAGGGTGCGAAGGGAGGGTGGTCTGCTCTCAAAACTATTGGTGGAAACAGGGCTCACTAATGTCTGGAGATCTTACACCCCCAGAAGAAAGATTAGACTTTTTATTCTAGCAGGAATACCAGCTACTCTCGCCTGGATATGTTTTTTTTTTCTGTCCACAGAGTGGATGCATAAAGTGACAGACTGCAAAACCCTTCCATTACCTCTTCTGACCATGCTCTGGTGTGTCTTGCTATGTCTATTTTCCCTACCCCTTGCAACTCTAACTGGAGGCTTAATGTGGGTTGTCTGAAATCCCCTGAATTGAAAACCTTAATAGAAAGGACAATTAAGGACTAACTCCAGCAGAATCATACAGACACCACCTCTGCAGCAAACAGGTGGGATGTCTTGAAGGTAGTGCTTAGAGGTGTCATTATTAAACAATTAATTACTGTGCTATGGTCAAGAAGCAGAAGTCTGATGTGAGGTGGCAGGTAGTACTAGGTGAAGGAAGCAGCATTCCAACATAGGCCCTGTCCACACTAATGGTTTGTAATGTTACAGGTTGACTGTAACATTACAAAACCTCAAGCTCTGATTTGCATTCACCTCTGACATGCTTTACCATACTTGAATCGGTTTAAGAAACGCTCAAACCCAATCAGAGCAGGTTCGAGCACGGTTTCAGACCAACACAGTTGCCTTAAACCATTTTAAACAGTAGTGTGGACACAAACGGTACTGTAAAGCGGTTTAAGGCAATTTCCGTGGGCTGTCTTGGCAAATGTTTGCCTCCTGAAAGAAAAGGGGATAATACTTATATCTCTGTCCTTGCCATGGGATCCAGAATCGATCAGTGCTATTTTCAGCCTGCTCAGTTAACATGCCCTTTCCCCGAGTATCCCGGCATGCACTGGGTGCTGCAAAGCTTTGTGGGACTGCCGCAAGTATGCCTGGGAACTCTGAGGGGTATCCTCCAAAGTCAGCTGTAGTGTGGATGGAGGGACAACCGTTCTGAAAACTGTTATGCAAAACGGTTTTCAGAACGGTTTACAAAAGCGCTGATAGTGTGGACAGAGCCATAAAGTGATTCTTAACCCCCCAGGCCAAAGAATTGTGGGAATCCATGAAAGCTGCCTTGGCTAAATCACTTAATGACCAAATACAGGACACCCTGGGCAGGGTACAATACCACTATCGTGAAGGGGGCAATAAAGCAGGCATTAACTGGCCTTGACCAGATAAAAAAACAGCAAAATAGAACAGCAGCATTAACTCATTCACACCAGAAGAGCTCTTTGAGACTTCCACTACTTGTGCCCTGTATACTCTTAGCACTGCATCCTGGGCCTTTCAAAGCAAAATCAATCCATAATCAGCATGCCACAAACAAATGTGAATACCTCTTGAACTGTAAGTGCTACACGCAAAGTACGAGTGGTAAAGTTGTCCAGCACAACATTACCTTTCTAGTGATGCTATGCAATCAATTGTAATCAATTTGGTTTTTATTTTATACTAGCTGAAATACCAAACAACTGTGTTTTTCTGCAGATTTTTTCAAGGTGCTTAGGTGAGGCTTGAGAGACAAATATCAGCCATGCACACCATACCTTAAACAAATGTGAATAACTCCTAAAGTATAGGTAGTAGACACAAAGTATCAGCAGCAAAATTGTTCTGCACAAAATTACCTTTCTAACGGTGCTATGCAATCAATTGTAATCCATTTAGTTTTTATTTTATACTAGCTGAAATACCAAACAACTGTTTTTTTCAGATTTATTCAAGGTGCTTAGGTGAGGCTTGAGAGACAGATGTCAGCCATGCACACCATACATTAAACAAATGTGAATAACTCCTAAAGTATACATGGTAGACACAAAGTATCAGCAGCAAAATTGTTCTGCACAAAATTACCTTTCTAACAGTGCTATGCAATCAATTGTAATCCATTTAGTTTTTATTTTATACTAGCTGAAATACCAAACAACTGTTTTTTTCAGATTTATTCAAGGTGCTTAGTTGAGGCTTGAGAGACATGTCAGCCATGCACACCATACCTTAAACAAATGTGAATAACTCCTAAAGTATACATGGTAGACACAAAGTATCAGCAGCAAAATTGTACAGCATGAAATTACCTTTCTAACAGTGATACGCAATCAATTCTGAGCAGCTTGGTTTGTTTAATATTTAGGTAAAAACTGCTGACTTCCTCAGATGTTTCCAGGCCTGAGTGTAAGTTAGCCGAGTACATCTACAGGCGTTATTGGCCTGAGTGGCTATGTTTTCAGACGCCACTTACAGGCGTATCTAGGCCTGAATGAGTTAAGGCTTTCTGACCCAAGCAGAGGTGGCCATATTACAGCTAACCCATTAGAAATTTCAGCCCCGTTTAAGGATTCCTATGCAGCCCTGTATACCCAGGAAAACAGTTCAGATTTGCAGGATAGAATGGATGGGTTTCTCTGCCGGGTTACCCTCCTGAGCCTCTCAGAATCCAAGTGTGATGCTCTAGAAGCTCAATTTGTAATAACTGAGCTTGGGAAAAACATTAAGAGTCTAAAAAAATACAAGCCATCAAAATTTTACAAGGCCTTTGTCAGCTACTGATGCCACTGTTGCTGGACTGCTACTGAGGTGTGCTGGAGGAGCTATACCAGACTCATGAAAACATGGTCAAAATTTCAATTTTTACCTAAACCTGGGAAGAACCCCATACACTGTGGATCTTACAGCACGATCTCATTACTTAATGTGGATCTTAAGATTTTTACAGGTATTTTAGCAGACCGTATACAGACTGTAATATCTTCTGTGGTACACCCCTATCAGATCAGGTTTATATCTGGCAGATATCTACAGTACTGTTCATTTCAAAGTGGGGGATTGGGACACATAACACTGTTTGTTTTCGATTTAGGCCCAGCATTTCTTCTCCCTTGGGGAAATCTGGCTCACTGTTCCAAAGGTTTTAAACTGCTGCTTTAAGAATATAGGTTCAGTTGAACATTGTAACCCTCCCCTTTTTTTTTTTCATTTAACCCCTACTTTCTATACCCAGTGGGCCAGCATCCCACATAGGCAAAAATCTGAAATGAACCTGGCAGTTGCGTTAACTTTGGTGTAATAGTTGGGGGGGAAACACAACCATAAGAGGATTTTACAGTAAGTTATTCAAGACTGTAATGATGAAATGTTGGTGCGGGGGACCCGACCTGTCTCCCCATTCCCCCCTATAATTACCCCCTACAATGTCAGGAGACTTCATAATAGCATCTCTACTCAGCAGGGGGCAGAGGGTATTCCAACAATCTATATACATGGATACTGAAAAAGATTTTGATAGGGTTAACTAGAAATTTTTAGAAAACAAAACATGAGAAAATGAAATTTGACCACAAACTAACAGCAGTTATCACGAATTTATATACAGATCCACAAGCCACAGTTTGAGCAAATGTAATCCATTCCATCTCGTTTTATCTAATTAGAGGTACCAGACAGGGCTGCCCTCTGTCCCTGCTGTGATTTGCTCTCTGCTGGAACCAACAGTGGTTGCTGTCTGGCAATATATGCAAATTAAGGGAGTAACAGCAGGGAGTGCAGAGCAAGAAATGCCACTGTATGCAGACAACCCAGTTTGCTTAGTCACCCAGAAGAATTTGTCCCCCATCTCATAGACGCTGGTTATAGCATTAATTTTTATAAATCAGAGACACTAACACTGAGCAGAGTCTGCCCTGCAGGGCTCAAATTCACCTTTCCTTTTGTGTGGGCCAAAACAATCAAATGCACTACCTGGGCATTGAGGTGAAGGTCGCTGCCTCTCAGCTGTTTAGGTGGTGGCATTGCAGCTGATAGACCATTTGACCAGCCACAATATCTATGATTCTCTCCAGTCCGGTTTCAGAAAGAGATGTAGTACTGAGACGGCTCTTGTTCTGGTACTAAATGACCTCCTGATCGAGAGAGATCAAAAGGCCTGTTTCAGCTTGGTCCTTCTTGATCTCTCTGCAGCACTTGATACTGTGGACCATGGTGTGCTGTTGGATCTCCGGACTCTCAGGGGTTGTCCTCGGATGGTTTCAATCATATCTCACAGGTAGGACTCGGAGAGTGATGTCAGGGGTTTGTACCTTGGCTCCATTCTCCCTGCCCTGTGGGGTTCCACAGGGATCCATCTTAGCACCTATGCTGTTTGCAGTGTATATGCTGCCATTGGAAGTGACTATTAAATGGTATGGCTTGAGTTTTCACTGCTACGCAGATGACACTCAGCTATACATGTCTTTTGTCCGGAAACAAGATGATGCTGTTTCGGTGCTCAACAGCTGTCTGACTGAAATTCAGGCCAGGATGAATATGAGCTGGCTAAGGTTGAACCCTGAAAAAAATGAGGTGTTTGTCATGAAACCAGATCGTCGTGAGGTGGGTATGTTGGCAGATTCACCTTCGGATCTATGGCTCGGAGGTGTTCAGCTGGCTACCTCAGACTGGGTGCGGAACCTGGACATTATGTTTGATGACTGCTTGACCCTGAAATCACAGGTGTCAGCAGTTGTTAAAATTTCTTTTTACCATCTAATAAATATCACCCAGGTGAAACATTTGGTTCCTCCCGATGATCTTCCGACATTGGTTCACGCCTTCGTTTCCTCCCGTCTTGACTACTGTAATGCCCTTTACCTAGGGCTGCCGGAGGTTGCTATCTGCCACTTGCAGCTGGTGCAGAAGGCACCAGGCTATTGACTGGTGCATCAAGAACCAGTCATATGACACCTGTGCTCCGCGGTCTGCACTGGTTGCCTATACAGTGGCGGATCACCTTTAAGGTTGCTTTGCTTACCTACAAGACCTACACGAACAGGGACCGGGCTACTTGAAAGATCTCTTTTTGCCTACCGTCCCCTCCAATCCTCTGATGAGGGATTGCTAGAGGTTCCCATGGTACGTCTGCAAATATCTGGCACAAGGGCATTTAGTTTTGCTGCCCCATCCCTGTGGAACTCTCTACCTCATCGGGTTCAAGACTGCCTAACCGTCCAGAGTTTTAAAATAGCTTTGAAAACCTACCTCTTCAGCCTGGCACTTATTGATTGAGGTTTAGTCTGCTCTCCTCTGCTGCTATTATATTGTTGTCTGTTGAATTATATGTTTGTTAGAATAATTTATTCTGTTTTATCTATTTATTGTACAGGCGCCTTGGTTTTAGAAAGGCGCCTTTTTTATAAATAAAATTGATTTGATTGGTTTACTATTAATGATCAGAAACTCTGGAATGAAGAGCATCAGGACAAAGCCAGGTGGTCCTTGCTTCCCCTGACAGTGCCAGGTTGGTACTCATGTAATCAAAATGAACCTGCTTACAAGGTATCTCTTTAAGCAAAAAATCATGAGAGGGTGTGGGTTATTGGGGGGGGGGGCTTCGCCATGGTGGGCATGGTTTGGCGTCGAGGCCACAGGCCGAGTGGTCAAATTCTCGCCAGCCATGGTAAATCCCCCCAAAACCTACACCCTCGAGTAGGTTATTGCAATTGTACCATGGTCTCCTTTTCTGAGATATAAAAAAATAAAATAAAAACATGCTTTTTTGTGTTTTATTTTTTTTTTATTGTATTTGTTACTGCGCCACGAAACAATTGTCCTTGGTTATTAGGGGTGTTCTTGGTTGCCAGAGCTGTTGCTATGGCTGCGAAGTTGGAGGCAGACTAGAGGGGACTGACACCGGTCGCCGCTGCAGTGTGGAGAGAGAGAGAGAGAGAGAATTCTGGTAGTACAATAGCTACGTTTTTTGTTTTTGGAGTGTGGAGAGAAAGACACAGCTCTGTTACAAGAGCAACGTGCAGCAGACTGTTGTTACATTTTTTTTTTCTGCCCGACAGTGAGAATTCGCAGATGGAGAGGAGGACTGTAACGGAGAGAGAGAGCAGGAATGTATGGGATATACAGTTTGCCTTGTGCACATGTACACAGGGGGTTTGTTTTTTGCCCACCCCGGCCAAAAGCGAGGATTCACATATGGAGGACTGTTCTAGGAAGTGGCAACGAAGCCGAGTACAGAGTGAATTGCTTATTATGAGGTGAGCGGAGTGGAAGTGGTTACTGGCAAGCAAAATAATTTAGAGACTGTTTCAGTGGGTGACTAAGAAAATTTAGCTATGTTGTGGAGTGCACTGAAATGTTAGAAATGAACTGTGTAAATTCCGCAGTCACTTGTGGGAGACGTCAGTTAAGCGGGCATTCAACATGGCAGCTTTAATTTTGTTGTTTCGGGGTTGGAGTGTTTTTTTGTTTTTGTTTTTTTTTAACATGCGACTGGCTGACACCTTTTGCATGGGTTATCAGGGTATTTACCACAGCTGAAAGGTGCCAGCCACTGGATTTAGTGTTTTGTTTGGAGTCCATGGTACAATTTTATTTAACACCCTGCCTCTATCAATCCCCCTTCACTACTAGAACTCACTCATCAAAGGCATACAGAAATTTATTTGGGATGGAGCGTGAGCTCAAATTATACACAAGATTCTGACACTCCCCTGGGAGCAGGGGAGCTTGGCCCTTCCCGATTTTCAGACATACTACTTAGCAAGCCAAATGTCAGTGGTCTGCACCTGAGCTAAGCAGCGACACAACTCAGGGTAGTACGATATAGAGAACTTGGAGTAGGGGGCAACCCTTGTTTGCCCGGTCTTTGACACCAATAACCCGAGACTATTTTAAAAATATTCCTAATAACTGGGTCACACATTCCCTGCATATGTTAAAGCAAGGTAAGGAAGCAGGTAAGCTTGGGGCACATGTAGCCCCTACATCTTTGATTAGGTACAGCTAGGGATGGGCTACCCATTGGGTAGCTGGAGTGAGTAGGTCGGATATCGGCTTTTTCTGCCGAGTAGGGTAGTTCGGGTAATTCATTACTGTTCCCGGCATATCCGTGTACTTCACGGGTTGGGTACTGCTGACACGGGTAATGGGTCGGGTGATGGATAATTTTTTTAAAACGGGCATTACAGGCAGCCTGTGGGGTCCTGGGACTTGCCTGAGGTTGGAAACAGGCATGAAAGGACAGCTTGTGAGATCCTGGCAGCAGAAAGGAGCACATGACATCAGCCTGACAATCTGATTTGTCACTGCTGGCGCCTATGCTCAGTGTCTGCTGTGTGAGCGCGCAGAGTGCAGCAGACTTTCTCGGGAGAGGGAGGAATCAGCCACAGCGAAAATGAAAAAAAGTTAACTTAAAAAAATATATATATATATTACAAGTTTACTCCACAAAGGAACAAGGGTCAGGGACTGAAGGGGGGGGGCTAATAATCAGGGGATCCAGTGCAATGCTAGGGAGAGCAGCTTGCTGGCAGCAGCTGTATTTTGTATTTACACATTGTCTGTTAGGTGCCTTGTGTGTGACACAGTAGCTACTCTGTGTGTTTCGTCTCTGCAGTATATCAAAGCCATTTTTGGCTGTATTACACAGTGTCTGTCAGGTGCCCGGAGCCTTGTCTGTGACACAGCAACTCTGTGTGACTCTGCAGTACAGTGAAAGCCATTTAGGTCATATACACACTGTCTGTTGTTAGGTACCCTGAGCCCTACCTGTGACATATACGCCATGCTTCTCTGCAATATAGTGAAAGCCATTTAGGCTGTATTAAACACGGTTAGGTGCCCTGAGCCCGGTCTGTGACATGGTTATTACGTGTGTCTCTGCAGCATAGTGAAAGCCATTTGGGCTGTATTACACACTGTCTGTTAGGTGCCCCAAACCTTATCTAGCATATAGCTGTGTGTGTGTCTCTGCAGTATAGCAAAAGCCATTTAGGCTGTATTACAAAATGTCTCTTAGGTGCCCCGAGCACTGTCTGTGACATAGCTACTCTGTGTATCTTTGCAGTATAGTGAAAGCTATTTAGGCAGTATATTTCGCACACTGTTTTGTCAGGTGCCCTGTGCCCTGTCTGTGACCTAGCCGGGCTCTTCACTGCCTTTGCAACCAGTGGCGCCAGAGACCTACCCCGGGCCGCACTTCCAGCCTTCCCCAGCTGCCCAGAAGCCAGACCAGGCAAGCCCTAGCCAGGATCTCCACTGCCTCAGTGACCAGCAGCGCAGAGACCTGCCCCGGGCAGCACTTCCAGCCTTCCCTAGCTGCCCAGAAGCCAGACCAGGCAAGCCCTAGCCAGGCTCTTCACTGACTTGGCAACCAGTGACGCAGAGACCTACTGCAGGCCTCACTTCCAGCCTTCCCTGGCTGCCCAGAAGCCAGATTAGGCAAGCCCTAGCTGGTCTCTTCATTGCCTCGGCGACCAGTGGCACAAAGACCTACCATGGGCCACACTTCCAGCCTTCCCCAGCTGCCCAGAAGCCAGATCAGGCAAGCCCTAGCCAGGCTCTTCACTGCCTCAGCAACCAGCGGCACAGGGACCTGCCACGGGCTGCACTTCCAGTCTTCCCTGGCCACCCAGAAGCCAGACCAGGTACGCTTCCATTCAGAAAGGACTCGAGTGCCCTTCATTCAATTGGCTGCTTCTGTTCCCAGCCTGACTCCCATTGGCTGGCAATGCTGCCACTGCCACCTGATTGGTTTCGGCTCCTACAGGGTCCTGCCACAGCCAGCAGCTGCTCAACAGGGGGCTCCATTCCAGAGTCCCGCTAAGGGATTTGGAGCACAAACTGGTGTGGCTCTGTCATTAAACTGAAATTTTACTGCCAGGCTAAATTTGTAAAATTGTCTAGAAATGTATGCTATTTGTTGCCCGTACTGTGTTGTACTATTGTCTTTGCTAGACTAGAACTGGAAGCTGCTCAGAGGTCAAGTTCAACTGCCTCCAGCACTACCTCTCCCCTGGAGATAATTATTACTTTTCCTTATCTAGAAATGTATGCTAATTGCTGCCCGCACTGTGTTGTGCTGTTATATTTCCTAGACTAGAATGGTAAGCTGCTCAGAGCTTAAGTTCAACTGCTCCCAGCACTGCATCTCCCTTGGAGATGATTATTACTTTTCCTTGTCTAACCTTCGCTCTTCTAACTCCCCTTACCTGCTCTCTCTCTCTCAGCCTCGGGCCATGTGCCCCCACCCCCCCTTACAAACTCTCTAAAATCCATCGTTTTCTCCCTTTTCCATTGGTGCTTAAATTCACTTTAAACCGATTCCCTGTAGGTGCCAAGTCTTTCTCACTCATTCCCCTACCTGCCACCCCCCCCTCAGCTTTACCCTCACTCTTGTGTTTCTTTGCCTTCAGCAACTCAATCTGCTAAACTGGTTCTGCTCCCCCACCCCTGATTTCCATAGTCTGTCTCTTTGTCTTGTAAAACAGCTACTGCTAATTGCAGCTAACTAAATGTTTTTTCCCCACCCCCAGGGTTTTCTTCTCTTCCTCTGCGTTTGTCCCTATTTAAACTGCCCTTTTTGTTCTGTTTCCCCAGCAAGCCCTAGCCAGGCTCTTCAATGCCTCGGTGACCAGCGGCGCAGAGACCTGCCGCAGGCCACACTTGCAGCCTTCCCCGGCCGCCCAGAAGCCAGGTCAAGAATGCTTCCGTTCAGAAAGAACTAGAGTGCTTTTAATTAAATTGGCTGCTGCTGTTCCCAGCCTGACTCCTATTGGCTGGCACTGCTGTTACTGCCACCCAATTGGTTTTGGCTCCTACAGGGTCCAACCACAGCCAACAGCTGCTCAACGGAGCTCCATTTCCAGGTCCCACTACGGGATAAACCCTGGAGTGCAAACCAGTGCAGCCTTGTTATTAAACGGAAATTTTCTCCCACCCAGCCTCCTCCTCCTCGATCATTTAAATAGGTCTTAGCCCCGCCCTCTCTGCATATGCTTCCTTTGCTAATGCTGATCAGACAACTCCCTTAAAGGAGTACTTACAAGCCAATCCAAACAAACAAACTTCCTATCACATCTGCTACCCTTGTCTCTCACTAGCGCTCTGCTATCCACAAGTTGAACCCCGCAACTTGATAAGACCAGACTAAAGCTAGTTCAAAATGAAGACCCCCCTTCCCCACCTGTAACATTTTGTTGCCTGTTTGGACTGCTATTTCCACTCCTTGATCCCACATCAGTTCTATCCCCCTCCTCCTCCCACGTACTTCCACCTCCTGTCTTAACTGCGAATGTACCACACTTCATTTCCTAAAGCTATCCTCCCTCTATACAGAAGTATTCACCCATTCTTTATTAGTCTACGGTTCCTATATTAATAATTACTGGGCCAGGACCCATACAGCGTTATCAACAGAGAATATTGTGCCAACACTTTCCAATGAGGCCAGGGTACTCTTTATTGCCTCCCTAGATGCCTCAGGAGTTGGTTTTCACTATCCTTCTCCACTCCGACCCACAAACTCAAGAGAGGTCAGCCTCATGTTTTTAGGCTATGTCTACGTGCCACCATACAACTCTTGTTTATGATGTTACTCTGCTTGGACAATGTCAAGCTAAACCCTGGACCTCCTGTCCCTATCCAGACCCCGTCACAATTAGCCAAACTAAGGGTCCTGAGCCTACTGCATATTAATACTTGTAGTCTAGTAAAGAAGTCTGCAGTCTTTCAATCCTGGATTACTCATACTAGTCCAGACATCATGATGACTACAGAGACATGGCTCAAACCCTCGACCCCCGATCCTGTAATATCTGTCCCATCTTATAATATATACAGAGTGGACAGACACACTAAAGGGGGTGGGGTAGCAGTACATGTACACAACAAATTATCCTCTACCATTATAGACTCCACCACAACACCTAAGGAATTTGAGTGTCTTACCATTAAAATACAACTTTCCCTTTCTTACTTATCGGTTACTACGGACCACCATCCGCTGGTCTCAAGCTGTTAACCCACCTGCATAGTTCTTTTAGACTCAACCTCATCGGAGGTCGTCATTATGGGTGACCTCAACCTTGACTGGTCTTCAAAATGCTTTAAACCCCTAAAACAATTCAATGACTCTCTTGGGCTTACGCAAGTAATTGTGGAAGCCACTCGGCCTAATGCAAAGAACCCAGAATGCAGCAGTCTAGTCAACATCATTCTGGTAAATAGACCCACCTCTTCACTCACGCAGGCGTGCTCCCCAATGACCTAAGTGATCATTGCCCAGTTGCTTGTGAGGTCCACTCCCAAGCTGGTGTCAACCTCTAGGTATGTGTTAAAGAGAAACTGCTGGAACTTGGACTACTATGCCTTCATCTCTGACCTGCAGAATTCCTACTGGCAGGACTTCTACCTGGCCCAAACTGTGAAAGAAGCCTACAAAGAATTCCATAGCATCGTTCTTAACACTATAAATAGTCATGCACCGCTGACAAAAGTAAGTACCAAGAAAAGATCATGCCCATGGTTCTCCTCCAATCTAAAAACTTCGCTACTACATAGGGATACACTCTGGAAGAAAGCCTGTAGAATTAAACTCCCAGCCAACTAGTCTGCCTTCAGAATAGTAAGAAATCAAGGTACTAAACTTATTAGAACTGCAAAAGCTGATTACTTTCATAACAAACAAGATGCATCATCCAACTGTCCTGCAAAATTCTGGCAGGCCCCAAAGGACGTTGAGGGACACAGACCTAATAATCCTCTCCCTGCCAAAGTCATATCTAGCGACTCACCCACGAGTGACAAATTGGCAATCCTGGAGCTTCTTAACACACATTTCACTACTGCTGGTATGGCCTTCAGTTCCTCTCCAACCAGTAAATTACGTGATCAGCTTGATGGCCAAGCTCACTCCCACCTGCTGTGCACCTCATCCTACCCTGACTACACCTTCTCTTTCACCCCTGTTTCACTGAAGGAGATGGAAGACCTGCCACTACAACTGGATTCAAGAAAAAGCACTGGTGCGGCTAACATCTACCCCTATTTCCTGAAGTTAAGATACCATGCCCTGTCAACCCCCATAACCCACCTTTTTAATATGTCTCTAGCTCAGGGCAGACTTACCTCCATTTGGAAAACGGCCCACGTCATTTCACTCTTTAAATCTGGAGACCACACTGACAAACAACTATAGGCTCATTTCCCTGCTCCCTAACCTCTCTAAGCTCCTTGAAAAAAAATTATCAACTCTCAGATATGACAATACCTTGAGTCCTCCAATATACTTACCCGGATACAATCTGGTTTTAGACCATCCCACAGTACCACTACAGCACTGGCCAAAGTCTCAAATGACTGGCTTTTAGCTCTAGATGACAAAAAACACGTGTGCGCCTTGTTCTTAGACCTGAGCAAGGCTTTCGACACCATGGATCATTTGCTTCTGCTGGACATCCTCCGGGATATTGGCCTGGACTCCACTGCCCTCAAATGGTTTGGCAGCTACCTCACTGGCTGCCTCCAACAGGCTAAAGCTGATGATGACCTCTCCTCCTTGAAAACCTTACTGAGAGGAGTCCCTCAGGGATCTAACCTGGGCCATCTCTTGTTTGCTATATACAAATAACATCAATGCTGGCATAAACTCGGCTAACATTCACCTATTTGCAGATGACACTGTTATATACATAGACAGGCCCTCTGCAGAGGTGGCGTGCTGTGATCTACAACATGATTTCGAACAACTTCAGATGAAGCTCCTGCACCTTAAACTACTCCTGAATGCCAAAAAAAACATAAGCAATGTTCTTCTCATACTCAGCCACAGCTCCACATACTGCTACCACTGCTACCTTACCTATAATTTCCACCCTCTCAGGTGAACCTTTAGAATTTGTGATAAAATCTAAATATTTGGGAGTGTGGGTTGACCATAAGCTAACATTTACAGACCATGTTGAGGAACTTACGAAAAAACTCAAAGACTTGGGGTGGTCTTTAGTATCAAGCACCTACTTACAGAGGAAGTGAAAACCAAGTTGATAAAGCCACATTTCTGCCACTGTTAGACTACACAGACATCCTATATGCCCAAAGTACTAACTCTGCCTTGTCTAAACTAGACATCCTCTACTACTGTGCACTACAATTTATTACTGATGCACCCTACTCTACCCATCACTGTATCCTCTATTCCCTTGTCAGGTGGACCTCTCTTACACTCAGGTGACAAAAACATGCAGCCATTTCGACATATAAAGCAATCACTCAGAGACTAACTCAATATATCTCCGATTGCCTGTTTACCTGCGCACCTGGTAAATATGCCCTGAGAAGCCCATCTTATATTCAGCTGGCTATCCCTAAAATCAGAACTTGGTTTGGCCGTACATCCATGGATTAGGCTCTGCCCACCATGTGAAACAAACTACAAAAATCTCTGAAATTGGCCATCCCTGTTCAGATGCCCACCTTCAAGACATTGCTTAATCAATCCCTCACTGAAAAATCGAAATTTAAATACCTGTAAATTTTCTTTCTCAGACGGCTGGTCTCCAGGCTTCCTTACACATGGGCTGTACCTCCTAATGCCGATAGGCAGGCAAGAATCAGACCTCTGCAGCAGGGGACATCCAGTCCTTCACTTCCTGTCTCCCTCAGTTCTTCCTAAAGAAGTCCAATGTGGCAATACTACAAGAACTTGGGAACAAAATACAAGAATTTTAAGGCATATATGGCTGTAAGGCCAGCCAACTATATACATTCTGGGAGGGAACACGAAGCATGGAGACCAGCCATCAGAGAAATAAAATTTACAGGTATTTAAATTTCAATTTCTCTCTCCTAAGCTGGTCTCTGGGCTTCCTTACATATAGGATATACAAAAGCAGTACATCCCCAGATGTCCCAGGTGGGAAGAATGTTAAGGACCCTCAACTGTCCACCACCGTCTGAAGCACTCCATAGCCAATGATGCCTAAGCAGAGGACCTGAACTCCAATGAATAAAATTTTGTAAATGTGTGAATGGATGAACAAGTGGCCACTCTGCATAAGTCTGCTGGAGATGCCTCACTGAAGTACGCCACCGAAGGGGCCATAGGTCTGGTGGAAAAGGCTCTCACTGGGCCAAGCAAAGTTATTCCGGCCTGATCATAAGCTGTGGAGGTGATGGATAGAAGCTGCCTGACTACAAGCCTTGTGAATCCTTGCTACCCACAAGTTTGGTCTGTAGTTGACATGAACCAACTTGAAGTTTTGCGAACAGCTTCAGTTCTCTTAATATACATTTTCATCACCCTTCTCTTGGCTAGTGAATGAAATTCCCTTCCCTTATAACTTTTAGGAAGTGGGCACAAGGAATGAAGAATGAACCCTTGAATGTAATGGAAGGGAGACATAACTTTTGGCAAAAAAAACCTGGAGCTGTTCTAGCCTGATGAAAGCCTGTGTACGACTCTTGGGTAAACCATGCTTCTAGTTCGCAGATTCTCCTGGCTGAAGTAATAGCTATGTGAAAAAAGGAGACCTTCATTTTGAGATGCATAAGGGATGACTCCTTGAGAGGCTCTAAAGGGGGCCTTGGTCACCGCCTTGAGAACCAGACTGAACCTCCAAGTTGCTACCCCTGGTTGACTGGAAGGCATTTGAATATTGCTTCCTTCAGAAACTTCCAGACATAGAGATGTGAGCACAGTGATTCCCCTGAATCCATCAACAAGAGTACCCTCAGCACCGAAAACTGAACTCGTAAGGTGGTTGGTTGCAGTCCTTTGTCAGCCCATCTTAAAGGGATTGCAGTAGTACAGACAATTATACTGGACAGTTCTGTATGTGTTTGGAATGAAGCCCGAACCAGAATTTCCTCCAAATTCTATACTACCCTTTAGAGGACGAAGGGCGACATGAGTTCCTCCGTCAACAAGAGTCCCCTAGCACTGGAAACTGAACTTATAAGGTGGTTGGTTGCAGCCCTTTGTCCAGTCCATCTTAAAGGAACTGCAGTAGTACAGACAATTGTATTGGACAATTCTGTATGTGCTTGGAATGAAGCCTGAGCCACAATTTCCTCCAAATTCTATACTACTCATTTCAATAACAGAAGCTGTGCAGTCTAGCTCCTTGAAGTTTCCCTGCTCATCTCCAGGTCTAGAGAGACAAACTGTTCAAACTGGGATGCAGAACCGGACCTGATGGAGAAGGTACAGGCTGAACTTGAAGAATAGAGGTGGACACCTTGACAGATGAAGGAGAAGCGGGAACCATTGGCGGAAAAGACATAAGGGATGGACTAGAATCAGTTCTGCCTAGTAAATAGCCACTTTGTGGAGGACTCTGGATAGAAGCGGAATTGGAGGGAAGGCATACAGGAGATCAAACTAACCCCAGTCCAGGGAAAAGGCATCCTGAGCCACCGCTAGTGCGTCCTTGGTCAGGGAGTAGAATTGCTTTACCTTGGAGTTCTGCCCGCAGGCGAAAAAATCTATTTGAGGATTGCCCTACTGCTCTGTTAGGATTCGAGAGGCACTGTCCTTCGGCTCCCAGTCCCCTAGTAGAACAACCCTGCGACTGAACCAGTCTGCTGTGACATTTTCCTGGCTTGGCATATACATTGTACATTTTAAGCTTCTTGTGCCGCCCTGAAGGTTGATGTATGCCAACGCTGTCAGATTGTCAGTTGGAATTAGTCTATCGTGATTGAGGAATTGCTGTTCAGAGTGCCTGAGGACAAGGCATACTGCTCCTATCTCAAGAACATTTATGCTGTACCTTGTTTCGAACAGCGACCACCTGTGCGGTGAAGACAGCTGAGGCAGGCAAGTCCCTCAGCTCCTGAGGCTTCCATCGGTCGTGATTCAGATTTGGTGTGGATGGCCCAACTTGCAGCCCTTCATGATCTCTGTCCTCCCAAGACCCTCACCGGAGGGAGGGTTTAATCTATCTCAGTGAGCTATACGAAAAAATAAGCAGGCCGCTGAGAAGCTATGTGAAACTCCTTGATGAGCTTTGGCAGATGCCTAAATTAAGTTTCCAGGGGAAATACCTTGTTGGCTTATGTCATGATGTCTGCACACTGGAGGGTCAAGGTCTGGTTTGGAGTTAGGGAACTCTTTCTCCAGTTGATGAGAAAACCATGTACCGATGGTCACCAGACTATCTCCGCCACTGCTTGTAATGGTTGATTGAGCTGTGGGACCTTTATGTGGACTATGACCACTACTAGCACTTCTAAAAATGTCCGTGGGTCTGAGGAACACCCCAATGGCAGAGTTTTGAATTAGAAGTACTGCTCTCCTACTCTGAATCTGAGATAGTGCCTGTGTAGTTCCTGAGTGGGAATATGAAAATAGGCATCTTGCAGATCTACGGATGCCAGAAAAAAACCCTTTTACGACTCCCTGATGACAAGGTTCCCACCTTGAAGGGTCTGCTGCGGACAAAACTATTTAAGAATTTGAGGTTTATGACTGGCCTGAATCCCCCTGTGCATTTTGGCACGATGAAGAATGGGGAGAAAGAAAAACAACTGACCTCTGTGGGGGAGCTAGCCACTGTTTGCAGAAGGTCCGTAATGGCCTGTAGTGTCGTCTGTCTTTCTGATGGGTTGCCAGAGATAGGGGTGGGCACCACATGAGGTAGTGGGGGCTTGTATGGTAACCCATGCCGGTAATGTCTAGGACCTCCTCTGTTCTACTTAGTCTGGGTACCTTCCTCAACAATTTTTTTTTAACCTGCCCCCTACTCGAGGAAGTGCCTGGATAGCATGTGCTTTTTCTCAGGGAAATTGGTGGTTTCATCCTTATCGTAAGCTTGGTAATGAAAAAGTGTTTGGCGCCTGAACAACCGAGACTGGCCCCCGCCTCATGATAAGGCCTGTGCCCCCTGGCCATCTCCCCAGAATCCCTCACTGCCTCCTTCAAGGCTGAGCCAACAGAAGATTACCTTCACTGAATGCATTAACCAACTGGTTCTAGCAGAAGTGAATGCTTGCCAGACCTGAGGCCAGAGGTTACAGCGAGCCAAGGTTTAATATAACATGGTCCTATGTACTGGATCCCTGAGAGAAGTCCCGCCTTCGGTTGGTATGACCAACTTCTTGGTCAGGTTTGAAATCAGAGGATCAATTCTGGGTCAGTCTAACCACTTTTTAGATTGCTTCATGTCAGACTTGAGAAATATAGAGATCCATCAGCCCACCGGATAGATGCATTCTGGACCTTGCCATTCCTCCTTAGCACGTCCCCAATGGCTGGGGAACAGGGAAGGCTGTGGCCGGGTTGGCGGCAGCTGTAAGGCGAAAGCCCATTTCAGCTGGGTGTAAGCCTCTGAGGAAGATCAGAGAAGAATCCTGGCTATGACCTTTTTTATGAAAAAGACTAGGCCCTCCAGGTCAAAGATTCTGGACAGTGAGTCGTTGGTGACTGATAAGCCCCCTAGCTCCCTCTCTCTGAAGAAAGATGAACTGAAGACTCTGGTGACGTTCCCTGTGACACTGTTGTGAGGACTACTGTTCCTCTTCAAATGAGGATGGGGCTTTCTTTTGTGTTGTGCAGTCTCCCATCTGGTGACCCGGGAGGTTGCCCGGGAGGCATGCTGGGTCCAGGTCAAAGGCGCTAATTTACCTGACAGTGAGGCCTAGAGCCAGAGAGGGGGCTGCGGACTGCTAGGTCTCCCGGTGGCCGCTGCTCTCTCAGACCTTGTGGTTGCTGCTCATTCAGACCTGTCTGTCTGTTGGCTATCAGTCTGAGACGAGGAAGGAGCTGCCTCCTTCAAGATCTCAACATTTGCGGATGCTGCCTTGTCACATATTGGGTAAGGTGACCCAGCAAAAATGATTCGAAGTGGGGAAGAATCCGCACTGGCATTTTCTGCCCCTGGAAGATTTACCTGAGGCCATGCCCCAACTGGTCCTGTTCCCCTTTTAATCGGTGTACCCCCTTCCCCTGGAGGTTTCCTAGTTATGCCGTTGAAGTTGTATGACTTGCTGCTGGCCTTTTAGGGGCAAAACACTGAGCTTCATAGGTTGCTGCTGGCCCTTTATGGGCAAAATGCTAAGCTGCTCCCTCCTTTAGTTGCTGTAAACAATAAATTTGCTGAATAAGATCCATCTTGTCCCTTGATGTTATTTTGGGGGACTCCTGACTAATGCTGAGAGGGAGCTCCCTTTAAGGGGGGGTCCCTAAGTGTTGCACTCGTCATTCCATAGGGATGCCTGGTATTTTGTATTGCCAAGCACTGTGCTCCTCGTTCTGTAGGGATGCCCTGTTTTTTCTGTAAGAACCCTACAGTGCTACTGGGTGTCCTCAGCGCTCCTCAAGGATGGTATCATTCCAGTGCTACTGCTCATTGATGAGAGATCTGAACTGGGACCACTGCTGGCCCTAATGTCAATGAGCGGCCTGACGCTCGCCTCAGCACTTGTCGACGAGTGACCTAGCGCTCAGAGTGGCCTAGCACTTACTTCAGCGCACTGCCTGAATCCCCGTCGACAAATTGCCCGTCGACGAGCAGCTGATATTTTCTCCAAAGCCACTCATCATAGAAGACATCTGCACTTGGCCCCAGAAGCACTATGGTGCTTGAATGAGAAGTCCCCCTAGCCTTGAGGGTTTACAGGCGTCCATTGTGGGGGGAGCCCAAAACACAGTGGCCTGGCACTCACCTCAGCGCTTAATGACGACGAGTGGCCTAGCGCTGTCCTCAGCGTGCTGCCTGGATCCCTGTCGATGAGTGGCTGATATTTTCGCCAAAGCCACTCATCAAGAGAAGAGCATGCATCCCCAGAAGCACTCCAGTGCTTAAATCAGGAGTCCCCTAGCTTTGAGGGCTTATAGATGTCCATTGTGGGAGAGCCCAAAATCGCGGGAAAACCAGTGAGCCACTGAGAGGTTGGGCCAGTCTGTACAGCTTGCAAGGCTGAGACTGGGTCTCACCAAATCCTAGCAATCCATACCATACAGTTACTCCAGAGGAAGAATAAGAATTTTATAACTTACAGTCTCTTCAGCCCTGCCACCTGTGACAGGGCTCTGCTGCAGAGTTCCTGCTCCACTGAAGGCAGGAAGTAAAACCGAGGGAGACAGGAAGTGGAGGGCTGGATGTCCCCTACTGCAGAGGTCTGATTCCTGCCTACCTATGAGCATTAGGAGGTACAGGCCATGTGTAAGGAAGCCTGGAGACCAGCTTAGGAGAGAGAACTGTAAATGCAACCGTGGATAGAAAATCTCCGACCTCGAGGTCACCATGTTCCCTTTTCATACCCTGCCTTGTGCTACCCCATTCCATGACCTTTATGTTACCTGAGGTACCTTCACTACTAGTAATCCCCCCAACTTGTATATATATTTCTGCCATCCTTAATTCTTCTTGCTGTACCCTTTTTAAGATTTCCTTTTTCTTGACTTGTGATTTACTGCTTAGCCTATTTTTGAAATATACCTAGCTGTAGGTGGCCCTGATCTACTTTATCTATGCCATGCTTGCCTTTGTATAATGTAAATATTGACATCTGTATAACGTAAACTACTGTTCTTTTCAATTCACTATATTTGTATCATTGTTATTTGTTACTTATGCCTTTGCCCAGGTCCACCTTGTACATGAGTTTTCCTCAAGCGTGTTCCACCTGGTAAAAAAAAAATAAAAAAATAAAGACCGATATAGCTACTCTGTGTGTCTCTGCAATATAGCGAAAACCATTTAAGCTGTATTACACAGTGTTGTTACGTGCACCAAGCCCTGTCTGTAACATAACTACTCTGTGTCTCTCTGCAGCATAGCGAAAGCCATTTAGGCTGCATTACACTGTCTGTTAGCATTTTTGGTGCCCTGAGCCCTGTCATAGCTACATGGTGTGTGAAGTCTCCCTGTGGCATAACAAAAGCCACATCTGTGTCTACTATGTCTATAAAGTCTCGTATTTCCCAGACTAAGTCTACTAAAAGGAAGCACAGTACTGGCGCATGTGCAACTGAAAATGATGTGGATAATAAGAATCTTAGCACTAATTAACATAGCAACAATAATAACAATAACATCACCAGGACTGGAACTAAATGTTCTCCCGAACCAAAAAAGCACTTTACCAATGAAATGATAGCAGAGTTTCGGAAAGAACTGACAGAAGTTACTCATCGAGGTACTGAAAGTTCTGCCACATGTGACAGGAGACTTCCAGCTGCTGAAGCAGCATGCAGGGAGGGGGAGGCAACCTCCTCAAATATAACATCAGATGCTGAGGCAGCGAATGCTGATGAAAATGGTGGTATTAGTGGAAACTGGGGATGGGAAAGCCCAGGTTAGGTCCCACCTGATGATGACAGCACTTATAGTTCTGGAGAGGATGCCACTGTAGGGCATGAGAGGCAGTGCAGAAAAAAAATATCATATGCTAAAAGTAAGAAGACCATGAATGGGAAAAATTCAAGTGAAGAAGGAAATGGCAGTGTAGGGTTTCCTCCAAGTCCCTTGACTGTACAAGAAATAGTGGGTTCCATGTGATATAAGCGAAGACGAAATAACGAAAGCAACATGAGTGAGTACAAATAGCCAAAAACAAGAACGGCGATCTGCACTACAGCAGATCAGAAAACAGCGATGATCTGCACCATTCTGACAACAGGTGATATCTAGTACAATTTTTATACTTTGCCCCCTGCCCCACCTTTCTTATTATAATCAACTCTGGGGGGAAGGGGGCTGTCACTGGGGTACAGGGGAAAGTTTAGGAGGGGGCTACTAAGGGGGGAGACAACCTGCGGACGGGAGGGGCCACACCCAGGAGCAGGGGCGGGGAACGCAACGGAAAAAATAAGTGCCCAACAAATAAAAATCAGTATACCCACGCACCTAGCCAGCTCTGAACCTGGGTGCTCCCGCACTGTGGGCATAGACTACCTCCACAATACCAAACGGCCAGCTGGGAACTGCTTGACCAAACTATCTCCCATATTCTCATTTCCTTCAGATCCCTCCTACTGTTGCTCTATCCTTCCATCGTGGTTATTGTCCCCTTTCACTCGCTCTTCTGACATTCACTATCCTTTCACAGGCAGTCAAACAGTCATTCAGTTTGACTCACCCACATCATAGGATACCGAAATAGTGCCAGGCATTGGAGTACAAAGCACAAGGGTAAATCTTTAGTGTGGAATTTATTTTATATTGACCCTGCAGTCAACTCTTGAGCTGTATGTAGTCTGTGCAAAAAGAGTGTCAGTTGTGGTGGCAAAGCAGGACATTTTTGAACATCATAATGATATGACATGCAAAGGCAAAACACCCAATTGAGTGGGGCAGGGCAGGGCAAGGGACAGTGTGGTTGGTATGGGTGGAGGTGGTGGTAATGGTGACCACAGTGACAATGAACTGGAAGCAGAAACCAACACTTAATCACTTAATGTGTCCTTGCAGTCTTCCCAGACAAACATAGATTGTTTTCTTCTGACACCAAGTACTGCAAAATCCCACCGTAGTACTCCACCTCAAAAAGGTGTGAAAAGTACAGTCCCCCCAAAATTAAAAATATCTTCTTGTCACTCTCATCAACTAACATTGAAAGAAAGTGTTCCAAGTACATCAAAATTTACCCGCAAGCATCCAACATGCCAGCTGTTAAATAGAACCATTGCAGAGCTGTTGGTCAATTGTCAGCTCCATTTTAGTTTTGTTGCCCAGAAAGGTTTCCTCATGTTCATGAACCAGACTGAACCAAGGTACATCATTTCCGCTAAAACATATTTCTCAAAAAAGGCTGTTCTACAGTTATATAGCTAGGTATGTAGTGCTGTCACTAAACAGCTGAAACTCTCTGAGGTGAAGCAGGTTCACATAACCACGGATATAAGGACCAGCAACTAAACAATTGACTACATGACTGTTACAGCAGGGAAAGTTTTCAGTCAGAAAGTAATAATTCCCACTCTACCATAAGTAGTAGTAGTTGTATTTACACATGCACTTATATCAGTTTTGTACCTGTGAAAATGTACTTTCCTAACTGTATTACCTATGTGCCGTCACTGTGGCCCGGGTAATGCCTGGAAATGATCCCTGGGATCAGTGCACTTACACACAGTAAACAAACACACAAACAAAATAGGAAGTAGGCCGTATTATGTGTCACCACTTTTGAAGAAAATCACATTGCTGTGAACATTTTGCAGGAGCTGCAAAATCAATTCCAGAAATGGCTTACTCTGTATTCCTTATCTACAGGGTTCATAGTATCAGATAATGGTGCCAACACAGTCAAGGCTGTTAAGATGGCAACTACCAACACATACCTTGTTTTGCACATTGTTGAAATCTTCTCATCCATGGTTTCTTAAATGGAAGCAGAAATGCTTAAAACTTGTTAAGTCTTGCTAGGTAACTATGTGGGCATTTCAGCCACTCTGTGAAAGCTCAAAAAAATCCTAAAAGAGCTGCAGAGGTAAAACAACTTACCCTTGCATACATTAAAGCAGGAAGTTCCAACCCACTGGAATTCAACATTTCACATGTTGGAAAGCTTCTTTGGGGGGAGGTCTGGCCATATCGAAGATGGCTGCTTAATCTCATTTGTTCACTCACAGGCCGATCCAAAAAGCAGCAAAAAGATAATAAGGCAGGCTTACGGTGAAGCTAGAGCTAATGGTGGATTGGAGAAAAGGTCTTGCATGCAGTGACCACAACAAATATATCTAAACTGTATCATGTAAGCTGCAGAAAATGTCGGAAAGAAAGCGGCCATGTCACATGGCAGACAGTACCCAGTACCTTGAAAAAAGTAGGAGGCAGTGCAGGTGAGATGGCATACCACCAGCACAGAATGAAGCAACGGAGCCGCAATCAAGGAGGTACAATACAAATAGCCAGCAACTAAACACAAAACTACGGCACAATGATAGTAAAGTACACTCACCTTTACAATTCCATACTGCACAGAGGGGATTTACAGGTTTGACCATGGCAGCAGCAGAGAAGTAGGCTGCTCGGGGAGAAAATATCAGGGTGGAGGACTCTCTTGGATATATCATCCACATGCTGGAGGAATTAACATTGGACATGGCAGCTGGCAGGCAACATAGAAAGCATCAGGCACCTCCAGGACCATATGAATGTCTCTGAACAGTGGGCTGATGTCCTGGGGTACATCAGCATAAAATTCTTGATCGCCTAGAGGCCCACAGAGCAAGGCTTAACAAGCTCTGGCAGAGGACGCCGTAATAACATCAGAATTCTTGGCGTTCCTGAGGGGATGGAAGGGCGTAACATGGAGGGCTTCTCGAATTAGCTTTTACCTTGACTACTGGGTGGCAGATGGAGGGGCCCATGTAAGTGGCAAGGGCGTATCACACTGAGGCAACCTTCAACACAATGGGCAAATCCAAGGCCTATTATAGCATACCACCTCAAGTACTCAACAAAAGAAAAGGTGAGCTAGAATACAGGGGGGCCAGAATCTCACTATACAGGGACTAATCACATGAAGTGACCATGAGGCACAAGGCATTCAGACCCATAAAGAAAGAGCTGCAGGATTTAAATATATTGATTCTGGGGTCTAGTAAGCCTCAACATGGAAAAAGGTGGCAAAGAACTCTTGGCCAACAACCCGCAAGAAATTAGAAACTGGTTTCAGAGGTTCTGGCCACAGATAAGACTGGGAACTATAAATCCCAGAACACCCTGGTCCCCACACAACAAGCAACCCCTGAGAAGGAACCAAGAAGCAGACAGGAATAAGCCAGAGAGGAGCCAAGACAAAAGCACACCAAAGAAAGTAAGATGGCAGTGCCCAGTATAAGCTCTGAAATGGTGGACAACATGCTGCAAGTAAGGGAAGCAAAGCCAACTGAGATCTGGAAAACACCAAACACCCACAACCCCAAAGATACTGGCAGCGCTCCAGGACTAGGACAGGCAGATGAGGTAGTTCATCAAGCAGGAAAGAATCACCGCCAGCAAAATACCAGAGAGATGACCCCCCCCCCCGGTAGTGAGAACTCTGACTAAAGCTCGAGAGACAGGACTGGAAGGTGGATGGGGTCCGCTGCTGGTCACCGAATGGGCAGATGCAGCAGAAGGCTTCGAGGGGGAGGCAATGGACAGCTCAGAGAACACCCCTGCAGTGGCCAGACCAGTGGACCAATTATATGCTGCAGTCATTGCTATGGATAAGGGCCGATCTAGACAGAGACTGCCTACAGAGCGTTACTAGCCAACGCGGAGTCTTAGAAGCACTAGCAAGTGGCCATTGAAGGATTTTCCTTTTATGGTATGCTTTTTTTTTTGTCTGCTCACAAAATGTTTCAGAGTTGCAAAATGTTAATGTCTAGGGTTTTTGGTAGAGCTCTGCACGAAGTTTGGTTACTAGTATTGAGCAGAAAAGAATCAGCCAGCATTCGGGGGGGCAAAGAGCCAGGGGAAAGGAAAGGAGGAAGGAAACGGGGGAGCCAGTTTAAACTTAAAGAAGGCCTGAACCGGCAAGGTATTTGACCCTGTCAAGGGAATCGGTAGTAGGGGATGGGTGGCAACTCACGGAGAGGGGGAAGACGAGGGCTGTCATCATGACAACGGTGGCACTTAGGGAAAAAGCTAGGGCAAAGAATAACCAGAGCACCATGGACATAATACCCTCCACCTTGGGACAAGAGCTGAAATGCCAGGAGCACCACAGATTACACCAGAAGGGAAGGGGCAAGTTGGGTGGGAAGGTAAAGACACCAGGGGATGGACATGATACCAACACATGCAGAAAAATGGGACAGACGGACCGAACGAGGCAGGCATACAGGATACCAGCATGGAGAGTGGGAATTCGGAAAGGACAACTAAAGACTACATACAAGCATAATAGGAAATATCTTACAGCCCAGCTAGCACCAAAAGACAAAGCACTAGAGAGTGTAGTACCCCCCCATATGCCACAGAGTAAACAACAGAGGCATCAAGCTCACATTAACCTCCCCCCCAAACATTATAAATCAAGCAGGCTAGAGGTATTAGTCAAGCAGGCCAGAAGTAAGGGGCAGAGAACTATCATGAACGCTGGCAAAGGCACAACCACTGGTATACTGGAGAAGATAACTGGAGGAAGTAGCGCACAGAGGTAGATCACCAGACAGAGTAGACCGTTCTATTAAGATGACTAGATTAGATCAGGTAGGACGGACAAAGACAACCAAAGACCGACCTTATCTCCCAAGCGGTACCTTGGTGGCAGAGCAGGGGCTAGATATTTCATCTACCTTTTTACAGACACCACTGACACCTTAGTGTCAACGCACACATTCAAGGGACAACCCTCGAGATAGATGTGTATATCAAATAAAGCAGAAACAGTAGGAGCAGTAGTTACAAGAAATCCTAAACAAACGGAGAGACATATTAAGCAGTACAGGAGCATATAGGAAGCAGTACATACTTAATTTGTGCCTACCTTGCTCTCTGTGTTTTCTCTCTGTTCCCTTGTAGTGTATCGCCTCATAGGAGGGAAAGAGAGGGTCCACGAGAAGTACTTTAGAGTGTTCACCACTTCCGAGGTGAGAGGAGCAGGACCACAGTGCAAAATCGAGGACCAGAAACCAGCTCAGAAGGTACAGTAAGTGGCTTGGGGAATATAGCAAATTGGAATGACTTCCAAAATGAAGGAGGGCGACGTGCAGTGCATCTCCTGGAATGTTAAGGGCTTAAACCACCCTGTCAAATGCACTAAAGTCCTGCAGCATCTTAAACACTTGCGAATGGACAAAGTGCTCCTTCAGGAAACGCGCCTCACAGCCAAAACAGTTCGCTGGCTGCAGAAGGCCTGGGTGAGAAAGGTATTACATGCAGTAGTTCGGCTTCCACCAAGTCCAAAGGGGTAGTCATCTTAATCCATAAGACATGCCAATGGGCAGTCGAGTGGTCCAGAACGGACAGGCATGGGTATTGGATGGTAGTCAGATTTGCATTCCCAGGAGGCAAGGCCATAATAGTCAACCTGTACGCACCCAATCTAGATGAGCCTGATTTTTTTTACGCAAATTAGTCATGCATTGGAAGCGGCGAAAGACGACGAACAGGAAATGCCAATACTGGTAAGGGGGCTTTAACCTTGTTCAGGACATATTGTCCTGCCCAACCACAGATACACACCCCAGAGCCAGAGAGGCTTTGGCAGCTCTCAAGGAGGAATGGGGTATGCAGGACCCGTGTGATGAGGGGAGAATCCCAATGGGAGAGACTACACATTTTACTTCACAGTGCATGGCTCGCATAGCCAGATAGATTACTGGCTAACCAATGGGGCAGTGTCAAAAGGCGTGCACAACTTGACCACTGAGCCAATGGCAGTATCAGACCACGCACCACTGGCGTAACCTTCACTCCTCCAGGGGCCCAGCCAATGGGCACCAGATCTAGATGTAACCCACTGTTAATTAAGGACTCCAAATTAGGGGCATGGATTAGGGAACAGGCTAGCCAGTAACTCTGACATGAATGCCAGTGGCGAAGTTGCTGCAGGAACAGTTTGGGAGGCCTTCAAGGACTATATTAGAGGCTGTATAGTATCATACTCTGTGGCACAGAACAAACAGAGAAGGGCAGAGGTAGAAGTCTTCAGAAACATTTGGGGAATCTGAAAGTCCAATTAAAAAAAAAACTTAAACCCTCTAAGGACCAAATTGCTGACATTATAGGACTCAAATACAGAATAAATGTAATCCAGTAGAGGAAGGCAGAATGGCAGTTGTTGAGGTCAAAACATTATTTTTGGGAAGGAGGGAACAAGGGAGGGAAATTGTTAGCATACCACCTAAGAAAACAAAAAGCTAACTCCCAAGTTCATGCCCTGAGAACCAAAAACGGAGTAGTAGTTCATAAGCCCCTAGAGAGCAATGATGTCATGCGTCAATTCTGCTAAGCTCTTTATTCCTCAAAATCTTCCCACCATGGAGAAGGATCCAAACCCTGCAATAACAGCTTTCCTGAGACAGGTACAGCTGCCCCACATAGCCCAGGAGGAAAAGCTCAATCTGGAGAGGCCCATATCACAAGAAGAGGTCAAAAAGACCTTGGGACAACTGGCGCTGGGTAAAGCCCCGGGACCAGATGGTATTCTCGTGGATCTATATGGGTTGATGGCTGAGGAAGTCACCCCTGCAATATGGGTAGCCCTGCAAGGGGTGAAAGAAAAGGGTAGCCTCTCTCCTACAATGAGGGAGACCATAGTTAACTTTACTCACAAAAAAATTCTCAGATCCCCTGGACTGTGCAAATTTCAGACCAGTATCTTAATATCGGTCGACACCAAGATCTTAGCCAAGATACTAGCCACCAGGCTGGAAACTGTCCTGCCACATATCATACACCCATCTCAGGCAGGATTCAGTAAAGGCACAACCAGGGCAGATAATATCCATTCTGTCTTAAACCTCAAGTGGAAGACTATGCAATGAACCACACCAATGGTAACTTTGGCAGTTGACTGCTGCACAGCTTTTGACTCGGTGGAATGGGGTTATATATATGAAACACTGGGGGTATACGGCTTTGATCAGAATTTCATACACTGGATAGCTACCTTTTATAACTCCCCCACTGCAGCAGTCCAAACTAACTGGAATATCCCCTCTCAATTTGCACTACAAAAAGGCACAAGGCAGGGGTGCCGCCTTTCCCCATTACTGTTTCTAGTAGCGCTAGATCCCCTAGCTAGAAGGCTCATCAATATAGCAAAGGTAAAAGGCATAGAGGTGAAAGGTAAGCAATATTTTATAAACTTGTACACAGATATCCTACTTACTCTGGAGAATCCTGCAAGCTCCCTACCTCCAGCCCTGGATATACTCAGTAAATTTGTTCTGGTCTGAGGCCTCAGAGTAAAAGCGAAAAAGACCACAATCTCTCCCCTGAAACGGACATGCACAAAATCCAGTATACAAGAAATTCCAGTGGTTTGGGCCCCACCGGAGTTTACACACCTAGGGATTAAGATCACTATGAGCTGGAAACAAATGATTGAGGAGAACTATAACCCAATCCTGAACACGATTAGGGCGGACATTCAAAAATGGCTAAAGTTGAGGCCATCACTTAAAGGCAAGGAGGAAGCCATACGAATGTTCATCCTCCCCAAAATAGCATATATCTTTTGTAATTTACAAGTGGAAATAAGGGACAAAGCGTTTCAGATACTAGATGGGGAAATGGCAAAGCTCTTGTGGGAGGGGATAGCCCCTAGATTCAGTAGAGCACAACTAAGAGCTCACTGGTCCAGAGGGGGACAGGGATTGCCCTGGTTCCATGGTTATGCCCTAGTATACAGATTTGCTCAAGCTACTAAATGGTTCCTTCCATCGACTCAAACATCTCCCACATGAGTCGGTCTTGAAAAAGACATGGCAGAACAGACTTGGTTGGGCAAACTACTGGAAGGCAGGATTTGACCAAGTATAAAGGACTCACCAGTAATATGGGATACATGGAAGGCTTGAAAAAAATGCATGCACTTCACACAGGCACTGGCAGGTAAGAGACACCCACCATTGAAATACACACACCTTTGGGAAAACAAGGACATTCAGGTGGGGAGCAAAACCTTAGTATGGCACACATGGAGAGAGAAAGGCATACACACCATAGGAGACCAGCCAGCAGATGACAGTGGACATATGATGTCCTTTCAGCAGTTCTGAACAAGCTCAAGCTTCAAAAATTAGACTTCTGGAGGTATTTCCAGGTAAGGGATGCAATACAGGAGTGCTGCCAGACCAAGGGCCTGGCCAAGGACTGGGACTCTCTCGCACACCCATACAACTCAGAAAAAACAAGGGATTAGCAGGAAAGGTGTACAAACTGATTAGGGATAAGTAACTGATCACAACAGTCAAATGTAGAACAAAATGGGTGGCTGATTTACAGAAAGAAATATTAAAAATGATATGGGACACCTGTTTAAGGGATACACAAAAATCCTACACAGATGCTATAAGTCTAGTAATGCAGCTGACAATACTATTGAGATGGTACCGTACCCCAAAGGTACAACAACAGAGGAAGCTACTGTCACACTCCCAGTGCTGGAGATCTCAGGAGCCAGAGGTAGATTTACTGCACATCATCTGGCAATGTCCCAAACTGGCTTCCTACTGGAAAGGGGTCATTGAGGATTGCACTACAGTGACAGGGACAGACATCCCAAACTCCCCGGCACTCATCATACTGGGGGACACCTCATGACTTGGCCATATACCAACACAGATGAAGCACTGTGTTATGGCGGTGCTTCTGGAAGCCAAAAGAACAGTACTAATGCAATGTGAAATGTGAAAGTTCAGGTTCAGGGCTGGGCACATTTAGTAAGGGGGGGGGGACACAATGGGGAGGGTGGGAAAACATTTAATAGTAAAACTGCATGACGGATGCAACTGGGCGGGGTGGCCATGGGGGCATATTTATAGACAGACTGCAGTGAAAACTTCAGCATGCCAGTCGATAATTTTCTGTGGAGGGCTGCACCACACACGCACTCGCAGCCCCTTGAAAGTATATATGATCAAGTCTAAAGGGACAAATTGGGGTCAAAGGCAAAAAACATAACCAGAGATTCAAACCCCGGGTTAGCTGGATGCAGAAAGGTCATTCACAGTGTACAACTCTACCCTGTCCACTACACTATCAGCATAGCCAAGCACCACACAGTCATGCACTTCTACTGCTCAGCATTGGTGAGAACAGCTACGTGTGCTGCTGTGTAACGACCGTGCTATTATTGACATGTAGCTGTTTTCACTTACGCCATTTTGTCTGCATGGATTTTACCATGCTATTATTCACACGTGCTCTTGACCGCATACCTAAGGAACATATCAAAACTCATCTACTCTTTAGTCCACAGAAACCCTTCAGTCTCCATGAAGAAGTGAGCAAAATATAGGGGCAAAGCTCTCACCCTCAGCAGTGTACAGTGATTAAATGCTTGGACAGCGCCTCAGCTGCACTAAGCACACACCAGTAAATACCTTAGTTATCTGGGGTTAATGAAATCTGGTGTACACCCGCTCCAGGTCAAATTTTCAGGATATTATTTTTCCACATCTAAGATTTAATTATTCTTATCCAGGGTTATTACTCATCATAGGATGCTTTGATATCCCATATAGCTATTTTTTGGTACAGCTTTTACCTGTGCACAAAAAGAAGGTTTTCTGTCCTGATGAACTGTCCAGGAATTTTCCCTAATTACCCGTTATCTGGGGCACTTCTGCTGGACAGGATAAGTAATACAAAGCATCCACTCCATAAACAAGCATCCGGGTTACCCTGGTGCAGAGCTCCCATAATCTGCATCACCTGCACCAGACAAAAATTATGAATTCTTGGCATCAGGGAATAGCAATGGGTCGTCTGTGAAACTTAAGAGAGATCCCGGTTTGCAGCAAGAATAAACATCCATTGCTCTCTTGATTTAATAACAAAATCGGAACAAAAATTTACATTGCCAAACACATCTGCTACATCTTGTTCCAGAGATGCTGGTCTTAATGGTTTAAATATCAAGTCATCAAAAGCAGTGGTAGTCTTAGGTCAGGAAGGGATGACAGAACCACAAAAGGGTCAGGGGTTCTGATAAGCCATGAAAAGTTCTGAAATTTATCCGAGCCTTATCAGAACTTTCAGAACCTTCGAGTCTAAAGTACAACACTGTTTTAACCATTATTTTCCACCCATAAGCTATTCTTGGTGAAGGAAAGTGAATCTAAAAATAACTTTAAGCGCTACTGCAGGAAATATAACTAGAGTCATACTCCTAGTTATAGTTCCCCTCGGGCAACAAAACTGTGAGCATGACCATGAATGCATATCTGGCTCATTATGTGCTTTCTCCACCTCCAGCCTGTTTTCCAGGATTTTCTTCAATCATCAGCATACATTCCAGATGAGTATCTGCTATGGGAGTATAATAAGCTCCAGAATCAATGCTTTAAAAATGCTCGAAACCTTATCAGCAACTGAAAAAAATTCTGATTTTTTTTTTCTTTTTTTTTAACAGAAAATGGTACAAGGTCTGAAAGGTTCTAAACATAACAGGACCAGTCCTCCTATCTCTAAAACCAGGGTAGGAAAAAACATATTGCTCTCTACTCTTCAAAAATACATTTCTTTGAAAGGCAAATGAAAACTCAAGATGATCCCAATATCAAATATGAGGGGCAAATAAAAATTCGACAAGACTAATGGCTGTTCCATTAGCACTATCGCTCTTGACACTAGCAAACTGCATTTGGAAACGAGTACGGGTCATCGAGGGCCGTCTGTGGAAGGATCCTAGGACAGCTCTTTTTCTGGGGGGGGCTGCTACTACAACATGACTACCGACTAAAGGAGACTAGCAGGCAAGCACAGCTGGGGCAACAGAAGGGGGTGGGGTCACCACCGGACATCCGCCATGCATATGTAAGAACGTGTGCATGCATGGCAACATCACTGCAAGCCAGCACCATGGGGAGAAAACCAGAAGTCTAGGGGAAAAACACCGGCCGTCAAAGTCGGCATCTCCTGCAGGCTCTTGCACGAGTGTTATGGCTGGCCACTCACCACATATTGAACCTGGGTAAATGGTGGATAAGGGGTAAGTCTGTGAAAAGGCCAGTGACATAGCTGAGGGTGCTGCCAGAGATGACCAAAGCCAGAAAAAACTCTACCGAAAACTACACCCTAAGTAATAAAAAAAAAAAAAAAAAAAATGTGGTTTGTCCAGCCTTGCTTAAACAGTAGTCCCCTAGTAAATTATTTTCTAAGACAATGGTTGAAAACAGGTAACAAAATAAGTGATATCCTAAAATCAGATGATTACAACCATGTGGTTACAGGTCTGCTGGTGGAATCACGATTCTAAGCTATGCATCTGCAACATTTTAGAGGAAATTGCAGAAAGCAGTCTGGGCCCCCTGCAGTGGTCTCAGTTTCACACCACTACAGTTTTCTCTCTCCATTACGAGGTCGGGCAACCACATAACTCAACCTTCGGGTCAACTGCCTGTTGTCACTGATTGTTCTTGTTTACAGAGTATTACTGCCACATCAAAATATGTACTTGCTAGGCATTCTTATTGAGCTGTACCGCACTTCATTCTCTGCGCATACAACTTTTTCTATTTATCCTAGTTTTGCACAATTTTTTTTTTAACCAACTGTTGTTCAAATGTTTGCTACTATGTACTGTGCTGCTGTATTTCCACTGTTCCCCTCCCCCGGCTCACACCTGGAAATAAGCCTTGGCTCAGTGTGCCCTCCAGGTTACCAGTTTTGAAATAAAGAAAAAAAACATAAAAAAAACTTGAAGTACAATAGTTTGTATTTTTAAATTTATTGCAAGTAGTACAAAATGAACTATCGCATGGTCCGTCTTTTCAGGTACACAGCCATCAAATTCTAAAACAATTAGTTGAAACATGGAGCAATACAGGAGTTTAACTTTTGACCTAAATTGTAAAAGTCAAGGTTCAGAAGCAAACAGGGTCCAGCCCGCACACATTAGGTTATACTAAGTGGTCACTCTGAATCCTCTATGAAATGCTCAACTAGGCACATCATGTGCCTGGTTGCAGCCTTCTGTGCACCCTCCCCAAACTGGCCTTTTCAACTCTTTAAGACATTCAACAAGGGGAACTGCAACCCTAGGATTCGACAAACCAGCTCACTGAAAGGGGCCATGGCAAACTATGCATGTCTGAAAGATGGTGAGGGAATGCACTGGCGGTAAGTGGGGCCCACTAGATGCCAGAGAATGTACTGTCAGTATGGGATCCACTTGATAGCCAGGTAAGTGAAGAAAGAAGCTACTGGCCAGGGGTGGGGGCAATTTTCCATGTTGGACACTCACATGCAACACAAGCATAACCAGCTTGCAGCATGGCATTGCATCATGTGCTTGATGTAGTGCCCTACTGTGACCTGGTGGCTGTCATTAACCAGTATATTAGTGGGCATCTCACCATCTAACATCTGTATTCTCACCGTGTATATGTGATTTGAATTGCTCCACTGTCGCAAAAAGAACTCCTCCCCATGCATCTTGCAACTCTTTATGTATAGTACAAAAGAGTGAGGGTGCCATGGGGCAACATACATCAGCATGTTTTAAGCGGACACCCACTAACTGGGGCTCTTGGTTTTGCTAACTCAAAGAATTACCAAAGCACAGGTGACCCCCATACACAAACGCTTTAGGGAAACATAGTAAAATATTGTTTGTTCTGACACAGTAGGGCTAAAAATGAAGGATCACATGGAAACTGCTTAAATCAAGGTCACATCAGCAACTGCAGCTGGTACAACACTGCCTTTCCAACCTAAAAATAACTTTCAATAATACATTTAAAAAATGTCACAAGAGCAGCTAGTTTGTTTCTAATACTAAGTGCTGCTCAAACCTAGTTTCTTGTGCACAGTGTTCCTTAAGTCGCTGGCTGATACTACTGGATAACTAATATAAAAACTGTACCAAATACTGTTTAGCATCGTGGAACACAAACAGGCAATTCCCCAACTAAAGCACAGTGTCCGACAACAAGTTTTATAATGAATCCAACACTTCAAAACTACGTGAGTGTTTCAAAAACAGGCTAAACTGGCTACTGACCACCAATGCAGAGATTACTAGCTGCACAGAACATATCAGCCATACAGCCAGCAGTCAAATTTACAGTAATTTTTTTTTTTGGAGACAGTTCATGTTAGCTGGGAACATATTTTCAATATATCATTTTAAGCAGCCATATAGTATAAACTCAAAAAGGCAGCTCAATACAAGTCGACGGAGCTTACACGTGACAACAGCTGACACAATGCAAAGAGTGGGGCTACTAACATCCTTGTAGACAGAAGAATCTCCAAAACTTTGGAGTTTTAAAAAATACATTTTATTGAAAGAAAAAAAAAAAAACAATATTGAGTTGCACCCCTACTACTGATGGCACCTAATGTTTCACATCACTACTTCGTGCTTTCTCAAAGGCGTCATAAGTCTGGCAAGGCACCCTCATTTATATTCCTGAATATGTCAGTCACCAACGCTTACATCATCAGATATGGGGCTCACCAATTAACTTGCACTTCATGTATATAGAATATCTAAAAATATAAAAAGATAAACATATACATAATAGGCCAGCACATCTTTCCAGTACAAAAAGAGTTTTGTCACTGCCATCTAATTATATTTGCAGAATATTAATGTCACAAAGAAAATATATATTTTAGAAGAAAAGAGGGGAGGAAAGGAAAAAAGGAAGGAAAAATATTGCAAACACCCCAAAATACTCAAAAGATATTCTAACATTGTCTTAAAAAGAATTGAAGGACTGTGGAGGGATTAATTTAACACTGTTCATCACAGATTGGTGTGAACTATTACTAAAAATGCAAATCTAAGGAAAACTGGTCAGAATAAGGACTGAGCAGGGCTGGGGAGATTGGATAGGGAGGAGAGGTCAGGGTGGAGGACAGTACTGATTAATGCCAGGAGCATGAACAATAAAATGCCTGAGTTACAGGCTATGCTGGCTGAAGGATCAGCGGACGTGGCAGCAATTACAGAGACATGGGCCACCCAGAGAAATGATTGAAACCTAAATTTGGAGGGCTATAAGATATTCAGGAAAGACAGGGGAGTGGGAAGAGGTGGAGGGGTTGTGTTGATAGTCAGAAATGACGTTGTGGCTAGTGGAGTGGAGGAGGCTGAAGGAGGAGTGAAGGCCATTTGGGTAACCATGCAAACAAGGGGAGGAAAAAAAAAAAAAAAGAAAATAGGGGTGGTATACAGGTCCCCCACAATTGTGGAGGCTCTGGAGAAAAAACTGGTTGAGAACATCAAGGGTCATTGTGACCTTGGTTAGGGTAGAGTGATGGTCATGGGTGACCTTACTATGCTGGGGGTGGACTGGGATACCATGACATCTTCTGTAGCCAGGGAACAGTGAGTGATGGACGTTTTTCAGGATGCTTTCCTGGTCCAACAGGTGGGGGAACCTACTGGGGGGGGGGTGGATACTGGATGTTGTCCTAGCAGACAGTGATCAGATAAGAGGCCTGGAGGTGTGTTGTCCACTGGCGGGTGGACACCATGCCACGGTCTGGTTTCTGCTGTATATAGGGGGTGAGGAAAACCGCACTAACACAGTAGTGGTAGACTTAAGGGGAGCAAATTTCGTTGGCATGGGTAGGATTCTAAGAGAGAGGTTGGACAAGATTAGGCCGGACATGAATGCTGGAAGATTGTAGGAGACCATTAAAAAAGGGGTACAGAAGGCTACTAAGTACTGTACAAAATTAAGGCGAAAGCATGGTAGAACCAGTAAGCCATGTTGGTGCACTAGGGAGGTGCAGGAGGCAGTGAGGGATAAAAAGGCCACTTAGGACATTTTAAACACTCAAGGGGGGACAAGGAGGCTGAAGAGTATGAATTATGGTGAGGAGGTCACCAGAGTGGTGAGGAGCGAGAGGCATGGATGGAGCAAACCTGGTTTGGGATATTGGGGAGATTCTATGGATATATGAGAGAGAAGCGAAGAGAGAGGACGCAGATCAATAGGATTAAAATTATGGGGGGGATGGGCTCAGGAAGCAAGGGAACAGGCAGAGGTGCTAAATGAGTACTTTGCCTCAATCTTTGCGGATGGGGACTGGGGATCACTACAGGCTGATGGGAGGGAAGAGCATTCAGCTAAGGTGAGAAGTAGGCCTGTGACCAGAGGACAGATTGAGGCTAGGGTACAGATAGGACCAGTCCCAGAAGGGGTGGGGAAGTTGAGTGAGGGAGAGGAATGGGGGGAAGAAATCACAGTAGATAGGGTGAGGGAGGCCCTTCAGAAGCTAAAGACAGATAAGGTGCCGGGGCGATGGGCTACACCCGAGGGTTGTGAAGGAATTGGCGGAGGAGTTGGCAGCTCCACTGGCTGCACTCTAATTCCTCTTTGCAGACAGGATGGGTGCCCCAAGACTGGAGGGTGGCTTGTGTAGTGCCTAATCATAAAGGGGGGTCTAGAGAAGAGATGGGGAATTAAAGACCTGTCGGCCTAACGTCTGTGGTAGGTAAAGTAATGGAAGGCTTTATCAAGAAGAGGATTGGGAGGCAGCTGGAATCGTTAGGACACCAGGATGATAAACAGTATGGATTCATTCCAGGGAGATCGTGTCAGTCCAACCTCGTAGAGTTTTATTACTGGGTGATGGGGGCCTTGGACAGACATAGGCCGGTGGACGTCCTATACCTCGATTTCAGCAAGGCATTTGATTTAGTACCACATTACAGGCTGATGAGAAAGCTGGGGGAGATTGGGGTAGGAGGACAGGAGCTCAACTGGGTGGAAAATTGGCTCACGGGGCATTTACAGAGGGTAATGGTGGGTGGGATACTCTCCTCTTCCAAGAAGGTAATCAGTGGGGTCCCTCAGGGTTCGGTATTGGAGCCACTATTGTTCAACACCTATGTCTCAGATATGGGTGGGGGGTTAGGAATAGGTTGAGTCTCTTTGTGGATGATTCAAACTGGGAGCACTGGTAGATTGTGAAGAAGCGAGTAGGGCGGTCCAAGGGGATCTGGATACCCTGGAGGGGTGGTCAAGGAGGATGGGATGGAAATTTAATGCCGGGAAATGTAAGGTACTACATTTGGGGGTAATAAAAAACAGGCCATGAATACACCCTTGGGGTCACACTGCAAGCTACTTTGGGAGAAAGGGATTAAGGGGTGGTGACAGACGTCAAAATGAATAACTCTGAAAATTGTAGAAAAACTGCAGCCAAAACAAACAGGATACTGCGCTGCATAGCCAGGGGAATTACATCCAGAACGAGGGAGGTGATCCTCCCTCTGTATAATGCCTTGGACAGGCCGCAGCTCGAGTACTGTGTATAGTTCTGGAGACCTCATCTGAAAAAGGACATAGCACTGCTGGAGAGGGTCCAGAGGAGAGTGACCAGGATGATTCAGGGCATGGAGGGGAAGCCTTATGAGGAGAGACTAGAAGAGCTTGGGCTTTACTCACTGGAGGAGAGGAGGGACAGGGGAGATATGATAGAGGTTTTCAAGTATGTAAAGGGAATAACCAGGAGTGGAACCAAGGAGCTTTTTAGGCTAAAGAAGGGGGAACAACCAGGGGTCATGAGTGGAAGCTGGAGGGGAAGGAAACTACAGGGGGGAGCATAGGAGGCATTTTTTCACTGAGAGGGTGGTGGAGCTGTGGAATGTGCTGTTTGGGAGGCTGGTGGAGGAGAGCACAGTGGAGGGATTCAAGAAGGGGTGGGACAGGTACAAGGGGAAACAGAAACTAAAGAAGACCCTCTTGGGGGCTGGGGGGGTGGTATGGTGAGCAACCACTAGGTTGCTGGCTTTTGAGCAGACAAGACAGACCATTTGGCCTATTCTGCTGGCTTTTTAGAATGTTAGTAAAAAGCAATTTAATTTCTTGTTTGACGATGTATGTCAAATGGCTATCATATGTAAGACTAACAAAATCAACATTCTGTAATGCTAAGTCTCTCTTAATAAAAATGAAATAAAAAAAGATAGTCCAACATATATTAAGTAATATTTATTAATGATTAAGGGTAAAGTAAAAAAAGGGTGTGGAAAACATTAAGGAAAAATGGTGGGGGGAAGAAAAGAGATATTGTAAAATGCTTATGAAAAAATGTTTCTACTATTTTATCCATAATAAATAAATAAATATGTGTGTGTATATATATATATATACACACACACACACATATACACACACACAAATATTCCCAAACCACATGGACCACATATAATTATCAATAAATAATGAGGGAAACAAAAACATTGTACATAAGTGTCCAAATTCATTTAAGTCCTATTCATGCAAGGTAAGGACTCAATTAAAAATGGTCGTTTAGTCCAGGCTGTGATGTGGCTTCAACTTTATACTGGCAGAATGCTTCTCGTTGTAGAAGCTTTGAATTTAAATAACCCCCCCCACCCCCGACTCTAAATTGTACCTTTTCTATCCCCTGAAACATAAAGCGATGTGTTCCATCAGACTGAACCACATGTTTAGCAAGTGCATTATCCAGCTGTGATTTTGCAATGCATCTTAAGTGGTCTCCTATACTTGTGTTGCAACTACGTACTGTTTTTCCTACATAATAAGATTTACAGTTGCATGTCGTTACCTAAATAACCGAAGTCGTGTTACAGTTAATAAGAGTGTACCTTAAATTCTTCTCCAGTCAGTGGGGTGTATAAAATTAGGCCCTACCTTTATGTTGGTATAGAATGTACAATTTTCATGACGACTGTTTCCCTGAGGTAGATCCCTCTTCTGTGCAGCAGTGGGGGGGGGAGGGAGACTGTGGTCCAATACAGCTGATACTCTTAGATTCTCAGCTACTATATGTTGTGTCTATTCAACCATTTTCAAAATGGTATGTACTGTTAATTTTTTTAAATTAGTGTGAATGTACAATAGAGACAGAAGCCCCCAAAAAACAAAACTCTTCTCTGAGGTGTCTCTTCAGCTGTGAAAGCTATATAGAGAATAATACATATGTAGGGAGTTGATATGGAGTTTTTTTTACACACCCAAGTTGTGTGATAATGTGTAAACCTCGAGAGCGAAGCTCGAGAGGCTTTAATATTATCACACAACGAGGATGTGTAAAAAAACTCCATTTCTACCCCACGTATGTTTTATTTTATATAATAACTGGTACAAAAAAAATTTCTTACAATTTCCACTACGAGGAGACCCGAGGCCAAAACGCTCCTACTTCCTTACTAGTAGGCACGCCCTCACGCTGACATCATAACGTAGCGTGAGGTGTGCTCCTACCAGTAAGGAAGTAGAAGCGCTTTTGCCCACGGGTCTCCACGGGTGCTTTTACTTAGAAAGTGCTTTGAATCTGTTTACTGTGGGAACGCGAGTGCTGCAGGCTTCTTGGCGCGAGGCTGTAAAAGTCGGGTTGATACGACTTTTTACATTGCCTGAAAACTGGTTGATAACAAGGATCACCAGTTATTATATTCAGATTGCAGCTATGTCTAGGTGGAGCAAGTACCTGACTGACAGAGTACTGCCCCAACCAGCCAAGAAAACTAGGTGGGCCTGGCAAGAAAGGGTATCTCTTAAAAATCTCCAAGTACCCTCATCTTGCCTTGGGAAGGAAATACAAACAGCTGGATGAAATGGTGTGACAGAAAGAGCCAGCTAATAACAAACTTAATATATATTCTTGTGTGGGTTTCTTGCTTTCCCATCCCATCCTAAAGCCTCACACCCAGTTTAAAGCATCATGGATAGCAGTGTGATATGCATCTTGTTCATGTTTTGTTTTTAGTAAGGGAAACTTCTCTAGCAAAATGTACCACAAATTTAGTTACACAGGTAGGCCAAGGAAGTGTACCACTGAAAATTGCTAGCACAAAACAGTCAAGTGGGGAGCAAAACTTTTTCTTTTTAATCTATCTTATTTACAAATGCATACTCTGGCTCATCTGTCACGTAATACTAAACAGACAGACAAAAGAGTGATGACCCAGTCATTTGGGTCTCAATATTTCCACACAAAAAAGAAAAATCATCAAGAACCTGTCAAGAATACTGGGCCACTCAATCTCCAGATTACAATAGGAAGCAAACTAAATTGTCACAGGGCCTGGAAAAATTGCAGATCAATTGATCACCCTTCTCCATCGATTAAAGCATGCCATGTTAATGTACAGTGAGATTTTAAATTGGTTTTTAATATACAGTGTCAGTGGCTCAGTAGGTAGCAGGCTCGCCTCTGGGGAAGGAACATCAAAAGGTTGTGGGTTCTAGCCCCACATCAGGCACTCGGGGTAGTTCCCATTTCTGATATTGTAGTGCAGTACAAGGGAGGTACTGTACTGTCGAGGTGCCGCCCTTCGTATGAGTTGTTAAAGTAAGATCCCTTCTGTCTCATCCCTGGTCACGGTCCCGGTGGAAGTAAAAGATCCAGTGGCACTTATCACTGAAGGGAGATTCCTCTGGTGCCACTGCCAACACCCCAATCAATAAAAACAGGTCCATACAACTCCCTCCCCGGACACACCTGGAAACAAGCAGTCCCAGCTTAGTGTGCCTTTCTAGGTCAAAATATTACAAATAAATAAAAATACTCTGAGCACATTTTGTACATCCTTTTTTGTCCTACTCACTTGTGAAATTTAGTGAAACTGTATTTGGCTTTTTTTTTTTTTCCTAAATAGGAGTTTGTTTCTTCCCCCTTTACTACACTTTATTTACCCAGACTAGCACTGTTAGGTAGTGTGTGGCCTAGTAGTTAGAGCACAAGCTTGGGAACTGGCAGATCACAGAGTCAAACCTTGATGAGTCAAATACTCAGTGTGTGACCAGGGGCAAGTCACTTAACCTCTCAATGCTTCTGTCAACCCAGCCTAGAAAATGGGCAGAAGCAGGATCCCACTGTAAATCAGATGCTGCGTCTTAGCTGGTCCATCCTGGGCAAGTCATTTGTATTAAAAAAAAGTTAGATGTAACCTTTTGTTCTTGGTTGTATGTAGCATGCACGCAGGGGTACAGATAATTTTTAGGACTGGGAAGTGTTTACTGCAAGCTGCTTTCACCTGGTAGTATTTTCATCTACATGGTAGTAATACTATGCATTGACCTGTCTCAGACCCACATCTCTAAAAATGGTCACAGTTCCACTAGGTGTCTGCAACCGCTGATCCTCCTTCTCTAATACTAGTGAGGAGTCTTGAGATACTTTCCCACTGCTATGTAGTGCAGTGACCCTATTTTTAACATTTGATGTGGCAAGTGCCCTTCTTGCCATCCTGTGCACAACTCCTCAGTCACCTGCATATACGCAACTGATACTTGATGCCGTTTTCTGACCCCACTTCTACTGCTGACAGACCGTTAGTATGTGGATCCATGGCTAGTAGCATTGAATGCTGCTGCCAATTTTGTGCACATGTACCAACATACTGTAAATATACAGAGCAGAAAACAAATTCCTAAAATCAGAAAGTGGGAGTAAATCATGCAAAACTGGTAGTAAAATACTCCTTTACTCCTTTGTCTGTTCCTCTGCATGCTGTACTATGCATGTGCATATGTGGGTTTAAAGTGGGGACACAGTACCAGTATCTTAACAGTAGTGCATTAAAAGTGATGGTAAAAGAAAATTTGTTGCAATTTTTATTACATCAGATTTATCAAATTTGGATGGTGCTCAAACTAGGGTGGCAGTAAAAAAAATATATATAGGAGGGTGGTTCACCACACTAAAATAATAAATCGGAGAATACTGTACTGCCTCTCTAGCAGAGTGGCTGGAGCAACTGTCAACCACTGCCAGTGGGCAGGCTGGAGTATGTGCTGTTGTGCTGTGCCAAGTGCACCTGCCAGCAAGTGCAGCTAAGCTGAGATGAGGCATCCAGTGTGAGGATGGCCTCAGGGCTCACAGTGGGTGAGACTGGCCTGGACAGAGCTATGGCCTTCAGGAGCAGAGTAGTCCGTAGATGCTATCAGCAAATGTAAGTACAGAGCAATGTCCCTGCAGCAGTGATGCATCCAGCACCGCCCATTGACCAGACACTACAGTGTCACTGTGTGTACAAATGTGAGAACCCAAAGCATATAGCATAGTGGGAGAAATCGGTAAAGTTGTGCAAAGTAGAACAAGCTCGGACTCCAGATGTTACTTCACCCACCGGTGTTGAGGAGTATGACTGAGGAGGGGGTCATGTGGCCCCTGACATATGAAGGGTACAACATTTACAAAGGGTCCCTAAGGTCTTGACTCATGTCTGGAATCATAATCGAACCTGTCTGTACAGCATACCTCTCAACTGTCCCTGATTTTCAGGGACGTCCCTGATTTGGCCTCAAAATTTTCCTCTGTCCCTCGTAAAATTTTTGTTTTTGTGACAGAACAATGGGGATTAATAACACAAAATAATGTCAAACATTAAAGTTACAGACTTGTTGATCTTCAGAAAATGCATCTTAACACCAATTCCTTTATTCTATCAGCTTTCTGAGTGAATAGTACCAGTTTTTTAAGATATGTCCCTGATTTGGGGTCTTTGTCCCTGATTTTTTTAAGTCTTGTCCCTGATTCATGAGGCAAGAGGTTGAGAGGTATGCTGTACAGTGCTAACTTGGAGCGCTTTGGGGGACTGGTTTCCCATGTGTGTAAGTGCAGTGAAGAGTGACTACTGCTTAATCCAGATTTGCTGTGTGATATTTTCTGTCAGCACAGAAGTTCAGGGTGAACTCACCCACAGTTGGGAGTAAGTGTACAGTGCATTTATGATGTGCAGGGAACACACTGAAAATGCATACCCCCATACACCAAGAGGTTCTCCCCTGGACGATGCTGCAATTGCAGGCCTCTGCAGACACTAAGACAGTTTATAACATGGGTTACCTAAAGGACGTCATCTCATTGGAAGAGAGCTGTCACCTGGCCATGGATTAAATTCCCTATTTAATCCCATGATTTTGGTGCCCAATTTTTTTTTTTTTTTTTGAGTAAAGTAGGCATCATCACACCATGGAGGGATCTACAAATTCTGCTCAGCTTTGTTTTTTTCAGCAGCCATATTTCATGTAGGCGAGCAGAGTGAAGTGTTCCCTCAACGGCATACTACAGCTAATGTTGCTATTATTTGAAGCGGAGACTGAAAATGAATTGGTGGATTAATGGTGTGCCGATACAAAAGCCATACTGAGAGTAAAAAAAAAAAAGGTTTCTCGGACACGGCTCCCCTGACACAGCAGGCAGCTCACAGTTCTTACTTAGCAAGCAGAGTGAATAGTTCCCTCCACGGCACACTACAGCTAATTTTTCCATTATTTCCAGTGGTGACTGACAATGAATCACTGGATTACTGGTGTGTTGATACAGAGGGTGTACTGAGAGTGAAACAAAAAAAAAATTTGTTGGACACAGCTCCCATCACACAGCAGGCAGCCCTCAGTGATCCGCTTCAGATACGGTCTCAACATAATTGTAACAGGCTACAAGTAATGGAGATGTGTAGTAACAGGAGCCGTAACTTGGGAATAACAGGAACACTACATATCTGCAGGCAAGTAGTACAGCAGGATGTGGGCATTCAACACACACTATTACAGTGGAGAATTCCCCCCCAACCTTGCCTCCCCACATGTTGTCAGCGGGCACATGTCCACATTCAGAGCTGTACAGTACTGTCCTCATGCAGCTGAGCTATGGTTAACTCCTCCCGCCCCGACTGTGTACCTTCCCTTACCTGGCAGCAATCGATTTGTTTGCAGTACAGTAGGTAAGTTAATACGTTTATTTCCTATATTTTTAGGCCAGCTTCAGTCACAAAAGTCATTTCTGTTTGCCCGCGATACCCCGACTGCAGCTTGGCTATGGCTCACCCCCCCAATATGTACATTCCCTTACCTGGCAGCAATCGATTTGTTTGCAGTACTGTAACTGAGTTAATAAGTGTATTTCCTATATTTTTAGTGTCTTTACACTTGGAAGTTTCAGTCATTTTGCTTTCTTATACTGTATCTCACTAACCTACTTCCGGGTTCGACAACCACGACTCCTTGCAGGTGCTGAGAGTTTAAAAAAAAATATATAGTACCAATCACAGTAGAGTTGCAGTTGGGGGAAACTGGTGCCATTTAGGGAGCTGTGGCTGGTTAAATTTAAGTAAAGAACTAAATCTACCCCAGGTATAGTCACAGGAGTACATACTAGCAGTGATGCGGCAGCAGTAACTACAGATTCCTGGTCAGGAGCCACAGTCTCCATTTGTTATAGTCGTTTTTTTGTTATACCAAGGTTCAGTTTAGCAAAGCAGCACTGTACTGTGTTTTGCCACCCACCCGCCCCGTGGGACTCTCATCACCGAAGGGCTACTCACATTCAGTCAGCTGATGTCTCGGCGGACAGTCTGGTATCTTCAGATGTGCAACGGATAGTGCACATTTCCATAGTCCACTGCGATCCTACACATCACACCATTGCCTTACTATAACAAGCCCCCCCCCCGGAAACGTCCACATGTTGAATTCCAGCATTCCTTCTGTGCCGTACCGATACAAGATATATGTACACATGTGGTTTGCTTCTACTGTCCTAGGTTACAGTCGCAGATCCTCTTACCATCTATGCAGCTATGTCCCACGCACTGAGAGTAGTGCTGCCACCACTGATTAAACTTACAGTTCAATCCACAGTCAACTGCTGTCCAGAGAAACTCACAATGAGTAGGGATGCAAGTTTGTCACGGCAGTCATAAACATCATGGATTCCATGATGTTTGGTCTTTATTCAGGACTTCCATGACTTTCACTATTGTCATCAAAATGTAGCAATGATGACAGTGCCATGATGTTTACTAATGATTTCATGAACAACCGACGGGTCATTAAAACCTCATCCATGACAAACTTACATCCCTAACTATGAGGGTTCCACACCGTGATATTATACAGGTATAAACCCTGTAGCATTCACATACAAGGTGGTACTTTGTAATCCATCAGAAACAGAAAAAAAAAAAAAACTGGTGACATTCTGAGAGTACTAGGTCCATAAGAAGCCACAGAATGCATCTTTGCAAGGTGGAAGAATAAAATCCCTTTTTGACATTAAAACAGGGGGGCCATCTGGCTTTGAGGACTTGTACCCTATCCGAAAGGTAACCCATGTTATAAGTCCTACGACCCACTCCAGGGTATGGGGTTGGTTATACACATTTAATCCATGCCTGGGGCACTGTAAGGACACTCACCTGTGGCCTCATGCCTCACAACGCACCCCAGTCATGGTTTAAATGCCTATAACCCCACACCTTGTCGTGGGTTATTGCTTATTATATGGTCCCAGTCTAAGCTGAAAAGACAGTACAGCAGCAGCTGAGTGGTTGTATGTTATACAGGCCAAGGAGGGGTTGCACCAATTGCTTTTATTTTTTTATTATCTTTCCTTGAGGAAATGCCTTGGCACACAGTAGTCTAAAGTGATACTGTTGGGTGCTAGAGGAGTGTATATAAAAAAAGGAGTTAACAGGAGACACAATAATTTAGTTAGTAGCAGAACTTTTTTCTGAAATACATGTAGGAAATGGAAACCAAGTTAAAACACATTGCATTCTATAGAGAACAATGTATGGGCAACCATATAAAACAAGGCTGTGTTTCTAGCGAGGGGTTGAGATGACACTATATGGACCGTGAGAGCAAAGATCAAGAGGTCCATGCTATCATCTCAACCTCGAGATGGAAATACATGCAGAGCTTGCGTGTCACTGCCCAAATTTTATTTTATATACTAAACATACTAACATACTAAAAAGACAGCAGAATAGGCCAAATGGTCTGTCTTGGCTGCCCGCCTCACCACCACCCCCAGCCCCCAAGAGTGTCTTCTCTAGATTCAGTTTCCCCTTATACCTGGTCCCACCCCTTCTTGAAGCCCTTCACTGTGCCCTCCTCCACCAGCCTCCCAGGAAGCACATTCCACAGCTCTACCACCCTCTCAGTGAAAAAATGCTTCCTACGTTCCCACCTGTAATTTCCCCCCTTCAAACTTCCACTCATGGCCCCTGGTCACTCCCCCCTTCTTCAGCCTAAACAACTCCCTGGTTCCACTCTTAATTATCCCCTTTACATACCTGAAAACCTCTATCATGTCTCCGCCATTCCTCCTCTCCTCCAATGAGTAAAGCGCTAGCTCTTCCAGTCTCTCCTCATAAGGCCTCCCCTCCATGTCCTGAATCATCCTGGTCGCTCTCCTCTGGACCCTTTCCAGCAGCGCTATGTCCTTCTTCAGGTGAGGTCTTCAGAACTGAACACAATACTTAAGCTTCGGCCTGACCAAGGCATTATATAGAGGGAGGATCACCTCCCTGCTTCTGTACGTAATTCCCCTGGCTATGCAACCCAATATCCTGTTTGCCTTGGCTGTAATTCTTCTACAATTTTCAGAGTTATTCATTTTAACATCTACCACCATCTCTAAATCCCTTTCTCCCAAAGTGGCATGCAGTGTGACCCACCCCAGGGTATATACATGGCTCGAGTTTTTGACCCCCAAATGAAGTACCTTACATTTCCCGGCATTACATTTCAGTCCCCAACTCCTTGACCACCCCTCCAGGGTATCCAGATCCCCCTGGACTGTCTCCCTCGCTTCCTCACTATCCGCCAGTGCTCCCAATTTTGAATCATTCGCAAAAAGACTCAACCTATTCCCAACCCCCTTCCCTACATCCAAGACGTAGGCATTGGACAAGAGTGGCCCCAATACTGAACCTTGAGGGACTCCACTGATTACCTTCCTGGGGGAGGATATTATCCCACTCACCATCACCCTCTGTAAATGCCCCGAAAGCCAATTTTCAACCCAATTGAGCTCCTGTCTTCCCACCTCCATCTCCCCCATTTTTGCCATCAGTCCACTACGAGGTACTGAATCAAATGCCTTGCTGAAATCTAGATATAGGACATCCACCGGCCTATGTCTATCCAAGGCCCCCGTCACCTAATCATAAAACTCTACAAGGTTGGTCTGACACGATCTCCCTGGGACAAAGCCATACTTTTTATTATCCTGGTGTCCTAACCTTTCCAACTGCCTCCCAAGCCTCTCCTTGATAAAGCCCTCCATTACTTTGCCCACTACAGACATCAGACTGACCCGCCTATAATTCCCCATCTCTTCCCTAGAACCCCCCTTTATGTATAGGTACCACATAAGCCACCCTTCAGTCCTGTGGCACCCATCCCATCTGCAGAGAGATGTTAAAAAGTGCAGCCAGTGGGGCTGCCAGCACATCCGCCAATTCCTTCACAACCCTCGGATGTATTCCATCCGGGTCCCAGCGCCTTATCAGTTTTCAGATTCCGGCGGCCCCTCATCTATCCACTGTGATTTCTCCCCAAACCACTCCTCATGTAACTTTCCTATTCCTTCTTGGTCTGGTCTAGCCTGTGCCCCAGTCTCTTGCCATCCTATGGACTCAGACTGAGACTGACCTCTTGTTTTTACTGGCTCCTCATCTCTCCCATCAGGCTGTAGGATCCCTTATCACCTTCTGCAAATATTGAGGCAAAGTACTCATTTAGCACCTCTGCCTGTTCCCCTGCTTCGTGAGCCCATCCCCCACAATCTTAATCCTGTTGGTCTGTGTCCTCTCTTTTCTCTTCTCTTATGTATCTATAGAATCCCCCCGATATCCCTATCGAGGTTTTTTCCATCCCTGCCTTAGTGCCCTCACCACTCTGGTGACCTTCCTGGCCAATATAGCATATGGTTTTGTACACAGAGTCACAGAAGTGTCCCCTTCCCAATGTAAAAACAAAATAAAACAAAAACTTGTCATTTCTATGTTCTGTTCTATGATAAAAAATTTTAGTAAATTTACAGACTTTTACAAGATAAAAGGTACAGATTTGGGCACTAGGTGGTTAGTAATCAGCCTGGTATTAGGTGAATGAGGAATGTAAAATGTTATGACCTTTGAACTGTGCTGAAGAACTGCTTGGAATGCACACACCACCACCTTGGAATGTGCACAAAGATTTCGAGCAGGCTGATTTTTATACAGAACAAAGGCCAACCATATACTATTGTAAACACTGTGTCTGATGAGACGCCAATACGGGTTCACAGTACTTCCTACATGAGTACGGGTGCTTTAAATATCATTCCTTACATTTCAAGATTGCAGGATTTGATTCCAGACATACAAGTAATTGCTATAACCTTTTAGAATCTAAAGCGAACAAAAGCAGAACTCCTGTCCTGTGTGTACATTTCCATTTTCTGTGAACATTTATGAAACATAAAAAGTTTTACATGGCCTCCAGCTTTTGCTTTCTGCACATCAATCATCAGTGCAATCTGTGCCAGAAACCCCTGCTGCAGTGTGGATAACAGAATTTGTTTACAAAGAGAATAGGGCCAGGGAAATGAACTGCAACTTTTTAACCAGGGGCAGATTATATTTTTAGTTGCCTTTATTATAACTGAATTGGAGAAGAAGTTTTAAGTTCTTTGACCCTGCTACACATGCAAAAGACTACCCTGTCTTCACTATGATGCCATTTTAATAATTAGTCCCTCTAATGAACAACTTAACATACTTGCCAATGCCAAGGGACAATTTTTAAAACTAACAACAGAGTTCAATTGCCACATCAATCATGCTTTAGTTAACAGGATAGTAAACCCCCAAGAAAAATTATATATTGCATCTCAAAGGGCCAGCCCACCATCTGGTTGATGCAAATTTCAAAGAAATAGTAAATAAGGTCACAAGCCTCTAGCTACAAAGAAAGCTGGAAAAACAGCAATCAAGTACAAGCCACAGGGGTCCACTTAGTTGGAAGCAGGTACGATCTTCTATTACATACTAGGATGAAATCAACCAAAGGTCAATTTAATGCTGTACTTGTGTGACATTTCATTGATAATTGCACTTCTTTTGAGTTACACAGAGTTTTTGGTAGAACACTTCTGGGAAGGTGGTAGAGTCTATGAACGTCTATGGAGATTTTCAGGGACCACACGCAAAACTGTAGGGTCCTATTCTAGGAAAATACAGTACTTTGTTTGTATGGAAATTCCTTGTTTGTGGACCTTAAGGGACAAGGCAGGCTGCTTGCAGTAATGTTTCGTGAGACTGTCCAGATAGGTATTGTGCAAGATGACATCCCCATCTTCACAAAGGGGGCAAAGTCAGACACAGGCAATTAGAGTCCAATCAGCCTGACACCAGTGCTATGCAAGGTTCTGGAAGTCATTACCAATGACAGAAGAATAGAACTCTTGGTGGAAGCCAAGGTTCCCGCCAACTTGCAGCATAGTTTTATGAAAGGCAGGCCATGGAAAACCAACCTGATCTCCTTTCTTGATAGAGTGACCAGAGAGATGGATTGGGGCATGGCCACAGATGTAGTCTATCTGGACTTCAGCAAGGTCTTTGGCACTGTGGTGGATAACAAGCTTCTGGCTATGTACTCCAGTGCGGTTTACATGAGGCATACATAACATAGCTTGTTAACTGATGACTTGGGGACAGGGAGCAACATGTGATGACAGACACTACTCCAAGTAAGACAGGTAATCAATGCCATCTCCCTATGCTTCCATCTTCCATTCATGTTAAAATAGACTTCTAAGACTCTTTCAAGCCTTACCAATTACATATGCCCTCCTATGCTCTCTGTGCTCCAGTTACTCCTGCTCCCTCACCAATATCCACTCCTTTGCTGGCCAGTCGGCTTTCTCCTATCGCCTCCCTTCCCTCTGGAAACAACTCTCCCCTTCCATTTGTCTCCTCTTCATTCCTTGCCCTTAAGCACCTGCTCAGACCCACACCCAGTGGTACTTGTTGCTGCCCCTCAACCTCCTAACCTCCCCATCCCTATTGGTCCTGTACTAGCAAGTAAACGGCTTCTATTTTGCCTGTGTGATGCTGTACTCTATTTAGTTTTGCTGCTTTTGTCTTTTTAGCAAAATCTATGCAAAATTGCATTATTAGCTTTGCAGCATTTGTTTAATTAACCAAATTTATGTAACTTGTTCTCACAAATTGTATTATGTATAAGTGTCATGTTGCATATATTTTTGTTTAATCTTGTTTGTATCCGGTTTCATTCTCCCCTGGTTGTACCTGGAAATGAGCCTCAGCTCAGTGTGCCTTTCCCCTTTACCAAATTTTAAATACAATAAATAAAAATAAATTATGCAACTTAATTTCCCCTTATACTCCCTTGTGTGTTCCATGCCCAAATTATACTAGTTTGACAACTCCTCCCATCAACAAATGCACTCTCTGCTTGTACTGTATTTCCCCTGCCCCCTCTTGTTCAGTTGCTGAACTTACTGGTGATCAAACCAAGTAAGAATATGCATGTTCTGTACGACTTCCTTATGCTGATATTCACAAGCCTCACTTGTGTTCTGGAACATCTGTGAGGTGCAAAGTGCTTTATAAGTTCAAAAAGCAGTTGTTTCCAACTGCAAGGAAATAATAGATATGGAAGTGGCAGTCACAAGCCCTTTTGTGCCTCAATACGATTTACTGTACTGCTTGGCAATCGGTTTTGTTGAGACCATCTGCTCCTCAAAATGGTTTTCTAGGTTTCTGTAACAAACAAAAAAGTACTGCTAGCACTGGCAGGACTGAATTTTCACACAATTCCCCCCAAAAATTTAATTTGTGAACATTCCACTCAATATTACTTAAGACATCTGCATGGCAAAAGGCTATTTTCTCCTTTGATTTTTATCTGTTCACCTTACTTTTCTTGCTTTGACGTCTCACCTTACTTTTCTTGCTTTGACGTCACACCCTTCCGCTTGTAACATCAGAATCTCTTCAACTGCAACAGTTTGTGATGTCTCCAGCAAAGGAGTGTGAATTCACAGCAGGAATAAGCAACTGAACAGGTAATGTCTATGGTAAAAATATCCTATTTTGATAAAAATGTCTTTGGTAATAGAAAAACAGAATGTCCTGAAACAGGAATGTGAAAGAAATTTTGTAAAACTGAGTTCTACTGATGCCATCTGTAATTTTCTTTTCCGGAAATTGTAAAATCTCTAACTTTTCCTCCAGAAATTTCACTCTCTTGGCAATTCTACTTTATTCTGAGCCCCAAAAGGTTTAAGATGTTCTCTTAATTTCACCTCAAGCACTCAGTTGTCAATCGGATAAGACGTTAAACCGAGGTCCCATCTGCCTGGACTGGTGGTAGTTCAGGTGGATGTTAAAGATCCCATGGCACTTATCGAAAAGAGTAGGGGAATTTCCCCAGTGTCCTGGCCAAATTTCCCTCATTCACTAAAAAATACCACCAACAGCTTAATCTGGTTCAAGGTCAGTTGGCAGTCATCTGTATCCCCCTCCCCCGGGTCGTGCCTGAAAATAGGCAAGATTTGTCTAGTGCCCGGTCAACAAAAGCTAAATAAAAATAAAAATAAATAAATAAAGCTCCTTTTCTTTTCCTTCTAAACCTGACCGCCTGTCTCCAGTACACAGTATGTCTGGCTTTCCTCATCTTCACCTAGATGGCAATTTTGTTTCAAGGTTAAGCAATGGAAGGTTTGGACTTCTAATGATGCTATCGGAAGTAATAAAATCGGGTCCCATATTTTGCCTTTTTCCATCATCAATCTTTTCAACAATTTATTCAATTTGTGTTTCTGGAATTTAATTCTTCCCTTCCTTTTCACGGTCTTATTCCTTTATTAATCTTCTTTTGTCCTATTCGCATAATCCCATTCATGCAAAATATAAAATACATTTCTAGATGTCTTCTCTTGTTGGCTTAGTTTCTTTTTCTTCTGCCATTATCTTCTCACCAAATTCCTGACTTGGCAGTTCTTCCTTCCGAGTCTCCATGACAACACAGCTTCTTCTACTTACATTCTGATTTTATAATTTGGTACATACTTTTCTTGTCATGCTCCACAGCTCCCCTTTCCACAACCTACTGTACAGAAGAAGGTTCAAATAGGTATGGATCTGGGTTCTTGCCTCGTCTTTCCTGGTATTGGCTGATTATTTTACACTTTCAAGTTAGTTCTCCTTAATTAGCTAGTGCTTATTCTGATCAAAATAATGGTATTAAATGTTCTTTCGCCAAGTCATGCCACAGAGGTCTAGAAAGGGATGACTTGTGATCAATATACAAATGCTGAAATTTAGAACCCCTGAAAGCAGGGCCTTTTTTGTCATGCTATAAGTATATTCTTGAAAACAATACACATGGGTTGTAGACCTCTCTTACTCAATCTGGTTCAAAGCGTATGTTTACACAGACACACAGAATTTGTCAGCAGAAAAGGACCACTTGACCCACCCAGTTTGTCCAGCTGTAACCTGCCTAATCAGTCTCTGCAGCCCTAAATGTTCTCTAGTGATCCTCCCCATTTACTAATACTCCCATATGTTGATCTCAAGCATACTTGAAGCCCCCCATTGTTTTCACCTCCACCACTTCACCCGGCAGTCATTTCCAGATGTCTACCACCCTTTCAGTGAAGCAGTAATTCCTCGCATCCCTCTTACGACCTCACCCCCCAGCTTCATCGCATGCCACCTGGTCCTGGTACACTTTCTCAGTTGAAGGAGACTCTCCTCCTGCACTCTGGATAGATGGATAGATAGATAGATACAGACAGATACTTTATAGAGTGGTCCTTTCCAAGGACTTGGAGCGTTATACATTCAGGATACAAATACAGACATTAAAATAACCATCTTATAGTAATACATTAACTGGGAGTCAGTAATAAATTAAAATAATCTATCTAGTCCATTAAAAACAACAACACAATCACCGCCTGGTGGCACTGGATGCCACACCTGAGCCATGCCAGCGACCTGGGTTGGGAGCGGATTCCGGGTCGTTCGGGGTCGACTGGGAGAGGTAAGGATTGATGTCCTGAGGACTGTTCTCCTTCCTCAAGGGGGTTGTGCTGTGTATGTCAGCAGAAGAGGGGTTCAGCCCGCACACCAGGGTGCTTGACTGCCTCTCGGAGGTGGAGACAGCTGCTGCTCCACTGCACGGTGCGGGGAAAAGAAAGAAAAAAAAAAAAAAACAGGAAAACACCAATGGGCTGGAGGCTGTACCTCGGGGGTCGAGCCCTGCCAGGTCTGGCGGAGATGGTGATAAATAATGTGTTAAAAAAAAAAAATACAACAATTTTAACAGTTAAAAGCCTTCTGGAACAAATAAGTCTTGAGACCCTTTCTGAAAGCTCCTACCGAGGCAGCCTCCCTAAGATAACTAGGCAGTGAGTTCCACAGGATAGGTGCAGCTACCGAAAGCACACGGCCTCCAGAATGCTGCAACCTAGCCCTGGGAACTCCAAGGAGGCAGCCCTTGGCAGAACAGAGTGTCCAGGATGGGCAGTAGGGGACAAGGAGATCTTGCAGATAGACTGGCCCCCTTTCATGCAGGGGTCTTGTAGGTCAGGAGCCCTACCTTGAAGACAATCCTCCACCTATCTGGCAGCCAGTGCAGTTTGTGGAGGACTGGGGTGATATGATCACTCCTTTTCACTTCCGTCAGCAGTCTTGCTGCTGCATTCTGCACCAGCTGCAGCCAGCGGAGGTTGCCTCCAGATAACCTCAGGTACAGGGCATTACAGTAACCCAGCCTGGATGTAACAAAGCATGTACCAGTGTAGTTAGGTCCTCAGGCAGGATCAGAGCTCGGAACCGGGCGATGTTCCCAAGATGGTAAACTCCACTTTCAACCCCAAGATGGTAAAATCCACTTTCAACCACGGCCAGCGCATGAGCATCAAGTGTCAGGCCATCATCAGGATCACGCCCAGATCACTGCCACCATCTGGACTGCGCAAGGGAATCCCCACCAGTACTAAGCAGAGGGTCCCCTGCCACCCCCTCACTACGACGACCAAATACACCACTAGTATCCCAGTCTTGTCTGGGTTAAGTCTAAGCCAATTATAAGTTATCAAAGTCTGAATTTCCTCTAGGCAGTTGTTAAATACAGACGCCGCCATCTGGGTTTCGGGTGCACTGGACAGGTATAGCTGGGTATCATCTGCACAACAGTGAAAACCCAGCCCATACCACCTGATAATATCTCCCAATGGCAGCATATACACCGTGAACAACAAGGGTGACAAGACCGAACCTTGCAGAACCCCACAAAGCAGAGGGCTCAGGTTAGATGGTGCCAATCCCATCGCCACCCTCTGCACTGCCTGTCAAGTATGACCTGAACCAGCTGATGACACATTGCCAGACAGGCCACACCAGAACTGCAAATGGTCAAGTAGCATCTCGTGATCCACAGTGTCAAATGCCGCCGAGAGGTTCAGGAGGACTAAGATGGTACACTCTCTCCTGTTCCTCGCCATCAGGAGATCATTAAGCATCCTCACCAGGGCAGTCTCCATACTATGCCCAGCTCGGAACCTAGACTGAAAAGACTCATAGGTGGAGAAGGAGGCAAGATGCTCTTCAAGCTGGATGGCCACCACTTTTTCTATAACCTCCCCTTAAAAATAGGAGGTTAGAGACTGGCCTGAAGTTGCCGAGAGAGTCCGGGTCTAATGAGGGCTTCTTCAAAAGGGTTCAACCAGGGTCTTTTCAAGGCAGATGGAAAGACCCCATTCCTCAAGAACTCTGGACAATCTAGGCAACCACAGGTCCAATCAGGTCCAAACATCCAACCAAAAGGTGGGTCAGAACTGGGTCCAGATCACACTCTGTTGGTCGCAGCCTTGAGACCATTTTCACCACATCCTCCACTCCAACTAGCTCAAACTCATCCCAGACAGGAGGAACGTTTCAACATGACTCCGGATAGACCCCAAATCCCCTTCAAGTGATGCTGGAAGAGACCTCAGCCCTGATACAGGACACTTTGTTAGCAAAGAACAGAGCAAGCTCTTCACACCTAGTGCTTGAACCTGCCCCATCAACACAGAGACAGGCAGGATGTAAAAGCTCATCTACAGTGCAGAAAAGCTGAGCTGGGCTGCTCCTTGCTGCAGCAATCTCCCATAGACAAAAACAGCCTTCTTCGGGAGACTGCCCTCTGATAGTCAGCATAATGTGACTTCAGAGTCAATTTGTCCTCTATCAGGCCAGACTCTTCCAACCTCTCTCTAACCTCCGCCCCTAGTCTTTAACCCCTCAGAGTTCCTCATCATAGCAGGGAGGTCTTCAGTGAGTAGACAGGGCTGGACATGTGATTGAATCAAGGCAGCAGTGACAGCCCACTATAGGCTGCCACTGCTCCTCCGGCCCCAATCACACACACAACCTCCACACTCGATAAGTCCAGCACCACCTGTAGTCCTACCGAGGACACCCTCATAAAGGGTGGTAACAGACCATCTCCACAGGGAAGAACCATCTGGGGGCCCTAAACATGAACCCCACAGTGCTATGATCCAACCTAAAGTACAGTTCGTGAAGTACTTACCATAACAGTAGATCGAGAGAGCTCTTGCAGTAGGTACTCACTGGGACTGCACTCCCTGGCATCAGGATCACTGGAAAGTTTAGCTAGCAGTGTCTGATGGGGACTGCCCAACAGTCACATGACTGACATCAGCGCCGACTCCTATATAGTGGGCAGTCACCACATCCGCCTCCAGTTCTCCCACCGGAGACCCCTAGAAGTGCGACAGGAGAATGGGAAAGAGGCTCCTGGAGCAGAGAGGCTCAAGAAAGGAGCTACAGAAAAAAGGGGAAGGAGGGAGGAAGAAACATTATCAGCAAGAGCCTCTCTGAAGATATATGCTGTTACGATAAGTTCTTACATAACTGTACTATCTTACTTCGAGAGAGCCCTTGCAGTAGGTAATAATTCATAGGACTGAGTCCCAAGCTGTAAGAGTCCGAGGGACAGGAAAACATGAGAGGCTGGAAATACACCGCTGAGAAGCAGCAAGAATATTCTAGGACAGGAGTACCTGGAGGACAGCCAGCCTGAAACCAGCCCTGCGCCTAGAGGCGATGTCCAAACTGTAGTGTCTTGTGAAAGCGTGGACAGAACTACAAGTAGCTGCCATGCAAATTTCAGTGGCTGACACATTTCTGAAACAGGCTGTAGAGGCAGCCATGCCCCTGGTAGAGTGTCCTTTAACCTGCCTTCAAAGAACTTTACCATACTTCTGGTAACAAAATCCAATGCAATGAGCTAGTCATTTGGAAATGCATAACTTTTAAACTGCCGCACCCTCTTGCTTGGGTGCGAAACAAACAAAAAGTTGGTCTGATTTCCGGATAGTTTTTGTCCTGTTAGTGTAGTAACACAAAATTCTGTGAACATCTAAAGTATGCAGAATTGCCTCCCCCCGATTAGCATGTTCAGGGTAGTAGACTGGCAGTTGAATATGATTCAGCGTAGTCGGAGACCACCTTTGGAAGAAACTTAGGATTAGTATGCAGAGCCATCTGTGAAAAATTGGATAAGGCTCCTTACACATCAGGGCCTGAAGCTTGGAAATCCTCTGAGCAGAAGTAACAGCAACCAAAAAGAGTGCTTTCCAGGACAAAAAGCGCATACGTACTTGCCGGTTCAAAAGGAGGCAAGGTCAGTTTCTCCAAAACAAAACTGAGGTCCCACGGTGGGGCAAGGTTGTGTACTGGGGGTTTCCAATGCAGAATTCCTTTTAAGAAGGTTTTAGAAACTTCCAATTGCACCAGAGTTTTGCCCTCCACCAGAGTGGTAGGTGGAAATGGGTGCTAGATTCACCCTCAGAGACGAATAGCTCAGGCCCAAATTGGATAGGTAAAGCAGATACTCCATGACCTGAGGAATGGGACACTAAAAAGGATCCTAACCCTTCAAGGTGGCGCAGATGGAAAAACGCTTCCATTTCATAACATATGTTGTCCTGGTAGAAGGCTTCCTAGCCTCTACCTGGACCTGAGCTACCCTAGGAGAAACTCCAAATCTGGAAGCAACTACTGTATGTCTTGAGGAGCCATGCGTGCAGGAGAATAGACTTCAGTCCTGGATGGACAAGTGTGCCCCATTCCTGGGTCAGGAGACTGTGACAAAGAGGCAGAGGAACAGGGAGCTCCACTGCCAGCTGCTGAAGAAGCGGGAACCGTACTTGTCGAGGCCAAAAAGGGGTGATCAGAATCATTCGAGCTCCTTCTGCTTGAAGCTTGACCAACACACTCTGCAAAACTGGGAAGGGAGGAAAAGTGTACAGAAACCTCCCTGTCCAACAAAGCGATGGCACATCTTGCCAGAAAGTACCATGTGTAGGATTGAGCAAGCAAAATTTGTGAAGTTTTGCCTTGGATGGGGCTGTGAATAGATCCACATCCGGATGACCCCACAGGTTGAAGATGTGATCTACTATGTCCTGCTTTAGCTCCCACTCATGCACTCTTACCCTGATGTGGCTGAGACTGTCTGCAAGGATGCTTTGCACGCCTGGAACGTGACTGCCAGGAGATGACACCGGTGCGGGACTGCCAAATTCCAGACCCTCATTGCTTCCCTGCAAAGAGTATATGAGCGGGTGCTCCCCTGCTTGTTGAGGTACCACACTACATACATGTTGTCCGACTAGACCAACAGTGTACCCTGGCGATTCAGGTGCTGAAATGCCTGTAGTGTGTACAGGACTGCTCTCATTTCTAACACATCTATTCATAAGTGCCGCTCCAAGGGGACCACAGGCCCTTGGTCCTGACACACTCGAGGTGGGACACCCAGCCCGTCCCTGATGTGTCTGTCATCAGGGTTTGGGAGGGAAGAGGGGCCTGAAAAGGGACTTCCTGAATAAGGTTGTCTGGGTTCTGCCACCATAGCAGGTCTCTCTGCATCGAGCCAGAGACCATGATACAGTGGCCCAGGTTGTCCGCCCTCCGATCCCATTATGACCAGAGTCCACTGCAAAATCTGTATGTGGAATCTGGCCAAGGGCACCATGGGGATGGCCACTGCCATGAGGCCAAGAAGGCGAAGGATCGCCTTGCCTGAGATCTTTCTGTTGGAGGCTACAAATTGGGCCTGCTTCTGCCCTGTCCAGGGGGAGGAAGGCCATACGCTGGACCATGTCCAGAATCACCTCAATAAATTGCAGGCACTGGAAAGGGGCAAGCTGTGATTTAGGGTAGCTGACAGTGATACCCAGTCCCTCGAAAAGGTGCAGGGTAGCTGACAGAGATGCCTCCAACCCCTCCTTCGATGGGGCTGCAAGAAGCCAATCATCGAGGAAGTGGAAGATGTAATGCCCCTGCCTCCTCAGGGCCCCTTGCCACAACCGCTAGACACCTGGTAAAGTCAGACGGTGCTGAAGACAGGCCAAAGGGGAGGATTTTGAACTGGTAATGCTCCCCTTGAAATGAGAACCTGAGGAAACTGCTGTGGGGTCGAAACACTTGGATGTGCAGGTATGCATCCTACATGTCCTGAGCGCAAAGCCACTGTCCCATGGACAGAAGAGGCAGCAAGCCTTGGAGCATCAGCATCTGAAACCACTTGTATTCTATGAATAGGTTTGGTGCTGAGGTCCAGTATCGACTAGATTCCCATCTTTTGGGACCAGAAAGAGTGGTAGTAGTATCCTTGCCCAATCTGGTTTGCAGGCACTGGCTCTATTGCTTTTCAAGAAGAGTCATCATTTTTCTCAAGAGGGAATATGCGTTTGGGTAATGGGAAACCCGGAGGTCTGTTTGGGGTTTTCAATGAAATTCAAGAGTGTGACTGAGCTTGATCAGCTGGAAGACCTCGTGATCTGTCGTGATTGATTCCCAGTCCCCAGGTGTCTTAGAACCTTCCACCCACCGGTTCCTCCAACTGACAAAAGGAGGGAGGGAGGGCAGCGAGTCAGAGGCGGAGGGAGAGGGTTGGAGGGGCACCTGCAGCTCTCTGGGTTTTGCTGAGGGGTGGTGGCTGTAGTAGTAGCCCTGTATTTGAACTGGCACCTAGGTGCTCTGACAGGGTTTCTGCCTCTGGCTTACCGACAAAAGGATGCTTCAGCTGAGGTTTGGGGGCAGTACAGGGTGTACATACCTGAGAGTCATGCCCTTATCTTGGAGACTAGTAATTATGTCCTGGGCATCCCTCCAAATAGGACACAGTCTCTAAAGGGGACATCCTGAATAGCAGCCTGGACATCAGGTGCAGACCGGATACCCTCAACCATGCGAAACAACGCATGCTCCACGACCATGGCTGTTTCCCTGACTGAAGAGTCCACTGCATCAAAGGTGGCCCTAAGAGAGTGGCACCCAGCCACCTTAGCAGAGGAGGGTATCTGCCAAGGTGGTCTTTGACTCAGAGTCTGGGATGGCCTCGACAATAGGCTTGAGCACACGAAACAAGGATTTTTGATACACTAACATGTGCACTACATAATTAAGGGAACGAATGGCTAGTGTAAAAGAGGAGTAGAATATTCTCCCAAACTGGTTCAGCTGCCTGGACTCTGTTGGGAGGAAAAGTACTGAGGAGCTTAAGTCTGGCAGACCTATCATGGGCCATAGTGATGACCACTGAATTGGACTTCAGATGGACGCTGAGGTAGTCTTTTTCCTCTGCTGTCCTGTAGGTATAGTCCACCTTTTTGGCCATACCCACGATGGAGGAAGACATCTGCCAAATGATGGAGGACAGGTCCACATGAGGTTCCAGCCAAGGAGGCGTGAGAACCAGACTCGTCTCCGAAAAGTCTCAGTGCTCAGCTAACCTCTGACGTTTCGGGTCCTGAGCATCCGATTTCCTGCCTTGCAACTCCACCATTTGCCTCAGAAGGTCCACAAAGGAAGGATCCTTGGGGGCAACTTGGGGGATTCTTTAAGGATAGGCTCCTCTGGAGGAGGGGTCTCAAATCTTGATCCCGATGATGACAATTCGGAATCTGGATCAAAGTCTGAAGAGTCCGAAAGTTCTTTATCTGGATGAGCAGGCTCCTTCCTTAAAGGGGCTTCCTCTGACATTAGGGCCTGCATATGGCCTCTCAGCAGGCCTGACGTTGAGGCGTGAGGTGTGACTGGTGAGACCGCCCAGGGGGTCTGGCTCTGCCGCACTACCTCCGAAAAGTGCTGCTGTCTGCTGTCCAATTCTGAGACCAACTGGAATTTAGTCTCAGACCACAAGCCTGTAAGATCCCTCTGAAGTCCACCTGCAGCTTAGGAGGTGGCGGAGTAGGATGTGGGGGTGGGTGAAAAGCCTGACACCCTGCATGCCAGATTGAACCAGTAGTGTGGGGTCCATGCATCAGGAAGCCCTGATAATAATGGGTATAGCCCATTGTCTGGGAATGAGGTGTCGAGAACCCCACTGGAGAATACCCGTGGTAATGAAAATATCCAAGAATAGATCTGGCATCGGGCCTGATGGAGGATTACCCACTGAGGCCACGATGGCAGAAAACCGGACGGAGGCCATGATGGAGGGTAGCCTGATGAGGGCCCTGATGGGGGGTCCCCCGAGGCAGCTTGACAGAGGCCATGACAGTGGAAAGCCTGACGGAGGCTCCGATGGAGGGTGGCCTGATGGAGAAACCAAAGGGGCCGACAGGTGCTGAGGAAGACCAGGGTCTGGCACCCCTACCGGGGGAGTAACGGATGGTGGTGCCAACGCTAAGCCCGTGGGAGCTCCAGAGTCAGGGACTCCCAACGGAAGGTCTCCATCTGCCGGGTCCTTTGGCTCTGGGGACAATGGCAGAGGCTCCAATGAAAGAGGGGACGGGGGCTCATGGTGCAGGGGGCTCATGGTGGAGAAAACCCTGGGCAACCCTTACCCCTGGCCGGAATGGAGCTGATGTCCGGTTGGGTGTTGTCAGGACCAACCATAAGGTCCGACAAAAGCAAAGTCGTTGGGCGATTGTTGGGAAGCCCGACGACCGACTTATCGACCTTGGTCATGCAGGAGGCGGAGACATCAACCCCCGACTAATCAACTCCTGGCTGGGCACCTCACCAGAGGGACCGACGAAAGGGACTTATCGGGCTCTGCCTGCCAACCTAGGAGCCCATGGTGGTGATGGGCCTAAGGGATGCAGAGGCCTCCTGCTGCATCCGAGGCATCCACGGCCACTGTAACCATGGCAGCGGGGGCTGAAGCCTGTTCTTCAGGAGGGAGCACAGGCTTCGCTGCAGCACCAGTCTCCTGGAGGAAGAGGGCTACTGCTCCACCCAAGGTGCCAGAGAGGCAGCCTTAGGAGAGAGGGGACACCTGGTCCCGGTGCTTTCCTCTGTCCCTCCTCTTCTTCTTGTGGGAGTCGGTCAGTGAGGAACAGGCTTTCCAAGCTTCTGTAGCTCCTTCTCCAATGATGTCATTTTGAGATTCAAATGGTGGGCTTCAAGGGACTGCTGGTGCCATTTCTGTGCTGCCTAGTTAGACTGAGAGACCAGGCCTCACAGTCCTCGACGCCAGGTCTGCTTCCCAAGCAGCAGAAGCAGAGGGAATGTTGATCTTTATGTAGCTGACCGCGAAGAATCGCACTTTTTATGCAATCTCACTGGAAAAAGTGGAAGACATACACAAAGATGAAAAATCAAATAAAAAAGAAAGAAAAAAACGGATACTTATCTGAGTTTAAGCGCATCAAATTGCTGCAACGAAGCTTCAGAAGGTCCAGGTGCACAGGCTGATGGCGGAAGAACTGGAGGGCTGGACTTAGGGACGCCCACTATATAGGGTAATGCTGGATGTTGGTCAATGGACATCTGGTGGGCAGTCCCCGCCAGACACTGCTAGCTAAGTTTCTGTGCAGTCCTGACGCAAGGGGCACAGTCCCATGAGTAAGAACCTACTGCAAGAGCCCTCTAGAAGTAAGATGGACTGGATCCACTCTGAGGTCAATAACATCAAGACCCAAAGAAAAAAGCGAGGTCCAGCATGTGGCGCATGGTGGAGTCACTGTCATAACATTCTGTGATAGGCCAGAGCCACCACACTCCTAAGGGAGATCACTTCCAAACTCGAGCCCTCACATCAATCCAGGTATTGGAGAAGTTCCCAGAATCAACCATCTGGGGACTCCAAATGACCAGGTCGGGTGATGAGCCTAGCGATCTCCTGTAAAAATTTCCATCTCTTCCCGGGACGAGTAGATCAAGAGAACTTTGAAGCCCGCACTCAGGATCCCTCACACAGCAACACACTCAAAAGAACCCGTGGGACCAACAGGTAGCACCTTGAGGCTCAGGCTAGATTTAAAACAAATGGCCACCTCCCCCCACCGTGCGATCCTCCCTCAGGGTGTGTATCACGGAGTACCCGACTGGCACTGCCACCTCCAGAACAGGAGCTGCATTCTCGCCCAGCCAGGTCTCCATGATGCAAGCCAGGTCTACCAAGGATATCAAGTCAGCTTTTATGGCAGTCTTGTTCCTCATTGACCTGGCATTGCATAACACAACCAAAGTAGAATGAGGGGAGGCTGCTGGATTAGTTATCTGCCCACCACCTATGGTGGAGCCCTTGGGTATGGGAACCAAACAGGATGGACCCCTCTCCAGTACCCATTTCACCCCATGGCGTCTTCTTGGCCTCACCACCCAAATCCCGGATACTCTAGCAGCCACTCGGCCATGCCCCCATCCGGATCCCCTCCTTCAAGCTATCCCTAATGCCTTACACTTCCCTACAGACATCTGCAGCAGGTGGAAGTGAAGTGAGGCTGGCCAAGTAGCTGTTTAAGGGTCCCCGCCCCAGACATATATTACTTAAAAACCTTAAAACCCACAAACAAACATGAACATATCAAATATAATCCCTATACAATTCAATATAGCCATATCTTCTCTAATCGCTTGCTTCATAAATCAGGGACAAGGCTTAAAAAAAAAAAAAAAAAAAAAAAAAAATCGGGAGAATGGTCAGAATCAGACACATCTTCAAACTGAAGATATCAACCAGGAAGCTGGCAGAATAAGGGGCTTAGTATAAAATGCATTTTCTAAGGAAGAACTAGTCTGTAACTTTAATGTCTGACATTATTTTGTGCTTACAACTCCCACTGTTTGGTCAAGGAAACACAATTTTTAGGAGGGACAGATTAAAATTTTGAGGCAAAATCAGGGACTTCCTTGAAAATCAGGGACCGTTGAGAGGTATGGCAATAGCCACCCAAAACCTACCCTACCCAAACAAATAATTTAACTACTTAATTTCACTAAGACCTAAAAAATCCCAAGACAAACTAACAATCCCAATAAATTTTCCCCAGCCTTCTACCACCCTCCACAAACAAATACCACAAAAATAAAATCACACAACCACACACTCAGTCACACAATCCCCCAAACACGCTAACACACTCAGAAATTATACTAAATTTAATAAACATTAAACAACCCCCAGCAGGAAATGCTTTCAGTCCAATACCAGTTCAAAAATCTATTTCAACTGATCCCGTCCTGTTTTACACTTGTTGACCTTTGATGGAATTGACTTCCCTCCAAAAGTTCACAAATAATGTCCAATACGTGTAGTAAAAAGAAAAACGCTGTCATAGCTCTCATCTCTTCAGCCCGGACAGATTCAGGCACATACAGACTCTCACCCCTCCTGAGCCTGACCCTTATCTTTAAATTTAAATGTTCACTCAGCCCAAAATTTGTCCAATGTTATAGAGAAAAAAAGCCACCAACCAACTCAGATACTGCAGAACTGTTCTCATCCAGAGGCAACACAGTCAGAATATTAACCTTCCACTCAGTCCTCGAGATCAACTCACAGTGGCAGGAAAAGTGTGTTCTTCAGAAGCAGCCTCCCACCTAGCCCTATGACTTGTGATCAATATACAAATGCTGAAATTTAGAACCCCTGAAAGCAGGGCCTTTTGTCATGCTATAAGTATATTCTTGAAAACAATACATGGGTTGTAGACCTCTCTTACTCAATCTGGTTCAAAGCGTATGTTTACACAGACACACAGAATTTGTCAGCAGAAAAGGACCACTTGACCCACCCAGTTTGTCCAGCTGTAACCTGCCTAATCAGTCTCTGCAGCCCTAAATGTTCTCTAGTGATCCTCCCATTTACTAATACTCCCATATGTTGATCTCAAGCATACTTGAAGCCCCCATTGTTTTCCACCTCCACCACTTCACCCGCAGTCATTTCAGATGTCTACCACCCTTTCAGTGAAGCAGTAATTCCTCATCCTCTTCTACCTCACCCCCAGCTTCCTCAGATGCCACCTGGTCCTGGTACACTTTCTCAGTTGAAGGAGACTCTCCTCCTGCACTCTGGATAGATGGATAGATAGATAGATACAGACAGATACTTTATAGAGTGGTCCTTTCCAAGGACTTGGAGCTCTATACATTCAGGATACAAATACAGACATTAAAATAACCATCTTATAGTAATACATTAACTGGGAGTCAGTAATAAATTAAAATAATCTATCTAGTCCATTAAAAACAACAACACAATCACCGGCCTGGTGGCACTGGATGCCACACCTTGAGCCATGCCAGCGACCTGGGTTGGGAACGGACTCGGGTCGTTCGGGGGTCGGCTGGGAGAGGTAAGGATTGAGTGTCCTGAGGACTGTTCTCCTTCCTCAAGGGGGGGTTGTGCTGTGTATGTCAGCAGAAGAGGGGTTCAGCCCGCACCCAGGGTGCTTGACTGCCTCTGCGGAGGTGGAGACAGCTGCTGCTCCCACTGCACGGGTGCGGGGAGAAAAGAAAGAAAAAAAAAAAAACAGGAAAACACCAATGGGCTGGAGGCTGTACCGGGGGTCGAGCCCTGCCAGGTCTGGCGGAGATGGTGATAAATAATGTGTTAAAAAAAAAATACAACAATTTTAACAGTTAAAAGCCTTCTGGACAAATAAGTCTTGAGACCCTTTCTGAAAGCTCCTACCGAGGCAGCCTCCCTAAGATAATTAGGCAGTGAGTTCCACAGGATAGGTGCAGCTACCGAAAGCACACGGCCTCCAGAATGCTGCAACCTAGCCCTGGGAACTCCAAGGAGGCAGCCCTTGGCAGAACAGAGTGTCCAGGATGGGCAGTAGGGGACAAGGAGATCTTGCAGATAGACTGGCCCCCTTTCATGCAGGGGTCTTGTAGGTCAGGAGCCCTACCTTGAAGACAATCCTCCACCTATCTGGCAGCCAGTGCAGTTTGTGGAGGACTGGGGTGATATGATCACTCCTTTTCACTTCCGTCAGCAGTCTTGCTGCTGCATTCTGCACCAGCTGCAGCCAGCGGAGGTTGCCTCCAGATAACCTCAGGTACAGGGCATTACAGTAACCCAGCCTGGATGTAACAAAGCATGTACCAGTGTAGTTAGGTCCTCAGGCAGGATCAGAGCTCGGAACCGGGCGATGTTCCCAAGATGGTAAACTCCACTTTCAACCCCAAGATGGTAAAATCCACTTTCAACCACGGCCAGCGCATGAGCATCAAGTGTCAGGCCATCATCAAGGATCACGCCCAGATACGTCACCCATCTGGACTGCGCAAGGGGAATCCCCCCACCAGTACTAAGCAGAGGGGTCCCCCTGCCACCCCTCACTACGACGACCCAAATACACCACTAGTATCCCAGTCTTGTCTGGGTTAAGTCTAAGCCAATTATAAGTTATCAAAGTCTGAATTTCCTCTAGGCAGTTGTTAAATACAGACGCCGCCATCTGGGTTTCGGGTGCACTGGACAGGTATAGCTGGGTATCATCTGCACAACAGTGAAAACCCAGCCCATACCACCTGATAATATCTCCCAATGGCAGCATATACACCGTGAACAACAAGGGTGACAAGACCGAACCTTGCAGAACCCCACAAAGCAGAGGCTCAGGTTAGATGGTGCCAATCCCATCGTCACCCTCTGCACTGCCTGTCAAGTATGACCTGAACCAGCTGATGACATTGCCAGACAGGCCACACCAGAACTGCAAATGGTCAAGTAGCATCTCGTGATCCACAGTGTCAAATGCCGCCGAGAGGTTCAGGAGGACTAAGATGGTACACTCTCTCCTGTTCCTCGCCATCAGGAGATCATTAAGCATCCTCACCAGGGCAGTCTCCATACTATGCCCAGCTCGGAACCTAGACTGAAAAGACTCATAGGTGGAGAAGGAGGCAAGATGCTCTTCAAGCTGGATGGCCACCACTTTTTCTATAACCTCCCTTAAAAAATAGGAGGTTAGAGACTGGCCTGAAGTTGCCGAGAGAGTCCGGGTCTAATGAGGGCTTCTTCAAAAAGGGTCTAACCAGGGTCTTTTTCAAGGCAGATGGAAAGACCCCATTCCTCAAGAACTCTGGACAATCTAGGCAACCACAGGTCCAATCAGGTCCAAACATCCAACCAAAAGGTGGGTCAGAACTGGGTCCAGATCACACTCTGTTGGTCGCAGCCTTGAGACCATTTTCACCACATCCTCCACTCCAACTAGCTCAAACTCATCCCAGACAGGAGGAACGTTTCAACATGACTCCGGATAGACCCCAAATCCCTTCAAGTGATGCTGGAAGAGACCTCAGCCCTGATACAGGACACTTTGTTAGCAAAGAACAGAGCAAGCTCTTCACACCTAGTGCTTGAACCTGCCCCATCAACACAGAGACAGGCAGGATGTAAAAGCTCATCTACAGTGCAGAAAAGCTGAGCTGGGCTGCTCCTTGCTGCAGCAATCTCCCCATAGACAAAAAAAACAGCCTTCTTTCGGGAGACTGCCCTCTGATAGTCAGCATAATGTGACTTCAGAGTCAATTTGTCCTCTATCAGGCCAGATCTCTTCCAACCTCTCTCTAACCTCCGGCCCCTAGTCTTTAACCCCTCAGAGTTCCTCATCATAGCAGGGAGGTCTTCAGTGAGTAGACAGGGGCTGGACATGAACGGGTGTGATTGAATCAAAGGCAGCAGTGACAGCCCAATTATAGGCTGCCACTGCCTCCTCCGTCCCAATCACACACACAACCTCCACACTCGATAAGTCCAGCACCACCTGTAGTCCTACCGAGGACACCCCTCATAAAGGGTGGTAACAGACCATCTCCACAGGGGAAGAACCATCTGGGGGGCCCTAAACATGAACCCCCACAGTGCTATGATCCAACCTAAAGTACAGTTACGTAAGTACTTACCATAACAGTAGATCGAGAGAGGCTCTTGCAGTAGGTACTCATAGGACTGCACTCCCTGGCATCAGGATCACTCGGAAAGTTTAGCTAGCAGTGTCTGATGGGGGACCGCCCAACAGTCACATGACTGACATCAGCGCGACCCTATATAGTGGGCAGTCACCACATCCGCCCTCCAGTTCTCCCACCGGAGACCTCATAGAAGTGCGACAGGAGAATGAGAAAGAGGCTCCTGGAGCAGAGAGGCTCAAGGAAAGGAGCTACAGAAAAAGGGAAGGAGGGAGGAAGAAACATTATCAGCAAGAGCTCTCTGAAGATATACTGCTGTTACGATAAGTTCTTACATAACTGTACTATCTTACTTAGAGAGCTCTTGCAGTAGGTAATTACCATAGGACTGAGTCCCAAGCTGTAAGAGTCCGAGGGACAGGAAACATGAGAGGCTGGAAATACACCGCTGAGAAGCAGCAAGAATATTCTAGGACAGGAGTACCTGGAGGACAGCCAGCCTGAAACCAGCCCTGCGCCTAGAGTCGATGTCCAAACTGTAGTGTCTTGTGAAAGCGTGGACAGAACTACAAGTAGCTGCCATGCAAATTTCAGTGGCTGACACATTTCTGAAACAGGCTGTAGAGGCAGCCATGCCCCTGGTAGAGTGTCCTTTAACCTGCCTTCAAAGAACTTTACCATACTTCTGGTAACAAAATCCAATGCAATGAGCTAGTCATTTGGAAATGCATAACTTTAAACTGCCGCACCCTCTTGCTTGGGTGCAAACAACAAAAAAGTTGGTCTGATTTCCGGATAGTTTTTGTCCTGTTAGTGTAGTAACACAAAATTCTGTGAACATCTAAAGTATGCAGAATTGCCTCCCGGATTAGCATGTTCAGGGTAGTAGACTGGCAGTTGAATATGATTCAGCGTAGTCGGAGACCACCTTTGGAAGAAACTTAGGATTAGTATGCAGAGCCATCTGTGAAAAATTGGATAAGGCTCCTTACACATCAGGGCCTGAAGCTTGGAAATCCTCTGAGCAGAAGTAACAGCAACCAAAAAGAGTGCTTTCCAGGACAAAAAGCGCATACGTACTTGCCGGTTCAAAAGGAGGCAAGGTCAGTTTCTCCAAAACAAAACTGAGGTCCCACGGTGGGGCAAGGTTGTGTACTGGGGGTTTCCAATGCAGAATTCCTTTTAAGAAGGTTTTAGAAACTTCCAATTGCACCAGAGTTTTGCCCTCCACCAGAGTGGTAGGTGGAAATGGGTGCTAGATTCACCTCAGAGACGAATAGCTCAGGCCCAAATTGGATAGGTAAAGCAGATACCATGACCTGAGGAATGGGACACTAAAAGGATCCTAACCCTTCAAGGTGGCGAGATGGAAAACGCCCATTTCTAATATATGTTGTCCTGGTAGAAGGCTTCCTAGCTCTACCTGGACCTGAGCTACCCTAGGAGAAACTCCAAATCTGGAAGCAACTACTGTGTCTTGAGGAGCCATGCAGGCAGGAGAATAGACTTCAGTCCTGATGGACAAGTGTGCCCCATTCCTGGGTCAGGAGACTGTGACAAAGAGGCAGAGGAACAGGGAGCTCCACTGCCAGCTGCTGAAGAAGCGGAACCGTACTTGTCGAGGCCAAAAAGGGGTGATCAGAATCATTCGAGCTCCTTCTGCTTGAAGCTTGACCAACACACTCTGCAAAACTGGGAAGGGAGGAAAAGTGTACAGAAACCTCCCTGTCCAACAAAGCGATGGCACATCTTGCCAGAAAGTACCATGTGTAGGATTGAGCAAGCAAAATTTGTGAAGTTTTGCCTTGGATGGGGCTGTGAATAGATCCACATCCGGATGACCCCACAGGTTGAAGATGTGATCTACTATGTCCTGCTTTAGCTCCCACTCATGCACTCTTACCCTGATGTGGCTGAGACTGTCTGCAAGGATGCTTTGCACGCCTGGAACGTGACTGCCAGGAGATGACACCGGCTGGACTGCCAAATTCCAGACCCTCATTGCTTCCCTGCAAAGAGTATATGAGCGGGTGCTCCCCTGCTTGTTGAGGTACCACACTACATACATGTTGTCCGACTAGACCAACAGTGTACCCTGGCGATTCAGGTGCTGAAATGCCTGTAGTGTGTACAGGACTGCTCTCATTTCTAACACATCTATTCATAAGTGCCGCTCCGAAGGGGACCACAGGCCCTTGGTCCTGTGAATCCCGAGGTGGGCACCCTAGCCCGTCCCTGATGTGTCTGTCATCAGGGTTTGGGAGGGAGGAGGGGCCTGAAAAGGGACTTCCTGAATAAGGTTGTCTGGGTTCTGCCACCATAGCAGGTCTCTCTGCATCGAGCCAGAGACCATGATACAGTGGCCCAGGTTGTCCGCCCTCCGATCCCATTATGACCAGAGTCCACTGCAAAATCTGTATGTGGAATCTGGCCAAGGGCACCATGGGGATGGCCACTGCCATGAGGCCAAGAAGGCGAAGGATCGCCTTGCCTGAGATCTTTCTGTTGGAGGCTACAAATTGGGCCTGCTTCTGCCCTGTCCAGGGGGAGGAAGGCCATACGCTGGACCATGTCCAGAATCACCTCAATAAATTGCAGGCACTGGAAAGGGGCAAGCTGTGATTTAGGGTAGCTGACAGTGATACCCAGTCCCTAAAAGGTGCAGGGTAGCTGACAGAGATGCCTCAACCCTCCCCTTCGGGGGCTGCAAGAAGCCAATCATCGAGGAAGTGGAAGATGTAATGCCCCTGCCTCCTCAGGGCCCCTTGCCACAACCGCTAGACACCTGGTAAAGTCAGACGGTGCTGAAGACAGGCCAAAGGGGAGGATTTTGAACTGGTAATGCTCCCCTTGAAATGAGAACCTGAGGAAACTGCTGTGGGGTCGAAACACTTGGATGTGCAGGTATGCATCCTACATGTCCTGAGCGTAAAGCCACTGTCCCATGGACAGAAGAGGCAGCAAGCCTTGGAGCATCAGCATCTGAAACCACTTGTATTCTATGAATAGGTTTAGGGTGCTGAGGTCCAGTATCGGGCACAGATTCCCCCATCTTTTTTGGGACCAGAAAAAAGTGGTAGTAGTATCCCTGCCCAATCTGGTTTGCAGGCACTGGCTCTATTGCTTTCTTTCGAAGAAGAGTCATCATTTTTTCTCAAGAGGGGAATATGCGTCCTTGGGTAATGGGAAAACCCGGGAGGTCTGTTTGGGGGGTTTTCACGAAATTCAAGAGTGTGACTGAGCTTGATCAGCTGGAAGACCCCGCATCTGTCGTGATTGATTCCCAGTCCCCCAGGTGTCTTGTGAACCTTCCACCCACCGGTTCCTCCAACTGACAAAAAGGAGGGAGGGAGGGCAGCGAGTCAGGGGGCGGAGGGAGGGTTGGGGAGGGCGCCCTGCAGCTCTCTGGGTTTTTGCTGGGAGGGGGTGGTGGCTGTGGTAGTAGCCCTGTATTTGAACTGGCACCTAGGTGCCTATTGTGGCTTCGCCTCTGGCTTACCGACAAAAAGGATGCTTCAGCTGAGGTTTGGGGCAGTACAGGGTGTACACATACCTGAGAGTCATGCCCTTATCTTGGAGACTAGTAATTATGTCCTGGGCATCCCCTCCAAATAGGACACAGTCTCTAAAGGGGACATCCTGAATAGCAGCCTGGACATCAGGTGCCAGACCGGATACCCTCAACCATGCGAAACAACGCATGCTCACGACCATGGCTGTTTCCCTGACTGAAGAGTCCACTGCATCAAAGGTGGCCCTAAGAGAGTGGCACCCAGCCACCTTAGCAGAGGAGGGTATCTGCCAAGGTGGTCTTTGACTCAGAGTCTGGGATGGCCTCGACAATAGGCTTGAGCACACGAAACAAGGATTTTTGATACACTAACATGTGCACTACATAATTAAGGGAACGAATGGCTAGTGTAAAAGAGGAGTAGAATATTCTCCCAAACTGGTTCAGCTGCCTGGACTCTGTTGGGAGGAAAAGTACTGAGGAGCTTAAGTCTGGCAGACCTATCATGGGCCATAGTGATGACCACTGAATTGGACTTCAGATGGACGCTGAGGTAGTCTTTTTCCTCTGCTGTCCTGTAGGTATAGTCCACCTTTTTGGCCATACCCACGATGGAGGAAGACATCTGCCAAATGATGGAGGACAGGTCCACATGAGGTTCCAGCCAAGGAGGCGTGAGAACCAGACTCGTCTCCGAAAAGTCTCAGTGCTCAGCTAACCTCTGACGTTTCGGTCCTGAGCATCCGATTTCCTGCCTTGCAACCCACCATTTGCCTCAGAAGGTCCACAAAGGAAGGATCCTGGGGGCAACTTGGGGGATTCTTTAAGGATAGGCTCCTCTGGAGGAGGGGTCTCAAATCTTGATCCCGATGATGACAATTCGGAATCTGGATCAAAGTCTGAAGAGTCCGAAAGTTCTTTATCTGGATGAGCAGGCTCCTTCCTTAAAGGGGCTTCTCTGACATTAGGGCCTGCATATGGCCTCTCAGCAGGCCTGGACGTTGAGGCGGAGGGTGTGACTGGTGAGACCTACCAGGGGGTCTGGCTCTGCCGCACTACCTCCGAAAGTGCTGCTGTCTGCTGTCCAATTTGAGACCAACTGGAATTTAGTCTCAGACCACCAAGCCTGTAAGATCCTCTGAAGTCCACCTGCAGCTTAGGAGGTGACGGAGTAGGATGTGGGGGTGGGTGAAAAGCCTGACACCCTGCATGCCAGATTGAACCAGTAGTGTGGGGTCCATGCATCAGGAAGCCCTGATAATAATGGGTATAGCCCATTGTCTGGGAATGAGGTGTCGAGAACCCCACTGGAGAATACCCGTGGTAATGAAAATATCCAAGGAATAGATCTGGCATCGGGCCTGATGGAGGATTACCCGACTGAGGCCACGATGGCAGAAAACCGGACGGAGGCCACGATGGAGGGTAGCCTGATGAGGGCCCTGATGGGGGGTCCCCCGAGGCAGCTTGACAGAGGCCATGACAGTGGAAAGCCTGACGGAGGTCTCATGGAAGGGGTGGCCTGATGGAGAAACCAAAGGGGCCGACAGGTGCTGAGGAAGACCAGGGTCTGGCACCCCTACCGGGGGAGTAACGGATGGTGGTGCCAACGCTAAGCCCGTGGGAGCTCCAGAGTCAGGGACTCCCAACGGAAGGTCTCCATCTGCCGGGTCCTTTGGCTCTGGGGACAATGGCAGAGGCTCCAATGAAAGAGGGGACGGGGGCTCATGGTGCAGGGGGCTCATGGTGGAGAAAACCCTGGGGCAACCCTTACCCCCTGGCCGGAATGGAGCTGATGTCCGGTTGGGTGTTGTCAGGACCAACCATAAGGTCCGACAAAAGCAAAGTCGAGGCATGCATTGTTGGGAAGCCCGGACGACCGACTTATCGACCTTTGGTCATGGCAGGAGGCGGAGAGACATCAACCCCTCGACTAATCAACTCCTGGCTGGGCACCTCACCAGAGGGACCGACGAAAGTGACTTATCGGCCCTGCCTGCCAACTTAGAGCCCATGGTGGTGATGGGCCTAAGGGCGGCAGAGGCCTCTGCTGCATCCGAGGCATCCACGGCCACTGTAACCACTGGCAGCGGGGGGGGGGCTGAAGCCTGTTCTTCAGGAGGGAGCACAGGCTTCGCTGCAGCACCAGTCTTCCTGGAGGAAGAGGGCCACTGCTCACCCAAGGTGCCAGAGGGCAGCCTTAGGAGAGAGGGGGGGACCACTCCTGGTCCCGGTGCTTTTCCTTGTCCCTCCTCTTCTTCTTGTGGGAGTCGGTCAGTGAGGAACAGGCGCTCCTAAGCTTCTGTAGCTCCTTCTCCAATGATGTCATTTTGAGATTCAAATGGTGGGCTTCAAGGGACTGCTGGTGCCATTTCTGTGCGGCCTGGTTAGACTGAGAGCAGGCCTCACAGTCCTCGACGTTATGGTCCTGCTCAAGCAGCAGAAGCAGAGGGAATGTTGATTCTTATGTAGCTGACCGCAAGAATCGCACTTTTTATGCAATCTCACTGGAAAAAGTGGAAGACATACACAAAGATGAAAAATCAAATAAAAAAGAAAGAAAAAAACGGATACTTATCTGAGTTTAAGGCGATCAAATTGCTGCAACGAGCTTCAGAAGGTCCGAAGTGCACAGGCTGATGGCGGGAAAGAACTGGAGGGCGGACTTAGGGACCGCCCACTATATAGGGTAATGCTGATGTTGGTCACGTGACATCTGGTGGGCAGTCCCCCGTCAGACACTGCTAGCTAAAGTTTCTGTGCAGTCCTGACGCAAGGGGGCACAGTCCCATGAGTAAGAACCTACTGCAAGAGCCCTCTCGAAGTAAGATGGACTGGATCCACTCTGAGGTCAATAACATCAAGACCCAAAGAAAAAACGAGGTCCAGCATGTGGCCGCATGAGTGGGTCACTGTCATAACATTCTGTGATAGGCCCAGAGCCACCACACTCCTAAGGGAGATCACTTCCAAACTCGAGCCCTCACATCAATCCAGGTATTGGAGAAGTTCCCAGAATCAACCATCTGGGGACTCCAAATGACCAGGTCGGGTGATGAGCCTAGCGATCTCCTGTAAAAATTTCCATCTCTTCCCGGGACGAGTAGATCAAGAGAACTTTGAAGCCCGCACTCAGGATCCCTCACACAGCAACACACTCAAAAGAACCCGTGGGACCAACAGGTAGCACCTTGAGGCTCAGGCTAGATTTAAAACAAATGAGCCACCTCCCCCCACCGTCTGATCCTCCCTCAGGAGTGTATCCACGGAAGTACCGACTGGCACTGCCACCTCCAGAACAGGAGCGGCATTCTCGCCCAGCCAGGTCTCCATGATGCAAGCCAGGTCTACCAAGGATATCAAGTCAGCTTTTATGGCAGTCTTGTTCCTCATTGACCTGGCATTGCATAACACAACCAAAGTAGAATGAGGGAGGCTGCTGGATTAGTTATCTGCCCACCACCTATGGTGGAGCCCTTGGGAAGGGAAACAGGATGGACCCTCTCCAGTACCCATTTCACCCCATGGCGTCTTCTTGGCCTCACCACCCAAATCCCGGATACTCTAGCAGCCACTGGCCATGCCCCATCGGGATCCTCCTTCAAGCTTCTCTAATGCCTTACACTTCCCTACAGACATCTGCAGGAGGTGGTAAGCTTGAAGGAGGCTGGCCAAGTAGCTGTTCATGGGTCCCCGCCCCAGACATATATTACTCTAAAACCTTAAAATCCCACAAACAAACATGAACATACAAATATAATCCCTCATACAATTCAATATAGCCATATCTCAATCTTCTGCCTAAATCAGGCTCGGCTTCAATAAAAAAAAAAAAAAGCTTAAAAATCGGGAGAATGGTCAGTAATCAGTACACATCTTCAAACTGAAGATATCAACTCAAGAAGCTTGGCAGAATAAGGGCTTAGTATAAAATGCATTTCTAAGGAAGAACTAGTCTGTAACTTTAATGTCTGACATTATTTTGTGCTACAACTCCACTGTTTGGTCAAGGAAACACAATTTTAGGAGGGACAGATTAAAATTTTGAGGCAAAATCAGGGACTTCCTTGAAAATCAGGGACCGTTGAGAGGTATGGCAATAGCCACCCAAAACCTACCCTACCCAAACAAATAATTTAACTACTTAATTTCACTAAGACCTAAAAAAAAATCCCCAAGACAAACTAACAATCCCAATAAATTTTCCCCCAGCCTTCTACCACCCTCCACAAACAAATACCACAAAATAAAATCACACAACCACACACTCAGTCACACAATCCCCCAAACACGCTAACACACTCAGAAATTATACTAAATTTAATAAAACATTAAACAACCCCCCCCCCCAGCAAGGGAAATGCTTTCAGTCCAATACCAGTTCAAAATCTATTTCAACTGATCCCGTCCTGTTTTACACTTGTTGACCTTTGATGGAATTGACTTCCAAAAGTTCACAAATAATGTCCAATACGTAGTAGTAAAAGAAAAAAACGCTGTCATAGCTCTCATCTCTTCAGCCCGACAGATTCAGGCAACATACAGACTCTCACCCTCCTGAGCCTGACCCTTATCTTTAAATTTAAATGTTCACCTCCAGCCCAAAATTTGTCCAATGTTATAGAGAAAAAGCCACCAACCAACTCAGATACTGCAGAACTGTTCTCATCCAGAGGCAACACAGTCAGAATATTAACCTTCCACTCAGTCCTCGAGATCAGCTTTCAGTGGCAGGAAAAGTGTGTGTTCTTCCAGAAGCAGCCTCCCACCTAGCCCTTGCACACGCCCCTAATTATCCCTGCAAGGGCCACACCAGCAGTCACCCATGAAATGTCTAGGCTGCAACTTGAGCCCAGTGCAAGCTGCCCCCAGTCCTCCTCAAGTCTCAGAAGGGAATCTTCAAGGACACCATAGTTCCAGCCAGATCTGTGCCCTAAGAGGACCCTCTCCCCGAGCCAACAGTATCCCCGGGACTCCCCAGCTCCAGCGACCACCCTCCAGTGGCCACCCCGCAAGCTCTCCCGTGCATCAGCTACCACCCTTCAGTGGACGCTCCCCAGGACACCCCCGGGTCCCACTCCCACCCAGATACGAACCCCCTCTGATCACCAATATCGGAACACTTCCTCCGGGCAGCTCCAAGTCACATCCATGCTCCAAGACCAGCAAGACTCCTCCGGTTCTCCAACCTCTGTTTTCAGTCCTGCCAGGAACACCACCACAGCCTCTGGACCCCCGGACGCTCCAGCTGGTACTTTCAAGCTTCCGAAAGGTAACATAACAGTTCCAACGGAAACTCAGACATAATAGGATGAATTACTAAATTTGGCAGCCACTATCAAATTGATAAAAGTTTTTGCAGGTTTGCAGCGCCTTATATGTATGGAATGCTTTCAGTCCAGGCTTTACTCAGTCCAGGCAATAAGTTTAATCCAGGTGAGGCAAACACTTGACTGCCTTAACGGCACTTCTACATGTAGGGACTCCCACCTCTCACTTTTGACATCCCTTTAAGTAAACAAATGCTGCAGTTTGTTCAATAACACACATAAAAGAGCTACTTTTCTCTCAACTTTCTCTCCTAGGTACGATGGTCAGCCCAGCGTGGCCATCATTATCTTCCTCACATAGGTGGTGGCTGGCTATTCCTGTTAACAATTCTGAGGTATTTGTCAGGTCTCCATCTTTTCCCTTATCACTCTCCTCTCTTTCATGGTGTACATGCTGTGATCTCTCAGTCTGTCCCTCATAGGGCCTTCTCATGCAACCCCTGCACCATTTTTTTTGCCTTCCTCTGGACTGCCTCTATACTATTTCGTTTCTGAGGTGCGACCTCCAAAACTGGACAAAGTACTCCAGGGGGGTCCCATCAGTGACCGATACAGTGGCAACACCACCTCCCTCCTCCTCCTCCTGCTGGGGCTGCCTCTCCCTATGCACCCCCAGCATCCACCAGCCCTACCTACTGCTTTGTCACACTGACCTGCCACTCTGAGCTCATCAGTTACACTAACCCCACGGTCCCTTTCCTACTTAGTGATCGTTAGTATCTCCAACATCCTGTACCCTGATTTCCTAGTTGCATGATTTTGTACTTTTGACACTAAATCCCAACTTCCAGGCTCTTGATCACTCCTTGAGTTTTTCAAGATCCCTGCACATTCTCGCTACTCCCTCCCGAGTGTCACTCAATTACAGATTTTATCATCTGCAAAAAGGCATACCTTCCCTTCTAGTTCTTTTGCAATGTCAGTTATGAAGATATTCAAGAGGACAAGCCCCAGTACAAAGCCCTGTGGCACCCCGCTGGTCACAATCACACCACTAGAGTTGAGCTCAGTTTACCACTACTCTTTGTCATCTATCTGTTAACCAATTTCTAACCTACTTTATCAATCCTATATGAGGCACAGTGTTGAAGGCCTTGCTAATGTCCAGATCCCCTTCCTTGATTTATTTCACAGGTCACCCAGTCAAAGAAATCCATCAGATTCATGTGGCATGACCTCCCACCACGACGTGTATCCATGCTGCTTGGAGTCTTGCAACCCACTAGATTTAAGATACTCGACCAGCCTTTCCTTATGCAGAGTTTCCATTAATTTCCCCATCGCTTAAGTGAGACAGACCGGCATTTAGTTGCTAGCTCCTCCCTGCTGTTGCTCTTGTGTAGAGGGACTATGTCTGCCCTTCTCCAGTCCTCTGGAACCATGCAGGTTTTCAGTGAACTGTTGAATACGGTCATCAGTGGAGCAATTAGCACCACCCTGAGCTCCTTTAGTGCCCTTGGGTGCATCACATCTGCTCCCATAGCCTTGTCCACCTTTAGAGCTACAAGTCCCTTCAGGACCCTTTCCTCTGAAAATGGACGTGTATCCTCTTGGCCCCCCCCCTCCATTTTTGTTGTTGCTGCTCCCTATTGGTCCATCCCCCCACCCCCACCCCAACTGTGAAGACTAAGTAGAAGAGCCTATTCAGCACAACAGCTTTTCTTGGTCCCTTTCTGCGCAGTCTCCCCCTGCCACTCCCCCAATCCTCACAGTCCTACCCATTGATTTCCTCATCTCACTTTTGTATCTGAAGAAAGTCTTATCCCCTTTAGCGACCCCTTTGGCTATCCTTTCCTTTCCTCTGTTAGTTCCTCAGCTCACTGGCTTACCTGCTTCCCACTCTTTTACCTGGATTTGTCTCCTCCCTCTGCATTTTCATACATCTCCTGAGTTACACCCTTTTTCCCTTCATCACCTTGACCACTTCCCTAGAGAACTATAACAATTTATTTTTCCTTCTGCTTTTTCTCACTTCCTTCATGCAGAGGTTGGTTGCCTCAATTATGCCTTGCATTGTTCCCCACTGTTCCTCTACCCCTCCCTGGCAAGCCTGCCTTATGAGGCAGAGGCAGTCTCCCATTTCCTTAAAATCCAACCTACTGAAGTCCAGGACCTCATTCTCGTGTGTTTTGCCTCTACTTCTGTCTTTACCCTAATCTTCCCTTTCCCTCCCCTTAATGTTCCCTTTCCCTTCCTTTGAGAAGGCAGTGTAGTGCAATGGGTTAAGGCTCTAAGCTGCAGATTTGGGGACCTGGGTTTGAATCCCACAGCCACCTAGGTGCATACTGTGTGATCCTGAGCAAGTCACTTAACTTCCTTGTGCTCCCAGGTCACATCTGGAAACAAGCTTTGGCTTAGTGTGCTACTCCTGGTTAAACAATGTTCCCCTTACATTAAACCACACTGTACAGTGATCACTAGTACCTAGGGTGAGGGTGTTGGACGCATGGAACTGCCTTCCTGAGGAGGTCATGTGGTCAAAAACAGTGGGGAATTCAAGAATGCATGGGGCAGACATAAGGCAATTATAGTGGGGGGTAGGAGGACGTAGGCTGTTGGTTAATTAGAATGTACAGCTTATCCAACAGGTAGGGAAATGGGCAGACTAGGTGGGCCAAGTGGTCCTTATCTGCCGTCGAAGTCTATTATGTTTCTGTGACTGACCACCATGATGTCTGCGGTGCTGTCCCCACTTGTAACACCAGATCCAGCACTGCCCCATGCTAAGTAGGTTCTTTAACTAACTGCCTGAGAAAAGTATCTTGCAGAGTGTCAAGAATGACTTTGCTCCTTGCCAAAGCTGCCATTAGATGGTTTCACTCCACATCTGGCAGACTGAAGTCACCAGATAACAGCACTTGTCTCTTATTTGCCATTCTGATAATGGTGTCACCAAGTACCTTATCTGCACACTTCCCTGGTACAGATAACGACCCCAGAGCCTGTCTCCAGGATGACACACAACATCTCCAGCCCTTCCTTTTCCTTAGGGCCACCTTGCACCTCTATGGCCTTGATTCCATCCCTCACAATGCAATGCAACCGATCCTCACTTCCTCCCTGCCCTTTCTCTCCTGACAGAGAATAGCCAACTATGGTCAAGTTCCAGTCGTGGTGTTTACTGTACCACCACTCTGTTACGGCAGCAAAATCTAGGTTAGCCTCTTCCATGATGGCCTTCAGGTCCAGAATTATATTTCTCAGACACCTTGCATTAGTGTACATGCTCTGATACCTTAATATTATCTCCCTGCCTGCTTCTTCCCTTCTTGACTCTGCTGTCCCCTGAAGCTCCAATGGACCTACCCTCTTTTATCCATTCCCTATCTCTTTTACTCCTTTATTCTTCCTTATTTAATTTATACCCCCCTTTTCTTCTGCCTTGTCCTTATCCCTGTCTTTTCTGTGCCCCTGCTCTAGGGAAGTTTACCCCCTCGGGCCCTCCCTCCCTAATGCTCTGTCATCCAGGAGGCAATTATTGCCTCTCTTGGTTTTACTCCCTTCCCCCCACTCCAAGCTAGTTTAAATGCCCAACTGAATACATGTAATTCTACCACTAAGGACTGTGGTCACTTTCCTGGAAGGATGCAGGCCCTCTCCCCTATAGAGGTCCATATCCTCCTAGGTTGGCCCCTAGTCCCCAATGTCACCAAAGCCCTCCTCCATGTACCACCAATTGTTAAATTCCTTGGTGCAGAGTACCCTTTCCTCTCCCTGGTTATAAACATGTAACTTACTTACTTATTACTTGGTATGAAAGAACAGAAGGCCAGAGCCCATCGAGACTGTTCCCCACACACTATGTGGGACATTATTTATCTATTATCCCTCAACCAAACATCTAATTTGTTTTTAAAGACAGTGGCACTAGTTGCCTCTACCAGTTCTTGTGGCAAGGTGTTCCATACAATGGATGCTCTTATTGGAAAAAAGTTTTCCCCTTTTGCTGGTTTTAAGTTTTTACTTCGAGCTGTTTATTATGCAGTCTCGGAACATGTCTCCTTTTGGAGAGTGTTAGACCACATTTTTCCATTAGATCTGGTGAATTTATTAAATTAAAAACCATAAGCATATCACCTCTTAATCTTCTAGTTTGAAGAGAGAAGAGGCCAGTAGCTTTTAATCTGTTCTAATAATCCAAGTTTGTTAATCTTGGAATCATTCTAGCTACTCTCCTTTGAACCTGTTCAAGAATTGCTATGTCTTTTTTTTGGTCTGGATTCCAGAAAGGGGAGCCATAGACTAGATACGGTCTAATGTATGCCCTATACAATGGAATAAGGCATTGTTCAGTGCGATTAACAAAAGTGCATTCTATTTGCCTCAAAAGTCTGTTGGTCATGCAAGTAGTTCTAACACAGTGATCATTTGATGTAAGTTTATTATTAACATATATCTCAATCTTTTTCACAATTTGATGAGTGAAGTGGTAGTCCATTTACATAATGTATCGTTTTTGGATTATTTACACCGAAATGCACTACTAAACATTTATCTTGATTAAACTGTATATGATTTTCATTTGCCCAAAGTGTTAATTTTTCCAAATCCTTCTTTAATGTAGAAATATTTTCTTGATTATTAACCTTGCCCCTGAATTTAGTATCGTCTGCAAATTTAACCATGAAGTTATTTGGCCCTGTTTGTAAATCACTGATCAAGAGATTAAACAATGTTGGTCCCAAGACCGACCCCTGTGGTACACCACTTGTCACACTACCTGAATTAGACAAGATATCATTAATTCTGACTCTTTGAGAACGATTTGTCAACCAGTTTAAAGTCCAGTTGACAATATCAGGTGACAAACCTAGATTGTGCATTTTAGTAATGAGTTTTTCATGCGAGACTTTATCGAAAGCTCTACTAAAGTCCAAAAGAATTACATCAGTAGGGATACCCACATCTAGTAGAGTACTTGTATTATTGTAAAAAGATATCAGATTGGTGGTGCAGGAATACTTGGGAGTAAACCCATGCTGATTTGAATCATAAATTCCTAATTTTTTACAATCTTGATCTATTAGAGACTTCATTACTCGTTCCATTAATTTACCAGCCACTGAGGTCAGGCTAATCGGACGATAATTTTGCACAGAACCTCTATTGCCTCTTTTATATATGGGAGTAACTACTGCTGAACACCAATCATTTGGTACAATGCTTTCCTGTAAGGATTTGTTGAAGACAATTGACAAAGGTATAGACATATTTATAGAGGTTTCGATCAGAAACCATGGATGAATACCGTCTGGGCCTGGACTAGCATTTTTTTTTTAGTTTTTTGATAGCCTGTATAATGTCAGTTGGATAGAACCTATGATAATCTACGTGGTGAACTTTAAATGTACTAATAGGTGATTTTTGAGAGAAGACAGAACAAAAGTACTTATTAATACCTCGGCAAAAGCCACTGTGCTTGCCACCTGCTTGAGGTCCCTCACCAGTTCCCTGAAATTATCCTGCGCTACCGCTACCCTCTCTCTTGTGAAGTTATTGGTTTCCAAGTGAACAATGACTTCTAGCTCCTTCTCATCCCCTGCTGCCCTAACGATACTCTGGAACATGTGTCATCTTGTGGGTACCATCTTGTAATCTAAACAAAAAGCCCCAATACTGAAAGTTCCGTAGCAAACCCAGAACAACGAAAATCTCCACGTGTGCCCAAGCTCCATAGCAAACTCAGGACAACAAAAAGGAGAAAGCATACAAGGTGGCATGTGGTGAACAAGGTACAATACTGCTAATGACAGAACCTCATGGACATTTGGAGCAGTATGCTCCTTCCTCAGGAGATGGAATTACCCATGTAATCCCCACATTCTCTAAGTGCTAGTCCAACTCTGGGAGGACTTCATTAGTGGAAGGGATCTGCATTACAGCAGCCATTGGTTACAACCCTGATAATCTGAAAAGCGATCCCATAGTCTGTAAGGAATAGCCTTTAGCTTAAGAGAAAAAAAAATCATTTTACAGTTTTATTTTTAAACTCACAGCTTTCACCCTCAAAAATTCATTGAGATGTGTTCTGAAGCTCAGCTACCACAACAACAAGCTAGGGTGTAAAATCATATATGCTGGATTTGTTTAAAAGAATCTACAGTCTTCAAACATACCAGTAGACAGCAAGAATCCACTTAGAGACAGATCTTGTTTTCAAAAGGCTTTGTGGGGTCTGCTATTGCAGAATATTTTTTTTTCAAGTAAATATCTTGAATTAGAGAACAGAAGGAGAGGGCGAGTGAAGGAAGTGGAGACTCAGAGTCTTGATGCTCCTGGCAGAAGACAGTGCCCACTCACTCCAACCTGGTAGTGCTACACAAGACAACCTGGAGATGAAGAACACACAAGTAGTGCACAAATGAGCTCCAGACAACATAAATGAAAGCTTCAAAAAGTTATATTCTTCATTTTGTGTAAGGCAGCCAGACAGCATGACTCAGAGTGATAACTCAAAAAAAAAAACAGTTTTATGGAAGGAAAGGTTGACAAAATAAACTGGAGAATGGAGCAGCAGTCAGAAATGTGCAGCCTCCAGGTCAGACGCCGTGCATTAGAGAGAGTCAGAGAATGATAGCAAAGATAGACAAAAGAGCTAAAAAGAGATGTTACAAACTCTATTTGAGAACTTGTGATGCTGCAACACAAGGCCTTTCACGGGAAGCAGAAAGAGTTCATACATACAACCTGTTGTAAGATATTCACTTTTACAGCACCAGTGCTAGAATGTAATGCAGCAACGGACTAACCAGTCAATCCTGCCATATACATTTTACCAATTTAATCCAAACAAGTAAAACAGTGCATCATGTGTTTACTGTCTCTTGAGGTAAAGGTGTGACCGACCCAACAGAAGACAGTTTACAGAAAGTGTGACCCACCCACATCAGCAAGAAGTCTGACTACAGTGCAGTCTTATTAGCCAAAAGAGGTGACAAGAGTGAACTAGCAAAAGTAGGTGATGCTTCAAGGAAAGTGCAGATTCTTCAGGGAGATTTAAAGAGCATCTTCCTCAAGTTTTAATAACAGGGAGCTTCCTTACCTTATCAGGAGCTCCTCCAGGCTATTTCCCCCCCCTTTTTTTTTTATATAAATATAGCCTTCGAAGGAAGGGATCGTAATTTGCCTCCAAGGGGTTGGCCACATGATCCTTTTTCACTTCCTGACTCTCCGATCCACCCCCGTGCTCTGTTTTTGGATATCTTTATTGGTCAGGCGTGGGGGTGCACTCCATTCACTCAAATGGAGCGTCTTTTTCAAATATGATTTCCTGATTTTAAATCGGATTTTGGTACCTACTGATGCCAGGGTTCAACTGATTGTTAGTTGAACCCTGGCATCAACAAGTACCACAACCCAATTTAAATTGGGAACTCGCATTTTAAAAAGATGCTCCATTCAAGTGAATGGAGCACACCCCTGTGCTCAAACCTTTTAAGTCTTCACAAAACATCGGAGCGCGAGGGCAGATTGGAGAGTCAGGAAGTGAAAAGGGATTGTGCGGCTTATGACCCCTTCTCTTCCTTGATGGGGGGTGCCTATATAGAAAAAAAAAAATGAAAATAGCCTGCAGGAGCTCCTGATGAAGTAAGAGAGCTCCCTGTTGAATGTTTTTAAAATTTAAAAAATATCAAGAAAGGTGCTCTGTAAAATGCCATCTTCTTCAGCCACCAGGAAGTGATCTAATTATTACAACTAGAAGCATGAAACCAGCTAAATATTCTAAACAAATCTGACTAAGATGACATCAATAATTCCTTTTTGTTAAATATGTTCATTCAGTTATTTCACAGTATATTTAAGTTTTTTTTATTAGATCTGATCATTGTGTTTAATAAGTTTATTTATTGATTTTGTTAACCAGGTGGGCCCACTGAGACTCAAGTCTCTTTTTCAGATGTGACCCTGAACAAATCAAAAAATATTTGATCATAATTTTAATATGGATCCAAACATTTTAATATGGATATTTTTCTTGGTATCTTCCATCTGTGGTCCAAAAGTTAAGCAATGAGTAAATAACAACATTATTCCTCTGTAGCTCAGAACAAGGTCAACATTTAAAAAACAAGTATGAAGCTTTAATTGTCCTGGTCAGGGGGCAGTCTTAATAAATAAATCAATAAAATGTATTTCTGGTGACAAGCAGTAAGGTTAATAGTTCGCCCCTGAATGAGTTTCTTGGTCTCCAGGATGACAAGACATGGTTTATGCGTGGGAGGGCGTGTCACACAAATCTGATTGACTTCTTTGACTCTGTCACTAAAACACTAGACAGCAGCCAAGTGGCGGACATCCTTTACCTGAACTTCAGCAAGGCCTTTGACTCTGTACTCCACAAGAGGTTGATCAGGAAGTTGGCAGATCTAAGGATTGGTGAGAAGTTGACCAGGTGGGTGGAAAACTGGATGAGGGGCAGGACCCAGAGCATGGTGGGAGAAGGTGAGCTCTCCAGCACCTAGGAGGTCACCAATGGGGTACCACAGGAATCGGTGCTTAGGCCAGTGTTGTTCAATGTCTTCATCAACAATACTGGAGCTGTCATTAAGGGCAACATATTCCTATTCACAAATGACACCAAACTCTGTGGGAGGGTGGACACAGCAGATGGGATACAAGACTTAAGCGAAAATCTGGAAAGGCTAGATAGGTGGTCCAGGATTTGGCAACATAGCTTCAATGCAAGGTTATGCACATTGCAGCCAACAACCCAAGAAGTGAGCACAGCCTGGGTGGGGTCCGGGTATCTGAATCACAGGAGTAAGGACCTGGGAGTGATGATCACTAGTCACCTGAAACACTCCACACAATGTAGCAAAGCAGCAAAGACAAATAAAATGTTGGGCTGCATTGTCAGAGGAGGTAATACTGCCCTTGTACAGGTCATTAGTGAGGCTGCATCTGGAGTACAGTGTACAGTACTGGTGCCCATACCTTAAAAAGGACATAAGCCTGGTGGAGATGGTCCAATGGAGGGCAACCAAGAAACTCATGGGCAAGCAGGGTAGGATGTACAAAATTAGGTTGGAGGCCCTGAACATATACTCTGTGGAGGACAGGAAAGAAGAGAAGGGGAGAGAAGAGAGAGGGGACATGACTGAAACCTTCAACTACTTGAAAAGAGTAAATAGGGTGGTCAAGGAGGTTCTCTTCAAGCTTATTAGTAACCAAAACATAAGGGGAAACAGTCTCTAGTTGGTGGAGGATTTAGGAGAGAGGATAGGTGGCATTTCTTCACAGATAGGGTGGTGGCAGGTTGGAAGGGGCTTTCATTAAAAACAGCTGGCAGCTTCAAGAGAGGCTGGGATGGAGTTAAGGAGAAAATAAGGGTCAAGAGAGGGGGTGGACAGAGAGGAAGGGTGAATTGGGAAGGGGGGTAGGGTCAGTAGCTAGTGTTGAAGACCCTGCAATACAAGTAGATTCAATAGCCCTAATGGCCTTATTCTGCAGGCTTTGTTGAATGTTCGTATGTCCTATGTTCATATCAGCTGTGCATTACAAAATGCATTAATCGTGTGCATTACAGAATATTGGTGTCCAATAGTGGGGTTAATGGTACGCTCTTAAATCATATGGCATTCAAACAAATTTATTTATTGAGTGCAGCCACAAGACCATTACCAGTTGACTGAGATCATCACCTAACTGGGATTTTCAAATCACTTTTAAATAGCTGGCTATTTAGCCAGGTCTTTCCCGGTTAATCTTCCTTCTGTGAAGTTTATGTTGACTCAGCCCAAGTTACACGTTATGCTCGTTTATTTCATGATTGTACCTATATGTCTACTGTGTTCATTTTATTATAAATGTATTTTTGTTCCTTAAGCCTGTAAAAATAAAGATTTGTCTGCCTGTCTGTCTTTTTAAATGTCTATCTCCCTTGCTTTCGACCACCTTCATTGATCTTTCGAACCCTCAGTTCATGCAACAACCTTGTCCCTTTAGGCAGAATACTCCCTCATGCACTACAGTGCTGCTCCTCTGGCCTCCCTCTTTAGTATCCCAGTGTTCTTTTCCTCCTGTAGCTCGCTAACATTCCAGCACCCTCCAGTGTCATTGTAACCCATGTTCTAGCTCTGCTCACCTTCCTGTCTTGATTTGACACTGTCTTTGACCTACAGCTTCTTGGGTTTTGTGTTCTGCTACCACTTGTTCTTTATACCCGCTGGCTCCTTAGCCCTTTGTACTACTGCTAGTCTACTGTCTCACACTTCTAGGCAATCTTCCACCCATGGTGCCTTATTGTATCCACCCCCAAAACCCACAATCCCTCCTGGCATCCATTACCCTGGGGGCCCTACTTCTCCAGGTATCTGGCCTATGCCCGTGACCCCAGTGTCACCACAGTAGGGCCATCATTTTCCATGAAAATGGAGAAACTATGGTTAAAATGAAAATTGCCTTTTTAAACACCACTTGGAGTTAATTTTGCATACAAAAAAAAAAAACCTTATGCACCACATTTACTACCACACTTGGCTCAAAATTTGTGTGAAACTTCCCATTTTACACCACATTTTTAGTGCAAAACGTGTATTTGCAATTTTGGGAAAAATTGATTTTTAAATTTTCTATCATGTAACTGCTCACTTTTGAAAATGACAAATCAGTGGCCCTACCCCAGATATCTGCCCAACTGTGGCCCCAGCACCATCAAATCTCTATTTAGACCCCTTTCTCTATAATATGCTGCTTCTTCCCTGGGTGCTCTCTCTACTATTATTTATTTTATTACCACCTCTTCATTGCACTGTTTCAAAATGTGAGATGTATTCATACAAAATAAATACAAAAAAGAAAACATGGAATATAAAAGTAAACTATTGTAGAACATTTTTCTAATGCATCATTTTGGTGCTTGTATGTAAGCAAAATCTATACATCATTCAAAATAAATAATACCTCTTACAGTATATAATGTTGACCTCTATGTAGAGACAAATCAAAACAAGATCTGGTACACTGTATTACTTCATATTTTCATATCATTCTTTATATAATTTCACAGTACCTCAGTAAGCTTTCCATGGGTTCCAAATGAAGTCCTTGCATTCTTCCCAAGATATATCAGTATACACCATAGCTCTGTGCATGAATCACTACAGAGAAATAACCTACTAATTTGCTGCCTGCTGTTTTAAACATTCAATAAAGAGCTCACACTGGTGGTTAAAAAACAACACATGTATAGCCTTGCAAAACAGCACAACTACACTTAGCTGAGAGAGACTGAGAAAGTTTCACATGACTGCCCTCTCAGGCAGTTAAAGGGAAAGTTGTTCATCGTGTTATCGATGCTGGTCTACTCCCTGACACCCTGAGTGACCACCATATTATATACATAGTCCGCAAAATACACCACCCCAAATCCCCCCCAAAATTTTTATTTCAACAAATCCCTCAACCTCACCCCTTTACTCGACGATCTCGCCCTCGCAAACTGGGTCCCCCCACATTTAAACTGCTCCATTGATGATGCCCTCCTACACTTCCAAACCACATCCCTAAATGTCTGGGATACTCATGCCCCACTACGTCGCACAAGGGTACGCGGAACCCACCTGCCTTGGATCTTCCAAGAACTAACAGAATGTCAAAACGCTCGCGACAAAGCATGGAGAACTCACAAATCCTCACGCCTCCCTCAACACCTCGCCACATACCGCATGCTGCACAACAAGTGCACCAGAAAAACTCGCCTAGCTAAAACAGATTTCTTCACTTCCTCCCTGCAATAAAACTTAAATAGTCCATCCAAATTCTGGAAGATCATTCATTCCTTATTCTCCCCTCCAGCCGCCAACCCCGCTCCTCTCCTGCTTGTCAACAACACCCTTCTCTCAGATCCCCACTCAGTTGCTGCTGAGTTCAACACATATTTCACGACATGTGCGGCATCTTTCCTCTCTGCCCTGCCAACCTATGTACCCCAGGGACACACCACAGGAACAAAGAAAACACTTGGGTCTTTAAGCTTCTCCTTCAAAGACATAACACCAGCCAAAGCCCCAGATGCTCTACTCCTCTACCTATATGCCCCCGCCATAACAATCCCACTTGCAAACCTACTAAACCAATCTTTTGCCACCTCAGCTGTCCCCCTAACTTGGAAACATGCCATCGTCATCCCCCTCCCCAAAGGCGGTGCCCCCACTTCCACTTCTAACTACCGCCCTATCTCTCCCTCCCAACTCTTGCAAAACTGCAAGAACACTTTGTACTCTCACAACTTACCTCCTTTCTCACGGACTCAAATTTCTTTACGCCCTACCAGTCAGGATTCAGGAAGGGGCACTCTACAGCCTAATCCCTGTTAAGGCTCACTGACGCCATGCTCTTGGGAATGGATAGGGGGCAGTTCACCTCGGCCATCTTCATAGACCTTGCTAAAGCATTCAACACGGTCTCCCACCTCTTACTGTTATCTTGCCTCCCCAAGTCAGGCCTCTCTGTTTCCGCCACCAACTGGTTCAGCGCCTATCTCACAGGGCGAATGCAGTCAGTTAAAATAGCTGACGCCTTATCATCCCCCCTCTCCATGACTACTGGAGTCCCTCAGAGGTCGGTTCTCGGTCCCATTCTGTTTTCCATTATACTTAACGACCTGCCCCCTATCTGCTCATCTGCATCCATCCAAATGTATGCTGACGACACTGTCCTATTCTTCACTGGCTCTTCCACAGAAGAGGTCGAAACTACCCTTCAGGCTGATTTTAACAAAGTTCAGCTCTGGTTCAGTTCTCACCAGCTCTCCCTCAGTGCAAAAAAAAAAACATCACTATGACCTTCGGCACGAGGCAACGCCTGTCCAGGCTCATCTCCCTCCCCTCCTACCACACTCTGGACGGGACAACCCTTGATGAAGTAAATACCTTTCGGTACTTGGGGGTATGGCTCGACCGCCGTCTGTCCTTCTCTGACCACAATGACGCCTTACTAAAAAAACTGCGTCCTATGCTCAGTGCCCTCTTCAGGAATCGTAGTAGCCTCCCACTCCCCGTGAGGTGTGATCTTGTCCGGAAGATGATACTTCCTTCCTTTGACTACTGCGACATAATCTACAGTGCCGCTCCCAAATCTTCCTTATCCAAACTGGACCCCTGTTTCACGCCTTCTGCCGTTTTGCTCTCAATGTCTCCTCCCGCACCCATCACTGTGTCCTCTACTGATCTCTAGGATTCACATCCCTCGGAAATCACCGCTTACTGCACTGCTCAAAATTTGCCTCAAAATTCTGTCTTGGTGCCCTCCCAGCCTACCTTAATGACTTACTAGCCTTGCCCCCCACCGATGCCCTTAGATCCTTTGACTCCCGCCAAATATTAATCCCTCGTCGGAGGTCCACCTCCAGCCAAGCAGCGTACTGCTTCCCCCACTCCAGAATAAGCTTCCCCCTCAAATCCACCTCTCCTCCTCTGCTCACTCCCTATCTACCACCCTAGCAAATTACCTCATGGTAAATTGTTCCTGCATGTGATCCCTTGCTCGTGCAACCAGAGTCCCCATTCCCAACCCCCCAACTGCCTGACCAGCGGCACCTAGCTTATGCTTGGATGTTGGCTTATTGCATCAACCTCTGCACTTATTGTTTTGTCTTCTGTCCTGTCATTTTAGTCCATTTGTTCCCTTGTATTAAATACACCAAATGTTTTTACCTAGGTTGTATTGTGCCAACAGCAATACCTTGTAAGGTGTTCTGAATGTAATCCTCCTCTCGTTGTCAATCTATGTAATATGTGCCTCATTTGATAACCTGCGTGTTATCCTGTCCCCTATTCCCCTTCCCCCAGGTTGCACCGGGAGACGAGCAGATTGTTGCTCAGCGTGCCTTTCCTGGTGAAACATTTTCAATAAATGAATAAAGTTCCCTCAACCCATTTTCTATACACCTGTATAGTTTGTAGCCATAAACAATGATTCCATCACTTACACCCCCCTAATTTCATCCTAATTTAAATTTAAATGAAGTTGCTTCACTCTGATCTGCCCTGGTGTGAAAACCTGTTTGACACCATTGAAAAGGTCATGTCCCCACCCACACAAGGCATCATGGGAGTTGGTCGTGCAGACATGCGCAAGTCGGCAGAAGTGCCAGTCAGTCAGTTCTGCTGTATGTCTTCTTAAGTCCCTGTATTCTTGTCTTGTGTTGGCCATCAAACTTTTCAAGGGAAGTTCCCCTAATACTTTCTGTTGTTTAAAGTGTATTCGAGTTGGAAAAATGCAGCTGGAAGGATGCTGATGCTTTTAAAGTGTTGTTATTAAGCTGATTAATTCCTATGTGCAAGAAGCTCTTTGCTTACTCCCAGTCCTTTTGATGTGCAAATATGTATTATCAACTCCCATGTTTCCTTTTATGAGTGGTATCATATCCTTCGTAAAGGTATCAAAGAGATTTTCACACCAGGGCAGAACAGAGTGAAACAACTACATTTTATTTATGTCCCTCCCAGAGTCACTCGTGCTTTATAAGAGTTGTTTCACCTGCATTCAGCTGGCCTGAGAACCGCAAAGCTGAGCTGTTCTGGCTCAAGCTGAACACAAGTGAAACCACTCTTATACAGCCACAAGTGGTAATGGGGGACATATTAATATATTATTGATCGAGCTTGATCAATAATATATATATATATATATATATATATATATATATTCTTAAACTGTCCCAAAAAGTGCCTGTTTCAAGGGCACCTGCGCATAAGACAAACATCACAGAATAACAGTGTCTCATGCTCAGAAGAAAGGAGCACTTCCTCGATCTATAATAATTTAAATTAAGATGAAATTTGGGAGTTGCAAGAGTATCATTTTTCATGCCTACACCACTACACCAGTAAACAGAAAAAAAAGGTTGAGGGGACTTTCCCTTTAAGGGAAAAAGGAAGATTGCTATTTTTAAAAAAGATTCCTCCAAGATACGTAACACCATGTGATAATTCTGTCCAGTTTATATTGGGAAAAGATTGCATTTTTTTGTAGCAACCATTTGAAAATGATTTAAATAGTTAGGGTTTAAGAGTTTGAAACAAGCTGCAACCCTGACTAGAACAAACCTTGAAGATACATGATCCTTTGCTTTTCTATTCAGGGGAGCCAAATTCCTTTCCTGGTAGAGAGCTTGGTCAATTTGGTGTTTTTTGAAATGGTAGTTTGTACTCCCCCTACGTCCTGCCGGCCCCGACCAAGGAGTCATCCTTCTGCCTCCCGCTCCACCCACACCTACCTCCAGGCCCATGAAGCTTCGGTTTACCCCCTGAGCGGGGATGAGGTGGGGCCCTTACACCCCGTGCAACCATCATTTTGTCAGTCCGAGGTGGCTGGGTGAGCGGGGGCACATCGGAAAGTATGCTCCAGGCAGCCTGTCTTCCCAGCGCCGGCAGGCATTTCTTAATTTTCTTCCCTGTATGCAGTGTAGCCCTGATGTCATGGTGCAAAGCGCCGATGTCCAATGCGTACTCAGGCCGCCCTTCCCCTGTGGGGCTTGTAGTACCCAGAGCCTCCGTTCGGGGTCAGACAAATTCTGAGCCTGGCCTCCCAACCCCCCGGAAAAGGTGAGCTGTCATGCGGATGCTCAAGCCATTCTCCCCCAGCCGGCCCTCCAGCAACCCGAGTCCGCTCCCGAACCCGGGTCGCCGGCGTCGCAAGCAGAAATCTAATTTGGTGTTTTTGCTACGGCATGTACTGTAGTAGTTGTTCAACAAGTACTATAAGATTTATATAAGGGTGAACAAGGATTACCACCTTTATCTTCCACAGAAACAGAAGTGCTTTCCTCTTCCAGGTAGATAAGGGAAGCCCCCAAGAAAATTTATGCACCTCTGTGTAGAGCATCGTGAGCCTGTGGGACAGGGTGCCAAACTACTTATTCACTTTACTTACTCATAAATTAAAAGCATATTCCCCAATTAAAAACGAATTTCACTTTCCTGCCTCATCCTTTTTCAGAGTGTCCCAATACTGACAACTTGTACGGTGCATTCCGAAACTACAGAATTTAAAACCCACCACCCTAATTATGCGATGGAGGAGCCTGGAGTTCTTTCACCCATGTTGTGACCGTCTGAACAGGTAGAGTGGGTTGCCTGGTACTCAGGTAAAAAGATTGGTTGCATGCAGGCCAGCTTGGAAGGGGGGGCACACCAGGAACTGGAGAATGATGATGGTGGCCAGCCCCGCCTCCCCTGGATGAGCAGGCTGCGAAGATGGCAGTTTTTGGTGCATGGCATGTGGGAATATGTTGGAATCCCTCAGCACAATTTCTGAAGATGGGGCCCAGTGAAGTGAGGAACGAGTGTTGGCTCAGATGGGCCATGGTGCCAGGGACAGGTTTCCAGAAGAGGGAGAGTATGCGGGCCTGCTTGGGTGGGAGGCATGAGCCAAAATACTCGAGACTAGCATAGGACACTGGCTAGTCTCTCCTAGATGAGCAGGCCGCACAGCCTAGTGTGTTTTTTGCAGCATTGAGGGGGGATCCAAAACCTCACACTGAAAGTGCTCAAACTGCAGGCAACTGTTTCCAGGCCGACCGAGGAGGCATGGTCAGAGAGCTTGAGACTGGCGGGAGAAGTCGACCATGCGGCCTCCAGAGACTGGATATGAACTGGATGCTGGGTCGGCCTGGAGCTCAACAGAAGAACTCTGGGAGTGTGGATGGAAGAAATGATGACTGGAGGACTCGATTTAATGACTGGGGGAGAGGCTCCAGAGGGCTGGATGGGGGATGCCTTGGTGGAGTCACCCCAAAAGATCTTTAAGAGCAGGCAACAGCGGGTTGAGTATGATGCAGGGGGTTGGGGGGAGGGCAATAAACCCACAAGATACAACTAAGGTGCCATATAAGGGTTAAGGGGTCTCACTGAAATAGAGGGGAAGGGGAGCTGGCCAGGAGGCATGTGCCATGGCATGTTCAGCTCCGGTAAACCATAGAGTTCTAATATGGCAGTGCACAGCATAAGACCACCAGAGTGGTACGCAGGAAAGACTCCACAATGCATGGAACAGTGCACACAGGGGACAAGAAGGGAGAGGTATGGGGGAAGGGGGGCCATTGGATGCTTTTAATGCTTTTGCACTAGTATAGGTACTCTGACGAGGGAGGACAGAACAATGTTGGTGACTAACGTTTTGAACTCTCTTCCAGGAATGCCAGAGACGTCTATTCCCCATGCTTTACCAGTGATGCTGGGAAAAGATGGATCTTCATTGGAGAGAAGGGAGTGGAAGTGTGGCCCAGATTCCTCATGGAGCCTGATTTAGGGGTAAGTAGAGCTTTCCATAAAGGAGTCCTACAGTATTAGGGGGCTGAGGGGGGAGGGAATGATCCTACTAGAGGGTGAACGAGGCTGCTGAAAGGGGGCCCCTGGGGGTGAATGGGAGGGTTGGCCACTTATGCTAGGAGGCTGCAGAGAATATGGAGATGGGGGGAGGGAGGGAAGGGTTTAACACAGCTAATACAGGACTAGAACAGAGATGGAAGAGAGAAGAGGGAACCCTCCGATTCTCTGGAACTGGTTCTATGGCCCTTTTCTTCAGTAGCATGCGAATTTCCTCCAGCAACACCAGAAAATGATCTTGAAGGTAGCTTGAATGAACTGAAGAAGATCTGGAGAGCACTCCAGAAGTTCTAGCAAGTGACCCTACTCTATGAGCTGCAGGACGCAAGCATTTGTTGTGGTCTCCCTCCACCTCTCTAGGTGGAGGGAGAAGCAACCCCCTACAACAGCCTCCTGCAGCATGGGAGGATGGGGGTCTGACCAGGAGTCATGCAAAGCTAGGGCCAGCGGCCAGAACCGCACCTCCACCTTAAGGAGCTTTCACGGTGGTGGAGGTAGGGGTGGTCAGGGCTGTGGCTGCTCGGTGTTTTGCCGGCTGTTGGGCACCTGGGTTGCGTCTGTGGGAGGCCCATTAAAAAGGCACCTTGTGGCCACCTCTGGGCTGTGTATGGTAAAGGGAGTGAACTGAACGCATGATTCTCCCCAAGGTCTGAAGGTCAGAAAGTAAATGTCTGTAGGCTGGCCTGCCGGCAGAGTAGTAGCGTTACTGTTCATGATACTGAAGACCTGGTTTCAGAACCGAGCCCAGGAGTCGGATGGCCAGCAGGGGAGGATTAAACGTCCAAAGGATGGTTCTCCTATTCCAGTGGGGAGGGTGTGGAAGCACCCGGTGTTCTTGTGACCCCTAGCGGAGGCTAGTGAAGACAGACATCTGGAGCTTGATTACATCAGAGGGCGTGCCAGATGTTTAGCCATCCGCCACACATCACAGCATGCCACCCCCCCCCGGGGACTCAAACCAGCCAGGCCAAGCAATGAACGATGTTAGCCTCACTGTGCCACATGCAGCCATCTGGGGCACTTGACTCCCTCTGGATCAGTTTCAAGCATTCATCAGGCAGTAGAGGGGTCCCTCCCCAGTGTCCCACTCTGGAGGATAGAGATAAGTCCTGGGGGATGGGTGGGTGGTTGAAAAGCTGGACTGATGGTCCACCAGCAGCCAAAAAAAAAGAAAAGAAAAGAAAGGATGCCTGTACATCCACTCAAAGAGCTTATAGCCTCTGAAGGGGGCATTCAAGATGGGCTGTTGAACATCAGTTGCAAAACTGGACACCCTGAGCCAACAGAGGCATCCGAGACAGATGTCTACTGCAGCTGCCCTAGCAAAGGCATTCACAGCATCACAGGCTACCCTCAAGAGGTGCTTGCCCACATCAGCTCCAGACTGAAGGGCTTTAAGCAGCTTCTGTCTCTGGGGACCCTGAGGAAGGCTCTGAGGTGCAACCTTGCCCTTCTTCCAGAGGGTATTTTGGAACTTGACCATATGTGCAATGTAGTTAATAACCCTTATGGCCAATGTGGAGGAGGCACTGGCCCTCTTGCCCATAAGGTCCAGCGTTCTGGACTCCTTATCCTTTGGGGGGGGGGGCTGAGGTCTCTTCATAGTATCTTAGTATCATAGTAAAAGCCAGCAGAATAGGCCCCATGGTCTATCGTGTCTGCTCGGAAGCTAGCCCCCTACTGGGAGTTCACTCCTCCACCGGCCCCAGAGGTGGCCTTCCCTGGGTTCCGTTTCCACAAGTACCTGTCCCAACCCTTCTTGAATCCTTCCACTGTGGTCTCTTCCACCCGACTCCTGGGCAGTATGTTCCGAGTTCCACCACCCTCTCGGGTTGAAAGTGTCTCCTCACGCTCCCCATTACTCTTCCCCTTCCAGCTTCCCTTTCATTCCTCCCCTGGTAGTTCCCCTTCTTAAGCCTGAACACTTCCCTGGCTCTGCCCTTATTTATCCCCTTCATACCTGAAACCCTCTATCATGTCCCTTCTGCCCTCCTCTCCTCCAATGCGTACAGACTGAGTTCATCCAGTCTCTCCTCATGAGTCCTATCCTCCATGCCTGAATCATCCTGGTCATCCTCCTCTGGACCCTCTCCAGCAAGCTATGTCCCTCTTAAGATGGGGTCTCCAGAACTGCACACAGTACTCAAGATGCGGCCTAACCAGGGCATTATACAGAGGGAGGATCACCTCCCTCCTCCTGGAGGTAATCCCCCTGGTTATGCAGTCCAGTATCCAGTTTGCTTTTGCTGCAGCTCTTCAAAAATTCTCTGTGCTATTCATTTTGCTGTCCACCACTATCCCTAGGTCCCGCTTGCCCGATGCAACTTGCAGAGTGGTCCCCCCCAGGGTGTATGCATGTCCCCGGTTTCTGACCTCCAGATGCAGCACCCTACATTTCCCTGCATTGAACTTCAACCCCCACTTCCTTGCCCACCCCCCCAGGGTATCCAGATCCCCTGCAGGGCCTCTCTCCCCTCCTGCCAGTGCTCCCAGTTTTGAGTCATCCACAGAGAGACTCACCCTACTCCTAACACCCCACCCTATGTCCGAGACATAGGAATTGAACAGGAGTGGCCCCAGGACCGAACCCTGTGGGACCCACTGATGACCCCCCTGGTGAAGGAGACTATCCCTTCAACCACCACTCGCTGTACTTGCCCCGTAAGCCAGTTTTCCACCCACCTGAGCAACTGCACCCCACCCCATCCCCCCAGCTTTGTTAGTAGGCTGTTGTGGGGTACCGAATTGAATGCCTTACTGAAATCCAGAAATTCCCTATGTGTCTATAGAACCTCTTTGCCCCTCTGTGGATATCAGTGGCCAGGTTAAGCTCCTTCTTCGCTCTGGCCCACCTTTACCACCCTGGTAACCCTCTTAACAGAAAATCATACTCACCTCTCCTATCCCCCTTGAGCTTTTGCTGCATAGGCAGCCTTGCTCCCTCACCACCTCCTGCACCTCCTGGGTCCATCAACATGGCTTACTGGTCTCACACTGCTTGCGCCTTACCTTTGCACAGGCCCTCAAAGCTTCCTGCACCCTCTTCTTAATGGTCTCCCACAAGTTACCAGCATCCATGTCTGGCCTTATCTCAGCCAAACACACTTTAAGACCCATCATGACCTATCTTGGACCTATCATGGGCAGCATTTATTACTACTGAATCTGCCCTTGGTTGCTCTGTGAAGAAACACTTCTCTGAGGGAGCCTGGTACAATATGTCTGCCTTCCTGGGCATCAAAATAATCATATTTGGCCTGCACCATGCAGTCGTGGTGGCATCCTCAGAGGCAGTCAACCGAGGAGGAATGATCAGAGGGGGAGAATCTGGCAATTCCAGGTATTCTGTCACATTTCTCCTGGTAACATCCTGCTACTCCCATAGCTGCTTGTGGCGGTCTCATCATGATAATGAAGGATAGGAGGTCATGGTGGGGGGGACCTTGAGGTATATTTAGTGGAGTACTCAACCCCTGAAGAAACAGTAGAGGTAGAAGAAGGGCTCCTAGGACCCCTGGCCTCATCCTCCTTATCCTCTTGGAGGAAGGAGATCGAGATTGCACCCATCCTTATCCCCTGGCTCTGAAAAGGGCACAGAGGGCGGCAACGACCAGGAGCGTGAAGGACACACTGGCGCAGGAGCCAGCCTAAAAGGTCCTGGCATCACCGGGCCCAGAGGGGGAGCAATGTGGTGTATGAACTCCCAGAAAGAGGAGAACATGGTCTGGACTTCAATAGTAATCTACATTGTTGGAGCCCCTAGCAGCATTGACGGTGCAGCTTGTAGCACTGATGAGCAAGGCTGAGGCCCCAGCATTGGCAGTATGGCCTGTAGCGGTGTCGAAAGAGGCTGCAGCCCCAGCACTGACAAGACAGTCTGGCGTGTCCAAGGGGAGACTGGAGTCCCAGCATCAACAAGACAGACAAAGGCATTGAAAGGGGAAGCTGAATCCCTGACATCAGTGAAACAGTCAAGGGCTTCGACAGCGATGCAAAAATCCCAAAGTCGAGAGGCCGTCGCCAGCCAAGAGGTCCAGCGTAACAACCAGACAACTGACCTTGAATCTGAATGAGCCTAAACAACAGGGGTTGAAGCATCGACGGGGGCATCAGGAGGCCCTACGCTGACGAGCCTGCATCAGCCAAGGAGAGACCAGTGAGAGGTGCTGCCAAAACCGACCCAATGGAGGAGCGGGTATGGGCAACAGCAGGGGTTGCCAGCCGAAACGGTTGATGACTGAGCAATGGCCAGTGCTCAAACTGGCGACCAAGAGCGTGCCAGACAGGCCTTGTCCCTAGGCCTGTCTTTATCCCAGTGCTTGTGTTTGCCAGCGGATTCATCCCAGGCCTTGGAGGAATGGGAGCCCATGGACAGAGCTGGCGAGGAGGAGCAGTTTCTTCCATGGAGCTCCTTCTCCATGCAGGTAACCTTTTGTTCCAGGAGAAAGGCTTCTAGGGCGTTTTGATGGTGTCACCGAGTAGCCTGGTTGAATTTGCAGCAGATCTCCCACCCTCGGATGTTGTGGTGAGGGCTGAGACAGCGGACGCAGGCATTGTTGTCTTCCTTGTTGGTGATGTTCATGCTGCACCCGCAAAGTTTTAAAAGTTTTTCAGAAGCAGTAGATATAAATGACTGGAGGAATCACTTTAAAAAATAAAGTGATCACTAACTAGGGTGAGAAAAATAAAAGAAAGGAAAAAATCGAAGATTTGTTGGTCGACTGAAGTGGCAGTGTTCTCCGTGGAGTCCAATGTGCGATAATCAATGGCAGAAAAAGTACTGAGGAGGGCGCATGGCCGCACACATTTATATGGGAGGGATGATGCTGGCCAACGTCGCCGTCATGAGCTGCCCCTAGTAGACTACAAAGTTTTTCGTGTGGTCCTACTGCCTGATGGCTAAAGTTTCATAGTTGTGGTTTGATGCTGGAGATATCCTTGAAGAAAATCCTGCTTGCCTCCATTCCATTGCAAAGGTCATGACCCAACTCATGGAAGGCATTCAGGAATGTTATGATGTTTTAACGCTAAAGCCTGCAGTAGTTATACTGTATTAGTCAGTGTCCTCTGCAGTCCCCATGTTCTTGTCTTATGCTGGCCATGAAACTTTTCAAGGCATAGTACGAGTCCTGCTGTTTTCTGTAGTTTAAAGTGTACCAGAGTTAGAAAAAAAAATACTTTCAGAGAATACAGGGACTTCACATGACATGTAACAAAACTGAATGAGAGTATAACTTCTGCTGGCTTGTGCAGGTATGCATCATCAACTCCCATGATGCCTTTCATGAGTGGGGTCTTGACTGCTGCAATGGAGACAAACAGGTTTTCACACCAGGGCAAAACAGAGTGACGCAGCCTCATTAGTATTTAAAATAGGATGAAATTAGGGGGATGCAAGAGAGGGAATCATCACTCATGCCTACAAACTGCACAGGTATACAAAACATAGAACAACAAAAGAATCCCAGAGCAAATGCACTGGGGCAAGGGTTATCCCAGAGGATATTGGCCATACAGCCAAATTTTACAGAAAACACAAATTGCATATTTGTGTTTTCTACAAAACATTGGTTGAGAGGACTTTCCCCTTTAAATTCGTACCCTTCCTTTTTAAGTGATGTTCCAGCATCCAGAGAAACGTAATTGTTTTTTGGACTAAATTCAGACCCCCCCCCCCAACTTATCACTGACTGGTCATACAGTCACCACAACCCTAATGGCTTCCTTCACGGCCTCAACCTAATCAGTGAAGTGGACTGAGCTCATCTTGAACTCTGCCTGAGCATTCTTCTGGGACAAGATCCCTTGGGAAAATGTTATACAAAAAGGTTTACAGAGCAACTGCTCCATAAAAACAAACAAAACTGAAGTAGCAGTAGAAAATGTATGTGCAACATTCTGCATGCAAGCTTGTACGAAGCAACAGTACAATCACTTTTGGGTGAAACTGAATGTGTAGCACATGACTGCTATACATAATAATTTTGTATAGCAGCTGATGAAAACCTAGTTATTTTTTGCTACGAGACACCAGTTAAACTGTTCACACAAGAATTTGTGACTTTCAGAACTACAAGGATGAGGACCTAGCATTATCTCTTGATCGCTACAAGACTCCCTGATCTCTATGTTTGCAAGTATGCAGCCTGGACTAAGTTTAAGATTTAAAGACATAATCATTGCAAGGCTGCCCCTTAATCTACCAAGGCCCATTACTACCTAAAGTTCTGGAACAAATGGTGCGGACCAGGGGAAGATAGAATCCTCACGGGAACATGAGCAGGGGAAATGGAAGTATAGGGAAAGGGTGGAAGGTAGTCCTGCTAAATGCCAGGAGCTTGGGCAATAAAATACCTGAGCTCCAGGCGATGCTAACTGAGGGAGAGGTGGATGTGGCAGCAGTCACTGAGACCTGGGCCACCGCAGGGCACAACTGGGACCTGAACCTGGAGGGTTACCACATGTTCGGAAGAAGGACGGGGAGGGAAGGAGGAGGGTAGCAATAATAGTCAAAACTGCATTGCCATAGGAGGAGGGAGGAGGTGGAGGGAACCGTGGAGGCGATTTGGGTCACTTTGATGGGGGGGGGGGCAAGAGAGTAAAAATAGGAGTGGTGTATAGACCCCCTGCGCTGGCGGAGGAGCTGGAGGAGAGTCTGGTGGCAGATGTTGGGAGACACTGCAGATTGGGAAGGGTGGTGGTGTTGGGGGACTTAAACATGCCAGGAACAGACTGGGAGACTAGGACATCCTCTGTGGCCAGGGAACAGAGGTTGTTGGATGTCTTTCAGGACGCGTTCCTAACTCAGCAGGTGGGGGAACCGATCAGGGAGGAGCGGATACTGGATGTGGTCCTGGCAGACAATGACCAGATTGGGGGTCTGGAGGTAAGGGACCCGTTGGCGGGGAGCAACCATGCCACGGTCTGGTTCTGCCTGAACCTAGGAGGGGTAGAAGGCTGCACAAAGATGGAGGTAAGTGACTTTGGGGGGGCGGATTTCAAGGAAATGGGAAGGATCTTTAAGGAGTACTTGGATGGGATTGGGCCAGACGTGGACGCTGACAGTAGGTGGGAAATCATCAAGAGGGGGGTGCAGTATGCTACCAGCACCTGTGCAAGAGTAAAATGAAAATGCGGTAGGGCCGAAACGCTGGTGGGCCAGGGAGGTTCAGGAGGTGGTGAGGAAAGAAGGCGGCCTATAGGCAATTCAAGTACTCAAGGAGTGAAAGGGACAGAGGGGAGTATGAGCTGATGGCCAGAAGGGCCACTAGGGTGGTGAGGGTGGCTAAGGCAAGGAAGGAGCAGAACCTGGCCAGGAAATTAGGAGAAGGAACAAGGGGTTCTTTAGATACATTGGGGAAAAATAAAGGGGGAAGGGGCAGATTAGCAGGATTAAAACGGGAGGAGGGATGGGCACAAGATCCGGGAGAGCAGGCTGAGGTACTAAATGAGTACGCCGCCTCAGTTTTTCCACCAAGGAAAATGGGGACTGCATCATACATGGGAGGAGGCGGTGAAACTTGGGGGGAGACCCTCACCGATCAGCGGGTCTGGGGAGGTGGGGGAATCACTGGCAGGTGGGGGAAGGCAAAGCAGGGGGACGAGGTAGCGGAGGTGGAAATCACAGCAGAGAGAGTGAGGGAAGCCCTCAGGTCCCTTAAGATGGAGAAAGCATCAGGGCCGGATAAATTACATCCTAGAGTGCTGAAGAAACTGGTGGATGTCCTGGCAAAACCCCTGGCGGAGCTCTTCAGCATCTCTCCGAGGACAGGGTGGGTGCCCCAGGACTGGAAGGTGGCGCATATAGTGCCTATCCACAAGGGGGGGGGTCAAGGAAGGTGGTAGGGAACTACAGGCCTGTCAGCCTGACATCGGTGGTGGGCAAGGTGATGGAGGGCATAGTCAAGGAGAGACTGGGGGGGACCTGGAAAAGTTGGGGTGCCTGGATGATAGACAGCATGGATTCATCCCGGGGAAATCCTGTCAGACAAACCTTGTGGAGTTCTATGAGTGGGTGACGAGTGCCTTGGACCTGGGTAGACCAGTGGACGTGCTCTTTCTTGACTTCAGCAAGGTGTTTGACTCTGTTCCTCACAGGGGCCTGTTGGATAAGCTGGGAGTAATGGGGTGGGGAACCAGAAGATCAGATGGATAGGCAATTGGCTCCAGGACCAGACCCAGAGGGTCGTGGTTGGCAGGATAGTCTCATCCCCAAGGACGGTCATTAGTGGAGTCCCTCAGGAATTGGTTCTTGGGCCCCTCCTGTTCAACGCCTACATCTCTGACATAAGGAAGGTTATCAGGAGTGAGATTAGTCTTTTTGCAGATGACTCAAAACTGGGGGTGGTGGTAGATGGGAAGGAAGGGAGGGTGACCCTACAGGGGGACCTGGAGGCTCTGGAAAAGTGGTCTAGAAAGTGGAAGCTGAGGTTCAATGCAGGGAAAGCAAGGTACTGCACCTGGGAGCCAGAAACCTGGGTCAAGTGTACACCCTGGGTGGGGGGGGGATTGCTACAAGTCTCGATGGCTGAGAGGGACCTGAGGGTGGTGGTGGTGGATGTCAAGATGAACAACTCAGACTTGTAGGAGGGCAGCGGCAAAGGCCAACAGGATACTTTGATGCATCACTAGGGGGATCACCTCCAGAAGGAGGGAAGTGATACTCCCACTGTATAACTGCTTGGTGAGGCCACACCTCAAGTACTGCATGCAGTTTTGGAGGCCACATTTAAAGAGGGACATTGAACTCCTGGAGAGGGTCCAGAGGAGGGCAACCAAAATTATTTGGGGCTTGGGGAATACGACCTATGGGGAGAGGCTCGAAGAGCTAAATATGTACACATTGGAAGAGAGAGAAGGGACCGGGGGGGACATGACAGAGGTCTTCAGGTACATGAAGGGGGTAAATAGGGGAGGAGCAGTCGGTGTGCTCCAAAAGAAGGAGGGGGGGCAACCAGAGGGCATGGGTGGAAGCTGGGGGGGTGAGATTCAGGGGAGGAAGCAGGAGGTGCCACTTCACTGAGAGGGTGGTGAAGCCATGGAATGCACTGCCCAGGGGGCTCGTGGAGGTGTTCAAGAGAGGGTGGGACAGGTACAGGGGAAGGGTTCTGGAAGCAAATACCAGTGCAGCGAGAATATCCGGGACTGGGAAGGGAGAAGATGACCAAATGAGCAGACACGAAAGACAGTTAGCCCTATTCTGCTGGCATTTTAGTATGTTCGTAAACATACCAACAGCTTTAATGGGGAACAGTCAGAAAAGAGAAGCCCACACCTAAGTGTGGAGCTCGTCCTTATTTGCAATTTGTGTGCAAAAAAACTTTTTTTTATTTTTTAACTTACTGTTTACTGCAGAATAGCAGACTGTATCAAACTAATACTGCTGACTTGAAGCTGATATTTTCTGTAACTAAAAATCCCAGAGTCCCCTACAGATGACATCAGAGGAGGGCTGCGGCAGTAGGAGATTCAATAGCCTGCAGTGCACGTTAAAGCTTTTCTAAGCTTCAATCAGATGTCTGCCAGTCCCACTGTTCTCCCATAATTGTACTTAGCCTAGGAGAAGACAGCAGGACATGCGAACAAAAGGTTATTATCTCAGAAAACAGAACATTATGACTTCAGCATGGGGAACAGCAGGTAGATGAAATGATGTCTCAGACACAAAGATCCTGTTCTCATGTAAATGTCCTCAATAATAAAGAATATGGGGGAGCTAAATACAGAAAATGTATTAAATATACACAGAACTGTGTGTGACTATTACAGTATATATTTCAAAACCCTTTCCTGGATACTGCTAAAACAAAAAAGGAGAAATAGAGGATAATGAATGGGCAACAGTGAACAACAACAACACTGTTGTTCAAGAGGTTGTCATGACAACCATGTAAACCTCAAGAGCGAAGCTCGAGAGGTTTACGGTTGTCATACAACCTCGAGAAGCGGGCAGCAGTGTTGTTGTTTACTGTTGCCCATCCATTGTCTTGTATAGTGTATGGGCAACAGTTAATAAATAGATGGTCACTTCTGTGGTTGCCCCCGCTCAAAAGTCCGTGCTACCTACACGGGATGCAGTTCCCTCCTTCTTCTCCTCTCTCTCAACAACAGGCAGCAGCTGGCGGTGCAAGACAGAGGGGACGTGACTCAGCTACAGCAACTAGAAGGTAACTCCTCTATGTCTGCGGGATGCCACTCAGGAAGGCGGCAGCTCTAGACAGGCTGGCAGTTTGAATGTAAACCTCAGAGGGCAGACTTTTCAGACATGCTAAGTACTGCCACCTGCGCATGTGCAAAGATAGTCAATGCTGTTGTACCATCGCTGTGACGTACCAACGATAGTAACAGCTTACTGATATCACAACGATGGTACAACAAGACTAGTAAATTATAGATTTTGACTAAATTACAATGTTCTACCATACACAATAACTAGTTTACATTTTAGCACATTCTATCACACAGCAAGCTGGTGGTGGCTAAAACAATATGATTTGTTCCACTGATTTGCAATAAAGATATTTAATTAATCTGTGATGAAGTACAGGACTTTATTTTGTCGTTTAATATTTTAGACTGCTATATTAAAAAGGCCAGACTCCGCTTTCTCAGATGGTGGACTTTTTTTATTATAACACTATGAATGATCTGTTTATGATAAACAAACTAAATATAGAATGTAAGGATATCAAGTCTATTACAAGGGGGCATCCCCTACAGGTTAGAGTAAGAAATTTCAGAACAAATAAAAGAAAACATTTCTACACCACACAGTGGCCAACTTATGGAATAAACTCCCTGAATACACAATAAGTGAAAATAAGGACAGTTTCAAAAGAAACCTGGACAGATATATAACAGAAGATGGCAACATCAGATTTTATGATCTGGTTTAAAGGTATTTGGGCTTCGGCCTTCTTAGCGCCTCAAGTTTTAAGTAACTTTTTAAGCGACTTTAAGTGAAAAATATAACCAGGAGAGAGTCACTCCTTCCGAGTTAGTTTTTTTTTTTCAGTCCCTGTCTTGTGTCACCTCTTTATTTATTTATTTTGCTGATATAGTGACCTAATTGGAACAGAGTCCTCTTTACAGCAGTGACATGGGGGTTGAGTTAACATTAAGGAACATGGGATTAAAAAAAAAAAAAAAAAAAAACACCACAAAGTGCTTACTTCCAGCACCACCACCACCCGTCCTAACAGGCAGCAGCAATCTCAAAGGGAATCATGAAATGAAAATTATAAGGGATAAAGATTCTGCTTTCGTACAAATGTTCTCTGCAAAAGTGTGGGTTAGGGAAACAAAAAAATGTATACATTGATTGGTGCAATAAGGTCATCTAAATTGTATAAGATTGACTTGTCATACATTCATGAGGCAAAAAAAAAAAAAGGCAAAGTAATGCAAAGTGTTTTTGACACCCTGCAAATATAAGATTTTTTTTTTTACTCATAAATAACATTTGCTGTATGTGAACACACACACACACACACACACACACACACACAGGTAAACTTTTTTTTTTTTTGTTAAACAGGCTTCCTCTCTGGGTAATGTCATTTTTTCCCCAATAAAACAACAGAAAGAGGCTTAATTTCTGCTACAATTAGAATATTCTACTCATTCAAACATTTTGAGTCCTTAGAGTACTCACATGTAAGGCAGCTGTAAGCACTAAATGAAAATGATAGCTATAGATATAACAGTTTTTAAAGGTTTTCAAAGTAGTTATTAGCTGTTTAAAGACCTACCTCTCGACTGCCCCTAATTTTGCCTCAGAAGTTACCTCTGTCCCTCCTTAATTTCTAATTTTTGCCTTAACTGATTATAGTGAGGCTTTTGATGTCATTGACTACTCAGTTTTGGTACAGAAAATATTTGACTTAAATATTTATCCTGCTTTAATGAGGTGATTCTGTTCCTCTATGGATCAAAGAATCCAAAAGGTTAAACTGACGCATCTAAGTCAGATTTAAGTGGTTACATGTAAATGGTGGGGTACCTCAGGATACAAAACTAGGCCCTTTAGTCTTCTTAATTATGAATCAATTGTATGCCAAAAAACGGCAAACACATTATATGATGACATCATCCTTCATAATTAGCCACAAAAAATATGATTCAGGACAGTTGCAAAAGTACATGGACTTGTTGGGAACAGTCGAAAAACAACAATATGGAAATAAATAGAAGAAGAACTTTGTATAGAAGAATGGCATTTACAAGACGCGGGTACTATAAAATTGTTGGGCTTCACGATTTTGGACCATATTAATTGGGAGCCTCACAAAGAGAAAATTCATTTAGTTAGTCTGTTGACTGGGAAAGGAGGGCTAAGCAATTCTGCCTATTTTCAGTCTCATCTCTGGGAAACCAACTGAAACTGAACCAGATTAAGCTGTCGGTGGTATTTATGGTAAATAGAGAAAATCCGACCAGACTCCCCTACTCTTCCTGCAGGGGGTGCTGTCTGTTTCCTGCGGGGAGGATGAAGGAGCACGACATGGCGGACAGTGCTGCTGCAAAGAATGGGGCAGGGGAGCTGATCTCCTTCTCTGTGCCGGATTCATTTGAGGTTGCTTTATCAATGGATGTTTCTGAAACTTTGGAAGAAGGTAGTGAAGCGGAGTTATTAGTTGAAGAACAAAGGCTTGCTTTTGAACTGCAGGAGGAAAAACTTGATGGCCATGCAGGAGGAGGAAAAAATGAAGTTTCTGGAAAAGAAATGCATTGGGAGGGGAAGACAAAAATGAAAGAGGTAATCTAGTAGCCCTCAGTCCTAGCCCGGGACAAAAATTTCTGTGAGATGGCCAGTCCAGTGAGCCTTGTTCCCCAGTCAAAGTTTGTATGGCAAATAGTCGGCTTTGGTGGGAATCCAACCTGCTTGCTGATAAGATGGCTGCCTGCTTAATTTCCTATGCCCAGAGCCGAGAGTGTGCCTCATGGGTGTGTCCCTTGAATTACTCCTGCCCTTCCCCCCTGACGAATTGGAAATGTGCTCTGAGGTCTTTAGATTATAACAGCTACGCCCACACACTGCAGTAAGGGCCGCCCACCCCCTCCCAAAAAAACCTAGTACTTACAGTATGTCGTCAGCATGGGTAGAAGACCACTTACTGATGGCACCAGTTAATTTCCTCTGCTCTCAGTCCCAGGGACTTCTTTTTTGGACATGCCGACATACACTCATTCAAAAATTGCAGAAAAAGTGATTAAGAAAAAAGACTAAATGTCGAATATAAGTGGGCGACTGATTGCTGTTCTAACATGTCTGCTGAATGAACTGAGGTGATGGTGGGAAAGAACTGGAGGGTGGGTGCGGGACCGCCCCTTATATAGTTGGACTGACGTTGGGGGTGGTCCCCGCTGATGATTACTAGCTACAAGTTTGCCATTGGAACCTGACGCCAGGGGGTGCAGTCCTATATGTGAAGACCTACTGCAGGAACCCTCTCGAAGTAAGATCAAATGTGCCCCATGAAATTACAGATGCGTGGCTCCTCCACTAAAGTAAAAAAATGCAGTGATACTCTTCCAGTGGTCTGAACTCACTGCGTCAGGAACGTTGCATCAGGAACGTGAAAGTCAAAAAGAAGCCCAATGTAACTACTGGCATGGCACTCCTCCAGGTCTTCTCGTGCTCATCAAGTGCACTGGACCCTGTCGCCATGAATGAACTGGAACAGCAGCTTGGGGGTGTCATAGAGGCATAGATCAGAAAGCATAGGAAAAACAGGAGAAATAAAATTTGAAAGTAGCATTTTATTATTATCAGTAAGAAATAAAAAAAAATAAAGATGAACAGGATAGCTCTTCACCAAGGCAATACAAACAAAAAAAGTCCTTCATCTGAGAGTCTCTTTTCAATTTAAATCTCACTCTCTCTCCCAAACAAAATAGTGCTCTCTTTTTATAAGATATCTTTGCCTGGCAGTTTAACCTCTACATCCTGTTCTTGTAAGTTTCATCTTCTGTTTTTCACAAAATGCAACAACATTTCTTCATTGACCTTCCTGTGACCAGCCTGAAGAGTACATTCGTCTTCTTAACATGTGCAAACAATTAAGACATCCTATCCCAGGGCTGATTTCCTGCTGACATTTCTGTTAGCAAGCTTGTGAAAGTTAAAAAGTTTCTCAAGGTCAAACCCGTGTTCCAAACTGCTAACTTCTCTAACAAACCAAAGCAGTTGTCTGCATTCATTTCAAGAACATAATTATATACATATGTAAACTAGGGAATACCAGTTTCATATTAAGATTCATATATAGTAGAAGCAAGGGGGAGAAAAAGTATAGAAATGGCAAGTGAAGAAAGGGAGATAACGGGAAAATTGTGGGACCATCGGAGTGGCCAATTCCCAGGTGCCACAAAGAAAATCTGATTGCACAATCAGACATACAAGAGATAGACAAGTGACAGGATAAGACAGGACAGACTAGATCCTTGCTTTTAACTCTCTCTGCATAACTAATGGGACAGGATCTTATCCCAACCTTGTCACAGGGGGCCACATTGTTCCACACGGCCACTGTCAGGGAGCACCGACTGGAGGAAGGCATGTTCAGGGGACAAGCAAAGTAGGGCCAAGCAAGGCAGAGACTCCCAAGTACTCACTTAGAAATAGTGCTCTGATGTACTAAGACGTGAAAAAAAAAAATAAAGTCTGTGGAAAACCTGTGGCCCCGTCATCGATGTGACAAAGTCCTGCTGGAAGCTTCATGCTCTGTCGACAGCAGGAAGAAGATTGGCACAATCCACTGTGGGAGGGGATAGTATCACACCTGCTACAAGTCTTCATACTGCCTTCACTAAAGCATGAGAGGGGGGAGATCCCAATGGTCCTAGAACCCTGCGACCAGCAGAAGGAGGGAGAAAAGCTAGAGTTTGGTAGCCCTAGTGGCTGTAGACATAGAAAATGCATTTGACTTAATAGAGTGGCACTTCCTGCATGCCACCCTACAGTGGATATCGGTTCACATTTGACTGCATGGGTCAAAACTTTATATCCTCCCCAGTGGCCTCTGTACTCAAAAATGGCTTGCTGTCACCTTGCTTCCCACTCCATCGAGGGGCACATCAAAAGTGCCCACTGCACTTTCTCATTTCGTTTGAGCCCCTGGCAGCTCATCTCAGAAAAGACCCCAGAACTGAAGGCATAAAAGTAGGCTCACACCTATGCAAAGCACTGCTGTATACAGATAACTTGTAACTAGCACTCTCCAAAATTGAGCCGTCCCTCCCAGCAGCTCTTTCAGTCACCTCACAATCTGGTGCCCTATCCGGCCTGTGCATCAACTGGACAAAAACAGAGTTCTTACCGCTGGCCAGCTGTACAAGGACCATGGCCATAGTGGGTCACGGGAACTTGTCTAGTCCTCATACAGTGTTACCTACCTGGGAATGGAAATAACACCTTAAATTGGGGCCTCAGTTGCTAAGAATCTGACATGGCTGCTAACTGCAATAGAAGGGGGCTGTGAGAGGTAGCAAAAGGTAAACCTTTCACTCCCTAGGAAAACAGATGCCTTCAAAATGATGGCCCTCTTAGACTCCTATATTGTCTACCTAACTTGCCACTGTGAATCTCAGCCAAACACTGGCAACATATTGATAAGATTATTGCCACATACATCTGGCCAAGCAAGTCCACAAGATTTGGCAAACAAACCTGGAAGGCCCCATATGATAAAAGGGGATGGAATCTCCCCTGGCTCATGGGGTGGGACAGGCATTATGATGATTCATCTGTGACCGCCTCCATGCTTCCATATGGGTTCAGACAGAGCAGTCAATCATGGGTCCACAACATGCGACTGCCTTGCCAACCCATGACCCCTTCGGGAAAATATTGGGCACCTCAGAACCAATTAAATTCACAAGACAGGCCTGGCTGACAGTGCTGAAAATGGTGAGATGGCAAGGAGAGGCAATCTGCCTATATTCAAGCCATTAAGGAACAACCCATGTTTTAAAATAGGAGGGGAAATGCACCATTGGAAAGTATGGGCAGCAGCAGGCCTATTGCAAGACAACACAGCGATATGCCCCCAGTCGAAAGTCCTGAAGTCTTTTGCACAATTAAAGCTGGAATTGGGTTTACCAGCAACTGACCACTGGAAGTTCCTCCAGCTGAGGCCTACCCTTAAAGAATGTTCTAGGCCCAAACTATACTCCACCTATCAGCCCGATGTCTTCAGCAACTGGGACCTGGTTAACCAAAGGGCAAGGGAAAGCTGGGGCAATATGCAAGTTTATACAATCTGCTCAAGCAGTAAACCTTGAATCTCACCATATTCACAGATTCTGTGCAAGCCAGCCTGTCTGCAAGTTCGGAGAGCATTTTCTCAAGCTAAGTGTGAGGAGTTTGCTTGCTTCTTTGCTGATAAGGTTGCTGACATCAGATTGGAGATTTGCTCAGCGCGCTCTATGGGGGGAGGTGGTGGTCAGTGTGAGGTTGCTACTCCTTGGTTTTGTTGGCTGGAGTTTGATCGGTCGGAGATCGTGGAAGTGATGCGGATTCTCCAAGGCATGTGGGCAACTAGCTGTAGTTTAAATCTGGGCCCTACCCGCCTTTTAATAGGGTGTGTGGACGTCATTGGCCCAGTTCTAGCAGAGTTAATCTGTTGCTCACTTGAGACAGGTGAGTTTCCTAACTCCCTGAAGGAGGCGGTGTTAACATCCCTTCTCAAGGAATCTTCTCTTGACCCAGATTGTCCTGCTAACTACAGACCAGTCTTTAACCTTCCCTTTGTTGTGAAGGTTACTGAGAAAGTTATTGAGCTGCAGCTGGAGAACCATCTTACCATCCATGACATCTACGATCCTCTCCAGTCAGGATTTTGTAAGAGACACAGCACAGAGATTGCTCTGGTTTGGGTGATCAATGATCTGATTGTGAGAGATCAGAACTGCCATTCCATCGTGGTGCTTCTTGATCTCTCATCAGCCTTTGACACAGTGGACCATGGGTGCTGTTGGAGTGCCTGTGGGTCATCTGCGGCCTGTCTGGTATGGTCCTCAGATGGTTTCACTCCTTCCTCACTGGCAGATTGCAGAGAGTGGTATTGGGGACTTGTTCCTCTGATCCATTCTCTCTGCTATGTGGGGTCCCGCAGCGCTCCGTGCTGTCCCCCATGTTGTTCGTGGTGTATATGCTGCCATTGGGAGACACTGTGAGATGGTATGGGCTGAGTTTTCACTGCTATGCAGATGATACTCAGCTCTACCTGTCCTTTGTGCTAAACAAGGATAATGCGCTCTTAGTGTTTAGCAACTGCCTTGCAGAAATCCAAGACTGGATGAATACCAGCTGGTTCAAGCTCAAATCCAACAAGATCAAGGTGTTAGTGGTGGAACTGGGTCACCGGATAGAGGGGTCAGCAGTGGTATGTCCCTCAGGGCTTTGGCTTGGGGGCGCCCAGTTGCTAACCTCTGAATGGGCGCGGAATCTGGGGGTGATACTTGACGACGGGCTGATGCTTCATTCTCAGGTGTCGGCTGTGGTCAAGTCCTCTTTTTACCATCTGAGGAACATCGCCTGGATTAAGCACCTTGTTCCGTCCAATGACCTTCCAACCTTGGTCCACACCTTTGTGACCTCATGCCTAGACTACTGTAACTCCCTATACTTAGGGCTTCCGGGGGTTGATATCCATCACCTGCAGCTGGTGCAGAATGTTGCAACCAGGCTGTTATTTGGATCTACCCAATCTAGTCGCACTACACTTGTGCTGCGCAAACTGCACTGGCTGCCAGTTTAGTGGTGTGTCACCTTCAAGGTCGGCTTGCTGACCTATAAAGCCCTAAACGGACAGGGTCCAAGTTATCTGCAAGATCTTCTGAACCCCTACTCTCCCCTCCAACCACTCCGCTCAGCTGACGAGGGATTGCTGGGATTCCCAGGGTACAGCTGAAAACTTCTGGAGCTCGGGCATTTGCATTCTCTGCTACTACCCTGTGGAATTCTCTACCTCATTGGATACAAGAGTGCCTGACAGTGCAGAGCTTTAAAACTGCGTTAAAAACACATCTTTTTGGACCTGTTTTGCTGAATGCATTTAAACTGAAGGTGTACTATGTTCTGATTTTAATCAGACTGGAGTGTTTTTAGAATTTCTACCAATTTTAAATTGTTTATTTTATTCTTTGGTACACTGTGAATTACGCTTAACAAATAAATATTATTATTATATTAAATATGAGGAACAGATACAGAGAAGGTGATGGCTGATAAGGACCATTCGGCCCACCTAGTCTGCCCTTTTTCCCTACATAATGCATTACCGCAAACTTTAGCTGATCTGTGGCTTACCCTCTCTTCCCTATTGCTAGAGTACTCTTATGTCTATCCCATGCATTCGCGAATTCCTCTACTGTTTTTGCCCCTACCACCTCTGCAGGGAGACTGTTCCAGGCATCCACTACTCCTTCTGTGAAAAGTACTTCCTCATGTTGCCCCTGAGCCTACCCCCCCCAGCCTCATATCATGCTTCCTTGTTCTTGTACACCTTTTCTGAAAGGTGCTACCTTCCTGTACCTTGTTTATACCCCTGATGTACTTGAATGTCTCTATTATATCCCCCCTCTCTCTCTTCTTCAGGAAATACATATTGAGGTCCTGTAGTCTTTCCTCATATGACTTTCGGTGCAGTCCTTACACAATTTTTGTTGTCTTTCTCTGGACTGTCTCTATTTTGTCTATGTCCTTCCAGAGACAATGCCTCCAGAATTGGACACAGTACTCCAAATGAGGTCTCACTAGTGATTTGTACAGTGGAATAACCACCTCCTTTTTTTCTGCTGGTGATACCTCGCCCTATGCACCCTAGCATCCCACTGGCTCTCCCCACAGCCTTCTCACATTGTTTGGTTACCTTCAGGTCATCAGATATGATTACCCCCAGGGTTCCTTTCTTGACTGGTGGCCATCAGTACCTCCCCCCATCTTGTAATTCTCCCTTGGATTTCTGTGCCCCAAGGCATAATTTTGTACTTCTTTGCACCGAATCTTAGCTGCCACACACTCCACCACTCCTCAAGCATGTTTAGGTCCTTTCTCATTTTTTCCACCCCACCCAGAGTGTCGACCCTGTTGCAGATCTTAGTGCTATCTGCAAAGAGGCATACCTTACCCTCCAGCCCCTCTGCAATGTCGCTTACAAAGACATTAAAGAGGACTGACCCCAGCCTGGATCCCTGTGGCACCCCGCTGGTCACCTCCCTCTCCTCAGATTGAATATCATTTAGGCAGACAAGGGCCAACCCTGTCTCACCCCCCACATGGGAGGGATGCTAGAAAGCTACCCACAGATGGACTAAGGACCCCAGCTACTGGTTGATCCAGATGAAAATCCTATCCCACTGGTATAGGCCATCTGTTAAACTGATTCACATGGGAATCACTATTCCAGACATGTGTCGGAGATGCAGCCACAACAAGGGTAAAATCCTCCATTTTATGGGCATGCCTGCTCATCTAGCCATACTGGGAAGACCAGCAAGATGATGGATGGCCCAATCCCTCATTGCCCAGGCCTTTGAATCTTAGGAGATATGACAGCCCTCAGAGAAGAATATCAGGAAGACCTCCCAGTGGTGTACACATTAGTGATGGAAGCCAAGCAGCAAATTCTTATGAGATGGAGGCAAACTACTGGTCCCTAGGTGGCACACCTACATCCATGAGTTAAGACCACCTCCCCACCAAAAAAAAAAAAAAAGAATCAAAGTTGTGCATGAGGTAGAGAATTCACCAAGGTGGTCTCCTTCTTGAGAGTTTCATATGAAGCATGGAATAGCAAGGACAAATTTCAAAATATATGGGGCCCATGGTTACAGCACATAAGCACACCTACATCCATGAGTTAAGACCACCTCTTCACCCAAAAAAAAAAAAAAGAATCAAAGTTGGGCTTGCCCCTCTAATGCTACCTTCACACTCACGCTCCTCCCCCCTTACATCCCTTGTCTCAGATCCTACCCCCCCGTTTCTAGCTGTAAGGGCACGGGAGATTAAACTAACAGTGGTAAGTAAGGTTGAGCAAGGTAAATGAAAAGACTCAGAACAGGTGAACTGCAGTTTCATAATCTTTTTATTATGAACAATTCATATGAATGTTTTAGATCAGAAGCCTGATCTTTACTACAGTATACTATCTTCCAAGCAAAAATGGATTAAAAATCTTTTTTCCTTAAAGTTCCCCTGTAAGTAGAGCTAGGCAAACATTTTGTAGGATTTATGTCTTATTATTTGTTACTTCATGTTCGTTTGTTAGATCATTAAATGCTTCAAGTCTGCCTTATGCACCTAGTCTGCCTTATGCTACTGCCTCACCCTGCGTACACCACCGTGTCCACCCTGTATTTTCCTCTTGTATTTGTTTTCGTTTTACTGTTTTTACAATATTTTAAAAATTGTTCTGCTGCTCCCTAACTTTGAATTGTACACTTTTTGTTTATTTTCAGTTTTATTTCTAGTTTACTTTTGTACTTTTTGCCATTCATTGCTAGTAATTGCTGATATACCTACAGGCACCTTTGTAACCTACCCGTCTCCCTGAAATATTGTACCAGTCCTTTTACTCAGGCTTTTGTAACCTGCTTGTGACATCTTTGTTAACTGCCTGTTTCTCCCTCATGTATGTATGGTTCTCCTTTTATCCCTCCCCCCCGAGTCGCACCTAGAATCGAGCCTTGGCTCATGTGCTTCTCCTGGTTACCAACTTTAAGTAAATAAATATTAAGATTTTTCTCAAGCAATTTATTCATAACGAATTTATAAGGATGTTATTTCATAGACACTGCTGTAATTTAATAATTTTGTCATATATTAATGGAAATTCCAAAACAATAGCTCCTAGTTACCATTAGCCATTGTTCACCAGCCTTCAGTCATGCATGAGGTAATATTTATTTCATTCCCATGTACACATTCACCACATTGTTAGTGTTGTATCCTCCAAGAGGCTTGACCCCAACAAGGCTTCTCTGAATCTGATATTGTATGTTTCTGTTGAAATTGTTCAATGTCTCGTAGGGGCATGTCTATTTAAACATTAGTGAAGTTATGTACAAAACAATGTAATGCCTGTTCGACACTGGGGAGGTTAATTATTGGGCTCCAGTTTACCTCTTTGAGGCTAGTAATGAAGGCTGATTCTACAAACATGCAAAATCTATCTTTCAATAATCATATGTCAACATTAAAAAAGTTTATATACAAAAAAGAAAAAAGATCTATTTGTAATAAAGGAAGAAGGATAGATAAATACAGGAAACATATTAAATAGAAGCTGAATGTGTCTAAATGCAAAAAGAACGATAGGGATAACACCAGGCAATAATTAATGCTCGTAGTCTGACAAACTAGACAACATAAAAATGTGGGTAGCCCATGCCAGCTCTGATCCTACTTAAAACTGAAACCTTCCATAACAGCTCTGTTGGTTCCAATGTAATTGCCTTACCTGATTTTGTGTTGTACAGCTGCAATCTGCCCACTAGGGGAGAAGGGCTCTCCTGCTACATCAGAGGTAAATAGTCCTCTTCTATCTTTGGCTCCCTTTCTTAACACAAGGAATTTAAATGCTTAACAGTCATTGTTAAAGGAGTAGTACTTTTTTATTTGAATTTTGGTGACCAGGTAAGCCCACTGAGATGAGATGTTCCTTTTTCTGGGGTGACCCAGCGTTAGTTACATATATTAAATAATAAAGGAATTATACATGGTTGTTTATACATTTACAAACAATTGTCATACCAACACGGGTTTAGTTACAGGGAATAGAACTGAACAAGAGAACACTCATAAGTCTTATAATGGTAGAGAATTCATATAAGATATATACAGACAATAGTCTTGACTGAATTAGAGCAGCAATCATATTTGGATGAGTTGTCTGGGATAATATAACCCCCAAAGATTGTAGAGGTGAGGGGGGGGCATAGATTCAGGGCATTAGATTCAATGGAAGCAATTGCGGGGGCGAGTTGCCCAAAAGAGAGATTTAAGAGTCTTCTTAAGTTGCAACAAGGTAGGACAGTCCCAGACCACTGAGCGCAGGAAGTTCCAGAGATGCAGAACTGAGTAAGAGAAGGACTGTCTTCCAAATTTGTATCGTACTTCAGGGACTTCCAACACTGCAAAGGCTGAGGCTCTAAGAGGTCGAGCAAATTAGTTATAATGGATAATGCTAGACAGACTTGGCGCGGCGAGAGGCTGCAGTAACTTGAAGGTAAGGCAATACAGGGGACACCACAATCTGGCTTTAAAGGAGGGCCATCCTAAGGTAGTTAGCATTGCGCAGTGGTGGGTTTTGGGGTGGGCGCTGGTTGCAAATTGTCCAATCCTATGGTAAAGTTTTCTTAGCCTGTTGAGGGTGGGTTCACGTAAGGCCTGAAGTATCAGGGCACCACAGAATAGGAGAGGGAGGAGGAAGCTGGAGGAAATGGTGCAATGTGCCTCTCTAGACAGGCAAGGTGAAAGTCTATATAGTAGCCTGAGCTTTTGGTTAAGCATTTTAGTCAGAGCATTGACATGAGGCTCAAAGGACATGGATTGATATAAGGTCATTCCCAGGTATTTAAACGTCTGGACTGCCTCTAGCTTGGCTCCATTGCAGGTAGTGATTTCAAGGAGATCTTTCCTGTCTAAGCCAAGATTTTTATGACCAAATAGCATTGCCTCTGTTTTTTAGGGGCATTAAGTATGAGTTTCTTGGCTAGAAACCAACTTTCTAATGAGTGGAAGTCGTTCTGCAGCTGTGTATTGATCCAGGCTGGGTCTATGGATGACCTGTAAAGTATGGCAGCATCGGTGCATAGCAGTATTGAGGCACCAATGCAGTTATGAGGTAGGTCACTGATAAATAGTAAAAATAGAAGGGGGGCCAAGTATGGATCCTTGGGGTACCCCATCCATGATTGACTTGGAGGGTGAGGTCTTACCTTCCCATTTGACACATTGCATCCACCAGATAGTTCTGGAACCAGCGGCAGGAGAGATCATCCATGCCACAGTCCCGTAGTTTTAAGAGTAGTAAATTGTGGTTGACCAGATCGAATGCTTTCATTAGATCTATGAAGATGGCCCCAGGTGCCATACCCATATTCATGGCATTAATAATATAACTAGTGAAGCGTACTAGGGCTGTATCAGTGCCATGATTTTTGTGGAAGCCATTTTGGAATTCAGTAAGAGTGCGATTCTGTTCAAAGAACTCTAATAATTGTTCAAATAGTAACCTCTCCTGTATCTTGGCAACTGCACTGAGGAGAGATGTGGGTCTGTAATTTTCTGTTTTGTCCTTGGGCCCCCCTTTGTGGGGCACTAAGAAAGCCAATTTCCATTTCTCAGGGATGGTCCCGGCTAAGAAGGACTTATTAATGAGGTTCCTAAAAGGGGTGGCAATAAACAGTGCAGCAGTTTTAAAGAACTGTGGATCTAGAGAGTCAGAGCCTGGGTAACCTTCATTTTTGTGGTTTCAACTTTTTTTTTTTGGCTACTTAATTTTTATTGATGCACAGGAAATACATCAGATTGACCACAAATCGACAAGGAATAAAAAGCTGGAAATACATTTAATAGGTTGTGGCCCTAGGCCATGTAATTGACCAACACTATTTCAAAACAAGAAAATTAAATATTATAACTAACTAAATAACTAGCTAACTGATGGTGTGTGCATGTCGAACTCCTCTATTGTATGTTGATGCTTCTTTGCCCCTTCCCTCAGCCCCCTCGTCCTACAGTTCAATTTTCTTTTTTTTTTTCTTTTTCTTTCTTTTCCCCTCCTGTCCCACAAAGAATGGTTTCAACTTCTGAGGAAAATTCAAAACTCGTGTATGTGTGAGTTACAGGAAGTGTTGGCAGCTTTAAAAGTGGTGCTGCATTCAGGTTGAGAGGTGTCCAGCATTCGATCTGTCACACTCCTGAGAAGATGAGAGGGAGAGGGAGAGCAGCATACTAAAAGCCAGCAGAATAGGCCAAATGGTCTGTCTTGTCTGCTCGAAAGCCAGCAACCTAGTGGCTGCTCGCCTTACCACTCCCCTAGCCCCCAAGAGGGTCTTCTTTAGTTTCAGTTTCCCCTTGTACCTGTCCCACCCCTTCTTGAAGCCCTCCACTGTGCCCTCCTCCACTAGCCTCCCAGGCAGTGCATTCCATGGCTCCACCACCCTCTCACTGAAAAAAATGCTTCCTACGCTCCCCCCGTAGTTTCCCCCCTCCAGCTTCCACTCATGGCCCCTGGTTGTTCTCCCCTTCTTCAGCCTAAAAATCTCCTTGGTTCCACTCCTGGTTATTCCTTTTACATACTTGAAAACCTCTATCATATCTCCCTAGTCCCTCCTCTCCTCCAGCGAGTAAAGCCCAAGCTCTTCCAGTCTCTCCTCATAAGGCTTCCCCTCCATGCCCTGAATCATCCTGGTCGCTCTCCTCTGGACCCTCTCCAGCAGCACTATTTCCTTCTTCAGATGAGGTCTCCAGAACTGTACACAGTACGCGAGCTGCAGCCTGACCAAGGCATTATACAGAGGGAGGATCGCCTCCCTCCTTCTGGACGTAGTTCTGGGTCACTATGTTCTTTTTGCTGCTCCTGCAAGAAAACTGACAAGAACTTTGGAAACTGACAAGAACATTCTGTGAAAAAACATTGTCTCCTTAACAAGCTCCCTACAAAGACCTGTTATAAAAAGAGCAGCAATGATTAGACAAGGAGAATGAGAGACTGAAACTTGGAATTACCCTCAGAAGAAGGACTTCGTTTTCTCTGTTTGTACTGCCTTTGTAAATAGTTATACTGAATATTTTTTTTTTATTTTGCTGTTATTTAGAAAAATAAAACACTATTTGGGAATTTTGAAACAGCTCCTGGTTTTCCTATGCTTCCTGACCTGTGCCTCCACGACAATGGTGAAGGGGCACGGTTATGGACACACTAGCCCATAAACAGATTGTGGGAATAGGAGCACCTGGTGTGGCTGGGCAGATGTAATTATCTCGCACAAACATGGCAGCGCGAAATCAAGGAGGGTTGGTAACCAGCTGGAAATGGTGATCCCCAGCAACAAAGTATAGCCATCTCAAAGACATGAGACAAAGGTAAAAGTCATTTTTGCCTGTGGTATGCAACACAGGCAGTAGGATTTGTTTTGTAATTCCCATTGTTTAGAAGAGCATATAAGTGTGATTTTGGGTGTAGTACTTCTTTAACCTCTCCAGCAATGAAACCAGCAATGTAGTTGGTGCTTTAGACTCCCTATAGGAGGCACTGTGAATTACTGAACCATCTAAGCAATTTTGTCAGCTCTCAAAACAATGAATCTATTATCTTCGGAGATTAAAATTTTGATTGACCTACCACAAAATTGTTGTTCTTAAGCTGATTAGTGATGATCTTGACCTAACCCAGCTCATAACAGGACCCAAAAGACCTAACCCCAAATATCTGACTTGTTCCTCCATTCTTAATGTTATACTTACAGACTAATTCATTGAAATCTAATGGAGAAGCACAAAAATTATTCCTTTAAATTTTCTAAATCAGTGAAGTTCTTGGAAGTAGGGACTGCAACTTCCTCAGTACCACAACAACTCATAACTGATAAAATAATCACAGATGAGAAACTCACAGTGGAAGAGTCAAATTCTCATTTTGCCTCTGCCAGTCTATCCTTTGATAACACCCCTGCAGCCTCCTTTTCTGTACATAATCTGAGCCTATACCTTATACAAATGCCCCTTTCCACTATAAACCTGGACCCCATGAAAAGTACTGAAGCTGATAGTCTCTAACCATTCTTTGTTAGGCTAGGATGCCCTATTCTTACTACCCCAATAACCCATCTCTGCAACCTCTCGATAAATATATTTATATATATCGAGTTATCCATACTCTGCATTGCATTTGTTTGTTCAAGACGGGACAGAAGTCTAACATAAATAAGTACATGCTTGTCTCTATACTACCTGCCCTGGATAAGCTATTTGAAAAATTGATCAATGATCAACTGCATGATTACCTCGACCAACTCAACATCATCACCCCTTTACATTCTAGTTTCAGAGAAAAGCACAGTACCTCCACCACTCTAGTCAACGTAACCAATGACTGGCTCACTGCACCTGACCAGAAACGCATCAGTGCTGCCATTTTCCTTGACACCATTAAAGATTTTGACACAGTCGATCATATCATATTATTGCATAGGCCTTCAAGAATATGTATTTGAATTCCTGCCTTACACTGGTTCTGTAGTTACCCAACTGGTAGTTGACAGCAGCTAAAAGTGGACAGTCTCACCTCCTCATGTTCTCTATTGCACAAAGCAGTCCCACAAGGGGTCCATCTTAGAGGTGTCACTCTACAAAAAATTATCATGGGACAAATACGGGGGATACTAAGTTTCTATGCTGATGACACTGCTCTGTATACTAACATACTAAAAAGCCAGCAGAATAGGCCAAATGGTCTGTCATTATCTGCTCAAAAGCCAGCAACCTAGTGGCTGCTCGCCTTACCACCCCCCAGCCCCCAAGAGGGTCTTCTTTAGTTTCAGTTTCAATATGTATCTAGACCATAATAGCCTCTGGATATTATGATTTACAGGCTGCTTTTGATGCATTACAGCATCTAACTCTAAACTTTTACTCAATGCCAGAACAACCAAGATTGTGGTATTCACCCCTAATGGCAAACAGTCCCTAAATTTGCCTTCCTTCAGCATGTCCATCTAAATAGGTGATAACTGAGAGCTGCTGGACACATATAAGTATCTGGGCCACTGGACAGACAGCAAACTATCCTTCAGCAACTACACTGACAGCTTATGTAAGAAATTATGTTCTAGACGGGGATTCTATTTCAGGAATAAATTTTGCTTAGATACTATGAGATGCTATTAGATTATGGTAACCTGATATATACTAACATACTAAAATGCCAGCAGAATAGGCCTAACGGTCTTTCGTGTCTGCTTGTTTGTAGAGCCCCCACCCTGGGAGCTGATCCTGCTGCCCTCCCCTCGCCCTCTCTCTGGCTTCTCCCTTTCCAGTCACGGATATTCTCGCTGCACTCGACTTTGCTACCAGAACCCTTCCCCTGTACCTGTCCCACCCCCTCTAGAACCCGTCCACCATCTCTGCCTCCACCAGCCTCCTGGGCAGTGCATTCCATGGCTCCACCACCCTCTCAGTGAAGTAACACCTCCTCCTTTCTCCCCTGAATCTCCCCCCTCCAGCTTCCACCCATGCCCTCTAGTTGCCCCTTCCTTCAGAGCACCCTGACTGCTCCTCCCTTATTTACCCCCTTCATGTACCTGAAGACCTCTATCATGTCCCCACGGTCCCTTCTCTCTTCCAATGTGCACGTTTAGCTCTTCGAGCCTCTTCTCATAGGTCCTGCTCCCCAAGCCCCAGATCATTTTGCTTGCCCTCCTCTGGACCCTCTCCAGGAGTTCAATATCCCTCTTTAAGTGTGGCCTCCAAAACTGCACGCAGTACTCGAGGTGCGGCCTCACCAAGCAGTTATACAATGGGAATATCACTTCCCTTCTTCTGGAGGTGATCCCCCTAGCGATGCATCCCAGCATCCTGCTGGCCCTGGCTGCTGCCCTCCTACAAGTCTCCGGGTTGTTCATCTTGACATCCACCACCACCCCCAGGTCCCCCTCAGCCATCGAGACTTGTTGCATTCGGCCCCCCCCCCAAAGGGTGTACATTTGGCCTGGGTTTCTGGCTCCCAAGTGCAGTACCTTGCATTTCCCTGCATTGAACCTCAGCTTCCACTTTCTAGACCACCTTTCCAGAGTCACCAGGTCCCCCTGTAGCGCCACCCTCCCCTCCTCCCCATCCACCACCGCTCCCAATTTTGAGTCCTCTGCAAAAAGACTCATCTCACTCATGATGCCCTTCCTTATGTCAGAGACGTAGGCACTGAACAGGAGGGGCCCAAGGACTGATCCCTGAGGGACCCCACTAATGACCCTCCTTGGTAATAGAGAGGTACTAATGTTTCACACTTAGCCAAGCTGGATATACTATACCAAAGAGCCCTCCGCTGTATAATCAGACTACCTCAAAAGACCCATCATTGCATCCTCTAGTCAGCCGCAGGATGACCCTATTTAATTATTATTGGTTAAAAAAACAAACTCTATCCTTGGTCCTACCAGGCACTGCACAATGATCTACCTTCATACAGTACGGTCTTTTATCAAAGATCTTCATGCCTATCTGACCAGAGAAGAAACAATGTTATTCTTCTCAAGGTCCCCCAGTATCTTACTCTGTACGGCAAAGCAAAACTCAGCTAGCTTGCCCCTGCACTCTGGAATAAGTTACAATGCACCCTTAAACTTAGATTCTCTGTTTGCTTCAATTTATTTTAAGCATTACTCAACAATCACTGCATTGTCAGTAGATTCCTCTAACTGTGTCTAGATTTTTGACTAAGATAGCCATGTTATAGTATTGTTCTGGCAACCACAGGTTGTCTTCAATGATACGGCGTATGCTGTTATTGCAACATGCTGTCACTGCAATTTGTCTCTTATTTCTATAACTGTACTTTGTGCCATGATTTCAAATTTATGTTCTATACGCATTGCTTTGAGTTGCTATTCTGTACTAGGTTTTCGTGCCAATGTTCTTCATCTGCTTTTACCAATTATCATGTATCACGGCTTTTTACCTGTGTTACGTAGGTATACCTTTGTATTGCTGCCTATGATTTTCTGTTATGCTATATTAATGATGTGCTGTCTCTTCTGATTGCCCTAACCAGGACCCCCTTGTAAATAAGCATCACTCAACTGAGTTTTTCATCCTGATAAAATAAATACAATACAATAATATAATTGAGAGGTTCTGGTGACACAAAAATCTCGACAGCAAAGCTCAAGAGGTTCCAACATGTCACCAGAACCTTGAGATGGTATTTTAGCAGAGGAACACACTGTTCCCTATTTATTATTTTTTGTAATATATGAATCCGAGTTTGTTTCTCTATGTTCTGATGACGTTATCCCCCCGTGGCTACTGCTCCCATTAAGTTACAGCACTTGAGGAGCTTGCTGACCTCACCTTTATTTATTTATTTAATGTGCCTCTCACAGATATTAAGACGCCTCCAGTGTACTCTGTAGAACTGTAGTGGAGAAAGGTGAACCAACCTAGAATCACCATTGTATTTTTTAGTTCAACATGAACCCAACTGAGCTAGACATGAGGTTTTTGAATGTTTAGTTCTGTAATACTATCATTTCGAAGTCACAACAATGACATTACAAGAACTAGGATGTCACGACGACAGTATTATGGGATTTTGATTCCACCCTTGGGGGAACAATAGAGCATCCATGTTACTTATTCCTGAGAGTTCAGTGGCTCTTTTAAAACAGCAGTGCTTCTTAGTCAGCAGTACTGCATAGTTTTTAAATGATTATTGACAATGGCACAGAAAGGGTAGGGACTTGAGGGCAAGGCACACCCTATGTCATCTGAATCTGTCCAAACAAAATACAAATGGTAGTACAGGTTTTATACAGTCCGTGCATTTAGCACATCCACTGGTCCATATCCACTGCTGCTGGCTCTGCTGTCATACACCTGTCTCTAAATAAATTAGCCATATAAGGAAAGAACTGTGTCTAGCAGCTTACCGACACACCTTCCTGTTCACATACAATCAGAGTTTGGGTGCTCCCTGGCAGATTTCCATGCTAGCCTAGCCTACAGTATTTAATTAGATACGAAGCGATTCATATAGGGCCTCAGCATTTGTATTGATTTTATTGTTAAGCTTTTTGTTCTGTTGCCTTTACGTTTGCACTGTGTGGCAATGATTAAAGACAATAAATTCTGTAGGGGAATTATGCCTGACTGTCACTACCACCAACCAAGACAGCAGAGCCGAGGCAGTCAGCAACCAAAAAACACTGAAGGTGAAAGTCACTTTTTCTGTTTTAAAGATCACGAACTACCGAAAAATGAGATGAAAATGTAAAGCATCTTTTTTTTTTTTTTTTTGCAAGTAGCCTGTGAATAACTGTAGAATGGAACAAGCTGTGTCTCATATGCCAGAAAATTCCACCTGCTTTTCTGCGGGGCTGACCAGGCACTTGGCTGAGATAGCATCTGCACTACGCTCAGGAGTCCTGAACAAAAGAAGCACGTGTCTGTAATTTGTTGCTCACAGTCTACCCTGAGCAAATGTAAAAACCTGTTTTGGGGCAATTTTTAGTTTTGTCAAAGCCTTGCCAGTTTGCCTTAACTAATATAATCCCTAGACCACCTAGTTTTACCAGTTACTAGGAGTGTGCAAATGCCTTATTTTGAATATCTGGGCTGAATATTACATTGTATACTCATGTATAAGTCTAGTTTGTGATGGTAAAACTAGGCCCCCAAAAAGGGGGCCTTGACCTATCTGTGGGGTTTACAATGGTAAACCATTTTCACAACTGTTTAACCTGGTTCTGTGTCTAGTTCTGACCACAAAGATAGATTCTGTGCCTGATGTTATCACAAAACAGATTTCACCATGCAACTTAGGCAGCAAAATAATGTCTAATTTTGCCACAATTGACAAGGTACAGGGGGTCAACTTATATTCGAGTACATATGGTATACTCGGGGCCCCAAATATTCAGATATTTAGCATACATATTCAGAATTCAGCTGGATATAGGGGGAGGAAAATAAAATCACAAAGCAATCCTGTTCCCTCCCCTGGAGGCCAGGGATATCTCCTGGCCATCTTCCCAGCCCATTTCAGTTCTTTCCCACCCACCTCCCCTTTATGCAAGTGCCCCAGTGGAGAGTACCAGAGCTAGATATTAAATTGTCAGGTCCAGGCACACTTCCAGGAGCCAACAACAACTTTTCAAACTTACCTCACCTTAGCCTGACTCCCTGTTCCACTTCATTTTTGGTTTAATTTCAGCCCTCCCTTGACACCTTACCTTATTTTTTTTGGGGGTTAATGGCAGCGACCAGTATTCAGGTTACTCAGTTGGCCACACCTCCCGCTGTGTTCCTTACCCAGTCGGTCACTGCTCACAGTGTTTGCCTTACCGTAATGTCCCCCCTGCCAGGTAAGAGTATCATGGCCATTAAATAAAGTCAAGTACCGCTCGCTGATGATTTAGAATAAATGAAGTTGAACCTAGAGGTTGCAACATAGCCAGTCAGAGGTCAGAGGAGTGAACACCGGCGAGGGAGCAAGGGACTGGAGGGCGGGGTGGGGCAGTTGTCATACTGATGCTATGCAGGATTGGCTACAGCATAGCATCACTATAACAACTGCCGGCCCCTACCTCACAATTGTGTACTTCCTCACCCCTCTGTCAGGCTCTACACAGTTTCTGCTTGCTGAAAGTAGCTCCACCTCATTAAATACAGCTGCTGTTTAACAGAAACTGAAACCTACACAAAAAGCTGTACAAATCTGTCATTAAGAGAAGAGTTTTAATAAAAACAATATGGAATGCAATAATTGGCTAGAAGTGGAAAACCTCTGTCCCAAGGATTAAAAAAGTATCCTCCAGTAGTAATAATGTCCAATCTCAAGTTTCAGGCATCATATTCTACAGTTGGTCGCTTTTTCGTCCTTGGGACAATAGTATTCCATTATAAGCCTATTTATTTATTTGAGTTTTGGTAACCAGGTAAGTCCACTGAGACGATTACAGTCCCTTTTTCAGGGTCGACCCGGGACTGCCACAAGCAATACCGAACATTACAAAAACTCATATAAACAGAGAAAGATAACAGGAATTGAGTATACAGTATGAAGCAAGGTAACAGGTAGTCTGCTCAGTATGCTTTCCTGGTAAAACCTTTAAATAAATAAATATACAATACAGCAAAAATAAAGCCATTCAAAAGGTACTGACACTTCAGTAAAAACATAATTACAAGACTTGTTCCAAATAAGACTACAGGCAGCAGAAACCAATAGCAGGATGTAAAGGGGAGGGTAACAAAGAAGGTTGTACAAGAAGGTAAGGACAAGGGGTAAGTTTCAACTCCAATCCATATTTGCATATATTATTTAAATGTATACAACACCAGCGGAGATCAAAATTTGCAGCTTAAGTGATATCTTTGAGTTAAAACTTAAAATATCAAGATATTAAGCATTAATGACATCACAATTTATATCTTTGACCTTGCCTATGGAGTAGAACACCGATGCACTGACTGGTGGCACCCAGCATTCTGATCAATAAGCATAGCACACAACCATTGTTTAAACTATTGGAACACTTTCTATGTGTTCTGACAGTCACTGCCAGTTCCTAGTGTATGCATACAGTTACTGCAGTATCATAAAAATAGAAGTAGCACTAAAAATTGGAAATGATGTTTTTAAGTGTCATGCTTGGCATGGAAAACGTAGTGAATGCCTTTAAATTAGATACAGATCCATTAGAGAGCACCAAAGTTAAAATACAGACAGAAATAGGAACAGCACCTGACATTCCTTACAGAGAATCTGAGGCATAACATGAACCCTGAGAAAGTGGTACCACAAACTTGACAACCCTGAATGAAAGAGATGATGAAGAGATGACAGAAATCAGAGGCCCCAAAGAAATCACTGTCCAGAACTCCACACAAATCATGCTGGAGATCCAACCCCTAAAGAAAAACACAGCCATCGTGAATAAGATTTTTTCCCACATCAGAAAATGCTAGCCCAACAGAGCCACACAGTAAGAGGTTTGAAGCCCAGCAAACAGTGGCGGAGCTGGGGGGGGGGGGCGGTCACCCCTCCTGGCTGCCCCAGTGTGAGTAGTGGTGCCCTGCCACCATCTTTATTCAATGTTTAGTGCCCATTGTGGAGCCTGTCATTGACTGAATGGCCTTCCCTGGCTCCCAAATGATCCCAAACCTGGCTCCGCTACTGCCAGCAAACAGAAATAATTTATTTCCAAACTGAACAAACAAAATGGGAACAAAAAGAAAAACTCACATGATGTGAAAATCTTTATAATGTTCCTTAAACTTTTCATGCAAGGGAGCTGCTCACCATACCAGCAACAGAAACAACTCTGCTCATATTTTATAAATGCTAGGAAAACGAAACTAGTGAGCAGTTTAAACCAGTACTACTGAGGTGCCTGTTTTAATAACTAGAAAGACTTGTTAATCTGTATCTAACAAGTCTGAGAAGGCAAAAAGGGTGCTAACAGCGAAAAAAGAAAGATTTAAAAGGTGCTGGTAAGGGGGAGATGCACAGATGAAAAATGTTAACGTGTATATGCAAAAACACGACCCCAAGATAAGCATCCCTGCCATCCAGTGGTATCCCCCACCCCATACATATCCAACCCATGGCAAGTATCCCTGATGCCAAGAGGTAACCCCCACCTCACCCTGCCCTGAATCCATTTAGTCCTCGGTGTCCAGAGGCAACCCTGGCCCAAAATCATTTGGTCCCTGGTATCAAGTAGTGCCCCCTCCATTGCCCTATTATATACAAGAAACAACACCCAACAAGTTGTCCTACACTGATAAACAGAAATACAGACGTTGACGGCAGAAGGGGACTGGCTAGGTCCATCTAGTCTGCTCATTTGTTTTAGACCTATTTTGACACTCTAGTTGCCCTCTGTAGTCAGGGCTCCCTTGTGTCTATCCCATGCATTCTTGAATCCCCTCACAGTGTTGACCCCCACAATCTCTTGGGGCAGGCTGTTAAAAGCATCCACCACTCTTTCTGTGAAGAAAAACTTCCTGGTGCTGGTACAGAACCTCCCTTCTTGCAGCCTGAGGTCATGTTCCCTGGTCCTGGAGCCCTTCTTGAAGTGAAAAAGTTCCTGAGCCTGTACCTTGTTAATGCCTTTTATGTACTTGAATGTTTCAATCATGTCCCTCCCCTCTCTTCTCTGCTCCAGGGAGTACATATTCAGTTCCCCAAGTCCTTCCTCGTAGGACATATACTGCAGACCCAGAATCATTTTTGTCACCTTTCTCTGTACTGTCTCCACTCGCTCAATGTCCTTCCTGAGGTGAGGCCTCCAGAATTGGACTCCGTATTCCAGGTGAGGCCTGACCAGTGATCTATACAGTGGTAGTACCACCCCTCTCCTCCTGCTCGTGAGTCCCCTCCCAATCCAACCCAGCATTCTGCTGGTCATCAATGCTGCCTTCTCACACTGCTTACTAACCTTCAAGTCATCTGCGATTATGTTTCCCAGATCTCGTTCCTTGTTTGAGGCTGCCAATCTTTTGCCTCCTAGGTAATACTCCTTTCTTGGATTTTTCTTTCCTATGTGCATGACCTTGCACTTTTTGGCATTAAATCTCAGCTGCCACACTCCATACCATTCTTCTAGTTTCTTGAGGTCAACTTCCATCTTGCTCACTCCTGAGGTGTCCACCCTGTTACATATCTTGGTGTCGTCTGTGAACAGGCACACCTTCCCTTCCAGTCTGTCAGCAATGTCTGCTATAAAAACACTGAAGAGCAGAGGCCCAAGGGCGCCCCGCTGGGTAGTTCCAAAGTTGGCAGTCACTAAAGAAAATTTCTTTAAAAGGCTTTTTAACCGCTACGGCTAGACACTTAACTTTTGTTATAATGAAAGCTTGAGAGTCACATGATGAACTCTAATGGAAAGACGCTGGACCACCAAAATTCAATCTTTAAAATAAGTTTTAGAAGTATCTGGCACTACCCAGTACTACCAACTGCAACCGGAAGGGACCACTCTGAATGATATTGAGTTAGAGGAATTTAGCAGTCCTGATTCAGTAAAACAACCCATTAAAAAGTCACAGCTCAACTCACTAAAGGCTGCAGCTGCACAGAGCACTCCATTGTGGAACAGCTTACTCATCTGCTTGAGGAAATGATGATAGCACTGAGGACTACAGTAACAGATGGTATCACTGAAGTGAAAGAAATTAAGGGAACTGTAGCTACCCACACAAAAAGGCTGCTTGATGCCGAAGCTTGTATCTTGAGTTTGGAAGATGCCCAGGAAAGGGAAAAAATGGGAATGGACCAGGGACACACACAGAGAATAAAAAAACTGGAGGACAAGATGAAACACCAGGAGAATTACTACAGACAGAATAATCTCCTGGCTTTTGGACTACTCGAGGGCACGGAGAAAAATAAGCTTGAGATCTTTGCTGGCAAAACACTCACGGAACTGTTCAGTCCACCACCAAGTAAACAGAAATACCAGATTAAGCATGCTCACCACAGTCTAGCTCCTAATCCTGGACCCAAAGCAAGACCTTGTGTACTTATTATACTCTTCCTCAATTTCCAAGAGAAAGTGCACGTTTAAAGGCAAGCATGATCCACCCCATGATGACTCAACACAACAACCAAATAAGACTGTTCAATGATTTAAGCCCTGGTGTGAGGGAACAGAGAGACAAATTCATCAGGATACGAAAGCAGGGCTTCACAAAACCAACCTGCATTTACTTGCTGTATCCCGCCTGATTTAAGTATACCTTAAATCAGATCCTCAAGTCTTTTTCACCTGGAGACAGCAGGAAAAAGCACTAACAGGGGAATATCCCAATGTTTTTCCCTACCAAAGGCCGGTCTGTCCTGCACAAGACTTAATGAGCCCAAAATGAACTGCAAGCTGGAGTGTTACTCAATTATTGTTAGACAGAGAAGTCAGCCCCATTACAAAGTGGTCACCGCTTACAAAAATCATCTTGTTCCAGTGACAGCAGAAATGAACAGTTACCTTGACGAAGATCCCTTGCATGAACATGCGACTTCCCACCAAGCCGTTAGAACCTTTGAAGAGGAAAATGCCATTAAACCTTCATGATGGTATGAACCTCCCTACACAACATTCAAGAAGAACTGCAGCTGCTCGAAGATGTGACTGAGCGGAGCATACATCATGAACTACAAGCAGTTCTTAGAGGGACAGCACATATACTAAGGTACAGATCTGTAATGAAGGCGGGGGGGGCGCGGCCATGAAAATGACAAAAGGAAATTATTTACAGTATGTAGGTGCACAGGGTGAAATTACAGGTTCCTGTGCTGCTCAACTCTTAGACCTGCACCCACAAGTTAATGATGGCCCCCACACCTACCTCACTCTAGCAGGAAACAGATGAATGCTTTGGCAAAAAAAAGAGGGGCTATGAAACTAATATAAAGGAAAGCCTTACGGTGTATGAGTTCATACCATGAACATGCAGTGTCAGTGGCTCAGCAGGTCAGCACACTCGCCTCTGAGGCCGGAAGATCAGAAGGCTGTGGGTTCTAGCCCCATTCCAGGCACTTGGGTAAATCCCAATATTAACATTGTAGTGCAACATGAGGGAGGTGCTGCACTCCTGAGGTGCTGTCTTTTGGATGAGACGTTAAACCGAGGTCCCATGTGCCTGTTCCAGTGGTAGTTCAGGTGGATGTTAAAGATCCCATGGCACTTCTCGAAAAGAATAGGAGAACTGATACCCTGGCCAAATTTCCCCCATTCACTAAAAATACCACCAACAGTTTAATCTGGTTCAAGGTCAGTTGGCATTCATCTGTATCCCCTTCCCCCAGGTCGTGCCTGAAAACAGGCAGAATTTGTTTAGTGCACTTACTTGGTCAACAAAAACTAAATAAATAAACGTACAGGTCCATGTACTGTCCAGAACTTTGACCCAAGTCATCGTATTTACAATGGCCTCAACCCTTACCTCACCCCAAAGCTGACAATCACTACAGCAAACTTTGAGGGAGGCATGGGTAACACTATTCAAATTCACTAACTAAGGCAGATCACCAGTAGTGGGACTTGTGGTAAATGGGGGGGGGGGGATAGGCAGTTTATTGCAACCCACCCCACCTCTGTTGTGTGAATTTTGTTCTGCACAGCAAATTTACATCAAGGTATGTACTATTCCACGGTTTTTAGGCATATGTTGACTTATGGTTATAACAGATTGTATGTCAGGCATTATTATGCTGAGATATAACATTAGGTAGCTGAATAAGTTTATTAAATTGCCAATTGTTCTTGAGGAATAGGTGTGCCTGGTCTTGGGCTTGGAGGAAAGTAGCCTTTGCTCGAGGTCACATGCATCAGTGTAAGGAGCAATGGAGGACACTAAAAATATGTTCGTATGAGTATAGAATCACAGACTATCTAGGCTTCGGATGTCAGTATACAAATAAGAAACATAACCTATCTAGTTATTCTATCAATATAAGGATCTTGGTCACACATAAAGAATGTGGATGGCAATACTACAATGATAAGATGGAATGTGAAGGGGTTGCAGGTGAGCAGTAAATGTCAGCAAGTACTACAGTGCCTCAAAAGGAACAAAGCACAAGTTGCCTTTTTGCAAGAGACGCATTTGACAGAGTCAGAAGCCACCATGATGCAGTGTCTGTGGGTGGGTAAGTCATGAGGTGCCAGGTCCAGCAACTGTAGAGGAGATACCCTCATACTAATGCATAAGTCCCTGGGATTTATTCCTCATGCCACATGGAGGCACTAAACCAGAAGAATACTAACCGTGACTGGGGAACCCAAGATGACCAATATAGTCTTCATTAATATATACAAACATAATATAGATGCCCTATACTTATTTGCAGAGCTAAATGGGCTATTGACTAATTACACTGTGCACATGATCATCATTGTTGGAGATCTAAACATGGTAATGGACCCCCTCCAAGAATAGCACAAATCATACCAGACGGGGGTGGTGGTGGATGGGGAGAAGGGGAGGGTGGCCTTACAGGGGGACCTGGAGGCTCTGGAAAGATGGTCTAGAAAGTGGAAGCTGAGGTTCAATGCAGGGAAATGCAAGGTACTCCACCTGGGGGCCAGAAACCCAGGCCAAGTGTACACCCTGGGGGGGCAAATGCTACAAGTCTCGATGGCTGAGAGGGACCTGGGGGTGGTGGTGGAGGATGTCAAGATGAACAACTCGGAGACTTGTAGGAGGGCAGCAGCCAAGGCCAACAGGATGCTGGGATGCATCGCTAGGGGGATCACCTCCAGAAGGAGGGAAGTGATACTCCCTCTGTATAACTGCTTGGTGAGGCCGCACCTCGAGTGCTGCGTACAGTTTTGGAGGCCACACTTAAAGAGGGACATTAAACTCCTGGAGAGAGTCCAGAGGAGGGCAACCAAAATGATTTGGGGCTTGGGGACAGGACCTATGAGGAGAGGCTCAAGAGCTAAATATGTACACGTTGGAAGAGAAGGGACCGGGGGACAGGATAGAGGTCTTCAGGTACATGAAGGGGTAAACAGGGAGGAACAGTCAGGGTGCTTGAAGGAAGGAGGAGGGGCCACTAGAGGGCATGGCTGGAAGCTGGAGGGGAAGATTCACGGAGAAAGGAGGAGTGCTACTTCACTGAGAAGGTGGTGGAGCCATGGAATGTGCTGCCTAGGGGCTGGTGGAGGCAGAGACGGTGGAGGGGTTCAAGAGGGGGTGGGACAGGTACAGGGGAAGGGTTCTGGAAGCAAAATCCAATGCAGCGAGAATATCCAGAACTGGGAAGGGAGAAGCCAGAGAAGGCGAGGGGGGCAGCAAGGTCAGCTCCCAGGGTGGGGGCTGACCAAACGAACAGACGCAAAAGACCATTAGGCCGATTCTGCTGGCATTTTAGTATGCTAGTATGTAACCAGGTCACAAGCAGCAAGAGTATTAAAGGGGATTATGTATGAACAAGGGATAATAGATACCTGCCATTTATTACACCATCAAGAAGAAGCTTTCACTTTCAGGTCATCAGCTCATCACTCACGCCCAAGAACTGACTAATGGTTAATCCTAGAATCCCTGATGCCAAGCTTGCTGACCATGCAGATTTGACCGATGACAATCTCTGATCATCATGTCCTGGTCACAATGACAACCCAACTTGGTCAAGCGATGCCTTGTACTCAACACTGGAGACAAAACGACTTCACCGTTTCACAAAAACACAGTAAATCAGAAATTGGGGATCTCATCCAAAATTTCCTCAGAAAGAACAATCCAGAAGACACCTCTTGGGCCACAACCTTGGAGGCTTTGAAATGAGCCCTGAGTGGCAAGCTAATCTCCATCACCTCATTTTTTCCAGAAAGCAGCTAAGGAGAAAAGAACAAGGTTACTAGAGGCAATCCGGGAGGTGGAAAAGAAACTTGACAACACCAACGCAGATGCCCTGTGGGCAGAAAGGATGGAGAAAGTAGAATGAGGACTTGAGAGGGTACACAGAATTCCTATACAGGAAGATGAAATTAAACTATGTGGCCAGTGGGCCTTAATCTATCAAAATACTAGCATTATGATTAAAACAGGAATAAGCAAAAACCAACATAGCTGCTATTAAGACCAGTAACCCCCAAGGGATAACCACAGACCAGCAGATCATTAACCAGGAATTCATCCAGTTTTCTGAAAGCTTATAGAGCTCAGAGGCCATGGCAGACACTACATTACTGGAGATATTTTTGACCATCATACAAATACCCAAACTACCCGAAGAACAAAGCACGAGTCTGGAACAGGAAATCACAGTGGCTGAAGTGAAAATAGCACTCAAATCACTCCCAAAACGCAAGGCACCAGGCAGTGATGGGTATACCCCAGACTTCTATATTACCTTTGCAGACCACTTAGGTCCGATCCTGCAAAAGCTTTACTGGAGGCAACAGAATCTGGCATCCTACCAAACAAACTAAAGACCTGACTACATGCTCCAGATACAGACCAGTCACCCTTCTAAACACAGACGCAAAGGTATTTGCCAAAATCATAGCAAACAAGATGATTCCTGTGCTCCCATATCTAGTGAGCCCAATGCAAACTGAATGCATGCCGGGACAACTCAGAACAGACAAAACTAGGAAAGTGTCATCTTATGAAAGAAGCTGAAAACAAAGAGGAACTTGCAATACCGGTCATGCCCGATACTGAAAAGTGTTCAACCAGGTCGAGTGGGCCTATCTCTCTGAGGTGTTAGACAGATATGGTTTTACAAAATACATCTAATGATGGCATGTCTCCTGTACACAAAGCCGAGAGCCACACAGTTTCCACCAGTCTACTTTCTGAAGAGTTCCAAATGCACATTAGTATGCAACAGGGTTGCCTCCTGGCACCATGTGGAGGGGTTGTGGGATAACAGATGGACCAGACACCGAACTTCAGGTTCAACACACAATCTCTGTGTGATGTTTATTCAAAATGCAGGAAATAAGCTTCTGCAATGCCATATTAAATAATAAATAATAATAATAAAACTTTATTTATTTAGCGCCTTTCAAATACCAAGGCGCTGTACAAATGAATCATAAAATCAGAATATGCATATAAAATCAACAATTCATAACAGCATCAGTCCACAAAAGCCTTGTTCCACAAAAAAGTCTTAAAATCCCGCTTAAAGGCTTCCACGGTCGTGCATTCTCTAAGCCGGCGAGGCAGAGAGTTCCAGAGGGTTGGGGCCACGAACCCAAAGGCCCTAGCCCCAGAAGACTTCAATATAACCCTCGGAACCTCTAGCAACCCTTCGTCGGCTGAACGGAGCTGTTGCACAGGGTGGTAAGGAATCAGAAGCTCTTTCAAGTAGTCAGGGCCGAGTCCGTGCAGAGCTTTGAAGGTCAAAAGACCTACTTTAAAGGTGATCCGCCACTGTATAGACAGCCAGTGCAGATCGCGCAGCACAGGGGTAATATGTGTCCTTCTAGTCACCCCTGTCATTATCCTTGCAGCAGCGTTCTGCACTAGCTGCACGCGGTGGATATCAACCCCAGGAAGCCCCAAGTAAAGGGAGTTGCAATAGTCAAGGCGAGATGTCACGAAAGCATGGACCAACATGGGTGAATCGCTGGACGGAACAAGGTGTTTGACCCTGGCGGTGTTCCTAAGATGGCAGAATGCGGACTTAACGACTGCTGATACCTGATGATGAAGAGTCAGCCCGTCGTCAAGTACCACTCCCAGGTTACACCCTCATTCAGAGGTAAGGATCAGATCCCCCCCCCCAGCAAAACGCCAGAGGGCTGACCGGACCCCAACCCCCCTGTCCCATGACCCGGGTCCACGACCAAAACCTCAGTCTTACCAGCGTTCAACTTTAACCAGCTCACATTCATCCAGTCCCGGATTTCAGCGAGGCAGCTATTAAATACCGAGAGAGCACTAACCTGGTCGGGGGCAAAAGACAGGTAGAGCTGGGTATCATCAGCATAGCAGTGAAACCTCAGCCCATACCTTCTTACAATGTCTCCGAGAGGCAGCATATACACTGCAAACAACATGGAGGAGAGCACCGAACCCTGGGGGACACCACATTGCAGAGGAAAAGGGTCAGAGGAAAAATTCCCCGACACAACTCTCTGCGTTCTCCCAGATAGAAAAGATGAAAACCATCTAAGCACTGTACAAGACAGTCCACAGATGGACTCCAGACGTTCGAGCAAAACCCCATGGTCTACAGTGTCAAAGGCTGAAGAGAGATCAAGGAGGACCAAGATAGGCGGTTCCTCTGATCTCTCACCATCAAGAGATCACTGAGCACCCGAACCAGAGCAGTCTCGGTACTATGCCTCTTACGAAAATCAGACTGGAGAGGTTCTCAGATATTATGGATGGTCAAATGGTCCTCCAGCTGGTTTGCCACTACCTTCTCAATAACCTTCCCAATAAAGGAAAGGTTAGAGAGCGGTCTGTAATGGAAAAACATCTGGGTCCAAAGAAGCCTTCTTCAAAGGGAGTCACCAGCTTCCTTTAGGGAGCTAGAAACTCACCCAATTCTAGGGAGCACCAGATTATTTTGAACCAGAAACGGGCCGATTATCTCAACAAACTCAAGATTAGGAAGGTAGGGCCCGGATCTAAACTACAACACGTAGGGCGCATCCCCTGGAAGATCCGCATAATATCATTGAACGTCGGCAGGTCAAAGGAACACCAGGAGACAGAGGATTCCGCGACCAAACACCGACCAAAAGCTTCCCCCTTAGAGTGTGTTGGATGGATCTCAGATCTGATGTCGGCAACCTTATTCACAAAGAATTGAGCGATCTCATCATACTCCTTTTGTGAAAAGGCTCGACGGAGCTGGAGACAGGCTGGGTTGCACAGCCTGTCCACAGTTCTGAAGAGCTGAGCCAATCGATTCTGAGCGACAGAGATCTCCCTGGACAGGAATTCTGCCTTCTTATGGGAGATCTCTGATTGGTAGAGCCGATAATGCTCCTCCAAACTAAGACGGTCGGCATCCAGAGCAGATTTCCTACGACGCCCAACTGCCGGCCCCACACGTCGCAACTCCCTCAAGGACCCATCGAACCATGGGGCCCGAGGGCGAAAGAGAGGGGACGAACACAGATGGGAGCAATTGAGTCCAGGGCCAAGGAAATGGCCTGGTTATAAGCCAAGACCATAGCCTCTGGACCCAAGCTGGCAATCGGAAACTCTGAGAGGTTCAACACTGCCATCAGGTCTTCAGGGCACACATCCCGTAAAGGCGTGATCGAACCATCTCCACAGGGGCAGACCTCCGAAGGGGAGCACAAAAATTGAAGCTCACGGTGTAGTGATCGGACCAACTGACAGGTTCCACCACCAAATCAGAGGCCTCAATCCCCAGGAGAAAAACTAAATCCAAGGAGTGACCGTGATTATGCGTGACTGAGGAAACAATCTGTGTAAGGCCCAGTGATGTCATCAACTGGAGGAAGTGCTGACCAAAGGCAGAAAGTTTGTCGTCGACCCAGGCACTGAAGTCACCCAGAACCATCAGTCTGGGCGACTCCAACCATATCGCGACTTAAGTCTGCCACTTCCTGCAGGAATCGCTCGTCTCCTGGTGGACGTGAGCGAGGGCTATCCTGCAACCCACACCAGCCACGATGGTACACTCAAAGGATTCAGCTTCCTCAACTGGTACACCTGTGAGACCCAAGCTGGTCTTAAAACAGACCGCTACCCCCCCCCCGATCCAATCTCGGGCGGTGAATCACCGAGTACCCAGCTGGAACAGTCGCCTCTAAAATAGGGCTAGCATTTCCAACCAGCCAGGTCTCGGTGATGCAAGCCAGATCTGCTGTCTCAACAAAATCAGAAATAATAGCTGATTTGTTTTAACAGATCTGGCATTGCACAACACCTGGATGGACGAGATCGAGCAAGTCCGACTACTTGCCCATCCAAATAGGAGGCCCTTGGGTATGTAGACTAGGCATGGAGAACCACGTTCCAGGCTCCATTCACCCCAGGGCATCTTCTGGGCTCCAACCACTATCACGAGGGAAGATCCGTTCATTCACCCCTTTTCGTCCACGACCCTGCCATGCTCCCTCCACCGGGCAATACAAGCGCCCGACAGCGCTGGTAGGTGGAAAATGAGAGGGGGGGAGGGCAAAAAGAGGTCGGAAGACGAATAATGCACGACCGGGTTAGCTAAACAACACATAACAAAAGTGGGAGACAAACTAGCTGCAAGCAAATGAATAAAAAATCCTGGTATCTCTAAGATAAAATACCCACAATTACACTGAAACTAAAAACCCACCCAAAAACATAAACCAGAACCTACTGACTACACAACCAAAAATAAACTATGAACAGATTATTAAAGAATCCAAATATATAAGGACAGGGAGGCCCTCTCACTGCACCCACTGTCCTTTATATGATGAAACGGGATCCAAAAAAGAAATTGCAGTTATTTTTAGGCACTCTCACTGCCAATGAGTATAATGTTTAAAAGTCCAAACATGTAAGGACAGCGAGGCCCTCTCACTGCACACACTGTCCATCCAATAAAATCGGTAATAAACCAAAACAAAATCCAAATTATTCTAAATAAACATTCAAAAAATAACAATATGCAAACGTAGTGCAAACTTATGAATGGAAGGAGAAGATGACTCTTTGGAGATAGTAGACGATTTAGCTGTGAGGCAACAGGAGGCTTCCCCCCCCACCACACCCCCAAACTGCCTAATAAGGCCCAGTTATGCCACTAAGACCCACCGCTTTAGATACCCCAGACCAGCCGAATAAGGCCGGCCCTAGAGTAACAAAACCCCCAGTAACCCCAACTCCTTGAAGGAACAGGAGGCTCCCTTGGTCCCAGGCAGCACAACACCAAATGCCCAGGCAAAGAGAGTAAGGGGGAATAATCTCTCAGAACCAAAACCAACAATGTGGCAATATTCCCCCAAGAAGCCTTAACACAGCTTAAAGTCAAATTTAAGGTCCCAGATAAACAGAGGACAACAATGGAGACTCAAGTCCTAGTACTCACGATACATCTGAGATACGCAAGTTATTTTTCCATGTCCAAAAGACATAAGGCAGTCACAGCAAGTGACACCAACTAGTCTAAGTCTTCGCCAAATACGACACTACAAAGATGTTCACAATATATCCAGCGTATACGTCCTGTATCAACTAGAACCATTAATCCCAGGGACAGGAGTCAGCAAAAACTCCCATACACTGAGAGCACGAAAAGAACAGCTGCAGAGCAGTAAACTAATCACAGAATTTAATTCCCAGGCAAAAATTCACTCTCTCATTCCCCCGAAACCCCCGTACATAGAGAATGCCAAGGGAGCAGCTGCGAAGGAGATGAGAAGGCCACGGAAACTGGATCCCGGCAGCAGTTGACTCGCTCATATTCCCAGATATCCTAAACACAGTTACACCGCGATAGCAGTCACAAAAACGATAATATGGCAGGCAAATCAGAGACCCAACAAAAAGTTGCTGGCAGATTCTCTGAAGCAGGGCGAAAGATATTTAAATAAATATTTAATAACGATGCTGTAAAAGAAGCAGAACAGCAGTCAGCTAGTGAAGGGGAACGATTCCCCCGCTAAAACACCTTCTACCGCGACCACGCCGAAAAACGAGCGTAGCACACATATTCCTTCTTCAGTACATCAGTTTGCAGCAACAGACTATGTATGTCCTTTCTCTGCATTTAGCCAGCACCTACTGGCTCTGATCTAAACAGTTTTAGTGAAGACCCTTCATCTCTATGTGGGCCTTGTTTGCTTGGGTAGTGGGGGCTCAAAAAGAAAAATGACAAGCTATAGACAAAGAGCCTCAATGCAGAATCACTGAAAAAAAGGGTTATCCAAAGGGCATTGGCAACAAATCAAGTTTCAAAGAAATACATCATCATACATACTTTCAGAATGCAACGCATCATGGGATATATGCAAATCACCATGAAATTCCAGACTTGTTCAGTTTACAGCAATTTACATGCATTGTAAATAGCACAACTAACTTAATTTTTTATAATAGTCACTTAGAACTTTTTACCATTATCAAAAACACCTAGTGCCATGGCATTTTCAACATTTACAGGTTTCATAAACATAAGGTATATACATCAAGGTATAACATAGTGCTATTGCATACTAAATCCAACAACAATAAACAACCTGTTTTACAGACACTTGGAGGTTACTACAATAACCTCCTTGTACGAGGACCTGAGGGGGAAAAGGAAAATTAAAGAAGACACCATAGCATAGTCAAGAAAGGGTAGGTGGGGTGCCCATAGGTGGCCAACCTTATGGACTAGAAATAGTAAAGGACAGAATAGACTATGAAATAGAAGAACTGATGCAACAGATTTAAGAAAAGGTCGGTCCTCAAGAGTGGCAGGTGCTCCCTGTCACATACCGACACTGTTTAACCTGGCACTAGAGTCACTACTGCGCAAAATATAAATGGATCCAAGCATTGTAGGGATGGAAGCAGGAGGAGCCACACGCAGATTATTAGCCTAGGTGGACTATGGGCTGTTGTCACTTAGTAAATGAGAAATGTCTTTAAAATAAGTTATGCAGATAATACAGCAATTTGAGGCCTTCTCAGGATACAGATTTAACAAATGTCAAATCGGAAATATTACCTTTGACCACAAAATGCATGAGAAACCAAATAATTAACTCAGGGTTACAGTGAAGGCAGGAGGGAGTAAAATACTTAGAAGTCACCATACATCCAACTGCCACAGAAACAGTTCAGAACAACATGAAACTATTACAGTGGAAATCAAGGATGCTCTCAGTAGGTGGAACACCCTTCCACTATCCACAGGACACAGAATCTCTTTGGTCTCCTCAGAGTTCTCTTCACAGTATCAATGCTGCATGCTAAAGTACCTCTCAAATGGCTGAAAGATATCCAAAGACTAATCTCATAATTTACCTGGGTGCACAAGAAATCCAGAGGATCCCTGAAGAGAATGGCTAGAACACTGAAGCAGGGGGGGACTTTTGGTGCTGGATGTTACCACCCTCTATTATTTGGCTAAACAGCTTACAAACGCCTCCTTTGGCTGAACACCGAGGAAGAACAAGAGCTACTTTGGCACACCCCAGAATGACTCACTATGGAAACAGGATTGTGTGAGGCAGACAACACATTTCTACCTGCACTCATCTATGGACCTCCCCCAAATTCAGGGAACCACCTACTCCTGAAGCACACACAGAATATTGTAATAAATGTTCTTAAGAAAACTAATACTGTACTCAACAAGTCATCGGAACAGACATTGGGGGCAATGCCATTATTCTAATAGCAGGTTCAAGAGTCAGATGACAATACTGAGAAAGAGAAGGCTTAAAAGTGGTACAAGACAGTTCGAAATCTACAAGGATTTACCCACCTCCAAATACTGCAGCTATGGCATGCCCTAAAATCCATGGATGCATATAAATATTTATAACTAAAGCATGCTATATCTCATCATTGGGGAACCCGACATCCAGCATCACAGTTGTCAAAAAGGGGAAATTCAGTCCTAACTTTGCTACAGTCCACAGCATCAGTGTCAATGTGGTACAACACACTGGTATCGATGATACATAGGAAAGCAGATGAAATGAAAGAGTGGTGGGAGCTGGGAACTTAACGCAGACACCACTGACTGGAACTGGGGGAAACTGAGGGCCTTCATGAGACAGTCCGTATCCCTAACAGACCTGAAGATACAGAAATTCAAAATACTTAGTAACATGTGCTATAACTCGAAGAAACTTTATAAAATGAAGACAATCCCAACACTCAGTGCTATAAATGTGATAACCCTGTGGGTGCGTTGATTCACCAACTAAGCTAATTTGCCATAATTAATTTTATATATGTATAAATATATATCTATAGAGAAACAATATATAATAACAAATTGTAGTCTACAAGGAAATAATACCCGCTTGTGATTGTGGTATACAAGGCAAGAACACCATTGAGGGGTCCACACAAGCCATAAAGCCACAACCCCACAGGGCAAGTGGCCTTTAAGAGCTTGTTTGACCCCCAAGATGGTATTATTTCATGAGTATGCCTGACTTGCCATCTTTTATTTTATATAATGCATTAGGTCGGACACCTTTTGTTGCTCCCTATGTTTTACCTACTATAGTACTGGGGGCAGGGTTGCTGTTTCATCAGTTCTATTTCTCCAATGCTTCCTGATCCCCTCATTGTTTTATGTCAATCGACCTAGCTGGCAGACAGTTTGGAATTTTGGCTTGAAATTTTCAGGGGAAAAAAGAAGCTGTGGCAAAGATGTGCCTTTTGCTGGTTTGGTGAAAAAATATTAATCCTTTCTCCACTTACTGATGTTTCTTTCGACTTTTAAATCTTTTTTTTCATGAGTTGAGATACGAAAAAGATTCTTTTTTGTATGACAACTCTCGGAAAGATTGTTTTTTTTGTCAGGGACATATCCTTTTTCCCCGGCATGTTTTCCCTGGTGTCTAGTGGCACCCCCACCCTCCACTGCTGTCCCTTATTTTCACTGGTGTCTAGTGGCACCCCCAGCCCTCTATTGCTCTCCCATTACTTGTGTTTTATTTCCCTGGTGTCTAGTGGCACCCCCACCCTCCGACCAGGTCCCCATTATTATTTTATCCCCGATGTCTGAGACACCCCCACCTACCCTCTCATAGCTGTCCAATGTTCTATTTTATATCCTTTGGTACTTACAAAATGTTCATATAGGTCGGCACCTCGTCACTGTCAGCTTATAGATGAAAAATCCACAAATGATGTAGCAGGATAAAAAAGTCTATTAATTCCAAATAGGCAAGTCGGTCAGCAAGCAGACTACACACTGCCCCTCCCCACAGAGCCGAACGTTTTCACGTCACAATTACACTTTCTCAAGGCTATGGTAGTAGGGGGTAATGCACCTTATATATGTATGAAGCACTATTGAAAGGCCTGATTAATCATGACACTTTTGATTTCCTAACTGTGGAACATCCAGTTAGATCTGTTATATACGGACTTCCGAAAATTCACAAGTGTCTGGAAAAAACACCATACAGACCCACAGTGGCCAGTATTGGATCATTGACAGATAACATTGCACACTTTATAGATTATCATATTAAACCCATTGCACAAGGTACTTGGTCATATTTGAGAGATACAGTACAGTTTATTGATTTCCTTATGGACATTGAAATGAGTCAAAAATCAAGTTTTGCAACTATGGATGTTTGTTCGTTATATACAAACATTCCACATCATGATGGGTTGGAAAGTTTGAGAGAAAGCCTGTGTGAAAAACCTTCTTATTCACAGGCGTTTGTGGAATTTTTGGTTATGTTAACTGAAAAGGTCCTTACTTGTAACACCTTCATATTTGACAAAAAGATATTTTTGCAGAAAAAGGGAACAGCTATGGGGGCAGCCATGGCCCCTAATTATGCAATCATCTACCTGTCAAAATGGGAAGAAAAGTCATTTTCAGTAGTGAGGATCCATTTTTGGAGCAAATAGACTTTTACAAACAATACATAGATGATTTGTTTTTCATCTGGAAAGGCACTACCTTGGAATTAAGTCTGTTTGTAGCGTATCTGGAGAAATCAAATTGTAACTTGAAATTTGAACTAAAAACCGATCCCAAAGAGATTAGCTTCTTGGACTTAACAGTGAAAAAAGAAAATAATGGGGATATTAGCACAAGGCTGTTCAGAAAAACTACTGATAGAAATAGCATTTTGCATTTTCAAAGTTGTCATCCCAAGCATGTTACAGAAAATATACCTAATGGACAGTTCTTGCGATATAAACAAAATTGTACCCATGATGAGGACTATGAAAGAAATGCAGAGGAACTTACAAGAAGGTTTTTAGAACGAGGTTATAATATGGAAGTTATTAACAGAGGACGTAAAAAAGCAGAACATAAATGGAATGTAAAATTAGGATGTACTGAAAATATAGGAAATGAACACATCCAAAATCCAAAAGGAAGAAAGAACAAAAATACTGTACATATAAATGATGCTCCTAAATTTATCACTACTTTTAGTCCACAAGTTCATTTATTTAATGAAATCATTAATAAACACTGGCATATTCTATCGGTTGAAAGTAAAATTAAAAATTTGGTTCAAACTCCCCCTAGAATTGTTTACAAGAGGAGTATTAACTTAAGGGATACATTCAGTAGCGGCTCTAGCCTCAAATAGTTACCAGGGCACAGCTGGGGCACAATCGATGGCAGCCAGGGCACGGATATATTGTTACTAGGGGGGAAGCTCTGCACTATATGGGGCACCAACTGGGGCACAGCATATTTTTACCGGGGCACATGCCCTGGCAGGCCCTGGTGTAGAGCTGCCACTGGATACATTAGTACGTAGTCATTTTGGTGGGGATATGATTAGACATGATACAGACAAAACAAGTGCTTTGCCAAAAGGTACGTTTCAGTGTGGAAATTGCCAGTTTTGTAAATTCATTAAAGCTGGCAAAGAGTTTAAACAACCAGTAACAGGGAAAAAATATGACATTGGAATATTTGGTAACTGTAATACTTCTAATGGTGTATATTTGGATTGCTGTAAAAAATGCATTAGTTTTTATGTGGGTAAAACCACTCAGAAAGTTAAAGAAAGAATAGGGCAACATGTACGAAGTATAGCACATGCTGACGGTATTAGTGCCCTTTCGCAGCATGTTAAGTCTCAGGGGGAGGAACATTACTTTTGTTTTCATATTACTGAAAATGTATTTGTAGGTCCCGGGGTTTAGATTTAAAATTAAGTCAGAGAGAAACTTATTGGCAGTATATTATGAAATCATATGCTGCTCCAGGATTGAATGATTTTTTTCCAACTTTCTCCATTTCTATAATTAATATTATTAATTTTATGCATGTTTAAATATACTTTTGTATAGTTTGTTATATATGGATGTGACTTTTTTTATAGGTGTTGTATTGGATTGAGCTATTGTTATACCTGCATTTTAATGGTAGTGACATTTGTAAGATTAATTGTACAGGGGATTTTTGACATTGTATTTGAGGGTGGGAAGCACATTACCTTTAAACTTCACCTTTAAATAACATATATAAAGTGCATTACCCCCTACTACCATAGCCTTGAGAAAGTGTAATTGTGACACAAAAACGTTCGGCTCTGTGGGAAGGGGCAGTGTGTATCCTGCTTGCTGACTGACTTGCCTATTTGGAATTAAAAGGCTTTTTTATCCTGCTACATCATTTGTGGATTTTTCATCTATAAGCAGACAGTGACGAGGTGCAGACCTATATGAACATTTTGTAAGTACCACTGGATTTGGTTTTGACCCTGTTTCTTTGGCGTTTGCAGCCACCTGTTCTGTTCTGTGGTTATGTATCTATTTTATATCCTTGGTGTCTAAGGGCACTCCACCCACCCACCGATCATTGTCCACAGCTACAATAAAGAAAACGGTCCCTCAATGCTTTTTTTTTTTTTAGTCTGTAAGAAAGAAAACAGTCACTCGTCAATCTGATCATCCACCCCCACCTCCCACTCAGCACCCAACACCCCACACCCCCCAGTACACCCCCACACAGCCACACTCACCTGAACAGGTGCCAGGGCGAAGATCTCCGTTCCCAGGGAAGACGTATCTTGTTGCTAGAACCGCCAAGAGCAATATGAGAAACTAAGGCAAATGCAATTCAATGTATTACAATGGGGTTTTCAACTCTGATGCATAGCTTAGCCATTTTGTCATATTTTGGCTCCAAATTTTCAACTTGGCCTTTTTGGGACCACACCTCATGAACAATGTCAGTGACATTATGTAAATCCGGTTGGAAAGGCGCTTTTGCAGTCGCTTTACGAAATCACCTTTTGTCTGGGTTTTGAAAAATTTTCACTGACCCTGTTCACAAGGTGGGGTCATAAGAAGGCTATGTTGAAATGTTGGGGTCAAAATATGTAAAAATACCAAAATTATGCACATACATTAACATTTTGCTACGCTCCTTTGTAACTCTGGCAGTTTTTAATATTTTGACTGGAAATGTTCATACTAACATACTAAAAAGCCAGCAGAATAGGCCAAATGGTCTGTCTTGTCTGTTTGAAAGCCAGCAACCTAGCGGCTGCTCGCGTTACCACCCCCCCAGAGAGTCATCTTTTTTTTTCAGATTTCCCTTGTACCTGTCCCACCTCTTCTTGAAGCCCTTCACTGTGCCCTCTTCCACCAGCCTCCCAGGCAGCGCATTCCATGGCTCCACCACCCTCTCAGTGAAAAAATGCCTCCTACGCTCCCCCCTGTAATTTCCCCCCTCCTGCTTCCACTTATGACCCCTGGTAGTTCCCCATCTTTAACCCAAACAGCCCTTGGTTCCACTCCTGGCTATTCCTTTATATACTTGAAAAACCTCCATCATGTCTCCCCATCCCTCCCTCCTCCAATGAGTAAAGCCCAAGCTCTTTCAGTCTCTCCTCATAAGGCCTCCCCTCCATGCCCTGAATCATCCTGGTTGCTCTCCTCTGAACCCTCGCCAGCAGCACTATGTCCTTCTTCAAATGAGGTCTCCAGAACTGTACACAATACTCCAGCTGCGGCCTGACTACGGCATTATACAGAGGGAGGATCATCTCCCTTCTTCTGGACGAAATACCCCTGCCTATACAGCCCAGTATCCTGTTTGCTTTGGCTGCTGTTCTACAATTTTTCAGAGTTATTCATTTTGACGTCTACCACCACCCCTAAATCCCTTTCTCCCAATGTGACTTGCAGTGTGACCCCCCCAAGGGTGTATACATGACCCAGGTTTTTTACCCTCAAATGAAGTACCTCACATTTCCCGGCGTTAAATTTCAGTCCCCACTTCCTTGCCCACCCCTCCAGGGTATCCAGACCCCCCTGGACTGACTCCCTTGCTTCTTCACAATCCACCAGTGCTCCCAGCTTTGAATCATCCTCAAAGAGACTCAACCTATTTTTAACCCCCTACCTATATCCCAGACGTAGGCACTTAAGAGTGGCCCCTATACTGAACCTTGAGGGACCCCACTGATTACCTTTCTGGAGGAGGAGGGTATCCCACCCACCATTACCCTCTGTAGACACCCTGAAAGCCAATTTTTTACCCAATTGAGTTCCTGTCCTCCCACCCCCATCTCCCCCTTTTGCTATCAATCCATTATGAAGCACCGAATCAAACGCCTTGCTGAAATCTAGGTATAGGACATCCACCGGCCTATGTCTATCCAAGGCTCCCGTCACCCAGTCATAAAACTCTACAAGGTTGGTCTGACACGATCTCCCTGGGATGAAGCCATATTGTTTATCATCCTGGTGTCCTAACCTTTCCAACTGCCTCCCAAGCCTCTCCTTGATAAAGCCCTCCATTACTTTGCCTACCACAGATGTCAGACTGACAAGCCTATAATTCCCCATCTCCTCCCAAGACCCCCCCTTATGTATAGGCACTACATAAGCCACCCTCCAATTATGAACTGAACTGACCTGTGGCACCCATCCCATCTGCAAAGAGGCATTAAAGACTGGAGCTGCCAGTACCTCCGCCAGTTTCTTCATAACCATCGGATGTAATCCATTCAGCCCCGGCACCTTATCTGTTTTTAGTTTCCGAAGGGCCTCCCTCACCATGGTGATTTCTCCCCCACAATCCACTCCCTCATTCAATCTTCCTACTCCTTCTTGGTCTGGTCCAGCCTGCACCCTAGCCTCTTTCCATCCTTTGGTCTCAGACTGAGACTGACCTCTCGCTTTTGCTGTCTCCTCATCGCTCCCATCAGGCTGTAGGGTTCCCTTGTCACCCTCTGCAAAGATTGGAGCAAAGTACTTGTTTAGCACCTCTGCCTGATCCCGCTTCCTGGGCCCATCCCCCCACAATTTTAATCCTATTGATCTCTGGTCCTCACTTTTCTCTTCTCTCTTATGTATCTATAGAATCCCTCCCCCGCCCGCCGAATATCCCTAGTCAGATTTTTCTCCATCCCTGCCTTGGCGCCCCTCACCACTCTGGTGACCTTCCTGGCCAATAATCCATACTCCGCCTGCTCCTTATCCCCCCCATACCATTTGTAATGTTTGTAGGCAGCCTTTTTTCCCCCCTCACCTCTTCTTGCACTTCCCTGGTCCACCAACATGGCCTGCTAGTTCCACCATGCTTACGCCTTACTTTAATACAGGACCTAGTAGCCTCCTGCACCCCTTGTTTAATGGTCTCCCACAAACTTTCAGCATCCATATCCAGCCTAATCATGTCCAACCTCTCCCTTAGGATCTTACCCATACTCACGAAGTCTGCTCTCCTGAAATCTACCACTACTGTATGCGGTTTTCCTCCCCGATACAGCAGGAACCAAATCATAGCATGATCACCACCCGCCAGTGGACTGCACACCTCCAGGCCCCTTATTTGTTCACTATCCGCAAGAACAATGTCCAATATCTACCCCTCTCTAGTAGGTTCCCTTACCTGTTGGACCAGGAAGGCATCCTGAAAGATATCCATCATTCTCTGTTCCCTAGTTAGAGAGGATGTCATGGTATCCCAGTCTGCCCATGACATATTAAGATCACTCAAAACCACCACCCTACCCTTTCCAAGATCACAGTGACCCTTGATGTTCTCAACCAACTTATCATCCAGATCCTCCTCTATTGCAGGAGGCCTGTATACCACCCCTATCTTCACTTTCTTCCCTCCCCTCATTTGTAGGGCTACCCAAATCGCCTCCACACCCCTTCCAGCCTCCTCAACTCCACAAACCATTATGTCATTTCTGACTATCAGCGCAACTCCCCCACCCCTTCCCACATCCCTATCTTTCCTGAATATCTTGTAGCCCTCTAAGTTTAGGTCCCAATCATTTCTCTGAGTGGCCCATGTCTCTGTAATTGCTGCCACATTCGCTGTTCCCTCAGTCAACATAGCCCGGAGCTCAGGCATTTTATTGCTCATACTCCTGGCATTGATCAGAACTGTCCTCGACCCCAACTTTTCCCCTCTCTCCATCCCCCTAACCCTGCGTAGTCCATTTTTTGCCCAGCTATCCTTGAATTTTCAACATATTCCCTCACATGCCCAAGACCTGGACCTGCAACATATTCCCTCTCACCCCCTGCGTGCCCTAGACCAGGACCCTCAAACAGGTACCCTGGGGTCAATTGTTATATGACCCTCCCTTTACAAGTTTAAACCCCACATCTCACTTATAAATCCAGCAAGTTTAAATTTCAAGATCTCCCTCCCCTCCATGCCGAGGTGTAATCTGTCCCTAGCATATAGGCCCTTGTCCTCCCCAAGTACCCCCCAGTCACCTACCAGCCCATACCCCTCTACCCTGCACCAATCCCTGAGCCACTTGTTTACCCCCTACGTTTTAGCTTGATCTCACCAGTTGCCCTTGGTACCAGCAGAATCTCCAAGAAATAAATTTTGCTTCCTATAGAGTGACAAACCCTTGCCAGCTCCCAGAATCTAGCCTGTATTTCTAGCTCACTATTCCCTTCCAAGTCATTTGTCCCCAAATGTACTAGGAAGTTTGGGGATCCCCTGCAATCCAAAGCCATCGAGTATAGGTGGAATTTGGCCTTATGTACTGACAGACCTGGTATACATTTAGCCTTGAGAGGGCTGCTTTTATTCTCCCCCTCCCAATGGATACCCCTTGCCATGGAATCTCCCAGCAATATCACCTTCAACTCTCCCCCCACTTTATTAGTCCACTTTATTCCTTCCAGACTCCTCCTCCTTCTATCATCAAACCCTTGTTAGCTCCTACCTCTTCCTTCAGCCTGAGGGTCTTTACTAGCCCCGTTTAGTACCTTCCAGGCTCCTCCTTCCGTCAACGACCACCTGCTTGTTCCCCCCATCACCCGGGGGGCCACGCTCATATGCAAGCCCTACTATATTCACACTACCTGCATCTGCCAGTTTACTTCTTGCCCCCCCAATCTCTAGGGTAACCAGAGATCGCCCCATCTCCCTTCCTGAACTACAATCCTCCAATCCCCCAACCGAGTAACCTCCCACTGCTCCCCCCCCCTCCTTTGGACCTTCTCCTCCCTCCCCATCAGCTGTAATACCCCCTACCCTATTCTCCACCTCCCCCAGTGATTTATGTCTCAAGGTTGACCTGACTAGAAAACTCTCTACCTCCCTCTCCTCATTGATTGAATTCCCCAGTCTGTACACCGGCTTGTCCCTAATCTTACCTCTTTCCACACCCTGTCCTCAATTGGTGTCCCCACATCCATCACAGTTCCCTCCAACCTAGGCTCATGTCCCTCCCTCCTCCGTCCTTTCCTTCGATCAGGCTTCTCCCTCCATCCCCCACCTACTGACCAAATCCTCCCTGTCCACTTGCACCCCCCTCCCACCATCCTCCTCCCACTTCATCTCCTGGGTATAGTATGGTGAAACAGTTTGCAAACTTGATGCTTGCTCCCATTTTGCTCTCCCCTACTTCCTCCTCCCTCGGATGCTCCCTCTGAGCAGCTCCCTCCCTGCGGTATACTTCTCGTATTTTGCTTATTCCGCCCCCCACACCTCCAGAGCTACCATATGATCCACCTATCCTCCGAGATATGTCCCATTTGCCTAGTCCTATTGTCCCCGGAGGTATGCCATTTTGACATTACCCACATCTACCCACACTTAATCCATACCCCTCCTTGCCTCCCCATCCCACATCCCTCCCCCCTTCTGAACCCCCTGAACTCCTCCCTAAAACCCTCCAATTGAAAACACACTGGACATCCTCCAAACCTCCAGGCCCAGTTTAATATTATGGCTGCCCCACACCCCATACATCCAATCACCCTTCCGAAGATGCCCGATCTGGATGCCCCCAAGCTCCCCCGCTATTTTAGATGTGAACAAACCCCTACTACCAATAATACACTGTCAATCTTACACAGCCCCCCCACCAATTAATAATAAACCCCACACACACTCTCCAGCAACATAGTATATGAATCTTATGCCTTTTCTCCTCAATCAACCCCCACCAATTAATATACCCCAAGCACAATCTCCAGCAACACAGTATGAATCTTATACCCTTCCCCCTCAATCCTAAAACAAATCCAATCTTCTTATTGCTCAGTCTCAGCCAGTCACACAGTGCACTCCCCCAAGGATCCGCCCCCACAGACAATTTATCAGAGGTATGGGCTGCGGTGGGTAGTGTGGGACACAATTACAGATCCTTCCCGAAACGTGAGGTGGCTGGGCCAAACTTATATAGCCCATCCACTGTTCAAAAATTGGCGCCCTCTCTTCCTATTGGTCCTCCTGTAGTACAGCTCCCTCAGACCCTGGCCTGCTGCCAACTGCAGCCGCTGAGAAGCCCCTACGATGCCCTCCTCACCAGCTCCTGAAAAACCCTGGCCTGCTACAGACTGCAGCCGCTGGGAAGTCCGGTGCCTACTTCGACTGTCAATGCAGCCCCAAAGCCGTCCTCCTTAATGCAGCTGCCGATGCAGCTCCGACTTCTCCCACAGCAGCCCCCAGCAAGATTCACCGCTGCCGATGTGGCCAGCAACCTCTACTCCGATCAGCAACCACAGTTCCTTCCCGAAACGTGAGGTGGCTGGGCCAAACTTATGTAGCCCAGCCCAAAATACAAGTCTTTTTACACCTCTTCATGAATGTGACAGCTGTCATTTTTCAAACCATAGCCAAACTGTGTGTTCACACCTATGGTATGCAATGCAAGGCGAGGGATGACGTTTTGGCAGGAGTTTTAAAATTTTCATTACTGGGTTGAAGAGGTGGGGTAATAAGACTATGCTGATAATTTCATTCTTGTTTTTATACAAATGCTAGCGTAGGGCCCTCTGGGCCCTGAGCGTCCACAGCAACATATACTGTATGTACACATCCAAGGAGGAATGGGATACAATTACACTATCTCAAAAAGTAAGGAAATTCTTTGCAAAAACTTCATTAATGCACTAATTAGACCTGAAGCAATAAATGTAGGGCAATGTGGTGTTAGGGTTTCTTACCCTAACATCCCACCCCCCACCCTACAGGCAGCAACAGGTGTGGGGTGTGCCTTGGGGTTGTCAACCATAACGTTCACCATAATCAGTCATCACCAATCCATTTGTAATGGAAAACAATGGTAAAAAATGGAATGTGTCATTTTTAAACCAATACTTGGAAGTAAATTTTTCATGGAAAAAACTCTATTTGTACCACTTATCATGCAAACAGCTCCACATTGCATCAGCTTTTTGTGCAAACACCTCATTTTGACCCAACTTCTTGTACAAAATATGGTGATTTTCTCTCCATTTTGGAGAAAATGGAATAAAATGGATTTTACGATTTTGTCCAACAGAACTGGCTATTTTTTAAATGGAAAATAATTGGCCCAAATTAAGGCAGCACAAATAGACTGACAAAAGGAGCTGGTAAAGCATAGAGACAAGGAGCAACTGCCCATTATATTAAGGAAAATATAAGCAATCTGTTAAAATATAAGCAGTTTAGTGTTTTTCAACATTTTCCGAGCGATATCACTGGCTGTAATAGTTTGTTAACTGATAAAGATAATGGGCGCTTCCTAGGTGAAAAATTTGGCTGTTGTGACCCTACCCAGTAATAAAATGCATGTGTGTCTCAAGCCATATCTGACCAGAGTATTGATTTTAGTCTATAAAACTCTGTGCGTCTTCCTTAACATCCATGCATACCAGAGGAGTCCTGCAATTCCTTCTGAGCTGCTTGTCTCAAGCAACAGAGTGAGGGTGTACAGTTGCATAAAGCTAGACATAATGCTTGTGTACGGTTCTTCTAAATGGATAATTACAAAATGTATGCCTACTTTTAAGCTAATTTTAACCACGTTTTTACAATTAGGGTTCATCTCTGCTCTTTGGAAGCAGTACAAGTACTTGTTAGTATGTTTGATCATGGTGATGGCAATTGCTCCTTTTTTTAGGTGTCGTAATGAGTCTTTATTTCAATGAATGAGGCACTTCCTTTGAAGGAATATGCAGGAGTATTTCCAGGACTTAAAAAGGAACTGTTTTTCTGTACCTCTAAAACTTGTACAGTACCTATTCACTGTAACTTTGCAACACCTATCAGGCTTTACACTTTTTTTGGGGGGGGGGGGACCGTGGGTTACCCATATTTGCAGTGTTTCCACTGTTCTAACATTCTGCTCTTGTGCACCTTGATCTTTGACATCACTCGTGGCGTGGCCACATGTGATGTCACAGGGTCAAGCTGCAGTCAGGAAGAATATCAATGATCTTCTTAGTCGGGCCATGACATATCCCATATAAATACACATATTTATACAATATGGGTAAAACAAATGAGTAGTGGATAAATCCATGTATCTTACACACAGTGATGTAGATCCTGGTAGAAAATCACACTGTCAATTTTTTACCAAGAATATCATCACAGTGTGATATTTTACATTTATACATACTGTGCTTACCTCACAGGCTGATGATATCACTGTGCTAATGTCAGGCTGAAACCGTGCCTAAAACAATCACTATCCTGATCTCTTAATTACATTATGACCCATCAGTAAACTCAGCTGGACTCTGCTGAAGTAGATATCATGCTAGGCAGGTTCCCCTAACACAGCAATCAGGATGGAACTCCACCAAACCCTCAGTAGCCTAGGAAACTAATCAGTATATCAGTTCCACCTGCAACTCACCTGCTAGCCCTAGAAAAGCACATTGTCTTCCTGCACAGAACCAAAGCTAGCTAACAGCAGACGGTTTCATACTGACAAAAAGCCAAAAAAGAGCAAAGCCTTTCACATTCATGAATACCTCAATTACCAATAAATACAGCCTATTTCATCCTTAATGGCAAATTAGTGTTTCAGCTTGTTTTAGCAGAAGTTTCTTTTTTTGTCCTGTGTCTTCTTTGTTTATTCCACAAGATAAAGTGAACAAAAAATTAAAAAGTTCTGGAAACCCCTACTGGATAAATCGGACACATGATGTGCAGTCAGGTGATATGAAAAATATTTTCACTTCTGGATTGTGACCTCTGGATACTCTCACTCTTGCCTTCAGCACTCATGAGTAGCCAGAGGTCACTCTGCAGGACTGAAAATATTTTCCATATCGCATCCCTATAAATATATATATATATATATATATATATATATATATATATATATATATATACACACACACACACACAACAGATATATGCATATATACACACACACACACTATATATATATATACACACACACACACACGCACGCACAATAGGGGTGAGTGGTAAATGAGTGAGATAAAACAGTGTATCATCCATCGCAGTGTGATATTTTTATCCTCTGCTCTACTGTGATGATATCAGCCATTTACAAACACAGGTCACAAAAGGTCATCACTCTAGGCAGCTTTCCCCTCAGCATGCAAGAAACACCTGTACTGTTACCATACACACAAATGTAGAACTACTTCAGAGGTCTCACTGCCGCCTACAGCTAACTCAGTGAGCATTACAAAACACACCTATCCCCTTCCCCCCACCAACTTCCAGCTCATTACTGTGACTGCAGCCAGAATTCTAAACAGCAGAGCTTCACGTAACAGTCTAAACTACCACTGAAACATACTCTCACTTGTTCCTCAAACTCTGATTCTCACCCATTACAATTACTGTGATACTATCAGCTTGACTACAGCCAGAATCCTAAAGAGCACAATTTCACAGAACACTCTGCACTCTCCCTGCAGCTAACTTAATTACCACTGAAAACAGTATCAGCTGTTCTGACACTCTGCCCCTCAGCCCATTACAATTACTGTGATGCTCTCAGCTTCACTGCAGCCAGACGTCTAAACAATACAGCCTCACAAAAGTATGTTTCTCACTCCTACCTAAAACTAACTCATTTAGCATTGCAAAACACACTCGTGTGTCTGCCAGAGTTTATAATACTGCCAGCCCATTCAGAAAAGCTTACACACAGAATGAGCAAACACAAGCAGGAACAGAACACAAGAGAGCACTAACAAAACTTCTAAAACTCTTGGCCCTATTACGTGTGTGTGTATATATATATAATCTATCTATACACACACATATACATATATCTATATATATCTATACACACACACACACACATATTTATAAAATGGGTTTGAAAAAAGAAGCTAAGCAATTGGTGAAAGACCATCAAGTGACCATGCGTATATCAGAGCGTGGCCACACCCCTGCCCTTTTACCCCACTCCAAAACAATTTTGACATTTTATAAGATAGATAAACCACTCTGAGGTGTGCGGTCGTGCTCTGATATACACACGCCTTGGGTGACTGTTTACACCAAGGCGTGCCTATATCAGAGTGTGACCGCATACCACAGAGTGGTTCATCTATTACATACACACACACACATATACATAGATACATACACACACACACACACACACACACACATATATATACTGTATACATACATATTCATTGCAAAAAACGTCGTTAATGCATCAGTTGGGCCGGTTAAAGTGACAAAAGTGGGAAAATGAGATGTTAGGGTTGAGCCCCTAACCCCCCCCCCCACCACCCCATCCTGCACAGACCGACAGATGCCAGGGTGTGCCATGGGGTCATCAGGTCCAACTCTCACCTCATTTCATGTGTAAAAAGGTTGACATGCTACAGTAAAGGAGAATGGGGTGAGAGTTAGGCTTGACGACCCCATGGCACAACCCGGCATCTCTCAGTCTGTGGAGGATGGGGTGGGGGAGTTAGGAGGTAAACCCTAACATCTAAGTTTCCCACTTTTGTCCCTCCTTTACCCCTAACTGATGCATTAACGAAGTTTTTTGCAATGAATTTCCTTACTTTGTGCAAAAGTGTAATATAACTAGTAAATGGTATACGTTGGTGGGAGCACAGGGCTGGCCCATTTCTACATAACGATATGAGTCTGTGGGAACGTGGGCTCCCCGGGCTCTGCACTTCCACTTACACATAACTACAGAGCCATACAGCAACCCTATAGGGCAAGGAACCCTTGTAACACTAATTTGCCAATATCTCAGCAACCATAGCAACTATGAAAAAAATTCAAGTGTCATCGTAATCATGACAGGAAGACCTCCATACAAGATATGTAGACAAAATCTGTAACTCGCATCGTTTCCAAGATACAGACACCAAAAAACACCGTGGGTGCCGCAATGTTATCCTATAGGAAAAATCTCAACTTCATAATGGCATATCTATGGAACAGATAAAATCTTTTACACCCAAATAGCATAAGTCACATCTCTGAGACACCCACTTTACACTCTGCAAATTTCAAGCCAAAAGACAAAACCATTAATTTACAGTGTAATGTACCTGGTGTCTGTTGGTGGGAGCCTGGGTACTCGGGGCCCCATGTTCCCACCAAACTGCCCATTTGTGCATAATGATACAAGTCTGTGGGAGCGGGCCCTCCACTCCCACTTACACATAACTGCGGAGCCATACAGTAGCCCAATAGGCCTGAAAAGGAACTCTTGTAACACTAATTTGCCAATATCTCAGTAACAGTACATCCTAGGAAATAAATTCCACTGCAGGTATAATTTATGATTTTCACATTTGTTTTTGAGGCTTAGATCACCTAAAGGTGATCTTTATCTCACCTAAAGGTGATCTAAGCTGGGAGTAGCAAATAATCCATATCTTGCTTCTTTTTTGAGATACGGGCTCTGAAAGTCACTATGGGTGCCACAATGCTATCCTATGGGAAAAATCTCAACTTTGTGATGGCATATCAATGGAACTGATTAGCTTTTCAACACCTAAATAGTATAATTCACATCTCAGGGGCATCCCTTTATATCCTGCAAATTTCAAGTCAAGAGACCAAACCGTTAATTTACAATGCAGTGGGAAAGTTTTTAAAAGTTAAAAAATTCCTAGTTTGTGAGCTAGCAAAATCCCCGACAGCGAAGTCAATCCCTGTTCGCGAACTGTAAAAATCGCTATCCGTGAGAAATCCTTGACAGTCAGATTTTGTCCATCTTGTCCTAAGTGATGGTCAAGGATTTTGCTACCTCACGAAAGGGGACCGCTTGCAGATGGGGATTTCGTCAGCTCGAGGACTGGGATTTTGTCAGCTCAGAAAACGGGATTCAAAAACCGAATCCCCTTTTGCGAGCTGACAAAATCCCAGTCTGCGAGCCAATCCCTTTTCATGAGGCAGCAAAATCCTTGACCGTGATTCAATCCTCGTCCATGAGAAATGCCATCTGGTCCTCAAGTCATGGTCAAGGATTTTGCTACCTCGTAAAAGGGGATCAGATTGCAGACTGGGATTTTGTCAGCTTGCGAAAGAGGATCGGAAGTGAGTTGCAAAGGAAGAATTTCAAAATTTTTAATGGACGTTTTTTGGCCAAAACGAAGCAAACCAAAGGTACAGGTTTATGGAGGGCATCACCCTGAACAAAACCCATGCCTTACTGCAACAAGTCACCTGAGGAGGAAGGCACAACATTTTGTTTGGGGGAAAAAATGAAAACAAGATGGCGGCTCGCGAATGGGAAATTTTTCCTCACAGACTGGGATTTTTTTAAATCCCCTTTCATGAGTGGAAAAAATCCTTGACCATCAGCCCAATCCCCTTTTGCAAAAATTACACATACATCTTGGAGAGAACTGAGGCATGCTCAGAACCCCAAAATTTTAAATTAAGTAACATCGGAACTAATTGATATTTTTTAACCAAACCAATGCTGGATTCTTCTTTGATCCCAACTCTTTCTACTCTGAAGGTTATAGACCAAAAGACCAGACGGTGTGGTCACAGCGTGATGGGCAAAAAAAGGTGTCAAAAGTGGCGAAAAATGCATTTTCAGTGCTTCACTGCATAGACACCACAAGTCCAACCAAAACGCAACCTGAAAGATCAAGAGACCTACTATACAAGACCATGCATTCCAAATTCCGTGCAAATCCATTGAACGGTTGCAAAGTTATTAACGTGCAAAATTTGAGGTTTAACATTGAAAATGCCTACTCAACCCTAACTGTACTGGCGTGTGGCGCATTATAAATTAATTTTATATATATATATATATATATATATATATATATATTTATTAGGTAGCTATATATATAGATAGACACACACATCTTATATATACACACTTACATACATACACACACACACACACACACACACATATATATATACACATAACAACTGGTTGTTGTTTTTTGTCATTGTAGAAGCTGGTTATAAATAATCATTATAACCCTTGGGTTATAACGTCGAACATGCACCACCTTTTCCTCAACTGGGCTTGTGCGGTTTCATAGCACTGAGAAACCAGCCATTAATCGGCAGAAAGTTAAATACCTGACGAAGCAACTCTGAGATTGAAAACAAAGGTCCCAAAGCATTTTAAGACCCAAAACAAATACTGCTGCCACTAACCTTCTGATTTACTTCCACGTCCCCAATTCTGAGATTTACAGGAACTCTGTTACTTCTCACCTCCACAGAAACCAGAGTGACCTACGACCTTAGCAGCTAATTAAAATATTGCCATGGCAACAGCAATCCAAAGAAACCAGAAAAAATTCTAATTAAAAAAAGACTAGAGTCTTGTTTTTCTTTCTTTCTCTTTCTTTCTTTCTTTCTTTCTAAATCGGATTTACAACCTTTGAGTCAGAGACTCGTTTACAACGGCACCTCATCGCAGGGAGGGTAGACAACACGTGACAGTGAAAAGACAATGGAGAACGATACAGGTGTGGTACAGCAGGGGAAATATACACAGCAGTTACAGATAATACATAAAAGAAAATAGGTTTACAATTAATTACAGATTCGACCAAAACATTCTTAAGACAGTATAACAGGCCTGCTCTAGTGTGTTTATGGAACAGGTACCTGGGGAGGGTGAGGACTGTGGCCTGGGGTGGGAGAGGCAGTCCGATAGGACATTGTCAGATACAGGGACCTATGACCTTACATTGTACCAACAATGCATTACTAATAACTCTCTTATTACTTGATTTTACTGGCAGGCCTTCTCATACAGATGCCACAATCTAGCTATAAAAGAAAGAAGTTTACAGCTTTCTAAAAACTGATTAACTGGGTTTCTAAAAAACACATTTATTTAATGGTTTTGAATGTTTACAGTTTATTTTCATATATTTACTCCTATTTCATGTTAGATTCAGTAATATGTACAACCAACACCCTGTATCACACACTTTTTTTTTTTATCTGGTTGGACAAAAAACGTCACCCAGCAATTACAAGAAACAGTACATGCGGGGTGTGTGTGTGAAAAACTCTAATTTAATGCACACCCGAGGTGTGGGATGGTTCGATAAACCCCTCAGGGTTTATATAGCATCCCACACTTTGGGTGTGCATTAAATTCTTGTTATGCACTCCCCGCCATGTATTATTCTAATGCATATATATGTGTGTGTGTATATATATATATAATATATATATATATATATATATATATATATATATATATACACACACACACACACACACACACACACACACATACATATACACACACACACACATATACACACACACACACCACTCAATACTAATATAACCAAGCAAGATTCAGAGCAGAAGAAGGAATTATATCCTAGGTAACCCTGAACTGTACGTCATCAGAGTCTCTTGATCCCTCACTCGGACAAGGAGTCGCTGTTAAGAGAGTGTTAGAATCTGCCTCTGTAAAGCCTTCTATGTTGTGCACACCACCACATGTCAGTGGAGGCAGATTGGTTTTGGGGGGGGGGGGAGAGAGAGAATATTATTATAGTTTCATAAACTTTGGGCCTCAGTGAGGATTCGCTGTCAGTCACCTGGAGAGGGCTGTTGTGCCCTAGAGAAACACAGCAGTTCCATACAGGGCAGCTGCACCCTAGTGAAACAGAGTAGCTCCATACAGCGGTCTGTGATAAGGTGCACTGGCCTATGGGTAAGGCTATCCTTAGTGTTACCCCCTGAACAAATAGTGCTAGATTCTTTCACCTCAATATTGGGAAAGCCTACTGAATCAGGGGGTGGCCCTTGGGCTGCCAGCCCCCTTCACTCCAGAGTTAGCTTCTTCCCAATGGCTTACATCACCCTACTGTAGCCCAAAAGGACTGAGATATACATAGTACCAATTCACTGTCCGTGGCCCTGCTCCTCCCAGATGCATGGATGGCAAGATATAATCCCAAACACAGGACAGGATAATAGCATGGGGCTGCAGCTGTCTAGCAGGCTTCCTAGATGAAAAGGGAAGGAGGTGCTGGGGGAAGGAGGCTCCCAGGAATGCATATCAATCTATCAATTGCTTGGAGCTATACCTCTCAGTCCTCTGTCACAGAAAAGTGGGACACTGACCCTGAAAAGAGGAGCAACGTGAGACACGGACTGCCACATGTAGGGCACACTGACTATAACACAGTAAGATAGAGCCTTAAAACTGATACAGCAGTTATTGATCTATACCCCCAAAGGTCTGCCCCTCGAAATGAAAGAGTTGAAAAGTATGTGTAAGTGACCCATGCTGCCAAAGAGATTGGTGGGGACTCGAAATTTAACACAAAATCTGCCTTATGATTTTCCTACTCTGGCTTCATACAATGAGCTAAGCCATGTTCCTTTGACTGAGACAGTGGCTGTCCTATAGACATCCCTAGGAAAGAAACCACACTCCTGCTCTGTGGCACTCGTGCTTCAGGACTGTACATGTTTCAGGGTGGCTTGTACCTTCCTCGAATTTATTCCTGCTTGAAAGACCCCTTCCCCACCCTTCAGACCACCTTATGCAGTTCTAAAATGCTACTTATAAACATACCTCTCAAGTGTCCCTCATTACGAGGGACATCCCTCATTTTGCCCCTTAATATTTCTCTGTCCCTCATACATCCCTCATTGAAAAGGTGCTGCCCACACAAAGGTGCTGCTGTAAATTAAGACTTTAAAGCAGAAACTCTTAATATTCTAAAATACTAAATCCAAAAGAAACTTTGTACAAGTAAACACTGTGGTTTTCACAGTGTTCTGAGCTTGTATCTCCATGTTTGAGGATGTGTCCCTCATTCTGAGGGTCTGTGTCCCTCATTGTCCTTCATTTTGAGTGTCCAAAAATGTCCATGTCCCTCATTTCAGTGACAAAAGGTTGAGAGGTATGCTTATAACATGGGTAGCCAGAGGGAGTTTTCTGATTGGTACAGTACCATAACCTGACTGTACGATAATGCACATTATAAGCACAGTTAGGGTGAAGTGGTCCCCCACATCTGAGATCCCTGGTCAGACCTGCACTTGTTATGTAGGGGAAAATAATTCTGCAAAGGCAGCCATTTGCAATGCTAGCCAAGAGAGTCCCTGTATCACTGCAGAAGACAGAGGTACATTTGCAAAATGATTGTGCCCTATAGAAGAACTGCAGGTCTGGTAGAATGGCAGAAAGGGGGATGTGTGTTCCCCTGCCGTGTCACTTGCCCTGTATTTTTGTTGTCCTTCCCACTTTCCCACCCCATGGATCACTGGGTACCGCGCAGTGAGTGGGAAGAGGGAGTTCCTTGAGGAGAGGGAGTGCTCCTCAGTGACAGCGAGTATGAGAGACATACAGGAGAGCAGGGAGCGGTAGTGCAGGATTCGGCACTGGTGTGTGTGTGTTTGTGTGTGTTTTTCTGTTTCACTCCATCTGTGTCGAGTGCCAGGGTTCTGTCAGTGTTAGCATGCAAACATAGAAGTTGACGGCAGATAAGGACCACAAGGCCCATCCAGTCTGCCCATTTTTTTCTACCTTATGAATGTGCCATAGGCCTGTACTCGGTCAATGGCCTATCTATTCATACTCATCTGTATTGCTCCCTTATGCCTATCCCATGCCTTTTTGAAGCCCTGCACTGTATTCATATCCACCACTTCCTGAGGTAGGCCGTTCCGTGCATCCACCACCCTTTCTGTGAAAAAGAACTTCCTCACATTACCCCTTAATTGACTTCCCTCTAATCTCATGCTGTGTCCTCTTGTCCTGCTATTTTTCTTATATTGAAACATGTTAGAATCTTTCACCTTGTTAATGCCCTTAAGATATTTGAATGTTTCGATCATATCACCTTTCTCCCTCCTTTGCTCTAGGGTTACATATTGAGCTCCGTTAATCTGTTCTCATATGTTTTCTGATGCAGTCCCTGCACCATTTTGGTTGCCCTTCTCTGGACAGCCTCCATTTTGTTAATGTCCTTGCAGGTGTGGCCTCCAGTACTGCACACAGTACTCCACATGGGGCCTAACCAGTGTCATGTAAACTGGGATTATTACCTCCCTCTTACGACTTGCGATACCCCTACTAATACACTCCAATATCCCTCTAGCCTTACCAACTGCTTTAGTAATCTGCTTAGATGATTTCAGGTCATCTGTGATAATGTTGCTCAAGTCTCTTTCTTCCCCTGTGATTGCCAGCAACTCCCCTCCCAACCTGTATGTGGCTTCAGGGTTTCTCTTCCCTATGTGCATGATCTTGCACTTCTTTGTGTTAAACCCCAGTTGCCACTCTTCCGACCATTTTGCCAGTTTATTCAGATTTCTTCTCATTCTGCCCACCCCATCTGGATCATTTACTCCGTTGTAGAACTTGGTGTCATCTGCAAACAGACAAACCTTACTCTCCAGTCCATCTGCAATGTCACTAATGAAGATATTGAAGAGGACTGATCCCTGAGGTACCCCACTTGTGACTTGCATCTCTTCTTACTGTACACTGTTTACCACCACTCTCTGTTTTCTGCCCGCCAACCAGTTTGCCACCCAGTTGACCAACTTCTGACCCACCCTGAGCCTACCCAGCTTATTAATCAATCTTCTATGTGGAAGAGTATTGAAAGCTTCGCTGAAGCCAAGGTAGGCAACATCAAATGCACCCTCTTGGTCCACCACTCTGGTTATCCAGTCAAAGAAATCTATGGGATCAGTTTGACAGGATCATCCTGTTGTAAACCCATGCTGTCTTGGATCCTGTGCTCCTACAGATTCCTGGTGTTGCACTATCCTTTCCTTAAGGAGTGCCTCCATAATTTTGCCCACTACTGAGGTAAGACTGACTGCTCTGTAGTTCCATGCCTGCTACCACTCTTGTTTAGCAGGACCACATGAGCCCTTCTCCAGTCTTCTGGGACCTCTCCTGTGCTCAACGACTCACTAAACAGTTCTGATAATGGCTCTTCTAGTTCCACCCTTAGCTCCTTTAGTACCCTGGGATGTATGCCATCAGGTCCTATTGCCTTGTCCATCCTGTACTTAGCGTGCTCTTGTAGGACCCTTTCTTTTGTGAAGGGACTTGTGCACACCTCCCTCCCCCCGTGTCCATGGTGCTGAGCTGCGGGCCCTGCCCTACCTTCTCTTCAGTAAATACTGAGCAGAAGTATCTATTTAGGATAGATGCTTTTCCTTGGTCCTCCTCCACACACTCCCCCTTATCCCCTCTGATCTTAGCAATACCCCCTCTGGACTTTCTCCTTTCACTAATGTATCTATAGAAAGTCTTGCCCCCTTCTTTTACTGTTCGTGCTAGTGTTTCCTCGGCTTGGGCCTTTGCCTGCCTTTCTGCCTTCTCTGCTTCCCTTAGGGAAGTTTGGTATGCCTCCCTATGTTCGTCCCGCTGCATTCCCGATATATTTCCTGAAGGCCAGCCTTTTTTGCTACTGTTTTTGAGAACCAAAGTGGTTTCCTCCTCCTTTTGCTCTTGCTTTTCTCTCTCTCTCTCTCTCACACAGTGGGATGTTGCTTCAAGTATTGCATCCTTAATGCTTGCCCACTTTGCCTGTACCCCCTCACCTGTATTTCTTCTTGCCAGGGTTAGCTTAACTCTGTTGGCCATCTTACCAAAGTCAGCTCCTCTGAAGTCCCATATTTTTGGCTTGGAATGGGATGATTTAGTTCTAGTGGCCAAACTGAACCATACCATGTGGTGGTCACTGGCTCCCAGGTGACCTTGTACCTGGAGATCTTCGATCCTTTCTCCATTAGTCAGTACTAGATCTAGGATAGCCCTGTCTCTTGTGGGTTGTTGTACCAGTTGTTTGAGGCCCTGTCCCTGCAGGGAATCCACTATGTGTCTAGTTCTGGCGGATGTTCCTGCTGGTATTGACCAATCTGTATCTGGCATGTTGAAATCTCCCATTATCAGAACCTCCCCTTTAGCTGCCATGTTTTGTATATCTTCTCACAGTAATGTGTCTATGTCCTCCCCCTTGTCTGGAGGCCTGTAGACAACCCCAGTTCATATGGCTGTCCCATTTTCTGTTTCCAGGGTGACCCACACATCTTCTTGCTCCTTATGTGTATTCTTAATTTCTGTAGCTTTGATATTTTTATTGACAAAGGGCCACCCCCCCTTTTGCACCTTGGTCTTCTGAACAGTACATAGCTGGGTACTGAAGTCTTGCAAGTGTGGTTACTGGTGATCTATGTCTCACAAATGGCTATTATGTCCACTTTAGCCTCTGTCATTGTTGCCTGTAGGTCTGGGATCTTGTTTCCCAGACTTCAGGCATTTGTATACATGATTTTCCATTGGCCAGATTTCGATGTGTTAGTTGTTGGGCGAGGTCCGGCATTTCCCCTGCGTGTCGTATGGGGAGCGGGACCTTTTTCCTTATTTGGTGATGCAATGAACTACAAACATGCTGAATTCCTGTTTGATCACTAGCTGAAGGGGGGGTGTCCTTCTGATCAATGTATTGGTGCTGCACCCCTCCCATTTGCTAGTTTAAATGCAACCCGGTCAGCATATGCAGTAGAGCAAACACGAGCAGCTGCACTGCGGTCCCGATCCTGCACCTGACGTGTCCTGGTAAGTGAGCAGCAGGGATGCCCCCAAATGAGCAGAGACAGAGAGAGGAGAAAGCAGGTGGGGTGCTGCAGTGTCCCTGTGTGTGAATTCCCCGTGTTCCCCATGCCACTGTTACCCGCTGCTTGTATATATATATATATATATACACACACACACACACACACACACACACACAGCCAGCAGCCAGTCACGGATCACGCAGTGAAACTGTACGCTTTACCTTCCAGCACTCACCGAGATCCAACAGCAGCGTTGTCTTAAAGCGGTAGAAACAGCGAGAGAGAGAGCCAGGTACACTCAGCTGAGCATCGGAGTGTTGCAGTGTAGTGTCAGCGACCCACTCCCGACAATATGCTGCCCCCCATAAGTAAGACACACCCTTGCGGCAAGCGGTGCTGCAATCTTGTCTGTGTACATGTACTAGAGTTTATTCCCCCACTCTCTCTGTTAATGACACAGTGCAGCCCCATCTGCCCAGTACATCTCCAGTGACCCGCGGGAAATTGCTCTAGACCTGTGACCCTTGTGTGAATACTCGACTCCCTGACTTCAGCATAAAAGTGTGACAGAGTGTGACACAGCGAGAGATGCAGGGACTGGGCGACAGCGGGTCACAGATATGCAGTGAAGTGTAAGAAATAGAAAACTGCAATCCGCTGTCAGTATATGGAGCAGTCGTTTCTCCACCATTTCGGCGGCAAGTGCTGCTGCACAAATTTCTCCCCGCCACTCACGACACAAATGGTAGATCTCTTTTCTGTCTGACATATGGGCACCTAGTTGCTCGCCCTGTGTATCCATGCACACCTCCCCGAGACACAGTGAGACAGTGACAGCGGGAGACACATGGAGAACAGAAATCCTCCAAGGGGGCAAGTGAATGAGATGCAACAGCACAGAGAGCGGCAGTGCAGATTTGCGGCTGATTTCATTATATGCCACTGGCGCCCGCACTGTTGTTCCATTCATGTCAGCTGTCACTTCTACTTGTTGCTATGAGGAAACTGTTGTTTTTACAGTGCCGAGAACAGACAATGTAGTTTTGTTGCCTCCCAGCTTCCTGTCAAAACATTTGTGCTGCAACCTTCTGTAACTGCGGGGGGGAAAGGGGGGGACGGGCCATAGTGCACAGGCAGAGGTGACTTCTGTGTGTATTACTGAAAGGCAGAGTGAAGTGCCACAGGTTACGTCGCAGTGGGTTCTGTGTGAAACATTTATGCTGCAACCATAGGTTTCCCCATCTGTAAGTGTGTGGGGGAGGGCGGGCAAGGTGCAGATGCACAGGTGTCTACTGTGTGTAGGACACAAAGGTAGAGAACAGTGCCGAAGGTTACTTCGCACTCACCCCAGCAAAGAGAGAGGCACAATGACAGCCCGTACCAGAAAACAGCCTCTATGGCACTGATTGCCGGCACAGTTCCGTGTGGTGCGAGCAGCAGTGTTGACCTGCACAGTGTTCCTGAATAGCAGCATAGCGAATCGAGAGAGCATGAGAGAGAGAGAGAGAGAGAGAGAGAGAGAGTGAGTGAGTGAGTGAGTGAGTGAGTAGCACAGCTAATGACTATGCCTGCAATGTGCTATGTGTGTGTGCATGTGGGGGGGTGCCTTTGAGCATGTGGTAAGATGGGTAGGAGTGCATGTTATGCACAAGAGATGTCACAGATCATATCAGTAGTGTATCTGACATTTCTATGTGCATAACAGCAATGCAGGATGCAATATTCCCTAGAGACTGTTTTACCAGGTGGCAGGATACAGTCCCTGAGTTGTTAAGCAGCAAAAAAACACCTTTTAGGATATTTTTTTTGCTGTTTAAACAGAACTCATGTTATAAGTGCATTAACACACTCCAGGGTGTGCTTATAATGTGGATTAACACACACCCTGGGGGGCTGTGAGGGCATGAGGCCGCTCACAACGCCCTTGAGGTGTGCGTTAATCCACATTATCAGCACACCCTGTCGTGCGTTAATGCTTACTTAACACAAGTGTATAAATCAGAAATATCCACTGTGGTAAAATATAGGCCTCTATAGATTTAACAACACAGAGAATAATCGATGGCCTCACGTCAGCAACAAGCAGGTTACCGCATCGAGTGGTTGCCTTGGCGACATCATTAACCCTGAGTGCGAAGCTCGAGAGGTTAAGTCGCCAAAGCAATCACAAGATGCGGGTAACCATGGCTTGATACTGATGGGAGGCCATCGATTGCTTTTACAGTGTATTTTAGAATGCTGTTGGAGTTGTTGACAGAGTGTCCTGTCCACCTCGGGAGTTTTTTTTTATTTTAAAAGTGACCGCTGCTTTATTGGAACGTCAGGATGTGGTAACAGCTTCACTTGACTTGTGTTCTAAACTGTCATGCTGCACTAGCTACATATCTAGTGCAGCATAACAGCTAGAATGGCCGATTGCAGTGCAGCATAACAGCATTTAGAAACGCTTAGATTTTTGATAACATTCTAAAATACACTATAGAATTGTAACCAGCATTAAAAAAATACTTCTACTGGGAAAAATTACTTTTGAGTTCAGCACTGTTCTCATTTAAAGCTGGTCGGTATGCACATTACCCATACTGAAAGAAGTTCACGCTGACAACGTGAAGCGACACAGAAAGTCGATTTTAGAAGCCCAGGTGAAAAAAAAAAGCTGCATCCTTTGACTCCCCTGCTCCTCTGATCATACATGTCAAACAAAATTCAAGGGTCCTTGGACTCCTGTTTTGGGATTAACAGAAGCTCTGTGTTTGAATAACAAATTATGTTCTCCAGGAGTTAGGTGGTACTAAGACTGGCTTTTACATGAGTTAAATATGTAAGCACTGAAGATGCAAATCAGGAGTCCATGATGCTCAGTGACAGGCAGCAGGGAGACTGGAGAGCTTCGCTTGAGATTCTTGAAAAACTTAAATTAAAAATAGTAAAAATAATGCTAGCAAGCAGCATGTGAACTACTGTAAATGGGAAACCAGGACTTTCCAGATCCAATTACTTATGTCAGCAAAATGTCCTCATTACAAACTCTTTTGGATGAATCGGCTCTCAGTACTCTGACTCTTGGTTGATCCCTGGCCTGAAAGCATGGGAAACCCTTGGATTCACCTGAAGCCTTCCCAAGACAGCCTGCAGTGGAACTCAAATTAGACTGGCTCATTCAATTCTAGAACTAGCAGGGGAGTACAAAAACATAAAGCCAGCCCTGGACTCAGTCGTACAATGAGTGAGAGATGCACAGTGCCGAATAAGCACCCTAGAAGACAGTTGGGAGTGAGACAAGACACAGCTGGTAGCTCTCAGATGTTAAATAGCAAAGCTGAACAATCGCAATTTGTGTTGACGATCAAGAAGGTTGCAGCAGAAGAAATAACTTGATCATTGTCGGATTGCCTGAGAAAGCAGACAGACCCAACCCAATCAAGTTTGTTCAAAAGCTCTGTGAAAATATAGGAGGCTCTTCATCAAACAGTTCAACCTACATTAATGAATGGGCACACGGGGCAATATGTCCACCACCCGGAGAGGGACAAAGTCCTAGGGTCACCATCTTCAAGCTCTTGAACTTCCTCGATATGGTTCATCTACAAACAAAACCTAGGAAACTACAAACTACTGAGTGGGAAGTCAAGTGCCTCTTCATTTTTAACGAGCTGAGCCTCTAAACACGCCAAGAGCAGGCGACATGAAAGGATCTGAAATCCAAACTACATGTTTCAGACAGAAAATTCAGGATCCTTTACCCCTCAAGATTAAGCCTGATGATCAACAAAAAGCCTTACCAATTCCAATCAGCAGAGCAGGCAACTAAGGATCTACCAAGTCCCCTCCCCAGTCTTTTTCCTACTGCCACAAGAACAGAAGAGCAAACAGTACCAACCGCTGAAAGGTAGAAACAGCTTCAGGTTATGTGCTAGAGGCAAACTGATCTCTAATCAAACACATGAAGTTAAGAAATGTCCAGTTTTGATAGGTGAAACCCCTGGACTTTGAACTGTTCTCCTTGGTGATGATCAACCCTGGTCATACAAAGGATACGTATGAATAAATTAAACATCCTTGAATACATAATGAATGACAGGGAACCCGCATCTACAAAATGGCGAAGGAGCGGGAAAATACTTGGAGCAGTATAGGAGATTCTGCTAGACACAGAAGCAGGCCACATAACTCTGACTTGATGCAATTCCTCGAGCTTCTCACAATGGAGTCTAGCAGTACTTGCAACGCAGAAGAAGGGCACACACCGCCAGTGTCACCAAGGGTCCCTATTAGTTCAGCAGTGGCTTTCATTTTTATCAAGTGTTCATTTAAAGTTTAATAAAATCGTTTTAAAAGTTAGCCCTATAGACTTGTATTAGGTGCATCCCCGGTGCTCTCCCTGGTTAAACGTCACAAAACGGGAGAGCGCGGGGGGTGGAGCAGGCAAACTCTGAAGTGGGAAGGGATTGTCTGGCTCCCAATTCAGACAAAATTATTATCCCTTCCCAAACGTTATCAAGTGAGTAAAAAAAATGTTCTTTTTACATAGACAGGCTATCGCCACCCCAGAGTAGCGGGCTATGAAGCCCAAACTCTGATTTTGTTTAAATCACTTATTTACTTTAAGCTATGCTACACAGGTGAGACGCCGTGGCTTTGAAGCCGTTCGTGCTGGATTGCAAAAACTGGGCATTAATCATGCACTCCAGCTCCCAGCCCATCTTAAAATCTTGTATGTGGGCAAAGTGTTTATCTATAATGATCCGGCGGGCACAGGCTGAAAACTGGAAGCTATACAGAAGGATTCTGCATCACAGCCACATGGAGAGGAGCTTGAGGAAGATGATTCGGATACCTTAAGGTTTCTTTTTCTTAAACAAGTTAACTTGCTAACTTCTCACCTCCAAACCTCAGGAAGTCCAGTTTCTGGACATACATGGACTGCTATTGAGGTTCAGTAGTAATACTGTTTGATAACTAAGTTCTGTTGTTGATTCTCCTGCTCCTCCAGTTTTCTCAGTGGAGTGAGGTGAGATTACGCCCTTCTTTTTTATTATAAATCACTGTACTGTCAAGAAATGCTTCTGCACAGTTTGCAGTTTAAATGTACCAAATAAGAAGTTTGTTACTGCAAATGATTTACAGGTTTTTGGAGAGTAGGTGCTGATCTAGGTTGCATCTATTAAAGATCAAAGGGGTTAACTCCTTGCTTATACTAATTTTACATGGACTCCAGGGCCATTTTTTTAGGCCCACCTTGATAGAAGGGAGTCACTGGGACTGCACTTCAAATCTTTACGCTAGGTTTTCCATGGTCATGCTGGTTATGGCTATTTTGAGACGTATGTTAAGGAAGATTGTTATACTTTCCTTTATACCCCAAAGTGTTGTAACACGGAATGAAGAGATATGTGTTACGTACTATAATGTATTTCTTTTGTAATGCATCCTATACCTGAAATCAAAGTGCTTGTATGGGAGTTCAATGAAAACTGAATAAACATAAATAAAAAAAAAAATACTCCAAGTACAGTCAGCTGTGCTCACAAAAGACTCATCATTGTGATGCAGGGTTGCTGTGGGGAGGGACAAGCACACTAACTGCAAGTTGCCAGGAATTAATACAAGAAAAGGAAGAACAAGCAATATTTAAAACCAATGTGAAGTATGTGGAGCCGTCAGACTAATGACAATGTGCCATAGAAATCGAGAAGCAGGCAGGTGGATAGAGCTGGAAGACTAGTAACAATTTGCCCTAGAAATCAAGAAGCAGACAGGGCTCTATCTTAGGTGTGAGATACACGACAGGCACAAAACTAATCACGGACATTAGAAATACTGCCAAAGAATTCAAAACATTTCATAAAAATTTACGCAGCACTGGTAATACAACCAATTTGCAACAGAAAATAGATGCTTATCTCTCACAAATGGCATTACCAACCCTGACCCAAGAACAACAGAACTTGCTGGCAGTCTATATAACCGTGACTGAGGTCCAAGCTGCCATTAAGCTACTACCCACAGATAAAGAGCCTGGACCCGAAGGGTTCTTTCTTAACTCTTATAACAGCCTAAAGGATGAATTGAGCCCACACCTAGCCTTTGTTTTCCAGGACATGTAGGAGTATGGTATGAATGAGGGCTCTCTTATGAAGGCTATGATTACCCTTTTACCTACACCTAAAAAAAGACACCCAGCTGGTAGGCAACTACAGGCCCATCTTGCTTATTTAACTGGATATCAAAATCCTGGCAAAAACATTAGCTGAAAATATTAGGAATAGTGTGGAGTGCTCTGATTGGACCTGAATAGATAAGCTTCATGAAGGGTACAGTCTCTATGGATCATTTGAGAAACCTGGACCACATCATTTCTGCATCTGGAGAACCAAGTACCCCTGTGGTGCTTGTGTTTTCTAGATGCAGAAAATGCATTTTATAGGTTCTCTCGGTGATTCTTATTCAGTGCACTAAAGAAATACAATATCTCAGATGCATTCATTAAAGGACAAACCCCTCAGCCTATTTTCTGTATACCTGTGTAGTTTGTAGGCATGAACAAGGATTCCCTCTCTTGCATCCCCTTAATTTCATCCTAATTTAAATATAAATGAGGTTGCTTCCCTCTGTTCTGCCCTGGTATGAAAACCTGCTTGACTCTATTGCAAAGATCATGATCCAACTCGTGCAAGACATCCTGGAATTCTATGTTTTAGTACTAAAGCCTGCAATAGTTACACTGTACTAATCAGTGCTATTGCTGTCCTCTGCAGTCCCTATGTTTTGTCTTATGTTGGTCATGAAACTTTTTCAAGGCATGGTAAGTGCCCTGCTGCCTTCTGTAGTTTAAAGTGTATCTGAGTTAGAACAAAAAATGTTTTTAGAAAAAACAGGGACCTCTCAAGACATGTAGCAGAACTGAGAGTATAATGTTTGCTGGCTTTTGCAGGAATTCATGAGTGGGGTCATGACCTTTGCAATGGAGACAAACAGATTTTTACACCCGGGCAAAACAGAGTGAAGCAACCTCATTTATATTTCAGCTAGGATGAAATTAGGGGGCAGCAAGACAGGGAATCATTGTTTATGCCTACAAACTACACAGTTATACAGAAAATAGGTTGAGTGGACTTTCCCTTTAAATGGGATTCAAGTCCTATACACCAGACAGACAGACAAAATATTCTGTAATGGTGAGTTTTCAGATAGCTTTTCTGTAAGCCTACAAAACTACATAGTTATACAGAAAATAGGTTGTGGGGACTTTCCCTTTAAATGGGGTTCAAGTCCTATACACCAAACAGACAGATAAAATATTCTGTAATGGTATGTTTTCAGATAGCTTTTCTGTATGTAGAGGAACCAGGCAGTAATGTCTTCTGTCTCCCCCATTATTCAGCCTATTTTAGACCATCTAGCCCAAAAGCTGCAATCTGATCCTGATATAGAGGGTATTAAACTGGGTGAAGGGGGACAATATAGATTCTCAGTTTATGCAAGTGATATACTCCTGCACATCACAGACCCAGGACATTCCTGCCCACAGTACTCAAAACAATATCAGAATTTAGTGTTTTGTCAGACTATAAATTGAATGTGAAAAAGACAGTGGTAATGCCACTAAATCATGGAGTAGTCAACTCCACACATCGCCTCACTAGGACTAAAGTGGTCACATCACACACTAACATTCTTGAGTACCATAGTACAAAACAGCCCCCGGAAAATGAAGAAGGATAACCTAGACAAGCTAATGACTAGAATCCAAATGGATTTCAAATGGACTAAGCTACCCTTCTCTCAATTTGTTTTTTCCCCTCCCTCCTGGTCGGCCCTCCTTCCAATGAGCACTCCAGTCCCACTATCCCGACATTTGTCAGGACTTACCTGCCAGTCATCTTCCCCCAGAGCTTGCCCCACCTGATAGTGGGGTTTGAAGAACTTCGCCGAACCTGCAGAATGGATTCAGTTTGAACTGGCCTGCCCAGATGGTCAGGTGTGGGGCCTGCAGGCACTCAGTCATCCTACCGCTGGACTCATCCCCCCCACAATTTTCATTCCTGGAGATGTGGCATACAATGATGTCTGTACATACCACACCTCCCGCATGAATGTGCACCCATGTCAGCTACACCCACTAACCTTCTTGGCGGTCTGCCTTCCCCGACTCCGCCCAGGGTCCAGGCAAGCATCAGGCTCTGCCACCCCGGGAGAACAGTCTCACACACACTGATCCTCCTCCCCTGGCCAGCACTCTGACAGCCCGGATCTGCTTCCGAACCGAGGTCACCCGTGTCACAAGCAGTAGTGCTACCACTGCACCCGTGGCCCAACCAGCTACCTTTATCTCTAATGGGCTGCATAAGTGTGACTAAAATGAATATCCTACACAGACTCCTTTATGCCATTAACATGTCCAACCTATGGGCCCCCATTTCTTGGTTCAGGAAAGTCCAAACTATGCTAACGAAATTTATATAGGATGGTAAGGTAGCTCGCAGACATCTCAATAAATAAAAATATAGGGAGCTTGAAGATTCCCACCTTCTTACAATATTATCTGGTGTCACACTGCAGCAAATATCTAAAATGTGGTCAAGAGGAAAACACGCAAGGGTACAAGCCACAGTGGCTTGAAACAGAAGAAAGATTGTGTAAACATCAAAGCCTCACTTCCAGGGCTATGATAGACTGTAAAATAAAATCATTACCTAAAGTGCAGGGGATAAATAGGGGAGGTTCAGTCGGGATGTTCCAAAGGAAAGTGAAGGGGGCCAACTAGAGGGCACGGGTGGAAGCTGGGGGGGGGGGAAGAGACACAGGGGGGAAATGAGGAGGTGCTACTTCAATGAGAGGGTCGTGGAACCATGGAATGTGCTGCCCAGGGGACTGGTGGAGGCAGAGAATGTGTAGTTCAAGAGGGGCTGGGACAGGTATGGGGGAGGGTTGAGCTGAGGAAGTCCAATACAAGGGGAATATCTTAGACTGGGGATAGAGAATCCCAAGGTGGTGGGGGAGACAGCAAAGTTGACACCCAGTATAGGGGCTGACTAACTAGCAGACATGAAAGACAATTAGGCCTACTCTGCTGGCATTTTAGTATGTTAGCATGTTAGTTATAGAACTCACCAATAGCCACATCTATAAAAGTCCACCAACAGCTGTGTGGGCAACTGAAGCTTAACCCACACTCAGATTCCAGCCACCATTCAGAGGAATCCAAACATTAATACAGGTGGCAAGCCAGTACACAGGGAACCAGGGAACTCCCTACAAATCCCATCTGTAGGTTACTTCTCCCTGAGAGGGAGGTTAATGTCATACAATACCTTCCAAGCCAGGCACAGTTAGAGGGCAACAATCCTTTAAATTCTTAGAAATTGGAGCATGCTATCTCACAAAACCTAGGGCCCCCACCGTGGAACATAGAACACGTAACAAAACAGACCCCCACTTAGAGCATTAGCAAATGGCCCCATGCTATTTGTACCCTATGTAAAGCAATCAAAGAATCCTGCCTTCAGGAAGGGGCCGAGATAGTGGCTTACTGGAATCAAGCACTGCCACCAAACGACGGAGGCCAGTAGTGGGGTCACATATGGGACAACTTATACAAATAAATTAAAAACGAAAACTTTAAAGTTCATGCAGTTCAAAATATTATCAGATTTATAGTATATGCCAAGCAAGCTAGCTAAACTGGTCTGTCAACCTCAAGTGAATGCACAGCATGTGGAGAAGGAGAAAGAAACCTACAGTATATCATATTTTGTGGGAGTGTAAGAAAGCTAGACCTTTACGGGAAGGCATTAAACATAGAATTGACCCACTGTTGGGGTTGAATGAAGCCTTCACTCCACAAATATGTATATTGGGTGACCATAAAAAAAAAAAAAAAAAAAGTTTATTGGGAGCAGAAAACAATACAGCCCTCGTCTCACTAACAGCAAAAAGGATAATGCTGAGGCACTGGATGGAAACAGAAGTACAGTTGTACAAAGAATGGCATAATGACATCCTCGCAGCACTACATAGTGAGAAAAATCATTGCTAGAGTAAACAATAGATTCCACACATACCAACAGAAATGGGAAAAATTACATACATTAATGGAATACTAGAGTGTAAAGAATAAGTCCTTTCACTGTATCCAGAACTGTCTATGCTTTGTAAATGCTGTTTTCAGAAGGGCTATATCTCACAACAAGCAATAGTTCTCTATAATCGGGGGGGGAGTACATGATGAATGTAGACACAAATATAATGTATTTTGTATTCTGTCCTGTATGTCATGTGCTTAAACATTTTCAATAAAGTACACTAGTTTAAAAAAAAAAAGATGAAAATCAGTGCTAGCAGTCTGGAAGTGTGTGCGCTTACAAAACTAACAATTCAGGTTTAACAAGTTGGGGGGGGTACATGGCTTCATTTGATTTGTTCAAAAATATAAGTCTTGACATCACAAATGGAAAATGGGGGTGCTGATGAGAGGTTAAGCGATCGGACGCATTTACCCCAAGCTCTGTGCTGCCCACCAATTTAATTAACTATAAAGTTTGTTTTCCCCTACTATTTGGGCACCCAGCAAGTGACGGCAGGTCATTAATGTGCCATGGAAGAATATTTATTGGGTTCAGCAACTAAGTAGCAGCGTGGCACTGGGAAAAGCAGCAAGAAGACACAGAGTGGACAGCAGCAGGCAGGCCCGAATACAACCACCCTCTCGGCTGCAGAAATGGCTGTGTTAGACCATACGGTGACTGAGCAGGTTCTAGCAGCACTTTCCCCAAAGCTGGTTGTTTCAACAGGAAAACTGGAAGAGCTGACTGCCCAGGCTGCTGGACTGAGAAAAAGGATACAGGAAGTGGAGCAGCGCATTTCTCAAATCAAGGACTCCCATGGGGACTTACCAAACAGAGTGGTGCTGCTTGAATGGGAAGTTGTAGCCCTGACTAAACAACTGGAGTACCAAGAAAATTATAACAGGCGTTCTAACTTACGGATCAGAGAACTAATGGGGGGCAAGGAAGAGCGTTATGAACTCTTGGGTATGCAGTTGAAAGGTTCCTGTTTAAAGACTGAGATGGCGCACAGTGCTCTACTCCCCTGACCACCACCGGACCAACCCCCAAGACAGATTACATTCAGGCTGCTCAACTTCAGGGACTGTCAGACCATTCTAGTGGCCTATCGCTCTAAGCAGGAGCTGACTTATGAAGGAACTCGCCTATTCATTCATCAAGATTTCTCCCCATGGTTGCAGAAGCAACGTAGGGCCTTTTCCTAGGTCCTGGATGCCATGATGGATGAAACATTGACTTCAGCTTTGTGTACCCTGTGATGTCAGTATTAAGTCGAGGGGGGGGGGTAACTTATTCCTTTCAAGACCCAGAGAAAGTGCAGCAGTTTATTGAGGAATGGAACAAGAAGCAAGGCTGAGGGATGTCTGGCTGGACATACTGGGGAACTGTGAATTTCTGGTTGGACTGGGGACACTATCTCCTCACTGTGTTGCTCCCAGTCTGGCAGCTGTGGCCTGGCTGCTTTAGCCAACCGTAACTGCATGCTGTTACTTAAAACCCTTTTCTTTTTGGGGGTTATCCCTTAATTTAAATATAGAATGTGGATTGCATCTTAAAGAGCCCCTGACACCGTTGTGACAACTTTATGAAAATGTAATGTTTTGCACAGGTGAGCTTACATTTTCATATTGTTGCTGTATTTCTCATTCTTCTTCATTATTAAGGACATTTGCATGTAAACAGGATCACTGCCCTATCTGTTCTGGCTGTTTGCCTACATATGACACCACAGTTATGTTTATGACATCAGTGTCTGTTGCTGTGGGGATAATTACGATACCATAAACAGGGATTGCTTATTTTATTTATTTAAAAAGTTGGTAACTGGGAAAAGCACCATGGCCAGAAGCTCGTTTCCAGGTACAACCCAAATTATGATGTCATAAGTAGGATAGCAGAAAGAGCAGATAAAGTTTAAAGGACAGTATGCCTCTTTCATACAGCTGTCCTAGGTAACAAAGAAAAAAGGTAAATAATTATAGAAAATATAAACTGAACTGTCTAAATCTCACAATTTTCCAAGTTTTTCTAATGGTATCAGGGGCTCTTTAAAGGATTAAATGTTACATGGCAGATGCTTAATCACTAATAGGGGCCCGGGGAGGGGGACAGGCTGCTTTTACTGGATGCCTTGGTTGCTTGTTCTCCCCTTGGGTAAGATGGCGGCCACCATGTGGCTCTGTGTGAGGGCGAGGGAGGTTTGGAAGTACAGTCAGCATAACTGGCCTATTCCCTATGGCTCGTTTCCAACCACTAGATGGTTCATTTCTGCATGGTGAGGGCGGAGGGTTAGGCTTATGTATATGGCCATAGGGCCTGGCTACTCCTCGAAGCTGGCACACAGGCTGCATTCCCCTTCCAGGACTGGTTAAGAGTGCATGGATCAAGCAGCGCTTGCCTGGAGGGAGGACATCCTTATATTTGTTTTTTCTCTGTGAGCTGGCAGTCTGGGAATTTTCCCAGCCCTTCCACCTGCTAATGGGCAATAGTGTGGGTTTGGCAGTGCTGGGGGAGGGGCTGGGACCCTGCAAGGCTGAAGCCGGGTGCAGCGGAGGAAGGTAGTCTCCTGTAGGCTGTGCCACTGTGGGGTTTCCCTTTGCACTACGGGTGAGGTTTCGCCTGTTTTAGTGTCTCCCCTCTGCCCGGCTTCAATCAATCAATTAATCAAACTTATTTAACCAGGCTTTACACCTTTGAGTAAGCGCTCCTTTGCAAGATGGCAAAGATTTGCCTTTGATCTTGTGCTCTTTGTGCTCTGATGTCAGGGTGGGATGTGGGGCTCCTACTTGGAGACAATGTGTGTGGGGGGCATTCTACTGTGTGGTGAGGGAAGGGATCTGGGCATTCCCCTTCCCCCTTGGGCTTTCAAGTCTCTGTAATGGGAGGTCTGGGTGACATTGACTGTGCAGTGGGGGGGGGGCACGTTCACTCAGAGTTTTCAGTGACTGCTGCAGGCATATTTTTGGTATCTTTTGGTTGGGGCCTGGTTTCAGTGGCTGTGGAGTGGGAGCAATGTGAATGTGGGATTTGGGAGGTGGTTGAGTCCTGTCCCTGATCTGTCTAGTAGATGGGGTTGGTCTAAGCGGACCTGTGGGGGAGGACTGATATGAACCTGCTTGGATGGGGGGGGTCCCAGTCTGGAGAACTGGAGTGGGTTGCCCTCCTCTCCTCTTTTGTTGGGGAGGTTATCTTGCTACCCCACCGTGTGGGGGTATTTTATCTGAAATATTGATAGGGCCTGGGCTATGCTCTCTGACTCTGATCCTGGAATTGTGTATGCCTGTTAATCGCTGGCTCTGTCCATGGTTACGATGGGTTCCCCATGGTAATAGAGGATGAGTTTTTTTTTGTTGTTGTTGTCGTCATAAGAGAGAGGGGGGGGGAGGCGTCAAAAATGGGGAGAGGGATGCTCGTGTTCAGGTTAAGATTGTGGGGCTAGTTTGAGACTGTCTTGAGACATTTAGTGATCTATCCTCAGATGAGCTTGGGGGAGAGGTTATAGCTATTTACAAGTTTTATGTTTTTATATACATTGTTGATATTGTTATAGCCTTATATTTCTTCGATTGTTATCTTGTTCTTACCCGACACAGAGAGGACCCATGGCTCCCTTTGACCTGGTATGGGGAATGGGAAATTATTTTACAGATGGGATGGTTACACTATGAAAGGCCATGGGTCTGTTTTAGGTTAGGGGGTTCCCACCCCAGGGCCCTGCTTATACATTTGTGTCTGAATATGCATAAACTAAACTGTCTGTACTTGGAATTTCCTGGGTTATTTCTTCTCCTATCAAGTATAAGAAAATCTACATGGTGTTTTGGAGACATGATACGAGAATAGCCATGCTTCAAGAATCTCACCTTACCCCGGCTGAACATAGGAAACTAGTCAGAATGGGGGGGCCAGTACTATGCTGCCTCCTTTAATGGACATAGATTCATAGACAGTGTCAGCAGATAAGGTCCTATGGCCCACCCAGTCTGCCCATTTGAGCTTGTAAGTTCAGTTTATGTTTTCCAAGAAGTCTGTTGCCCCTTACCCCTGACCTCTAGAATTCCTTTATGTCTATCCCATGCATTCTTAAATCCCGTGATTGTTTCAGCCCCACCACTTCCTCTGGCAGGGTGTTCCACTTGTCCACCACCCATTCTGTGAAGAAATTCTTCCTCCATTTCCTCTGAATCGTGCTTCCTCCAACTTCATCCCATGCCCTCTAGTCCTGGAACATCTTTTTCGCTTAACAATAGTGTATTCCTGCACCCTGTTCCTCCCTGTAAGATACTTGTATGTCTCTATCCTATCCCCTCTCTCCCTCCTCTCCTCCAGGGAGTAAATGTTCAGTACAGATATAGGAGAGGGGTGGCAATCCTTCTTCACAAGGGGCTTCCATTTGTTCAGGAACATGTTAGTGGTGGACCCTTCCATTGGTAGGCATGTTTTTGTTAGTGGGACCCTCCAGGGAGAGGCTATTACCTTCAGCAACATCTATGCTCCAGCAGAGAGAGACCCTGTATTCTATGACCAACTTTTAGCCTTACTGCAGAAAGGTTAATTTTAGGTGGGGATTTTAACTGCATCTTTGATCCATGTCTAGATCGCTCAACATCTGATTTTAGGAGGGACCATGCTGTGGAGAGATTGAGTTTGGGTCCCGCTGAGGTGGCTGTGTGGAGGGAGGCTAATCCTGGGCCTAAAGAATTCACCTTTTTTCTAATCCCCATCACAGTTGGTCCTGTATTGATTATATAGTGGTCTCGAGGGGCAGTATCAGAGGCTGTGTGCTTCTTCCATCAGCCCAATCTCTGTTTCTGACCATGCTCAGGTGTTGGTGATGCTTGACCTCAGCAGGGGGAACCCTGCTTCTTGGGGATGGAGGTTTCCCACATAAATGTTAACCAATCAAAAATGTAAGGAACATCTGGTTGATCGCTGAAATTACTACTTAGACACTAACGCCCCTACTGCACCATCCAAAACAGTCTTCTGGGAAAGCATATATGAGGGGTGCATTGGTGGCATACATGGCTGCCCTCTGCAAACGAAAACTACAGCACCTGAAACAACTTGAGGATGCTGCTAAGAGACTTGAACTAGTGGCTTTTAAGGATACCAAGGAGACAGATTTCCCTCCTGAACAGCGATATTAAAGTACTGGCCAAAGCGTTAGCGAAGAGGCGGAGTTGGTTTTGCCATCTTTGGTGCAGAAGGACCAAACAGGGGTCGTTAAAAATTGGCATTTGTATCACAAATGAGATGACTGCTAGGGTGGGTAGAGCTGACATTTTGGTGTCCGGGAGGGCTGGTACTCTCCTGTATGCCAGGAAAGCTTTTGACAGGGTGGAATGGGGATACCTGTTCCAAAGTTTTGGAGAGCTTTGGTCTTGGGGATCAGTTTTTGGAATATGTCAAATTGCTATATAGCAGTCTGTGAATGGGGAGATTACTGAGGTGTTCAAACTCACGAGGGGCACTTGGCAGGGCTGCCCTCTGTCCCAACACCTGTTCGCTCTGGTGATTGATCCCCTGGAGGTAGCAATAAGGCTGGCTGAGGATAGGGTGCAGGGGGACTGGAGTGTCCAACATAAAATCTCTTTACACGCAGACGATGCCCTGATTTATTTGTCCCAACCAGAGGAGTCTATTCCTCCGTTGACAGTTCTGATTGAGGAGTTCTCTTCCTTTTTGAGGTATAAAAGAAATTTTGACAAATCAGAACTGATGCGTCTGGGCAATTGACACTCTAAACCTCAGTCGTTTTCAGTACAGGACAGTGTCTTCCCATATCATATACCTAGGCATCCAAGTGGGCAAAATGGTGCACTCCCTTTATATACTTAATTATATGCCTCTCCTTGAGAACATTCTGGGGGATCTCTGCAGGTGGCAGGGCCTAACAATCTCCTGGCTGGCAGGATAAATTTTGTCAAAATGAATATTTTGCCGAGGCTATTATACCCCATCCAGATGCTGCCTGTGGGATTATACAAAAGAATCCTCCAACTCTTAGAAAGAATATGTGTTAGTTTCATTTGGCAGCAAAAAAGACCCAGAATTAGCAGCCAGAAATGTAAAAACAATTCCACTAAAGGGGGTTTAAATTATCTGGATTTCAACCTTTATTACCTAGTAAAGTAAGCCTGTTTTATAACAGACTGGGTTAAGAGTCCGAGAGGTGCAGCATGAGTCTACTTAGATCAGGAGGGAAGGCAGCATCCCATTACTGCTTATATAAGCCAGGGTGGGGTGGGGTGGGGTGGGGGCAGGCGGATCTATGGGAAACCTCAGAGTACTCTAGTTGAATACTTGTTGGAGGCCTGGGGGAGGGATTAGGTAATTTTTGGGAGATATGTCAGGGGCACTCTGTTGGCTCCTATGTTCACTAACCCAGAATGTTTCCGGACTTGAGGACTGTGGCTTTCAGAAATGGGAAGCTGGAGGGGTTGGTTGCCGGGGGGGGGGGGCTTTATGATTGTCAGAGGTTCAAGATTTATTGAGAGCTCATGGAGAAGTTAAGGTTCCAGTCCTCTCAGAATTTCCACGAACTGCAAATGAGAGACTAGGTTAGATGGTTGGACCATCTTCAGCCATAAGACTCTCCTCCCTATGACCTGGAGCCAGAACTGACCCAAGGGGGAATTGTCTAAACATTATTACAACATTTACAGCACTAAAGAAGGAACACCAGATACCTCTCTGAAGGCCAGGGCCGTAAGAAGTGTGACATGGGGGATTTAATTCCAGAGGGGGAGTGGAAGGAGCTATGCGAATCCCATATAGGACTTAGTATTTGTAATCAATATAAAGAAATACAATTTAAATTCCTACATCGGTTGTACCTCCCCCCAGTAGTAGTAGTAAACAGGTTTCTTCCAAATATATCACCTGTGTGGCAGATGTGGCGATGGAAGATATACGTATTTACACTGTTTTTGGCAATGTCCTATCCATCAGCAGTACTGGACTGAGGTGGCCCAATGTATTTCCCGAATCCCAGATAATGCATATTCCAATTCCAGTCGCTCCTTGGGCCATGCTTCTTGGGGTGGAAGTGAGAGGTGTGGGAGACTGGAAATTCTATCCCAGATTCGTAAGGATCATATTGATTACTGCTATGCGCGGTATCCAAAATACGTGGGTTTCCCATGTACACTGTACTATGCAGATGTGGAAGGACTTAATTTCAATATACTTCAACTGGAGTATTTGGCATATGACCTAAAAGGTTGGTCTGACAAGTCTAAAAAGTAGGTTGGGTACCTGGGTTTGCTTACCTCCGTTGAGCAGGCAGCAATTAGGTTGGGCTAAGGTTGGCTTCTGGTTGGGCCTGGAGAGGGTTCAGTTTGTTTTTCATAATGCGTTTAAGATACTGCCTCTTTTTTCACTTTCAATTGGGGCACGGCTGCTCTCACTCTCATTTTCAATCACATTTTCCATCTTACTGAAGATGATCAGTCTCTGACCCAGAAGACTGTGAAAAGTAATGCTAGGCTTGGGAGCTGTGGTTACTTGCTTAATGTATGAAATTAGTCTACGGAAGTTATTCTTTTGCCTGTGTCTGTGTGTCAGGTGTTTGTTGTTTGTGGTTGCTTGGGTATCGACGATGTAGTACACCACTGTATTTATGTGATTTGATGTAGATTTTAAAATGGTGCTGGAAGTGATATTTTCTGTGACATTGTGCTGATACAGTGTTATATTGTTCATGTTTTTTATGGAAAATGGTTGAATAAAAAGACTTTCCCAAAAAAAATGGAAAATATCCACCTGCATTTCCCAGGTTAAACACAACAGAGAAGCCTGCTGAGCAGAACTTGCAAAGCTGTCTAGTACACTGCGTGTGTAAACCTTTATTAATTAGTTAATCATCAACTATTTACATGCAACAGCGCACACAGAAATCTTTAAAAGCGTGCTTGAATACTTCAGTAATGACCTTCAAGTGATGGTGGAAGTGAAATAAGGATAATATAAACACAGCAGACTGCTCTGGAGTGCTAGACATGGGCATGTTTTAATAGTGCTCAGGACAAAGGCATGTAAAAAAAAACATGAAATAATGAAGGACTAATGTGCCGAGTTATCAGAAGGTATCTTCATCCATTCCCAGCACAGTATATAAACAAAATACTTTTATTTCATTTATTCCAAAGAATTTAATATGCAAACTGCCACTACAACCAGAGTTTAAAATTGGGCACATAGGCAAGAACTAAAAAGAATGAATGCCCTTACAGTAAAATTCTGCCATCTGCAACCGAGATGCACTGTATCAGAGATCAATTTTAACATTCATTTACTTCAAATAGTTATTAATTAAGGCAAACAAACTGACAGTTTTGTCTGCTTCTGCAAAAAAATAAAATCACGGCTTTGCAAGTGTTTGCTACAAATAATACACATGGTAAGTCATGATTTTGATTATTTTGCTACAATAAGTTATCAAAGGTAATAGAAATTATGGGAACTAGTTAGCACTGCAGAGTACTATGTAGCTCAGCCGCTCGCTCCTATGACATCATTCTGTCTGATGGACATTTTGCAGTACTAGCAGAGCGGGTTTTCAAATGGGAAGGCTGTTTAAAATTTTTTTTAACTGCTATGAAATTGCATGCAGCTTACCAATTTATAAATGCAGTTTTAGCATCAATGTAAGCAGCAGCCTTTCCTGTACCTCTCTGTGAGGGTAAACTGACAAAAATGTTTAGATTTAGAACTTTCCTTTGAAGGAGATATACTGGGAAGGGAACTCGAGCCACTGTTGCATAGATTGTTGCTCGAGCTCCCCTCCCCTCAGAGTCCCAGTATTTATTAGGTAGCAAAAATACCTTAGCTAAGTAAAATCCTTTTCCTGGAGGCTGCAGCCGGCATACTGACAACAGACACAGCTCCAGTGGAAGGCCCCTTTGGCAAATACACGCAAGATGATGACGCGGTGTTGCCTCTTCCTCCCCAATGCCCATATGTGTGGAGATATTAAAATCTCCGTTTGTACTCTGACGGGTGTTATTTTTTACAAAATGTGCATATATGCCATGTGGGTACAGCACCCACATGGGATATATGCACCTTTTGTAAAAACACCCAGCTACTGGGCTGCACAGCCAGGGGAATTACTTCGAGAAGGAAGGAGGTGATCCTCCCTCTATATAATGCCTTGGTCAGGCTGCAGCTCGAGTACTGTGTACAGTTCTGGAAACCTCATCTGAAGAAGGACATAGCGCTGCTGGAAAGGGTCCAGAGGAGAGTGACCAGAATGATTCAGGGCATGGAGGGGAAGCCTTATGAGGAGAGATTGGAAGAGCTTGGGCTTCACTCACTGGAGGAGAGGAGGAACAGGGGAGGTATGATAGAGGTTTTCAACTATGTAAAAGGAATAACCAGGAGTGGAACCAAGGAGCAGTTTAGGCTAAAGAAGGGGTGGGTTGGGGGAACAACCAGGGACCATGAGTGGAAGCTGGAGGGGGAAACTACAGGGGGGTGTAGGAATCATTTTTTCACTGAGAAAGTGGTGGAGCCGTGGAATGTGCTGCCTGGGAGGCTGGTGGAGGAGGGCACAGTGGAGGGCTTCAAGAAGGGGTGGGAGAGGTACAAGGGGAAACAAACTAAAGAAGACCCTCTTCGGGGGCTGGGGGGGTGGTAAGGCAAGCAGCCACTAGGTTGCTGGCTTTCAAGCAGACAAGACAGACCATTTGGCCTATTCTGCTGGCTTTATAGTATGACCTCCATATGTACACCCTGGAGGAAAGGAGGGAAAGGGGGATATGACAGAGACTTTCAAATACCTCAAGGAACAAGGTACAGGAGTGAAGCATTTTGCAGGGAAAAAGATGTTCAAGAGGTCATGCTATAAAGCTGGAGGGGGGTAGACTTGAGAAATGTGAGAAAGTACTTCTTCACTGAGAGGGTGGTGGATGCATGGAACAGCCTCACATCGGAGGTGACTGGGAACAGAATTCAGAAATGCATGGGACAGGCATAAGCGAACTTTAGAGATTAGGAAAGATGGAATAAAGCTAGAGATCAAGTAGGATCTGCTGTATGACATTAGGTAGGGAAAATGGGCAGACTAGGTGGGCCAAGTAATCCTTATACGCTGTCAGTTTCTATGTTTCTATTTGATTCCTGAATGAGAAGAATGTCTGCCAGAACAGTAGGGTTGACAACTACTATCATTGGGTCATTAACTGCCACCTGAACCACTACCAGAGACAGGCTGATAGAAGGGACCATGACAGCTGCCAATATACTTTTTTTCTCACTCGGTCCTCAGGATCACTGATTGATTTCCTCATGGTCAGCTGAAGTTACCATGTGTGTTGGAGGGGGAGGGTCGCTGCTGTTTATGGCATAAAACTCTAGTGCTTCAAATCAGTAGATCCATTAGTATCACCGCCCTTGTCAACCAGATATGCTATGCTACAAGTTCTACAACAAAGTTGTGGCCTGTGTTCTTTTAATACTGTAAGTGTGACAATGCTGCCTGTCCCGAACTCTGGAAAGATAACATGATTACACTTTCACTACGTTCAAGTTCCACCGCACACCCTCAGAAATACTTCTTATTCCTTGTCTTTCACTTTGCACAAAACATTTCAAGACATCCCCTTCATGCACCGTCTGCACAATCAGTTAGCAGTGGTGGGGGTGGTACAAATGTCTAGTAGTCAGTCTTTCAGATGAGACGTTAAACTGAGGTCCCATCTGCCTGTTCCGGTGGTAGTTCAGGTGGATGTTAAAGATCCTGTGGCACTTTTTGAAAAGAGCAGGGGGATTTCTTATTGGACAAAACTGCAATAAGATTCACAAAAAACATTTGTACATAACATTTCATCGGAACATTTTCTACCAAAGGAAAAAAACACAACCCCATACTAAACTTATGCATGTGAACAGAAAAACATATAGCAATATCATCCCAACACACCCTTAATGTGGCACAAACCTTCACCCAATCCTCTTTCACACCCTATGTGCTCCAGCTCACAACCTCTCTCTTATACATCTTCATCATCTCTGTGTACACTACACTTACTAACTTATGCTAACTATGTTCTAACTCCCCATTTTTAGTCTCTGGGTATTTCTCACATTTGACATTTGCTTGCTACTATGCCTTTTCCTTAAGGCCTACATTAAATATTCATAATAGTTTTAAGAAACATCATATCATATCATAGACTCTGTGACCACACTGCCTACCTCTGGAGAGAGGTTTACAACATTTATACTGAAGTTGATTGCTACTGTGATTACTATACTTGTATAAATATACCATTGTAACTGCTTGTAAACAGGGGGTACTTTCCCTTTATATGATAGCTTGTCAGTGGCTGTTGCATGGGACTGTGGGGTGTTGGAGGACTGTGTTACATCTTCTCCCCCCCCCAAGTAAATCAGTTTAAAACAAGCATTTCTTTTGCAAATTGTGAGACTTTGTGAAATAGAAAGCATAATAACAGCTAAAGATAGCCTTTTAAAGGCTTTCCTGAGGTTTCACAGCAAAATTCGAGCATCGCGAAACCGGAAGTAAAGCGTAATAGCACTTCCGGTTTCGGCCCTCAAAACAGCAGCTCTAGCGAGCGGGGCATCATATAGACTCTGTGACCACACTGCCTACCTCTGGAGAGAGGTTTACAACATTTATACTGAATTTGATTGCTACCGTGATTACTATACTTGTACAAATATACCATTGTAACTGCTTGTAAACAGGGGGTACTTTCCCTTTATATGATAGCTTGTTAGTGGCTGTTGCATGGGACTGTGGGGTGTTGGAGGAGTGTGTTACATCTTCTCCCCCCCCCCCAGTAAATCAGTGTAAAACAAGCATTTCTTTTGCAAATTGTGAGACTTTGTGAAATAGAAAGCATAATAACAGCTAAAGATAGCCTTTTTAAAGGCTTTCCTGAGGTTTCACAGCAAAATTCGAGCATCGCGAAACCGGAAGTAAAGCGTAATAACACTTCCGGTTTCGGCCCTCAAAACAGCAGCTCTAGCGAGCGGGGCGAGCGTGAGCAGGGCCGCGCGCATTTGCGCGTCTATCATGTCCATCGTGGACTAAGGGGACAACTAGGTAACACTTACAATATACTCTCAAACAACAAAGATTACAGAGTGTGTTTCAGTAGGCTTTAAGTTCCACCATGAAGAAGGCAAACAAATATTGCATCACATGTAAAATGTATGCTGTAGGGAAACATATTGTTGACTTCAAATGTGATAAGTGCATTTTAGTTACTGAGTTACAAAACGAAGTTGACAGACTGCAACCTAAACTGTCTGTCAATCCTGAAATTAAAGCTCTGGAGGATTATATAGACCAAATGTCAATATTAGTGGAAGCTAATGCTTCAATTACAACAAATATGGCAGAAGATAACACTTCAATTTCAGCAAAAATAGGCAATGAAACCAATTCAAAGCCCCGACAAAATGTCACTCACTTTTCAATGTTTGAACAACCTACCTCTACCTCTACTCCCTCTGTATTAATTCACCAACAGTCCAAAGCTGATAAAGCAAATTCCAGGTTACCAAAAAAAACCTAAGCTAAGTCTAAATGAAGTTAATGATTTATCTCCCCAGTCCATACTGCAATTCTCAACAATTCACTTGAGCATTTGACTTAAAACTACATTGATGAATCTGTAGTAATCAGTCCTAACCTTAGTCAAAAGCTGAGAATAGTCCTCTACATTATACATCATCTAACCAATGCAAAGCGTACCCCCACCTCCCCCATTACAAACTCATGTATTAAACACTTTAACTAACCACAAAAGAAGTCTTTATACTTGGAGATTCTGCAACAAAATACATTGATCATTGTTTGAAACCGGACAAAGAAATTGTCCCAGCGTGCTATAGGGTGCAAGGATTTCTGACATCACGGCTATACTCAAAACCTACTTTAAAGTCATGAGGAAAAATCCGCTAGTTGTTGTTCAAATAAGGAATTAACAGATATTATCAAACAATCCGTACACAGTACAAAACAAGACTTTGTCTTCTCTGTAATCTAATGGTGGAAAGGGTTATGACATCTGCATCTCAAATACTACCCTATCCAAGAGCAAGTGATACCATTAACTCAAAGTTAAAATCATAAATGAATGGTTAGAAAATGGTGCCTCAAACAAAGGATTCATTGTTTAACCACCAGGAGATTTTCATCTCAATTCTTCCCTTTACTATTGGGACAGCTTACACCTCAGTAGAAGAGCATGTTATACTTGGAAAAAAGATTGTTTCATATATCAATCTCATTTAAACTAGTCCAATAAGGAAGTCTGGACCATTGTCTAACACTCTTGAAAAAGGGGCTAAATCTGTTAAATTACATCTAAACACTCATCTCTTAATGCATGATCATTGATGCAAAGTTAAAAGCTGAACCTAGAACTAAAACTCCATCTTTTAGATCTGTCATTGATTGCTGTCTCTGAAACTTGGGGTAACTCCTACAGGAACTGGTCATCTGAGATTCCAGGCTTTAAACACTTTTAAAAATAGGCCTGATAAAAATCAGGGGAGGAGTCAGTCCTATGTAAAGGACAGTAACTCTCCATCATCTCCTATTGAACAAATTTCAGAGAGTGTATGGGTACAAATCAACCTGATGGTCTCCTCAAAATTATGGTTGATACTTGTTATCGTACCCCTCACTGGACACTCAAAAATCTTAAACTGCTTGAAGATATTGCCCAGTTCTCAAGTAAAGGCCCAGTTCTTCTTTTGGGTGACTTTAATCTCCCAAATATTAACTGGGATACTCTGATAGGCGCCAAAGTATTGAAAACAATTTTTCTTAGCCATTGATTTGGGTCTGTATCAACGATCAGGAACCTACTAGGGGCAATAATATTCTGCAACCTGTTATAGCTAGCCAAGATAGTTCTATAAACAATTTACACATAAACTAATTACCTGGTAATAGCGACCATAAATCAATATTCTTTTCCCATAAACTCACCTACTGTCAGCTCCAGCAAAAAATAATTAAACATTATGAAGGGCAGACTTTAAAAAAATAAATGAACACTTAGGTAAGATCAACTGGGATAATACCTTAGCTCCCCTAAACACCATCGAGGCATGGGACTTTGTAAAATCACAAATAGCCTCAATTGAGCACAAATATGTCCCAAACAAATGTACCCATAATTACAAAGGTAAGATCCCCCCTTGGTTCAATGCTTCTATTAAAAAACAAATACGGTACAAACAGAAATTATTACCCGTTTAAAAAGAATAGTAATAATTCTTCAACAAGTAACAATAAGTTACTAACAGTACAGATAGTAAAACTTCTTAAAAATCAATATTAACAGTAAAAAAGAAATTCAAGAGTTTCACATAGCACATAAAAAGATTCACATAAATCTCTATATGCTTATCTAAACATGTGAAAAGAATAATAAAATAATTGGTCCTCGTACTTGATAATAAAACAATAAATTCGATCTTGCCACTAGCATCCCATTAAACAATTATTTACTTAGGTATTTACTCAAGATTCTCTACAAACCATTACAGTAAGACCATCTATAATAACCAATAAACAATTAGTTCTGAAAGGCACTTTACAAGTTACTTACAGTTTAAGATAACTACTAGCCGGGTCAGATGGTATTTCCCAAAAATTTCTTCAAGTATGAAAAAACAATTACATTTACTAACATGATTTTAACAAATCACTACGAATCTGTAGTTCCTCCTGATTGGAAAACTGCAATAATTACTCTCATATACAAGCAGGGCTCTCGCTCACTATTAAATAATTATAATCCAATTGAGTCTAACGTCCATCCCATGATTACTGAAAAATCATGATAACTATTGGACAGAAATTTTATCCTAAATCTTACAGATATTACCCAACATGGGTTTAGATCGGTTTGTAATACCACTAATTTACTGACATTTTATACTTCATTAGTTCCAATCTAGATTTAAATATCCCTTCTGATGTTATCTTACTGGATTACAGTAAGGCCTTGACAAAGGTGTCTCATAAGTATCCTTATTTCCAAACTTATCCGTCTAGGTTTTCCGAAATTCTTGTTTTGTGGATAAAAGCTGGTTATCAAATAGATCACAGAGGGTTAGGGTAAATGGTACTTTTTCTGACACAGGATGGGTTACAAGTAGGGTCCCCAAGAATCTGTCCTGGGACCCACTTTATTAACATCTTCATTAGTGACATGAAAGTCCATTCCCCAATATACTTAATAAATTTGCAGATGATACCAAACTGGGTGGTGCTAATATCAATGCTGAAAATAGACAAATTATACTTAATGATCTTGCATCTATTTGAGCACTGGGCACTTATCAACAAAATGGGTTCTAAACAGCCAAATGTGCTGTTATACACTTTAGAATAATAACTAACAAACATATATACTGAACAATAACAAATTAAGGTTTCATGCTTAAAAAGACCTAGGGATCTTAATCAACAACAAACTTACACATGTTTGCACTGCAATAAGATAGCTAACCTAACCAATTCCTTTTTACGTAGAATCAGTGGTACTTTTGTTTCTAAGATCGAGCAGTGCATTATACCATTATATAGATCACATATTGGACATACCTGAATTATGGTTCACCTTCTGGAATCCTTACCTTTGTGGAGATATCAACGGAGTTAGAGGATACAGAGCGAATCACCAAAACTATACCTCACCTGTCACAGTTGGACTATAAAACTAGATTACACAAAACAGGGCTGCATTCTCTTAAACAAAGACTGCGAGGAGATCTGCTTCAACTCTTTAGGATTCTTCAAAATCCAATTTTAATGAGGTTATGCGGTATTTCCTTTGCTTCCAGGAAAATTGGACCAAGATTAAATAAACAGTTAGACATACCTAAATGCAATACAAACAAAAGACAAAATTGTTTTTCAATAAGAACCCCAAGAATATGGAATACTCTTCCTTTATTACTTTTAAAGTTAAACTGGATAAATGGTTAACAAGTTAGGAGAAATTATCAATGATCCACATATGTGGAGGACAATGTCTATGGGCTTTTTGCCTTCTTTTGTCCCAAGTAACCAAATATGGATACCCAACAAATTTATGTCATTTACCTAGATACTCCTGTACAGTTATTCTTTAGACTATACAATCGGTGCCTACTTATTCTTTCCTGTTTTACACTGTAGGCGAAGAAAAGGGGCACCTAGCCAACCCTTCCACCATATCTTAATTACGGGTTGAGGTAGAGTTGAACACTCTTTAATGTATATGGAGTGAATCTCCTGTTCTATTCTACTTTTCAAACATAAAGTTATTTGTTTCTGTTGCAACACATATTGGCACCTGGTTTGCCATATTACCCATTTACGTACAGTATAGCCATAATTACTCTAAGTGTACCTTTATGGTAATTCCTCCATTCCCTCACATCATATTGCCCACAGATTGATATGTCACATGTCATATTTTGAAGTTGAGGGATATCCCAAGTACTAGCTAGCAGTGGCCAAAAACCCTCCATATATGGACATTCAAAAAATAAATGTGACATGGTTTTAATTGTTATCCCACATCCCTCCTTTAAACATGATCTATCTTGAAGGCTTTTATGGAAATTATTACCTCTTGCATTCCATCTGGAATGGCACCCTAGCCAAAGGGAGCCCCACACCTTTGGCGGAATTCTAGCCTCTATTAATTGTGTGGTTTTATCAGAGAGCTTGATGTTATCTGGTACTCAGACACATGGGGTCCCAAAACACTCCGTTTGTAAAATCTTTTGATAAAATGTTTTCCTTGTAATATGTAAAACATCTGTAGTAGTTGTATGCCAACCTTTTAATTTCCTACATATTTCCATTAAATAATTGGACATACTCTCAGGTATTGCCTGAAATCTCCCCCATTGTTTATTCTCCCATCTTTGCCAAAAGTAGGAACACCTCTCTTGAAGCAAATGTGCCCATTCCTGCTGTTTCCCAGTCAATATCAGCAAAAAGTTTGTATATACAGACATTGAAAAAAATAATATTACAGGATTCATCATATTTAGCACTCCATGTTTGATTGGCCAATATGTACCATTTCGTTTTATGGGATTCAAGCGGCTCCCCCAAATCAACTGAAAGGCTGCACTATACATTTTGACCTCCAATTTTACCGGTAAGAGAAAAATTTGACTAATAAAATTAGGAACAATAAAAGTTTTGTACATGTATACCCGCTTTTTTTTGTCATAGGATATCCTTTTCATCTACTTACTTTCTCCTCCACCTGGGCTATGGCTGCTTCCCAATTGATGTTTGCTGCATCCTTGGTCCCAAACAATATGCCTAGAATCTTTAAAGGTGGATCCATAATTTGTACTCCCCCTAACTCCTGTGTATTCTCCCTAGGAACATTAATTCTCAACACCTTACTTTTTTGTCTATTAACTTTAGACCCTGAGATTTTGGAAAAGGAATCAACCAGCTCCATGGCCCTTTTCCCCCGAGGCTCTATCAGCCACTAAAATATTAATGTCATCCACACAGGCCAAGGCAACTGGAAAGTTCAAATGGCTAGTCCCTGAAATAGGGGATATTCCACCTCTCCCATTCAAACTTCGAAGTAAAGGATCTAAGGAGAAACTATACAACAAGGGGCTCAAAGGGCACCCCTGTCATATCCCTCTACAAATTTTAACATGTTTCCCCATTCTTCCATTGACCAAAGGGCTTGAAGAAGCCCCTTTATAGATAATCCTGATCCACTGTAGAAATGTATCTGGAATTCCATAATGTGAGAGTACTTCATACAAATATCCATGTGGAACCCCATCAAATGCCTTAGCTTGATCAAGGGAGATCAAATATCCTGAAGTGTCTGAACAGTCAAAGACTTCTCTTATGGTTTTCACTAAGTCACCTATGGATCACTGGGGATGGCACACGCTTGACCAAAAGAGATCACTACCTGTGCCACCTTTGTGAGTCTGTTACAGAATATTTGACGCAGTATTTTCCAATCTACATTGATTAGACTTATAGGTCTCCAGATTCATATGTCTAACCTATCTCATTTTTATATAAAAATATTAATAGGCTATCTGACAATGCTGCTGGAAAAGGAAAAGATCCTGCTAGGACATCATTAAAAATGGTCACCATATATTCACTTAGTACGTCCATTATTTTCTTATAAAATTCCCCCGGTAACCCATCTGGGCCAGGTGACAACATGTTTTTTAGTTTAATAATGACCTCCTCCACTTCACCCTTAGTTATAGGGTATACTGTACTAATTGTTTTTTGTCAGCCTCTAACAGACCTGGAATATTCAATTGCTACAGAAATTCAGTTACATTTACTGATTGTGATTCCTATCTACCAAAAGATTGTTCTACATATTCTTGAACTGTCTGCACAATTTCTTCCCCTTTATGTACTACTAGTCCTGCATTTTTTCTAAGTTTGGCCATATATTTTGAATCCACCCCACTGTGCACAACTTTATTTAATTCTTCAGAAAAGACCTTTGAGCAAAATGCTCTTTTTCAAAGGTTCCACAACAGGCATGTACATTTACAATACAACATAACACAACAGATATGACCTGTTAAGTTTAGTTTAAACATGGGATGCAGGAACAATAAGGATGGTATAATAATAATAAACATGTGGTTATAAAGTGCAAAGCAGGTAGAACATGTTCTAAGGAGATTGGAGAATTGGTAGGAGGGAATGAGATTGCAGAAGAGGTAGAAAGGAGAGGTATGGTTGAGAGACTTGGTAGTCAGGTAATTCCTCGGGGCCCAGGAGGCATTTGATCATGCTAATAATCCATGTGGTAGGGCTGCTCATGTTAGGCATTGTCACAGAAAACAGGGGGAGAGAGGGGATGGAGGTGAAGTTGTAGGAGTTGAATGTCATTTAGAGGAGTGGCAAGAGTGGCCAGGAGCTACCCCTGAGGGGAATTAGGCATCGTCTACCAGGATTAGCTACAGGTGCAGGTGGAGGCATCAGAGAGGTGCTACCTCAGCAATAGTTTAAATGCTGAGATGCAGGTGTTGCTAGTGCAGAGGGTTGGGATCTCATTTAGCCATAGGGGTGCTCTGTAGGCAAAGGACCTTCGTCCCAGAGAGGTTTTCCTGAAAGTGATGGCTAGAGAGTTTCTGGTCACACCCCAATGTGGTAAGAGGTAGGGGTAGTCTGCAACATGGGTTTGAGAAAGGGGGGAGCTTTCTCTAGCAGTATTTTCTTGCCCAGAAGGCACGTCTGGTACGTTATCCTGCTACTGAGGTTTAGCCAGTTGATTTGTTCATAGAGTGAACATGTGTGATATCTGTTGTCAGCTCCCAAGCTGAGTCTGCTTGCTTTATTGAGGGCTATCGTGATACGCTTAAGTGTTGTATCCGATGCAGCCCCATAGACTACCAGGCTATAGTCAATTATTGACAATATGGAGCTGGAGACTAACAGGCGGAGGGTAGCGAGTGTAAGGTATTGTTTGTGCCTGTGTAAGACACCCAGCTCGACATTAACTGCTTTGATGACATTATCAATATGTTGCGACTAGGAAAGGGTGTCATCAATGAAAACCCCCAGGTACTTAAAAGCACGCACCTATTCAAGGGAGTGGCCTTATTATTGACTAATGTCAGGCATGGGTAAGATTTCTTGTGCTGAGAACTACAGAACAGCATTGTTTGGGTTTTTTTTTGTAATGCAGGAGCAGTTTCTGTACACTGAACCAATCTTCCAGGGGAGTGGAAGGTGTACTGCAGTTCATACTGTAGCTGACCAAGCTGGGTACTGCTAGTCAGAATGACCGCTTCATTGACAGAAAGAATAATCTTGCTATTGCATGCATTTGGTAGTCTATTCAAGAACAGGCTGAAGAGGAAGGGACCCAGGATGGATCCCTGAGGGACTCCAAGATTGATTTCCCTGGCTGGGGAAATCACTGACCCGATCCTGACACTTTGGGACCAGTTAGAGAGGTAATCTTTTACCCAGTGGGCAGCTGCAGAGGAGAAACCTAAGGAGTATGGTATGATTTACAGTGTCAAAGGCTTTGGTGAGATCTAGAAATATGGATCCCACTAGTTTGCTGCTGTCCATGACCTTGTGGACATAGTCTGTGAATTCGACAAGAGCAAACTTTCGACAACTATCATATGGGTTTATGTTTTGTGCTTTCCCCTGGGTCCCAAACTTTTGTTCGAAGAGCAGTGTTTGTGCTCTATCATAGTGGTAGCTACACATCTCTTTCTTGATATTCTGAATGGATTCAGTAAGATCCTCTCCCATTTCTACTACTTGAGATAACATCTGAAATTTCTCTCTTAATCTTAAATAATTTCAATATTTGTTATTTCATGCTTTTTTAGCTAATGAACTGCATAGCGCCTTAATATATCTTTTTTAGTGTCTTGCCACCAAAATAAAGAAATTATCATACAGCTCAAATACTGAACGCCTAGCCTCTAACTCAGATTTGATTGCTGGCCATATTTCAGCATCCTCTAGTGCAGCAACATTGAACCTCCATACCGGGTTGGATTTAGATTTATTTATTGGTGTTCCCACTGTCATTTTGATAAGTCTATGATGAGAATTTTTGAAAGGAAATGCATGGAAAGCTACTACTGGTATCCAGTGGAAGGCAAACCAAAGGTCAATTTGTGTTGACAATCTTCTCTTAAAATGTGTGTGTCCTGGTGTGTGACCGTTTGCAACCGCACAATCTATAAGTTGTACTTGTTTGTATAATCTATTTAAAAAGTTTGAGTCAGTATACATTTTTGTGTCACTCCCATTTTGTCAGATAATGAAAGTATACAATTAAAATCACCCCCTAGAAAAACGGATCTAGGTGTGTATAAATATGGCTGAATTTTTTTCATAAGTTCAACCCTTTGATATTTTGTTTGATAGTTACAGATATTGGTTAGGTGAAGATCATGAGCACCTACTCTTGCGTCTAGGATACAGGCCCTGTCAAGCACCAGGTCAATCACCTGTGATACTCTAAGGTTGGGTGTCACAATAAGAAACCCCACCCCAGAACATGATTCTTCCCCCCAAGGACCAAAAGGAGGAGCCTCTAAACCACTCTCTAGATGCTCGGTGAGTTTCCCTAAATGTATGAAGTCATGTGTCCTGCAAAAAGCAAATGTCCAAACGGTGGCTTTCCATAATAGAAAAAGTGATTTGTCTCCTCTTCTGATTCTTTATACTGTTCACGTTAATGGACCCAAGCGTAAGGTGGAACTCCATAATTTTGTAATAGCACTTGAATGACCCTCAGCGCTTTTTAGTTCTGGAGATTTTGCCATAGATCTTTCTGATTTCTTCCTTTTTTTCTCTGCTCTGGTCTCTTTAAGGGACACACCCAAGTCTGTCATATTCTCTGTTTGTGAGGAAATCAGAGATGATGTATCAGAGTCCTCACCATCTTCCTCCCATTGTTTCCTCCTAGCAAGTAATGTAAATCTGGTTTTAGTACAAATACAGTAGCTTCTTTCTTCTGTAAAGTGAGAAGCTCTCCTGTTTTTTTGAGCACGGCAATGGGTCACTCTTCTGTTTTTTTGTTGCTCCCATTCAGTTGTTTTGGGAGGGCATAACTTGCATGTGCCCCTTTGCTGGCTCTAGCTGAATATCTTCCTCCCCTACCTCATTCCCAGACAATAAATGTGGGGATGGTTGGGAATCCTCTGTCTCAACCAGGGTGCCCCTTTCTGACTTTGCCGTGGCTTCCGAGTTGCTCATAGCTGGGGCAGAGGAATGAGATTGTTCCCGTTCCATGGGTGTATTCTGTGGGGATATCATATGTTGAGGGGTAACTGAGGAAGCTTGTGTTGGAGTCTGTTGCTTTTCCCTGGAGTCCTTTAAGGGTCCTGCTGATTTTTATGGGGGGGGTGGTTAGGATCTTCATCTTCAGATCCATCATCCGTGGAATTATGTGAAGCCCAGGGGCAATCTTTGAAATTATGACTCGTTTCTTCATACAAGTTACAGACCAGTGGGGTAGGGCAGCTGATTGCAACATGGCCAATCCGGCCGCACAGAGAACACTTCATTCTATTGGATGTGCTGCTAAGGTGTGTATAAGCTCCACAGCGGAAACATGACTTTGGTTGCCAAGTAAAAAATAAAACCTCGGTCTCTCCCCAAAGAAAAACAGCTAAGCAAATGTTGGATCGTTCCCCTCTCTTGTGGTAGGCAGACCTGAATATGCCATCTCCCTGTCCAAATGTCTTCCGAGTCAATAATAGGGTCAGGCTTACCAAGCACCATGCATTTGGCACGCAGCCAGAACAAAATGTCAGCTATAGCAACCCTTTCATTTTTAAACAGCACCGTTATTGTGCGATAAGCAAACTTCGTGAGTGGGATGATACTAAAGGGACTCCATTCAGGGTTTTTTTCTCATTGTTTGGTATCTTTGCCAGAAGAGTTCAAGGCTAGCTGCCGTTTTAAAACTTACATCAAAGTTGGGGTCCCCAGAGGTATGAATTAGGGCATAAATTTATTGAGCAGAAAACCCTAAACTTTCTTTGATAAGTGTGCAGCCAACGTAAATACGGTCAGGATATATGTCCAGTCCTCCTTTGTACTTAATACGGACAGCACTCCGTCTTTTGGCAGGTTCTGGAGGTGCATGAAAGAGGCCTGTGTATGTTTTATTTGTGGAAGGACGGCCCCTAGTATCTGTTGGCTGAGACTCATTATTAACAAAATGTTGTGCCCCTGGATTAGATGGCCGAGGCTCTGGAATTGGGTTGCTGATATTGTGAGATACAGGGGCCCTAAATGCACCTGTTGTCAATTCAGGAAGGTCATTTCGATCATGTCTCCGAGTGACCTTTGGGGAAGATAAAAGTTTCCTCGGTGGTTTAGGAAAAAGTACAGAGGAATTAATAAGCTCTAATGATGGAGGTAATTACAATGGGTCTGAATCATCTATACATGGCCTTTCAGGAGACACCCATGGTTGTCCTTTTGAACGCTTCACCCATCCTGCTGATTTTACAGCTTCTGCCACAGTTACCCCTGTAATTAATACATTCTCATCATAACTCGGGTCGGTTTGAGACTAGTATCACTACATTTACCCCATCCATAGCAGTAGTGTCGCCTAGCATTACGCTGTCTACATTTTGCTTCTCATGTTTTTCAAGGTCTGCCATACCAACATGCCCTTTTTCAAACCTTCTGGGCCCCATCACATTTTTTCTTCCCACATTTGCCTCAGCACAAGTAAATAAAAGGTTACTTTCCTGATTCAAGTGCAGCGCATCCTGCTGCATCGCATCCTCATTCAGATTGGACTGCTCCACGATCGTAACCATCTCACTCACGGTTGCATTTTTCTTCTCAGCTGGGAACATCACAGCAACAGAAGGAGCTTCCCCGGCTGCCTCCATCACCTCATCTATATCATGTAGGTTACCTGCTGTCCAAACCTGCTCACAGTGCTGTTCTTCTTCTGCCAATAACACACTCAGATACTCACTCCTGGATGAAAAGCTTCTTTCAGTCTGCCAGGTTTTCATCGATTCATACTGCATGGGAAACGCAGTTACTGTAGCTCGCTGTCCTGCTATAATATCCCTTGCTGGCTGAGCAAATCTGCAGTGTTTCCACATGAGTCTTTTTCCCAGTAGTCACCACCTCTAGTGTTGCTAAACTAGAGGAGGCGGCCATCTCCTCTACTTCTTCATCACACACTTGTCCACCTCCTCCTGGATTCAAACGCTCCGCCATCTTGGCCAAGGACCAGGATGTCAGAGGTTTCCCTACAGGTGAGTAGGGTAATTCCCCGGTGCTCTGGCCCAATTCCCCCCCATTCACTAAAAATACCACCAACAGCTTAATCTGGTTCAAGATCAGTTGGCATTCATCTGTATCCCCCCTCCCCCGGGCATACCTGAAAATAGGCAGGATTTGTCTAGTGCACTTGCCCGGTCAACAAAAATTAAATAAATAAAGTACAAATGAAACATCAGCTTGTTGAATGTTACAAGCCACCTGTGATACTGCACCAAAATCTACTTCACATTGGGTTGGCTGGGGCTAGGGACAGACATTTTTTGTTCAGTGCATGTTTTTTCCACAAGCTCCCCTTTTTTCCTTCTAAATTGCCTAATAATGGAAGACATATACATTTTCAAAACATCTTAAGGTGTTATTACCAAGTTTTCAACTGTTTAAAAAGTATTAAAAAGTATTCTTAAATGAGTCGATTTTATATAAAACCTTAACCAAAAAAATCTCTTACAAGTAGATCCAGGCAGCACATTTCCTATCCAAATTGATGGCAGATTAAATGCGTTCCTACCCATGCTGCCTTTATCTAAGCTAATTAAAATGATAAAATGGGTCTAAAGAACCCTGGCTTCTCTTTGGCTGAGAACCAGCAAGCCCCCATGCCTAAAGACACACTCAAGGAGACGTGCAATTACTGACCCATAATTAAACTGGCATTTCTTACTGCACACATAGCCTGGTGTATTCATTTTATGCAAAAATAGGATAAACTCTTTTTTTTTTTTAGATGCAATCAATGTTTCAGTGTTGTGTGTTTTGCAACCACTGCTGAGGGTCTGCAGTTTCATCCAAACAGCCACAAGCAAGCTTTTCTTTTTTTAAATTTATTTTTGCCCATCAAATCAAATCAAAATCAAATCAAAATTTATTTATAAAGCGCTTTTCAAGAAATCAAAGCGCTAATACAAAACAGAGATAAAACATCAACACTAATAAATAAAGACATAAAACAATAAAATATCCATAAAATAAACTAACCAAATGCCAGCAAAAATAAATAACTTTTCAGGGATCTCTTAAATGCTTCCACGGACGGGCACTCTCTAACTTGACGAGGTAGAGAATTCCACAGGGTCGGGGCCATAAAGGAAAAAGCCCTAGCCCCAGATGATTTATAACAGACCTTGGGAATCTCTAGCAATCCCTCGCCAGTGGAGCGGAGTGGGCGGAGAGGATGATAGGGACAAAGAGATCTTGCAGGTAGTCTTGTCCCTGGCCGTGTAGGGTCTTATAGGTCAGCAATGCGACCTTGAAGGTGATTCTCCATCGCACTGGCAGCCAGTGCAGTTAGCGCAGCACAGGTGTGACATGACAAGTTCTTGGTAGCCCTGTCAACAGCCTAGCTGCCGCGTTCTGCACCAGCTGCAGGCGACGGAGATCTACCAAAGGCAACCTTAGATATAAAGCATTACAGTAATCAAGACGGGAAGAAACAAAAGCGTGAACCAATACCCATCACCTGACTGTGCTATCCTACTACTCTCCTGCACTAGGCTTCCCTTTGGCACTTAGCATATCAGACTGACAAACAGGTCGCCCCTCCAAACTGCTCCATGAGGTTCTTCCCACTGGACCCCAAACCCCTTACATAGACAGACCCCTATGGTGTGCCTGGGGACAGCATGGATATACTGAAGTTCATGGTCCAGTTGGAGAAGAGAAAGGCACAACTGCCCAGGCCAGTGATATGGGGCTTGAGTGCTAAAAAAAAAAGTGCACAGGAACAACTGACCACTCACCAAAATCTATTTTCAAGCATTAAAAGTTTACTGTAGCACATGTCATAAATACACACCAAAGCCCACCAATGTTTTGGAATGCCCACAATACCCCTTCCTCAGGGTGAAGTTGTTTCTATATGTAAATAAAAAACTAAACTCTCGTACACAGTATGAGACGTGTATGAGGACACAGTATGAGACTTATACAAGGACAGTGATCAGATAAGAGGCCTGGAGGTGTGCAGTCCACTAGTGGGTGGAGAACATGCCACGGTCTGGTTTCTGTTGTATATAGGATGAGGAAAACCGCACCAACACAGTAGTGGTAGACTTCAGGGGAGCAGATTTCTTGGGCATGGGTAGGATTCTAAGAGAGAGGTTGGACAAGATTAGGACAGACATGGATGCTGGAAGATTGTGGGAGACCATTTAAAAAGGGGTACAGGAGGCTACTAAGTACTGTACAAAATTACGGCGAAAGCATGGTCGAACCAGTAAGCCATGTTGGTGGAGCAGGGAGGTGCAGAAGGCAGTGAGGGATAAAAAGGCCGCTTATGCACATTTTAAACGCTCAAGGGGGGACAAGGAGCAAGGAGAGTATGAAATATTGGCCAGGAGGGTCACCAGAGTGGTGAGGGAATCCAAGGCAGGGATGGAGCAAAACCTGGCTAGGGATATCCGTCGGGGAGGAAGGGATTCCATAGATATACAAGAGAGAAGCGAAAAGAGAGGATGCAGATCAATAGGATTAAAATTAAGGAGGGATGGGCTCAGGAAGCAGGGAAACATGCAGAGGTGCTAAATGAGTACTTTGCCTCAATCTTTGCAGATGGGGACTGGGGATCCCTACAGGCTGATGGGAGGGAAGAGCATTCAGCTAAGGTGAGAAGTCGGTCTGAGACCAATGGACGGAATGAGGATAGGGTACAGATAGGACCAGACCCAGAAGGGGTGGGGAGGTTGAGTGAGTGGGAGGAATGGGGGCAATAAATCACAGTGGATAGGGTGAGGAAGGCCCTTCGGAAGCTAAAGACTGATAAGGCACTGGGGCCGGATGGGCTACACCCGAGGGTTGTGAAGGAATTGGTGGAGGAGCTGGCAGCTCCACTGGCTGCACTCTTTAATATCTCTTTGCAGACAGGATGGGTGACCCAAGACTCGAGGGTGGCTTATGTAGTGCCTATTCATAAAGGGGTGTCTACAGAAGAGATGGGGAATTATAGGCCTGTCAGCCTAACGTCTGTGGTAGGCAAAGTAATGGAGGGCTTTGTCAAGGAGAGGACTGGGAGGCAGCTGGAATGGTTAGGGCACCAGGATGATAAACAGTATGGCTTCGTTCAGTGGAGATCGTGTCAGTCCAACCTCGTACAGTTTTATGACTGAGTGATGGGGGCCTTGGACAGACATAGGCCGGTGGACATCCTATACCTACATTTCAGCAAGGCGTTTGATTCAGTACCACATTATGGGCTGATAAAAAAGCTGGGGGAGATGGGGTGGGAGGACAGGAGCTCAACTGGGTGGAAAACTGGCTCTCGGGGCGTTTGCAGATGGTAATGGTGGGTGGGATACTCTCCTCTCCCAGGAAGGTAATCAGTGGGGTCCCTCAGTGTTCGGTATTGGGGCCACTCTCGTTCAACGCCTATGTCTCAGATATAGGAAGCAGGGTTAGGAATAGGTTGAGTCTCTTTGCGGACAATTCAAAAGTAGGAGCACTGGTAGATTGTGACGAAGCGAGGGAGGCAGTCCAGGGGGATATGGATACTCTGGAGGGGTGGTCAAGGGGTTGGGGACTGAAATTGAATGCTGGGAAATGTAAGGTACTACATTTGGGGGTAAAGAACCCGGGCCATGAATACACCTGGGGTGAGGTGTCACACTGCAAGCCACATTGGGAGAAACAGATTTAGGGGTGGTGATAGATGTCAAAATGAATAACTCTGAAAATTGTAGAAAAACTGCAGCCAAAGCAAACAGGATACTGGGCTGCATAGCCAGGGGAATTACGTCCAGAAGGAGGGAGGTGATCCTCCCTCTGTATAATGCCTTGGTCAGGCCACAGCTCGAGTACTGTGTACAGTTCTGGAAACCTCACCTGAAGAAGGACATAGCGCTGCTGGAAAGGGTCCAGAGAAGAGCGACCAGGATGATTCAGGGCATGGAGGGGAAGCCTTATGAGGAGAGAATGGAAGAGCTTGGGCTTTACTCACTGGAGGAGAGGAGGGACAAGGGAGATATGATAGAGGTTTTCAAGTATGTAAAAGGAATAACCAGGAGTGGAACCAAGGAACTTTTAGGCTAAAGAAGGGAGAACAACCAGGGGCCATAAGTGGAAGCTGGAGGAAACTAAGGGGGGCGGTAGGAAGCATTTTTTCACTGAGAGGTGGTAGAGTCGTGGAATGAGCTGCCTGGGAGGCTGCTGCAGGAGGGCACAGTGGAGGGATTCAAGAAGGGGTGGGACAGGTACAAGGGGAAACTGAAACTAAAGAAGACCCTCTTGAGGCCGGGGGGGGGTGGTAAGGCGAGCAGCCACTAGGTTGCTGGCTTCCGAGCAGACAAAACAGGCCATTTGGCCTATTCTGCTGGCTTTTTAGTATGTTAGTATATCAAATAGCATTTATTTTCAACATATATCCTACAACCATTGTGCTTGTCATAAAATGTTTGCATACCTTATGGCTACTGAATTCGCACAATTTAGGACCCTTTCAGGACACCTGGCATTGCTATCTTGTCAAATGTAAAAAAAATAAAAAATAAAAAAGGGGGTTATATAAAAACAAAAATAGTTCCTACCCACCAGTGTTTTCAATTCACAGTTATAAATCCATTTATAACACAAAACAAAACAAGGAAGGGCCTTTCTTGTGCTTGTTATATGCATTCCGCATTCAACATTTTGTGCAATTCATTATGCTGCAGGTGAAATAAATAAAAATGCCCTTCCAAATTCTTTTAGACTCCACTATTTAAATGAATGATAAAGAACTGCATCGCTCATGTGGTAACTATTCACATTTCCTCTACGCCTTATGCTTTTAAGCATAAACAATCTCGGTCTCTTCTATTTACACTGAACACAACCATCTTGATTGTGATTCATCCATACAAATGTAATGGGGTTGCAACAGATGTACCTCCATGGTCCAGCAGCAACATGTCTGCCACCATGCAGGTCAATCAAGATTCAAAAGCAGACACCAGGAGATACATCAGGAAAGCAGTCATGGGCTGAAGTTGCTGCCATGTTGCAGTGTACTTCCCCTGGAGAGGGCAGGTGGTGGGTTCCAGCAGCACCTGTGGCAGGGCCATTGAGCTTCCCCACCCCCCACACACATCCGCATGCAGAGGTCTGTGGTTCCACATAAGCTGAATGGCTACTGGTCATGCTACAGGGAGGAGGGAGGGATGAGGAAAAAGTTGGGAGAAAAAAATCCAGCCACTGCCTGAGTAATGACTTTCACCTGATACAGGGTACATCCCTGGGCGGCTGGCCTGGAGAGGAAAAAAAACAAACAAAAAAAACACCATAATAAAAAGAAAAAAATGCATTACTCCCCTATTTTCACAAATCCCCTCAGATCTGGAAAACAAAATGAAACAGGATTCCATACAACTATGGACAACACTGTTCTGCCACCCCAATCTCAGCTGAAAAGAGTAACGTTAAAATACCTTCCCCTAGGATCTGATCAAATGTAAGGAGGAGGGCTTCGCCCAGTGGACTTGGATGGCTGAGGCACCGAGTGCCTCACCTCCTGCAATACCGGTGACCCAGATTCGGGAACGGATGCGGGTTGCTTGGGAGTCAGCCAAGGGAGGGAGGACTGAACATCCGCAGGACTTCTCTCCTCCCTCAGGGAAGGGGGTATGTTGCGGCTCGCTGTCAACTGTAGTCTGGAAGAATCCAGGTGGTGGTGTGTACAAGTCACACTATATGTGAGAAGGGATCCCATGTTCAGAGCACCAGGGTGCCTCCACAAATGCGGAGTTCACACATTGTGTTCATTGCACGTCTATGGACCCAAGAAAGAAGAGGAAGTAATGAAGAATAGGCTTCGTGAAGCCCTGCCTGTCGCGATGTAGCCCACCCTGTCACTCTGGTCCAGGCAGATCTGGATGTGTGTCCTCCGGGAGAGGGACAGTCCTCCTTCTTTGTCCCTGCCACAGGGCAGGGGGGGGTCTGTGGGGGACAATGATCCCAACCAGGAGGAAGGGACGGCTGCAGCGCATGGGGACAGGGCTGAGTAGCAACCCATCCTGCCATGGAAAATAAAAAAAAAAATAAAAAAACTATATGGAGGAAAAAGTCTACGGACAGAATCTATTCTGTCTGCCTACTGATTAAAACCCCATGTTAAGCTCTGTATAATATAACAAATTCTTAAAAAGCCACTGACATCTAGAGAAAAATATAATGTGGACACAAAGCAGCTTACATTTCTCATTAACTCTATTTCTTTTCCCCATTATTTTCTACTGAAGTTACATGAATGAAAACAGGAGAGCTGTTCCTGAAGGGTTCATCAGGTTCTATTGCTTCTTCCAAACCTGATGTCATAATACTCTGCCTGTGACATCACAGTTATTCCCATGGCAACAGACTGTGATGTCACAACACAGCATTAAGATTTCAAGTAGGAATAAGCTATAGCGGAAATTAACTTTAAGGGATAAAGATCTTGTTTTTGTGGCAATTTCTTCAGTAATAAATAATGGAGAGGAGAAATCTATACAAGATATAAGAAATTCAAGCTGAACTGTGTCCAAATATTATGTTTTCCAAAGTTTTCCAAAATGCGTCAGTTGCTCTTTAACTTTCAAAGTATTCATAATATTTAGGCACCCATTTTAAACATGAAATACTGTAGATTTTAATTAGTTTACTTTCTTAATACTTCTCTGATAAGACTAATACTGTCTGACTAATAGGATCCAATTATTTGCTAATTTTCCACACTTGAAGAGCTAACAGTATAGTAAAACAAACAGTGTTTGTAATAATGCAGAGTGGCATTAAGTTTGGCAGCTAAAGGTCCCTACCACAGATTAATATGACAAGCACTAGCAAATTACTTTCACCACATTCCTGAGACCTGACCCAGTTAACTTTTACCTAATGAATAACTGCAGCTATCTGGAGATTCTGTGCAGGCAGATGAGGAGGAGAAAAATATATTTAAAGTACATTCTGACCCACAAGATCAAGAAGATAAATGGCTTCCACGTGAAATGGGTTTAACATTTTCCTTTCCTAATTTACATAAAATGTACCCCGCTCCACACACACACCATGTACTGATCTTTCCCTTTACCCCATAAATAAACTATTTACACTGTCATGTGTTGTTAAACTGATACTGCTTTTAGCTGGGGACTGATAACATTTTCTAATTTCTAAATGGCAAGCAAAACAATTGTCTTTGCCTGTACTTAGACCCTCCACAAGCCGCTATAAGGAGGCCAGGACCCCCATTTGCCACTCAAGGTGCTTGTTCAGTTCAACAGAAAATCCAGTCATAACATTTTTACTGCTTTATACTTCTAGTAGTTTGTGTTTCCATTCAGTAGTTCCATAACCTAACGTAACATATAGAGCCTCCTGAAAATATTTACAGTGGTAATTGAAAATATACATAGAAGTCACTGTCCCACATCGATGAGACCAACATTTGTTTATGATGGTTGCCTTCACTGCTTTGCTCTATACAGGAACAACATCAGCAGAGGACAAATCACATAGCTTCCCTCAAGACAAGACACCATATGCTAGTGAGGGTATAGGTGTCAGGACTATAGGTGTTTTAAGGCCTGTTTACATTGTGTCTAAGCTGCATCGTTATGAGAGGTGCAGATGAGTTGCATTGGTGCAGGTCAGACAGTGTAAACATGATGTGGAGTGTTGCAGGTGACTGCGATGTGCTCCTATGCAGTGCAGAGGAATCTGTGGTCTTGTGGGTTTGTGTACTGATGCATGCATTTTTTGTTGACGTTTAAACATGCTACTCAGCCTGCATCAGTACAGCCCTTGCGACACACACTGCGACGTGCTGTGCTGGCCCTCATCCTTTTACTGTGCATATGAAATTCCGTGGCACTTCACATGTGTGGATCTCTCCCTGTACCTCCCAATTCAGTTCCTGCCACTGTGCCTCCCTTCCTGCACCTCCTGGGATTGTATTTTCCAGGATACTACTCGACATCAGTAACTTTGGAAAGATGTTACAGCACAACTGGGAATACAGTATTTGTCTCACTATTGAATTTGTCGCCCTTCTCAAACTCAGCTTATGAAGGGTCAGCTTTAGCGCATCCATTCCATTATTCACATGCTGTCCATCATGTGACATCTACTACTATTCCCACTCCTACAGCCTCCTGCTGGCAAGTTTCCACGGACTCCCACTGGCACCAAAGTCTGGCTAACTTCTCACAGCAGCAGTGGCAGCAAAAGGACTGACACATGCCACCGGCAAAAGCTCTCTTGCTGAAGATACAACTTTTACAATGTCAACACTGGCAAGCTCAATTTGATCAGGTGTACTGGTCACATAAAGTAGTTAGCAATTAAATCTGACTCATCACCCTGAACAACCCACTGTGAATGATGTGGTGACTGTCAAGGAATGAGTTACTGGCTTTGCACAGACGCACCCAGCTCTCCAGTCTAACCTATCAGCTGACTATGTCAAGGTTAGCAACTGTGTTCAAAACAGTTCAATGAATATTAAAAATAAATTAAAAATACAAAACTAAACAAAAAGTTAAAGAAAAAATCATCCATGGAAGATAAAACATTGTGAAAGGACAATGTAATGCCATCGATTTAATGTCTTTTAATTTGTCTTTGTTTTTTTGATGTATAATTTGTTGTTATGGAAGGGAATAATACTAGAAAATCTAAGGGGCCAGAGAGAATATAGTAACTGGCATGGAGGTAAAGCAGAATACAGGGGGGGTCTATTTCTGGAGCTCAGCAATGAATATTAACTATAACTGTGGCTCAGCCCTGAGCCACGGCAGTCTTGGTGGGTTGCAGACTCTGTCACAGCAAAACACACTCAGCAGTGCACAACAGTGGTGTTCTAACACTACCCACTACAACTAAGATGACAGTACAGCAAAGCCATTTATAACGGACTTCTCTATGCATAGCACATTTGTCCGGTATAAGTGACATCCAGCATGTCCAAGTCAAGCATTATGGTGAGTTCTTGGTGGCTGCCTTAGCCTATTTTTTCCCTCTGCCAACCATAACACCCCCACCCCACTCTCTTTTGCCTATAGCAATGTAGCGAGCGATCACTAGCAGCGGGTGTAAGTGTACCTGTACATGGCTTGCTCTCTCCCCGGGATGTGTCAGCAATCACAGCTAGCACAGAAGAAAGCGGGAAATTCACAGACTGCAGACACTCGCACTCTGTAGCAGGGTAGGGGCTGAGATCCAAAGACATCCCGCTCCTAGCGGGTCCGGGGACACTGTCCTCTTTCTTTGATACAGTAGCAGACAGAGGGTCGGGTCAGGTTACAGAAGCATTCAGGAAGCACGAAAATTTGCAGCAGCAGACATGGGATCAAGTCTCACTGCCTGTGCTCAAAGGGAGAGAAATGTAAACAAAAAACAAAAATAAAGTTAGTCCGAGTTCAGACTTGAATCCATTACAGGTATGGCAGCATTCAGGAGGCAAGAAAGGGAGCGGTAAATTTCATGCAGCACACATTAGAAAGGCACAGTCCAGAGTCAGAAGTAGGGACATTCTGCTGCTAGTGGATCCAAGGTCATTCCTCTTTGCTGCAGCAGCAGACAGGGGATCAGGACTTGTTTGTTTATTGTTTGTTTATTCGCTTAACGGGTAAGCACACTGGAAACAAGTTCCTTTTACAGGTGCGACCCACATATATTGCATACAGACAATACATAGTCAAACATACATATACAATGCAGCAAATTGCAGACAAAAATGTCTTTGTTACGTATAAAATTCATAAAAAAAATTCATAAAAAACAGTTACAATTAAATTGAGATTCGAAATACATCCTTAATGCATCAGCAAACTTTTTGACAGAACACAACCACCTAATATCTTGAGGAATTTCATTCCAAATGAATGGAGCAATATAAGCAAAGGATCTTTGTCCACTTTTAGATTTCATAAAAGGAATCTCGAGAAACCTACTGTCTGACCTATGTCAGACTTGCAACTTGAGCTGAAAGGGAGGAAAATGCAAACAAAAACAAAAATGTTAGCCCGAGTTCATAGCAAACCCACAACAAGTTACAGCAGCAAGGGGGGATAAAGGGCTGATGGAAACTGTCGGGAGGTCAAGACTCGTGACACAGAACGGAGCAGGGATGTGCAACATAATCCTTACCACCTGCATGGAAGTAGATCTCAGCCACATCAGTGCCACATACTGGAGTCAGGTAGGCTGGTTAGCACCTTGTTAGGTGTTCCTGGTATCCGCTGTAGCTGGCAGCTATAATCCAGTATATCAGATGTCATGATAATGAAGGGCCTACAGCAGCAGTTTGGGTAAAAAAAAATGTTCCGTACAAAACGGCTGTTCAAAGTGTGTATGGTATAAGTGGTGTGCACTGTAATACATATTCATTGCTAACCTCAAGGCTTTTTTCACTCCCTTATCTGTACTCTGCTTTACAGTTTGTCAGTTACTGCATAGGAAGACAAAGTGGTTCAGCTGAATTGTTGAAGTCAAACCAAACTCACGGACCCTAACTCTAATTCATAGCCAAACTGAAGTTGCCTCTAGCCCATTTCTCTTAGCCTTAACAGCAGGGTGTGAAATTCCTATACCTTAGGTGCCCCAGGGCAGCCACTAGTGTCTCAGGACACCTACTGCTGGTTAGTACCTGCCCAGTGGGGCACCTAAGGTATTGCTGCAGAGCTCCGGGTTTTTTTTCCCCCCTTTCTTCAGTGCTGATCGTTTGTTTTTTTTTCCTCAGTGCTGCACATTTTATTTTTTAAACTTCTGGAGCTGTGACATCATTTTCGGGGGGGGGGCACACAGAGAAGATCGCAGGCACACAGAGCCAATATCGGGACACGATCACGAGGTGCACAGAAGTGCTGTTCCCAGTGTCAGCTGACTGTCCGACAATGGTAGTAGGCTGAAGACTTCCGTTTCTGCCGAGAGCCAACTGCAAGTTGGAAGGGGTCTGTCTGTCACTGCTAGAGGTGGATTACATGCTCAAACACCAATTGGTGTCTGTATTACAAGTTCGCCCGCTCACTTCAATCCGCTTGATGCGCGGGAGACCCTGCAAAGCGCGGCATTCTATCCCGCTGTCTCAACGGATAGGTCATGCGGCTGCCGCCCTTTCAGAAAGAGAGAGAGAGAGACGATCGCGATACAACTTTTAAAACAAACACCAAGTAAAAAAACAAAAAGCTCTTTTAAGAGCTACTGTTTATTTACAGGCTGTGTGTTTGAAAGGGGAGTGTATGACTTAGGCGGGAGAGGAGGGTGATGGGTGGCATGTGAGACTGCGAAGTTCTCTCAGAGCAGGGCAGACATAACTCTCCCAGGAGCAGAATCAAATGGGAAGGGGGGAAAATAAAATAAAAAAAACGGACTATCCAACCAAATTCAGAGTTGGCTAGTTCTGTAACAGCCAGTCCATGTTACTGAAAATCGGATAGCTGCAGAGAGCCCCTCAGAGCCATTCTAAGTCCATTTTCTGGCACAGCAGTCTTTTTTGTTTTCAGTTGCTTACTGTTGAGAAATTGCTGGGGAGGGAATGTTCAAGTAGATTTCTAAGGACAACAAAGTCTTTATAATAAGCTGTGTGTGCAGGGTTACTTTCATCAGCTGCAGCTAACAGTCAGGCATAAAAATAAACTCTTACTTTATAAAGACTTGCAGAAGAGCTAGTGTTCTTTAAAAATGCTTGGGGAAGGAAGCTACTACAGGCTACCGCTATTGTTTGAAGTTACTGGGGACTGAATTTAAAAAGGAAATCTGCCTTAAAAAAACATAGCTAATTGAAGATAAGCAAAGTAATCAAATGTCCACAAAAAAGCTCATCTACTTTGTGCTGACTGGTTTAGGACGAGTTTATTCTGAACTACCTCGAATAAATCAAAATAAATACAAGAACGATAAAACAAGACTCTTAAAGTCCAGCTACTCTGGGTGGAGGACTACCTAAAAAAAATAAATACAAAGGGGAGATCCATTTAAAAAAAAAAAAAAAATCTCTCAACTTAAAGCTTTCTTTACAAGCTACTCTGCTGCAGACTATCAAACTTAGATACAAAGGGGAGATTTGTTTAAAAAAAAAATAAAAAAACTCAAAGCTTTCTTTAGAAGCTACTCTATCTAAAACCCAAATAAAAAGGGGAGGGGCAGAGATATGTTTAAAAAATCTTAAAGCTTTTTTTTTTTTTTTTAAAACAAGCTAAAGTTCAGTGTCACTATCTAAAACCTAAGTCAATAAAAGCTCCTTGGACCAACTAAAATCTAATTAAGGCTGTGGGCAACAGTGAGCAAAAAAAGCAATTAAGAAAATAAATCGGACAACTACACAGTCAGTTGTCATTGCTGCATTTATTATTTACAACACAGACAATTTCAATAAATTAATGACAAAATTTTAATGATGTGAAGAAAGGGGCGGCATGTAAAAAGTTTCTTGAGCATGTACTGTTGCTGCTTACATGCCCCAGTGGCATGTACTTTTTTTCACGAATGTTATGCCCTGCTTAACAGGCTTCACCCAGTTATACTCCTATTACCCATTCCTGGTGGTCTAGTGGCATACTTCCCTCCCGGTGCCAGTCTCCATTCCAAACCTCAACATCCCACCCCACCTTGGCCCCAAGTCAGTGGCTTGTACTTACACCCCTACTCACCTCTACTGCAGCTGACTCATTCACAGAAGTACACTCACTGTGGCTGTACAAAGCACATTATCGATACAGGACTGTACTCACCTAAGTGCAATTTTGATAACGTGACTTGCAAAGCCACAGTGACCTCAACTGCATGAATGAGACAGTGGCCAGCAGCTAAGGTGAATGGATACAACTGTACAACTGCTTGGTTAGGCCGCACCTCGAGTACTGTGTGCAGTTTTGGAGGCCGCACTTAAAAAGGGACACTGCACTCCTGGAAAGGGTCCAGAGGAGGGCAATCAAAATGATCTGGGGCTCAGGGGAAAGGACCTATGGGGAGTGGCTCGAGGAGCTCAACATGTACACGCTGGAGGAGAGGAGGGACGGGGGACATGATAGAAGTCTTCAAGTACATGAAGGGGCTAAACAGAGGAGGCTCAGTCAGGGTGCTCCAAAGGAAAGAGGGGGGCAACTAGAGGGCACAGGTGGAAGCTAGAGGGGGAAAGACTCAGAGGGGAAAGGAGAAGGTGCTACTTCACTGTGAGGGTGGTAGAACCATGGAATGCGCTGCCCAGGGGACTAGTGGAGGAAGAGACTATGGAGGGGCTCAAGAGGGATTGGGACAGGTACATGGGTAGGACTGTGCTGGCAAAGTCCAATACAGGGGGAATATCTCAGACTGGGAATGGAGAAAACCGAGGGGGGGGGGGAGAGACAGCAAAGTCAGCTCCCAGATTGAGGGCTGACAAAACGAGCAGACACTAAAGACCATTAGGCCTACTCTGCTGGCATTTTAGTATGTTAGTATGACAATAAGTACCATCCGCCATCTTGGACTGGGAAGCCACTAGACTACTAGGGATAGATAAATGGAGTACTATCAGGATGGGCTGAGGGTGGGGGGATCCACCAGCACCAGAAGTGCCTTATGACTACATTATTAACACACTTCTAGCTCAGGTGAAAGAGGGGCCACTAGACAACCATGGAAGCTTTTAATAATTAGTTTAATTCTATCAGGGATCTGGTGAGGGCAGGGGGAATCACTGGTATCAGGGACTAAGAGCATTTATTTTTTCATGATTGGGAAAGGGTGGGAGAACCATGAACTCAAAGGTTACTATGTTTAGTAACAGCACCACATATGCCTGAGGGGTGCACCACATGAGTCGGGTTAAAAGTAGGGTTCTGACAGAGTTAACTAGCACAGTGCTGAAGGCCTGTTAGTGTGGCTGAAATCTTTTCAAAACAGAAGTGTGCTCCCATGGAGAGCCAATGTAGTCAACTGCACAGGCACCAGTCAGCACACTCACACAACCTGTTTTGAGCCATGCTAACTCTGCTTTTAATATGACACTTTCAATGCATCCAGATACTGGAGCTCACTAACCACAACTGCACAGCACAAACCCTGTTTGCGTGGTGCTAACCGTTTCGATAGCTAGACAATATATTTTATGTTTTATTTAATCTTTTTCACGCAACATATCCTAGAACACTACAAAAACTAAATTTTTAGAGAGGAAAATAACGTTTGGGGCTACAGGGAGAACAGTCCAAGCTAAATAGAGAAAGAATGGGAAGAAATGGCAATATAATGGGTTAACTTAGCAGTATTAGTGAGGACTTTGCAGCTGAACTTCAGGGAGAACAAATGTGGCTTCAGTTAGGATTTGAGTAAGGCAGTTCACAGATTATACTTTGCTATGCAGGCTCTTCCAAATCAAGACAGTAGAGAAACAGAAGGCTCTGGGGATGCAACAGTAAGAAATCTTGATGGTATGATAATAATACAAATAATACTGTGGTTACCTAGAAAAAAGAACAGTATTATGGAAGTTATTGTCATGAAAAAAGTCTCCTCAAACTTTTATGTTGACATAGTTGGAGCAGATGGGCCAGTTTTCCCTAAAATATGAAAAAAAAGTCAGCTGACAGGAATAAAAACTGCAGAATACCATGCACCAGTTACTGCAGTATTAGATATCTCCAAATATATCAAAACTGTGTCGTACTGTGATGCATCTTACATTTAACATGCCTAGTTCGGACACCAATGGAGGGAAGGCAGATTGGAAAAACAGGGTGATAGAAGAAGGCAGTGCAGTCCATGTACGATCCTGAAAATGAGAGGAATCAACTTGAAATGAAAGCACTCAAGGGTGGGGAAATCGATAGAAGTCTGAAGATGGCTGTGATACAACTGCGATAACATGCAGCTTTGGGCCTCACAATACACCTGGGGTGTTGATTAATCCCCAATAACTGCACACCCTGTTGAGGGTTATTGCTTACATATACTGACAGTTGATGTGAGAAGGTGCCAGGCAAAATTAGTGAGCTGTGCTGACTCTGCTTTTTGCTCCAACGGAGCAAACGTAAAAACAGCCATTTTTTCCTCTCTTAGTGAGCGATCCCCTAAAACCCAGCCACCCACCCTTCGGATCCTTGCAAACTGAGCGGCAACCAAAGCAAGACTGAAAAGTTTACTTTGTGTTGTGTGCCAAACTCCTGAGCAGCAGTACAGTAAAACCCACCCACCATGGCCATGGATCGTCTGAAAATTACCACAAAGCAAGCAACATGTCACCTGTGACTGTCTGTCCTGTAGCAGATCCCCCACCACCATGTCCCGAGAGGCAGCTGTACCCTGGTGTGTGCACAGTGCCCCGCCCCCATGCACAGCCCTTCCCCCAACCACTCGTACATCATCCCCCGACCACCCTTGTTGCCAGTACCTTGCAATCCTGAAGTAGTACAGTATGGACACATGGCCCGACAGAGAGAGACAATGGTAGAGTGAGAGACAGGTATCCACTGGCAATGGGCAAGTGTCACGGCTCACCCATCCAGTTCTCGAGAGACTGCAGGTGTTACGGTTCAGCCCCCCCCTCCATTCCCGAGAGATGCCAACAGCAATAGAAAATCAACTGCTCTCCGCATTGAGACAGTAACAGCAGTGGAGGTGGCGGCAGATTTGTCAATGCTGCGACCCGACCAACACAGCCGGACATGCAAATCAGACGTGCAGAGAATGCAGCAATGTGTCAGTATGCGGCCCCAGTACCACCACCAGCAGCACATTTGTTGGCTTACCGAAACAGATTCCCCAAGTCCCCCGCCTCGACACAGTAACTTTACCAGCATGCTGGCTCCCCAACCGCCCGCTGTCAGAGAGAGAGAGAGAGAGAGAGAGACAGACAGAGCATGGGTTCTCCTGCTCTCTTTCCCACTGTGCGAGTGTGTCTCCCCCTTCGTAACATAAATCAGCTATACAAAAACACAGCAGGAACCAGGAACCACATTCCCCCTTCTGACAGTGAGAGAACAGAGAAAGCAAGAGTGGTAAAAAAGACCCCTCCGGTAAATGGTTCACTTTGCGGTGCTGAGAGATAGAGAGCGTGACAACGACATGGGGACCATCAGCGTGGAATGTCTGCAGTGTTGTCTCTGTATCCCTCTCTTTCAGGACCTTTTCTGCTGAATGTGGACAGAGTTGTTGAGAGCAGGGAATCGGGCAGTGCATTCAGTCCCCACCCACCCCCCACCACGGAAAAATGTTATCCAGCACTTGGGGTGGGGAGAGAAAATGTTATACAGGACTTTGGTGGGGGAGATGTAGAAATGTTATGCAGTGCTTGGAAGTCAAAGTGGGTTGCAATCCCTCTCTATTTGCCTATGTGTGTGTTGGAGAGAGAGAGCGCGAGAGACTGTGACATCTGCAGCGTTCTTTCTCACAGTGTGTGTGTGTGTGTGTGTGTGTGTGTGTGGGGGGCGCTACAGTAACTGTTGTAGACAAGGTAGGATACAATCTTATGCACAAGAAATATCACAAATCATGTAAGTAAGGTATATGTGGCATTTCTATGTGCATAAGACAAATGTAGTATGCATTATTTGTTAGGGACTATTTTACAAGGTGTCAGGATACACCACCTTTCTTGCCATTTAAACTGCAAAAAAAATACCTTTCTTAATGTTTTTTTCTTGTTTAAAGATATACCATGTTAAAGCGCAATAACCCACTCCAGGGTGTGCGGTTATTGGGGATTTATCAACACCCTGAGTGCTGTGAGGACACTCGGCCTGTGGCCTCGAGTCTCACAACACTCCTGGGGTGTTGATTAATCCCCTGTAACAGCACACCCTGTTGTGGGTTATTGCTTACTTACATCTGTGGGTAAGGACTGGGGCAGCAGAAATAGCATTCGGCAGTTTTGGTGAGTGGTTAACTTGGCCTTTAATGTTTAATGTGGGATTTCATTAGAATGCACGTTACCTGACCATGAGATCATGGTTAAAGTCACTGTCCATGAGACAGAAGGATGGTGGACTCAGAGATGCTGATTTGGAGCTAGTTTGTGAGAACTAGGCCTTGACAAGGCAGAAGCAGGAAGGCACTGTCATGAGGAGATGAAGAGGGCATGTCACAACTCCCATTTTATCAACTGTTTTATCACACTAGTAAAAGAATCTTATGCTGCTGAACATACCCCTCCATTTTGTGTAGTCCTTTGCAAATCTGTACATTAACAGATGCTCTGATGTGTGTAGTGTAATTAATTGATTGTAGAGGTTGCAGCTTTATTAGAGTGTTTCACTTTTTAACAAATAATCCAGAAGAAATAATTACTCACCGTAGTAATCTTCTTTCTTCAAGGGGATCCACTAATATTATTAACTTCTCAGTGTCCCTTTAAGGCAACACTGTCCTGGAGAGAAATGGAACTACAGTCGTGGCCAAAAATATTGGCACCCTTGCAGTTTTTTCTAATAATGCACCATTCCTTCCAGAAAATTGTTGAAATTAAAAAATATTTTGGTATCCACATATGTATTTCATTGGTCTGCAGTGGAATAAAACACAAAAAGCAGAAAAATTTACTAAGTCTTAGCTTATTCTACACAGAAATCTTTGAATGGCCCGGACAAAATTATTGGCACCTTTTAGAAGTAGTTAGAAATAATTAGATTTCAAGCAGGTGATTCTCCTTCACTTTGGAAATGAACTCACCTGTGGTGAGTTGCAGGTGCCTGCAATATAAAAATCACTCATTCAACCAGTTTGAATAGAGAAAAGGACTCATTCTCCTGTTTTGTGTCACTGTGCGTACCGCAATGAGCATGGAGAAAAGAAAGACAGCCAGAGAATTGTCTGAGGAGGTCAGACAGAAGATTGTAGCCCAGCATGGACAATCTCAAGGCTACAAATCAATCTCCAGAGACCTTGATGTTCCTGTTTCCACCGTAGGTAATGTTATCAGGATGTTTAAGGCCCATGGCAGTGTAGTAAACCTCCCTGGACGTGGCCGCAACAGAAAACTTGATCGAAGATTGCAGTGCAGGATTGTTCGAATGGTGGAGAAAGCACCTCGATCAACTGCCAAACAGATTCAAGCTGACCTTCAGACACAAAGGTCGACAGTTTCTTTACCGCACCATCCGTCGCCAACTCAATGGAAAGGGTAATATGGTAGGAGGCCCAGGAGGATCCCTACTGCTGAGAGAGACAGAGACATAAGTAAGTCTGACTGGGGTTTGCCAAAACACACCTGAACAAGCCAAAATCCTTCTGGGAGAATGTCCTGTGGACAGATGAGACCAAATTAGAGCTTTTTGGTAAAGCACATCATCTCTATGTTTACAGAAAACAAAATGAAGCCTTCAAAGAAAAGAACACCTTCCCTACAGTCAAACATGGAGGAGGTTCAGAAACATAGAAACATAGAAGTTGACGGCAGATAAGGACCGCAAGGCCCATCCAGTCTGCCCATTTCTTTTTCTACCTTATAAATGTGCCATCGACCTTTGCTCTGTCAGTGGCCTATCTATTCATACTCATTTGTATTGCTCCCTTATGCCTATCCCATGCCTGTTTGAAGCCCTGCACCGTATTCATAGCCACCACTTCTTGAGGTAGGCCATTCCATGCATCCACCACCCTTTCTGTGAAAAATAATTTTCACATTCCCCTTAATCGGCCCCCTCAATCTCATGCTGTGTCCTCTTGTCCTGCTAGTTTTCTTATATTTAAACATGTTAGACTCTTTCACCTTGTTAATGCCCTTAAGGTGTTTGAATGCCTCGATCATATCACCTCTCCCTCCTTTGCTCAAGGGTATACATATTGAGCTCTGTTAATCTGTCCTCATATGTCTTCTGATGCAGTCCCTGCACCATTTTGGTTGCCCTTCTCTGACTGCCTCAATTCGGTTAATGTCCTTGTGAAGGTGGGCTCCAATACTGCACGAGTACTCCAGATGGGGCTCAACCAGTGTCTTGCAAAGAGGATTATTACCTCCTCTTACGACTTGTGATACCCCTACTAATACACCCCAACACCCCTAGCCTTACCTACTGCTTTAGAAGTCTGCTTGATGATTTCAGGTCATCAGTGATGATGATGCCCAAGTCTCTTTCTTCCTTTGTGACTGCTAGCAACTCCTCCCAGCCTATAGGTGGCTTCAGGGTTTCTCTTCCCTATGTGCATGATCTTGCACTTCTTTGCATTAAATCCCAGTTGCCACTCTTCTGACCATTTTGCTAGTTTATCCAGATCTCTTCTCATTCTGCCCACCCCATCTGGATCATCTACTCTGTTGCAGATCTTGGTGTCATCTGCAAAAGACAAGCCTTACCCTCTAGTCCATCTGCAAGGTCACTAATGAAGATGTTGAAGAGGACTCCCAAGACTGATCCCTGAGGTACCCCACTTGTGACTTGCATCTCTTCTGGCTGTATACCATTTACCACCACTCTCTGTTTTCTGCCCGTCAACCAGTTTGCCACCCAGTTGACCAACTTCTGACCCACCCCAAGCCTACCCAGCTTATTTATCAATCTTCTATGTGGAACAGTGTCAAAAACTTTGCTGAAGTCAAGGTCAGTGATGTTTTGGGTTGCTGTGCTGCCTCTGGCACTGGGTGCCGTGAACGTGTGCATGGCATCATGAAATCTGGAGATTACCAGGCCATTTTGGAGTGCAATGTTGAACCCAGTGTCAGAAAGCTGGGTCTCCGAAGGTCATGGGTCTTCCAGCAGGACAATGACCCCAAACACACTTCAAAAAGCACCCAGGAATGGTTCAAGACAAGATGCTGGACTGTTCTGAAGTGGCCAGCAATGAGTCCAGATCTAAATCCCATTGAAAACCTGTGGAGAGATCTGAAAACAGCAGTTGGGAGAAGGCACCCTTCAAATCTGGGAGAACTGGAGCAGTCTGCACAACAAGAGTGGGCCAAACTGCCAGAGAGGTGCAGGAAGCTCATCCATGGCTATAGGAAGCAGTTGATTGCAGTTATTTTGACCAAAGGCTGTGCTACCAAATATTAAGTCTAGGGTGTCAATTTTGTCAATGCCATTTCTTTTCATTTTCTGATTTAAAAGGATATATTAAATTCTGAATCCAAAACAAAGGTTCTGTAATATTAACAGAGAAATAAAGTATTGTGGAGACCAAATACTGTACTGTTGTTAATTTCAACTTACGTTTAGGGAAATTGTGAGTTATTTGAAAAAGTGCAAGAGCGCCAATATTTTTGGCCACGACTGTATATGCAAGTGACGGAACCATTTGCTTCATGCCATTTTTTCAAAAGCTGCCCAGCCAACTGCCAGTGTTCTAACACCTCAGATTTGAACAGAGCCTGCAAAGAGGCCCAACTATAACAATCTAATTAACACTAATAAAAAAAACAAAAAAAAAACCTGGGGCAACTACTATATTATACTCACTCCCATGTCAGAATCACCTGAGAAGGGAACAAGGACCAACAGGGCTAAAAATAGATAAAGAAAAATGCCAGCAACTGGCAACACTACAGCTAATTAATCAGTCAGGGATGCAGAGGTCTCTGGTTCTAGAAGGGGAGGTAAGGATGGGAAAGTTAATAACATTAGTGAATCACCTGGAAGAAAGAAGATTACTATGGTGAGTAATTATTTCTTCTTACCCCAGGAATCCAATAATATTAACTTCTGTAGACTACAAAACAGTAGCTTTGGAGGTGGGTACAGAACCCATTTAGGAAAGAGGCGCTGCAGAACTGCTGTGCCAAACCTGGCATCACTTCTGAACAACTGTATAGGCTGTGTTGCTTTGTAAAGGTGTGAAGTGACTTCCAGGTAGCTGCTTTACAGATTTCCAACACCTCCCTGGCAGCTGCTACAGTGGCAGCTGCACCCTTTGTGGAATGAGCCTCGAGCGCTGATGGGGGCTCCTTTCCCACCTTGTGATAGCAAAACTGAATAAACTGAACTATCCAACAAGATATTTCTTTTGGAAGCTGGATTTCCTTTGCCCACATCACCACAGGTCAGGAAGAGCAGTTGCCTGTGAACCTTGGTATGAGTTGTGTAGTAATTCAAGGCTCTTTTACATCCAGACTGTGCAGTCTATGTTTGCATGAGCAGGAATGCTCGGTGAAAAGAGTGGCAAAGAAATATACTGATTCAGGTGGAAGTCTGATGCGACCTTGGGTAGGAACTTCCCATTTGTTCTCAGCACAACCCTGTCTCTATGACAGAAGATATGGTCTTTTTCCGTTCACAAGGCCTGGAGCTCACTGATCTTTCGGGGCAGAAGTGATGGCCACCAGAAAAACTGCTTTCCAAGTAACATACTTGACGTCTGATGAGATCATGGGTTCAAAAAGGGGGAAAGCATGAGCTGAGGAATGCAGATGTTTAGGTCCCAAGCTGGCATTGTTTCCCTGTGAGGGGGGTACAGGTGGGATAAAAACAGGTTACTCACCTGTAACAGTAGTTCTAGGAGTGGTATATGTTGTTCATCCACACTGTCTGGCATTGTCCCTTTCCTCTTTAAATCCTGCCGGAAGTCTTCAAGTTGGCTCCTCCCACCCACCCGGGTGGTAAATACCTCGGCTCTGCCCCATGACGCCAGATCTAGCCTGGCCAGCCAGTGGTTGCACCTTTGCCGAGTAATGGTGGTGGATGACAACATATACCACTCCTAGAACTACTGTTACAGGTGAGTAACCTGTTTTTCTAGGAGCGTGGATATGTTGTTCATCCACACTGTCTGACAGACTCCTAGCAGTTCTCCAGGAGGAGGGAGGCAAGGCGCACGTCCCCTACTTAGGAAACAGAGATTGGAGAACCGAGGCCCCAAAACCAGCATCACGTTGTGACTCAAGGTTGATGTGGTAATGGGTAATGAAGGTGTTCGCTGACTTCCAGGTAGCAGCTCGGCAGATTTCCTGGATAGGGATGTCCCTGGAAGCAGCTACCGGAGCAGCAGTATGGCGGGTAGAATGAGCTCTTATCCCTCTGGGAGGCTCCTTGCCCGCCAACTCATAGCACAGACCTAAGCATGATGTAATCCACCTCACAATGGTCCATTTGGCTGCAGGTCTGCCAGAAGCGGCTTCGGCGTAGGTGACAAACAGCTGGCGAACCTCTCCCTGAATTTCCGCCGTCCTCTCCTTATAGTAGGAGAGAGCACGCCTGAGGTCCAGAGTATGGAGCCTGTACTTGGCATCCGAGGTGTAGTTAGGGTAATATACCGGCAGAGTCAACACCTGGTTAAGGTGAAACTCTGACACCACCTTCGGAAGGAACTCCGGGTGGGGGCGCAGGATAACTTTGTCCCTGTGAAAGACCAAATAAGGGGAGTCCACTGAAAGCGCCTGGAGCTCCCCTGTCCTTCTGGCTGACGTGATAGCCACCAGGAAGGCAGTCTTCCACGACAAGTGTGAGAGCTCACACTTGTGCATGGGTTCGAATGGCTTGCCCATGAGCTTTGCCAAAACCAGCAAGAGATCCCACGGAGGTGGAGGTTCATGCACCGGAGGGGATATGTGATCCAGATCTTAAGAAACGCCTGACCACTGCCTCCTGTGCTAATCGCCGGCTGGACCGCCCGCACCCGTAAGCAGAGATGGCTGCATGTGCACCCTAAGGGTCGATGGATCAAGACCGCTTTTGGAGAGGGACCAAAGGTAGTCTGAATGTAGCCACAGAGCAGGATAAGGGGTCCAGGCTCTTTCCTGACACCAAATAGAAAATCTTTTCCATTTGAAGGCATAACATTTCCTGGTCGATTCTTTTCAGATGCTTCCACCACGGTGTAGACATCTTCAGAAAGACCCAAAGCCTGGAACTCTAGCCGCTAGGAACCAGGCTGTGAGGTGCAGGGATTGAAGGTCCGAGGGAAGACCTTCCCTGGTTCAACGATATCAGGACTGGGATGACAAAGCCGCTCGGAGCCCTGCAGCTGAGGCTGAGGAGATCAGGTTACCAGAACTGGCATGGCCAATCTGGGCTACTAGGATCACTCTTCGCTTGTCCCTCCTCACCTTGAGTAACACCTTGTGGATCAAGGAAATGGAGGAAGCGCGAGGAGGCCTGGGGTCCACGGCCCGAGAAGGCGCCCCTGCAGCGAACCCCTGCTGAGGGGGGGCGGGCATGGTACAGTCTCAGCTTGGTGTTCTCCCTGGAGGCAAACAGGTCCACCAACGGTTTTCCTCAATGGGAGAACAGATCGTAAGCTACCTCTGGGTGGAGAGACCACTCGTGGGATGTCTGGCCTATGCGGCTGAGAGCATCCGCCAGTTGGTTCGAGACTCCTGCCACATGGATGGCTAAGAGATCCACCTCCAGCCGGCTGACGAAGGTCCAGATCTGGAGCACCTCCTTGCATAGCAAAGGGGAGTGTGTGCCACCCTGTTTGTTGAGGTAGTACATGGTTGTGGTATTGTCCGTCTGGACTTCAACCACTTGACCCCGGAGCTGAGGAGCGAAAGCTGACAGGGCCAGTCTGACTGCTCTGAGCTCCAGCAGGTTGATGTGGCATCGGGACTCCTTGGGGGTCCAGAACCCGTGAGCTCTGTTGTCCCCCATGTGGGCTCCCCAGTCCATGAGAGAGGCGTTGGTCGTAAGGACAACCGTCAGCTCAGGGCGGACAAACGGGATTCCTTCCTGCAAGTGACCCGGGACGGTCCACCATTGGAGAGCGTCCCACATCCTCTGGGTAACCGTGATAAGCTGGTCGAAGAGACCCTGACGCTGAGACCACTGGGCAGCCAGCTCCCATTGAAGGGGACGATAGCAGTCTGGGCCCAGCGGACCACAGAGGTGCATGCCGCCATGTAACCCAGGAGGCGAGAGGAAGTCCCGGCAGGGTGCAAGTGCCCAACCAGAAATGATTGGGCAAAGGAGGAAAGCTCCGCTTGTCTGCCGGGAGCCGAGCTCTGGCTTGACAAGAGTCAGCTCTGCCCGATGAAGCCCATCACCTGAGAAGGCACGGAGTTCTGACTTGGCCTCGTTGATTAGAAGGCTTAGGTGGGAGCAGGTTCGAGGGTCAGGTCCCTGGACCTCTCCACCTCCTGAAGGGAGGAACCCACCAGGAGCCAGTCATCTAGATAGGGTAAATGGAACCCTTGACGCCGGGATGGCTGCCACCACTGGCGCATTTGGTGAAGACCCTTGGGGCGACGGACAGGCCGAACGCATGGCTCTGAACTCGTAGAGGGTCCCTGTGACCCTGAAGTGGAGGAACCGCTGATGGGACGGACGGATTGGGACGTGGTAGAATGCGTCCTGAAGATCCTGTGTACAGGACCACATGTTTCGCTCCAGAGATGGTATGATCTGATTCAGAGTTACCATCCAGAAGGTGCGAGACCTGAGATACCGATTCAGGTCGTGGAGATCTAGGATGGGGCGCCAACCCCCCGTCCACTTGGGAACCAGGAAATACCTGGAGACGAAGCCTGGGTCTGAAGGAGGATCCGGCACTGGAGCTACCGCCTCCTTGAGGAGGAGCTGAGTGATGTTGTCCCGGAGGGCAGACTGAGTGCCAACTGAGATCCTTTCCTCCCGTGGGGCATGGGCTCGGCTGGGGGTGGTACTGCTCGAACTCTAGGGGCAGAGCCTGCCCGACCACTTCCAGAACCCACCTGTCCGGCGATACCGACCAGGCAGAAAGAAAGTGGCGAGCCGCCCCTGGGAGGACCCAGAACCTGGCGTGACGGGTGCAGGGAAGGCCACCCCGACCTGGCCACTGTGCAGGCTCGGAGAGCAGGAGGCACCTGACCAGCACCGGCCTCCTTGCGGGCTGTTGAGGACCTTGCTTGGGCCTAGGGTGCCAAGTTTGAGCCTGCTGCTGTTGCTGACCTCCCGGAAGGAGGGCTGTCTGACCGCAGGGGAAGAATGCTGAAAGGACTTCTTCTTGCTCCTGCTGGTTCTGCCCAAGAACCTTTAGTAGAAGTGGCATCTAAGGTGGCATTAGACTGCTCACTGCGCTGAAGGTGACCTGCCACTCCCGGACCGAAGAGGTCGGTGCCAAGGAAGAGCACGTCAGCTAACTTGTGCTGGGTATCCACCGGAAAGGAGGATAACCTCAGCCAAGCCCTGCGGCGAGAGGCGACCGCGGCAGCTAGTGAGCGGGCACAGGAATCACCAATGTCCAGAGCCATCTGGAGCTGCTCTTTAGCAACTGCACGGCCCTGGTCCCGGACCTGCTTGACCGTGGTCTGCATGTCTGCTGGGAGATGAGGGAGAACTTCATCAAGCGACCCCAAAAGGGCGTGAGAGAAGTGTGCCATGATCACTGCTGAGCTAGCCTGACGAAGGCCTAAGGATGATGCCACGTAGACCTTCCGGGCCAAGTGGTCCATAAGTTTGGACTCCTTGTCCGGAGGGCGGTCAGTATCCGTAGAGCTGCCCGTTTGCCTAAACACTGAGGCAGTCACCAGACTTTCCGCCGAAGGGTGCTCAGTGAAGCCTGCCAAGGACCCCATGGGCACCGCGTATTTGCGGGCCATGTGGGCAGAGGAAGCCGGGCAAGAGGCTAGACGCTGCCAAAGTTCCAGAGCCAGGCCAACTATGGCTTCGCCACTGGTAAGGCCTCGCCAGGGTATCCCCCCTCTTGAGAATATCCGTGAGAGGATATTCTGCTTTCTTCTGAATGGGCTGCAGAGGCATACCTGTGGACTCTGAAATGAGTTGAAGGATGCCCTGGAAGGAGGAAGGCCCTTCCTCCGTGCCTGACACTCATCATGAGAGTGAAGGCAGGCAGTATCAGAATCCGAGGAGTCCGGATACAAAGGTCTCCCCCCCAAATCCCCTTCGATGCGCCTAGGGCGATCAGGAGTGACCGTGATGGACAGCCTGTGGGGCAGGCCCTAAGTTGGTCGGTCCTCCTTAGAGGGAACCCCGCCCTGAGGCTGTTTTGGTGGAGGTTCCACCAAAATAGGTGGGGAGCCCGTAACAGGCCGAGCCGAAATGCGCACCGAACCCACCGGAGGAAGAACCAGAGTCCTCAGCACCGAGGGAGTCGGTGTCAGCCGAAGAGGCTGAGGCCAAGTAATGGCCGGTACTGCCAGGGCAGCCGACTTTTGACCTGTTAGAAGAAGTTGCTGCCATATAAGGTCCTCATAACGTCGACGGAGCTTCCGTCTAAGTCTCTCCTCGTCCGAGGAGGATGAGGAACGGTGGCGGCACCTCTTTCGGGAGTGTTTATGGCCCTTTTTCGGTCTTCCAACCGATGGGGTCCTACTCCTCGATCGAGACTGACAGCGTCGGCTCTGTCGGTCGGGAGAAGCCAGGTTCAGTGAGAACCGGGGTTCCGGCTCTTGTCCCTCAATCGGGATGCCCGAAGGATGGGTCTCATCATCAGGGAAGGAGAGAATAGGCGTCCTCTCCAGAGAGTCGTCAACAGGCATCGGCGACAACGGCTCAATCGGGTCGAGAGAAATCTCGGCCGGTTCAGCCGTGTCCTCGGCTTCAGTGCCCTGGCCTGAGGGAAGGTCAGAAAAACTGGCAGCCGAGGAGGCGATCTCGACCATGGTCGAGACCCCTTGCTCCTGAGAGTCGGACCGCTCTCGGTCCCAGAAGCGTCTTCTTCGGGTAGAAGAAGATGGTTTAGGATCCTTATCCTTCTTTTTGGATCAGGAGGAGTGCGAGCCCGAGGGAGCCTCACCCTTAGTAGGGAGAGACTGGCACAACTCCCGGGAGGATCCGTGAAGGTGGAGCCCAAGTTGAGTGGCATGAAGAAGCTTCGGTTGGCTGAAGCTTGGGCAGCTTCTTCCTCGAAAGCCACCATCTGCTCGAGCTGCTCGTCGGATCCCGCAGCCGCGGAAACCGCCCACCTGGCCTCCTTTGATTTCACCGGTGGATTGCAAAGCTCCGGTCTCCCCAGCTTAAGGCATGCCTTATGGTCCTCCAGAACAGTGGGATGGAAGGCCGAACAGATGGTGCACGCCAAGGTATCATGCACGGCGCCGAGGCAGTATACGCACAAGAGGTGGGGGTCGGTACGCGACATTTTTTGTCCACAAGGACATGGCTAAACCCGGGGAACGACTTGTCCTCCATATCCGAAGAGTTCGGATCGGAATCGTACACTCTTACGAGTTTTAAAGCGAGTAAGAGCGGCAAAAACCGTCGATTTGATTCCAGGGCCTCTATTGCTACAAGGTAGCACGAGGGAACCTGTATCTTCCAGCGGAAAGGAAGATCTGGCGTCATGGGGCAGAGCCGAGGTATTTACCATCCGGGTGGGTGGGAGGAGCCAGCTTGAAGACTTCCGGCAAGATTTAAAGGGAAAAGGGACAATGCCAGACAGTGTGGATGAACAACATATCCACGCTCCTAGAAATCTTATTTTATTATTTATTTTATTATTTTAATCAGGAAAGACGGAAGTACATCATTTGAGCAAAAAGCTCCTTTACAAAGGATCCTCGTCATACAATAAAAATAAAAAGGAGGGGGAAGACAAGACAGGTGGGAACATATGCAGCTGTGAGGCAATGTCAAAATAAACAGTATTAAATACGTAGAGTATAAAGTATCACAGTAATGTCAACAATATTACAGAGTTCACAGAAATTTGGAACACCAGATTATAAGGGATCTCACCCATGATGAGCAGTAAAAGTGCAAAGTCAGAAAGGTATAGGAACTGAATAATAGTGATTAGGTACTGGCAGCGGCACTAAGAATGAGCCTGGCTCTAACTAGGGTGTGCCGCAGAAGAAAGGTGGGAGACAGTGACAAGATCCAGCAGATTAGCTAGTTGTAGACGCAATGCTAGAGGGTTAAGAGAGGTAAATAATGGGGGGGAGGTGGAGAGACAATGGGGGAGGTAGTAGGAGGGGCATAGGCAACGGAATAGAGCATGCCATCTGGGCCAGGTCAGGCTTTCAGGGAGCTAATGCCCATAGGTGACTAGAGGTGGCAGAAGCACTGCTCAGGGGGCATGATGAACTTTCTTAGTTCGGTTTTGAAGAGGCTAAGGCTTGTATGGCTGTTAGCAGAGAAAGAGAGTGCACTGAGCCAGGAGGGAGCCCTTACCACAAAGGCTCACTTTCCCAAGGCTGTTTTTGTAAAAGGCACAGTAAAATTGTACATGTTTAGCCACGTGTCTAGTGGCATGCTTGGCCGAGGCTGGTTGGAACAAGGCCTGTAGAGAAGGAGGTGCAAGACCAAGGAGGCCTTCTTCCCTAGGATCCAAGAATGCAGCTTGATCTGGTCTTGTAGAGGGAGCCATTACGTCCTAATATAAAGATCGTATGTATGCGCAAGGTGATAAGCACCGAGGACAAATCTGCAGGCTTTATTGAGGGAGGTCTGTATTCTGTGAAGGCTGTTGTCTATGGCAGCAGCATATACCATGTTTCCATAGTCAAGTACTGGTAAAATTGTACCTCTAACTGCCTGAAGCCTAGCCTCAGCTGTAAGGCAGAACCGAACCCTATAGAGGGCACCTAGTTTCCTGGTAGCGGCAGTGGTGAGATTGGATATATGCTCAAAGGAAAGGGATTCGTCAATGGTGACTCCCAAATACCAGAATGAGGACACTTGCTCAAGGACGGAGAGAGAGTTGTGGGTAATTGAGAGAGGCTTTGTTACCCCCTCCTCTTTTGGCTCCCCGCGAGCAGCATAGTTTTAGTCTTTTTGATGTTGAGCACCAGCATACTATCAGTGAGCCAGTTCTGAATCAGGTTAAAGTTGTGCTGGAGGTTCCTGGTGAGTGTTTCTTGGCAGGGACGACGACATAAAATTACTGTGTCATCTGCCTAAAGCAGTATCTCAGAGGTTTGGGCAGGCAGCCAGAAGATTATTCACAAAGAGGCTGAATAGAAGAGCAGCCAGGATAGACCCTTGGGAGACCCCGAACTGTGACTTTGTGATTCTCAGACATGACTCCATTGATTTTTTTACTTGCTGGGAGTGCCCAGTCAGGTAGCTGGAGAACCATCTGACTGTATCTGGAGATAGTCCTAGGGCACTTAGCCTAAGGAGCAGTAACTGGTGATTGACAAGGTCGAAGGCCTTGGTCAGGTCAATGAAGATTGCCCCAACCAAGCTGCCCTGGTCAAGTGCCTCATGCACATAGCCAGTGAAATCAATTCGAGCTGTGCTTGTGCTGTGCAGTGCAAGTCGGCTTAATCCGTGCTGCTGGGGGGCAGAGGAGGTTGTATTTCAGCAGGTGGTCCATGAGCTGGTTGGCTACTATTCTCTCAAGCGCTTTGGACAGCGGGGACAAGATTGATATTGGTCTGTAGTTGGCTACTAGTGCTCTGTCTCCCCTTTTTAACACTGGAGTGACCAGAGCAGACTTCCAGACAGAAGGGAAGGAGGACATGTGGAGTGATAGGCTGAACAGCCTGGTGATGGGAATAACGATCTCAGGTAGTGCAATGTTGATCAGTTTCATATCAAGTTTATCACCTCCCATACGAGTTTTCCCTAGGACACTGGTAATGTACTTTCTGGCTTCGGCCACCGTCACATGTCTGAAGTAGACATTAGGGCAGCAATTGGAGGGTAGATTGGTGGGTGGAATACCATCATGGAGCATGGTGGGTCCCAGGGGGGAGGACCGTGCTATAGTTCAAGAAGGCTTCGTTGAATACATTGGCCATGGCAGCATCATCAATAATGATTTCCCCCCCTTATGCTGGAGTATGGAGGGGGTGATCTATCGTCGGCCCTGAGGAGGTTCTTTATTGAGGCCCAGAACTTCTTCCCATCAACCAAACTCTGGGATTGCCGTGTCTTGTGAAACGCAGCTTTGGCCAGTTTTATTGCCCAGGTACATTTGTTTCTGGCAATTCTGTCATTTTGTATGTCCATGGTAGCCCTAGTTGCCCTAGCATGGTGCCAGAGGAGATCACGCTGTAACATCATGGTGAGTAGTTGAGGAGTAACCCAGTCCATGCTACTGCCTTTTATCTTCTTCCTGCGATAGGGGGCGAATTCGTCCGCTGCCTTATTAAAGAGGGCGAGGAAGAGTTGAAAGGCTGTGTCGACCGAAGGGCATTTATCTAGAATGCTCCAGTCTTGGTTTGCAAGATGGTTCCTGAACTTGATCATGAAGGTGGCTCTGATGACTATTTCATACTAGTCGAGGAGGGGGGCTTGATCTTTTTAGCTGACCAGTCACCTTGGGTGGGTGAGTGGTCACTCAGGGTGTCGGGTAGTACCTGAACAGTGACATGTCTTTCTGGTGCGTGGTAAGTACCCAGTCGATTAAGGTACTAGTCCCCTTAAGATAGTTCTGGTGCTGCTGGCAATCATCTGCGTTAGGTAAAGCCCAGAAATGAGTTCTCCGTCTCTCGCACTGGAGCTGGCCAGCCAGTTAAGAGTTAAAAGTCCCCTAGTACAATGGTTTCTTTATTTTGGCTGGCCTCGGCGAATAGGGACGCGAAGGTTTCCAGCCCTGCTTGCTGCCTCTCTGGGGGAATGCAGATCGCCATGACAACTAGGCCTTTACCTCCTTTGCCAAGCAGTATTTTTATGGCAACACATTCGCAGTTACTATTCGCAGGGGTTAGTTGGATTCTGTGGCACAGCAGATGGTTCCGGATGCAGATTATGCACCCCCCTCTTTTCACAGACCGGTCAAACCTATGCAAATTATAGCCAGGGATGGAGACTTCAGAGTCAGCTGTACGCGTGGACAACCAGGTCTTAGTCACCGCAAGGATGTCTGGCTGGTTAAGGGCTACCCAAGCCTTGAACAGGGTTAGCTTAATGAGGAGGCTGCAGATGTTCAAGAACATGATTTTTAGCTGCCCCCCCCCAGACTAAGTCTGGGTATGTGCTGGTATGGGGCCAGGGTTAGGGTGGATGTTCCCTGAGATCAAAAGTAGAATTAGTTTCCTCCACAATTTCAGGAGAAGCAGCTTTCCTTTTTGCAGCGTCCAAGTCTGGAGGTCAGAATTGGGGGGTTGAAGCCATATTATACTGCAGAGGCCGTTAAAAAGCCATAATGGCAGGAAAGTGATCCCTGAACTCAGTGTCCAAGTGGGAGGTAGCCCAGTGACTATTAGAGATGGCTGGTTACTGCTGGAAAGGAGGACTAAGGTTGCTTGGTACATTATAAAAATAAGGTAACAGCAACAATTAGCAAGCTATGGGAATCTGAAGAGCTAGTGACAGCTGTGGCTCAGAGAAAGGTCTGAGGACCCTACGAGGTTGGAGGGTTTACTAACACAAAGAAGCCAATGGGTGGAAGCAGGTAGATGGGGCAGAGTTTTAGTGTATTTAATAGAGGTCGGGGTGGGGGGTGGGTAGGCCAAAAATCAAGTAAGAGGACAAGTCCAATTTAGAAATGAGCGCCAGCTAAGCAAAGAAGTCAGTGCAATCCAATGTAGAGCTGCTCCCAGTGCCGAAATGACCAATTAGCATCCAGAAGCAGCTGGAGCATGCCAATGGGAGCAATGGCTTTGGAGCCTTTCAATCGGGCAGCAGCCTACCTTGTTCAGATCTTCAGGCAGACAGGTTGGAAATGGTGACAGTGGCTGGCTATGTACAGAGCCTTAGCCACAGTCATAGATGGTGAGCTTGCTCAAGGCACATCAACTGGAAAGTGAGGAAGACAGAGATTACAGATACAGCTAGTTATAGTAGAAATCAGGGCTGAGACAGTGGGTGGGATGAGAACAGGACAAAAGATTAGGTGGGACCACACAGGGGAGTAGGTGCTAAATGGGGCAGAGAGCAAAGCAGGGAGAAATCGGGCGGGGGTGTCTGACCTGAGGCACCAGAAAGACAGAAAGAGATACCCACACAGAGTCAGAACAATGGAAGAGAGAGAGAGAGAGAGAGAGAGAGTGTGTGTGTGTGTGTGTGTGTGTGTGTGTGTGTGTGGTGAAGAAGAAGGATCACAGAACATGCAGAAGAGGAAGCAATGAGAACTTTGCACAATACATCATTGGCCAACTACAAAATCAACCAGCTGGATACAATTAAACGTTGTTAAAAATAGTAAATCCCATAACAAACTACTCTGGATGCAATGCCCTAGACTTCAAGGCAGGCAGCTGAAAAATCAAGTAAGAGTCCAATTCAGAAATGAGTGCCAGCTAAGCACAGAAGTCACTGCAGTCCAATGAAGAGCTGCTCCCAGTGCCAAAATAACCAATTAGCGTCCGAAGGCAGCCAGAGTGAGCCAATGGAAGCAACAGCTTTGGAGCCTTTCAATTGGGCAGGAGCCTACCTTGTTCAGATCTTCGAGCATACAGGCTGGAAATGGTGACTGTGACCAGCTGTGCAGAGAGCCTTAGCCACAGTCATAGATGATGAACTTGCTCAAGGCACGTGAACTTGTTCAGATCTTTGGGCTGGAAATGGTGACTGTGGCCGGCTGTGCAGAGAGCCTTAGCCACAGTCATATATGGTGAGCTTGCTCAAGGCACAGGAACTAGAAAGAGAGGAACTTGAAGAACCATGTCAGGATTGGATTGGACGCCATGGAGGCTTCCTTTCCAGCAGAAATGTAAGCAGACATTGAAGCCAATGTACTTTCAGGGGTGTGCAAATCCTATTGCCCCCCCATCTGGGGCAAGCAAATTTCCTTGAAGAGCAAGTATAAAAGAGAGATAATCTAATTGTAATGAATAGGGAGTGGACATTCAGCTACAGTCATGGATGGGCAAGTCCCAAATGTTTTGACTTGAGCACCCCTGTGTACTTTCAGGGTTGAATGCTGTAAACCCAGTGAGTGCAGGTGTGTTAGGTAATCCAACAAGGCTGGGATACCTGCCTGTGTTGGTACCACACCTTTGGAAGAGCACCAAACTGAAAACCTTTTCCATTATGCAGCACAGGTTTTCTTAGTAGAGGGATTTTTGTATCCCCTTAAAACCTCCAGGATACTTTCTGAGAGTTGCAGGCCTGCATACTCTAAGCCCTTAAGAGTCAAGCCTTGAGCCTGAGGATGGGGTACATGATCCTCCCCTGGTAGGAGGTCAGCAGGCTGTACCTCTGAGGGAGGTGTATAGGCTTGGCCACAGACATGGAGAGCAGCAGAGAGTATCATGACTGCCTGGTTTATTTAGCACCATGAATAACAGAGGAAAGAGAGGGAAGGCACCCATCCAGAATCAGAGCATCCAGGGGACTGTGGCAGGTACTGATCTTCACAGGGTGCAAAAAGATCTATCTCTGGGGTGCCCCACTTTCTGAACACTATGACCAGCCCCTGCTAGTTCAGGACCACTCGTGAAGGGCCCAATTTATCCTGCTCAGGGCATCTGCTATGTGCTGGCTTTTCCTGGCAGATGGATAGCTTGCAGAGAGGCACCGAGGTAATAGGTCAGACTCCATATTCTTATCGTCTCTGTACACCAAGGAGTGACTCTTGTCCCTCCTTGTTGGTTGGTGTAATACATTGTGGTGGTATTGTCTGTTCTGAATTGTACCACCTTCCCTAAGTCAGGGGAACAAAGGTTTGCAGGGCTAGAAACACCGCTGTCAGTTCCAGCAGGTTTATGTGCTGGAGAGACTCTGCACTTGACTAAGTACCCAGAGTGGTGTGCTCTCCTAGATGGGCACCCCACCCCAGTAAACATGCATCTGTTATAAGAATCACAGATGGAAAAACCTGTTGAAAGGGAAACCTTATTTCTGAGGTTGTCTCCTTCTGTCCACCACTGAAGTGCCTGCAGTAACTCTTTTGTTACTGGGTTTGACTCAAAGTGGGTATCTTCTCTGGCACCCGTGAGCTCCAAGACGGAACTGGCTGTCCCTCATCTTAAAACCGGAGCCCAGGACTATACCGGTTGCTGAAGCCATGTGGCCCAGGAGTTGTAGGAACCGTCCTGCTGTTTATGTTGCCAGCTGCAGAATGTTGCTTACCCTTTCCTGAGCTAGGTAAGCTCTTCCCACAATAGTATTCAGTTCTGCACCCAATAACTGTGGTGTCTGCACAGGGATCAGGACTGACTTTTTTTTTGTTTGTTTTTTTAAACATCCATCAGGAACCCCAAGGACTGTAGAAGTCCTGTGTTACCTTCAAGTAATCCCTTACCTGCTGGGGAGACTTTTCCACAACTAGCCAGTCATCCAGGTAGGGAAAAACTGATGCACCTAGTTTTCTTAGGTTAGCCACCACACTGCCCAAAGGGTAGTGACTGTGACATAGACAGCAAGCTCTGAGTGCTGTATCATTTTTTATTTCTTAAAAAATAACAGAAATGTGGTATTGAATTTGTCTGCTGGAAATACCAGTGCACTTGGAATGACCTCACTCACCCCCAGGTTTCAGTTCTAACAGGACAGGATATGCTGATCAGCAGATCTCTGTGATTAGATCAACTCCTAAGAGTTTGCATTTTATAGCCTTAGTTAGGATGTAGGTTATTTGTAGCGAAGCCCTGAAATATCCATTTTACAACATTGGAAGGAAACAAGTTCTTACACAGGGGTGCAAAGTGTAAATGTTCCTTCATGTCCTGGATGGAGGAAACTCATCCTGGGATCAAAGAAGTGTCATTTGAAACTTGTGTTATGCTACAGTTGCATAATTAATACTTTGAAAATTTCATCCTGTGTTTGTATAGAAATATATATTTGTTTAGCTATTTTGATAGGGAGGAGCTAGATGACCTCATGCAAAAGAGGTGGGCAAAACCAGCTTCTAAAGATTATTCTGTTTCACTACAGACACACTTTTATCTGACACTGACCAAGAAAACATCTGAGCACTGAAAACAGGTATTTAGAAAGCTAGACAAAATTTAAATATTGTTGTAGGAATTGCACTGTTTTAAACCTTGTTTTGTTTAAAGATATGTATGCCTTGTGATATGAGTTCTGTATTGTATGTTTAACATATTATTATATATTTTAATAAAAACTAATTTTAGAGTATACCTTGTCTATCTTTGAATTACTTTCTTTTGCTAAGAAATATTTAAAGTTACAGCAGACAGCAGACATAAGCTTGTATGGTGGTACCAAACTGGAAAGAGAAATGTTTTAAATCTGAGGTCTTTATTAAAGTTTTAAAGGGTTCATCTCTGTACATCTGGTTAGGTGCCCGTAGGCAAAGATATCTGGCCCCCCCAAAGACAGATATATCTCAGCCTGTGCATTGGGTATGCTAGCAAGAGGTTAACAATTTGAATCCCTCCAGAACTGAAACCAAAGGTTGATCCGACTCACAAAAACAGACAAGAGGGTTACCTTGTCTGTTACACTGTTCACAAGACTGCGCTCAGAGGTTGGCACTTTGGGAGTAGAGGGCCTGACTTGCTGAGTGAATCTGTGACAGTGATGAGAACCAATAGTGAACTGAAAGGGGTCTGAACCTTAGGTATTTTCTGTGATACCCACTTCTGGGAATGAGGAAGTATGCGTCCTTCAGATCAAATGCTAGCCAGTCTCTTTGTAATGTTGGCAGAATCAGTGCCAGTGTGACATTCTGAACCTGTGTTTTACCAGGTGTCCAAGTAGTGAGTCCGACTGCCCCCCTACAGGTACTTGGGAGGGCCTGAGAAATCAAGACAGGAGTTCTGCTTTGGTTGTGGCTGGGTTTGTCCAGCCTGGGAGCCATGCCTAGGGTCCTTTCTACCCCACCCCTGTGGGGATGGTAATGCAGCTGCTGTGGGACAGCCTGGGCCTGGTAAAAAGGCCTGCTGTACAAGGCCCTATCCTAACCTCTCCTTTCATAAGGCTTGGGGGAAGAAAATGTTTTCTCCTTAGTTGTGTTGCTTCTGTAGGTGGTTTTATATTCATCCACCTTTTTATGTAGGCCTCGGTTTGCTCACCAAATAGCAAGTCATTTTCCACAGGGAAATCCATGGCCTTAGCCTGGGTGTCCTGCGTCAAGTAAGTTGCCCTGAGCCAAGCAAACCTCCTGAGGACTACTGTACCAGTCATCCATCTAGCAGCAGCATCATTAATAATAGCAACCATTTGAAATTGGCATTCTGAAGCTTCCAGACCCATTCTGGCAGTTTCAACCAGGTCTGGAGCTGTGTTAGAAGGATTCCTTTCTAAGGTGTCCAGTACTGACTGCCACAGAGTTTTTTTTGTACTGGGCTGCATAGACCCGGTAATTGACATGCCCGATTGCTAATGAAGCAGACAGGTAGCCCTTTTTTGCCATGCTATCAATTTTTCCTGAATCCTTCTCAGGTGGATATGAGGCCAGGGGCACCTTAGCCCTTTCACATGCTGCTTCCTCCTGGATGTGGTCAGGGTGAGTGAAAAGAAACTCAGCACCTGTCTTGCAGGTACTGTACTTTTTGTCACACTTTTTTATCCTTCCTAAAGAATTTATATCAAGGAAGCAGGAGTTTCTTAGTGGGTGTCAGCCCCATTAACTCCATATAATTCAGCTTCCTCCTCATCTTGCACCTCCTCAGTGGTGACAAGATCCAAGGTTTCAAACATTTTCCTCACAAATGAAAAATGTGAGGAATAATCCTCAGTAGGTCTGGAGGGTGAACCAAACTCCTGTTCAGGAGAGACTTCAGGTTTAGTTCCCTCTTCTGTCGCAAACTCGTCTTGTTTCTCACACTCATTTATTCCAGGAGTGGAGAGGGAACAGAGGCAGATGTCTGCCCTGCTAGGGCTCGAAGAGGTGACCAAGTGGGTATCAAGTCCTGCAGCACCTGAAGCACTTTTAAAGCCTGTGCAATGTCGGCAGACGAAGGCATAGAAACAGGCACTTGAGGGGTCCCTTGTTGCATTCCAGCGGGGGCCTCAGTGTGCTTCGTCTTTCCTTAACTTTTTAGCAGGCACCAGGGAGTCAGCCGGTTCAATGCCTTTTACTAGAGCCTTCACCCATATCAGGGGTGGTACGAGAGGCTTTGGCAGTTTCAGCCACAGTTTTAAAGGGAATGGTCTGGTCAGAGCCCATGACACCCTTTTCAAGTCTTTTTTGCAGTCTTTCCAAACATTTTTCAAGCGTTTTTAGAGGAAAAGACTTGCAAATATCACAATCAACAGTGAGGTGTTGTTGCCCAGGGCAGACAACACAAAGATCATGTCTATCTGCCTTGAAAAACACCTCTGCATATTTAATACAATTTTTAAACCCTAGGGGTCCTCTTTTCCTCTTAGGCTTTTCTGACATTTTAAAAGAATTCAAGAAAACAGGAACTGCAAACCATTAAATATAAACAGTAAAGGTTATTGGCTGCAGTCAGTTCAGAAACCGGGAAAAAAGAAACCGATAAACTCGGTTAAAAGTATAACATTTGTAAATAAAAGTTACTAAAACAGTAAACGGAACATTAATAAAGGTTCCAATTTAAAACTAACAACCCTTGTTTCCTCCCCAGTTTGGGTAAACTGAGAGGAACCGATTAACTAAAAATACACTAAAATAAGGTAAATTAAAACTAAACATAAATAAACTAGGCAGCAATTAAAAATATATCAAAAATTACTCTGTATTTGATGAAAATAACACGTCAGGAATGACTATGAGAGAGATCCAGAAGCAAATGATTTGATACATCTATGCTGGTCTAATAAAAGGTAACAAAAATAACAAACGCTTTAGCTTTTGGACCAACCCAGTCCTTCCTCGGAAGCATAATGACAGTTATTTAGAAAATCCCACACTTTTAACACTCAGATCATGCAGAAAAAAAAACTGAAAAAATTCCTGTTGGTTTAAAACACATAAGAGAAGGTGAAAATACCAGTTCAGCTTCAGCTTAAAGGGCCTCAAGGTCAGCGTAAGAACATATAAACATGCAGGGAGTACACTGCACACAAATGAAAATGACTTGGAGATATCTTCAGAGTAAGATAACATCTCCAGCATAGAGCTGTACAGCCCAATTATGAGTCAGAACCCACTCAGATTAAAGACATGCTAAAATGTGATATAATTGTAAACTGAAACCAAGCCCTTCAAAATAGAACTGCAAAGTAAATATACATGGCATACAAAGGGTTTAAAGTAAAGTTTATCCAATGTGAGCAATAGCTTCACACTAGATTGAATGTAAAATGAAGTTGGAAACATTACCCAACTATATTCTCAAACTGGTTATTATGCTCCATAAACCCTAAAGCCGCTGGAGTTGTAAAAGGAGTTTATACATGATAATATAAATTGGCAGTATAAGAGCAAACAAAAAAGCTGCTCGTCAAGGACCACCAAGAAACTAAGACCATGCAATCTGATATGTACAGATTTTGACTTGACATGCTGAAAATGTCTAGGGAATCTGAATAAGACATCATAGAAAATAAATCACCCCCCCCCGGGAAAAGACATACACACACCTTAATCCACCATCATTCACATTGATCACTTCAATTGTTACCCAAAGGAAATAAACTTGTCATGATCCTCCAAGTAAAAGAGATCATGCATCCTAATATGTACAGAGTTCAAAAATGCCACACTTTATAATCATATATGTGCAGTAACAGTCCAGGGATTCAGAATAGAACCACAATGAAATAAAACCTCCACCTTCCCCCAGGTAGGATAACTAGTTAGAAGTGAAAGTACACTATGTATGTGAGACAAGAGTCCTAACATACCCTCATTTCCACAAATCACTACAATATTAGCCCAATGTAATTACTCTTTCAAGGACCCCCATGCAAATGAGATACTACACCCTAATATGTTCAGAGTTCAAAAATGTGACAGCATATAATACAACTACTGTATGTACAGTAACAGGCTATGGAATCCAAGTAAGACCCAATGGAACTGACCTCATCCCAGGGAAGATAACTAGTAAACAGGAAATAATATTCATTAGGTGTGTGAACTAAGCGTCATAACACACTGTAACACCATTATGTTATGTACCTGCATATAAGCCCACCTCAATGTAACAGCAACCCCACACCCACATAACCACCACACACACACACACACACACACACACACACACACAGGACACTTAAGTCCTATAATATGTATATCCTTTGAAGAAAAGGTCTATGGATGTTTAAGTCCTATAATGTGCCATAAACCCAAAATCTGTGTTCATCCCATCTTCTACCACATTGAGAAGTAATATAAGTGAGAGAGGAATCTCCAGAGCATCTTGACTTGCAGGCGGAAAGAAACAATCTGAGGTGTTAGAACACTGGCAGTTGGCTGGGCAGCTTTTGAAACAATGGCAGGATGCAAATGGTTCCATCATTTGCATATTAGTTCTGTAGGGACAAAACCCTTAATGGAAAAATTATTTTATTTTTATTATTAAGAATTGATTTTTTAATCATTATTTTATCTGATTTTTATATGGGACTAATTTTTGGTTAAGATTATTGTTTACATAATTTCCTAAGAGAAAACAAAAAGTGTTAATTAAACCTTAAGACAAGGTATTTGGCTTTAATGCTTAGAAGGAGAATATCTACAGTATGTTTTCTAAGCATCACATTGCCATATGGCAGGTCAGGGTCTGAGGAAATAAAGATGAGACCCATTTTGTTTTGTTTTTTTGCCGCGATGCGGACCTTAAGCCAGGCATGTAGTGCATCAAAAGAAGCGAAGGGAGATGTCATGAATCTGTTTGACCTGTAGTAGTCTTTGGCACACACACCACCTCATTGACGACCAGCACAAATACCATGTACGAAGAGCTGGCGTTCGGCCCGGGTCCTCCAGCCCAGCATCCCCAACAGGATATTTCTTCGCACAGGACGGCGATCACCGGCAGCGCATTTTATGTCAAGCCAGCTTTAAGAATACGTGCCGCTCATATAAGCGCTCTATCGCGAACTGCTCTTAGTAATGAAAATTAGAACCAGTCGTGTGTGGTTGCACTACTTTTTAAAACCAATGCCAAATCCCGCGATGCGCAAGGGCGGCATGATCTTGCGCATGCGCGGGATCTCCACACATCTTCACTGCAAGCATGTACGGGATTTCGGCTTTGCTTTAAAGAGTAAATTGCGAGCCACACAGGGCTCAGTTTTAATTTTAAATTACTAAGAGCAGTTTGCAAGGTAGAAGTTTCTATGGGCAATGTGTTCTTAAAGCAGGATTGGCATAAAATGATACTTTGTGACCGCGCTCGGTCCTGGTGCGCATCCTCAATGGGGTTATGCTTCCGGTCTCAGTGGAGTTTTGAAGGACCCAAGGGAAAGACAAACTTCACTAAATATTCATATATAAAGGTATTTGTGCTGAATTTATAAGTCAATGGGGTAATTCTGCATTGATAATTACTTGTGTGAGCCAAAAGGCACACTGCACAGAGGTTAACGAAAACAGAGGGATAAAGCGAACAGTGCCCCTTTAAGGGGCCTAGCCACATTTTAGGGAAGACACTTATTAGGATTTATGTGTTTGTACAAGAAAAGTCTTAGATGGAGCTAGGTATCTATGACTACAATTAGATAAGAAACCAGTGACTGGTACACTGAGTAGTCTTAGGAGATGAGAAAAAAAGTGAGTAAAAGTTTCATTACTTTATATTAAAATAAGTTGTTTTATTCATAGTTTAAATATGTAATATAGTGCTGCCATGAAAATTGGACAATTATTGAACAATAGTATGATAAATAAGCTTACCAAGTTTTATAGTTTCAGAATGAAGAATTTAAAAGTTAGGAACATAATTTATTTAATTTTTTTTTATGAGAAAACTAAACAAATCTAGTATCTTGTGATAGTTTACATGATCTTAGGAAGTCTAACAATACAACTTTTAAATTTGTTTGTTGCTATAGAGAAAAATGCCATCTAAAAGTTTTTAGTACATTAAACTTTTTGGACAGTGATTGATGTCTTTAAGAAAAAAAACAAAGGACCTTGTGTGTCTCTTCAAAAAGTAATGTTTTAAGGACTTTATGTATGGATTTTTTTTTTATTTTTTACAAATTTTATATTACCTTGTATCTTAGACTACTTAAACTATAATTTTATTTTAAGAAGTTTTATTGAAATTATAGTTATAACCTTAAAAGTATAACTTAAGAAATATTTATGTTAGAAACATTAAAGTTACACCAATATAACCTGCTTAATGTAAAACACCTGAATATGTAAGTTTAATGTTCAAAGTATGTTAAATAAGGCTTTTATTTAAAAAAAAAATGATTTTAACCAAAAACAAGTTTGAGTGAGAAGGAGGGTATCTGAAATGTCCTGCCTTTTTAGTGACTTAGGCCAGTTAAGATCTGGTGATGTTATCACCAGAGCAGTTTTATATTCGTGAATCTGCCTGGTTACTCCTCATTTTGGACCAAGACATTGATGCAAAAAGGATCTGTGTTTGGTTAACTACAAATTTTAAAGGCTTTATGCCGTAGCTAGATCAAATAATTTTGGGCTACGCCTGTTTGAAATGCAGGGATAAGCCTAAGAAAAGCCAAAGCTTATGAAGGGCTGCTCAACGATCCAGTTGCAAGAAAAAGATGCAAGGACATTTTTTATTGTGTATAAAGAAAGGTCTGTGTTTTATTTGCTGATCATTTTGATGAGTAATGTTGCTTGCTGAGGACCAGATAAACTTATCTTTAAAACTCACACAAGCCATACAGTGTGCTGCGCAAAAAGAGATCTACTGTCCTAAGGTTTTAAAAGCAGATGCAACATATAAAAGAGTTAATAAGCTTTAGTTGTTGAAACAACTTGCTATATACGAGAAAGTCCTTTAAATCCAGTATTGCTATGGAATATGCAGATTGAAGCTGTGTTTTGCAAATCTAAGAAATGACTTTTGGTAAAGTGATCTGCAGCAAAAGTTTAACTTGCAAAGTGCTAAAAGAAGTTTCAGGTTCAAGGTTAGCTGATAAAGAAACCTTTTCATCAAAAGCCAGACTCAGCCAGAGTTCTAAGTAGAGAAAAGAAGACCTACTTTTACAACCAAAAATATAAGTATTAATTTTAAGTAATAGTCTTGGTAATTTAAATTGGCTTATCTGAAAAAGTAAGAAGAAAACTTACTTTTAACTATAACATTTAAATATATAGTTTAAGCTTTAAATTAATATTTTTCACGATTTAAAAAGTTAAAATGGAGTTTTATGAAAGTAGTACAAATCAATCTCATGAGTTGTTGCCAATTTTCATAAAAAATACATTTTATATGCACTAAAGTTTTAAAACAAGTTTTATACAAAATTAATTTAAGGCATTGATCTTATGAGTTTGTTTTTATGCATAAAGGTTATGTTAAATACCAAGTATAACAAAAGCTTAGTTTAATGATTACCATTTATCATAATGCATATGGCTTATCATTTTTAATGTTTATTTGCTAACCTTTGTTTTATTAGCTTGCTGGATTTTAAAAAAATGTTAATGTTTACAAAATTATGCTTAATATTTTTGCTAATGAGAAATGTTTAGAACCATTGTATAGGTGTAAATAAAATATATTTTACATATAATTATACAACTGGTAAGCAGTGCCATTTACTATTATACTTAAATCTGAAGAGCACAGGATAATAGCACATGTAAATTATTATTTTTAGTAATTTATAAAATAATTTTTGGGTAAGTCCCGAGGTAAATCTAAGTGCATTATTATAAAAAGTGAGATTATAAGCCTTTGTTCTGATATCTTTGGGGGCTCGTCCAGGATATAGTTGTTAGTAAATAACTATCTACAATTACATTGTAGGAAACATAAATGTTATTGTTAGTATTGACAATATTGGTAAATTGCAAAAATAATACTTTTCTGTTTTGTTTTTCTGAGTCTAAAGTTACCTTAAACAAAAAAAGGAAGCTAAAGCATTCAAGTAAACAAAATAAATCATTAACAGTAAAGCAGCAAAAACAAAGAACTTAACACGCCTCAGAAAAGAAAAATAGACTTTGTTTAAATTGTGTAAAAAGTTATTGCTGTTTCATGTTTTTCAAAATAATACTTAATTGTTGTTGTAAACGTCTGTAAGCACTATTGCATAACCATGACAATATTAGCTGTAACTGCATGTATGCTTAGCACTAAGACAGTAATTTATACCCCAGCACAATTGATTTTTATTAAAAGCAAAATTAAAAAAACACAAGAGCTAAAGAAATTGTTAAAAGATAAATGTTTTGAGCGTGGTAGGTTTGCAGACCAGGTAGACATTTAAAAAAGGCTTTTACAAGAGCATAACAATGACATTGCTAATAACTACTATGACTTAGTCAAGCTAAAAGTTGAAAATGCTGTCTTGCAAAGTGAGTTACAACAATATTAAAACACTGTTTAAATTTAAAAACAAAACAAGTTGAACTAGCAAATGCTTATGCACAAGTTAGTAAGGATTTGGTTAAATTAAGAGAAAAGTATAAACGTTTACAAAGTAGAAGTCAAGTTAAAGAAAAAAATGGAAGCATTCAAAAAGTTAAATTACTTGACTGATTCTAGTATATCAGTGAGTGTGTCATCTGACTCAAAAAATAAATTGCCTCAAAGCAAAAGTATAATTTCCCCTAGACAAAAAGGAAATTTGTATTCTGATTCAAAGTGTAAAACATTCAAGAAATACAAAAAAAGGCACAAAATTAGACAAAAAATAAAGACCTCTGTACCTCAAGCTAAGGTGTTAAATGCTACCACCTCAAATACTCTAGCTAAGGGGCCAGAGAATTTACCTCAGTCTAACAAAAAAAAAAAAAAAATGTAAGCCCATGCTTGCTCCACTTGTGGCTTAGAAACATAGAATGTGACAGCAGATAAGGACCGCTTGGCCCACCTAGTCTGCCCATGTTCCTACCTAACAGATAAGCTGCAGATCCTAGTTAACCAACAGCTTACTTCCTCCTACCCCCCATTAGGACTGCCTTATGTCTGTCCCATGCATTCTTGAATTCCCCCACTGTTCTTGACCTCCTCAGGGAGGCTGTTCCATGCATCCACAACCCTTTCTGTGAAAAAATACTTCCACACATTACCTCTGAACCGTCCCCCCTTCTATCTTCAAATTTGTGCCCCTTGTTCTTGCACATCTCTTTTTCTGAAAGATGCTACCCTCTTGGACTTTGTTGATTCCCCTGAGGTACTTGAAAGTTTCTATCATGTCCCCCCCTCCCTTCTTTCCTCAAGGGTATACATATTAAGTTCCTTTAGTCTTTCTTCATATGTCTTCTGGTGCAGACCCTGCACCACTTTGGTTGCCCTCCACTGGACAACCTCCACTCTATGTCTTTGAGGAGATGGGGTCTACAGAACTGCACACAGTACTCCAGATGGGGTCTCACCAACTGTCTGTACAGAGGGATAACATCTTTCTGTTTTCTACTATTGATGCCTCTCCCGATGCATCCCAGTATCCCCCCAGCCTTCCTTACTGCCTTCTCACATTGCTTGCCCAACTTTAGATCATCTGATATAATTATCCCCAGGTCCCTTTCCATTTTTACTGTTGTCAGTATCTCACCCCCCATTGTGTACTCTTCCCCTGGATTTTTGTTTCCCAGGTGCATTACCTTGCACTTATTTGCACTGAATCTGAGCTGCCATACATCTGACCATTTCTCCAACCTTGCCAAGTCCCTTCTCATCCTTTCCACTCCATCTTGTGTATCAACCCAGTTGTAGATCTTTGCGTCGTCTGCAAAGAGACATACTTTTCCTTCCAGTTCCTCTGCAATGTCACTTATAAAGACATTAAAAAGGACCGGTCCTAGTACTGAACCTTGAGGTACCCCACTAGTAACCCTCCTTTCTTCACTGTGCACTCCATTTACTACCACCCTTTGCGTCCTGTTGTCTAGCCAATTTTTTATCCAGGCTACCACCTTGGGACCCACTCCAAGGCTGGCTAACTTGTGTATTAATCTTTTGTGTGGGACTGTACCAAATGCCTTGCTAAAATCTAAGTAGGCTATGGCCACAGCCCCTCCCTGGTCTACTACTTTGGTCACCCAGTCAAAGAAATCTATTAGATTCATCTGACATGACCTTCCCATCGTGAATCCATGCTGCCTTGGGTCCTATGCCCCACTGGCCTCTAGGTACTCAACAATTCTTTCCTTCAGAAGTGATTCCATCATTTTCCCTACCACTGAGGTCAAACTAACTGGTCTGTAGTTTCCTGCCTCTGTCCTGCTCCCACTTTTGTGAAGAGGAATCACATCCACCCTCCTCCAGTCCTCAGGTACCACCCCATCCTCCCATGATTTGTTAAACAGAGTAGTCAGCGGTGTCACTAGTTCTACCCTTGGTTCCTTTAGAATTCTTGGGTGAATCCCATCAGGCCCCATTGCTCTGTCCACCTTCAATTTTATTAGTTCTTTCAGAACCCTTCCTTCCATAAATGGACTGGTACAGACCCCATCTTCAGAGTGTTTCTCTTGTTTGGTTTAGGTACCTCCCCCTTCTCTTCCTTTGTGAATACTGAGCAGAAATATTCGTTCAGTATCCCTGCTTTTTTACTGTCACCCTCTACCCACATTCCTTCCCCTTTATTAAGCCTCAGTATCCCTCCTTTGGTTTTTCTTCGCTCCTTAATGTACCTATAAAAGGTCGTATCCCCCTTCTTAACAGAGTTGGCAATCCTCTCCTTGGTTTGGGCCTTTGCTATTCTGACTGCCTTGCCATCCTCTTTCTGTTTTAACTACTAAAGTTCTCTGTCCTGCTCCTTCTGTGTTTCCTTGTATTTCCTGAATGCTATCCTTTTCTCCTTAACCTTCCCAACCACCTCTTTTGAGAACCATAGCATTTTTTTCCTTCATTGTGTTTTGCTGATTTGCTTTACAGAAAGACCTGTTGCCTCTGTGATGGCTGTTTTGATTACTTCCCATTGTTCCTCCACCCCGCTTTCTTGCCTGTTTGCTAGTGCTTTTCTGAGGCACACTCTCATTTTCCCAAAGTCAGCCCTCCTAAAGTCCAATACTCTTGCTTTTGTATGGCTTGATTGTATGGCTGTGTTTATCGTGAACCACACTGTTTGGTAGTCACTTGTTCCCAGATGGCTACCCACTTCTAAATCTGAGATTCTTTCTCCATCCCCATTTGAGAGTACCAGGTCTAAAATTGCTCCCTCCCGAGTGGGTTCCAATACTAGCTGTCTGAGGCATGCCCCCCATAGGGCATCAAGAATGACCATGCTCTTGGATGTGCCTGCAGCAAAGGTGCTCCACTTAACATCTGGCATATTCAGGTCCCCCATCAACAATATCTCCCCTTTTTCCTGCCATTCTAAGGAAGACTTTTATCATTTCCTTGTCCATTCCTTCCCCCTGAGATGGGGGTCTGTATGCAACCCCGACGTGGATTGTGGTGCCATTTCCTGTCTCCAGGGTGACCCAGAGTGCCTCATCTGCTCCCCATTTACTCTCTAGTTCTGTTTCATTGATCTCTTCCTTTACATAGAGAGCTACTCCTCCTCCTCCTCCTCTTTTACCCTCCATGTCCCTCCTGTAGATTGTGTATGTTGACATCCCAGTCATGGTACTCTGTGTACCATTTTTCTGTGACTGCCACAATATCCAGGCAACCCTCTTCCATCAAGGCCACTAGTTCAGGGAGCTTGTTACACAGACTACGGGCATTGGTACTTATCGCCCTCCACTTTTTGATGGCCTTACCCCTTTTAGTCCCACTCCTGTCCTTACTGCCTTTGCCTTTTTTACATTTACCTCTGTCCTTCTCCCTAATGACTTCTCTACCTTGATGTTTACCTCACTAATTACCATTTTTTGTGGTGGGGAGACTGGGATTTCCCTGCTCCTTTTCAGTGCCTCCCCCCTTGGCTAGTTTAAATGCTTGCCAATAAAGCATTTAAACCTCTCACCTAGGATCCTGGTCCCCCCGGACAGATGCAGACCATCGCACCAGTACAGGTCTGCATCCCTCCAGGTGGCTCCCCAGTCCCCAATGAAACCAAAACCCTGAGCTCCACACCAGTTTTTCAACCATTTATTGAATTCCCTGGTGAGGAGTACCCTAGCGTTACCCTTGCCATAGACAGGCAGTACCTCCGAGAAGGTTACTGTATGCGCTACTTGTCTAAGGCCCCTCCCTAACTCTATAAACTCATCTTGCACTGCTCTGATCCCATTCGTAGCCAGGTCATTTGTCCCTAGGTGGACAATGACATCCAGCTCACTCCCTCGTGCAGCTGCTCCCACAATCCTGAGGATTCGCTTCCTGTCTCTCCAAGCTGTGGCGCCAGGCAGGCACCTTACCTCCCTCTCCCCTTCCTCCCCCATTTCTACCCCACTGATGACTGGGTCCCCCACCAGAAGCTGTTTTCTTCCCCTGTGGGGTCCCATGACACCCTCCTGTGGGTCTCCTTTGTGAAGATTCCCAGCATCCTCCTTGGTCTCCACTGCAGGTGCCTCCACAGAGGAGCCACTATCCACCAGAAGAGTGAATGAACTGTGGAGAGGTACAGCTGGAGGGATTTAACTCTGTTCCACCACCCTCTCCATCCCTGAGCTCACCCTGGTCCAGTCTCTCCTCTTTCTTGGCAACCTCTGAGGTAGTGGCATTGGCCCTGGTGGTCCCTGGGAGGGGGAGGAGATTTCATGAATCCTAGCCAGGTCAGCCTGGAGACGGACAACCTCCTCCCTCGGACCAGAGAGCTGCCTGCAAATAGGGCAGCATCGCAGCCTTCAGAATGTCTCACGGAACACTGCTGCCCCACAGCCATTGCACTGCACCACTCCTATCATGTCTTATTTTGTGTCCCCTCTCATAGTTCTCTGTATGCTTACTCTCTCTTCTCCTTACAACTCTCACCCTTCCTGTTCTGGGACAGCAACTTCCTATATTCTTCAGTAGCCTTCTTCTTTGCTCAGTGTCAGACCACCACCAGCTGGGGGGGGGGAGTGAGCTACTTTTTTCCTTTAGGGTTGACAAAACCAATGTTCCTCTATGATCCTTCCCTTCCTACTGTCAAACAGGAAGTTCCTGTTGACAGTCAAATTCAGTGGCTATAAAAGTAGAACTGGCTTAGGGTGGGTAGGTGGAAGGGTGGGATGGAGGGCAATTAGTAAGAAAAAAGGCTAGCAACAGGAAGTTGTAATTTGAGTCACCTGCTTTTATAGTGTCTAAGCCACACCCCCAAATAAGCTTAGCAGCCTTATCAAGACTCAAACCACTACCAACACTAAAGTCCCTCTCAAAAGGGGGAAGGTCCAGGTGCAAGGTATAGCTGTGAGTACAGTAACAAAACTAACCATGGGGGCACCATATTCTAACTATAACCAGAAATGTTACAGTGCAGCTCAAAACAGGTCTAGACATAGTTATACAAGGCTAGAGGAGTCACAGACTAAAAAAAAATTAAAAAAAATTAAGAAAAAAACTAGAGGAAATACAAATTCTTTTACAAAGCTATGTACTCCCAAGTTTCTCAGTCATCGTCTGACTTTCTCTTTTCTGTGCAAAAGGCCTCCAATTATAAACTGTACAGATGGGACTAATAATACTATGTAACTTGTAGATCCTGTTCACACTATTGCAAACATGGTTACAGAAACTATCGTTAAAAAAATGATGAGATTAAAATAAGATTTAAAAATGAGATGCCAAGTAAACTTAAAAATGCTGTCTCTGTGCTTAACCTTCCTCAAAAGGTTCCCAAGCTAGTACTGACCAGTGTACAATGTCACTGTAATAAATCTGGTGTGTTGCCAGACAAGAAAAACAGATTCCGCCTGGGCAACTTAATTCCCCCCCCCAAAAAAAAAAAACAAGCAGGATTTTACTGTGACATAAACATTAAAATCAGTCTAAATCATAAGGCTTTGCTTAATTCTGGGGCTAAAGCAAGTCTCATATCTAAAAGTCTGTATAATAAAGTAACTGATGCCTTAGGTGACTCCAGAAAGCTAAAACCCCTCCCTGACAGCTTACAATGTGTAGGTTATAAAAAGAAAGTTCAGAAGACCTTAGGTAAAGTTTGGTTAAAATTAAGATTTGGTAAAATTGTAATTAAACATCCAGTGTATGTTACAAACAAAACAAATAATGATTTCTTGATTGGAAATGACCTTCTAAGGAGGTTTAAACCCATTCTAGACTATGGCCAATAAATCTTATGGTAACAGGTAAAGAGGCCTATTCCATTTAAAAAGAGTCAGTAAAGTTTCTAAACAATAAAATTCATGCTATTGTAAAAAACAATTTAATGTAAACTCAATTTTGTAGGTTCAAATGTAATTAATGTATTTAGCTTTGGTAATTAAAAAAATTGTTAAATAAAAAAAGTAAAGCTTTTGTAGCTTGTGTGTCTAAACAAAATGCAATACATCTATAATTAGAACAAATGCCTAGCTTCTTCACAAAGACAATAAGTCCTGTTTTCCCAGTGCCATCCTGTCTCTGACAAAAACATTACACTCTTAAGTACCAAACCCAATGAGGACTGTAAAAAAAGAGGTGGCACTCAATAAAACCAGAGGTAAAGCTAAAATGCAAGACAACAACAGAGCTGGTAAAGTCATGTATTGCCCAAGCAGTACAAAGGTTTACCCAGTTTTAAAATAAATGGTTACAAATATTCCAAACCATAAATAAAGTTTAAAAAAGTATAGGCACGTGCCTTAAAATTCCAGAGAGAAAAAATATACTATATCCTATACGTAATACAAGGTTTGACATCTCCCATGCCATAGGAGTAATACACTTGTAACAACTGGGTGTGTATACAAGCCAAGCCAATAAAATTATGTGGTCACAATTAAGTAAAAACCCTTACCCAATAAGTAACATCAACAGCCTTGAGGTCTGGATAAATTATCCCTCAAGTGTGCCAAATGGTGAGGTGCTCAGTGCAACAATCTCAAATACAGTAAATAATTTTTTGTTAAGGTTAATGGAAATGTGTTATAAACTGTATTGTTTCTGCCTAACCTGCAGTAATAATAGAAATTGAAAAATTAATTCCACACAGTGCCTAGGTATGTGCACTAGAGTAATACATGTTTTTCCCCTAGTACATAAATCCAAAAACAAAGCCTACAACTTTTAAAACTAACTGTGGTTAGCAAAAAGTAAAAAGGGGGGGATCCTTTACAGTTCAGATATTTGTTGTTCTAGTTATTGGGGAGACTAATAAAAGTATTACCTTAAAAAGAAGGAAAAAATGCTGATGCTTGTTATTCCAGCAAGTTGATTTCCACGATTTACTGTGTTTATCATATAAACAATAAAGTTTACTATGTTATAAAAAAAGAAAGTTTTAAAAAAACATATGTAATTAAGAATGTAAAACTAAAGCTGTTAATAAAAATAAAATGTTGAAAAATATGGTAAATTCAGATAAAAAAAATGTTTCATTGATGTTAATTTTAATTAAAGAAGTGTACACAAAAGTGACAAGGTTTGATTTTGGTTTAGTAAAAATATAATAAAGGTAACAAAATGGTAAGAAAAACGTTTGTAATTTTATTTAAGGAATCCCAATGTAACTATGATTGCTATAAAGGTAAAACTACAAACAAAGCTTAAACTTAAATACGTGTAATACCCAAAAGGTAACTTCCAATCAAGACATAATATCTTGGTAAACATTGGTAAAAGTTACAAGTACCAGTTTAGTAGTGTCTTTGGCACATGGGAGGAAACAACTAATAAAATGTAATAATAAATAGCTAGCCTTATTTGTACTGTAATACTAAAGATTTACAAAGGTACAAAAATTAAAAAAAAGTTACACTAAAATGCTAATTGTGATACTGACCTTTAAAACTGATAAAACAAAAAAATTTATGTATTTGTAAAATATTCAAAACAATGTAAAACATGTCATTTTAAAAGTGTACATAGTTGTAATCATATTTAATCATGTTAGTTCATGTAGTACTGTATACATATCTATGCAAAATAGTATGGCTCCAATAATGTCATCTAGTGATGGCACATCTATGATGTCATATCCAATGATGTCATATGTAATGATGCAATGTGCTAACGATGTCATAAGTTACCACATGATGACACAACTTTGTCTCATGTTTCGTTTTCCCTGCAATGCTTAAAACTATATACCCATATATAGTAAAATTATCATTTTGAATTGCAAATGCATTTTTGGGGTGCATTTTAATTCAAAAGGGGGGAATGAAGGGACAAAACCCTTGATTGATAAATTATTTTATTTTTATTATCAAGAATTGATTTTTAATTATTATTTTATCTGATTTTTATATGGGACTAATTTCTGGTTAAGATTATTGTTTGCATATGTTCCTAAGAGAAAACAAAAAGTGTTAGTTTAATTCAACCTTAAGACAAGGTATCTGGCTTTAATGCTTAGAAGGAGAATATCTCTGTTCCCTAGGTGTCACTTTGCCATATGGCAGGTGAGGGTCTGAGGAAATAAAGATGAGACTCTATTTTGTTTTTTAAGCCAGGATATAATTGGACCTTCCAAGCTAAGCATGTAATGCAATGTTGTTTTAAGGGGCCTAGCCACATTCCAGGGAAGACACTTTTATTAGGATCTATGTGTTTGTACAAGAAAAGTCTTAGATGAAGCTAGGTATTCATGACGATGATCAGATAAGAAACCAGTGACTGGTACTCTTAGTCTTAAGAGATGAGAAAAAAGTGAGTAAACGTTCCATTACTTTACTTTAAAATAAGTTGTTTTATTCATAGTTTAGAGATGCAATACAGTGCTGCCACGAAAATTGTACAATTATTGGATAATAGTATGATAAATAAGCTTACCAAGTTTTATGGATGCAGAATGAAGAGTTCAAAAGTTATGAATATAATTTAATATTTTCTTATTAGAAAACTAACCAAATATAGTCATGATCGCTCACATGATCTTAGGAAGTCTAACAATATAACTCTTAAATCTGTTTGTTGCTACAGAGAAAAATACCATCTAAACGTTTATAGTAAATTAACTTTTCTGACAGTGATTGATGTCTTTAAGAAAAAAACAAAGGACCTTATGTGTCTCTACAAAAAGTAATGTTTTAAGGACTTTAGGAATGATTTTTCTTACAAATCTTATATCATTCTGTAGCTTAGACTACTTAGAGGAAAACTATCATTTTATTTTAAGACGTTTTATTGAAATTATAAAGTTATAACCTTAGGAGGCAGTATAGTGCAGTGGGCTAAGGCCCTGAGCTACAGAGCTGGAGACCTAGGTTTGTATCCCACAGCCACTTAGGTACATACTGTGTGATCCTGAGCAAGTCACTTAACTGCCTTGTGCTCCCAGGTCGCATCTGGAAACAAGCTTCAGCTTAGTGTGCTACTCCTGGTTAGACAATGTCCCCTTCCCTTTCCCTATAGTATAACTTAGGAACTATCCATGTCAGAAACATCAAAGTTACACCAATATGACCTGCTTAATGTAAAACACCTGAAAATGTAAGTTTAATGCTTAAATTACGTTAAATAAGACTTTTATTTAAAGAAAATGATTTTAACCAAAAACAAGTTTGAGTGAGAAGTGGAGTGTCTTAAGAGGCATGTCTGTATGTCATCATTTATCTTCTGAAATGTCTTACAATTCTAGTGACTCAGGAAAATCAAAATCTGGTGATGTCACCACCAGGGCAGTTTCATATTAGAGAATCTGCCTGGTCAAACCTCATTCTGCACCAAGACATTGATGCAAAAAGGATCTCTGTTCGGTTAGCTAAAAATGCTAAAGGCTTTATGCTATAGCTAGTCCAAAGAACTTTGGGCCACGCCTGTTTGAAATGCAGGGATTAGCCTAAAAAAAGCCAAAGCTTATGCAGAGCTGCTCAAGGATCGAGATGCAAGAAAAAGATGCAAGGACATTCTCATTGTGTATAAAGCAAGGTCTGTGTTTTATTTGCTGAGCATTTTGATGGGTAATGTTGCCTGCTGTGGACCAGACAAACTTATCTTTAAAACTCACACAAGTTATACAGCGTGATGAGCAAAAAGAGATCTATTGTCCTAAGGTTTTAAAAGCAGATGCAACATAAAAGAGGCAATAAGCTCCAGTTGTTGAAACAACTTACTATCCATAAGAAAGTTCTTTAAATCCAGTATTGCTATGTACTGTGCAGACTGAAGCTGTGTTCTACAAATCTAAGAACTGACTTTTGGTAAAGTGATCTGCAGCAAAAGTTTAACTTGTAAAGTGTATCCATGCTAAAAGAAGTTCCAGGGTCAAGGTTAGCTGATAAAGAAACCTTTTTATCAAAAGCCAGACACAGCCAGAGTTCTAAGTGAAGAAAAGAAGACCCACTTCTACAATCAAAAATATAACTATTAATTTTATTATTTCACTAATTTTAAGCGATACTCTTGGAAATTGAAATGGACTTACCTGAAAAAGTAAGAAGAAAACTTACTTTTAACTATAAAATGTAAATATCTAGTTTAAGTTTAAACTAAGAAATATTTTGCAGGATTTAAAAAGTTAAAACAGAGTTTTATGAAAGTAGTACAATTCACTAATGTAATGAGTTGTTGCCACTTCTCATAAAAAATACATTTTACATGCAATAAAGTTCTAAAACAAGTTTCATACAAAAATAATCTAAGACATTGATCTTATGAGTTAGCATTTAACATAATCTTTATGCATAAAAACATGCAAAGTATAACGAAAGTTTAGTTTAATTATTACCATTTATCATAATGCATATGGCTTATTTTCAATGCTTATTTGCTAAAATTTGTTTTATTAGTTTGCTGGATTTTCTAAAACAATTTTGTTAATGTTTACAAAATTATGCTTAATATTTCTGCTAATGAGAAATGTTTAGAACCACTGTAAAGGTGTAAATAAAATATATATTTTTCATATAATTATACATGTAGTAAGCAGTGTCATTTACCATTATACTTAAATCTGAACAGCGTAGGATAATATCACATGTAAATTATTTTTAGTAATTTATAGGATCATTTTTGGGTAAGGTCCGAGGTAAATCAAAGTGCACTATTATAAAAAGTGATATAAGCCTTTGCTCTGACAGTTCCATTTTTTTCTGGGGCAGTGTTGCTTTAAAGGGACACTGCAGAAGTTAATAATATTAGTGGATTCCTGGGGTAAGAAAAATACTTCTTTCAAATATTAAAATACTTCTCTGATGAGTCTCTGGGATGAGGGACAGAGCTGCAGTAGGTTACATTTACTTTTCACAAAGGTATATATTTTTTTCTCTCTCTGATTAAGGAATGAACTGCCAAATGGATATGGATAAGGCAAGCTTGAATAAAACCACAGTAGACCTAGAACCACACATTAAAAATGTCTACCATTTTAGAGAAGACTTAACTGCACCAGAAAAAAAAAAAAACTAATATTGATGCGGTCACCAAGCATTGTGACCTTAGCAGTTGACTTTACAACAAATACAAACATCCAAGGTACACAGTCAACTAAATGTCATTCTTTCTGTCTGAATGCTTGAATGAAGTGGGAGATTTGCCTTGTGGGAAAATACCAGTCAATGGCTTATTTCCCCCAATGAACTTGATGAGCATTCTGCTAAAACCACTAGCTCAGATAACATTATAAAAAAAAAACATACCAATACATTAATTTTATTCACTTGTATTAGTTAACAGAGTTTTAAGGCAATCTATCAGAACACCCAAAATACCAGTGTCATTTTCTCCTTACAACATTCCTCTTCCTCTGCTTACAAAGTCCTGGAGTCAGTAGGTACTGCATATCACAGACTTGCTAAAATGCTAGTTTTATAGGAAATTAGTTTTAAAGCACAGTACAGGTTTTAGACAATTTTTTTTTTTTTTTTTTTTTTAATTTAAAAAGTACATTTGCTTGCCTTCACTCTTCAGGTCTCCACATTAAAAAAAAAACCCATCCTGAATGGCTATACAGAAACAAACTCACATGACAAGACAGATATACACACTCCATTAATGGAAACTGCATCTTGGTGTCTGACATTTCTTGTTTTTATTTCTTGAAGACATTGCCTATATGGTCCTAAACACTGCATAAAACTTTAAAAATATATCAGTCAATTCCAGCTAAATGAATTTTTAATGGAGATGGAATCTAGCAGAAAACTGCTGGGCATTCAAAATTTAGCAGAGTGTGCTAAACCTTAAAGTTTCTACTAGGAAGGGTAATGTAAGCATCCATTTGACCATTCTTAAATGTACGAGTCAGTCCAGAAATCAGGGTGGCCACGATTTGTCACTCTTTGTATTGCATTACCTTGCACTTCTATTGCCATTACAACAGCTGTACTAACCTTGCAATACACAGGATCAGTTTGAAGTAAGTGTTTTATTCTTATGCTTCAAAAAGGAAAAAAAAAAAGGTAACTACTCTGGTTTGTAAGGACATAGAAATAATTGATTTGACTAGTATAGTCATTTCACAGATTCAAACATAGTAAGGTCAACTGCCGAATGCAGATGTTTTAGTACACCGTGGGGAATAAGCACTAGATTTGCACAAAATTTTAAAGGCTATCATTTTCAGAATGATGCAATAAATCCATAAAATATGACAGTCATATAAAATTATTGGACATTTTATGCTTTTTATGCCCTACTGGGCTGGCTTGTTAACCAAATTTACAACTGGGTTGACCGAATCACACGGAGGTTCATGCTTAAACAGGAGAAAATATTCCACACAAATGACTATGTAATTCTGAAGGCTTCAGTACAAAGTAAATGTACTTTAATTGAAAGTACAGTTACGTAACAACTTACCGTAACAGTAGATCTTCAAGAGAGGCTCTTGCAGTAGGTATTCATAGATAGGACAGCTAGGACTAAGCCACCAGATGTCAGGACCCCACGGAAAACTTCTAGCTAGCAGTCTCTGGTGGGGGACAGCCCCCACATCAGGTGACCGGCATCAGGTGATTTTGGTATAACGGGGCGGTCCCCCACACCCACCTTCCAGTTCCTTCCTGCCAAAAAGGCAAGATGAGAAGGAAGAGGATATGCCGTCCTGGAAAGAAAGAAGAGAGTCTTAGGGGGACGGAGGGCGGGAAGGTAATACCTACTGCAAGAGCCTCTCTCAAAGATCTGCTCTTACGGTAAGTTCTTATGTAACTGTACTTTCAATCAAAGTACATTTACTTTGTACTGAAGCCTTCAGAATTACATAGTGAAGGTAAGTGCCGAAGTCCAGGTTGCGGCTATGCAGATGTCTGCCGCGGACACATTCCTAAAACAAGCAGCAGAGGCAGCTACTCTCCTAGTGGAGTGACCTCTAACCTGACCCGGAAGGTTCTTATTGCACTTTTCCTAACAGAAAGTGATGCAATTGGCCAACCATTTAGAAAGGCATTGCTTGGAAACAGCATTGCCTTCGCGTTTGTGAGTGAAAGAAACAAAAATAATGATTGTTCTTCCTGAGATCCTTAGTCCGATTGGTGGTGTATCTTAGGATTCTGTGAACATCCAGAGTATGTAAGAGGCACTCTCCTTGACTGGAGTTTTGCGTAAAGAAAGCTGGTAACTCAATGGATTGATTCAGTGTAGATTTAGCCACCACCTTAGGAAGAAACTTATGGTTGGTACGTAGAGCCACTCGTTCCTTGTGGAAAATCAAATATGAGATTTTACACATCAAGGCTTGGAGCTTGGAAATTCACTGAGCTGAAGTGATGGCCACTAGGAAGAGTGTCTTCCAAGAAAGGAACTTTAAGTCTGCTTCCGCTGCCGGCTCAAAGGGAGGAAAGTGTGAGCATCTCTAGGATAAAATTCAAATCCCAAGGAGGGGCAGAAATATGGATGGGGGTGGTCTCAAGTGGATCACTCCTCTAAGAAAGGTCTTAGAGACTTCCAACTGAGCAAAGGTCCCATCTCTGATGTACTAGAAGAAGGCCTTCTCTCCCATTTTCATCTCCTCAACCAGACTCAGTTCCTTCATGGCCTTGGCCAGTTGTACCACCCTGCTCACCTCCTTTGCTTTGTTGCTATACTCTTCCCTGTCCTCGTCCACTCTGGTGCTTTTGCACCTTTTCAAGGCAGCACTTTTGCTCCTTACCAACTGAGCAAGCTCCCTGTCAAACCAACAGGGCTTCTTGGCACTAGCTTTTTATTCTTCAATTTGGCACACTCACTAGTGGCTGCCAACAGCTCTTCCTTGATGGCCCATTTCTGGTCTACCTACATTTCTTTTCAGATCCCAGCAACGTGCTCTTCCAGAATTCTCCCCATCTTTCCACAGTCTGCCCTCCTGAAGTCCAACACCTTATCTAGTTTCTATCTTCTCCTTGCCCATGACCAGGTGAAACCAAACCATGTTGTGATCACTTCCTGCCAATGATGCTTCTACACTCACCTCCTGGACATGTGCCCTATTCATCAGAACTAGGTTCAGTATAGCCCTCTTCCTGGGAGGTTTCAGGGCACACTGCGTCAGAAATCCACTTTGGAATGCCTCCAGCAGCACCTGAGTCCTGGTACAGTTTGTAACAGTGATTTTCTAATCCAGTTCAGGTACTCTGAAATCCCCCGTGATCACTACCTCCCTTTTGCTGGCCAGCTCCACAATTTTGGGTACCAGTTCCCTGTCCAACTCCTCCTCCTCCTGGCTGGGTGACCTGTACACTACTTCTATCCTTATATTTTTGCCTTTTGATGACTGCATCTGCACCTACAGCAATTCTGCCTGTCCTACCATCTCCTCCTCCTCCTCCCTGGTGCAGATGATTTCCTTCCATCATGTACAAAGTCACTCCTCTGCCTCTATCAACTCCTCTATTTGTTCTACGTAGCTTGCATCCTTGGACAGAGAGATCCCAGTAATGGTTAGGCATGGCCCACGTCTCTGTGACAGCAGCCATGTCCACCTCCCACTCTGCCATCAGTGAATGTAGCTCGGCCATTTTGTTTCCCAAGCTCCTCGCATTTGGACACACCACCCTCCACAATGACTCGAGTTCCCCTCTGTTCTTGGACTGCCTGCCCCCTCCTCGGGTACCCAGACCCACTCCCCTGACCCTCTGATCTTGCCTCCCATCCTTCCCTTCATCCTCTTCAGCTCATCCTCTTCAGATCATAATGAGGTTATTTATTATAAAGCTAAAATTTTGAATTTTATTCTATGTCTGAATTTTACCTAATTTTAATTCCTGTTTTATTTCTGATTTGTTTTATTGTGAGGCACCCAGAACCTCTAGGAATGGGCACCATATAAATAAAGTTGCCTTGCCTCTTGCCTGGATGGGGGGGGGAAGAGGCCTCATGGCCTCCTCTTCCATGTAACAAAGAGCATTTTGACTCCAGCTGCAACCCATCAGTTTAAAATACAATTCCCTCCTAATATACCCATCGAATCCGGCCTTTAGCACTCATGCTCCCTCCTTATTAAGGTACACTCTATCCAGTGCATAAAGGTCCTTGTTCCCCATGTGCTCCCCCAGCCACTAATTATTCCATGTCTCTCTTCTTTATACTACCCCCTGAGCCAGACGTTAAATTCCTCTATCTTCGTCCTCCTTTCAATGTTGGCCCTTGGTACTGGTAGCACTTCTGAGATGGTTACTGACCTGCCCACTTTCCTACAGATCTGTGCCTGTGCCACCTCTCTGAACCTGCCCTGGACCACCCCCACCTCAGTGTCTGCCAGATCGTTCACACCAAGGTGAACAATGAGGTATGCCCCCCCCAGCCTGTGATCTCTGCTATTCTTGGCCATACCCTCCTCGTGGTTATCCTAGGCAATGTACTTTTCTGTGATTCCCTTTGACACTTGTATCGCCCCATCTCACTCCTTCAACTATGGAGTCCCTTAGAATCGCAACCGTCCCTTCCCCACCTGCAGCCCAGGTTCCATCTCCACCTTTGCTCTTGCCTGTCCCTCATTTGTTGACCCTCACCTCCCTTCCTCCTGTCTGCCCCCTGCTCTGACCACCTGCAACCCCTCTGCATCAGCCCCCCATTCTGCCCCCCTCCACTGGGCCCTTTCTTGCATGCCCCATCCTCTCCATGCCCTGCCTTGTCATTTCACTCTCCATTCTGTCCCGTGTCCACCTCACATAGCCTTCGTATCTCTCACCTGCTGCTACTTCCCCTCTCCCCCTTGCAATTCTCACCCATAGCTTCCCTAGTTAGTGGAAGGTATCTATTCCTCAACAGAACCTCTGGGGGTGCTATCACAAGCCTCCCGCCTTTATTTACATTCCCCGTTCCTCTTATTAATGTCCATCCCTCTCACCAAGGCCACCTTTCTCTTGGGGGAAGTAGAACCCAGGAAACTTGCCTTAGCCCCCCCCATGCTTTCCCCTTGCCCACCCACCACTTAATCTGAGACTTATCCCTCAACCCCCGCCACCTGCCACCACTTTCCTCTCCATCCACACCACATTTCAGTTTCCCCTTTCCCTAGCGTTCCTAATCCCTTTCTAAGGTGCCATAGCTCTGCCCTCAGATGTTCAAGGCTCCTGCAGTCCAGACACCCCCAGCCTTCCAGAAAGTTCCAAAGAAAACTGGTGCCCCATATTCCCTGCAACACACTACCTTACCCACCCCCACGTCCCATTGGCAAACCCTTCCACATTATGCTATTTACTCCTCTCCTGACAGCATATCTGTCCTGTCCATGCAAATTTTATGGCTTTTCCCTTTAAAAGGGTTTTGCTACTATCCCCACTAGTACTCTAACCTAGATGGGGATGGTTGGAAAGCTGCAACCCCTTAGTCTGTGGATCTATGTGATAACAGCGATCGCAGCGCACAGCAAAAGAGCACCGGGGACTTACGAGTTACTTGTTCATGTGGGGGGCTAACCCCCCCGCACCTCCCAACTTCAGGATTCTCAACTCCAGGGGTGCATGTTGGTGGGTGCAAAAAAACATTTTGGGCCAGGCGCAACAAAAGGTACCTGCACCCAGACCCGAACCTAGCACCCTGTGTAGCCCAGCCCTGAACCCACCTGACACACCATGGGAGCAGCTCGGCAGCTCGCTGCAGCACCACCCCTCACAATCCTTTCTGCCCCTTACTGAGCATGCTCTCCCCCGCATGCGTGTAAGCATGTAGCGACATCCTGTCGCTATATGCACAAACACCCCCTAATCCGATTGCCCCAATGACAGGCACCGCAACTGACTGGTCATTTTTGTAGGCACCCAATCGTGGTCACCTATGTCATGGGATACCTTAGTCTGTTCTTCACCTAACCAATTACACTCTCCTAGTTGAGGATGGCTGACAACTACGTTCCTACGAGATCTGGTCACCTAATTTCCCTCTCCTAGGCAAGGATGACTGGCAGGGATCAGCTACAATCCCCTGACAAGGCCTGCCTGTTACCAAGTACCCTGGCCTTAACTAGCACCAACCGGGCAACATGTCCTGCAGCCTGCTTTCCCTCACCACAGACATCCTGACAATGCCAACAGACAGCACTTGGGTAAATGCCACACTCCCGCTTCTTGGCACTCATGCTTCGGGGTCACTTGGAAATCCTACCAAGCCCTAACTGTGCTTCCCTCGTCACGTGGTCAGGAGTCTTCCCAATTGCCAGCCACACACCATTCCTCACAGCACTCACTCTACTGCCTTTCTCACTCCTCCCAGTCCCCAAATCCCCACACAAAACAGGCTTTTTTCCCCCCAGGCTTTACACATTTTGTTGCAAGGTCACACAAATACCACAAATCACTTATTTGTCCCACTCTGATTGCTCAGCAGTGATCCTCAGTGACCAAAGAGTGGGCGAACTACTGGACTCAGTCTTTATGTAAAGAAAAGAAAGTACTAAAAACAACAAATGGAAGTAATGGATCTTGGTTATCTCCCTTTTAAAGGCCTACAGACAGTATAACAGACTCTTCTTTATTTAACACGCCACTGAGAAAGACATCGATGTAGGTACGTTTTACTTTTTTAATTTTCTTCGCAATCCTTTTTTGAAAACTGCTTATAAGTCATAACAAAATATTTGATCCTCAGTTGCCCACTCTTATTGTTTAAGAAGTCTTTTTGTTTATTTGTTTACTATGGTTGTGTTGTGCTTGAATATTTATTAGATTATTCTCAGGGACAAGGGTAGCTGTGTCCTTTATGCACAACCAACTGTTAAGATATGGGCACTTCCCCGATGTGCAGCCCTAGGACATCCAATGTCCCACGGTTACATTAAGATTCCAAAATTACAAAACATTTTCCATGTCCCCGCAAATTCAGCACTTTTTACTGCAACTGCATATTCCAGGATGCTCAGACTTTTTTATTGCGACTCCCATACTATTCTATTGGAAGTTCTGCACCCTCAAAACAGAAATCCTACTGAAAGGACGTCAACATGGAGTTTATGACCCAAATATGCAGCCTGGACAAAAAATACAAGATGTTTTTTGTCCTTAACAACAATTTAAGCCTCTGGTTGGAAAAAATGTAAACAACATTCACTGTTCCAGGAAAGTACCCAGTAAAATCTAAGGATCAGCATAATATTTATTTCAGACCTTACTAGAAATTAGGTATTGCAGCACGAACACTAACTGGTGTATCTCAGCAGTTTGTATAAAAAGTTTGGCACATTTCAGAAAACTCTGAAAACCACAATATTTGGCTTATAATTTATATAGCATCTGTTGCCTCTTCTCTTTGTTCTTCATCATTAGGTTAATTTTCACTTGAAACAGATTCCATGTGCCCTAGCATATTAAAAATGTTTTACTAGGAAGAACATGCTGAGCTGATAACAGCTATTTTCCAGATGTGTCCTTCGGGAAGTGGAAACGGAAAACACAAAACAATAAACAAGAGCCAAGAAACATGAATTTAAAAAAAAAAAAAAAAAAAGAGTGCAGGGAAGAAAAATTATACCCAGTCATAGACTGCGGAGAGAGAAATCAATACAGTGCTATGCAAAATAATATATGTAAAATAAGTAGTGTACATAAATTGAACAATAGTACAGCCATAGCAGGTGCAAAATATGTACAGTGCAGTGAAACATACCTGAAGCAAATTAGGTCTCATGAAAAAAGTTACGTACAATGTGCTCCCCAACAGGTATAGAATAGATACCTTGGGCTGGGTTTTATAAGCAGCATCTGGGATTTGCAGCACAATTTTAGCCAAATTGCACAACTTGCAGCAAAAAGATATACCACATAAAAGGTGGTTTCACTTTGCCACAAATGCTGCAAACTGCGCATACATCCATCAGTTGTTTTTTTTGTTTGTTTGTTTTTTATGCACATTGCCATAAAGCAGGGAAACTGTCACAAATGCATCAAAATGTTTTGAAAATAGTAATCAAAGGTTTTGGTGCATTTCAGATGAGACAAGTGCAGCCATAAACTGGAAGCTGTGTCAGCACCATCACTTTTGAAAACCCAGCCCCTTATCTGTAGCCCTTCAAACTATACTTGTAGAAGCTTTAGTAATCATCTGCCAGTCATCTGATAATTAATTGGTGATATAGCCACCCACAACGTAACATGTTACTTTGAGGCTGGGTTTGTCAGCAGCACTATTTTTAAGGTTATGACATTTAATGGCTACTGCAACTGGTCTCGAGTCACTCTGACTGCCAGTCCAAGAGACCTGCTACTATAGCTGTCCCAATTAATTTCTGATAGAAAGGAAATGGTTGCCATGTTGGTTTCCCCAATGGGAGGAGGGGGTCCAACAGTACTGCTGGAGGAAGTGTGGTCTCGTTTGGGAACCTGGAAATAAAAAGATCAAACCCCACCACAACCAAATATTCATTGTGTGGCCATGAACAATGCATTTTGCCTCCCAGAGCTTCAGCCCACCCCAGCTGTGGAAACTGCTATTAACAGGACTCACCAAAACAAGATGTTGCACCTCAGTTGTGCCATCCTGGTTAAATAAGTTATAATTTAAAAGGAAAACAAGGCATTGTACAAATACCCCCCCCCCCAGCAAAATTCCTGCATAGGCCTTTAAGCTGAATAAGTTATTTTTCCCAGCCTACTTGCTGTAATATTCAATTGTGCTATCTCTACCAGAATGTAAGCATGTGCAGCACTGTGCGGCACCATTCGGCATGCACGGTGTGGCTTGGACAGCATGGCGCTGCGTCAGACATGTTTATATTTTGACAGAGATAACACAACTGAATGTTAAGACAAACAAGTTAGGGCAAAAATCACTTTATTGACTTTAAAGTCTAATCAGGGTGTTTGCCTTTGGGGGCAGCCATTTGTAAAATGCCTTTTTTTCCTTTAAAAAGAAAGCTATACATCACTGCCCTGGTGCAAGCATGCTGCTGCAACTCCCAGGTATTCCTAGCTAATTTCCATGTACTCTGCTGACCACTTCTCTTGAACTGCCAAAGCCATTCATGCACCAGGAGTGCGGTCATTGACAGTTGGGAGAGATTAAAGATGACCTGTATTTTGGCATAAGAAGGAAGAGAGGGAATAAGGATAAAGGAAAGGAGAAGGAGTGAGGAAGAAGTCGCTCCTAGAACCTTCCCTTGGGTGGTTGCCTTGCAGTTCCCACCCTGATTCCAGAACCTGTTAACAATTGGGGTAGAACAAAAATGAAGAGGTAGAGGCTGTCAACACTTGATGCCCTCTGTGGGAAGCCAGGTGAGACGACGAGTAGCTCGGTGACCCACTCAAGGGAACTGGAATAGAAACAGATGGTGTTCAGAACATTGTCTTCTGGCAGGGGTCCTTGAGGTCTGGAACAGCAGGGGTTAGCCTTCACATTTTGTTACAACAGGCAGTAGAGCAATTAAATTCAAAATTGCACTAGCCCACAGAAGCTTGCACTCGTTTGCAGCCACAGCAAACTGGGGATTTTTCAAGACAGTCAATAATGACAAATGCAGTATAGACTCTGCCCAAGGAATTCTATTACACAGTTCAATTTTATTATCTCCATTTTTGTCCCTTTGTTTCCTCTTGTTCTGCACCCTGAAGATCAGGGCTACATGGCTGCCTCTACAGCCAATGTCAATGCTGCCTCCTTTGGCGGGCTGGCAGCTAGGCTGGGGAATTGCAAACTTCTGGTGGCTCTCCACATCTCCCTGATATGCTGTGAGCTTTGTTTATGCTGGTCTCCTACCCTGCCTACATGCAGCAGGAAGCTAAACAGAAGTTCATGGGAGTTCCCAAGTTCTGTCCCACAACAGTATAAGTAGTAAACTGGCAGATGCGGCCATGTTAAAACTTTCAACTAACACGATCACTCCTAGAAATGAATAGGGGTAACTCTGGGATTATTGTTCACTTTCCAGTAAGGACAAGTACAGAGGTAACCATACTAGCCAAAGGCAATTTGTGCAAAGCTTCAGACTAGTAAATTAACGTTGAAATAAGCCTTTGAACAGTGTGTGTACAGTTGTCCTTCAGGGCTGAGATGTTACTGCACAAAAGAACCTGCAACTGTCCTCTGACTATTAGGGGTCCAAGACTCTGGGTCGGAATTGGTGTTCATTTTGAATTAACAGAGCTAAACTGAACTGAATTGCATGGCTGTGGCCGAGATGTAATCAGCAAGCAATAATACATGACCAGCTGAGTGGTACATGGCTATAGCCGCCCACGTAGGAGCATACCGATTACCGACGCCACAGGCAGAGGGCCTTATACCCCATGGAAGAGCAGATATAGTCCATGACACCTACCCTGAAGTGTATTATTGTGCTAAGAAAATGACATTTGTATAGTATATTAAAAAAATAAAAAAAAAACTGTTTTAAGAATTCTTTTATAAGTATAAAATAAAAATGAATAAAATGAACACGTGTTGCTGTAAAGTAGTCCTTCCATTGGTACTACTGCCAGTAAAGAGTGATGGTGGTGCTACCAGTATTGAAGCGCTGTTTTTTATTTATTTTTTTTTTTTTATTTATTTAGGGGATTTGGATCATACCTTTGAGCTCAGAGCTCTTTTATAAAGATTCCATGTCAAACAGTGACAATGACAACAACAAACAGTTCATATACAATACTCGAATAGTAGGTAGCTAGTATACAGTAAGGTTACAGTGTCATTCATAGTACTAATGGTGATAGTATAGCATCAAGAGCATTCAACTAGGATAAGGGACGGTGTTTATATGTAACGAAGGAGATAAAGAGGTGTGACACCTAGTGTGAGAGCCCGAGGAGGAGTCAAGGTGAGGGGGAGAGGAGACTTGGGCGGGGGAGAGGGAGAGAAAAGTGGGCGGCCAAAAGAAGTGGTTTTGTTTAGGAGGTTGGGAGGTAGTGGTAATAGGTTGGTTACAAGGTTGAGGTTAAGGTTTAAAGCTGTTTTGCTGAGAACTTTTTTGGTTTGTTTTGTGTTCATTTTGCCACTTTTTTTTTTTTTTTTTATTTGTGATAACCGAAGAGCGCAATCAGGAGATATCATAATTGTGTTTGACTAGGATGGCAGGGAGTGTGGTCCTGATGGCAGAGTGGGCTGAGGTGAGACCAGAAGAGACGGCATTGCAGTGAGTGGACAATGCTACAGCTGTTCTCACTTACTGTTTGTAATCATGCTGTGACTGCTGGTGACAATTCCAGTGAGCTTATGAAAGCAGGAACCAAGCAGGGGAATTGAGCAGCGAGTGGGCAGTGTGAGTAGTGGGGACAGCTGTTAAGAACGCGATCGATTCAAATTAAGAATCTGAAGCTCTAAAACCGCCTCACCAAAGGTAGGACTTGGAGTGATAGCAAAGCAGGGAAACAACACTGAGGTAATTTTCTTTTTTGGAGGGGGGATGAAAACACACAGCTAATGACGCTGAAGTTGCTGGGGACCTCACTCACTAAGCAAGAATTTGTCAATGCTGGAGTTCATATTTGGGATTGCTGTTGGTATGCACCGATTGGAAGAACTATAGTTCTCAGCAGAAAGAAAAAGTTATGCCACAAAGTTCACATTCCTGTTGAAATACAGTGAAGTGCATACCTATTTCCTAAATTTGTGATCTGGCGTTGAAGAGTGATGATGTGTCTGCAGTTCAGAGAAGATAAGGGCACTGGAGCCCCACCATGGGTTGGGGAGGGCGGGCCTTATGGTTAGAAACCCTAACACCCGAGCGTTTGTTGGTATTTGCACTACACATTTTAAACATGGCCTTTTGTGACCCCCACCTCCTGAAAGCATTTAGGACCTCTGCTTATAAACAGTGGCACTGTAATTTTGTTAGTCTGTCCCGAACGTTAATTTCTCTCAGCGACCACGCTATTCTGCACCAGATGTGCGAAAACACAGTTTGGGCAGGATGTGAAAAATTACAGCTGTACCATTCATAGGGAGGTGTGAAGAGAAGGCAGTATTGAACATCTGGAGTGAAAATATTAAAAATGCTTGGACGTATGAGTGTACGTAGAAACTGCACAACGCACACTCATAACAGTCATTTAGTGGAATAATTTCACCAAAATTTCAACATAGGCATTCTGTGACCTCTACTCATGAACACTGTCACTATAATTTTCGTACTCTCTCCCAAACGTTGATTTCCCACAGCGACCGCACCATCATGTGCCAGATGTGCGAAAACACATTTTGGGCAGGATGTGAACAAGGACAGCTGTACTTTTCATAAGGAGGTGTGCAAAACTGATAATGTTGAAACTCTTGAGTGAAAATATTACAAATCCTCGACGTTATGAGTGTGCGTGTAAACTGCGCAATGCATGCTCATAAAATAGTCATTTTATAGACTTTTGTCACCAAATTTTCAACACTATTTTGGGACCTCTGCTCATGAACAGTGTCACTGTAATTTTCTTAATATGTCCCCGAATACTGATTTCCCACACCGACCGTGATATTCTGCACTGGAAGTGCAAAAACACATTTTGGCCAGGATGTGAAAAATGACAGCTGTACTGTTCATAAGGAGGTGTAAAAAAATGGCAATGTTGAAAATCTGGAGTGAAAATATTACAAATTCACGAAGTTACATGTGTGCATGGAAACTGCGCAACGCACACTCATAACAGTCATTATAAGGACATTATCCTCAGAATTGAAAACTATTAAAAAATTAAGAGCCTTAGAATGCTTTATGGATGGTGTGCAGACTTCAATTACCTGTCCCTAATGAAGCAGCTACACCCCAAACTGAACCAAAAGTATCAGATAGCAGAAATATTTCAGTATTAACACCTTTGACTGACCCTATCAATGAAACAGAAATCAAAGTTTAATACCACATGATTATAATGAACAAGTTATTCATCCTATTATTTCTTCCAACAAGCGTCCTAGAGAAGGAAATATTGATGCTGATGATGGTTGGGTGATTATACCCCCAAAAAAAATTTTTTAAAAGGGAGAAGAGCAGTTGGTATTCCAAATAATGACTCCCAACAGCTATCTGGAATAGAAATTAGAAATAGGTTTAGCTCATAGTTGCCACCTCCTCCTGTTGGTATTGCTGATGAGGGCTTTGACCCTGCCCTACCTACCTTGATTATTGGGAACTCCATTATAAAATATGCTAGTAATATGCTCCAAGATAGAAACTTGAAAATATATTGTTTCCCAGGTGCAAAAATAAAAGATATCACTGAAATAGCAAGGAAGACGCAAGCAGGGTGTCATCGACAGGAGGAGGAAGAGCCTGGAAGGTACCAAACGGGTTAGTAAAGACCCTCAAGTTGAAGGAAGATGTAGGAGCAAACAAGGGTTTGACGACAGAAGGAGGAGTCTGGAAGGAATAAAGATGAATAATATAGTGGGGGTAAGGTGAAGGTGATATTGCTGGGGTATTCTATGACAAGGGGTATCCATTGGGAGGGGGAGAATAAAAGTAGCCCTGTCAAGGCTAAATGTATAACAGATCTATCAGTACATAAGGCTAAATTCCACCTATACTCGATGACACTGGACTGTGGGGGATCCCCAGACTTCCTAGTACATTGGGGACAAATGACTTGGAAGGGAATAGTGAGCTAGAAATACAGGCTAGATTCCAGGAGCTGGCAAGGGTTTGTCACTCAATAGGAAGCAAAATGTCCTTCTCTGAGATTCTGCCAGTACCAAGGGCAACTGGTGAGACCAAGCTAAAACTTGGGGGGGGGGTGAACAAGTGGCTCAGGGATTGGTGCAGGGTAGAGGGGTATTGGCTGGTAGGTGACCGGGGGAATACTTGGGAGGACAAGGGGCTATATGCCAGGGCTAGTTACACCTCAACATGGAGGGGAGGGAGATCTTGAAATTAAAACTTGCTGGATTTGAAAGTGAGAGGTGGGGTTTAAACTTGAAAAGGGGGGAGTCACATAATAAATTGACCCCAAGGGGGATGTTTGAGGGTACAGATGTTGGGCATGCTGGGGGGTGAGAAGGAATAAGATGCGGGTCCAGGTCTAGGGCATGTGAGGGGTGAGAGGGAATATGTTGAAAATTCAAGGAATACTGGGAAAATAATGGACAGCGTAGGGTTAGGGGGCTGGAGAAAAGGGAAAAGTCGGGGTGGAGGACAGTCCTGATTAATGCCAGGAGTATGAGCAATAAAATGCCTTAGCTCCAGGCTATGCTGGCAGAGGGAAAAGCAGATGTGGCAGCAATTACAGAGACATGGGCCACTCAGAGAAATGATTGGGACCTAAACTTAGAGGGCTACAAGATATTCAGGAAAGATAGGGATGTGGGAAGGGGGGGGAAGTTACGCTAATTGTCAGGAATTATATAACGGTTTGTGGAGTTGAGGAGGCTGGAAGGGGTGTGGAGGCGATCTGGGTTACCCTGCAAATGAGGGGAGGGGAAAAAGTGAAGATAGGGGCGGTTTACAGGCTCCCTGCAATAGAGGAGGATCTGGATGATAAGTTGGTTGAGAACATCAAAGGTCACTGTAACCTTGGAAAGAGTAGGGTGGTGGTTATGGGTGATTTTAATGCGCCACAGGCAGACTGGGATACCATGACATCCTCTGTAACTAGGGAACAGAGATTGATGGATGTCTTTCAGGATGCCTTCCCGGTACAACAGGTTGGGGAACCTATTAGAGAGGGGCTGATATTGGACGTTGTACTTGCAGATAGTGACCAAATAAGGGGACTGGAGGTGTGCAGTCAACTGGCGGGTGGTGATCATGCTACGGTTTGGTTCCTGCTGTATCTTGGGGGGAGGACAGGAAAATCGCACTCATACAGTAGTGGCTGATTTCAGGAGAGCGGACTTCGTGGGTATGGGTAAGATCCTAAGGGAGAGGCTGGACATGATAAGGCCGGATATGGATGCTGAAAGTTTGTGGAAGACCTTTAAACAAGGGGTGCAAGAGGCTACTAGGTCCTTACTAAAGTAAGGCGTAAATATGGAGGAACTAGCAGGCCATGTTGGTGGACCAGGGAAGTGCAGGAAGTGGTGAGGGAAAAAAAGGCTGCCTACAAACGTTATAAATGCTATAGGGGTGATAAGGAGCAGGGGGAGTATGAATTATTGGCCAGGAAGGTTACCAGAGTGGTGAGGGGCGCTAAAGCAGGGGTGGAAAAAAATTAATCTGGCTAGGGATATCCGGGGGGGGGGGATTCTATAGATACATAAGAGAGAAGAGAAAAGTGAGGACACAGATCAATAGGATTAAGATTGTGGGGGGATGGGCTCAGGATGCAGGGCATCATGCATAGGTACTAAATGAGTATTTTGCCTCAATCTTTGCAGGGGGTGACGAGGGATCCTTACAGCCTGATGGGTATGAAGAGGAAACAGCAAAAGCGAGGGGTCAGTCTCAGTTTGAGACCAGAGGATGGAAAGAGGATTGGGAACAGGCTGGGCCAGATCAAGGAGTAGGATGGTTGCATAAGGGAGTGGATTGGGAGGGAGAAATCACAGTTGATATGGTGAGGGAGGCCCTTCGGAAACTAAAAACAGATAAGGCACCAGGGTCGGATGGTTTACACCCGAGGGTTTTGAAGGAATTGGCGGAGGTACTGGCAGCTCCACTGGCAGCACTCTTTAACGCCTTTTGCTGGACGGGATGGGTGCCACAGGATTGGAGGGTGGCTTATGTAGTGCCTATACATGGGGGGAGATCTCGGGAGGAAATGGGGAATTATAGGCCTGTCAGTTTGACGTCTGTGGCAGGCAAAGTATGGAGGACATTATCAAAGAGAGGCATTGTGGGCAGTTGGAATGGTTAGGACACCAGGATAATAAACAATATGGATTTGTCCCGGGGAGATCATGTCAGGCCAACCTTGTAGAGTTTTATGACTGGGTGACGGGAGCCTTGGACAGACCTAGGCCAGTGGATGTCCTATACCTAGATTTCAGCAAGGCATTTGATTCGGTGCTACATAATGGATTGATAGCAAAAATGGGAGAGATTGGGGGTATGAGGACAGGAACTCAGTTCGGTAGATAATTGGCTTTTGGGGCGTCTACAGCGGGTTATGGTGGGTGGGATACTCTCCTCCCCCAGAAAGGTAATCAGTGGGGTCCCTCAAGGTTCAGTATTGGGGCCACTCTTGTTCAACACCTATGTCTCGGATATAGGGAGGGGGGTTAAAAATAGGTTGAGTCTCTTTGCGGATGATTCAAAGCTGGGAGCACTGGTGGATTGTGAAGAAGCGAGGGAGTCAGTCCAGGGGGACCTGGATACCCTGGAGGAGTGGTCAAGAAGGTGGGGACTGAAATGTAAGGTACTTTATTTGGGGATAAAAAACCCAGGCCATGTATACACCGGGGGGTCACACTGCAAGCCACATTGGGAGAAAGGGATTTCAGGGTGGTGGTTGATGTCAAAATGAATAACTCTGAGAACTGTAGAAGAACAGTAGCCAAAGCAAACAGGATACTGGGCTGTATAGCCACGGGTAATACATCCAGAAGTAGGGAGGTGATCCTCCCTCTGTATAATGCCTTGGTCAGGCTGCAGCTTGAGTATTGTGTACAGTTCTGGAGACCTCATTTGAAGGACGACATAGTGCTGCTGGAGAGGGTTCAGAGGAGAGTGTCCAGGATGATTCAGGGCATGGAAGGGAGGCCTTATGAGGAAAGGCTGAAGGAGCTTGGGCTTTATTCACTGGAGGAGAGGAGGGATAGAGGAGACATGATAGAGGTTTTCAAGTATGTAAAAGGAATAACCAGGAGTGGAGTCAAGGAGCAGTTTAGGTTAAAGAAGGGGGGAGGGGAGCTACCAGGGGTCATGAGTGGAAGAACGAGGGGGGGGGGAAAATTACAGGAGGGAGCAAAGGAGGCATTTTTTCACTGAGAGGGTGGTGGAGCCGTGGAATGCGCTGCCTGGGTGGCTGATGGAAAGGGCACAGTGGAGGGCTTCAAGAAGGGGTGGGACAGGTATAAGAGAAATCTGAAAAAAAAGAAGACTCTTGGGGGCTGCGGGGTGGTAAGGCGAGCAGCCACTAGGTTGCTGGCTTTCGAGCAGACAAGACAGTCCATTTGGCCTATTCTGCTGGATTTTTAGTATGTTAGTAAATAATTAATGATCTAAATCTCACAACCGTCAAATATTATTTTTCAGGTAGGGACAAACAATGTCAGTTATGATCATGAAAAAGATATGTGTTTAGATATTATCGAACTTGGAAAGTATACTGCATCTAAGAATTGTAAAGTTTTTATTTCAACTATTCTTCCTATCCAATGTGCAAAATTGGAGAAAAATCATACCACTGAACGTATTAACGCTAGATTGTACAATTGGCATAGGAAGAACACTTTCAGTTTATAAACTGTTGGGAGATTTTTGTTAATGATAAAACCCTGTTTGCAAAAGATGGACTACATCTGAATAACAATGGTGTAAGCGAACTATGTGGTCACTTTCAACGTTCGGTAAGGTCTTTGCATTTAAACGATTGGGGGGGTTGTAATGATAAAAATAATCAATATAGTAGTAGAAACAAGAATATTGCTAAATTAGATTTTCAATTGTTTAATGCACAAAGTTTAGTCTCAAAGTTTGATGAGTTAGTTGTTAGCGTAGTATCTGAAAGACCAGAGGTCAGCATTACGGAAACATGGTGGCCAAAGAACCCAGAATGGGCAACTTCTATTCCAGATTATTCATTATTTCATCTAGGTAGAGAAAATCGTAATGCTTTATTTGTTAATTCAGAGATAAATGTTACAGTAATATCTAGTAAAATCAAAATTAATAAAAGTACTGTGGAATCATCATGGGTAAGGTTAGAGTCCGGTCCAAAAAACCTTATTCTAGGTCTTTGTTCTAGAGCACCAAACTCAGATAAACAGGTTTTAAATGAAATTATGTCTGAGATGGCAGTAGCAGCAGATTTACGGAACATTATATTAATGGGAGATCTGAACACAAGGGATATTGACTGGGAAAATAAAAAAAAGCTATGCATATTACCTCAAAAGATTTTTTTAAAATTTGCAGTGAATTAGATTTGATTCAATCTGTTACTCTACCTACTAGAGGTGTAAATATACTATATGTGGTTTTGAGTAGCGAACCGTTAAGAATATCAACTTGTTCGGTCTCTACTCCATTATGTAATAGTGTCACAATGCAGTTATTTTCAGTCTTCAATTTCCCTTTACAATTTCTGATAACATCACGGAAATCTACTTATATAATAAAGTAGACAAGGAAGCTTTAATAGAACATCTTTCTAAAATAAAGTGGAGCGAGTTGTTGATATCTATAGATATTAATATTAATGAATTATGGTCTATTTTTAAGGAAATAATACAGGGAGCTGAAAAAAGTTAATTCCAAAAATAAGGAAAAGGAAACTAAAACATCGTCCAAAGTGGTTATCCACAAAAATAATTAAAAACTAAAATAAATTATTTAAAAGATATAAAGAAAGTAAATGCAATATATTACTATCCTCCCTCAAATGCTTGCAAAGAAATTGTAAAAGAAAAATAAAACAATCAAAAAAAACTTTGAAATATAACATTATAAGCAGAAAAAGGAAATAATAAAATACTGTATAGTTATATAAACTCTTTAAAGAAACAGGACTGTAAAGCATGCCCTTTGAAAATAAATGGAATAGACATCAGTGACAAAATAAAAATGGCTAACAAACTCAACACCTTTTTTTGTAACTCTTAATGGATTGACATCGGATAATGAGTATGAGATTAATAATACAGGAAATCCTATGTAAAATACTCTGTAAGAAATAAATTGGAGTCTATTAAAAAGGGCACACCACCAGGTCCAGATGGTATATCAGGAGACATGTTATTATTAATGAAAGACCATTTAAGTCTACCTTTAAAGCTAATATACCATAGAAGTTTAAAATCCAGTCTAGTACCAACAGAGTGGAAAGCATACATTACTCCATTACATAAAAAGGGTGATAGAAGTTTGGTGGAAAATTATCGTCCTATTAGCCTTACTCCAATTGTATGTAAGTTGCTCGAACAAATTATTAAGGATGAACTGTCTCTGTTTATATCACCTATGGATACCACTCAACATGGATTTATAAAAGGAAGATCAGTTGTCACAAATCTAGTCAGGTTTTATGACTATGTAAGAGACAAACTTGATAAAGTTATACCATGTGATGCGGTTTTGCTGGATTTTAAAAAAAAGCGTTTGATTCAGTACCACATTGGGCTTTGATTCAAAAATTATTAATATTAAAAACCAACCCACTATTTGTAAATTGGATTAAAGACTGGTTAAGGAATAGAAGACAATGTGTATCCATTGATAGTTTTAGATCATCTTGGAATCCTGTTTTGAGTGGTGTCCCCCAGGGATCGGTTCTTGCACCCATTATTTTTCAGTGCTTTATCTCAGACTTATCTTGTAATACTGAAGTAACATCATAAAGTATGCCGATGATTGCAAGATGGTAAACATTGCAAGACACTCAAGTGATTGTTTAGTCATTCAAAAAGACTTGGACACATTAGAAAAATGGTCAATAAGCTGTAATTTGAGATTTAACATCAAAATGGTCGGTTTTGCATTTTGGGAAAAAGAATATCAAACATCAATATTACTTGTATAAGGAGCCAATTATGAATAAGGCAAATTCAGAAGATCTTGGTGTTACAATAGACTTCAATTTTAATTTGGACATTCAAATTACAAATAGTATTAATAACGCAAACAAAATTTGGTGGTCAATTTAAAGAAATACTGTATCCAGAAATTCCAAGGTCCTTTTTTCTCTTTTTTGTACATATGTACGTCCGCGTTTAGATTATGCATCCCAACTCTGGTCCCCATATTTGCATAAAGACATTAACAGGACAGAAAGGGTACAAAAAAGAATTACTAAATCCTTTTTTTAAATAAACATATATCCTATGAAAATAGATTACATAAATTAAATGCAATGTCTTTAGAACTAAGGTGCCTTAGGGGTGACCTATTTGTCTGGGATATAGTTGATTATGTCAATTTATTTATTATTTTTCCTCCCGAGCTGCCTGCCACCCGGTATTATCTGCCCGGTCACGGACCACGAGCTTCCACTCCTCAAATCGGCCGCGAGCCCTCTGAAACCCCGTGACTTACCCCCCACGGTGGGGCTGCGGCACTCCCCCTTGCATGCCGCAGTCATCGGAATAGGTCGGAGGGCTGGCCTGAGGAGCTAACTGAAGCCATGGTGGGCTTCATGCAAGCGCCAGGCAGCTGTCTTCTTTCCGTTCTCAGGGAGGCGGGTTGTGCAATGACGCCCAGCGCCCGCCCCCCGCCTCCTGAGCGCGTTAGTGCCGGCAGCGCCGGCCGACTTCCTGGCTCGCCAGGGTTCACCGATGCTCGGCACTTCCCACCCTCCCCGGAGAAGGAGAGCAGTCCATGGGATGCTCTATCCATCTCCACGTCGGCCCTCCAGTGACCCAGGTCCGCTCCTTCAACCCGTGTCGCTGATGCCGCATGTGAAACTAATCCGCCAGCCGATGCAAGCGAGATTATGTCAATTTATTAACTGATTGTGGCTTGGAATACAAACATTTACTTGTCAATACTAGAGGTCATCCACTTCAATTGGTGAAACAAAAATGTAACAAAAAAAAAAAAAAAAAAAGCTTTTTATTTCTCACAAAGGGTAGTGAAACCCTGGATTAAATTACCTTTAAATATAGTCCTCAGTACTAATAAAAACACATTTAAAAGCAGGCTTGATAAATACTTGTTAAATAACACAAGTGTTTCAAGCAATATGTAAGTTTAGGGGCTTTATGGGTCTACGGGCCTGCAGCGCCCTATGTATCCTAGTATGACCAAATTTTCAACATAGGTATTTTGAAATCTCCGCTCATGAACAGTGTCACTGTGATTTTCGTAATATGTCCCAAACACTGATTTCCCACAGCGACCGTGCTATTCTGCACCGGAAGTACGAAAATGCATTTTGGCCAGGATGTTGAAAATGACAGCGGTACTTTTCATGAGGTGGTGCAAACAAATACCAATTTTGAAAATCTGGAGTGAAAAGATTACATATTCGCGATGTTACAAGTGTGCATTGAAACTGCTCAACGCACGTTTGTAAAACAGTAATTTTTTGGAATTTTGTCACCAAATTTTCAACATAGGCTTTTTGGGAGCCCACCTCATGAACAGTGACACTGACGTTTCGTTAATCAGTCCCGAAAGGTGATTCCGCGCAGTGACTGCGAAATCACCTTTCGGGCCCGATTAACCAGATGACAGTGACTGAACTCATGAGGTGGGGTCCCAAGAACCCCATGTTGAAAATTTGGTGCCAAAATTCCCCAAAATGGTCGAGATATGTACCAAAGTTGAAAAAACCCTATTTATGCCATCATACTGCTTACCAGCATTTCTTCAGTTCGTGGTCGGCTTTGAAGAGTGCAGATGTGTTCCCAGTCCACCAAAGATAGTCGTGCCGGGCTCTGGAGGTAAGTAAGGTTGGGGGGAGGTGGGGTGCGAGAGGGTGGGCGTGGGTTGAGGAGCCACCAGACTCAACGAGGGACCGTTTTCTAGTTTACAGGTTTAAAATGTATTTTTATTTATCTATTTTTAAAACCTCGCAGGAAGGTTTTCTTTTTTTACAGGGACATTTGGCATGCTGGGGTGGGCTCCCAGCGTGCCACCGGAGTGTTGGGGGTCGGTAGCCGACGGGGGATTGGGCACCCCCATCGGCACATAAGAAATTGGGGATGAGGTGCATTATGCCGATGGGGAGTGGGCTCCCCCCTTCAGCAAAATGAACTGGGAGGGAGTATGCCAGCAGGGGGATTGGGCACCCCATCGGCACATATAAGTGCTGGGGGGTCAAGAGCAGTGTCCGCACCCTCGGCATACAACATTTGGCAGGGTGACATTATGCTGACGTGGAAGTGGGCTCCTGGCCGGCAAATGAACTGGAGGGCTTGGCCGACAAAGGGATTGGGCACCCGGTTTCTTTTTCCTTTTTTAACTGTGAGGGGGCACGCAGAAGTCTTGGGCTCAGTGCAGTCACACTGCTGTAAGCTACAGCAGTGTGAACGCGCAACCAGGAATGCAGTGCATGCAGGAATGCAACTTCAATGGACCGAGCCGCTCCACTATTGGTGTGGATCCGTCCTCTGAAAAGTTGTCCAACTCCAGCCGGAATAGCTGAAACTGAGTCATCGCCTGCCTGCCGACTGATTCACCTGCCACTCACCCGCCTCTAGCAATGGTGCTCTCCATTGGGCACACCCCTGTAAAGCTACCTTATAGCAATGAGTTCATCCTTGTCTGCGTGCCACGACAAACCCAAAAATGGCTGCCACTCCAAATTCAAAATTCCATTTTAGCTCACTACTTTATTTGGTAAAAAGGTAGGTAGGCACAGGGACTATTTACTGGTCTCTGCTGCCAGACACCTGCCCAGGTCCTGATTGATATTCGCCAAATCAGGAAGTTGGATTTCTCCAACCCATTTTTTAAAGATTCTATATGTTTCTGAAAATGTGCACAGCATGACCACTGTATGAGATTATGACCTAAATATATCAGTTTCCTGCAGAGACTGTGTCTCAATCTGCCTTGGGGAGGTAGGATGGTGTAGTTTTACAGCAGCAGACCATCACTTGCAGTAGTAAAGGGGGACCACTGGAATGTAGAGAAGGAAACAAAACCTGTGAATATTGAGTAAATGCCCTGCTTGAGAACTATGGTGTTGTGGACACTGCAATTAAGGACTTTGTGTTATGAAACCACCAGCCATCGTCAAACACGTTTCAGAGCTGCACACCATGTGGCCACCTGAATGGTCTCCTTGGCAATAAGGAACCCTGGCCAGCCTCCTCCCCAGGGAAGGAGAACCCCATACATAGCCCAGCTGCCAGGGGCTGGCTTACCCTACTCTTTATTAATTTAGAATTTTTGTCCAGGACAGAACACGCTGAGCTGCAGATGACTCATTTCCAGGTATGTCCATAGGGAAGAGTACAAATGGGAAACCGGCATAAAATACAGAATACTTCAACAAAATACTTGAATGAAAAGTAGTTAAGCAAGCAAAACCAAAAAAATGATTAAACTAGACTGGGATACACCAACGTATTTCCAAAACACAGAATATGGCAAAATATTAAAACCAATTTACAAACGAAGGTCCTGCAATCAGAAATCAGAACAGATTAAGGGATGAAGGAAACCAAGCACAAGGAACAAAAACAATCATGAAGGCAAGAAGATTTGAGAAAGAGCTATAAGGCCCCTGTGCAGTCTGGTATAGCCCAACACTGCCCCCCCCCCCAATCCTATAGCTTGCATAAAACTCAAAAGATTATACCATTTAGTGTTGCATACAGTTAAGACATTCAGAAGTTCAGTCCTCCCTCTCCAAAGTGTTTTCCTGAGGATGCTACAAAAAGTCCCACTTGATTATTTCCAAACATATACTTGCCTCCAAGAGAACGGCATGAAGAAAAGTTTAACCGCTACAGCTGAACTGCAACTAGCTGGGAAACTGCATGGCATGTGAGAAACCTAATGTACCGAGTCCTGCCCATGCCGTCTCAAAATGTTTCCTTCATTGCCTGATAGCAAAACTCAGATATGGGGAGAGATGGATCTGCCGTCAGTGGTGTGGCTCTGTCTGTATGCTTTCTTTTACGTGTAGTTCATCTGTAACTATGAGGCGGACTGTGTGTTGGTTGTTGCTACTGGCAGGTTTGCATCTCAGTGTGATTCTATATGCTCTGGTAATAGGGGCAGACATGGTTGCCCCAAGACTTAAGAGTTCATCGGATCTTTTACAAAGGCAAGATCTGTCCCTTCAGCACCTTCAGGGACACCAAAAAGCCTGACATACTCCATCCTGGTGTTTTCAAAATGTTCTAGTAGGAGACACATTATTTATTCCCTGCGATTATTCCTGTAATTACCATCTTGTCTTTTGTGCAGAGGAGGTGTCAAGTTTGACTTCCTTGGATACTGAAGTTAGTTTGGTCTCCATTAAAATGAAATTGTTGTTTAGTCTATTTTCTTGTCAAGATCTCCGACTGCACTGAGTAAGGCTGCCTTAGATAGTTCTCCATCTACTGCTCTTTGATGCAAACTTCTGCAGCTTTCCAGACTTGGATTTCACTCCATCTTGCGGCATGGTTTTTCAGGGCTGCTCCATTGTTAAGCTGGCCAATATTGATATCAAACCGTTCAATTTTATGAGCGCTACTTAGTTTAGTTTTACTGTCAGTGCATTTAAAAAAGCAATATTTTAGTTGCTGAAACTGGTGGATGGAACTCCATCTAGCGTATCCTGCTCCGTCAGCTGTTTGTCATGCCCCCTCATCCTAATGTTAATAATTACTGGGAGCAAGTTGCTGAGTAAAGGGGGCATCTACAGACTGTGTGGAGGGGGGGATTCTGTATTGTCTGTGAAGTGGTTGCTGGAGAAAGAAGTGTTTGGAGGTTAAAGGAGAGACCAATTCAGTATCCCACCATCACTTGAATGCTACTGCCACAAGGCCTCAGAAAGGTGTGGGGTAAAAAAAAAAGAGAGAGAGAGATAGGGATAACCACTGCATCAAAGCACTTTAACACAGAGGAAGGGAAAGAATGGTGCTGTCCATCGGCGGCGGTAGTGGTGGGATTTAAAAGAAAGAAAAAAAAAATATATATATATATATATATATATATATATATATATATATATATATATATAATATATATATATATATATATATATATATATATATATATATATATATATATATATATATATATATATATATATATATATATATATATATATATATATATATATATGGAAACCATTCTGCATCTGAAAACACTCAGCAGCATCTCACCTCTCGCCATGTCTGTGACCAGAGCTCGGAATGAGCTCAGATTGCCAGGGATCAGCTGGGTGGGGGAGGGCCAGGAGAGGACTGAGGAGTTGCCTGGCAGCTGTCTTCACCCAGACTGGGGTGGTAAGTCATCCCGGCATTTAGCTGCCACCAGGTGGAGGCCTGGTGGTAGCACCGATGCTCAGACGGCTGACAAAAAGTCGGGTAGGGGAAGGGCTGGCGGTTCAGAAGGGCATGGGTGCCTCAACATGCATGCATCCTCCATGTTCGCTATAGCCTCATGGGAGAAAACCTGGGAGGAAAATGGAAGGAGACCAGACTACGTGAAGCCCTGCCTGAGTTGCTAAAGTCCACCCTGCCACACTGATGGGGAGACATCTGAAGGAGAGTCTCCGGGGGGGGGGCCCCTCCCTCTCCTGGCCACGCCGTGAGGGCAAATCGTTGGGGGCATAACCCCCACACAGACAGAGGCAGCAGACCTGCTGACGGCACCCAGGGACAGGGCTGAATAGCCACCCAGTCAGCCCAGGAGGATAAAAGCCTTTATTTAATTAACAAAATAAAAAAAGGCAGGCCACTGATTTAAATCACTTTTGAGATTATTTTATATACCATGGGATGGACTATGCTTAATTTTTTTATTGTTTTTTTTGTCCACTAGACAGTCAGTCACACATGTTGAACAAAATTGCAGCAGTCCACGGAAGAGTCTCTCTGTCCACAGTTATTGGAGAGTTGTGATTTTTGTAGGACACAAGTGCAGCAGAATCAGGCTTGTGGTCTAAGGACATATATTTAATTATGGAGGCACATACCTGGACACGAAAATTACTCAGACTAGCATGGCAGGTCACACTAGGCAAGATGGACAGATACTTGAACATTGCAGTACAGTCGCCACACATTTCATTACCATATCAGGAGAAGCAGGACTCCTGCGTACATACAAACCATGTACATGTCTTAAAGCAGCTTGCCCTCACAAAAATGTAAACAAAGTTGGCAGAACAAAAATACATTAATTAATATCTTTTTATTTTTGCTCAATTTAGCTTCTGAGGCAAGATAAAGGATTCTGTGTTTGTAAAAACGTTTGCTCCCTTGTTGGTCCCACCATCATGTATGGAAGACATCAGGGTGGTGCTGTGCTATGGGTCATCAAGAACTTGTATTAGCTGTACCTTGACATATCTGCATTATAAACACAGTGGATGCAGTTTTAAGAGTGACTTCAGGGAAGGAGATAAAAGCTACTGGGGACTGCCACTTTTATTGTGAGCAACACAGTATTTTTAATCTAAAAATGTCTTAAAAAATAGGAATGAATTTAATGTACTGTAATTAATAATCTAAGAATACGAGAGAGAGAGGGAGAGATTACTGCTCAGTAAAACATAGGATGGCATTTTTAGTGACTACCTAGTACTGCTGCTTTAATTAGTCTTGAGTCGTCCACAACAATTACTGTGTTCAACAGCTAGCATGTTGAGGATTGGCTTCTGTTTACTGAAGGTTACAAAGCAACAAACGCCCTGCACAGCAACAGTATCAGTGTGGCTGCAACATCAACAAAGGCTGTAGTGTTTCTTTGTAACCATTTTGTTTTAGATTCCAGTATTGAATTTGGGAGGCAGCGTATAGCCTGGAAGTTAGAGTACCAAGCTGTATACTTGGAGACCCAGCAGACCACCAATTGCATATTGTGTGACTGAGTAAATCACATCACCTTCGTGTGCCCCTGGGATGCAACTGAAAACAAGTTTTTTTTAGTGCTGGGTATGAAAGCTATTTTTGTACCAGAATATCCTCACCCTGGAACAGTGCCCTCTTCCTTGGTACAGTGGCAGGACCAGATCCCCTCCACTCTGAGGCAACCTCCCAGTCCCATCACTTATCAATGGTGTTTTACCCAAAAGTACTGGGATGGTATATTCAAGGACCCAGCTCAGGAGAGGAGGGGCCACAATCTACTCCCTGTTTCCACACTCCTCCTCAGACCACTAGGCAGCGCATCACAATGGCCATGCCCACACGCAGCACCCCTTGTGGACGGCAGTGAACCTCTGCAGCCTATCACAGGGGTTGTCAGTGTTCTGGGTGCAACACCAATCCTCCCCGGTCATCGGCAGCACTCCCTAACCTGGCAACCTCCTTCGTGTAGGCTCCCAGCACACTCCCAAACCCAAGTCACTTGCATGGTAGTCCAACGCTCTACCCCTGGGTAACAGGGCGGCCCCAGAATACCCCTTTAATGGGATACTGTAAATCCACCTTCTCCTGGAATATCTGTTTCTAACCAAAAGAAGTATTTGACTCCTTATTAATAAGGGCACTGAAAACTTCTAATGGGTTTCTGTTTAATAGTCTTAACCAAAAAAGCTAATATAATTTTGTTCACAGTGAGGTTTTATGGCATTTTAACAAAATAGAAAAAAAAAAAAAGAAAGATGCTGAAGTTTGTGTGCTTTCCACCCCTTCACTATTTCAGGAGACTCACTTTGCCAGCATGTAAACAATGCCTTATTCTTTCTCACTCACCAGAGGTAATACAATCTGGTATTTACAAATTAAACTGAACAGGAATCATTCCCAAGTCTTCACTTCAAAGGACAACAACTGTCCTTTTGTGTTTGACATTATCCCCTTAAAAGGATTTCTCACACACACACACACACAAAAAATGTATGACAAGATTTACAGGAGACACCACAGTCCAGTGTTCACAGTATTCATTGAGAATGCATTGCCTTCTTCATTAAAAAGTTTTAGAAGGAAAGGCCTGCAGCTCATTTCCAGTGATGTGCTAAGGAAATGTAAAGGAGAAAATACACTTCAACAATACGATTCAATAGAATTATGGGGAAAAGTACAGATGTGGACCATCTTTTTAAACAAAACTGGCCATTTTTGAAACTGGAAAAAAATCAATGGTCCCACCTAAAGTACAGCAGAGTGGAAATCAAAGTCCCAAGCTAGGCCTAACGCATGGCTGAGCGGGAGAGTCACATGCGGAGCTGAAGGCTTAGAAACATAGAAGATAACAGCAGAAAAAAGACTGATGATCCATCTAGTCTGCCCATGTTATTCTATCATACTCTGGGACCCGTTGTCCCCATGGGGTCTTTGCTTACCCTATTCTCCCCACTCTTCTGTATGTTTACACCTCCCTCATCCCTCAGAGTGGTTACCACACCCTTGGTTCTAACCCAGCCATGTCTGAAGCAGTTTATGGTTTTGGCATCCACTACCTCTGCTGGCAGACCATTCCAAGGCTCAACCACTCTTTCTGTAAAATAATAATTCCTTGCAACCTTTTACCCCAATTAACTTCCAGTCATGACCATGTGTCCTAGTTTCTCTGTTGCTGGTAATTAACTATTCGCAGTTCACTTTGTTTATTCCTGTCAGGAACTTTAAGGTCTCCGTCGTGTTACCCCATCCCCCTTCATCTGGTTTTGAGTGCAGCACCTTTAACTGATCCTCATAGGATCTGCTCTCCTGGCCTTGAATCATTTTAGACAACCTGCATTGTACCGTCTGTAGCCATCAATGCCCTTTTTCAGGGGTGGACTCCAGAACTGGGCATAGTACACTAGACGTGGCATCATTAGTGACCTGTACAGAGGTAACAGTACCTCCCGTTTCCTACTGTCAGACCCCTCCCAATGCACCCCAGTATCCTGTCAGCCTTGCTGAAGGCTTTGTTACATTGGCTGGTTTGTTAAAGCGAGTCACTGATGATACCTGGGTCCTTTTCCTCTGATGTTATGCCCATCCAGTACTCTGTTCTGGGGTTTTTGTTTCCTAAGAGCATCAATTTGTACTTCTTGGCATTCAGTTTCAGTTGCTATACTTGGAACCACTTTTCCAGCCTTTGTAAGTCTCTCTGCAATTTCCTTATCCCCTTCACATTGTCAGCTCTACCAGAGTTTAGTATAATCTGCAAATATACACAGCCTGCCCTGGATTCCCTCTACCTTGTAACTAATGAACATATTGAAGAGGACTGGGCTCAGGACCCTGCTGGTCACCTCTTTCCAGTGATCTGACCCCTTTCACCATAGCTCTCTGTTGCTTCCCTTCCAACTAACTCCCTACCCACTTTACCATTTCCTTAGCTCTTCCCAGATCCTCCACCTTCTTCAGTAGTCTTCTGTGTGGCATCAAGCTGAAAGCCTTGCCGAAGTTGAAGTAGAGTAAGTCTATTGCAAACCTCTTGTTAACGCCCCTGGTTACCCAGTGAAAGGATACTATCAGCTTGGTCTGACAAGACTTCCCTGCCACGAATCTGTGCTGCTTACTAACCTGAAACCCATTTTTCTCCAGGTATTTCAAAAGGTCCTCCATGACTAGTGTCTCCATCAGTTAGGTAAAGCTGATAGCTCTATCGTTTTTTAGCTGGTCCTTGTCCCCTCCTCTATGCAGTGGAACTAAGTCCACCATTCTCCAGTCCTTGTGAACCACCCCTTGCTGAAAAGAGCTACTAAATAGCCTTGCCGGGGTATGGCTCACACCAATGCCAGTTCCCTTAGTACCCTCGGATGCACCCCATTCTGCCCCAAGACCTTGCTTACCTTGAGGTCTGCTAACCTTTTTCTGCCACTTTTGCTGGTATACTTTCTGAAGCCTCATTTCTGGGACCCCTCTATCAACTGCCTTTATCCCGCTCTCTAGCAAGGGCCTGCTGTTCTCCCTAGTGAATACCAAGCAGTAGTAGTCATTCAGCATGCTGCTTTCTGCCCATTTTCCTCTGTTACCCTGCCCTCCTGCAGCCTGAACATTCTCCCTCCTGCCTTTCTTTTTTCCCCTTATATATCTAAAAAATTGTTTTACCCCTCCCTTGACACTACCACAATGTACAGTTCTGTGTCTGCCTTTGCAATCTTGACTGCCCTCTTGGCCTCTTTAGGTTTTGCCCAATGCTTGTCCCATTCTTCATCCCATTTTTCTCTGTATCATATTAAGGCCTTCTTTTTGACCCTCACTGCCTCCCTGACCTTTACAGAGAACCAAATTGGTTTCTCATACTTGTTTCTCTTGACGACATGCACGAGAGCAGTTTTCATTGCCTCAAGAATGGCCCCTTTTATAATCCCTCATCTTTCTTCCACCCCCTCAATGCAGTCTACCCTAGCTAATCCACCCATGACTAATGCCCTCTGTTTGTGAACTCCACCCTTCTGAAGTCTAGCCTCTCATCTTAGACAAGGGCTTACTGGTGCCCAGGGCCAGCTTGAACCATATAATATTGAAGTTGCTGGACCCAAGTGGTTCTCCAGCCTGCACTATGCCTACTCTTTCTGAGCTGGTGAGTACCACATCGAGAATGGCTGATGGTCTAAGGGCTCCTTAGACTGCACAGCATGCAGTTCTGAAAATTATCAAGCAGGGCTTCGCTTCTGGTGCTGCTGGCTGCTGGGATGTCCCAGTCCAGACAGATCCCCTGCTACTACAAACCTCCCCTTTTGCCACCACCCTTCTTGCATCTGCTCCTAGTTCCTTATCTCTTCTGCCCTGGTGGCCAGTAAACCACCACTATGTAAAGTTTCCTACCCGACAACTCTGTGAGCTGTACCCAAAGTGATTCTAAACCCCCTTTCCCTCCAATGGATGCAAGCTCTACTGCCTCTATTCCTTCCCCGAAGTAAATGGCCACCCCTCCCCTTCCCCCTCTACCCATCCATCCATCCATCTCATCTGTATTAGGAGCACCTGGAGACTGCCATGTCCAAGTCATTGTTCTCACTGGCCCAAGTTTCTGTAACAGCCACTAGATCCAGCTCAGAGTCGGCCACTTGCACCTGGAGTTCACTAATTTTACTACCCAGACTCCTGGCACTGAGGCACACCATGTTCCAACTTGTACTCCCATCCCTCTTGGTTCTTGACAGACTTCCCTATCACAGTTATCTGGTATCCATCTTGTTTTGTGTTTTTCCTTTTTTGCTGGTCTATTTGGTCCACACTCCCTGGTTCACTGAATGAACTCCACTCGGCTACTACTTATAGTATCCCTAACCTAGCATCCCCTACTTGATTACAGTACTTGGGTAATATTTATGAAAATAAGATCTCAGGCACCCAGTGTCTGTCTGCCCTTGCTGCCTGTCCACAAGTTACACCAAAATCCTCCGTTAGTAACAGTACGTTACAAGCAGAGGACTAAGTCAGTCATAGAAAAGCCTCCAGAGCAGACTCAATATATGCCACTGCATGCTATAATATATAGTAGCATGTGAAGAATGGCTGTATAGCAAGCAACTTCTAGAGAAAAAAAAAAATTAAGTGAATTTCATGTTTCATGGACACCCAAACCTTATTATATGCCAAAAATGGTTAATGCAGTGCCAACTAAATTTGCGAGAAAGTTCATCACAACTCTCTTTTTGGAATCACACCTGCCTGAAAGCATTCAGCAGATACAACAGGTGCAGCGCTGGGACTCATTCACTGGCTTGTTTTACAGTGCTAACATGAAAAAACTTGGAGAAAGGCACAAAGAACAATTTTAGTCATAGTGGTTTCGAAAGAGTTTATATGAAAATGGTTTGGGATAGGGATTTGGAGTTCTAAATCTGGGTACCGTTCACATAAATTATCTACTATTTACAAAAAAATGGTCTTACCAGTTTAATTGGCTCTTAAAGGAAAAGTCCACCCAAAACTTGAAAAAATATATGTTGTGCATAGTGTTTTAATTTGTATGTGAAGTTCTAGTGTTTCCTTCCCTCTGACAGGTATTAGGAGTTTTTCCTAAATTAGCCTGCTAGCTTTATGCTAGTTTTACGACCCCTGGGGATCTTCATCCCTGACAGCTTAACTGTATTTCTTGTTCCCACAGTGCATCTTGTCTCATGTGACTGTGATATGAGAGACCCAACATTCAGCACACACATGCTAAACAAACTAAATATCTTGGAAGCTTTACAAGCTGCACAAAAATTATCAGCAGCAAAGTTTTTCAGGACAGTAAGACCTTTATGATGAGGGTGGTCAACAAGCTGAATTCTACAGATTTTAAAATTTAGCCATCTCTACTGTTGTGAACTGATTGTAAAGCAATGCTTTCTGCTGGATTTATAGTCTCTGCTACATCACCATCATATGAAACAAGGTGCATTGTAGGACAAAGAAATACAATTAAGCTGTTTCATATGGAGATCTCCAGGGGTCGTAAAACTACCCTAAAGCTAGCAGGCTAATTTAGGAAAACTCTTCTTAGCAGAGGGAAGGACACAAAACAACTTAACATACAAATCAAAACACTCTGCATAACACATGTTTTTGCAAGTTCTGGGTGGACTTTTCCTTTAAAATGATAAGTACACTGCCAAACTTGGTCTGAAACAGTATGCACAAACATTTTTTTGTCTTATTTATGCTCCCCTGAGACCTTGGCTGGCCACTCCTTCAAGTCACCTGGGCCTACTGCCGCCACATTCCTTCACCATACGCTACCCCCATAAGTGCCATGACCAAGGTAACTCCACGTATCCTTTCAACGGGAGGGCTCCAACACTGTGGGGGACAACCAAGAGAGGAGTCTCGCCCATAGGTATTGTGCATATCCCGGGAATGGCTGGGGTCAGCACAGACACTTCCGGACTCTGTGGCGAGTGGGGACCGGTGTTGGATATCTGATTTTCCAGTTTTCTCCAGACCCACCACCGCTCTCGTAGTGGTCCAGCCACGGCAGCATACTGGGGGCAGGAGTGTTCAACAGCAGGTCTAGGCCACACGCTGCCAAGAATGCCAACCAGGAGCTGACAAACAGCAGTCCAGGACTCACCCCCTATGAGGGAAACGTCCAAAGAATGCCAAGTTCCCGCCCTGTTCGACTCTGCTCCTGACGTCCGGGCTCGGGGCACAAACCCGGGCCACCAGCATGCCGAGTGAACGCCCATTATTCAGCGCCACAAGCCAGCTTAATGTACACACAGTTTGACTGCCTGTTTACCCCTGGCTGTCCTCTTCTGTCTGGTTCCCCCAGCCCTGTCATCCAGCTTCTCCAAGACATATCTTCCTTCCTGCACACTTCTGCTTGCAGGACTGTGGTGGGCTGCCCAGTTGCCGGTGAGAGGCCTGAAAAGAAATGGACATCATTCTGCAGCCAGAGAAGTTTTCCTCCTATTTTCTGCCCAGATACCCACATATGCAATGGACTAAACATGCAAGCTCCACCTCCACAGAACCCCCGACATCCTGTGTGTGGTCCTTCACTCTAATGCATGCCCAGACTGTACTGCCACCCCAGCACCGCCAGATGGTAGATAAGCAGTGACTCATGCTCACCCCCCTCCCTGAGAAAGGAGAGCAGTCCTACGGATGCTCAAGCATCCCTCCCCCAATTAGCCCCCAAGCGACCTGTGTTTGTTTTCAAAACTGTGTCGCTGGCATGGCTGAAGGTAAGGCACCAACACCTCAGCCCTCCACAGCAGTGAGCTGGTCTAAAACAGTGATTTTTCCACTGAATAACTTTGGCTCCTTGTTAGTGGGAATGGGGCCTCAAATACTAGCATACTAGTAAACATGGTTATTGCACTAGGGAATTTCACACACCATCAGTACTGTGTGACTTTCAAAATCATGGTATAGTGGGGAGCACGACAATTCGCTCCAGACTATTTGCTCCCTAACAATTCACTCCTGACAACGACAGTTCGCTCCTGCAACATTACGATGCTGCGTCAACTCGCTCCCAATTGCCAATACTCGCTCCCAACATTTCATTTGACTTTTATCAGTTAAACAGCTAAATTCCTTACCTTAAGACCTTAGAAGTCTCCATTACTCCAGGACAAGAAGTGAACCAGTCACCTTAGTTACCATCTGTAGACAGGAAGTGAACCAGTCACTTTATTAAGAAACTGTTAAAAATCCATTGGTGTCTGAAGTCTAATATTCAAAACTATGTGCAATGCCTCTCAAAAACTCCTCAGTGGTTTGCTCCTCCATTTTAGCAGTAATGCAGGAAAGACGTTCAACATTGTCTCGATACACCTTTCGAGACACAGTCGGGGCATTCCCAGCTATCAATTGTTCTAGCTCTGCATCCCTTTTTCGCTGTATGCCTTTTAGACCATCTATGAACTTCCACAGAGTGGGATGCGACATGCATAGAATAGTCTGCATCCATCGGTGGAAAGCTTCAACGACATTATTAGTTTTTGCTCGCCCATCACTGACACTTTCAGCGTGGTTCCACAAGGCAAGCTCAAACTGGGGCTGTCTCCTGCCTGTGCCTCTCCTATTGGGGCGCCCTATCCAGACATCTTCGAAGTAGTCTATCACAGGTAGCAAATCGTCGGGAAAGACACTGTGTTGCTCGTCGGTAATTTCCTTGAAGCGTTTAATAACTTGCTCAGTCGGATAAAAGGCAAGAGAGGGCAAGCTCAGTGGAGCTGCTGAATTTTGACTTAATTTCGGGGCTAAAGCGTGGAAAACCGAGAGCCACAGAGCTGAGTTGTGCTGATCTAGCTACCTACAAGGACTGTGCCAGTCGGGGCTCTGCTCTCCGACTAGTGTTGATTTTAAACTTTATTTCCTCGATTTCCTTTGTTGGAAGAAAAAAGGCGCCAAGTTCCTCCAGCCAAGCTTGTCCAACTTGGCTACTTAAAGGCTGCCTTTTTTGCCCTCCATGCAGCAGAGTTCATCGGAACTCTCAGAGGACATCGCTCGTTTCTTGTGCCCCAGCTCAGTGGAGCTGCTGAATTTTGACTTAATTTCGGGGCTAAAGCACGGAAAACCGAGAGCCACGGAGCTGAGTTGTGCTGATCTAGCTACCTACAAGGACTGTGCCAGTCGGGGCTCTGCTCCTGGCTAGTGTTGAATTTCGCCTCCAACCCCAGCCCTCCCGGGCACATATTATATAGACCTATCTCGCCCAGGGTTGTACTTTCTATATGCTCAAATGCTATGGTCCTGCATGCCTCGAGACCAGGACTTGTCTGTCCTATGATATGTACCTGTTGTAGCCTGCTTTCTACCACACAGTTTGTTTTAACTCGTTACCATTCCTTTACTTCTTCCCTGTATTGCTAGGGGTCTCTGGCCGTGTGACCATGCCTCAATTAGGGTTTAGCCTCCGGGTACTTAACAGCTCAGCTTTCCTGCTGTTATACTAGTGGAGGTAGTGAGGGTGTAAATGGTTCATCATTGTGGTCTTACTATGATTATTTGTCCCCATTCCTGAGAGACTAACTTTATGTTGCATCCTAACCTTAGCCAACTCCAGGGAGTGCTGTGGGCTGAATATTTGGTCTGGTACCACCTCTAAAGTCCCAGGTCCTGCCGGCATACCCTTGATTCAGCATTTCTAATCATGCCATCATATGGCCTGCTGGCCCCTGCCAGCCTCCTACTCTCCCTTGTCATTCTGGACTGGAGCCTCTCCCTCTGCCCTGCTCCTGACTATAGTAAACTAAATGAGTGCAAGCCTCTATCAGTCTCCTTCTGCTCGGCTGACACCTATCCTCCCTGGTTGCTTACACTACTAGGGCTTAGGGCTATGGGGAACTGCTACAAGCTCGTTTTTTACCTCATGGATGCACCGGGATGGCTCAAATGGCCTTCACCCTACCTGCCCTGGTACCTATGTAAGCTTGTCCTCCACCTGGCAGGAGATATTGAATTGAATCCTGGGCCTCTCAATTGCAGAATCTCCTCCCCCTCAGACCCAACGTGGAACCTGACCAAAGGGTTGAAGACAGTTCAAATGAACATCTGTAGTCTAAGACCCAAATTGCATGAGCTCGAGGCCTGGGTTGATTTCTACTCCCCTGATGTCATTGGAGTGACAGAAACATGGCTCAAACCCTACATACTCACTCATGAGATAGACATCGCTGGATACACTGTTTTCTGGAAAGACAGAATAGACAGAAAAGGAGGAGGAGTGTTTATTTATGAACGGAACTCCCTCAATGCCCTTAATATCGGTCCAACTTGGTTGGATAGTAGGGATTCGGAGTGTCTTCTAATTAAGCGCACCCTGGATGGAACCAAATCCATAACCACTGGGTGCACCTACAACCCACTCAAGGTGGCTAAATGTGAACTGGAGTTCCTCACTAGGCAACTGGCCAGCAACCCTGTGGGGGAACTTATTCTCATGGGTGACTTCAACTTAAACTGGCTAAGCAATGCATTTATCAAATCCTCGCTATCTGATGCGTGCCTTACGCAGGTTATTAGTGAACCTACGAGGCAGAACACCAAGACTGGAAACCATACCCTTCTAGACTGGATGCTGATTAACTGTCCAGACAGATGCAGAGCAGCTGGCCTGATGTCGGACTCTCTCAGCAACCATGCTCCCGTCTTTTGCATCTGGAGGAACAACCTGCCAAATGTTCCCCCGAGGATCATGCTAGCCCGGGACATATCAAGATTCGTTCCCAATGACTTTCTTCGGGATCTGAGAGGGATACACTGGGGGGACATTAATAATCTCGATAACATTGATGTTGCTCTCGATTACTTTGCCCACAACTTCCTAAGTGTACTTAATAAGCATGCCCCATTTAAACGAAGGAGAGTCAGTGGCAAATGTGCTTACTGGTTGGATCAGGATAGGAGAAAACAAATGAAGCTCAGAGATAAGGCATGGGGCAACTACAAATGCTCAGGAGTTCACGCTAATTGGCAATTATACAGAACTCTGCACAACAGCTGTAAGGAACAGCTTAAACATGCTAAAAGTGCTTACATACATTAGACGACTCCAAACATCTAACCTGGCAAACCCAAAAAAGCTCTGGTCTCAAATAAATTGCCTCCTGAAGGGGCGCTCAGCTGGAGTCCCCCAGAGCATCGCAGTTGATGGCAACCTAATGTCTGACCCGGTGGAGTTAGCCAATGCTTTTAATAATTTCTTCACAGACCTTGATAGATATACTGATCCCTCCCTACTAAACACCATCAAACCGGATGCCTCTCCTGGGTTCGATAATCTGGAGCCTAAATTTCTGAAAATAGCTGCCCCGATTATTGCGGCTCCACTAAGGGACCTGTTTAACAAATCCCTTCTCCTTGGGCAATTCCCCACCAAATGGAAAATGGCCACCGTTATCCCCATTCACAAAGGTGGAGATAAAGGCCAAATGGAAAACTACCGTCCCATATCAATCTTCAGCGGGCTTGCGAAAACGCTGGAAAAACTGGTGCACAGACAGATTCTTGATTACCTTGAAACTCGTAATCTGCTCACAGAGGTGCAACATGGTTCAGGAAAAACCATGGCACTGACACTGCCCTAGTCAAGTTTACCTCGGATGTACTTGGGGCTATGGATCAAGGGCTAGCCACTGGTGCCCTATTCCTGGATCTAACGAAAGCCTTCGATTTGGTGAACCACGATCTCCTTGTTTCCTGTCTTCAACACCTCAGACTTGATCCACTTGCCTCCTCCTGGTTTCATCATTACCTCTGTGGAAGGCAGCAGCTGGTAAAATGGAAGGGCACACCTTCTACAATTAAGCCAGTGCGCCAAGGAGTCCCCCAAGGTTCCATCCTTGGACCCCTGCTATTTACTATTTTTATCATCAACAGCATGCCAAAGCATTGTGGTGGGGCCAACATTCAACTGTATGCAGACGATGCCATTATCTATAAGAGTTCGAAGAACTTACGTCAACTAGGCCAGAACCTCAATAAGGACTTCAGAGAGGTGGAAAAGTGGCTAGTGGACATGAAACTAGCCCTTAACCTCAAGAAATCTAAGGCCATGCTTTTCGGTTCCAAGCGGTTAGGAGCTAATACTGTAGATCTCCTCTGTCAACGGGACTCCACTTGAGGTTTGCGCATCCACAAAATATCTCGGAATGCACCTGGATCAGGAGCTAACCCTGAGCCCGCACATTGAGGCTACCACCAAAATCCTTCATCAAAGAATTGGCCTCTTATATAGACTTGGAGGATTCCTCTCCAGGGAAGCCCTGTATGGCTATCACCACTGGTACCATTCTCCTCTACTTCTCTATGGTGCTCCCTGCATTTCAACCTCTTCGTGGCCCGGATCTCAACAAGCTCAGAGTCCTCTATCATAAAATCGCCCGCTTTGCAGCCTCTGCCCACCCCCATGATCACCACTGCAATGTCCTCATCTCTTTGAACTGGCCATCACTTGAGGCCAGGCTTGCATTCCCTACACTCTGCCTGACCTTCAAAACAGCTAAGCTCCCGGCTCCCCCGAGCCTAAATGGACTTCTCCAATATAAATCAGCTAAACGTGACCTGAGGTCTTCTGCCCATCCTGTCCTGGAAGTCCCCAGGACACGAACCAGAGCTAGTGACAGGTCCTTTGCCATTTCTGCCCTGTCACTCTGGAACAATTTACCTGCAGCTGTGGCTAACTGCTCTACTCTGTACACATTTAAAACGGCCCTTAAATCTCACTTAATGGTTGTTAATCAGTGCTGTTGCACCTGAATTGCTGGTGCCCCTTACTCTACTTAGTCTTGACCAGTTTTTGTCCTGTTTTTAATACTACTTGTTCTCTGTGTTGTTCTATATTACTACCTATGTATGTACCTAAGCAATTTAACTGTACTATTTTTGTCTACTGTATGCTTTTGTGTCTCTTATCTGTAATCAATTCCGGGTCGCCCCAAAAGGGACTTTGTTGTCTCAGTGGGCCTACCCGGTCAACAAATTTCAAAAAAATAAATATTTACATTTTAATGCAAATTCTGGCTCTTGTGCATACTTCACAGCTAGTCCTTCCATCTGTATCTTGCGATATACACACTGTGTGAAATGGAAGAAGCATCCCACTTGCTTATTGTGAGGAAATGCTGATTTGAATGTGTTAATTGTAGCCCCCTCAAAATCGGTCATCACAATGTCTGGGGATAGATTTTTGTTTACTTCTTTTAGAGCTGTTAGCATCCTTCATAACACTCCCGTCTTTTACTCGGTAAAAGAGCATAAATAGCAGGCTGTATTTTTCCAAAGCGCTCACCCATAATAACATACTGTATAACTGGTTGAAAAGTGGAGGAGCAACACTGAAAGTGCCATCAGCGTGCCATACCTTGGATCTTTCAAGGAAACATAGATTTCTTCCTGTACCAAAGATCAATATCCTGTTGTTCCCAGGCCCACTGTCATGTAAAAGAAACGTAACATTATCTGTGTCAGAGTTCTGAGTGTAGGTTTTAAAATTGTCAGGTATAATCAGCTCAACCAGATCTTTTGGGTTTGGTGGTGCCCCATGAACCCGGACTCTATGCACAGTTCTTTTTAAGTTACGGTCTATCAGCTTTCCTGTGCCTGCTAAAGACATTCTGTTTTGCATGTAGTAATACTTGCGTAGTTGTAGCCTGGGTTGTTGCCGCTCTTTCTTTTGCTACACTAACAGCAACAGATTTCTCCATGGCACAGAGGTCAGGTGCATGAGTGTGTGTGTAGAAAACCACTTTATTATAGTTGGGTCATCAATCGAGACTGTGTGAACACGGGCATTGCATACCTTAACTTTTTGAACAGCACGCTCACATTGCCATATCCCTTTATTCTTTGCTCCTCGTTTGTGGAACGTATATATAAAATTATTCTCGTCCACAAGCTTTCTTTTTTGGCACTCTGAGGTGATGAAGTGGCAATTCATTATCACTGATGGCAGTCGCAAACAGAACCTCAGACACAGGCTAGTATGCTTTATACTAGTAGCCATCCATTCTAGTTGGACCGTATCATTGCAGGTACACATTGCCCAATACTGAGGCTCAATGTAAAACTGACATGCGCTGTCAGTAGGCGAGTGTAAGCTGTCAGTCGCTTTTATTCCCAGGGCTGTCAGGCGAGTGTAACCAGTCAGTAATTCAGTTCTCCTATGCAGTCAGCAGCTTTTATTTCGAGTGTAAACTGACAGTTGCTTTAAGCTCAGTACTGGGAGCGAAACAGATAGGAGCGAGAAACAAATGGAGCGAATTTTCATCAGAGTGAATTGCCGGGAGTTAATATAGCGGGAGCGAACTGACAGGAGCGTATTGTCATGTACCCGGTATAGTGTGACTTGGCTGATATGGAGTTACTTGTTAATAACATTTAGAAGACTTTTCTAATGCCAAATAAGCTTGTACTGAACATGTTTCAGCAGCCTATTAATGCCTTATTGAGACGATTCTTTTAACCTGAAGTTCCCCAGTTCTGAAGGTAAAGGCAGGGATGAAAGTAAGCACCAAACATTTCTTAGCAGAGCAATAACAATAGAAAAAAGTTAAAGCCTAAAGATCTAATAAGAGTAAGCAAAAGATGGCTTGCATACCAATGAATATTTAGATTATTATTTTTAAATGTAAGGGCAAATATTATATTTAAAAAAGCCAGTTCTGTGGCTCAGAGCAGTGGGGCATCTAAGTGGCATGCTGGTGATCGGGGTTTGTGCCCTAGCCACAACAGCAGCAGTGCAGATTGGCAGAAGATGGGATGCTCTCCTCACCGAAGAAGGCTTGGCAACACAACGTTCTAGAAGAGGCTCTTTGTGGTGGCTTAGTAATAGTGCACTTGAAGAAGTTTACTGCACTTCAGTGCCCCCCACCCCCACCCCACCCCGAACAGCACAGTATGCATGCCTGTAAGGAAGATGGGTGGAGAGTGAGCGGGAGTAAACAGGGACAAAGCACACTCCAGCATGTGGGATAACAACCCCCTGTACACCTCCCCTGGTTCCCCCCCCACATCAACTCCACCCTCAGTTGCCCTAAAGCCTCCTCCTTTCTGGTGGCTGCAAGCAGTTCTCTGACAGGATGAAGCAGGCCCTTAGGGATGCTGGATTCTTGTGGAGCCTGGCGGTGACTCTGGCAGCGAGAGGCAAGTGTAGTATGCAGAAAGGGATTCTGAGGGACCTAAAGGAATGGAGTGTTGGGGGCACCACAAGAAGGAGCAAAAAGGAGACATAATGGGAGTGTGTATGCGCATGCATCTGAAAAACATTAACAGGTCTACTGTAACTAAGCATCCTGTTTTAAGGAACAAGGCATCAAAAGCAACAAGAGCTAAGTTGCATATCAATTTTGTTTTTAATTTAGTCCTTACACTTCCACACTGGCTCGGCCACCCTCCCCGGGTTCTGCCCATCCCCACCCCCCATGTCTTCAGCACTCACCTCTTTGCCCACACATGAAAGGGAGGGCTGCAATACAGCATCTCTGACCTCCCCTCCTTCTATACATTCACTGCACTGCCATCCATGGCCATCCAGGTGGTAGTGCTGTAGTGGAGGTAACCATCCCCCCTGTCAGTCCCCTAACGGCCGAGGATCACTTCTGAACCCTAGTCGCCAGCGTTGCAAGCAATAGTTTTACCACTGCGGATAGCAGTCTTCCATATTTCTGAAATCAGGACATAGTTGGGCAGTCTTTGAATAGTCTTTTGGTTAATCAAAACCCAACTTAATGAAACCTAGCGTGAAAACAATGTTTTGGGAGCCCAATTGTGAATATGTTAATGGGGATTTTTACCCGATAGCTTGAGCAACATCCAGTATAGTTTTCATATTCCATATACAATAGCCAGAGAGTTCACATTTCAAGTCCCAAAGACTGCGCAGCCACAATCTGATATTAGGAACATCATTCTATGAGGAATTACGCATGGATGGCAGCTGCTGTCACTACCATTCCACAAAACTAAATCAATGTCACTTTTGTAAGGACAGTCCAGCTTGACTAGTTACTGTGGATTCTATTTTCAAAAAGAGTTTTGACACTGGTGCAGAATAGAAATCCTTTTTAAAATAATGTCCGGAGTTCAAAGTTGTGAGCTCAGCCTACCTGTTCACTGCCAGCAACAAAAACATCAGCAGAAACGATGACTGACAGAACAGAAACAAGGGCCTGCTCCCTGACGTGGTCCTGTAATATTGTCTTTGATACACCATTTCCCCCACTTGATAAAAATGAGAAATACAGAAGTACTCGACCTTTTTGTGAGTCATAAGACCATTTGCACCTTCTCTGTTGTAAAACTTGGTAATTATTTCCTTACTTGGAGATGTACATTTTCTTCAGAAAGTTACAAAACAACACTGATCCCCAAACTACTCTATCAATCATTCAGAAATGCATTTACTGTACTTATATTTAAAACATTTAAACTGGGTAAGACACACTGAGCCAAGGCTCATTACTAGGTCTGATCTAGAGGAGGGGGTTACATAGGAAAGCACAGGCAAAAGACAATACAGAAACATACAGGTGCTAGAGAACACAAACTCTTACACTGGTATGCAAACCAGGAAAGGGGTCAATGCTACAGTACAAATTTGGTTAAACAGCTGAAACTTATAAGTCGTCTTGTTCAGATCTCCCACAGTACCAGATGTAATACTGTAAGTGAGACAAGTATATGTGTGAACAGGTACTTGTATCCTTGTACTGTCACGTGAGATGGAACCTTTGAATTTAATAAACTTGCAAGTTAAAAAAAAAAAAAAAGAAACCTGTTAAGGGTATACCTTGCAGAATGACAATAATTATAAAACTGCTATAAGAGACAAAATAAAGTGCACAGAAAGTGCTAAATAAAAAACTAGTGAAAGAGTAATCTAATGCTAGCAGAAATGTCAGTATTCACTTATCCAAACAGAAAGGTTCATGTGAGATATAGAAACAGACACTTTCAGCAGAAAAGGACCACTGGTTCATCTGGTCTGACCTGTTTTACCCAACGCTACCCCATGACCTATTGTCTAGACAGGGTTTTACACCTCATTACCCCCCGCCTAACTGCTACCTCCTGAGTAACTATTTAACTCCTTACTCTGTTCCAGCTGTCCTCGAACACGTTAATGTTTTTAGCACGCACCACCTCAGCTGGTAGTCTGTTCCATGGCTTTGCCACTCTCAGTAAAGTTAAAAATTTCTCACCTCTTTCCTGAATCCCCCACCACTCATGCCCCCTTGTTACTGACCAACTAATCCTGATGAACTGTTCCTCAAAGTTAGCTATGTTTTATGCCTTTCAGGAAATTAAAGGCTTCTTATTTATGTCTCCCTCTCCACTCAGGCCTCCACATAAGTACATTAGGTGACCTAAGCCAATTCGCATAGGATCTGCCCTGGTGGCCCTAACTCATTTTGGTTACCCTACACTGCACAGTCTCCTGCCTGTTCCTGTCTTTCCTCAGGTGGGAACTCCAGAACTGAGCACAGTGCTCCAGATAAGGGTCCACCGGTGACCTATAGTGAGGTAGTATTGCCTCTTGTCTCCTGCACCTGAAACCCCCTTCCAATACACCCCAACATTCCGGCTGCCTTGCTGCCAGCCTTGTTGCTAGTTTGCTTTAGGGAGTCACTTAGAATGACTCCCAGGTCCCTTTCCTCCGAAGTGGAGGCCAGCTTAACCCCTCCCCATCCAGTATTCCATCCTTGAGTTCTTACTCCTTATGTGCATCACCTTGCACTTTCTGGAGCTGAATTTCAACTGCTAAACCATGGAACATGTCTCTAACCTTTGCAGGTCCCTCTGCAACTCCCGTACCCCCTCCTTGCTGTCTCTCCTGAAACAGAGTATTATCTCATTTGTGAAGAGACATCTTTCCTGTATTCTTTCTCCTATTTCGCTGATGAACATATTGAAAGGACTAGTCTCAGGAATGACCGCTGTGGCGCCCCACTTGTACCACCCTCTCACCTGATTTGACCTCATTAACCACCACCCTCTGACGAGTTCTGTAACTGATCAGGTAGCTAAACCCAGAAGTAGACAGCACACACACCAACAACACTCTTAATATTTTGAACTGGAAAATGATTTTCATAGCTGCAAATCCATTTCCATAGTCGTCAGTCTATGTCTAGCAAAAAATAACCAGTTTGCTAGAAGCAAGGCTCCCAAAACAACAAATTGATTTGGGAATTCCTGTCTATAATAAGGAAACAACTGTCTATATGTACATTGTTTCCATAGACTTTCACTAATTAAGGAAAAGAAAGCAAATTATGCTCCAAAAGGAAATAAAGTATCTTACAGCAAATACAGAAAAATAATTTTGGGGTGTAGGGGAAACACCAAATTGATTTGGGAGCCCTGCAAAAGCCATAAGTCCTAATGGTGTGTGTGTGAGATATATATATATATATATCTAAATATATATGTATATATATATATATATATATATATATATATATATATATATATATATATGTATATCTATATATCTATATATCTATATATATATATATCTATATATCTATATATATATATATAAAGGGCTGGCCCTTAAAACTAATTTTTTCCATAGGCCATATGGCATCGGAACCATCCTGCTGGAATGGACCCAAAATGGCCAGTAAGCAATAATCCACAACAGGGTGTGTGGTAAAGCAGATCTTATTGTCAGATGACTTGTGAAGCACGATGCACAGCTGAGTGCTTCAACCACTGGGGTAGTGCAGTTATATCTGTCTTACCATGCACCCTAGAGTGAATTACTCCGTTTACTGAATAGCTCATTTAGGCAGAAAAAAAAATATGTCTGAAAGACACATTCAAAATCTGATTGAGCGTCAGCCATGCTGCAAAACACATTATTTTACAGTCATATAATCAGGTTCAGCCAATCATGTTCTTCCTACTTTTGACTGCCATGTTAGAATAATGCATGCACCATCTACACATTTGTCATTTCTAAAACACAGCACTCAGAACCCAGGTTTTTTCAGGGAAGGGCTTCAGCAAAGGTTACATTATATCGTGTTTATCCGTGAGATTTGCCTGGGTGGGCTTTTGCCCGCTGCGGTCCATGATGGGGTTCTCCCTGTTTGTTTTTCTTACAAGTATCTATGCGGTCTTCTACTAAAAACAACTGACATTGTATTTCGAAACTACAATATTTCACTGCATTACTTTTAAATTAAATGTTAAAAAGGTAGGTAAGCCAAATCAATTTTCCTGGTGCCCTTTCTTTGGGGCTCACGGCACCACAGGAAAAAAAATGCAATCAGAAACTAATGCAATGAAGCAAAATAAAACAAACAATTTAAATAATAAACAAGTAGCTCCATGTAGCACAGCATATTCCAGCTAACCACACTTCAAAAATAATTTATAGAATTAGATCAGGGAGTAATCTAGTTCGAAAAGATAGAATTTTCAGGACCTCTTAAAAGGCCCCCCACCGCACTGGCTGACTGAATGTGGACAGGCAATGACTTCCACAGTATCAGCGCAGCCACCACAAAGATCGGTTCCTGGAAAGCTTTAACCTGGACTGGGGTACAGACTCTAGGCCAGCATTGGTGGAATGGAGGAGGATCAAGGTATGCAGAGACAGGAGATCTTTCAGATGGCAAGGACATGATGAATGTAGGACCTCGTATACATACATACATACATACACATACATACATACATACATACATAGATACATAGACAGTGTCGGCAGATAAGGGCCTATGGCCCACCCAGTCTGCCCATTTGAGCTTGTAAGTTCAGTTTATGTTTTCCAAGAAGTCTGTTGCCCCTTACCCCTGACCTCCAGAAATATATACGAAATATATCTTGAAGTTAACGCACCCCTGAATGGGTAGCCAGTGTAGTTCATGCAGCACCAGTGTAATATGATCTCTACAAGACATCCTGGAGCTCAAGTGTGCTGCTGCATTCTGGACCAGCTGCAGGTGATGTATCAAGCTCCCAATATGTCACTGTGGACAACCACCGACACTTGGTACTCCAGGGTCAGCTTGGAGTCCATAGTGACTCCCAGATTTCTAAACAAATATAGAGCTCCAAGGGTGGCATCATTTAAAAGATGACAACCATATGTTGCTGCTTGTCATAGGTGACGCAAGGTGACCTGGTAAGACAATCATCACCTCAGTCTTGCTCGAGATGAGGCTTTGCCAGTTGAAGGGCATCCAGTCATTGATCTCTTTTGAACACTGACACAGCACCAGACCTGCATCAACCCCATCAGGTGCACATTACAGGTATAGCTGGGTATCATCTGCATAGCAGTGAAACTCCAGATCATACCCTCTGATGCCTTTATTCTTCTGGGCAGGCAAGACTCAAACTAGCACAAAACAGTACCAGCGAGACCCACATAGTGCCTCTGGAATTGCAAAAGCACCCCACTGTCAACCATCTCAAAAGTGAATGCGATGTCAAAAAGGACAAGAATGGAACAATGCCCTCTGCCTCTTGCCATGAGGCGATTACTGAACACATTGATGAGTGCCATCTTGGTACAGTGACAAGGGCAAACTCCCAACTGGAAAGGCTCACAGATATCATACTTTCCCAGGGGAACCTCCACTTGCATCATTTCCACCTTCATGATTACCTTCGCTGTAGGTTCAAAACAACCCTGTAGCCAGCCCGGTGGCTCTGAGGGTTGAGACGCTGGGTGCCTTACCTGGTGCCATGCCAGCGACTCGGGCTCAGGAATGACCTCGGGTCAGACAGCTGGCATGGTGGGGGAAAGCAGGACTGAGCAGCCGAAAGACAGCTCACCTCTCCCGGGGTGGTTGTCACCCCCTGTAGTTCCATTCTCACTGAGTGGAGGCCCGGTGAGTAACGTAGGCCGGAAGGGGAGGCAGTGTAGTGGGAGGGCGCCTTGAGGCCTGGTGTGCCTCCACACATGCACGCATGTTGGGGGCACCGTGATGGGGATAAAAAGCTGATAAAAATCTATGGAGGGGGGAAGACAGCCCTGTAATTCAAAAGAATTTCAAGATCCAGTGAGGACTTGTTAAGAGGAACATCATCACCACCCTTTTTAGAGTGGTGAAGAAAATCCCTCCTCCATAGATCACCTGACAATTTCAGAAATAATTGGGCCCAGGGGCTCCAGCAGCCAATTAGCATCTTGGTGAGCCCAGTCTCCAATAAACAGTAGGTTAGACACCGTCCCAAAATTACTCAGAACACCTCCTCGTCCACAAATGGACAAAACTCTGCCAAAAATGCCCTTTCACCTGGGCCCGTCTCTGGAATGACATTGTCAACCCTCGACAGACTGTGTTAGGCAATTTTATCCCAACTAGAGGATAACTTGATGAGGAAGAACTGATTAAACCCATTGCATTATACCATGGTACCATCTTAAACTGCTCTCAAAACAATAAGCCATATCAACTTGAATTTTTGTTTAGGTAAGTCTGGTAACAACACCCATATCAACACACAACCTTTCCTTTCAGTTATTCAAAACAGTTATTACTTTATGTATCATTTGCACAGGTAATTAAAATCAACACTTAATTGAACACCACAGTACAAAAACTCTGCACATACTGGTTATAAACAGAATAGCCAACCACAAAATTATTTGCACAGCACTGCTGAGCAGTTAAAACAGCAAAGACTATAATGATGAATACTCTAACGGTACTTGCCAGTTTACGTACAGTGTGTTTACTAAAGCTCAAATGGTTTACAGTACATTATGCCAAGTGCAGATTAGGTCACTTAACTGACTGACAGCAAAAAATATGGACATGACATTTTTTTAATAAACCTTTATTTCTGGATGTGTGTACAAAATAGCTCCTTTATTATAATTTCCTACTATTTCACATATTGTGACCATTTAAGACATTGTTTTATTTGCTTTTCCTAATGTTAACATAATTAAATGACTAACAGCAATTTATTAAGAATGCATTTCCTCTAATTAAGATGATAAACCCAGATTAAATACAGGAGCTCTGAGGAACCACAGACAGTTCATGCAGCAACGCAGGGCAGCACACACCTTATGTCAACAACTGCTCTTGCTGCCATTTGCTCTAAACTTTACTAGTAGCAGTGTTATTCCAACACTGGACAAGGATGTTACAAAACATTTATTCATTTATTTAAAATCTGCTAAATCGGGAAAAGCATGCTGAGCCGAGGCTCATTTCTAGGTGCAAGGAGGGGTGGGGGTGGGGACAGGGATAAAATAAGAACTACGCACAGAAGTAAAATACAATTCAGTGGCTAGACCACGCAATACAAGTATCCCGTTTATTGCTGGTACCACTCCGTAACTTTCCCGGGCTGTGCCTGAAAACAAGTATTCATACGCCTAGTGCACTTTCCAAGTTAACAAAAACTACATAAGAAAAATAAAAGAAGCTGTACAGAAGATACAATAGGTGACAAAATCTACAGAAAGACATTTTGCAAATATTCAAAGTGCAATGCAGGAGTGAGCTATGCAAAAAGTAGTTAAACCAGGAGCATTCAAGATGCCCAATGTGGAAAGCTAACCCCCACACAGAGCATAGAAACATAGAATTTGATGGCAGATAAGGACCGCTTGGGCCCACCTAGTCTGCCCATTTCTTTACCTAATGGATAAGCTGCAGATCCTAGTTAACCAACAGCCTACTTCCTCCTACACCCCACTAGAACTGTCTTATGTCTGTCCCATGCATTTCTGAATTCCCCCACTGTTTTTGACTCTACGACCTCCTCAGGGAGGCCGTTCCATGCATCTACAGCCTTCTCTGTGAAGAAATACTTCCTCACATTACCTCTGAGCCGTCCTCCCTCTATCTTCAAATTGTGCCCCCTTGTTCTTGCACATCTCTTTCTGAAAGATACTACCCTCTTGGACTTTGTCGATTCCCTTGAGATATTTGAAAGTTTCTATCATGTCCCCCCTCTCCCTCCTTTCCTTGAGGCTATACATCTTAAGCTCCCTTAGTCTTTCTTCACATGTCTTCTGGTGCAGACCCTGCACCATTTTGGTTGCCCTCCTCTGGACAGCCTCCACCCTGTCTATGTCTTCGTAGAGATGGGGTCTCCACTACTGTACACAGTACTCCAGATGTGGCCTTACCAACTGTCTGTACAGAGGGCCAACAACTTCCTGCTTTCTACTGGGGATGCCTCTCCCTATGCATCCCACTATCCCCCAGCCCTCCTTACTGCCTTCTCACATTGCTGGTCCACCTTTAGGTCATCTGATATGACTACCCCCAGGTCCCTTTCCATTTTTGTTGTTGTCAGTATCTCACCCCCATGGTAGGTGTACTATGGTCAGCTGTACCCTCAGGGCATATTCCAGGTTACAGATTTTCATGGCTCCCAAACACAGCCTAGAATATTGTGTTCCTATGTGTTTGCAGATGTGGTACATGGCTGTTGTGTTTGTTCAGGTCAGACTGACCACTGATCTGTGAGGAAAACACCTGCACTGCCAGGAGCATTTTGTCTAAGTGCCGCCTGAACTTCAAGCCAAAAGACAGACCTCATGGTCTAAGCTAACAAAGTACTGAATATGAGACTGCATCAAGTGGAAAAGTAGTAGCAATCTGGTTACTAAAACAATGTTATTTGTAGGTACAGAACAGGGGCAGCAAAATGCTATTAACCTACGTAGCTTAAACATGGACAGGTGGTGGAGAGATGAAAGAAAGATGGAGGTTAAAATCAGGAACAGGAAGGAGCAGGACTGCAGTTAATTCCACTCTGAAAGTATAGGACATCCAAAAATGAGGTAAAAACTTCCAAACATCAGATGAAGGAAGTATCAGACTTCCAAATGGGAAAAAATGAAAACTAGATGGTGACATGGAAGTCAAAAATGATTGGTTTTACTACACAAAGACTTTTTTTTGTACCAACATTTTAAATAAACATTCAAAACTATCTCGACAACGTTGTCTTCCACAAATTAGGACACAGGAAGGTTTTTTTGGCTTCCTAGAAAACTGAAATGAGTTCTATTGGAGACATGGAAGTTTTTGACTGTACAAGAAAAAAAATTTACTTATGGCCCTGTGAAGTAGCAAATATATCAAGTCCATGAACGTTAACAACTAAACAGCAATCTGCACACAGAAAATGCATAGGTGATGAAAACTGTAATAACATTTTTTGTATTTTTTTGGCAGTTGAAGATTTAAAATATAATTGCAATGTTAACATTCTGCACTTTTTAACTGATAAAACTTTCTGAACAAATAAGGGACTATATATCTTATGTCGCAAGTTATGCCTTGCCACCAAAAAGTAATGGGGAATGATGAAGAAAGCAATTCAGACATTTAGAAAACAACATCCAGCAGACCAGACCCGAGCTTGATTCTCACAACCTCCACCTGCATACTGTGCGACTCTGAGTAAGTCACTTAACAGCCCAGTTCTCCCAGGTCGCACCTGAAAACAGGCACTTGTGCCTAGTGGGCCTTACCCAGTTACCAAAGACTAAAATAAAAAAAATTAAAATAAATTAGAAACATAACTTCATAAGAGTTATTGACAGAGCAAAATCTTGGAACGAGCTAGTTAATCATTTTAAAAATCCATAGAAAAATCTAGAAACAGTTTCGATGATGCCATTCAAGGAAGCCATGCAAGCTAAAGTGATTTTCCTGTCTTCTCCAAACACTGCCAGTTTGCATCAGCAAGACTCAACTCTTCATACAAATCTGAGTTGTGGGATTTTCAGTTCTGTATTGCCTAAGGCATCTGCAGGAAAACATGTTCTTTGACCCGTAGACTTAAAGGGGAACAGTTGGCACTAAGAGCCTCACACCCAAGTGTGGGGCCGGTCCCAATTTGCACTTTGTGTGCAGTAAAGTAGATTGTACCAGGCTGAGGTCTGCTGCTTTACAAGCAGACTTTTGCTTTAACCACAATCCCCTGCAGCCGACATCTGAGCATGACTGCAGCACTGGGAGATGCAATAGCCTGCAGAGCATGTGGAGATTTTCACAGCTCAGATCTGATCTTCTCCAGTCCTGCTGTTCTCCCAGGGCTAAGTAAAGTTCTCTGTGACGTTACTTAGCCCAGAGAACACTGTAAATAATCTTTTTTTTTGGGGGGGGGGAGGCAACATCAGTATGGTGAGCAGTTATCTTTCACTCTCAAAAAGAAAATAGGAATTAGAATAAAACTATCAACTATATCAGCTATCTCTAAAGAATGAGACCAGTCTTAATGTTTTTTTTTTTTTTTTGATAACTAGAGTTTGAGGCTGAAGGGCGTTGACACTCTCCCTTTATGCTCTCCCTGACTTGTAGTCATAATCCTCAGCTGCGACATCACAACCTGTTGACATGTAAACGACTCTGATGTCACAGTCAGGGGACTGTGACTTGAATGTAGAAAAAGAAGCAGGACTAGAGAAAGTCAAAAGTTCAAAGAACCAGTTTTCATGCAAATGTTTCCTGAAATGGAAAAAAAAATGGAATGTTCAGGTGTAACCCCCCTGCAAATGGGGGTTCCCAAAAGACTTCAGGAGCTTGCTTGAATGCTCCAAGCCTGAATGGTGTTTGGCATTTAAGCCATTTATCAGTGAGTGTTTTTAGAGCCTCTGGTACTGTCTCTTTAAGAGCTGTCTGCTTGCAGACATAATTAGTTTGTATGGGGGACTGTGTGTGCTTCTCTGAGTACCACTCGAGCTGCTGCCAATTCACTTCATTTTTGCAGTCACTAGGAGTGCAAAGGGAACCTATCTGAAAGATGTAACTGTTTGCCAGAAATTATTTAGAGTAATAATGAAATTACAGTTTGTCTAACCTGCTTTCTTTGCAGTCAGAACTGTGTCTGCTAGTTCTCATTCTAGTTTGAACTGCTGAACTGGACCAATCAGTGTGGGGTAAGCTAGCTCTAAAATGGTGCCTTGGACGAATCAGAACTTGGACTCATAATCTGAGCCAGCCACAAGAGGGATTGTATGGGCAGTGACTCTGGGAGATGTAGTTTAGACTTCAGTGCCTTTTGGACCAACAGCAGCAGTCTATTGTGAGTGACAGCCAATCCAGTCAAGAACTGGGAGGAACTCAAAAGAAATGCCAGGTTTTGTCGGTTGGAGTTTGAGTTGAGCTTTGGCAGTGAAGAAGGAAGGAGCCCTGTGCTTTTTCAGTGTGCAGTTTTAGTCAAAAAAGCGTGTGTAAGGCCCAGAGTTCGGTCTGCAGCTTGTGTAACAGCTTATTAGGACTGAATCAATCCTGTGAAAAGAATCAAGATCTCTGAAGAGTAGAAACCAGGCTCACCCTGTAGAAGACTGGAGGAATTGCTGAAAAGTGCATTAGGTCTGTCAGGAACTGAATCTGCTGTGTGTTCTCCGGGTATTGTGCAGTAATTGCGATCGGGATACAGATGCAGCCTGCCTGGTATAGTGTTTTCTTTTATATGGATGTGTGAAGAGGTTTGTGTACCTCAAGTGAGCCCTGCTGACATTGAAGGACCCTATCTTATTTGGAGGTCGTGAGTACTAATTCAGGTCGCCTCCCTGTTGAATTGCCACATTGAATCCAAATGGAATTACTGTACTGCTGACTGTTTAGTTCTCCTTTCTCTGTGTGAAAGGGCCCCTGCCAGCTGCCACGGTTTGGACTAGCCACTAGGGCTTGGGTACCCAGGGACAGTAACTGATAGGGATAGGCCTGTGCACAGAGCCATAAGTAGATTATTAGGTGATAAGCCTAATTAACCTGATTTCCCCTGTCCTTATTATATCCCTAAATAAATCAGAGCTGCTTGTTTCAGCAAAGTTATACTGCCTAGAGGTATTTGTCTATGTTAAAGTACTGTACTGTGATTGTTGTATCTGTATCTCATTTCTGGGAGGTCCCAGTGCGGAACCAGACCTGGGGGTAGTGTATACTGAGAAGGTAATTCTGATATATTGTGTGGGCCACTAGTGGGAAGAAAGAGGGGTTGCAGTATCCCAGAGGGCTGTGACCAAGTTAGTTTAACTATTGCAAACCCTGACCTCTGGGTGGAGGCACCCGCCATTGGATCCAGGCCCCTCAACCTGTTAGTGGCAAATCAGGCAGGGGTAGTAGCCCCTGGGATAGCGCCATCTAGGGGTTACACAGGCATTCAAAATTTGGGGGAATTGTTTTTAACCAAGTTTTGTTGATGCAAACTGCGAACCTTTTTCTAGAAATGAGACAATCCTTTACGCACTGTATTCTGTTATATCTTTAATATCACTCAGAGGACCAGTTAAAGTAGTTCAGGATTCTTTACAGGTAAGCAGAACCTGCATGTTCCATAAACACCTTTATTTATACTTGAAACATTTTTATTTTAAACAAATAGTGTACACAACAAACATACCAACTCCAGAATGGATGAGTTTTAAATCTACTGAAAAGCTCTGTGCTCTTACCTTTGAACAGAGGCAGAGGTGTTAGCTCAATGGGTTTGCCCTGAGATCTAAATTGGGAGGAGCTTTGTGATCTTTTCTGTCTGGCTTTCCTGACGGACTTCCGAGAAAATCCGTCTACTTTATCCACTGATGGAGGAGTGGTTGGTACCGAGGACATATCCTTACTAAAAGGAAAAATAATAAAAATGTGTGTCAGTGCTAGAGTTCAATTGTAGAAAAATCAATATGCTGGAGAAAAAAAAAAAAGGCACAAGCAAGACAGGCAACATAATAAAAACCACACCATACAATTCTGCTTAAAGTTGAGCTAGTCCAAATTAATTCATGTGCATTTGCATATGCTTCCCATGATGCTTTGCATTATTGAGGTATGTGCAATTTGCGTTGTCTTATAATAAAAACAAGTTGTGTTTATAGCCTTATCAAATACTAAGCTAAATCAATCTTGCAAAAAACAATTTTTTTTAATTTTTTTTTTTTTTATTTATTCATTCAGAAATACACCTTTGAGCACAAGTGCTCTTTTGCAAAGGTTCCACATCAGGTACAAGGTATACAGAGAAATTAACAATTGGACTATGAGAGAAAACAATTCCATTAGAGCATTGTCAAGAACAGTATAAGTATGTATTTGCAAGTTCACATAAAAGCATTGTCAGGAACAGTACATGCATGTATATGCAAGTTCACATTAAAGCAGATCATGACAGTGATTACATCATCCTAGAACCCAGTTGCAATATACAAATCTCTCCGGTTATAAACAGATGCATTTGGATCCCAGTGTGAGAGCCTTTTTCAGTTCCCTCTTAAAGTGGGCTATTTTGGGCGACCCACCAGGGATTCCAGTAGTTTGTTTACCCACTGGCGAGCTCCAACTGCAAAGGATCGCATGGTCTGGTCTGTTCTTAGGAAGGGTACCAACAGGGCATTCCTAGACATATTCCTAGTAGAGTATTGGTTGGGCATAGGAGGTTTTGGACAGCAAGTGGGATAAGACCCAGCAGAGCCCCCCCCCTCCCCTCCCCCCAGTAGGCAGGACTGGTACTTTATTCTGTCATGGAAGAGAAGCCAATTAGATTGGGAGTATAGGGAACAGCTATGAGTGAGCCTGTCTGCCCAAGTGCAAAGCAACATGCATGTTTAATACCAGCCTGACTGTTGAGAACAGAGTCAGTGGTCAAACCACAGACTGGGAGGCTGTAGTCCAGAATCGAGAGGACTGTGCTGGATACCACAAGGCGCATGGCTTCTGAGGTAAGGTTCAGTTGTTGCCTGTAAAGAGCTCCTACTTTTTTTGTTGGCAAGGCTGACAATGTTATTCACATGGGGTGCAAAGGAAAGGGTATCATCAAGGATGACCCATAGGTATTTAAACGAGTCTACCTGTTCCAGTGTTGACCCAACTGCATTACGGATGGCAAAGGGAGGGACCATATTTTCAAGTTAGGACCAAAGAATAGCATAGTCTTGGTTTCTTGTAGTTTAGGACTAGTTTATTTTGTTTGATCCATTCCTCCAGGGACTCAAAGCTACTTTGCAGGTCACAGGAAAGTATCTCATGGCGTGTACTACAGGAAAAGACGATGGCATCATATACATATTGAAGCACCTTAGAAATAGGGCAAGCTTCAGGGAGATTATTTATGAATAGACTGAAAAGACGAGGACCAAGTATAGAGACTTGCAGTACCCCTATTGAGATGCTTTTAACATCGGATACGGCACCGTTAATCTTTACTCGCTGTGTGCGGTCTGAGAGGTAGCTATGGAACCAGGTCACTATGTATGAGGAGAGGCCTAATGTGTGGAGCTTATTGAGCAGCAGTGAATGACTTACAAGACTGATTGCCTTTGTCAGGTCAATGTAGATAGTAGCCACCATCCGGTGACCCACTCTAGTGTGACACCTCGACAGCAAAACCCGAAAATAGACCATTACAGTGACAATCGCTGTAATGGTCTGTTTTCATCAATGCGGCTTCTCCCAGTGTTCTGCCCCCCTACCTGGAACAACTCCAACTTGGAGTTGATTATAATTAAATGCAGGGGGTGCAGGAGGCATAGCCCCTGCAAAAAATACTATCTTTTGGGATGGCACAATACCAGTGTCGGTATTGTGCCATCAATGTGTGGAACACGTCAGGGAATTTTGTGTCAAGCACAAGTGGTGCTTCTGCCACCATCAGGAGCATTGTGCAGGAAGTTGGTGTACTCAATACGTGCAGTGCTGGTGCTATGAAGCTTATGAATCAGTCTTGTTGTTTACACTGAATATAATACTTGCAAAAGGTAGGTGACCAGGCCAGCCCGATGGCACTAGAGGTTGAGGTGCTGGTCGCTACACCTCGCGCCATGCCAGCGACCTGGGTTCAGGAATGAGCTCGGGCTTCCGGGGGTCGGCAGGGGGAGAGAGGATAGAGCATCTGAGGACTGCTCTCCTCTCTCAGAGGAAGGGAGACTAGTCATCCAGCTCACTGACTGCCCTCTGGCGGTGGCTGGAAGGCAGTATGGGTCAGAAGGCTGGAAGCCAATATTCTTATGTTGGAAGGAAGGGAGACTGGTGAAAAATGGAGGAAAATCGAGCCTGGCAGGCTCGATGATGGCCCACCACTCCCAGGAGTGGCCCAGATTCTGGATTGGGTCTCCGGGAGGTGGAAGAAGCTAGCAACCTCCTCCCAGCCCCACCACAGGGGAACCTATGGGGCCACCTAGCACGGGAGCGGTGGGGACCAGAGACAGAGTCCCTCCGTTGGGAGGGCCAAAGCCACCTGCCAGGGCTTCACGGTGGAGAAAAATGCCTACGAAGAAAAAAACAAAACAAATGGTAGGTGACAAGTTGCTCTGATATAATTCTTTCTAGGGCCTTGGCCGGGGGGGAGGCTTCATAGAAGTCTGTAGTTGGCAACATTTGAGCAGTCACCACTTTTGCGTACTGGGGTGACTAGTGTGGTTTTCCAAATATCTTTGAACTGGGAGTATTGCAGAGAGAAGGTAAATATTTTAGTTAGGGGGAAGAGTGCCAGCTCATCCAGTGACAAAGCCACCAGCTTCATGTCAATCATAACACTCCCCATGCTGGTTTTACCCAGTCCCCATTTCTCAACGGTGATGGGTTTGAAATAGAATTTTAGGTTGCTAGGGTTTTGGTCAGGGCTGTTGGTTGGCTCATTACAATGTTTACCAGAGGATCCAGGCTCTGCATTGGGGGGGTGGGGGGCAGAGCTAAGGTCAGTAAAGGCACTATTAAATATATCTGCCATCTCGTCCGGGGCAAGGTTGACAATCCCATTAGAACTGAGCATCACGGGCTGCCTTTTGTCATTTTTACTGTGGAGTTCCTTTATATTGTTCCAAAATGTTTGCCATTTCTCCACTTAATTTCTTGCTGTTCTTTACAGTATGACGCTTTAGCCTGTCTTATTTCCTTTGTATACTTATTTCGAGCTGCCTGTACTTTTGTAGGTCATTAGGGGAGCTGGAATCTCTTGCTCATTGCAACAGATTGTCCCTGGCGCACATTTGTAACAAAAGTGTAGGGGTGGCCCACTCTGCGTCAGCACTTCGAATGCTGTAGTATTTATTTATTAATTTGTTAACCGGGTTGGTGCACTGAACCGAGGACCTTTTTCAGACAGGGCCCAGGCCAGACTGGCACATACATTGAAAGGTAACAGCAAGGACAATAAAAGTGCACAGAATAGAACCAGTAACTGAAACAGGTGCAAGTTTGACGAACGTACAGTAGGGAGATAATTACAAAATAGGTACAATAAAAGGATAAGTCAAACAAGGTATACATGGTAAGTAAAAAAATAGTGCTTGGGCAGTGACAACCACTGTGCTGAAGTGTGGAGCATCAGCAGATACAGGGCCAAATTTGTTACAGAAGGCAGAAAACTGACATGAAGTCTAGGGCCATGTCAATAGCGGGAATGGAATCAAAGTAGCTCCAATCTATCTGGGCTAGGAGTGCCTTGAAAATCAGCAATTAATCCTTTATGTAGGATCCTGTTGTTGACAGTTGTGGCAGGGGCTTGGGGAGTTTAGCAGTCCAGGCACAATGTATTGGGGAGTGGTCACTGATGGTATTTGGTAGGACTGAGACCTCAGCCTTTCTGGATGGGTGGCGAGTATCCAGTCAATAAGTGTTCTGGTACCGGTTCTGTAGTTGGTCCTGGTGCAGTTTTTTACTACTTCTGTGAGGTACAGGCTGACCTCCAGATACTTGTGGGTGATATCAGATCTGGCTTCTCAGTTTATATTTATGTCACCAGTGGCTATGGTTTCCCATTTATGACTGGCTTGACTGAAGTACTTAACAAATGCTTTGTGGCCTACCTGTTGTTTGGTAGGGGGTATGTAAACTGTCATTAGAACAAATGATTTAAGTCCCTTTCCCTGCAGAATTTTTACAGCCAGGCATTCACAATCACTCTCGGGATTATCAAGGCTAAGTTTATGGCCTTGTAGGTCAGTCCTAACGTAAATTAGGCAATCCCTCCCCCCACACCCCTTTTCCTTAGCAGTCTTGCCTGAAGAGGTTATAGAAACCCAATGTGATGGCAGTGTCAGATTTTGGGAGACAGCCAAGTTTCTGTCAGAGAAATTATATCAGGGTGAACATGTTCCACCCAGGCTTCAAACTGCGCAAATTTAGGTAGTAGGCTGCCAATGTTAAGGGAGACAATCTTTAGCTTCCCCTCAGGATTCTTGCCAAGTCCCTCATTATGGGGTAGTCCTGGGTTAGGGTGGATATTACCAGACATGAGGAAGAGGAGGACAAGTAGGAGTTTTTTTTAGGTCCCTTGGTGCTGGGGTTAGTCTCAGGGATTTATTAGTACATGGGCATTTTTTACTGTGGATCCAGTGGCCAAGAGTGACACAGGGAGAGGTAAGGCACCAGCCAAAAGAACTATGGTTATCATGATGTAGCGAGGAGTGATGCATACAATGAGGGCCCAGGCTGTTCGCAGGTAGACCAGGGACATCCATTTCCCATAGGCACAGTTTTACATCAGAGCAGTTACCAGTGCTAATGCATCATCAGTTGTCCCCCTCTTGTGATTCAGCCAGTGACAGTACCAAGAGAATTACTGTGATAGACATAAGTTTGGCACAGTGGGAAGATGATCACTTAGGGAGAGATATGTTAATTCCTGTGCGACGTGACCTTGCACAGTAAGCAATTAGATTTTGATGTGCCTACGTGTGTATGAGCAGTAGCCAGGAAAGTAGGTGGAAGGATTTGGGGTGGGGCAGGGAGATCAGGTGAGCAGTTCCGTGATACAGAGACAGGGGGACCTAATAAGGGGAATCTGTGCAGTTGCCCAATAGGTAGGGGGAAGAGGAGAGTCAGGGGGAGCAAGCAGGAGTATATACCAGGGCTACTCAGTTTAATAGACAATCTATATAATAAGTGCAGAATATGCAGTAAGCAAATTATGCAGTGAGTAAAATATGCAGTATGCAATAAGCACAGTTGAAGGAAGGGCCCATACACAATTAAAATTGGTTTTATATAGTGCCTTTCTTACACACTGCAAAGCACTTTAAAAATCCAAGTACAACTAGTCAAAACATCAGAAGATCCATCCATCCCTCAATGCGATGTGTTGTATGAGAGCTGGTAGTTAGGCAAGCAGCTGTTTGAACTGCAAAGATTAAAGTGCATGTGCTGTGCATTAAAGACTTGGAGGTCTCACGACTGTCAGTGGCTCAGCAGGCTGCATACTTGTGTTTAAGGCAAGAAGATCAGAAGGCTGCAAGTTCCATCCTTACACCAGGAACTTGGAGTTACATCCCAGTACTGGCACTGTAGTGCAGCATGAGGTGAGTGCTGCACTCATGAGGTGCTGTCTTTTGGATGAGACATTAAACCGAGGTCCTGTTTGTCTCTTCTGGTGGATGTTAAAAATCCTGTGGCACTCCTCAAAAAGAATAGGAGAATTTCCCCGGTGTCCTGGCCAAACTTCCACCATTCACTAAAAATACCACCAACAGCTTAACCTGGTTCAATGTCAGTTGGTTTCCATCTGTATCCCCTTCCCCTGGGATGAGGCTGAAAATAGGCAGAATTGTCTAGTTCTCCTTTCCCGGTCAACAAACAGTAAATAACAAAAACAACTGCATCTTAGCTGATGCACTTTATGTATTTACTGTTCACTGTTTGAAATGATACTACTGTGACTAGGAACATCACAATATCAAATTCTGAGTATCACATTATTTATGTAGAAAATATTGCAATAACTTGCAGCATTTCAAATTTTACAAAAATAGTAAAAAAAACTGATTGGAGAAAGGTGGCGAATTGAGAATCTCAATGGCACCTGGAGAGAGACACGCAGTTAAAGCAACAATGATGACGAAGTCAAGATTGTGTATCATGGTATATCGCAGTATGTTGAACGATAACCGTGATATTGCCATTTTACAATGATTCTTGGTTCTGAATGTTAGAAAAACAAATTCAGTATTACTTAGTTCTATATTTATATTGAAAGACAATGCAAGTTTGCAGGTTCATGAGATCTGTGGGACTGAAATTGATCAGGTGCTTGAGTTTAAATATTTAGGTTTTTTACTCGACTCTGGATTGACTTTCTTTCCCGAAGTTAAAGCGGTTAGCCAGATCATCAATCGTAAGTTAAGAATTTTGTATAAATTCAGGAGAGATTTTTCTTTTGAAACTCTGTCAATAGCTATTGGTTCTTTATTCCCAATTTTGATTACAATTCAATTATAATTTGGGTGTAAAAGAAATAAATGTTTCGTCGGTTGCGTACAATATCTGTCGTTTGGTTTTGGACTCCCCCCACCCACCAAATACACATCACTGTTTGCTGTGTTCGCAGTTGGGTTGGTTGTCACCAGGTTGTAAATCTGCTTATTTTTTGGGATGGCAAATATTTCAAGCTATTCATGGTAAGTTTTATTACACCCTTTCTGATTCTGACTACTATTTGTGCTCCAATAACAAATTTGAGATCTTCATCAGGTTTTACGCTCAATATTCCTTTTCACAAATCCAAATCAGGTTGTTGCTCCTTTTCAATTGCAGACCCACTTTTTTGGAATACACAGGTTGGCAGGTTCGCTCAGCAATGTCTTTAAGAACTTTTAAATTAAATTTTAAAGAATCTTTAAAATCTTTGTGAGTTTGTAAATGTTTTTCTTGAGGTATTGTTGTTTGTCAAACTTGTACCTTGTTTTTTGTTGGGTCGGGCCTGAAAAAGAACTTCTGCCCAGTGCTCTTACCTGGTTAACAAAACAAATAAAATCAAATAAAAAAATTGTCAGTGGGAATTATTCTGATACATCATACTGTGTTATTGTGACATCCCCAATTGTGATTCTCTCAGCAAAAAAGGTTTAAGGTATAAACAGCTTCAGCATGGGTTGAATGGCTAACCAGACTGCCACCAGGGAACATGCCTTAATTTTGGTTGTCCCAAAGTATGCCTACGGACCACTTTTTTCTCTGTTTGGAGCTGGTCTGCTGCATGAATAAAGCAGAGGTGGAAACTGCCACCTGCCTACTAGCCAAATGCTGGTAGATTTAAAAAAAAAAAAAATAATAATAATCAGGCCAGTAAGACTTTCCTTTAACTGGCCCTGTTGGCTTGTACTGGAGAAGGTACCACTAAGTACAGCAGCTGAGTCTGTGGAAAAGTCTGTCAGGCCACTGGATTTTCCCCAGTCACTAGCCCTGCTAGCTAGTGGCTGCAAAACTTAATTTTGACTCCGATAAAGCTGGAAGACTCATCTGCTTAGGGTATGTAGCTAATAGCATAAATCAGTAGTAAGTGGCCGATTGATTTTTAACCTGTTATATTGAGGAGTGCTGGTAACTGCTGCGGTGTGGCTTTATTTGCAATGTGTGTCATTAAGTGTACATGGAGAAGTTAAAGAAAGATCAGGGAGGTTAAGCACAGAGAAAGAGAGAATTCCTTGCTGGATGTTATGTGACTTGCTCAGGGGCACACAATGAGTAAGTAGAGGATATGGGATTCAAACCAGGGCCTACCGGTCATAACTCTGTGCTTTTAACTACTAGGCTATACCACCTCACTGCAGCCTGCAACAGACTTCTTCAATCAGAAAATAAAATGTACAAAAGGAAGTGGAAATGTAAGTCCGTCCAATGAGTTAAGAATTGCACAAAAACAGGGCAACTCTTTTAAGCAGGTGTCAGAAGAGCAGCTTGCCATGGGACATTGTTGGCCCATTTTTAGTGAGTGTCAGGCCATCTGAAGATCTGCCGGCAGTGCTTGTCTGACTGCACCGCAATATTTCAGATTAGCAGCAATGCATGGATCAAGAGCATAGTTATTCCTGATGTGTAGGTTTTTTTTTTTTTTTTTATTTGTAATTTTTAACCAGGAAAAGCTCAAAGACCTGGGATATTTTGTTTCCAGGAGCATCTGGGGTGGAGGTTACAAAGAAATATGAAAAATCATGGCAGATAACAGCATAGTATCTCGTCCAGTTTAGTCAAGTCCATCCAATTTTGGGACTGTACCTCTGTCAGTACTCCCTAGCTAAACTAGCTTTATGGGAACTGCTGGCCAGGACACAGAGGAAAATACCGCACTAGAAACATAGAAAAATGACGGCAGAAGGAGACCCAGGGTTCATCAAGGCTGCCCATGAAACTCTTAGAATAAGTGCAACTGCATCTTTAAGTTCTATTTGGACAGCCACCAGAGATGGACAGATGGGAACATGGTTTATTATCTTGAACCCATGACCTTCCAGACCCAGAAGAGAGCAGGTAACCTGAACTGCTGACACTGCTAGATAGGGCTGTACCTGTGCCACGCAAATCTTGGATGCCACTACATTCACAATTTTAAAAGAAACGTGACTTTTGATATTAAAAACCAAAAAAGGCAAGGAGGGCCTGCAAAGTCTATTAAGAAACAAACAAAAACAATAATAAAAGACTGCTGTGTTCATTTTAAGTGATGTTTCCAGTATCTTTTAGATATCTTCACCTTTCCCAGAAAAGTCTCTGATCTTCAGCATCACCAGTGAACAGGACCAGTTTGGGATCTAATGGCACCCCCAAGCAGAAATACTTCAGTGCTCCCACCTCCCACTCTTCTCCCTTCTGTCCCACCCTATATCTAAAATGTGGTAAAAATTATATAAATACAATGGTGGCAACAATACACATTTTTTTATAAATGCTTTTTCTGTTTCAAGCTGATCTCCGCTTATACTTTCAGCTTTAGGATGCCCTTTCTCTGCCAATGCCACAGGCGGACGCTTGTTTTGGTTATGCCAGATACCACTTCTGCCAGTGAACATGTTCTCTCTGAATGTAAAAAAATAACTCCCCATGAGGGACTGTATCACTGCGACAACACATCTACTTTTCCTTGTTCCTGAGCAGTCACTGTTGAACCCCAGTCTCGCACACTGCATCACAATACAGAGAGACAGTGCCACTGGATGACTTATGTCCATGATTTGTTTATTATTCCTTTTTCATCAAAAGCTGACACTTGGCTTGGCCTGGATACCTTCACAGCTGATGACAAGGCTACTCCCTGGCTGGCTAGCATGGGTGGGGGGGGGTTGCAAATGCTGGACAGCCTGCAGACTCCCCAGCAGTTAAACACTGAACCTCCACAACATGCCAGGCCCCCAGTTAGCCTCAGTGTCTCAAATGAACCCTGATCTCCCAGATGGAAACCCTCAACGTACTGGACAGGTCCATGTTTACAATGTTTCTATGACTTCTGCCACTGTTACCCTTACCAGGTCATGTCTGTCCACCAAGAAGTACCATAACAAAACTGCTGCCCTAATTATGACAATGCAGGACCAGAAAAGTGTACATGAGGTTTGGTGGGGCTTGTGAAAACATTAGATCAGTACATCACACATTTGGGCACTCACCACCTCTCATGAAAGGACACCAAACAGCTCTTAAGGATGAAAATTAAAATGTAATTTTATTGACAAAAAACAGGAGTGTACAGACACCTCAGTCTGAACACGTCCCACCTGAGGTGTTTTCTGACAACACAGTCCTTAATCGAAAGCCTTCGATAAAGGACTATATTTGTCTGAAACGCATCAGGTGGGACGTGTTCAGAAGTATCTGTACACGGCTGTTTGTCAATAAAATGACATTTATTTTCATCCTTAAGAGCTGTTTGGCATCCCTTTATGAGAGATGGGGAGTGCCTGAATGTGTGATGTACTGCACTAATTATGAACCAAGTTGTCTGCAACTTCTGCATTATCCAAGTGCTTCACAGCCTCACCAGAATTATTCTGCAACTAATTTTATTGGTTAGAATGCTGTGGGAGGGCACAGTGGAACTTAGACTGTCAGGGTTGGCACATCAGTTAAGCTAATGAAAAAATTCACAACTTATTTATACCAGTAATTGCATCCCCTGCAAAAGAACATTTATTTTTTGCAAACACTGTCTTTCCTATGATCAGTAACTGCATGCTACATCATAAGGAAAACAGAGAATTTCATGAAAACATTTGCAATTATAGTTTCTCATTAAAGGTTTTTTCCTTAGGTTTCTATAAAATGTTATCACAGGGAGACTTCCAAGCTGTCATTCTATTTTTGTTGCGCTGCCTCCTACATCTGCAAGCAGCACGTCCTCATTTTACTACAGTATCTATAGATTACTGCTATGTCAAATACACCAGAAAAGCATAAGGATGCCCATTAGTAAGGGAATGTAGCTTTTTTGCTTTATCGCTTCAAGTCCCTTCAATGACCATATTTATTTAGTTGATTTTTGGTAACTATATATAATATATATATACATATATATGTATATACACATTATATATACTGTACATATATATACATACATACATACATACATATATATATATATATATATATACACACACACACACACACACACATGGTTTAATAAATACACATAAGCTTAAATCTGAGCAATAGCAAAGTAATTATATTAAGGTTAATAATGAAATGACAGTCTATGATCTCTCAAAATTACTGTACATTTAAGGAGAGAAATAACTGAAACATAGACTTTGCTGGCAGATATGAACAGCTTTGCCCACCTAGTCTGCCCAGTTTTCCCTGCATATAGTATCACTGCAGATGCCACATGGTCTCTAGCCCATTTATCCCCTTCCCCCTCCACCGCCACGATTCCCTTATGTCGATCCCATGCATTCTTGAACCCCACCGCCTCCACTGGAAGACTGTTTCAGGAATCCACCTCTCTTTCTGTGAAGAAGTACCTCTTTAGGTCTCCCCTGAGTGTACCCCTCTCCAGCTTATCATCATGCCCCCTTGTCCTTGAGCATCTTTTTTTCTGAAAAATACTTCCCCCTTTTACCTTGTTTACTCCCACGAGGTATTTAAAGGTCTCTCTCATATCCCCCCTCTCCTCCCATCCAGGGTGTACATGTTTAGATCCTTTAATCTCTCCTTTCAGGGCCCCTGAAGCAGACCCTGCACCATTTTAGTTGCCCTCCTCGGGAATGCTTCCACTCTTCTATTTCCTTTCTAAGATGTGGTCTCAGAACTGCACACAGCACTCTAGGTGCAGTCTTATGGGCAATCTATACAGAGGCAATACCACCTCCCTCTTTCTGCTGGTGATACCCTTCCCTATGCCCTCCCAACTGCCTTGTTGCACTGCCTGGCCACCTTTAGGTCATCCAATATAATCACCCCCAAGTCTCTTTCCTGCCTGGTGGTAAGTACCCCCCCCCCATTTCTTACTCCACCCTTCAGTTTCTGTGCCCAGAGTGAATTATTTTGCACTTTTCACATTGAAACCCAGCTGCCATACCCTTGACAACTCCTTGAATTTTCTCAGATCATTGCTCACCCTTTCTCCCCCCCCTCCGAAGCGTCCACCCTATTGAAGAGTTTGGTGTATCTGCAAAGAGGCAGTCCTTCCCTTCCAGTTCCTCTGCAATGTCACTTATAAAAGACATTAAAGAGGATTGGTCCTAGCACTGATCACTGAGGCACCCCATGGATTACCTTCAGTTCCTCAGAGTGAACTCTGTCAACCACCACCCTCTGCTGCCTACCCCTTAACCAATTTCTTACCCAGTTTACCACCTTTGGACCTACTCTCAAGCTACCCAGCTTGCTCACTAGTCTCCTATGTGGAACGGGTGTCAAACACCTTACTGAATTCTAGGTAAGCTACGTCCACCGCTCCACCCGGATCTAATTCCTTGGTCACCCAGTCAAAGAACTATACCAGATTAGTTTGACAGAAGCACTCCAGTTCTTGGGTCAGACAATATGGCGGGTGGATTTTTTCCAAAGGGTTTAGTGGGAGGCTCTGCCAGCCCCTCCTCACACCGCCTGTGACTATGACAACACCGAGCCGCCATATCTGTGACCCAAGAACTGTAGTCAAGCCCAATCCTTTCTTTCAGCAGTGATTCCATTACCTTTCCCACCACCAAAGTCAGGCTGACTGGCCTGTAATTGACAGCCTCTTCCCTGCTACCACTTTTGCGAAGTGTGCTTACTGTACATCTGCCCTCCTCCAGTCCTCCAGGACCACTCCTGTTTCCAGTAAGCAGCTAAACAGGACTGTCAGAGGTGCAGCCAGTACCTCCGAGAGCTCCCTCAATATCCTTGCATACAACTGGATTAATGTAGTTTTGCAACTCCAAAGGGGAACACTGCAACGCGCAAATTAATCAATGTTCTTGTGAACATTCATTCAAACTGGTTTCCAAGAATCACATGATTTGTTAAACCGTTTCACGAATGGGCTTTCCTTTTTATGAAACAGATACGGATGTTGCATTTAATGCTTATGGGCCTACACAGTAGCATACTATATTTAGCTTCTTTGCAGCTCGAAATATTTCCCCAAGACTTATGTGACAATGACTAATGCCCCACCTTTCCTTTCATTTTAATGTTTACTACAAGCCTGACTTCATCAGTCGTGTGCAAACAGTTCTGAGATGAAGTGTACGCTTAACGGGAATTTGAAAAAAGGCATGCCTATAGTGCAAACTTATCCTCTCAAGATGGCATTCAGTATAACATGCTAATTCTTAAATGTGAAGCATCGTTTACACATCATCACAGCGACAGGGGTTACATACATCTTAACTGTTTGAATCGTTTGTACTAGAACTAATAAGAAGCATGTTTCGCTCAAAAATGGTACAGCAAGCCCTCGTCTAGGACTAAATACAGCATAACAACCAGCAGTCCGAAATGTTATTTTTACTTAAGTTTAGACTTCAGCATACTGTATATCACGTTAATGAAACAGATTAGCATTTGCACTGAGCAGTGCACTATATTTGCGAATGAATCCATACATTTCAATTTTTTCTATATTGATCTGTCTAGTTATTTTAATACAAGTGTTTAGCAATCTCACATTCACGTATATTTAGCAGAGTCGGTAAATACAGTTAAAACAGAAATGCCATTTTTGATACAAACACAAAAGCCTCATTCTACGGAGGCATATATTATATATCTAATTAAAGCATGTAATCCCATTCATTAGTATCTTTTTTTTATCAAAATGAAACGCTTCAACATACACAATATAGCATGCACTGTTCAACAGGAACTAACGTGCACAACCCCGTATTATCTGAACGATAAAAACAAAATAAACCAAATTACCTTGAACCTCCTGGATTACGAATCAGAGATTATCAATAATCCTGGTAAAAAGTAATGCAATTTGCAAAACTGTAGATCCCTGGAAACGCCGTCTCTCTCCAGCAATAAAGCAGAGAGACTAGGCCTTTTTAATACACCAAACCCCAACAGTACCTTTTTCTAATTCTTTTGATAATCCTCAGAGTCCCATTAAATAATAAATATCTAAAAGCGTCATAGAATCAGTTACATTCCCTTGACTGTTTCCACTATATGTATTCACAGATATCCTTAACAGGTTGCAATCCTTTTTATTTTTCTTGCTATTTGATTTTTGCCAGTTTCCTTTCTCTCTATTGTCAATTTCACTGGGCTGAGTCCATGGCACACATAACACAACACGCAGCCTACCATGCTGCTTCGACCCCGCCCCCAAGAAAGAGGAGTGGACGGTTTGAAGGGGTGGACCAGGCTGGCTGGCTATCGGAACTGTCAATCCAAGCACGAGCGGTCGGGCAGTAGAGGAAGGTGGGTGAGCAGTGTAGGCTGAGAAGTCAGAGTTTCGGAAGGAGGCGGCTGGGATTGGGTAGGAGGTGAAGGTGGGAAGGTACCCGTATGGAATGAGGTGAAACTTGTTCCAAGGCTGGAATTAGGCTGTGTCGCGGCGGTGAAGACATATCTAAGTTATGTGCTGACGATTGCATGGAAAAATCTTCGTCTTTCTTGCAGATGTACTACTACTGCTCCCTGGGCTGACCGCGGTCAGAATAAATGAACAGTGCAGCGTGTTTGTCCTATTGATTTGCCCACTCGATGTGTGCCGAAAGGCTGACAAACACCAACTGGAAACGGAAAAATGTATTTTAATGTAAAGTCTAAAGGTAGGACTAGTAGACCATGGCAGAATAGAAAAAACAAGCAAAGGAGAAGGTTTGTCTATGGGTAAAAATGAATGAACCACATTCTTCCTTCTCCCTTTAGATCTTGAGTTGGAGGAGAAATGTATGCTGTAAAAAAGTCCCTGACCATGCTTATTTGGGGGAAATTCTTATGCACTGTGCAATATTTATCCCGTAGTCCCCAAATGTGGGTGCACCCAGCTTGTTCCCCTCAAATCCCGCAGAGAGCCCTTTGTGTTGTGGTGGATACCTCCCCATTTTGCTGATAGTTGTAACCAGATATGATGATGAGTTAGTGCACTTGAAGAAATTTAAACCATTTTTTGGCAAATGGCAGAAACTGAACAAAGGAGGCTCTATTTGTAATCCAAAGCAGGGTTGGGCAGTATGGCCTTGCAGGTCTTCTGCTTGGGCCTGTCTAGAGAATGATGCAGTCCTGCCCAGAGCTTCAACTGCCCGCTTCCTGTGCATCTAAGTAACCCAAGAAGACTTCCCAGAGCCGCACCTGTGAGGTAATCACAGTTCAGAAGTTTTGATGGCTTTGTCAGGCACAGATGTTATCTGTGAATTTATCCTTGCACAAGCTGTTGCTGTAACATCCTGTGCAAGGATGATTACTGGACTGCTGGATGCTGATGATTACTGGACTAGGATCTGCAGCTTATCCAATAGGTAGGGAGATGGGCAGACTGGGTGGGTCAAGCGGTCCTTATCAGTCGTCAAAATCTATGCTGTTGCCACCTTTACCTCTTGGCATTTTGTTGGCTTCGCCTCTCAGGCCTTTTATAATCTTCACCTCTAAGGTCTTTCTTTGGCTTCGCCTCGCAGGTCTTTCTTTACACCCCCCTTAGTGGTGACTGCTGCAGTGCACAGGAATGGTTCTCCAGACCCTTCCTTTGAAAGGGTCAGACACCCCCAGCCAAGCATTAGATGAGGGATAGCAACCACTGCTGTGGCTCTCTCATTCACAGGGGGTCGACTCAGGCTTAAATTACCCCTGTGCTTCTTCTCTTCTCTCATGGTTCCTCTGGAACAATTGGTTGCTTGGGGTCTACAGAGACCAGTGCCTGGCATGTTGGATCTGATCCCGACTGGAAACTCTGTGAGGGGAAAGTACCCACATCCAACAGAATCTGCCTTTTTTCAATGGTGTTTCACTGAAACACTCTCCTCCTTTGACGATTCTTTGGCTGAAGTACACTTTGTTCAGTTAACAGACTCCTGAGAGCCTGGCTGAGAAGGTCTCAAGCGGCTGTGAACATTTTACCGCCCACCTCCTCATTATCTCTCTCGCCCTCTCTCTCCCAGCTCTGACTGTCGTCAAAGGACAGTCCTCCCTCTCCTCTCAGGGCTGAAACTCAGTGTCTTATTAGCTGGTTCACTGTTGCTGATCTCTGGTGGTAGCTGGGATTGCCCAGCCAATCAGGGCACTTAGTGTCTTTTCCCATGATGCATGGCATCCTTGTAGTTCACTGTGGGCTGCCACATTTGGTTATAATTTTTTTAAAGTCTTTTTGTTAATTTCTGCTGCCTTTTTTTAGCCCCACTGGGCTGCTTATGGCATGTCCTAGTCCTGCTGTCAATCCTGGGGCTGGGACAGATCTGTGGGGGTAGTCACGCTCCCCAAATTCATATTGGAGCTTTGGCTCCATGGTTGTGGCTCCTGTGCATGTGCAGATCCTCAAATTGTTGTCCAAGAGTTTGTGGTGCTTTTCCTGGCACTGCTGCTTGTTCTCAGAGCCGGGAAGTATTTTTGTAGCAAAACTGCATGGGTGAGCTCTAGTACACGTTCCTGGCTCCACTTTCGTTTCTGCAGCCAAGGATGATTGTTGCTGGCAGGTGCACAACGCAGTTTCAAATTGAGGAGCTCCATCTCCTTTGCGCATGCGCGCAGTGTCCATGACTGTGCTACAGAGCAATGGCTGGAGTGCTGCCAGCCCCGCTTCAGCTCCCAGGGGTAGGGAAGCACTGAAGAAGTACCCAGCGGCACGTTTCTGGTCCAGTCCCAACCACACTGCCAAGTCCTCGGGTCAGCCACTGGTAGTGCTGTGGCTGGAAGCCACACTTTCACCCGAGCCACTGATATGCTGCCACTGCCCCTCTCGTCCCTGCTGTGCAGTCCTAAGGGGACTGGAGAGTGAACACACTCAAGCCTCCCAGGATGGAGTAACTGATGGCCCTGTAGGATTAACAGGTAAGCCCTCAGAAATGGTGGCCTCACACTTTCCATTCTCAACTGTTGTACAACCTTACCTCCACCCCAAACAAAAGAACAGTGGCTCAGATGTTCAAAAGGGTTGTGCATGGTGCAGCGATGCGCAACCCCCCCTACAAATGGGGGTTTCTAACAGCCGCCTAGGAGCGGTCTAAGCGTCTCCCTGGTGGTCGGCATTCGGTGCTTAAAGCCGTTTAAATGGCCCTGTGAGTGCGTTTAGAGCCTCTGGTACTGTCTCTTTAAGGGCTGTCTACTTGCAGACATAGTCCCTATTTATGAGGGGGTTTGTGTGTTCTCCTGCTCGAGTCCCACTCGAGCCGCTGGCTAATTGCCCCGGTTTCGGCCGTCTCCAAAGGGGCAGAATGAGCACTTTCCAGAAGGAGTAATGGTTTGCCCCGTACTTTTAGATGTGTTCGGGGGAATGTAAGCTGTTTAACCTGCCTTTCTTGCAGCTGGACTTTGTGTGCTATGTCCCTCCATTTTGGGCCAGGACTGGCTGAAGGGTCCAGTGGGGGCAGGAGGTATCTAAAATGGAGCAACTGGCGAACAACCAGGATCGGGATTCTCGATGGAGCCCTCTGACCAATGGGGATATAGTTAGAGGTTCTGGGAAGTGAAGTTCTGGACCATGGCGCCTTTTTGCACCAATGAGGGGCAAACTTGGTGGCTGGTTCCAGCAGCCAGCCAATGGGATCGGGTGGCACCTGAAGAGAGAGTCTTGCCTCATACTGTCCAAGGAGGCAGAGGCGTTGTGACTGTGAGCGAGAAAGGGCTGCCGGGGCTCTATGCGTATGGTGATGGCGTGGGAAAGCGGCGATGTAAAAGGCCAGCATCGAGTGGTTGGTAAGCGCCAGTGGTCGGACTAAATCCGCTGGGAAGTGGTCAGAGGAGGCCATGCAGGAGCGGTACCTACCAGGCTCACCCTGTAGAAGACTGGAGAATCTGCTTGAATTGCGTTTGGTCTGTCAGGAACAGTGAAGCTGCATTGGTTGGGCCCAGTGTATGGCGGGCAGGTATCGAGAAGGACAGCAGCTGCCTGGTATGGTACCCCTCTGCATTGCATATAAATGTGTGGAGAAGTGCTCGAAGTACAAGCTCGGTCCTGCAAGTGGTGTGAGAGTGTGCTTCTTTCTGGAGTCGTGAGTACTAAATCAGGGTAGCTCCCTGTCAAATGTTCCTAGTAAGGTCAAGATCTTCTGGATACTTTGCTGGCTACACTGTCTGGGCCTGCTGGCTCCATCTAATCTTCGTAGGAATTAAATGCTTATTTGAGTCAGGGCCCCAACCAGTTGCATCGAGGAACTAGCCGTTAGGGCTTGGGTACCCATAGACAGTAACTTATAGGTTAGGCCTGTGCACAGAGCCCTAGTTAGATACTCATATATTGTAGTGGTAAGCTAATCAACCTGATTTTCTCCAGTCCTTGTTATATCCCCTTCAATAAATCAGGTTGCTTGTTTTGCAAAGGTACACTGGCTAGTTTGTGTATTAATGGTGAATTACTGCACAGTGAATATTGTGTAACTGCACCTTACTTTTCAGGGGTTCCCCGGAGTGAGTGATTGGTTAGAGCCGGGGGGTAAGTAAGTATGGTAAGGACGCTGTAATTGAACTATGTGGGCCACTAGTGGGAAGAAAGGGGGGTTGCAGCAACCCAGAGGGCTGTGACCAAGTCAACCCTGACAGAATGAGAAGGGACCTGCAGAAACTTGAAGAATGGTCAGGGGTTTGGCAGTTGAAATTCAATGCAAAGAAGTGCAAGATAATGCATATGGGGCACAAAAACCCTGGCACAATATATCAGTTGGGGGGTGAGGATATAGCATGCACCAAGCAGGAAAGGGATCTTGGGGTTATCATCTCTGATGACCTCAAGGTAGGAAACAGTGTGACAAGGCAGCAGTAAAGCAAATAGGATGCTGGGATGTATAGGCAGGGCATCACCAGCAGGAAAAGGAGGTCATAATTCCGCTATACAAGACACTAGTGAGGCCCCACCTGGAGTACAGTGTACGGTTCTGAAGACCATACCTACGTAAGGACATAGACATGGTAGAGAAGGTTCAGAGGATGGCAACAAAGATGGTGCATGGATTGCATCACAAGTCCTATGAAGACAGGTTGAAGGAACTGAACATGTACTCCCTGGAGGAGAGAAGGGAGAGAGGGGATATGATAGAACATGAAAGTATCTTACAGGGAGGAACAGGATGCAGGAAAACACTATTTTTAAAGCGAAAAGATGTTCCAGGACTAGAGGCATGGGATGAAGTTGGAGGAGGGCGATTCAGAGGAAACATAAGAAAAGAATTTCTTCACAGAACGGGTGGTGGACAAGTGGAACACCCTGCCAGAGGAAGTGGTGGGGGCTGAAACAATCACGGGATTTAAGAATGCATAGGATAGACATAAAGGAATTCTGGAGGTCAGGGGTAAGGGGCAACAGACTTCTAGGAAAACAAACTGAACTTACAAGCTCAAATGGGCAGACTGGGTGGGCCATAGGCCCTTATCTGCCAACACTGTCTATGTATCTATGTTCTAACCCCGACCTCTGGGTGTAGGCACCCGCCAACGGATCTAGGTCCCTCACCCTGTTACAGTCAGAGTAGGCAGGGGTGGTAGCCCTTTGGATAGCGCTCCCTGGGGGTTACACACTGATGCACCCCAGCGCGATATTCAAAGGGAAAAGTGCGTGGCACAAATTCCGATGTGCCGGGCGCATCAGTAATGTATGCAGGCACAGGTAGAGGTGTGCCCATGCACACCTGCAGCCGATATTCAGCCAGGGATGTGCAGAGCCATGCATATCATAACCCACTGTGCGCAACAAAGATAAGCCAAAAAAAAAAAAACTGAGCTACCACAGGTGAGCTGCCGCATTGCAGGGTGCAACACGGCAGCTCCCCATGCCTGATTGGGGCATGTGTTAAAAAAAAAAAAAAAAAACAACCGTCCTATATCCTGGTGGTCAGTGGACCTCTCTGTGCCTGATCGTAGGGCATCTATATTATTAAACATATTCCAATATCCCTGGTGGTCAGTGGACCACTTTCTGCCGATCGCGGGCATCTGTACCTAGAAAAGAACCAAAATCCCTAGTGGTCTAGTGGTATCCCCACCGCCCACTGAGCCCCAACACCTCCCCCGTCAGCGGCGGGCGGCGGCCTCCCTACCGCCTGCGCCCGCTGCCTGCCGACTGACCACTCGGTAGGGCTGCACTCCATTGGTTCATAAGCGTGAGCCAATGGGCGTCTGCTTATACCATTCTACATTCAGATATGTAGAATGATCACATATCTGGAATGTATGTCTAATAAGGCGTAACAACCCTACCGGGTTATCGATCGGCGAGAAGCGTGGCGGGTGGGGTGCTGCCAACTGGCCGGGTGGGGGGGGCTCCGGTGGCGGAAGTGAGATGAAGACCACTGGGCGCAGAAGATAATGGTCGCTTCTTTGTGCAGATGCCGTCGGCAAGCGATCACTGGACCACAGGTGCATGTGTTGGAATCTGGAATGCCCAGCGGATCGAGCACAAAATCAACTGAACCACCAGGACTATAGGAACAGATTTTTTAACAAATGCCAGAATCGGGCTGCAGGAAGCGTCGGTCCCCGGCTGCTGCCTGGCAGGGTGCCAGGCACAAGTCGTCGGGGGTCGGCGCACCTGCATGCAAATGGGGCCATAGTGACATGCAAATGGCCCCATGTACACCTTGCATAAATTATGGCCCTATTTGCATGTCGACTTGAATATCGTGGGTGCTGTGCATGGCGTAATGGTACTTGTGCTAGCACATCTCCATGCTCCACTCTGGCCACTTGCGCTGGCGCAATGCCACTGCGCTATGCACACTGGGCTGGCCAGGTTGCGATATTCAAAGCTGCTGAGCCATGGCGCAGCTCCTTTGAATATCGCTTAGTCCACACCCCTGCGCAGCCAAGTTGAGCTGCGCCCAAGTTTGCGCCACAGCCTGGCTCAGTTTGAATATCTGGGCCAGTATCTGAATTAAAAGATTCCATGTTGTTTGCCCTTTAAAGACATAATGTCCTCCCTGGCAATGAAAACGTTCGTTTTTCGTACAAATTTACAGTCAAGCAGATTCCTAGCATGCCAAGGCCATGACTTGATAGGTACTAGGTAGTATAAGGCTCATTGTGTCTTTCCTTCTTGGGCATTGACTCAGGTCACATTTGACCACTCTTACCTGCTAGTTTTGTCCCCCTATGGAAAACCGTGGTTGAAGTACAGGGGTGTACGTGTGGCTATATACAGCTTCACACCATTACTTTAACTTTATGTATTTGCAGGTAATACAACTAGCTCAAATACATTTTGGAGTGGATCTTCTTTATTATTGGGTCCTGCTATTCTGCAGCTTAAATGCTTGGCATTTTGTTGAACTGTTTGGTAATAAGTAGGGGCTAGCAACCTCAGCTGAGCGCCACTGAGCACACCTGTTTTCTTGGATAGTAACCCCACCATCCCTATTTGAGTTCCAAACAGTTCACTGTGTGCAGGTATCAAGCACTGGTTCTTTTGCTGATGGTGTGGCGGTGTTTGAAGTAAGGAGAGGCAGGACACAAACCTGAAGAACAAAGATTTAATAGTTGCAGAGCACCAAAGAGGACAGGCAAATGCACAGCTGTATACTTATAGAACTCTTTTCTCTATACTCTGCGATAGCTTCATACTCTAGAAGTCTATTCTCTGTATTTCTAGAATTCAAAAACTCTATAATGCTATACTCTATCATTCTATTATTCTATACTAATACTACAACTCTATGCTAGACATCCTTATTATTCTATGCCAGCATGACCAGAATAAATCAAAAGTCAGAGTGTCCTGTTCGCCAAGGATTAAGAGCGGTGATCTCCAGTGCACTGCATTGGCTGGTTTAGCTGAGCTGGGAGAAACCGGGGGGGGACTAAAATGCACAAGAGCCACAAACAACTGTAAAGCCTCTTGGCCGGTGTGGGCCCCAAAAACAAGATGCAGAAAAAGCTTTAGGACCTCAGGAAATGAGATGCAGAAGCTTGAAGAACCCCTAGACTGATGCAATATCCCAGGAAGCAAGATGCAGAAGAGCCTCTGTGCTGATGCAGGATCCCTGGAAACAAGATGCAGAAGAAGCTGAAGAACCCCTGGGCCAATGCATTATCCCAGGAAACCATGCAGACGAGCCTCTGGGCTGATGTAGAATCCCAGGAAACGAGATGCAGCAGAAGCTGGAGGGCCTCTGGGCTGATGCAGGATCCTAAGAAATGAGAGGCAGAAGAAGCTAGAGAACCTCTGGGCCAATGCAGGATCTCGGGGAAACAAGATGCAGAAGAGGCTGTGGGACTTCCAGCCCATGTAGGACACACATGAATTCAGACAGTTTGTTTTAGGCAGAGGGCACACACTTCAGAGGCAGTTGCAAGTTGTAGGATACAGAATATCCAGTTCAGGGGCAATTGCCAATTGCAGGGCACTTAACACATAATTTGGGGGGAGTTGCTGGTTGCAGGGCACAGAACGCACAGTTCGGGCAATTGCAGGTGGCAAAACACAGTTTGGACAATTGCAGGTTGCAGAACACAGTTAGGGTGCAATTGCTGGTTACAGAATACAACTTGGGGCAATTACAGGTTGCAGAACACAGTTCAGGGCAGTGCAGGTTACAGAATACAGCTCGGGGCAATATCGGGTTACAGAACACAGTTTGGGCAGTATCAGATTGCAGAACTGATTGAAGAACGGTGCAAGTGCAGAACACAGTTCGGAGAACATTGCAGGGGTGCAGAACACAGTTCGGGGCAATTGCAGGGTGCAGAACACAGTTCGGGGCAATTGCAGGGTGCAGAACACTGCTCGGGGTAATTGCAGGTTGCAGAACAGCTTGGGGCAATTGCAGGTTGCAGAACACAGCTTGGGGCAGTTGCAGGGTACAGAACACATTTTAGGCAATTTCAGGTTGCAGAACACAGTTCTGGCAATTGCAGGATGCAGAACACATAGTTCAGGGCAATCGCTGGTTGTGGGACACAGAACACTCAGTTTGGAGCCATTGCTAGTTACAGGGCATAGAACACACAGTTCAGGGGTGGTTGCTGGAGGCAAAACACATAGTTTGAGGGCCGTTGCTGGTTGCAGGGCAGAGAACACACAGTTTGGGGCAGTTGCTGGTTGCAGAGGGCAAACGCTCAGTTCAGCGGCAGCTGCAGTTTACAGTAAACCGCATATGGTTGAGAATTGTAACAATTCACACTTCAGTCACGGATTAGTATTATTGCCACTCTGAATTGCCTGTTAATAGCCCCAATCAACCCTCTTTCCCTACTAGCCCTTTTGTAGGGTTTTCATAGCCTACACTAGTGCTCAGCTGCCACTATGTGCGGACCAGCGTGGGGAAAACCTACAGATCCATCACACCATTGTGGCCTATTCTCTAGCACAGTGCTCCTAGGTGCAAGTTCTTTAAACATTGAAAAGAAAGGCTTACTGTTTTACCCACTCACCAACTGCCTAGTTATTTGGGAAGGGAGACAGAAAACACATTTGGCTTTCTAGCCCATTTCTCAACTAGCCCACCTGAGCTTCTTGGTTTAACTGGGGCATGTCTTGCCCCTCTATTCCACCCTGGAAACTGCTTATAGATATTTATTTTCTTTATAGTAGGGTCAATTCAATCAATAAATTCTTTATTCATATAGCGCCTTTCGGAAAACCAAGACGCTGCACAGTTAAAATACGGTATACAGCATAAAAATGTAGTCTAAAACAATAGATATATCAATAAATTAGATTAAATTTCATTTGGGAAGGCTAGATTGAACAAATATGTTTTTAGATCAATTTTGAATCTATCAACGGTCAGGTATTCTCTTAACCGATGAGCTAGAGAATTCCACAGGGTAGGTGCCACAAAAGGAAAAGCACGGGCACCAGATGTTTTTAAATGAACCCTGGGAATTCCTCATCGGCGGATTGGAGAGGGTGGGAGGGGCAGTAGGGAGTCAGGAGATCATGCAGTAGCCGGGTCCCTGTTTGTGTAGGGCTTTAAAGGTTAGCAAGACAACCTTCAAGGTGACCCGCCACTGGACAGGCAGCCAGTGCAGTTCGTGCAGCACAGGCATAATGTGACTGGCCCTTGTTGTACCAGTCAGAAGCCTGGCTGCAGCGTTCTGCACTACTGCAGTAAGCAAATAACCCCAGGAAGCCCTAGGTAGAGGGTATAGCAGTAGTCAAGGCAGGTGGTGATGAAGACGTGGACCAGTGTTGGAAGGTCATCTAGAGGAACCAAGTGTTTTACACGGGCGATATTCCTCAGATGGTAAAATGAGGATTTAACCATAGCCGACATCTGAGATTTCAGGGTCCAACCGTCATTAAAAATAACGCCCAGGTTGCGCACCCGGTCTGAGGTAGTGAGCCGAACACCATCAAGTCATAGGCCTAATGCCTGTCCAGCCCCCAAACCCACCCCCGGACGACCTGGGTCCACTACTGACACTTTAGTCTTGTCCGGATTCAGTCTCAACCAGCTGGTGCTCATCCAGTCCCTGATCTCGGTGAGGCAGGTTGTTTATCACAGAGACTGCATCAACCTGTCTGGGCAGAAGGAGATATACAGTTGAGTATGATCTACATAGCAGTGAAAACTCAAACCATATCACCTGATGATACTTCTCAATGGCAGCATATGCACTCACGAACAACATGGGTGCCAGTATGGAGCCCTGTGGCACCCCATAGGACAGGGGAGAGCACCAGAGGAATAAATTCCAGTGACCACCCTCTGAGACCTGTCCACGAGAAACAATCAAAACCACTCGAGGATTGTACCCGACAGCCCACAGAGAAGCTGCAAGCACTCCAAAAGCACACCATGGTACACAGTGTCAAATACTGCGGAGAGATCAAGAAGGACCAAGATGGTACAAGTCTTTCAGTCTCTCGCTATTAGGAGATCATTCAGTACTTGGACAAGTGAAGTCTCAGTGCTGTGTCTCTTCCTAAATCCGGACTGGAGAGCATCATAGACATTGTGGGTCACAAGGTGATCGTCCATTTGCAACATAAGCACCTTCTCAATAACCTTACTCACAAATGGCAGGTTAGAGACAGGTCAGTAGTTAGCTAGACAATCTGGATCCAAGGAGGATTTTTTAAGAGTGGGTCATCGACTGCCTCCTTGAGGAGATAAAGAAAGACCCCTCTCAAGGAATTCCAGACAATTTCAGCTAGGATCGGGCAGATAACATCTACAACCCACTAATAGGGGTGTGAGGCCCAGATCAAACTACAACTGGTTGGGCACAGGGTCAGTACGATCTTTACAATGTCAATGAATTCCGGCCAGCTAAAGTCCGTCCAGACAGACCGAGTGCTCACCACCTCTTGACAACCTCCGCAGTCCCTCGTAAGGGGAGCCGGACTTGATGCTGGCAACCTTATCTGAAAAGAATCTAGCTAACTCCTCACATTTAGCCTAAGAAAAGGATTGCACAATCTATCAACAGTCTGGAAGAACTGAACCGGTCGATTCAGCAGAAATCTCCCTGGACAGGAATTCTGCCTTCTTACAGGTGATTTCTGATTGATAGGCATTATAATGTTCCATCAACCTAAGCTTGTCAGCATCCTGTCCAGACCTCCGCCATGCTCTCTCCATCCTTTGACCAGCTCGCCTCAGCTCCTTCAAGGAACCCTCAAACCAAGGGGTCCTTGGGCGAAGAGTGAGAGGTCGAACACGAACAGGAGCAATCATGTCCAGGGCATCTCCCACCACCCTATTATAGGCCAGTACAAGATCCTCTAGACTCATGCATTCACCTGACAATCCCAATAGCTCCAGCACCATCAATAGACCATCTAGGGTAACTTCCCTTAAAGGGTGGTACTAGACCATCTCCATAGGGGCAGGCCCATTGGGGGAGCCCCAAACCTGAATCTTATGGTGTGATAGTCGGACCAACTGACTGGTTCCACCCCCAAATCAGTGATCTCTATCCCTAGGAGGAACACCAGATGTAATGAGTGACCCCCTATATGGGTAGGGGAGGTAACCACCTATGTGAGGCCCAGCATTGTCATTAGCTGGAGGAGATTTTGACCAAATTGCAAGAATTCATAGTCGACCCAGGCATTTGCAGTCCCTAGAACTATACATCTGGGGATTTCAGTACCATGTAAACAATGAGAGTCTGTTATCTCCTGCAATAATTCTCCACCATCACCTGGTGGATGGTAGATGAGATTATCCGCAGCCTACACCCTCTCCCAGGATACACTCAAAAGATCTGTGGGTCCCACTGGCACATCCACAAGGCCCAGTTCCATCTTAATGTAGTGGGTACACCTCCGCCCCTACGATCCAACCTTGGGCGGTGAATCACTGAGAACTCGGCCGGAACAGCTGAGGACAATACAGGATCTGCATTTTCATCCAGCCAGGTCTCAGTGATGCATGTCAGATCTGTTGTTCCAACAAGATCAGCTATAATGGCTGTCTTGTTCTTAATAGATATGGCATTGCATAACACCGCCCAAGTAGGATGGGTTGTTGAGGAAGACCTCAGCTCTTGCCCACTTATTATGGAGCCCATTTCACCCCAAGGTGTATCCTGGTCCCCATGACCTCAGTTAGCCCTCCCTTTCCTTCCACCACCAGGCCCCCATTCTCTCTTGAAACCTCCCCAGCACATTCTTCAGCCCCTATAAGACCAAGCACGCTGAAACCGATTAAATTCACAGAAGCTCACACTAACAATTACCAACCCACTATCAAATCAAAACACAATCCACCCTGACTCATAAGATCTTTGTCTCTTCTAAAGCTGGTCTCGGGCTCACCTTCTGGGAGGTACTTCTTGGAACCACGAGACTGGCAGAGGTATACAGCCTTCTGCAGGAAGGGCATCCTCCCACTCATTTCCGACAGGCGTCAGTTTACTTCCTACCTGTCTAATGGCAGGAGCTCTGCAGGACCTCTATCACAAGAGAGACAGACCTGAAGATCAGTGAGTCTACATCTTTCTGCTACTAGGACTACTGATTGGCGCTGGGAGCACTGGTGCATGGACCTAGTCTCTCAGCCTTGCAAGCTGTTCAGGCAGGCTCCTGCTCTCTCCCTCACCAGCGCACAGCCATCTTCCCGCTTGAGACCCCTCCGGAGCATCGTGGATGCAATTGTGGCGTGTTGGGACCACGGAGCAGAATTAGTCCCCAGGCATCTCCAGAAGCATCAGCAGCAGCCACGTTGACGAGCAAAAGGATTCGTCTCGTTGACGGGCACCTGGAGCTTCTCTCTCATCGATGGCCACAGGATGCTCAGGCTGTCAACACGCCTGCGGGTCGGAGAGACACATTATCACATTAGGTTCTCCGACGCAGAAAAATTAGCACGGGAACAATAGCGCTACAGTGGCAGGCCGTTTAGAGGGACAAAGGGAGCAGCAATGCATCTACTTGTCGATGAGCATTGTGGCTCAGCTCATCGACGGATCTTGGATTTTGGGGGGCACCAATGCTAAAAAACAGCACAGCAAAGCACCAAGGTCTTAAAGGGGACTGCACCAAGCACAGTTCCTCACAGCAATATCCAACAAAGCCTTAAAGGGACAGAATAGCACTAAGCTCAGTTTGCCAGGCAATATAAAATTATGCTGTGAAATTTTTTATATCAAAGTGTCATGGCTTCCACTAAGGACAGACCCCCAAGGGGCAGAAAGTGCCACAAGTGCAGAACACCTATGCAGGCCACATTAAGCTGGGTCTCTGTGTGTGTGAAATCACGACAGTGCAACCTCTCAGCTCAGGATGAGGCATCCGCCTCAGAATCTCGGGATCCATAGAGACCAGCTCGGGGTTGGGGACAGTCCCCCACCTTGAAGGATGTGCCCACTCAGCTGGGGCCCTAGCCCCAGATCTGATAGAGAAACTGAATAGAGCCTTCGCTATCAACACCTCATGTTTTGGCATCCTTCAGCAGTCTCTGGAGCCCAAAACCCATAGGAAAACCACACTGGCGCACCCTTCCATCCTCGAGACAGGACACCCCCACACACCTCACGGCATGATGAGGAGGAGGAAGAGACCCAGATCCAGGAGTACTTCCAGACCCGGGAACACAGCCCATGGGAAGCACAGGCGAGATAGGTCCCCCACAGGGTCCGACTGTACATCCTTAGAAGAGGGGGAACTCCCAAACTCAGATTCCAACTCGGACTCCTCACCAGCCAGAAACTTTGATTTGGAAGATCTAGATTTTTTCATTAAAAAGGTGTCAGAGGAGATCCTCTTGAGCGCTCCTTCTCTTTCAGAGCCCAAGCGAGCGAAGCCAGCATTCCAGCTACTGTCAGTTTCGAAGCCAGTGACAGATTTTCCCCTCCCTCTGGCCATAGAGGACCGCTTAAAGGAAGAATGGCAGGGACCCGAGCGTTCTTTCCCCGTCCCTCGCCACCTAACCAAACTCCTGAAATTCGACAAGAAGCCTTCAGAGAAATGGCTCGACTGTCTTAGGATAGACCCTTTTATCTCAAACCTCACTGAAAAGATGGTGATCCCAGCAGAAGGCGGTGCCTCCCTGCGGGACCCAGTGGATAGGAAACTGGACACTTCTCTAAAGAACGCCTTTCAGTCCACCGCAACCTCCCTCAGGGCAGCTACAGCTAACCTCTACTCTGCTAGAGCTGCGCTCTCATGGGCCTCGGATCTGGCATTCCAGCTTGCTGATGAGCCAGAAAGAACCAGCCCATTTACAGCATTTACAGCTCATGGGACTAGCTTTGGCCTATTCAGCTGATGTATCGGAGGAGGCAGTCAGGTGTGCAGCAAGGGCTATGTTTTACCAGGCCTCAGCTCGACGCAACTTATGGCTGCGAGCTTGGCAGGCAGATGCCTCCTCAAAGATGCATTTGATCAACGCCCGTTACGAAGGAGGCCTACTCTTCGGCTCAGCTCTAAAGGAGGCGGTCAAGGAATCTGGAGAAACAGTGAAAGTACAAATGCTGCAAGCCCGGGAAAGGAACAGGCCCTGGGCCTCGGACTCCAGACAGAATTTTCGTGCCCAAAATTATTCCAGGGGGCAGAACAAGTTGGTCCCAGGCAGATGCTCTTGGTTCAACTCGCACAACTAATGCAGCTTCCAAGGTGGCAGGGGAGGCACCTGAGATGCTGAGGCAACTCAGAAAATCACAGTGAGGACTCATAGACCCATCCTCGCGTCAGGGCAGGCTTTCCAGCTTTTTCGAGAATGGGTCTGCACCACTCTGGACAACTAGGTATTAGACATAATCCGAGAGGGTTACTTCATTGAGTTCGACTCCTGGCCCCGCCCGCATAGTGCCCTCACCAGTCTCAAGCAACCCAGTAAAATGAGCGGCAACCCTGCAAGTGATTATAGATCTCATACAGGCAGCAGCGATCGAACAAGTCCCCACTCCAGAAAGGAACAGAGGGGTGTACTCCCTGTTCTTCATAGTGCCAAAACACTCAGGGGGCTTCCGGCCAGTATTAGATCTCAAGTTTCTAAATGGCTTTGTTCATTACAGAACATTCAAGATGAAGACCCTGTCCTTCATCATCCGAGAAATCCATCAGGGGGACTTTTTGGCCTCAGTAGATTTACAAGATGCCTATCTGGACATTCCCATCCGGAAAGCACACCGTCAATTTCTAAGATTCAAAGTGGAAGTTCACCATTTTCAATTCTACCGCTGTCCTTCAGCCTGTCCATAGCCTCCAGAGTCTTCTCCAAAGTCCTAGTGACAGTGGTTGCTCGCCTCCGAATGCATGGGATCCAGCTCAGGGTTTTAAATAATTGATTAGCAGTTTTTTTCTTGGGACAATACTAACTGTACAGAAAGCATTTATATAGATTTTCTAGAAGTGTTATGTTTATTAAACACAGTGAGGCAAGTGCTATGCATTTTCACAATGTTTTAGGACTTTTATGAGCAAAACGCTAATCAATTTTTAGAGTTAAATAAAACCCTGCAGCTCTTCCCATACCTAGACGACATTCTCATCAAAGCCTCAGGGTACAGTCAAGCAGTTCGGGCAGTGACAGAGGTCACCCAGTGCCTTTCCTCTCTGGGGTTCGTAATCTACCTGAAGAAGAGCTTTCTGCGACCATCTGATTCTCTGAGCCATCTAGGAGTGAATATTAACACGATCCAAAACAAAGTTTTCCCCACAGAGTCGAAATTCAAAGAACTGAGGGCCCTCATCTTCAAATTCCAGGCCACCCAATCTCTGCCGGCCCTCTCCTTCATGCAGCTCATAGGGACGATGGTCTCCCTGGCAGACTCAGTCCCCTGGGCACTAGTCCACATGTAATTTCTCCAGTCAGGCCTCCTCCAGCAATGGTTTCAGCGGAGCAGAGGATTCAAGTATCTTACCAGGTGAAGGAATCCCTGATATAGTGGACTCAGCTGAACAACATAATGAAGGGACTCAGTCTGGGATACCCTCACCAGATCAGTCACCACCGATGCCGGGCTGGGGGGGGTGCATTTGGAACAGCACTCGACACAGGGCAGGTGGTCTCGGGTGGGGTCCCTCTACAGCATCAATGTACTGGAGATGTGGGCAGTCCGCCTGGCACTGCAGCAGTTCAAGACGCAGCTGTTCCCCCGGGACATCCTCATTCTCATGGACAGTCGGACGACAATGGCATACATCAACCGCCAAGGAGGCACAAAGAGCTCTTGGACGCTGCAAGAGGCTGTTCTTCTCTTCCAATGGGCAGAAGACAACCTGGGACGTCTAAGGGCGGCATACATCCCGGGCCAGGAAAATATCACAGCAGATGGCTAAGTCGAAAGGACATCCTACCAGGGGAGTGGGAACTCAAGAACAGCACCTTCCAGCTCACCATGGAGTGGTGGGGCCTCCCGCAGGTAGATCTTTTTGCCATCTGAAAAAAATTGCAAAGTTCCAAGATTCTGCTCTTTCAGCAAGGACGAGAAGGCTATAGCACAGGACGCCTTCTCCATCAACTGGGGTCAGTTCGATCTCCTGCATGACTTTCCTCCAATTCCGATCTTATCAAGGGTACTGCACAAGATTGCCCAAGACCAAGCAGAGGTGGTTCTGGTTTGCCTTCACTGTCCCCGCAGAATGTGGTTTCCTCGATTAGTCCAAATGTGTCTTCAGTCTTCCATAACGTTCCAAGTAAGCCCAGATCTTCTACATCAGGGACTAGTGCTATACCCAAGTCCTCACAATCTGTCCCTCTCAGTGTGGAGATTGAGCGGGAAACTCTCAAAGAGTTAGGTTTCTCTGCACCTGTCATAGAAATGATGATTCAATCCAGGCGGGCCTCGTCCTCCAGGGTTTATTATAGGATCTGGAGAAAATTCCTGTTCTGGTTATGAGACACCTCTTTACCAGATGACTCTGTGTCTCTACCTACCATACTTCAGTTCCTACAGGAGGGTTTTGACAAGGGCCTCCAACCGGCTACCTTAAAAGTACAGGTGTCTGCTCTAGGGGTGCTCCTGTTAGCAGACTCAGGAGACTCTTTAGGAGCTCTTCCTCATGTTCAATTTCTGAGAGCAGCAACCTTGCAGCGTCCTCCAATAAAACCTGATAGTGTCCCTTGGGCCTAAACCTAGTACTCAAAGCACTCACCAAACCCATTTGAGCCATAAAAGAAACCTCCTTACCTCACTCACTGAAGGCTGTTTTCTCGTTGCAATCACTTTAGCCAGCATCAGTGAGATAGAGCCCTGTCATCCAAAGAACCTTACACCATATTTCATCAAGACTCTGTAGTCATGTGGACAGATCCGCCATCTTATCAAGGTGATGTCACATTTTCACTGCAACTAAGTCTTGAACATTCCTCATTCTGTCCTCATTCCAAGAATGAGAAAGAGAGAGAATTTCACACGCTTGATCCACGGAGAACACTCAAAATTAACATCAAGAGATCTGACTCAGTCCATAAGACTTCAAGTCTGTTCGTCCTTACCTCGGGCTCGAACATGGGTAAGAAGGCATCAAAGGACTCTATTGCTAGGTGGATTTGTTCCATCATCACCATGGCCTACCAGAAGGCCAGGATTGATCTGCCGGGACCAGTGTGAGCACACTCAACCCGCACAATAGCTACGTCCTGGGCGGACTTTAGAAAAGCTTCCCTGGCAGACTTATGTAGAGCGGCCATATGGTCATTTATCCATATTTTCGCAAAATTCTACATGTTGGATGTTGCCACCTCGGCAGAGGCATCCTTTGGCCGGAGGGTCCTCCAGGCAGTGGTGGACCCATAAGGGACTATGAACTTTCTTCCCACCCAGGAAGTGGAGGAATGTACTGCTTTAGTATATCCCAGAAGTGATGAGCCTGGAGACCAGCTTTAGGAGAGAGAAATAGAAATTTTAATACCTGTAAATTGTCTTTCTCCGACTGCTGGTCTCTGCGCTCCGTCCCTTCCAGAATGCTGAAAGTTGGCCTCCGGCCACAAGTTACACTACCCTTTCTTTTGTTTGTTCCAAGTTATGTGTTTCCTCAGAAGACAAAGGCTATAGAAGTACTGACGTCTGGAGGAAATGAGTGAGAGGATACCTCCTGCCTGTCACGGTGTTCCAGGAAGGACCTCACAGAAGTGATGAGCCCAGAGACCAGCAGTCGGAGAAAGAAAATTTACAGGTATTTAAATTTCTATTTTCTTAAATCCTAACTACACAGTCATACTCAAACACACACTAATTACAATAAATACCCTAATCAAATGCTCTACATTCACCTTTCTACTCCCCACAATCCAACCATAACCACCCACAAACAAATATAACAAAACAAATCGAGTAGTTATAAGGATATGGGCAGTCCTTTAAAGGGAATATAAACAAGCATTTTTTTTGCAATAAATTACTTACTGTGCAGCTGCCCTTGTCCCCGATGTACCATTTTTGCAACAAGGGTGAAAAACAAAGTGTTAAAATGACAGAGATATTTTTGTTTTAAAAGCTGCAATTCTAAGGCGTGAGCTGTATGCATGTTTGAATCCCAGTGCCTGTGTTCACAGAAGAGAACAGAAGCTGATGATGTCACTTTAACAAGCTATTTCTGTATAATCTCGGAGCATTATGTTGTGTTCCATTGCATTCCTATAAATAGTTTAATAAAATGTGTTGTAAAAGAAAACTCAGTGTGTATTTTTGTCTTTCTAGTCTGCAACAGGCAAAAATTCAGTGAATGTCTATTCAAAGTTAATAACAGAAGGAGCTCTGTGTTACTATATTACTTATTTTTATGCTTGTGGAATTAGAAATGAGGGAGCCTCTTCTGTAAGCGAGAGACTTGGCATGCCTTAATGAGCAATGGCAAATATCCTATTGTAAATCTTGACTTTCCCAGTAGCTTTCTATAGCAGTGTAATAAATGGAATATTTTAATAGTAAGCAATGTGTCTAGCCTTTTTTTGGTTTTTTGTTCTGTCTGATAGCAAATTGGACCTCATTGTGACAGTCAGTACAGTGTGCTTGAATGACTTTTTTGTAAACTAAACTGTTACAATGAATATCATATCAGAATGACTACTGTCAAAAACAGCTGTTGATACATAAAGCTGTCTTCCGATCATTTGTTGGGCATTCAAATTATTCTGGTTTTTGTTTGGGGGGAAGCGTTTGTCCTTCTAAACTACTGTATACGTGTGTAAGTCATAGGTCTTGCTACTGTGGTGATTCATTTTAAATCAGTTATTTTATCTAGTACTATAAAAACAAGCATTTGTCAAAGCCAGTGTTGTCTTGCTGGCATTGGCATTGGTAGTGCAGAAGTTAGATGCATAATAGGAATGGCAGTGCAGTATAGAATGGATGACAACCCCACCCCACCCTTCAGATACTGACAGGCATTGAGGTGTGCCTTTGGGTCATCCGGCTATAACGCTCATGCCATTTCACCTCACCCTACCCTGTAGACTCCAGCAAGTGTTGCGTTGTGCCTTGGGGTCGTCGGGCCTTATGCCCACCCCATTCCATAAGGAAATGCATTGAGATGCATGCAGTATAGGAGAATGGGGGTGAACTTTGGGGTTGAAGAGTCCCAAGGCACACCTTAATGCCTGTCACTGGCTGCAGGGTGGGAGTGGGGGTGGAATGGCATGAGCATTACAGCCAGCAATCCAAAGTCACACCCCTGACACTTGTCAGTCTCTCTATTGTGGGACGTTATGGTTAGAAACCCTAATGCCCCATGTGTTTGTTGGTATTTGCACTCCAAATTTTTATCGTGGGCTTTTTGTAACCCCCATCTCATGAAAGCATTTGGGACCCCCGCTCATGAACAGTAATACTGTGATTTTCTTAATCTGTCCCGAATATTGATTCCCACAGTGACTGCGCCATTGTGCGCCAAATGTGCAAAAACACATTTTGGGCAAGATGTGAAAAATGACAGCTGTACAATTTATAAGGAGGTGTGAAAAAATGGCAATGTTGAAAATCTGGAGTGAAAATATTAAAACTTCTCGAAGTTACGAGCATGCATGGAAACTGTGCAATGCATGCTCATAGCAGTCATTTTGGGGAATTTTTCTTCCAGATTTGCAACGTAGGCTTTTTGGGAGCCCACCCCATAAACAGTAACACTGTCATTTTGTTAATTGGTCGCAAAAGGTGATTCCACGCAGTGACCACAAAATCACCTTTCAGGACCAAATAATGAAATGACAGTGACTGAGTTCATGAGGTGGGGTCCTAAGAACCCCATGTTGAAAATTTGGAGCCAAAAGTCTTAAAACTGGCCATGATATGCACCTAAGTTGAACCCCCCCCCCCCCAATTGATGCCATTATACAGCTTACCGTGATTTTCTTCAGTTAGCGGTCAGCTTTGAAAGTTCAGTCGTCTCCCTCTCCACGAAGATCATCATGCTGGACTCCGGAGGTAAATATGGGGTGAGGAGTGTAGGGAGGTAGGGGTCGCATGAGAGGTGGGTGCAGGTTGGGGGAGGGGGCGTCGTGATCATGAGAGACCGTTTTTTGTTTTACAGGGAACAAAAAAAAAAAGGACATCTCGGGAAGTTTTTTTTATTTACAGGTTTGCTTTAAGCACGCTGGGGGTGGGCTCCCAGTGTGCCATCTGTGTTTTATGGGGAGGGGGGACTGAAACTGACGGGGATTGGGCCCCCTATCAGCAAAGAAAATGTGTCTGTGTTTGGATGGGGCATGATGCTGAGGGAGATTGGGCTCCCCGTCGGCAAACAAACTGGGGAGGGGTCATGCTGACGGGGGGATTGGGCATCCCCCCTCGATGTCGGCTTTGTAGGGACTGTGAGAGGCGGACGACGGGAGCCGCTGCCATGTTTATTGAAATGTTTCACCAGGGGCACGTAATGGAGGCGTGTGAGATCTGCTGCTACAATGATGAGCCTGTCTTTCATTGCAGCGGTGGATTTCTTTCAATTTGAGTGTTCGCTTCTGAAGTGCTGTCATAGACAGCATGCTCATTCATTAGTGCCACACAGACCAGCCCAGAGCGCCAGTGGTAGCCATTGAGCCATAACACAGCCAGCACCTCCATAACCTGCTACCCAGAAAGCTGTCACAAAATGTTTCTTGCGCTGCATGTGCAAGATGACATAAAAATGTTGCTTCTGCATCACCATAGTAAACCTGGTCAAATGACAGTAGCCTTGTGAACTTCATATTAAAGCCACTATGCTGCTTGTCAGTGTGCACTTAGTTGCAATAAACAGGGAGGTATGATGACATGCATTCCTAGTAGCAAAACAAAAATGGAATGTATCTAGGGACTGTTTGATCGCATACCCTCTTCTGCATATAGTTTATGTAATAGAGGCGTTATTACAATATTTGGAAGTTAAAAAAAACAACACAATAACCTGTGTAATATATAGACTGTGTATGAGTTTGTTTTCCCTCACATCAATCATATACATGTCTAAAACTGACAACTTGTATAAGTATGCCCTAGTTGCAGAACTGCATAATCTTGTAACCAATCATTTTAAGGATATCTAAGTTTTAATTGTCTCTGTACTTACAAGGCTTTTTCTAATGCGTTGTCAACTTTTTTAGCTGCCTGTCTTGATGGAAAATAGCCTTTTCCCCAGATATGCAACAAATGAGCAAATGTATCTTGAACCTGCCAATCAGGACCATCAGTGCAGCACATAGGATATGCTGGAGGTGCTGCTCTCATTTCAGAGGCAGAGTTCCATTTTTATGTACAGAGAAAATAAGCGTAGATATCATTAAATGACTGGCTACAAGATTATGCAGTTCTTCAACTTCATGCTTACATAAGTTCAAGGTTTTAGAAATGCATTAGACTGACACACACACACACTCACTCACTGTGTGTGTGTGTGTGTATATACATATATGTTGTGTGTGTGTGTGTGTGTGTGTGTGTGTATATATGTGTGTGTGTATATATATATATATATATATATATATATATATATATGTGTGTGTGTGTTGTGGGTATAACACACACACACACACAATAAGGGTGATGGTAAATGAGTGAGATAAAACAGTGTATCATCCACTGCAGTGTGATATTTTTACCCTCTGTTCTACTGTGATGATATGAGACATTTACACACAGGTCACAAAAGGTCACTGATATCATCACCCTAGGCAGCTTTCCTCAGCATGAAAAAAACACCTGTGCTGTTACCATAGACACAAATGCAGAACTACCTGAGAGGTCTCACTGCTGCCTACAGCTAACTCAGTGAGCATTACAAAACACACCTATCTCCCCCCAACTTCCAGCTCATTACTGTGATGCTCTCAACTTGATACAGCCAGAATTCCAAACAACACAGCTTCACAGAACAGTCTAAACTACTGCCTGCAGCTAACTCAACTACCACTGAAACACACTCTCACTTGTTCCTCAAACTCTGATTCTCTCCCATTACAATTACTGTGACAATTTAAACTTCAGTGCAGCCAGAATCCTAAAGAGCACAATTCACAGAACACTCTGCACTCTGCCTGCAGCTAACTTAATTACCACTGAAAACAGTATCAGCTGTTCTGACACTCTGCCTCTCAGTTCATTACAATTACTGTAATGCTTTTAACTTCACTGCAGCCAGACAGCTAAACAATACAGCTTCACAAAAGTGTTTCTATTCCTATCTAAAACTAACTCATTTAGCATTGCAAAACACACTCATGTGTCTCAGAGTTTATAACACTGCCAGCCCATTCAGAAAAGCTCACACACAGAATGAGCAAACACATTAACAGGAACAGAACACAAGACAGCATAACAAAACTACAGAAACTCTTAGCCTTATTGTATATATCGAATACATGATGGGCAGATCATGTGCTATGGCAAATATTGTCACTCCTGCATCTGAGCTTGGATATCACTCACTCTGCAGGAGTGACAATATTTGCCATATCACACTCATGCCCATCATATATCACCTCATGCCCATCATGTATCCCATATACATATGTGTGTGTGTGTGTGTGTGTGTGTGTGTGTATGTATGTATATATATATATATATATATATATATATATATATATATATATATATATATATATATATATATGTACGTATGTATTACATAGTTTGCTGTATTCTAAATTTTTTTTTTTCAAATATTTTAATGCCTCTGTTTTTTTGTTTTTGTTTTGTTTTTTTTTTTTAGGATGTCACTGACATGTTAGACAAAAACATCAGTACCAGGAATCGAACCAGATAAACTGTAAGCTAAAGAGGGAATGAGATCAAACAGTCCCTACATATATTCCATCTTTAATTTTATGCATGTCATCATATCTCCCCAACTAAGTGCACACTAAACGATCGGCATATCGACTTTCAAATGAAGTTTACGAGACTAGTGTTATTAGATCAGATATACTATGGTGATGCAGAAGCACCATGTTGTTTTTGTATTTTTAACAGTATTAGATTAATTGGCTGATCTAAACTGTGTTGCCACAGTAGCAAAACAAACATACTACTTACACAGGTATACAGTAGTTTAGAAGGACAAACCCTTTATAACTACAAAGTATATTGAATCACCCCAAATGCAGAGTACCTGACATCCAGCCCAGGCCCCTGCTGATTGTAATGCACAGACAGCACATCACAGATTCAGTCCTGCTAGCAGCATACTAAGGAAGACATTTAAGATGGGATGATGGTTCTGTGCTATCGTCTTTCAAACCTCAAAGTTATTCTTATGCAATGCCGTAACGCATTTGATGGGGTTCTGACTGCATTGCACTCCTTGGAATAGCCCATATCCAGCAGTTACCAGCTAAACTAAGAGTGACCTACTTTGGCAATGTGTCTATTTTTAACGATCTGGTGGATGCTGGCAAAAAACCTTGAAAGCATTAAAGTGGACATTGCTTCACAAGATGCTGGATAAACAGGTTTGGCTACTAGGAAGTGATAGTGTATTATAGACTTTGCACTCATAGGCATTATGTGAGCTGTAATCACTGAAACAGTGAACCGCTGTTACCTGTATGCCATATAAATGTATCTATGTTTTGAATTGCAGTTAGTTTTGCCACAAGTAATTGATGGGCTCCCAGCTAGGATTTGATCAGCATATTTTACAATATAGTGCCATGTGTGCAGTATGCGTGGCTCTTCACAGACGCTGACCAGTTTTAAAATAATTAAGCCTTATATCCAACATCCCTTGCCATCAAAGGGAACAGAAGACAGTAATGGTGGCACTTACTCTCCAGTCTGCGTGATGCTATATACAGTATGTTGGGCAATGAGTCCACACATACAAAGCCTTTATCTATGCAAGGGGCTGGGAGTATCATGATACTAATTCAGTCCATTCTATATGAGAAATTACAAATGACGAAGGATGCTGTATTTAACAGTTTGTGTAGTTAAAACTGACAGTTCAACCCATATTCAGGTAATTTAGAAGGGGTTACAGTTATTAACTATTACATTGAATTTTACATGAGGTATACCCACTTTAGAAAGGTGTTGATGTAAATACTGGTGTTGGGATCTCAAAGAGTTTAAACTTGCTAAAGATAGCCTATCTGCTTAATTTGATTGCATTTTATAGCAGCATGTGATGACGTTACTTTAGAAAAGGGTGTATTTTGGGACATCAGACGACCGTTACTTACTGTTTATCAGAGATGGATCTTCCAATCTGTTTCTTACCAATTGTACAACTTGGACTTTGTAATGCTACAGACAAGGTGGTCTGTTGGTGCTGGGTTCGTAACCCAGAACATTTCCAGAAATTTTTATTAGAAAATAGTGCATAATATTGCTGCAAATGGCTAATAGTTTGATTAATTTTTGGTTTACAGTGTTAAACTGTTAGATATTTTAGGTCATGCTGTACCAAACAAAATCTGGTCAGATCCACCACAGCTGCATAATGAAGTTAGTGAAGTTGTGTGGAATTGTTAAGGAGGTATGGAGAAACAACACAATGATTTGTAAGTAGTAAGATTTGTTTTGGTTTCTGTTCTAAGGAAGGCATACACATTATTAGGAAAATATATGGAAGTATACATTTTAATGGAAGGAATCGGAAGCTTACAAAAGAACCCCAGAGCAAATGCCACTGATGTATGTGTTATCCCAGATGATATTGGCCAGACAGACACATTTTAAAGAAAACACAATTGCACATATCCCAATAATGCAAAGCATCAAGGGAAACATATGCAGATCCCCATGATGGTACAGAAGGTGGCAGTACATGAAAAAGTAATGGCTGGCATATATTCAGCCTTGGGATTATTTACTCATTTGTTTTTATTTTTATTTATTTATTTTTTTTAAGAGAAATAGGGTTTTTGTCCACGAGGTGATGTAAGTTATATTTAAGCAGTGTGTTGATGTCAGGACGTCAGGTGTAATGGTGATGGACTGTTAGAGAAAATGTGATATTAACTTTCAGAGGGGGGCGCTTTTGATAAGGGCAAGGTAGTTATGCATGTGATAATGGGAATATTAGGAAAGTATGAGGTCTACGTAGAAGTGAAGTACAAATATGCACAGTTTCATAAGTATGTGCTCAGAGTGCAGGCAAATGTGATATACAGGTTTGTTTTAGAAATAGGTAAAAATAGCGATACATCAGATTAATAGAAAGATAGATAATTACATAGACATATAGACAGAGAGCAAGAGACCGCAGACAGGCCAGAATAGGAATGGCAGTGAAGTATTGAAGTGACACCAACCCCACTCCCACCCGCCCAGACATGTACAGGCATTGGGGTGTGCCTTTACCTGAGTCATTGGTCAAGACACTCCATGCCATTTCCTCACCCTACCCTTCAGACACAGACAAGAGTTCAGGTGTGCCTTGGGGTTTTCAAACTTTACACTCACCCCATTCCATACAGAAATATGCTGAAATGGGTACAGCATAAGAGAATGGAGTTAATTTTGGAGCTGAAGAGTCAGAGGCACACCTCGTACCTGTCACTGGCTGCAGGGTGGGGGTGGAAAGGCATGAGCATTACTGTTGACATCCCAAGTCACACCCTGATGCCTGTTAGTCCCTACTGTGCAGGGTGTTATCAGGGTTTTAAATAATTGATTAGCAGTTTTTTTCTTTGGACAATGCTAACTGTACAGAAAGTATTTATATAGGTTTTCTAGAAGTGTTATGTTTGTTAGACACAGTGAGACAAGTGCTATGCATTTTCACAATGTTTTAGCACTTTTATGAGCAAATCGCTAATCAGTTTTTGAAGTTAAATAAAACCCTGGTTATGGTCAGAAACCCTAATGCCCTGGGCGTTTCTTGGTATTTTCACTCCAAGTTTTCAGCATAGGCGTTTTGTGACCTCACCGCATGAACAGCTGACACTGTCAGTTCATTAGCTGAAAGGAGATTTTGACTGTGACTGTGCCATTTGGCATCACAGGTGCAAAACACATTTTGAACATGATGTTAAAAATGACAGCTGTACATTTCTTGCTTCAGTAACTGCACAGCACATCTGTTGCATGACCTGCTTATTGACATTTATATCTGCTATGCAGTGTACTGCTGCTATGCATATGGCTGAGAGGGACCTGGGGGTGGTGGTGGATGTCAAGATGAACAACTCAGAGACTTGTAGGAGGGCAGCGGCTAAGGCCACGATGCTGGGATGCATCACTAGGGGGATCACCCCAGAAGGAGGGAAGTGATGCTCCCTCTGTATAACTGCTTGGTGAGGCCACACCTTGAGTACTGCATGCAGTTTTGGAGGCCACACTTTAAGAGGGACATTGAACTCCTGGAGAGGGTCCAGAGAAAGGCATCTAAAATTATCTGGGGCTTGGAGGAAAGGACCTAAGGGGAGAGGCTCGAAGAGCTGAGTATATATACACGTTGGAAGAGAGAAGGGACGGGGGGACATGATAGAGGTCTTCAAGTACATGAAGGGCGTAAACAGGGGTGACAAAGTCATGGTGCTCTGAAGAAAGTTGGGGGCAACTAGAGTGCATGGGTGGAAGCTTGAGGGGATACTTGGGGGAGAAAGGAAGAGATGCTACTTCAGTGAGAGGGTGGTAGAACCATAGAATGCACTGCCCAGGGGACTGATGGAGGCAGAGACTGTGGAGGGGTTCAAGAGGTGGGACAGGTACAGGGGAAGGATTATGGAAGCAAAGACCACATAAGCGGGAATACCCACGACTGGGAACAGAGAAGCCCAAGAGGGTGGGGGGTGCAGCAAGGTCAGCTCCCAGGTTGGGGACTGACCAAACGAGCAGACACGAAAGCCCACTATTCCTATTCTGCTGGCATTTTTGTATGTTGGTATGCTTACTACACCAACATCATGAACCATAAAACTGCCGTAACTAGGGAGACAGTATAGTATAGTACAGTGGTTTAAGGCTCTTAAAGGAGTAGTCCATCCAGAATTTTTAAAAAAACATATGTTATGCAGAGTGTTTTTATATGTTTGTTTAATCCTAGCATGTCCTTCCCTATGTCTGCTATTAGAAGTTTTTGCTAAATTAGCCTGCTAGCTATATGGTAGTTTTACGACCCCTAGGAATCTCCATCACAATCAGGTTTATTGGCTTTCTTTTTCCTGTGGTGTACCCTGTATCATGTGACAGTGGTGTATCCAGGCCCTTAGATTTAGCATGTGCACAGAAAACAGTTGCTAAATAGCTCTAATTCATTATTTGCGTTTTCGGTGTGTGTCAGGTCTAGCTACAGTAGTAAGTGTTTTCATTTTAAAATGTTATTTTATCAAACTACACACAACAATAAAAAGCATAGGAATTGCCCCAGATTATCAATGCAATAACTAGTAAAGACTGTAGCTGTTTTCTTACAGAACATCTCAGCTCTCAAGTATTTGCTAAACCGTAAATGTAGGTATCATCATTCTACTAGAAGGAACTGGGAGTTAGGGCTGATTTTGCTCTGTGACATGACTTTCATTTATTTTATTGTTGGTTTTTTGTTACAAATGTGAAGTGTATTTTTAATAAAGTATAAAAATATGTATGTGTGTTATTTTCGTTTGGAGAATATTTGTTTTATTATTTGAAAAAGTTTGATACACTAAATATGTAGTGCGGTGAACCATTATAAAATGGAATCAAATGTATAGCTGGAATAGTCACTGTCATCCTGTTGCTTTCATGCCATACCACAGGCAGGAGAAAAGCTGACTTTAAAGTATTTTGCTGTTTCTAGGCTGCAGCTTCCTACCAAACACTTCATTTGTAAAAAAAAAAAAAAAAATGATCTTGTCACAGACCACAATCAGCACTAACTACTAATAGAATGCTGATACCTACATTTACAATTTAGCAAATACTTGAAATCTAACTGAGTGGGGTTTCTGTAAGAAAATGGCTAGAGTCTGTTAATTATAGCATTTTATAGCATTGATGATCTGGGCAGTTTCTGTGCTTTTATGGTTGTGTATAGTTTGATAAAATTAAAATTTTTTAAATTAAAATACTCTTGCTAGCTAGACCTGATGCACATAGAAAACAAAAACAGTGAATTAGAGCTATTTAGTAGATGTTTTACAGAAACCCCAGCTAGCTTGCTCCCTGGATAAAAACACAAAGCTCTGCTGTTGTGAACTGATTTTAAAGTAGTGCACATGCTAAATCTAAGGGCCTGGCTACATCACTGTCACATGAGACAGGGTGCATCATAGGAGAAAGAAAACCAATCAACCTATTTGTGATGGAGATCCCCAGGGGTCGTAAAATTACCATACAGCTGGCAGGCTAATTTAGGAAAAACTCTTAATAGCAGACAGGGGGAAGGACACCCTAGGACTTAACATACATATCAAAACATTCTGCATAACATATTTTTTTTGAAAATTCTGGATGGACTACTCCTTTAATTGGAAATGTGGAGATCTGGGTTTGAATCCCACAGCCCCCACAAAAAACAATGAACATTTTCTTACAGAGCTAATTAGCACCAACTGCTTATAGAATGCTGATACCTACATTTACAACTTAGCAAATACTTGAAATCTAACTGAGTGGGGTTTCTGTAAGAAGACAGAGTTTGTATTAATTATAGCATTGATGATCTGGGCAGTTTCTGTGCTTTTATGGTTGTGAATAGTTTGATACAATTGTTTTAAAATTGAAACACTCCTGCTAGCTAGACCTGACACACACAGAAAATAAAAATAGTGAATTAGAGCTATTTAATAGCTGTTGTCTTACAGAAACCCCAGTTAGCTAGCTCTCCCCTGGACTGGGAAGGGAGAAGCCCAAGAGGGCGGGGGGCAGCAAGGTCAGCTCCCAGGGTGGGGACTGACCAAAGGAGCAACAGAAGCCAGCTAGGCCTATTCTGCTGGCATTTTGTATGTTAGTATGCTTACTACACCAACATCATGAACCATAAAACCATGACTGTCATAACTAGGAGGCAGTGTAGCACAGTGGTTTAAGGTTCTTCTCTGCAAATCTGGAGATCTAGGTTTGAATCCACAGCCCCACACAGATATGAAGTATCTTTTAAGAAAGTATAAAATACTGTGAAATGATTTTAAGCAGTGCACATGCTAAATCCTACTGCTACATTCAAGACATCATACCCTACCTACTTATCACATATAAACTCAACTATATTAAAAAAGTAATTCTAGGCACTTTTTTTTTTTTTTTTACCAGGAGAGACACACTAAGCTGAAAGCTTGTTTACAGGTGTGACCTGGGAGCACAAGGAAGTTAAGTGATTTGCACAGGGTCACACAGTAAGCAAGTGGGGACTGTAGGAGTCAAATCCAGGTCTCCAGGTTTGTAGCACAGAGCCTTAAACCACTGCCTACTTAACCATTTACAACACAGTTACACTTCTATATAATATACCTCTCAAACTTGAAAGAAAAATACACTTTATTATCAAAGTTTGTATTTACCAAGTACTGTGCCCATGTTTAAAATAATTTGAAACCCCCAAAAATGTACCCTGACATGGAACTGCATGTTGAACTATAAAGACAATTAAAATTGTATTTCTAAATGCATTACTAACACCAATGCTTTCAAAGTTTTGAAACTACTAAAGACAAATTATATATAAACTATACATATATAAAATGTCTAAGAAAAACATGTGCTCTTACGTAAATTAGAATGTGTGTCTAGGTCTCCTTCTGAGGCCCCGGTGGTCTGATAATCTTTTGTTCCAAAGGATTTTTAAGGCAATTTGAAGGCATTAAATATCTTCTGTTCTGTTCTCCACTGCACAGGCATGTCTATTGGTTAATAAGGTCCCAAACTAGTGTATGTTGTTCAGCATGATAGAGCGATCTCATGCCCTCCCACATGAATCAGAAAAATTTGGGTGGAGGAAGGGGGATCTTACCAAAACAAAAAAAAACCTAATGCTGCCTCCACTACTCAGGTTCCAGTTCTTGTACCACCCATTTAAGAAAGAAAATAGTACCCTGCAACCATTGACTAACATGAAAGTGTATTTATTTGAGGGCGGAAAACATTGCTTGGAGGAGGGTAAGGTGAAAGATACTATTTACACCTTCAGTCAGTTCCACGGACAGAAAACATGGCATCACTACTTTTGTACATGCAAAACATCTGTAGGCTCTGCCCACAGCCGTAAAAATGTAGTGTTCATTCTCCTACTTACTTAATACCTGCCAGCAGATACAGGCCACATGGTCTAGCAAGTCTGCTGGAGTGTGCAGCCAGCACCCCACTTTGCAGCTGCCCCTCCCCCCTCACAGTTACCCCCACACAGATGCATGCCAAGTGAAATTAAAACCAGATTAAGCTGTACTGTGAAATAGTTTTATGTATTCATCCTATGCTTAGGGGTTTTCAAATATCTTGCGTATTTCTTTCAAACTGAATAAAATATATTTAAACAAAAACAGGATATTTTTCCCTTGGATTTCATCTTTTAACATTGCCATAAAGTCATACTACTTTAATTTTAGGTTAATACTTTGGTTTGAGAGATATAAGAAGACGGCTAAGTCTATTAGGAATGTCTCCCTGTCTTTCAGCAGGTTCTACCATTGTGATTTGCATCCATGTATTTATCTAACTTGTGTTACAATTTATCCAAAAGTCCATGCTTCCACAACCTCAGCTGGAAAACTATTCAGTGTTTTCACTGCTCTAAAGTATGACACTCGTAAAATGTATTGAAGCTTTTGGTTTTAATCTGCCATATATGCCCCTCAGTATTCACTGACTCACTGGTCGAATGTGGAGCACTCTCATTCTCTTGTTGCTAATCTGATGTCATCCGATCATGTGATTGGCTCCAGTGGCGGAGCTGGGGGGGGCTGGGATGGCGGTCACCCCTTCTGGCTGCCCTAGTGTGAGTAGTAGTGCTCCACCACCATCTTTGTTCAATGTTTTAGTGCCCATTGTGGAGCCCATGATTGACTAGATGGCCCCCCCGGCTCCCAAATGCTCCCAAACCTGGCTCCGCCACTGATTGGCCCAGCTCATTACTGGTAAACTGATGTGAACTGCAGTGCTGCCAAGGGAAAAAAGTCATTTTTAAGGTAAAAACACTGTTTTGTACATTTTCAAGTTCACAGCACTTTACAGAACATGTACGGAGGCATAAAGGATTGTTTTTCTTAATAAAGAAATACAGAGTCTGTTTATGTTCCCTTTAAACAGTTGGTTTCCAGAAGTAAGTCAGTCGTTCCACAAATTATGAGATACGCCAAGTCTCAGAAAATATATAATGACAGGCTATTACAGCTCTCACCCCCAATAGACCAGAGTACAAAAAGACGCCTCAAAATTGCAAAACTCTCTCTTTTGCAGAATTTAGTGCTGCACAGACTTAAAAATGTAAATAAAAACTAGACACTCTTACTGCCTTATAACTCAATTCTGCCAGGCCCAAACCTGCCCAGATTAGGATCCGATGAAGAATGTCCTTCACCTTGCTCAAAGGTTGGAGCCACTTTCCTTACTTCTTCTTCCAGACACTGCTGGGTTTTACCCACTGCTCTGCACTATTCTCCCCGGTGACCACCACCACTCTGGCAGACACCAAAGACACAGCACAGGCAAGGATTTAAACTGAGGCCCCTGAACACACGCCCCAAATGCAGCCACCCCAACCCAAACACTCCCCAAGGTACAATCCCGAGACAACGTCCGCCCATCTGGCAAACACCCTCAGATAGCCCTAAGAGAGTCAGAAACCGTCCACCCTCCAGAGGACATCCCTGAACATCCCCATGGGAGACCAAGGCAGGGCCACCCCAGAACAAATGAACAGGCCCCCAGCACTCGCAGCATTTGTCAGCCAGTCTCCAATGAGCCTCAGGCAGCAGGCCCCAGTAAGGCAGTCGATTAATTTGGGGTACAGTTTCCAAATGACCACTTTGTCCAGTCACCACTCCTCACAGCGCCTCCATCAACAACTCCTTCCAGGCTCTGCATACTCCACAGGCTCACTGAGGTTCTACCAAAACTCCCCAGATAGGATAGTCCAGAGCAGGCAGTTTAAGGCAGGTTGAAGAAAATAAGAGTAACACTTGGAAGTATGCGCTCCAGGTGAAATGTACCAACTTTGATTTCCAACAGCAAGAGAAACTGCATAACTATTTAGGCGTCCAGTAAGTTGCAACTAGTCTAAGGTGGGTGCCTTCCACACTCTACGCTGGCCCGGTAATGCAAATTCACTACCTAGCTAACTCGCTTTTAATATCCCTAGCTACTTGGACTATTTCTAACTAAAACTGCTACTGAGCTATAACCTAACAAAAGAAAATTTAAACAAAACACAATAATAAAACTTCATGCGGAGTGCTGCTGCTAAACCGCTGAAGGCTAGCCCAATAGGGCCGCCATCTTTCCTAAGTGAAAGAACCCCGCTCTGCTCTGCCACCAGGAGCTTTACATTATAATATTAATGTGCTTTCACTACAGGGCTCACTGCCCTTTGCTCCGCCTCGGCCACTTTGCCCAATGAAAATTTATTTAAATATTGGGCTCGCGGCCCAACCCCATGACTCTCTGCTGATCCTCAATGTGCCCTAGGTGCTTTTAAGTAAAACTATTTATTTGATTTAAACTTTTAACTTCTGGCAGTCAACACTCTGGCACTAGTACTGCTGCCGACTCATGGGCCCGGGGTGAAGACTGCAGGAGTGGAAGGTGCTGGCAGGGGGAGGGTTTTCTCAGGCAGACACGGATGGCTGGTGGTCTCGCGACGCATGACGCTCCTGCTGTCTCTGTCTCTCGATGCGACTCTTGACCACACTGCCTATGAGGGACCGGAATTTACTTTTATTTTTAAATAAAACAAAAGACAGAGCTGTACAGAGCCTGCACCATGATCGGACGACCACAGCTGCTGCAAGGAGACCTGCTGACACTACGGACCGCCGCAACACTACTGGACCAGTGACTTTCAACAGAATGGAGGAGAGGAGGATTGCAGCTACCAATTACTTTGTTTAACTTTTACCTCCCTGTGTCCTCACTCGCTCCCTTACTGGCCACAACACTTCTTTCCTTCTCTTCGTCAGTGCGCCTGAAAGCGCTCCACCGACCACACTGTACAATGGCCAACAAACTTCTGTCTTCTCAAAAAATGCTACAGCCATTACTGGCCAGGCACGGAACCCTCCCTGGTGTTCAGGATGCTGAGTCCATAACACCCAGGGAGGCATGCGGCTGTCCAGCACTACTTGAATGTGGCACTGCCTCGTGACACATTGACTGGGCAGGCTACAGCAGGAGGAAGGGAAAAAATACATTTAAAACTGCAGCTGCAGTTTGCAAACAGGGGGCCCTGATGCTGGTTGGGGACACTGGGGTGTACTAGGGATCCCAAAACCTTTGGGATATTACATAGGCAGTGTACATTTAGCAGGCCTGTGACAGATGTACCTCAGTGTGGTACCATTAGTTGGTTTGTATATATTCGGGTAGTACCCAGTACTCATGACCTTCAGTGACAGGATGGTGCTGGCTGTGTGAGGATGTCTCACTTGCTCATGCAGATGCAGGCTGTTTAAAGGTGTGATTAACCCAGCGCATGCCCGGTGGCAAATGATGCAGGCCTGATGACTTTGGTAATGTTGGCTTCTGAAGGACATTCACTGGCTGTGTATAGTTGCAGCTTGCCCTGTGGGCTTCCGGTGATGAGGGTTGCGAACTGGAATGATCTGATGATGCTATTCCTCTCCACCCCACAGGGGACTTTTTTAATTTTTTTCACCCTCCCTGACAAATGGGCAGTAAGTCGAATGCCACAGTGGTTCAATTCCGCTGGGATAAATTCTACTCAAACAGAAAGGGTAGCGGCTAGCCACCCTCCCAATTCCAGAGCACCCATCAAGGCAACTTCTGCTCCTTTCATGCTAATGCCCTGCAGTGGCATTTCAGCTGAATAGAAGTCCTACTTTTATGACTTCAGAGTCTGTTTTACAGACAAATGACAGGGAGGCAGAATAGCACTTCTGAGCGATTCAGAATCTCTGACAGGACTGACAGAAGCTTCTTCAGAACCTTTTCACTTGTATTCGACACCCCGTTGTTTGGAAGTATTCACTAGATCATCTCCAATTGGCTGATTGCAGCCACCAGTGAGCTTCTTACTGGTCTCGAGCCATACCACATCCAAGAGGGCTGCCCCCATAAAGTTCAGTTCTCTCTTCCTTAAAACTTTACTTTCTTTGCACTTTATGCCGCTTCTGGCTGCTGAACAGAGCCCTTCAGGTCCCTGCTGGTGTTTGGTGGTGCCAGGAAGTATTTTATGGAGATCCGAGTACTGTTGGGAACTTCAGTAGGTGTGCTTCTTGTTCAAAGTGAGTTCATGTTGCTGTGTGCTTGGCCAGCTACAAATGCACATAGGGCTTGCTTTCTCCTGAGCTATGTAGTCCCTGTGTTCCCCAACCACCCTGCTGTCTCTCTCTCAGGGTTAGGTTTGCTAATTCACAGTGTTGCTGTTTGTTTATTGCAATTCCTGGCACTAGTTGCACTGTTCCTGTGGGCCAGGAAATAGTATGCAGGCAGCTCACTGGCTGCAGTGAGATTCTGAAGCTCACATGCCAGGAGAAAGTTTAGCCATTTTGTGTTTGGCTCCCTGCCCCTGCTGCAATGTCTCTAAGGGCAAGGAAGTGAGGAATCCAGTGAGGCTTTCTGGCTGCAAAGATGTGGATGTGATCGGCACCAAGGATGGGCAGCAGTGCTTGCTTTTTCTCGGCTCCGTGAGGGGGGCGGAGCAGCAAGATGGCTGCATTGCTGCTCTGCTACTCACCACTCCGCTTGAAACCTCGAACAGTTATGTATTTTTATATCTCTAATTTTTGTAAAGCTCTATAAAAATTGTTGGTTTTATTTATAACAATATTTAATAGTCCTGTATGACAGCATTGTAAATTATTTTTTTGCCAAGCACCCCGTAATGTCTACTGTTTGCAGATGCAGTGCACAGTATTGGCCAGCGTTGGCATGGAGCTTCGTTCAGAGTTTTAACTTTTAGAGTCACTATGGGACCCAGTCTTTGGGACTTCATCACTTTTCTTTGTGCTTTAATTAATGTTACTTAGTGGGAATGCTGTACCGTGGAGTGAAGGTTGAATAAAGGGGGCACTCCAGGAGTGCATTCTTAAAGTGGCCCTCATATTATTGGACTGTCGCTTATAGGGCATTTTTCCCTCTATTGTGATTAATTGCCTTGGAGTGGATCCATGTCGGATTCCAGAACATGGTGTGAAAATGCACAGGACTTCTGGATGTGAGGAATGGACCTGGAATCCTGTAGAAGAGGAGAAGAGCATATGAGGACCTCTGTACCAGTGGTGAATACTGGGTGCACTATATGTGCTGAAAATGCCTAAGAAACTCACCCTAAGGTATGATAATGTTGCCTATGGGGCTAAAAAGTTCCATGAGTAAGTGTTCAAAATGACTACGCTCAGTGGAGCGATTTTGTTCTCTTTATTTTCTCCTGGGAGTCCAGGCAAGACATTACCAGACTAAGTTTGAAGTATTTGGAATGGCCTTAAAAACAGACACAGTTATATTTGTGCCTCTACCAAAACCCACTGAGTGTAAAAAAAAAAAAAAAAAAAAAAAGATTGAAGGGGATTATGGAATTACCCATTCCTGTGTTTATCCTAAAACATTTGAAAAGGGATAAGAATGGTCAAAGTGAAAAACAGAGTAACAGAGAACCTTGTTAAAAGGAGATGGGAAAGGAAATCCTTTCAACAGGTGCTTGATTTGAATTAAGGGTAGAGACCCCAGAGAAAGCATTGACCAGAAAACTTTGAGACAAAATGGAATATATCCCTTAAAGTGCTGGCTGCTTTTAAACCCCGTAATTGTCCTATATGGTTGGTATCTTTACTTGCCCCAGTTTGCAGTAAGGGAGATCACAAGAGACACTGCATCTAAAGGTACTGCTTTTCCATTTTTACATTTCTAAACTCTTTTTTTTTCAAAGGAACACGTGCTTGCCTTGTGAAATGTGAATTAAACAAAATATGACAGTGGCCTCACTGCAATTTTACAGACTCTGATGGAGAAGTCCGAACTTACTTTAAATCTTCTATATCTTTTAAATTTAAAAAGGATCTGAATTTTATGAACAGTCCTCACATGAGCTTTAAGATTATGAAGAGCGTGATGAAAATCAGTAGACCTGTTTTTGTTGGGCGGAGGGGGGGGTTATCCTTAGCTTATTTTATGTACTTTGTATCTTTACTTGTGCATTGATAAGAGCACTGTATTAAAGTCTAGTTGTCATATTAATTAAGGAGAGGTGGTTAACTAGTTTCAGATGTTTTCACAGTATTGTTTAGAATGTTAGTATGTAATAACTCGGCACACTACCTGTCAAGCATGCTTTAGGTGTTCCCTTTGAAATATGGCTTAGCTTGTCAAGAATTTTCCACTCTATTGCTGTTTATCTTCAGTGTTGGTAGAATCCATAGTATCCAGAGTATTTATAATTTAAATGGTGAAAAAATTATAAGATGGCAAGCCTCAAATTCTGTTATACAACTGAGCCATTTTTGGGACTCGTGGAATGACCCATGTGATACGACTTTATGGTCATTGTATTTGGATATGCACCTTACTGTTTTAATCCTATAAGAGAGAAATATGAGGTGTGGTTTGGCCTTGATTTCAAGTTAGAGGTCCGGCGTGGACTACTGTCCAAACTTAAGGGGCAAGTGTAGTCCAAGGACCCTTTTTCTGGACACTGTTTAGATTGGTCTAAGAGTCAGGGATTGTATTCTTGCTATTTTGAGTTGGATTTTAAAGGTCACAAAATTGGACTCTTACTTGTTTATGTGACCTAATACCATTGCCAAATTTCAACTCTAAGGACTGGATGGTTGATGGTTGTGAGTCCAAAATTTCAACTTGTGTATCTGTCAGTGTTTACTTGGGGCAAAAGCCCTTTAAGGGTGACATCTCTTATGAATGAAGGCTGTGGGGTAACTGTTTTTGGGGGTTTGTTTTGCACCCTTCGTCCCCCTAGCCGACAACTCCTTCGGGTCGCCTGGCCATCTACTTCCGTCAGGCCTTGACACCACCCGCCAACACCACATTGCGACTTCCCAGGTGTAACTCTGCGGTCCCTTCACTGGACGGGTCCCCCTGCTCTGAGGGGGGGGAGGCATCGATGGGGGCGGCCAGCGCACTCTGCAACTGGTCCAGGTGTTGCTGAGGTGGGGTCAGTCATCCAGTGCTTGGCAACCTTCATCCGGCCAGCCAGGGAGCTATTCCTGGTTTTCTCCCTGAGGAGTGGCATGCCACAGACATCAAGTCATATGCCGACGCCCGCCACTCCCCCAGTCATCTGGGGCCTGACGTCCTGCTGTGCTCCCAGCCTCTGCCAGGGCCCAGCAGGTGCCAGGCCACATCCCCATCCTCATTTCATTTCATTCTATTGAAGGGTTAGACCACTGAGAATTAACTCATTTAAAATGGTGACCCTGGAGAAGGCAAGCCGTCACTGGACTCTCCATCCTCCTCCCCTCGGCTGGCCCTCTCGAACCCGGGTCACTGGCATTGCAGACAGAAATCCACCCACTGCACCGACGGGCCGGCGTGTTAACTGTTTTAATATTTTTTGTATGTGGATAATTTAAATGCTCTTACAATGGTTAGAAAATAAACAACTGTGTTTTACAATTTCTAATCCATTGTAAAGTACCAAGAGTTTAAACCTAGAGGGAATCTAGCCAGGCATTTTGAGGACTGATTTCTGGGGTAATCCTTGGGGCATTGATCATAACATTATGGGCCATTTTATTACAAAATATTTTTTTTGCCAAAAGGCACCTATAAATGGCATAATTGAATGTGAAGACCAAGAACTTCAGTGCAAAAGCACTGAGGCAAGAGTTATTCCAAAGGGCATTGCCATAAAGTCACGATTCAAAGAAATACAAAATCACACATACCCCCATAATGCAAAGCATCATGGAAGATATAGAGAGGTGGGCGGATAACCGATCCGATAAAAATATTCGGTCAGATATCAGCCTTTATGGTTAAATCTGGTCCGATCGGATATTCAGCCATTCGTGCCTCGGATCAGCTATTCCAGGCATCAGGCACTCTTACTCATACTCAGCAATAATTAAACAATTCACATATTTCCAAAGCTGCTTGCCATTAACTCAATTTCCACTTGCTAATGATTCAAAGGCAGTAATGCTGCATTTGAATCATTATATCAAGTTAAGTTGATGTAATTAACACCTGGTAGTCTAGCATGTGTTAATCTATTTGCTAGCTAGCGCAAAGAACTTGAAAGAAGTTGGCCAGAACTGTACTTTGCGGTGCTTGTCAGACCTGCGCTCAGATTGAGCATCCAGCTTGCCAGCAAACATGTCACACAAAAGCCTTGTATGGACTTACTTCACACTGATAGTGACAGTAGTTTGAGGGCAAAATGTTGTCTGTGCCGTGCTCAACCTTTATTAGTGGAGGGTCTTCAGTAAGAAGCTTTGGAACTTCTGGGCCAAGCAATCACTTACGAAACAAGCATCGTGCTGAATGTGAAGACATGCAAACAGAAAAAGTAAAACAGCATTAGCTAGGCAAGCGGATGCTTTACAGTCACCTCCATCCCAAAAATAAACGTATGCACAAACTCTAGAATCATACTTTGCTCACACAATCCATATCCAAGTGATCACCCCAGAGCTATGAAATTACAAACGCTGTAGCCAAAATTGATTGCTGCAGATGAGCAGCCATTCTCTGTAGTGGAGAACAGTGGTTTTAAATGGCTCCTTGCAGTCCTGGAACAAAATATACTTTGCCATCTGGGGTCATTTTCTAGAATATTATACTGCACTGTACAGTAAATTGAGGGCAAAGATGCAGGATGAACTGGCAAGTGCAGTACTTTGCTTTCACAACAGATACCTGGACTGCAGAATGTTCAGTTGTCTCGTACCTACCTATAACAGCACATCGGGTCAGTGACTCCCTAACCAGACGTTCACCCCTATTGATTTTAAAGCAGCAATCAATTTTGGCTACAGCGTTTGTAATTTCATAGCTCTGGGGTGATCACTTGGATATGGATTTGTGTGAGCAAAGTATGATTCTAGAGTTTGTAACGCACGTTTTATTTTTTTTTAAAGCACCTCACAGACAAACATACAGGGGAGAATCTTTCAAAAGATTTTCTAAATGTCCTTGACACCTGAGGGATTAAGGCTAATCAGAGACACCTCATCGTAAGAGATAATGGGCCAAATATCACAAAAGCCATGAAACTTAATGATGTCCCGAGTGCTGGGGGTGTGTGTGGCTCGCGCACTGCAGCTGATTATTTACAATTCTGTTTTGAAGCAGCGTTCTATGGAGGAGTTATTAGCAACTGGAAGCGCAATGGTGGGCCACTTTAAGCACTCTGCCTCTGTCACTGAGAAAATTAATGAGCTTCAGAAAACCCTCCAGTTACCAGAACATCACTTAATTCAGGACATACCCGCTAGGTGGAACGGTTCTTTTTACATGCTCGAGAGGCTGTTAGAGCAACACCAAGTGTTAACTGTGTATGCCACAGAGTGTGATACACGCACTTTCAGCTCAACATAATGGTCACTAGCAGAGAATGTATGCACATGACTACGATTTCCCTTTGAAATTGAAACCAGGTGCCTCAGCACAGATTTTGCTTGTGTCTCTGACATTATTTCCACCTCCACTGTGCTGTATCACCTGCTTGAGGGCATTAAAGTGCCAGGGCTGCAAGCCATGAAAAATGCCATGATTCAGTCAATGGACAAGCGACTTGTACAATACGAGTCCATAAAGGAGGTTGTAGTGGTAACAATACTTGATGCCTGATACAAGCTTCATTTTTTTCACACTGAATTTGGGAAATCTTGAAACAGCTTGTGGAGAAGCAGTCCGATGAGCCACAAAAGAAATCTAAAGAACCACTCCAGCAAACATCTTTAGAGGGTGACCCAGACACTGATGATCCATGGGATGTATTCTCTCAAACTAATTCCCTGCCTGAGTACAGTAAGTAAACTTTTACACTGATGTTATCTGGTAACATTGCATAATAAGCTGACAGCTTTTATTTTATCTTTCAGCTTCGGCTATTGGTGGGTTATAACAATGCAACCAGGAACTGGACATTTACCTAGCTGAGAGCTTAATCCCCAAGAAAAGCACACCAGAAGCGCTAATGTTTTGGAAAACACAAGGACGTTGCCTTCCAGCACTGAATAACATTGCTAGACACTGCTTAGCGGCTCCTTCTACCAGTGTGCCCAGCTAGTGTATTTTTAGTGTTGTCAGTGACATAGTAACAAAGAGGAGGTCCTGGCTCACACCTGAGAATGCAAACATGTTGTTGTTTATAAAACAGGATATGCACAATTTCTAAGACTGCATTGCTATTTTAAATCCTTTTTTTTTATAAACATTTAACAATTTACTTATTCAAAAAAAAAAAAAATTTCCAATGGTTGTCTACCTGTAATTCTAGCTGTGTTAGTTTAACGCTTTATCCAACCTGATATATATCCTGACTCGGTCGGATACAGTGATAAATTAATCCGAATCAGATATCTGATGAAAATTAGAGATCCGCTGGGGATACATGATGGGCAGGAGTGGGACATGGAAAATATTCTCATTCCTGCAGAGTGAGCTATGTATTCTCATGAGTGCCAAAGGCACGAGTGAAAATACACAGCCCACGAGGCAGGAGTGGAATATTTTCCATATGCCGCAGATCTGCCCATCATGTGTGTGATTTATACTACAGGGGGTGAGAGTTGCAGGAACATTTTTTCTGAGTCTGTGTGTTTCCTGCTCATTCTGTGTGTACTGCCAGAGAGAGAGGTGTGTGTGTGTGTGTGTGTGTGTGTGTGTGTGTGTGTGTTCGAATGGACTGGGAGTCAGAAACACAGGTGAGTGTCTTTTGCAAAGTTAATTGAGTGAGTCAGAGGCTCAGTGAGAAAGACAAACTGCTGCAGGTAGCACTGAGAAACAGAACCTGCTTTGTAAAAGACTTTCATTTAGAATTCAGGTTGTTTTGAAGCTGAGATCAGCACAGCAATGGGCTAGCAATGTTAGAAACACAGTGGGACATAGGTGAGAGTCTTTGGCAAAGCTAATTGAATAAGTTGCAGCTTCAGTGAGAAAGAGAAACTTTCTGAAGCAGTTTCCTTTAGAATGCAAGACGCAGTGCATTTATCCTCACTCTGGTGACATCAGCAGAGTATGGATAAATGTCGATATCCTCACTCTGCTGATGTCATTAGGATTTATCCTCACTGCAGTGGAAATAACACAGGTTATCCTACTGAGAAAGCTCTCACCCCTGTGGTATAAATATATATAAACAGTGTGTGTGTGTGTGTGTGTGTGTATATATAGATATATAGATATAGATATATATATATAGATAGAGATATATATACACACACACATACATACAAATCACCATGACATTTTAGGCTGGTTCAGCTGTAAGCAGGAATGCATGCCGCAAAAGAGCCTCTTGCACAATCTGCAAAGGGTGCAAAGAGAAGACACAGACACATGTTTTGTTTTACCCAGGACTAAACAGTTTGCCTTATCTGTATGACACCACAGGGAAATGAATCAGCCTCTAAGTTGGGTCATGGTGAGCCCCCAAAAAAAAGGCAAGCTAAAATACAAAGAATCTCAGTGCAAAGTACTGAGGCAAGGGTCTTGGCCATAAAGCCAAGTTTCAAAGAAATACAAATCACACATACCACCATAATGCAAAGCATCATTGGATGTATATGCAAATACCATGATATTTTAGGCTGCTTCAGCTTTAAGCAGGAATGCATGGTGCCAAAGAGCTCTCTCACAATCTGCAAAGGGTGCACACAAAAGACACTAGTTGAATGTGTATTATTTTTTAAATGTCTGACTACACTTGATTATACAGTGCAAGGTATTGCTTTAAAGTGATGAATTGAAATATTTGTATCTATATTTTGTATATTCTGTTACTTGCTGGATGTTGTGAAATGTCCTTTTCTGTATCCTAATGACCTGTAGTTGAATGACTAAAGTAAACTAGTCAGGGCCCAAGAGAATGTGTTTGATGCTACCTCAGCTGCAGAACTGTGGATGTCGGTGGTACCAAAGACCTAGGGAATGCTCCTGAGTGTGCCCTGTTTAAAAAATTTGAGTGAGCTCAGTGAGCAAGGAATTCATGCTGTTCTGGCCACAGAAGAACAGATACTGCTATTTTTGTGCTCCCTGGTCCCGGTTTCTATATCTGTGGGGCCAGGAGAGCGGGAATGAGTGCAGCATGCAGGCAGAGCACCAGGAAGAAGCTAAAGGCCCCCATTTTGGGGGGGGTTACATATGTTTGCACTGTATACTTATTTTATCCCTAAGGTGGGGGTGGGGTATGCACGATAGACGTAGAGTTCCTTCCGACCTTACATTACTGTGTTACTATTTTTTTCTTGAGGAGTCTGAGTATCCTCTACCTGTATGTTTTTTACTTGTAGAACATTTTGGCATTTACAGTCCCATTTAAACAGAGTTCTATAGTGGATTATTGATGCATTGTGACAACATTGTAAGCATGTAATGAGATTCAGGCTACATCATACAGTTCTAAAAAGGGTACACACTACTAGTGTGTAAATCTAAAACAGTTGTGCAACCACTCACAAGGTTTGTGACTAAACCTGTAGAAGATCGCTGGGCAAAGTCAGTGACTTTCAGGCCTCAGATGAAAGATTCCTGTATTAAAGGTATACAGTGGGTACAGAACCTGGTGCGGTGCCCCCATCTATGGGGGTCCTTTTGACAGAATGCTGCCAGGATGCTTCTGCAACAGGTATAAATACAACCCCAGCCTTCAGTGAACAGGAACCCAATAACACAACTCCCCCACCCATTTATCACTATAAACATGCAGTGAATAAAAGTAACACATTAATGCTAAAGTACTCTGCAATTGCAGTTAAATAAAGGATTCATTTGGGGATCTGGGGTAGGGGAGTAAAGTAAAAAATAAACATTAACAAGTACAGCAGATCCACTGTTCAGCTCCCATACCCTCTGGTATGAAATATATGCAGTCCACACTCCCCCACACCCTCCCACTGGTGTAGCAGTTAACCCCAACATCCCTCTGGGCCCTCTAAACAGTCTGTACATGCACACAGTCTGGAGGTTGTAGGCTTTGATGGCCCCCGAGGTGGTATCATTAGTAGTTTGGTAGCTGAGAATGCAGAATGAACGTCAAGCCAGCCCATCGGCACAGCAGTAGTGCTACTGCTCACAGCGCTGGTGGCTTGGTTTTGGGAATGAGCTCAAGTCATTGGGGGCTTGGTGGAGGGGATGGATTGAAGGTCCCAGAGGATGCATTCCTTCCCCAGGTGGGAGAATTCCATCTGACGCTGTAACACTGGCCCTTGGATACAGGGGTGATAGGGCATAGCACAACCAGGGCTGGAATGAACCATGCTGGCTGCATGAGCTGGCATGTGTTTGTGAGCATGCCCACTTGCGGTCCTTGTATGCATGGCTTCTGATAGTTGGGACAGAAAACATGAAAAAGTGTAGCCCTGTTCCTGAAGATTATGGTCTCCTGGCACCAGCAGATCTCATTGCCTGACAACCCAGCAGTGGCTCGACGAAACCTGAAGCGCTGGAAGGATAGTTGTCCTCACCTCGTCCCCACCTGGGGGGTAAGCCACAGCTCCATCGGAGACAGCATCTCAGGATTGTCAGGTAAAGGAGACAGCTGGCTTGCCTTTTGGGACCTGAAGGAGTTTGAGGACAGTGTACCAGGGTGTAAAAAAGAAATTACAGAATGAACTTCAGCAAAACAGAAGAAATGTAAAACAGTTACTGCTGTCACAGTCTGTGCTGGTGGACATGGCTCTAAGGTGCAAGAAGCACAGGGTTTCTCAGACTAACCAGTTACAGTATGTAGTTGGGTGTCACCCAGTACTTATGATCTTCATTGACAGTGTGGTGCTGGCTTCTTGAGAGTGTTTCCCACTGAGCAGGCTGTGTAAAAATGCAGCAGACCAAACATACCCTTGGTGATAAAGGTGTGGGCTCTGATGACACTGACGCTGCTGGTTCCTCTTCAAGGCTGATTTCAGCTGTGTAAACCCAAAGTGCTCCCGGTGGTGAAGAGTGCAGGCCATGATGACTCTGATGTATTGGCTCCTCTGCACCCTACAGGGGGACTTTTTGCGCCCACTCCAGCTGGGCAATCACTTGGGACAAAGTAGGTCAGTCCCCTATCAAGACAAAACAGGACGGTCTTCTATGAGAGCTGCAACTAAGCACCCTCACTCTTCTGGAGATGCTTTAGGAAAAAAACGTTTTTCTGTTTAGTGCTAAGGCCCTGGGAAGGCACTTTAGCTGAAAAATCCCAATTTTGACACTTTTATAAACAGCTGCTGGCAAACTGCACACCTGTGCTCTTCAATTCCTCCAGCGGACAGATTAATAAAGCTTCTTCAGAATCCTCTTATACACAACTCGGCTCACCACTGTCTGAAAGTAGTCACCAGATCTTCTCTGACTGGCTGACTGCAGCCACCAATTGTCTATCTTGCTGTCTTAAGCCAGACCACCACATAGACAGCAATGATCCCCATACAGTCCATTTTCCTTCTTCAGTTTTAAACATGTTGCTATCCCTTTTTGCAGGTTTTTGTTATCAGTTGCTGTGCTCTCTGGCCTTATTTGCACTGTTCACATGGCCAGGAGAGTGGTAGTTACAAGCAAATCGCCAGCCTTTAGGAAAAGGTGCCCCATACATTAGGTGAGGCACTATGTTTGTCACTGCTCCCCAGCCCTGATTGCTACTATCCATGGGGCCAGGAGAAAAGGAGAGTTGTTGCATGGCCACAAAATTGGTTTAGGCAGTCAGCACCATGAAAGTGCTGTGCTGCAAGAAATGCTCCCCGCCCCCACTGCAGAGTCTATGGGGCCAGGGGAGCAGAAGGACGTGCGTCTCACCAGTCATAGAGATTAGATGTGCTTGGGGAGGTGGCAGCAGTACTCCTGGGCAGGAGTTAAGTTAAGCCTCTTTTGGGAGGGGTTTTACATCCTCTGGCACTGAAATCCTTGGTGTCCTCACCAAGGCCTGAAAGACATAAACATGGTTTCTTGCTAAACATTTTTTAACTAATACGGCAGCTGATCTAAATTATGTTAGCACTGTACTATATATCATAGAATACAGGGTATACGTTGGTGCTAGAATTTTGCCACCATAGGACACGCCCACACCTCCCAAAAATGACTGAAGGGCAGCACAAGGGAGGAGACCATAATGGACATGGCAACAGATTTGCTGTTCTATATAGCACATTTAAAGAGCTAGTGTACTGCCTAAAACTAATATTAGATTTTAAAAGCAGCCAACCATTACCTTTTATATCTGAGGTACTTTTTCTTTTCCCTTTGTTTAATTAGAAGATTGTTTACCTGATGTTTGTAGGTGTGGTGTGTGGAACAGCTCTTAGCCTGGCAGCTGACATGTCTTGCTCTGCTACCCCACACTACATCATCAGCATTGTGACCTCATTGACTGTGCATCACTGCTACTTAGGAACATCAAGTGAGTGACTGCCAGGTCATTCACTTGTGATGTCACAATCAGTGAGATCATAATGCTGATGATGTAGTGTGGGGCAGTAGAGTTAGATATGTCAGCTGCAAGGCTAAGAGCTGTTCTACACATTCTGCACAATATTATCACATAGAATACTTTCTGATGAGCAAAAAGAAAAATATTTCAGAAATGAAAAGTTACAACTGAATACTACTTAAAATTTGTATTATTGTCCCATCTGCCTCTTTGGGCATTACTAGATCAAGTGTGGTGCTACTTGGTTCGATTAGTCATACTATGTTTGGCTTACAAAAGTCTATAAACACAAAAAATTAAACCTTGGGCTACACACCAAAATCTGCTATATTAGTATCACAGACTGGTTCTGTCCCAGAACTCCAGCTGCACTGCTACCAGTTGTCACAGCCCTTCAGGTGCCTGAAAGAGTATGCTGCCACCACAGTCTCACTCAGGGTACCTGTAGGTCTGAATCCCACTAACACCACTGCTCACCTAGTACAGTACTCTTTCCTTAACAGCAAACAGCCCAATGCTGTTGTCACAGCTGGGAACGCTTTGGTTTAGATATGATAGTTTTAGCCTGTCTCTTCGGAAAGGGATCGCAGATTTGCCATTGTAGTTTGTCTCTTTGGAAGCAGATCACAAATTTGCCAGTTTACTCCTGGTTATCTGTTCTAGAAGTGGTTCGATCACCGAAAACATGAAGTATATAACAATAACTTGTAATACACTACAAAATTTACATATGGTACAGGATAATACACACTAAAGACTATGAAGAAGACAGTATTCCTACAGAGTAAAAATAAACACATTTGGAAAAGATAGAGCTCACACAGGAAAAAACTAAATGCTATCTGAATTCTAAGTAGAGTAGAATAAACTTACCAACTGTGACCTGGTGCATTATGGTAGATTCAGACCTGTGATTTTGCTAGTTTAAAATCTCAAACACAGCTTACTTTTCATTACAAATGTAAAACAGAAATATGTTCAGCTGGCCGGCCCACTATCCCCCATCACTGGACCAACCTCTGTATCACACCATGTCTCTGCTTTTGATCTCTGGGGACCACATTTTTTCTCAGACTGATTCAAACTGGATTTATTTAGAGTTTGGTCCTTTTACAATCGCTGTCTGCCCATCTGGAAACATCTGGCCTAATGTAGGCCACTGTTTACATTCAAAACATGTCTTATTTTGTGAAAGGGACTTGGGTTTAACCAAAACAAAAGCCTTTTAAATCAGAAGACTTCTGCTACCCATATCCAGTTGTTCTCCCAGGGACAGCAGATTTGAAAAGAACTGTTATCTTATTTCCCACATGACTTAAAAATATTTTACAAATAGTAAAAAAACATTTTCTGGGTGATACATCTGTTACATATCCATCCCTCAGAAAAAGGAAAAATCTTTTAATGCCTCTAAATGATGGGGTTTTTATGTGTGGTAACAGGTTTGCTTTACATGCTATCCCCCCAGTTCCAGAGCTCCAGATAAGGTGAGTACTGACTTATTTTAGTCACTTAATTTTAGGAAATACTCTTCAGAATTTGTTTTTAATGAGTACCAGTACTGGCCCAACATTTGTAAATGCACCACACTCCATAGGACAGTGCTTTATAACATAAGTGGTAATTCAAATGGAGCAGTTTTTTTCCAGATTTACAGCATCGTTTGCTTCCCAATTTTGTTTTACTCACTACATTTTAAAACTGGTGAGTAAATTGCTCCTGCCTGCCATTATTATCTGGGGTACTGCCCAGTTCTCTCTCTGTTTTAACAATTCATTAATTCTTTAAAGCACTTCCTGTTCTTTACTGGGCCACTGGTTATTACACAGACAACTCATCCGCATTGCCATGTTGTGATCCACTGTAGTGCCTAATGTCCATGTTAAAGGACTGCAACACCAGGGTCTATCTTAACAATTTGTGTTTTTTTTCCACTGGTCCTTTGGAGCCAAGTGTGGGGATTGAGGTCAATGACCACTGTGAATGCCGTCCTATAAAAATATGGTTGCAACTCCTGCAGAGCTTAGACATGCCCAGACACTCTTTCTCTGTTGTGGCATAGGCCTTCCATCTGGACAGCAGCTTCCTGTTCAGGTACACAACTGAGTCTTGCTCCCCCATGTGAGTGACCAGACTCTGAACCACCCATAGCCCATGATCAGATACATCCAGGTGCACAGTGAACTTAAGAGAATAGCCAGGGCTTGCGAGCATAAGTGTCCAACACAGTGCCTCCTTCAGCTGGTGAAACACTGTCTCACTGTAATCTGCTAAACTTTGTCCTGCATTTTCTTCCATGTGATATCAGATAGGGGTCTGGCTATTCTACAGAAGTTTGGCACACATTTTTGATAGTAGCCTGCCATCACTAGCAAGGTCGGTACTTTTCTCTTTGTGGTGGGTATGGCCCATCCCTATATGACCTCAGTTTTTACTGGCTCATTCCAGATGTACCCACTCCCTACTCTGTGCCCAATGTATGACACCTCCACCATCCCTATTTGGCACTTCTCCACCTTAACTGTTAAGCCTGTAGCCTTCAGTCGGAGAGGCACATCTGTCATGTGCCTGACATGATCCTCTCATGTCTGGCTGTAGATGGTAATGTCATCCATGTATGCCAGAGCAAAGTCGCCTGCCCCACATAGGATGTGGTCCATGAGCTGTTAAAAGCTAGCTCGCCCGTGTATTCTTCATCCCGAATGGCATTATTCAAAACCTGAATGAGACAAACGGCATGACAGAGTCTGACCTCTGTCTGGTTTCAGGGGTACCTGCCAATAGCCCTTTGTCAGGTCTATGGTGGTCAGGTACATGGCTCAGCTTAGCCTTGCTAGGACTTTATCCATGCTGGGCATGGGGTTTGTGTCTGACTCCGTACAGCGTTTGAGCTTGTAGTCAGCAGCTCATGGTCCCATCCTTCTTGGGGATCAATACCACCGGGTGGGTTCAGGGACTGCTGGATTACCCTAAGAGCAGGCATTTCCTTGATCTTCTCAATAGTGTTTCTCTTCCTCAGGGACTCTGTAGGTGGTTGCTTTAGCAGGGTCGGGGACCATTTATTCATGTGTTGCTCTGCCAGAGTAGTATACTCCACTTTACCAGTGAGCATTTCCCCAAATGTATAGAGCACCCCACACATTTCAGCACCTTGAGCTGGTGTCAGCCACTCTCGAGAGGTGACAGCATCTACTGAGGATTCTACCTTAATCTCTCCAAGGAGATCCACCACCAGATCTACTTCTGCCTCCTCCTTCATGTAGCTGCACATAGGACCATCTTATCCCAGTCATGTAGAGCTTCGTGTTTACATGGTAAATTTGTTGCTTGCTTCACCACGTAATTAACATAATTTACCCACACCACCTGTAATTCAGTCTGTCAGACAGGGATGAGTACCATCACCTGTTTCCCAATTTCCTACTCCTGCCTCTGGCCCAATGATCGTACCATGTCTTTTGCCTCTTGTGCAGTGACTAGGTACTCCTGGGCAAATCTCATGAACTCCTTGAGTCATTACCTGAAATTCAGGACATACTCCACAACAGATTCCCCTTGGAGAGCAAGCTCACCATGCCATTGATCCATTACCAAATCAAGGGGACCCATTACCCTATGACCAAACAGGAGCTCAAAGGGTGAGGGCCTGGGGGACTTCCCTGAATCCAAATAAGAGATGGGTTAAGTACATGTCCCACTCTCTTACATGCTGGTTGGAGAATGCCGTTAACATAGAATTAAGTAACACATTAAATCGCTCAATCAGATCATTAGTCTGGGGGTGGTAGTGGGAGGCCCTGAACTGCTGCACCCCACACTTCTCCCAAAGACTGGCCCTTAGAGCAGACATGAAATTGGTGCCCTGGTCTGACAGAATCTCCTGGGGAAAAACGCACCCAGCTGAACATCCCCAGCATTTGTTGGATAGTTTTTCAGCCTCAGTGGAGGACAGGGGGTACAGCCTCTGGGTACCTTGTGGGGTAATTCACGACCACCAGAATGTACCTCTTGCCTGTGCAACTTTGGGTGCTGACTGGTCCTACAATGTCCACAGCAACTTGCTGAAATGGCTTTTTGATTATAGGCAGGAGGATCAAAGCCTCCTTAATCTTGCCGCCAACTTTTCCACCCTCTGTCACTGTAAACAAGTCTAGCAGTAATTTGCCACATCCTTAAAGATACTGTGACAGGAAAAATTTTTCGTCAGCAGCCTTTTTGTACAGCTGTCTCCTAAGTTCCGGAAGAGAGTATATTTTGGGCTAAGGACAGAAGATGCTTCCTATACTCCTTAGGAACTGCTGTCTACCAGACTACCACATCCTCCAACCCTCCCTTTGGAACCTACTCACGATATAGTAGCCCATTCTCCCTGTATACCTACCTTTTTTTATGAACCCTGAGAGTCACCTTCCACCCTGGTGGCTAACTTCCTTAATTTGTGTAGGGGGTAACCTTGCTGAGCCCTTCAAGCTCCGCGTGCCTGACCTTCCCTAAAACACACTCTTCTGTGGGAGAGCCACCCACAGCTAGTCTCTCCCCAGTCTGTAGCTGTTGCTCAGAACTGTTGCTCCCAGCTTGTTTTTCAGCTACAATGTCCCCTGCTGCTCAGGGAGAGGTTGCTTCCAGTTGCACTGCCCACTCTGTATCCTCAGGGGCTGGTTTTCTAGTCTTACTACAGGTAGTGACACACACACACACAGTGTTGGCCTGTCAGTCATTACCCGTTGTGACAGACTGGTCTCTCCCAGATTCTGCTTGCGACTGTTACCAGCTTTCTCAATCCCTCAGACAGGTCACCTTGGTATGCTGCCATCACTCAGCCGCAGCCTCACTCGGGGTATCTCTAGATCTGAATCCCACCAGAGCCATTGCTCACACAGTACAGTGCTCCACCGAAAGGGCAAGTGACCCACCCCTACTGCACTGCTGAGAATCAATTTGCATTAGAAACAAAATATGGTAACCCTAGCCTTCTCTTCAGAGCTAGAACACAGTTTCAGTCAATTATAACCCAGCTATTTATACCTCAAAGGACTCAGTCACAGAAACATGAAGTATATAAAAACTAATATTAAATATTCCAAAATAGTTGCACTTATAATACAGGATACTGCATTAAGACTATGGGGAACAGTATTTATAAGTAGATAAAATGAAAATGTTTTGAACTGTAACACACAGAAATACCTGTCTCACTCTTCTCTCCCTGTTTAACAAAGTAGAATAGCTAACCCCACAGGATGCATTGGCGAATCATGGCAGATTCGAACCTTAGATGGTAACTACTCGAAGTCTGAACCTAACTGCCCAGTCTCTCACAAAACTCAGGTTTAAGGTTCCCAAAAAACAATCTCCACCCACCCTTAGCACACATGTCCTATGTCATCACTCCAGGCCAGTTCTTTGTCTCTTGAGGGATGGGTCCTCTTGGGAAACCAGTCTGACGTGGACTTCAGGAGATTGCATATTCCGAAGAACACTTCCTTTATCCTACTTCCTGTCATACACAGCAGGCGTGACTGCTTCAGTCATTAGCCATGGTCTTCCCATAACATGAAAGGGTTGTTTTGGCTTTGAAGCTTAAAAGGTCTGATTTGGCTTTCAAGCTCTCCCATTAACTGGCCAGAGGGTCCTGTACTGCAACAGATTCACCTTGGGGAGCAAGCCACCCTCCCATTCATCCCACACCAAATCAAGGGGGCCCTTACCCTATGGCCAAACAGGAGCTTGAAGGGTGAGAACCCTGTGGACTCCTAGGGGACTTCCCCATATACAATTAAGAGATGGGGTATATACTTGTCCACCTCTTTCACATACTGGTCAGGGAATGCTCTTAACGTGATCATAACAGACCCACTGAATCACTCAATCAGACCATTATTCTGGGGTGGTATGACAAGGTCCTGAGCTGCCTAACCCCACACTTCTTCCAAGGAACGAACTAACAGATCAGAAATGAAGTTGGTGCCCTGGTCCAACAGAAACTACTGGGGAAAACCCACCAAACTAAATATCTCCAGCAGTTCATCGGCCACCTTCTCAGCCTTAATGGAAGAGAAGGGCACTGCCTCTAGATACCTCATGCATAATCTATGATCACCAAAATGTACTGCTTGTCTGTGCAACTTGGGATGCTGAGTGGCCCCACAGTGTCCACAGCAGGGGAATCAGAGTCACCTTAGCCTTGTCCCCAGCCTTTCCCACCCTCTTGGCACTGCATGACAAATCTGGCAGTAGTTTGCCACATCTTTAAAAATACTGGGCCAGTAAGAATTGTTAGTCAGCCACCTTTTTGTACATCTGACCCCTAGATGTCCAGAAAAGGGTATGTTGTGGGCTAAGGCCAGAAGCTGCTTCCTATGCTCCCAAGGAGCAACTATCTGCCCATTCCTCTGGTCCTCTTTTAGCAGCCCACTCATAGTATAGAAGCCCGGTCTCCCAATATACCTCTCTTTTCCCAGAACTCAGAAAGTCACCTTCCACACTGGTGGCTAACTCCCTTCATTTTTGTAGGGATGTGTCAGCTTGCTGAGCTCTCCCTAGCTCTGCATGCCTGACCTTCCCCCAAAAGACACTGTGCTGTGGGAGAGCCAGCTGCAGCTGGGCTTTCCTTAGTCTGTAGCAGTGGCTCAGATCCGCTGCTCCCAGCTCATTCTTCAGCTACAACATCTTCTGCTACTGAGGTAGGGGTTGCTTCCTTGTGGACTTCCCCCTATGTGTCCTCAGGAGCCAGTACTCTTGCCTTGCTAGGTGTTGTGATGCACACAATGTTGGCTCTACCATTGAAGTCATTATCCATAATTGGGCAGGTCTGGTACAACACCCACCTCCCATGTGCCCTGGCCACCTTCCCAGCTTAGAATGATCCAGGCCATTGGCACTGAGACGGCAGGAGCCATCCCTCTTGTAATCCTAGAAAACGGGCCAGGCAGGATCTGTTCCTCCTGAATCAAATCCTGTTTAACCATAGAAATGGAAGCCCCAGTTTCCATCAATCCCTGGGTCACCATCCCATTTACAAATACAGGATGCATGTGTGCAGTGGAGTTATAGAGAGCACTGCACTCTGTGTACGTGCTACTAACTGCTGGGGTCTTCCTGAGCTACTCCTCCAGCTGCACTCACACCTTTTGACATATTTTTCAGGCAATCATACAGCAAATACTCTAATTTCTGACAGATAAAGCACCTGCATTCCCCTGACTCTTTACCTCTGAAACCACTTGGCTTCCCTTTTGTGTTGGGCACAGACTGATTTCCTTTAGGTTGCCCCCCCGGGTTCCCTTAAAACCACCTGATGTCCCTCCCCCATTACTTTTGCAATGAGAAGATAGTTTGCTGGATATGAGCTGATCAGCTCTCTCCGCTGCCCCCCTCATGGAGCTCGGAGTTCTACCCAACAGTCATATTCTCAGTTAGTTTTTAGCAACTGTTCCTGAAAAAAATAAGCCTTTTTTGCACCCTCTATCCAGTGTCTAAAAAATTACTTAGCTGCACAAGCATTTCAGCGTAGCTATCTCTCAGTGCCTCTCTTAGCCCTCCAAATTTTTGTCTGTAGGTTTCAAGAATTAACTCAAAACACTTTATTAAAGCATTTTTCACTTTATTATGATCCCATGCAGTCCTCATTGCCCGTTCTGATGAAAGCTTGTAATGCCTTGCCTGTAAGTAGTGGCAAAAGGTAAGTAGCCCAAAAAGCCATGTACAATTCAATCTGCACACAGATTCTCTAGAAAGATCTTAAAAACAAATCAAAATGATCCCCCTCTTGATATCTGGGAGACATTTTAGAATTAATTTTGGCTTTCTGGGTTGAACCCCTCATGCCGTTACTCACAGTTTGTGGTGGTGGTGTCCTCTGGCACAGAATCTCCATCTGTCTCATGCTCAGTCCCCTTTATCTAGATCTCATGCTGGTGCTGCCTGTCTTGCGCCTTTCACTCTTGCTGTATCTCATACTGGTATTGCTTTTCTTGCTCCTCAGCTTCCATCTTTCTCTTCTGCCTTTTGCATCTCAATTTCTGCCATCACCTTAACCAGGGCAAACTCCAGTTTCAACATTTATACCCGGTCTGCTTGCACATCTGCCCTAGTCACAGGCTCTGGCTCATCTACATTCTCCCTAGCCTCTGTCTCACAACTTTGGCTAGCAGTGATCACTTTCACATCACTTCCCTAGTCACTTTTTTTCAAGGATGCCTATGAGTTCTGCCCAGGTTTGGCCTTCCTCATAGCCCAGTCCTCTCCTTTTGCACAGCATTTGCAGGTTTGGCAGTGTCCAGTTCTCATATGACCCAGACATAGTGTCTTCTAGCTATCTATTCTTGCTTACGACAAAATAAAACTGGTAGAATATACAGTCCCCTTTTATATATCCTGTTCTGTGACTGGACAAGTAACCTTTATACCGACAAAACTGTTTAGTATCCCAACCGCTGCCTCGAGTTTGTGACTGATTGGTCTCACCCAGACTCAGCCTGTGACTGTTACCAGCTTTCCAACCCTTCAGATGTCTGAAAAGGTCACCTTGGCATGCTGCATCCACTCAGCCACAGCCTTACTTGGGGTATCTCTAGGTCTGAATCCTACCAGAGAGACCTCTTACACAGTACAGTGCAAAACCAAAAGGGCAAGTGATCCACCCCTGCTGAGCAGCTGAGAATCATTTTGCTTAGAAACAAAATATGGTAACTGTAGCCTTCTCTTCAGAAACAGAACACAGTTTCTGTCAATTATAACCTAATTATCTGTACCGCAAAACCAATCTCCACCCACCCTTGGTGTAAATGTCCTATAAGATCATTTCCAGACCAGGTCTTTGTGTCTTGAGGGCTGGGTTCTTTGGGGAAGACAGTCTACCTCTTGGGGAAACTGGTCTGATCTGCACGTCACAAGGCTGAGTATTCCGAAGTACACCACTTCTATCCTACCTCCTGTCTTACACAGCAGGATTGACTGCTTCAGCCATTAACCAGGGCCTTCCGGTAACATGAAAGAGCTGTTTTGACTTTGAAGCTCTCCCATTAACTAGCGTGGGGGTCCTGTAGGGCAGAGTTAAAAGTATTATTGCACATAAATGTGAGGGGATAGAATATAGAGAAAGAGTTTAAAATCTACTAATATATAAACAATTCTTTAGTAATTAATCCACAGTGCAAAATCACATAGGAGCGCAAACAAAAAAGAAAACGCCTAAATCTTTCACCTTAAAAAGTGATAAAAACAAACTAGCACAGTTGTTCTGTTTGTAATTCATTAGCTCTCCAGAACACAGAATGATTAGCAGCTAAATGCAAAGGTCACATCCTGGGAATGATTTTTAAGGATCCCTCTATTGTTTCTCTAGATTTGGGCATACATCAAAGTAACCCTTCTTTTTTCCCCCCCCCACCCATATCGCTTGCTGATTCACCTTATACATGTATGTATATGCACTTATCCAATATAGTCGTTAGCTCTTTTATTATGTATTTATGCAGGTTTTTTTTTTTTAATTTAATTGGATGAAAGGCAATGATGGAATCGATTAACCATTAGTTTTTTTAGTTTTTTGAAATAAGTAAATAACCAATCACAGTAGGATCCGTTCATGATGTCACGGTGACTCGTGATTTGTACTACTATTTAATGTGTTTTAATTTTATGTTATGCAGTCTTTGATAAAGGACAGTTGATCCAAAATGTGTCAAGCGAGACAATATAGTGTGGCTCGATGTTAAATAAAGAGACTTTTTAACTTGATATACTCGTGGCGTCCTTACTATAGAAGAGGTGGTAAGTGCTGGAACCCTATGTTTGCATACATATTTAATTAATTTTGTTAGTAAAAAATCCATGGGCTAGTAACAGGTTGCCCTGCCTAGGAATCGTATAGCCCTGCTGTCCAGTGGTATGTGGGAACTGACTTTGTTGTGACAAAAGAGAAATTAAATATTTATTTATAATTAAAATAAATTCAGAGCCAGCATTTTTTTATAAAGTACTGCAGAGTAGCAGCAGCAGGGCATGAGGCCCAAAAATGACAGAGAGAGCTAAGAGGCAGCCCCATATAATAGCCCTAACGCATTTGGAAGAGACTCCCCTCACAGAAGCCTGGAGTGGCCTGACAGAACTGTGACAGAGGTCATGGAGCAGGCTATATCCTACCAGAGCAGAGTTCTTGTAGAGTGTGAAATGCAGTAAAGCACTCCTCTTGCTGGCAAGAAGGCCAGATAGTGAATTTAAAATACATTAGTTGGCAGGCAATAAGTGCCAGGAATATGTTCTAGGGACTCGGTGCAATTGATTTTTATAATATAAATACAGGGGCACCAAAAGTAAGAATGGGAGAGTCCCACTCACATGTGTGTCAGCACAAGTCAGGCATCATTTTAGAGCGACAGGAAGCTGCTGCAGAATCAATATGCACCACAACAAACACTCGACAAAATTACATACATAAAGCAGGTCATTTCATAATTTAAAGTCACACGGGGCTAGTACCAGGTCCAAGGGATAGGGTTGTGTGCACGTTTTACTCACTATATTAACCGTTTCCAAAACGAAGCTAATTGAAGTTAGCTGAAGTAGACAAAGTGGAGGAGCCATTTTAAAATGCAAAACAGTGCAAACTTTTTTTTTTTTTCACTAAGGATTGCTGCCAAGCCATTATTCTTTCAAGTTTTATCACATTTGGTGGAGTTATACAGTTGAGTATCCTCTACAAGGTGGAAATGCTATTTTTAGAATAAATAGGCAGGAAAAGGGAGTCACTGACATGGGAAGGTGGATTGACTAGAAATTGGGTCCCATGATGCAAGGAAGCAGAGTGGAGGAGGAGCCAGAGAAAGTTGTAAGATTTCAGGCAGGAGGTGTTATGGGAGTCTGTAGGACAACCCCAGGGAGGGGTCTGAGAGACAGAATGTATATGTAAACAAATCAAGCTGTGGACTAGTGCAGGAGCTGGTTTTAAAGGAGAAATTAGTTATTTTCAGTGCGAAATAGTGGGGGGAGAGTCACTATAAAATGTGTGCTTTTTCAGAGCAAGTGAACTGCAAGCTTTAGTGACTGGGCTCCCATGAGTGAATTTCTAAATTAAAAAATTCAGGAGAAAGCTGAGAAAGTGGACTTTCTCACCAGATTGATGTAAAAGTGCTTAGACAAAGTGAAGACGTGATTTATTTATGTACAGAAAATGTAATGAAGAATGTGCTGACAGGATAAGGCAGCCTTGGAATGTTCAGAGAGAGCACTTAGGATTCAGAAGTTGAATTCCATTGTGGCTTATGCTGCTGCAGTATTCTAAACTGGGAATGCATGTATGTGATTGGTGCTGAGAGGTGAGAAAGGGTTGTCTACTCAGAGACCAGGATTTGGGGTGATTGGAATGCTCAGAGCATATAAAAGGAGCTGCACATTGCAGTTAAATGAAGTTTCAGCAGGGAGAGGGCCAGAAGAGACCAGATGGAGTCCAGCCTACAGAGGCCTACCAATTTGATAGTGCCTGGGGGATCATCCCTCAAGTTTAGTGTTAAAGATATAGGGGATCACCTGTATCCCAGTGCTAGGGATAGCAGGGCAGTCAGTGAGAACAGGGCCAATGAATAGCAAGCCTGTTGCTTTTAGTAACTGAATGTTTTTTCACAAGTTCTCCAGTTTTCAACAAAGAAGAAGATTTTCAACGGCTACATTGCCAGGTGTCTCCTCTGTTACAACAGCAATCATCTGCCAATCTCCGTGGGTCCAGAGAAACAGAATTTCTTTAAAGTCGAAGCAATGTGGTACAGAACAATTTAATTTACAACTAGAGACTAGTTCAAGAGGGACTCTCATCTGTGTCTTGTGTGTGGAAAATCCTTCTTAACTACAAGGACTACCATCCAGAAGTGAAGGAATGTGTTTATTGAGAGACTGGTGTAAAATGTACAATGGGAAACGTGTGATGTTATGCAATACCAGTACAGTAATTGTGAATGTTTACAGTATAAGAATACACTGTGCTAAGAATTTGAGTATGTGTAGTGCCCCAGAGTTGGGGGCACAACAGAAAGAAAAATAGAAAGGTACCTAGCTCAGAAAGGTTACCCAGAAAATGCCCAGGTGCCCAGTTTCTGTTCCAGTCATCACAAACCTGTTTAAATAAATGTACATAGCTACAGAATTGTAAAACGTTAGCCCATTATGCCAGCGTGAGCAGATGGAATGTCATGCTGAGCATATAAAATGCCAGGCTGAGCAGATGGAATGCCGACTGTGTGGCACCTGCCCTGCCTTCCAGAACCAGAACCCAGAGTGTTAAGCTTAAAAAAAATATTGATCAGTTGAGAGAATCGTAGTAGCTGTGGAGGAGAGAGGACACAGCAAGTCTAGAGGGATGAGAGCGAGCTTACCTGGTGGGTTGAAGCTGTCCCTGAGGGCTTGCCTGTGTGCATCCTCTACCTCCAGCTACTGAAGACTGCCCAGAAGCTGTTGTGCTGTCTGCGGTGCCATTGTGGGACACCAGAAGTAGTGAAATCATCCGGTTCCCAGTGAAAAGGGTTTGGTGCCCCGTTTTAGTATTTTATTTTAAAAAGTTAAAGTTTCGGTCCTCAGAGGAGGAGGAGGTAGCATTGCTGCATTGTTTGCGCTGATCCCAGGATAACGCAAGGTCCCCTGCTGTCCGGTCCCTGCCTGCATTCCTTCCCTCGGCGAGCAGCACCTCCCGACTGCATCTCTTCATACTGGTTTGATGTGGTGAGTCGGTGGCAGCATGCTTGCAATGTGCTGACCACCACAGAAACAAAAGTGTTTTATGTATTTATTTAGTTAGTGCCAAGAGCTAGAAGGTGGCTCAGAGCCCCGGGGCAAAGTCACAGCCTAATTTGAATAACTGAATATTCAATGGGCGTGGCGATGCCCAGTGGAGGGCCCAGTACTAAGGCCACAGAGAGGTCTCATGAATATTTATTAAAGGGGTGGGAGGCCCTAATTAAATCGAGGACCAGTGTATTTAAAGACGAGTTAGGCCCACTGCTAGTTAAAGAGGTGAGTCAGGCCCACTGCTACCTAACAGGGTGAGTTAGGCCCACTGCTATTTAAAAGGGAGAGTTAGGCCCACTACTACTTAAAGGGGTGAGTTAGGCCCACTGCTATTTAAAGTGGCGAGTTAGGCCCACTACTACCTAACAGGGCAAGTTAGGACCACTGTTACTGAAAAGGGTGAGTTAGGCCCAATGTTACCTACCAGGGCAAGTTAGGCCCACTGCTACTTAAAGGGGTGAGCTGGGCCCACTGTTAGCCATTTAGACCCCCGGGTGTTAGCATTAGTGACCCCAGATGTTGAGGGAGTCTAGCTAGCCACACAGAACCACAGTAACAGAACCTGATCTAGCTAGAGGGACCCCCAGATAGGTCCACTGAAGCTAGGGTTCACCCAGAATCGTAAAGTGCCTGTTTATTTACTGTGGTCTGGACATTGAGATTGTTAAATGACCACTGCAGTAAGAACTGAGACTTTCATTGCATTGCTGTTATCCCTACGAACAGTAAAAGTGCCAGACTGTCCTTGTATTGCTTTGTACCAGCATTTCAGTGCCAGAAAGTACTGCTTTGTTGCCAACATTTCAGCCTCAAAGAGAGTATTCGAATCAGTCTTCAGCAAGTTTCCAGAGTCATTCCACCAACGTGTAGCTGGATCAGTCTTCCTCAGTTCTTCAGAAATCACCTCTCAGTGCATCTCTGAAGCAGCCAACAGCAAATTCCTGAAGAACCATGCTGCAGTCGTCTCAGCTGCAAAGTCATGTTTATTATTTTCCGCTCTCCAGTTCCCAGTGTATGGCCTGGACCAGTACAAAGTCTGTCGTCCATTTTCTTGTTTTGTCGTCCATACCGAAGTGCCATCCAGATCTTCTGTTTCAGTGCACTGCATCATCGTCCTGTTTCTTATTTTACATCAGTCCGTGGCTCGTCCGGCCTTGGTGCCCAGAACCGTGTTGTTCTCTCACATTCCACAGACTGCCTTTTGCCAGTATCTTCTTCATTTCCCAGCAGTCCAGAAGATGGCTGTGGCTGGGTGTTCAGCATCTTCTTCATTTCCCGGCAGTCCAGAAGCAGGCTGTGGCAGAGATTCTGCATTATCTTCGTTTCTTGGCAGTCCAGAAGTGGGCTGTGGCTGGGTTTTCCATATCTTCTTCGTTTTCTGGCAGTCCAGAAGCAGGCTGTGGCTGGGTGTTCTGTATCTTCTTTGCCTTCCGGCAGTCTAGAAGCGGACTATGGCCGGTTGTTCAGCATCTTCTTCTCTTTCTTCTGGCAGTCCAAAAGTGGACTGTGGCTGGATCTGTTGTGTCTCAATTCCGGTGGCCCTCAGTGGGTTTTAAGCCAAGGAAATCTTTGTGTTGTTCCGAAATTCTGGCAACCCTAAAGAGGTGGGGTGTGGCGGAGAACTCATGGCCTGTTCAAAATCCTCTCTGCATTTCCTTAGTTCTTAAATCATTCCAGCCAGTCAGCCAAGTTGTTTCCCTTGTGTTTCTATATCCCGCAACCCAGTTTCTTCTTGACTACAGAGAGAGCTCAACCGTGCACAAACTGCCTTTTATGACATATGTAGAGTCTTGTAGTGACATGCTAGAGAGTTCCTTAGAGTGGAGTACTGCAGGTAATAGGCCCTAGCTAGAGGAGCACCTCAGGGTAGTATTAGAAATTGCATAGTGATTTGCTGATCTTAGTAGATAGAACTCTCTTAAAGCAGAGTTGTTACAGTTGATCATTGAAGGTGTGCATAGAGTCACCCTCGTACAGGGTATAGAGGATAGAACACTCTTAAAACAGAGCTGTTACAGTTGGTTGATTTAGAGTCTTCCTCATAAAGGAGAGTAGGGATAAGAGCTCCCTTTGACTGTGTTTCCTTTCCCTGTTTGTGTAAATAAAATCCTGTCAAGTATTTGGAATCTATTTCTGACTCCCGCCTCTCTTTGTCAGGTGCCAACATCCACCTCCTTGGGACCTGTGTTAGTGATTTGTGTGCAAGGTACTGGTGTCATCACAATACAGTTGCTCTATGTACCCTTTTATATTTCTGTGGAGAATGAGCACACGTTAACATCCATTCTACCACCATCGGGGTACCACATAAGGTACAGTAATAGATACCAGGGAAGGGTATCTGGGTTATTTTGGGGTGAGTGGGCTGACTGAAGTGGGTATAGCCTACTAACCACTGCACGCCCTTAAGGCTGGTAAATATTTAGGTGCAGCAACTGAGGTCCAGGCGGGTGTGGTCTAGTGCTGGGTGTGTTACTGGAATATTGGAAGGCTAGTGGATAGTGAATAGCCTACAGTCTCCAGGGAATAGCAAGTGCAAACCTGTGGGTAATGTATTACAGTTTAAGAAATGTTGTGGTGTGATGCTAATGTTTTTAAAAGTTATTGTGTTATTGTTTGAATACTATTTATTTATTTTATTTAACAGACTTTAGGATTACAACCGTTGAGTCAGGGACTCATTTACAAAGGCTCCACGTCAGAAAAAACAAATACAAACACTTAATACATATAGACATAGAATAGCAGCTAAAGATTACAGTTCTTTCAGTTATACAATATTGCAGAATCAAGATCAACTTTACATTGCATGGAATGTGTTACCGAGAGCTGTATTTTACAGTTTTCAAGAGAACAGTAAGTTTGCTGATAGAGGGCCAGAGTAACAGGTTTGATATTTACAGCAAAATAGAGAATTAGACAGATATCTTGTGAGTGCAGCCAAAGGAGGCAGTGTTAATAGGTAATGTTTGGTAGCCCTATCGGTAGGAGCTCAGTGGCGGGGTGGTCCCGTAAGATGATATATAGATGACCCGGCACTAGCCGGTACATTGGCAGTGCCATGAAGCAAGAATGTGCTCTTTGAAGGCTGAATTGAAAGGTCCTAATTTGGAGATGGAGGAAACATCAGAGGGGAGTTCGTTGTATGACACTGGGGCCCTGTGTGGGAATGACTTTTGGGCTAAGGAGGTTCTAACCCTTGGGATGGACCACACCTGTTGGTTGGCAGTGCAGGTGTTCACCGAGGTGTGGGAGGATAGGAGAGAAGCAGAAACCCCCAAGGGAGCAAGCGCCAGGTGTATTTTCTTTGTGAGGAGACATGTTTGATAAAATAGCCTTTCATCCAGGGTGAGGAGATTTGTCAGGGCATGTAGGGTACAAGTATGGGTATGCTTGTCTGCCCCAGAGAGGAGTCTGCACACTTTGTCTATGACCAGGTGGATTTTGTTAAGGACTGTGTGGTCAGCGGCTGAGTAGATTGTGAGCCCATAATCGACTAGGGAGAGGACTGAGGAGGTGACAGCCAGATTAAGGGCTTCCAGAGGTAGGCAATCCTTGTGCCAATACAATAGGCATATACGGACATTTATGGCTGATGGTAGAGTGTTAATCTGTGAATGGAAGGAGAGGCTGGAATCAAATGTAAGGTCCAGGTATTTATATGTATGGACCCGTTCTAGAGGAAGGAGAGAGTGGGAGAGGATTGTTAGCTGCGCATTCTTGGCCTTATTCTGTCAGTGGGCAAATAGCATGGTCTTTGTCTTTTTCACATTGACCACAAGTCTTTGGTCTATGAACCAGTTTTCAATCTGGTTAAATGCGTGTTGGAGGGAGGACTGCAATACTGTTGGATCTGGGTGCGAGGCAAAAAGAACCGCATCATCTGCATAGAGTAGTAGATTGCCGGAGCAGGAATTGGGCAAGGTGTTTAGGTAGATGCTGAATAATAGAGGGCCAAGGATGGAGCCCAGGGGAACCCCAGAGCGGACTGGCAGGGTGGGTGAGAGGGTGTTTATTTTGACACATTGTGATCTAGCTATGAGGTAACTGGTAAACCAGGAGACGGCTCCTTGGGACAGACCTATGTGGTGGAGTGTGCTTAAGAGTAAGGGGTGGGAGACTGTATCAGAGGCCTTTGACAGGTCGATGAAGACAGCTCTAACTAGCTGTTTTCTATCCAGAGCAGAGTGAATAAAATTAGAGAACTCGGTGAGAGCTGTAGTTGTACTATGATCAGATCTGAAGCCATGCTGCTCCCTGCAAAGTAGATTATGAGCAAGCAGGTACTCAGTTTTATTTATTTATTAAATTTTGGTGACCGGGTAGGCCCACTGAGCCCCGAAGGTCCCTTTTTCAGGGGCGACCCGGGATTACAATACAAGTTATAAGAAAGAACAAGGACATAAGGAACATTTGAGGCATTTTGAGTTACATCATGAGGTGGTTACAGTAAAGAAAAATAGTGGATACAGGCATGGTAAAAGAAAAGCAGTGGATACAGGTATGGCTTACAGGCACGGTAAAAGAAAAGCAGTGGATGCAGGCATGGGTATCATCATGACATGTAAGCAATTGGTGGTACTTTGCATATAGTTTATTCAGGGGTTACACGTGGCCTCTGGTGAGCAATCTGTATAAGGCAGGTAGTAAGAAGGTTAAGTTAGGAGACGGGAGTTGGAGAGGAGGGGAGTACCTTAGGAGCTTTAAGTGCCATGACAGTGGCATGCGCTTGAGGTCAGCAGATGGGACTTAAGCCTGATGCGGAAGTTCATGAGTGAGGAGGAGGCCTGGACCTGGGGAGGGAGCTTGTTCCATTGGCAGGCTGCTTGGGAAGAAAAGGATCTTCCGCCAGCATTTGTCCTTACCTAAGGGACTTCTAATAGCATTCTATTTGAGGTCCTTAGGTTCCTTGGGTTGTGTTTGAGGGTTATGGTCCCGGCAGTGCTTGGTGGAGCATGGGGTTTGAGAAGCTTGTAGGCCTGGACAAGCAAGGGGTGTTGGAGGCAGGCAACCAATGTGGGCCAATGAAAATTGGCCAAAGAGTCACAGTGGTGATGTCTCCGGTGGTCTAAGGTTGCGAAACAAGCTATTTTTTTATATAGGGTTTGCATCCTGGTAATCTCTTGTTTAGCCATGCCCTGTATAATAGGGGCCGCAAAGGTCAGGTTGGGTAGAAGGACGCTGGTAGCTATGGAGAGCCTGGCTTCAGGGATGAGTTGGTCCCTGAGTCAGTACAGGGTGCTAAGTATCCGATGTAGGGTCCTGGTGACCTGGTCCACGTGTTCCTTGTATGTGATATGCTGATCCAACGTGAGGCCTAAGTATTTCAGGGAGGGGACTATGTTAATGGCTTTACCAGAGAGTGAGGTTAAGGAGAGGGATGAGGACCTGTAAAATCCCAGGGATCTTGGCCTGAATAGCATTGCCTTGGTCTTGTCGGCATCTAGTACCATTCTGTTCTTACATAGCCAAGTCTCTATTGAAGTGAGATCCTTTTGGAGTAGAGGGCCTAGGGCAACCACGTCACGCAGGGGTTGGAAGATGACAGTATCATCAGCGTACTGCACAACTGAGCTCTCCCCGCAGTGGGTATGCAGGTCATTGGTAAACAAGGAAAATAGGAGGGGGCCTAGAATTGAGCCCTGAGGTACACCCTGGTTTAGGGGTAGTGGGTCAGACATGGTCCCTTTCCATGAGACCCTCTGTGCCCTGCCTGATAAGTAGCTCCCAAACCACTTCAGGGCATGATTGTCTAGGCCTATATTTTGCAGCTTCTGTAGCAGCAAGTTGTGGTCGACGAGGCTTAACGCCTTGGATAAGTCTATAAAGACTGCACCAGTGGGTATCCCTTTGTCCATTGCCTTGAGAACTTCATCCGTGAAGTTAATGAGGGCAGTGTCAGTACCATGGTTTGTTCTAAATCCATGTTGGGAGGGGGCAAGGAGCTGATGAGCTTCCAGGTAGACCCTGAGTTGATTGTAGATGACTCTTTCTTGCACCTTAGCAAGTGAGCAGAGGAGGGAGATGGGCCTGTAGTTGTTGAGTTTTTCCGAGCCTCCCTTTGTGAATAGGGACAACATTGGCATGTTTCCATGGGTCAGGGACTGCTCCTTCCCTCAGTGATCAATTGAGGAGCATGGTTATAGGCCAGGCTAAGGAGGTAGCTCCTGCCTAGAGTAGCCGAGGGTTGATACTGTCGGGTCCCCCTGACCCTTTCAGTTTCAGGTTCCTTAGGAGGTTTAGTACTTCAGTGCATTTAGTCAGTCTTAGGTGAAATGGGGGTCTTTCCATGTGAGGTGGTTCATCTAAGGTGGGGGGGGGAGTCTGGGGAGACAGGCAGGTCTTGTAGGCCTCGAGGTCTGAGAAGTGCCTGTTAAGGGCAGCCGATATTTGAGAAGGGTCAGTTGTGAGCTGACTGTTAATCTCCATGGGACAGGACTCAGGCTTTTTGCTGCCCTTGATCAGGTCATTGATATGATTCCAGAATTGCTTGGGGTTGCCCAGGCTGGTTTTCTGGAGGTGTGTTAAGTAAGCTCTCTTAGCGAGTTTTATGGCTCTCTTGGTTTTGTTCCTCAGGGCTTTGTATTCCGTGAGATCTGCCGGGAGGGAGGAGAGCCTAAACTTTTTCCAGGCTTTTTTCCGAGTAGCCATTAGGGCTTTGAGGGAGGGAGGGAGAGATCCACTTGTAGCAGCTGCCTTTAGCCTTCATTCTCTTCATTGGAGCAAAGAGGTTGGCCGTTGTGGTTAGTTCGTCCTGGAAGTATTGCACAGCCTTAGTAAGAGTAAGGAGAAGATTTATGGGGTTCCAGTCCAGACTACCTAGGTAGCGATTGTATTGTAGTTCAGAGAACTTGGAGAAGTCACAGGTGGAGAGAATTCTAGGTTGGACCTTGGGTGGTTTGTTTTTCTATATACAGAAGATTGGGGAATGGTCACTCAGGGAGTCTGCCATTGTGCCCGCACTCTGTATATTAGTGGGGTTAGACACCAGAGCCCAATCAAGGGTGGTGTGGTTCCCAGTTTTGTAATTAAGTCTGGTCAGTTCAGAGATGACCTGCGTCAGACCTGCTTCATGGGTAAGTGACTTCGAGGCATGACCAGGGTCCTGGACCCAGTTAATGTTGAAGTCGCCCAGGATTAGTTGTTCTGTTGTTACCTTGATTGCCGTATCATTTGTGATGGCTTCAAGGGATTTGAGGGCTGATTTTGGTGGGTGGTAGACGCAGCCAGTTGTTAGCTGTTTGGCGTGCCCTAGGGTTATCCGGATGTATATGCTCTCTCCCTCAGCAGTAGGATTAGTCTGTAGGTGTAGAGGTGACACGGAGAGGTCATCCTTAGCATAGATTAGGACCCCACCCCCTTTTTTGGTTTCTCTGTCATTGAGGTAGCTATTGTAGCCCATGACCTGAATCTTGTGGTCATGGATGTGGGCTTTTAGCCAGGTTTCAGAGATGGCTAGTAAGTCTGGTTTGTAGAGGTCCAACCAGGCCTGGACTTCGTGTATTTTTGGTCTAAGACTACATATGTTCAGTTGGGTGGCTATAATTTTTTCAAGGGCTTTCGAGAGTGGTGGGAGAATGGATATGGGATGGTAGTTGGGGGAGGTGCTGTCACCACTCTTCAGTATTGGGGTGACTGTGGCAGTCTTCCAGGCTGCCAGGAATTTCCCCAGACTTAGGGAGCAGTTAATGAGGTCAGTCAGTGGGGAGAGGACTGTATCTAGTATTAGATGTAGGATTCTCTTATCAGAAGAATCTTTGCAATAGCAAGAGCCACTGAGTGCTTCAATGAGATAAGGCCTTGCCTCATTCATAGCTATCACCCTGAGATGGAAGGGGGATGCTGGGTGTTAGGGGGCAGGGTTGCAGGAGTGGGGTCAAAGAAGTTATTTGGGAGTACTGCACTAAGGTCAGAGAATGATGAGTTGGTGCAGTTGGCAATGGCCATCGGGTCAGTGGTAGGGACATTGTTGACAGTTAGTCGGGGGGGGGCTGGGATTTGCCATTGAGTTCCTTAATTTTGTCCCAGAACAACTGAACATTCCCCCAGGAGGAGGCAAGGGTCATTTTGTAGTAGCCCGATTTGGCCTGTTTTATGGCCCAAGTGCATCCACTGAATACTGAAGAATTTGTTCAAGAATACAAGTGTCTCAGTACGTTACGAGCAATCAGTAAAGATCAACCTTCTTTTCACTTTGAGATTGTGTAAGAGTTATGCTTCAGGTTGTCCAAGTCTCACGTTTTTCCTGTGGTCTCCTAAAGTCAGTGCAGAGCAGCACCTCTCTCTCCATACAGCATTTGCAGCTGCTTGCGTTGGGGAGGTAATTGTAAAAAGGTTCTTGTGTGTACTCACTTGAGTGGTTGTAGGTGGCAAGAGAGGCAAAGAACCTATTGGTAATGCAACCCTGTTAACCTATGTAAAGGTGTTTCATCTGCCTAGCGATTAACTGCATGCACATCCATGACTCTGTGGGAGTGACGTATGTGTGAAAGTTATATGTTTAGGCGCCCAACATGGGGTCAATGCTGAGTAAGTCACACCACATATGTGTAAGTAATGTTATAAAGGGACTGACCCCTTGCTGGCTCTGCAGCTTACGATGCACCTTCTGCCTGATGATCCTGTCCATGGCCCACCACGAGATGGTAAGTCCTTATGGGACCAGTGGGATGGGGGTGGTCAGTCCCTGACTATGGGGCCAGCCTGGGTGGAGTAAAGAGCACTAACTGAAGAAAAAATAAAAAGACTTCTGCTATCCACACCCATATGTTCTCCAAGGGACAGCAAATTAAAAAAAAACTGCAATTTCATTTCCCACACGACTTAGAAATATTTTACAAAGAAAATAGTAAAATTGAAAAAAGTTTCCTGGGTATTACATATGTCACAATTAGATGTATCATAAGCAAGGTAGATTTTAATGTCTATTGTATCAACACAAGAAGAACAGTTTATTATAATAAGTAAACTTGTATACTGTTTGCATTAAAGGACCCACTCACCAAAGCATTTTATGTTTTTTTAATTGTTGGTTGCCACTTGTACATATATCCCATACATAGGGACATTTTATTTTGCACAGCAGTCAGTTTAAAGATTATGTAGCCAGCCACCCTTTGTCCCCTGCTACCACGGTCCCTAGAGTGATGTGGAGGGGGTGGACAGTAGTCTCAGGGGCAACTCCCATGTCTAGGGGAATAGATGGCACAGTCTTGCCGGGTCCCCCCCCGACAATTGTACAGAAACTGAGGCTTGACACTGAAACCCCACCTGTTGTGGGCGGAGCTTGATCTGTGGTTACAAATGTCTCTGCAGGAAAACCCAGCTTTGCTCAGCCATCCTGACACTATTCCTGACAAGGTAGGAACCACTTACCTCTTCTCCTTTGTGGTAGCCCTTATGCTGCCATGTGGAATGGAAGCTGAAGCTGCCCCGTCGCCTTGCAAGTCAGCGCAGCCTGGGCACCAGGAGTAGGGTGCCTTTCCAGTCTTTTCCATTAACACAAGTAAAGCATTCAGAGCTGTCCCTCTCCACCACAGTCTTCTTTCATTTTATTTGTTTATTTATTTGATAACCAACTAGGTACACTGGTCTGAGGGACCATTTTCAGGTATAGCAAACAGCAGCACAGCTACATATTACCATAAGGCTTCCAAAAAAGCAGAATATTGCAGTCAGGCTATAGGCAAAATAATTTTATTTGTGCCACCAATGCCAGCACACAGTTGCAATGTGCCCCTCCCTGAGCAGCCAAATGTTTTTGCGCTAACTCTCGCGCTTTCTCAGAGAAAGCTGTGCTGCTGTTTGCTGTATGTGAGTACCCTGCATTTGGCTCTATCCTTGTTTTTAGCCACCTGTTTGTTTCATTGCATTTTCAGGTATGGCCAGGGCCATCTAGATGGCATAATAGTAGTAGTAAAAACTTTATTTTTATACAGGGAAACAAATCTTTAGGCCAGTACGCCCAGTTTACAAGACTGTCCTGTTTATAACTTGTTGCCTATACATTTAAAATATACTACTATTAAAAGTAGTTTTAACGTACATAACAATGCTGGAACAATCGGTCACTCCATTCATCCTATATCGGTCAACAGGACACACACTATCCATTTGTATCATATTATAATAATACATAGACAGGAAACCCCCCTCAGGATTCTCTCAGTCCATATTTTACATTAGCCAAAGCATTGACAACAGGACTTAGTACAGCCAGTTTGTACACTGGAAAAGAACGGGCCAAATTGAGTAGACTGTTGCAATATTTGGTTGCTTGATGTTATAAGGTCTTTTCTCCATATTTATTTTGTTAACAAAAGTAAAGATCTTGTTTATTTAACAAAACCTTTTAGCCCTTTGATAAAATTAATCACTCCCTCCAAACAGACCCTCATTTATGTAATGCTCTGGATAATGTATGTTATATTAATGTTTGCCACAACATGGCACATTTAACTTCAAGTGGTTTCTACTGTAGTGTGGTCAACAACATACAATGATGGGTTCTTGGCTCACACCGTAAAATATATCTAGCAACTCTGTTATAAACTATATCCAATTTATTTATAAATGTCTTGTTAGCAGTTCGATACTGAAGGTCCCCGTTTGTCAATACAGGAAGTATTAGTTGTTCAGCAATTTTTTTCCTGTTGCTTTTTGTCAAGCATTTCGTTGTTCTTTGTAGGGCTCCCACTCTTTTATTCACCCTATCTATTAAAGATCCAATATGTTCTTTAAAGGTCATTTCTTCATCAAAAGTAATTCCCAAATAGGTATAGTGGGACACCTGTTCTAAACTTAAATCATTGCTTACCTTAATGAAAAGTTGTTTATTTCTTTTCACTTTAGATCCAAAATATAATATTTTTGTTTTCTTTGTGTTCATCACAAGACCCGACCTGGTGAACCACCCTCTCATGTTCTCAAAATCCATCTGCATTTTTTCCTGTAAATCCCTACTGTTACATCCCACAGTTATCATTGCGGTATCGTCAGCATACAACCATATCCGTGAATGTTGAATGACTTGTGGGAGGCTGTTGTTAAATATTAAAAACAACAGGGATCCCAATATGGACCCCTGTGGCACTCCTCTAGTTACTGATCTTTTTATTAAAATAGCCCCATTCACTGATACGAATTGTGTACGGTTTATCAGATACGATCTTAACCAATCCCTGGGGCCTTCAGTGATCCCCATTTTTTCTGCAGTTAGGAGTAAGAGGGGATGGTCCATCAGGTCTAAGGCCTTGGATAAATCCACAAAGAGAACAACTGTATCCTGACCCTTGTGTAACGAAGTGCTAACTATATAATTAAATTCAATTAAAGCAGATGTGGTAGAAAAACCTTTTCGGAACCCTGATTGATATGGAGTGATCAACTTGTACTTCTCTAAATATTCCATCATTTGAGTATGTACGTGCCTTTCTAAACATTTAGCTAAAACAGACAATAAGGCAATAGGCCTATAATTATTCAATTCAGTTTGTTTACCCCCTTTAAAAATGGGGGTTACTTTATTCACCCTCCATTGTTGTGGAAAGTAACTTTCTTGTAAACTTCTATTAAATATAGTTGTTACTATAGGTGCTATGTATTTAGCTGCAATTTTCAAAAATCTCCCTTCTAAGCAATCAGGTCCCATTGCCTTATGAATGTTTATTCTAGCTAACCCCTTTTGATCATCTGACACCTTTAAAATCTTAAATCGAAAAGATGGGTGTGATCCCTGAAAGTTAACTATACCCTGCTGGTGTTGAGAACCCTGGCCACATATAGTTTTTGCAATGCCAGGTAAATCTATGAAAAAATTGTTAAGGGCATTAACAATTTCCTGAGTATCCTCAATCATAGTTACATTAATTTCAAGACGAAGGTTTTTATCAGCTCCCTGCCCTGGTCTAGACAAGGAGTTGACAATCTTCCAAAATTTTCTAGGATCTGATTCCTTGTTTAGTTTGTCTTTGTAATAAATAATTTTTGCCTTCTTTATTTGTTGCTTACATCTTTTTCTTTTTTGTTTAAACAAAACCCAATCATTTACCTCTTTTGTTCTTCTTGCTTTCTTCCAGCACCTATATGCAATACAATCATCAAAGCAACATAGAAATCAAAGTTCATCACCTCTTTGGCCTTGGGTTAAAACAAGGCCACCTTTATTGATCAAAAACTAGATTTAATCTGCACTGCACATTATACAGTCTCAGTCCCCAGCAAGCATGCCAGGGCAGACCTCAGCTTATTGTAACTGTAGTTTCACTTTCCCCAGCACAGCATGGCTTATTTGCATAAGGAGATAGCCTTGCTGCATTCACACTGAACACTCTGCTTGCTTTCATTTTGATTCTTGCTGGCTGGTTACCAGAATAACTCCATACCCACAGCAGGAATTTCATTCTGATACAGAGCAAATGCTTAGACTGAAAGTTGCTTGCAAAACTCCAGCATTCATGTATGAAAGCATGCACACACTTGAAGTAATGGGAAACTACTGCCGTAGCTCCTCGATATAGGTCCAGTTCAGTCAACATTAAATCATTTGTCACATTCCACATTATGCATCATCAATCCCATTATTGTACAGGTCCCGTCTGCCAGCCAGCTGTGGGTTCAAATCTGATTAGAGGTTTCAATATTTTACATATAAGTACAGTTTAAACAGCCTAACTCCAGCCCTTTACTGTTTTTGTACATTTCCTGTTTATTTTCAATGACAATACAGAAATCATGCAATTACATTTAGAAACCCATTGTAACCAAGCAGTAGTAACAGGACAGCTGATCCTTGACCTTCAGGATAAAAGGAGAGCAATACCATCTGGCCTTTATGGACGACAGAGGAATGCACCCTCTTGAACACACAATTACACAGAATGAGGTAAGGGCTTTTCTTGGGGTTTCCCCAACCCCCCCACACACATCCATATGGCGTGAAAGACAAACCTAATGTGGTCACGCAACAGAGATTTACCAACAGAAGGATCTGACCTTTACCGTGGGGATACAAACCAACAGTGTCTGCTTTCAAAATTCCACCCAGTACACATAAGACCCTTCTTTCTTCAGTCAGAAGTCCCCTTTCCAGCACAGGAAATATCCACTACACCTCTGCCACACAGAAACTAAGGACAGGTTTCTCAGACACCATCAGGAGACCCTCCTTAAAGGTGAGTCCCCAACAGGCCCCCTTTGAACCCTTAATCTCGCAACCTCCACTAGAACCAGAATCTCTGGAGATCCTCACCCGAGGGGACCCAGGGACCCTGTTACCATCCTTGGGCCAGCAAGCCCCCTCAGCTGGTCACAGAAGGAACAACGGCAACTTCACCTTACACCATGGACTAGGATATACAGGAACAAAGGACTACTTTTGGCAAGCTGGAACCCCTGTTTATATGCTACTATATTGCCCAGGAACCCACCCATCCAGTGGTCAGTTAAGGTGCATTAGCTGGTATCAGACCTCACAGATGCACAAACAGGATATGCAGTACTGCCTCGGTATAATGAACCCCGCTATAGTGAAAATGCTGTTATACAAAACATCATCTGTGGCTCTCAGGAAAAGTTACTTTCTGCCATAGCGGTTGAGCAACATCAGTGATGAAGCACCGTTTTTCTGTTCCCATCTGTGCAAAAAGAATACCTATAGTTGGCAGGCTGAGAAAATGTGCTGCTGTAACTTTTTTTTAATACAAGTGGTTGTCTTCCGGATTCTGCCTGGCAGCCCCACTCAGGCCAACCTCCCTAGCCCTGTCACCTGGCTTCTTGGAGACTTGCCTTCCCTTGGTGTCCTCGCCATGGGACTTTTGAGGGGTTCCCAGTCACAGGCACGAAGCCTGTGAGAGATTGGTCATCATCCTTTTGTTGGGGGTCCACTGATTTTCATCCCTGGGCCCACAGACGTGCAGTGGACATAATGTATGAACTCTGCCTCTGTGGAGACATCCCCAGCACTCTGAACGTGTGGTCTCCTCCCTCTGTGCATGGTCTCATGTGCTGCCAGCCGGATACTTCCAGTTGGCAGCCAAGCTATGAACCACAGTGACCCCACTCCCCAAGGTCCTATGGATGTTCAGTCCTCCAACCCCTGGCTGGCCCCCTGGCAACCTGCGTCCTTGTCTGAACCCAGGTCATCAGTGTGGAAGTGGGTGAGGCACTGAGTGCCTCAGCCCTCCACGCCACTGGGCTGGTATGTGCTGCTGTAACTTAGCACTATGAATGTGGCTTCCGGCTTCAGATTTGTTGTACAGTACCCCTACATGACCAAGCTGTCCGCTCCCTACTGGCATTGCCCACTTCCTACTAGAAGTAAGTGTCCTATGTTGTGAAACTTGTGTAACTCTCTTATTCAACGCTCATCCCCTGACTCACCACCAGAGATTGTTAATGCATACCGTGTGACCCTTCAGTACTGTTTGGCAATCAAACACACACAGAGAACAAAGAACAAAATACCCCGAGGATCTCTTACCAAACTGCACACCATGATTATGGTAGGTCAGCCAGATCCTTTGTTTTAAAATACTTTGGCAGCAGATGAGTACTGTGGCAGAAAAAAATGTGCTGTGTCCCGAGTCAGTCGGTAACATACTAAATCTTACATGATCCAATCACCCGACCTGTGGCTCAGCAACAGATTTCTCACCAAACCGCATACCATGATTATGCTTCTCTATGTCAGTTTAGTCAGATCTAGGCCCAGATATTCAAAGCTTTGCACCTGGCACAAAGTGTTTGCACCCACTCTGCACATGTATTTGCAATGGAATCCTGCTATTACCACCAGCGCTGTGGTGCAGAGGTAATGTATGCAGCACCCAAACTGGGAGGGGAGGCAGTAAATTGCATAATGTGTGCACCATGATATTCAGTGTGATAGCACTGTGCAAATGGGAATGCACAGGTAATATAGCACAGTGCAAATACCACCTAATAAAAGGCGATCTTAAGCCAGGCCAAACTCCAGAGGTGGGGGGGGGACACTGCAGGCCACACACCAGGATGGCTCACATGGTGGCACACATCATACACTTGGTGCAGTAGGTCATGGTGGATGAGAGGGCCAGTGCCCACCCTGGGACTAGTCGTAGGCCATGGGGGCACTATACTGCAAACAGACAGTACCGTCCACAAGTCACATTCAGAGTCCTCAGTGACAACCAAATCATGGGCTGGCACAGGCTCAAGAGGCCCATGCTCAGGCAGCTGTGTGAGCTGCTGCATAACCAGCTCTGGACAGACACCCTGTGCTGCCATATGATATCTGTGAAACTCAGGATGATGGCTGCAGTGTGCTTCCTGGCCACCAGAACATTCCAGACACTTGTGGGGGACAACACTGATATCTGTCAGTCAGAGTCAGCCACCTTGTTGCTGTGGAACCAGTTCATAGATGCCCTGCTGGCCCATGCCGGGAATTCATCATATTTCCCAGCATGCCAGCTATGTGAGTAGCAACCATGCAGCAGTTACATTGAGTCACACACCTACCATCTGCACTTAGTGCCATTTACTGCACCCATCTTGCCATCTGGGCACTCACTGGCGAAGGGATGGATGCTGTGACAGTAGTAAGGGGTACAACTCCAGTTGTCAGATGGTATGTGATGCAGCAGGGGTGCATTGCCAGTGTCCTGACACAGTATCCCAGCAGTGCCCACGATGCCGTCATCTGGCACAGCTCCATCCTATGACAGATATTTGAAAGTTGGGACATCCCTAGTGACCGCCACGTTGGGGAGTATACCTCCAAAGGCCCCCCCCCATGTTGCAGATGATGACACTAACCAGTACCCTTTTCCTACACAGGGGACAGTGCATATCCCCTGCATCCCTGGCTTCTCACACCTGTCCAGTGACTCGCATCCTTTGCAGAGGACAGGTATAATGCGGCACACAGTGCCACACGCTGCATCATCAAGTGTGTCTTTGGAATGCCAAAGATGCAGTTTAGGTACCTTGATTGTTCCAGTGGTGCCCTCCAATACACCCCTCCATTCCTTGCTTGTTGTATAGTACACAACATGGCACTCAACCATGGGCTATGCATACCAGCCCCAGATGAACAACCTGCAGTGGATTCAGAGCCAAAGGATCAAGGAATACAGGAGATGCTCAACAGGTGTGACCCCAGGGTGGCCAGGAGTGCAGAGCCTGCCTCATAACAGACTTCTTAGGACATGGAGGGTAAGTACAGATCACACAGGAGACTGTACTGTGATTAATCACTGTATTGCCACATAACAATATTACTGCATACATAGAGGCAGCCCAGGTTGGGGGGCGAGAATCAAAATGGGCCTACACAAATATACATGTGATCCAGGTGGGGGGGTTGCAAAAAAAGGGGTAACAGAAATACAGGCCATCCAGGCAGAGTAATAAATGGGGTGTACACACGTACAGTCCATTCTGACGGGGGTTCTAAAGGGTTGTACACATACATAAATGCTAGCCAGGCAGGGGTGGTCCAAAGGGGGGGATAAACAGACATACAAGTCATCCAGGCAGAGGGGGGTGGATAGGCCACAGTGGCAGGAGGATGGTTACACATGGAAAATGTGAGATGGGGATTGAGGGGCACATGTTGGAGAGAGTTGGCAATCTGCACTCTACTTGCATTCCCTACCAATTCCTTGGGAATGGACAGTATGTATATGCCATACCGAGTATGGTTGGGAGGGGCATCATCCATGATATGGAGGATGAGTGTGGGGATGGTGTTAGCCACCCCTGGCCAAAACCCTGTGGGGTACTGACTCCAGCGAGGAGCAGGCCATGTCCTGATGTGCATGGTGTCCTATGTGTCCCAGGGGTGCTAGGTGTACATAGAAACATAGAATTTGATGGCAGATAAGGACCGCTTGGCCCACCCAGTCTGCCCATTTCCCTACCTAATGGATAAGCTGCAGATCCTAGTTAACCTGCAGCCTACTTCTTTCTACCCCAACCCCCAGAATTGCCTTGACTGTCCCATGCATGCTTGAATTCAACCACTGTTTTTGGCTCTACAACCTCCTCCAGAAGGCCGTTCCATGCACCCGCAACCCTCTCTTGTGAAAAAATACTTCCTTACATTACCTCTGAGCTGCCCACCCATCTTCAAATTGTGCTCCCTTGTTCTTGCATGCCTCTTTTTTTGAAAGATGCTACCCTCTTGGACTTTGTTGATTCCCTTGAGGTACTTGAAAGTTTCTATCATGTCCCCCCTCTCCCTCCTTTCCTCGAGGCTATACATATTAAGCTCCTTTAGTCTCTCTTCATATGTCTGCCGGTGTAGACCCTGCACCATTTTAGTTGCCCTCCTCTGGACAGCTTCCATCTTGTCTATGTCCTTGCGGAGACTGGGTCTCCAGAACTGCACACAGTACTCCAGATGGGGTCTCACCAGTTGTCTGTACAGAGGGATAACAACTTCCTGTTTTCTACTGGTGATGCCTCTCCTTCCAGCATTGCATGGTGTGGGTGTACACTGTGTTGTCTGCTGTGGGGTGACACTGCTCACACTGAACAGGCTGGAGCGATGGCCAGCCCACACAATGCCTGCCACCATGGGTGAAGCCTTCAGCACAGCAGCACACAGGTAATCCATGCTGGTAACATCCCAGGTGCCCAGAGGGATGTGGGATCTCAAAGGGGTTGGAGGGATGCTGCCCAAACTGAAGGCCAGGATGACTTCCTACGATGGCAGGACCTATTGCTTTGAGTGGTACTGTGTGGTCTACGGGAATGCACATGCACAGTCCAGGAATGCACCAGGTCTGTTAGAGAACTATGGAAGCAGCCACCATCTCCACCACCTGCAGCCCCTTTATGTGGTATTGGACATTGCCATTGCCTGGCATACTGGGTGGGTACCCTTATTCTTTTGTACCCCACCCCTCCATTTGCAGTTACCCTTGTTCTTGGTTTCTCGCCATCCTCCCCCTTTGTTGTTGTTTGTATTGTTCTTTGTGTTACATTTTGTTGTACAGCCTGTTGCCATTTTTTTATGATAACGTTTATTTTTGATACCTATGCTGCTGTGTTGTGTGTCTTTCATTGGTGCCTGTCTCACACCCACTGCTGTCCTCCTGTGTTCAGCACTCTTTTCGGTGCTGTTTTCAGAGCTGCACAACTGCATTGTGCTGCACCAGTGCATTTCACTTGTGTGGCGTGCAGTTGGTCTATAGTCATAGGATATAATGCCAGTTTAGTGCCTTTGAATATATTATAGTAGGAGACCGGCACAAGTACTAATGTGGCCCAGTTACAGCGCTGTTATGCTTTTTCTGAATATTGGGTCCTTTTGTTTTAAAGTACTTTCACTAAGACTGATGTACACTGTGGCAGGAGGAATACACTGGGGGGGGTGGGGGAGTGCCAGCTGTTCGATGTCTGTTTGGCTTAGCTGATACTGAATACATTGGCATACAGTTAAAGGGAAGCTATAACAAACATGTTATGGTCCCCACTTCATTCATTATAGTGTGGGAGCACTGTACCTTATTAAATGCTTGCAAAACACACAGGATGCATGTTCCATGACACACATTCTAGAACCATTGCAATCTTTAAAGAGCACTTTTCCCAGTCCTTTTGACTTTCATGCATAAATTAACCCTTCTTGCATTGATTCTGTAATTGTATTTCATTACTGTCCTTTGCATTCTGAGCTGCTAAAAACTGCAGGGTATACAAGAGCTTCTGTAGCAAGCCTGGTGTTGCTGTGAACCCAGGGCTGTACTGCTGACATCACTGTATGGCAGAGGAGTGACACACTGCAGTACAGTGAAGTTGCAGCTGTTTTGTGAGGGAGAACTTCATTATTAGGTGTACATACTGTGGTCCCTCTTCACCAAGGCACCCTGTTAGCAATGCATTATGCCAAAATCCAGTTGCCTTGTCAGTATGTTTTTTTTTGTTTTGTTTTTTGCAAAACTGATTTACTGCTGCCTCTGTAACAAAACATGGGCAGTGAGAAGATCGAGTTGCTGTCAACACCTTTCCCAGTCCTTTCATTCATAAATTACCCCTTCTTGCATTGATTCTGGAATTGTATTTCATTACTGTCCTCTGCAGTTAGTTTTTGCATTCTTAACTGCTAAAAACTTCAGTGTGTGCAAGAGTTTCTGTAACAAGCCTGGTGCTGCTGTGAACCCAGGGTTGTACTGCTGACATCATTATATGGCAGAAGAGTGACTCACATTGCAGTACAGTGAAGCTGCAGCAGTTTTGCAAGGGAAAACTACATTACTAGGTGTACATACTGTGGTTCCTCTTCACCAAGACACTCTGTTAACAATGCATTATGCCAAAATCCAAATGCCTCGTCAGTACATTTTTTTGTAAAACTGACTTCTGCCTCTGTAACAAACCATAGGGAGTGAGATAAGATTGAGTTGCTGTCAGCCGAGACAGCTGACAGTTTATGCATCAGTGTGATTAGTGTCTATACCTTGAACATTTGAAAGCAGTAATGCCTCCTTACCCATCCCCTACTGGTGCCTTCCATGTCTTTCTGTGTTAAAGTGCCTGGCAGTCACCCTGATTGAAAATCCCTTACTGCTGCTCTGTCCCATGCCTCCCTGACATCAACATGGCACCACAGAACACCGAAGACTAATTTTTGTATTGCATTGGGCAACCCAGTGTTGTGTTCATATTTACGGGGTACAGAAAGTGATATGCAGCAGGTAGTGATACTTGGCAGAGGGTGGGACCTTGCATAGGCACGGGAAGAAAACAGGGAGGTGGGAGAGGTACTTGGCAGAGGGTGGGATTGTTATTTGTGTTGTAGGAAGTAAGGCAAAGCACAGGCTGATCAGGATGACAAGAGAATTGTGGAACTGGTCTATCACTGCCCACTTCACTGCTACTAGCAGAAGTAATTAGTCTCATTCCATTTTCATGCTCCTGATAATGCTCGGCTCTCAGTCTTTCCATGCTGACATCTATATGATGGATGTGTGACTTGGTACAGTCAGCAAAGGCCAGTACAGGGCCTCTGTCGGGCTTTGGATGAGTGTCTTGCACCCTGCAGTTCATTGGTTTCCTAATGGTCTATTGATCATATTATAGTCATTTACAAGTTGACTCATTTTTGGTCCTTTGGTTTTATGTGTGGGAGGGAGACCATTGTTTCAGGTGGTTTAAAGGCTTCACCATCACTGAATAGTCTATATGTTGTAATCACAGAATCACAAGAATGAATGTCGTGCTTTGAAGTTGGGAGGTCTTGGCCATGTCATGAAAGTGTCTACTTTTGCTGGGTCGGTGCTTATGCCCTGTTCTCTTATGGTATGCCCATTGCATTTATTTCATTTCAATTGTTATCCTTAAGAGCAAGATGAGCTAAATAGCCCATATCATAAGTGACCAGTTGAAAGGTAAACATTGACAATGTAGGAAATATACAGGAACAAGCAAAGTAACATATACTAGCTGTTATAAAATGGGCAGAGAATATGCTGCATTTTAATTGCTTGTTACCTGTGCATCAAATCCATCTGATGCACAGATGAAAACAAGAACTGTAATGCAGGATGATAGTACAAAACAAAATATCACTGAGCAATTAGAACATTCATGTTTTGAAAAACTGCTATTTTTTCTAAAGCATCACTGATCACAGAAGTCCCCATTTACCACCACTCTCTGTGTCCCTCCCTTCAGCCAGCGTTCCACCCATGTTACTATCCTTGTTTTTCCTCTAGATCCCTCACTTTCTTGACCAGCCTCCTGTGTGGCACTGAATCAAAGGCTATACTGAAATCCAAGTATATTATGTCAGCTCCCTGTCCTTTGTCATGCATTCTAGCCACCCAGTCAGCAAACTCAGTCAGGGTCATCTGGCATGATATCTCCTTTGTGAACCCATGCTGCTTGTCATCCTCTAGTCTGTTTATCTCGAGAAAGTCTGCCAGTCTCTCTCTCTCAGTAGTGCCTCTAGCATCTTCCCTATTTTAGACATCAGGCTAACTGCTCTGTAGTTACCCAGCTCATCCTTCCTGCCCCTTTTATGCAGAGGAGTCCTATTGGCAGCCCTCCAGCCCCTGGGGACCGCCTCTGTTTTTAGTAAGCAATTGAATTTTTTCAGCAAGAGGTACTGCTGTCACCTCCATCATTTCCTTGACCATTCTTAGATGTATCCCATCTAGCCCCATTGATTTATCTACACTAAATGCCCTCAGCCCATCCAGCACCCTTTGCTCTGTGATGTGAGTATTGCTGTTAATGTTCCCCATCTCCCCTTTTCATCCCAACTCCACAATCTGGTAGCTGACTTTTCTCTGTTGCTTAATATGAAAACTCCAAGCACTAGTAACTTTCTGTCGCCACCTTTGGGGGCCTTCTCCCTCACTGACTTGTTTCCATACAACAGCGCCTGCCTATTGGGCCTGCTGGACCGATCCTCACTTGAGAGGGTCACCTTGGTCTCCTCTGTCTACAGTGGTGCATATCTGCTGTTTGTGCACAGCCCTGATTTTGTAGGTTACACACTGTCTTCCCACTTTTTGCCCCTTTTCCCCTACCACTATCCAGCAACCATCTTTGGCCTGAATGGCTCTTTGTGGTTCCTAAGGCAGCAGCATCCTATGTGGCCTGGAGGCTGCATCCCTCAAGGGGCATATTTTAGATCTTGCTGCCTCCAGCTCCACCTTTATGGCATGGAACTTCCTACAGTTCAGGCAGTGGTCGAATTCCCTTAGCGCCCTCTAGGCCAGCACTATCCCACACTCCTTGCACTCCTCCCACATTCCCCTATAATGTCACCCCTGCATGGTTGTGTAGTAGTGTATAATTATACTGTTGCATGCCCCTTATACAGATGCAGTTACCCCTACTGATACCTGTATGGCAGTATCCTAGATCGGAATTTACCACAAACTCACACTTTTAGTTAATTTTCCTACTGCCGATTGTATACTTTATGCATTCCATATACACCACAATGAAGCTGTTGTTACTTTTTCCAGTTCTTAAGTTAGGTTCTTGCTACAAGTCATGGATGTCTGCCAGAACAGGCAGGGAGAGCTTAAGACCATGCTCCGCCAGCTAGTCCAGGACGTTCATCAACCAGCCTTATGCTCTTTTAATGTTCTTCCAAACACTGTGAGGTCATCAAGATAGACTTCTTGCTTTTCTAGTGTTCTCCTGAACACTGTGAGGTCATCCAGGTAAACTAAGACCACTAGAAGATTCATACACCTAACCATGTTGAGCACCAGATATTTTCTGTGGCATCCGCACAAACATGTAGAAGCCCAGTGAACAGATAAGCAAGTTGTAACAGATGAATGCAATGGCTATAAAAAAAACACCTGTACAAAACATAGTTTATTTAATTTTTTATTCCTTTTGTGTCTCTCGTATACAGTATGTGCTTCATTTTAAAGTCACCTAAGGCAAATAGCCTTGGGGAAGGGTAAGAACAAGACCGGCTTCATTCAGCGCAGATTAATGGCTTTGAGAGTACTCACTTCAAATGTAAATGAAATGAATAGCAAAAAAAAATGTGAATGAAATGGGGATGAGCTATCTGTGTGGAGGCCAGTTCACAATAGACCTCCTACTGTGATTGTAGCTAGCCTCTTAACAGTAGGTAGTTAAGGTAATTGGTGGTTCATTAGGAGCAAGGGCCCTAATCACAATGAATAGTTGCAGAGTCAAACTGGTCAGAATCTTACAGAAGTCTCTTGAAAAAAATGGGCTGAACTTTTGGGGGTGACATGGCAATGAGATGGGCTAAGGCCCATGATGTGGCAAGATGGGCCAGTTTTAGGGGATATAGCCAGAGAACAATTTTAAGGGATATAGCCAGAGAAACATAGAATCTGTCAGTAGAAAAGGACACTTAGCCCACCAAGTGTGCCCAAGTTTTCCCTGCCTATTCTTCCTTCACAGACCCTGACTGGTCTCTGGCGATCCTGTCCCCTCACTGCCTTTGTTCAACTATACCCCTGTTTTTATCCCCTGCATGTTTGAAGCCCACCAGCGTTCTAGCCTTCACCACTTTGGCTAACAGTCCATTCCATATGATCACCCTTTTGGTGAAGAAATATTTCCTCATATCCCTCCAGAACTTCCATCCTTCCAGCTTCATCACATTTCCCAGAGTCCTAGAGCTCATCCTTATTTGGAAAAGGCTCCTCTTCTGCACCCTATTCACTGAGGTACTTGTAGGTCTCAATCATGTCACCTCTCACTCTTCTTTCCTCCGGGGTGTACATGTTGAGATTCTTTAGTCTCTCCTTGTGAGGTTTCTCCTGCATCATTTTGCTTGCCCTTATCTGGACCACCTCCATGCTGTCTGTATCTTTTTTGAGCTGTGGTCTCCAGAACTGAACATAGTACACCAGGTGGGGCGTACCAGAGAGCAATACAGCAGCAGCACCACCTCCCTCCTCCTGCTGGTGATACCCCTCCCTATGGACTCCAGCATCCCACTATCCCTGCCTATGGCCTTGTCACCATGCACTGCCACCTTGAGGTCCTCTGATATAATAACCCCAAGGTCCCTTTTCTGCCTAGTGACTGCCAATACCTCACCTCATCCTGTATTCTGTCCAAGGGTTGTTATGCACTAGGTGCATGATTTTGCACTTTGTGGCATTGAATTCCAACTGTCATGTCCTTTACTACTCCTCCAGTTTCCTTACATCCTTGCACATTTTCTCCACCCCTCCTGAGAATCCACCCTACTGCAGATTTCTTTCTTTATTAGTTTCTTTGTTTCTCATCCCGTCCAGGCTGGCCCCTCCTTCCCACCGTACCTCACAGACCTGTCACCCTGGCATTCCCCAGGACTTATCTTCTCCTGGTATCCCCCACAGCTTGCCCTCTGTGGTAGGAGGTGTGGAATCCCCTCGACCTGCCAGACTGGATCCAGATTTGGGAGGCACCTGAGTCACCAGGGTGCGGAGCCTGCAGGGGCTGGTGGTCATCAGGTGCAACCAAGAGTTTTTTTTCCCCCATTTTCTCCCTAGTGCAGAGGATGGGTATGCAATGATGCCAAAGGCACTGTTGCACATGATCTCGTATGCAGTACACCGGGTGTCTATCCCGCCTCTGCCCCCATTCTGAGGTGTTGGTGTGCCAACTCCCAGCCTCTACTAGGGTCAGGCTAACACCGACCTCTGATTCCCTTCCCTCCCTGGAGGAGAGCAGTCCTTGTGATGCTTAATCCTCCTCTTCCTGGCCAACCCTCGATGCCCCGAGGTCGCTCCCGACCCTTGGGTTGCCGGCATGGCAGCAGGTGAGGGTTGGTGCCTCGACCCTCTGCGCCACCGGGCTGACACCCTATTGCAGATTTTGATGTCAACTGCAAAAAGGCTTACCTTTTCCTATAGTTCTTCTGCAGTGTACTCAGTGAAGATATTGAAGAGGACTGGTCCCAGTACCAAACCCTATTGTATCCTGGTGGTCACTCTCCCATCTTTTGAGTGTGTGCCATTAACAACCACCCTGTGTCTCCTATCTGTTAACCAGTTTTGAATACAATCTACCTATCTGGACCCCACACATAAGCTGGTCAACTTCCTAATCAGCTTTCTATGCAGCACAGTGTTGAATACCTTGCTGACATCCAGATTGGCCACACCCACTGCCCACCCCAATCTATTTCCCTGGTCTCCCCGTCCATAGACATAAACACAGTCTAATGCCTGAAACTCTTATACTAGCTATCTATAGCTCCATGGTATCCATTGTTGACTATGGTCTAGTTATCTATGGCTCAGCTTCCACCACTACCCTCCACAGAATATCAGTGGCACTCAATAAAGCATGCTGACTTCTTACTGGAGCAGCATGCCTTACCCACACATGTGAACTGTATGTGCAAACAGGTTGTCTTCGGCTAAATGGGAGGATTCACTATCAAACCTGATTGCTAACTAAAAAGGTACTTCTCGGGGTCCTGCCTTCTGGTGTTACAAACTTTCTCAACCACTTTTGCAGCTCCCAGCACACGCGTAGCTCAGTTAATCAACTCTTCTCTGTCCCAAGATGCCGGACTACACAAGGGCAATGATCATTAACATATAGAGCACCACTATGGTTTAATGCGCTGCCCAGTGATATCTCTTCCTTACCAAAATTGAGACCATTTAAAAACATTCTTCTTCAGCATCTTACAGCTAACAGTTCCTGTGACTGTTTCAACTGACATGGCACTATCTCAGCAGTATTGACACATCCTTGTGTACATACTTCTTCCCCTTTCTCTGTGAATGACCACTTTCACCCTAACTACTCTGCTCTATTTCTTGCCTCCCTCCCTGACCCTTCTTTCACCTCATCCCTCTCACCCTCCCCCTTCTTTCCACTGTGTATCTTCACTTACCTGAACTTTTGTTCACCCAAATCTACCTATACTTATTTGACAAAGCACCTTCAGCTGCTTTCTTTTATTAGGTTATTTTTGATTTCTTACTGATTCATAGCTTTAATTTTAGTTGCAGTGTTTAATGTCATATTGTTATTTTAAACACTTTCTTGTCAAAATTTTATGTTGTATGTCTGTCACCCTTCCCACTGACATGGAACCTTTGTAAAATAACTGTTATGTGCTCAAAGGTATTGTAATCTGAGAATGAGTAAATAAGAAATCTATCAGATTCATTTGGCATGCCCCCCCGTGAATCTGTGCTTTTTATGGTCCTGCAGCCCACTGGATTCTAGATGCTCAACCAGCCTGTCTGCCAGTAGGGTTTCCATTAGTTTACCCACCACTGAAGTTAGGCTGCCTTGTCTGTAACTGTTAACTTCTTTCCTGCTGCAACTCTTATGTCGAAGGAAAATCTCTGCCCTTCTCCAGTCCTTCAGAACCACTCCTGTTTCCAGTAAGTTGCTGAACAAGACTGTCAGCAGCTGGCACCTCCCCAGCTCTTTCAGTACCCTGGTTGTATCCCATCCAGTCTCTTAGCCTTATTCATTCTCAAGGCTGCGAGTCTTTTCGGGATTTGTTCCTCTGAAAATGGATTTGTGTTCACCTCCCCATCCCCCATTTTTGCTTATTCCTGGTGCCCCCCCCCCACTGTGAGGACTCAGTCGAAGTACTTGTTTAAAATGTAAGCTTTTTCCTTGGTCACCTTCTGCACAGTCTTCCCCTTCTGCCTTTCTAATGCTCACTGTTCCTTCTCTTACTTTTCTCTTCTCGGGTACTTATCTGAAAAAAGTCTTTCCCCCTTTAAACACCACTAGCAGTCCTTTTTGTCTGTGCATTTGCTCACCTAACCACTCTACTCGCCTCCTTCTGCTGTGCCAGACTTCCCTGTCCTTCTCCCTTCGCATCTCTTTGTACCTGTTGAATTCCACCCTTTTTTCTTTCACTAACCTTGCCACCTCTTTGGAAAACCATAACAGTTTCTTTTTCCTTCTGCTTTTGATTACCTCTTTCACACAGAGTTTGTTACCCTAATTATACCCTCACTTATTCTTCCCCACTGTCCCTCTACTCTATTCTGGCAGCTCCCCCCAGCATATTTTTATTTATTTATTTATAGCATTTTAATAACCAGGTAAACTCACTGAGACCAGAGGTCCCTTTTTCAGGGCCAACCAGAATTAGTTACATACATTTATATAATACAGCAAGTATAATACAGTAGATTATATACTTTTATATACTACAGCATGTATAGTACAATAGATTACAGCAATCCATATAAGAGTAACACATTAGAGATGGAATACATAGTTACAACATTATCACAGTAAAAGTTAGTCACAGCAATTTCTCTTAGTAGAGTACAGCAAGGATCAAGGGGAAATTGACAGGTGCTCAAGTAGACATGCTAGCTGTGGGCAAAGACATATTAGGTGAACACTTAAATTAAGTCAAATAGGATACCTTCAGGGATAGAGTATAGGTTCAATGGTGGCAACCGCAGTGGCAGCATTCTAACATGTACACCTTAAGCCCAGCTTTGAAACCATCGAGGGAAGTGCAGGTGGTCAGATTCTCTGGAAGTGAGCACCAGTAGCAAGGTGCCAAATATCTGAAAGATCTTTTATTAAAGCTGGTGCAGACACAGGGAATTTCAAGTAGGTTGCGGTTTGTGGAACAAAGTTTTCATCGGGAGACCTTGGGGTTCAGCAGGCCTACCAAGTTGGATGAGGTTTAGATATTGGAGAGTTTATGGGACAGAGTAGAGGATATAAGAGTTTGAATTCCAGGGTGGGCCAATTTAAGTCTGCAAGGACCTCACAGTAGTGTCTCCAGAGTGGACAGACAGTCTGCAATTTTTGCTTTCCCTAAGGAAGTGTAGAAGTGGGGCACCATACAGAAGGGTGGGGAGTAGGGTGCTTTTAGCTATGGCAACTCTAGATTTTTCAGTTAAGGAGTTATGAAGCCTGTAGAGAAGGCCAAGTTTATGGTGTATGGTCTTGGTTATGTGCTTCACATGTGACTTAAAGGACATGTCTTGATCTAGGTAAACACCAAGGTATATAACCCTGTTGACGACTTCTATCTGTGACCCTATTGCAGAGAAGAGTGGGAGCAGATGTTGTATATGCTCACCCAGGTGATTAGATCCAAAAAGAACAGCAATAGTCTTTTTGGCATTTAAGACAAGCAAATTGGAAGCAAACCAGCTTTCAAGGGAGTTCAGACTAGCAGCTAGTCTTTCAGCAGTGGCACTAGATTTGGGATCACTCCAGTCAATGCTCCAGATAATGTTGGCAGGTAGGAGTAATTTACTCACCAGTTTTAAAATATAGTTAGTAAAACAAAATTTGGATGGGTACGAGTGCCGTAAGTCTGGAAAACAAATGCTTCTTTTGAATCACCAGTTATGTTATGAAGCACAATTCTTTGGGGTGTGGAGTATTTACAAATGTTGAGTGAGTACTGGAACTTATTAAAAAAATTTTCTGAAGAGTATTTCCTAAAATAAGGTGAGTAAAATAGGTCGGTACTCCCCTTATCTGGAGCCCTGACTGCAGTACACAGCTGTGTCATCTGCATATAGGATTATGTTCCCTGTGATGCAGTTTAGCCCAATGTAATTGATAAAGACAGTAAAAAGTAGTGGGCCCAAAACAGTGCCCTGGGGTACTCCATCAGTTACTGAACGGCAGCTAGAGTGTGCCCCTTGCCACTTTACCTTCTGTGACCTGTTCAACAGATAGCTTTTGAACCAGGTATGCGATAGTGTGACAAGACCTAGGAGCTGGAGCTTGATAAGGAGCAGCCCATGATTGACCAAGTCAAATGCTTTTGACAGGTCTATGAATATTGTCTCAGTGGGGGAGCCATTATCCAGTGCACACAGGGTATCAGTTGTGAACTTGATCACGGCCGTGTCCTGGCACTTACGAAAGCCACGTTGGTTATCTGCTAGAAGGTGGTGATGTTCTAGGTAATATTGCAGCTGGTTGTAAACCAGCCTCTCCTGCACCTTTGCTAGAGGGCAGAGAATGGAAATTGGCCTGTAGTTCTCTTGTTTCCATGTGGCCTTGTCCTGTGGACAGGGACTACCACGGCCATCTTCCATTTCTGAGGGACACACCCTTCCATGAGATATCTGTTGATAAGCATAGTGACAGGCAGGGTGAGTGCAGAGGCAGCAGCCCTAGGTAATCGCAGCTCAAGTTGGTCAAAACCAGGAAGAGAGTCCAGCTTTATACACCTCAGTAGGGGGAGCACTTCTGATGTTTTGACCAGCTTGAAATAGAATTGGGAGCGATGAGGGCCACCTATAGTGATGGCCTGCACCATGGGAGGGGGAGCTGGAATTTTGGGTTTGTATTCATTCAGGTTTGTGACGAAGGCATTAAAGGCCTCAGCTGCCATGGATGGGTCGTCCGGCAGTTGGCCATTGACCAAAACAGCTCCATCTTGAGTACTAGTGCTGCCTTTCAGGAGCACATTAATGTGACTCCAGAATTTCTTGGGATCACGTATATGGTGTTTTTGGAGGCTATGCAGATACTGGCTGTTTGCTGCCTTGGTACCTTTTTTGCATTTGTTCCAAGGCACCCTGAAATGCTCCCAATCAGATTGGAGGAGTGAATCCTTGTAGTTCCCCCAGGCCTTATCCCTAAGTGTTATGAGCTTTTTGAGGTCAGGACCAAGCTACATGTGACACTTGCCCCATACCCTAAGCTTCCTGTAGGGAGCATGAAGTTTAGCTATTGACATGAAGACATTGGAGAAAGAGTCTAGGGCCTCATCTGCTGTAGGGAGTGTTAATATCGGGTCCCAGTTGTCCGAGGATGAGGCCAGTCAAAACTGGTCAGATGTGAAGTTGGAGTAGTCCCTCACCATGAAAACCCTAGGGGGTAGACTGGGAAGCTTATTGGGCTATATGCAAAAGATGAGTGAGTGATCACTCAGAGAGTCTGAGAAGATACCGGCAGCAGGTATTCTGTCAGGGTGTGTGACTAAAGCCCAATCTAGCAGAGTGCGGTTACTAGATTTGGTATTATGCTTGGTAGGCAGATTAATTACTTGGGTAAGGCAGGCATTGAGGATTAGGTCCTGAGGGCCATCATTGGATTTCGAGGCCCAGTTTTGATTAAAATCATCCAGAATGATTATTTCCCCAGGTGCATGTTCAGCTAGGGCCTTGGTGAGAGACTCTAGGGAGGAGGACACTGTTGTGGGGGTAGGTAAATGCTACACATATAAAGAGGTTTGGCATCACCAAGTAGTAACTTTACTAGTATAAATTCACTCACTGAATTGTTCAGAAGGAGAATATCGACTAAGGAGGTGTTGAGTTTAGAGCTGACGTAGATAAAGATACCCCCTTTTTTTCCCAATCCCATCCTTTCTAAACATGTTAAAACCAAGCAGATCTATTTTGTGGGAGCACATGTGGCTTGAGCCACGTCTCGGACACAGCAGTTACATCAGCATATACTGAGGCAGTCTCCAGTTTCTTTAAAATCTGCTCTGCTGAAGTCCAAGACCCTCATCCTCATGTGGCTTGCCACTGCTGCTTTCCTTGTGCTGAACCACTCCATACAGAGATCACTGTTGCCCAGGGGACTCCCCACTGTGATGTCTGCAACGCTGTTCCTGTTTGTTAGCACTACTGTAGGTCCAACACTGCCCCGCCCCTAGTAGGTTCTTCTACTAGCTGTCTGTGAAAAAGGAGCTCTCTGTAGGTAGTCAGGGACTGCCTTGTTCCTTGTTGAATCTGCAGCTGGAAGGATTCAGTCTGCATCTGGCAAATTGAAATCTCCAACTAACAGTACCTCCACCTTTTCTGCCATCCTGATCATGGCCTCCCCTAGTGTCTTGCCTGTCTCCTCCCCTTGTCTGGGAGGTCTGTACATTACCCCGGTATGGATAGCAGTCCTTGAGCCCATCTCCAGGATGACCCACAGTATGTAGAGACAGAGGAAAGGGAGGTGTATCATTACAAACAGAGGGAAGCAGAGAGAGCAGTAAGCAACATGAAGGTGCAAACTGAAGAAAAAATAGTCCAGGCAGTGACAAAGGGTGACAAGACATTTTTTGGTTATTTAAATGAATGGAGGAAGACCACGGGTGGGATTGTAAGGTTAAGAAGGGAAGGGGGAACTGTGCAGAAAGGGACCAGGAAAAGGCAGCCATCCTGATTGGATACTTTGTTCAGTGTTCATAGAAGAAGGAGAAGGGGAGGGGCCATAAAAAAGTAACAGGAGCATTGAGGGGAAAGAGATGGACACTAGTCTGTTTTCAGAGGAGAGTGTCCTGAAGGGACTCACTATTCTAAAAGTGGACAAAGCAATGGAGCCAGACAGGTGCATCCAAGGGTATTGAGGGAGCTCAGTGAGATACTTGCTGTACTTCTAACAGTCCTGTTTGACAGCTTATTGGAAACAGGAGTGGTTCTAGAGGACTGGAGGAGGGCAGATGTAGTCCCACTTCACAAAAGTTGTAGCAGGGAGGAGGCTGGCAATTATAGGCCAGTCAGCCTAGCGTCATTGGTGGGAAAGTTAATGGAATCACTGCTGAAGGACAGGATTGTGGAATATCTTATATCCAGTGGGTTACAAGACCCAAGGCAGCATGGATTTATAGGGGGGAGGGGAGGTCATGTCAAACAGTTCCACCAAGCCGCATCAACACTGAAGTTGTTGACATGTGGCTTGTCGACATCCCCAATATCGACAGGTGAAAGTTTGCCTGTCAGACATTGTGGGTTTTTCTGTTGGGGGTGCTGTGTCCCCCGCACCTCCCCATTTCTATATGACAAACTCCGAGTCAGAGTTTATTAGAAATGGGGGGAATCAATGGTGAAATGGTGAAATTTCACCGGTGGTCCATCACAGGAGACAATCTCGAAACCTGTCAAGATTGTTGCTGTGATGGGTTTCGCTGTTAAAATGTTGCTGTTTTGCTGGCATACCATGTCAAACTAATCTGATAGATTTATTTGACTGGGTGACCAACAAATTAGATCAGGGTGGCGCGATGGACACGGCCTACCTAGATTTCAGTGAGACTTCTGTCATTTTTCCACATAGGAAGCTAGTAAGCAAGCTGAGTAGCTTAAGAGTAAGTCAAAAGGTGATCAACTGGATAAAAAATTGGTTGGGAGATAGGCAGAGAGGGTGGTGGTATATGGAGCTCATTCCTAGGAAAGGAGGGTGACCAGTGGGGTTCCTCAGAGAGCAGTGCTGGGGCCGGTCCTCTTTAATGTCTTTATAAGGGACATTGCAGAGGAGCTGGAAGAGAAGGTCAGACTCTTTGTGGATGACACCAAATTCTGCAATAGGGTGGACACTCCAGAGGGTGGAAAAGATGGGCAGAAACCTGAGAAAACTCGAGGAGTGGTCAAGGGTATAGCAGCTGGGTTTCAATGAGAATAAGTGCAAAGTAATGCACTTTGGGTACAGAAACCCAGAGGCAGAGTACAGAGTGAGAGGAGTGGTAGTGATGATCACCAAGCAGGAAAGAAATCTGGGGTAATCATATCGGATGACCTAAAGGTGGCCAGGCAGCATGACAAGGCAGTTGGGAGGGCTTGTGGGATACTGGGGTGCATAAGGAGGGATAGCACCAGCAGAAAGTGGGAAGTGGCATTGCCTCTATATAAATTGCTAGTAAGACCCAACCTAGAGCACTGTGTCCAGTTCTGGAGACCACATCTCCGGAAGGACATAGAGTGGAGGTGGTCCAGAGGAGGGCAACTAAAAAGGTGCAGGATCTGCATCAGAAGCCCTATGAGGAGAGACTTAAGGACCTAAATATGTACACCCTGGAAGAGGAGGGAGATAGGGGATATGATTAGGGTTGTCACGGTATGACGGTGTCACGGTATACCGTGGTGTCAGAAGTCATGGTATTGATACCGTGGACAATTTCTGATACCATGGTAACTGTGATTCACTGTATACCGTGGTATCAAGACTTTTCAATTAGTTTTTTTGCATTTTTAAAGACAACTGTCCCTTACACGCCAATTCTCCCTGATGCAAGAGTTTGAGGAGGTTTCTTTTTCGTGCAAAAATTGTTTTGTGGATGCGATGTCCACTGTCTGCTGCAGTGCTGTACAGACTAGTAAGGTTAGGTTTAGGTGTCCTCATGTGTCCAATCGATAAGTAGACTGATGATGTCGGTTGAGACACCTTCAATAAAATTTAAGTCAGTCTTTTGACTTCTTCCTTCCATTTTTTAATTTTCAATGTTCAGTTTCTGGACAAAGTTTTTTTTAGTCATCATGTAATTTGTGTAAGTAACATGGAGTGCCACACAAGGCACACAGAGGCCAAGTGAGTATTAAGCCACCAGTGATATATAAGTAATAACTGCTTCCTTAATGGCAAATGGTGAGAACAGCCCGTGCGCAACAGCACACAAAAGTCAGTGTGCATGCGACTGTATTACTCACACAGTGCACACTGACTGTGCAGTACACATGAAGTGCAGCACACAGCTTGCACAAAAAGCCACACTGTAAATGCACAATGCGCATCATTATTGTCTTCTCCTCTGCTGTTCATTTGGAACAGAAGCAGAAAATTATGTACTGGTTTCAAAAGGAGTGCCATCCCTCCAGAAATGTTGAACAACAAAAAAACAAATTTTTTGAGGGTTACATCCCCCTCTGTGACAATTCCACAGCACCCAACACTACAGCGACAACAGCACCAGGTCGCTGTAGTGTCGCCGTGGGACCCCACCACTGCATTCAGGGATATTGCACCCCCTCCCCAAAACCACTCAGACTCTTTGTTGGTTATTTAAGTAGCACGGGTTGGGGGGACATATGGGTGTCGAACAGGCATCCTAAATCCATTTGTTGATTGGGCTTGAGCAATGGGCATAGAATGGGGGTGAGGGAGGGATCTGCAGCAGTAACCAGGCCTAGAATCAAAATCTGTTATGTTATTTTGTTAACAGTAACACTGTGTAACGTGTCATCTCTCATGTCATGTAATGATCATTATGTTAAGTTTTCTTGTCTTTATGAGTAACAGTTTTAAAAAACTGTCTGTGGTTGGCTGTCACTGTGTGTACAGACTCAGACTGCAGACTGGTCAGCCACCTCATCGGCAGGGCCAGTGAGTGACAGATGAACCGCAGTGATCGTTCATTCACATTACTGTTAACTGTTGTGCTGCTAGTGCTCTGTCTCGAGTGGTCATGCGTGTTCATGTTCATTCATTGTAAGTCTGAACTATAGAGAGTAGACATACCTGTTAGCCTGTCAGAGGAACAAAACTGTTAAGGTTAGTCGGACAGAGAATGAGATATACACAAAGAACATTTTCAGGTAAATTTTTTATTGTTAAATAAGAACACGAAAATTGGCATGTTACTAGTGCCATTTGCATTTGCAAATTGCAGTTTTGCATTACACTTACACTCCATGTTTTTCAGTTTCAGTGATAAGAACTGGCACTAGTAGTCTGTGTGTTCCTTCAGTTTTCATTTCCAGTTGTTCCCCATCCCTCCCTCTGTCTGATTCTGTAGCACAAAGTCACTGCTGCTCAGCACATCTGCAGTGTGGATAACGAATTTGACGCTCGCCAACACATGCCATATCTGGAGTGCACTCTGCTTGCTAATCCAAATTCTTTCTGACATCTGCTGCTTTTACTTCCTGACTCAGAGTCCTCCCTCCCTGTCTTTCTAATGCAATTTGTGTCGTGCTATTTCATACTTGGCATTGGATATTCAGCTGACCTAGCACATTTAGTGAAGTTGCTGTCTTGTCTCATCTGTCTGCTTGATGCACCCTGAGTCCCTCCAATCCAGTTCCACTGTGGGCCACTTCACGTCTCTCCCTCTGCCTTCTCACCTGATGCCCCTACTAGAGTGGTCCCTAGGACAGAGTGTGTCCTACTCCTGATGAGTCCTGTCTGACTGACTCATGTCATCTATGTCACAAAACTTTGGTTGGCTGGCTCAGCTGAGCTCTTGGCTGACTGTGGCTGGGGGCTACCTAACACAAACCAATAAGAGAAGTTACTTTAATTCCATAATTACCTTTAGCCTAGCTGTGAGCTTAACAATTACAGTCACTTGACTCAGCAGCCACCAATCATGGCACTGAGGATATGTAGGCTAATTCTTTTAATGCTATGCACCACTCCCGTCCTCCAGAGTTACTCATCATATCACGAGACTTGACTCAGGAGTCCAGAGTCTGAGGTGGCAACAAGATGACTTGAGACACTTTGGGGGGGGGGGGCTACCTAAAACAAAACCCAATGGAAAAAGTAATTTAAATTCATAAATTTCTTAATTACTTAAATAGCTCATAGTTTAAAAAAACATTAAAAAAAAGGCAGAGAAATGAGTGCCTGCCACTGCCACAGCATTGAGGATCTATAAGTGGATTCCTTTAATGCCAGACTGCACTCATGTCAAAGTCACATGACTCAACTCATAATAGCACGACTCATTCAACCAAAGCAAGTCAAGCAAGCAACTCGCATTAGCTCACTGCCTCAGCTGGAGGCTACTGTAGTTAAATAGCTATTACCTACCTTAGAAAAGGAAAAAAAAAAGCAGCCAGTGGGTGCCTGCCACTGCCATGGCATTGAGGATACATAAGCTGATTCCTTTACTGTCAGACTTGACTCATGCCACAGTCACACGACTCGACTTTAGTCACAGTATAGCATGACTGACTCAACCTAAGAAAGTCAAGCAAGTAGCTCACATTGGCTCACTGCCTCAGCTGGAGGCTACTGTAGCTAAATACCTATTATATTAAAAAAGAAAAAAAGCAGCCAGGCAGCTACCGTGGCATTTAGAATATATAGACGAATTCCTTTAAATGCCACCATCTCTCACAGTTGACTTAGCTCTACTGATTGGCTCTGGCTGTTGGCTTGGCTTGGACTCGGAGTCTTGGACACAGTGAGTGGTCAGTGCAGGCAGGAGCTGTGTTATGGTTGTGGTGGTAGGGTACTACACTGAGAAAGTAAATATGAACACAAATCTCTCCAAATTTATTTGCACTACTTATTATTACTTTTACTAACTTACCTTGAAGAGACTGGCTGTGAGGTGAGGATGGAGGAGGGACACTCAGCCTAGTCATAGCCAGACAGCGAGCCTTGATTTTCCAATCAGAACTGTTCTGATTCTAAGTAGTGCACTTGCTGTGCCTGCTTCTAAAGCTAGTAGCACACTACTTCAGTGAAGTGCAACTCTGTCTGCATCTGCAACTCTAGTCTGCACCACCACCAGGAGTGGAGTGACCGGACATTCCTTTTGTATTCATCAACTCTCATCTTTAAGTTATTGACAATTTAACATAACAAAAATGTAACTCAAACAACTTACTACTCATACTCACTGTGCTATTTTTGAATGGTACGTTTGGTATTGATAGCATTTTGTGCTGTAAGCTAAGAGTACAATAAAATACTTTACTTACAATGGTATGTCTCTCACGTTTCAGACTGCAATAAAATGAATTTTTTTTATATATAAATCTACTTCTAGTGCTCAAAGCTCCATGCTCATCATCAGGTCAGGAAGAATCTGACTTAGTCAATAAAAAATATTTCTCTTGAACATATTTGACTCATTATCTTTATTTTCTCTCATTAAATTCATAATATGTCATTTACCAGCATTTGAACTGTTTTTACTGTAAAATTTGGTTAAAATGGCATTATTTTTGAATATTTTAGATTTTTCCATTGAAATGCATTATATATCACGATAACTGCAGTATCACACAGTACAGTTATCATACCATCAAGATTTCATACCGTGACAACCCTAGATATGATGAGACCTTTAAATACCTCATGGGAGTAAATAAGGTACAGGAGGGAAGTATTTTTCTGAAAAAAAGTGCTCAAGGACAAGAAGCCATGATAACAAGCTGGGGGGGGGGTAGATTTAGGAGAGATCTGAGGAAGTAATTGTTCACAGAGAGTGGTCGATTTGTGGAAAGGTCTTCCAGTAGACTGGTAACCTTCAGCAATGGCATATTCCTTCTTCAATACATCAGTTTGCAGCAACAGACTATGTATGTCCTTCCTCTGCACTTGTCAGCATCTACTGATCTAAACTTTTCAGTGAAAACCCTTCATCCCTATGGTTGCCTTGTTTGCTTGGGTGGTGGAGGGCTCAAAAAGAAAAAAAACAAAACAAGCTATAGACACTGAACCTCAGTGCAGAAGCACTGAAACAAGGGTCACCTCAAAGGGCACTGGCACTAAGCCAAGTTTCAAAGAAACACAACAGAAACATAGAAACATAGAATTTGATGGCAGATAAGGACCGCTTGGCCCACCAAGTCTGCCCATTTCCCTACCTACTGGATAAGCTGCAGATCCTAGTTAACCAGCAGCCTACTTCTTCCTACCCCAACCCCCTATAATTGCCTTATGACTGTCCCATGCATGCTTGAATTCCACCACTGTTTTTGAATCCACAACCTCCTCCAGAAGGCTGTTCCATGCACCCACAACCCTCTCTGTGAAAAAATACTTCCTTAAATTACCTCTGAGCTGCTCCTCTATCTTCAAATTGTGCCCCTTGTTCTTGCACACCTTTTTGAAAGATGCTACCCTCTTGGACTTTGTTGATTCCCTTGAGGTACTTGAAAGTTTCTATCATGTCCCCCCTCTCCCGCCTTTCCTCGAGGCTATACATATTAAGCGCCTTAAGTCTGTCTTCATATGTCTTCCGGTTTAGACCCTGCACCATTTTAGTTGCCCTCCTCTGGTCAGCTTCCATCCTGTCTATGTCTTTGCGGAGATTGGGTCTCCAGAACTGCATGCAGTACTCCAGATGGGGTCTCACCAACTGTCTGTACAGAGGGATAACAACTTCCTGTTTTCTACTGTTGATGCCTCTCCCTATGCATCCCAGTATCCCCCCAGCCCTCCTTGCTGCCCTCTCACATTGCTTGCCCACCTTTAGGTCATCTGATATGACTACCCCCAGGTCCCTTTACATTTTTGTTGTTGTTAGTATCTCACCCCCCATTGTGTACTCTTCCCCTGGGTTTTTGTTTCCCAGGTGCATTACCTTGCACTTCTTAGCATTGAATCTAAACTGCCATACATTTGACCATTCCTCTAACCTTGCCAAGTCCCTTCTCATCCTTTCCACCCCACCTTGTGCATCAACTCTGTTGCAGATCTTAGTGTCATCTGCAAAGAGACATACTTTTCTTCCAGTCCCTCTGCAATGTCGCTATAATGACATTGAAGAGGACCGGTCCATACTGAACCCTCTGCACCCCACTAGTAACCCCTTCTTCAGAGTGGACTCCATTTACTATTACCTCTGTGTCCTATTCTCCAGCCAATTCTTTACCCAGGCTGTCATCTTGGGACCCACTCCCAGGCTGGCTAACTTGTATATTAATCTTTTGTGTGGGACTGTGTCAAATGCCTTGCTAAAGTCTAGGTAGGCCATGTTCACAGCCCTTCCCTGATCTACTACTTTGGTCACCCAGTCAAAGAAATCTATCAGATTTGTCTGGCATGACCTTCCCACTGTGAATCCATGCTGCCTTGGGTCCTGTGCCCCTCTGGCCTCTAGATACTTGACAATTCTTTCCTTCAGAAGTGATTCCATCATTTTCCTATCACTGAGGTTAAACTAACAGGTCTGTAGTTTCCTGCTTCTGCCTTGCTCCCACTTTTGTGAAGGGGAATCACATCTGCCCTCCTCCAGTCCTCGGGCACCACCCCATCCTCCCATGATTTGTTAAAGAGGGTAGTCAGTGGTGTCACTAGTTCTACCCTTAGTTCTTTTAGAATTCTGGGGTGAATCCCATCAAGCCCCATTGCTTTGTCCACCTTCAGTTTTAAGAGTTCTTTCATAACCCTTTCTTCTGTAAATGGACTAGTATCAACTTCTGTATCTGGAGTGTTACTACTGTTTGTTTTAGGTACCTCCCCCTCTTCATTTGTAAATACTGAGCAAAAATATTTGTTTCGTATCTCTGCCTTTTCACAGTCACCCTCTGCCCACCCTCCCTCCCTTATTAAGCCTCACTATCCCTCCCTTGGTCTTCCTTCGCTCCCTGATGTACTTATAAAACGTTTTATCCCCCTTCTTAGCTGAGTTGGCTATCTTTTCCTCATTTGGGCCTTTGCTGTTCTGACTGCCTTCCCAGCTTCCTTTTGCTTTAACTGATACAGTTCTCTGTCCTGCTCCTTCTGTGATTCCTTGTACTTCCTGAATGCTTTCTTTTTCTCTTGAACCTTCACTGCCACTTTCTTTGAGAACCATAGTGGTTTCTTACATCATTTTGTTTTGTTTATTTGCTTCACACAAAGGCTTGTTACCTCTGTGATGGCAGTTTTATTATTCCCCATTGTTCTTCCACCCTCCTTCTTTCCCATTTGCTAGTGCCTTCCTTAGGCACTCACCCATTTTGGCAAAGTCAGCCCTCCTAAAGTCCAGTACTTTTGCCTTTGTATGGCTTGACTCTATTGCTGTGTTTATTGTGAACCATACTTTTCAATGGTTGCTAGTTCCCAGATGGCTACCCACTTCTACACCTATGATCCTCTCTCCATCTCCATTTGAGAGAACCAGGTCTAAGATTGCTCCCTCTCGAGTGGGCTCCAATACTAGTTGTCTAAGGCATGCCCCCTGTAGGGCATCTAGAATAACCCCACTCTTGGAAGTTGCTGCTGCAACTGCACGCCAGTTAACATCTGGCATATTCAGATCACCCATCAGCAATATCTCCCCTTTTTCTGCCATTCTAAGTATACTTTCTATCATGTCCTTGTCCATTTCCTCCCCCTGAGAAGGGGGGTCTGTATACAACCCCTGTGCGGATTATGGTGCCACTGCCTGTCTCCAAATTTACCCACAGTGCTTCTTCTCCTCCCTGTTTACCCTTTTGTTCTGTTGCTTTGATTCCTTCCCTTATGTAAAGAGCTACTCCTCCGCCTCCTCTTTTACCCTCCCTGTCCCTCCTGTAGTTAGTGTATCCTGGTATGTTTACGTCCCAGTCATGGTTTTGTGTGTACCATGTTTCTGTGACTGCCACGATATCCAGATGTTCCTCCTCCATCAAGGCCACGAATTCAGGAAGCTTGTTACCCAGACTACGGGCACTGGTACTCATTGCTCTCCATTTTTTGATGGCTTTACCTTCTGTTGCAGCATCCCCCACTGACCTTTCTACCTCGGTCTTTTTCTCATTTAGTACCCTGTTTTGTAGGGTCACACATACTTTCATACTGCAAAGCATCATGGGATATATACAAATCACTATGACATTTCAGATTGGCTCAGTTTACAGCAGGAATGCATGGTACCAATTTACATGCATTTAACAACACAACCAGCTTAATTTCTATAATACAGTCACCTAGTACTTTTTACCTTTATCAAAAACACCTAGTGCCATGGTATTTTCAACATTTACAGGTTTCATAAACATAAGGTATATACAGCAAGGTATTTTATGACATAGTGTTATTACATACTAAATCCAACAACAATAAACACAGCCTGTTATTTTACATAAGTTTGGAGGTCATCACAATAACCTCCCTGTACGAGGACCTGAGAGGGAAAAGGAAAATTAAAGAGGACACTGTAGCGTAGTCAAGAAAGAGGAGGGGGGGGGTTCCCATAGGTGGCCAACATTATGGACTAGAAATTGCAAAGGATAGCTTAGACTAAGAAACAGAAGAACTGTTGCAACAGATTTAAGAAAGGTTGGTCCTCAAGAGTGGCAGAATCTTCCTGTCACACACTTCTCATTCATGGTGCTTGGTGCACCATGATTTCTTTATGGCCACGGACAGCCCGTATGCATGGGAGTACTGGCTCCAGCAGGTAGATTGGGAGTCAGACAATACTGGTTGCCCACCGAGCAAAAAGGTGAGTTATTGGTCTTGTACATCTCAGCCCTGGGTGGCCAAAAGTCTATTGTTTCCTAAGAAGATCCGCGGGATAAAAAATCCACACATAAGGGAGCGTTAGGGAAGTTTTACTATCTGTAATTCTATTTCAAACCATTTATGCTTTTACATTTCCTAGTGTTCTATTTCCTTTAGTTTTCTTTACATCTTGTACATTAAGTGTAAATATTTTATATTTAGTATAAATCTGTGATGACTGTGTTTTTTATTGGTCAGTTCCCTGTCCATTTCTGGACAGAACACAACTAAACTTAAAACCTGCCCCTTATCCAGAGCGGAGGACAGCTGACCTGGGGTTCAATTTTCAACAGGTGACGCAGGGCTTGTATCAGGCCCTGTGTCAAGCCTGTTTTTTGGCACAACTATGCCAAACTTCTCTGATGGGCCAGTTTCCTGATTTTATGGCAGCTTGCGTCAAGCTTTGGCACAAGCCCCGTAAAAAGGGTCCCCCAAATGGCTCAAGTTAGACCAGGGAAAAGCTGATCTAACTTGTGGCATTTGGCGTTTGGGATTAAAAATCCTGCTCACTAGCCAGAAGAACGCTGCAATCCCTGTGCGCCAAATGATCGGCACACCAGGGGCTTGAGGCATTCCTGGGGCTTTGAAAATCGAGCCCCTGGAGTTATTAAGGTTCCTATGTCCAAGAGTCCTAGTTCTGTGTGAACAGGAGCCTATGCTGGAACTCAAAAGGAGCAGCCCTGAGAGAGTTGTAACCAGGTTGGTGGTAGTGTGATACAGTAAATGAGCCAGACCTGGATCATACTCCCCTGAGTGTCTTAGGGACAAGGTATGACAGACTGATGGCAGCAGTGTGATTGCATGCTCTTTATGTATGAGTGTCCAGCAATTTTGGAATTTGGAAACACAGTGTGTATGCATGCAACAGGTAAACAGTTACCTAGCATATGAAGTTACCTGTCCAGTCACAGAACCAGATATACTAAAGGAGGTACTTTGTATACAGCTTGTTTTCTTAGTTAGTGTAGTACAGTTAGAAAGCACTATGCCTAGAATATATAAGAAGCTTACTGTGGCACAACTGTAGGGTTTGTGTCAACACAGGAGACTCACCTCTGAGGAGTAAACAAAGCCAGAACTCATACAGACCCTCAAAAAAAGTGGCCTAGTCAGCAGTGAGACTGGGGTCACAGAGGAGGCTGGCCAGAGCCATGAGACCAAGATCAGAGAGAGTGAGCCTGAGCTGAGATCCAGGATGGCTGATCAATCAGAAACTGGCTAACACTAAGAGTACTGACAATAAAGAATTGGCTTGAAATGTTTACAGAAATCAGGATTATGGAAGAGATGTATAGCTAAATTAATTGTAAGTATTACAAAAGTAATATAAATACAGTACCAAGATGGCTACTGCTAGAAAGATATATGGAGAGGGCAGGGAGAACTCTGCTACCAAATATCCTTCCACTGCCTCCCACGGATTTTCCTGACTAGCGAGTTCTTTCCCCCATCAAAAGTGGTTGGAGAATAACTAGTTTTAAACAAGTGTATTGGCCCTACCTGGAATGTGTGAGGTCGTCAGTAAGTGCACAGACTAAGGAGAGGATTCCTGTTTTGGGGTCCACGTGGTGTTCAATAGACAGTTTTTATTGTCAGGAGGATAAACAGGAGGATTCTTCCTGGTCAATCTTTGGTACATCCAAGTCTTCCAGAGGAGTCCGACAGAAATAGAGAGGGTGGTATCTCAAACAGAACTGATGGCTGTCATTTTCTCTTTTTCTCAGTTGCAGTGAAAGAGCAGCTGAGGGTGTGCGACTCCTACAAATTGAACTGTGCACAAAAGGCCATGTTTCATCCTGCCTTTTCCAGTTGTAAATGTGAAATTGCTGCTGGTATATGAAACAAAGTGTTTGGATCATTTGCATATTGACTTCTGTGCTGATGCTGCCTCCTGCTGCACTGATTACCTTGCTATTGCAAGGGTTCGATTCTTTCTGCCCTATCTGGATCTCTGTTGGAGCCTAAATCTTTCAAGTCATTGGTGCAGTATCATAGTGTTTAATCTGCTGCTTAGAGACTTGAATTTAGTTATGGAACTTATTGGACATATTGGATTTTATCACCCATGCAGGACTCCCACCCCCCCCACCTTTTGTTCTCATCTTTGTTTTATTCATTGATGTTAAAGTTTGACTTGGGAATATGATTATGGTAGTATTGTTTTGTATTTATTGAGTGATTTAGGGTTTGTTTGGAGGGGGTTTGGGCTGAGGATGAGGTCACAAAGATACCATGGGAGAAATCAAAACCAGGATAGGGGTTCATCCTGCCTGGTTCTGATACCCAGGGCTACATCTGTTGTTTATACTGTAGGTAGTAGGTAACCAGACCAGCTAACTCTGCTTCTACCCTTTCTTGTCATTGTTTTATCTTAAGATCACTGAGAAATAAAACCATGGTGATGGAGGGTTGTACTGCAGACTCCTCAGCTGGTCTCATATGCATGACTGAGACCTGGGTGGGGGGTGATGCCATCTTGGGGTTGGAGGCATCTATCCTGGCTAGGTATTTAGTTGTGCATTTTTTGAGGCATGTGCACAAAGGGGATGACGTGGCCATTTGTTTTACAGCCACTCTGGGACTCACGGCATGCCACTCGGGAACAACTAGATCACTTGAATGTGTGGCTTTTAGGGTGAACCAGGCATGGGCTGCAGGATCATTTACATGGTGTACAGGAATGAAATCCTGCAGGAACTGACAGACCTTATGGCTGACCTTGTGTTGGATTCTCAGAGACTGCTTGTTCTTATGGATTTCAGTGCTTGGATAGATGAAGTAGCCTCACAGTGTGATCAGCAATTTCTCCAGCAAATGACTTTGCTGGGCCTAGCTCAGGCAGTTGCTACTGGTACCCACTAGCAAAGCAAAGCCTTTGACATGGTCTTCTAATCGGGACTTGACATAAGTGAAGTCAAGGTTGATTGTTTGATCCGATCATCCGATTTTCATACCATCATACCATGAAGTTTCTCTGTAGAGCCTCTTGGTCAGTTCCTCTTTGTAGAGATGGTCCCATGTAACTTAAATATAATCTGGAGCCTTGCAAACTCTTGGTGGTATTAGTCCTATTGAGCATGTTGAGAGCAGGTGCCAGCAGAGTTGAGAAGGCCATGGAGGGCTACAGTGCGGCTCTTACGTCTTCTGCAGACTCCCTAGCACCATACCCAGTTCATCCCTTAACATCCCTTTACTGCTTCCCATGATATTGTGAGGAGTTTAGGTGGTTGAAGATAGAGGCTGTAGCAGTCTTTGTGGAAGTCCCATTTGTTGAAGGACAAATTAAGGCTGAAAATTCATTACAGTAATTACCAGCGGCAGTGACCCCGAAAAACGCAGAGTTCCTGTCAAGGATGATTGCTGCAGGAAAGAACTGGCCAGCTCATCTCTTTTACATGGTAGACAGGTTGCTTCAGCTCCCCCCCCCCCGTGGCCCAAGAGGGTCTTTTCCACTAAAAAATGTGATGCATTTAATTTATTCTTTCTTTACAAGGTGTCCTCTATACAGACCGGGATCTCCTCTAGTGGTCTGTCATAGCCTTGCAGTACTATCCCTTGGATGTGCCAAGGCAATTGGATATCTTGGTGGGATTTTTCTCCTGTTTATGAGGAAGCAGTATCCTTGGTGATTTCAGGGTTATGTCACACCAACTGTTTATTTGATCCGGGGCCTACCTAGCTGCTTATTGGCTGCAGAGAGGCTCTGGACCCAATTATTTTTGGAGACTGTTCAGTCATCTCTTATGGAAGGCACTGAAAATGGCAGTAGTGAAACCCCTGCTAATGAAGCCATCTTTGATCCTGACATTTTCTGAATTACAAGCCTGTCTCAAACCATCCATTTTTTGAGGAAGGTGATTGGGAGAATGGGGTAGCACTGCAGCTGTATGGTTGCCTGGAAAGGTTCAGCCTCTATAAATCTCTCCATTTGGGATTTCATCCATGTCACAGCATGGAGACTGCACTCCTTAAGGTGTTCAGTGATCTCACTGCGAGAGACTGAGGGCATTGTTCCATTTTTGGCCTTCTTACTCTCTCATTGGCATTTGACACAGAGGACAATGGGATGCTTTTGGAATGCCTGAGGCACTGTGTGGGACTCACCAGCACTGTTTTGTGCTGGTTTGATTCCAACCTTACTACAAGAATGTAATGCAACAGGTCATTTTAGATAATTTCATGCTCAGCTGTGGTGTGCCTCAAGGTCTAATCCTGGCACCTATTCTGTTTGCCAGGTACATGCTGCCACTGAGTGAGATCATAAGACAGTATGATCTGGAGTTTCACTGCTATGCAGACCATGACCAGCTATACTTGTCTTGGTTGCCTGAAGGGGTTTATGCTAGCCCATTCTGTGTCATTGGTTGCAAGAACTGAATTACTGGATGGCCTCCAATTGGTTAACTCTCAACCCAAGCAGGACTAAAGTGATGATGGTCAAACCAGGTTCCAAGAGCAGACAAGGATAAGAAGTGATGCCTTTTTGCCATCTCTAAATGGTGTCACGTTTAGAGCTGTGGATATGACTGCAGATTAACACTTGAACATCAGAGGCTCAGTATTCAAAACTTTGCCCAGTGGGCAAAGAAAAAGCATGTGTTTGCCCGCCATTTGCATGGTTGCACTACATTCAAAAATCTGACTAGCATGGGAAAAATGGAATAGCGTATGCGCAAGCTAGATAATATTTGCTCTGGGCAAAGAGAAGGGTGTGGACATGAACACAGGCACTATGCTGTGTTCAGCACGTTAGCATTGTGCAAAGGGAGTTTGCATGACATCATTGTGTGGTGCAAATACCACCTATAAAAAGGCTAACTTACTCTGGGCAAACCCTAGAGGCAGGTGGGGATACTGCAGCCAGAGCAGAAATGGCTGTATTTAACACTCACATGCTGTTCCTAATGGAACAGGTCATGGAGGAGGAAGAGAGGGCAGAAGGCCACCCTGAGCCACTCCACAGGCCGCAGAGGCAATATGTTGTGCACAGATTGTACTTCTCCTTTGAAACCGTCACTGAGGACCATCTGGTGGGCTGGTACTATCTTAATAGGGCCATGCTACTGCAGCTGTGCGAGCTCCTGCATGAACAGCTGTGCAGTGACACCCAGCACAGTCATGTCATTACAGTCGAGCAGAAGGTGACAGCTGTGATATGCTTCCTAGCCACTGGATCATTTCAGACACCAGTGGGTGATGCCATCAGTATGTCGCAGTCTGCCACCTGATGCCTGCTGGCCCATGTTCTAGATGCCCTGCTTCCACACACTGACGAGTTCATCATATTTCTCAACACAGCAGTGGAGTACACAGAAACCATGCAGCAGTTTTATCGGGTTTTGTACCTACCTGTAGTACTCGGTGCCATTGACTGCATCTTTGTTGCTATCCTGGCACCCACTTGTGATGGGGTAGATGCATACTTCAATAGAAAGGGATACCACTCCATCAATTGTCAGGTGGCGTATGATGCAACTGGGCACATCACTAATGTCCTGGCATGGTACCCTGGCAGTGCCCATGGTGCCTTCATATGGCACAGTTCGAGACTATGTCAGGCATTTGAAGGTGACCAAATACCCAGTTGACACCTTGTTGGTGAGTACACCCCCCAACCCCCATAGGGGGTACACCGCTGTAACACAGCACAGTCATGCCTCACTGAGGAGGGTGGGTGGGTAGGGGAGGGTGGACAGGTGCACATGATGCACCACAGACCATAGGCTGTGTTGTGGATGTGGGCAGCTACACTGTGAACAGGTGCTAACATATGTTTTCTACCCTACGGGGGACAGTGCCTATCCCTTGCACACCTAACTCCTCTCACCAGTTCTCTGGCGCTCAAATGTGGCTGAGGACAGATATAATGCAGCACACACCGCCACATGCAACATCAGTGAGTGCATCTTTGGCATGCAGAAAATGCGATTCCAGTGTCTGTACCATTCAGGTGGTGCCCTGCAGTATACCCCTCACGAGGCATGTGGCATATTACTAGCCTATTGAATGTTACACAACATGGTGCACACCCATGGAACAGGCATGAGGAACACAGTGACAGTGACATGGAGCCAGAGGTGCTGGGGATACTGGAGTAACTCAACAGGCAAGACCCCTGCATGGCCAGGAGGGCCCCCGGAACACACAGTCCACATTATAAGAGGACTCACAGTGAGGAGCTGGTCGGCACCACAATAAAAGGACACTGTTGTAGATTTCAAAACTGTAATGTAAACACAAAATGCAAAGTGACAGTACATAAAAAGTGCAAAACAGCAGGAAAATAACAGTGTGTGCAGCAGGTGGGGCAGGGTTGGGGTGGTAGGGATGCCTATGAAAACAAAACTGGGACATAGGAAGGAAGCAGGGGATGAGTGGAAAAGGCAGGGGTGGCCTCCAAACTTATGCTCTTCGACCATCACGGGTGCGCAGGGACAGGCGTCTGTGACCCCTGTATGTAGGGGTCATGGGCCATGGGGAGGGGAAGGGTGATGTCTATGAGGGCAGGGTCACCCTGGCCCATGCACACCCACACCTCTGGCTGGATGATGGAATATCAGGTCATGCCCAAGGGGTTCAGAGTGTGGCCATGGATGATGGCATTGGTGATGTACTGCCTGACCCCGACCTGCCACTCCATGGGGGTGGTGTACGCTGTGGGTTGTCACCACTCACATTGTGTGGGTCACTGCAACTCTGCAGCAGACTGCAGCAGCTGTCAAGAGTCAGAAGAAGCCTTCATCTGGTGTACACTGTCATGTGGGACAGTATGTGCTGTTTGGAATGGGTGCTGATTGGGGAGTGCCTGCACCACATCTGGGGTGGCTGGTGTAGGTGGCATGTTCTCGGCAGACATGGTGGAATGCACAGGGCAGGTGTGGGATGGCAGGTGTTCCTGATGGCTGCCCACATCAGCCCTTTGTCTAGGGCGGGTGGCATGGGAAGTGGAGGATGTGGAGGCCAGCCCACTGGTGGTGGTGGTGATGGAGGTGATGGCTGTCCCCTGGGACATTGCTGTCCCCAGCAACACAGTGCCATTTCCAGGGGTGTGACTGTCAGCAGGTGCATTTGTACTGTAGGGCACCACTGGCTGGATGGGGAGGTGCGGGGGGCTTAGGATTGGTGAGAACCCCCTCACAGCAGCTATGGCCTCCAGGTATTGATGTGTTGGCACATATGTATCTTCATAGCTGTCCCCTATTTCCTCTACAAACAGGTCCAGTGGGTCCTCCTCCTCCTCTGGCATTGTCACTGGGTGGTACACATCGATAGAAGGCCCAGCCTCCTCCTTCCCAGATGATGTATTCTTCCCTGTAGAGATAGGAATGCATTGTCATTGTCACTCATTACACGTTAGTCAAGTACCAGTGATGTCACATGCATGCCCCAGTGGTCCAGTCTCTGTCGCCTATGGTCATCATGCAACTGGTGACTAAAGTGCAAACCGCATCACTCCTATATTGGCCACACAGCTACCCATAGATGTCAGGTCTTGCATGTACTGTATAACAGTACCCACTAACAATGTATCCCACACATGCCACACGTGCACTCTGCCACCCATAATGAAAGCCAAAACCCCACACACAGTGACACAGCACATGTGGCAATCACCTTGGCAGATGTGACACACCCTATGTGCATGGGAAAATGCCAGGGTATCTGTGTGCAGAGAAGTACCCGTATGGTTGTCTTTGGCAGACACTGCTGTGCTGGATACCTGGAAACACAGCAGAAGCCCATGTCACAGAGCACACTGGGCCAACAAAAAGCACACAATATGAGTGCTGTGGCCATGGCTGCAATGTGCCTCAATACCTGCAAGATCTACACGTGTACCCATGCACACAAGGATGTGCCCCACCCGTGTACATACATGTCTGAAAGGACACAACCTGGGACTCAAAGCCACCCCAAGGGATCCCTGCCACCTTTGCCGGCTGTAGCATGGAAGTCACTACCTCCTCTACAGGGTCAGGTGCTGTTGCAACCACTGATGGCTGGTGTCCACCACTGGTTGCATGTTGTACGTGGTGCTGTGCAGCCATATGTTCTTTTGCATGGTGCTTATGGTCTCTGAAGCACTTGCACACTGCATCCAGTGGTCGACCCCAGTCACCAATGGTATTGACTGCTGCAGTGATCTCTCCTCACTCTAGTCTGTCAGCGGCATCTATGGCACGACTTCATGTCAGCAAGGATTCCCTGGCTTTGTATGCCTTGGCCAGGGCTTTAAGCTCCTTGCAGGAGACTTTGTGCGTCATAGTCTCTTTCCTCGACCGGAGGCATCAGTTGGAGAAGATTATGAGACAGTGGTGAGTGCCTGTGAGTGGTGTGTGTGTGTGTGTGTGTGTGTGTGTGCTTCTCCAGTCTGAACCACCATTGCAGCATTGTTGTGTACCATGTACCTGTGTTGATGGGGTCAGAGAGTGCCTATTGCCAGCCTGTCATAGGCCACTGCAGTTCCATGCATGGCCAGCACTGGGCACCACACAAATGTTGGTGTGTATACAACCCAACCAACGTCATGCAGTGGACAGGTGGCAACATGCTAGGAGCACAGAAGCTACCATCACAGCTGTGGGGGCAACACATGTGTGAAGTATAGACCTGTGGTTTTGATGTTCAGTTGCAGCTGACTGCTGTGGATGATGTCCTCTACTGCAGGTATTAGATGAACAAAAAGACTGGTGCAGGGACAGTACTTGACACTATGGTTCCTATGAGTGTTGGATGTGCCGTGCAAGAGCATGTGGCATTAAATAACATGGTTCCTCCCACCAAACATTGTCACATACAGCATACATGTACAGGGACCTTGTCGTCTATGTCCAACAATGTGTGTGTTCTCAGTTGAACTCCATGCCACTAGTACATGGGTTTACATGGACAGACAGTGTGACAGTGATGCACACTTTCTGGATGCATCTGACAGCTGGAGCAGGATATTCTTTGATAGCAGCATCCTAGGTTAGGTAACACATATTGTTGTAATATATTTTCTGCTGCACTACTGGAGACCCATATTCCTACACCGTGATGTACCTCCCCCCCCATCAACATGTTTTATTATGTGTATGGCCTGCAGAGCACCTACCTGTGCCTGTGGATGTTGTGTCCTGTGAAGACATTTTTCTCTTGCAGGGCCCTGGTTGTAGTTCCAGTGTGCTGTGAAGGAGTACTCTCGTCCCCTGAAAACAGCCCAGGCAATTTACACATATAAATGTATGCATATCCAGCTGGAATGGCATGCTAATGTGTTGCTTTGCCTGCTGACTGCCCAGTGAGGCTTATTTGCATAGCCTGGCTGAATACAACAAATTTGTTTGCTGCACTAAATGATTTTGCACTTGTGCATCATGCAATGCACCACAGAAATGCACCGCACAATGCAGGTTGTGCATTTGTGCGGCTCAAAACACACAAATGCAATGATGTCATGATGTAGCTGTTGGCACTGCCCATTTGCTATATTCAGAGTTGTCTTCAGTGCTGGGCAGTCTTTGCACTGCACTCTAGACTATGCTTTGCACACTTCCATTTGCACCTATATTCAGCAATGTTTGCCTGTGGGCTAATCCTTTGAATATTGCATGCAATGGGAGGTGGGCTAATGATAACTGCCGGGCAGTGCAAAATTTGCCTGCAGGCAATTTTTTTAATATCCAGCCTCAGGTGTCAGCAGTTACGCATATTGACCTTTTCCATGTCAGTACTGTTTCTTGGATTAAACCGTATCTTGCACCTGGGGGCCTATTTACCATAGTCCCTGTTTTTGTCACATCCAGGCTGGATTACTGTAATGCTCCTTACCTAGGATTTTCTAGGAGTCTGATGCACTGCCTGCAGTTGGTCCAGAACACAGCTGCCTGATTGATCTTCATAAAATCTCAAAAGGATCACATCATCCCAGTGTTGCTTGATTTGCACTCGCTGCATATTCGGTGGTGCATCAACATCAAGATAGGGTTGTTGGTATTCAAGTCCCTACACAATATGGGACCTGGTTACCTGAAAAATCTCCTGACCCTGTATACCTCTGCCCACCCTCTCTGCAGCACTAATGGTGGCTTGTTGGTAGTGCCCCAGTCAAGGCTGAAGTTGTCCGGGGACAGAGCATTTCTGGTGGCTGCACCTTTCCTATGGAGATCCTTGCCACTTCATATTCTTTCTACCAGCTCAGTGTGGGCCTTCAAAGCGACCGCAAAATTCCACCTGTTTCAACTAGCATACTGCCTGATTTTATATACTGTATATATATATATATATATATATATATGTATGTATGTATAGGATACATATTGGGCAGGAATTGTGATATGGCAAAATATTCTCACTCCTGCAGAGTGAGCTATGGATACTCAGTATCCATAGCTTACGATACAGGAGTGAGAATATTTTGCCATATCACACGATCTGCACATCATGTGTTCGATTTATACAATGGGGGCCCTATTTTTGCAAAGATTTTTTGCGTGGCTTTGTGCGGCTTGCGTGGGATTAGCCCAGGTTTAGCACGGGTGTGATAAATGGAAGATATTTTAACTCCAGTGATGTCATCATCAGCTATCTCACTCTGGTGGAAATAACATGTTTTATTATCACTGTGGAGCTCTCACCCCCATTGCATAAATATATATATCTATAATTTTTTTTTATTCAGCTATTTGGTCCCCGCCACTTCCTCCCGCCAACTTGTGATGGGGACACATATGTATTTTATGTTTTTCTCCCCTGCCCCCCCGAGGCCCTGGCACATGGTCTGGTGAGCATATGGAGGCATGCTTTGTACCCTGTGGTGCCAGCTCAGCCCCTTTCACCTCCCGATACTTTGCTGCTCCCTCTCCACCTATGCTACGCACCAGACCTGCACCCAGAGGGAATGGAACTACAAGGGAGTGCCAACCCACTCTCACCACCCTCAGGAGAGGAGAGTTGCCCACTGGCATGCTCAATCCTGCTCCACTGTCCCCCCCCATGCTGGCTCCCGACAACCCAAGGTCGTTCCCGAACCTGGGTCACTGACGTAGTACGAGATAAGGCATCTAGCACCTCAACCACTGCACCACCAGGCCGGCTACCTGATTTTATATTTGAGTATATTGCTGGTTAGGACTGATGTATTTATTGGGGATATTTATACTTTATTTATGGATTGATCATTTTTTTAACTCAGGTTTATTAGACATTTGCACAGATACAAACATTCCATTCGTTTTGTAAAAATTACAGTTTAGACAAGACATGGAGCAATTTGTTACAGTTATGTTACTGCTGATAAGTCATCTCTTTCATCTCTCTATGCAGGAATTAACAACATTCTGAGCTGAAGAAGAGAACCATCAGATGTCCTAAGCTTTTCAGCTCCCAAGTTTGGCATTTCTGCCTTTCATTTCAGCTTATCAGTCGTCTAGTTCTCTGTGGATTGTTACATATTTCTAAGTACAGTTTACAATAAAACCATGTAAATCAATAAAAACATCAACTTTAAATTGATAGTAATGTTTGGCTGGTTAGTCTTATTTTATGCATCTTTTTCTTTTAAAAAAGGAAGAAAACATGAAGCATATACATTGTGTGTTCATTAAATAAAAAAGAGCATTAAACCTGTAAAAGTAGATGGCAGTGAGACAAGTTCAGAGATTTTAACCTATCAATTAGGAGGCAAAGACCTGCTGTGACAGTACTGAAACACCTTCTAACTCTTCTATTAAATGCATGAATTGTAACCAAATCCCATTAAATCTGTCCTTTTGTAGACATAGTTCTGTTATTATCCTTTCAACCATTTCTATGCTTTTGATCATATCAATCCATTCCTTCAAGGTGGGAGGATCGAGGTACAACCACCGTCTCGTGGTAGCCTTACTTGCAGCTGCTTGTAAAATTCCCATAAAGGACTTTTGTCTGTTGGAAATTGTCTTTTTGGGAGATATTCCCAGAATCATGTGCTCAATACTGAGGGAATTACTGCTTCCTACCATATTTTTATATTTTTCAATCACCTCGGCACAGAAGGAATGTAGTTTCGGGCAATCCCAAAATATATGATGGTGTGTGCCTACCCTCCCACAGTTTCTCCAGCAAAGTTCTGAGTACTCTGGGTTGTAGTGCTTAGTTCTGGTTGGCATGCTAAAGAACCTGCTTAAACGTTTCCAGTGAAACTCCCTCCATACATTAGAAGCTAAGATTCTAAGACTCCATCCCACACATGCTGCCATCTCTGTTGAGCAAGCTGTATCCCAACTTCTTATTCTCGTGCTATTTGGCACTTTGGGGGTCATGTTTATTGAAATGCACATACATTTTGACCAGTTTGAAAATTAAATGCAATTTCTCTGAATTACCTGCTGCATTTAAAATTACCTCTTCCATGGGGTGGGGTTCTTGTTGAACCCTATCAAGGTTGTGATCCTGTTGTAGAAAGGAGATCACCTGAAGGTATCAGAAGAAATGGGTGGGGGATAACTTGTATTCATGTTGAATTTCCAGGAAAGACTTTACCCAGTTTTGTGTCAGAAATTGTTGAAAATAAATCAAGCCCAGGTGTCTCCATCTAGTGAAGGAGCAATCTGACTCTGGGGGCATAAAAAGAGCACATGACACAATCTCTGACCTATTTGAAAGTGAGTATCCCAGGCCAAAGTCAGTCTTAACCCTACCACCGATTCTATACAATTGTTCTTGCCAGGGATTGCACAATTTATGTTTCTTTAGCTCAATTGGTGTTTCAGTAAAGTCTATCAGTGGCTTAGTGCCTGGGACACTATGGATTTCCATATCTGTGCAGATGTGCTGTGCGTCCCTCAAATAGTACACAACCCACGGCATGAGCTGAGCCATCAAATAATAAGCTTTCAAGTTAGGCAAACCAAGGCCTCCTTGTGTCTCAGAATGGAGCAAGATGTTCCAGGCTATTCTCACCCTCTGTCCTCCCCATATAAAGTGGTGCAAGGCTGCGTTAATTTTTTTCCATTCTGGGGTTAGGATATTCAGTGGGAGAGAACTAAATAAAAACAAGAAATGTGGGGGTATATTCATGCGGATGGTTTCAACCCGACCGATTAGAGTCAAAGGCAGGATCTCCCATCAATTTAAATCTGTAAAAACTTCTCTCAGAAGTTTCCCATAACTTGATTGGTAGAAGTGTTGTAAATTAAGGGGGATACGAATACCCAAGTATCTAATACTGTTCATTGCCCATTTAAAAGAAAGTAGTTGAGTTAGCTCCGTATGGGCCACTTACCATCAAGATTTCTGTCTTGTCATTATTAATTCTGAAGCCTGAAATTTGACTATAGGTAGTTAGTACTTGAGCAAGAATTGGGAATGACTGTAGTGGGTTTTTTAAATATATCATGGTGTCATCGGCATACAGGGAGACTGTATTTTCCTCCCTCCTCACCTTTATTCCCTCTATATCAGGGTGGGAGTGTATTAGCTCCACCAGGGGCTCAATGCTGAGAGCAAGCAGGAGGGGAGACCGGGGGGGGGCAGCCCTGCTGAGTTCCCCTCTGTTTGTTTAAAGAACTGGATATTGTCCCATTTACTCTTACCTTTGCTTGGGACTTAAAGTAGAGTGCTTTGATCCAGGTCAGATATTGCGTTCCAAATCCAAATTTATCTAGATCTTCTAAGTAGTTCCACCATAGGCAGTCAAACACCTTTTCAGCATCAATGGCCATTGCAATTTGTTGTTCTTTAGCTTGTTGCCCCATATGCAAAATATTTAAATGTCTTATGTTGTCTTTGAGATGTTGATTAGAGACAAATCCATCTTGATCTGGGTGTATCAAATTAGGTAAAAACTTAACTCTGTTAGCTAATATTTTAGTGAAGATTTTTGAATCAGTGTTTAATAGTGATGTTGGGCAAAAGGAGGAGCAGGCGTTGGGTGGTTTACGCTCTTTTGGAATTACCATGATGACAGAGTCTCTCCAAGAGTAGGGAAAGTCCCCCTCCTCACTACATGAGTTAAAAAGATGTACTAAAATGGGGCTCAGCAGGGTGGAAAAGATCTTGTAAAATTTGGCATTGAAGCCATCAGGGCCTGGTGATTTACTGTTATTCAGGTCTTTAACAGTTTGGGTTATCTCAGGTAGGGTGATCGGGGCTTCTAGAGACAATTTATCTTCTTCCAATAACTTCAGGAGGTGTATATTATCCAAAAACTCTTTATGCTTGTTTAAGTTACCCGAGTCCTGCCCCTCCAATGTGTACGAAGTTGCATAGTAGGTTTTAAAAGCATTAGCTGTTTGTTTGGGTGTATAATGATTAATTGTTTGGTTCCCTAATTTAACTTGTATATTTTTAACATGTCGTTCCGCCTGGGACTTACGGAACCAGAAAGCGAGAAGCCTGCCTGCTCTATTTCCATGCTCATAATACTTTTGATTTGTATATCTGAGTTTACCTTCCACCTGTCTGTCCAACAGGCCCTGGAGTTCCTCTCTAACCTCAACTAACTGTTTCCAGACATCTTGTGATCTCCTACATCTGTGTTCCATTTCCAGTTGGGTCAGTTTTTTTCTCTAAAGCTATCTGCTTTTCTCTACGTTGTTTCTGAAGATGGGAAGAGTAGGCAATGATCTCTCCTTGGAGAACAGCTTTGAGCCCATCCCAATACCACTTAATCCCTGTGTCTTGTATCTTGTTATGGGTCTGATACTCCTGTATTCCTGTGGTCAATAATGTTTTAAAATCTTCCCTACCAAGGAGGAAGCTGTTCATCATCTATAATATGTGCCGCTCCCAGTCTCCCAGTTATAAATCTAAGGACACTACTGAGTGGTCAGAAACCAACTTAGGGTGTATAGAACAATCCGTGACCTTGTGTAGGCCCATCCTGCTACAAAGAAATGAGTCAATCTGAGAACAGGATTTATTTGGGTTTGAGTAAAAAGTATAATCCTTTGATGTCGGATTGAGCTCCCTCCATGCATCAAGAAGACCCAGTTCCTGCATCCCCCCTCTCTCACCGCCTTGCTTATTTTTTTGTTGGTTGAGAGTACCTGTGAGGAATGGTCCAGGGTAGGGCTTACCACACAGTTGAATTTGCCACCCATCAACACCAGTTCCTCTCCCATTCCTGAAATTTTCTGGAAAACCAGTTTACAAAAAGAAGGGTCATCTACATTGGGACCATATATATTTATTAGGTGTATTTTGGGGGAAATATCTGCTCCGTAACTGAGACAAATCTACCATCAGGTGTGTGGTCCTCAGATTTGATCTCTAAAGGGATATTTCTTTTAATTAAAATGGTGGTTCCTCCTTTCTTGCTTGTGGGATGTGCTGATCTTACCACTTTACCTACCAAGGAACATCTTAACTTTAGGTGCTCCACATCAGAGCTTCATTACTTGTAAAAAAAAACAAATGTCTATCTCCAGTTTTTAGAGATAATGAAGGATCCTAGTTCTTTTTATGTTGTCTTGCGTGCAGGTGCAAACAACATCTTGTGGTAGTACCACATTGAGAGCTGTGTCAGTGTCGGCAAATGCAGGGCATGCTTTAGTAGGTGCATCCCTCATCCCCCAATTAGCAAGCATGCTAGCGCTGACACGGAAATTATATAAAGTGCCACCAAGTTGAAAGAAATCTGCCACTGCAATCGGACATAAGCTCGTCATGCAGTAGCAGATGACATGCTTCCCCAACGTGCCTTTCCTGGTGAAACTTTTCAATAAACATGGCAGCTCCTGCCGTCCGCCACACACAATCCCCATATCGATATTGGGGGTGGCCAGTCCCCTGTGTCAACATGTTCCCCTACCCCACACACTTTCTTTGCCGACAGTGCACAATCCGCATCGGCATCAGTCCCTCCCCCCACGCACACATACTTTTTTTGCTGATGGGGACTAATCCCTGTCAGCATCACATCCCCCCAAAAAATTCATGGGGTACACTGGAAGCCTACCCCAGTGTACCCAATATTCCCCCCAAAAGTCATGGGGCACACTGGGAGTCCATCCCAATGTGCCCAAGATTTTTTTTAGTTCACCTGTAAAGAAAAAAAAATGTCCTTCGATGTCCAATTTTTGTTTTTCCCGTAAAAGAAAACTGGTCCCTCGAGTCCCCCGTGCACCCTTCCCAACCCACACCCACCTCTTCTGTACACTCCCACCTCCCCGCACTCCCTCACTCTATACTCTACCTCTGAGGTCCGCACTGCAACCGCCTGTGGAGCAGGACACTTTTGGACTCTTCAAAGCCGAACTGCAAACTGAAGAAATGCTGGTAAGCTATATAATGGCCTCAATGAGGGAGGTTCAACTTAGGTGGATATCTTAGCTCTTTTTTTGAATTTTGGCTCCAAATTTTCAACATGGAGTTAAAAGGTGATTTTGTGGTCTCTGCGCGGAATCACCTTTCAGGACCAGTTAACAAAATGACAATGCTGTTGTTCATGAGGTGGGGTCCCAAAAATATGGTGAAAAAATTTAAAAAAATGACTGCATTATGAGTGTGTGTTGCGCTGTTTCCACACACACTCGTAACTTCAACAATCTTTAATATTTTCACTCCAGAATTTCAACATTTTTTCACACCTCCTTATGAACAGTACAGCTGTCATTTTTCACATCCTGCCTGAAATGTGTTTTCGCACATCTGGCGCTCAATGGTGCGGTCACTGTGGGAAATCAATTTTCTGGACAGAGGAACAAAATCACAGTGCCACTGTTCATGAGCGGAGGTCCCAAAATGCCTATGTTGAAAATATGATTAAAAAATTCCCCCAAATAATTGCGTCACGCAGTTTCTACGCATGCTTGTAGCTTCACCAGTTTTTCATATTTTCACTCCAGATTTTCAACATTGCCATTTTTTTACACCTCCTCATGAACAGTACAGCTGTCATTTTTAACATCCTGCCTGAAATGTGTTTTTGCACCTGTTGTGCCAAATGGCGCAGTCGCTGTGCAAAATCACCATTTGGCTAACGATCTGATAGTGCCATTGTTCATGAGGTGGGATCACAGAAAGCCCATGTTGAACATTTGGAGTGAAAATACCAACAAACACATGGGATGTTAGGGTTTACAACCATAACGCTGCACCCTGTAGAGACTGATAGGCATCAGGTGAGTGACTTGGGATAGTTGGCTGTAATGCTCATGCCATTCCACCCCCATCCTGTAGCCAGTGACAGGCATCTAGGTGTGCCTTGGAATTCTCAGCCCCACAGTTTACTCCATTCTCCTATACTGCACCCATCTCAGCATGGGCTTTTTGTGATCCCACCTCATGAACAATTTTCAACATAGGCATTTTTCCTTCTCTCTTATTCATTCTTACTGGCCTAGTACTTAGACAGTCCTTACTGGGGCACTGCCCAACACCTTAGTCCTGCTTTCCTAACTTACCATAAGGAGCCGTGCCTCCCTTACAAGCTTCCCTACCTGACTACTTGCACTAAAACCATGCCGATGGCATTATGGCTCCAGCTTTTTAGCGCCCTATGTATATTACCCTTATTAGGGGAACCGCTGGGTAAGACCTACCTAATTGGGGAAATTCATCCTTCTTCCCTAGAATGTGCACATACTAGGTCATTATTTAACTCTTGCAACACCTCTGCACCCTTGCACCCTCACTAAGTCAGGTGGCATATTCGGGGTGCCTCAAGAAGCTAGATGCCAGTGGGAAGGAATCAGCCACTTCCCCCCAGTGATCACACCCCGTGGTACTTCACAGCAAGGGTTCTATGCTATGTAATGCTAGGACAACATATTACTAACAATAAGCTCCCGCTAACATAGCCAGATGCTTCATCTACCTGGCAAAGGGCGAAAATCTCCAAAATATCCCTTGTTGCCTTACGGAAACTTGTATTCCTTCTATTACTCAGCTCAGGCAACGTCGAGCTCAGTCCTGGTCCCACAGAAGACATCACTTCACCCTCATAGCTCACTAAGTTAAAAGGAATTAGCTTCATGCATGTCAATACATGTAGCCTTGTAAAAAAATTCTCCTCCATCCAGGCTTGGATTTCACACACCGAACCTGACATGCCCATTATCTCAGAGTCCTGGCTCTGGCCAGCTACCCCTGACAAGGAGATCAGCATCCACAACTATCTGCCACTCAGAACTGACAGACAAACTAGGGGTGGTGGAGTCGCCATCTACACCAAGGACAAATTCGCAGTCTCTATACTTGACTCCTCTTCGCTTGCCAACGCATATGAATGCTTGTCCTTAAAAACTGAAACCACTCCTGTGTCAGCCATCCAAATCATCAGCTGCTACAGACCACCATCTGCTGGCCACAGCTCCTGACGCACCTGTCATCTATGTTGGACTCTAGTAACCTAGAAACTATTATACTGGGAGACCTTAACTACGACTGGCTGTCCAGCGCTTGCTACCTCTCAAATCCCTCTGCAATGCCCATGGACTTTCACAACTCATCGATGAACCAACATGCATTAATAAGAAAAACCCATCAAGTAGCAGCCTCCTAGATGTCCTACTAGTAAATAAACTGCACTTCTTCTCCCATGCTGGCATCTTCCATGCTGATGTTAGCGACCACTGTTTCATTGCTGGTGTGAGAACAAACCATATGCCCAAATCCACGTCGAAATTCTCTACTAAGAGCTCAAAATGGAACTTTGACCTGCTGGCCTATATCAACCATCTTAAGGCCTCTCTACTCTGGCAGAGTTTCTTCCTCACCAAATCAGTAAATAATGCATACGCCATCTTCCAAGAAATTTTAACAAAGGCCCTCAATATCCATGCTCCTCTTGTCAAAACTCGCATAAAGCCTAGAACATATCGCTGGTTTACTGCAGACTTCAAAACCACGTTATTAAAAAGGGGCAAGTTTTAGAAAAGTGCTCACAAATCACAACTTGCCAAAGACTGGTGTCTTTTCAGAACTGCCAGGAACTCCTGCACAAAGTTGGTCAGAGAGGCCAAGTCCAATTTCTACCACACAGAGCTAGACACTTCCTCAAAATGCCCAACCAAATTCTGGTCCACAATAAAAGACATCTGTGGTCATACGATAGGAAATGCACTCCCTTCGAAAATTTCCTCAAACAATGCCATTATCAGCGATAAAAAGGAAATATTATAAGCCTTCAGTAATCACTTTGCCTCAGCTGGACTAGCATTCGATAACTCACCTGCTTGCAGCCTGCACTCTCAGATGAATGCTTCGCCCTCTGAGCCAAACTTAACTAATGCCACCTTTTCCTTCTCACCTGTTACCCTAAAAGAAGTTGAAGAGCATCTCCTTCATTTGGATACCAAGAAAAGAGCTGGTGCGGATTCTTTAGATCCCTACTACTTAAAGATTGCCTGGCATGTCCTGGCAGTACCCATTACACATCTGTTCAATCTATCACTATCACAAGGGTCTCTCCCTGATTTATGGAAAACTGCCCACATTATCCCACTATTTAAATCTGGGGATCCCTGTGACCTAAATAATTACAGGCCAATTTCGTTACTCCCCATACTATCAAAGCTTCTAGAAAAAATAGTGAATGCCCAGCTACGAGCCTTCCTGGAAAAGACAGACTTTCTAAATCCTATACAGTCAGGTTTCTGAATGAACCACAGTATGGTTACGGCATTGGCCAAGGTAACAAACGATTGGTAATATGACCTTGAATACAAAAAGTTTGTCTGCACTGTCTTCCTGGACTTCAGCAAGGCATTCAACACTGTTGACCATTCCCTACTTCTTTCCTCGTTAAAAGCCTTAGGTCTCGACACCACCTCCTTGGGCTGGTTCCAGGACTACTTAATGGACAGGCATCAGCAGGTCAAGGCAGAAGGGGAGCTCTCCTCTCCTATACCATTATTAAGAGGTGTCTCTCAAGGCTCCATCCTGGGACCAATACTTTTCACTATATATATGAACAGCATCAACCTCGGCATTAAGAAGGCAAACATTCACCTGTTTGCGAATGACACAGTACTCTACCTAAGCTGGTCAACACCTGAAGCTGCCTCTAAAGATCTGCAGCTCGACTTCGATATCCTCCAATACCAGCTTCTTAGCAAAAAACTGCTCCTCGATGCCAAAAAAACTAAGGCAATGATTCTTTCACCTGGTAACCATCCGTCTTACCCCGCTATTGGCACTCTACCCCCCATCACCACCTTATTGGGAGAAAACCTGGAGTTTGTCCCCAAGTTTAAATACCCGGGGGTCTGGCTAGACCACAAACTCTCCTTTGGGGAACATTTGGAGGATATGGTGAAAAAACTGAGGCAGAGACTGGGGCTCTTCTACCGGATAAACCGCCTTCTGACTACAGAGGCAAAAAGACAGCTTGTACAGTTCACTTTCATCTCCTTATTAGACTACGCTGATTTCATCTATAGTCATTGCGACGCCTCATATCTGGGTAAGCTTGACGTCTTATATCACGGAGCACTGAGTTTCATCACTGGCCTCCCCTCCTCTACCCATCAGTGCTCCTTATACATTGCAGTGGGATGGACCTCCCTACAATACAGATGCAATAGAAACGCCGCCGTATGGACTTTAAATGTGATTACTGGCAAATTACCACATTATATCTCTGACCTACTGCCTCTAAGCGAGCTCCGAAACTATGACCTAAGAAGCTGCTCCCTAATTTCCCTGAGGATTCCAAGGGTCTGCATGCGCCTTGGGAGAGCGGCCATAGGTTACTTGCTGCCAACCCTCTGGAACGAGATACAGAAATTTCTGAAACTAAGATCACCAGTAAGCATCGCAGTGTTCAAGACTTTATATGCAAAAACAATTACAGAAGTATGTCACTGGTTCCACTGCCTATGAACTACTCCCTCTCTGCGTATCATCTTTTGCCTCGCACACATTAAAAACTTTACCCTGCAGAAAACTTATACCCTTCTCACCCTTGCCTCGTCATTCCTTCCATCTCCCAAGCCTCTCTACCCCTTGCTCCGACTCTGATCCCCAAGTGCCAATGACCACACAGAGCTCCCAGCGTAGTCACCACAGGATCTGTAGTCACTGGCGGTTGGTGCCTCCGAAGCCGCCACCTGAGACGGCTCAATCAGATTACGCTCCCCGAGTACTGAGAACCCACCAGGGTCCCAGCTTGGACGCCACATGCATCTGCAGTCTCTGGGTGGCCAGCGCTACTGAAGCTGCCACCTGTATCCCTCGACCATACACCGCTCCCTGAGAGCGACTTCGCCGACCCTGAAGCCTTCAACCCTAAACTTTTAGCCCTAAGCCATAACCGGGTATTCGGTATAGTACCACCGATTAGGACTCTTGCCCCTGCCCCCCCTTACCCCTTGCAACCTACACCTATGCGAGGTTCCACTTAAATCTTCTTTCTTCTCTCCCTTTCCTTAACCATGTCACGTACATAGTTAGATACATTACAATGTGTGTCTAAATGGACTGCTGGTCTCACTGTTGCTTAGCTTGCTTTATTATATACTCCTATGTTTCTACCCTAATGCCTGTATTTATGAGTATTTATGTGTATTGTACCTGACCTTGTGTGATGCAGGACCACCTTGTAAATGAGCTTGCTCAATGGTGTCCACCTGGATAAATAAAGATTTGATTGACTGATTGATATTTCCTTATGGAATGGGGTGAGCATAAGGCCTGAAGATCCCAAGGCACACCATGGCACTTGTTGGTGTCTGCAGGGTAGGGTGAAGTGAAATGACGTGAGCGTTATGGCCAATGACCCAAAGGCACACCCCCTGTGCCTGTCAGTCTCTACAGGGTGGGGGTGGGGTTGGCATCAGTTCGATACTTTACTGCCATTCCTATTATGCATCTCTCTAACTCCTGCACTACCGATGCCAATGCCAGCAAGACAACATTCGGCATTGACAAATGCTTGTTATGGCTGAATTTATACCCTGAACATTCAGGGATATGACTTTAAGGGTACTTATTTTTATCTGTGGAAAAAATAGGGTCAAACCCAGCAAACAGTTTTTTTTTTCAGCTTTACCCACCCTCCCGACATACAGTCATCCCAAAGGGAGCTGCCCACTGCCCCCATCTCCATATATTCACAGCTTATTATATAATGTATACATTCCAGCCAATAAACAAGTTTAACTGGCACAACAGGTGCCTTAGAACTGATAAATCAATTGTTAGAACATTGCATTTCCTAAGCACTTTGGAAATCCTAAACTCTGAAAACCAGTGAGAAAAGAACAAAGAATAAAATGCAGATAAAAATCAAATATATATTCACTTCCAATGTAGCAATCTGTGAAACCACAGAATGTGGGTTAGCTAGTGCTAGGGTGCCTGCTAAATGAGCAGGCCTGACCACTGAGTGTCAGTGAGATATAACGTCACCGTTGGCTTCCATGCACTGGTGTGTAGCATGGAGGAAAAAGCAGCTGCGAGTGGTTCCTTAGGCTAGAGGACGATGTTAAGCAGGGCTGGGAGCCACCTTTATTTTTTAATTGTCTGACCATCCTCTGCAAAGAGTTATTCCTAAAAATGACAACATTACATTACCTTGTCAATATTATCAGAGATATGTGTGGTTAAACCAGTAGGAAGACAAGAAGGAAGTAGAAAAAACAAACAGAAACCTCAGTTCTCCCCCCCCCCGGCCCCCACCATATCAAGGTAAAGGCCTGACATTCTCCCATAGACTGAGGATGGCACAAGTGCTATTTGGCTATTAGATTTACTGTTTCTTAAACTCCACCATAAAGCCCATCAAAAGGTAACTAGGAGAAACTCCCAAATACTGAACCGTGTGCAGCAAAGGGAGAGACGGGGGGGGGGGTCACTGCTTAAAATGTCCTACTATGCCCTAACTGTATAGACAAGGCTATTAAAGTAATAAACAGTAAGGCTAATTTAAGAAAATAGTCATCGCTTTTAAAGTCTTGCCATGAGTGTCCATGTAAGGAGGAGTCTGAACGGTACAGTTCTAGGTGATCATCCGGCACCCAATATGACTGCTGAATACTTCAGCTAAGTCAGTGTCAGGTACTATGATGAAAACCATTATTCCATCATATGGTTTTGTAGTGAGGAAATACCTGGGAATGTCTTGCATTCAAGTGGAGGGGCCCACTAATCAATCTGAATCTGCTTGTTCCTCAGCTGTTGCAGCATTCTCAATGGTTAGAAGCTCTCGCAGGTCTGCACTGAGGTGAGAGGGCCAAGAGACCACTGTGGGTTGACAGCGTCACGGTCGGCCTGCTCTGCACCATGCCACTCTGGTAATCTCGTGCTCTAAAGTTAGTGAATGGAGGTCAGGAACATGGATCGCCAATTTGCGCAAGGTTGGAGTGGCTTCATGTAAAGAATCAAACAACTGGGGGCCTTTTTCAATAAGGATACATAGACGGGCAGGGTACTGTAGCTGCATTTTAACATTCTTTTCCTTTGCAGCTCTGATGACTTCCGTAACTTCTTTCCTTTTAGTATTGAGAAAGTCAGAAAAGTCTTGATCAAAAAATAGTCGTTGGCCGTCAAGTTTGATCTCTTTTTGTTTCCATGCAGTTTGCAGAATGAGTTGCGTGTCCTTACAGTTCAACATTTTGATTATTATCGAGCATGGTCTGGCATTCTGTTCTTTTGGCTTTTGCACTAAGGACCGGTGAGCTCTCTCAATGACTAAGGGTGAGTCTGATGTCAAGTGTGGGTCCGAACCCGGTAGATGTAAAATAAAGTCTTCCATACATGGGAAGGAGTCCTCCATCCCCTCTGAAACACCGTAAACTCGAAAATTATTTGTGCCTGAAATGGTTCTCCTGGTTGTCCAGTTTCAACTGCAGCTCCCTGTCCTGTGTGAGCAGATATAGGATAGCTTGGTTGTGCTGACTGGTTGAGTCCACCAGGGAACCAACCGATTGCTTGTTCTGAGGCTATAGTGCATTTGTCAATGCTGTGAAGATCAGCCCTCTTACATCAGCCACCAAGGACTCCACCCGGTGCAAGGTTTTGATGATCCCATCAAGTTTAGACATCATGGCGTATTGGTCCAGGGTTTCCACACCGAATCAGTGATGCTAGCCACTGGAGATACCAGTCGAGACTTACATGGTAGGCCCTGTTTCCTATCGGAACTCATCATAGCTTTAACTTTTGCAGCCTGCGAGTTTTTGCTCTTAAATTTTGCAGTTGCCATTGGTAGAGCTTTAAACATAGAATCTTAGAGTGCCAGATGATCAAACAGATACTTTTTAATATGATTTAATTGGCAGCAGCTCCTGGAGCTCCACAACTAAGCAGCTATATGTTTGGTGATGTCACTGGAAGTCCCTATTGATTGATTGATTGAGTCATTTTATTTTTATTGTTAATTTGTTTGTATATTTCTGTGTGACACTCTGAGCCTCTGGGAAAGGGTGCCTAAAATACATTTTCCTTGTGTGTCCAATAATTTGTATTTTGTTTTAAATTTTGGTGCCTGATAGACAGTTTAAGCCAGAACTTGTTTCCAGGTATAACCCAGGGTAGGGGATACAGCAAGGAAGGAAACAGCAATAGCAAAGTGACAACAAGAGATGCATGTACATTAGCAATAAAATTACTGTGCAAGTAATGAATTTCATCAAAAAATTAAAGCCCGTATCTTGTATGCAGCAGAAATCTGGGGATTTATGGAAAATGACTCATTGGAAATAGTTATGAATAATACATACAGGTGTCAGCTAGGACTGCCCAGTTTTGTTGGACTTCCATTCCTAAGATCAGTAATGGGTCAATTTCCAGTTAAAACTGTCATGTATGAAAGAATAATTGTTCATCGGGATTTGATGAACTTATCAGATGAGTGACTTTCAAGGCTTTGTATGGAAGACCAGGGGCCTTATATTCAAAAGTTTGCACGGGAGCTAACCGATGGTTTGACCTGGAGCCTAATATTGAAAAGGCTTTGTTGCATCAGAAAACAGGGGTAGCACCCACATAAGCCAAAAAGGGGGGGGTATGCAGATGGTGGGGCAGGGACAGGCGCAAGTCAATATTCAGTGGATTTGCACAGTGCAAAATAGTTTTGTGTGGTCCTTTTGTGCTGCACAAATAGCACTGAAGAAAACCTCCCTTTACTCTGCGCAACACTAGTGTTTGCCAGAGGTAATGCAGCCAGCCAGATGGCTGCTGGGGGAGCATACCTGCCCCTGTGGTCCCTGGCACCCCCCCCTGACTGCCAATCCATGGTGCTAGTGGTCCCATCTCTGATCGCCAGTCCCTATGTTAAAAACACAATCCCTGGTGCTAGTGGTCCACCCACCCTCCGAATGTCAGTCCCTGTGTTATTAACACAATCCTTGATGATAGTGGTCCCCCATCCCTCTGATCACCAGCCCCTAATATAAAAAAAGGAATCCCTGATAGTAGTCCCCCCTCCCTCCAGTCACTAGCCCATCATGTCCAAATGACATACCTGGTGCTAGTGTCCACCGTCTGTCTGATCGCCAGCCCGGCATGTCCCAAAATTAATCCATGGTGTTTGTGGTCCCCCCCCTCCTGCCAGTCGCCTTCTCATTATGTCCCAAAGCAATCCATGGTACTAGTGGTCCCCTCACTCTGACTGCCAGCTCATCATGTTCAAATGACATCCCTGGTGCTAGTGGTTCCCCCTCCCTCCGATTGCCAGCCTGGCATGTTCCAAAGCAATCCGTGATGTTAGTGGTCCCCCACTCTGATCACCAGTCTGTCATCTCCAAATGACATCCCTAGTGCTAGTGGTCCCCCCCTCCATCTGATCAATAGCCCAGCACATCTAAAAGCAATCCCTGGTGCTAATGGCCCCCCATCTCCAATCACCAGCCCAGAATGTCTCAAAGCAATCCCTGGTGCTAGTGGTCTCCCCTCTTGCCAATCACCAGTGCCTAATATAACCAGCATGCGTCAATGCCGAATGTTCGTCGTGTCTACTGGTGCCATTGGGGGGAGGAGGGTTTGGATACAGACTCTTGAATTGCAGCCCACATATTTTGACGGCAGCTCCAGGATCTGAACAGAACGCAGGTGTGGGGAGGATAGCAGCAGTGGGAAGAAGTGGGAGGGAGTGATTTGCTGGTGGGGGGCTCAAACTGGAAGACAGGAGCAGTGGGCAGGCTCAGCGCATTCACAGTGTAAGCACTACGGTAGTGTGAATGGGCAACCAGGAAGTCAATGTAACACATCAAAGGACCGAGCCACGCCACTATTGGTGCGGCTTTGTCCTTTGAAATGTTGGCCAACTCCTCCCCAACAACAGAAAATGACTCATCCCCAGCCTGCTGACTCATTGGCCTGCCACTTGCTACGGAGCTCTCCATTGGGCGCAGCCACCTCACACCCCATATAGCAACTCTCATTTCAACAAATTGGTATGCCCCTGTGGGCTTGACAAACTCTAAAAGTGACCACAGTATTTATTAGCTGCAACACTGCAAGCCTTAGGACTGTAAGACACCATAAGCTAGCCTTGTTAACAGTTTGCCATATCTAGGCAAGGCTTGTGATGATTATTACACACATCTGAGAAAGCACTGCAACTATTATTGGATGCAGCTGAGACAGCCTTGTGACTCTTACAAGATGCAGCTAAAACAGCTTTATAAATACTAGTAGTCCCTATTGAACAAGCCTTGCAACTGCTATTAGACATAGCTGACCAAGCCTTGCAATCATTCTGAGATGCAACTAGGAAAAGATTGTGATTATTTTCAAAAACATTTTAGCGAGCCTTGTGATTGTTCTTAGACATGGCTGCATAAGCCTTTCAGCTATTATAATGCACAGCAGAGTGAGCCTTGCAACTTTTATTAGATGTCTTGCAGGCAGCTGATACACTTTTTTTATCCCTGTGTTTAATTATGACTATTATTAACCCCTGTATCTGCATACTTATTTGTCATGGATTAGTACAGCGTGCTAATGCTCAGCCTAATACTCTTGGGGTCCCCATGAAAATAAGATGCTTTTCCAGTGAGAGACACTTTAAATAAATAAACTACTGTACAGTGAGAAGCATCCGCCCAGCTGTCTTGACACCTATACTGATCACTAGCAGAATGCATAAAAATACGTCCAAGCATTATTATCAGTTTGTGTCTTTTGTGCCATAGCACTATGGGTTTCCTAGGTTGAAAAGACAAAAGTAGGTAGTTTGCCCATCGGGATTGTCTCCCACGCAAAGTGGTGGGTGAATTACACCATAATATGCTTTATGTAATAATATTTGTCAAGCTCATTTTTAAATCCTCAGGTTATTCTTGTGTTTTCTCTTTCTGCTCCCAACTGATCCAGTCTCTGCACCCTTCAGCCTCCACCCACAGCCCCATCATTGCAACATCTCAGGACTTACCTTCAGCTTACGCCTCTAGCACTGTTACCCCACCATCTTTTGAATTACCTTCAGCCAGCACCCCCAGCATCGTCGCCCCACCATCTCAGGACTTACCTTCAGCCTCCACCCCAACCCCATCATCGCATCATCTCAGGACTTTCATTCAGCATGTACCCCCAGCACTGTCACCTCACCATCTCAGGACTTATCTTCAGCCTGCACTCACAGCCCTATCACCCCACCATCTCAGGACTTACCATCAGCATGCAACCCTAGCACTGTCATCCCACCATCTCAGGACACATCTTCAGCCTTTACCCCTAGCACTTTTACCCCCCATCTCAGGACTTACCTTCAGCCTGCACCAGCAACCCCGTTATCCCACCATCTCAGGGCTTACCTTTAGCATACACACCCAGCACTATCACCCCACCATCTGAGAACTTACCTTCAGCCTGCACCAATGGACTCCAGTGTCTCAGGACTTATATTCAGCCTGCACCCCAGGATTGTTACCCCGCCATCTCAGGACCTACCTTCCATACCGCTCAACTGTCTCACGCTACGAGAAACAGTTCCTCACTTTACTTCACAAAAGCTTCTGCATTGCGAGGACTTGTTCCATATTCAATGTCAACATTTAAAAAAGATAATCTACAGTAAATAATGCAAAAAATATATTATTCAATTAATAACAGACTTTCTGAACATAAAGGCAAACATTTTAACAGTGTTCTTAGCTTCTTGGGTAAAGATTTGATTAAGTGTTCCACATTCTGAGAGGCACTGTTCCACATTTAGGGGGCAAAAGGTTGAGAGATATGCTACCTTCAGCCTGCTCCCATGGCACTGTCAGCCCACCATCTCAGGACTTACCTTCAGCCTACACTCCATACCCTGGTACCCCACAAATCTGGACTTACCGTCAGCCTGCACCCCCAGCACTGTCATCCCACAATCTCAGGACTTTCCTTCATCCTACACCACCCAGCACTGTCACCCCACTATCTCAGGACTTTTCTTCAGCCTGTACCCCCAGCACTGTCACCCCACCATCTCATGATGTTCCTTCAGCCTACACCCCCAGCACTGTTGCCCTACTATCTCAAGACTGTCCTTTAGCCTACATCCCCAGCACTGACAACCCACCATCTCAGGACTCACCTTCCACCGCTTGTAGCCCCATGGCATATCACTCATGACGAGGCCATCCAGAGTGGCACCAATCTCTTCCCAAATCAGTGACCAAATCGGCATTAGGGATTGGAGCCTCCCCCTTGTCAGTGACTGAATCAGCATGCTGGGCTGTAGCCTTCCCCCATTGGTAACCGAATCTGCATGTGAGGCTGGAGTCTTCCCTGTCAGTGACTGAATTCGCAGATGGGGCTGGAGCCTCCCCCCTGTCAGTGACTGAATCTGCATGCGGGGCTGAAGTCTTCCATCACTGACCAAATCTGAATGTGGGGCTAGAGCCTCCCCGACAGGTCTCCCTGTCAGTGACTGAATCCACATGTGGGGCTGGAGCCTCCAGAAGTCAGTGACTGAACCTGCATGCAAGGCTGGACCCTGTTTGTCAGTTTGGTGACCTGTGGGGTGCAGGTTTAAACCTGCTCCTCACTGGAGACTTTCACTGGTCCTCCTCCCTATGAGCTGGCAGTGTGAACACACGTCTGCATGAATACAATGGATATGCAAATTGGCAGAGTTGGCCAACTTATCCTTCCTCTGCTGCCTGTGCTTGATGCGTGGTCTGAGTTATCACTGGAGGTGCATGTGCAGAATGGACAATCAGCCTGTCCTGAAGAAAATGAGGGTCCATTGGCATACTCAAACCCACTCCCCCCTGCCGGCCCTCCAGCAATGTGCACTGCTTCCTGAAGCTGGGTGACCAGCATTCTGAGTGGCAGCCTAACTGCCATTCCACAGGGCCAGCCACAGTGCTATGAATTGCAAAATAAATTATCTGGCAGTTACCTAAGAAGGTGCTACACAGTTATCTGGTTTCTGCCATATATCATTAGCAAATAAAAAAAAGTGTTTCTAATACATTAGTGGTAAAAGACAAAGGGGAGCCCATATAAGCAGGGGTGTGCAAATCCCATTGCCCCCTGTCCAGGGCAAGTAAATTTCCTTAAAGGGCAAGTACAAAAAGAGAGCTAATTTCATTGTAATGACTAGGGGCAGGTGAAAAGTCAACTACAATCATGTCTGGGCAAGTCCTAGAAGTTTTGATTTGAACACCCCTGGTCTTGGGTCAGGGAGTGTGGAAGAAGCAGTGTTTGGGATACCAGGAGGGGCCACAGGACTACCAGTGAGGTTTGTGTTTAAAACGTGGTCAGGAACAAGAAGGGGGATAGACAGAAATTCTGAACTGATCTAAATTGACTGCATGTCAATCAACATAGCCACATGTGAACATAGCAATTTGCCCAGTGACAATGTGAAACAGCACAGAAAACCCTGTGTTCCATGCCCAACCTACAGTATGTGCCCCATTGCCCACAACCCCTGCCCCACCTGTGTGCCCCATAAACAATATCTCCTGCTTCACTAGTTTTGAAATACCCCTGTCAAACCAGTGTCTGAGAACCCACATCTCATCTTCTCCCTGTCCCACCTGAGTGCCTTATAGCTGTCACCTTCTCAGATCAGCTATGTGTCCCATAATCCCACCCTCTCCTACCCCCACAAACCCCATAATCCATACTCTCTGCCCAACTTGTGCGCCCCATAACCCATACCCCCTGCCCTATGTTTCCCCAAACCTTAAGCCACATAGTCAAATACTAAAATGTTTCCTATATTAATAAAATAATTTCTAACCAGTTCACTACAGCTGAAAAAAAGTCTAAAAGGCTGATAATGTGCTACACATAAAATAATGACCATTTTCTGTATCAGGACTATAATTGCCCTCTTCCTGCCCCATCTTCATGTTCCATAACCCATATCCCCTGCCCTCTGCCTGCCCCATGTGTGTGCCCATAACCCACATCCCCCACCCTATCCCCACACCATATGTGTGCCCCATAATCCCTGTCCTCTCCCTGCCAAACCAGAGCCCCATATCCCCTGCACTCTCCCTGCCAAACCAGTGCTCCACAATTCATATCCCCTGCCCTCTCCCCATCCCACCTGTCTGCTCCATAACCCATACCCCTGCCCCATCTGTGTGCCCCATAATTCCTATTCACTGCCCTCTGCCATAACACCTGTGTGCTCTATAACCCCTGCCCAATAACCCTTGTCCCTACCCACTCCCTGTACCACCTGTGTGCTCAACATATATCTCCTGCCATCTGCCCGCACTACCTGCATGCCGCATAACCACTGCCTACTCCCTGCTCATATCATGTCCCATAGCCCATATTCACTGCCTCCCCTTCCCTGTCTCACCTGCTACATGCCTTATAATTAAGGCTGTATTTTATTCATGGAAAAAAGGGTTTGATTTCACGGCAAATCAAAATAATTTCACGGATACATCACTAGTTTCAAAGTTTGTTTTTACTTCAATAAATATAAAATAACAAGTTGCACAACTCAAAAAACAGCATTTAAAATTGATTACAATCATTACAATCATTTAAAATCGAGTAAAAAAGTGCATTTGTGCCACTAAACATATATTAATTATTTTGTTTATGGTCTACAGGTATATCGCAGGTTGAGCAAATTACAATATCTCCCGAAACATGAAAGGTGCCTCTATCATACTGGGCGCACCTATGTTTGGCATACACTTTACTGAGTTTAGAAGCAGAGGTAGGCTTTTGCGGCAGGGACATTGTTCGGCATACTGGAAAATTGGGCTACTAGCTTACAATTTAAAACAGTTGGTCTCAGAAAAGATCAAGAAACCAGTCACAAAAATTAAACAATTAAGCTGTTAAGTGCTTAAGCAATTCCTGCTTTCCTAATGTTCTGCTTAGATTAAGCAATTAGGAAATGACTCTGAATGAATGCAGTGCTGGCAGATTAAGTGTGTAGGAGATGCGTAACTAAATGTCGCGGTAATCAGGAGGTGAAAGGAACACAGTTATACCAGCTTTGCCGAAATTCACGGCACCTGCCAATCTTCATGGTATCCATGAATTTCGTGCATACCGTGAATTAATTACAGCCTTACTTATAATCCATACCCCCACCTTTTTTGTGCCTTATAAGTCATATCCCCTGCACTCTCCTTGCCCCACCTTTGTGCCCTATAACCTCTGCCTCACAATTTAGCCCCTATAACCAATACTCCTGCAGCCCGCCCATATGCCACAGCTACTGTACCTGCCCCATCTGCTCGCCCCCATGCCACCTGCCTCTGCATATGTGCACCATCCACTGCCCTCTGCCTCATTCTACACAACCTGCCTCGACCCCTGTCTGGCTTCGATGATGGCTCTTGATCTCTCCCCGCCATGAGTCCATGACTGCTTACCTGGTTCAGCCTGTTTCTAAAAGCTAGGCCCATCTCACGCTCCTGGACCTGACAAGACGTCCCGCTCTGATCTGTAAACACTTCAACAACCAAACAACTCGTCATGCGCATTGCCAGGACGTCACACGATAACCACGCTCACTGAATGCGTTTCCCTGGAAACTGGGAATCTGTTGCCTACTTCTGACTAGCCCATTACACCAAAACAAAAACTTAAAAATATTATTCATATCAAAAATACATTACCAGTCCCTTTTTCTCCATGGTACAGTATCTGTCAATGCTGTGTTCAACCAACACTTCAACGAACACACATTGCTGAACTGAAAATAAATAATGCCCAGATATCCCATAAGAAGTATGGTTTCAAAGTAAAGAAACATACCACTTAACTTAATTAAACAAATGGGTTTTGTGTTTTGGATTACCTAGTCTCCCAAATTGTAGCCGGTTTCTTTCTCTAAGCATAAGGTTAAATCTTAGGTTATCTCTCTTGAATCTTTTCCACTGATTAGTCGAAAGGAGGATGGAGCCAATTCAGAATATACAGTGCTGTTTTCATCTCGAACCCCAAAAGTGTACATCATTGCTGTTGCACTGTAGGCCTAATAACAGCTGTAAAAAACACTACTGAATGCTGCCCCAGTATATGGCATCACTCTACATTTCACATGATTGTGCTGAAAGATTAAATAAAATGTAGTAATTGTGATGTAGACAGCCCGTTCTGAGTGCTGTATAATATTTTTATATATAAAATGTATTAATGACTGTCTCTGCTGAAAAATCAAATGCTCTAGGAATGACCTCACCCATCCCCCCCCAAGATTTCAGCTCACATCTGCAGGCCAAGAGAACTGCTGACAGCATGTGTCACACACATGCAGTTTTTAGAGACAGTGTGTTACCTGGAAGACTTTAATCAAGGATCCTGTTTCTCTGAGTTAATTACAGAGTTGTTTTGGGTTAACTTTGTTAAGAGGGAAAATCATAAAAAAGGTGTATGACGTTGAAGAGAAAACACAGGTTATTACACAGAGGTGAGAGGTCATAAATGTTTATATGAAGCCTATGTGAGAAGCGTACAGCATGAGATCAAAGAAAGTGTCATTTGAAACTTTAGTTATCTAAGGTTGCAGAATTAATATTTTGAAATTACATCCTGTGGTTGTATAGAAATATATATTTTCTAGATATTTTGACAGAGGAGGAGCTGGATGACCTCATCCAAAATGGGTTGGCAAATACAGTTTATAAAGATTATTCTGTTTCACTACAGAGACACTTTTATCTGACTCTGACCAAGATAACATCTGAGCACTGAAAACAGGTATTTAGAAAGCTAGACAAAATCTAAATATTGTTGTAGGAATTGCACTGTTTTAAACCTTGTTTTGTTTAAAGATATGTATGTCTTGTGATATAAGAGTTCTGTATTGTATGTTTGACGTATTATTATATATTTTAGTAAAAACTCTAATTTTAGAGCAAACCTGGTCTGTCTTTGAATTGCTTTCTTTTGCTAAGAAATATTTATGGTTCTAGCAAATAGCAGACATAAGCTTGTATGGTGGTGCCAAACTGGAAAGAGAACCGTTTTAAATCTGAGGTCTTTATTAAAGTTTTAAAGGGTTCATTTCTGCACGCTTGGTTAGGTGCCCATAGGCAAAGATATCTGGCCCCCTGAAGACAGATATATCTGAGCCTGAGCATTGGGTATGCTAGCAAGAGGTTAACAGTTCGAATCCCTCCAGAACTGAGACCAAAGGTTGATCTGAACTCACAAAAACAGGCAAGAGGGTTACCTTGTCTGTTACACTGTTCGCAAGACTGCGCTCAGAGGTTGGCACTTTGGGAGTAGAGGGCCTGACCTGCTGAGTGAATTTGTGACAGTAATCACTCCTTATCATCCATCACATAACAGCCCAACATTCAAAACAATCTAAATATTGGGTCGGATTAGCCTGGCCGGATACCTGGAAATTTCCGGGTGGGCCCCTTCACCTTTATGCACTATACACAACTGCTGTGCATGGGAGGAAGGGGGCAAAGATAAGTTCAGAGCCAGGCTGCGGTATGGTATACTAAAACTAACAGACAGTACCTACCAATGAAATCTCACAGCCAGGCAGCCACAGTATGTCCATGGGGGCTGGACCCCTTTGACTTGCACATTGACGTGGATGGGGGGGGTTGTAGGTCCTTTCTAGTATTTATTTAAAGTTTATGGGTAGTAGTTCAGTTAGTTTCTTTCATTCAGGGTTAGGTACTAAGTCCCAACATGTTAAATCCTGACAGTTTAAATCCCGCCATCGATTGCCCGACTTTTCTGGTGCCCGACAGTTGCTGTGCCTGACTGCTGAAATCCTGACTTGATTAGTTCTGTGCATCACATAAAATATGCAGTACTCCTGACTGTGACTCCAGAAAAGATGTGCCTTACATTAGTGAAAACAATTCAAGCACTCCTTACTGTGGTCCTAAATTGCCGAAAATATAAGCTCGTCACCGGGTATTGAAGGAGAAGCAGTATTGAGCTGTGCTAAGAAAATTAATGAAATAAAGTGTTGCTGTAATTGTTGAAAATATAAATTCATTACCGTGCTGATCTCTGCTAAGCTGATTGCAGTTCACTATAGTGAAACTAACCGCAGTCACTTCATGTTGTTGAATGCACTCAGCAGTGCACCAGCGTAATCAATACCGTGTTTCACTTCTTTTGTTCAAGTAATGGTCAGTAAAGTTCTCTTTTTCCATAAAGTGCAGTAAAATACTGTTAAAAGGTTTTGTTTTGTTTTCATTGATTTGCTGAATACAACAGTTTGAATGCAATCTGGCATAGCCTTATATTTTCAGCAACTCTGTCTGCTTCAGACTTTCAGCGTATTCACTAATGTGCATAAAATACTGTTATTTTTTTCATTAATTTGCTCAGGATTAGTGCTTTTTTATTTTTTTCTCTCATTACAGAAAGCAAGGTTGGGTGGGGGCATAGCCCTATATGTTCAGCAATTTCATCCAGACTTACAGCGTATTCACTAATGTGCATTTTATTGTTTGAATGCAGTCTGGCATACCCCTATATTTTCGGTAACTGCGGCATATGTTATGTGATGCATGGAACAGAACTAATCAGGAACATGTGTGCTCAGTACAAAAGTAATCAGTACGACCAATCAGTCAGTTCAGTTCACTAATACAGTAACATGCAGTTTATTGTTTGAATGCAGTCTGGCATACCCCTATATTTTCAGCAATTGCGGCATATGTTATGTGATGCATGGAACAGAACTAATCAGCAACATGTGTGCTCAGTACAAAAGTAATCAGTATGGCCAGTCAGTCAGTTAATTTCTGTTGGGATTTCAGTAGTCGGCTGAAGAAACAGTCAGGCAAGAGCTTGGTCAGAATCCCGGTGACGGGATATAAATTGTCAGGATTTCATAGGTCGGGATTTAGTACAGATCCCTTTCATTCATTGACTGTTGCCATGGAAATGAAACTTGAGGAACTATCTGGGTAGGTTGTAGTGTCAGGGAGTGGAGAAGGATGGGGCTAGGCATATAACTAGAAACAACAAGCAAGGCAGGACCAGTGGGCAGGCTCAGCATGTTCACACTGCAAGTGCTACAACAGTGTGAACCATAGGTTCCAGAAGATAGTAAAAGCTGAGGGTGCTGAGAATCAGAAGGGCACTTATTAGGGTACAAAGGGCACATTTTCTAAACCAGTTTTTACCTTACCGAAATACAATAAATGCACATTTATGATGATGATCATGATGTCAAGAATGCAGTTATACCTTATAGGAATATTTAATACAGTATATTAAGAGCTCACCTGTCAATCCACTTCTCCAATAGCTCCATGAGAAATCTGAACCATCCATTAAGTAACCTGATGCAATTGCTTCTCAGTTGAAAATTAAAGATGACATCATAATATTTGTGATGAATCCATGGGTCGGAATGGATTATGTGAGTAATGCATAAAACATAATCAACCGTGAAGAAACAAACTCAAAACCACACTCACATAATCCATTCCATGGATCAGTGCCCCAGTCAGACACTGTTCATCATCATTTATTTTCAAGTATTTTTTAATGGCTCTGTCCCTCACTTGTCACATCTTTCTCTGTCCCCCACTTGTCACTTCAGTGACAAAACATTGAGGCATGGCATTGTGTTTTTTTCTTACCAGGATTTATTTAATGCCCCAGCCAGTATACTGTTCGACCTTCAGCAGGCTGCTTCGGGAGGCTGGACAAGAAAGCATTGAAATCCCCTGGGTCAATCAAACTCAGTGGCTTTCAAATCAGTGTGATAAATGCTGAATACATCAACAGACTGTTCTGTGTGCAGAAATGCAGTGTCCCTGACTCACTGTCCCAACACCCATAATTCCTCTCTCTACTTGTTCACAATTTATATCAAGGAACTAAATAAAGGGGCAGGCAGAAAATGGGGCTTGCTCACAAGTTTGCAATTGACACCAAGGTTAGGATGCAACAGACAAAGAGAACACTACTGAAAGTATCTATAATAGAGATTTTGTTGGTTAATTTGTTTATTGATCAACCAGAATGTAACAAAACATCTTGATTATTACAATCAAGAAAAGAAAAACAATAGAGATTTGGATACAATAGTTGAGCTGGGAAAGCTGTGGGATATGAAGTTTTATGACAGTAAATGCACTGTGCTGAAGCTGCATCCAGGAAAGAACAACACGGGCCAGCTATGATTTAAATGATGCTGAACTAAGAAAGAAAGGGATTTTGATTATATAACAGCAGACTTAAAACAGAGGCATCAATGTAAGATAGTTTGTAAAAAGGCAGCACAGGTAATGTGCTGGTTTAAACTTTGCAAGCTTTTCAAGGAAAGCAATTGGCATCACTGTATGGGGCATACATGTGAAGCTTCAAATACAATACTTCTGAAATCCTTAAGAACAACAGAGTGGTGGGACCAGCACCACTGCCCACGCACATGGAACTTTGCCGTAAATCCAATAAATCAAAAGCCACTAAAGTGTAAGGACTCACCAGACTGCAGAAGGTACAAATGATCCTTTATTTAGGTCTGGAAAAGGTGAATAAAAATCCAAAAGAGTCCACATGAAACCCCAATGCTTCCCTGCTCCCTCACAGTACTTCCGGCTACGTGATGTGACATGTAGGACATCACCTGACGTGTTTTACACAACGTGCTTTCTCAAAGGTGTAGTCAGTGACCAAGGAAGCACTCTTAAATACATATGCTAGCGCAAAGTGATATGCACAGTTGAAATGGAACATCATTAGATCAATGCGTACGGGACACCAAAACCATTAAAAAGAAAAGATCATACAAACTGTTGCCCTGTGGGGCAAATGCTGATAAATATGAAGTTGTTTACATGAATATATTAATAACATCACCTTAAACAAATTTTATCATGGTAATTATATTCTCCATGGCAAGGGCAGATGTGTATTAGCATTACAACTTAATCAAGAACAATATTTATGTCACACTCTAGTGGTCAACAGATAAAATTACCATTACACTTATTATAGTAACATTTCTATAAAGATCAAACCTGCCAGTGGTAAAGTATAAATCAATGAGACTGCACAAAACTTTTCTTGAAAACTGGCAGCAGTCAAGAACATGCTGGGGCAAATCTGTGTAAAGAAAGAAAAAATACAAGAATTAAAAAAATATAATACAAAATTTTAAACAGTACAGTGTCATGCAACAAAATATTTCATTTCTTCAAGAAAGGTGTAACTTCAATTCTACCATTCAGACCATTTCATTCCATTGCTTTAAAGGCAAAGATCCAATATTGTTCTCTTTTTAGCAATAGGTTGTTATAATCACCTCTCCAACGTGACATTATAGGCTTTTCAATGCCAGTATACATAAAGCTATGCTCTGTTTTGTTTCTTTTTTAAAAAACATGCATGGCTAATGCATTTGTTAGGTCTTCATTTTCAATTGCTCTTTCATGTTCCCCTATGTGTATCTTAAAGGCCCTTTTGGTCTTAGCTATGTAGAGGTGTCCACATTTACATGTGGCTAGGTAGACCAGGTCACAGGTACTGCATGTTATAAAGCCCCTGACATCTATGTCCTTATTTGTAACTGGATTCTTAAATGTCTTACCTTGTTGTACTTTGGGGCAATATTTGCAGTTGCCACATTTGTGACAACTTCTAGCTCTATTAGGTAGCCACATCCTTGGGTTTTCTGGGATAGGTTGGAGGAAGTGAACTACAGTGTCTTTAATACTCTTTACTTTTCTGAACACAATCCTAGGGACCCCCCCCCCATCCATGTCCCTCAGTCCTGGATCTTGTGTCATAATATGCCAATGTTTCTTAATTATATCTGTAATCTGTGCAGATTGTGGGCTATAGGTGTTCACAAAAGTGACTTGGGAGTCTATTGCTTTCCTGTTATTTTTCCTCATGCAGTAGTGTGGTTCCGGGTAGCTTATCCACTAGTTTTTTTTTTTGCATCTTCTAGCTGTTAATAGCCTCTATTCTGAAGCCTTTGTGCCAGTTCATCAGCTCTAGCCTGGTATGTGGACTCAGAGCTATAGTTCCTTTTAGTACGTATGTACTGACCCTTAGGTATGGCTCATATAACATGTTGGTAGTGACTACTACTAGCTATTAATATTGTGTTGCGGTCTGTAGGTTTCCAAAACAATCTGTCAGTAAACCACCACTGCCATCCTTTCTGATAGTATGATACTAAGGTTAGATGAAGGAGCTAGTAGGCAAAGGCCCATAATGCTCCTATACTAGGCCATAGAGTAGAATGTTAAGTCATACCCAGACATAACTAAAGTGTCGAGACGATGTTTAAAAATCTCTTTAGTATTACTTGTGATGACATCAGATGGGAGTCTATTCCAAGGCCCAATAATTCTTACAGAGAAAAAATACTTATGATTGTTATGTTTAAAAGATTTACCAGTTAACTGAAGAATATGACCTCTAGTGTTGTGTATGGATTTTTTAAAAGAAAAACCTAACTCAGACATGATATATGGGTCAAGGATAATGTCATATAGGAGGAGAAGGTCACCTCGAATACGTCTAATAGTAAGAGGCATTAGTTTCAATGTATCCAACCTAGACTCATAAGATGAGGATTAAAGTCCAGATATTTTTTTTTGTAAATTTTCGCTGTACCCTTTCAAGAGAGTAATTATCTGATTTTTTGAAAGGACGCCACAATTGTGAAGTATATTCAAGATGGGGACGAACATAGGACCTGAATATCAAGATCTAATATTACACAAAATAGACCATACAATTTTATTGGATGTATTAATAACTGAATGCATATGCTTGGAATAAGTTAAATTATCTGAGATTGTTATGCCCAAATCCATCTCATCAACAGTGGCACACAATGGTAACTCATCCAGAATGTACTGGAAGTTTAAATTATTAGAACCTAAATGCATTACTTTGCATTTTGTGGAGTTTAACTTCATACCCCATTTGTTAACCCAAGTACTGATGAAATCAAGGTCATGCTGAATACAAGATATTTGGTCTAAATTAGAACATAGTCCTCTGATCTTCACATCATCTGCATATTTAATAGTATAGGAAAGGCAAGAGTTGGTTAGATCAGATATAAAAGCCTGAAAAAGACAGGGTCCGAGAACCGAGCCCTGTGGAACACCGCTTAGCACTCTGCCAGAGTCAGAAAATGCCCCATTAATCATCACTCTTTGAGTTCTATTTGAAAGCCAATTATGAATCCATGAACTTATATGACTATTGATACTGAGACTAGTGAGTTTTTGAGTAACAGCCCAGTGTGGCATGGTATCAAAAGCTTTACTGAAATCAATAAAGACAATGTCGCAGGCTAAGTGGTTATCCAAAAAAGAACCAAAGTGTTCATAAAAGCACAGCAAGTTAGTCAGACAGCTTCTACCCTTTTTAAAGCCATGTTGTTCCCGATCAGATGCATCAATAATTGGGGAAACAATATCTTTTAGTAGACTTTCTAAGACCTTACATATGGATGAAGTCAAACTAATCGGCCAATAATTTTCCCATAGATATTTGGATTCCTTCTTATGTATAGGTACCACAAATGCCTCTTTCCATTCACAAGGGATAAAATTGTGTTGTAAAAAAAGATCAAATTAGAGTTTGAGTGGGAAGGCAATATGTTCAGATAATAGATAAAGTAAATGCCCTGCTATATTGTCTGGGCCTGGACAACATTTACCTTTTAACAAGTGTAGTTTCTTGAGAATAGGCTCAACTAAGAATGTAATAGAAGGGTCTGAAGGTGATATCATAAATTCGGATGATTGAACTTCTGATGCAGAGAAAACTTTACAAAATTCATTGTTAAAAACGTCAGCCATAGCTTTTGGCTCATGAATAAGTATGTTTTCTGTTGTAAGAGGCCCCACCACACTTGGACTTTTACTGAGATAATTAATATAAGAGTAAAATTGTTTGGAATTTGACTTACTGGCTGAAGTTGCCAAAGTCATTTTCCATTTAGATTTAGCCCTACGGATGACTAATTTACATTTCCTACTTGATTCCAGATAGGATTCCCAATTATAAGTAGTCCTATTTTTTAAATAATTACAATGTTTTAATTTTTTATAGTTATTAAATGTTTGAAGTTTTTATTCATCCATCTAGGAGTCTGTTTCCCATTAGAATTCTTATTTTTTGATGGAATATGAGTATCCCACAGAGTCAAAATAAGAGTTTTGAAAAGTACCCAACTTTGATGTAGGGATTGATCCTTAAACAAAGATAGCCAATTAACATTTTTTAGGTAGAGATTTATACTATGAAGATCAGCTTTGTCGTACAGGTATATTATCGAAGAATTATTATTGAAGACAATGTGTCTCTGTAAATTAAATCAAATAGAATTATGGTCACTGCTGCCAATTGGTGTTGAAATATGCACATCCCTAATGTCTAAGGCAGTACTACTAAGAACAAGATCTAATATATTATTGCCTCGGGTTGCAGAATTTATCCATTGTTGTAAATCCAATTCCGAACAGGTGGACATAAATTTATTACTAATACTACTAGATGCTGTGAGTAACTGCCAATTTATATCTGGGAGATTGAAATCCCCTGTAATAATAACATAACCCATTTGAGAAGCTATTTCAAATTCGAAAAAAGAATGGCATCCATAATTAAACTAGTTGAAATTGGGGGAATATAACATGTCCCAAGGATAATAAAATCCTCTTTGGATAGGAACATTTTAAGCCAAAGACTCTCAGTTGGGAGATTATGAGCTTTTATAAGACTACAAATATTGACTGAGTTGATTTTATTAATAATGAATGAGACAACACCTCCACGCTTTTTTTCACTTCGATTCAAATAATAAGAAGTATATCCAGGAAGTTGCTTAATCCAAGGGGAGTCACAATCACCCCATGTTTCATAAACCGTAATAATATCTAAATCCTTATTCAAAATAATAGTTAATAACTCATCGAATTTCTGAGTCAAACTTCTTGCATTAAAACTAAAGAATTGTATTTGTTTGCTACAGACTTTATAAGAATGAGATGAAGGGGTATGTACATTTACATTCACCTTCCCCCCCCATAAATTAGTTTAAATTTATGTTAATTAAAGATAGAAATTGTTGACTCAGCAGAACATTCCCTAATTTGTTAAGATGCAAGCCATCAGGACAATAAAGCTCTGGTCTATCAGTGAACTCTTCCCAATGGGTCATGCACTGTATATTTTGTCGTAAACACCAATGCCTAAGCCAGTTGTTAATAATTTTAATTTTTTGATTAAGAAACCCGGAGTACCGTGGAATGAGTAGAATCTCAGAAAAAATAATATCATACCCAAGATAAATCAATTTATTAGTCATAGAAACATAGGCTTGTTTGATATTCTGAGCAGAATCCCTGTAGATGTTGTTGGCTCCAACGTGGATAATACACAATGGATTTATTTCTTGAGAGTCAATAATATTATCAACCATATATGTTAGATCTGAGATCTTAGCACCACTGAAACTTGAACAAGTTCTATTATGTTTGTCAGGCTCACATAAAACTCTATCCAATTGTTTAACTAGGGAGTCTCTCAAAACAAATATTTGTCTAGTACTTAATTCATCACAATTAGGAACACACATAGAGGGTGCCTCTTCATCAATTTGAATAGTAGCAAAATCTATCAAAGGGAGATCGGACGTAGAATTAGGTGGTGGACTTGAAAAATTTGGCATATCAACCATGACTTGGGATGTGTTTGTAGAATTTAATCCTTCCTTAGGAGGCTCAATAGGGATACAGTTAGAATCAACAGGAGCAGTGGACAAGGGGTGAAAGCTATTATGTAATGGAATGTTAAAATGCTCTGCCTTTCGCCTTCTTTTTTTAGTAGCTTTTGACCCTTGTATATTATACCAGGTAGTGTCTTCTATGCTATTACCCGAACTGTGCTCAACTTCTCTAGCTCTTTTTTTGAGACATCAGATGGATAGAAAACTAAGTTACTCAAAGTAGCACGATTATTCTCCTTAGATATTATTTTCTCTGACGTGGTGCTATAAATAGAAGTAGATGGAGTCTCATTTACTGGGATATTAGTTGCATGTGATGCATCTTGGACAATTATATGTTCAGAATTATTTCTTGATTCAAGTACCAAAATCTGTTTATAGTATAAGCTGTTTTCACATTGTAATACAATGTTGTCACTACATTTTGCACATTGAAAGGGGGAGATTGTCAGCAATAATAGCTGATAAGCTAAACATATAGCAAGATGTGCATTGTGTACCTGTCTCCCCTTTTGTAGTAGTAACAAACACATTAATATTGCTGGATAAATTTAAGGAGGAAGCCATTGCCATATGTAGGAAGTGACAGAACAAAACCACGTAATATAAGTGTACTCACAAGTTACAATATTGAAGAAAACACAGATGTAAGACTTCCCTCTAACACTGCCTAACGCGCTTAACACACGCTAAACGCGCGTGTCTTAGCGCACATCTTCGCGCATGGGGTTACGCACGCCTTGCTCCCTAGCTCACCCTGCTCGCTTAGGATGTGAAATAAAAAGAGGGGGGTGACCCGGAAGTACTCAACCAAGTTCACCGAGCCCCTCGAGATTAAATATAGTTTCTGCCCTTATCAAACTCCACAAAATCCACTCATGCATGGAGTTGGTGTAATACAAGTGTATATTTGTCCCCAAAATAAAAAGTAAAGGTCCCTAGGTGAAGTGTAGTTCTCGAGTCTAAAGTGAAAGAACTACACTCCCTCTTCCTGCTTCCTGGGAAAATAGTCAGCAGGGCTCAGACACACATAGTAAATACACTAACAAACACAGAACAAAAGCTCAAATAGTTAAAAAAATAGTATGTGGTTTAACGTAGGAGGTCAGCACGGAGATCCACACACAGCTTAAATTTAAAAGTCATGGTTATAAACAGAGCAAACAAACTGGGATGTTTAAATTAAGTAACGTGACCCGGAAATACTCAACCAAGGTCACCGAGCCCCTCGAGATTAAATATAGTTCCTGCCCTTATCAAACTCCACGAAATCCACTCATGCATGGAGTTGGTGTAGTACAAGTGTATATTTGTCCCCAAAATAAAAAGTAAAGGTCCCTAGGTGAAGTGTAGTTCTTGAGTCTAAAGTGAAAGAACCACACTCCCTCTTCCTGCGAAAAACATCAGCAGGGCTCAAACACACGTAGTAAATACACTAACAAACACAGAACAAAAGCTCAAATAGTTAAAAAATAGTATGTGGTTTAATGTAGGAGGTCAGCACAGAGATCCACACACAGCTTAAATTTAAAAGTCGTGGCCAGAAAAATTAATCTCCTCAGAGTGTATTACTATACTGAATGTGAGGTTCTTGTTACTATCTTCTAGATATTGTTTAAAACAATACAATTCCTCCTCATTGCCTTTCCAAATGACTAGTATATTATCAGTAAACCATCTCCACAAATCTATTTTGTGGAGAAATGGATTATTGGCACATCTAACCACTTCATCTTCCCATTTGGCCATATAGAGGTTTGCAAAGTTTGGGGTAAAACTTGCCCCCATTGCAGTACCTTTCTTTTGTAAGTAATAATTTTTCTCATAAAAGTGCATATTTATCAGCATTTGCACCACAGGTGTCAACAGTTTGTAAGATATTTTCTTAATGGTTTTGGTGTCCAGTATGCATTGATATAATGACGTTCCATTTTAACTGTACATATCACTTTAAGCAAGCATATGTATTTAAGAGTGCTTCCTTGGTCATGGACTACACCTTTAAGAAAGCATGCAGTGCGAAATGTGTCAGGTGACATCCTACGTGTCACATCACATACCAGGAAGTACTGTGAGGGAGAAGGGAAGCATTGGGTTTTATTTGGACTTTTTTGGATTTATATTCATCTTTTCCAGACCTAAATAAAGGATTATTTGTACCTTCCACAGTCTGGTGAGTCCTTACACTTTAGAGGCTTTTGATTTATTGGATTTATGGCAAAATTCCGTGTGCATGGGCAGAGGTGCCGGTCCCCCACTCTGTTGTTCCTAACTGTTGTCTTTGACTGGAGCACAGCCCTTTCCCAGCGCAGTAGCACCCAAACTGTTCTATCCTTAAAATTTGTGACCACACGGGTTTCTCTGAAAAATGCAGACTTAGCCATTTGTTTTAAAGTGTGTACATACTGTACCCTCATGCTGTTATATACGTGCTCCTGCTAAAATGTGTTTTTACCTAAGGAATGTCCTCATCAGAACCATGGCAGGCACAGTGCCAGCATGAAGATTGCTCCCTCAGAGATCTGGTGATTTTGAGTACTGAAAACATTACGAGCTATACGAATATTCTTAATGATAACTCTATAGCAACACCAGGACCTTTCAGCACACATCAAGCATTTTTACAATTTGAAAGGACTGCACAAAAATCTAAGCGACTCCTAAGGGAGAAAATTAGTTTAAAGGCATACCTGGAGGTTAATAGAGCACCAAGAGGTCTGAGAGTGCTAAAAAGACCGTAATGTGGGAAAGACAGAAAGGGTTTCCTGGAGAAATGGGAAGACATCAGCCATAGGGCTAGTAAGGAATATATCAATCTCATTTTGACTGAAAATGCAGTGATCCAAAAAGAGGTAGAGGAGGAATTGGTTAAAAAAGAAGAAAAACTTAAAAAGTTCATCAGTACCCCTCAATATGATCAATTACTGGATGGTTTATCTGAAAATTTGAGAAAATACAAAGAAAAAATTAAACTAAATGAAAAACAGAAATTTGAAAGAGATGAGAGGGAATACAAGGAGGGATGTGTATTTGATTGCGTTATGCCCACCAGTGCACAAACTCCTCATAGAGAGATCCCCACTAACTCTAACACCCAGGAAACCATTCAAGGCAATTATCCAAATAACACAGCACTGATAGAAGAGGAGGATATTTTTAAGCGAGGAAGAAGTGGAAACATGTGCTTCCCCCACTCCCAACAACATCCAGAACCGTGGCGCAGTCAGTGAACCACCAAGTGGAACCCAGGAAGAAACAGACCAGAAGAGGAGGCGTGAAATGGAGGAGGAAGAGGCATGGATACGAGCGTCCGACGAGGGAGACCTCAGAGGACCAGACGGGGATGAGGCAGGAACCTGTGATCAACATTATTAACATCTCCAAATACACCCTTAGTGACATTGAGATCCAGGTTTTAAATAAGGGATTATCTTTTACACCCACCAAAAAATGTTATTCTTTTGGGACAATAATAGATCTTCACAAACTTGGGAGAAATCTCAGCCTTAAGTCCTTTTTTTCAAGGAAAGACAGTGATTTAAAGGACATGATATCAGGTGAGACCATAAAAAACACTGGTAATAATGCATTTAGATCTCAGTCTCTGTTTTGTCCCCCCATGTCACATGCTTTACAAGTTTTCCTAAAACGTTGTGAATTTGACATTGAACAACTGTCTAAAGAGACTCATAATAATTTTTTTCACAACCTGAGTAAAAAGGAAGAAGAAGCTCTGAGGGGATTGAGCACTAATCTAGACATAACTATTAAACAGGCTGACAAAGGGGGAGCGATTGTTATTATGGATACTGTGAAATATGAAAAAGAGGTTTTGAGACAGCTGAATGACAGTGTTTTCTATACTATGCTCAAATGTGACCAAACAGCTGAATACAAAAAAGTAATAGACAGCTATTTGTCACTAGCAAGGGAGAAAGGATGGCTACCTGTGGATGTTATTGATTTTTTAACTGTTGATTTCCCTGTTCGGGCCACTTTCTATTGCTTCCCGAAAATCCACAAGAATTTTTTCAATCCACCAGGTAGGCCCATAGTATCAGGGAATAAATCCCTTACTGAGCCACTTGACAAATATGTAGATCATCATTTGACAATCTAGTTAAAGCAGTACCATCCTACATTAAGGACATGGGAGAGATATTAAGGATCCTTGAAGACATTGCCATAGAAGATGAGTGGTACCTGGTGTACACTTGATGTTGCCGCTCTATACACTAACATTCCCCATGAAGAAGGCCTTGATACCTTAAAGTATTATTTAAATACTAGGGAGATTAAGGACCCACCCACGGAGGTATTAGTTCAACTTTCAGAATTTGTCCTTAAATGCAATACCTTTTTTATGAGAAAAATTATTACTTACAAAAGAAAGGTACTGCAATGGGGGCATGTTCTGCCCCCAACTTTGCAAACTTCTATATGGCTAAATGGGAAGATGAAGTGAGATGTGCCAGTAATCCATTTCTCCATAAAATAGATTTGTGGAGGCGGTTTATTGATGATATACTAGTCATTTAGAAAGGCAATGAGGAGGAACTGTATAATCTAGAAGATAGTAACAAGAAACCCCACATTCAGTATAGTAATACACTCTGAGGAGATTAATTTTCTAGATCTTACTATCAGAAAGGATGGCAGTGGTGGTTTACTAACAGATCTTTTTCAGAAACCTACAGACCGCAACACAATATTAATGGCTAGTAGTAGTCACTCCCAACACGTTATACGAGTCATACCTAAGGGTCAGTACATACGTACTAAAAGGAATTGTAGCTCTGAGGCCACATACCAGGCTAGAGCTGATGAACTGACACAAAGGCTTCAGAATAGAGGCTATGCCTATAAACAGCTAGAAGATAGAAAAAAAAAACAGTAGATAAGATACTCAGAACTACATTACTGCAAGAGAAAAAAAAACAGGAAAGCAATAGACACCCACGTCACTTTTATGAGCACCTATAGCTCACAATCTAGACAGATTACAGATATTATTAAGAAACATTGGCATATTGTGACACAAGATCCAGGACTAAGGGACATGGATGGGGGGGGGTCCTAGGATTGTGTTCAGAAAAGGCAATAGTATTAAAGACACTATAGTTCACGCACTCCAGCCTATCCCAGAAAACCCAAGGATGTGGCTACTTAATAGAGCTAGCAGTTGTCACAAATGTGGCAACTGTAAATATTGCCCCTAAGTATAATAAGGTAAGACATTTAAGAATCCAGTTACAAATAAACACATAGATGTCAGGGGCTTTATAACATGCAATACCTGTGACCTGGTCTACCTAGCCACAAGTAAATGTGGACACTTCTACGTAGGTAAGACCAAAAGGGCCTTTAAGATACGCATAGGGGAACATGAAAGAGCAATTGAAAATAAAGACCTAACAAATGCATTAGCCATGCATGTTTTTAAAAAAAAGAAACAAAAGCATAGCTTTATGTATACTGGCATTGAAAAGCCTATAATGTCACGTAGGGGAGGTGACTATAACAACCTATTGCTAAAAAGAGAACAATATTGGATCTTTGCCTTTAAAGCAATGGAATGTAAAGGTCTGAATGGTAGAATTTAAGTTATACCTTTCTTGAAGAAATGAAATATGTTGTTGCTTGACACAGTACTGTTTAAAATTTGTATTGTATTTTTTTAATTCTTGTATTTTTTCTTTCTTTACACAGATTTGCACCAGTATGTTCTTGACTGCTGCTAGTTTTCAAGAAAAGTTTTGTGCAGTTTTATTGATTTATACATTACCACTGGCAGGTTTGATCTTTATAGAAATGTTACTATAATAAGTGTAATGGTAATTTTATGTGTTGACCACTAGAGTGCGACATAAATATTGTTCTTGATTAATTGTAATGCTAATACACACCTGCCCTTGCCATGGAGAATATAATTATAATGATAAAATTTATTTAAGGTGATGTTATTAATATATTCATGTAAACAACTGCATATTTATCAGCATTTGCACCACAGGAGTCAACAGTCTGCAAGATCTTTTCTTTTTAATGGGTTTGGTGTCCGGTATGCATTGATCTAATGACGTTTCATTTTAACTGTGCATATCACTTTAAGCAAGCATATGTATATAAGAGTGTTTCCTTGGTCACTGACTACACCTTTGAGAAAGTATGTACTGCGAAACGCATCAGGCAACATCCTATGTGTCACATCACGTACCAGGAAGTACTGTGAGGGAACAGCGAAGCGTAGGTTTCATTTGGACTCTTTTGGATTTATATTCACCTTTTCGAGACCAAAATAAAGGATCATTTGTACCTTCTGCAGTTTGGTATGTCCTTACACTTTAGTGGCTTTTGATGTATTGGATTTACGGCAAAGTTCCGTATGTATGTTGTCTTTGACCAGAGCATGGTCCTTTCCCAGTGGGGTCGCACCCAAACTGTTCTCTTCTGAAATCATTACCACAGCAGTAAGGACATAAACTAGAAAAATTCAAAAGTAGAGTAGAGCAAATAAAGTGTCAGCCAGCACCATCCATAACAATTTCCCACCATGACATCCTACAACGAATTTATAGTATTAGCTCTTTTTCCAATACTGGAAAAAGGAAGTATCCATGACCTGCTGTGGTCACCAGATTTTGCAATACTACAGCATTTATTGTGTACATGTCTGTTACTCGCTTGCTGCATGCACTCTTTGAAAAAAAGCACTGTTCCCAATTCCCACAGTGTCCCTCATTTTCATATCAAGCAACTGAAAGGTAATGTACTGCATGCAAACCCGTATAAACAGGTTTGGTTCATGAAAACTAAATACAACTATTCCTCACATAGTGCTCCACATTTCCCACCTATAGTGGCTATAGAACAGTGCTCCTTCACACACAGAACCACCACGAGTACAGCCTGAGTGGAGGTCGATACCTACCCCCCCCCCCATGGTTCAGAAAAGTGCACGTAGGAGAGATAGATAAGTACTGAGCAAACATCCCTAGAAACAGGCCTCACCCTCTTAGGAAGGGAAACTGATTTTGAACACACACTAATGGGCTTCGTTCTTCTCTAATGTCCAGCATCATGCATGCTTCATGCTCATACAAGATGAATAGTATGCAAACCGACAGGAACGTATCTCGTAGTTGTGCAAAATGGTATTACAGTATAGTTTTACTGAAAACAGAATCCATTCTATAATGATATCATCCCAACAACCCCTGGTGTGTGGTTACCAGGGTGGACGCAGATACAGTATGAATGAAATAGTTTTGTGTACTAAGTTCTTCGTTATCTCGTCACAATTTAGTTTGCCAAGCTCTGACTACCGAGTCACTCACTTCTCTTAACCCCCCCTACCATGGCCAATCTGACGGTGCTCCCTCATTAGCCCAATATACTGTACTGTACACTAGTGTAGTATTTGTACTGTTTGGTGTAATTGTGTGTAATGCTCTGATATTAAATATCATGTGGTACTGAGCGTGATGCTGCACATTATAGACTCTATAATGTGCAGCATCGTGCTCAATACCAGATGAATAGTATAGAGGAAGCCCATTAATCTGCTCCTGCCCAGTTAACACACCTCTGGGGAAAAAAGCAGCCTGCCTCCTGGATCATTCTGTCCACCGAGTCCGACCACCGTGACTTGACCTCCTTACCTAACCCAACTATCTCCACAACATAATAAAAATTAATAAAAAAAAAATCAATGTATACCAAAAGCAGCCTGCCTCTTGGATCAGTCTGTCCACCGAGTCCGACCACTGTGATTTGGCTTCCTTACCTAACCCAACTACTTCCACAACATAATAAAAATTAATTTAAAAAAATCAATGTGTACCTGTTTGGTTGCTGGCAGTGGCAAATAAGCAGTAGTAATGAGAAGCAGCAGGCAGGCAAGCAGCAGCTATACAGTAAAGTCCAGGTCCTCTCTGGTTCTCAGGGGTGCTGCAGCTGTTCTGTTCTTCTCTTTGGACTTTTTGACTTGCCTCAAGGACTGGGCTGGGTGTCCCCTAACTGGCACAGCTGTACCCATCCTATCGAGGAAAAAAGAACTTTAATGGCAAGAAGCAACAAGCAAGCAAACCATCTGGACACAATGAAGGAACTGATGACGCTATGCTACCCGGGCCGCACTGATTCTCACAGAGACAGACTGGTCTGGAGTGGACTAGTTTGTGCAGCTAGTGCTGAACTACCAATTGGAGGACCAGACCAATGACCGATCAGAGATCATGATCACCGATGGCTTTGGCAAATGCTGGCAAGCAATCTAGTGTGGCTGGCTCACTGCTGGCTGGCTGGGGGGGGGTGGATACAGACTCAGCTGGCTCTGCTAGCCACCCTAGGAGAGTGGACTGAATCTGTCTCTGGCCTGAGGGGCTGCTATCCTGAGGCTGTTGGAACTCGCTTGGCACCCGCTGCTCACTCAGCAGCACTCACTCACACAGGGGTCCTGGTCTGGTGGGCGCCAAGCACAGTGCAGGGTGAGGGCAGGGGAAATAATTACTGCTGTTGGCCGACTTAGTACATCTCAGGCTGAGCAGCAAAACATAAACTCTTAAAAATATCAATTTTAAAGCGCCCGCAGTCAGCCTGGAGATGTGGGACCCAGACTTTCTAGCAAACTACCAACCTATCTCTAACTTGCTATTTGTTGGTAAAGTTATTGAAAAGGTGGTTGCACTGCAGTTGGAGGATCATCTTATAACTCACAATGTCTATGATACTCTCCAATCCAGTTTTAGGAAGAAGCACAGCATGGAGACGGCTCTCGTCCTGGTATTGAGTGACCTCCTAATGGCTAGAGATCGAAAGGCATGTACCATTCTGGTCCTTCTCGATCTCTCTGCTGCATCTGGACACTGTAGACCATGGTGTGCTATTGGAGCGCCTCATGTTCTTATGTGGACTGTCTGGTACAGTCCTAAAATGGTTTCATTCTTACCTCACAGGCAGGTCTCAGAGAGTGGCCACTGGAATTTATTCCTCTGGTGCTCACTCCCTGCCTTGTGGGGTACCACAGGGCTCTATATTAGCTCCCATGTTGTTTGCAGTGTATATGCTGCCATTGGGAGATATCATCAGGCAATACAGTCTGAGTTTTCACTGCTATGCAGATGATACTCAGCTGTATTTGTCTTTTCTGCCCAGACAGATTGATGCGGCCTCCATGCTGAACAGTTGCCTTGCCGAGATCAGATCTTGGATGAGTTCCAGCTGGTTGAGACTGAATTCTAACAAGACTGAAGTGTTGGTTGTGGACCCGGGTCATCCGAAGGCGGGTTTGGGGGTTGGACAACCATCAGGCTTATTACTTGATGGCGTGCCACTCACTACCTCAGACCAGGTGCGTAACCTGGCCGTTATTCTTGATGATGGCTTGACTTTAAAATCTCAGGTGTCAGCTGTTGTCAGATCCTCTTTTTATCATCTGAGGAATATCACCCGGGTGAAACATCTGGTTCCCGCGGCCGATCTTCCAACATTGGTTCACGCCTTTGTTATGACCCGTCTTGACTACTGCAATTCCCTCTACCTAGGGCTTCCTGGGGTTTATATCTGCCGCTTGCAGCTGGTGCAGAATGTGGCTGCCAGGCTTCTGACTGGGACATCTAGGACCAGTCATATGATGCCTGTGCTGCGCGGGCTGCACTGGCTGCCTATTCAGTGGCGGATCACCTTTAAGGTTGGCTTGCTAACCTTCAAAGCCCTACATGATCAAGGACCCGGCTACCTGCAAGATCTCTTAGTACCTTATAGCCCCCTCTGTCCTCTCCGTTCCACCGACGAGGGATTGCTGGAGGTTCCAAGGGTACGATTGAAGATGTCTGGTTCTCGTGCCTTTGCTTTTTCAGCTCTGACCCTGTGGAACTCTCTGCCTCATTGGTTGAGAAAATGCCCAACTGTCTGTAGATTTAAAACTGAGCTTAAAGCTTATTTATTTGATTTGGCCTTCCCAGATGGTTGATAATGTAATTCTGATGTTTTAATGGTATTTATATTGCCTTCTGTTTTATGTAAGCGCCTTGGCTTTGAAAGGCGCTATAAAAATAAAGTTGAATTGAATTGAATTGCTGGATGGATCGACCGGAGAGTTTGAGTATAGTTGTGGAGCAACAACAGGGGAGGGCAAGAAGAAGAATAAGAATCCGGTCTGTCTGTCTGGGACAGGTCCAACTCCAAACAACCTTACTGAACAAATTACACCACAAAGCCAGTTGTTTAGGCAAGGAAGTCAAGAGCAAATGGGATCAGTGCAGTGACGAGGGGCTATCTTTATACCCCCGCCCTGGCTTCTCTGCTTGGAACTTTGCTCCCCAGAGTCAGACATTCTTTAAAATCAAAATAAATTAGTTTAGTTCTCCTGTTGTTGTTGCAGAGGGGATAGCAGACCAGGGGGCACCAGCACATGCAGGAGGACATGCTAGACGTCAAGTTCAGAATCCAGGGAACAAAAATTTGTTAGGGCAGGGCCATTGGAGGATCTCATGGATGGGCTCCTTGGAGATGAGATCAAAGTTCCATCAGAGTTGTAAATTAGGGCCATTATCATCTTTGCAATCATATAAGAGATAACGACTCCACTTTACAATGTCGCTGGGACTGGGGGGAGGCACTAACACACTCTGAGAGAAGGACAACACCAGCTTGCAGTTGCATATGTTTCCAATTAATGATCTTTTCTTGTCTTCTTTTGTGTTTAGTTTGAGAGGAGGGGGGCACGACTCAAGATGCGGTGGTAGATTAAAGGCATTAGGAGGAGGCCAGGAGGAGAGCACTGCTAAATGTCAGGCTCTGACGCAGGCAGTGAAAAACAGTAAAGAAATAAATATAAATGAAAACTGAAAAGGGCAATATTCAGCCCAAAAAAAGTTGAGATGCGGACGCACCCCCACGCACCCCCATTTCCAGTGCCTACTGTGAGCACGCAATTGGGAATTCAAGTAATGCAGGGCTTTACACTTCAAAGAACAGAGCTGCGCCAATATTGGTGTGGCTCTGTCCTTTGAAGAGTTTCCCAACTCTGCTCCAACAACAGAAACTGAATCATCCCCAGCCTGCTGATCCATTGGCCTGCCACTTCCTAAGAAACTGTCCATTGGGCACACCTCCCAACACCCCTGTATAGCACCTCTCATGTCAATGAGTTCATCTGTGCCTGCACAGCATGACAAACTCAAAAAAAGGGGAATCCCTGGAGGTGGTGCCCCCCCACAGATTGTTATCCCCTGATTGAAAAAAGAATTCCTGGTGCTAGCGGTCCCCCCTCCAATTGCCAGCCTGTTATGTTCAAATGACATCCCTGATGCTAGTGGTTGCCCCTCCCTCCAGTCGCCAGCCTGTCACTTCCAAATAACATTCCTGGTGCTAGTGGTTCCCCTCCTTCTGTTCACCAGCCTTGTGTGTCCCAAAGTCATCCCTGGTGATAGTGGTTCCCCCCTCCAGTCACTGGACCATCACATCCAAATGGCATCCCTGGCGCTAGTGGATCCCTCTTCCTTCCAATCACTAGCCCAGCATGTCTCAAAGCAATCCCTGGTGCTAGTGGTCCCCCCTCCCATTGATCATCATCCCAGCATGTTCAAAAGCAATCCCTGGTGGTAGTGGTCCCCCCACCCTCTGAACGCCAACCAGTCATGTCCAAATGGCATCCCTGGAGCTAGTGATCTACCCCTTCCTATGATCACCAGCTTGTCATATCCAAATTACATCCCTGGTGCTAGTGGTCCCCCCAATCACCATCTTAGTATGTCTCAAAGCAACCCCTGGTGCTAGTGGTCCCCCCTTCCACTGATTGCCAGCCATGCATGTCTCAAAGCAATCCCTGGTGCTAATGGTCTCCCCCTACAATCACCAATCTCCAGCCCAGCATATCCCAAAGAAATCCCTAGTGCTAGTGGTCCCCCCTCTCCAGCCACCAGCCTGTCATGTCCAAATGACATCCCTGGTGCTAGTAGTCCCCTTCCATCTAATCACCAGCTCAGCATATCTCAAAGCAATCTCTGGTGCTAATGGTCCCCCCCCCTATAATCGTCAGCCCAGCATGTCTCAAAGCAATCCCTGGTGCTAGTGGTCCCCCCTCCTGCTGATCATCAGCACCTAATATAAAAATAGGGAATTTCTGGTGGTAGTGGTCCCCACTCCCTTTAATCATCAGCCCCTCATTGAAAAAAGAATCCCTGGCACTAGCGCCCTCCCCCCAATCACTAGCCTGTCATGTCCAAATGACATCCCTGGTGCTAATGGTTCCCCTTCCCTCTGTTTGCCATTCTGGCATGTCCAGAAGCAATCCCTGGTGCTAGTGGTTCCCTCCCTCCAATCACTGGCCCATCACATCCAAATGACATCCCTGGGACTAGTGGTCCCCCCTTCTCTCCAAACACCAGCCCAGCATGTCTCAAAGCAATCCCTGGTGCTGGTGGTCCCCCCTTCCCACTGATCGCCAGCCCAGCATGTCCAAAAGCAATCCCTGGTATGAGTGGTCTCCCCTCCCGATTCACCAGCATGTCATGTCCAAACCACATCCCTGGCTAGTGGTCTACCCTTCCCTGTGATCACCAGCTCATCATATCCAAATGATGTCCCTGGTGCTAGTGGTCCCCCCCAATCTCCAGCTCAGTATGTCCCAAAGCAATCCTGGGTGCTAGTGGTCCCCCCTCCAAACGCCAGACCAGCATGTCTCAAAACAATCCCTCATGCTAGTGGTCTGCCTTCTGGCTGATCGCCAGCCCAGAAGTAAAAACAAAACCCTCCCTGGCATTCAGTGGTCCCCCCGGCATCAATCCATGGTACCACCACTTGAATTCCACACTTCTTGGCATCTGATGTCCCCTCACCATGGCACTGAGCCCCCCCATTCACCTTATCGGTATCCGTGGTGCCATGGGTGCATACAGTGACTGGCACAGCTCTCCTCACACCTTCTCAGCCAGCTGCCATTTCTCCAGGCAGGGAGAGCGCCACTCATTTACAGGAAAGGGTGATGCGTGCTCCCTGCCTGGATATACAGTGGCTGGCCAAGGAGGTTTGAGGAGGGCTGTGCCAGTCACTGTATGCACCTGCTGCACTGCAGATACTGATAAGATGAGTGGGGGGGCTTGGTGCCATGGGGAGGCAGCTAGATGCCTGGGAGTTTGGAATTCGAGCAGCGATACTGTGGATAAATGCTGAGGGAACCTCTGGACACCACAGAGTTTTTTATTTCTGGGCTGGTGATCGACTCAGGCGGGGTCCCACTAGCACTAGTGATTGCTTTGGGACCTGGCAATTAACTGGAGGAAACCATTAGCAGCGGGATGCTAGGACACGCTGGGCTGGCAATCAGAGGGAGGGCTACATATATGTCATGGATGGGGGCAGCACAGCATTACCTGCCTCTGCTACCCACGCATATGAGCCCATAATGGGCATGCAAATGGCTCCTTAGTGCCTTGCATGCTTAATGGTCTAATTTGCATGGGTACCTTTGAAAACTGCAGATAGCACTTCAGCACTATTAACTCTTGAAGTCCACTTCGGGAGCCACGTTGGGGTGGCGCTACCTGACTTAGCACTGTGTCAATATGGCCCTATATTCAGTTGGATAGCCCCCCATTGAATATACCATCCTGGGACCCCCGGCACTTGCAAAGCACAGCACAAACATTTGCACTACGCTTGCACCTTCCTGAATATCAGGCCCCAGACCTCTTGCTCAAATAGAGAATTTACCTTTCCATTAGTTCTGTTTTAGCATATCTATTTGGAGCCCAGATATAAAAAAAATTTCGAAATAAGACAACGACTCAGATATATCACTGACCAATAGGATCTTGGGGCTTTAAAAAGTACAAAACTGCATAAGTGGTATGCTGAAAATAAAACAAATATTTGTATGTTAACCCCACCTCTATTTTATCAACCCCCAGGGAAAGAAAGTTATTCATGAGGTTTATACTAGAATTTTTTTATGGTAATAATTTACTTTTTACTGAGAAAAGACAAGGTATCATCTCATCTCTGTGTAACTATTTGACGGGTAAGACTGATTCTCTCAAACATGTGTTATTTTGCCCACTTCAATAAACGAAGAAAAATGACTGAGCCTTATCTTATCGTCATTATACATGCCACTAGATGATATCCTAGCTGATATTTTAAGTTCATGTGATAAAAATGTTCTTACGATGACTGTTAAATTTCTTCTGTCATTAAATTTGTGGTAATTAATTCTTCTCAATACTTATTGTCTTGCCACAAGAGTTTAATAACTTGCTTTCTTGTATAGTAATCACTGTGTGTTGTCAGGAATTCCTGTTGTCTCTAGTCATGTGATGCTGTGTTGTTCTACATAAAATTAATTCAGAATAATGGTTGGGCCCTATTCTGTCCTCATGATACTTTGCTGCATCTGCCAATCTTTTATGATAATTATACTTTCTCACCAACTGTTACTTCATTCCTATTGCTAAATGATAGTAATCTTATGTCATTAACAGGTCCTTCTTCATTTTAAGTGTTTAGTAACTCATCTTATAAATTTGGCAAACCAAATCCTTAACTCTGATTGGCTGAAAGGACTCCTCAGCCATGTTCTTATCTGCCGGTAACAATGCCAAACAGCATTAAGCTTCACAAAGTGACCAGACAACAACAAAATATCAATGAGCAATCACTAACCCAAATTCTCTGAGGCGGGCACCAAGCTCTGTTCCAAAAGCTGACCGCCATCTCCTAAGCCAACCGCAAAACTAGAAGCTGGTCGGCTCACTTAGCTGTCAGCTCTAAATATAAAAAAAGATGCCACACGTCCCCTTTCCATGAAACGACACCATCCTGAACAAACTGTAAATGTATACCATTTGAAATCTCTTCATTTTCTGTTACTTACTGCCCATTTCCTCCTCGTAGCTCCACCTGTGAGTCCGATCATTTCTGGTTTCTCCAGACTCCATTTACCACCCCCACCTGCCCCCCCCACACACATTGTCCCAACAGCAAAGATCCATAAGCAAAACCTGCACCATGTGCATTATTGTCCGTTCTTAACTAAAACAACTTTTTTCTGTATCCAGACTGTTGGTTTTGAGAACCTCGAAGCTCCAAAGCAGTAAACACCTGTATACGGCGACTACTGAGGGACACGCTCACTTCCAGTGAAACCAGCCATTTAGAAAGACAAGCATTTTAAAAAGAAATGAAAGAATGAAGCACACCAAAAATAATTTTTGTATCTTTGGAAGAGAGGGGGCCAATAAAAATCACATGAAATACATAACCCAATATGGGACATGGTTGCTCCCTGTTCCTCTAAATGAAAACAGGTAACCAAGTTCTAAAGTGTGGACCTCTCTCCTACCGGATGTAGTCATTGACTGGGCCCGGGACTGGCAGGATCTTTACACCTACAACTCCCAAGACAAGCTCTGACTTCCCCAATATCATATCCTGAATGATTTATATTACACTCCTGTCAAACTAGCTAAAATTGGCCACCTTTCTAACCCTACCTGCTGTAGATGCAGTAAGGAGGAAGGGAATCTGCAGCGTATTTTCTGGCATTGTGACAAAATTGCCCCCTTATGGTGATCAATTCAATCCAGGTTGGACCCCTTACTAGGTCTGGGGGAATCTCTTTACTGTGGAGATCTGCATTTTAGGTATATACACTAACATCAGGATTAAAGAATGTAAATACCACATGGCTCTAATTTCCATGGTGGTCAAGAAGCTGGTGCTTAAACATTGGGTGGACCAACTACTTATATCCTATAATGAATGGCTAAATGACCTCTCAGCCTACTTCAGGATTGAACGCTTGCTTGCTGGTTCCCATAACAGACTCACTTTGTTAGATAAAAAATTGGTCAAATTATATGCTTTATATCTGCATTGATGGCTTGTAACCTGTGGACTCCCCATCAGCATATTTTATAATGTAATTAAGTTCTCTAATACCTCCTTAGGGGTACACTCTGGGGTGGGTGGTGTGGGGAACGGGAAGGGGGTAGTTTTTATTTTTCCGATTGTAACACCATTGTACTTCGCCTTGTGCTGATATTGTTGTTTTACTTCTATAAAATAAATACAGAAGTTGAATTTCAAAAAAAATAAATGAAAGCAGATGGCGGCACAGATGCTTCCCATTGCTGTAACTCAGACTGCCTGGCTGATAAATAAAAGAGAGTACATCAAACAAAACAACCAAAAAAAGGTTTTTGACTGTTTGTGGCTAGACAGTAGAGACACACAGAAACACCAACTTCCTCTAGTCACTTTTAATTAGAAGAGCTGTATTCCAACAGAATAACATGGACTACGTTTTGTATTTTCTACTGATCACATCTTTTATTTTTACAATTTTTTAAGTACACTGTCTAGTTGCAATTTCATAATTAACTTTTTTTTTACTGGGGACCCATTTTATAAGCACAATAACACACTCCAAGGTGTGGATTATTTCCTGATAAGAGCACGCCCAGGTACATAAGGACATTGTAAGACGGTATCAGCTGAGGTTTCACTGCTGTGCTGATGATACCCAGCTCTACCTGTCTTTCACACCTGACCAGGATAGCACACTCTCGGTATTTAATAACTGCCTCACCGAAATCCAGGACTGAATGAATTCCAGCTAGCTCAAGTTGAACTTGGGGAAGACTGAGGTGATGGTTGTGGATCCAGGCCACTGGATAGGAGGGTTGGGGGCTGGTCAGCCCATGGGGCTTTTCGTGGGGGGCTCCCAGCTCCTTGCCTCTGAACTGCTGTGGGACCTAGGGGTGATGCTTAATGATGGGCTGACACTACGATTTCAGGTGTCGACTGTCATTAAGTCATCCTTTTACCATATAAGGAACATCACTAGGATCAGGCACCTTGTTCCATCCGGTGATCTCCCCACACTGATCCACGCTTTTGTGACCTCGCACCTCGATTACTGTGACTCCCTGTACTTTGGGCTCCCGGGGGTTGATATCCGCTGCCTGCAGCTGATGCAGAATGCTGTGGCCTGGTTGCTGATGGGGACTTCTCGGACTTCCCATATCACACCGATGCTGCACAAACTGTACTGGCTGCCAGTTCTGTGGGGGATCACCTTCAAAGTTGGATTACTGATTTATAAAGCCCTACATGGAAACCGAGAGAGGAGACCACATCACCTTGAGCCCTCATCTCCATTGGTCAGGCTTTGTTTGGCCCACTAGATTAGGTTGTCTGTCTGTGGCTTTCATGCTGCTGTAGGAAGAGGTATTTGTGCTTGTAGTTCCCTGGGCTCGGACGTACAATGACACCCTGCTCAATGTGTGCACGTTCCTGTGTGCACTCGAAAGGCATCCACTGCAGCTCCGAACCCCTGCAGCTGCTGGCCGGGCAATGCAATCCTCCAGTAGCCACCAGGGGCTGCTATTGCACCAGTGAGAGCTAACCCCCTTCCCCGAGGAAGGACAGCAGTCCTTAGGATGCTTGATCCTTCCTCATCCCTACCAACCCCAAGTGGTCCATGCTCATTCCAGAACACGGGTCACTGGCATGGCATGAGGTGTGGCATCCAGCACCTCAACCCTCAGCGTCACCGGGCCGGAACCCTACATGGACTTGGCCAGTACTACCTGAAAGAGCTTCTGTCTCCTTACTGCCCTGAGCGATTGCTCTGCTTGGCCATCAAGGGGTTGCTAGAGATTCCAAGTGTAGTTTTAAAATCCTCAGGGGCCCATGCATTTATTTATGTGGCTCTACCCTGTCGGCTTTGGGAGTGAGTGACCATGGGGGGGGTTTAAACAGGCACTGAAGACCTATTTATGGAGCAGAGCATACTGTAATTAGTAATGTTAATTCCGGATTTTATTGTGTATTTATATATTGCAGTTTTTATTTGTTGTTTTAAGTTTTGTAATGCGCCTTGATATAATAAATAATGATATTATTATTATAAGGCACTTGGTGCAAGCGCCTCATGCCTTATAACACACCTGAGCATGCTCTTATCAGGAGATAACCCACACCTCATCGTGTGTTAATGCTTGCTTACTATATAGTGACTACCAAGTATCCCCAGGGATATAGGTAATCAGACCCGCATCTGGTGGATAAGTTAATGATTCAATAGTTTCATATCTTTGGATATTAGTTAGTGAACTAGGGATTTTAAAAACATATGCTTATTTAATAACTGCACTGTTGTTATGTAAGCATTCCATGATAATCCATTGTAGTAGTCTCCCAAATTCTTGTAAATTTTTGGCAGTGTTAGGATTCAGTGTCCTATTGAAAATGTATTATAACTGTTTTAACTTGTACTGTAAAAAATGTTTTAGCTGATCATTAAAACTTATCTGTATCTAATAAAGAGAGTAACACAATGTAAAATGTGTACATAGTATATTAGCTATGGGGTAGCCAAGATAAAAGCAAAGGGACCATGCAGCCAATGTATGGCAAGACATTTGTAACAGACTAAAGGTGGCATAAAATTCAAATTACATAATACACTAAATTTAAGCTATACAATAGAGTAAAATGTAAAATAGGTGAAATAGTCAGAAAGATAGGGTATGAGTTGTAATGTGGATAGGGTATGAGTTGTTGTAATGTGGATAGGGTATAAGCTGTTTTAATGTGGATAGGGTATGAGTTGTTGTAATGTGGAGAGAAGAAGAAGAAGCCTAGCTTCAGGTGCAAGCTTTTGAAAAGTGTGTCAGTAAGAGTGGTCTGAGAAAGTTCAGGGAGGACAAAAGATGGACAGGAAAAGGGAGACTGCTCCACAGTGTTGGAAGTCACATAAAGAAAGCAGATGGGCCTGCTGCAAATTTACAGTGAGAGATATGAAAGGAGTGAAAAGTGGATGCTTGAAGAGAGTAGGAGGAGGGGGTAGCAGGGTTAAGTAGAGATAAGTGTGAACAGTGGCAAGCCAGTATATGGCCATGAAGGAGGAACAGTGTGAGAGATGCTGAGCCTCAAGGGAGGGGTAAGAGAGATTAGCATATAGGGGATTGGCAGGAGGAGGAGGAGGTGTGTAATAATACAGGTGGGCTAGGCAGTGTTGTATTCACTGTCCTGCATCTCTGTTTGAACGCGTTTTGTGTCATGGCTTATATGGGCTGAATAAGTTTATGTCCTTTTTTTATTTTTTCTTACCCACAAATGTTTTGTTGGAAATAGTCGTCAGAGACAGAATCTTTATTTTGAAATTGTGGCAGGTACCTTTACAAAGTCTGTCTCTGCTGGTTGAATATTACCTGGTTTCCATGTGTGTGAGCAACAAAAATTTGGCATCAGTGATAGTAGACAAAATATTCTGCAGTGGTGAAACTCTCTTGAAGATTAGCTAGACAGGGATGCACAGCTTGAGCCATCCTGAAGATTAGTTGTTCTTTTGTCTTTTGCTACTTAGTAGTGGTTAGGACTAAGGGAGGAGCATTGCAAAGTGTATTACCACAGCATTTAATGGGAAGAGCTTCTGTTCTGTTCTCCATGTTGCCTAACAGCCTAAGCAAACAGCAGTCTCCTTCTACCGGAGCTTTTCTGAGCTTCCCATGCAGCACAAGCAAGCCAAAGGCATTGAACCTTCACATAAGTCTGGGTAGCCCCTGATAAAAAGTAATACTGTCTCCCTTTATTTCCTACGTATTTCAGACTTCTCATTTCAGCCCTTGGTATTCAACCCTACCATTTAATAAATTGCTTTGAACTGTCCTACACTGTCAAATACAAACAGCTGTTTAAATGAGCTTGTGCCCCTCCCTTTATTCTTTGCCAATATTTCATAGTAAATTAAGTTCTACACGAATGCAGAATACAAATTTGGAAGTCAGACTGGGGTCAAGAAGGAAAAACTAGAATAACTTCAACTAACTCAGATCCAAGTACCAAGCAAAATTATACTAAAAGATTAAACAAATTATTAAGGGACTCAGAAAAGAAATTGGACAGTAAAAGATCTAACAGAAAGGCGGAGTCTTCAGATAGACTGAGCACCCTTTATAAAAACAAAGCCAAAAATCTGTTAATTCAGTCCCAGTTACAACTTTTTCTTCCAGGGGGATCCTTAAAACCTAGATTACCCTCAAAAATGGAAAACCCTACTCAACCAGAACTACTTGCTTCTTTGAATAAGGGGACTACAAGTAAAACTATGTTGGTAAAGGGGCAAGAATTATATGGCTTTCAGGAGGTTATCCGCAACAGGACATCAAACATCCAAGATTCTTATACAGAAAAGCAAGAAGTTAATGTTCAGAGGTACCTTATTTTTTGCAGAGAAGCCTGACTCTTCTGGTCCCGAAACTATACACACTCAGCCCCTCTTGAAAGAACAGAGGATTAACCATGACACGACACCAAGTTGGGCATTGAAAATAATGGACACAACTGGAAATATTCAACAAAACATGAAACAATTGGTAACAAATCCAGACAGCATCAAAGAGATAAAATTCAAGATGGAATCTTTAGAAAAGGCAATTTCAAGTCAAACAACTAGAATGACAGAACTTGAAGAAATGCACTCTACACTTGAAGATTCCCTTACTCCTATCATCGCTGAGCATAAAACAATAATTAAAAAGCAAGAAGAAATCATAAGGCGGTAAGAGGACTATGAGGGTAGAGCACACAGAAAAAATATAAGAGTTGGTATGCTACAGCAATGGGAAAAAATTCAAGCATAAGAAATTTAGTTACAGAAATGTTTCAACAATTATTATATGAACCATTTACATTCCAAATGGAAATAGACAGGATCCATTGGACTGGGAAGCCAAATGATGGCTCGCGATCATGCCCTATTATAATTAAGTTCTTGAAAACAGAAGATAGAAATAGAGTTTTTTTGACTATAATCCAGCAGAGGTCCTTCAGGTTTAAAGATCAATTCATATCCATAAAGCAGAACTTCTCCTATGATTTGTTACAGAAACATAGAACTTTCCTGGATATTCAGCAGACTTTACGGAAGCAAAACATAGGGCCTGATTTTAAAAGGATATGATTGATGCAAGGTGCCTGTGCCAAATAGGTATGACACAAGAGGCACCTTGCGTCAGACTTTGCAGCAGTCCTGAGTTTTGAATGCAGGCTGCGTCAAAATTGGGATGCTTTGCACCCAAGCCACCCTGCACCACATTTGTGACTGAAACGTCCTTGCACTAGGTCACAAGGAGGCTTGTGCCACAGCAGAGCTGTACCCATTCCCTTATTTGTAACTTTTTTGGAAGCCCTGCTGTGGATGCAACAGGGGGCTCAAGACAAACCAATCAGAAGGTGGTCTAAGTGACATGCGCTACTGCCAGACACTATGGCAATTGGGAGAGAGCTGAAGGTAGGGGATAATGGGAAGAAGGAGCACAGGGGTTGTTCTGGGGGTGTCAGGGAGACAACAGCAATGACAGAGATGAGATGTGATGTGGCACCCAGCAGGGGTTCCATTTGCATAGCCACACAGTTGATAAGATGGGACTGCTTCATGGGGGGGTTGGCAGGCACAGACAGTGACATGGCCTCAGGTGGGCACAGCCCTGGCATCTACCCCCATGGATGCAATAACTCACAATCCTGTAGGTGGGAAACTGCAGCTGCAGTCTGAGGGCTGCCAGTGGTGGAGGGGAATGTTCTTCAGGGACTGTAACAGTCCCTTGGTACCCACCATTCTGCAATGTGGCAGGCTGCCTCCTGCCTACAGGGTTGTGAGTTATTGCACCTATGGGGCAGGTGCCAGGGTTGTGCCCACCTGGGGCCATGTTACTGTCCATGCTTGCCAACCCCCATGAAGTGATCCCATCCAAGTGGCTGTGAGGCTATGCAAATGGTGCCCCTGCTGAGTGCCACATCACAACCCTATCATTGCTGCTGTCTTCCTGATGCCCCATGGCACCCTCAGTGCTCCTTCTATCACTGGCCACCTCCTGGCTTGCATATTCACCCCCCAGGCCTCGTGGCCCTTTAAGTGTTGCGCTGGGTGGGGGGGTGGATCCCTGCAGCAATCCCCCACAGCTGCACCAAATGCTTGGCAACTCTTGGGTTCTTTTGCAGGGTCCCCCTTTTATAAAATTGGGTGCAGGATCCCTGATGCACCTGGAGTTTGCTGCAGCCCTAGGGTGATGCAACTTATGTCGCTCTAACAGCTCTTTTAAAATCGAGCCCATAAAGTCTAACCTGGTATTTCCTGTGAAGCTGAGAGTTTTCTTGAATAATCAGATTCTTCTCTATGAGTCCAAGGAAGAAGTCATTAAAGATCTTTCTCTGAGACTTGCTACAATTTTCTCAAATGGTTAATATAGCGATAGGGCTGGAATACTCAATCAGAAAAAAACTGAAGGGGTGAAAAAATAGGAGGAATGAGTATGTGAAGGAGGGGGGAGAGAGAGAGAGAGGTGGGGGAGAGCTGGAAGTTTAACTGACACAAAGGGAATGTTGTTTGGGGGTCTTTTTCACAGACAGTCATAAATTTAATCATGGTTTTTTTCTCTCTTCTTTTCAATGGGGTATTTTTGGGAAGCCGAATGGTACAAGATATGGGGATGGTAGAACAGCTAATGAAATGTTACATATGCCAAGTGTTACTTGGGGAAGTGCACTTAGTTATCTTATTGTGCTCATGTAGGGGGTAGGCAGGAATGGGGAGACTTTTTTTGATTTGGGGTATATAGGTTTAACTAAGAAGAAAAGTAAAAAAAAATCAATGTTGTATAGCAGTACTTTGATTTTTGATATCACTAAGCAGGATCCAATTAAGCAAACATGTTGTTATATTTATGGTCGTATGAGTTACTGGTTTAACACTTAAATGGAATCACCTCTCCCATTGAAAGAGCAAGACTTCTCAAACATATCCAAGATAACAATATACAACTTATAGGAAACATATTTAGATAATCACAAAGCTCAGAAATTAAAAAAGCCTAAGATAAAACAAGTTTTTTTTTTGCTCTTCTTCTGATATAAAGTATAGTAAGGGGGTAATAATAGTTTCTAAAAGTTTTGAAGGGAAGATAGAAGGTATCCGTACAGATTCTGAGGGTGGAAATTTATTGCTTAAGGCAGAGGTGAGAGGTATTCCTTTAATATTGCATTCATTAACCAGCCCAGTGGCATGGAGGGCTGAGGCATTATGCTGTACCTCTTGTCACAACGGCGACCTGTGTTTGGTGGCAAGCGTGGGTTGCTGGGGGTTGACCAGGGAGGGAGGGAGAGGATCGATCATCTGGAGGACAGCTCTCCTGTCCCAGGGAGGATAGCTTGGTGCTCCTGCCGAATGACTGTCTCAAGGTGGAGGCCTGAGGGTAGAACAGGTAAGGGATTCCTATGAAGTGAGGGCATTGCAGAACTCCACAGCATGTGTATTCCACCATGTATGTGCACACCTTACCAACGGGGGATGGAGAAAATGGTGGAAATCACCCTAGGTGGCAGGATGACGATTGCCCCCCCAGCACTGGTGGCTGGACACAACCACAGTCCTATGGCAGAGGAGGACGATGGTCAAGATAAGCCCTGGAGCAGCTGGGTGATGGGGCTGGGGAGGGTCAATCAGATGGGGGCCACGGGGGAGAGCTGGGAGATAAAAAGAATATAGAAAAAAATATATTGGGTTCGGTGTTTTCTCCATTTAAATGCTTAGTTTTTACCCAACTATTAACAAATTACTTTTACTACAGACTAGAGTACTGAAAACCTCATACTGGGGCGAGATATGAATTCTTTACATTCATTTCAAGAGGATAAGTCCACAAAGTATTACAGCTAGGACAAGTACAAGTAATGCTTGCTTAACAATTTTCTTGACTCTAATATTTTGTTAGATATGTGGAGAGAACAGCATAAAGACAGTAACGGATATGGACATCAGTCTAGCAGACATAAATATTCTGCCAGAATTGATTATATCATGATTTCCAAACCACTTTTGCTTGCAAGTTTACATATTTCTACCTCAACAGAACCATGCTCTTTATCTGATCATAATCCAGTTCATTTCCAGACTGGAGTTAACATGCAATATACAAAATTAAATGTAGGAGGTTTAATAATGCTTTGTTAAGTGATAATCATTTCTCTAAAAAAATAGAGCAAGTTATAAGAGAATTATGGATTATGAATGAACCAGAGAACTCAGATTTAGTTCAGAACAGGGATGCCTTAAGGGTACCCTAAGAACAGAAATAAGTCATTATGCAACCTGGAAAAACAAGGAAATGGGAAAATAGGAACAAGGAGATTGAGAATACACTAAAGTCCTTAGAACAAGAAAGCAGATACAGTAATATTGATATGTAGGAGTATGAGAATCTTAAAAAAGACTTTACAGAATACTCAGAATTCTCAGAAAAAATCAAGCTGGATACATATAAAAAACCTGGGAATCGCAAAATGAAATTCAAGAGGAAACTATTGGCAAAAAGAATTACAGTAGATCAAGAAAACAGGGAAATATCTTCAATTCTAGATGAGGAAGGAAAACTATGTTTTGATAACACAAATAACAGACTGGTTTTACAGATATTACTCAGAATTGCATTGTTCAGAATGTCATCCTACAAAAGAACAAACTGAATATCATGCACAATTCATTAATCATATTTTCCTAATGGAATCAGAAAAACAAACCGAATATGCCCCTCTCAAGCAGGGAGAAATTAGAGATACCCTAAAACAGATGAAAAAAGGTAAGAGTCTGGGCAAAGATGGATTCACATTAGAATTTCATAGATATTTTTTCCCCACTCTTAGAATTGCATTTTCAACATATTCAGAAGGGGCAGGCCATCCCTCCCTCTTTTGATAAGGCATGCATTTCATTAATTCCAAAACAAGGCAATGATTTTCAGAAAGTAGAAAATCATAGACCAATTATCTGTTATAATCTATGACTATACTTTTCTCAGTAATTCATATAATTCAGTACATAACTGAAATTTTAGGGCAACAGAATATCAAATCTATTTTTGTGTCTTTAGATGCAATTAAAACCTTCAACACGATCAAATGGCATTTCATGTTTTTTATACTTGAGAAATGGAGTCTTCCACTAGATATTATAAATCTAATTAAACTGCTATATAGGCAACATACAGCACAACTGAAATTTAACAATTGTTTCTCAGATTATATAAAACTACAGAGGGGTGTAAAATAAGGTTGCCCCTTGTCACCCTCATTGTTTGTCTTAGTACTAGAAACACTGTTGAATGATGTCAGATGTAATCCAAAAGTGAAAGGGATCAAATAAGACAAAAAACAATGACTTTAAAAGTATATACAGATGTTGTACAGTTTTCACTTGAATGCACTATGGATAACTTATCTGAAGTCATGAATATTATAAAGAGGTATTATTTACATTTTGGATACAAAATAATTTAACAAAAATCAGAGCTGTTACTTATTAAGACTACTTACAGGAAATAACATCCACAAAACTCAGATTAAACTGCTATGGACTAACTAGGTATAAAGTTTATCAATGATAGTAACACTCTGTTCTCGGTAAACTTTTAACATTTACTAGAGAAACTTATATTAAAATTATAAATTTGACAAAAAATTCCTCTCTCTATATGGGAAAAAATTAATATCCTTAATATGCTATTTATTTAATTACTATGCTTTACATTCCAAGCAATGATTGTTCCAGTTCATATATACACATCTCTCTCTCTCTCTTTCTCTCTCTCTCTCTCTCTCGCTCTGTATCTGTATCTATATATAATGGCAAGATAAAAAAGATAGCTAGTGACATCAGTAACAGAAATGTATAAAAAATGTTACTGTTGTCATAATTGATATATTTAAGGTTACTATCATCACAGTGGTGTACTGAACCAATCAGAGAGTAGCTTACATAATGCTGATGACATCGCAATGCCAAATGCAGCACTGGAGCTAGCTGTTAAAACCAAAGAAAAAAGAAAAATCTCCAGACAAACTACTATACTATTACTTTTACTTACTTACTTATTTACTTTTATTTACTATTCTGCCTATAATATTTATGATTCTGCTTGTAAAACTATATTATTGTATTTTACCTTTTTTTTTATTATTAGCTATCTACTACTCCCCTCTCCCTCAGGAGACATCTGGAAACTAGTTGTTTTCAGCTCAGTATGTACTTCCTGGTTAAACTTTTAAATAAATAAAAAATAAATAAATAAATGTAAAAGCTGTAACTTGTAAACTACTGTTGTATATATCAAATATACAATAGCCTGACTGAAAATAGACACTTTATTATCACTTGTGAATGTCAGAACCTTCATAAATCACTCGTGGCTCTGCCACTCATGAGTTGTGTTCCTGCCCCCTCACACTTGAAGATGAATTTCATACTTTGAGTCAGCCTATTGCATATCCCCTGTGTGTGTGTGTGTGTGTGTGTGTATATATATATATATATATATATATATTTGTACTGTATATATATATATATATATATATATATATCTATATGGCATGGCCTTTGGCAACAGCCATAAACTGAACAGACTCCCCACTCTCCCTCTTTTCTCTCTGTCTTCTCTACCTTTGATGGCACCCCTCGAAGTAGTTCAGTCCTTCAAGTGCCTTGGTGTGTGGCTTAACAGTAGGCTTGACTTCTCTGCTCACATTGATGCCATCCATGCCAAGCTCCACCTCAGACTTAGTGCCTTGTACAGCAACAAAGGTTGTTTGTCTCTGCAAGTCCACTGATGGCTTATTACCAAAATGGTGCTCCCAGTCTTTGACTACATGGATATGGTCTATGGTACTACCCCTTCCACTTCCCTTGCCAGACTGCACATCCTCTGTAACACCTTTTGCTGCTTTGCTACCAACTCCCCCCATTGTACTCATCACTGCTCCCTCTACTCCTCCCTATTTATCCTCCCTGTACCCTCATGTTGCCAGTTCAACTGTACCCCCTTCATTTCCAAATGCTGGATTGTGTCTCTTCTTCTTATCTTTCCTCACTCCTCTCTTCCATTCCACCTGCCTCATGTTCCCTCTGCTCCAGGGAATCATCATACTTTTTCCATCCCACATCCTTGATCCTTTTCTGGACAATCAGGCTCCTTGTATCACCTTCCCTCAGTCTAGAATATGTTCATCTCCTCCCTCCACCTCCCTTGCTCACTCAGGTGCCTGCAGACACTCCTTCCCCTTACCTGCTGCTGTTACCCCTATCTCTGATACTCCCCTGCTTGGAGCACCTACTGTCCATGTTGTTGGGCCTCCTCCTGGGTTCTGCTTCAGCCTGTAGCTCGGCTCCTGAACTCTCTATCTCAGCACTGCCATTATTAGTACATTATTACTGCTCATTGTGCCTTGCTGCTTTATTTGCACTTGTAATGTATCATATTGTACTTTGCACTTTACTTTGTACCAATTAATGTTATTGTGTTTGTCTTTACTTTATCTTCTGCCCCATCCCTCCCCCGGGGTCACACCTGGAAATGAGCCTCCGATCACTCTGCCTTTCCCACTCACCAATTTTCAAACAAATAAAAATAAATGAATATATGTATCTTAGGTAACAAAGAAATAAAAAATGACTCAGAAATAGCACCAGAATTCAACAACTACTTCTGTTTAATATACCAGGAAAAAGGCTGTTTTTTGGAGATAAAAAAAGGGTAAAAAATAAGCTGGTGATTAATGTATACAGTACTGAAACCCTTAGTAGACTCAATAAACTAAGGATCAATAAATCAGCATGTCCGGATGACATGTATCCAAGAGTTCTAAATGAACTAGCCAATGAGATTACAGAACTGCAAAAAGAAATCATAAATACACAATCAATACAGGGAGTATACCAAAGGACTAGAGAAATGTAACTGTGATACCTGTCACAAATGTGCTCCACAACTCAGGCCCTCTGCTCCCACAATGTCAAACCTCGAAGTGCAATAGTGTGAACAGGAGACAAACAGGGTAACCCTCCTGTCTGTTTTGGGTCTGAATCATCTACTAGCCTTGCATCCTGGGGTTAAAATGTGAACTTTTTTGCTAGCACACCCAGTTAACAAGCTCAGATATGTCTTCTCTTCTGGGGATGCAATACAATACTTCACCCAGTGGCATCCAGCCAGGTTTCCAAGTGTACCCTTATGACTCAGTATGAGACCTAGGTATATTGTTACCTTTAGCAAGACAGTAACACACCCTTTTGAGCTCTTAACAGCTATCAGAATTATTAACACTTTTCCAGCATTCACATGCAAAAGAAACTGAGAAGGCACAGGCAGAATTTCAAGGAAAATAGTGTTTACTAAAAATTTAAAATAGACAAAATACCAAAAACACAGAACATATAACATAAATACTTACAGTCAGAACTAAATTGGAAATTACAGAACAAACAAAATGCCTGAAATACTTTAAAGTTCTAGCTGAATTATAGCTTTCTAAAGTGCCTTGTTTTCAGTTCAGAGACCAAGTGTGCCTCACTCCTCTTAGAGTCCAGAGATAAAAGCCTCTTTCTTTTCAAATGCTTGACAATTTAAAAATCCATTTCCCCACCTCCTTGTGAAGTCACAGCACCCATGAGGTCATTGTCAGCCCTGTGACCTCTCTGTAATGTGAGTATGAATATCCAAAAAGGATATTATTTTTCTGCTGGCTGGAAATCAGCAGTTACCAATAAAATAAAAACAAATATATTACAGCCTCTTTGATCAAAGCAGTTTCCTTTGATCTCTCTCTGCTGGCTTCCTGCTTGCAAAAAAATGATTTCAGTTTCACAACTTTCACAAGAGTCTGTTAAAATGTCTCTTCCCTCAGGATCATAAAAATCATACTTGGTTTCAGCTTCAAAAGCAGAAGCAGGTTATAAGGTGTGATAAACTGTCACTCTGGATGGAAGTCTTCAATTAGTGTTTCCACTGGCCAGTTTTATGACAGCCTGCTGACTCAGTCACACTGACACCTTTGAGGTCAAAAAGGTCACTTATTATAACCACTGCCAGGCTGTTTTCTTTTCTAAGCAGACATTCACATACCATCTTTTCATATCACAATTTATAAATATAATAATAAGCAGGTGGCAGAGTGTCACACTCCTCCCCTCCTAGACTGAATTTGGGGGCTCTGTCCCTACAATGCGATGAGTTCCCCAAAGTCAGTACATAGCTCAAACTGACATGAAAGTCCATCTGCATTTTCATTTGGTGCCAATGCCCTGTGTGAGACAGTCATGTCGTACCAGCATCCATTAGCATAGTCAAAAGGCTACTTTTGAGGTCAGCACTTACTACTAAGTAATGATGATCATTTCAAACAGAGTTCTTGACTCCAAGAAAGAATACTTTTATTAGTTAGAAACACTCACATAACATCATCACTTAATTAAAACATCTCACCACCGTGTGAATGTCAGGTGTAGTCCTTTTCCTTCTCCCTATAGTTCAAACAAAGAACAAGAGGTGTTTCACCAGGAAAAAGCTGAAAAATATCTCCCGTCTATCCTTGGTGCAACAAAGACATATGTGTGGTGCAAAACCGCAATTTTAGCTGAAGTTAGCGACTACTGCCATGCACAAACTATGAACTAGTTTATGAGGTAAAACTGAAAGCAGGCGAATCACAGCTAGTAAAACTGCATGGATTCAAGGACAAGTAGAAACACACTTGAACAGCATGCTAGCAGCACGCTTACGTATCAACCGTTCTTAGGTCATCATCAGAGCGTGCTTCCTAAGGGCTACCATATATCTTATAAAAGAATCACTTAAAGTGCTAGTCCCGTGTCTTTACACCAATCAATAAATAAATAGACATGCATAATCATACAAAGCATTTAAACATATTTCATACCATAAAGCCTTATAAAAACCAAAAAAAATTTCTAAAAGTTTTGCAGACAGAGCTGGCAAGTCATATCTGCAAAAGTGGCAGAGCCAACAGGTCATGCCACCATTCATTTTTACTATAGAAAGCAAAAACCAAAAAACAAAACAGGGTCAGGCAGCTCAAATACACATTTAAATTAGATGCAGACAGAGCCGTCAAGTCATGTCTGCAACCAAGGCAGAGTCATCAATTCATGCCTTGGTAATACATATAGAAAACAATTATGTCTATACAATCAAATGATGAAGGAAACCATCAAAATAGAGCCAGCAAGCCATATCTCAGTTAATTGTAGAATGGACTCTGTAAACAAAAAAGTACCCGGAGAATGAAGAGATTCCTAAAATAGTTTTAAGTTCTTCAAATAACTATAAAATGGAATATGTTCATGTAACCCCTCTGGTCTTAAACATCCCAATGTAGCGATCCAAAAAGCTTCACGTTGTAACAGCTTGATTCCTAAGTCTCCACCTCTAATACCCAGTTCAACTTTTTCTATCCCTGTAAATCTTAAGGAGGCAACGGATCCATGGTTGGCTTCTTTATAATGTCTAGCCATTACATAATCCATATTTTGATTCCTTATCACTCCTTTATGTTCCCCAGTGCATATTTTTAATGCTCGTTTTGTCTGTCCCACATAGCTCATCCCACATGGGCATGTCAGCATATACATATAACACCACGCGTACTGCAATTAATTAACAATGTAATCTTGTACTGTTGCCCAGATCTTGGATGGCTAAAGGACTTTTGAGTTCTGTGTATTTGAACAATGGGCACAATGTCCGCACTTGTAATTACTTTGCAGGGTAACAGGGATCCAAGTATTCAAAACATTATTTTTTGGGGTTATATAAGAGTGTACCAATTGGTCCTTTAGGCTTCTGCCTCTTTTAAATGTAATCCTAGGTTTCTTATTAGTAATAGGTGCTAATATCAGGTCAGAGCCCAAAATATCCCAGTGTTTTTGGATGATTCTGCCTATTTTAGGAGCCATTGGTGTATATTCTGTAACAAATGTTATTATGTCAGCAGTTTCAGCATGTTTTTCATGATTTAGCAGTTCCATTCTAGCTACAGAATCGACTTCAGTTAATGTATCAAGGAGTAATGTAGGCTCATATCCTCGATTTAGAAATCTTTTTGTCAAATCATTATTAGCCTCTGTCAGCTGGGAGTATTTAATGGCCCCACAATATCCATTCCCACCCTCTGGAATGGCTCCTCCACTATGGGCAAAGGAATTAGGGTGGCTTGGGTTCTCTTACCCACCTTCCCTATTTCTTGGCATCAGTGACAAGACCTGCAATACTCCTTCACCTGCTGGGTGAAGTTGGGCCAATGGAAATTCTGGGCCAATTGCTGCATAGTGCTGATGATTCCCAGTTGACCAGACATGGGAATATCGTGTGCAGTCTTGAGCAACTGCTCATGGTATCCTTGGGGAACGACAAGCTGCCTGCCCATCACCCCTCCCTCTGTCTTTGCATCCTGCATATACAGCAGTCCATTGTCCCAATAAACTTTATGTTTCCTGTCACCTCCCTGTGCTCCATCATGATCTGCCCAAGCCCTCAGCTTCTCTAAACTAAGGTCACTTTTCTGAGCATGGGACAGGTCTCCTTCAGTTTCTAGACCAGGGTCCCTAGCTCTAGCATCAGGGCATTCAGGGTCACTGCCATCCCTAACCCTCTGACTATGAGTCACCCCTTCCTCCTCGGAGTAACCCACTGTAACTGGTCTGTTAACTGCTACCTGGGGAATTTCTACCCCTTTTTTTATTCTCCATATCAGGAAACACAGGCTGGGGAACCAGCCTCCCAGTGTTTTCTGCAGGGGCTTCTATGGAGTCTAGGGAACTACAATTTACCTTTGCTGCTTGTCTGTGGGTAACTGCACACACCATCTTCTGCTTGAAATTGTTGTTAATAATTACATTGACAGCAAGGTTCTCTGCTACTGCAACCTTTTGCACAGTCCCTCCTGTCTCACCCCAGTCTAGGAGAACACTAGCAAGGGGCAGCATTTTCTCCTCTCCAGTGAATCCCCATACAGTCAAAAATTGATTGGGTATAAGCTGATCAGGCTCTACCAAATCCCCTTTTACCAAAGTCAGGGAGGCCCCATGTCCTTTAGCCCATGTGGCTGTACCCCATTCACAGTGACTGGGTGTATGTGTTCCCTCATATTTACTGGCATGCTTTCAGGGACACACAAACAACTCACTTCTTTCCTAATGCCACTTTGTGCACTATCTGTCCTTTTGGGACACCATCTGGCATATGTCCAGGTTCTTTGCAAACCCAACATTCATTTCTTTTTTCAGGTAAATCTTCTGTTTGTAACCTAGGGCTACCTGGTTTCAGTGGAGGCAGGGAGGGTTTTAGCTGCCCTGAAGGCGCACTTTTTCCTTTCTGTGTTGCCACGCCTGGCACATTCCCTCTCAGAGCAGGTCTGCTCCTGGCATATTGGTCCGAGAGTTCAGCAGCCTCTTGCACTGTTTTTTGGATCTTGGTCCCCCAGCCAGGTTTTCAGCTCTGCTGAGCATGCCCCAAAAAACTGCACTAACAGTACAGCATTTTCAGTTTTCTCTACAGAGGTTGCTTCAATCCTGTCCCACAAACGTTTTAAGAACTGACATTGTTTAGTGACTAGCTCCTCATAGCTCATGTCAGGGCTTCTCCTGAGCTTATGGAATTTAACTCTGTAGGCCTCTGCTGTTAATTCATACTTTTTGAGCAGGGCAGCTTTAAGCTTACTGTAATCAATACTGTCCTCATTGTCCATTTGACCCAGTGCATCCTGAACTTTCACGGTAAGTAGCGGGGATAGCTGGAAACTCCCGAACCCTCTATATTTGCCTGAATACATACTTTTTCAAAGGAATTTAAAAAGGCATCCATATCTTCTGCCTCTTTAAATTCAGCTATCAATTTAGAATTTAATTTGTAACCCAGTTCTGGAGTCCCAGTTAGCCTCTGGCCACTTACCTGTTCTGGTGCTGGTGTTTGGAGTCATAGCTTCTACAGTTCATGTTGCCTCTGGTGCTCACACTCTTCTCGCTTGGCCTCTCACTACTCTCACTCAGCCTCTCACCACTCTCGCTCAGCCTCTCGCTGCTCTCACTCAGCCTCTCGCTCTCTTTCCTCTGTCTCTTGCTGAAGCTGCTGCTTTCTTTCTTCTGTGGCTCGCTGCTCTTGCCTCTCTTCTTTCTTGAACTCCAGGTCCATTCTCTGCAACTCCATCACAGCCTGAGCCCTTCTGACTCCAGCATGTTGGTGACCTTCCTCTGCTGCTGCAGCCCTTGGTTTGCACTGGTCCTGCTGTCCTCCTCACCAGATCTGGACACTGCACTGGACCCTGGCCCCTCCATGCCCAAGGTTCAGTCCTTTCCAGTCACAGACTGTGACTTGAGGTCTTGTGCATCAGCTGCCACAAAAGCCTCCACGAGATGCTTTTTGGCTCTGCCCCCCACGCTGACTCCTCTCTCTTGGCACAACTGCCTCAGGTAGTCTGCAGTGTACTCACTGTAGTTGGAAGCCATCTTCTTCCCTATCTATGTCTACACTAACTTGCACCCAAAAAAAATAAAACAGGCAGGGAACTTCTACAGTAAGCATAATAATATAGTTCTATTTACTTTTTAAAAATCACTCCCTTATTTTGCATGTGAACTGTTACAGTATTAATCTGACACACACAACTATTAATGCTCGTGTTACCAAATACTTTTAAATTGTACCGCTGCCAACCAAATCTGTCACAAACGAGCTCTGCAGCTCAGGCTCTGTGCTCCCACAGTGCCAAACCTCAAAGTGCAATAGTGTGAACAGGAGACAAACAGGGCAACCCTCCTGTCTGTTTTGGGTCTGAATCACCTACTAGCCTCAAGTCCTGGGGATCAAATATGAACCTTTTCTCTAGCACACCCAGTTAACAAGCTCAGATATGTATTCTCTTTGGGGGATGCAATACAATCCTTCACCCAGTAGCACTCAGCCAGGTTTCCAAGTGTACCCTTATGACTCAATAAGAGACCTAGGTATATTCTTACCTTTAGCAAGACAGTAACACACCCTTTTTAGCTCTTAACAGTTGTCAGAATTATTAACACTTTTCCATGCAAAAGAAACTGAGAAGGCACAGGCAGAATCTCAAGGAAAATAGTGTTTACTAAAAATTTAAAATAGATAAAATACCAAACATATAACATAAATACAGTCAGAACTAAATTGGAAATTACAGAACAAACAAAACACCTGAACTACTTCAAAGTTCTAGCTGAATTGTAACTTTCTAAAGTGCCTTGTTTTCAATTCAGAGACCAAGTGTGTCTCACTTCTCTTAGAATCCAGAGATAAAAGTCTCTTTCCCTTCAGATGCTTGACAATTTGAAAATCCATTTCTCTACCTCCTTGTGAGGTCACAGCATCTATGAGGTCACTGTCAGCCCTGTGACCATTCTGTAATCTGAGTATGAATATCCAAAAATGATATTATTTTTCTGCTGGCTAGAAATCAGCAGTTACCAATAAAATAAAAACAAATATATAACAGCCTCTTTGATCAAAGCAGTTTCCTTTGATCTCTCGGTGCTGGCTTCCTGCTTGCAAAAAATTATTTTAGTTTTACAACTTTCACAAGAGTCTGTTAAAATGTCTTCCCTCAGGATCATAAAATTCATACTTAGTTTCAGCTTCAAAAGCAGAAGCAGGTTATAAGGTATGATAAACTGTCACTCTGGAAAGAAGTCTTTAATTAGTGTTTTCACTGGCCAGTTTTATGACAGCCTGCTGACTCAGTCACACTGGCACCTTTGAGGTCAAAAAGGTCACTTATTATAACCACTGCCAGGCTGTTTTCTTTTCTAAGCAGGCATTCACATACCATCTATTTATATCACAATTTATAAATACAATAATAAGCAGGTGGCAGAGTGGCACAATACCTATATATAAAAACGGGATGAAAACAAACATAGAAAAATATAGATCAATAAGCTTAACCAGTATTGTGGGCAAACTAGTGGAGACTATTATAAAATAACATCCTGAATAATAGGTAATAGAAAATCTGGGAGAGGATAAAACCCAACATGGTTTCGCCAAAAATAAATCATGTCAAACAAGTCTAATTAGTTTCATTGAACCTGTTACTAAAGCCCTAGACATGGGTAGATGTGCTGATGCAGTTTACCTGGAACTGAGCAAGGCATTTGACACCATTCCTCACAATACACTGACGAAGAAAATGTATAATCTAAATATTCCATTCACATTTATACACTGGATACAAAGCTGGCTTTCTAATAGAAAACAGAAGCTGAAAATGAAAGATTCATCATCAGATTGGGATAATGTGATGAGTGGAGTGCCCAAGGGTTCAGTCTTGGTGCCTACACTTTTCAACATTTGCATCAGAGATGTGGACAAAGAAATATGTGGATGTTCTGCAAAATTTGTGGATGATGCAAAAATTGGTATTATACTAGAATCAGAAAATGACTAATGAAATCCAAAATAACATGACTGTACTTGAAAAATGGTTCTCAGTCTTGGGCATGAAGTTTAACCCTGACAAATGTATGGTAATGCACTTTGGGAACTCAAAACCTCAACCATAAATACAATTTTATGGGCACTATACTTAATAGCAGCATCAAAGAGAGGGATTTAGGTGTGATGATGACAGATGACCTTAAATGGACTGAACAGACAAATGTAGCTGTAAAAAGAGCAACTCAAGTACCATGCATCATAAAATATCAGGAGTAGGATCAAGAGGTCCTATGCCACTTTACAAGGCCCTGGTTAGACCCCACTGGGAGTATGCAGTACAAGTCTGGAACCCACATGCAGAAGGAGAGATAAGTAAAATAGAGACTGTCCAGAGAAGGTACACCAACATGATTAAAAATCAAGCATCCAAAAGCTACTCAGAGAGACTTAAAGCCATTAATCTATACACACTGGATCATGGGAGATATGGTGCTTGTTTACAGAGCTAGAAGGGAATAAAGAGTAGAAGACATTTTACACCTGAAACCCAAAGAAAACATTATTAGTAACAGATCTCATAATCAAAAATATGAGGGGGAATTATTCAACTCTCACAAAAGGAAATACTGCATCTCCCAGAGAGTGGTGGGAGAGTGCAATAAACTACTGAAAGATGTTGTTTCAAATAATTCTTTTGACATTTTTAAATACAAACTTGTTAGTCATATAGAAAAACAATTTCAGCCAAAATTAGTTCTGTGAGAACAGACAGACGGTTAATAAGGGCACATGCCTAACTTTGTCTGTATTAAGCAACTATGTATATTCTTTGCAAAAAACTTTGTTAATGCACCAGTTAAGTTCATCTTAATGCCACAAAAGAATGGAAATGTGGTGTTAGGGTTTCCAAACTTAACTCTCCAGCCCCCCCTCCCAAGCAGCAAAAGGAAAAAACATTAAGGTTTTGGGTCTCCGGAGTCTTGGCAAATCAGTGATAGATTCTTCCTTGGAGCTGTCAGCCCTAATGCACACCCTTCCCCCCAGCCCATAGCTTCCTGCCCAAACCACAAGGTACAGCTCCAAGTCAGTGCCTCATAGTTATGCACTCTGCAAAGGTAGAGAAGTATGTCTTGCCACATGTTGCCAGTACAATCTGTTGCAGCTTTCTTCATGCAGGGCCCTGCTGGCAGATCACATCTGACATTGTTTGCTCAGGGAACGGGGTGTCAGGCTAACTGTCGGGCTAGTATTTGGTGGCACTTGGCGTAGATACCCTAGTGCTGCAATGTATATAATTGGAAAGGGGGCAGGTGATCTGGAGGGGGGGTGAAGAAAAGTAGTACCGGGGATGGGTTCCCTGGTCCACTTATTCCATATTAAATAAAACATGGGAAAGGGGGGCAAGTGACCTGAAGGGGAGTGGGAGAGGGAAGCGGTAGCAGGGGTGGACACTCTGCTCCATTTATTATTACAATAGTAGATGGATAGACAGACAGACAAAGAGAGAGTGAGAGAGAGAGAGAGAGACGGAGAGAGCAGGGGATTACAGACTCATAGATAGATAGATAGATAGATAGATAGATAGATAGATAGATAGATAGATAGATAGATAGATAGATAGACATAGACAGAGAAGGAGAGAAACTTACATAGAAACATAGAATTTGATGGCAAATAAGGACCGCTTGGCCCACCTAGTCTGCCCATTTCCCTACCTAACGGATAAGCTGCAGATCCTAGTTAACCAACAGCCTACTTCCTCCTACACCCCACTAGAAATGCCTTAGGTCTGTCCCATGTATTCTTGAATTCCCCCACTGTTTTTGACTCTACGACCTCCTTAGAAAGGCTGTTCCATGTATCCACAACCCTCTCTGTGAAGAAATACTTCCTCACATTACCTCTGAGCCACCCCCCCCTCTATCTTCAAATTATGCCACCTTGTTTTTGCACATCTCTTTTTCTGAAAGATTCTACCCTCTTGGACTTTGTTGATTCCCTTGAGGTATTTGAACGTTTCTATCATGGCCCCCCTCTCCCTCCTTTCCTTGAGGTTATACATCTTTAGTTCCTTTAGTCTTTTTTCATATGTCTTCTGATGCAGACCCTGCATCATTTTGGTGGCCCACCTCTGGACAGCCTCCAACCTCTCTATGTCTTTGCGGAGATGGGGTCTCCAGAACTGTACACAGTACTCCAGATGTGGTCTTACCAACTGTCTGTACAGAGGGTCAACAACTTCCTGTTTTCTGCTGTTGATGCCTCTCCTATGCATCCCAGTATCCCCAGCCTCTTTACTGCCTCTCACATTGCTGGCCCACCTTTAGGTCATCTGATATGACTACCCCAGGTTCCTTTCCATTTTGTTGTTGTCAGTATCTCACCCCCACTGTGTATTCTTCCCTGGGTTTTTGTTTCCCATGTGCATTACTTTGCACTTCTTTGCATTGAATCTAAGCTGCCATACATTTGACCATTCCTCCAACCTTGCCAAGTCCCTTTTCATCTTTTCCACCCCACCTTGTGTATCAACCCTGTTGCAGATTTTTGTGTCATCTGCAAAGAGACATACTTTCCCTTCCAGTCCCTCTGCAATGCCACTTATAAAGACATTAAAAAGGACCGGCCCCAATACTGAACCCTGCGGTACCCCACTAGTAACCCTCCTTTCTTCAGTGTGGACTCCATTTACTATTACCCACTGTGTCCTGTTGTCCAACCAGTGTTTCACCCAGGCTACCACCCTGGGACCCACTCCCAGGCTGGCTAATTTGTTTATCAATCTTTTGTGTGGGACTGTGTCAAATGCCTTGCTAAAGTCTAGGTAGGCTGTGTCCACAGCCCCTCCCTGGTCTACTGCTTTGGTCACCCAGTCAAAGAAATCAATTAGATTTGTCTGACATGACCTTCCCACTGTGAATCCATGCTGCCTTGGGTCCTATGCCCCACTGGCCTCTAGGTACTCAACAATTCTTTCCTTCAGAAGTGATTCCATCATTTTCCCTACCACTGAGGTCAAACTGACAGGTCTGTAGTTTCCTACCTCTGTCTTGCTCCCATTTTTGTGAAGGGGAATCACATCCTCCTCCAGTCCTCAGGTACCACACCATCCTCCCATGATTTATTAAAAAGGGTAGTCAGTGATGTTACTAGTTCTTCCCTTAGTTCTTTTAGAATTCTAGGGTGAATCCCATCAGGCCCCATTGCTTTATCCACCTTCAGTTTTAAGAGTTCTTTCAGAACCCTTTCTTCATGAAGGACTAATATCAACCCCCTATCCAGAGTGCTTCTATTGACTGGATTAGGTATTTCCCCCTGCTTTTCCATTGTGAATACTGAGTAGAAGTATTCGTTCAGTATCCCTGCTTTTCACTGTCGCTCTCTGCCCAACCACCTTCCTCTTTGTTCAGCCTCAGTATCCCTACCTTAGTCTTTCTTTGCTCCCTAATGTACCTATAAAAGGTTTTATCCCCCTTCTTAACTGAGTTGGCTATCTTTTCCTCAGTTTGGGCCTTTGCTATTCTGACTGCCTTACCCACTTCCTTCTGCTTTAACTGGTACAGTTCTCTGTCCTGCTCCTTCTGTGTTTCCTTATACTTCCTGAATGCTATCTTTTTCTCCCTTACCTTCCCTGCCACTTATTTTGAGAACCATAGTGTTTTTTTCTTTCATTTTGATTTGTTTATTTGCTTCACACAAAGGCTTGTTGCCTCTGTGATGATGGTTTTGATGTTTCCCCATTGTTGCTCCACCCCATCTTCTTGCCTGTTTGCTAGTGCTTTTCTGAGGCACTCTCCCATTTTGACAAAATCAGCCCTCCTGAAGTCCGGTACCTTCACTTTTGTGTGGCTTGACTCTACAGCTAAGTTTATCGTGAACCACACTGTTTGGTGGTAGCTTGTTCCCAGATACGTAGATACATAGACAGTGTCAGCAGATAAGGGCCTATGGCCCACCCAGTCTGCCCATTTGAGCTTGTAAGTTCAGTTTATGTTTTCCTAGAAGTCTGTTGCCCCTTACCCCTGACCTCCAGAATTCCTTTATGTCTATCCCATGCATTCTTAAATCCTGTGATTGTTTCAGCCCCACCACTTCCTCTGGCAGGGTGTTCCACTTGTCCACCACCCGTTCTGTGAAGAAATTCTTCCTCATGTTTCCTCTGAATCGTCCTCCTTCAACTTCATCCCATGCCGTCTAGTCCTGGAACATCTTTTTCACTTAAAATAGTGTATTCCTGCACCCTGTTCCTTCCTGTAAGATACTTGTATGTCTCTATCATATCCCCCTCTCCCTCCTCTCCTCCAGGAGTACATGTTCAGTTCCTTCAACCTGTCCTCATAGGACTTGTGATGCAATCCATGCACCATCTTTGTTGCCTCCTCTGAACCTTCTCTACCCTGTCTATGTTCTTACGTAGTAGGGTCTCCAGAACTGTACACTGTACTCCAGATGGAGCCTCACTAGTGTCTTGTATAGTGGAATTATGACCCCCCTTTTCCTGCTGGTGATGCCCCTGCCTATGCACCCCAGCATCCTATTTGCTTTACCTGCTGTCTTGTCACACTGTTTCCCTACCTTGAGGTCATCAGAGATGATAACCCCAAGATCCCTTTCCTGCTTGGTGCATGCTACCCACTTCAAATTCAGTGATCCTCTCTCCGTCCCCATTTGAGAGTTCCAGGTCTAAGATTGTTCTCTCCCAAGTGGGTTCCAAAGCTAGCTGTCTGAGGCATGCCCCCTGTAGGGCATCAAGAAGGGCCCTGCTCTTGGATGTGGCTGCAGCAAATGTGCTCCAGTCAGCATCTGGCATATTCAGGTCCTCCATTAGCAATATCTCCTCTTTCTCTGCCATCCCAAGGATGCCTTCTATCATTTCCTTGTCCATTTCCTCCCTCTGAGACAGGGGTCTGTATACAACCCCTGTGTGGATTGTGGAGCTATTTCCAGCCTCCAGGGTGACCCACAGTGCCTCCTCTCTTCTGTGTTTACCCTTTAGTTCTGTTGCTTTGATCCCGTCCCTTACATAGAGAGCTACTCCTCCTCCTCCTCTTCTTCCCTCCCTGTCCCTCCTTTAGATTGTGTACCCTAGTATGTTGACATCCCAGTCATGGTTCTCTGTGCACCATGTTTCTGTGACTGCCACAATATCCAGGCATCCTTCTTCCATCAAGGCAACCATTTCAGGGAGCTTTTTACCTAGACTACGGGCATTGGTACTCATTACCCTCCATTTTGTATGGCTTTATTTCTTTTTGCCCCATCCCTGTCCCTACTGCCTTTGTCTTTTTCTCCATGAGAGCAGAGGATTGCCATCTGACTGCTTCAACCGAAGCCAGCAGCATGACTCTAGTTGCAGTTTCACATTTCAAAAAAGTCCCACTGTTTTCATACTGAGAACATGGGTGAATGCACTGTGGGACATGTTAAGGTGAGTGAGGGTGTGGAGGGGAGTGTGGAGTGGTGGGTGCTGAGTGGGAGTCAGGGTAGGGGTGTGTGTATGGGGGGTCATATTGGTGAGGGACCATTTACTTTTTTACAGGTGTAAAAAGAAATCAGTGAGGGATGGTTTTCTTGATTTCAGTGGACTTTCTGACACTGGGGATTGGGCACCCTAGTGTTAGGCTAGTGCTCAGTGGCACTGGGGTGGGCGCCCTGGTGCTGCCATTTATATATATGAGGAAGGGGTGGCTGATCTGTGGTGGAGGGGGGAGAAAAGAAGTGGTACTGGGGTGGGCACCCTGGTCTGCCTTTCAAAATTACCTTAAATATGGGAAATGGGGGGGAACTGGAGCATGGGAGAAAGAAGCAGTACTGAGGGTAGGCACAGTAGTTTACTAATAATATAAAGTAGATAGATAGATAGATCACTACAGATAGATAGGTAGATAGACAGACAGACAGAGACAGCACAGGGGCTCACCAGCTCACCTCACTGCTTCAACTGAAGCCGGCAGCATGACTCAAGCTGCGACTTCAGAATTCAAGAAAGTGACACTATTCTCCTACAGAGAATACAGGTGAACAGCTCCTCTCACTAAGCTGGGCACCCAGGAGTTTCAGGTGCCAAGAAATGTTATTTCCAGGGCAATTTTCATAAAACAAATACCAGAATCTAGCTAAACGGTTTCTGTTTACCTAAGTTCAGGTGTTTGTTTTTTTGAAAATAAATAATTTATTAATGTATGTTCAATGTTTTTGAGTTAAAAAAAAACAAGATGGTGGCTACGATGACTGTTTTTTATTTTTCTCATAAGTAAATCACGAAAACAAGCACTCATGATTGGTGTTTTTTTTTAGTTGTCACGCTTGACAGTTATCCAAAAATCCTTACAACTCTGGAACTGTATAATATTTTTTCACAAAACCTTCAAAAGGCACTACCTTGGTACTGGACACTTCTATCCTGAAAGTTTCATGAAAAAATTCCACACTGCTTAGGCAGTGCATTAGCGCAACTAAAAGTTAAGTATAGGAAAACCAAACGCCATTTTTTTGCATTTTTTGGCATTCCATAAATCAAACAAGATGCCATCATGAAACCTTTCATGTCTTGAGACTGTACCAGCCAGACCGTGCATGCCAGATTTGGGGCTATTTCATCAAACGCCACCAAATTTGTTAAGGTGCAGACACTGAGGTTTAGCATTATACAGCTTACTCAACACTAACTATAGAGGTGTTAATGTGCTCCTATAATATACATAGGGCATCCTTAACTCATTCAGCCCAGTTATGAGCATTCCTTCTAGAATTCTAAAATCCACTGCAAACAGGCATTTCCATAAGGGTTTAGAATGTTCAGCTTCAGTAACAGAACTAACCATATCCAAATACGAATAACTTTGAAACAAAAATTATAGCAAGGTACAGTGAGTGCGAAAGTTGTTTAGCACAAAAATATATACAAAATGAGTGGCATTGGGTGTGTGTGTCCTGCTAGGATAACATCACATCTTGGGTGGTTGGGCACAAAGATGTAGGTTAAGTGCATCCAACACCCAAGAAGTGACATAATCCTAGCATGACACACACCCTAGAGTGCATCATTGCTATTATACTGTGGCTAATCTTTGAAGATAATTAAAAAAAATGTAAACATATTTTTAAGTAGTTTTTGCTTGATTTTTGTGTGTGGAAGTATATTTATATAAAAAGAAGTTCATTTTTTTCTCTTTATCCACTAGGTGGAGCTGTCCTGTCTGAGCAGTAGGTGGATTGTTCTTGTTTTGTTATCTACTTCCTGATCCTGGATATGGTTTCCCTTCATTTGCTCCCCCCTGCACTGTGTCCTGGACACTGTTCTCTGGTAAAGTTTGCTGCCATATTAAATTTTTTTACCAGGGGATTATCGTAGTGGGATGACATTTTGAACAAGTGAGCTTTGTCTGGAGCTCCTGCCTCATCACTGCTCTTGCTGCCCACTCTGAACTTCATGTCTGCCAAAGAAGAGAAAAGGAGGTAGGCAGGTGGTAGGCAGAATGTGTATTTAGCTATGGTGTGCTGTTTCCATGTGTATTAAGTGACCACAAAACATGCCCAAAAGAAAAAAAAGCGAGCTGAAAAGTAAGCAAGCGTTATCGGAATAGCCGCTCACTGACTGTTTTAAGAAGTGCTTGCTTGCTTGGCTGCTCACTCAGTACGTTTTTTAATGAAAGAGAAAAAAATTATATTATGAAGAAACAAGCATGTCTGTGTTTTCGTTGGGGAGGAGAAGCATACTGTGCTATGGTAGCAGGGAGATTTTTCACTTTTGAGATTGTAGTGTAGTGATTTGTGATTGTAGAACATATATGAATGTCTAGTGGCGCTGGACCGTCACACAGTGATGTTATGCTCAGATAACATCACTTGTGAATGTGGGTACTGAGCAATCAGAGCCCAAGGATTATTCTTGCCATTATATAATTATAGATACCTTTTAGTTTTTTATTCTTACTTTTTCAGTGAACGAATGCCCCCCACCCAAAAAAAGAAGCAAAAAGAAAAGATTTGTACGTCAGACTTTTTCATTATGTACAGGCCATAATGTAAAGCTTGTGACTTGTTTGACCGTATTAAAAATAAAGAAATGTTTGCACTTCTCAGTTCACCCTAAGTGCATATCACTTTTGGAATCAGTATAACAAGCACTGTAACTGTAAAAGAAGACGAAAGTTAGTCACATATTTCAAAGTCACAAGCGTATATATATATATATATATATATACGACCAATCATGTTCATCCCAAAACATGTCAGTGTAAACAGAACATGACATAACTGGTCTGAAGATATATTTATCTTTATTTGAGACCACTGATATTAAGATATCTCACTCGTGGCTTTGCCACTTATGAAATATCATATCATTAGCATCTCATGAAGATAAATATGATATCTTCTGTCAAGCTATGTCATACTCCTCTCACACACACACACACACACACACACACACACACACACACACACACATACATTGCAAAAAACTGCACTAATGCACCAGTTAGGGTTCAAGTTAATGTCATAAAAGTAGGGAAATCAATCAGTCAATCAAAATCTCTATTTAACCAGGCAAACATTGTTGAGCAAGCTCATTTTCAAGATTGTCCTGGAAAGGAGAGGTTAGCAATACATACAGTACAAAGGAATACTCAGTTATATCAGGTCGCCCCTGAAAAAGGGACCTCCGGGGCCCAGTGAGCTTACCCGGTCACCAAAATTTAATAAATAAATAAAATAAATAATTGGGTAAATAATATATACAAAATGAATTCACACTTACATAGTATTTACATAGAGCACTAATTATACACTGGAGGTTTATAATACACACAAAATAGAGTATTAAAAAGAGCCATTAAGCTAAGACCATGATGAGTATGCAGTTAAAAAGTATAGCAATTGCAGTACTGTATATACAGGTTAAACATATGCAGCTATAATTACAGTGTGTATATGAAGCATCCTTGAACACAGTTATTGATTGAAGGAGCTTGGTGGGGCATGGGAGGGGTGGGGAAGAGGACGCAAGAGGGTGAGTAAGGAGAGGTACATGGTACATGCTTGCAAGGGCATATGGTGATTGCAGGGGGGAGGGTGCCAACAGTTAAGGAGTGGAAAGCAAAACACCATGGTGATGTCAAGGGGGGTAAGTAAGGAGTGTAGGTGGGAGCCAGGAGGACATAGAAAAGGAACTAACGATTAGGAAAAAAAAACACAGGGCTGGGATAGAAGGAGCAGTCAGGTAAGTTCTTATAGGCTGTAACATTGCCCAAGAGGGGTGGGAAAGAAGTACCAGTAAAGGGAAGCACTGGAGCAGATGGAGCTGAGGCTAGGGGAAGGTGATATCAGGGGGAAGCAGTTACAGGGTTCCTTGATTGAGTTAGAATAAAGTGCTTTGAAGGCTGATAGTATGATTGGGTAAGCAACTTCAGGGTTTTTTGCAAGTTGTTCCAGAGTGAGGGTAAAGTGTGAAATCTGACAGACTTGCCTAAGCGCAACTTGAACTTCGGTACTGCAAGGGAGATAACAGAGGAACTCCTTAAGGCATATTTACCTATCACACCTAGAGGAAGACAATCCGAGATGTACTGAGGCAACATCTTTGTGATGGCCCTAAATGTCCAGAGAGAGCTGCATTCCTCTGTTTTCTGTAGTTAAGGGATGGCAAACCTACAGCGGCATAAAGGAAGCAGTGATGTGTGGAGTATGGGAGACCAGTTATGAACTTCAAGACCTGATGGTGGGGTGTGTCTAATTTAGCCAGAGCAGACATGGGGCCTTGGCTGTAAAGGAAATCTGCGTAGTCCAATAAGGTAAGAAATGTGGTTTGGACCAGTCTCTTCTTGGCATCCAGTGTTAGAAAATTGTTGATCTTATAGAAGAGGCCAAGCTTCTCCCTAAGCTTCTTTAAGAGATCCTCAGTGTGATCACAAAAGGAAAGCTTTTGGTCTATCCACACCCCCAGGTATTTGAATTTAGTAACATATTCCAGTGATTTACCAAGAAGAGTGTGGATCTGGGGAATATTACCTTGAGTTGAGGGGTTATTAATGTATGAAAAGGGAGAAAAAAGCATCACCTTTGTTTTTTTTGTCATTCAGGAGCAGTTTCTTGTGCAGTAGTTGTAGAAGATTAAATCCCTGTTGCAGATCCCTACAAGCTGCTTCCGGAGAGGGTCTTCTGGTATAAAGTACTGTGTCATTGGCAAATAGTTGGATGTTAGCAAATTTGATGTTAGCATCAATATTGTTAATGTAAATTGCAAAAAGCAACTGACCCAGCATAAAGCCTTGCAGTATACCCCTCAGTAGAGGTTTCAGGGATGAGAATTCCCCTTCAGCCTTGATCTGCTGCTGTCAGCCTGTTAGATAGTTTGAGAACCACCTCAGTGATGGGAGAGGTTGCAGCCGATGTTTATGAGGGAGACAAGAAGCAGCTCGTGGTCAACCATATTGAATGCCTTGCTTAAGTTTAGAAATACTGTGCAAACGAAGGTCTTCAAATCCAAGGCACACTGCCAGTCATTGGTGACCTTTGCAAGGGCTGAAATAATACTGTGATGACGCCTAAATCCTGACTGATAAGGATTGAGCAGGTTCTCACTTTTGAGGTAGTTCCTGAGCTGCACACTCACTATTTTCTCCAACAGTTTGGAAATGGTGGGAAGTAGGGAAACTGATTCACAGGGGCAGAAATAAGGTTTTGGCAATGGGAAGCCAAGAATAGCTCCTGGTCATCTGCATTTTTTGGTCAACCAGGAGCTACTCAGGCCAACCAGGAGCTTTTCACCCAAAAATGAAGAAAAATGTGGTCGTATTAGAAAACTAGAATATTTATGTTTTTTTTTTGCTTTGGCAGGGATAAAGAGCCAAGACTAGCACTAGGCTGAGCAAGAGTAGTACTAGGAAGAGAGAAGAGAAAGCAGAAGACTAGATTCGGGCCAGAAAGTCAGACAGAGAGCAGAATTATGCAGAAGTTAAGCAAGCAAAGAACAACAGCTGCCCAGAAATGCTGCTTGGAAGATTTTAAACTTCACAAAGACAGACAGAGTCTCATTAAATAAAGAATATTCCAACTATGGTGTGACATTTTGTTTGCGTATATTGTAATTTTACACATTTTGTTTAATGCAAGTCATGGTGGTTGTGGGGAGTCCAATAGTTTAAAAACAGCAAGTATCACAAGCAGATAAAATTCCCCACAGGTTATTAGTCTTCATCTGAATTTTGTTCCAAAGGATGATGGAGGTCCTCCTCATTCTCGCTTTCACTAGATGACATGATGTGAACTTCCTCCACTACTACTTTGCTTTTACCTGCTGTTTCGGACCTGTGAGGTTTTGCTCCCGACCTACATTTTGTTTTTAGAAACCACTTTTTTACTGATGGTGTACTGCAAAAATCTGGTGGTTCTGGGCCCTCTGTGGTGATTAAAAGTAAGTTAGTTATAGTGCTGGTCTTCAGGTTAGCCCTCCAGTCTGAAAAAATCCTTTTCATAGCTGAAAATTCCCTTTCTAGTGTGGCATTTGGTATTGAATACACAAGTACTATAGTTATGACATGAAGAATGTTGCTGAAGTATTGAGATTTTCTCTGGAAGATTGCACACCATACCTCAAGGAATAAGAGCTGCTTGTGATACCTGGTAAAATTCTGTTTCATCAGTTTCCATTCTGTCATTACAGTATGCACATCGCATCCATTCTGCAGCAAGACAGGAGAGAAGTGGTTAATAAGAAACTGGATCTCCTCATTTCCAAAATCCAAAAGCTCATGATCATTGTCAGGCCAGTTTGCAGGGTCAATGACAGTGCTATTCTTTAACAATGGGTCTTCTGCGAAACCCAAGAAGTGCTGGTTGAGACAGTCCATTACACTGTTTACAGTCACTTCACGTTCCTTTGCAAATGCTAAAAGAGCATCCCTTATTTCCCCTTGGAGCTCAATTTCTTTAAACACTGCTGTCCCTTCCTCATTAATAACCACTTCTCTCCTGAACTTGACCAGTGTGGCTCCATCCTATGCCGTGAGATTTTCTATTTCCAAGACTACTGTACTGACAGTATCCAGTATGATGGGAAGGGATACATGCGCATCCTGGAATGCACAGGAGACAGTTGAAAGACCTATGAGTATGTCAGTACAGAAGTGTCAGAAGATCAGAAATTTAACATTGCATATCTGTTTTCCAAATCCCTTAACTTTCACCTTGTCTGCCGGAATATTCCATCTGGTGTCAGACACAAGCTCATCCCAGTGACCCAGTATGCTGCTGTAATTATGAAGCACAGCATGGAGACAGTCTTTTTTATGTAAGAGCCATCGTGTTCCTTGTGATTTTTTAAATGTGATGCAGGTGGTCTGATTAACTTCTGCCACTCTTTTTAATTCTCTATAATATTTTGGGGAGTTCTCATAAAATAGAATATTGATATTAATATGCTGTCAATGGTCTGTGAAAAATAGGTGTTCTTAAAAGCATCTTTAGCTGCTAATTCAAGCCTATGAGAAACACTGTGAATGGCAAGAAGCCATGGGCACTCTTCTTTCAACAATGCCAGCAAACCCATGTTACGTCCAAAGCTGATGGACACACCATCTGCTCCTGCACCAATGCAGGATAACTGTTTTAGGTCGACCGTGTCCTGTTCCAACAATTGTGAGTATGTGGAAGTTATTGCAGACCTCAGACCACTTGCATCACCAGAATCAACATCAGTTAATCCTATAAACTTCATAGTAGGTTGCCCATTTTCAAGAATTTTGGTATACACAATCTCCTTCTCCGTGGTGGTCCTGTCAGTAGTCCCATCCATAAAGACAGAATGATATCTGTATGGTGCTGCTTCTCCTGTGAAGTGACTCACAGTTGGATTTCTTAAGTGATCGGCAATAGCTGCGATGAATGTGGCACACACTTTCTCATTGGCATAAGCTTCGCCAAGTTCTACATCATGTTTCTTTTCCAGTGATATTAGTCCCTTGAATTTCAGGAAGGGGTCCTCCTCTTTAGCAATGAAGTAGGCAATATCAAAAAGTTTCTCTAATTTGTATAGAGATTTTTTATTCATTTTTAAAGTACATTTTTCAATTTCTCTGCCTGAGGGCATACTATCAGCTAAAACAGCAGCCACTGCTTGTTTATGGCCTTCTTGATACAGCATGCCTCTCGCAGTTAGTTTTTTTGACATTATTAGTTCCACTGATATATGAATCCACATTGCTCATTTTACCGGCTCTAGTTGTCCACTTTCTGAATACAGCTGCTTTCTCTCGACAAAACTTGCACCAGATTTTAGTGGCAATGCCATCTTTTGCATCAAATTATAACCATGACAAATCTGGATTGTCCTTTTGGCACTGCCACAAGCGCACTGTGGATACACGACAAGAATGGGCCTGTTTTTCCTTTACATTAGTTATGCTAGCAGCTGGAGTAGAAGTTGTACTATCTGGTGGTGTTATGGTCAAAGACGTCAAAGAAGAGGAGGATGGTAATTGTTCATTTGCATCAGGTCCAGGCTGCTTGCATTTCTGAGAAGCACTAAAACCCAGAGTTAGAAGTGACATGATGACCACCACAGGAAGGAGATAGGCTATGCTTAGATGTAATCGTAATTAAGAAATTACGTATTTCAGTATGAACAGAGGAAAGGGACAAACTGAGATGTTTGTTTCAGGTCAAGTAAAATAAAATGAAGAAAATTACTTTACTGTCTGTCTTTTTTTTAATACAACAGCATTGAGCAGGGATCTCTCACCAGGCTGAGGAACCTCAGTGCTCACAGGGTAGTACTGTCAGTGTCAAGAGACATCAAACGTTTGAAAAAGTTTTGCTTTTTTAATGCGTGAAATTACAATAAAGCCAGCAGGGCTTGACTTTCCAAAGGCTAATGCACCCTAAAACAAGCAGGTAAAGAAAGCCACAAGGCTAAGGAACTAGATTTTTTTTAATCAAGATACAACAATTAAGCAGACCACAAGGCTAAACAACCTTGTAATGTAGTCATGCTAATGTTCAGGGGGTCCTGGGACCACTAGTCAAGGCAGGCCAGATATTTTTTTTAATCAAGGTACAGCAGTTAACAAGCACTGCCAGAAGGCTAAAACAAACCTTGTAATAAGTCGTGCTCACTGATGCTAGGTCCAGGGACCAGTTACCCAAGATTTTATGTTTTTGATCAAGGTACAACAGTTAACAAGCACTGACCACAAGGCTAAGGAACCTTGTAATGTAGTTGTGCTAATGCTCACAGGGTCATGGGACCACTAATCAAGCTTAATACTTTTTTAATCAAGGTACAACAGTTAGAAAGCAGATCACAAGGCTAAGGAACTTTGTAATGTAGTCGTGCTAATACTCACAGGGTCCTAGGACCACTAATCAAGCTTAATACTTTTAATCAAGGTACAACAGTTAGCAAGCAGACCACAAGGCTAAACAACCTTGTAATGTAGTTGTGCTAATATTCAGGGGGTCCTGGGACCACTAGTCAAGGCAGGCTAGATATATTTTTTTTAATCAAGGTATAACAGTTAACAAACACTGACCACAAGGCTAAAATTAATCTGGTAATAAGTCGTGCTCGCTGATGCTAGGTCCAGGGACCACTTACCCAAGAGTTTATTCTTTTAATCAAGGTACAACAGTTAACAAGCACTGACCACAAGGCTAAAATGAACCTTGTAATAAGTCACGCTGCTGCTCACAGGTCCAGGGATCAGTTAGCCAAGCTAGATTTTTTTAATCAGGGTACAACAGTTAACAAACAGACACAAGGCTAAATAACCTTGTAATGTAGTCATGCTAATGTTCAGGGGGTCCCGGGACCACTAGTCAGTGCTAGATAAATTTTTTAATCAGGGTAAAACAATTAACAAGCAGACACAAGGCTAAACAACCTTGTAATGTAGTCATGCTAATGTTCAGGTTGTCCTGGGACCACTAATCAAGCTTAGTATTTTTTTTAATCAAGGTGCAACAGTTAACAAGCAGACACAAGGCTAAACAACCTCGTAATGTAGTTGTTTTAATGTTCAGGGGGCCTGGGACCATAGTCAAGGCTAGATAATTTTGTTAATCAAGGTACAACAGCTAACAAGCAGACACAAGGCTAAACAACCTTATAATGTAGTCATGCTAATGTTCAGGGGGTCCTGGGACCACTAGTCAAGGCTAGATATTTTTTTAATCAACGCACAACAGTTAACTAGCAGACACAAGACTAAACAACCTTGTAATGAACAGAAATAAAAAAAATTACTTAAGGTCTGATTGAGACATAATTTTAACTTGAAAGTATTCTGAAATTAAAGTTTAGGTGCTAAACTTGAAAGTCAATCTAGCTGTTTTTTTTTAGTGTCAAACACTGTTTCTGATCTCTCTCCCACCCACCCACCTGAATAATTAGCTTTAGCTTTGATTACAGAAAAAAACAGAAAAAGTGCCCATTCTGAGCTCTTTCTAAATTGAATCAAATCTTGAACAAGTTTAGTTCTCACAGAAAAGATGCTGCCCCCCCCAACACACAGCTGTAATTATTTCACACAGAATGTGTTTCCACAAAAGCAAAAAGGGAACATTTCAATATCTGCAAAGGGCAGGTTAGATTTAGCACTAGTCTGAGTGCTAGTTATATCATCAGTTATGAAAGTCAATCTATTTATCAGTGAAGTATTTGAGTTATGTATAATATGCAACTAGTCTCTTTGATCGTTTTCTTTCAAATAACAAGACAAATAGCTTCCTCTTAACAAACACCCTCACACTGTCCAACCCTCTGAGCACATTGGATAAAAGATAATGTGTGACAGGCTGGTTACCCAATGAACAGCCACACACTACCTGTAGCTTGCTGAATTGCCACCAGACTGGCCTGCACCATAGGCCATCATGTGATGAAAGGATTGTTCTGCCATGACCTGCCAGTCAAGTAAAAAATGGGCAGGTCCCAAAATGGCAGAATCTACACGCCCCTTGGCAGACTGAACTGTAACCACATGACATTCCTCATGATACAGAGAGGAGAGTCAGGTGACAACACACTGTTCACCTGAATTAGGGAGAATATGCTTGATTTATGTATTTTTTAACAGCCTCAGTTGAGAATTGATGTATGCTCAGGCTGCATGAGCAATGGGATCCAATGGTCAGCTCTCAGAGGGATGACATGTTATACATTTTTTCTGCTGCAAACAGCCAGCTTTTGTTTTTATTGCATCTAACACTGATTGGCATACAAGAAGAGTACCCGATTCAAGCAACAGACCTGAAATCTGGGATGGGGCGAGTGTGGCAATGATGATTATTCTCAGAGCTCTGTCTGGATGGTGCAGATATGTGACCCGACTCAGATCCACAGCAGGAGAACGAGATTTTAACTTTTTTTGTCTGTACAGAAACAGACAGCTTCAAGCTGTCTGTTTCTGTACAGGCAAAAAAGATTAATTCTCATTCTCCTGCTGTGGATCTCAGTCAGGTCACATATTTGCACCATCCAATCAGAGCTCTGAAAGTAATCATCACTGCCACACTTGCCCCTCCCATATTTCATCTGCCACACTTTCCCCCACCCCAACCCAATTTCAAGTCTGGTCTGCTGCTTCAATTGGGAGCCCACATCCACCAGTTGAATTTCAGTCAACCATATCTATCCCACCATCACTCGCACCTCAACAATGTCCCCCCACTTGATTTCTTTCACTCACTGTGCTGGCTACAGTCTATTGAGATGCTGCTGCTTCATGTCACTCCCCCAGAGTCACAACACATACCCTCCAGTGCCAAAACCGCACCCACGCAGTGACTGAAAGCCTTCTGTGGCCACTCCCTTGATTCCGCAGCCAATCACTGTGCAGCTGTAGGTGAATGGCAGCTGGATTATGCCCCTCATGCATATTTAATTAAGTGATTGTGCTGAATGACAGTGCCTTTACTCCTCCCCTTCCCCATTCAGGCTCGCTCAGTGCCCAATGCAGCACACCTGCTTCAGGTTGACAGCAGGAAGCAGGTGCTGAATTACACATTTGTAGCACTATTTAGCACTCAGTGCTCCCTTATTTTGACCCTTGGGTCTATAGTTATTCAGGTCACTGGGGTCTCCAGATTTAAAAAGAGGGATTACGTGAGCAGTTTTCCATATGGGAGGAATATCGCCCTGCAAAAAGGTGAGGTTAAAAACGTGCATTATGGGCATAGCCAGGATGTGAAGACTAAGCTTCAGGAAGAATGGGTCCAATTGGTCTGCCCCTGCACTCTTCCAGGCATCCAATTGAAGTAGGAGATCCTCAACTTCTCTCAGGGTGGTAGGCTGGAGGAAGAAGGCGGTGCTTGTGACTGGATCTATTAAGTCCAGTGCTCCAAAACTAGAGCAGAGGTTATTGGCTGGGGAGGCATTGAAAGTGAGTCCTGCAGTAGCAAAATGGTTATTAAAAGTGTTGAGGATAGTTGATTTATCCGACACTGAAGTTGCGCCAATGGCGATTTTTGTGGGTAAGTTGCTCATAGCTGCGTGCCCTTGAATATCCTTGATGGTTTTCCAGAAGTTTGCCGAGCACTTGGTGGAAGAATCCAGTTCTTTGTGGAAATAGCTAGCCTTAGCCTCCCTAACCAGATTGGTACAGTGATTTCTAGCTTTCCTGAATGATGTCCAGTCATCTGGAAGTTTTGATTTTGGAGCCTTTTTCCAAAGCCAGTCTCTGTGCAACAGGGAGGCCTTTAATTGGGCCATAAACCAAGGACATGATTTATTTTTAGAACAAATCTGGACCAATGTTGCATAATTATCCAGAGCCCCTAAAACGATTTCCTGGAAGATATCATAGGCCACAAGATCTGAGTTGGCCAAGTAAAAATTCTGCCATCTCAAGGAATCTTGTAAGTCAGAGAGAAATGCGTAGATGTCAAAAATATGCCATTTCCTCTTGAGTGAGAATTTGGAAAGGGATGGTAGTTTTGGGGCGGATCTTACACCTGCTATAATACAGTGGTCACTGAAATCTGAGAAGAACACTCCTGCATGTGAAAACAGATGGGGTTTGCTTACTAAAATGAGATCTAGAAGTGTACTATTTTAGGGCACCTTTTGTTTGGACGTGTTGTTCCAGAAATGAGTTGGGAAAGACCAAAGGAGTCGCAAATAGTCTTTAGGGGTAAGGAACTATTGGAGTACCAGTCCATATTGAGGTCCCCTAGTATAATAATCTCCAGTTGAAGGGATCCCATCGTATTAGTTATATGGTCCAGAAATTGTAACCCCATGGATGGAGGTCTGTAGCATCCTAGGCTGCATATTGAGACAGAGGAAGATAGCTTGACATTGAGATTCAGGCTCTCAAATTCCTTTGGGAGTGAGGACAAATCTATAACTTATGCAGGCAATTTCTCCTTGACATAGATGGCAACTCCTCCTCCTCCTCTGGTGAGCCTATCAGTTCTGAACAGGGTATAAGATGGGATATTCACCTCACTATCTGGGGTACCAGGTCTGAGCCAAGTCTCAGTGACCATGAGTATATCAAGCCTTGTATGGGAAGTCAATGTTTGAATAGAGGCAAACTTTTTAGCAGGCTGCACACATTAATATGTATAAAGCTCAATCCTTTAATATTGGCTAGGTCGGAAGATGAAGAGATTGCTGCAGGAGGACCAAGGTTGATTTTGACATTACCAGAACATAACAATAAGAGCAGCAAGATTTTCTTGATAGCTTCAAGAAGTCTGTGAGCTTTATGTGAAACTTGCTTAGGGTTGCTATTACAGTAGCTTCAGGGGGTCCCTGAGCTGCATGCCTAGGGGGCCAAGTAATGTAAAAAGAAGAACCCTGGCTGTAAAAAGCAAGGCATGCTGGGCAATCAATGCAGAGGTAAGTGGGATCCTACACTCTGTTACCCTCGTGGAAGAAGTACTAATTTGCCATGGGGGTTGGAAAGGAGGATCTAAATTAGGTAACATAAAAGCAAGTATGTGAGAACTATGCTGAAGGAAACCAGACAATCCAAAGTAGAGCTGTAACTGTCCATGCTGCAGGGAGACCAGTGAGGACTAACACGGGAATCCAGAGTGCAGAATAGTATGCGATAGAGGCAAGTAAGGAAGTAAAAAGACCCCATTATGCTGGATGCACTCAAAATTGGCTACTGTTTTGCAAGCTTCCAGTGTGCAGGAAGTGGGTGGCAGCAGCAAGGGATCTCAGATCAGATCTAGAGCAGAACTGATTAAAATAATCTTGCATGAAGACCAGAAGATGGCAGTATAAGTATTTTCCACAGAGTCAGCAAGGTTGTTGCCGAACCAAGAGGATTGTCATACACATAGACCAGAAGAGATGCAGCCAATCAAAATGGTTGTCCAGGACAGTGGGAGTAGTCTGAGTGTATTTAAAGGTGGCCGAAGGTGGAGGTGGGGGGAGGGTGAAAAATCAGCATAGCTAGAAGCAGATTAGCCAGCCAAATGGAGCTTTGCTGCTTCTGGATTAGCCAATCAGCTTCTTCCTTCAGTGGCTAACCACTTCCCTAGAATCAGATCCGAGCAAGAACGCAGTACCTGGGGTGAAGTTGGTGGGGAAAGCTCTCCATGGTGCAGTAGCTTGAAAAGCGTCCGCCGACTTCCTCCAGTCGGTCACTTAATCAAGGCTGGCCCAGTGGGGCAGCACCTGAGGAGAGGAAGGGGTGGCGGTTACAAATAGTCTCAAGCACAATGGCACAGCAGGACACTTAAGGACGGGGCAGGGATTAGTGAGGTAGGAGACACAGTATTACACAAAGGGTGAAGAAGGAGAGGAGGGGGGTGGAGGACTCCACCCCCCAGCAGATGCAATTAAAATTGGTGCCTAAATTAAATGTGAATTAAATCTAGTGCAAAAGGGTTCTGCTAAGAGCCTGGGGGGAAGCAGGCACAGTCAGGGCTGTTATACACTTTAGGAGAATTAAGAAACAAATATTCTTAGAGTGCCAGGAGACTGTTTGCATCCCTGATGCAGGATTAGTACTAGGTCTGAATAATTCAAACCGCTAAGAAGCCTGGGGTCTGTTTGTAACAATGGTAGGTACACAGTACTGGGCTTAAAATAAAAGTTAAACAAACCAGGCTTGAATGACAAGATTACACTTAGGTGGCAATAGTGCATGGCTTAGATTTAAAAGCGAGTTGTAAAATTGCTCTTAAGCAGCGCAGGGCTTAGAATTCAAACTGAGCTGTAAAATTGGCCTTAAATAGTGCAGGGCTTGTATTTAAAAGCTGTAAAATTGCTGTTAAGCAGTACAGAGCTTGGATTTAAAAGCTGTAAGATTGCTTTTAAACAGTACAGGACTTACATTTGAAAATGAACAGTAAAATGCTGTTAAACAACCATATACAGTTTACACAGTGCCCTTCCATCAGGATACACAGATAGCAGTAACCCAGTTGGCCCCCAAATGTCCAAGCACAAAATCTGAGTTGAGGTATCCATAGCTTTTCAGCCTAGATAGAAATAGATCAGTCAGTCAAACAGAGCTTTGCTACTCCTGGAGTTGCCAATCGGCTTCTTCCTTCAGCTGCTAATCACTTCCCTGGAATTAGATCCAAGCAAGGATGCAGTACCTGGGGTGAAGTCAGTGGGGAAAGCTCGCTGTGGTGCAGTAGCTTTAAAAGCATCCAGCAGCTTCCTCCAGCTGGTCACTTAGTCAAGGATGGCCTGATGGGGCAGTATCTGGGGTGAAGTTGGTGGAGAAAGCTCTCAGTGGTGCAGTAGCTTGAAAAACATCTGGCGGCTTCCTCCAGCCAGTCACTTAGCTGAGGATGGCCCAATGGGGAAGCACCTGGGGTGAAGTCAGTGGGGAAAGCTCTCCATGGTGCAGTAGCTTGAAAAGCATCCGGTGGCTTCCTCCAGCCAGTCACTTAGTCAAGGATGGCCAGGTGGGGCAGCACCAGTGGCATTAGGGTTTCCAACACTAACTCTCCACCCCAAACCCAAGCAGCAAAAGGACAAGACCACACAAGCAACCACAGACAGCCATCATCAGGTAAGACAAACAACATACAACTATTTCCAGATGACACAAATGTAGTAACACTGATATGCTACCTTCATGGATTTGTATTTATGGCTGCATAAGCACAGGACCCACAGGGACCTGTGCTTGCACAGCCACACTTGTGTGTTTATGTCATACAACATGCATGTGTACATTTTGCTTCAGAAGTATGTATGTGCATTTCTGCAGACAGAAGGCATGAGATACCAGCACCTCTGCAGACAGATGTAGTCATGCAGACTATAGGAACTGCCTTGCTAGATAGCATGATCCACTACTGCATGGTTTTCTATATGGAGCTCAGTAACTGAAATACTGCTACCCCCTTGAATAATTTCTAGATCCATTGCTGAAACATTTTACCCACATTGCAACAGCATTTCCATCTGTGTAAGTACAAGTCCTACAGGGGCCTGCCCTTCTGGAGTCAGAAGTCAGTATGTATCTCTTACACTTGTGGCTGAAGAGATGCAGGACCCTAAGGTGGCTGCGCTTCTACAAACAGAAGTAGTGTTGCAATTTTGATATCGTGGAGTTTGTCTCATCTGCACATCTGCAGCCAGAGGTCGGTGTGCATGTCTGACACCTGTGGCTGCAGAAGTGCAGGCCTGTCAATTGGTGTATGTTTGCAGTGTGCATGAGAACCCGAGGCTACAAAAGTTCTGACTCCATACTGGCCTATGCTTCTGCAGACAAAAGAACTCATGTAATTTTATCACAGATTTGTATCTCCGACTGTAAGGGGCCTGTATTTCTGCACACAGAAGCAGTTTTGTGATTTGAGTATCATGCATTTTTATCTGCAGTAACAAGTGAATGTGTATGTCTTACACTGTGCATACCACACATACAAATCCATGAAGGTAGCGCATTGGTGCTACTGCATTTGTGTTATTGGGAAACAGTTCTGTGTTTGTCTTATCTGATGATGGCTGTCTCTGGTTGCTTGTGTGGTCTTGTCCTTTTGCTGCTTGGGGGTTAGGGTGGGGAGTTAGGGTTGTAGACCCTAACGCCACATTTCCCTACTTTTGTGGCATTAACTTGAACCCTAATGTGTAGTAATGCAGTTTTTTTGCAATGAATTTCCATTCTTTTTGAGAAAGTCAATAAACTGAAATTACAACAATACTTCCAGCTGCAGAAGCACTGGCCCCTCTGTGGTGACAGATAAACATTAACAGTTCAGTCAATACACAGACACTTGTACATATAAAACAGCAACAACTTAGAATAATAGTGCATGCCAATCCATATAACAATTAATCACAATATTTTATTTTGAGTACAATTCCCAACTAGAAATCTAAAATGGTTTGTGGATTTGCACAACTTCTTTGGAGCTTAGTAAATTGTGCTGCCTTTATAATGAAGACATATAGATGAGAATAACAAATCAATACAAATGACATTACCAGAATTCATAATATATAAAATAATGCATGGAGATGTGTAGTTTATGGGGATTTTATGCACCCCTGAGGTGTGTGATGGCCCATAAACCCCAAGGGTGAAGCCCAAGGGGTTTATATGGACATCTCACACCTGGGGTGGGTGCATAAAATCCCCATAAATTACACCTCTCCATGTTCTATATCCACTGGTTTTTGTTGCTTTTTGATTTAAATTGCCTTTTTTTGCTGCTTTGCGAGGATAACTGTTACTGCCGACAAGCTTAGTTCACGCTGAGTGACAGATTGTGTAGCGCTTGTGAGCATCCAGCACGAGGACAGCTTGTTTGGCATTTTTTTCTGGAGATGCTGCAGTACTGTTCTGCCCATGGTTTACGAAGCTGTTGGGCACTCACTGGCAGTGGTTTATAACCACTAACCAGTAAATATAAAATATTAATATCAAAGATAAAGACAATACTGCTGGACAGATAAGGATTCACGCTCACAAAAATCTGCAGAAAAACAAAGGGGCTATAATCATCCTGCCAAAATTTTGTGGCATGTAGTAGCAGTATTACCTGTCTTGAGTGCCACAATCAGCAAAATGTTTGGACACAGTGGCTTGGCTCAAGAGCATTAGGTAAATGGTCAACCTGTTATTTGTTGTTCTGGAGTCAAGGCACAGCATTACAAGCAGCCAGGGCAGCAGCAGTATCCGCAGAGAACATGCAGTTCTGAGCACTTATTGCCTCATGTACTATAAGGGATTTATAATAAAAAGTAACAATTGTCTGCCAAATGTTCCATCTCAAGACTTCATTCACTTCATAACCACTGCTGCCAAAAATGATATCTTTGAATACTGAGTGTGTATACAAACTATGGTAAAAGATAGCAGACTAGTAATTCAGAAGTCAGGACACGATTCCTGCATAACAGCAACCTACCAAAAAAAACAACAAACAGTAACATCAAACTGCAGTTTGCTGTGGTAGCCTTTATTCCCTCCAGCCTTGATTATTTACATAATGTATGTACCCATGGTCTGCCAATCTACCCTCTCAGCTCACCCCCTTCCCAGAGTTTGGCCCAACAAGACACCAGGACTTGAAGAAGGAAGGATTTTACTTGCTCCACAGACAGAAAAAGAGGCTGACAGCTAAAACCAAATTGTTCTGGCTTGACAAACTTATCTATGTGACCACTGGGTGTGGAAGTTTCTGGGGTTGGGGAGACAACCAGCAGTAATGCACTGATCAGATTATACAGCCAGTGTAATGAAAGTAGGAAATCAGTTGAAGTCATTGTGCTTTAGACTTCTCATTGAATAAGGACTGAAAGAAGAACTGTTACACATGCAGGAATCGGACAATAGACAATCCCAAAAATGGCCGCCTATTCTGTCAAGGCATAAGAAGGAGAGCTTACTTTAAAGCTGCAACTTTTGTTAATCAGCATGTTTTCATTTTCAGTAATAATGCAAATCTGGCAAAAACATTACCATTTCTTTTTTTCTTTCATATGACACTCAACTGCGATACATGATTTGGAAACTGGTAAAAGTTCTATTCTACTCTTTCCTCCTGTTTGATTGCAGGAGCGCCCCCCACATACACACACATATGCAGACACTAATGAATAATATAGTTCTGTCACCTGTTTTTGAATTTGGTTGTCCTGTTATTAAAGGTAGCTATTATTTTGTACACTAGGAAGTAAGAAAAGTGCTTTGGGTATTTTTTTTTAAATAATTAGGTTTTGAGAAGGATCATCTCTTACCTGACAGCTTCACTAATTGTCAGTAATTAAACAGTCACCAGTCAACATCATTAAACAGTAATGCTTGCAAATCATTTTAAGTAAAAAATAATAATAATAAATGTTAAATCAGTGGCATTTTCCATTTTACTCGATGTTGAATGCAGCCTGAATGATTGGTTATGGGTAAAATGTTGTTCTGACTCTAGCAACCTTTATCAAGATCAGTGAAAATACCCATTTTTGGTTTTTTTTGTAAGAGTTAAGTCAGTTAAAGTGATACATGAGATTGGTTGTTATTCACATTTTAATGACCCAAGCAAGATTAAGGATCGATCCCCATCCCCGAATTAAAAAAATGATAAAATAGGAAAACTTTTTGAACCACACCAATTAACATAAATGATGTATAATTAGTTTCTTAACCATTAAGAATTCATGTACTTAATGCAGAAAAGACACATCAATCCAATTTGGCATTTGAGATATCAACCAAACTAACTGCCATACTAGAACTTTCATCACTGTAATGTTCATTTTTCCATTATTTTTGTTGTTCGTAGCCAACATCACATAATTAGGTTAAAAAAACAGCATCACCCCCCCCCCGTGCTAACAGCCATGCAAATGTGACTCCTTGAATGCCACAGGCAGTGGCCATAACCTTAAGTTGCACCCTGTTCTGTGTACTTTGTCTCAGTTGTCCTGTTATAAAGCAGTCATGGTGATACTGTCCTGTCTTCCTGATATCAAGAGCACAGAGCAAGCAGTTACTGAGTGAGATTGCTGTTGTCCCATTTATTGAGTGGTAGCTAAGCTAGCCTCATGACTGCCTTTTTTGACGGTTTCGTTTTCATATATTTATTTATAGTTCTGTTGAAGTCAATGGCACATTCAGGGTTTTACAGACAAAAACAGTAACAATGCAGAAGTGCACAGTTATAGCAACATTAATTCCTGACAGATGTTTCTGTGCCCTACCCCTTCCCACTTCCTGATCATAAACTGGTTGTGTTCTGTATATCGGGGTGAGATCCCAAAGTGACATTTAATGAGGATGAGGAGGGAAAAAACAAAATATTTATGTTGTTCTTAACTGAAGGCTGTGGTGTGAATACATATGGCTGTTACAGTGCTGCATAATTTTATTTGAACATAAAAATGTAAACATTTGTGTGAATGGCAGCATCACTGATTGACTTCTGCAATACCCAGGACTTGGAACTGTTTATTTATTTATGTCTTTGGTGACTGGGTAGGTGTACTGATCCAGAGGACCATTTTCAGTCATGACTCGGGCCACAAGGTGGCAAAAAAACAATCAATTACAAGATACAATACGTGCATCCCCAACAGTTGGCGGCGAGGGTGGAGAGAGGGAAACAGTGGTAATGCAATGACAATGTGCAGACAGGGCAGACAGGTAGTGCTACATCAATATGTACATAAGCATAGCCAAAATACAGACGGTGCAAGACACAAGCAATAATAGTATACAGGTACTGTACATGGTCCAATTCAAGTACAAGTGAGAAGAAACAGTTGCTGTAATAAAAATTCAAATAGGAAAACAATCACAGTTCATTGCATCAAAGGGGCAAGACAGAAGGAAAGGGGGGCAGGGGTAGGCTTAGGGGTGGGGGCAGGAAGGAGAGAGGTGGGAAAAAGGGGCAGGCTAGTGGGTGCAGGAGTGGGGGTATAAGTGCTGTAGGGCGTCAGGTGAAAGTCTGAGTGCTATTAGAGAATATTTGAGTTGTAGACCCTAGCGTTGCTGTACAGAACAGTGCCATTTTGCAGTAGTGAGGAGCCAGATCTTCAGGTTATGTTTAAAAGCTAGGTGGGAGGGGGACACGTGAACAGATGGGGGAGTTTGTTTCATAGGGAGGGTGCTGTGACTGAGAAAGCTTGGGTTCCCGTGGTGGTGGAGGCATGGGGTACATCTAGTGGGGGGACTGAGGATGCCCTGAGATTCCTACGGACCACTCTACCTGTCAAGAGGGTTGAGTAAGGGGACATATGTTGGTTCCTGAAGAAGTTGTCTACCAGACAGCCCATTGCATAGTCAAAGCGACTTTGTAGGGTGAGCCACCCAAGTGACTGGTAGAGTGAGCAGTGGTGGGAATAGTAAGGGGATTGAAGGACAAATCGACAGATAGAGTTATACATTGAGTTTAGCTGCTTGTGCAGGGTGGTGGAAAGGTGCGAGTAAACTGGGGAGCAATAGTCCAGGAGGGGAAGTAGGTTGCCACGTGCAATGGCCAGGTGCGCTTCAGCGTATAGGTAATGCTTGTGGTGGCTTAGCTTCTGGTGGATCTGGTGCACCATATGGTTGACATGTTCTGAGAAAGAAAGGGAGGGGTCAAGGGTAACACCTAGATATTTGAAGGATGTGACAATTTCAAAGGGTGGACCAGCAGGGGTGAGAACTAGAACGGAGGAGTTGGCTTTGGTGGCTTTTGATCGGAAGGGTTTGAAACCGAACAGCATAGATTTAGTTTTTTTTTTCATTGACTAGGAGTTTGTTTGAAAGGAACCAATGATGGGTGGTTGCATAGTTTTGTGTGAGGGTTGATGAGATTGAGTCAATAAAATTGTCGCTATGATAGATGACCAAATCGTCAGCATAGAGAAGAGCTTTACAGTTGAGGCTGTCATTGGGAATGTATTAATAAACATGGAAAAGAGCAGTGGTCTGAGAATGGAGCCTGGGGAACTCCAGTGAGTCCAGGACTGGGAGTAGGAAAGCCTTTCCGATGATAACCGACCAAGTCCTGTTTGATAGCTGTGGAACCAGGCAGTAGGTCCTGAGAGTAGCCAAAGCAAAGCAGGGTTGAGTGGAGGAGGTGGTGGTGAACCAGGTCAAATGCTTTTGACAGATCAATGAAGACCACGCCTGTGGGTTTGCCCTGGTTCATACTTCTTAGTACATGATTGGAAAAGAGGGCCAGTGCAGAAGAGGTACTATGTTGCTTACAGAAGCCATGTTGAAGGGGGCATAGGAGGCTGTACTTTTCCAGGTGCTCTGTTAGCTGAGAGTGTATGGATTTTTCAAGCAGCTTGCTCAGGTGGAAACACTCCTGCTTTTCATACAAATGTATGACGCGCATTAAGACTGAGTCTAGGGAGACATTTCTTTTTGCTGGCTTGTTTACGTTCCTTTGTGACAAGATAGGAGAAGGTAAACAACCACTCATCCCTGCCTCATTTAATAACAGAAGGTAATTTGGATGACGAGGATCTCACATTTAGCCCGAAATAGGCTATCTGTTATTTATTGAATGGGATAGTGGATTTTTTAAACATCATTTAGTGAGTGAGAGTAAGGAGATTGTGACAGCGGGCAGGTGATCAAAACAAAGAAATTGAAAATGAAATTGTTGAGTACCTAGAGGTCAGCAGGGCACATGACCCAATGCAGCATGGATTCAGACGAATCTAATCAATTTCTTTGACTGGGTGACCAAAGTAGTAGACCAGGAAGGGTCTGTGGACATCGCCTACCTAAACTTTAGCAAGGTATTTGATACAGTCCCACACAAAAGATTAATAAACAAATTAGCCAGCCTGGGAGTGGGTCTAAGGGTGGTAGCCTGGGTAAAACATTGGCTGGACAACAGGACACAGAGGGTAATAGTAAACGGAGTCCACTCCGAAAAAGGGGGGTCACTAGTGAGGTACTGCATGGTTCAATACTAGGTCTGGTCCTTTTTAATGTCTTTATAAGTGACATTGCAGAGAGACTGGAAGGAAAAGTATGCCTCTTTGCAGATGACACAAAGATCTGCAACAGGGTTGACACACAAGGGGGGTGGAAAGGATGAGAAGGGACTTGGCAAGGTTGGAAGAATAGTCAGAAGTATGGCAGCTTAGATTCAATGCAAAGAGGTGGCAAAGTAATGCACCTGGGAATCAAAAATCCAGGGGAAGAGTACACAATTATGGGGGGGGGGCAGATAATAATAACAACAAAAATGGAAAAGGACCTGCAGGTAGTCATATCAGATGACCTAAAGGTTAGCAAGCAATGTGAGAAGGCAGTAGGGATGGCTGGGGGGATACTGGGATATATAAGGAGAGGCACCACCAGTAGAAAACAGGAAGTTGTTATCCCTCTATACAGACAGTTGGTGAGACCCCATCTGGAGTACTGCGTGTAGTTCTGTAGACCCCATCTCAGCAAGGACATAGACAGGATGGAGGCAGTCCAGAGGAGGGCAACTAAAATGGTGCAGGGTCTGAACCAGAAGCCATATGAAGAGAGACTAAATGAGCTTAATATGTATATGTATATCCTTGAGGAGAGGAGGGAGAGGGGGGACATGACAGAAACTTTTAAGTACCTCAAGGGAATCAACAAGTCCAGGAGGGTAGCATCTGTCAGAAAAAGAGATGTGCAAGAACAAGGGGACATAATTTGAAGACAGAGGGGGGACAGCTCAGGGGCAATGTGAGGAAGTATCTTTTCACACAGAGGGTGGTGGATGCATGGAATGGCCTTCAAGAGGAGGTCATGGGGTCAAAAACAGTGGTGGAATTCAAGAATGCATGGGACAGACATAAAGCAAATCTTGTGGGGAGTAGGAAGACGTAGGCTGTTGGTTAACTAGGATCTACAGCTTATCCAATAGGTAGGGAAATGGGCAGACTGGGTGGGCCAAGTGGTCCTTATCTGCTGTCAAAGTCTATGTTTCTATGTTTCTATGAAATGGCAGAGAGTTTGAGAGTATGGTAATAAGGCTTAAGTAAACACTACACTTTTTTGACAGCAGCACTGCTCGTGATATTGGTTCCATATTTTACCCTCTATCACATGCTTTTTTATGCCTCAGTTACATGTTTTTTTAGCCTCCATTACATGCTTATCTAGCCTCCACGGCTTGCTCATTTAACCTCCATTACATATATGTTTCAGCTTCTGTTATGATATGTTGTTTTTTAGGGAGTGGGTATATAATTATACAGACTCATCTGTTAAAGAAATAAAGCGTGTCAGCATGTATAGTGCAATTCCAGTTCCATCACTGCTAACTTCTTACTGAAGTCTTTACGGCATTCAGCACCAGTAGGGTAACTGCCTCAGTCATCTGCCATCATGACTCTCACAGTACTCAGGGCTGATTAAAATGGGACAGCTAATGCTACTGTGTCTCAAAACAAGTATTGCCCTCCAAATTAGAACCCCTATTTTTAAGGGCTAAATCAGAACATTCACCTTGAGCTCTTGAGGTCGAGTGAGACTGCAAACTGCCGAGCCAAACTGCTACTAAAATACTGAACAACTGCTAGGTTGAACGAGTTCTGGGGCCCAAACAGTGGCACTTGCACCCAGCTCCCTTTTATACAAAAAAATACCAAAACAAGTGGTGTAAGTGCTGGTTTTACTTTTTGCACTTTTTTCTAAATAAAGTTTTATCATTCACCTCTATTTTGGGGTTTCTGGTCTTGAGTGCCTTACATATGTTTTACTGTCTACAGATAGTCCACAGTATGTTGGAGACTCTGCAAGAGGAACAGCAGGCCAGGCGAGGTATGAGACAGTACACTACTGTGCTCTGGTATACTGAAATAGTTTCAAGGTATGTAGATACAGGTAGCTTGTTAAAATCTAGTAGGGTAAGGAGTTGTAGGCACAAGGATAAGGTAGACATGGGTAGGAGGATTGAAAAGGGGAATTAGGAGACACCCTATCTAGGGTAGGGTAGGGTAAAGAATAAAGTTCAGGCAAGGGGGGGTATGAAGCAGTAAACACCCAGAAGAAGTTAAGCACAGGTAGGCGGGTTAAAAAGGGAAAACAAGGGACACCCTATCTAAACGGTGGAGGTGGTGGAAAGGGTACACACACCTCAGCCTTGTACCACTGCAGAATCGCTTTGCCATACTGGCAGGATGGGGCAGCTAGGAGGAGGGACCCAGAGCTGTAGGAAGGGAGGATCCTCAGAAGGAAAGGCCCCAGGGAGGGATGATGAGGCCTCCAGCTGAGGTGGAAGCAGCTACCGATGGGTGACTCTATGTTAAGGGATAGACTATGGAGTGGGGGAGGAAGAGAAAGAAAGAGGTAGGTGAAGTACTTGAGAGGTACTTCACCTTGAAGGATGGTGAGTGTATCTAGAGGATTGCTATGGCAGCAAGAGAAGGTAGGGAGCTAGATGTCATTGTCCACCTGGGGACAAATGACCTGGCAATGGGCAAGAGTAGGAGTAGTGCAGGGAAATTTCAGGGAGCTGGGAAGGGGCCTCAAGTAGGTGGTGCACATGGTGGCTTTTATTGAGATGTTACCTGTATATGGCCAGATAGAGGAAAGGACACTCTGCACCCAGGCTTTTAACAATTGATTGAAGCCATTGTGCATGGAGGAGGGCTTTGACTACACTGGGGACTGGGGGCTAACCTGGGAAGATATGGGTCTCTACTGGAGAGATGACCTGCATCCTTCCAGGAAGGGGACCACAGTCCTTATAGGAGGTTTAAATGCTGCTTGGATGAGCATTTAACTAGCAGGGGGAGGGTGTAGAACTAAGGATGACAATTGTCCCCCAGATGATGAAGCATCATTGAGGGAACTCCCAAGGGGAGTAAACTCTGCTGTGACAGGGGTGCAAGAAGATGCGGAGGGACAAGGCAGAGGATAAGGGGGGTATAAATCAGGGAAGCTAGAAGAAAGGAGTAAAGAAGACAGGTAACAGAGAAGGCAGTAAAGGAAGAGGTGGGTTGGGGGAGCATCAAGGAACAGCACAGGTGGGGGGAGGGTAGACAGGGAGGGGGTGAGGTATGGAAAGCCATGTGCGTCAATGCAAGAAGTCTGGGAAATACAATTCTGGACCTGGAGGTCATCATGTCAGAGGCTAGTCTGGATTTGGTGGCCACAACAGAGTTGTGGTGCACTGACTGCCATGACCTGGACATGGCCATACTAGGCTACACTCTTTTCAGGATAGAAAAGGAAGGGAGGAATGGTTGTACTATATGTAAGGGAGGAAATCAAGGCCACAGAAGTCAAGGGCACATGGAGAAAAAAGAACACCTGGAAGTGCTGTGGGTCATCCTGAAGACAGGTGCTAGGGCAGCTATCCATACAGGCAAGACCCTGATTTTTCTGTGATTCCATGGCTGCGGAGATTGCCTCAGAATTTAATGTAAATCACGGAAAACCGTGGAATAATATTCTGCAGTTTACATGAACTGTGGAATAATATTCCATGGTTTACATGAACTGCTGAATATTATTCAATTTTTTTTGATGAACTGCAAAATATTATTCTGCAGTTTACATGAAGTGTGGAATGTTATTCCACAGTTTACATGAAATGCAGAATACTATTCTGTAGTTTATACTGAAGAGTCAGTATTTAGTCGGCCTGCCAGTGCAGTGGTACCACTGCCGCTGATGACACTGATGACCTGGTTTGGGAACAAGCCTGGGAAGTTGGAGGCGGCTTGGGGAGGAGGATGAACATCCTATGGACTGCTCCTCCTCCGGGGGAAGGGGGGAAGTTGCTGGTGTTCAGGTAACCCCTTATGGAAGCCTGGGGTACAACAGCTGGTACTGACTACATTTTGGAGGCATGTCAGACGTTCAGCATGCCCCCACAACATCATTGCATGACACACCTCCCCTGGGAGAAAATGGGAAAATGAAGGTTCCACTGCCACACGATGATGTCCACCCCAACATTGCAGACCCAGAGCCACCGCTGGGCTCTCACTCCCATTCTTCTGTTCAGTCTCCATTGGGGGAAGGGGGTCCCTGGTTGTCCAGTCCCTGGCGGTAAGCCGTGGGTGTTTGGGAGTGAGGTAAATCCTGGGGTGCATGGCAGAGGTGAGTATGTGTAGATCAGACCAATGGTGGTTGGCAGATGAGGAGATAAAGCATAATAAAAAACATGAAGTCAGTATAAACTGCGAGTAAAACAAATCTGCAGGTTACATTGTCCCTGATGAAGAAAATTATTCCATGGATCATATAAACTGTGGTTATTCCACGGATCATATAAACCCTGGAAAAGTATTCCTCAGTTTATACTAAATTCTGTAGAATGATTTTTGGAATTCTGTGGAATTTAAAAACAAAAATCTGAAAAGCATTTTGGAACAGCCCCTGCCCATTAGTTTGTCTGCTAGGGCTTTACCGAAACAATCAAAGCTCTAACCTCCCCCCGTCCAGCTTAGCCCCACCACCCTCCCTATCCCATCCTGAGAACCTCCATGAGTCCCTTTATTTGAAGTAGAAATATTTTTATCAGGTCCCACACTGTGCAGCAATCCTCATCCTTCTAATTTCACTGCCAGGCCCAAATTCTGGTTTCTTGACCGAGAAGTGCTTTGAGCACAGCCGCACAAAGCACTACTGGAATGAGAAACTAGCATTCTGGCCTAGTGGTAAAACTAGAAGGATCAGGATCACTGTGCAGTGTGGTAGCCACTAAAAATATTACTCATTCAAATTTGGTGGCCCTGGGGACTCTCAGGCAGGGGTGGGGGAGAGTGATGGGACTAAGATGGTCGGGTGGATTTTTTACTTTCTAATACTAAGAACTCAGGAGTTAATTGACAACCTTCTCTATTTGGTAGGACCCAGCCCAAAAACTAACATTTTCCCCCTACCTGGGTGCTTGGGAGGGGGCTCGGAGTTGCTGACTGCTACTAAAGACCCCAACTGCCACCGCAGAATTTCTTCAGAAATAGGAACTAATGCTGCAGAAGTTCTGCAGCGACAGGAGGACTTGTGGCAGAATTTAGACTCAAACTGCCACAGAAAAATCAGGGCCTTGCATACAGGAATGGTATACAGACCTTCAGCACAGGATGAGGAATTGAATAAGGCACTTAGGGAAGCCATAATCAGGATGGAAGTTACCGTTCTCTAGGTAAGTGGTCAAGGTGCTGAAGGATAAAAGGGTGGCATTCAGGAAGTATAAGAAAATGCAGATTAGGATAGACAGGAGGTGTAACAAGTAAAACAGAGGGAAGCAAGAAAGGCAGTGAAGGAGCAAAGGTGCAGACAGAGGAAAGGATAGCCAAGGGGTAGCTAAAGGGGAGAAGACGTTCTCCAGGTACTTAAGTTAGAAGAGGAAGGTATGTGGAAAGATATTGAGGATAAGGAGGGTGACAGGGTGAACTGTGCCAAAAAAAACATCCTGAACAGGTACTTCTGCTCAGTGTTCACAGTGGAGGGGGAGGGGGAATGGATCACTAAGAAGCAACAGGTACAAGGGAGGGAGGTGGACTCAAGTCCATTTTCATAGGAAGGTGTCCTGAAGGGACTTGCAGCTCAGAAAATGGAAAGGCCATGGGACTAGATAGAATGCACTCAAAGGTACTTATGGAACTCAGGGGAGGTGCCAGCTGCCCCACTATCTTATTCAACAGCTTTCTGGAAACAAGTTTGGTTCAGGAGGACTGGAGGAGAGCAGACATGGTCCCTCTATATAAGAGCAGCAGCAGGGTACGTATGAGCGTCAGCAGGGAGAAAGCTAGCAACTATAGGCCAGTTAGTCTCACCTCAGTAGTGGGGAGATGAATGGAAATCCTGTTAAGGGAAAGGTTGGTAGAGTATCATGAATCCAGTGGGCTGCTAAGCCAGACAGCATGGATTCACAGGGGGAGTTCATGCAAGATGAGTATGATTAATTTCTTTATAGTGTATGTTGGAACGTTGTTATTGTCAGAAATCCATCACTTTCTAAACATTGTTATGCTATGCTGTACCAACTATGCCAGCTACTTTGTTGTGCTGTACTAGCTATGTAGCTAGTGCAGCATAACAACTTAGAACGTGATCGCGCATGCATGGTGCATGATCTTTCCCCTAATCAACAGTGGCCCTGGCAGTGAGAGTTTGTCTGTTGGAGAGCATCGTACAGAATAAAAACCCAAAGTAAGGCTAAAATATGTTAAGATGACTCTTGTATTTTTTTTGGGGGGAAACATACACTATAAAAAACAATGGATGACTATCAGTAACAAGCTATGTTGGTACATCTCGAGGTTCCCATGGTGACCAAACCTCTTGAGCTGTGCTCTCAAGGTTCAGGCGGTCGCCATAGAAACCTCTCAATGAACTAACTGGCTTGTCACTGATAGTCATCTATAATTCTCTGTGACTAGGTGACCAGGAAAATAGATCAGAGGAGGCAAGTGAATGTGGCCTATCTGGACTTTAGCAAGGCCTTCCACACTGTGCTGCACAGGAGGCTGATAAAGAAATTGAGCAGCCGAGGGGTAGGATCCAAAGTGGTGAGCTGGATTATAAACTGTTAGCGAACAGGAGACAGATGTGGTGGTTAACGATAATCATGTTAATGATGGGAGCTGGGGCATGACTGTGAATACTTCCCATACTCCCAAGTGTACAAAAAATTGTTGCCTTGGCTGACAGCGGCCAGACAAATGCCACTGCTGGCATTAAAAAAAAATTACAATCTTCTTTTTGTGTATTGTTTTTCTTAATGTTTTCCCTGCCAAGACTAAAGGTGGTGCTGACTTGGGATGGATCAAGGAAGTGCAGAAGTGCACATTCTTCCTGCTATACGGTCTGCCGCAGGCTTTTTGTGTAGCTCTGGTACACTGGTATGCCGCAGCGGGCTTTGTTACTGAACTTGGGGGGGAGAGGGAGCTGCTGTGGCAACAGATTAGTGCCTGGACCCTGTTGTTGAAGACCTTAATTAAGTCAGCATTGCAGCTGGACCTCTCGATTGGCTGCCATGTCAGGTAGGGGTATGGCTAGTCAATGGTGACGCCACATTTACAGTAGCAGAGGAGGCATGGAATCAGGGAGAAGAAGAATGGAGAAGAGAGATGGCTTACATTCAACAAACACTGACTGAGGAGAAGAAATTCGGTGTGGTGTTGGCAACAACATAGGAGCAGTTCTGGGTCAGGAGAAAAGAGCAAGAAGAGGACAGAATGAAGTGCAGGTGTAGACAGGCAGTGGCTGGCAGGTACAGCAGAGGATTCGTTCAGACTCAGAGTGGACTTTGGAGGTTCCCTAGCCCTGGTCGACTTGGCGCCAGCAGTTGAGAGAAGATTAGCCATATTAAATTTACCAGCAGTGGCAGTGGTGGCAACTGATTCTCAGCTCAGTCTGATCTGTACTTGAGTGGCATCTTCTCCACTCTTAGCCTGGTCACTCTCAGTTCAGTCAGTCCTACCCAATACTGGAGTATCCACCCTAGGAGAAACGGTACAGCCAAAAAGCAAACTGAGGTACTTTTGTTTATTTATTTATTTATTGTTAGTTTACTGCTACGCTGGATCTATTTATCATGCTACCGTGGGACTGGGAAGGGGAGGGACACTAAAGTACCAGGGATTCCAAGAATACATTTTTGGGATGAAGGGGGAGATAAGGATACTAGACTACCAAGGAATGCATTTTAAATTGTTAGGGGTGTGTGTGTGTGTGTGTGGGGGTGTTAGACTACCAGGGACTGGATGTTCTTACTGAGCTACTAGGAGTGGGAGGGGCACTAGACTACCACAAGGCAAGTCTGTGGTCAGTACGCTTTGTGTTTACTTACATGAATTAGATTAGTTTAATCTGACAATTAACTTGGGAGGATGTTGATCTGTTTTTAGGAATGGCAAAAGGGGACTTTCAGAAGGCAGAAATAACTTTAGTGAAAGTCAAAGTCAAGGAAGAGTTGCCAGCTGTACTGTTCAAGTAAACCAGGAACTACTGGTTGCTTTTCTGCAGTTGGGTGCTAAAAGCACCATTTTTTTCCTGACTAAGGACCAGTGCTCAAAGCTGTGTGGCTGTGAGGATAGGAGAGTCCGCTGAGTGGCAATGGCTCAGGTGGTCTATGGTGGACATGGACCGAGTACAGCCTATGTAATCGCGGAGCCAGCTGACTGTCTGGCATTTCATATGGCACATCTTTTCAGCGCACTGCCATACTGCTGCAGCGCAGCTGTATTTAGTTTAGTGGGACCAGTGTGCCATGTTCTGCTTATGGTTGTGGAGGACTCTTGCTGTCAGCTGTGGTCTGTACTATGAGGAGGGAGTCGGACCAAGTTCCAACCAACCAACCAGCCAACCAACCAACCATAATAGCTGAGCTAAGGCCTCACATAGCAACAAGGTAAGGACAAGTTAGTGTAATAGCCACCTACTTGCTCTCTTGCAACCACTCCTTGGTGTTTGCCCCACATCTCTATCCCTTTCCAAATACTTAGGGGCAACTTGATGGCCTGAGGGAAAGGGCAAATTGCTGTGCTGGAGGGGCGGATCTATGTGATGACGGCACATCGCCCAAAAAATATTTTGGTGATGTACTCCCCGGCACACAGCAAAATGGCACTGGAGAGTTGGGATTTATTGTTTTATGTGGGGAGGCTGCACTCCCCCACACCCCCTCCGTGGGGGCTTCACCTCCCACACCCCCATACTTAAGGATTCTCAATTCCGGGGGGAGTGCATGTCGGGGGTGGTGCAAATGCGGCATAAATAAAATTTTGGGCAGGGCACAACAAAAAGTACCTGCGCCCAGACCTGAACCCAGCACCATTCCTGCTGCAGCCCTAAACCCACCCACCAAGTTACAGCAGTAGGTCAGCAGCTCACAGCAGCCGGCCCTCAACCCCTCCATTCCCTCCACCCCACGCTTGGTGTGCTCGCTCCTCCTCGTGCGTAGTCATGTGGCGACATAATGTCGCTGTTTACATCTCCTCATCCAGTCGCGTTAATCCTCCCAGTCACCCTGATGACAGGCACCGTGACTGAGTCACCATTTTGGTAGGTGCCCAATCACGTTCGTCAAAGTCACGGGGATACCTGGAGGGATCGGAGACTCTAGGGAAGAGGATAGGCTGTAACTTGATCTACTGGGGAGGGGAGGACTGGGGATTCCAGGGAGGGAGCTATGGTGCAACTCGCTGGGCTTCGGGTGGGCCAGGTACCTTGCACTGGAGCAGGAGGCTTTTCTGTGGGGTGACTGGTTAAGGCAACAAACTGGACTGTGGGGACTCTTGGGAGAAGCTAAAGTGCAACTTACTGGGCATGGGGAATGGGGTAGCAGGATAGCAAATTCTGTTTCAAATGACCCCCAAAATGCACCAGAATGAACCAAATCAAAAAATGCTCTAGGAGACCCCAGCCTATAGTTCTAATTTTCTACCCTTGTGCATACACTTTTTTAAAGGCTGGTTACTACACTGGATGGGAGAGTGACCAGTGGGGTGCCACAAGGCTCGGTACTAGGACCGGTCCTCTTCAACATTTTCATAAGTGGTATTACAGAAAGAAGATGAAGGGAAAATATGCCTTTTTACAGATTATGCCAATATCGGTAATAGGGTAGACACTCAGGAGAGTGTGAAAAAAATGTGTAGGAATCTTGGGAAATTCACAGAGTGATCAAAAGTATGTCAGTTGCGGTTCAATGCTAAAAAGTGCAATACTATGCACCGAGGGCATAGGAACCCAGGATCTGAGTATGGGTGGGGGGTAGGTACTAACAATCACTAAGCAGGAAATGGACCTTGGGGTTATCATATCTGATGACCCCAAAGTGGCAGGGCAATGCGACAAAGCAATAGGTAAGGCCAGTGGGATGCTGGGATGCATAGGGAAAGGTATCTCCAGCAGGAGGAGGGAGGTGGTGTATCGCTCACTGATCAGACCCCACCTGGAGTATTGTGTCCAGTTCTGGAGGCTGCACCCCAGAAAGGACATAGACATGGGTGGAGGCAGCCCAGAGAAGGGCAACTAAAATGGTGCAGGGATTGCACCAAAAGCCCTATGAGGAGAGACTGAGGGATCTCAACATGTACACCCTGGAAGAGAAGAGAGTGAGAGAGGACATGATAGAGTCCTACAAGTACCTCACAGGGGTAAACAGGGTGCAGGAGGAGAGTGTCTTTTAACTGAGAAAGAACGCAAGGACAGAGGGTATGCAGTGAAGCTGGAGAGTGGAAGTTTAGAAGTATGTGAGGAATTACTACTCACTGAAAGAGTTGTAGACACCTGGAACAGACCGCTAGTGGAAGTGGTAGGGGCAAAAACAATAGAAGGCTTCAAGCATATGTGTGATAGACATATGGGAATATTAGTAAATAGACAGGGAGTATAGTGTGTCATCAGAGACCAATAAGAGTCTGCAAAGGCAGACTAGGCAGGGACCATCTGGGCAGATTCAGTAGGCCAAGTGGTCCTTTTCTGCCAACAAACTATGTTTCTGTGAAAGGTTGTTTTCACTTTCAGTGATCACGTGTTGGAGCAGACTGGAGAAATTGAAGTCAGTGTTATAAATACTAGAGGTTTTTACTGTGTTACAGAGAAAAGATTGTCCAGTCTTACTAAAGGATTGTGTGAAAGCTAAAGTCAGTGTGCCCCAGAATGGGGTGAAATTTCCCCTTGTGCAGGCATTACAGGTGTCCTTATGAAATCCTCTCAAAGGGCCTTACAAAGAAAACTAAAGAATGTTATACACAAACATATGAACTGTAGCATTTTGATATTTGGTATGCCATGGGACGCCTTACCTTCTCCAGTATTCTGATTTCCCATCATCTGCTTCTACAATGGTCACATTGGTACCAAACAAACTGAGTCGGACGCATAAAATAATAAACAATATAAGGTTTATTCAGGAACACAAGCAGTGACATCTCATCAGCATGAGGTACAGACTTAGACTGACTAGAGGAACAGGAAATTGGGAGTTTCCAAGCCCCTGCTGGAACTAATTAGAATAACACATTACCATAGTTCTGGCTGCAGCATTCTGTTCCTGGTTAAAGGGGCAGCAGCAGCTATTCCTAAGCCCCATACTTAACTCTGTACTCCACATCACCCTGTGTGAGTACCACTCGAACAAAAAAAAGCATTACTATGGCAGATTTTTAAAACAATAATATAGAAGAAAACTGAGAATAATGATTAAACAGTTCAGCAATAATCAGCAATATACAGCAATACTTTAGATTGAACTGTTTTGATTGACACTTTCAACACCAGCTCCACTGCAGGGAAGGGTAGGAAAGAATCTGGACCACACTGGTGGCCAGTCAGTGTCGTACCAGGGGAGGGGGGAACCATAGCACTTGAGGCTTGGCCATGCCACAAGCACTAAAGTGTTGGGGGGGGGAAGGAAGGGGAAGAGGAGCAGCAGAATATACTTTAACTACAGTATGTCCATATTACAATCAGCAATTTCAAAAAACTAGGAAAAAATGGTTATTGCAACAGTAAAGGCTTTTAAAATATTCAAGCAACAGTTAAAAGACTATAATAATGCAAGAATAACTGAGCACACAGGTCTGTAAGGCAGACAATAGACAAATGATCACACAGAGTTCAACATAATCACTGAATTCAAAATTGAAGTTCACATATTTTTGCAACGTTTGCGGTCAGTTAGAATGGACTTGTGTGTGGATTGGACCAATTCCTGACAGGACGGGGTCAGGTCAGAAAAGGAAACCCAAGAGTTCTGCCAGCTGTAATAACCACACCATTTTACCCGATAAGTCCAGGATCTGTTGGCATATTTTTTATGCAATATCTTCTCAATCTGATATACAGGACAGTTCTGAGAAGAAGATGCATCAGCAAATGATTAAGATGTTCCCGGTAGTGCATCAGGCTGAGTTGACAAAACAGGATCCAGTTGATTGTCAGGACCATGGGAAGTGAAGGAACTGGTCTGAAATTGTCTGCAGGAAGTTCAGCTTCTGAAAGTATAGCAGGTTTAAGTGCAGCTTCATTAGTTGGGGGACTGGGATCATCAGTAAGGGTATCATTCAGGTATCCATGTTTCAGTCTGTTGATGTGGATTTTATTGTGTACCAGCTTTCCGTCGGACTTGTGATGCAAGCAAACATGAACAGGAGGAAGCTTTTCCACAATACAGAAGGGACCAATTCAGGGGCAGAGCAGTTTTTTGGTGGCACCCAGAACTAGGACAGGTCAGTACAAATATACAATGTCCCCAACAGAAAATGAAGGTTCATGCGACTCGGCTGTTGACATTTTTTGCATTGCTGATTTTCTCTGGCCCAGTGTGTCAATTGCAACATGCCTGGCAAGTTCAAGCTGTTCCAACATTGAAATGATTAAGGATGAAACTGACTTTGGGACCTCTAGCAGTGAGAGATCCTTGTCCAGAGGTGTTCTTGGGTGACGTCCATGGACTAGAATAAATTGTGTGTACTCTGTATTGTCGACACAGCGACTGGTGTTGTAAGCAAATTGAATGAAGGGAACAAAACAATCCCAAGTGTTGTGAGTCTAATTCACATACTTGGATAGTGTATTAAGGATGGTAGACCTCATTCTCTCACTTTGTCCATTGCATTGTGGATGGTAACTGGTTGTGTGAGTCTTTTTCATGTTGAGAAGTTTGCATGTCTCTCGCACAATAGTTGAAAGGTAGTTAGTGCCTCTGTCTGAATGCAGGTATGCCGGGGTACCGTGATGACAAATGATTGTGTTGTGGATGGCACTTGCCACTGTGGCAGCTTTAATGTCTTTTAGGTGGATTAGTTGCAAATACTTAGTTAAGTAGTCCACAAAAACAAGAATGTGTTTGTTGCCAGAGTCAGGGCATGTAGTCAAGGGGCCAATAATGTCCATGCTGACTCTTTGGAATGGTTCAGTGGCTACAGGCATTAGAATGATGTGTGCCTATGTCGGTTTGGCAGGAGGTTTTCTTTAGGAACAGGCCTGGCAGGAGTTGACAAATCGGACAATGTCCTTGTTCATGTAAGGCCAGAAGAAGTGAAGCCTTGTCTTTTTGAGAGTGCTGTGGATTTCCATATGACCTCCAGAAAGTGGAGAAGCATGAGTGGATTGAAGAACTTTGGAGACTAGAGAGGATGGCACAACTAACTGTATATGAGTTCTATCTGTGCGATGGCCTTTGCCTTCCTTGGTCCAAATGTGAAGAAGCACACCATCGTTAAGAAAGTAGTGTGATGCAAAGAATAGTACATTCTGGTGGTGTTTCTTTTGTTGAGGTAAAGTTCCAGTCTCTAGATACGTGATTATGCCTGTAAATTGAGGATCAGTTCCTTGTTGCAGATTAATCGCCGCCAGGGAGATATCAGTGTTAGAGGTTGTAAGAAGCTCTTTGGCAGCTTGCAATAAGTGAGGATTTGTGCTTTTCTCTGAAGAAGCAGTTGGTAGCAGCAAAGCAACTTGAGGTACTGTTGAAGTGTCCACAGGGAGCCCATCTGTGGAGAGAAAAGGAAGAGCTTTTATGCAGGATTCTTCATCTGGAGAGGCTGATGCGGAGAGATATCATCTCCAGCTTGCAGCACTGGCATTGGAGTGAACTTGACCTGGTCAGTATTGCATCTCAGAATTGTAGCATTGCAGTATGGCAATCTATTGGGTGAACTTTCCTATTGGCTCCTTCATTTCGAACAACCATCTGAGGACAGAGTGATCCATGATAGCTGTGAAAGAGAAGTAGCGAAGGTAGCAGTCAAATTTCTTTACAGCAAAGACCACGGCCAGGCATTCTTTTTCTGTGATGCCATAGTTCTACTCAGCTGATGAGACAGAGCACCCAGCATGCGAAACAACTCGTTCTGTTCCGTCTTGGATTTGACACAGCACAGTGCCCACTGCAAAGGAACTAATATCTGTGTAGAGCTTGAATGGTTGGTCAAACCTTGGGTAGGCCAGCACTGGGAAAGAAATACATTTTTCTTTCAATGTTTCAAAGGCCTCTTTGCATTTGGAAGTCTATATATAGTCACGTCCCTTTTTGGTGAGAGTATACAGTGAAGCTGCAATCTTGACATAGTTGCAAATGAATTTTCTGTAGTAGCCAGACAAGCCCAGGAAAGCTCTAAGGTCTTTGAGGTTTGTAGGTTCTGGTTAGTCTTTTACAGCAGAAAGCTTATCTGGGTCTGAAGAGATACCTTGCAAAGTGACCACATGTCCCAGGTAATGGATTTGATGCTGTGCAAAGCAACACTTCTTTGGGCGAAGTTTGAGGTTGGCTTGCCTGAGATGTTCGAACACCTTTTTGAGATGCTGGAGCTGTTCTTGGAAAGTTCTGCTGAAGATGATAACATTGTTGAGGTAAACTAGGCAAGATTTCCAAGACAGTCCACATAATACAGCTTCTATGATGTGTTGAAATGTGGCTGGACTATTTTGAAGTCCCATAGGCAGATGCTTGAACTGGAAAAGTTCCAAGTGGCAGTGCCAGGCAGCGTATGGGCGTGAAGCTGGATCAATAGTAACTTGGTAGAATCCACTCTGACGGTCATTCACTAAAAATTCCACCAACAGCTCAATCTGGTTCAAGGTCAGTTGGCATTCCTCTGTAATCCTCTCTTCCGGGTCGTGCCTGAAAATAGCCAGAATTTGTCTAGTGCACTTACCCGGTCAACAAAAACTAAATAAATAAATAAAGAGTGGTGAAGTAAGCTGGTCTGGTTGCACCAAGGCTCTCTAAGGCATCCTCTGTGGTAGGTAAAGAATGTGCATTCTGCATCCTGTAGACATTGAGCTTTCTGTAATCCACCACAAACCAATACTCTTTGTCTTTCTTTATCACCAGCAAGCAAGGTACACCCCAGGGACTTGTAGATTTCTCAATAATGTCCTTTTCAAGCATTATCTTTGATTAAGTCCTCCAGGACTTGTCTTTGTTTGTGTCCCACTTTGTAGGCTCGCTGATGAATTGGCTTTTGGTTGGGCTGCACCTCAATGGTGTGTTACAGGATATCGCTGCATCCGAGTTTGTTATCAGGGCCAACAAAGACATCTGGGTAGTTCTCCAGGAATTCCAGTAGTTGCTGTTTCTCTGTTGGACATGTTGGAAGTTTTGAGGAAGACAGACACTTACTGAAGGGTATCCTTTTTGAGGCTGGAGTGGTTGTGATGGTACTGACAGGACAAATGTTAGTGGAACTAGGCTGAGGCTCATGCTGAAGCTGAAGCTGGTCCTCTGAAGACAAAGTTTCCAATGTTGGCACCCTTTGAGATGACCACTGGTTCATCTGTGAATTTGTAACATTTTTGGAATATTGAGCTCCCATGCAGAGCAGACAAGATGTTCCCTGGAAGGAGACCTAATGAGTGCAGAGCTGAGGATCCCATGATGATGCCAACAACACCTTGTGGGATTGGTTCACCTTGAATCTTGGCAATCAAAACTATCTCTAATGTAGGAGGCACAGTGACTGAGTCTATAGTGGTGAGCTGCTTCTGGTGAGCTAGTGAAAGTTTGTTTGAGGTGAGGTGCAGGATGGCTTTGTGCGCATTGAGAAAGTTCAGACCACGAATCACGTCTGGTTGGAGTTCAGGCACCAGGTTGAATTTAACAGTAGGTTGCTGTGAGCCGAAGTGGAGCTTAAGATAGACAATGCCTCTGATAGGTACTGTAGCAGTGTTTGCTGTGATAATGTACTTTAGGTCAACTGGAGCAACAGTAGGTATGTGATGAATAGCTGGATTGTCTAGTATACTGCTGTGGATAATGGAGATTTCTGTTCCAGAGTCAACCAAGGCATGCATGAACCAATTTCCAATGGTGACGGACATAGTTTGCAAGGAGAGGTGACCTGATTACAGGAACTTTTGCTCCCTTAGGTGAGATTGTGCCTGACTTAGCTGCTGAAGGGTGAAGTTTGTCTGAGTTATGTGAGTCGGTGGGGCGGTCGGTTGCTTCCTTTTCCTGCCCAACAAAAGCCCCTAGTTTGTTGGGCAACGCTCATTTCCAAGACCCTGTGAATAGTTGCTATCATTTTTTTGATTGTACTGTCGGGGACGCCTTTGGCTTTCTTGAGTTCTGTGAATGTTTTTTAGTTTGCGGCAGACCGCAGCAGTGTGACCCCTAAATCTGCACCACTGACAGGTCACTGGCTCCCCTGAAGGTGGAGGTGGCTGCAGGACATTAACAGGAGCTGCAGGGGAAGCCACAGTACTGGAATATAAGCTGTTGACAGTTGAGATAAGCTTGTCAATCATTACTTGTTTCTGTTGGACAAAAGTTGCAAGTGCAGCCAATTGTGATGACTCGGATGCTTGCACAGTGGTGGGCAGAGATATTGCTAGAGACTCTTGTACAAGTTGAGCTGCTTGAATTGTGTCCCTCTAAGTTGTTGGTTTCTGTTGGATGACACACAGGTGGAAATGAGGGGGGAGGCCCCATACAAAGGTAGTGATTTACTCTTTTTCTGACTTCTGCAGACATTTGCACCGTGACTTAATGTCTACTATAAAGGCTTCTAAGGACTCAGAGGGTTGCATGGTGCATTCCCACAGCTGATGTTCCAATGCCCAGGATGGATGTGCTTGGAGAAAAAGGTCCTTCAAGGCTGTATACAGAGTGTCAGTGTCCCTTTACACTTGCTCTGGAAGTGCGTTGAATGACGAAATGGCAGTCCATCTCAGAAACAAGTCCAAGGCACTGGAGATGCGTAAGGGATCAGTCCAACTGTATAAAGAAATACGGACCTGAAATTGCTCAAGCCAGTTGACAGCATCTTCATCAGGCAATGCTGAGAAGGGTACTGGCTATAGGCTGGTATGGACCATGGATTGAGAGGAGTTAGTTTTAATGTAGACGAGGTCATCCTGGATAGCTTGCATAGTTGGCATTGCTTAAGCTGCAATGGACAACTGGATGTCGTGCAGAATAGTTTCAATTTTGAGACCTCACACCTCTGAGGTGGGTGAAGATAGCTCTCTGGATGCCCTGGCGCTCTAAGTGGTGTCTTCTTCGGACATCATGGTCAGAGGCAAGCTTACCTGCAGTGAATGAAGTTCATAAGGATGAGAAGGAGCTGCCATGAAGCAGGCTATGAGACATTGTGCAGTTGATGAAGTGCCAAGAAGAAAATATTTTTGTAGCCAAAAGTACAGTTATTTGTAAGCAATTTTCATCAAGTGACATGTTAATAAACAATTTCCACTCTGTTTTGGTGTTGTCTGTTATTTAAATAAAGTTTTATTACAAGATCAATTATTTGGTGTCTTGTCTCTTTAATTGCATAGGTTTGCCAATGACTTGTACTGAATACAATTCACTTCTATGGATTGAGGCATTTGGTGTGTAGCTGTAACAAGGTAGCACAACTGGGGGGAGGGTGGTAAGGTCACTGCCTTGATAGTGACTGAGCTGCCCAAGATGGAGGCTGTTTTCCATGAGGCTGCAGTACAGCAGGGAAATGGTGGCTGCCAGGCTGCAGGCCGACTTCCCCCACTGAAATTTTGATGGGCTTCCAACCCCTTGGTGAGTGCAAAAGAGCTGGGGAAAATGCCTGTATCTGTTTGATTGTGCTCCAATTGCTTTATGGAACTGACGTTTATTTAAGTTATTCATTTAGTCTTTTGCAGTCTACCAGGCTTTGTACTGGGATATTTAATGTTCTGCCCACAGAGATGCATTGAGGTATTGTTGTGCCCTGTTTGAATTGCTGCTGTGCTTTTCATTTACTAATTTTATGTGGGCAGCTGGCCCCATTTAGTTTTGTCTCTCTTTTGTTTTATTTGGATGTGCCACACATTTTATTCAGTGCGCCTTCCTCACTTGTGCTTCTGCCCCCTTATTGGGCTGTGGCACATCCTGGTTGCCGTTGTATTTCTTTATATATATATATATATATATATATATTTTTTTTTTCCTTACTGCTCCCTTGATTTAGTTATTTGTTGTTATGGCTGGTTGGGGAGCAGAGCACTCCGTGTGGCTGCAGGGCAAGGGGAAACTGCAGTCTGTACTTGGCGGAGGAGCGCAGCTCCAATTTCATCTGTTATGCACACTGGGGCCCACCCGGTGCTGTCAGGAGGTAGAAGTGGAGAGAACATTGGGGAGCAACTGTATGGTCCTTGCTTGGGTAGCGTAGTGCACGGAGGGTTTAGTGGCGTGCCGCAGATGGGCAGTGGTGAGTTGGAGCTGTGTGTGCAATGTGCTGATAATGGAGCCATGACTGTTGGGGAGCCAGAGAGCAGTTGGGAAGCTCAAACAGCATGGAGGGCTGCAGTCCACTTTTGTGTACCAGTCTATGGATGTGTGGAGGGCCCTGTAGAAGTATGGTCTAGCAGGAGAGGATTGCTCCATTTGCGGGAGCAAGAAGCTTTTGATGAGCAATTTGAGCTGCAAGGTAGAAGGCAGGAAGTTTCTGAATTGCACCACTGATTTAGGCACGAGATGCAGCCATTGTGTTGAGGAGGCCTCTCTGTTGTGGGTTTGGGCAGGAGGACTCTAACATTGCAGTCAGGGTGAAAGCACTGACAGAGGTAGCAGTCACAGAGGCTGGCTGAAAAACTATTGCTTCCCTTTTTGTTTGAGCTGTGATCCCCCTTGGTGTAGGCACTGTGGCAGCAGCTGGGAAGGAGATGGCTTGGCAAACAGAGGAGCTGTGAACCCTGAGCCCTGCCATGAGGTAGGAGCTGGGTGGGGGAGAGTAGCAGCTCCGTGAGTTGTGGAGATTTGTAAAAAAAAAATTCAATTTTTGTACTGCAGCTGGAAAGGCTAAGCAGCAATGTTCCACATTCAGTTATATCTATATTCTTTTTTTACTGAAGGTGATAGGGCTGGCACAGCAATGTCACACATTTAGTTATAGCAATAGTCCTGAGGCAGATGGCAGGAGGATATTGAGCTGGATGCGGTTCAGTTTTACGTTTACAGTTCAGGTCTATTGTTCCTCTCTGCTGCCAGGGCTGTACTTTACTCAGCATGCTAACAATTCAGACACACTTGGGTGATGACTCTGGGGTACCCAGCGACGCAGATTAGCGAGATGGGTGTCTGGGCAGAAGAAGGGCTGCATTCTCCACCATGTGTGGCATTTTGGAATTTGGTCTGCCATGGGACTCCTTACCTTCTGCAGTATTCTGCATTTCCATCATTTGCTTCTGCAATGTTCACCTTGGTACTGAACAAACTGAGTCGGACGCATAAAATAATAAACAATATAAGGTTTATTCAGGAACACAAGCAGGGACATCTCATCAGCACAAGGTACAGACTTAGACTGACTAGAGGAACAGGAAATTGGGGTTTTCCAAGCCCTTGCTGGAAATAATTAGAATAACACATGACCATAGCTCTGGCTGCAACATTCTGTTCCTGGTTAAATGGGCAGCAGCTATTCTGAAGCCCGATACTTAACTCTGTACTCCAGAGAACATATGAGTCTAGACAGGAAAGGGCTAAAGCCCATTGAGACTATCACCTTCTTTCTCAGTAGCAGTACCTTTCTAAGTTTGTCACCCTCATATAATTATCCAGTCCATTCTTGAATCCTTCTACATTCTATGCATCAATCATATTACCCTGGTAGGCCATTACATTCCCCCACCTTCTGGTGAAAAATATAACTTCCAATGATCTGCTTTACACTGCTCCCCCTGGATGTGCTGGCAATGACCTCTCATTACCACACCATTGTTTTATTTAATTTATACCCAGTTTTACACACAACTCAGAATCCGTCATGAATCCATACACTATTATCATATTACTCCTTAACCTCCTCTGCTCCAGACTAAACATACCCATTCATTCCAATCTGTTTTCATGGGTCATAATCTCATCTCAAATCATAATTTAGTTGCTCTTGTCTGGATCTTTTCTAACCTGTCAATATCCTTTGTCAATAAGATACCCAGGACTGGGAACAATACTCCATATGAGGTCTTACAGATGCCCCGTTGGGTGGTGGGGCTATCATCTCCCATGATCAACTAGAAAAATCCCTCCTAATGCACCCCAAAATCTGAGTTGCCTTTGTTGCTGCTATTTTACAATGCTAACCCTGCTTCAGATATTTTGTTGTAACAACTCCTTAGTCCTCCTTCTCTTCTGCATATCTACAGGAGTTACTATTTAAGAAATGTGCTACCTCTTATTTCTCCTCCCCATGAAGAGCACAGAATACTTTTCCACCTTGAAATTCAGGTTCCATCTTTTTCCCCAATTAGCAAATCAATCCGTCTTTGGATATCTTCAGTCATTTCTTGACTATCAGAGACCCCCTCCATATTTAGTGTAATCTGCAAAATTAGTCACACAGTTTTTCACTTCATCTGTCAGATCTTTTATGTATATATTAAATAATAAGAGACCTTTCGCTGATGACACGAAGCTCTGTAACAAAGTAGACATGCTAGAGGGTGTAGACGGAATGAGGAGGGACCTGCAGAAGCTTGAAGAATGGTCAATGGTTTAGCAGTTGAAATTCAATGCAAAGAAGTGCAAGATGATGCATATGGGGCACAAAAACCCTGGAACAACATATCAGTTGGGGGTGAGGATATAGCATGCACCAAGCACGAAAGGGACATTGGGATTATCATCTCTGAAGACTTCAAGGTAGGGAAACAGTGTGACAAGGCAGCGGGTAAAGCAAATAGGATGCTGGGAAGCATAGGCAGGGGCATTACCAGAAGGAAAAGGGAGCCATAATTCCACTATAGAAGACACTAGTGAGGCCCCACCTGGAGTACAGTGTACCATTCTGGAGATCTTACTTACATAAGGACATAAACAGGGTAGAGAAGACTCAGAGGAGGGCAACAAAGATGGTACAGGGATTGCATCACAGGTCCTATGAGGACAGGCTGAAGGACTTGAATATATACTTCCTGGAGGAGAGGAGGGAGAGAGGGGATATGATAGTGACATACAAGTACCTTACAGGAAGGAACAGGGTGCAGGAATACACTACTTTCCAGTGAAAAAGATGTTCCAGGACTAGAGGGCATGTGATGAAGTTGGAGGGAGGGTGATTCAGAGGAAATGTAAGGAAGAATGTCTTCACATAAAGGGTGGTGGACAAGTGGAACACCCTGCCAGAGGGAGTGGAGGGGGCTGAAACAATCATGGGATTTAAGAATGCATGGGGTAGACATAAGGGAATTCTGGCGGTCAGGCTAAGAGGCAACAGACTTCTAGAAAAACATAAAGGGAACTTACAAGCTCAAATGGGCAGACTGGGTGGGCCAAAGGCCCTTATCTGCTGACAGTGTCTATGTATCTATGTATCAGAACTGAGCCCTGTGGTACCCCACATTTTACTGTCCCTTCTCCTGATATGTACCCATTTATCCTAATGCACTGATTTCTATAGGAACATAGAAGCTGACGGCAGATAAGGACCGCAAGGCCCATCCAGTCTGCCCATTTCTTTTTCTGCCTTATGAATCTGCCATCAACCTTTGCCCTGTCAATGGCCTAGCTATTCATACTCATCTGTATTGCTCCCTTGTGCCTATCCCATGCCTATTTGAAGCTCTGCACTGTATTCATATCCATCACTTCTTGAGGTAGGCTGTTTCATGCATCCACCACCCTTTCTGTGAAAAAGAACTTCCTCACATTACCCCTTAATCAGCCTCCCTCTAATCTCATGCTATGTCCTCTTGTCCTGCTATTTTTCTTATATTGAAACATGTTAGACTCTTTCACCTTGTTAATGCCCTTAAGGTGTTTGAATGTTTCGATCATATTTGTTTTATGGTAATGCCAGTAGATTGCTCAATGTATGAAACCAACTTGTGTAAGACCTATTTCAATTACTTGTACCCTGTAACTTAAATGTATTTTGTTTGACCTCAGTGTGATGTGGCGCCTCTGATGTATGCCTATTTCAGCAAACCTGTGCTATGTAACCTAAAATTGCTATGTATGTCCCCAATGTGACAAGGTACCTTTGGAAACGAGCCCCTGGCTCAAAGGTTGTAAACTGATTTTCACAAATAAATAAATAAATAAATAAAAATATCACCTCTCTCCTTCCTTTGCTCTAGGGCATACATATTGAGCTCCGTTAATCTGTCCTCTTATTTATGTTTTCTGATGCAGTCCCTGCACCATTTTGGTTGTCCTTCTCTGAACTGCCTCAGTTTGGGTAATGTCCTTGTGAAGATGTGGCCTCCGGTACTGCACGCAGCACTCTAGATGGGGCCTAACCAGTGTCTTGTAAAGAGGGATTATTACCTCCCTTTTCTGACTTGTGATACCCCTTCTAATATACCCCAACATCCCTCTAGCCTTACCTACTGCTTTAGTGGTCTGCTTGGATGATTTCAGGTCATCGGTGATGATGACGCCCAAGTCTCTTTCTTCCCTTGTGACTGCCAGCAACTCCCCTCCCAGCCTATAGGTGGTTTCTGGGTTCCTCTTCCCTATGTGCATGACCTTGCACTTCTTTGCATTAAACCCCAGTTGCCACTCTTCCAACCATTTTGCTAGTTTATCCAGATCTCTTCTCATTCTACTCACCCCATCTGCATCACCTACTCTGTTGCAGATCTTGATGTCATCTGCAAACAGACAAACCTTACCCTCCAGTCCATCTGCAATGTCACTGATGAAGATATTGAAGAGGACTGGCCCCAAGACAGATCCCTGAGGTACCCCACTTGTGACTTGCATCTCTTCTGAATGTATACCGTTTACCACCACTCTCTGTTTTTGCCCGTCAACCAGTTTGCCACCCAGTTGACCAACTTCTGATCCACCCTGAGCATACCCAGCTTATTAATCAATCTTCTATGTGGAACAGTATTGAAAGCTTTGCTGAAGTCAAGGTAGGCGACATCAACTGCTCCCCCTTGGTCCACCACTCTGGTTACCCAGTCAAAGAAATCTATGAGATTAGTTTGACAAGACCTTCCTTTTGTAAACCCATGCTGTCTTGGATCCTGTGCTCCTATGGATTCCAGGTATTGCACTATCCTTTCCTTAAGGAGTTCCTCCATAATCTTGCCCACTACGAAGTAAGACTGACTGGTCTGTAGTTCCCTGCCTCCTCCCTGCTACCACTCTTGTGGAGCGGGATCACATGAGCCCTTCTCCAGTCTTCTGGGACCTCTCCTGTGCTCAGAGATTCACTAAACAGTTCTGATAATGGCTCTGTTAGTTCCACCCTTAGCTCCTTTAGTACCCTGAGATGTATACCATCAGGTCCTATTGTCTTGTCCACCCTAAGCTTAATGAGCTCTTGTAGGACCCTTTCTTTTGTGAAGGGACTAGTGCACACCTCCCTCCCCCCTGTGTCCATGGTGCTGAGCTGTGGGCCCTGCCCTACCTTCTCTTCAGTAAATACTGAGCAGCAGTATCTATTTAGGATAGATGCTTTTACATGATCCTCCTCCTCCTCACATGCCCCCTTATTCCCTTTGATCTTAGCAATACCCCCTCTGGACTTTCTCCTTTCACTAATGTATTTATAGAAAGTCTCGTCACCTTCTTTTACTTTTGAGTTAGTGTTTCCTCGGTTTGGGCCTTTGCCTGCCTTACTGCCTTCCCTGCTTCCCTTAGGGAAGTTTGATATGTCTCCCTATCTTTATCCTGCTGCATTACCTTATATTTCCCGAAGGCCAGCTTTTTGGCTCTGACCTTTTCTACTACTGTTTTTGAGAACCAAAGTGGTTTCCTTCTTCTGTTACACTTCCTTTTCTTTCTAACATGATGGGATGTTGCTTCAAGTATTGCATCTTTAATGCTTGCCCACTTTGCCTGTACCCCCTCACCTGTATTTCTTTTTGCCAGGGCTAGCTTAACTCTGTTGGCCATCTTATCAAAGTCAGCTCCTCTGAAGTCCCATATTTTTTGCCTTGGAATGGGATGATTTAGTTCTAGTGGCCAAATTAAACCATATCATGTGATGGTCACTGTCCCCCAGGTGACCTTCTACCTGGAGATCTGTGATTCTTTCCCTGTTAGTCAGTACTAGATCTAGGATAGCTCTGTCTCTTGTGGGTTGTTGTACCAGTTGTTTGAGTCCCTCCCCCTGCAGGGAATCCATCATGTGTCTAGTTCTGGCAGATGTTCCTGCTGGAATTGACCAATCTATATCTGGCATGTTGAAGTCTCCCATTATCAGAACCTCCCCTTTAGCTGTCATGTTTTGTATATCTTCTAACAGTCATGTGTCTATGTCCTCCCCCTGGTCTGGAGGCCTGTACACAACCCCAGTTCGTATGGCTGTCCCATTTCCTGTTTCCAGGGTGACCCACAGTTCTTCTGGCTCCTTATGTGCATTCTGAATTTCTGTAGCTTTGATATTTTCATTTACATAAAGGGCCACTCCACCCCCTTTTGCACCTCGGCCTCTTCTGAACAGTACATAGCCAGGTACTGAAGTCTCCCAAGTGTGGTTACTGGTAAACGACGTCTTGCTAATGGTTACTATGTCCAGTTTAGCCTATGTCATTATTACCTGCAGGTCTGGGATCCTGTTTCCCAGACTGCAAGCATTTGTGTACATGATTTTCCATTGGCCAGATTTCGGTGTGTTGGTTGTTGTGCGAGGTCTGGTGTTTCCCCTGTGGTTCGTATGAGGAGCCAGACTTTTTTCTTTACTGTACCTGGTGATGAAAATGAACTGCAAACATGCTGAACTCCTGTTTGACCACTAGCTGAGGGAGGAAGGGCATTCTTCCAATTTGACATATGGGGTGCTGCACCCCTCTCCCCATTTGCTATTTTAAATATTCTGCAAAGACATCAAACTTCTGCCCCAATGCACTAACTCCCTCCTTAGTCAGATGCAGTCCATCAAATTTAAAGAACTTTCGCTCCCAAAACTGTTGCCAGTTCCCTACAAATTTGTGTCCTTTTTCCTGCCACCAGCCCTTAAGCCACATATTTAGCTCCCCTATCTCCCCTTCTCTGACCTTCTGTCGATCTGCCCCCCCAGACTGGCAGGATCTCACAGAAGGAGATGCCAGATGAAATGGATAACAGTTTGTCACTCAGCCTGGTCAGGTGTTCCTTGGTCTCCACAACTGACTGTCTGGCAATATCGTTAGTCCCTATGTGTACCAGGATGTCAATGTTTTGTCCTGCTTCCTGAACAATGTTAGCAATGTGGTCAGTGTCTCTCCACGCTGATGTACCTGGGAAACATCTGACCATCACTCCTGGCTGGAGATACGTATCACCTCCCCGAATTATGGAGTCTCCTATGATCAGAAGTTTTTTGGATTTCCTTTTTGTTTTTTTGGTTTTGGTTCCTGTTTTGGGTGAGTTTTGTTGTGCTAGCTCCTGTGCTGCAGTGTCCTGCTCTGCAATGTCCTCTGCCCCTTTATTTGATTTCGGAGATAGAGGCAGATACCTGTTTGTATATGGTTTGTGGAGGTGATCTGTTGGAGAGCACCGAGTGATGCGGCCCCTGATTTGCCCCTCCTAACCACTTGCCAACCTCCCGGACCAATTACCCCCTGCGGTCGAGGTGCTTCTGTTGGATGTTGGGGAAATGGAGGACAGGTGGTATAATATATTTCCTCTTGAATATGCAATTTGAGGCGCACGATCTCTGCCCATGCTGCTTGGAGCTAAACCCTTAGATCTCCAATGGCCCAGTATGTAGGACAGTGTCCTAAATCCTGTAAAACTGCCCTTCTGAAAAGTGTTCCACAGTACCTGCAGTTCATGATATCCATTCCAGATAAGCTGCTGTGTTTATAACCTGGTCAGAGTAATTAGAAGGAAGAAAATGAAAGCAAAAGTTTGATTTTGTGTTTTGTTTGTTTGTTTTTGTATAACTTGTTTTAACAAGTTAAATTACTAGTGCCCCTGTAAATGAGGTCACTGTGTGCATACCACTCTGATCCACCCTTCCTGCTTTGCTACAGAAAATGTCACAACTGTGCTACCCTATAAAAAGAGTGTAGTGTGGGGGGTGGTTGGGGATGGGGTTGGTGGCTGGGCCCTTCCCCGGCTGAAAAAGAAGAACCATGGATGAAAGAAACAAGGAGTTAAGAGCAGAAATAATCAGCCAGCAACAAATGCAGTAGCTCTGAAAGCTTATCCTAATGATAGATACAATTGTAAAACCTGTAAAGCACCACCAGTAATAATTTCACAGAAGATATACCCTGTAAGAAACACTTTGCTACAGAGAAAAATAAAGCAGTAACAAAAGATATACCTTGCAAAAGACAATTTGAATCAGAAGATTACAGCAGTAATCTGTAAGCACACATCTGTAGGCACACCCTGTAATAATGCAGCAGAAGGTATACCCAACAGCAACAACAATTTGAATCAGAGAAAAATAAAGCAATACAATGTTAGCAACAAACAGTAACAATTCCTGTGAGTACAAAATAAAAATAACAACACATAGTAAATCTGCCTAGCCAAAAGAAGCCTTAATCCTTTTCCTTGCTCTGGTAAGGTTATTTGTGCTGCCCTTTCAAGCAACCTAGAAGAAAAGAGCTCAGATGAAGCTAGGTGCCTTGTCCAGCAAACCTAGTCTTACTGCAGCCAGCTTGCAATCCATGTTGTCACTATGCCATTTGCTCCAATGCTTTCTAAAAGTTGAACCAGTTTATCATGTGCTACCATGATATATGCTTTACTAAAAATCCAAAAATGCAACATCCACTGAAGCAGTACATTGAACAAGGGGTTGTATACAAGGCTTTACAGTATTGTGTAGGTTGGAAAGATGCAGAAAAATCAAGTGACTTTGACCATGCTGAATAATTTTGTAAGCAACTTTGTATATCATTGTGTAAGTTCTTTGGAATATTTGACTTTAAAAATATTAAGATCCAGGGTATAAAGCCTTTTTACTATTCTTTCAATGTTTGTATCTGCACTAGGATCAATATGGAACCTTGAGGAACACCATGGCTTAATGAAGTCACTAAGGAGGACCAAGTCCCTAGCAAGATGGGCTGCAAATACATCTGTCAGTACAGACTGACTCCAAATGTAAAAAAAAACAGCAACATAAAAATAGAACATATCAGCAGAAAAAGACGCAACAACTCATGCAGTCTTTCCTCGCTTGCCTATCTAACTGACTGACCCTCTGTCAGTCCCCACATTCTCTATATCCCCCATCTGCACTTTTCCCACATGTATGCCCCCATGCCCTTTGATGCCTTCCGACTGTCTCAGCATGTATGACTTCAACTGGAAGTTTGTTCCATTCTACCACCACCACCCATTTGGTAAAAAAGTACTTTCTGACATCATTTTTGACACTCTCCTTAACCACTTTCATGGAGTTACTGCTGGTGGAAGTTTCACTGCTTACTGGGAACAAGTCAGTAGTACCTATTCTTTTGATTACATGGAGGAACTTAAACATTTCAATAATGTCCCCTAGTTTCCTCCTATCCTCAAGAGTATCATGTTCAGATCTTCCAGCCGTTCCTCATAAGTTCGCCCATGTTACCCCTGAATCATCTTGGTAGCCCTCCTCTGTACAACTTCTAGTCTGTCCCTTTCTTTCTTTAGGTGTGGATTCCAACATTGTACACAGTACTGCAAATGAGATCAGGCCAGTGATCGGCACAGGGGCATTTCAACCCCCTCCTACTGCTACTAATGATACTACCTATGCATCCCAGTGTTCAGTTTGCCTTTCACACTACTGTGACAGGGATGTGGGTTCATACACTTTTAAGAAAGAGCAGGACAAGATTGTCCTTGGTTTTACTGCAGAATAACATTATGGTGCTAGCACTGTGTGAACTTTGCATATTAACTGCTAAGGAACTATTAAAGTGCACTATGCTGATGGTATTTCAGATTTTCAGTCTGTGCTATATATTACTTGAGGTGTTGGATATTCTGGTTTGTATTTGCCGTGCAGGATAGGTTCCTGTGTGCTTTAGTTTTTTTGTTAATAATCCCCCCCCCACCCGACAGTCTGGCCATCTGTGGGTTTTCCTTGATAGCTTTGTTTACCTGCCCCCCTCCCCCAATTAAACATTTAAAGCGATGTTTCCTCCAGTGCACTAGCCTGGTTAATGCCCCAGTTTGGTGGCTGAATAGGAAGACAGGAATTAGATGTGATTTTCAGATAAAAGCAGCTTTTCTTTATGCTAAAGTTTTAGAATGTTAAAATGGTATTAGTGCCCCTTTAACACCTAAAGGAAGCTACACTGAATCTACGAGAGGCGCTTCAGGTTGTTTGTAGTGTAAATATAAAAGGTTGTACATAAATGAAAGAAATATTAAATGTAAATGTATGTATATGTAACAGTGGGGATAAACAGTTCTGGAATTTCATTTTAGCAGCAGTACCCTTTGAGAGTTTGCAGTAGTCTGTCTAATTCATACTTAATCACTATGAAAATGCAGGGAGAGACACACCCACAGCCATAGCTCTCAACTGCTATGAATTTCACATAGTGCTATGATCCTTACAATCACGTTCATTCTTGCTCCACAAAGGTTTACTGATGTTCTTAGTGATGTTAGAATTTTTTCTGGATGCAAACTATTAAATCATTGAACAAACATGACAGAAACATTCCTTAACACTAAATGTGTTGGGCCCTCTATTTGTAGACATATTATTCTTTAAAATAAGAAGGTGCTACACATTCTGGCCATTTGCTCTAAATTTCAAAGTCCAATGCTATGCATTTTAATGCTAAGAGGTTGAGTGGTATGCCTGCAGCCTAGGGCAGTTATGTAGTTGAGGTCTGAAGAGCGCTGTGTCTTCTGAAAGGTTTCCACACAAGGTTAAATAGTTAGAACATCTATTTTTGTAAAAAAAATACAACACAAAGTTACAGTTTCGATATGTCCCTCACCTGAGCTTCTGAGTTGCTACTGTGGAGGCAGTTGACCATTCACTGCCCTGTTTTATAATATTATGGGATAGAGCTGTTGGCAGTAGATGTAGCTCAGAGAGGATATATGCAAATTATGGGTGGGTTTTGCATATATTAACCTCTTTTTCTTCTCTTATTCCTGAGGTAAAGATTGAAATTCATAGGGCCGGTAGCTCCTCCACTTTTTATTTCTGTATGGCAAAAACTAGTACAGAAAAAGTGCCCTTTGTACCCTCATAAGTGCCCTTTTGATTCTCAGCCCCCTCAGCTTTTACCATCTTCCGGCACCCTTGATGAAATTGGCTACATTTAAAAGTGCAGACTATTTAAAACAATTGCTTTGGTACACATTTATTATTGTATTTGCTAACAGTAAAGCCTGAAATAAATAAGGAGGCAGTATGGCTAAGTGGTTTAAGGCTCTGAGCTGCAAATCTCGAGACCTGGGTTTGAATTCCACAGCCCCCACTTGCATGCTGTGTGACCCTGAGCAAGTCACTTAACTTCTGTGTGCTCCCAGGTTGCACCTGCAAACAAGCTTTCAGCTTAGTGTGTCTCACCTGGTAAATGTTGCATATGTAAGTGTCTTTAAGTAGGGATCATGTGACCCTGTGGGCAGGCAATAACCTCTCCCAGCCCCTCTTTCTCCAGCTCCTGAGGGAGGAGAGAAATGTCAGGTGGACCTGGAATGCTGACAGAGACAATTGTTGCTCTTCTTTTTCAAAGCTTATTAAAACTTTGTTCCCTGCAGTTCTGTGGATAATGTAACACCAGCATCATCCCTGATGAGTGCTTGTCCTGGCAGTATTGGTCAGTTCACTTAACTGGTACAAATGATCCTGTCTTAAATACACCCAGGACAAATTTAAGACCTTTGGGGCTCAGTGGGTCTACCTGGTTATCAAAATTGAATAAATAACAAATAAATTTTGTTTGTTGTAAACTTTTTATTATCTTAGTTTGTTATTTTTTCCTCCAATAAAATTACAGGCTTGACATTTGACTTTTATGAACCCTACTCAACTTAGTCTTGGCTTATTTTACCCACACCTGGTCACAACCACTTTATGCACTATAAATCAGAAATCTCCCGTAAGAAGGCAGAGTTCCTGTCCAGGGAGATAGCTGCATCAAGACATCGACTGGCTCAGCTCTTCTGGACCGTGGACAGACTGTGCAATCCAGCCTGTCTGCAGGATTGGAGAGCTTTTTCACAAATAAAGTGTGATGAGTTTGCCTGTTTTTTTGATGATAAGGTGTCATCGATCAGGTCAGAGATTTGCAGTACGCAATCAAATGAGCACGACGGTGATCGATGTGAGGTTACAGGCCCTCGGTTTATCTGGACAGACTTTGACCAGCCAGTGATCATGGATATCATGAAGATTGTCCAGGGCTTGCGACCGACTTGCTGTAGTTTGGATCCTGGTCCTATATGCCTCCTTGTGGGTTGCATGGATGTGATCGGACCAGTCCTTGCTGAGATAATCTGGTGCTCTTTGGACCAAGGGGCATTTCCAGAGTCTCTAAAAGAGGCTATCGTAACACCCCTTTTGAAGAAATCTTCCCTTAACCCAGATTGTCTCGCTAACCACAGACCGATCTCTAACCTGCCCTTTTTGGGCAAGGTTATTGAGAAAGTAGTCGCGTTGCAGCCTGAGGACTTTCTTACCACCCATGAAGTCTATGATCCTCTCCAGTCTGGTTTCAGGAAGAGGCATAGTACCGAGACAGTGTTGGTTTGGGTACTGAATGATCTCCTAATAGTGACAGATCGTAGGAGTCATTTGATCTTGGTTCTCCTTGATCTCTCTGCAGCATTTGACACCGTGGACCATGGGATGTTGCTAGAACGCCTGCGGCTGCTCTGTGGACTATTGGAAACAGTCCTCAGATGGTTCCATTCCTTCCTCAAGGGCAGAACTCAGAGGGTAGTATCAGGAATTTTTTCCTCTGCTCCCTTTGCTCTGCCCTGTAGGGTGCCACAGGGTTCAGTGCTTTCCCCCATGTTGTTCACGGTGTATATGCTGCCGTTGGGAGACATTATAAGGTGTTATGGGCTGAGTTTTCACTCCTATGCAGATGATACTCTATATGTCCTTTGTACCCGAACAGAATGATGCATTATCAGTCTTTCACAACTGCCTCGCTGAGATCCAGGACTGGATGAATGCTAACTGGTTAAGAATGAATCTGAACAGGACTGAGGTGCTGGTGGTGGACCTCGGTCACCGTGCAGAGAAGTTGACTCCTGGGTTTTCCTCTGGCCTTATGTTAGGGGTAACCAGTTGAGACCTTCTGAACAGGTGCGGAATCTGGGCATAATTCTTGACAGTGAACTGACGCTGAAGGCACAGGTGTCAGCCATTGTCAAGTCTTCCTTTTACCATCTGAGGAATCTAGCCCGGATAAAACACCTTGTTCCACACAACGACCTTGTGGTATTGGTTCATGTCTTTGTTTCTTCGCATCTTGACTACTGCAATGCTTTATATCTAGGATTGCTGGGGTGGATCTCCGTCGCCTGCAGCTGGTGCAGAACGCTGCAGCCAGGTTGTTGACTGGGCTGCCAAGAACTTGACACATCACACCTGTGCTGCGCGAACTGCATTGGCTGCCAGTGCAATGGAGAATCACCTTCAAGGTCATGTTGCTGACCTATAAGACCCTACATGGTCAGGGACCGGGCTACTTGCAAGATCTCCTTCGACCCTATCGCCCTCTCCGCCTACTCCGCTCCGCCGATGAGGGATTGCTAGAGATTCCCTGGGTCCGCCTTCAGTCTTCGGGGGCCAGAGCTTTTTCTTTTGTGGCCCCAACCCCAGAATTTCTACCCATCAGATGGAGAGTGTCATTCACAGGGTTATTCAAGGCACCCTTGAAGAGTTATTTATTTGAACAAGCCTTTGAATATTTCACCCTGTTGCCTTTAACTGTTTTTATATTTATATTTATTGTGATGATTATTATTTTGTTATGTATCTGCGCTTTAATACTTGAAAAGCACATCATAAATAAAATTTGATTTGATTTGATTGCAGTCTGCTGGTACCATCAAAGAATCCATGATTATTACCCCAGATCCTTTTCCCTCATGGTGCTGTCCACCACCACCACCCAATTCTGTATTCTGATTTCAGGTCCTTGGCACCTTTTTGCACAGCTTTGCCCAACCTTTGCATTAAATTTCAACTGTCACATGTTCAACCATTGCTCCAGCTTCTCCAGATCCCTCTTCATGGTCCTTATTCCCTCCTTGGAGTCCACTCTACTGAAGACCTGGGTGCCATCTGAGAAGAGCAGATCTTCCTTTGGACTCCCTCCCTTATGTCACAAATAAACATATTGAAGAGAACCGGTCCCAAGACTGTTCCCTCTGAACTCCCATAACATTGGCAAAGATCTGATCTGGGGAGGACAAGCTTATACTTATGTCTCATTATAGGGACTATCAATCAGCAATCTCCCATAAGAACGCAGAGTTCCTGTCCAGAGAAATTGCTGAAGCAACTAAAAGACCAACTCAACTCTTCTGGATGGTCGACAGGCTGTGTAATCCTACTTGTCTTCAGCCTGGGAGAGTTTTTTCACAAAAAAGGTGTGATGAGTTTGCTCTGTTCTTTGCTGATAGGGTCACCTTCATTAGGTCGGAGATTCACTCAGTGCCCTCTAGTGGGGCATGCAGTGATGGGCCAGGGGCCACGGGACTTCGGTTTGTCTGGTTCGACCTCGACCAGGTGGCGGTGGTGGATGTTGTGAGGGTTATCCAGGAGTTGAGGCTAACCTGCTGTAGTCTAGACCCGGGCCCAACATGCCTTTAGTGGGCTGTGTTGAGGTCATCAGCCTGGTCTTAGCCAGGATAATCTGGTGCTGTCTAGTGACAGGGGCCTTTCCTGGGCCCTTGAAGGAGGTGTTTGTAAGACCTCTCCTAAAGAAACCATCACTGGACCCGGACTGCCTGACTGATTATAGACCAATCTCTAACCTTCCCTTTGTGGGAAAGGTTATTGAGAAAGTGGCTGCCCTTCAACTGGAGACCCATTTGTCAACTCATGATGTCTACTATTCTCTCCAGTCAGGTTTTAGGAAGAGGCACAGCTCTGAGACAGCCCTAGTGTGGGTTCTTAATGATCTCCTGGTGTTGAGGGATAGAGGAAAGCATTCCATCCTTATTCTCCTCAATCTCTCAGTGGCATTTGACATCATGGACCATGGAGCATTGTTGGAGCACCTGCAGGTCTGTTGTGGACTGTCTGGTACAGTTTTCAACTGGTTTCACTCATTCCTTACTGGAAGGATGCAGTCAATGGTGTTGGGGATTTCTTCCTCTGCATCTCTGCCCCTCTCATGTGGGGTCCTGCAAGGTTCCATTCTTTCTCCCATGTTGTGCGCAGTGGATGAGTTACCACTAGGGGACATTATAAGATGGTATGGGCTAAGTTTTCGCTGCTATACAGATGACACTCAGCTTTACCTGTCTTTTGCACACGATCAGCAGGAGGCAGTCTTGGTGTTTTATCAATGCCTTACTGAGATCTAGGACTGGATTAGAGCAACTGAATTAGGTTGAACCCGGACAAGACTGAAGTACTAGTGGTGGAAACTGGTCACCCGGGGGTGAGTGGACAATCTGGTCGAGTATCTGGGCTGGGCTTATTTCCAGTTACTCACATCGGCAGGGTGAGGAATCTTGGCATGGTTCTGGACTGGGGCTTGTCAGTTAAGTCTCAGGTGTCAGCTGTGGTTCGGACTGCCTTTTTCCACCTGAGGAACATTGCCAGGATTAAGCATCTGATAACCCTGGGCGATCTGCCATCACTAGCTCATGCTTTCTTGACCTCATGGCTCGATTACTGAAATGCCGTCTACCTGGGGCTATCGGGGGGTTGTCTTCACTGCCTGCAGCTAGTACACAATGCTGCAGCCAGGTTGCTGACTGGTCTGTTGAGATCCTGTCATATGACACCTGTGCTGCACTCTTTGCACTGGCTGCCTGTTTGATGGCAGGTCACCTTCAAGGTCGGCTTGCTAACCTATAAAGCCCTACACGGTCAGGGGCCCAGCTATCTAAAAGACCTCCTTTAGCCCTACCGCTCCACTAGACCCCTTCGCTCAGCCGATATGGGATTATTAGAGGTTCCAAGGGTGTGCTTGGCAACATCTGGTGCTCATGCCTTTTCATATATGGCACCAACCCCTTGGAACTCTCTCCCCTCACGTGATAAGAGATGTTACTACTGTAGAAGCCTTCAAGAAGGAACTGAAAACATTTTTATTTAGGCAAGCTTTTCAGCCTGATTAAGAGCTAGCAGTATTATAATGGAAACACCAGGATAGTTTTATTGTTTTATTTCATTTTTATTGTTTTAATAATTAAATGTTATTTTAAATTTGTCTTTTGTCTTGTATGTAAAGTGCCTTGATTTGAAATGAGAAAGTGCACTGTGCTAAATAAATGTGATTGATTGATGATTGATAAATCTAAAGTCAAGGCATTTAATGACGATGAATGACCATTTTGCAGATATGGGGGTTGGGGCCACTCAATTAGCTTATTATTAACCTTCTCAAATACTGTTTTTTCAGGAAGACATTTTCTTCTTTAATTGAACTCCAAAAGTCACTGGATTTCAGAAGTAAAAAAAAAATGTCTTGCTAGAAACAGCACCTGAGTAATAAGAAGCTGACAGAGCTTCTCTTAATAAGAAGCTGACAGAGTGGCTCCACTCTGTATCTGCATTTTGTTAAGTCACACCTGAGGCCAGCTCTCACCTGATGGTTCTATATTAGGAACTTTTGTGGCTGCTGACAGTACCCATCTGGCTCTCGGGATTGGCTATAGCAAATACTTTAACAAAGGCTGGTATAGAAACATGGACATACTATAAAGAAATCTTCCCCAAGAAGTTATCCTGGGGAATGTGTATGGCAAGCCATTAGGAACATAATTCAAAATATCTGGCTATATAGGAAAATATATATACTATATAGTGAAATTCATACATCGTATAGTTAAATATTTATATTATATAGTGAAACGTACACACAATGTAGTGAACCACATACACTACCTGCTGAAATATATACATTATATAGTGAAATACATACACTGTATACTGAAATGCATATGACATATAGTAAAACACATACATTATATAGTGAAATGCGCACATTATATAGTGAAATACATACACGATCTACTGAAATACACATACTGAGTACTGAAAATCTGCATACACTATATACAGACATGAATGTACTATATACCGAAACATATACACTACCTATTGAGACACATACACTGCAAATTGAAAAATCCACATGAACTATCTACTGAAACAAATATGCTAAATATTGTAACACGTACACTACATATTGAAAAAATCCACATACACTATATACTGAAATAAATATACTACATATTAAAATACATACACTATCTATTGAAATACATACACTACACATTAAAAAATCCACATGCACTATCTACTGAAACAAATACACTATATATTGAAACATATGCACTACATATTGAAATACATACACTATCTATTGAAATAAATACACTATACATTGTAAAATTCACATACACTATATTCTGAAACAAATACATTATATATTGAAACACTTACACTATCTATTGAAAAAATCTGCATACTCTATATACTGAAATACATTACATATTGAAATATATACACAGTATATTAAAAAATCCACATACACTATATACTGAAACAAATACACTACATAGTGAAACACATACACTATGTATTGAAATACATACACTATAGACTGAAAAATCCACATACACTATATACTGAAACAAATACGCTACATACAGAAATGAGCCCCACCCCTGGAATTGCCTGCCCCTGCACTCATTTCCTGCTGCATTCAGGAAACTGCTGGCCTGGTGAGAGGATGTCTAAAGCTGCAAAACAGAAGGTAAACAAAACAGGACTGTCTCTTATTCTACTTCTTTATGGGGGTTTCCTTCTTCTTTTGCTTGCCCACTTTTAATTAAATTTCAGAACATTGTGATGTGACAAGAAACTTTTAGAACTAATTTAAATATACAGTAGTTTATTCTTTTGAGTGCTGCCTTCATTTACTGTTAAAAATACATTTTTATGGGAAGCTAATACTAAGGGGGCCAGATATTTAGATTGCGCCAGGCAGGAAAGCAAGCCTGGATGCAGTGCAACTGGGTTGAGCCAGGGCGAAGTCCAGGCGATATTCAGCGGTGCTGCACCATGGCTCAGCACCATTGAATATGGCACTGAGGGTGCACGCACTGCACCAGTGCATGTGGCGGCAGGGGAGCAGGGGGCTGCTCCAGCGCAAGTGCAGCAAGAGTGATATTCAGCTCTGGGCATGCAAATTAGGCCATAATGCATGTAAGGCACAAATGGGGCCATTTGCATGTCATTATGGCCCCATTTGCATGTGATGCGCCAAACACCAGCAGCTTGCACCTGGCACCTTGCCAGGCTGCAGCCGTTGGGGACTGACACCCTGCTGCCCCTTGGCGGGTGCCTCACCATTTCGCCCGATCGCGGGCATGAGTAGAATTACTCCCTGGTGGTCCAGTGGACCGCTATCCCCTGCCCGATCATGGGCATATATTAAACCAAGCCCTGCTGGTCGAGTGGACCACTATCCCCTGCCCAATCATGGGCATGTATTAAGATAAGCTCTGGTGGTCCAGTGGACTGATCCCCTTTGCCTGCTCATGGGCATTAGTCACACCCCCGGTGGTCGAGTGGTACCCCCCCACCTACCCATGTAGTCCCCTGCCACACTGTACCCCACTGGTCAGTGGTGGGTGGCAGCTCCCCACCTGCAAGCCATGCGGCCACCCGCCAACTGACAGAGTACAGTAGGGCGACGGGCTCAACATTGCGTCCCCTTGTGTGGCGCAAGGCGGGTTTGTGCCTGCATATGCACCGCACATCCTGGGCTGAATATTGAGATGTGCCGCTAGCCATGAGCGCCCCTTGCTGCACCACATACATTACTGGTGTGCCCGGTGCGCCGAGGTTGCGCCAGCGCAACCCGCCCATTTGAATATTGTGCTGGGGCACATTGGTGGGTTGCGCATGGTTGCAACCCTGTTGCGCCATGCACAACCCCTTTGAAAATCCCACTCTGGATATTCCTAACATATCACTCTCATACCATATAAACACAGGGGACTGCATGCATTTTTCTAAGTTAAATTATGATCAGATTTACGTGTAATTAATTACTGTGTTAGTCCAGCAACTTATGTGAGCTGAATGCTTGGGAAGCACTGCAAAAACTGTAATTGTGTAAGCCAAAAGCTTTCCTAGTTTGTACTCTATGGAGTTTGTTTGATTTAGTTTTAGTTTTTATTTTAATGTTTTGTTTAATAAAAATCACTCAGGGCCCAATTCTCATCAGGAGCTGAGCTGGCATATGAATGATTTGCAGGTTTCTGTTCTGAATAACTTCTCTGTGATGTCTCATTGGTGGCATTCACAGTCCATAGCCTCCCCATTACATATTTGCAGAGTACTGCAAGGTGGACAGAGCTTTGCCAGGCACTGGGTCGCCACTATTAAGCCTACCTTGGTCTAACTGCATAGTTACCCTGCTTATATGATATGACTGTGTTATTGGGTCTGAGATTCCCAAATTATGTTTTTTTTTCTTTTTCCATAGAGATTTTTATCTTCTTAGTCACCGTGCGGCCCCCTTTGCCAACTGACCTGTCCAGCCCCATCTCCCACCATCCCCAGGACTTATCTGCCTTGAGATACCCCATGGACCCCCCACACCCCATAGTGACATATATTCAGACAGAAGAAGAGCCTAGTTAGTAGTGCAGAGCCAGCAGCAGGTTGGTGGTTCATTCTGTCACTGGGGGTTTTCTACCTTTGGTTTCATCCCCTGGGTAGCCAAGCATGCAATGATACCAGTGCATGCAAATGCAAATACTTGCTTTGTGCATGCCTGAGCCCTCCCCCTTATGCAACTCCACTGCCCTGCCAGCCCTCCTCATTTAGGTGGCTGTTGAAGAACGGGGTGGTCGGACTCCCCATCCCTGAGAGAAAAGCAGTCCCTGAGATGCCCAATCATCTCTCCCCCCAGTTGATCCCCATGTGACCCAGTTCCACCCCCAAAACTGGGCCTCTGGCATGGGAGGCAGCGCAGCTACCACCAAGTCTCTAGGCCAGCCCAACAGACTGTGTTTTTATAAGTAAATAAAGACAGCACTCGGATGAAAGAAGAAGAATCTGTATTTTAACTGTAGTTCTTATAAATTTTTAAGTCAAATCACGATGTTTTGAAATTGGATAAAAGTTTTGCAAGCAAAATAATATAAAAAAATACATAAAGAGATAGAATAAGATAACCCATTTTTATTTTCTTTCTGCATCTTAAGAGGCATCGGACAGGATTTTTAGTCAGTTAGGGCCCCATTTTCAAAAGGTTAGCGCAGCACTAAACATCTAAATACCACGTTATGTGGGAACAGCACAGCTGGATGGGTGCCATATTCAGCAGCCCCTGATGCTAGCCTGTTCATGTGCATGTGCATATGTACTAGTACCACTGCAGCCATGCAAATGAGGGATCCCCTCCTGTATACAGAGCACAGTGCTATATGAAAGGTTTAAAAGTGCTTAACAGTTGAAATTGCAATGCTGTTTACCGCTTCCAAAAATCCTGCCCTCATTTGAGGACACAGTGGTGCGCATTGTCACCCCACCCCTGGTCACCATTCTGATGCCCCCAAGTAGCATAATAAAATGATTACTGGCATCTAAGGGTTCCTCACCCTTGATTGCAGTTTAAATAGCCCGAATTATTATAATAAAATTATCCCTGGTGTCCAGTGGACCCCCCACCCCTGATCAACTGGTCCCTGATCAGCCACTTGGTAAGATCAGTAATTCCTCTGTACCACTTACCTGATGTCCAGATAGAGCTCCCCACATGCCCCAATTAGCAGCCTGGCAAGAGCTGCAATTCTTCCATACCACATCCTTGGTGTCCAGTGGTTCGCCCCCCATAAGTATGATGCCTATCCCCCACCCTGACCCACCACCCAGTACCCAACCACTACCACTGCCCCCACTGGGCCCCAACCTATGGTGTCGCATCCCCTTAGCGGTGACCGGCACAGACCTCCACTCACATCCACAGTCGCTTCTAACTGAATGACAGGTCATGATCAGATGCCTACTGTAGTAAAAGCTGTTTCTACAGTAGGTGTGTGATCATAAACATAGAAACATAAAAACTGTCAGCAGAAAGGGACTGCTTGGCCTACCTAGTCTGCTCAGATGTTTCCTGCCTTATCTTCCTCCTCACATGCTGTCTGGTCTCCATCGACCCTTCCACTTCCCTGCCTCTTCTCCAATATGCTGCCATGTCTAAGCCACGCTTGCTTGAAGCCCCCTACTGTTTTAGACTCTACCATTTCAGCTGGTAGTCTGTTCTAGGCATCTGTCACCCTTTTAGTGAAGAAATATTACCTCACATCTCTCTTGACCCCATCCAGCTTTATTGCATTTCCCTTGGTCTTGGTGCTTTTTGACATTTAAAAGAGACTCCCCCGGACCCTGTTTATTCTGGTAAGGTACTTGTAGGTCTGTATCATGTACCTTTCTCTCTCCTCTCTTTCAGGGTGTACATGCCGAGATCCCTCAGTCTCTCCTTTTAGGGCTTCTCGTGCAAACCCTGCACTATTTTAGTTGTCAGTCTGTGGACTTCCTCCACCCTGTCTATTTTCTTTCTGAAGTTTGTTCTCCAAAACTGTACACAGCACTCCAGGTGGGGTCTCACTAGTAAGCAATACAGCGGCAACACCACCTCCATCATCCTGCTGGAGATACCCTCCCTATGTACCTCAGCATCCCACTAGCCCTACCCACTGCATTGTTGCAGTGCCACCTTGAGGTCCTCAGACATAATAACCAAGGTCCCTTTCCTGTTGATTGACTGTCAATAACTACCCCCAACCTATACTCAGCTCTTGTGTTCCTATGCCCTAGGTGCATGATTTTGCACTTTTTGGCATCGAACCCAACTGCCATGCTTTTGACCACTCCTTGAGTTTCAAAAGATCCTTGTGCATTCTCTATACCCCCTCCTGAGTGTCCACCCTATTGCAGAATTTGGTATCATCTGAAAAAAGGCATACCTTCCCCTTTAGTTCTTCTGCAATATCCCCCCATGTTGAAGATGATTGGTCCAAGTACTAAGCCCTGTTGTACCCCACTGGTCACTTTCTCATCATTAGAGTAAGTGCTGTTAACCACCATGCTCTATCTCTTCTCTGTTAACCAGTTACTAACTCAATTCACTACTTTGGATCCCACCCTGGGCTGTTCAGTTTATCAGCCTCCAGTGTGGCACTATGTCGAAGGCCTAGCTAAACTCCAGATCAATCATATTCACTGCCTTCCCCTGATCTATTTCCTTTCCCCCTGTGAATCTGTGCTGCCTATGGTCTTGCAGCCTACTGGATTCAAGATACTCTACCAGTCTCTCCTTCAGTATGGATTCCCTTAATTTCCCCAAGACTCAAGTAAGACAGACCAGACTATAATTGTTAGCTTCCTCCCTGCTGCCGCTCTTACAGAACAGGGATATGTCTGCTCCTCCAGTACTCTGGAACCACTCCTGTTTCCAGTGAGTTGTTGAACAAGGTCATGAGTAGTGTAGCAAGCACATCCCTGCTAGTTCCTTTAAATATCCTTGGGTATATCCATCTGGTCCCATGGCATTTTCCACTTTCAAATGTTCAAGTCCCTTCAATATTCTTTCCTCTGAAAATGGACTTGTGTACACTTCCCCCTCCAGTGTTCCTGCTTCTCCTTGGTGGTCTGTTCCTGTCTCCCTTCACTGTGAAGACTGAGCAGAAGTACCTGTTCAGGATGTCTGCTTTTTCCTGATCCTCCTCTGTGCAGTCTCTGTCCTCCTCCTTATCCTCACAATCCCTCCCCCTTGTGTTCCTCTCCTCGCTGAAGAAAGTCTGGTCTTCTTTTACTATCCCTTTGGCTATCCTTTCTTATGTTTGAGCCTTTGTTTCCCTCACTACAAATTCCTGCTTCCCTCTGTTTTACCTGGTACACCTCTCTGTCCTCATCCTTCTGTGTTTCTTTTTACCTCCTGAATGACCCCTTTTTTTCCTTTACCTTCATGGTCACTTCCCTACAGTAACATAATGGTTATTTTTCCCTCCTGCTTTTGCTCACTTCCTTCCTTGGTTGACTTCCCTATGCTTTCCCTTAGTTTTCTCCACTGTTCCTCTACCCTTCCCTGACAATCCTCCCCTGCTAGGCTGCTTCTGAGGACGTCTCCAATTACTTTAAAATCCAACCTACTAAAGTCCAGGACCCTCATCTTTTTGTGGCTTGCCTCTGCACCCTTCTTAATGTTGAACCACACTGTACAGTGATCACTGGTTCCCAGAGACAGGCCAGTGTGTTGTGACTATGCACTGCCACAGCCTCCAGTAGGACAGGGATTCAGAGGAGCAAAGGGAGCTAGTGTATCCCAAATAGGACAGTATCTTTACCCATGTGTCATTTTCATCTCTCAGTATGTTGATAAGCCCATAGGGCAGGAAAGGTGCTAATGGGCCATTTGCATGCTATTATGGGCTTACTAACCTCTCCACACCATGCGTCTGTGCATGACTGCATGGAGGCATTGTGCAGAGCAGTGCCAGCCTCCACCTCCTAATTGCCATTAAGATGCCCATGAGTATTATAATAAATTATAAAAGGGGCAGGCTAATTCCTCACATCTGATTGGTTCTTACCTGTGCATCATAGAAACATAGAATCTGATGGCAGATAAGGACCGCTTGGCCCTCCAAGTCTGCCCATTTCCCTACCATTAGCTAATAGATAAGCTGCAGATCCTACTTAACCAACAGCCTACTTCCTCCTACCCCCTACTAGATTTGCCTTATGTCTGTCCCATGCATTCTTGAATTCCCCCACTGTTTTTGACTCTATGACCTCCTCAGGAAGCCTGTTCCATGCCATCACAACCCTCTCTGTGAAGAAATACTTCCTCTCATTACCTCTGAGCTGTCCCCCCTCTATCTTCAAATTGTGCCCCCTTATTCTTGCACATCTCTTTTTCTGAAAGATGCTACCCTCTTGGACTTTGTTGATTCCCTTGAGGCATTTGAAAGTTTCTGTCATTGTCCTCCCTCTCCCTCCTTTCCTCTAGGCTATACATCTTAAGCTCCTTTAGTCTTTCTTCATATGTCTTCTGGTGCAGACCCTGCACCATTTTAGTTGCCCTCCTCTGGACAGCCTCCACCCTGTCAATGTCTTTGCAGATCTGGGGTCTCCAGAACTGTACACAGTACTCCAGATGTGGTCTTACCAACTGTCCATACAGAGGGACAACTTCCTGTTTTCTACTGGTGATATCCATTCAATGCACTCAAATCCATTCAATGCACAGGTAAAAACAAGATCTGAAAACGAGGACCACAGTGCAGAAATATAAAATCAGAGTGCAGTTAGAACACTGAGATGTGAAATGATATCATTTTTCTTCTCTGGTATAGTAATGAGAGACACATTCAAACAGCCACAAGTAACCTTTTTTTCAATACAGTATCACATATAGACAAATAGCACATAAATTCAAATTTAAGATAGTAACTGCTGCTGTACTGTGACTTTCCGATAAGTGCCTAGATCATGGTGCTGCTCAATCAACATATCTACTCCTGCCGTCTGTTTCAAAGTCATGCTTCTGCCTCAATAGTTGTAACCCACAATAAAGTCCAAGTAAATCCTCCACAAACTTAAGCCTTACAAATAATGACATGTATTTTGTACCTAAGAAAACACTTTCCTGCTGACTTTAACCTGCCACTTTTCTGAGGCCCCACCCACTCCTGTTGCCTGTCTGCTCCTGCTGTCTCTACTGTCCATTACGCTCCCACAGTTTTAAATGTAATATTATCCCCCTCATACTTTAAACTGTGCTTCCAACTCCGTTCTCCCAATAAACTGTGGGACAGGGAATACAGGCACTGCTCATTAACCTCTATTCCGTATTCTACAAGTAGGAAGCTTACTTATGGAAGGGAACATTCCAACAAGAAGCAAGTGCTTCTGGTCCCCAATTCCAGTCGCTCAACAACTGCACTCCATTATGGCAAATGGAGGGTCAACTGGCTCCTGCAGTACATGTTTGTTTAAAAAAAAAAAAAGAAACAAACAAAACCATCCTGAACACTTACTGTCCCACCCACGCTCACAAAATATGGTGGTTTTCTCCTCAAGAGCATAACAGTGGTGGTGGTGGTGGGGTGGTTCATGGATGCTAAAACATGATGACATTATCTAGTAGGCAGAAGGACTATTTTACCATAGATTTGCATAAGCAGATATTTTTTTTACATTAGACATGATTTTACTTACTGTATAAAGTAAAAAAAAAAAAAACTAGTCCATTTTATAAGTGCAACAAGACACTCCAGGGTGTTCAATGAATAGATATTATCACATGCCCAGGGGATGAAGGCACTTGGCCTGCTGCCTTATGCTTCACTATGCCCCTGGGCGTGTGGTAATATCTGTTCAATGCACACACCATCATATCATATTGCTTATATGATTCCTGGCATCTAGTATTCCCCCAACCCTAATCACCATTCAAATGCTCCTGATTAGTATATTAACTGGATGCCTGACATCTAGTTCACCCCCTGATTGCAAGTCTGAGCCCTCTCCCCATTCCACCAACTCAGGTCCTTTTACCTCCCTCCCCACGGTGGCCCTTAAACTGCCCCAACTGCCAGTCCCCCCAACTGCGATGGTGACAAGCCCAGCCCCACTGCTCATCACCTCAGCTGGCCACTACCTGAGTGACAGGGAGTGAGCACACACCTACTATAGAAACAGATGTTCTACAGTAGGCGCGCACTCACTCCCAATCACTCAGACAGCAGCCGGCCAAGGTAATAAGTGGAGAGGCTGTACTGATCACAGTAACAGGGAGATGGCTGCCATCTTGGATAAGTGGGGGGCCATTGGAGAAGGGGTGGAGGGATCTGGTTGGATGGGATTGGGAGGGGGCTTAGATTTGCGATCGGGGGTGGGACTACTAGATGCTAGGGCTCATGGAAAAATAGAAACATAGACAATGATGGCAGAAAAAGATCAATGGTCCATCCTGTCTGCCCTTAGTTCCCTATTAAACCCCGGGACCTATTGTCCATATAGGGTACTAGCCTTCACTATCCACTCCCCTGTTCCCCCTCAAAACTACTACCACCCTGTACAACCATTATACCCTTCACTTTGTCACACCCATGCTTGAAACCATTTATGGTTTGAGTGCCTGCCATTTTGGTCGGCAGACTATTCCATGTTTCCACCACCATTTCTGTATAATAAAACTTTCTAATGTCCCTCTTGAACCTCCCTCCCATCAGTTTCCACTCATGCCCCTACGTCCTTGAAATGTTACTCACACTAAGTAGTTCTTCTTAGTTCACCTTGCTTACATCTTTCAGGAACTTGAAGGTCTCTATCATATCACTTCTCTCTTGTCTGGTCTCCAGCAAATACATGTTCAGTGCCTTGAGCAGATCCTCATAAGTTCTGTTCTGCCAGCTCTGAATCATCCTGATAACCCTTTGTTACACTGTCTCCTGCCTGTCCTTATCTTTCTTGAGGTGAGGATTCCAGAACTGGGCACAGTACACCAGGCACAGCCTCATCAATGATCTGTAAAGAGGCAGTAATACCTCTTTTCTTCTATTGTCAGCTCTTCCAGTTCATCCTAGCATCTTATTTGCCTTACTAGAGGTCTTGTTTCACTGGCTTGATTGTTTAAGGGCGTCACTAATGATGTCTCCTAGTTCCCTTTCCTCAGCTGTAGTGCTCAGCTTTACCTCCTCTATCCAGTACTCAGTCCTGGGGTTCTTGTTCCCTAAGCACATCACCTTGCACTTTTTGGAACTGAATTTCAACTGCCAAACCTCAGATGACCTTTCTACTCTTTGCATGTCACTCTGCAGTTCCCTACTACTCCCAGTACTATCTACCCTCTCATGAGCTTGGTGTCATCTTCAAAGAGACACTACTTGCAGCAAATTCCTTCTCCAGTGTTGCTGATTAGCATATTGAACAGGACAGGACTCAGGATGGATCCCTGGGGTGTCCCACTTATGATCTCCCTTTCTTCTGATTTAACACCATTAATCACAACCCTCTGCTGCCTCTCTTTCAACTAATTTCTACACCCATATTACTATGATAATTGGGGCATCTGAATGGTAATTTTGGGGGGATCACTAGACACCAGGTATCATTTTACTATAATAATTGGGGCCATTTAAATTGTGATCAGGGGTGGAGAACCCTTAGATGCCAAGGACCATTTTATTATACTACTTGGGGGCATCAGAATGGTGACCAGGGGTGGGATGACAATATGTACCACTGTGTGCTCAAATGAGGGTAGGATTTTTGGAAGCAGTAAACAGCATTGCAATTTCAGTTGTTAAGCACTTTCAAAACTTTTTATATAGCACTGTGCTCTGTATACAGGAGGGGATCCTCATTTGCATGGCCACAGTAATACATACAATATGCACATGCACGTGATCAGGTTAGCATCAGGGGCTGCTGAATATGGCACCGATCCAACCATGCTGTTCCCATATAACGTGGTGATTAGATGAACTGACTAAAAATGCTGGCCGATGCCTCTCAAGATGCAGGAAGTAAACAAAATTGGGTTATCTTATTCGGTCTCTTTATGTATTTTTTGATGCTATTTTGCTTGCAAAACTTTTATCCATTTTCAAAACATTGTGATGTGACTTAAAACATTTATAACAACTTTAGTTAAAATGCAGTTTCTTCTTTCATCCGAGTGCTGTTTTTATTTACTTATAAAAACACAGTCTTCTGGGCTGGCCTAGTGGCTTGGTAGTAGTTATACTGCCTCCCATGCCAGTAGCCCAATTTTGGGGGTGGACCTGGGTCAAACAGGGATCAGCTGGGGGAAGAAATGATTGAGCATCTCAGGGACTGCTCTGCTCTTAGAGAGGGGGAGTCTGACCACCCCACTCTTCAACAGCCACCTAGCTGAGGAAGGCTGGCAGGGCATTGGAGTGGCATAAGGGGGAGGGCTCAGGCAGGCACAAAACAAGTACTTGCCTTTACATGCATTGGCATCATTGCATGCTTGGCTGCTCAGGGAATTACACCAAGTGTAGAAAACCTTCAATGGCAGAATGATCCACCAACCTGCTGCAGGTTCTGCACTACTAACCAGGTTCTGCTCCTGTCTGAATACGTGTGTCCTTGTGAATGGCCCTCTCACCCCAGGCACCACCATGGGGGCTGTGGGGGGGGGGCAGTGGGGGATATCACAACAGATAAGTCCTGGGGATAGTGGGTGATGGGGTTGGACAGGTCAGTGGGCAAAGGGGTCACTGGGTGACTAAGAAGATAAAAATCTCTATGGAAAAAGAAAGAAATGAAACACAGTTTGAGAATCTCAAACCCAATAACACAGTCATATCATATAAGCAGGATAACTATGCACTATGCGGCTAGACTGGGGCAGGCTTATTAGGGGAGACCCAATGCCTGGCAAAGCTCTGTCCACCTTGCGGTGCTCCGCAGATATGTAATGGGGAGGCTATGGACTGTGAATGCCACCAGTGAGGCATCACAGTGAAGTTATTTAGAACAGAAATATACAAATCATACATATGCCAGCTGAGCTCCAGATGAGAACTTGGCCCTGAGTGATTGCTGCAAAAAATATATATTTTTGTTTCTTAACCAAGAATCTTTATTAAACAAAACATTAAAACAAAAACTAAATCAAAACAAACTCAGTAAGCTGGCCCAGTGGTGCTGAGGATTAAGGCACTGGATGCCACACCTTGCACCGCGACAGTGACCCGTGTTTGGGAATGAACATGGGCTGCCAGGGGTCAGCAGGGGAGGAGATGGATCGAGCATCCAACGGACTGCTCTCTATCTTCGGGGAGGGAGGATCCAGTGGCCGGTGCATGCCTGACCCCTAGCAGAGTCTAGGGCTCGGTGACACAGAGCCACAACAGCTGGGGTGGGAGCACGGCAGACACTTGACATGGGCATGCACGGGAGCGTGTATGACCCCATCACAGGCATCATTGCACGCCGCATGCCTGCATGGAAGAATGAGAAAGCAGTGTGGCAGGATGAAGGATGATGCCTCACAGACCCTACACCCGGCTAGCCACGGCGCCGGCCACACTGGTTCCGGTCTTTGGCAGGGGTTGGGGAACCCTGTCGACCCGACTCGGGGGGGCAAACCCTGGGGGTAATTACCAGCACCTGCTGGTGGACACCGGGGGATGGGGCTGAGGGCGCCCTCCAGATGGGGGACCACACTGAAGGAGGAAAAAATAACAGCAAAAAAAAAATTCATAGAGTACAAATTAGGAAAACTTTTGGCTTGCACTATCACAGTTTCTGCAGTGCTTCCCAAGCATTCAGCTCAAATAAATTGACGGACTGACACAGTGATTGCATAGGGTAAATCTGATCAAAATTTAACTTAGAAAAATGCATGCAGTCCCCTATGTTTATATGGTATGAGAGTGATATGAGGAATGTCCTAAGTATTAGCTTCCCATATAAATGTATTTTTAACAGTAAATGAAGGCAACACTCAATTAAAAGAAAAAACTACTGTATATTTAAATTAGTTCTAAAAGTTTGTCACATCACAATGTTCTGAAATTTGATTAAAAATGTGCAAGCAAAACATAGAAACATAGACTTTGACAGCACATAAAGGACCGCTTGGCCCATCTAGTCTGCCCATTTCCCTGCCTACAGGATAGGCCGCAGATCCTAGTTAACCACAACCTATTTCTTCCTACCCCCCACAAGAATTGCCTTATGTCTGTCCCATGCATTCTTGAATTCTCCCACAGTTTTAGACCCCACAACCTCCTCAGGAAGGCTGTTCCATGCATCCACTACCTTCTCTGTGAAAACATACTTCCTCACATTGCCCCTGAACTGCCCCCCCTCTATCTTTAAATTTTGTCCCCTTGTTTTTGCACGTCTCTTTTCTGAAAGATGCTACCCTCTTGGACTTTGTTGATTCCACTGAGGTACTTAAAAGTTTCTATCATGTCCCCCTCCTTTTTTCCTCAAGGGTATACATATTAAGCTCCTTTAGTCTCTCCTCATGGCTTCTCTTGCAGACCTTGCACCATTTAGTTGCCCTCCTCTGGACTGCCTCTATCCTGTCTATGTCCTTACGGAGATGGGGTCTCCAGAACTGGACGCAGTACTCCAGATGGGGTCTCACCAACTGTCTGTACAGAGGGATAACAACTTCCTGTTTTCTGCTGGTGATGCCTCTCCTATGCATCCCAGTATACCCCAGCCCTCCCTACTGCCTTCTCACATTGCTTGCTAACCTTAAGGTTATCTGATATGATTACCCCCAGGTCCCTTTCCTTTTTTGTTGTTGCTACTACCTCCCTCCCCATTGTGTATTCTTCCCCTGGGTTCTTGTTTCCCAGGTGCATTATTTTGCACTTCTTTGCATTGAATCCTAGCTGCCATGCTTCTGACCATTCCTCCAAGCTTGCCAAGTCCCTTCTTATCCTTTCTATGCCTCCTCGTGTATCAAGGAGGCGTGGAAAACCCCATAAAGAAATAGAATGAGAGACAGTCCTGTTTTGTTTACCTTCTGCTCTGCAGCTTTAGACATCCTCTCACCAGGCCAGTAGTTCCCTGAATGCAGGAGTTAATGAGTGCAGGGGCAGGCCATTCCAGGGGCGGGGCTAATTTCAGTATGAAGTGTATTTGTTTCAGTATGTAGTGTATGTGGATTTTTTATTTGTGACTTTTTCTCCCTTGGTCCCCTGCCGGCTACTTCTGATGTCCCCCCGCACCATCCCCTGAGAATCAGACCTGCTCCCCTATTGCCCCCACAACTTACCCTTCATGGCAGGGGGTGGGGAGCTCCTTGACCCACTACCCCCAACCACTGCTAGGGGTCAGGCAAATGCCGGTTCATGTTTACCACCTTCTCTGGGAGAGGAGAACTGTCCCCGGACGCTCAATCCTCTCCCTCCCTGGCTGACCCCCAGTGACCCACTCACACCACGAACATGGGTCGCCGGCATGGCAGAAGGTAAGGTATGTGGATTTTTTAATATACTATGTATGTATTTCAATATGTAAAGCATTTCTTTCAGTATATAGAGTATGCAGATTTTTTCAATAGATAGCTTGTTTCAATGTATAGTGTATTTGTTTCAATATATAGTGTATGTGGATTTTTCAATGTGTAGCATATGTATTTCAATAGATAGTGTATGTATTTCAATATATAGTGTATATGTTTCAATATATAGCACATTTGTTTTGGTAGATAGTGCATGTGATTTTTTCAATGTGTAGTATATGTATTTCAGTAGATAGTGTATGTATTTCAAAATTTAGTGTATTTCTTTCAGTATATCGTGTATGCAGACTTTTTTTCAATATATAGTGTATGTGTTACAATATATAGTGTATTTGTTTCAGTTGATAGTTTATGTGGATTTTTCAGTCTGTAGTATATGTATTTCAATACATAGTGTATGTGTTTCACTATGTAGTGTATTTGTTTCAATATATAGTGTATGTGAATTTTTTAATATACTGTGTATATATTTCAATATGTAATGTATTTCTTTCAGTATATTGAGTATGCAGATTTTTTTCAATAGGCAGTGTGTTTCAATATATAGTGTATTTGTTTCAGTATGTAGTGTATGTAGATTTTCAATGTATACTGTATTTATTTCAATAGATAGTGTATGCATTTCAATATGTAGTCTATATGTTTCAGTATCTGTATATAGTGTATTTGTTTCAGTAGATAGTGCATGTGGATTTTTCAGTGTATAATGTATGTATTTCAATGGCTAGTGTATGCATTTCAATATGTAGTGTATTTGTTTCAGTATATTGTGTATGCAGATTTTTCCCCTATATAGTGTATGTGTTACAATATATAATGTATTTGTTTCAGTATAGTTTATATGGATTTTTCAGTCTGTAGTGTATGTGTCTCAATAGGTAGTGTATATGTTTCAGTACATAGTACATTTCTTTCAGTATATAATGTTTGCGGATTTTCAGTACTCAGTATGTGTATTTCAGTAGTGTACGTATTTCACTATATAATGTAAGCATTTCTCTATATAGCATATGTGTTTCACTATATGACATACATTTCAGTGTACAGTATATGTATTTCACTATATGATGTATATATTTCAGCAGATAGTGTATGTGGTTCGGTATGTTGTGTATGCGTTTCACTATATAATGTAAATATTTCACTATATGATGTATGCATTTCACTATATAATGTATGTATTTTACTATATAGCCAGAGATTCTGAATTATGTCCCTGACTGCTTGCCATAAATTTGCCTCTGAGGAATGTCTGAGAATTTTATAGATGTTAGAGGGGAAATGAACTGGAGGGCAAGATCTGTGGTTTTCAGTGAAGCAAAAACTATAGCAATGAGGAGATAATTGTTCTCACAGTCCAGTTCAGTATCTAGAATGTGTCCCAGCCTGAAATCAAATGAAAGTTTCTCATAGCTGTTCAAATGACAACACTGATTCTCCAGCTGTTTCACTATTAAATTCTCCAAATCTATTCCCAGAAAATAAGGCTTGAAACTGAACAAGAGTTCTTGAAAGAGTGAGGGTCTAGTGAGAATTTGTCAAGCTCTTCTCAAGGTAGGTGAGACCTTGCCCTGTCCAAAGGGTACATTAACATTCTCCAAGAAACTTGCTACTGTGACATCCAGGCACTCAATAAGCAACTGTAAAATGGATTGATGCATTCAGGACACTAGCCTAAAACCTTCAGGCAGCTCAGCTAGCTCAGGGTCAGCCCGCACAAAATGAAAATTAATTTTATCAAGGTTAAAGCATTAGTCAATCTCATTCATAACCATGGGACAAACATGGCTTATATCTTTTCTGTTTTCTTTGAAAAGAGTAAAGATAAAGACATGTTTAAGTAGTGGCCCAATTACGAGAACAGCAGTCTTGGATGGAGCTTGTCTGGATTTACATGTGTAGTGGACACAAAGATGTGTAGCTGTGTATTTTTTTAGAAGCAACTATGATCTCTATTAGCTACTGAGACGGTTGGTAATCAGAGATCCTTGATAAATCATCAAATGCTAGTGATAGACAACTTTGTCAAATTCAAGACTCTTTCTGGACTCCACTTTGCTGCATTCCTTACATATCCTTACATCACTAGAGAGTTGATTGTCCTTACAGAAGCTGTTGTGCCAACAGCATGATTGGCTGTCTCCATGATTGCAGCTAACCAACCATTACTCATGTGAATCTCAAATACCTTGGGTCAAGGAGATGCCTTGGTCAGTATTTTTGATTTTATACAAAATATATAACCCATCGGGTGCAAAATGTTGGATATACTTTTACCCTATTTACCATTGGAACAGTGTGATGATATAATCATGATTATACAATGGCAATAAAATTTCTTGTTCCCTGATTGGTCAGTGTGTGCCTTGGACAGTGATGTTATTGAACAAAACATCACTGTATGAAGTCCAGGCACACAAGTGACCATAGAACATTGACAGAAATTCCCCCTCTCTCCCCACGCAAGCCACCGGGAAAGCAACAGTACCTTCAAGCGTCACAGCTCACTCATAATTATGGCCGTTGTAGCGCGTGTACACTACAGCCGATGCTCGTTCCTTGACTGTGACGGTGCACATCTATGTTTTACACAGCATTAGAAATTAAAAAAAATGAAAATAAAACAAATACAAAGCTGTACCTGCAATCGGCTTTTTCACACACAGCAGAGCCCCGAGTAGCTGCATTCCCGAATGTGCTGGAGGTCCGCTGTATTCGCTGATCGGCTCAGTTTCCAGGCTTTCTACTCAACAAAATAAATGACCCCACTGTAAAATGCTTAATTTACAACAGATTTATGTTAAAAGTGGCAAGGTGACAAGCTGGAGCCACGATTTACCACTGTGACAACACAAAGGTCTGTGTGAGGACAGAAAGAAACCTGTAGACAGGCAAACTGAAGGCAGCATATGCTCACAGCACCATCTAGTGGGCAAAAAAGAAACTGTGGATTTTTCTTTTTAAACATGTACTTCCACACATGAAAAATGATCAAAAAAGCCCCAAAAATATATATTTTTCTTTTTTTTCTATCATAAAAAAATGAGCCATTGTATAATAGCAATAAGGCACTCCAGGGATGTGTGTTATCATGTAATAACATCACTCCTGGGGTGAGTGGAAGCACTCGGCTTTGCCTCATGCTTCAACCCACCCCAGGAGTGATGTTATTACACGTTAACACACACCCTGTCGTGCCTTATTGCTTAAACATGACCCCCTCACCATCATGCTGCTGAACCTCAAAATACTTCATTACTAAGGCTGTATTATATTCACAATTGGCACGGATTTCATGGTTTCCATGAAATGTACCTTGTGCCGTGAAAATCCCTGATTACATGCAGGTGTCTTTTTCTCCCTTCCTTTTCCCGTATTTTACATGCCCAGGCTGCTCAAGGAGAATAACATTCACAATGGCATGCCAATAGAGCTTTAACTGCAACAATCCCTGCTATTCTCCTGAGCTGTGAATATAAGTGACCTCCCCGGTGCTGTAGTGTAGCCCAGTGTCAGTGTCTCCTTTTGGAGCCAGTAGAATGCACCTTGCTTCACGTTTCACTTGCTGTCATCTAGGATTGTTGGTTTGCACGCTTGGGCACCTTTTTCTTTGAAAAGCTGCATGCAACAGTGATTTCAGGAGATCGGAGCGTCCATCTATATTTAGAGCTCCCTGGTGATTTAAACTTGGCGCCCTTTTATGCTATGGGCTCTGATTGTTTGGCAACTACTATTAAACAGTAGCACAGTAGCTCGCTCCACTTGTGGTGCCCTGTAAATCACCTAGATTGCTGAAAATAAAACAATCACTTCAGTGTATTTAACTGTAGTTGCTGCAGCACAGTGAATTTTAAATGTGACAGTTCTATTTTCCTCTTCTACTGTATGTCTGTTTTATGACATGCATGAGCCATGAAATATGTAATATTTTACCATGTAGGAACCATTAAATATGGATGTTTTTACCATGAAAAAAAAATATAGCTTTACTCATTATCTGAAGGAACCACCCTGCACACATTAGGGTTATGGGGCTGTTATGTAACACTGATGTGCAATGTTCTACACCAAAGGTGAATAATCTGTGTCACACTCTATATGGGGCAACAGTGAACAGTACAATGGAGGAAAACACTCAAGTGATAACTGTAGAAGGTAAACTAAGACCAGGTAGACAATGTGTTGCAATGACAAGACAGTGAAAACAATGTTGCAGTGTATTAGGAAGGGGTAAGGAACTGGTCAAAGGAGGTGGTCCTTACCCTGTACAAGACCTTGGTTAGATAGCACCTGAAGTACTGCACCCATTTTGGGTCACCTTACTGCAGAAAGGGCATAATTGGGGGAGCTGAGTTAATGTGAATGAGCAGAACTAGAGGACATGCACTCAAAACGAGTGTTTGTGTGTGTATGGGGGTAGGGGTAGGGCAAGGGGAAACATTTAAAAGTATTACTTCACAAAGAGGGTGATTAACACATTGAGTGGCCTGTCTGGTAAGGTAATGGAAGCTAGCATTTTCAGACTTTTGAAGCACTTCTTGGTTCTCCAGGAAATCAGTATTTTAGTACAACCTAGGGACAACTTAAGAGACATAGAATCATGAGCTCATTAGACAGCACACATAAGAGGGCAGCATGTTCAGAATACCCCATGTTCTTTGTGGGCCTTGTTGAATACTTGGTGCTAGATTAAATACAGATGGCAAACCCACAGCCTCTACAGCCCATCCCTGAGCAATACATCATAGAAACATCTGGTGGGATGTGGCCACCGTACAAGCCAAGTAGGTTGCATGATCCAAGATAAGAGCACAGATCACAATGGTCTCATTCAAAACCAAAACCAACCTGTCATTCATAAACAGTTCTCAGAATGGGTGTATGGTTTTTCCAAGACCTTCCTACCCCTCCCATTAACAGAAACCACAGAATCGCTCATGATTTACAGCAGGCACCAAACTCCTGCTCCAACCACCATATCACATCTTCCTATCCCAACACCCCACCCTCTGACTGAGAAAAAAAACATTAACATCTGGTTCAGAAGTGCTGCAATTTATCTTTTGAAAAACACTGATTACGTGAATGGAGTGTGCACTCTGGTATGGGTTAGGGGTATAACCATTGAAAGAACAAAATAACACAAAACAATGGCCAAAGAATTCCACCTGTCTGTCATCCCTACCTATCAAGTAGAAATATTGCCAAATACAGTAATTGCCTTATGAAGCCCTGACCTTCTCATAAGCAGTCACCTAGTAGGAACATAAGTAGTCTTTATTTTTTGACAGATAAAGTTGTTAGGATCAGTGTCCAACATTATTTTCAAAACTGTCCTGTGTGCAAAGTGCAAGTTACATAATACACAAAATGCATTACATATACTAGATAACATAACATATTATACAGTCCTATTGATGTTACACTCAAGACATAGCCAATATACATCACAAACTTCATAGATGTTGACACACCTCTCTAACTTCTTCCAACACTAGGTGTTGAAAATGTCTTATTGTATTTACCGATTAAGTAGTTGGTGACAAACTGTTCCAAACAAGAGAGGCTCTGTATGCAAATGTCATTGACCCCAACTTGGTTTTTACTTTGTATGTGCAAATCTCTTAAATTAACTTCTCTCAGGTTATGTACATAATTTGGATGTATTAAACAATTTGATTAAATTCATGGAATAGTCACTTATAATACCTTTAAAAATCATTGAGATCCAATATTTTTGTTCTCACATTTAACGAATTCCAGTTTAAATCCTTTTACGTATCACAATGGTACTGATCCATGGGGCATCTTAAAATGAATATGGCCAAACTGTTATACATCTTGCCCAAAGTAGTAAGCTCAGTCTTCCTTGCATTTTGGTAAACTGTGCTGCCATATTCCAAGATGGGAAGAATGAGCTGCATAGCTATTTTAGATCTAGCTAATCTTGACAAGCAGTGGGTCGTTCTTCACATAGCTCCAGTTCATGAGGAGGTCTTAAAGACGTGGTTTATGGAGGTTCAAACATTTAAACTACTGTGTAGAGAGTAGCTCAAAGATACTTACACGTCTCAGTACTTTTAGTTTGCTTTCCATTAAAGGTTTTAATTACAATTTTATTCAGTTCTTAGGCCATATTGGTGTGATGACGGAATGTCATGGCCTGGATCTTTTCCTGATTTATTACTAATTTAGAGTCACTAAACCTTTTTTGGTGTTGTTCATACCACAGCAAGAAGGACTGGTTATCAGAATAAGTGTTATTGGTGTAAAGGGGTTATATCTGTGTTTTTCCTGGCATTTGCAACAGAATTCATGTAAATCAGAAACAGGAGTGGCCCCAGAATCGAACATTTGGGCACTCCTTTTGTTAGGGTTGGAGACCCAGACATATGTTCCTCTACCATTATCTGCTAAGTTCTTTCCCCCCAATAAGATTCAAACCATCACACAGTATCCCTTGGTATCCAAATATTATCCATTCTTTGTAGTAATGTACTGCACTCTGTCATATAAAGGCGTTTGACAGGTCCAGAACACTATACCCTTACTGCCTCATTTCCAAAGCCATGGTTATCAAATTTGCAAAGTCTGTAAGAGTAGTGCTCATGGAATAACACACCCAGAATTCTGACTGGTGGGACATAAGCAAAGAATACTTATTGAGTTCCCATATACCTTGCCAATTGCCTATCTGTTAAGATGTTTTGAGAGACTGGGCGGTAGCTCTATCAGGCAATAATTTGAGGGATCACTGGAATCACCCCCTCCTATAGAATGGAGCAACTTTAGCCTGCCACCTTGTGGGGGAGTGGCCCTCAGTGGCACTCCAGCTGAATAACCTTGCCAGGACTGGTGCTATCTGATATACTGTACAGCTTCCCTGATCCAGTCCACTTGCCTTATTTGGGTTTATGTTTCATATAGCTTTCATGGCACCCTTTACTGATATAAATCTAAATCTAAATGAAGGAATAGACTTTACCTCAAGTGCAAGTTCATTCTTTTCTCATAGTGAGCATGTCCAGGATCATCCCCACAAATTGTACATCAAATAGAGTAGAGAAATACTGATTTAAAAGACTTGGGGCCTATATTCAGAAGAGTGCACTAGTGCTGTAATTGCACCACACTTGTGCTAGCACTTGTGCCGGTCGCCTACTGAGGCATATTCAAAAGCACTGTGCTGGCACTATATCCCATGGCCCTGGATATTCAGACTGCACCAGGCAGGGGGCAAGCCTGGGCACAGCACAACTAGGCTGCGCCAGGGCATGGACCAGGCAATATTCAATGGTGCTGTGCTATCACTCAGCACCATTGAATATGGCAATGAGGGTGCATGCACTGCACATGGTGCAGTGGCACTGCACCAGCGCAAGTGGCAGAATGGGAGCAGGGGGATGCTGCACCAGTGCAAGTGCAGTTGCGCTAGGTGCATCATCCATGATATTTAGCACTGGACATGCAAATGAGGTCATTATGCATGCAAGGCACAAATAGGGCCATTTGCATGTCATGGCCTCATATGCATGCAGTGTGCCGATCTCCAGCGACTTGCGCCTGGTGCCTGGCCAGGCTGCAGCCATCGGGGACCGATGCCCTGCAGTCCTATGGCGGTCCCCACTTCTGTTCACCTGATTGCGGGCATATGTAGAGTGAATCTCCCTGGTGGTCCAGTGGAAGCCCACCCATCACCCAATTGTGGGCATAAGTGAAATATAATCCCTGGCGGTCCAGTGGAAAGCCCTCCATTGCCCGATCATGGGTATTAGTAAATATATATGCCCTGGTGGTCCAGTGGAAAGTCCACCATCGCCCGATCATGGTTGGAAACATCACTAGATACCCTGGTGGTACCCTCTCCCCACCCATCCGCTGAGGTCCCCCACCACCCAGCACCCCCCCATCATCGGCGGGCCGCAGCACCCCACCTGCATGCCACCCAGCTGTCTGCTGAATGACAGCGTACAGTACAGTCTGTCGCCTATTGGTCCACTGCATGGACCAATGGGTGTGCAGACCATACTGTACTACACAGACCTGATATGTGAATGTACTCATTCATTCACATATTTAGCCTGTGTAGTACAGTATGTGTCTGCAAAGCCCATTGGTCCACGCAGTGAACCAATAGGCATACAGACTGTATTGTACTGATCGTCATTGGCGAGCAGTGGGTGGCATGTAAGCGAGGTGCTGCCATCCGCCGATGACAGAGAGGTGCTGGGTGGTTGGGACACCTCAGCGTGGTTGGTGTGGGTTACCACTGGACCACCAGGGTGTCTAGTGATGTTTATGCCCACGATTGGGCGATAGGGGACTTTCTACTGGACCACCAGGGAGTATGATTACTTATGCCTGTGATCAAGCACTGGAAGACTTTCCCCTGGACCACCAGGGAATATACATTTACTAATGCCCATGATCGGGTGATGGGGGGCACACTTGCTCCCAGGGCAGGGAGCATGTGGACAGTGTTCTGGGTGGGCGGGTGGCCACCCACCGCCGGGGGCTGCTGTGTTGCACTCTGCAATATGGCAGCTCACCTGTGGGTGGCCAGGATTTGTTCCTGGTTTTACCAGGCACATCTTTGAACCCCCCGAGCAGCACAAGTCAGAGTTGTGCCAGCATATGTGCTGCACCTCCCGGGCTGAATATCGGGATATGCCGCATATGCATGGGCACACCCCCCGCACTTGCGCCGCATACATTACTGATGCACCCCAGTGCATCGGGAGTTGCACATCGCAATTGGCCCCTTTGAATATCACGCTAGGGCGCATTGGTGGGTTGCGCATAGTGCATCCCTGTTGCACCATGTGCAACCCTTTTGAATATCCAGGCCTATGAATGTAGGACTGACTACATGATGCACAATTGAAATGCACTGGTGCGGGAAAATGTAGTTATGCAGCTCTGAACATTGCATCAAGGATAGCTCTGAACAAAGGTGACAGCAGTGGGCATGAAAGGACAGCAATGAAAGACACACAACACAGCAGCATAGGTATCAAAAGTAAATTTTAGTGTGGAAAAATGGCAACAGGCTGTTCAAACAGATGCAAAATGAATAGCTGTAATAAGTACTACTACAACAATAACAAGGGGGAGGGTGGTGAGAAAAAAGAAAATGGGTAACTGCACATGTGGGGTGGAGAACAAAAGAAAAGGGTACAGGCAATGTCAATGTTCAATGCTCCATCAAGGAGCTGCTGGTGAGCTGCTGCCACAATTCTCGAACAGCGCTGGCGCACTCATGGACCACATATGTGCACTCCTGTACATGCTGCATTACCATCCTAATCAGCTGGATATGCCATTGCAGGAGGTCATCCCAGCCTTCTATTTGGGCAGCATCCCTCTGACCCCTGCAAGATTCCCCAACCCTCTGGGCACCTGTCGAAAGGAAATACATTGAACTCTGACTGATGTGCACACAGAGAAAGGGACACAACGTGACATAATGTGCATAACAGAAGTACAACCAGCAGATACAAGGGACATCATGCCACATGTAAGTGGAGGGAGTCAAACAGCTGCAGTGGTATGTGCGTGGCATACCAGGGACAACATTGTTGACCCGAACAGTAAAGGATTGCACATACAATGAGTGTGCCATGCCACAATGGAGCATGACTAAGACATGCAAGGGACACATGACAGTAGCAGCCATACCAGATGTGGGAATGCAACATGTATACCACAGTGCCAAGCCAGAGACTGATATTTATTTATTTATTTATTTGATATATCGGTTTACAACCTTTGAGCCAGAGGCTCATTTGCAAAGGTACCTCGTCACATGTAAGACAGATGGAAACACAGAGTAGGTATAACAACAATTTGTAAAAAAACCAAAAACAAGGCGCTGCGTCAGCATGTGGTCTAAAAGCAAAACAAAATGGTTATATTAAATGCACGCTGAAAATAGAAAATAGAGTTAAAATTAATGCTTGACTCTAGGTCTTCTTTCAGGAAATATCTAAAAGAGAAAAAACACCTTAGTGTAGAGGAGAGGTAAATGAGAGATATATATGTGAGAAAGAAGAAGGGGAGGCTAAGGAGAAGAAGTGATAAATGGTAAGATTAAGAGAGAATCTGTGAAACAAAAAGGTGATGATGGGAAAGATAAAGCATAATGGGAGAGAAAGAGCTTGGGAAGTTCCCAGGTGGAGACTAATTAACAGGGCCTTGTAAGAAGGCTAAAAGGTGACAAATGTGTGGGAAGGAGACAGAAATGGAGACATATGGTGAAAATGAAAAATAATGATAGACTTATTTTCCACTAACATCTTTCAGCCATCCCCTTTTTTTTCCCTAAAGTCAATTTCTTTTTGTACTCATTTATTTTTCATTTTCACCATATGTCTCCATTTCTGTCTCCTTCCCACACATTTGTCACCTTTCAGCCTTCCTACAAGGCCCTGTTAATTAGTCTCCACCTGGGAACTTCCCCAGCTCTTTCTCTCCCATTATACTTTATCTTTCCCATCATCACCGTTTTGTTTCACAGATTCTCTCTTAATCTTACCATTTATCACTTCTTCTCCCTTAGCCTCCCCCTTCTTCTTTCTCCACATATATATCTCTCCTATTTTACCTCTCTCTACACTAACTTGTTTTTTCTCTCTTTTAGATATTTCCTGAAGAAGACCTAAGGTCGAAACGTAGATTTTTAACTCTATTTTCTATTTTCAGCGTGCATTTAATATAACCATTTTGTTTTGCTTTTATAACAACAATTACATTAAACATGAGATACATGGTATAACAGTGGTTACATTAAGAATGTGTTACAGACATTTGTCACAGACAATATTTACAAGATTTGGAAGTAGGTATTTTCTGATATTATTTATAACCTTTGGATGACGATATTTACAACATAACAGCAGCGAGGCATTATAAGCTTGAGAAGGCATCTAAACATAGTAGTCAGACCTAATCATGGATTTGGTGTTAAACATGGAAGTTGCAATCCATAATGGACTTTGTCAGAGAATATTGGATCAGAGTGGGTAAGAGAGTGAAAGAATTAGAAGCAGTTACATGAGCGGATATTGAAGAGGTGGTTGCAAAGAGTGGTTTTGAAATGGGCGATCTTGGGTGCACTAGTGATGGTACTTGGGAGTGCATTAAACCATGTGGGTGCCCTATGGTGGAAAGATCTCTGGGCAAGGGAGGATTTTACCCTGGGCACAACCAGAGGAGCTTTCTCTGAATTGCTGGTGAAGATAGTGGGGGTTGCAGGCTGAAGAGAGGCGGTGACCCCGGGGGGGAGAGTCCGAGCAGTATTTTCTTGGAGAGTAAGCAGGTCTGGTAGTGGAGCCTTTCATCAAGGTTGAGAATATTGGCAGAGGTATAGAGCGAGCAGGTATAAGCGAGCCTAGGTGCGCCTGTAAGGAGCCTGCAGGCCTTGTTTAGTGTGGCCTGGATTTTCTGGAGTGTGGTGTTATTTGCTGCACCATATACAGGGAGCCCATAGTCCACTAGGGACAGTATTGATGAGGTGATGGCAAGTCTAAGGGTGTGGGGGGAAGGCGTTCCCTGTGTCAGTAAAGGAGTCCAATCCGGGTGTTTGTTGCAGCAGCAAGGGTGTTTATGTGATCATGGAAGGTAAGAGCCGAGTCGAGGGTAAGTCCAAGATATTTGTAGTTGGATACCTGTTCAAGGGGGTGCTGGGTGCTGGGGAGGATGCTGAGTGGTGCATTCTTAGCTCTGTTTTGGTGATGAGAGAAGATCATTGACTTCATCTTTTTTAAGTTGAGGACCAGTCTTTGGTCCTGAAACCAGGTTTCGGCCTGGGAGAAGGCAAGTTGGAGGCAGTCCTGAAGGGGTGTGGGTTTATGATACGAGGTGAAGAGCACTGCATCATCTGCATATAGTAAGATTTTTGTGGAGCAGGCCTTTGGTAAGGAGTTTAGGTAGAGGGAGAAAAGAAGTAGTCCCAGGTTAGAGCCCTGTGGCACCCCGGAGTGGACGGGTAGTGTGTCGGATAGAGTTCCGTTAATTTTGACACATTGGGACCGGGCAGAAAGGTAACTGGAGCACCAGGCCAGGGGGCCTGTGGAGAAACCAAGTTGGTGGAATGAGTCGAGAAGGAGAGGGTGGCAGACTGTGTCGAAGGCCTTGGATAGGTCTATGAACACAGCTCCTGCAATGCTGCAATGTTACCGGCGTCTAGGGAGGAATGCAGGAAGTTGGTGAATTCCAGGAGGGCTGTGGTGGTGCTATGGCCTGAACGGAAGCCATGTTGCTCTGGGCATTGGATGTTATATACTTGGCTAGGTATTCAGTAAGTTGGGTGGCCACCACTTTTTCTGGCGCTTTGGGGGGGGAAGAATGGAGATGGGTCGATAGTTATTAGGGGAGGCTTTGTCACTGCTTTTATGGATGGGGGTAATGACAGCTGTTTTCCAGGCACTAGGGAATTGCCCTAGGCATAGGGATTTGTTGAGCAGGTCTGTTAGGGGGACTAGGACCACGTCGAGGACTAGTCAAAGGAGCCTGGCATCTAGGGGATCATTTATAGGGTTATTGATGTTTAGCGCTTTTTGTAGGTAAGGATGAGCTTCGTGGGGGGATATTTTGCGCAGGAGGAAACAGGGATGCTGCAGGGTTGGAGGCAGGGATTGGGGCACAGGGTCAAAGAAACCGCTAGGGAGAACAGTGCTGAGATCTGAGAAGGTGGTGTTTAGACAGTTTGCTATGGTGAGTGTGTCTGTGGAGGCAGTGCCATTTATGGTGAGCTGGGAGGGAGGTGGGGAGCAAGATTTCCCATTGAGTTCTTTGATGTTATTCCAGAAGGACTTTGCAGACCACCATGTGGTTGTGAGAGTGGATTGATAGTGGTCTGCTTTGGCCTTACGGATGGCTCGAGTGCATTTATTGCGAGTGGGTTATAGGAATGTCTGTCCACCAACCTGCCGGATTCTATGGCTTTGTGCCAGAGATTATCCCTGTCTCTCAACATTTGGAGTAGGGAGGGGGTTATCCATGGGGCATGTTGCCTTTTGGTGTGGAGTTTGGTGAGTGGAGCATAGAGGTCACAGGCCTTGGTGAAGGCCTGTGTAAACAGGGTGAGTGCAATGTCAATGCTGGGGGCTGTATTAATGGGGGACCAATCTATCTGGGTGAGCAGCTGTTTAAGTTTTATTAACCCTCCTGGGTGGAGATGCCTTCTGAAGGTTGTTTGGGCTATGGGTTTGGGTGTGGAGGAGGTCCATTGGAATAGGATGGGTGAGTGGTCACTTAAGGAGTCGGGAAGTACTTGTATATCCTGGATTTTGTGGGGGCGGTTAGAGATAAGGATGTCCAGGAGGGTGTGGGTACCAGTAGATGTGTGGAGTCTAGTGGGTTGGATAACTAATTGGACCATGTCAATGGCCGAGAATGAGTCCTTAGTTGGTGCTGCAGAGGGGCCAAGCCAGTTGACGTTGAGGTCCCCTACTAGTGTCCGTTCTGCATTGTGTGGTAGGGTAGAGAGGTATTCGGCGAGGAATGTGATGGCAGTCTTTTGGTTCTTAGGGGGTATGTAGGTGACTGTGAGGTATAGTGGGGCCCTGGAGGTGTCAGGGGTGATTTTTAGGGTGAGGGCTTGTGCTCCATTTGTGAGTTTGGGGGGTGGGAGCATGTGACCAATAATGCTGTTGGTGATGTAGAATGCACAGCCACCCCCACGCTTTCCTACCCTGTCTTCCCAATGTAGGGTGTATCTGGGGAGTGAGACAAAGGTGTCGGGAGTAGATTTGGAGAGCCAGGTCTCCACTAGGGCAATGATGTCTGGTTGGTGAAGGGTTGCCCAACATTGAAGCGCTGCAGATTTCTTTGGCAGGCTGCATATATTCAGCTAGGCAATGTGGAGTCCAGAGGATCTGGCAGGTGGAGTGGTGGGGGCAGGGCCTGGATTAGGGTGGATATTACCAGAGAGGAGTAGAAGGATGACTAAGGCTCTAATCATAGGGCGGCAGGTTGTTAAAGTTTTGGAGGAACGTTTAGAGGAAGGGGAGGATGTAGTGGAGCAGGGGATGGGCAGGGTTTGGAGGGATTGGTGGATGCAGAAGGGGTGGTGCCAGGGGGGGCCTGGGTGGGTGCTGGGGTAGGGGCTGCCAGTGGGAGGTGGATGCAGGGGTCCAGTGTGTGATGACAAGGTGGGGGTGGCCAGATCTGGAGAGCTGCAAAGGTGCAGTCCACAAAGGGCATAGGGTGAGGTTTGGCTGGTGGGAGGTGAAACCCAGGGTGGTAATGAGGATGAGGCACATAAGGTGGAATTGGGCAGACATGGTGCCTAGATAGCTTTGGGGGAAGAACAAAGAGGTTGTGGGGGGAGCCAGAAAAGCTGTAGGGGCTTTGAGATATGTCACGATACAGTAGTTTAAAAAGATAGCCAGATATGATGGCCATGTGGCAGTGCTGTTGACTTTGGCAGCAAGGGTGCAGGGTTCAAAGCCTGCAGTAACACTCAGAAAATCATTTTAGCAGACTATGGGGGTTAGAGGCTTTAAGGGTCTTAAAACCTATAACAAACAATAGTCTGATGTGATAGCTGAGTGGTGGAGGTGATAACAAGGGTGCAGGGTTTGATGCCTGGAGTGGCACCAAAAGTAGAAATTTTGGCAAATTGTGGGGGTTAGAAGCTTTGAGAGTCTTAGAGTATAGTTAACACTAGTCTGGTGGGATGGCTGAGAGGTAGAGCTGCTGACTACTGCTACAAATGTGCAGGTTTTGAGGCCTGCAGTGGTACCAAGAAAGAAATGGTGAAATATTTTGACAGACTAGGGGGGTCAGAGACTATGAGAGCCTTAGAAAGTAAGGATAAGCTAGCCAGATACAATGGTTAAGTGGTAGAGCTGCAGACTCTGACAGCAAGGGTACTGGGTTTGAAAGCAGCAGCAGGACAGAGGATAGGTATTTTTGTTTCTTAGAAGGGAAAAGGAAGGGTTAAAAGCTTGAAATTAGAGGCAGCATGATGGCCCATGTGGCTTGGAGCCACACACATACACCCTGCAGACAAGCTATCCAGCACACAGGCTGGCAGAGGTGTGAAGGCCAATAGATATCCATGAGCCACCCTTGGTGGCTGCAGGGGCAGGCCCAGGCACACACATGGCTCACACAACACAGCTATAGATTAATGGGACTGTCATGCAGCACTGTGTGCAGCGAGGATAACACATGGGTGCAGCAGTGTTGTACGTTGGAATGTGCATAACACATTGTATCAGCAAACAACAGTGGTGTGACATGTAGAGCCACCTGGAGGACCCCCTTTCCCAACAGCTGTTGGTCACACCCTAAGTACAGCATTCCCACCCATACAGAGCCAGTGCAGGACAGGTGGCTCTGTGAAAATACAGTTGGGTCTGAATGTATGCATGGCCCAGCCAGTGTACAGTGGAATAATCATACACTGATCATCACTGTGTTGGTCAGACACTACTGACCATGCATGACAATGTTGGTCATATATGGTAATGAACAGGTAATGCCACCAGTGCCCACCCTGCCACTAACACCATGGGGCATATGCTCAGCTCTGTTCAGATGCAATGGCATGACATGACATCCAGTGCACATGGCACTGGAGATGGAAATGCTGCAGGCAGATTTCCTCGGGTGCTGTATGATGCACATGGCATGACACAGTGGTGTACTGGTATTACGTGGGCCCATGCCCACTTCCATATGACATATATGCATACATAGTCCCAAGCATGTGGCACAGCACACCCAACTGACACTGATGGTGTGTAACAACCGGGGCTGTGAGCATTACAGCAAACTCCTTAGTGCACTGGGTCAGCAACACAGGAGAGATGCCACTGTATGGTACAAAGCTTGCCACAGCACAGTATACACACACAGGGCAGCATGCTTGCTGCAAGTAGGCAAACAGCAGTTGACTGCACAGACCATGACACACCACAGTGTTGGTAGTTGGACAATGCACCAATTGCAGAGTTGGTGTTCCCAACCATAACTGCATAGCTGACGTCCTCACAAGCATGCATGCAGCATGGAGTATCACGCATGGACATCTGTCTTCAACAGCAGAGGTATGCAGCATAGTGTTAACATGCAACCCCAACTGCAAAACACAATGCAGGGTGCTTATAAGGATGCCTGTCTGGAGAACGGCCCCGCTGGGCAACATCATGGCATGGCGACTCCTCAAGCTGATCTGTTTGTGCCGCTGCTATACCTGGGACCTGACCTAGCATTTCTGTCCACTGAGGTCTGTGGAGGAGGACAAGGGAGATGTAATCAATATCATGCAGGGGAACACACTGCTCTATATCATACCCCCTATACAATATATACACCCATATGCTGGTACTGTACACCAGCCACCACATGTGTATGTTGTGGATGGACAGGACTGAGCAGGGCCACATCATACCACTGTGAACTGCTGTGGCATCACCCACAGGTGTGCAATGGCCCAGTTGCAGCAGGAATGATACATTCCACTGTTATAGATATGACTTGGCACAGTGTACGCTGTTCCGTGTAGTGCCCATATCCTCCCATTCTTCCTGTCCCTGTACAGCATACCCATACATGTCATATACAGACCCTGTACACCTCATAGTATGCATTTGGCAGCATGGAGCAGCAGGTCACATACAGCAGGGACACAAGAGGCATTCCAGTGCAGCTGTAGGGGAGGGCAGGGTACCATAGATGTAGCCCTTTGCAGTGGCTGGTACAAGCCTGGTACATCCAGTGCAGTATACTAGTACCCCATGCATTAATTGTGCATTTGCATACTAGCACCCATATGGCATAGCATGGACAGTGCACACAAAACAGATGGTAGCCACCTCCACATGTTGTTGGGTATATCTGTCAGCACAGCTACATGCAGAACACATGTGACAACCACCTGCCTCGTACCTGACAATAGGCATTAACATGTCCTGTGTACCATATATTATCCAAACCCTGAATAACTTTCAATTAAACTATACAGTTCCCTGCCATCCACCCTGACACTGTAGCCACGTCACTATGGTAGCACACAACTGTGCTACCATGTCAGGTGCATGCCTCAGGGATCCACAGTGGGTCCTGTAATGTACAGGGCAATGAGGATGTCAGTTGGGACAGAGGGCCCATACACCTGCATACATAAGACCAGGCCATACAGTGGAGCAAGATCTATAGGACAAAGGGGATACAACAAAGACACACAGGCACAGAGCACATTTCCTCAGGGACAATACCCCAGTGGTATATTATCATGGAACATTACTGCACACAGAATGTTATTTAAACCATACATAGAGCCATCTGTACGCATTTGGTGATCCAAAAAAGCTAAAGGGCACCACTCTGAATCAGGTTGGTACACCTAGTAAGGGTTGGCTAAACCCAATAATGTACAAAAACGCCACAAATGAAAGGTGCAGTTAAAGGCAAAAACTACTACCTATGGTAGTTAAAAAAGCAAAGGTTGCTACAGATTAATGCTCATACATACATAATTTATTAATAAATAGCCATTGCCAAAAAAGAAGTGGAAAGTGCTGCATGCCCCATAGGGCTACTGCTAATTATTATGTAAAACAAGCAAAACTGTGCAAATGCTTACAAAAGATTGAGGGCCCCATATTCAGAGCCAGATTGCTGTGTGCACACATGGGGGCGCTGCACAAAAGAATACGGCCAGCTGACTCTGGCCCTATATTCAAACAGATAGTGCAATCTGAACTGACCACGCTATCCATCTGAATACAGGCCATGGTAGCGTGGCACATAGCCAGTGGTTGTCATGCAGCGTGCTGTGCTACCAGCGAGTCAGGCTGAAGACCACCCAGAGGGGTACAGTGTGGCACATGCTGGTTAGCGCCATGGCACCTATGGGCAATATTCAGCCCAAACATGCAGATGAGCCCATTGGGCATTCAGGGCACTAGCAGACCATCTGTTTGCCCATTATGGGCTCATCTGCATGTCACTGCATGGGCCGAGTGCGGGGGGCCAGGTCCCCCCTCCCAAGCCCCAATCCCCACAGAAGTAAGACCCCTGCTATTCTAGCGCTCCCTCTCCAACCACGATCCCCTGTCATGTAAAAGTAAGAGATGCCCTGGTAGCCTAGCGGTCCCTTCCCAGCCCTGATCCCCTGTGACGTACATGAAAAAACTGCCTTGGTAGTCTAGTGATCCCTCCCCAGCCCTGATCCCCTGTCATGTAAAAGGAAAAGCTGCCCTGGTAGTCTAGTGGCCCCTTCCAGGCCCCAATACCCTGTCATGTAAAAGAAAAAGATGACTTGGTGGTCTAGCTGTCCTTACTGAGCTATGATCCCCTGTCAAATGACAGAAATAGTAGTCCCTGATGGTCTAGGGGTCCCTCCTCCCTATACTCCGACCTGCCCGTATTAGACAAAATCCCTGGTGGTCTATGAAACTCAGTAGTTTTGCTGGGGAGTCATAGTCCTTACTTGTTCTCTATTTCCCTTAAGTTGGCTATGAACCAGCTGTTCTCTTATGTTAAGGAGTCATCCATAGCTTATTCTTGACTTCTTTACTGCACATTCCTTTACACTCGGGTCACTGGTTAAAATATGCCAATTTTCATGCACTACTTACTTGGCTTACAACGGAATTATATTAAATAGACAGGGCATGTGGAGGTGTTTTCTCATCTACCTTTTTCCTAACTTTTAAAACATCCTCTTGCTCCATGTCTTCTACCCTTCTCTTACTCTTTCTAAGTAGGTTTGTATCATATCCTCTGTCTTTGAACCTTCCTTCAAGCTTGTCTGCCTGCTCCCTAAATCTCTCCACTGTGCTCTAATTCAATTTGACACATATAAATTCTCCGTAGGAAATTAATTTTTTTCTGTGACCATGGGTGGGCACTAGTCACATGTAGGAGAGACAGTTGGTGGCTGTGGACTTACAATACCACCTCATCTGTATGTTGTGACCTGGCTCTGCATACAAGGTGATGTCTAAAAAATTAATTTCACTTTCTGCCATTGTAGGCGTAAATTTGGCATTTAAATCATTTTGATTTAGCCAATTGACAACATTCTAAGCCTCTTCTTTGCTCCCTTTCCATATACATAAGACATCATCAATAAAATGGTGCCAAGTAATAAGGCTCTAGACAGGGGCATTTCTCAGAAAGAACAGTATTCTGTTCCCATTCTCCCCAAAATAGACTGGCATATGATGTAGCCATACATGCCCCCATTGCAGTGTCAACCTGCAGGAGGTAGTATCTTCCATAAAATTCAAAGTACTTTTCTGGCCTTGACATGGTACCACTCTCCACCATCACCCACAGTTGTTGCAAGTGGCATGCCTCCCTCCTTTACTGGTCATATATCTGTGGTGACAATGGTCACCAGTGTGTGTGACCCCTGTTTGTCTTGTGATGTTCTGACCCACAGATGCCCACACCTCATACCTTGGCCTGTCTAGCTCTTAACATTGGCCTAATTGAGTGGCCATCATACAGATAATTAAATCTTTTCAGGTCCATAACAGCAGATTTGGTTTTTGTTACATACATGTCCAAGTAAAGTTTCCAGGAAAGGTTCCAGTCATATGTAAAGCATAGGTAGCAAGAGTTCTTTATGACCACCAATGGCTGTGAAGTCACTTTCTATTTATATTTAGTTTTCCACTCACCAAAGGTCATAATTATTGACTTACTGCTGTTTATCTTTAAGACTAACTTATCTGATTGTTCAGCTAGAATGTTAATTTCTTTCTGCAAACCAGAGGAGGAGAGATAAAATAACACAAGGTCTTCGGTATATGTCAATACTGGATAGATATCTGGACCAGTTTTTGGGGAGTCAAAGTAGAATCCCCCAGTGCTAATAGTAGACCATTTATATAGATTGAGAACAAAAAAAGTGCAAGGATGCAACCTTGCCTTACTCCTTTATTTCTGGAAAAGGGGTCAGAGAGTTGACCCCTTGTCTCTACCTTTACCTGTGCCCAGGTCTGGGAATAAGGATTTCTTATAGTTTTCATCAGCATTGGGCATATGCCCCAGTCCTTCATTATGATCCATAATGCATCTCTATTAATGGAATGAAACGCTATACTAAAGTCTATAAAGTCCATATATATCCTTTGGCATCTTCTCTTACCATATTTCTCTAATATATGTTGCAGGATGAAACAGTTATCTATAGTTGAACATCCCTCTCTAAACCCTGCTTGTAAAGGTGAGATGCCTCCGAATCCTATTATTTCTTATTTTACTTTATTTAGAAGAATCTTAGACAATATTTTTGCCATTATATCAATTAAACTTATTGGTCTATACATTCTTGGATTCTGCTAGTCGCCTTTCTTAAAAATCGGGACTATCTCATAGCCCCTCCATGAGTTAGGGATATAGTTTTGCTGTACACATTTATTAATAAAGGAGACAAAAAAGTCTGCCCACTGATCAGCCATACATACGTAAACTTCTGCTGGAATCTTATCCAGACCTGGTGCTTTATTTGTCTTTAACTCATAAATTTCCCTTAGGACTTCCTGTTTACTAAACCCTTTAAAAGAAAGTCCAATCATTGCTGGGACTAAAGGTTTCTAGGAACTTATTGCTGAGTCATCATAGAAAATATCCAAAAAATAACACAGTCACACCTTGGAAGTAATGATGTGTGTCAATCCTGTGCCTGTATTCATTATTCCCCTTGGTCAGCATGGCCCAAAAGAATTGTTGATCCTTCTTATTAATAGCCACCAACATATGGTCCCATGGCGTTCTAAAAAATTCCTGCTTTTAGTCTTTAAGATTGCCTTATATTGTTTCCTTTCTGATTTTAGGTGGCCCAATTTTCAAATGGGGATGCAGGGTTTGTGACCAAGCCCTGCATCCTTGCAAAGTTAGCCACACCTGCGTCCAAGGGTATGTCACAGCTTGCACCAGGTTTTATAACCTTGGATGCAAGTTGCGACAGTGCCCTCATTTTATGACAGATTGCGCCAAAGCTATGGCGCAAGCTCCGTAATATGGCCTCCCCCATGGTGCAAATGTAGACCGGGGGTAGCTGATCTAAGTGCTGCATTTGGTGCAAGCGACTTGCGCCAGGGATTCACAACTCTGATTCTTGCAAAATTGCAAAATTGGACTTGTGGCATCGTCTGACACAAGTTGCCACTTGTGTCAACCTCCCTGTTGCAAGTCTGTTGCGGCGAACGCAGCCCATTAGAACATCACATAGATCTGACTCAACATGGATTTTTCCCAGGCAGGTCTTGTTTAACCAACTTAATACAATTTTTTTAGCTTGTAAGTGCTGTGTTAGACAAAGGAATATCTGTGGATTTTGTCTTTTTAGATTTTTCAAAGGCATTTGATACAGTTTCCCCACAGAGTACTGACTGAAGAATTAATAAGACTACAGTTACCTTCAAACATCATTAGATGGCTAGACTCATGGTTAAACAACAGAAGGCAGAGGGTAGCTATAAGAGGATACATGTCAGATTGGGGTCCAGTAACCAGTGGAGTACATCAGAACTCTGTTCTCAGCCCCACACTTTTCAACATACTAGTTTCATCCATGCAGGCATCAAATGGCACTTGGATGTGTAAATATGCCAATGACTGTAAGGTCAGTGGCATAGTAACAGATCTGGACTCTGCCAAAAAATTTCAACAAAATCTAGACCAACTAGAAAAATGGGCACATGATCATAAATTAATCTTTAATGAGGCAAAATGTAAATTATACAATGGCAAGAAAAAATCCTGGATTCTGATTGGTCAGTGTGTGCCTGAGACAGTGATGATATTACAGTATAACATCACTGTCATTGATTAACATTAGCTTTGCTGGCTGTATTCATAGAGCCTTTTTTTCTTCTTCTCTAAGAAAGTCACTAAAAATCTACTAAAAACATTTTTTAAATGTTTTTTTTTATTTTGTATAACATCGAGCCATTGTATAATAGCAATAAGGCACTCCAGGGTGTGTGTTATTGTGTAATAACGTCACTCCTGGGGTGGTGGAAGCACTCGGCTTCGCCTCATGCTTCAACCCACCCTAGGAGTGATGTTATTACACGATAACACCCTGTCATGCCTTATTGCTTAAGTAATGCACTTGGGAAGAAACAACCTATGTAATCATTATACACTAAATGGTGTGCCATTACAAAAAGCAAGTAATGAAAAGGATTTAGGGGTCCATATAACATCAGACCTTAAATCTGATAAACTTGTAAATGAAACCACAAAGAAATGCTATGATACCTTTCACTGTATCCTCAGAAATATAAAAAGCAGATACCCTGATGTAATTATTCCTCTATACACTTCTCTGATTAGGCCACATCTGGAATATTGTTCTCCATTCTGTGCTCCGTATACAATCGAAGGTAAGAACAAAATTGAAAAGGTCCAAAGAAGAATAACAAAAAGGGTTACAGTTATAAAGGATAAACAATATGGCACAAGGCTACAAGAATTAAATTATACTCAATGGAATACAGAAAAAATGAGAGGAGATATGTGCCTCACATTTAAAGCTTATCATGATGATGATGCTCTATTAGAGACACTTGGGGCTGGATATTCATACTGCACCAGGCAGTGGCGCAAGCCCAGGTGCAGCACAACTGGGCTGTGCTAGGGCATGGACCAGGATCACTGAATATGGCACTGATGGTGTACGCACTGCGCATGGCACTGTGGCACTGCGCCAGTGCAAGTGGCAGAATGGGAGCAGGGAGATGCGCCAGCACAAGTGCAGTTGCGCTAGGTGCATCAACCATGATATTCAGCACTGGGCATGTAAATAAGGCCATTATGCATGCAAGGTGCAAATGGGTCCATTTGCATGTCATTCTGGCCCCATTTGCATGTGGTGCGCCGAACCCCAGCGACTTGCTCCTGGCACCCTGCCAGGCTGCAGCCATTGGGGACCAACGCCCTGCGGTCCCATGGTGGTTCCCCCTCTCCCGTATGCCCGATTGTGGGCATAAGGCATACTCAATTCCCTGGTGGTCCAGTGGACACCCCCCCAATCGCCAGATCGCTGGCATATGTGATAATAAACCCTGGTGGTCCAGGGGACAGCCCTCCTTCGCCCGATCATGGGCATAAGTAAATGTAATCCCTGGTGGTCCAGTGGAAGGTCTCCCATCACCTGAATGTGGGCAGATGTACAATTAATCCCTGGTATTCCAGTGGAAGGTCCCTCATCACCTGAATGTGGGCAGATGTATAATTAATCCCTGGTGGTCTAGTGGAGTTCCCCCCCCATCATCCGATCGCGGGCATATGTATGATTAATCCCTGGTGGTCCAGTAGAAGGTTCCCCATCGCTTGAATGTGTCAGATGTACAATTAATCCCTGGTGGTCCAGTGGAGTTCCCCCCATTGCCCGATCATGGACATAATGAAACATAAATCACCTGGTGGTCCAGTGGTACCCCCTCCCCACCCGCCCACTGAGATCCCCACCACCCAGCACCCCCTGTCATTGGCAGGTGGCAGCACCACCGCATACTGCTTTTGGTGCTGGGTGGTGGGGTCCTCAGGCGGTTGGGGGGCTGACAGAAATGGTAAGGAAAGAGTTAATGGTTTGGATTCTCTAGCTGGTGTTTTTTTTAGCAGTTCGGAAAAAAAAAACACACACAGTTTAAAATCCACTGTCCAGCAGCATCCACAAGCTGGAATTTTCAGTCCTTCCTAGCTGCTAGATAAAAGCTGGGTCATAAATCTCGAGTGGACATCTCCAAACACACACAGACCTGGAGACACATACACAGGCCAGTTTGAATGGATTGGTTCATTCAAATATAAACTGACGGTTAAAATGGAATATAATTGGTCACTGATAGGTGTTCAGTCTGACTGGGACAATTAAATACATACATGTTAGATGGTTGGTGCATTCAAAGGGGGAATAGGCATTACCTATTCCCAGGAGAATATATAAGAGGTTGAAAGACAATAAAGTGGTTACTCTTACTTTAGAAGCTGGAGGGGGAAAACATAAGTTTGAAGCCTACCCTTTTAGCTATGTCTGTGGGGGCTGGCAGTTAAAACAGGATCCAGTGTCTCTTGTAAGGACAGGGAAATGTAAGTTTAGTGCTAGCATAGTGCAGTAATAGCCTTTCTTCTTTTGCCATCTGTTATTTTAAAAACATTTGTTTACTTTTCCTGTATGAGTGTTATTCTCTTGTGTTGTGAATATATATATATATCCTGTAAATGCTCAGTGCACTTTCTGTTAAGTAAAAGGCTATTTATTTGCTCAACAGTTGTGACTGTGATGTCATTTTTCTAAGGTAAGATTTGGTTTCCACTGGCTGAGGTAAACTCTGTGTAGCATCTGCCACCCAAGAGAGACACACTACCAGACTTTAACTTGTGCAATTGCACGTGTTATTATTCAAGTTTGTAAACTTAAAGGAAGTGCTGGAAGAGAGTCCGGCTGGTGGCAGTGAATACCTAAGGACAGACACCTATCTAAAAGCTGTTTCAGCCCAGAGGGAGAGGTGGGTTGTCACAGGGGGTACCACTGGACCACCAGGTAATTCACAGTTCAATATGCCCATGATCGGGTGATGGGGGGAATCCACTGGACCACCAGGGATTCTCTTTACATTTCACTGCGATCGGGCGATGGGGGCCCTTCCACTGGACTGCCAGGAATTACATTTACTTCTGCCCATGATTGGACAATGGGAGACCTTCCACTGGACCACCAGGGATTACTTTTACTTCTGCCTGAGATCGGGGACCTTGCACTGGACCACCAGGGATTACTTTTACCACTGCCCATGATTGTGCACAGGAGGGCATTTGCCTGGACCACCAGAAATTATATTTTACATATGCCTGTGATTGGGCAACAGGGAAGGGGCACCGCACCAAGGGCAGGGAGCTTGTGGACAGTGTTCAGGGTGGGTGGCCACCCACAGTTGGCGGCTGCCGTTTTGCGCCCTGCTATATGACAGCTCATCTGTGGGTGGCCAGGACTTGTTCCTGGTTTTCCCAGGCACATTTTTGCACCCCCACCCGAGCGGTGCAAGGCAGAGTTCTGCCAGCATATGCGCCGCACATCCCAGGCTGAATATCGGGATGTGCCGCATATGCATGGGCATGCTCCCCACACTTGCGCTGCATGCATTACCGAAGCACCCCAGTGCATCGGGAATTGCGCATTGCAACTTGCCCCTTTGAATATTGCATCAGGGCGCATTGGTGGGTTGTGCATGGTGCATCCCTCTTGTACCATGCGCAACCCTTTTGAATATCCAGGCCTTGGACTCATAAAGCAAAATTCAATTAATGATAATACAAGAACACACAATTATAAACTCAGAGGAGAGATAAATAAGACTCATAAAAGAAATCATTGGTATAGTCAGAGAATTATTACAGCATGGAACACACTCGCTAGAAGTGTAGTAGAAAGTGATAATATGGAAACTTTCAAATGTAGATAGATACACATGTTTATGTGTATTTTGTAAGTGTTGTCTCTGCTGACTGATATGATTGATTAACAATATTTTAGAAATGTAATTGTTAAATGTTATTTGTCTAATGTTTAGTTTTGATGTAATGTGATTAATGTATTTTAATGTAAGAGTAACTGGTATGGAACTAATGGACCGCACTGTAAATGAGCTTCGGCTCAGTGATGTTATCCATATTCATTTTTGTATGAATAAAAATTTTACCTACCTACCTACCTACATATGGGAAATAAAAAATATTTATACCACCATTAAAATAAGGAATGGTGGCAAGTTCATTAAAGGACTGCAGTCTATAGAACTTGTAACCTCTTTATGAATCTATGAAATCAGGCCCAGAGAGTTTTTTGTTTGGTGCATTTGTTATAGTTCTCAAAAGGGAAATTAACCTTTTTTCCCTAACCCTACACTTTTGATCTAACCATCCTCTTCTTTCCCCCTTTTTCTGTTTAAATGATTTGACCTTATAGAGAAACTGGTGTGCCTTTTTCATTAGTTTGTGTAAATTCCTGTCTACAAGTGCTAAAGACTCAAAAATACATAGATCTATGGTACAGTGTTCCAGGAAATTCCCAAATAATATTTTAATGCCCAGTTCCACTTCGTTGGTTCAGATTAATCTTCCAGAGTATCTTATTTTAAGACAGGCTCATCAGTGGGGATAGGAACACTGTGAGGTATACATTTCTCTCCTAAATAATCACTTTGCAAGATAATTGGAAAGTGGTCATTTTCGTGTCTTATTCAGATCCTTAGATCATTCCAAAAATCTGGAGGGGTGCATCAAAGTGCCAGATCAAGAACAGATGCACCATGTTTTGAAAAAAAACATCAGGGTGCCAGACCTATCACCCTTGGTTCTTCTGTTTGATGGAAACAAGAAGTTAAGTTTCATTATTCCTAATAAGGACTGTCTATTATAATTAATCCTATCAACCATTGTGGCACTGGGATTTTTGGGATCCAGGGTGTACATCCAGTTTAATAAAGAGTTGTTACTCAAGCCATCAAATAGGCAAATTCTGACATTTAGATTGCCTGTTGTTGGTAGAAAAGCATCTGGAAAGTTAATCTGGGTTTCCATAATTTCCTGACTCAGGTTCTCTCATATATTAGATGGGTAGAATTTGGATCTGTACAGAGGACTATATACATTAAAATAATGCAACAGTTGTTTCACCCTTTGTCAAGTCTTACCACTACATTAGAGTAATTAACAGTTTATTATCCCCACATGATCAAAGAGCCGAAATTTAACACATATCATCAGGCCCGCTACTCTTCTTCCCATCCTACACTCCTTTTTTTAGATGATTAGTGAAAAAATTGATAAACATTTACAGTATATCATACTGCAGTTTGGGGTTATGCCACGTTTCCTGAAGACATATAATAGCAAAATTGGTAATTAAATTGTTCCACTCTGCATCCTGTAACTTGGAACCAATACCAGCAATATTCCATGAAATAAGAGAGTCTTTTATAAGGTAAGGTCTATCCATATTATCCTGACTGGAATAAAAATTCTTTCTGTCTAGCTTTGATAAAGCAGTGTCACACCACAGATCCAGTCAGTTATTAAACCCAACATTGTAACTGGACAGAGCTTTGAATGTGATTGGCAATGGGAAATTGTTGTAAAATACAATTCCTATAGTTGGAATCCTCATTTTCCTTTGCTGTAGTCATGGAAATTTCAGTTTGGGCACTTTTATGGTAATCCCACATGGTGTCATCCTTATTATCTAGGCAGTATAGCCCAGTGGTTTAAGGCTCTGAACTGCAAATCTGGTGACATCCAGCAAACCAGACCTGGGTTTGAATCCCACAGCTTTCATTTGTATACTTTGTGACCCTGAGCAAGTCACTTAACTTCCCTGTGCTCTCAGGTCGCTCCTGTAAAAAAACTTTCAGCTTAGTGTGCTACTCCTGGTTAAACAACTAAAAAAAAAAAAAAAGTCAAACTGCCCATCTTCAGCTGAACTATCCCTTCGATGAATATTTAGTGTCCCTTTTTCCCCAGTCGAATTTGTAACACTTTACAAAAAGTTACATAATGTATACTTGAGTTTAAGATCTGTTTCTCTAAACTGTTTTTTGAAACCAAATAGGCTAAGGATCATTGGATTAAAGCCCTGCCTTTTCCCATCATTGATTAGTGGCTGGTTTCCATAGGGAAGTCTAACAGAATTAAGGTGTAACCTGTCAAGACAATGACTGTTTATCCAAAGATAAGTTAGGGGCCTTGGATGTGAGCAGGAAATAGCCACACCTACCACAAATAAATTATCATTCACAAATCTATTTCACATCATGCCTATTATATAATCATTTTCAATTGACAAGCCCAGGTCTGCCCTGTAAAGGCTCACAGCCTTGTCCCTCAGGGAAGAAACTGATTCAGACTCCTGCTTTCTTAATACAAAAATCCTAAGGCACGACATGTTCTCCAAACTTTTAGCTTCCCCAATCTCTAAATTAGACCTTCCCTTACTTCTATTTCTGGAGGCCAGAGATTCTTTTATATTATTCCATGCTAACCTAGCTTTTCCGAGGCCTTCAGCAGGTACCAATTTACCCTCCTGCATTTTTATTACCTTCTATTCCCTTCTCTCGGCTAACAGCACTACAACACTATTGTTTTGCGAAAGGGAGGCTTTCCAGCCAGTGTTTTCAAGAAAAACTGTATGGTGCCGCTAGCTAGGGGCTCATTTGGATGGAACGTGCGACAAAGTTGCTTATTAAATATGGTTTAAATAACTTTCTAGGCTATGCCAAGAAGAACATTAGATTAAGTGCCAAATATAACACTTATGTTCTTAATAAAGTTTCTAATTATTATGCGTGCAAAGACTTTGAAGCTATAAGACAAGCCAGATTTACGAAATGGTATGGTAGTAATGATTGCACATGTAAATTAAGATACTGACTGGATTTTCAGAAGGATCCAATTAGCAGGAAAAGGTATACTAGATTTCAGTTTGAACTATTTGATTCTTATGTTCTTGCAGTGCAGTTTTGAAAGTCTTCTAATGTTAAAGATACTCTCTGTTACTGTAATAATAGGGATAAAAAGGATTTATGCTATGTGGTTTTGCACCGTCAGTGGTATAATAAAGTGAATAAGCGAAGGCTTTCCCCTATTATAGACTCTATAAAAAATACGGAAGAAAATATTATTCTTTGCATCCTGTTCATAGCTCAAGATGACGATATCATCACTAGAGCTGCACAGATTTTACTTGTTATACAAAAGATTAGACACAGAATAATAAAGAAGTTTCATTAATGGATGGATAGGGAAAATGTTATATGTTTTGGTGTTTGCCATTTATTTTTAATCATTCATTTATCACCAAATTCTCCCCCGGGGCCGCCTTGAGACCAACCCCCCTCCCCAGCCACATCACCTGGCTCCACCAGGACTTACCTTCATCATCGTTCTCTGCTACAGTACTTGTGGTTGTGGCCAGCCACTGGTGCAGAGCCTGCAGGGGGTTAGTCTTCATCATGCCGCCCGGAGGTGTTTTTCTTCCAGTTTTCTCTCAGGGCCCACAGATGTGCAATGGGTGTAACGTCTGAGCTCCACCTTCACCAAGATGGCTCCAGAACCCTGAATGTGATGTCCCTTCCCCTTCATGGTGGCATGGGTATTCCATTGCTAGGGTGACAATTTTACCGTGACCAACACTACAGCAACAACAGTGCCAGGTCACTGTAGTGTTAGCACGGGACCCGGCACTGTTTTCTGGTGGTCTTGCACCCCCTCCCCAAATCAACTCTCAATTGGAGTTGATTCTAATAGTTACAGGGCATGTGGGGGCAGAGCCCTCCACATGGGGGGGGTTCGAGGGATGAATCCCCCCAAAGGAAACACAGTCCAAAGTGACTGCCTTTATGCCGACTGCAAAACCAGTCGACATAAAGGTGTCGCTGGACAGTCGGTTGACAATGAATTTGTCAACAGACTGTCATGGATCCAGTGCCATGCATGTGCTGCCACCCAGGCACCGCTGGCTGACAGGCAAGCAATGCACCACACTAACCCCCCTCCCCAAGGAAGGAGAGCTGTTCAAGGAATGTTTGATCCTTTCTCTCCCCGTTATCTTCCAAGTGAGCCGAATCCATTCCTAACCCTGGGTCACCGGCATGGTAAGAGGTAAGGTGCCCAGTGCCTCAGCACTCCACACCACCAGGCCAGCCTTGGTGTTTGCCATTTGAGGAAATGTTTATATGTAACAAAGTCTGGAAAGTATATTTATGTATATTGGGCCCTATGCACTATCCTGTGGAGTGGCTATGCACCGCGGCGCGGCACATAACCATCTGGCATACATTAGCCCCACAGCATGGGTTGTATGGAATGGGGCACATGTGGCCCCCAATGCACCCAACCCATAGACCGCATGGACCCCAACACGTGGGGGATGGGCATGGTGGAACTACGTGCCATGCACAGCAGCACATAGTGTATCCACAGGGGGGCATAGTGGACTGCCAGCTATGCCATGGGGGACCCTGCCATAACTGCAATATGCGGCCAAGCCCATGCACCAACAGGGTCCCTCCTGGCCTCAGCAGCAAGGGAGCTGCCCACCCCCAACAAACCGAACCACCCCCATCCTGGAAGCATCTCAGCAGCCCTCCACCCAACAGTGCCCCTGCCCCAGCCAGCATGGCAGTACCACCCCCTCCCACTGGAAAGGCTGCTCCTGCACCACTGTGTGTCCTGATGCCCTCCAACACAGATGTACCGTGGCCCCCCTATGACACCAACACCACCCCCCAGCCTCGTACGTGAATGCGGGCACTGCTCTGTGGGATAGTCAGTGGCACAGCCCTCCACACACCACCATGGCTGCTGACCATCTGACTTATGCAGGTGCATGCAGCTGATGAGTGCCCGTGTATATCAGACAGCTGGCAGCCGAAGAGGTGTGCGGAGGGCTGTGCCACTGGCCATCCCATGAAGTGGCACCAACATGCAGGTACGGGGCTGGGGAAGTGTTGGTGCTGTGGGGGCACTGGGTGGCTTGATGGCTATGGCAGCCACTAGTCATGATGGTCACCACATGCCTGTGCAGTGTGGTGCTCGGGCTGCTGCCAGCTGGGGCAGGCAGGGAGGGCAGCAGTTGACACATAATGGAGCCCTGTATTGTGGCAGGGGGTTCTGGAGATGGAAGCACAGTGGGGCATGGGTGCACGGGTCCAGGTGCCTGCTGTAGACATTCATGCACCTGGACCTGTACCACAGCTTGCATGGGATCCACTTTCAGCCCAGGACAGGCATCTGATTGGATGCCTGCCTAGCACTGCAGCCCCACCCCTGGCTGCCCTTCAGAGTCCTGCATGCTGGGGGGTGGGGCCATGGACAGGTGCACGTCTGTGGTGCATACCCTCGGGTGCGCACCTGTCTGCAGGTGTGGATCTACGTGGGCGGGATATGTGCCATTGGACCATCTGTGCATAGGGCTCATTGTGAATTTTTTTAATTACTTTTGTATTGTAATGATCATTTTAAAAAGATAGAAAATAAACTTTAACTACTTATATTGACCTGTCAGACCCCACCACCTTGCCCAGTAGCTTGTCCTCTCTGACCATCACTAGATCAACCAGATTGGTCATCTCTGCAGTAGATCATCTCTGGTCCTATAGCAGCACAGCCCTGGTCCATCTGCAAGTCATTTTCCTCTCCTGCCTAGGCCTATTCCTCACACCAAGCTATTGCAAGTTTCATGGCTTTATGCACTGTCCATTTGAACAGTACGTTTCTGTGTTAGCACCACACTAATGTCAAGTTGTGCAGTGCAATATGTACATCCAGTGGGAGGTGGGTCATTAAACGTGTGCTAGACATGGTGTGGCACATGTGCAGGGTGTGCATGCATGGTGTGTGCATTCACAGCCCTGTGCAGTGCACTATCATTGCACAGCAGCATGGCATGCATGGCCACAATGTGAGATGATGCAATCTGAGGGGTGTGACATCATATCTGCACCACATACTGATGTTGTGCTAGCTCAGATGCAGCACTAGCACATGTGCTAGTGTGACTACACTAGCGCAGGGGGCAAACCTGCAATAGTCAACCAATGTATTCAAATGAGCTAATTTCACAGTCCGAGGGAAAACATCCACATTAGCATGTCATTACTTGAATGTATGCATTTATTAGCATGCCTAATTGCACCTGCAGCATATAAAGGAGCAAAGTGCACCACCTAGATTATACAGCAGAATGGCAGGCAGCTAGAGGTAGGTGTATTGTGGAATGGCCTAGAAAGAAACATGGGTAATTATAAAACTGTGTGTATGCTGTATGCAGTAGGTACATTAGAAATGTTGAGGTGATGGAACTCTGACATCTAAATCTATTGGTGGTGGTGGTGCTGTCATGTCTTGGTGGAGGATCTCTCCTGTAGTAGTCAGTGAAGAAAGATGACAAAGGCTGTGGCACTCTCTCACACAATTGCTGAGGAGGTGGTGGACATGAGTTCTTTTGGGCTTCTGCACAATTTAACCCATCTGTATGTGCCATTTTCTATGGTTGTATCTGCACATGGGCAGGCCTGTGTCAGGCAGGCTACTGGGTGTGTTAGGTCATGCAATGCTGGGACACCTATTTGTCCCTGACAGGGGCGGTGAGGGTTTCACCCCAATGTACCTTTCATCTGTGTTGCGCTGTGTGAATGCACTACTCACCTGTTTTCTGCTTTCATGTCTTTTAGGTGGCATACATACATACATATTTGCCAGCAGAAAGAGGCCATATGGTCTTTCAAGTCTGCTCGACTGCGTAGCTAGCACCCCTGTATCTTAGCTGCCCCACCCCCCATGGATGATGCAGAAAAATTACAGGCCCACCACTTCTCTGAGGGTGAGTCACAGGTGCTGGCACAGGACTACCTGGTCAGGGAGGAGGTCATGTCCTGAAGGCATAGCACAAATGCCCAGGTATGGCAGGCCTGGGTAGAAATCATGGACATGGTCTGTGCCGTCAGTGACCAGAACAGGGCCATGGAGGTGGTGCCTAAGCACTTCAGGGATATGAGGAGGTAGGCGAAGGAGATCCTGTCAACTACATGCAGGGAGATGCATACGATAGGCTGAGGTCCACAGACATCAGTGGCTGCACCTACCCTAGCCTCTGCAGAGGAGACAATAGCCTCCACCCTATAGCATGTGGAGGAGATGGGAGTGCTGGGGTGTGGTTATGACGCCAAGTGAGGTCAGCCCAGGCATGTGTGTGACAAACTGTGCTCAGTCACATCAGGCATACATGTATATGTGTATGTGTATGTGTATGGGTATGTGCATGTCTGTGTGTGTATGTATATATATCTATATCTATATATATATCTATATCTATATAGATATATATATATACATATATCTATATCTAGATATACATATATATAGTACAGTGGCGCGGTTGCACCACTATATTTAGGGTTATGAAGGCACGTCTATGTTAAAGTCAACATTTTGTGCGTTAATAACTTTGGACCCATTCAATGGAATTGCCAGAAATTTGGTATGCATGGTAGGGCAAGGTAGATCTCTTGATTTGCCAAAATGTCGTTTCAGTTGGACTTAACGGTCTTTGCGCACGAAAATGCTGAAAATGCAAAATTATCCAGTTTTGGAGGCAGGTTTTGGGATTTTGTCCATGGCCATCGTGTAGTGTTCCACTTTGTGAGATGGCTTATCTGAAAGAGCTTGGCTGCCCGAACATGCCGCTTTTTGTTTGGTGAAAAAATATTAAGGCATTCAAAAGTTATGCCACTTTTAAGTTCCCATTATAAGTCAATGGGAAATTTATATGGTTGTTTTGCGAACAGAGAATGGGGTTCTGGCCATGTGGTCCCACCTGGCGGTCAAAAAATTTGCAGCCTCGTGGTTCAAGAATCCTTGACCCGAGAATTCTTTGACCGCGAGGTCCGCCATCTTGTTTTTGCTTTTCCGACCCTAACAATTCAAATATCTTGTCTCAGGGGTCACTCCTGAAGTAAAACTTGGATGAGTTTTACTCAGAGGGCCTTGTTCTATCAAGCAATGCCTTTGGTTTGATGTAAAATGGTCCAAAAATAGACTTATAAGGTTTTAAATTCTTTGATCGTGAGCCTGCCAATTCTTTGATCGTGAGTTTCTTTGACCACGATCTTGTATCATGAGGTAAAAATACATTTTTCTCAGCTCAGGGATGGCCTAGGGACACAAATGAGGGTGGGTTTTGTTCAGGGGGCTTTGTTCTATCAAGGCATTGTGGTGGTTTTATTCATTTCTGCCTAAAAGTCGAGTTTCAGCATTTTTCATTCTTTGATCTCGAGCATGCAATTTCTTTGATCGCGAGCCTGCATTGTGAGCGAGGGACGAGATGGCCCTTTTAAAAATTCAATTTTCTCAGCCCAGGGGTGGCCTAGGAATACAAATGAGGGTGGGTTTTGCTCAGGGGGCTTCATTCTATCGAGGCATCGTGGTGGATCCATGTAATTCTGCCTAAAACTCCTTCAAATTCCTTGGTATCGCTTTTGACGAATGTCTTACTTTTGCGGCCCATATTGATAACACTGCAAAAACAGTGCATCAACACATTAGAATTTTGTACTGGAACCGTCAATTTTTCAACCAAGCTGCCTTGAGGATTACTGTTCAAAGCTCCATCATCTCAATCATAGACTATGGTCTAATTGTCTATGGCTCAGCTACTACCACTGCACTAAAGCACATCTCAACAGCACTAAACAAAACCTGTCGACTCCTCACTGGAGCACAGAGATGGACCCACACTTGTGACCTCTACATGGAAACCGGTTGGTTGCATCTTTCTAATCGCCTCATGTATCTCACCTTCGTGATGGCAAAAAAATCAATCTTGGGACTCACTCCTCCATGTATCTGGGACCTGCTCTGCCTGAACAATGGCACTCGTACCACCAGAAGATCTGACCACCAACCTTTCCTTGTCCCTAGATGCCGGACTGCTCAGGGACAAAGATCTTTTACATACCGTGCCCCTACCTGGTACAATGCCCTTAACCTGCCCTCCCTATTCTCCACGACATTGGGAGCTTTCAAATCCATACTTTACGCTCACCTCACAGCCTCCAGCTCCTGTGACTGCTTTGACTAAAGTCTCATCCCACTGAGTGCACTTACATTTGTTTCACTCAACCACCATGGTCTCCTCTTTGACAAAGACAACCTGAGTACCACTAACCTGGTTCTGTCTGCTCCTAAACTTCTTATTTCTCCCTCTCTTCCCTCTCAAGCTCTCCAATCCTTATTCCTTGCCCTTGACACAGCCTCTGAGTTCCTATTTCTTTTCTGTACATAAATGTTACTGTTTAAGTTGTGGCCTTGTTAAACGGCTTACTGATTGTTTGTAACACTGTCTACTATGTTTTTGTACTTAATGACGTGGAACCTTTGTAAAAGAACCTTGGCTCAAAGGTATTAATTCCTAGAACAATAAACAAACAAACAAAACTTGAGTTGCAGCATTTTTTATTCTTTGATCGTGAGCCTGCATATTCTTTGATAGTGAGATTCTTTGATCGTGATCCTTGATCGCGAGGGAGGGACGAGATGGCCAGATTTTATAATGCATTAGATAGGGCAATTTCACCAATCTTTAAGTTTAAATATCTCGGAAACTGTTTGGTCTTTGTACTTGAAATTTGGAGTTCCTGTAGACTAGCCTTATCTGTGCTACAAGGTTATGCATGGACTTGTACAGTAGCAGATGGCAAGAAAGGAGAAGCTGACACGTGTTTTGCATCTATCCGAATGATCTGCTGAAGAACAGGGCGTACAATTGCTTTATTGTAGGGACCAAGCGTCCCCATTAGACAATAGTGCACAAGTAATTAATATTTAAAAGATTATAGTTCTAGCTAGGGTACACCCTGGAACACTGAAACTAGTTTAATTGGGTGAGTTGAATATTCACTGCAAATGTTCTCAGGTATAAGATACCAAGATAGCATGGGACAGACACATGGGGTTGTGAGGGATCGGGAAGGGGGTGGAATAAATAAAGGGGTGGAAGAGGGCAGACTCGGTGGACCTGGGGGTCTTTTTCTGCCGTCAAGATTCTATGATTCTATAAGTACTGCTGGAACCACCTTTCTGTACAAACTGGAGTCGAAAGTAGATTTCTCAAACCACACAGTGTGCGTTAGAGAAGTGTTTATTTCTTATTCCTCCCCACGCTACTTGTCATCTATACCTCATGTTACATATCAGAATTGTTGCATGCTACCTGGGAAAGGTACTACCCCCACCAATAATTATTGTAACATTCAAATAATACTCAATGATGCTAAATTAAAGTTAATCTATGCACACAGAAGGCATTAATTTCCATGGTGCTCTAGCTTGTTTAAAGTCATTAGGATCAAGTCTTCAAAACCTATTACAGATATCCACATTTTAAATAAGTACTTGTCAGAAATCCTTCTTTATTAGAGATTGAACGTCTTGAACAATCTTCCCCCAGAATTGAGGCAGTTCACTGTACATTAGCCGTCTGATTGAAAAAAAAAATGGCAACTGGTTAACTCACAGGGTACTCCTTGAGATCCAAAACTCTCTGCTGTTTTCTTCTTATTTATGTATTTCCTTTATTTATTTAATGTATGTGATTTAAAGCAGCAGTACAATGAAACTGGGCAAAAAAAAAAAAAAAAAAGAAATCGGACGTTTGTTTGTGTACTTTAAAAGTTTCCAGACATATTTTGGTTTCATTTGATGGTAAACTTTTCCAGTTCCACCAAATGTTGTGTATTTTATAAATATTTTAATGTCTTCTTTTTCTCAAAAAAAAGATGGCCCAGCACTTGACTCAGAAATAGAACTGTAGACTTGGCAAGGGTGAAGGTCAAGGAAATCATACATACTCATGGTGCACAAAGAGGAGGTACCTAGACAAGTAGTTTTGACAGGTATGCAAATATTTTTATTAATTTTAGCTGGAACTAGCTTTCTGGAATAAACATGTTTCGTTGAACTACTGCTTTAAACCAGGGTCATTATCCAAAGAACCTTACACAGTTAATACCGTTTTAAACAAATAAATAAAAACATACGTAAAATGATTGCTATGTCCTCATGTCTGGTGTTGTGTACCACTTTATGGGAATCAGCGTCTCACATTTCCCAATTTTTAGTGGCAAGATGACGAGAGATAAAATGGAAGGGGGGTTTCCTACTCAGGAATTACTTTACAGAGATGATTAAAGTCAATCCTACGAGAAAATGTGCTTAAGGTTTGCTACTGAGTTACTCACTCTACGTATATAACAAATGCATTAAATAAAATATTTAAATGTAATGCTTCCCTAGACCTCCATCAGAAATGCTCCTTCCTTATCAAACCTGTTGGGTTCGCGATGGGTTCCATAGCAAATTTCCCATTTCCCCGACTAAAATCCTGAAATGAAGCTTGACACAATTCCATCGTGTAATATTCCTTGGTGCCACATATACCTGATTTGTAAATTTCTGATGGGAGCAGCCTATTGCGATTCTAACAAGCGGGGATGAAGGCACCATTGAATTCCAGCCCCTTAAAAGGTCATGACACTAGTAATTGCTGAATCGCCAATTGGTATCTGTTTTCAGACAGTTTCTTGATAAAATCAGGGGGTTATTAATGAGCCATTTTACAACTCCAAATTAAGCTAAGAAAAAGAACAGCTGATTTGATGCACACACAGAGCAGATCTCCCTTAGGAGCAGAGGATTCATGTAGCAGTAACAAGACAGGTAGGTATGCACCTATTTCAGTGCATAATGAGCTTTTTCCTCATTGTTTTCACTTACTTTACTTGTTAGGAAAAAAAGAGTGCAATATACACATAACACACAATACCCTTTCGTAAGTATTGGTAGGTAAACCTTTAGTAAGGCAATGCACGTTTTATTTGTCAGGCCTCCTTTCCACAGAGTTTAGGGCACTTTCCAACAACACACATAAACAAACAATCAAATCAAATAAATGAATAAATAAATAAACTATATAATCAATAAAAAAACATAACTAAAAGAGCATTATTTTCAAAACTAAATTAATAGTTGAAATTAAAAAGTTTCAGTTTTACAACTAATTTATTTGCAGGTCTGTAAGTCATTAGAAGCGGTTGTGTTTTAACCTTGAAAAAACCTCATTTGCTGCGAACCAGATCTTGAATTTGGTCAACTGTGTTTTTTTTTTTTTTTGAGTAAGTGTGTTAGTATCGGTGGGAGTGAAGAAAAACTGCTGAGGTGTATAACTAAAACATTTGATATGAGAGGGAGAGAGGGTGAGAGAGGGAGAGGGGGAGAGAGAGGGAGAGGGAGGGAGGGGAGGGAGAGAGAGAGAGAGAGAGAGAGAGAGAGAGAGAACTCATTTCGGAAAGGCATAACTCTTAGCTGAGTTAAAGTAATTTAATTCTCCTTATCAGAATACCTTGCTTACTAAAATTAGAATGCGATAATAAGCAGAAAATATTTTAATGATCCAAGTGTATGCTGAGCATGCCTACAAGGATCTGATTAAGAAAAAACAATATATATATGTTTAAATGTGCTTAGTTGTAACAGCATCTGTGGGTTTCATGAACAGTTTAAAGGTATCCAGAGCACTACTGGTGTTTTAAAGATTAAAGTAATCCTGGACCTCGTTTGCAGATTTATATTGCCCGTGGTCCCATCAACTTCCGCAGGTTAGTGGGAGTGCAGGGCCGGAAGGACCCGCGCTCCCACCAACTTTCTCAAGTTGGTGGGAGCACAGGGTCTAAAGGGCCCAAGCTCCTAGCAACTTGTGCAAGTTCTTAGTTTTGTATTCTTTCTCAAAAAGTAAGGAAATTCTATGCAAAAAACTGCATTAATGCATCATTTAGGGTTAAAGCATAGAAAGTCAGGAAATTAAAAATCTTTAGGGTTGCCCCTCCCCCGGACCCGCCCATCATCCCAAGATTGACAGCTGACAGGTTGTGTCATTGGGGTTGTGAGGCCTAAATGTCACCCCATTCTTATTTACTGTGGCTTGTGAATGTAATTTCAGACGGAATGGGGTGACATTTAGGCCTCACAGCCCCAATGACACACCCCATCAGCTGTCAATCTTGGGATGATGGGTGGGTCGGTGGGAAGGGGCAACCCTAAAGATTTTTCATTTCCTGACTTTTTATGTGTTAACCCTAAATGATGAATTAACGCAGTTTTTTGCCTAGAATTTATATATGTATATTCATGGCACAAAACTCCATTAATGCATCAGTTAGGGTTCATAGCACAGCGACAAAAGCATGGAAATGTGGTGTTAGGGTTACCACCCCTACCACCCTCCCACCCTCCACACACCAACAAGTGTTGGGGTGTGCATTGGGGTCATCGATCTAACTGTCACTCCATTCCATGTGTAAAGAAGCTGAGGTGGTGCAGTATAGGAGACTGGGGTGAGAGTTAGGCATGATGACCCCAACGCACACCCCGATGCCTGTTGGTGTGTGGAGGGTGGGGTGGTGGGGGTGTCGGTGGTAGCGGTGGTAACCCTAACACCACATTTTCATACTTTTGTCATCACTGTGCTATGAACCCTAACTGATGCATTAACTGAGTTTTTTGCCATGAATTTCCCTTCTTTTTGAGAAAGTGTAATGTAACTGGTAAGTGGTATGTGTTAGTGGGCACGCAGGCCCTCTGGGCCCTGCGCTCCCTTCATATTGCCCATTTTTTGCATAATGGGAGGAATATGTGGGAGCGTGGGCCCTCCAGGCCCTGCGCTCCCACTTATACATAACTACAGAGCCATATAGCAGCCCTACAGGGCAAGGAACCCTTGTAACACTAATCTGCTAATATGTCAGCAACCGCAGCAGCTAGGAAAAAAATTCTAGTGCTGTTGTAATCATGACATCAAGTAATCCATGTGAGATAAATCAACCAAATCTCTATCTCGCATCGTTTACAAGATATGGGCACCGAAATACGCTGAAAAGGCACCCTTGGAACCCTTGTGACACTAATTTGCCAGTAACTCCATAACCGTAGCAAGTAGGAAAAATTCCACTGCTGGTGTAATCTATGGTTTCCAAACTTGTGTCTGCACCTAAGCTGCAGGTAGCAAAAACTCTGTATCTCGCTTCGTTTTCAAGATATGGGCACTGAAAGGCATAATGGGTGCCACAGTGTTATCCTATGGGAAATTTCTCAAATTCAGAATGCTGTAACTTTGGGCCAGTTGAATGTTTTGGCACCAAACCAGCAAAAGGCACATCTGTCGGACCAAGGCTTGCCACCTTGCACATTTCAGCCCCAAAGCCCCAACTGTTGTGTTGCAGGGGCATGGGAAAGATTTGCAGTTTTTGAGCAAAGTTCTTTCACAAATTGCAAATGTTTCAGAAAAAATAGCACAAAACTTTTTCCTTTTGTGAAAGTGTCACGGCAGTTTTCCCCGCGATTTGCAAAAATACTGTGGAGCCAATTTTAACAAGCATTTGTCAATGCTGAACGTTCGCTTGCAGGTATTTAAAGTGGTATTTGGCACGTATGGTGCTTTACCCTAATGCCCTGTACGATTGCTGGTATTTGCACAATAAATTTTCAGCATGACCTTTTTGTTACCCCCATTGTGCGCTACATAGGCGGAAACACGTTTTGGGCAGGATGTGAAAAATGACAGCTGTACTGCTCATAAGGAAGTGTGGTAAAATGGCAATGTTGAAAATCTGGAGTGGAAATATTGAAATTCTCAAACCTATGAGCGTGAGTGGGAACTGTGCAATGCACGCTCGTAAAACAGTCATTGTTAGGAATTTTTTCACCAAATTTTCAACATTGGCATTTTAAAACCTCTGCTAATGAACAGTGTCACTGTGATTGTCTTACTGTGTCTCATACATTGATTTTGCACACCGACTGCGCCATTGTGTACTACATGGGCGGAAACACGTTTTGGGCAGGATGTGAAAAATGACAGCTGTACTGCTCATAAGGAGGTGTGGTAAAATGGCAATGTTGAAAATCCGGAGTGAAAATATTGAAAATTCGCAAACTTATGAGCGTGAGGGACTGCACAACGCACGCCAGAAACAGTTATTTTTAGGAATTTTTTCACCAAATTTTCAACATAGCCATTTTAAGATCTCTGCTCATGAACAGTGACACTGTGATTTTCTTAATGTGTCCCATACACTGAGTTTGCACAGTGACTGTGCCATTGTGCGCTACATGGGCGGAAACACGTTTTGGGCAAGATGTGAAAAATGACAGCTGCAGTGCTCATAAGGAGGTGTGGTAAAATGGCAATGTTGAAAATCTGGAGTGAAAATATTGAAAATTCGGAAACTTACGAAATGCAGTATAGGAACTGCACAATGAACACTCGTAAAACAGTCATTTTTAGGAATTTTGTCACCAAATTTTCAACACAGCCATTTTAAGACCTCTGCTCATGAACAGTGTCACTGTGATTTTCTTAATGTGTCCCATACATTGAGTTCGCACACCGACTGCGCCATTGTGCGCTACATGGGCGGAAACACGTTTTGGGCATGATGTGAAAAATGACAGCTGTACTGCTCATGAGGAGGTGAGGTAAAATGGCAATGTTGAAAATCTGGAGTGAAAATATTGAAAATTCGCAAACCTACGAGCGTGCGTAGGAACTGTGCAAGCACACTCATAAAACAGTCATTTTTAGGAATTTTTTCACCAAATTTTCAACATTGCCATTTTAAAACCTCTGCTAATGAACAGTGTCACTGTGATTTTCTTACTTTGTCCCATACATTGATTTCGCACACCGACTGTGCCACTGTGCACTATATGGGCGGAAACACGTTTTGGGCAGGATGTGAAAAATGACAGCTGTACTGCTCATAAGGAGGTGTGGTAAATGGCAATGTTGAAAATCTGGAGTGAAATATTGAAATTCAAGAACTTATGAAATGCGTATAGAAACTCGCACAATGCACGCCAGAAACAGTTATTTGTAGGAATTTTTTCACCAAATTTTCAACATAGCCATTTTAAGATCTCTGCTCATGAACAGTGACACTGTGATTTTCTTAATGTGTCCCATACACTGAGTTTGCACATCGACTGTGCCATTGTGCGCTACATGGGCGGAAACATGTTTTGGGCAGGATGTGAAAAATGACAGCTGTGCTGCTCATGAGGAGGTGTGGTAAAATGAAAATGTTGAAAATCTGGAGTGAAAATATTGAAAATTCGCAAACTTATGAGCGTGTAGGATCTTCAACGCAGACTCAGAAACAGTCATTTTTAGGAATTAGCCAATTTTTCAAAACAGCCATTTTAAGACCTCTGCTCATGATCAGTGTCACTGTGATTTTCTTAATGTGTCCCATACATTGAGTTCGGACACCGACTGCGCCATTGTGTGCTACATATGGGAAACATATTTTGGGTGAGATATGAAAATGACAGCTGTACTACTATAAGAAGGTGTGGTAAATGGCAATGTTGAAAATCTGGAGGGAAATATTGAAACTCGCGAAACCTACTAGAGTATGCGTAGGAATGCATAACGACAAGAAACAACATATTTTAGATTCTTGCATCACTAACATGAAGTTTGGGATTCTTCAGAATGATGTCGCGCCGTCGTGGCGCTATTCGGCATGGCGTGGTTTCATGCGACTGCACACTGACCGCGAAATCACCTTTGGGCCTGAATAACGCCAAGACAGTGACATCATTCATGAGAAGGGGTCCCAAAAACCCCATGTTGAAAACTTGGTGCAAAAATTCCAAAATATGCCTGAGATATGCAATAAAGTTGAAAACCCCCTATCTAGCCTATTATACAGCTAACCGGCATTTCCTCAGTTCGTGAGTCGGCTTTGAAGAGTGCAGATGTGTTCGGTCCACGAAGATCGTCGCTCCACGCTCGAAGGTAAGTATGGGGTGAGGGGTGTGGGGAGGCAGGGTGCGCAGTGGGTGAGTGCAGGTTGTGGGGGCGGGGAGACTGCGTGGGACGGTTTTAATTTACATTTTTTTTTTCACAATTGGCGGCGCGGGACGTTTGCCATGCTGCTGGGTGGGCCCATGCAGCAGAAGATGGCTGGGGCCGAGGAGCTGATAGGGGATTTGGGCACCCTCGGTAGGCAACAACGCTGGACGCTTGCCACACTGGGGTGGGCTACCAGCATGGCACCAAAGCTTTGGGGGGTGGACGCTGGGGCAGCATGATTGAAGCCAGATGACAGCGTGGTTTCTGAAGCGAAGACCACCACTGTCATATACAGTTCCCGCACCCATTGGTGCAGGACCGCCACACCTGCTCAACTGAGCAGTGGATTGCAAGGGAGAGGCACACCTCCAAAGTGTGCTACTTTCCCAAAACGTTCCTTGCGCATGCGCGCAAGCGAATGTAAAAATGAAATTTCTAGTGGGTTTTACCCCCCAAAAAAGATAGGACTGGCATCCTCAGGACCCGACTAGATAAAACCAACAGTCAGTGTTTACCTAGAGAGTCCCAAATTTAAACACCAGGCATTTTTCTCTCTCTCTCTCTCTCTCTCTCTAACTGAAGACAAGATAGTGGCAGCATGAAAGTAAAAGGGCCATTTGTGAAAGGAAAATTCTACTTGCGACACTTTTGTGAGACACATATATTTTTTTCCCATTTACTATAATGGGAAATTTGTTTTTTGAATAACTTTTGAACGGTTTAATATTTTTACACCAGATCGCACCCCCTCCCCCGAGGAGCCTGGAGGTCGCGAGGGCCATTCCCTGAAGCCCTCCCTGCCAAAGAAATCCCCGAAGCTGCTGCATAGATTGTACCCTCCTCCCCCGAGGAGCGGGGATGTCATGAGGGCGATTCTCTGAAGCCCTCCCTGCCAGAGAAATCCCAGAAGCTGCTGCATAGATCACACCACCTCCCCCAAGGAGCCTGGAGGTCGTGAGGGCCATTCCTTGAAGCCCTCCCTGCCAGAGAAATCTGCGAAGCTGCTGCATAGATCGCACCCCCTTCCCCTGAGGAGACCGGAGGTCACGAGGGCCATTCCCTGAAGCCCTCCCTGCCAGAGAAACCCCCGAAGCTGCTGTATAGATTGCACCCCCCTCCCCCAAGGAGCCCAGAGGTCACGAGGGCCATTCTCTGAAGCCCTCCCTGCCAGAGAAATCCCCTAAGCTGCTGCATAGATCACACCCCTCCTCCCCCGAGGAGCCCGGAGGTCGCGAGGGCCATTCCCTGAAGCCCTCCCTGCCAGAGAAATCCCCAAAGCTGCTGCATGGATCACACCCCCTCCTCCCCTGAGGAGCTCAGAGGTCACAAGGGCCATTCCCTGAAGCCCTCCCTGCCAGAGAAATCCCCAAAGCTGCTGCATAGGTAAAATACCATCTCCTTGCTGCAGTCGCGACCGTTGGTCCTCGTGGAGAGCAAGCCTAGGCTGAGGACTGCTCGAATCCTGCTTCTGGTGCCTTTTTTTCTGTTTCTGTTACAGCTCCCCAAGTAAAAGCCACCAAAAACTTTTATTTTTTGGTGCTTAAGTTGGAACAGAATTAATTTACTTCTGCACAAGCTGAACTGTTGATTTTACTGAAAAGTGTTATTTAAAGTGTAAATGTGTGCAGACCTGACCCTGTAACACAGCGTAGCCTGAATTAATTGTACAAGGGCTGTTAATTTTGAAACTTGAAACACAGCAGAGCCCTAACCTAATTTGCTGTACACTACCCATTCCAGAGCCTGCCCGCCCCCCAATGCAATTCGGATCTCCCCCCACCTGCCTATTTAACCATCACTCTCTCTCCCTCTCCTGCAGATCGCACCCCCCTCCCCCGAGGAGCCCGGAGGTCATGAGGGCCATTCTCTGAAGCCCTCCCTGCCAGAGAAATCCCCGAAGCTGCTGCATAGGTAAAATACCATCTCCTTGCTGCAGTCACGACCGTTGGTCCATGTGGAGAGCAAGCCTAGGCTTAGCCCCACCGAACGCTACGCTTTCGGCTCCCCACCGCCCCCACCACCACCCTTGGTCGGCACTCAAATTTATAGCTAGGTTTGGTAAGGTGACTTGTCGAAATAACCTATCAGCCCACTTTTCCAGCTGCAGGTTATACAAAATCAACACAAGTGGCCACTACTACATACTTTACCCTACCTACAAATACAATGCTATCACTGCTAATAGCAGTCCTCCTGACTCCTATGATCCTACAGCTGGCTCACCCATCCCCCCAGAGGCACCTAAACTACATGACAACAACTTTTCCACTCATCGTTTAATTATCTATCATGACTCCAACCACTGTCCCTCCAAGCTCTCCCACACAAGACTAAAAGACCCAATCGACTTATACACACGCACAGTCACTTTAACTCGCCCATTCACACTTGATACATACTGTACCTCAGCTCTCCCCCCTCCAGACCACAGCTCCCCACCACTCCTGTAAGCCCCAAACCAGGCCCCCAAACTCACCCCACCCTTTTAACCAGCATTATACTCAGGTCTCCCAGTCCCCATCACCAATGTTAAAAGACCTACAGCCTACCAATCCCAATGTCACTCAACCAAACTTCACAGGTTAGCCCTCCTGCGGCACGCCCTGCTACTACTCTTATTATCTGGCAATATCCACCTCAACCCGGGGCCACCCTGCACAGTGGCCTCATCTAGCAGCCCAAGTGGGAGCCTACTGCTAGCTATTCTTAATATATGCAGCCTACCAAAAAAACAAGCCCCCTCCAAGGCTGGATTGCCCAGCATGCACCTGACGTCCTAGCTCTAGCTGAGACTTGGCTCTCAGAAAGAATACCCAATGATGCTGTCTCCCTCAGTGATTATTCCATCTTCCGGGCTGACAGTACTAGCAAGAGAGGTGGTGGCTGTGCCATCTATGTTAGATCCTCACTTCATGCCACTGGAGTACATACCCCAACACCACAGTATGGCGCCCAGACACTTACAGTCAAACTTAGCCTGGGTACCAAAACCCTTCACATCACTGCGGCCTATATCCCCCCGAGCAACCAAAAACTCGCATTTGAATCTATCCTCCACAGTATCTCCCACCTCCCTAATACTAGTGAAGTCATCATAATGGGAGACTTTAATGTCAATTGACTATCCCCTGCCTCATCCAGCTTCAAAGACACTGCCCTGGCATACGATCTTACCCAACTCGTCACCTCTCCTACCAGAAGGGACCATAGAACAGGGACCACCACTCTCATAGACCTCATCTTCACCAACAGGCCACGGAACCTCTCCCATGCCACTGTGCTCCCTAACTCTATTAGTGACCATTCCCTGGTGACCTGCCGGTGGTCAGGTAAATTACCCCCTGCCCCCTCAAAATCACCATACAGAGGCGACTAAAAAAAGGAGGCATAGAGAGTCTCAAAGCCCACCTAACTACCAGCAACTGGCTCCCCATTTACACTGCGCAGTCGGTAGACCTGGCACTCTCCCACTTTATAACCACTTTCAATAAGGCCTGCGACATTTTTGCTCCCTTCACTAAGCAAGTAGTGAAAACCAGAACCACACCCTGGATCACTCACTCACTCACTCACTCACTACTTAATCAGCTCCAACAAAGGGACAACCTATGGCATAAGGCCCTTGACTCCCAATGCACACAGGATAGACAACTATACCGGGAGGCCTGCAACAAAAGTATCTGGGCCTTACGGCAGGCGAAAGCTATATATTATCAACAAACCCTAACCTCCTCCTGGGGAAACGGTAAAAAATTTTGGAACAATATAAAAGAACTCAGTGGGAAATCCTGCTCCCCCACACCCATGCAACTCACAGTAAATGGGGATATCACCCAGGATCCTTCCACCATCGCAGAAGCCCTCAACTCCACCTTCTTGGACCTCTCCCATATACTCCCTCCAAACTACTTCAACCCTGTCCCCCACCACCCTCCCACCGACACCTCATGTAACAACAATGCGATACCCTTTAGGCTAAGATTCGTATCCTGCCACGAGGCAAAACACTACATTTCCAAAGCTCTTGCCAATGCCCAACATAGCAATGACTCCCTGGATCTCAAACTCATTCAGCTGACCCTGGATGTTACATTACCCCATCTCACAAAAATTCTCAACCTCTCACTATGCCTAGGTCAGTTCCCTACAACCTGGAAGAGAGCCATAATCACACCTATTCTGAAAAGTGCCGACCCTACTAACACAAGCAACTACAGACCGATTTCGATACTTCCACCTCTCTCCAAAGCACTGGATAAAATAGTTTCTGACCAGCTTACTGAACACCTAACTAAACACAACCTTCTCTGAAGGGAACAGCATGGTTTCCGGAGTGGCCACAGTACCGTCACAGCCCTTACTGAGCTCACCTCGTTTATCCATGAGGCCCCTGAACAAGGCTCTATAGCAGGGGCGATCTACTGTATGTGGATCTGACCAAGGCATTTGACACAGTCAGTCATACGCTATTGCTTTATGTCCTTCCACAACTTAATGTGGTCCCAGAGGTTACTGCCTGGTTCAAGGATTACCTCTCAGGCCAGTCACAACAAGTCAAGATAAACACCACCCTCTCCTCCTGCAAAACAGTATGCTCAGGTGTCCCACAGGGGTCTATACTCGGCCCTCTACTATTCACCCTCTTTTTAAACTCTCTCCCCAAGTCTTGCAGCATTTACCTACTACTCTACACTGATGATGCAGCAGTGTTTTGGAAACACCCACAGCCGAGCGCCCTCCAACTAGCCTTGCAGGACTTCTTCAGGGAGCTAGAAACTTGGTTCACTGAACACTGCCTGATCATCAACTATCAAAAAACAAAGTCCATGATCTTTGCGCAACGTCAAAGCCCGCACAGTCATTCAGCACTCCTAATTAAAAACTCACATGGCTCCCCACTTGAACATGTTTCATGTTATAAATACCTGGGAATCACATTTGACACCTCCCTCTCCTACCATAGTCACATACAACTTCTCTCCTCCGCTGTCACCGCTAGAGTGGGTATCCTCTACAGACTTAAACACTGCTTACCCACACAAGCCATGCATCTTGCAGTCTCCTCCTCAATCCTCTCCCTGGTAGACTATGGGATAGTCATATATGGCTCTGCGGAACCGACTGCCCTATGTAGTATTAACACTGCCTTGAATAAAGCTTGCCGTCTAGTCACAGGCAGTGACAGGTTAACTCATACCTGTGAGCTGTATGCTTTGGCTGGTTGGCTAAACTTCCAAGGAAGACTAAAGTACCACTCCTGCGTTCTTGCAAAAAAGACACATCTCCAGCTAGCTCCCATCGGCCTTCTCTCAATTATCAGTGCAGCCCCCCACAGGCGTAATACAAGACTCGCAGCAAACTCCTCATTCCTGGTCCCCCACTGTAGAGCATCCCTTGGGCAAAGATCCTTCCGTTATCGTGCCCCACTTTGGCTCAATACTCTACTCCCCCATCTCACAGACCCATAGTCTCTCCCTATTCAAAACAGGCCTCAAAGCACAACTCCTTGAGTCAGCAATATGTGACTGTAGTTAACACACAGCCCTCCACTTGTGCTTTCACACCTTCCCCCCTGACCAAATACCTGACACAGGGTCTCTCTAGATCCCACGAATCAGCATCCCGCACATCTCTGACAAGGGACATCTCGAATGCTGCCAACTACTGTCACTGGTTAATTAAGATAAAGCCTGGACTGCATTACCAGTACTGTTAAGCAAATACTGTTTGTATATGTTCGTTTTCTGTAAATGTTTACCCTCCACCCTCTGTAACTAACGTGGAGCCTTTGCAAAAGAGTCTGTGACTCAAAGGATTGTAATTCCGATTATATTCAATAAATAAAAAATTTAAATAAAATAAAAAAAGGCAAATTGGTGTCCCAGACTGCAACTTTCCTGAAGATTTCATACCAAATGGACAAATCATGCAGGGTGTGGGAGTGAGCAAAGAAATGCACAAAAGGTCTGTTTTTTGGCATTCTGCAGCTCTGCAACCGTACATCTAATCATAACGCAACTTGTCAGATCCAGCGATCTATGGTACCAGACCACACATGCATAATTTCAGGAAAATCTGTCATACGATGGCAAAGTTATTAAGGTGCAAAAGTTGAGGTTTAACATTAAAGTGCTTACTCAACCCTAACTATAGTGCCACTACCGTGGCACTATAATATATATTCTTTGCAAAAACTCTGTTAATGCATCAGTTAGGGTTGTTTCCACACTGAAAAAAGTGTGGAAATTCCATGTTAGGGTTAACACTCCTACCACCTCACCACCACCCCCCACCCTCCACACACTAACAGGCATTGGGGTGTGCGTTGGGGTCGTCGGCCTAACTCTCACCCCATTCCATGTGTAAAGAAGCCGTGGTGGTGCAGTGTAGGAGAATGGGGTGAGAGTTAGGAACGACTACACCAACGCACAACCCAATGCGTGTTGGTGTGTAGAGGGTGGTGTGTGATGGTGGTGGGATGGTAGGGCTGTTAACCCTAATGTGGGATTTCCACACATTTGTCAGTGTGGAAACAACCCTAACTGATACATTAATGGAGTTTTTGCAAAGAATTTACTTTCTTTTGGAAAAAGTGTAATATAAATAGTAAATAGTATGTGTTGGTGGGGCCCCACGCTCCCACCAAGCTGCCCAGTTGTGCATAATAATATGTGTCTGTGGAAGTGTGGGCCCCCAGGCCCTGCACTCCCATTTACATAGAAACATAGAACATAGAAGTTGACGGCAGATAAGGACCGCAAGGTCCATCCAGTCTGCCCATTTCTTTTTCTACTTTATAAATGTGCCATCGGCCTTTGTTCAGTCAGTGGCCATCTATTCATAGTCATTTGTATTGCACCCTTATGCCTATCCCATGCCTGTTTGAAGCCTGCACTGTATTCATAGCCACCACTTCTTGTGGTAAGCCATTCCATGCATCCACCACCCTTTCTGTGAAAAAGAATTCCTCACATTCCCCTTAATCGGCCCCCTAATCTCATGCTGTGTCCTCTTGTCCTGCTATTTTTCTTATATTTAAACATGTTAGACTCTTTCACCTTGTTAATGCCCTAGGTGTTTGAATGCCTCGATCATATCACCTCTCTCCTCCTTTGCTCAAGGGTATACATATTGAGCTCCGTTAATCTGTCCTCATATGTCTTCTGATGTAGTCCTGCACCATTTTGGTTGCCCTCTCTGGACTGCCTCAATTTGGTTAATGTCCTTGTGAAGGTGTGGCCTCCAATACTGCACGCATACTCAGATGGGGCCTAACTAGTGTCTTGTAAAGAGGGATTATTACCTCCCTCTTACGACTTGTGATACCCTACTAATACACCCTAACACCCCCTAGCCTTACCTACTGCTTTAGGGGTCTGCTTGGATGATTTCAGGTCATCAGTGATGATGATGCCCAAGTCTCTTTCTTCCTTTATGACTGCTAGCAACTCCTCCCAGCCTATAGGTGGCTTCAGGGTTCTCTTCCCTATGTGCATGATTTTGCACTTCTTGCATTAAACCCAGTTGCCACTCTTCTGACCATTTTGCTAGTTTGTCCAGATCTCTTCTCATTCTGCCCACCCCATCTGGATCATCTACTCTGTTGCAGATCTTGGTGTCATCTGCAAACAGACAAGCCTTACCCTCTAGTCCATCTGCAAGGTCACTAATGAAGATGTTGAAGAGGACTGGCCCCAAGACTGATCACTGAGGTACCCCACTTGTGACTTGCATCTCTTCTGACTGTATACCATTTACCACCACTCTCTGTTTTCTGCCCGTCAACCAGTTTGCCACCCAGTTGACCAACATCTGACCCACCCCGAGCCTACCCTGCTTATTTATCAATCTTCTATGTGGAACAGTGTCAAAGCTTTGCTGAAGTCAAGGTAGGCAACATCAACTGCTCCCCTTGGTCCACCACTCTGGTTACCCAGTCAAAGAAATCTATGAGATTAGTTTGACAAGACCTTCCTTTGTAAACCCATGCTGTCTTGGATCCCGTGCCCTATGGATTTCAGGGTTGTCACTATCCTTTCCTTAAGGAATGCCTCCATAATCTTGCCCACTACTGAGGTAAGACTGACTGGTCTGTAGTTCCCCACCTCCTCCCTGCTACCACTCTTGTGAAGCGGGATCACATGAGCCCTTCTCCAGTCTTCTGGGACCTCTTCTGTGCTCAGAGACTCACTAAACAGTTCTGCTAATGGCTCTGCTAGTTCCACCTTTAGCTCCTTAAGTACCCTGGGATGTATGCCATCAGGTCCCATTGCCTTATCCACCCTGAGCTTAGCAAGCTCTTGTAGGACCCTTTCTTTTGTGAAGGGAGTAGTGCTCACCTCCTCCCTCCCCTGTGTCCATGATGCTGAGGCTGTGGGCCCTGCCTACCTTCTCTCTTCAGTAAATACTGAGCAAAAGTATCTATTTAGGATAGATGCCTTTACAGGGTCCTCCTCCTCACATGCTCCCTTTCTCCATTAAGCTTAGCAATCCCTCTGGACTTTCTCCTTTCACTAACGTATCTATAGAAAGTCTTGTCACCTTCTTTACTGTTCGTGCTAGTGTTTCCTCAGTTTGGGACTTGCATGCCTTACTGCCTTCCCTTCCCTTAGGGCAGTTTGGTATGCCTCCCTATCTTCATCCCGCTGTGTTTCCTTATACTTCCTGAAGGCCAGCCTTTGACTCTGACCTTTCTGCTACTGTATTTGAGAACCAAAGTGGTTTCCTTCTTCTTTGCACTTCCTTTTCTGTCTAACACAATGGGATCTTGCTTCAAGTATTGCATCACCTACTTGCCCACTTTGCCTGCACCCCTCACCTGTGCTTCTTTTTGCCAGGGCTAGCTTAACTCTGTTGGCCATCTTATCAAAGTCAGCTCCTCTGAAGTCCCATATTTTTGCCTTGGAATGGGATGATTTAGATGTAGTAGCCAAATTGAACCATACCATGTGATGGTCACTGGCCCCCAGGCGACCTTCTACCTAGAGATCTGCGATCCATTTCTTGTTAGTCAGTACTAGATCTAGGATAGCCCTGTCTCTTGTGGGTTGCTATACCAGTTGTTTGAGGCCCTCCCCCTGCAGGGAATCCACTATGTGTCTAGTTCTGGCAGATGTTCCTGCTGGTATTGACCAATCTGTATCCGGCATGTTGAAGTCTCCCATTATCAGAACCTCCCCTTAGCTGTCATGTTTTGTATATCTTCTAACAGTAATGTGTCTATGTCCTCCCCCTGGTCTGGGGGCCTGTAGGCAACCCCAGTTCTTATGGCTGTCCCATTTCCTGTTTCCAGGGTGACCCACAGTTCTTCTGGCTCCTCATGTGTATTCTGAATTTCTGTAGCTTTGATATTTTCATTGACATACAGGGCCACTCCCCCTTTTTGCACCTCAGTCTCTTCTGAACAATACATGGCCAGATACTGAAGTCTTCCAAATGTGGTTACTGGTAAACCACGTCTCATTAATTGTTACTATGTCCAGTTTAGCCTCTGACATTATTGCCTGCAGGTCTGGGATCTTATTTCCCAGGCTGTGAGCATTTGTGTACACGATTTTCCATTGGCCAGATTTTGGTGTGTTAGTTGTTGGGTGAGGTTTGGCATTACCCCTGTGCGTTGTATGGGGAGACAAACCTTTTTTCTTACCTGGTGATGCAAATGAACTGCAAACATGCTGAATCCCTGTTTGACCACTAGCTGAGGGGGGAGGGGTGTTCTTCCCATTCGACGTATGGGGTGCTGCACCCCTCTCCCCATTTGCTAGTTTAAATATTCTGCAAAGACATCAAACTTCTGCCCCAATGCACTGACTCCCTCCTTAGTCAGATGCAGTCCATCAAATTTAAAGAACTTTCGCTCCCAGAACTGTTGCCAGTTCCCTACAAATCTGTGTCCTTTTTCCTGGCACCAGCCCTTGAGCCACGTGTTTAACTCCCCTATCTCCCCTTCTCTGACCTTCCATCCATCTGCTCCCCTCTCCCAGACTGGCAGGATCTCAGAGAAGGAGATGCCGGACGAAATAGATGATAGTTTGTCACCCAGCCTGGTCAGGTTTACACATAAGTATGGAGCCATATAGCAGCCCTATAAGGCAAAGAACCCTTGTAACACTAATTTGCCCATATCTCGGGAACCGTAGCAGCTAGAAAACAAATTCAAGCATCGTTGTAATCATGAGAGTGAATAGTTTTTACAACATAGATTGACCAGATCTATATCTCACATCATTTCTGAGATATGGGCACCAAAAAGCACTGTGACTGCTAACGCTGAGGGCATAATAGTGGCCTACGCACATGAAAATGAGCAATTAGAACAGTAATTCGCAAATATCTCAGGAACCGTACAAGGTAGAAAAAAAAATCAAATTTCATGGTTTTCATGGCTTTCCAACCTAGTTCTGCACTTAGTCCCCCTATAAGGGAACTAAGCATTTTTGCAACAAAAAGTCCGTATCTCGAACCGTTTTCGAGATAAAAGGCGTCACAGGCGCCACAGTGTTATCCTATGGGAACATTTCTGAACTTCAAAATGCTGTAACTATGGGCCTGTTCCATGTTTCCATACCAAACCACAAAAAGGCACATCTGTGGGACTAGGGCTTGCCACCCTGAAAATTTCAGGCCAATACCACAATCCACATTGCCACAATGAAGTGACAAAGAAAAGAACTGCTGCAATGTTATCCTATGGGAAAATGTTTGAACTTTGGAATGCTGTAACTATGGGCATGTTGAATGTTTTCACAGTAAACCACTGAAAGGCACATCTGTGGCACTAGGGCTTGCCACCCTGAACATTTCAGGCTAATAGCACAATCCAGCTTGCCACAATCAAGTGACAAAAAAAAAAAACATAGCAAAATGTGTTCATGCAGTGTTGGCACGATTACTGTAATGTTTTTGCGATTCTGCTGTCTCTGTAATAGGAATGTTAGCATGCACAAAACATTTTTGCTGTGGTTACTTTTTCAAGTGAGCACGATTGTTTGGCAGCAACATAAAACTTTTGCATGATCAAAAACAGCAGAAATGTAAAAAACATATTTTCAGATCAGCTGGTGAAAAACTAATGCCAAGGGCATGTTCCTCAGGGCCCAACTAGGTAAGCACAATGGTTGGTGTTTTTTAAAATGCAGTATTTTTTGAATTACAGCATTTTTTTCTCTCTCACTAACTGAAAACAAGATGGCAGCAGCATGACAACATTTTTGGGCAAGCTCAAAAGCAAAATGTGATCGCAAATGTTTTTGCAGTGCACATATAAATTTTTCTATAGGCTATAATGGGACATGAAAAATGGAATAACTTTTGAACAGAGCAATATTTTTTCACCAAATATTCAAAAGGCACCAGTGCAATCCAGGATACATGTAGACAACACAATCTGAACCCACTCAAATGCGTTCTTCAGTCCATTATGCCTGGACAAAGAATTAGCAACATTGGGGAAAATTCACTTTTTCAGCGCACTACAGTTCCGCAACCATACATCTAACTAAAATGAAAATTTCCAGATCTAGAGATCTATGGTACATCTTTCTACATTCCAAATTTCAGGCAAATCAGACAAATTGTTCTAAAGTTATTAAAGTGCAAAATTTGAGGTTTAACATAGAAATGGCTGCGCAACCCTAAATATAGTGGCACTACCGTGCCACAATAATGTGTGTGTGTGTGTGTGTGTGTGTATATATATATATATATATATATATATGTGTGTGTGTGTATATATATATATATATATATATATATATATATATTCATTGCAAAAAACTTTGTTAATGCATTAATTAGGGTTGAAGTAACAAAAGTAAGGAAATTAGGTGTTAGGATTTCCAACCCTAACGCCTTCCCCACTGACACTCAACCCGACCACCCCACCCTCCACAGACCAACAGAGTTGTGTGCCTTGGGTCATCGGCCCTAACTCTCACTCCATTCCAATTGTAAGGAAACTGAGATGGTACATTATAGGACAATGGGGTGAGAGTTAGGCCTGGTGACCCCAAGGCACACCCTGATGCCTGTTGGTCTATAGAGGATGGGAGTGGTTGGGTTGGGTGTTGGTGGGGGGAGGTATTAGGGTCGGAAACCCTAACACCTCATTTCCCTACTTTTGTTCCTTCAGCCCTAAATGATGCATTAACAACCTTTTTTTGTAATGAATTTCCTTACTTTTTGAGAAAGTGTAATGTTACCCTTATAGGTTTGTGAGCGTGCAGGGCCCTCCAGGACCTGCAGTGCCATCAGTCTATACTGTGTTGTGGTTGCAGCTCCCTCTGTAATGGTATCTATTTGTGGGAGTGTAGCCATCTATCCATAGCTGTAGAGACAGTGTATTGAACTCTCATGTCTCTGGGAGTGCAGGGCCCTCTGGGCCCTGCACACCCACTACTGCACAATGAAGGGCTGCAGACTCATAACTGCATAATGGTATCCATATGTGGGAGTGCTAGGCCCTCTTGGCCCTGTACTACCATTTACCAATAAGTACAGAGGTACAGCGCAGGCCTACAGACATTCCAAGTAATCCTTGTGACACAAATGGCGCAATATCTCAGTACCCATAGGAACACTGGGAAGAATTCCACTGCCGTTGTAATCATGCCCTGGCAACCTGCACATCAGCTTAGTACACCTACAGGTGTACTAAGCTGTGTTTAGTGAAAAATCCATATCTCGAACCATTTTGAGATACAGGCGCTGAAAGGTACTGCATCCGCCACAATGTTATCCGAAGGGAAAGTTCCAAACTTCAAACTCTTATAACTATGGAAGCAATGTAAATTTTACCACCAAACCAGCAAAAGTCACATCTTAGGGGCAAGCTCTGTCTACCCTGAAAATTTCAGTCCGAAATATCTAACAGTTTCTTAGCAATGACCTTTTAAAATCCCTTTTCATGAGGTGACAAAATCCCTTTTCATTATCCGATCCCTTTTCATGAGCTGTCAAAATCCCATTTTATGAGCTGATCCCTTTTCGCGAGGTAGGGTCATGTGATCCTCCCCTCAGGAAAAGGGGATTTTGACAGCTCATGAAAACGGATTGGCTCAAGAAAATGGATTTTGACAGCTTGCGAAAAGGCATCGGAAGTGAGTCGTGAAACGGGATTTTTAAACTTTAAAAGTACCATTTTTGAAGAAACCTAACTAAACCAAAGGCATGGGTTTGTAGAGGACATCCCCCGAACAAAACCCATACATGGATGTCTACAGAAGACATCCCTGTGGCAAGTTATAACATTTTGTTTGTGCCGAAAAATGAAAAACTAGATGGCGGCTCACAAAAAGGGATTTTTGTTCTTATTAGATGGATTTAAAAATCCATTTTCACAATCCCTTTGTGTGTGCCCAAATTCCTCTTTACCACTCTGCAGCTATCCAATAAACTGAACTGAGCATGCTCAGAACCCAAAACCTCAAAACTGAATAACTTTGTAAAGAATTTATATTTTTTCACCAAACCAATGTTGGCTTGTTCTGTGGGGAAAACTCTTTCTGCCCTGAAAATTTCAGAGTAAAATTTCAAATGGTGTGGAGGTGAGGGAGTAGCAAGTGTTTAAACCATAATAAATAACTGAATAAATAATGTCATATCAATATGTTATATTAGGGCTGGCCCAATGGTACTGAGGGCTGTGAACGTGGGTCACGGTATCGGTCAAGGAGGGAGAGGATCGAGCATCCAGAGGACAGCTCTCCTCTTCTGGGGAGGGTTGCTTAGTAGTCCCACTGAATAACTGCCCCCAGGTGGAGGCTTGAGGGCAGAATGGCCAGGAAGACGCCAGTGATGGAAGGGCGCTGCAGTACTCCACAACGTGCGCACACCTGTACTTGTGCGCACTGACATGCACCCCAGCAATGGGGATGGGGGGAGAAACCAAAAAATGGGAATGCTGGCATACTACATGAAGCCCATACCACGCTTCTGACCCTCAGGACAACCCCTGGCAACTGGATTGTGTGCATTGGGGGGGAGGACAGCCCTACCCTCCCTAGCCCCACCATGGGGGGGGAATCCATGGGGAACTGTCAGGGGGTTGGGGAAGAGCAACGCCATCCTGGGGTGGATGTGAGCCATCCTGAAGAGAGAGACGAAGCCTGCTTGCCAGCTGCCCTGGGGAGAAGAAACAGAAGGAAAAAAAAACATTTTATATTAGGAAAAAAGGAAACAAAAAAGGTACCTTTCTAAAGAATGTTGAGTTTCAACTACAGGCAGATGCTGCAAGATTCTTGCTGTGGTCACTAGCACATAAATTGTTGATCCTGCCTGAGGCACTTCAGCATCAGAGTCAAATGTGGAGATTGAATTAATTGAGAACTACAGTAGATGTTTAAAACTTCTAGGCTTCATCAGCATTGGTAACAATGAACACCTAATTCTTTATGGACACACAAAGGCATGCCAGATACAGTATTGTTTCAACAGCACCAATCTGACAGAAAGCCGGTCTCAAGTTTGGAAGACACATTTGTTGACAAAAGGTTTCCACATGTTTAGTCTGGAAACTTCTGTACAGTTGTGTATTTCATCTGGATGTTTACTTGACAGATATTTTTATAAGACAGCCATGATCAGAGATTGTCCTCATCACAGCCATCACTGTTGTTGCAGCTTGTCTAAAAGGTTGTCCAATGCCTGCTTGGGCTGCTCTGGACCTGTGTCCCACTTTGTTCACCACTATCCATGTTAAAAGAAGTCTAAAAATGTGATCAGTTTCATACAAAATGTGATCCTTACATAGAGTTTTCAAAGGTTTGATCATAGTTGTATGAGACGAATCTGCAGATATTAAGCAGGGAACATCTGTAATTTTAATATTGTGAGACCCCCAATTAAAAGGATTTTGTTTCTGTTTGATAACGTATAGCATAGAGCAAGAGGATAAGCACCTACCTTTTGCATGCTACTCTAAAAGTAGCTTTGTTCACTCTGCCTCCTGGAGCAAGGAAAGCTTAATATGATGGTTTCCGCCCCTACAAGAAGGGATTAGGCAAACCAGGGTGGAAGTTAGCATGTTGAATAATTTCTCATTTCTACATCAGATGGATACAGTTGCAACCAGTGTCAAGTAGCAATAAGGTCATCCATCCAGTAGGAGAACTGTAGTCCTTGGTGGATGGTTTAAGTGTTACTTTGATGAACATTTAAACTAGCTGATGGGATGGCAGAAGGAATCAGGGAGGCATAAACTGCACCCCCTTGACAGGAGTAGAGAGTAGGGAGGACTCGAGTGGAGATAAATCCCCCAGGGTGCAAAATAATAAAAGAAGCACAGTGGCAGAAATGAAAAGGAAGGGAAATGCAAGCAATAAAAAGAGATAGGGGAATGGGGAAAAACAGGAAATAAGGGGGGTAGCAGGCAGAGTGGGAAAAAATATGGAAGGCAATGTGTGCAAATGCTAGATGTCTAGGAAATGAAATTCCAGACCTAGAGGCCATCATGGCAGAGGCACTGGAAACCACAACTGGGAACATAGCCATAGCAGGCTTTACCCAGTTCCGTAAAGACAGGGTGGGAAGAAAGTGAGGAAGGGTAGTGCTATATGTAATGGAAGGAAAGGCATACAAGTGACAGAGATTCTGGGAATCCAAGGGGAGTGGAGGTACTGTGGGTCACCCTGGAGATGGAGAAACAGAGCCACTATTTGCACTGGCATGATCTACAGACCTCCAACACAGGGGGATGATTTAGATAGGGTACTGGGTCAAAGGCTGGTTGGCAAATTGTAAACAGAGGGACAGAATAAATGGGTTACTCTCGGAAGAGGGACCAGTTTAGTAGTGGATTCCCCCAGGGGTCAGTCTTGGGCCTGACTTTGTTTGGACTGTTTGTGGGTGACATGAATGAGGGAGATATAAATGTTATTTCCAAGTCTGCAGATGATACAAAACTATGTAGTGAAGTGAATAATGTCCTTAAATACCACATAATGGTAAAACATTGAGCATTAGACAATAAAATGGACTTTGATTATGAGAAATGTACAGTACTACACTTTGGAAGAAATAATCCCTGTTACCCATATACACTTGGGAACAGACCTATAAAGATAGTATTATGGTAATAGAAAGGGAGTGTGACCTAGGAATCATAATAAACAACAGACTGACAATGTCAGATCCTTGTAGGAAAACTGTTCAAACCATGAATTGGTTAATTAAAACCATCAAACATTCCTTTGTTTCCAGAAATGAACAATGTATACTGCCTATTTATCGAGCATATGTGCACCCTCATTTGGACTATGGGTCCCTCTTTTGGAACCTCCATCTGAGGGGTGATGTTGATATGGTGGAGAGGGTCCAGAGAAGAATAACAAAGATGATTCCCCGATACAGGGACAAGACGCATGCAGATAGATTGACAGAAACCGGGGTTGTGCAGTTTGGAAGAGAGGAGGAATAGGGGAGACCTTCTGTTGCTGTTTAATATTTTGTGAAACCCCCAATTAATGCTACAATGTGACTTTGAGTATGCCAAGAGAATGGCAAATTTAAGGTTGCATGACAAACAGCTCATTACACCCAAAGCAAATACTGTACAAACAAAAGGGATTGATTTTACACAATAAGGGTCATAAGAGCTTGGAATAAACTCCCCCAGGAGTTGGTTAACTCGACTACCTTTGATAGTTTCAAGTGAGGTCTGGCTAAGTACTTGAAACCAGCTTAATAGGGATAAATTCACCCACTGTGGAATGGGAGACAACCAAGAAGAGCAAATGGCCTGCTTTCGTATTATAAAACCAAATTAACCAACATAAGTAACCAAAGTACTAGTGGAAGCCATTGACAAAATGGTGAAAAAGGGGGAGGTGCTGCTGGTGGGGGATTTCAGTCTGCCAGATGTAAATTAAAGCTTCCCAACTGCAGTTTCAGCTAAAAGCATGGACATCCTGGACTCTATGCAGGGTGTGTTGCTGAGTCAACTAGTCCAGGATCCCACTCATGATGGGGCAATACTGGACCTGGTGAGATGTCAAGGTGGGAGGCCCCTGGGGACTAGTGATCATTATACAGTGTGAACCCAACATAAGGACAGCAGTGGAATCAAACCACACAAGGGAAAGGGCAAGGGTCTTGAACTTCAGGAGGGCAGATTTGAGACTGAGAGTGGTGGTAAAGGGAGTTCACTCCTAAGAAGGAAGGGTGACTAGCCTCAGGGCTCCGTACTGGGATTGGTTCTCTTTAATGTCTTAATAAGTGACAGTGCAGATGGGTATCCAGTGAACATGGTGACTGCAACTGAGCACTTTCAAAAATGGCAACTCAATGATGGTGCCTGTGTCCAGGGCTACCTGGCAGGGTAGCGACCAGATACCTGGGTGTGCTAGGTAGGGTGACAGCAAGCGTACGCGTGCATATGCATGGGGGGGAGAGGAAGGGGAGGGAAGGTATGTGGGAGGGGGTGTGGTGGGCAGTTGCTGAGCTGGTCCGCTAGCGTGGTGGGGAGGGTGGTTGGCTGGGAGGTGCAAGGTTCAGGTCTGGTGCAGTGCAGTTTTTTTTTTGCCAGCAGGCAGCTTTTTTTTTTTTAAGTATTTTACCCTTCCCCAACATGCACCCTCCTGGAGTTGAGAATCCTTTAGTAGGGGTGCGTGTGTGTGTGGTGCATCCCCCTGCATTAAATAGAAACCTGTAGATCTTGGGCACCCTCTTGCCGTTCGCCACGAGCGTGCATTGCCGAAATTCATTTTTGGTGATGTACACTTGCCCAAATGGCGACCACTATTCCACGATCGCCGTTATCACATAGAACTGTACAGATGGGCTGGAAGGGAAGGTCTGTCTAGTCGCAGATGACACCACAATCTGCAGTAGGGTGGACACTTCAAGGACAGGGGTAGAAAGAATGTGAAAAGGTGCAAAATCATGCACTTAAGGCACAGAAGCCCAGAGGCAGAGTACAAAATGGAAGGAGAGATGGTGATGTTCACCAAACAGGACAGAGACCTGGGGCTAATCCCATATGACGATCTTAAGGTGGCAAGGCAGTGTGACAAGACAGTTGAGAGGGCCAGTGGGATGCTGGGGTACACAGGGAGAGGTATCACCAGTAGAACGAGGGAAATCATGTTGCCTTTGTATAGATTGCTGGTGAGACCCCACTTAGAGTACTGTGTCCAGTTCTGGAGACCACATCTCTGGAAGGGCATAGACAGGGTGGAGGCTGTCCAGAGGAAGACAATTAAAATGGTGCAGGGTCTGCATAAGAAACCCTATGACAAGAGACTAAAGGACTTCAATAAGTACGCCTTGAAAGAGAGGAGGGATGGGGGGCTATGACAGAGACCTTTAAGTACCTCATGGGAGTAAATAAGGTACAGGAGAGGAGTATTTTTTTAGAAAGTTAAACAAGAGAAAGGCAGGAGTGTACAAAGTCAAAAAAAAAAGACAAAAACAAAATAAATGCTGCAAAAGTGGGGTTTATTTATTGGTGCAAAAACCACACAGCAAAAAAAACCCTGGTTCTTCAGACTTCCTTAGGGGACCAGCTCAAGCAGCACATGTTCATTTATTTATCTAGTTTTTGTTGACCGGGTAAGTGCACTAGACAAATCCTGCCTATTTTTAGGCACGACCCGGGGGAGGGGGATACAGATGAATGCCAACTGACCTTGAACCAGATTAAGCTGTTGGTAGTATTTTTTTAAATATGATGTTCTTACAGAGGTAAATGCATATTTTTTTTAATTTTGAAGTTAGCACCGTAATAAATCACATTTAAACAGAGGCACAGTAACAGGGTGCTGGCTACAAAGATTATGGACCACAAGTAAAAAGTGAACAATTAAGATGACAAAAATACACAAAGGAGGGGATACGAAAATACTGCAACTAAAAGTTATGATTATTTCAATGAATCAAATAAGTACATTCAGAGCGTCAAGATTCTTAATGTTAAGAAAAAAGAAGCTTCAGTAAGCATCAAATTCAGAGGTATACAAAGGGTCTGGTCTTGGACTTCCCTGAGGGCAGTGGCAACAGACAGACAGAAAGACAATCTGGCTTGTAGAGAACACTGGGACATTCTAACAGACAGTTCTGTGAGAGGTGAAAGCTGCAAAGGCAGATATCTGAGGCCTCTGAAGCCAAGAGGTACCCTCTGGCTGTGAGAAATGAATACATTAATATGAAAATAATATTGTTTATCTGGAAGGAGCACCTGTTCTGTACTGGCATAACATGAAAAGCTAAACACAAACGCATTGTAGCATAGTGATTTAAGATCAGAAGGGACTCACAGCTCATTATGTCCACCCACACGCTGCACAAATAAAGATGGTACAAGTATGCTGTGCAAACATGTACCAATTCATAGGGATTCACAACCCAGTCTACTACTCAGGGTACCAGGTGATCCCCTCGGTGAGCAGAAATTTGTCCAAGCTTACCTTAAAGGCCTGTACTGTCTGCCTGACCACTGTCTGTGCCAATAGGCTGGCCCATTGGTTCGCCACTCTCTGGGAGAAAAAAAGCCTTCTGATGATACCCCTAAATGTACCACCCCTTAGATTCAGAGCACATCCCTGCGCCCTACTGTAGGATACCAGATCAAACATCTCCAGCGTTTTGAGTTTGCTAATGCCTTTGAGTGTGCTGTTTCCTAAGGTGAACATGTTCAGGAACAACATCCACACCTGTGTGCTTAGATCTCAGCAAAATGCAGCTGCCACTGAAAAAACTATCTGAAGCAACACAAGCAATTGTGGCATGCAGAAAAACAGCTGAAGAATCTGGTAGGGTTTCGAAGCGCTAGGGTTTCCTTGTCAGCCCTCTCTCCTGGTGCCATCACTTAATAAATTCTTTCTGCATATTTTTGTGACTTCAGCACAACTGTTTTTCTACATGCCACAACTGCGTGTGTTCTTTTGAACATGTACTGGGCCTCCAATCTCTCCTCATAGCTTTTGTCCCCCATACCCTGATCATTTTGGTGGCCTTATTTTACTACCTCTTTGTATTAACAAGACCTATTCTGATTAGTAAGCTAGTAAGTGCAATTTTACCAGTGAGCCACTAGAGGGCTGTCTGGACTTATATAAAGTGGTGTGCAAGGCAATAAAGGTTTTTGTTAGACCCACTTGGTGTGTAGGACTGCCATCATTACAAAACTAAAACAATATGCAGCATTTCAAATGTGGTCTGACCAAGACCTGTAAAGTGTCTGGATTACTTCCCTTGCTTTGCTGCCATGCTCATTCCCCTTTTGATGCATTGCGGCATTCAGTTGGTTTCTTTACAGCAGCAGCAGCAGCAGCACACTGCTTTTCCTGCTTTAGCCTTTTATCTGTTATCCTTTTCCTCCTCAACTGCAGCACGAGAAGCCACACACAGTGTATCGGTCTTACCTCTGTTTTTCCTCCCCAGGTGTAGCACCTAGCATTTGGCTACATTCAGTCTGAAGCTCCAGGAGTCAACTTGTTTAGGTCCTCCTGAAGATTGTTCCCATTCTCAAGGGAGTTTACTACCCTGGCTAACTTCATGTTTTGTGCAAACATTAGCAGCCGGCTGGAGGGCCCCAGCTTCCAGATCACTTATGAAGATGTTAAAGAGCTGTGGCCCCAGCACTGATCCTTGAGAGATGCTGTGGAGTACCCCACTCCACTTGGAGTAATTCCCATCCACCACAACCCTTTGCTAAGTACTCCTCTTTACTCAGAGTAGGGCCCAGTGTGCACCACCACCATCTACTTCCTGCCCCCAAGCCAGTTAGCAATCCCCTTGTGTATGTCCTGCGTATACCACACTTGTTTACTTTGCCAAGGAACAATATAAAAGGCATATCTGAGTCTAGGTAGACTATGTCCATGACCCTTCCTCATTCACCTCACTGGTCACCAACATGAAGCAGGTGATCAGCTGGGTTTGGCATGATCTGCTCCTCATAAATAGGCCTGTGCAAACCACCTGAAGTTCAACTGCACAAACTTTGATCATCAAACTGTGTACAGTTCACAAAAGTTCTTTTAACTGCAGATTAGTTCACACTGGTTCATCTTTTAAAAAGTATCAGGACCACTTGGCCCATCCAATCTGCCTATTTCTCCCTACCTACTTACATTATTACCACAGACTGTGCCTAATCTAAAATGAGCTAACATAATGCACTGGTCTGATGAAGCACCCAAAACAGCAGGATGAAGTAGTGGGCAGCGCCAAAGGGTACTGGTTCCAAACATTGTGTCCATTCAGTCAGTGCCCAACATGGTCAATGCTAGTTGTAAACAACAGTATGCAACTAGTAATGCTCCAAATAAAATGGTTGTAGTTGTAGGTCCTATGTATGCCCACAAAATATCAGTACAGAATCCTGCAGTGTAGGCTACTTTTTCCAAAAATTGTGTGCCCATATGGACAATGCTACACGTGGACATTACACAAGACTTCCCGTTATGCTATAGAGAAGTGTTGTACACACTGGTTTCATGGGCAACATTGTTCCAAAGATTATTTATTTGGCTTGTGTAGACCTGCCAAAAATTCACAAAACATTAATCTGAAGAAGACTGAGTGATGACAACAGTACAGCATCCCACAGTGTGGGCTACTGGTTCCAAAAAATTGTGTGGCCATTGGGACAGTTCCACACATGGACAAGGCTTCCATTATCCAATGGATAAGTGTTGTACATGCTGATTTCATGGGCAACATTGTCCCAGAAATTATTTATTTGGCCTGTGTAGACCTGGCAAAAATTCACAAAACATTAATCTGAGTGACGACAACAGTACAGCATGCCACAGTGTGTGTGTAGGCTATTGGTTCCCCCAAAAATAAAAATAATAATGGACACAGAAGCCCTCCCCTTCCACCTCATTATCCTCCTCTGTTTTTAGCCCAGTTGGAACTGTAGGAGATTCATCATCCATAGACTGAAGCAAAAAGGGTAAAAATGGACATGTATTTTTTTTAAAAGTGAACATCTCTACATTTTGAGTCAAAAGGCAAGTTCTCCAGTTGATGACAATATTGCCTGCAGCACTGAAAATTCTCTCTGTGTACATACTTGCAGGTGTGCAAGTGAGGTGTTAAAAGCTACCTGTGTCAAAGAGGGCCAAATGGTCTTTTGTTGATACCAGTACAATAGAGGCTCATCTCCTTCTGCTAGTGGCACGTTCTCTTTCTGATAATCCTGCACCATTTTGTTTGCAAGCATCTTAGGCACCACTGTGTCAGAATGTGACTTGTCATGCTTTTTCATCAAGCTCTAGTCAGACAGTTGTTCCCATTGTAGTTTGTCATCAATGGCTGTCTTTCTGTGGGGTGCCATAGCAGCAGCAGCAGCAGCAGTAGTAGTAGCAGGTTGACCTGGAGACAAAACTTAGTGACTCCTGTAATGTTCAGTAGCAGTGGAAACACACTGGGATCATAGAAAAATAGAAACATAGAAGCTGACAGCAGATAAGGACTGCAAGGCCCATCCAGTCTGCCCATTTCTTTTTCTACCTTATAAATATGCCATTGGCCTTTGCTCTGTCAATGGCCTATCTATTCATACTCATCTGTATTGCTCCCTCATGCCTATCCCATGCCTGTTTGAAGCCCTGCACTATATTCATATCCACTACTTCCTGAGGTAGGCTGTTCCATGCATCCACCGCCCTTTCTGTGAAAAAGAACTTCCTCACATTACCCCTTAATCGGCCTCCCTCTAATCTCATGCTGTGTCCTCTTGTCCTGCTATTTTTCTTATATAGAAACATGTTAGACTCCACCTTGTTAATGCCCTTAAGGTGTTTGAATGTTTCGATCATATCACCTCTCTCCCTCCTTTGCTCTAGGGTATACATATTGAGCTCCGTTAATCTGTCCTCATATGTTTTCTGATGGGGTCCCTGCACTATTTTGGTTGCCCTTCTCTGGACTGCCTCAATTTGGTTAATGTCCTTGTGAAGGTGTGGCCCTCCAGTACTGCATGCAGTACTCCAGTTGGGGCCTAACCAGTGTCTTGTAAAGAGGGATTATTACCTCCTTCTTCTGACTTGTGATACCCCTACTAATACACCCTAAAATCCCGCTAGCCTTACCTACTGCTTTAGTGGTCTGCTTGGATGATTTCAGTTCATCAGTGATTGTGATGCCCAAGTCTCTTTCTTCCTTTGTGACTGCCAGCAACTCCCCTCCCAGCCTATAGGTGGTTTCAGGGTTTCTCTTCCCTATGTGCATGATCTTGCACTTCTTTGCATTAAACCCCAGTTGACACTCTTTGGACCATTTTGCTAGTTTATCCAGATCTCTTCTCATTCTGCCCACCCCATCTGGATCATCTACTCTGTTGCAGATCTTGGTGTCATCTGCAAACAGACAAACCTTACCCTCCAGTCCATCTGCAATGTCAGTGATGAAGATATATATATTTTTTTTCAACTCTTTTTCTCACCTCTGGAGCTGGAACTCTCTTGGGCCTCACCTCTGGCCAGTGCTGCTCTACTGCCCACTGTGAGCTCCGCCATCCTCAAAGACGTTACTGTTCCTCCCCGAGCCCCCCCAGAGGACATAGGGCCTGAGGAGATAGGAGGGGCGGTGGAGGGGCTCCAGTGTTGGATGTGTGGCAGCGTGGCTCAGGGTGGGCTGTCGCCTATCCAGCCCAGAGGGGTTTTTCCCTGTGGTGTTTACGCCTCCCGGACACAGGACATGCAATGCCATCCCAGCCCGAGATGTGGGTGCTCCCAACCACGTCAGGAGGACAGCTGCCTGACGTCTACCCCTACGCTAAGCCCCATATACGTAGCAGTGCCGCCGCTGGTCTCCCGACGTGCCACACTGGGCTACCCTGGATCCCTCCCGAGAGAGCAGAGCAGTCCTATGGATGCTCGATCCTCTCTCTCCCCTGCCGACCCCCGGTGGACCGGGCTCGTTCCCAAACCGGGGTCGCCTGAGTAGCACGAGATGTGGCATCCAGCGCCTCAACCCTCAGCACCATCGGGCCAAGATATTGATGAGAGCTGGCCCCAGGACTGATCCCTGAGGTACCCCACTTGTGACTTGCATCTCTTCTGACTGTATACTGTTTACCACAACTCTCTGTTTTCTGCCCCTCAGCCAGTTTGCCACCCAGTTGACCAACTTCTGACCCACCCTGAACCTACCCAGCTTATTAATCAATCTTCTATGTGGAACAGTATCGAAAGCTTTGATGAAGTCAAGGTAGGTGACATCAACTGCTCCCCTTGGTCCACCACTCTGGTTACCCAGTCAAAGAAATCTATGAGATTAGTTTGACAGGACCTTACTTTTGTAAACCTATACTGTCTTGGATCTTGTGCTCCTATGGGTTCCAGGTGTTGCACTATCCTTTCCTTAAGGAATGCCTCCATAATCTTGCCCACTACTGAGGTAAGACTGACTGGTCTGTAGTTCCCTGCCTCCTCCCTGCTACCACTCTTGTGGAATGCGATCACATGAGCCCTTCTCCAGTCTTCTGGGACCTCTCCTCTGCTCAGAGACTCACTAAACAGTTCTGATAATGGCTCTGCTAGTTCCACCCTTAGCTCCTTTAGTACCCTGGGATGTATGCCATCAGGTCCCATTGCCTTGTCCACCCTGAGCTTATCGAGCTCTTGTAGGACCTTTCTTTTGTGAAGGGATTGGTGCTCTCCTCCTTCCCCCCTATGTCTGTGGTGCTGAGCTGTGGGCCCTGCCCTACCTTCTCTTCAGTAAATACTGAGCAGAAGTATCTATTTAGGATAGATGCTTTTACATGGTCCTCTCCTCACATGCCCCCTTATCTCCTTTGATCTTAGCAATACCACCTCTGGACTTTCTCCTTTCACTAATGTATCTATAGAAAGTCTTGACACGTTCTTTTACTGTCTGTGCTAGTGTTTCCTCGGTTTGGGCCTTTTACTGTCTTCCCTGCTTCCTTTAGGGAAGTCTGGTATGCCTCCCTATCTTCATCCCGCTGCGTTCCCTTATATTTCCTGAAGGCCAGCCTTTTGGCTCTGACCTTTTCTACTACTGTTTTTGAGAACCAAAGTGGTTTCCTTCTTCTTTTGCACTTCCTTTTCTCTCTAACACAATGGGATGTTGCTTCAAGTATTGCATCCTTAATGCTTGCCCACTTTGCCTGTACCCCTCACCTGTATTTCTTTTTGCCAGGGCTAGCTTAACTCTGTTGGCCTTCTTATCAAAGTCAGCTCCTCTGAAGTCCCACATTTTTGCATTGGAATGGGATGATTTAGTTGTAGTGGTCAAATTGAACTATACCATGTGATGGTCACTGGCCCCCAGGTGACGTTCTACCTGGAGATCTGTGATCCTTTCCCAGTTAGTCAGTACTAGATCTAGGATAGCCCTGTCTCTTGTGGTTGTTGTGCCAGTTGTTTGAGGCTTTTCCCTTGCAAGGAATCCACCATGTGTCTATTTCTGGCAGATGTTCCTGCTGGTATTGACCAATCTGTATCTGGCATGTTGAAGTCTCCCATTATTAGAACCTCCCCTTTAGCTGTTATGTTTTGTATATCTTCTAAAAGTAATGTGTCTATGTCCTCCCCCCCTGGTCTGGGGGCCTGTAGACAACACCAGTTCTTATGGCTGTCCCATTTCCTGTTTCCAGGGTGACCCACAGTTCTTCTGGCTCCTTATGTGTATTCTGAATTTCTGTAGCTTTGATATTTTCATTGACATACAGGGCTACTCCACCCCCTTTCCAGGGTGTAGGCAGGCATACTCACTGTACACATTTGTGTACAGTTTTGGTGAGTCCCTGTCCCAAACTGCATGCCTTTCTGTTAACAGTATCATTCTAATCTGTAGTATTTGAGTTATTGTAGGCCACTGAGTAGTGTTTCAGTTTAAACTGCATTTGTTTAGAAGACAAATATGTGTATAACCTGATTAGAGGTTAGATGAATCATCTAAAAATCTGATTTGTTTGTAATGGGGGCAGCATCTGGTAAGGATGTGTACATTTGTTTAAGGGGGGGGGGGCAGCAGTCGGACACTGTGTGTATAAAATTAACATTTCTGGCTACATCCCTGCCCCCTTTTTGTACCTCGGTCTCTTCTGAACAGTACATAGCCAGGTACTGAAGTCTCCCAAGTGTGGTTACTGGTAAACCATGTCTCGTTAATTGCTACTATGTCCAGTTTAGTGTCTGTCAGTATTGCCTGTAGGTCTGGGATCTTGTTTCCACTACTGCAAGGATCCTCCTCCTTTCCTCTCCTCTACCTGCCATGTCAGTGCAATTCCAAGAGATAATGATGAGTGTTGTTCTTCTGCTCTATTTATGTTCCTTGGCTTTTTTATGCCATATGTACAGAGACTAGATGGATAAGCCAGGCTTTATAGGACTGCTGATCCTTATTGCATTCTTGTGCATCACAGAATGTCTTAAATGTTTGAAGTTTATTGCAGGAAAAACTCCATTGAGCAAGCTCATTCACAAATAGATCCTGCAGACATGTAACAGTTAAATATACAGAAAAGGCAAATTATATACAACCAGTCAAACTCCAAGGATAAAGTATAAGATACATATAAAAAATCACACAAAAAATGTAGCAAATGTACAACTTGATAATAGAACATACTGACTGCATTGTAATAAGAAGGGGTAGCAACATTCAAGGAAATGGAAATGAGTACATATGAAATGATATAACAGAGAAAAGAGTGTGAGAAGAAGAGAGGAGAAGGACAGTCGATGGAGGTCCAGATAAATGGAGAACACAGTATTCAGATAGCAAGGCGTGACTGGGCCATCGTAGTGAAGATGAGGAGGGGGAAAGAAACCTTGGGTATGCAGGAGGATTAACGAGAGGAAAGGGGATATTGATTGAGAGACCGTGGTCAAAGAAGACTAGTGGCAGCAACATGTTTCTTTCAGTTTGGTTGCAGCTAAGGTTTTAAAGGAGGTGACAGAGACTAGGCTGGAGAATTTGAATACAGATTGATGCTGATTCCAGGCAGTAGGAAGACCACAAGAGATGCCTTTGAACTGAGGGTCCAGGAGACTGGCCACAATGTAGTGGTTATCTGTATACATTTTTAAATGCGTGTGTAATTCCAGAAATGTGATCTTATCCTTTCTACTAGACTGAGAGCAGTGGTATCCTCCTTTTCCTCACATTAAATTTTCATACAAAGAAGTCACAGGTTAATGAGGGCTATGATGGAGATTACCTGGCTTAGACCGGATGCATTTATTTAATACTAGGATTACAAAATACCTTTGAACCAATGGTTCTTTTACAAAGGTTCCGTGTCAACTACAATCAGGTAGTACAATCAGTGAACAGAACAAAAGGGAAGGGTACAATAAAACAAAACATGTACAATGGGAGACAAACAGTATCTTCTATGAAGGAAACAAAAAGTCAAAGGAACAAAAAAGTTAACCAAGACAGGAGTAGACATTAGAGAGAGGCGGGGGAAAGTAAAAAACAGAAGGCAGTTGGGGAAGCGACATTGTCATAGAAATGCAATGGGCAAAAAATAAGTGCAATGATGGATAGGGGTGATCGGGGAGGGAGAGGGGATAGGAGGAAGGGGATAGGGCATGGAGGGGTGGGTGGGGTGGAGGAGAGCAAGGTGGGATGAGACAATGATAGAGGAGGGGCGATAGAGGGTGGAAGTAAAACGCAGGGAAGGAAGGGCGAGACTGGGAATGGTTGAGAATAGTGGGTAAGAGGCAAGCATTAAGTGGAAGATGGGGGTGGAAAGCATGAGGAAGAAGGCTAGGAAAGACAGGAACAGAGAGGGGAAAGAGCAAGGGGGAATAGGGAGAGAGCAGAGAGTTGAGAGAGGGTGGGGAGAGAAATGCATATAGTGGGTACAGTCGCATCTGCCGAGATTGGTGAGGTGGTGACACAGTTTATGCTTGTAAGGCCCAAGCTTATTCTCAGCGGTGACTTCAGGGGGGGGGCCATTCATCAGGGAATGGGCCCTAACATAGAAGGAGTGCTGAGCTTGGGAGGTTCGGCAAAAGGGGGCCAGAAAGGAAGCTTTGCATCAGCACTTAACACCCTTGTGGCCTCCTCCAAGGGCTTCAGCACAGTGCATAGATTCTCCATTAGGCACCGCTGATTAGGGCTAATGTTTACCTTTCCAAAACAGTCCAAAAAAGAAGTCTATGGGAATGGCTCTTGTATTCTGTCTTCAGCTTCCCCCAAGGTGGTTGTGAATCTCAGAATTAGGTTTGGTGGGGGTTGCTTTAATCTCTCTAAAAGGAACACTCAGTTCACTGCTGTATATGTATTACATTCATTTTTATTAATTGTACCCTGACGTTTCTTTCATCTTACTGAGCTTTTTCAGGGGGATTTTACTTCTGTGACTGTTTAAAAAGTAAGAATAACAACAATTAGATATACAATAATTCTCATATTGAGAAATTTGTGTTTAGTTATAGTTTTAAGTCATACACAGGGTAAGCCCATTATCATATAGTTGTGGAATAGCTTCACCAATCTTTGCTGGCTGTTGTATCAAATAACACATTCAATATCTATAAAAAAATATAAACCTACTTTTGATTACTGTGCCAATAACCACTTAATAATAAAAAAGTAACAAATAGTGACATAAAACTTTGCGCCACTATCATCACTCAGTGCCTATAGTATCACTACTGCACAAAAGCCTTAAACCATTTTACTGGAGAGGGCTCATATCTGTCTGAAAAATAAAAACATAGAAGATGATGACAGATAAGGACTGTATGGTCTACCTAGTCTACCCCTTATCCATACCTAATGCAATACCGCAGACTCTAGTTGATCTGCAGCTTACCCTCTCTTCCCTACTGCAAGAATACTCTTATGTCTATCTCATGCATTCTTGAATTCCCCTGTCATTTTTGCCTCCACCACCTCTGCAGGGAGGCTGTTCTAAGCATCCACTACTCTTTCTGTGAAAAACTACTTCCTCACGTTGCCCCTGAGCCTACCCCCCTCTAGCCTTATATCATGCTGCCTTGTTCTTGTACACGCTGCGCGTGTGTTTTAAAGTTAGTTTCTTGTTATTTCAGCCAGACGTTTAGTCCTAATATTTCAAGAAATCAGAAAAGGATTTTTAAGTTAGCTGAACAATATTTCAAACCATTTATCCCAAATGTAGTTGTAAATTTCTCTGTTTACCTTGCAGTGGTTAGGAGCTTGTACTGATAATGATGCTTAGTGCAGAGAACGCCGAGCCTTCTCCCAGCCTCTTGAGCCCACTGACCCTCCCACAGAGTGATGTAATGCATCACTTCCTTGTTCATGTGATTCCAGCTTGACTGGAAGGTTCGCCAGTGGGCTGGTTTGTACTATTAAAAAAATATTGTAAGATGTAAATAAGATTTTAAATAACAGTATTGCATGTGTATAATTGCCATTCCAGAAGTTTACCTAATGTGCTTATTTCCATTCCAGAAGTTAACCTAATGTGCTTATTTCCATTCCAGGAGTTTGCCTAATGTACTCATACACCTCTTATAGTAAAACACAGTCCTGACTGGTGAGAAGATGGCAGCACCAACACATGCATCACTTCGTTATTCATGTGATTCCAGCTTGACTGGGAGGTTTGCCAGTGAGCTCAAATGCTCTGAGCAGAGTGGAGTTGGCCATTCATAATTAGAGGCATGGCACTGTTGTACTAACAGTATTTGTGTCCGGGATATTTATAAAACATTTTCCTGACTTGTTCTTTCAAGCTTCCATCAAGTGTCAAGGTAATGGGGGGGGGGGGCAAAGAAAAGAGGCACTGAAGGTCAATCTACGAGCATTATAATGCTAAATTAATTAAAAATGAGTTCAACATCACTTTTGTATAACAATATTTTTTACAGATGTTGCCCAATCCACATTTACAGGATCAAATGGTTTGTACTATTAAAAAAGTATTATAAGATATACATTTTAAATAACAGTATTGCATGTGTATAATTGCCATTCCAGAAGTTTACCTAATGTGTTATTTCCATTCCAAAAGTTTACCTAATGTGCTGATTTCCATTCCAGGAGTTTACTAATGTACTTATACACCTCTTATAGTAAAATGCGGTCCTGACTAGTGACTAGTGAGGAGATGGCAGCACCAACACATATTTAACTCTCAGAATGATCTTAAAGTCCCTGTCTTGCACTTTGCACACTACAACCCCCACCACCTAACATCATGCATACTTGTTATACCTATAATCATCTTAACACGGAATTCAAAACCTACATACCAAATACTGTATATATTTAATTTCAGCATGTGTCAAGGTAGTGGGGTGGGGGTGGGGGCTGCAGAGAGGAATAAAGGTACAGAAAAACAACCTGCTAACATTTCACCACTGATTTCTTTAAAGGCACAGATTTCATATAATTTACTATCTTATGAAATTGTTTATTGATGTTGTGCTCTCCATGATGACAGGATGCAATATTGTGTAAGATAACAAAAGAAAAAATATATTTATTTCAAAAATGTATAAACATTATGACAAATTTCAACACAATTATGTATATTTTTTGCCACTCCTAGCAATTGCCAATATACTTTTTATATAACCCATGATCCTAAAATGTGGAGAAAGTAGCAACATCACATATTGGACTTTTGTAATGATATGAAAATCCCTATTTCTCACTACCCACACTAGCCAACCCGCTCCACCTACAAACATGCCTACGAGTTTGTCTCAGTATTCATCCTAATTTGGGGGTTCAAAACCTGCATATTAAATGTCCACTTCATATATGCATGGTCCAATTTTTTAGTGTAATCTCCCCCCCACCACCGGTCAGGCGGAGACACCACTTCCAGGACCCCAAAAGCAAAGTGAAGCCCTGGTGTATCATGCTCTACAAAAAATCTTTTGCTACAGGTGAATACTCATCTACCCTTCTAATGTCATAGTTGTGTTCTTGAATATGTGTTTTTACTGCACAACTTGTCTTACCAACATACTGTATAGCATATCACAAAGACACTGCAAAACATATATCACTCCTTGTGTTGTGCAGTCTATATGTTGTTTAATGTTAACGTGTTGTCCCAAGTGTGGATGAACAAAAATGTTCTTTTTACTAGTGTGTACACAGGTGGAACATCTTCTGCATTGGACCAGCCTGGCTGTAGGTGGCCAAGGAGCAGCTATTTCTCCCACCCATTACTGTTTTGCCCTTAATGTTCTGAACACATTTTGATGCCACAACAATTTTTTTTCAATAACGCTGGAACAGTTGGACTGTCAATTCCAACTAAATACTAATATTTATTAATAATTCGTCTTATGTCAGAAAATGTATGATTATATTTCATTGCAAAGACAATGCAACAATATGATGTGGATGGTCCCTTCTGAGTAAGAAGCTGTGATCTATCAACATTCTGAATTCTGTAATCTGCTGTTGTTACAGTGTCTGCACTGTAGCCCCTTTGTCTGAACCTATTTAGCATATCCAGTTTTTGTCTCACAAAATCTTGTTCATTGCTACAATTTCTTCTAACTTAAGTTGGTTGCAAATAAGGGATAATTTTTTATTTAGTTGTGGCTCACGGTAATTTGTGCCATGCAACAGTATATTTATATCTGTTGGATTTCTAAACAGTGTAGTTTCTAATGTATTATTTCCTGTGAGGATCCTCAGATCCAGATATGAAATTTCACTGTCACTATACTGCATAACACATTTTAAAATAGTGTCCCATGTGGTTAAGAAATTGATGAAACTAACAATTCTTGCTTGTTTCCTTGCCATATAAAGAATATATCATCTATGTGCCTCAATCATGATCTCATATTTTTATTATATGGATTCATGGTCTGGTCCAGTATGTACTGAGTTTTGAAATTGTAAACGTAAGAATTGGCATACGCCGGGGCAATGGTACTCACCATAGCTGTGCCCCAATCTGTTGGTAAAATCTGCCATCAAATTCAAAGTAGTTTCTACTTACAATGATTTCCCACCAGTTCTTGTAATGCCTGTGTTCTAGGTCTTGCCTCACTTCCTCTGGTGTCCAGCATTTTACCCATACGCATAACTCCTGCTTGATAAGGTATAGACATTTATAAATCTGAAATGTCCATAGTTAGAAGTAAAGTACCTGACGCAATACCCTGATCTGATATATTTTTTTAATTTATGTGTCATGTCTGTTGAGTCTCTTACATAGGTTTACATGCCCTCTACTAAAGGCTGTAGATGATAATTGATAAACTGTGAAATAGGTTCAAAAATTGAGCCAATGCCCAAAACTATAGGCCTCCCAGGGGATGTTCTAAATTTTTATGTATTCTGGGAATACTATTCCCAGAACACATATTCCAAGATGTTCCTTTTTAATAAATCCACTTCCCAGGGTAGGAGCCAACCCATATCTATATGCTTGCCTCTCCCTTGCCAATACCATGTTCAGCAGTATACTGGTAGATAGCCTTCTGTTGTTCTAGCAGCTGTTCTATCATGTAATAAAGAGAATTCCATCCTGTTGCCACATCTTGTTTCAGGCCGGGGGGGGGGGTTCCACTACTGTATGTTTTGTAATAGATTCCATGCCTTTACAGAACAGCTAAAATTACCACAATCTTTTTTTGGCCAGATCTACACATGTCTACACAGTGGTGCCTTCCTCATCTAGGAATTCCTGAACTACCAGATTTATGTAGTAACTGAAACATGGAACATGTGTATAATCCCCATTGTCAAATGCCTTTACAGTGTTCTTTGCATTATATTATACTACAAAAGCTGGTTTTAATGAGTATGGTATCAGCCACTCATCAAATTTCTGTTGAAGGAAGTATAACAAGATATCTGCTTTGTTAAAGTCAGCAATACATAAAGCTACCTGCTTGCAGAGGTTGGGGAGCCCAGTAACTTGCAACTACTGCTACTACTGCTGCTGGCCCTTAAACAACAGGAGGATGAAGAAGAGGAGGAGAATGAAGAGGGGAAACTAACCCAATGGGCAGTAACTGCTGTGTAAGCTGTAGTCTAATCACTGGTCCACATGTCAGTGGTGATATGAAAGGCTAGAACAAATGATGCTTTCAGGGCATGTGACACAGTCTTCTAGACATTCTGATACAAATCAGGAAGAGTCACTTTGCAAAAGTAGGTATGACTGGGCACTAGATACCATGGCACTGCAACTTGCATTAGCAATAGAAAATCTGCAATACTCACAAAGGAGAATGGCAGCAAGTTGGTGGCTAGCATTTTTATAATTGCTCGTTAACTTTTTTTGCCTTTGGTCTGTTGGTTTTATATTTTTGGCCTATTTCAAGGGACGGGACCAGTGAGAATTGAATGCTATTTTTCCCAGGATCTGACAGTTGGTTCCTATTTTTGCCACTCCCAGGGGTGAAACTGACTGGTGATTTGTGGCTTTCCAGAGGTTTGGGTGAAAATGGGATAAAGAATTGATGAATAGAAGATGTCAAGAGTCCCGCATCGCGTACTATTTGAAAGACTTTCTCCCTTTTCTCTACTGGGTCTCCTAATGTTCTCCTCCAACTGGCCACCATCATCATTATCATCATCATCAGCTTCACTGCTTGGTGGTTCTCCTACTGATGCCATGTGTTGGCATGCCTTCTCAGACTGGGATTTGTGGGACTTCAGCAAATACCTTTTTATGGTAGATGTTCCCAACATTGTTTCCTCCTTACTGTGACTCAGGCTGTCTATACATAAAATACACACTATATGTGTCTGTGATTCTTTGCCTACTCTGAACAAATCCTACACCACCAATTTTGTCTTTCCTCCTGGCACTCTTGGCTATCACCTAATGGGCAGGGTACTGTGGGCTGCTTCAACATCATTACCCTCCTCCTTTTCCTCCACCAGTTCTTCAGGTTTAGGGAGTGATTCTTCTTCCTCTACAATGTGTCCTGGGCCACCAGTTTTGCCTGTGTCTTGCTTTTTGTTATCAATTCTAATTTTGCACCTGAAGTAGTGGAGGGAGGTACCCTTCTCTCAGCCCTGGAGCCCTTTCAAGTTTACCCCCATGTCATCCCCAGGACTACTAGAACTCCATTTCAGATGCGTTGTTGTGTTTCCCCTTTACTGTTTTGTAGCCTTTTTCACCACCACTTTTGGTCTTTTTTTGATCTCTTATGTGCATCTGCCCTAAGCTGAACTCCCACCTGTTCCACCTCCTCCTCCTCCCCAGAGCTGGTGCTGCTCCTATCACTTTTATCTGGTATGTAATCCCAATCTGTATCTCTGTCCCCAAGCTCTGCCAAATAATTGCACTCCTGCTCCTCTGCATATGTTACTACCCAATGCCCTCCTTTGTTATTCCTTTTTTCTTCAATGATTGCTTTTGGTGCAACCCTTGTAGTGCCACTGCCATTGGTTTCTACAATGTGTGATACTTTATGGACTGTTTGACCATTACTGTCATCTTTCTCTACACTTGGTGTTGCCAATGAAGCAGGGGATCCATGACCAAGCCCACTCTGCCTTGATTTTTCTTAGATGTGACTGGATGATCCCATGCCACCATCTCCTTGGCCTCTCTGTTTCTCCATTTTCTAATACTTGCTAAAAGGCACAGTCACTTGGGGGGATGAATGATGAAGAGTAAGACTTTATTTTATTTATTTTTTTGTTTTTGTTTTTATTTATGTTTAATTTTTATTTTATCAATTGGATGCCACCAAGGACTACCAGAGATCAGGTACTGACTTGCTACCTGCTGATACACACATGCTGCCCACTGCCTAGATCACACTTCAACAGCACTACTAAAGGTGATGCACACACAGGGTGGTTCAGGACTCAGGAGGAGGAGGAGGAGGAAGAGGAGGAGGAGGAGGAGGAGGAAGGAACTTCAGTAACTTGAGGGAATGTGAATAATTTTTTATGTTTACTTTTATCTATGAGATGCCACAAAGGTGCCAACTACCAGGGGCTGGACACTGGCATGCTACCAGCTGGCACACACTTGCTGCCCACTGCCCAGATCACACTGCAACAGAACAGCTCAGGATCACCTCACACACACACACACACACACACACACACACACACACACTCACACACTGCTTTGGGACTCAGGAGGAGGAGGAAGGAATTTTAGCAACTTGAGGGAAGGTGAATTTTTTAATTTTTACCTTTTTTATGGGATGCCACCAAGGTGCCAAGTACCAGGGGCCAGGCACTGGCAAGCTTCCAGATCAATCAATCAATCAAAATGTTATTTGTAAAGCGCTTTTCAATAAATCAAAGCGCAAGTACATAACAAGAATAAAACATCAACTATAATAAATAATAATAACATAAAACAATAAAACAACCATAAAATAATCTATCCAAATGCCAGTGCAAATAAGTGGCTTTTCAGAGACCTCTTAAATGATTCTACGGACAGGCACTCTCTAATCTGACGAGGTAGAGAATTCCACAGGGTCGGGGCCATAAAAGAAAAAGCCCTGGCCCCAGATGATTGAAGATGAACCCTGGGAATCTCTAGCGATCCCTCACCAGTGGAGCAGAGTGGGCAGAAAGGGCAGTAAGGACAAAGGAGATCTTGCAGGTAGCCTGGTCCCTGACTGTGTAGGGTCTTATAGGTCAGCAATGTGACCTTGAAGGTGATTCCCCACCGCACTGGCAGCCAGTGCAGTTCGTGCAGCACAGGTGTGATATGGCAAGTTCTTGGTAACCCAGTCAACAACCTAGCTGCTGCATTCTGCACCAGCTGCAGGTGACGGAGATCCACCCCCAGCAACCCTAGATATAGCGCATTACAGTAATCAAGGTGAGAGGAAACAAAAGAGTGGACCAACCCAGGAAGGTCATCATGCGGAACAGATGGCACACACTTGCTTCCCACTGCCCAGATCAAAGTGCAACAGCACAGCTCAGGATGGCACACACATGCAAGTACACACACACACACACACGCATGCATGCAGACACATACACATACACACACATGCTGCTTCAAGACGCAGGAGGAGGAGGAGGAGGAAGAGGAAGGAACTTCAGCAACTTGATGTTATGTGTTTTTAATTTTTTTATTTTATTTTTATTTTTTTATGGGATGTCACCTGTGACAGGGTTGGGTAAGATCCTACCCCATTTGTTATGCAGACAGACTTAAAAGCAAGGGTCTATTCTGTCTTCTGCTATTCTGCCACTTGTCTGTTTCTTGCCTGTCTGATTGTACAATCACATTTTACTGGTGGCACCTAGTAATTGGCCACTCCAATGGTCCCACTATTCCCCCCTGTTATCATCCTTCCTTCCTTTACTTGTTGTTTATATTCTTTCTTTTTTCCCATTCTTCTCTGTGGTTAAAAAAAACTGAGATCCCTTGGTTTGTAAATGTATATACTGTACTTATATTGTTGAAATTATTGCAGAAAGCTATTTGGGTTTATTAAAAAAGATAATCTGGAACAAAACGGGTTTACCTTGAGATGCATTTTGACATCCAGAAGCTTGTTCACAGAGTTGCCAGCAGGAAGCCATCTCTGGGACAATTAACTCATTGAGTCCGGGTGGCCATTTTGGGTCAGGTTCTGCAATGGATGGTTCTGATGTCATATGGTGTCTACTGGACCCAATGAGTTAAGACTTAATATACTTTTAAAGATGGCCTCGGGGGGGGGGAAAAACTGACAGAGCATTGGTATGTTTGGCGAGAAACAGGAGGTATAATTTACAACATCAGGATACAGAGTTTAAATTGCCAGAGAAAGACATCTTATAAAAACAGAGCAATGTTTTGTTTAGAGAGAGAGAGAGAGACAGACAGAGATTGAGATTTAAATGGAGTGAGAGAGACTCTCAGATGTAGGATTTTCTTTGTACTGCATATGAACAGCTATCCTGTTGTGAATTTTATAACTTCTCCTGGTCTGCTTCTGCTTCCTGACCTATGCCCCATGACAGCTGGTGTCAGCCAAAATGGGATGTGTGCCATGCATATTCTACGCCAGGAGTTCTATGCATGGGTACTAGATCTGGTACCAGGGAACCATATAAGAGAGGTATGGATCCTGCAACAGCAGTCCTAGGAGGGATTACCAGAAGAATGGCAGTCAAACTAGAAGAAGAAGCAAAAGTCCAAACTGAGACTGAACATCTGGCATCAGTGATGAAAGACGAACAGGCAGGGACAGAACCTGAAAGCATTTCTGTCTTCTTCAAATGGTGGGTCATACAACAAAGAAAGACTGAGAAGTGAGGGCTGGGTGCCTTGCAAGCTATCAAAGCTGGATCATCTGATACAGGTCCAGCTGATCAACAAAACACTAACAACTTAAAAGACATTAAACTGACAAAGCTGTGTCTCAGATGATATCAAAACATACCTGACAACTTTTGAAAGGGTCACTGTGGAGCCTGCCAGTGGCCAAAACAGCAATGCGCAATCAGGCTGGTACCTTATCTGACAGGTAAAGCCCAACTTTCCTGCAGCAATATGGATACTGCACAGTCAGAAAACTATGACCTTGTGAAAAAGAGAAATCCTTAAAAGATATGACATCTTAGGAGAGACCTACAAATGGAAATTCTGGTCCCTGAAGTACCACTCAGTCAACAATCTTCATGATGCCTTCACCTGACTCAGAGAACTCCTCATTGAATGACTCCGACCAGCAGACAAAACAGTTCTACAGATCAATGACACATCTGCAAGGGAGCAGGTCATCAGTATACTTCCCTCAGACATGCAGCTTTGGGTAAAAAACCACCAAGCAGACAAAGGGGAAAAGTCAGTTTCTTTGGCTGAAGACTATTAGATAGCCAGACAGACACTGCAGCAGGGAAGTAACAGACATGTAATGGCAAGACCGTCTTTTTGCTGATTTAACTCTAGATCAGATAAAACCTCTGATGGGGGTAACAAATCTGCACCCAAAGACTTTATTTGCTATAAGTGTAATACACCAGTCCATATTGCATGAAATTGCTGTAAAAATAAGGAGGGTAACACTGGAGCAAATTTGGCCTAAGCAAATTGGGGAAGGTATTTAACAGATGTCAAGGTGGGAGATATGACTGTGAAGGGACTTATAGGCTCAGGCAGCAGACAGAGCCTGGTGCATGTTGAAGTTCTGGAAAAAAATCTGTGAAAAGGATTAGGTACTGGGGTAATCGGCATCCAGGGGGACACTCGATATTAACCCACCACCCAAGTGATTCTTAGCATTAATGGGGTGTTGCACCAAATGAAAGTGGTATTAGTACCAAAGTTACCGGCACCTGTGATTTTTGGAAATGACTTACCAGGATTTGTTAAGTTAATGTCTTCCATGCAACCCAACTGTCTGCAGGTCTGAAGCGCATTTTCACAAGTTAAGTGTGAGGAGTTTGCTCTATTCTTTGTGGATAACGTGGCCAACATCAGTGGCGAGATCAGTCCAGCACTCTCTATGGGGGTTGATGGTGGTCAGTGCTTGGTCCCATCCCCTCGGTTCTCTTGGACATCTTTCAACTGACTGGAGATTGTTGATGTTGTATGGATTGTCCAGCATTTGCGGCTGACATGCTGTAGTTTGGATCCGGGCCCAACACACCTGTTACTGGAGTGTATGGAATCTATTGGCCCAGTCCTTGCAAAGATTGTGCAGCGCTCCTTAGAACTGGGTGAGTTTCCTAGCTCCCTGAAGGAGGCGGTGGATACACCACTCCTTAAGAAAGCTGCTCTGGACCTGAACTGCTTTGCTAACTACTGTACAGGCCTGTCTCTAACGTTTCCTTTGTTGAGAAGGTGATTGAGAAAGTGGTTGCGCTGCAACTGGAGAACCATCTTACCATCCATGACATCTATGATCCCCTCCAGTCTGGTTTCCAGAAGAGACATAGTACTGAGACTGCTCTGGTTTGGGTGCTCAATGACCTTCTGATGGCAAGAGACCAGAAACGCTGATCCATCTTGGTGCTTCTTGAGCTCTCTTCAGCATTTGACACTATGGACCATGGGGTGCTGCTCGAGTGCCTGAGGGTCATCTGTGGCCTGGCTGGTCCAGTCCTCAGTTGGTTTAAATCTTTCTTCTCCAGCAGATCTCAGAGGGTGGTGTCAGTTTTTTTTCCTCTAGCTCATTCTCTCTGCCATGTGGGGTCCCTCAGGGCGCGGTGCTGTCCCCTATGTTGTTTACAGTGTATATGCTGCCCCTCAGAGACATTCATTTATTTTATTTAGTTTTTGTTGACCGGGTAAGTGGACTAGACAAATCCTGCCTATTTTCAGGCACGACCCGGGGAAGGGGGGATACAGATGAATGCCAACTGACCTCGAACCAGATTAAGCTGTTAGTGGTATTTTTAGTGAATGAGGGAAATTTGGCCAGGACACCGGGGACATTTCCCTACTCTTTTCGATAAGTGCCATGGGATCTTTAACATCCACCTGAACTACCACCAATCCAGGCAGATGGGACCTCGGTTTAACATCTCATCCAAAAGACGGCACATCAGAAGTGCAGCACCCCTGTCATGCTGCACTACAGTGTCAGTACTGGGAAATTAACCCAAGTGCCAGATGTGGGAACTGAACCCACGGCCCTCGGATCTCCCAGCCTCAGAAGCGAGTGGGCTACCTACTGAGCCACTGACACTGCATTGTAAGATGATATGGGCTGAGGTTTCACTGCTATGCAGATGATACCCAGCTCTATCTGTCTTTTGCACCTGACCAGGATAGTGTGGTCTTGGTCTTTAATAGCTGTCTAGTGGAAATCCATGACTGGATGAAATCCAGTTGGCTGAAATTGAATTCTGAGAAGACTGAGGTGTTGGTGGTGGATCTGGTTTGCCGGATAGACAGGTCAGTAATAGGGTTTCCCTCAGGCCTTTAGCTTGGGGGTGCCCAGCTGCCTTCCTCTGAACACGTGTGTGACCTAGGGGTGGTTCTTGATGACGGGCTCACACTGCATTCACAGGTGTCAGCAGCTGTCAAGTCATCCTTTTACCATCTTAGGAACATTGCCAGGATCAGGCACCTTGTTCTGTCTGGTGACCTGTCTACACTGATCCACGCCTTTGTGACTTCACGCTTAGACTACTGCAACTCTCTGTACCTGGGGCTGCTGGGCATTGATATCTGTCACTTGCAGCTGGTGCAGAATGCTGTGGCATGGTTGTTGATGGGGACTGCCCGTTCAAGTCACATCACTCCCATACTGCATGAACTGCACTGGCTGCCCGTACAGTGGTGGATCACCTTCATGGTCAGACTTCTGACCTATAAAGCCCAGCACAGACTGGGTCCAAGCTATCTGCAAGAGCTCCTGACTCCCTACAGCCCTGGCTGCCCTCTACACTCAATTGATGAGGGGTTGTTAGAGGTTTCCAGGGTTCATCTGAAAATGTCTGGGGCCTGGGCTTTTATGCATGGTGCCCCCACCCAGTGAAACTCTCTATCTCCTCAGATTCGAGAGTGTAGGACCATGGAGAGCTTCAAGGCAGCACTGAAAAGCCATTTATTTAAGCAAGCTTTTAATGATTATTTTATTTATTTTCACTCTGTATTATTATTTTTTTAATTGTTCGTTCTTTTTTTATATATATTTTAATTATGTAAAGCGCATTGGTTTTAGAATTGCGCTATAAAAATAAAGTATTATTGTTAATCACAAAGGGAGCAAACCCTGCTGTTTCAGCAGCTGTGATAACAAGAGCACAGGCAAAGAAAATCTCAGATGTTGGGGATTCTTTTCCTTTTGATGACTTTGATTCAGACTTGTTTGAGCCCAGCTCTAAGGCCCGGAAGTCCAGGAAAGAAAGAAGACACCTGAAAAATCAGTAGCAACAAAAGACCGAGGGACATAAGGGGTTAATATATGAAAATGCAAACTAAACTAACAACTGATTGTGACTTTGTTTCCGAGCAAACTTATGATGTTTCTTTCCAAGGTTATTTTATGCAGCTGGGGTGAAACAAAAACAGGGTGAATCAATGCTTAAAAAATGTTACGGGCTACTATACATAGTTTGGGTTAAACCTCAGACACAGGAGCAGATAGAACAATTGGTTATACCACAAAACCAGTAGAAATGAGTTGTTACAGATAGCACATGATAGTCCATTGGCTGGTCACTTGGGGAGGGACCACACCCTTGTTAGACTGCTGTACAGATTTTACTGGCCTGGAACTCATACAGATGTTGCTATCTATTGCAGTTCTTGTGCTAAATGTCAGAAAGTAGCTCCAGTGGCTAAAAAGGACAAGGTCCCCTGATACCCCTATCCTTGATAGATGTGCCTTTTCAAAGAATTGCAAAGGATGTGGTTGTCCACTTACACAAAATTAAAAAGGTAATTGATTCATTCTGGTAGTATGTGACTATGCTACTCAATACCCAGACGCAGTTCCAATGCGTACTGTCACAGCCCAAAAAGTGACAGCAGAACTTGCCAAAATTTTCAGCAGGTGGGCATACCTAAAGAGATTATTACTTATCAGGGTAGTAATTTTGGTGCTGCATTACCGAAGGAGCTGTACTGACTACTAGGTATCACTGCTATAAGAACCTCCCGTTATCACACTCGGACAGACGGTCTTGTTGAGCATTTTAATCAAACGATAACATGCATTTTATAAAGGTTTGTAAAACGGGAAGGGAAAGATTGGAATCAATATTTACCTTACCTGCTTTTTGCTTACACAGAAGTGCCACAAGCCAGCCAGCCTGGTGGCGCTGAGGGTTGAGGCTCTGGATGCCTTACCTTGCAACACGCCAGTGATCTGGGTTCAGGAATGGACTCCGGTTGTTTGGGAGTAGGCCAAGGGAGGAAGAATAGAGCATCTGGAGGACTGCTTTCCTTTCTCAGGGTGGGGGGGATTTGCGTTGTACACTGCTGGCTGACACCTAGCTGTGGCTGGGGGTCGGCAAAATTGTGCAGCCATGTAAGGGTCTGGTCCATGTCCAGGGTGACTGGCTGCCTCCATGGAGGTGGAGACAGCCTGCCCCCCTATTGCATGCATGTGAGTGTGGGAGAAAATGGAAAATTCTGGGACCCGACCAGACTCGTGATGACCCGATCACTCCAGCGGTCCTCCCTGACACCAGATCTGACATACCATGGGGAGGAGCACAACGGCACTCCTCACCCTGGCCCTGTCATGGAGGGGGAATCTGTGGGAGAACTTCAGGGGATGGACTGGCCGGGGGATCATGGGCCAGAGGATTTACCCTCTGAGGGAGGGGTCATAGCCCCATGTCGGGTCTGTGGCAGCGGAGAAAAGTACATATGAAGAAAAAAAAAGTGCCACAAGCCTCAATGGGTTTTTCACCAGTTGAAATGCTGTATGGTAAACAACCTAGAGGGCCACTAGATGGAATAAAAGAAACATGGGAAGATAACGCCACTCAGAAAAAAATGTATTATGTCTTATATGTGTGCCCTGAGAAAGAAACTGGCAAAATATGTTGAAATTGACCATAGTAATCAGGAAGGGACCTAAAACCAGCAGAAGGCATATTATGACCATGGGGTAAAAGAAAATGATTTTCAGCCAGGTGAAAAGGTATTGCTACTGTTACCCACTACAGAAAATAAACTGTTAATGAAGCAGCAAGGGCCTTATAAAGTGCTTAGATGTACTGGCACAGTTAACTATGAGACTGAGACCCCTGATAGGAAAATTTCTACCAAAATATATCGTGCTAACCTCCTGAAGAAATGGATTCAAAAAGCACCAAAGGCTGCTTTGTTAGTGTTATCAGAAACTTTTACAGAAGATATTGATACAGTGTATGACAGACTGTCACAAACTGTAACTGCTGATTCTGTAAAGGTAAATGTTTCTTTAACCTTCAAACAAACCTCAGAAATTCATAACTTGGTAAAGACATTTAAAAGTACTTTTACCACAATGCCCAGCTAAGCAAAAGGGGTTGAGCATGTGATAGTAACAGGGAATGCTCACACAGTCAGACAAAAGACATACAGATTGCCAGAGTGGTTAAGAGAAGATGTGGGTAAGGTTAAAGGGACACTGTCAACCCCCTTAGGTCTCAAAGTGTCCCTAGTTTAACAAAATACATTTTATGATTGTCAACATTCTGTAAAGATTGCTGATGTAGCTGGTAGTTTGGTTCTGACTGTGTTTTTTCTTTAAAAAAGTGAAAAACAGACTGCTCCCCATACTGATGTTACCACACAAACACAGATTTGTTTACATTCCTTGATCAGCTCCAACTGCATCTTTCCTGGACTTGGGAACACCCCCAACATAGTCTAGCCCCTCATGATGCAGTGGGAGTTTAGGAGACTAATGCCTCATGAGTGACTGCACTGTTTGGGTGTGTTTGTATTGCTCAGGAAATATGCAGTAAGAAAATATCCAGGATTGTAAACAAAACAAGATTGTTTATAAATATACATGGGCATGCATTTCAGTTCTACTAAACAAAGAGAGAGAGAGACAAAACAAACAGCAACATTAATGAATTTTAGACAAGGTAAACAATCATAAAATGTAGGTTTTTAACCAGAAATAATATGATGAAAATCAGGTTGACAGTGTCCCTTTAAGGAAATACAAAACATGAAACAGCTGAGTATCATAGAAGAGCTGAGAAGTGCTTGGTCATCACCAATGATGATTGTAAATAAAAAAGAAGGGGGTATAAGAATCTGCCTTGATTTTAGGAAACTTAATCAAGTTTCTGAATTTGACAGCTATTCTATGCCCAGGATAGATGATTTCATGGATGGATTAGGAAGTGCCAAGTATATCAGTACCCTTGATCTCACCAAGGGTTACTGGCAAATTCTCCTAGCTAAAGAATGCAGAGACAAAACTGCATTTGCCACTCCTGCAGGAGTCTATCAGTTTACCACCATGCCATTTGGTTTACATGGTGCACCTGCTACATTCCAGCAGTACATGGATGAAATTTTAGCTACTCACATTGGTTATTGTGTTGCTTACCTAGATGCCATGGTTTAGAGTCCAGACTGGAAAAGCCACCTGGAACACCTATGAGCAGTTATTCAATCTATCAAAAAGCCAGGTCTGACCATTAATCCAACCAAATGGGCATTAGGCATGCAGGAAACCAGATATTTGAGATATGTTTTGGGAAATGGAAAAGAAAATCCATTAATTTCTAAGGTAGAAGCTGTAGCTAACAGTCCGGTCCCTAAAATAAAGAAATATGTCAGTTCATTTTTAGGGCTGGCTGGTTACTATCAGAGAAACCTTCCCAACTTTGTCCAGTTAGCGCTTCCCCTACTGAGCTCACTAAAAAATAGTTCCTGAATAATGTGAAATGGGCCCCAGTGTGTGATGAGGCTTTTTCAGCCATCTAGGCTATGTTATGTTCAGCCCCTGTTTTACGAAGCCCAGACTTTGAAAACATTTTTTATTATAGACAGATGTATCACAGATAGGCCTAGGTCCAGTCTTGAGACAAAATATAGATGGGAAGGAACATCCCATTCTATATATTAGTAGCAAATTGCACGACAGAGAGAAAAGGTACTCCACCATTGAAAAGGAATGCCACGCGGCAAAGTGGGCCATGGAGTCCCTTAAGTTTTATTTGCTAGGAGATGACTTTGTACTTGTAACAGATCATAGTCCTCTCTGTTGGCTTAATTAAATGAAGGACAAAAATCTTGAAGTCACAAGGTGGTACCTGGCACTATAGTCATTTAAATTCAAAGTGATGCACAAATCTGGAAACAAGAATGTTAATGCTGATTTTCTGTCAAGATATGGATCAGGAATTGAGAATTCAGAAGGTTGAAAGAAAAAAATGAGTAGGTTTAAACTTAACTGTTTGCTGTACTGGTTATTATGGAAAAGGGGATACTGTATGTGCGCAGAACTGTAAATGTTATAAGGTAATGTTAGAAGAGAACTGAAGTTTTGGAAATCTGTTTAAAAACCCCTCCCCCCCAAAACAGGATTTTTCTTGGGGGGGGGGTATGTGACAGGGTTGAATAAAACCCTATCCCATTTTATAATGCAGACAATGTTAAAAGCAAGGCTCTCTGTTCTATCCTCTTCTTTTCTGTATCTTATCTGTCTGATTGCACAAAGAAATTTTCTTGTGACATCTAGGAACTGATCACTTAAGGGACTTCATGGCCCACTTTGCTGCATGGTGAATACACCTCCCAGCTCTATGACGCTTTGGATAAAGGGATGGCAGTGGGGTCTATATTCATAGACCTCACAAAGGCCTTTGACTCAGTGAACCACCACCTTCTTCTCAGCAGCCTGTCATCAACTGGCCTATCTCCAAGCATGGTGACTTGATTTGGAAACTATCTCTCTCATAGAACTCAACAAGACAGAATAGGAGACACATACTCGAAGCCAAAGGAGGTGAGCCTAGGAGTCCCCAAGGGATCTATCCTCAGCCCTCTACTCTTTAGTCTGTTCATAAATACCCTCCACTTTGCCTGCCCTGCACACATTGTACTATATGCTGACAATGCTGCCATATCTGTCCCAGGCAGAGACCTGCATACCATCACTACTGAACTGCAGGACAGCTACCATAAGCTCAAATCCTGGTTCTGCAAGAACAAGATCCTGCTTAACCACAAAAAAAAAAAAAACAAGAGCATGCTGTTCACAGTTCCCCAAAACAAAAAGAAGTTCAGCCCACTGCAAATCCTGAGCCCTAAGGGAGACCCTCTTGAACAAGTCTCCATATTTAAATACCTAGGAATTTACCTGGACGACACTCTCAGTTTCTCCAGTCATATTGACCACATCATCAAGACCTCCAATATGAAACTGGGAGTTCTGTACCGCCACAAGCACTCCCTACAACATGCGGCTATGAAATTAGCCATAAGTAGCTCGGTACCAGCCACCATTGACTATAGGCTCCCAATCTATGGAGCAGGCTCTAACACTGTCCTCAAGGGAGTCAGCACTCTCCTAAAACAAGGCCTGTCACTTAACCTTGAGTGCTGATCGCTCTACCCACACTTGCACCCTGTTCAATGAGACAGGGTGGCTCCCACTCCACCTCTGAGCTCAACTCCAAACTTGCATACTTATCAAAAAAGCCTTGCTAGGGCTTATGCCTGAGTCCACTAACAGGCTTTTTGCAAAGGCATTAAAAAGGGGGACTCCAGGTGCCATTCAAGCGTACTAAACAGGCACAGAGATTGCTTACTTTCCTGGGCCCAGAGTGGTTCAATGAGCTGCCTACCACACTTTTAGAATGTACCAAGCTCAGACAATTCAAAATTGGGCTTTGTTCCCAGCTAGAACTAAAAATAAAATCTGTGTTTGCCTCACTTAGCCCATGCTCAGGACCCCTAGGCTATCCCACCCACCCCTTGGCTCTAACCACCCAACCACTGCCCCCTGCACTCTTCCCCCCATTCTCTTCAACAAATCCCTCTACCCACAAAATATCTACCTTGCATATTTTACACTACAATAAACTGTCAACCTCCCTCCTCCCACAGATCACCCACTCCATCAACTACATACGTGAACATCTGACAATGCCTACCTTGGGCTGCTTCCCACACCCCCCATTCTCACCCCTGGCCACCACTGGTGAGCTCAGCCTACCACTCTGGCAACTGTCTGTGCCCCACCCACACTTGCCCCCTGTACTACCCAGCAGAGACTCAATCCTTGGCCTCTCCCCCTCTTTCCTGTTTCTAACACTACTATGCCTGCACTTAGTGCTGTTACTTACAATGTTAGACTCCTATGTACTAGTGAAACTTACAGTGTTTGACTCCTATTTACTAGTGAAACCTAGACTCCTATGTATTAGTTAAACTTAAAAGTATGTGCAACCCTCTGTAACCTGATGTTGTAATCCACTGCTGTGCTATGTGTTATGTTGTCTGTATCTGTTCATTTAACTGACTTGGAACCTTTGAAAATGAGTCCTTGACTCAAAGGTATTAATCCTAAATATAAATAAATAAACAAACTCTGGCGGTCTCATGACCCCCCCCCCCCATTATCTCCCTGCCGTCACTTGCTGTTTCTATGTTTTTTTCCCCCTTGCTTAAAAATATGTGTGAAACTATTTGTGTAAAACTGGATTTGTTAGTTTGAAAATTTATATAGGTATATTGTTGAAATTATTGCAGAAAGCTATTTGGAACTCAGGGGTTAGCCTTGGGATGCAGTTTGTCCTCCATAAACTCATTTGCAGAATTGTCAACAGGAGATTAGTTCTGGGACCCAATGTTCTATTTAGTTACATCTGCAAGGAAAGAAACTGCCTAAGTTCTGATACATTTTGTGAGAAACAGGATGTCTCTTAACAAGATCAGGATGCAAAGGTTAATTGCCAGGCAAAGACTTCTTAAAAAATGAGAGCAATCTTTTGTTAGAGACAGACTGAGATTTGAAATTGAAAAGAAACCCTCAGCTGAAGGACTTTGTTTTCTTTGTTTGTAATGACTTTGTAAATAACTATCCTGAACAATTTTATTTTTGTTATTTCTATTTATAATAAAATGCTACTTGTAAATTTTATAATTGCTTCTGGTTTTCCTGTGCTTCCTGACTGGTGCCTCAATGACATATACTGTTTACCAAATTCGAAATGGCAAAGGACGCCACAACTACATGTGGAGGGAGCAAAAGGAACTTCACCCTAGCTGTCTAGCGTGCATGCATGCATGATGCTTCCTTCCCACCCACGAGACCTCCCACTATTGCCTTGATGGGGTGTCTAGGGTGCTATATCAGTTACTGTTGCACATCTAAGGACAGGTTGCTAAGGTTGGTAGAGGTAAATGAAGAAGACACTGTGACCCACTAAGACTATCTCCCTGCTGCTCAGTGGCCATACTTGAAAGCCCTACCACTCTGTGTGTGAAATAAATAGTATCCCCTATTAATGGTTTTCTAATTCTCCCCTATGAGCTGTCTACTAGGGCCTCTTAACTTATGATTATTTATTTTGAATGAAAACCCCACATCTATAAATGCCATCTTTCAGTTTGGAGACGAAGTAGGTCACTTCCAATCCTTCTGTTTTCTGAGCTGTGACATTTTAGAGTCTTGTCTGTTTCTATAATCTATCTTACCCATACCTGTTATACATTTTGTTAGTCATCTTTGTACCATCTCCAAATTATGTATGTATTTTCTTGTGTATGGGGACCAGAACTTAAAACAGAAATCCAAGTATGCATGTGTCAGTGGCTGATACAATGGTAGTCTAACATTTTTATGCCTGCTAATGAAGTTTCATCTAATGCAATGCAGAGTTTTATTTGCCTTTGTGCTTGCCTCTTTGTTATTTTGATTAAATTTAAAGAGCTGCTGATGCCTCAAAGAAAACTTTGAAAAACATAATATTTGGGACTTGGGTACAATTTAGCTTGCATTTTATATGTATTCGATATATTTCTCCTCCCCATTATTCACTACTGAAAGATTTGCATGGAAACATGCTCTATATCCCTTAGAGTTCATCTGTCTCTCTAGCTTATTCCCTACTTCATATCATAGTCCTCTGTTGTGACATCACAATCTGTTGCCATGGGAGTAATTGTGATGTCACAAATAGAGCATTATGACCTTAGGTAGGGTGAAAGTAACAGGAATAGATGAACTCTTCAGGAGCAAAGATCCCATTTTCATGCAGATGGCCTCAGTAATACATAATGGGGAGGAGGAATACAGAACTAATGTGAAATACAAGCTGAAGTGTGTCTAAATATTACGTTTTGTTAAAGCTGTTCTAATGGTGTCATCTGCTCTTTAAGGTCACGCTGAACAAGTACCCCCATGTCCCATTCCTCTCTCACTTTATTTAGAACTTAGCCACCTAAATTGTACGTAGTTTATTATTTTTACCTAAATGCAGTACAACATTGTTGTTTATTAAATTCCATTCCCATTTATTTGCCCAGTTGTTTAATTGGTCTAGATTATGTTGTATTGCCTCTGTAGTAGTAGTCTTTATTTTTAATTGGCATCTTTCGCCGCAGGCTTAGGGTGCCATTACAAACATAGAACAGTAGGACCATTATCACAGATTCCTAAAACCAAACGAATACATAACACTCATGATGTAAATTACAATGAAATGTCATAAATAGTAATATATTCTCAAATAAATACATAAATACTTACAGACTAGGATGATTGTGAATGTGAGATATTCTTCCCAAATGGCTGGACAAACAGTTGAAGTTTCAGACCATGCTTAAAGGCCTCCACTGAGGGGGCCTCCCTCAGGGCTCTCAGAAGAGAGTTCCATAAGACTAGGGTCACCACCTCAAAGTCCCAGTCCCCTGAGGTTTTTAGCCTCATCCTGGAAACTACAAGGAAGCCCACCTCAGTGGAGCAAAGAGGGCATGAGCATATGTAAGGGTGCAGAAGATCTCTCAGGTAACCCGGGCTCAGCCTGGGTAGGGCCTTATAAGTTAACAAGCCAATGTTAAAGGAGATACGTCACTTGACCAGCAACCAACGCAGGTCACGAAGTGTTGGGTAGACATGACACATCCTCGGATGACCGATCAGCAACCTAACAGCTGCATTCTGCATCAGCTATAGGCACTGCAGCATATCTCCATTGACACCAAAGTAAAGAGCATTGCAGTAATCAAGTCACAATGTCGCAAACACGTGCACCACTGCTGTCAGGTCACTGTGGGGATAAAGGATCTAATCTGGGTGATGTTCTGCAGATGGTAAAAGCCATTCTAGACTACTGTTGACACCTGAACCTCAAATGTCAGCCCCATATCAAGTATGACTCCCAGATTGTTCACCTCTGTGGCAGTCAAGAGCCCAGAGGGGCCAAAGTGAAGCCCTGTCTCCCTCTCGGTAGCTGCCACTCCCTTCCCCTGATCCAGCTCCACCACCAGTATTTCAGTTTTATCCAGGTCAAGTCTCAACCAGCTCAGTGACATCCAGTATTGGATCTCAGTCAAGCACCTATTAAGCACGTCCACTGTACCCAGTGTCCCAGGCTCAAAGGATATGTACAGCTTTGTATTATCATATAGCAGTGAAACCCAAGCCCATACCACCTAATGATCTTTCCTGGGGTGAATATATACTGAGAACAACATGGGTGAAGGGACCAAACCATGAAGTATGCCAGAGGGCAGAGCCAGTGGGAGTGAGGAAAACCATCCCAACACAGTCTTCTGCATCCTGCCACAGAGATAGGACTCGAATCAGCAGATGACTTTACCAGTGTGTCCTACATTTACCTTTATTGGTTAGTGTTGTGCCACCCAGCTTAGTATCATCTGCAAATCTAGATGTGTAATTTTTAAGTTATGATGCATATCGACTTTGTATATCGAAAAAAGTAATGGCCCAAGCACTGATCCCTGAAGCACACCACTGCTCATCTCTATGGCCTTTGATAATATGCCCTCTACCCTTACTCATTGATATCTATTTTGAAGCCAACTTGGAATCCATCTATTTTCTAATTTACATTCATACAGTTTAATTTATGTACTGACTTGTGAGCTAGATTAATGAAGGTCTTGCTGAAGTCTAAGAATATGATTATTGATCACTCCTTTCAGTATTTTCACAGTATCATAGTCAAACTAACAGGTCTGTAGTTAGAAACTGTCATCTTTGTATGGTACTGGTTCTGGACTTTCCTTTCTGTGAGATAAATCTCCACTGGGTTTTCCTGCAGGATGCTCATCACCATCTCCCTCTAGTTGCCTGTTCCAGGGAGCTCTATGAAAAATTCAGTCCAATGTACTCAAGTCTTCTGAACTCTGGTACTTGACTATTTTTGCATTCTCCCACCCTTGGTAAGGGTCTCCATTTGAACTACCTTCTGGTTCCTCAGTGGGTGAACAACTCTTCATCTCCCTCTAGTTGCCTGGTCTTGCAAGCTGTGTGAGCAGTTCAATCTGACATAGTTATGTCCTCTGACCTCTGGTGTTCTGCTGTTTAGGATTCTCCCTCCTTTGAGGGGGTCTTTATTTGGACTACTCTTTGGGGAGTCCTCTGGCTTCCATGGTTGCCTTGCTGTTTGAGCACTGGCCTTGGGGTGTACTGGATATGCCCATTTTTGTCTTTATCTTTGGCCAGCCTGAAGGCCTTCAGGATGCTATTCTGACTGACATGTCCAATATGAATGAGACATTTTCCAACCCCAGGAATCACTCATTATAATTAAACTGATGCAGTCAGCCTCCTGTGTTGAACTGCCCAGAGAGATGGAATGCTATGCAAATGATGGAACTCTAATTGGCTCGTGCCAGTTTCAAACTGCTGCACTCTGAGTGCTTCATATTCTTTACTCCACCTGCCTAGTGAAGACGTCCCAGAAAGCTCTCCTTCAACTTTATTCATATCAATAAATTGGTCAATAAATACAATTTTAAGCTTTAATTTTAAATTACTGTACTTACAGTTATTTAGAATTGTTGTTTTTTATAGTTGTTAATGTTTCTTATGCTGGTTTGTGGTTCCCTCACAGTTCCTTGGAACCGAGGGATCCGCTACTTTAGGTGAAGTTTTGACCTCATAATTTACTAAAAATTGAGTGTACGGTTGGTTCACTTTTGGATCCATTTACTGTTTATTAATAGTTTAAATTTTACCTTATTTATTGGTTCCCTTTTTTTCCTAGGAACCGACTAGTGCTCGGTTCCGGGAACTGCTAGCGGTTGTTTATATTTAAAATTTCCGGTTCTAGGGAACCGATTAAATTTTCCAAAAGTCTGATTTACCGCGACTTACTCAATGTCAGAGATCCCTGTTGAGAAACCTAAAAAATGCACAGGACACACTGGTTTTAAATATTGTGAGTCTTGTGGACAGATTATAGCTAAGGCTGACAGACATTCCCTCTGTGTTTTTTGTCTGGATACTAGTTGCATATTTACTAATTGTGATATCTGTAAACCTTTTTACATAGAAACATAGAATTGTATGGTAGATAAGGACCGCTTCGCCCACCCAGTCTGCCCATTTCCCTACCTGCTGGATAAGCTGCAGATTCTAGTTAATCAACAGCTTACTTCCTCCTGCCCCCACTAGAATTGCCTTATGACTGTCCCATGCATTCTTGAATTCTCCCACTGTTCCTGACTCCACAACCTCCTCAGGAAGGTTGTTCCATGCATCCACAACTCTCTCTGTGAAAAAATACTTTCTAACATTACTTCTGAGACGTCCCTCCTCTATCTTCAAATTATGCCCCTTTGTTCTTGCACATCTCTTCTTCTGAACCCTCTTGTACCTTGTTAATTTCCTTGAGATACTTGAAAGTTTCTATCATGTCCCCCCTCTCCCTCCTTTCCTCAAGGGTATACATATTAAGCTGCTTTAGTCTCTCCTCATATGTCTTCTGGTGCAGACCTTGCACCATTTTGTCTGCCTCCTCTGAACAGCCTCCACTCTGTCTATGTCTTTGCGGAGATGGGGTCTCCAGAATTGCACGCAGTACTCCAGATGGGGTTTCACTAACTGTCTGTAGAGAGGGATAACAACTTCCTGTTTTCTACTGTTGATGCCTCTCCCTATGTCTCCCAGTATGCCCCAGCCCTCCTTACTGCCTTCTCACATTGCTTGCCCACCTTTAGGTCATCTGATATAATTACTCCTAGGTGTCTTTCGATTTTTGTTGTTGTTACTAACTCACCCCCATTCTGTACTCTTCCCCTGGGTTTTTATTTCCCAGATGCATTACCTTGCACTTCTTTGCATTGAATCTGAGCTGCCACGTATTTGACCATTCCTCCAACTTTGCCAAGTCCCTTTTCATTCTTTCCACCCCACCTTGTGTATCAACCCTGTTGCAGATCTTTGTGTTATCTGCAAAGAGGCATACCTTTCCTTCAGGTGCTCTCCAATGTCACTTATAAAAGATATTACAGAGGACGGTCCCAGTATCGAACCCCTGCACACCCCACTAGTTACCCGCTTTTCACTGTGGACTCTGCTTACTATTACCTTTGCGGGCCCTGTTGTCCAGCCAGTTTTTATCCAGGCTACCACCTTGGGACCCACTCTAAGGCTGGCTAACTTGTATATTAATCTTTTGTGTGAGACTATGTCGAATGCCTTGCTAAAATCTAGGTAGGCCATATCCACAGCCCCTCCCTGGTCTACTACTTTGGTCACCCAGTCAAAGAAATCTATTAAGTTCATCTGCCATGACCTTCCTGCTGTGAAACCATGCTGCCTTGGGTCCTGTGCCCCACTGGCCTCTAGGTACCCAACAATTCTTTCCTTCAGAAGTGATTCCATCATTTTACCTACCACTGAAGTCAAACTAACTGGTCTGTAGTTTCCTGCCTCTGCCCTGCTCCCACTTTTGTGAAGTGGAATCACATTTGCTTTCCTCCAGTCCTCAATTACCACTCCATCCGATTTGTTAAAGAGAGTAGTCAGTAGTGTTACTAGTTCTACCCTTAGTTCTTTTAGTATTCTTGGGTGAAGCCCATCAGGCCCCATTGCTTTGTCCACTCTCAGTTTCAAGAGTTCTTTCAAAATCTTTTCTTCTGTGAATGGACTAGTATCGACCACCCTATTCAGAGTTTCTCCCTTGTTTGGTTTAGGCACCTCCCCCTCCTCATCTGTTGTGAATACTGAGCAGAAATATTCGTTCAGTATCCCTGCTTTTTCACTGTCACCCTCTGCCCACATTCCCTCCCCTTTATTAAGTCTCTGTATCCCTCCCTTGGTCTTTCTTTGCTCCCTAATGTACCTATAAAAGGTTTTATCCCCCTTCTTAACAGAGTTGGCTATCTTCCTCAGTTTGTGCCTTTGCTATTCTGACTGCCTTCCCTGCCTCCTTCTGCTTTAACTGATAAAGCTCTCTGTTCTGCTCCTTCTGTGTTTCTTTATATTTCCTGAATGCTATCCTTTTCTCCTTAACTGCCTCTGCCACCTCTTTTGAGAACCATAGTGTTTTTTGCCTTCGTTTTGTTTTATTGATTTGCTTCACACAAGGCTTGTTGTTTCATGGTGGCTGTTTTGATTATTCCCCATTGTTCCTCCACCTCCTTCTTGCCCATTTGCTAGTGCTTTTCTAAGGCACTCTCTCATTTTCCCAAAGTCAGCCTTCCTAAAGTCCAATACTCTTGTTTTTGTATGGCTTGACTCTATGGCTGTGTTGATTGTGAACCACACTGTTTGATGGTCACTTGTTCCCAGATGGCTAACCACTTCTAAATCTGAGATCCTTTCTCCTTCCCCATTTGAGAGTACCAGGTCTAAGACTGCTCCCTCCCGAGTGGGTTCCAACACTAGCTGTCTGAGGCATGCCCACTGTAGGGCATCAAGAATGACCCTGCTCTTGGATGTGTCTGCAGCAATGGTACTCCAGTTACTATCTGGAATATTCAGGTCCCCCATCAACAATATCTCCCCTTTTTCTGCCATTTTAAGGATGCCTTCTATCATTTCCTTGTCCATTTCCTCCTCGAGATGGGGGTCTGTATACAACCCCCATGTGGATTGTGGTGCCATTTCCTGTCTCCAGGGTGACCCATAGTAACTCATCAACTTCCTGTTTACTCTTTAGTTCTGTTGCTTAATCCTTCCCTTATAGAGAGCTCTCCTCCTCTTCTTTACCCACCCTGTCCCTCCTGTACACTGTGTATCCTGGTAGTTGACTTCTCACTCATGGTTCTCTTGTACCATGTTTCAGTGACTGCTATCAATATCCAGGCATCCCTCTTCCATTAAGGCCACTAGTTCAGGGAGCTTGTTGCACAGACTACGGGCATTGGTACTCATCACCTTCCATTTATTTTTATGGCCTTACCCCTTTAGTCCCATCCCTGTCCTTAACACCTTTTTCTGCATTTATCCCTGTCCTGCTCCTCACTGACTTCTCTGCCTTGGTGTTTACCTCTAACTACTGCGCGCTTGTGGGGAAGGCTGGGATTTCGTCTTTCAGTCCCTTGGCTAGTTTAAATGCTTGCCAATGAAGCATTTAAACCTGTCACCCAGGATCCTGGATCCCCGACAGATGCAGACCATCGCGCCAGTATAAGCCTGCATCCCTCCAGATGGCTCCCCAGTCCCCAATGAAGCCAAAACCCTGAGCTCCACACCAGTTTTTCAACCATTCATTGAATCCCATGGTGTTGAATACCCTAGCATTATCCTTGCCATAGACAGGCAGCACCTCCGAGAAGGTTACCATACATGCTAATTGTCTAAGGCCCCTCCCCAACTCCACAAACTCCTCTTGCACCACTCTGATCCCATTTACAGCCAGGTAATTTGTCCCTAGGTGGACAATGACATCCAACTCCCTCTCTCATGCAGCTGCTCCCACGATCCTGAGGATTTGCTTCCTGTCTCTCCAAGCCGTTGTGCCAGGAAGGCACCTTCCTTCCCTATTCCCTTCCTCCCCCACGTCTACCCTCCTAATGATTGAGTCCCCCACCAGGAGTTGTTTCCTTCCTCTGTGGGGTCCCATGCCACCCTCCTGTGGGTCTCCTTTGTGGAGGTTCCCAGCATCCTCCTTGGTCTCCACTGCAGGTGCCTCCATAGAGGAATCACTCTTTGCCAGAACAGCATATGAATTGTGAAGAGCTACAACTGGAGGGATGCATCTCTGCTCCACCACCATCTCCCTCCCTGAACCCACCTTGGTCCAACCACTCCTCTTTCTTGGCAACCTCTGAGGTAATGGTGGTGGCCCTGGTGGCCCCTGGGTGGGGGAAGAGGTTTCACGAATCCTAGCCAGGTCAGCCTGGAGACGGGCAACCTCTTCCCTCAGACCAGAGAGGTGCCTGCAAACAGGGCAGCATCGCAGCCTCCAGAATGTTTTCCAGAACACTGCTGCTCCACAGCCATTGCACTGCACCACTCCCATCTTGACTTATTTTGTGTCCCCTCTCCTGTTGCTTTGTATGCTTATTGTTTCCTCCCTCTATGTATTTTTACACTTACTTTCCTACTGCCTATGTGCCCTTACAACTCTCACCATACCTGTTCTGGGACAGGAACTTCCTGTAGTCTTCAGTAGTCTCCTTCCTCCATGCTTGGATTCAGACCTCCAGCAGCCGGGGGGATAATTTTTTTTTTTTAGGTTCCTTCAAGGTTGCTGAAACTAATGTGTCTCAGTGATCCTTCTCTTCCTACAGCCAAACCTGAAGTTCCTGTTGTCAGTCAAATTCAGTGGCTATAAAACTAGAACTGGCTTTGGGTGGGAGGGTGGAGGGGTGGGAAGGAAGGAAACTAGTAAAAAATCTGTAGTTCTGGACTTCTGTTGCTTGCTCTGTAACCAGTTCTCTTCTGCCAGAAACAGCCGGAAGCTGTAATTGGAGACAGCTGCTTTTGTACACCTAAGCTGCTAAGCCACACCCCCAATTAGATTCACTCTCTGCTCTCAGTAAATTAAGGTGATACTGCCCCTTCCTCAGAAAAAACACTTTTTTTACTTAAATGAGACTCCCTTCTTCTAATAAAGTATCTGTTTGCTTAATCCAAACAGGTACTACTCCTGCTGAGACAGAAGTGATTAATTAGTAAAAAATCTGTAGTTCTGGACTTCTGTTTCTTGCTGTGCAACCAGTTCTCTTCTGCCAGAAACAGCCCCAGTCCCAAAACTTTAAAAAAGAGATCCAAAAAGTTGGAAGAAATGGCCTCTGCATCTGCTAGTACTGCAGAAGGGAATTCCTCTACCCCAAAAAAGGATGGTAAAACCAAAGATTCTGACAAGGGGTCAGACAAGACTGAACAGAGTAAGTCAAAAAGGGCTGTGGAGACAGTGGCTGAGACTGTTCCACTAAAGAAAAAATGTAAAGAAAAACATGTCGCCATGCCTCCAGCCGAGAAGGCTAAGGAGCTCCCAGCAGACAAGCGAAATATACCCTCAGCTGAGGACATTACTAAGGTTTTACAAATTTTACAAGCCTTACAGACTGTTGTTCCGGTTCCCACACCAGCTGCACTGGTTCCTGGGCTAGTCCCAGCACCACAGGAACTGCAGGCTATTTATAGAGAGGAGGATGAAGAGGATTTTGAAGGGGAACCGGTGGACCCTGAGGTTTCCCCAGAGCAAGACTTTGGATCCCCTCCAAGGGGACCAGAGGATGATACCTCTCATTATGCCTTCGTAAAAAATATGGTGGATACCCTCAACCTCCCTCTGCAGAAGACAGAGGAGGATATGGAGGAAGCAGAATTCCTTGATATGATGGGACTAGCTCCCATAAAATACCTTCTATTACCCATGCATAAGTCCTTAAAAAAGACAGCATTGCAAATATTTCAGACTTGAACTTCAATTCCTGAAGTGGACAAGAAAGTAGACAAGAAGTATCAGCTGGACAGAACTACAGCTAATTTTCTGTTCAGTCACCCTGACCCTGAAGGGGTGGTTTAGACTGCAGCCCGTGACAAGGCCAGGATACCTTTGGCAACCCATCCTCCAGACAAAGATTCTCTTAAGATGGATGCCATGGGGAAAAAAGGGGTATATGGCTGCCTCTCTTATAGTTAGGCAGGCCAATTACATGGCCTATGCAGTACAATGTGTAGTAATTGTAAGATATAGTCCAATGTATCCTTAAAAAAATGTATTTTATTGATTATTGTCTTCGCTTCACACCAATATACTGTAGGCAACAGTTTCGTGGCTTAACACGTCACTTCCTCAGGCCATTCACATAACACAGTGTTGATACTAAATATAAAACAAAAATATATCAATAAGTTCCTAATATTTATAGTTTGTTTCTTATTCATCAAGATACACAATGGCTATTGCTTAACAATACTTTACTTAAATGAGGCATTGAATGTTACATTGAATTTACTTAACACTCATTCATAATAATATGTTTTCACCTATTACAGTATATAGGAATTGAAATGCCTTCTAAAGACATCTTACTAGATTCACTTCTCTTATTTATATTCAACCAAACATAAATTACCCTGTAAACAATATGCATTCATGAATAATCCATAGAATACCTTAATTTCAGTTCTTTGTTTAAATTACACAATCATTACTGTGTGTTACCATATGAGTAATTAAATTCCTTACTCTTCATTTGATTCAGTACCACTGATCAGTGAACAACGACGTTCCTCCTTTAATGATCACTTAATTGCCCTATTTCATTAATTGCCTAGTAAGAAAAATACACTAGTGTATTAACGGTATTTCTATCCATGAATAATATTTATTTTATGTTTATATTGCTCAACATTGTACCTCATTCAGTGAAACGGTGCTCATTCTGAGTAAAAAATTTAGCTTATTAAACAGTGCTTCCTATTAATGAGACCTCCTCCTTTGAGTTCATGAAAGCTCAGAAACTCTTCTTTGTTAGATATTACTGAGGAAGAAGGGACAAACATAAAGTTTATCAACTTATATGTTAAATATTTTTCAATCTTAACCATCTGTTTTTTAACATCTTTAAACTAAAGTTTTACATCTGTATTCATTACCTGATTTTAGATGCCTTAAAACAGAGCTAACTTTCAGAAGGTGGCTCATTAAACTGCATTCAAACTTTGCACTCCTTGTTTTTCAAAATAACTGAAACGGGGAAAAGAGGAAAAAAACACTTCATGTTTCATTCTCATCTACCTACCAATCATACTATCTTTTCATATTTTTAAACCAAAAAGTTTTAAATTTAATCCTTTACCTGGCTCCACGCCTCTGACTGACTACTGGTGGTTTAGACTGCAGGCCGCGACAAGGTGGTTTCTATATTCTGCCAATGTGTCCATGCAGGCATATAGTATGTGTCCAGAGAAGGGCATACTTCACTTGGGAGGCTATCCAGTATTCTAAAATATCTGGTATAGCCTGGACACCTGTTTTTTTTTGTCTGCCATTAGAAGGGTTCTATGTAGTCTAGGTTTCCTGTTGTCCCAGATAAACTTAAATATCTTCCCTTGGATATCTCTAAACCATTTTTGGGATAATGCAACGGGGACACATTGGAACAAGTATAAAATCTTAGGTAATATATTCATTTTTACTGTTTGAATTCTGGAGTACATGGGGAAAGGGAGTAACATCCATATTTTTATGTCTGTTTCTATTTGTGTTACTACTGGTTTATAGTTATCCAGGTATAAATAATTAGTATCCACCCTTAAGGTAATGCCCAAATATCTAAGGGTATGTAAATCCCACTTCATCTTATGTTTTGCTTGTAGGGCTAGCGAAGGGGTGTAGTTTATATTTAAGATCTCTGTTTTTGTGGTATTAAGTGTATACTCTGATAATAAAGAATATTCCTCTATGATGTCCATCACTCTAGGCAGAGAAATGTCTGGAGATGTCAAATATAAAAGAACATTATATGTATAGAGTAAGATCTTATGTTACTTCCTTGCTAATTGGATGCCTTTTATATTCTGGTCAGTCCTTATCCATTGGGCCAGTGGAAGAACAACAAAGGTGACAAAGGGCACCTCTGCTGTTTGCCCCACCCCAGGGTGATCCCTCTGGAAATCATCCCATTGGTGCATATATATATGCTTGTGGGTCTGTATACAACCTTGCTATGGTAGCTATAAAGATATCCGTGAACCCAAACCCGGCAAGTATCTCATACAAAAACTTCCAATTCACTTGGTCAAATGCTTTTTACGCATCTAGTCTGATTATTTATCAGCTGATCTCTGCTCTTAATTAAATGGTCTATGATATGTATTGTTCGATGGGCATTGTCGTCAGCCTTTCTATTAGGAATAAATCCTGTCTGATCTCTATGGATCAGATTTGGTATTACTGATTGGAGTCGCCTGGCTAATATGGAGGTGAAAAGTTTGTAGTCCACATTCAAAACTGAAATTCGTCTGTATGAGGAGCATGCAGTTAAGTCTTTGCTGGGTTTGGGCACCACGGATATTACCGCCTGCCTCCAGGAAGGAGGTAAGACTGATATCTCTTGAACGTCTCCTGATAGGCCAGTCTTAATAATGGGATAATTGTCTGATGAAACTTCTTATAGAACTCTGTGGGGAGTCCATCATTGCCGGGGGATTTGCATGTCTTCCCCTCTGCTCTCACCCTGTTAATTTCTTCATTAGTAATAGGGGCCATAAGATGGGTGTTCCAAGTCTGAGACATCTGTGGTAGTCCCAGACCACTCAAAAGAGTGTGGATTTTTCCTGGCTCTGGATCTGTTCGTGGGGCATTTAGCCTTCGATAGTACTCCATGAAAGTTTCTGATATGTGAGTGAGGGTTGTAGCTTTTCTTTTGGCGTGGGGATGGACTACGTGGGTAATCTGTACCCGGGCTCATTTGACTTTAAGTCTTATGGCTAGGAGCCATAGAGACCAAGGACCTCTGCCATAGTACTTTTGTTTCAGAAAATGTAGGTTTCTCTCAACCTTGAGGTCAAGTAATTTATTTAGTTGGGTCTTCAATTTCTTTTTTTTTTAGATACTTTTTCTCCTTGGCCATATCTGTCTGCTCCCTTCTACTGGCAACCCATCGGGATTCCATCAGCCGTCTGTACTCCAGCACTCCTAGTTGAGGACCACCCTATCCCCTGCGGCTTACCCCCTCAGTGGGGTGGTGGGGAGCCCCCAACTCCCCACCCCAAATGGATCCAGATTAGGTACTCCCTCTCAGAGCCGGAGATCTTCAGAACAGCCATCAAGCCACTCGACAAGAATGCCATTTTCAGTGTTCACTTTCCCCTTGAAGCTGGGTGCGTGCAATGACACCAGGCAGAGGGGAGCATGCATGCATCCGCACATGCACCCTCCAGGCATCTGCTCCCAGCTCCTCCCCAAGCAACTGCAGTGCTCTGTCCCCCAGCCTCCACCAGGGGGCGAACTGGCACCGACAGTAGACGATCCCCCTACCTGGAGATGGAGAGCAGTACATCGGATGCTCAATCCTTCTCCTCCCCTGCTGACCTCCCACAACCCATGCTCATTCCCGAACTCGGGACACTGGTGTAGAGCGAGGTAAGGCATCCAGCACCTCAGCCCTCAGTGCCACTGGGCCAACTGGGTCTTCAATTTCTTAAGCTCCTTTCCCCTCTCCCTATCCAGTCTAATTTGTTGTTGCTCTTCCAAGATTTTTATTTGTGTTTCCCATTGTTTTTGTTTCTCTGCCCTTTGCCTTTTTCTGGCCATAGCAATTGTAACCAGTTTGCCCCAGACCACAGCCTTAATAGTGTCCCATAGGATCCCCCTACTTACTCCACTAGCCTCATTCTCCTGCATAGTCTATTTTATCTTGTCCACTAGCTTTATTATTTTTTCAACTTGTTTATGATTTATAATACTTCCTTTTTTGTAACCAAGATAAACCTAAACGTGGGTGAATTTTTAACTTTGGAATCCTCTAGGTCTTGATTTTCTTTTACATTTTTCTCTTGATTTAAATCTGATTCATCTACAGGTTTCAAGTCAGGGAGGTTTATAAAATAGTTATTAAGAAAATGTGCAGCAAACTCTGGTGTAAGCGTCTTACCATTTTGACTGATTTTTTACTGGATTTATAAGATTTTTTTATTAGGTGCCAATAAGAACCTGTATCAGTTGTTTCTTTAATTTTTCATTTATAGTAAGATGCTTTTGATTTCCTTATTCCCTGAATTATCCTGTTTCTTATTTTTTTGTATTTCTCCCAGATTTCACTCTTCAAGGTTTTATTAGCCTTTTTCCAAAGGTTATTTCTTGTCCTTATCAATTTCTTAATATTAGCAGTTATCCATGGTAAATTATTTGCTTTCTGAGTGATTTTTTTGAAGGGTGCAAATTTATCACATGCCTCCACAAACACTGTTGTGAATTCCTGGACTGCTAAGTTTATGTCAGGAATTAAGGAAATCCTATACCATGGTAACCCTTGTAAGTACTTTCTAAACAACAACTTATCAAATTTTACATAACTCCTCTTGTAAATTATCGGTGGGACAGTTTTTACTACAGCTTTGGTTTCAGTGGAAATGGTACACTTAATGACATTGTGATCCCCTAAATTAGGGGCACCTACACTTTTTTTCACTGCTACCAAATCTGAGGAAATAAAAATCAAGTCCAGGATATGTCCCTCACCAGTCAAGGTGTCCTTCTTGTGGAGATGTCTATTATCTGTACCAAATTTAAACAGTTCATATAATTCTCCAGTTTTTGTCCCTTGGGACAACCCCAGGCAGCATTAAAATCACCCATTAAAATTATAGGTGATAGACCTACATGTTCCATCATAATATGTGAGAATTTGTCAAAGTGAATAGTATTTATTTTTGGTGGGGAATAAACTACCCCTACAATCAAGTTCAATGCTTGGATTTCAACTAGGAGACATTTGATCCCTTCTATTTTCTCTGAGAAGAAAATCTTGGAAAAACCAATTGTATACTTTATGTACATTAAAATACTTCCCCCCATGAACCATGATCCTGTCTGTGATGATACAAATCTTTGAGATCAATTTCTCTTTGATAAATCCCTTTATTTAACCATGTTTCTGTTAAAATCACTATATCTGACACTTCACAATCAACCCAGGATCTAAGTAATTCCATTTTATTTATTAAACTTCTAGCATTATCCAAGATTAGTTTAATAGTTACTCCACCTGGATGTGGATTTAGTTCTATATCACCACACAGGGCCAGGGACAGTAGGAGTACCCCACTACAAGACTGATGGTTCCTTAAGGACAAAGCAATATATTTTCAGTTCCTGTCTTATCAAATTAAAGGGGTTTCTCCACTGACGTGCCTCTAGGCAGTTCCTGGATGCAATGATGGACATCATGGACAGTTACATTGTGTTCCGGAGGGATGCCCAGCAGAAGCAGGTGGTGAAGCAGGCCTTCTATGATGTTGCGCAGCTCCCCTGTGTACTTGGTGCCAACTGTACACACATGGCCATCAGGGCACCTTCAGGTGAGGCTGAAGTGTACATCAAGACAAAGGGCTTCCACTCCATGAACAGGTGGTGTGTGACAGCCAATGCCACATACTGTATGTGGTTGCCCAATACCCTGGTTCCAACCATGACTCATGCATCCTCCAGAACTGTGGCCTACACCAGGCACTTGAGAGGGGACAGATCAAAGGTGGATGGCTCATTGGAAGATGCCACTGGCCTGCAGTGATGCACTCCAGCCCCTGCAGATCCAGCATGCCTGTGTGTGTAACATGTGCCCTGCACACTAATTGTGTGTCACTTACATCTGACAGGTGACAGTGAATACCCACAGCTGCCATGGGTCATGATACCACTACAGTACACACTCACACACCACAGCCGAGGTGAGCTACAATGAGGCCCATGCCTCCACCCGTGCCATCGCTGAGTGGACATTTGGCACCCTGAAGTCCCAATTCTGTTGCCTGGATCAATCATGAAGGGCATTGCAGTACAACCCTGAGACGTATGCAAGATATTTGTGGTGTGCTGCATGCTGCACAACCTCACGCTGAGGAATCGTGTGCCACTGCCAGATCTGGACAAGGATGAGGAGGAGGATGATGGGGCTGATGAAGACCATGGGGAAGACCATGGCAGACAGCCATGAGACCATGCAGCATTGAGTCAGGCAGGGCAATGTGCCATACATGAGCTGATAGCCCACCACTTCAGATGAGTGACAACAACCACCAACTTGTGGCACCAGCAGCAGTAGGTGAGTAACCTATGGACAGTAGACCACCTCACAGCCATGCTGCCCAGTGCTTGACAACAAACATGATGACACCATATACAGCTGCCGGTGGCCATGTCAGGTGTTAGCACCTGGTGAACAGAGACACCCACAGTGGCGTGTGAAGGACACATGTCAGGCAAGATAACAGGACATACAGCACAAAGCATGGTCAGACACTGAGTTGTGCATTATGTTGGGGGGACAGTGCTGGGATGCAGCACAGCACCTACTGGATGTTACTTGGGGGGACTGGGGTGTGGGTTTGTGTGATAGTCATAGAACATAGTGTAGTGTGCAACAACATATGTGGGAGATACACAACTGCAGTGAATGCTGTAAGGGAAACCTGCAACCACACAGCTCTAGTGTCAGCAACACACATATCACAACATGGGCCACATATGTGGCAACAATGCGCATATGCGATGTGTGTGTAGTTTGCCGCCAAGATATGGCAAAAAATGTAAATGTGTGAAAATGTACCACATGTGTCCCATGCCAACATTCCACACCAATCCTGGTCACACAGATGTGTATGTACAGCCAGATGCTGCCTACCAGCCACAGGTACTGGACTGCAAACATTGCTGCCATGTCTGGTGTGTTGCACCAGGCAGACAGTACATGCTGGGACAGCACGTTGACCACAGTACCACTCTCTGGCTTCGCAGATGTGCAGAGTCATGCACATGCATTTTGTTGCAAAAAGGGCACACATATGTGACTGCAGTGGAAAATGCAGCAAATGCGGCGGGTGTCAGTCTGCATGTGTCACAAGATAAAACATGCAACCACAACCGCACTATGCCAGAAACCGCAGAAAGAACAAGGAAGAGGGAGACTGACATTGAAGGGCCATAACATCACAGTGACCAGTCTCGGTGGCAAGGCACCCAATTTTACAGCTGCTGAAACAGCACAGCTGATAAATCTGGTCCAGCAGTGGCAAAGAACACTGCTGCCACCAGGCTGCAGGCACCACACCTCTACTGAAAGGGACAATGTGTGGAGGATTATTGGGGCACGCCTAGAGAGAGTCTCTGGCATGAGGCGCACTCTCCGGCACCTCAAGCACTGCTGGCAGGATCTCGCAAGGCAGGACACTGGAATCCTCATGGTGGCTGCTGGATATGGCCTCCAGGAGGGACATGAAAATCAGGACTGGCCAGCTACCTGTGGAAGGTTAGTATGTTGCACAGTCACCACCCTGGCAGACAACACTGGCATCCACTGCATGGCCATGTACACATCACACTGACGCATGTGTTACATGTCTCTACAGGTCAGAGTAGTGCTGCCCCAGGCTCACAGGGGACTGGCAATGTGGCATGGGAGCAATGGACAATGGAACAGAAGGCAATACACAGTTGTTCACATCAGGGTAAATGTTGCCCACCAAGACAATGGGGCCATGGCATGACTGCATATCATCAGGTAGTGGTGTGGACCACTGCCGGCTAACACATGGCATATGGGGGTGGTGGGACATCATGTGCATGAGGGGTGCACGTGGGCATTGCAGCATGATGGTGTTTGCAGCATAGGGGTGACATGTGGGGGCATGGCCACGGTGGGAGGGCTGGTGCAATACGTGGTGACTGTGGGGTGGACTGTGTCCAACCCCATCCCCCTGGAATAACACCTGTGCTCTTTCAAGGGCACCGTTATGATAGCTCACTGACACGTGTCCTGTTTCCATGTTACAGGTGTACACCATCATGTGCCCCCCCACCTCAGAGCACTTCTGCAGGCCATGGCCGACCAGAAAAGCCTACAAGCTGCACACCAGATGCCGGCAGAGGAGGGCCTGTCCACTGCCCCTGAAGTCTGAGGACGAGAATGAGGCAGATGGTGAGGAGCAGGTAGACACCCGGCCAACAGCACAGAGACAGCAGCCCATGGAGGACACCCAGCAGGACCCTGGGGATAATGGTCAGGACACTTGTGGGGGGGGCACTGGACAGTGGCATTGCCCCCGAGGATGGCCAGCAGTGTGTGGAGCACATAGCAGATACTGAATTGGTCAGAGAGCAGGAGGAGGAGCCAGAATGTCATGGGGCCATGGCGGAGATGGAGGATGAGCTGGTGGGGGAGCAACTGGAAGGGCCAGGCAGTCCAGGGGTCATCATGAAGATGGGGGCAGAGGCCCCACACCAAGGAAATGAGCACAGTGATGCCATAGACCAGCAGCATCTGTAACAGGCTGTAGAACAGGCTGGGGGCAGCATGCACCCATTCAACCACCACCACAACCATGGGACAGGGACCAGGTGATAACTGGCCTGGTGGAGGCCATCACGCAAGATGTTGCTCAGCTGCATGGTTCCCTTAGAGCCCTGCTGTCTGCCTTGTGGGACCATAAGCTTGGGAAGGACTGCTGGGCACTACATCATTCAGTAGTCTTGCATAGGGGGACACCTTGTCACTGTGTTCACTGTTGTTGCAGGGGTGGGGTGGGAGGCAACCTGTACCTGATATTACTGTTGTTATGGGGGAGGTTAACTTGTAACCTGTTTTTACCATTGTTGTGGGGTGGGGTGGGGTTAACCTGTACTTATTGTTGTTGCAGGGAGGGGACCCAGTCTTTAACTGTGTTTACTATTATTGCAGGGTGTCACCTGTTAACCATCCATACCGTTGTTGCAGGGGTGGGATCACCTTTAACATGTATGTACTGTTGTTGCGAGGGGATAACTGTTTACCTGTTATGAGTGTTGTTGTTGCTGGGGAGGGGGGTTCTTTGTCATGTTTTCAGTGTTGTGGTGGTGGGGGTTTAACCTTTGTAGTGTGGAGTGTTTATATTTGGGGGGACTGTTTTGTACTTGAATAAACTACTGTTATTTGTTACAGACACACTGTGTCACTATGTGGTCTTTGCCTGGTTTTCCCTGTGTTTCCAACATGTGTGCATGACATCGTAAGCATGCGGTCACATGCATCCAGCACTATGGTGCTGTTGTATGTGTGGGCACATGTGGATGGGTAGTGGTGGTGCATCACAATGTACCCATGGTGTGTGTGCCACATCACTGTGGGGTGTTGCATACACACAGCACTGCACCTGCTGGAACACCATGCAAGGTGTCCCCTCCCAGTATGTACACTGCCAACTGTACCTGCCCCAAAACCCATGTGTGATGGTTGTACATTACAGAGCAACAACCGCACCACGTGGTATATGACATCATGGGACAATGCAGTGGCAGCATGCTACTGTGTTTTTCCATGTACACACACACACCCCTGCACTGTGTCGGCCATACTAATGGGTCGGCAATGGGCCTGTATGGCACCACTCCACCTGAGGGGGTACAGGGCCCTACAGGTGGCACCAGTATCACTTGGCCATGATGGGGCATTACACCATCCAACAGCAATGATGTGCTGCCCAATGCTGCACACCTGTTGTGGTGTCACTGTACTCATAATCCAGTGGCTATGGCCGGTTCATGGTGGCTACAGCAACCAGTAGTGGTGACACTGTCTTGGGCATCGTGCCCACAGGTCACATGCTGTAGGTTGGTCCCCAGGTGATGGCTATCAATATGCATGCCCTGTTCACAGTCACCCAGTGGTGGGCCTTGGGGACGGTACAGTCAGTGCTGTGCTGACACTACAGCATATGGGCCCATATCAACTACTGTGCATCATGCCTCCTTCTCTGTGTACTGTGGTTGCAGTGATACATGCATGTACTACCCCACAACCTACCAATGCCAGCATCCCCCATGTGTGTCAGTGTAGTGTAGTGTAGTGCATAGTGGGTAGGGCGCCCTGACACCACACACACACACACACACACACACACACACACACACACACACACACACACACATGCACACACTGCTGTCCCTATGTTGGTGTGTGCTGCATGTACACATGCAATCATGTGGCACTTCTATGCCCCACAGTGTACACTTATGGGCCAAGACTGCACAATGTGTTGTGCCACATCATCCCTCAAATGCACACCCACAGCACCCACCCATGGTATACTGCCCACCCCTTACTGTCTGCAGGCCCATGTGGCTGTATTGCACTGTTGCTACCCACATGGGACTGGCAGAGGAAGTAAGACATCAACAAGGACAACAACGTGTGTGGTACAATGTTTTATTTTGTGAATACATCCGTGTAATAACATGTAACAAACAAATGTGTCGACACATGTGACCCTTTGTGCCCAATAATGACTATTTACAATTGACTGCCCAACCCCTATGCACCACCCCTCATTGTGCACACCATGTGACCCATCCCCCCATACACACCCACAAGTGTGCCCTCCCTCAGTGTTTTCCAATGCAGTCCCCATGTGCACATGGGTATCTGCAGTCTCCCATGTGCAGTTCAGCTATGTTGGCCCTATTCATGGGGGTAGTACCGTGTTTTGGCAAGGCAGCACTGGGTATGGGCACTGCCCTGCTGGGCTGTTGTTTGGACAGAACTCCAAATGACCAGCACTCCAGCAGAAATAAAGTCAATACACGGTAAATCCAAATGATCTCAGTGTTTATTGGTGAGACTACACTTTCACCTGCTATCCCAGTGCTTCAGCTGCTAGGCCTTCCTCAGGGGGTGTGGCCAGAAGCAGTCATGTAACAACATATATAGTTATATCATAGTGACATCACAAAGTGCAGTGTGGAAAAAATAATCAAATTGATTCAACAACATCACAAATAAACATTATACCCTCACTTTAAACCACATAGAGAATATAAACAGTATCAGATTAGAATCAAAATCTTAATGTCTTATTCAAAACTGTATTTTAAGTCAGATTTATAAAAGTTATGCAACTCTTGCTTTTTATTATTTATGTTACTGATCAAATGTCATTATCTGATTTCTACTAAATTGAAGCATCTTGACATAGCAAAATCTGCCTTATATTATACAGTATTGAAAAAAAAGCAAATAAACAGAGAAAGGAGGAAGGGATTGTTTTGTTTTTCAGGTGGGTGGAGATGCCCCCCATAAAATAAAGGAAAAAATAGGCATATTATTGGAAAAAAAAGTGGGGTTATGACATGCTAGGGGGATAACAGTATGTAAAAAGAAAGGGGGGGGGGTGTTAAGAAATGTTGCGCTCTCCCTCTTACACCCAGGACAAAACTTGAAGAAAACTAATCAGGATTATCAGGATTATAAAAGTCCATCAAATACAGAGGGAGTATAAAGGTCTGTTAGCCAGGCTTGGGACCTAAGGAGCTGGAAGAGTTGGAGTGCTGCTATAGTGTGATCACCCCATTCTAACAAGTCTTAATTCCGGGGATCTACAAAGGTGCATCCTCTCCAATATCCATCCAGACCTGAATGAAGAAAAGAGAAAGGAGGGAGGGAGGGAGAGAGAGAGAGAGAGAGAGAGAGAGAGAGAGAGAGAGAGAGAGAGAGAGAGAGAGAGAGAGAGAGAGAAAGAGAGAAAGAAAAGGAAAACGAGATATCATGAATAGACATGTTTAGTACATATTATCTTCACACATTTGTCATTTTACTACTCTAATATATCTCTTTCATTTCAATTATTTTTTCCAACTATTTTTTCTTCAGACAAGGCTCAAGGTCCCACTGGTCATTATGACTATCTGGTGTTACACTTTGTAGCCTGCAAATCATTCACTTTCTCTTCTGAGAAGTTTGTTCACTCTGTCCCCCCCATAGTTCAAGGGAGGTTGCCAATCGATCCTCATAAATTTAAGGCTTTCAGTGCCTGAATTGTGATGTTGTGTGAAGTACAGGCCCGCTGATATATCTCCCTTGTTGTTAATAACATTCCTGACATGTTCCTGCATCCTTGATTTGAGAACTCTTGTGGTTCTGCCTATATATAATACATTACATTGGCACACAAAACATATACTGTACCATGAAAGTGGTATCATAATTAATGAATTCCCTTATACTGCAGTTATGGTTATGTCCTGAATGAACAAATTTCTTTCCTATGATACAGTACTGGCAGGAAATACATATATGGCATTTGTACATACCCTTAGGCTTGATCTCTAGCCAGCTTCCAGTATAATTAGGTGGTGCCTGATGGCTGTGCACCAATTTGTCCCTCAGATTTGAACCCCTTGAGAAGGTAATTCTCAGACTTTCCCCTAGTGCATCTTTAAGTACATGATCTGCATGCAGGAGATGCCAGTTGTGGTGGATGACATTTCCAATTTGGCCAGTCCAATTATTGAATTCCATCACAAATGTAATTGGGCCATTCTGTGGGCTTTCATTCTCTCTCTCTCCCCCCCCCCTTTAGTAGTTCCTCCCTATTATTAGCATACACTTTCCTCATATCATTTTGTATTATATTATCAGCATAACCCCTCTGTAATAATGTTTTCCTTAAATCCTCTGACTGTTCCCAGAAATCAGATTCCTCTGAGCAATTTCTTCGTAATCTAAGAAATTGCCCATATGGAATAGCTTATTTTAATCTTACTGGGTGGGCACTATCTGACCTCAATAATCAGTTAGTTACCGTACTTTTATGAAAACACCTAGAGCGTAGCTTTCCATGTTCCTCCAGAGGCATTTTAAGACTCAGTTCCAAAAAAATCTATATTATCTGGGTCCATCTTGTATGTAAATGAGAGGTTAAGTTCAGGAACATTAGGCCAGTCTATAAACTCTCTGATTTCATGGGGGTCTCCCTGCCATACACATAAAATGTCATAAATAATCTTCAAAACCTGATCCTGGGCAGGTAGGGATTAACATCTGGATCCAAAATGATGTTGTCTTCCGACCTGCCCAGGAACAGGTTGTCATAAGATGGAAGCACCCATGGCAGTGCCATATTTTTGGAGAAAGAACTTTACAGAAAATTCAAAACTATTATGCATAAGCACAAACTCAAGTGCTTCTAGAATAAAGTCCACAGGTATATCCACAAGGGCAGATTCCATCTCCAAAAAGTGTATACATGCTGCAATACCATCCCTGTGTCTTATTCTGGTATACAGGGATTCGGCATCAATTGTTAGCCAAACCATGCTATTTTCCCATCTTATGTTAAAAGTTTTGTTCAGGACATGTGTAGTGTCCCTTGTGTATGAGTATAGTTTAACTACACTTTTTTGAAGGAAAAAATCAATAATTTTTCCAAGTTTCTCAGTGAGAGATCCAACACCAGAGACGATTGGTCTCCCAGGTGGATTACACATATCCTTGTGAATTTTAGGAAGAATATAATATCCTACAGTAACAGGATGTTCTGTCCACAGGTATTTATATTCTTTCTCTGTTATGTTCCCTTCCATGACTCTCTTTTGTAAGAGCTGATGTAATTCTACTTTAAACCTGCCTACAGGGTTTGAGGGGATTTGAACATAGCTGTCCTGGTTGTAAAGTAGTCCCACAACAATAGTATTACAATGTTCTACATCCAGGACTACTATATTGCCCCCCTTGTCAGCAGGCTTAAACACAATTTCATTACTTTCCACCATGTTTTTTAATGCACTTTGTTCCTCTTTGCTCAATGTATTGTTTTTAGGCTGCTCTGCCCTATCCAAAATCTCATTAATTTCTTTCAGTACCACCTTTTCATATACCTGGATAGCTGGGTTATTTACAACTGGAGTAAAGTCGGATGCTGGTCTAAAAGGTTTTTTTCTTTCTTGTATTACATTCAGCTCACCAGATATACTCCCAGTATTTATTCCTGGGCTGTTCTGTGGGATCTCCAGTTCATGAGTGTTCATAGCCTTGATGATATAATCAATATCCTCCAGAATGTCCACCATACTGGCTGGATCTGGGAGGTCAGGAAGGTCATGAAAATCCAAAGATTCATTTTCAGCAAAAAATTCTGTAATATCCATTTCTGCGGTAGTGATTGCACTTGTACCTGCAAAATTTTGTTTCTTGTTGTTAAAAACATATCGCAGTCTGATCTTTCTCAGCAATTTAAATACATCCACCTGGATCTGAAAAGTGTTAATATGTGGTGTAGGGACAAAGGAGAGGCCTCATTTTAATACCCTATTTTCTACTTCAGTCAGTGTTCTCTTCGATAAGTTCACTATTTGTAGTTCCTGCCTCTCACCTTCCCCCTGTTCCCTCTGGTTTGTCTCTTCTCTTGTGATGTTTTTTCTCCCATGTTTACCCCTCCGGGTTTTCCTACTCCTCCTCCTCCTCCTCCTCTTCCCTCCTCTGTTACAGCTGTCCCTTGATAGGTTCTTCCTAAAAAAAGGCTTACCTTCAGACTGATTTGAACTTTCTGCGTTGTTACTTGCAAATCTGACCTTTGACCGGCTCCTACTTCTACTACAGTCAGACTTTTTCCTGGTTAGAATTCTATTATTATCAAAGTCCTCCTGGTCTAGTGTCAGCTTTTTGGTTTTTTAATCACCAGTTCTGACTCATATTTTTCTAGATGACTTTTCATGCAAGTGTCTATTTCTTTAAAAGCTGTACAGCCCTTGAACTTCATGCTTCCTTTTTACATGTTTCTATTTCAGGAAGAAGTGCCTCATGCTTTTTGATATCTGCTCTTATCAGAAGTTCAATGAATGTTTTAGAGCAGATCAAGGCCACCTCAATCCACATATCTTTACATTCAGAAGTATCTAACCCAGATGAGGGAACAATATTAAATTATAACCCTTGCAGTGCTTGTTTTTTTGCCAGATATTGTTCTAAAGTAATCAAGTTATAAGTAATGTCTAATTCTTTATGTAGTAACTGCTCTAATTTTCCAAAGGTTACCTTAAGTTCACCAACTTCAGGTGAAACTTCTTCATTAAGGTTCAACTTCTCTTTTGCTCTGTTGCACTTTGTCTTCAATGATTCCGACTGCTCCCAGTTGAAATTCGGCTCTGCTTTTAGTCCTATATCGCTATTAGGCATTTTATACAGATTACTGCTGAACGAGAGCTCAAATGCAACTCACGAAGGTGTAGTCCATATATCAACCACCAAACATAATTCTTCTGCAACCTGTTTTGAACGCAACCTGTTCCAGGTAAATGTGACACTCCTGTGTGCTGCAGCAAGGAGAAGCAAAGCAAGTAAGTACAAGAACGTGCTGCACAAATACGAAGTGGGTGCTGGTAGTAGGCAGCCAGCCCAAAAATACAAACAGAACTCCAAATGACCAGCACTCCAGCAGAAATAAAGTCAATACATGGTATATCCAAATGATCTCAGTGTTTAATGGTGACATCTTCACCTGCTACCTCAGTGATTTGGCTGCTAGGCCTTCCTTAGCGTGTGTGGCCAAAAGCAGTCATGTAAAAACATATGTAGTTACATCATAGTGACATCACAAAGTGCAGTGTGCAAAAAAATAATCAAATTGATTCAACAACATCACAAATAAACATTATACCCTCATTTTAAACCACACAGAGACTATAAACAGTATCAAATCTAAGTGATGTCAGTTACACAAATCTGACTTGGGCTTCATGGTGCTTCTATGCGGTTTATTTTTTCCCTGCTCCAAGCCTGCACAACAAACCATCCTGGACATTAACCCCACTAGTCAAGGCAGCACAAAAATGAAATGGGACACAGGGCACAGGTAAATCTTTTATTATTAGCTATAATAAAACAGATTGGCAACACAGCTCATTTGACTACCAACCTGCTCTTTAAGTTCCTGACCTAGTTTCCTCCAGATCAACTGTTACAATTTAAAACCCAAGTTTCAAGGTAATCCAGTCACTGCCTATCACGTTTCAAAGTGCCTCAACCATTGCTTACAGATCTTTTCTCCCCACTTACCCTGCTACTTTCAAAAGGAAGAGAAGTATAAATAAATATTAATACACCTTTAAGGTAAAGCTAGGTGCTTTCACGCCACTCTTTCAGCAACTCTGGTCTTCCACCATATAAAACTCTGCCCCATATCCATCTAGACCCAGGCTTTTCCCATTTTTGGGGGTTTAAATGGCTAGAATTAATTGTTCTGAGGTGATTCAGCGTACTAATGCCTCTTGCTGCTCCTGTGTTAATTTAGTGAGAGTTAAGTTGCTGAAGAGTGCAGGCAGGTTGTCTGGGTTTGGGGGTTCTTCACTGGTGTAAAAGGTGCCAGGATTTCAGTTTTTTTTCTGGTATGTCTGTCCTGATTGGGAGGGCTTGAGTTTTGTGATTGTGTAAGCTTTACATTTTTGTTTCAAGCCACGTGTGAGCTGCTTCATGGCCCTTACTGCTCCCTCATAATAGGTTTTGCCACAGGAGATTCTCTTCCATCTGGAAGTTCAGGATATTCTATATAGAGGCTTGCATTTGTTTTAGGAGATTTACTAGAGATCAATTGCTTTGCATGTGTGCCATTTGGAGGAATTGTAATTTCTCCTGAAGGAGGTGCTGTTGCTCATCGTGCTATTTTTTATGAACTGATGCAAATGCAATTATTTTGCTCCTCAATAAAGTTTTAACTGTGTCCACAGGATTACTGGATTTACCTTCTGTGTGTCATTTTCTGTTACAATGTTCAGGATGGATATTTGGAGCACAGTTTGGAAAGCAAAGTCTCTGAGTAATGATGGGTGGAACCTCCATAGTGTATTTCTAGGTTCTGATGACACAATCAGATTAAGTGTTATTGGAGCACGATCTGAAAGGTGGATTGGTGAGATGAAAACTTCATCCGCCCAGTCCATATGTTCAGTGGACATACAAAATAGTCCAGGCAGGAGTAGCTGTGATGACAGTTTGAATAAAACATATATTGTCTCTCTCACGTCCACCAGTCCTATGTCTTTAAAGGAAAATTACATGCAAAAATTATAAAAATAGTCATATTGTGCATTGGACTTTTGTTTCTCTGATGATCCCTAGCATTCTGTTATCTGTGTCAGTAGCAAAGTTTTTTGTTTCTTTTTAGTTTTCTCTGCATATTTTATGACCCATGTGAGTAGCTATTTAGGCTTCTTTTATTGCCTTTAATTTGTTGGAGTTGTCCAGAATGCCTCTGGGAATGATGTGAATTAAACCTCGTGTTAGAACTAAAAACCCAGAATCCTAGTTATAATCTAGTTACACAATCTAACTGTAACTGCTTGTGAAAATTAACTGCTTTAAAAAAGTGTTTGCACCCCCTCCCCACCTGAAATCAGATGTTTCTAACCACCAATTATTGTTGTTCTAGATGTGTAGCAATTTCCATGTAAAGTGCTGTCATTGGGTGATAAAGCCAATATACGTTTGAAGGACTTAGGACTGCGACCTAATTTACATCATTCCCACAGGTGTTCTGGGAAAATTCCAACAAATCAAAGGCAATAAAAGATGCCTAAATGGCTACCCCCAAGGGCCACAGAACTGGCAGGAAAGGTAAAAAATAAATCCTTGTCACAGACACATGGAACAGAACACCAAGGACTATCACAAAAACACAATGCACAACATATTTTTATCATTTTTATGTTCACCATGTGCACATGCGCAGTGACCATTTTGCTGTAAGAGTGGGTTTTGAGAGGTGTGACACTGTTGATTCAGTGCAGAACAGTCTACAAGGGGGCTTGTCAGTGTCACACCAGTCATCAGCCAGGCTGATCATGACACTGTTCTGGCTTGCTGGGCAGAAACCTCATGTAGTTCATAGGAGACAGCTGGCCCAATCATAGGGTGGCTCTTTCCTTTGAGCTACATAATGCCACCCAGCAAGCACAGTTGATCTATCATGATCAGCCTGCTGTGCTTCCTTCCCCACAATGTAATCCCCTCCCTCAGTGTTTCCCTTCCATGTTAGCATTCTGACTTGGGGTGCCCAACTCCCCATGTTGGCTGCTATACCCACCCTGTCTGTTTTGACTGTGTGCCCCCCAACATAATGCCCAGCATAGCTACAATCCCCCACCCACCCATTTCCATTGTGCGACACTGGGGAGCCCACCTCCAGTGCTGCCAAACATAAAGAAAACTCTCCCTCAATGTAAATTCCAGCACAGGAGTGCCCAATCCCGTGTGCTGGCTGCTACCCCTCCACCCTGACCATTTTGGTTGTGCAACACTGGGGAGCCAAATCCCCAGTGTTAGTACCTGAAATAAAGAAAACCATCCCTCATAGATTTTTTTAAACATCCTGCAAAAAAAGAAACTGTCCATCAATGTCTCTTGATGTAATCTTTCTGGACCAGAGACATGTCTTCACTCTTCAATGCTGGACTGTGAACTGAGGAAATCAGGTATGTAGTTCCATCTATTTCAATGGGGTTTTGAACTTATTATCATAACTTAGTCATTTCTAAATATTTTTTGCCCAGAATTTTCAACATGCTATTTTTGGTACCCCATCTCATGAACAATGGCAGTGAAATTAGACAAATCTGTTCCAAAAAAGTGATTTTACAGTTGCTGCACAAAATCACATTTTGGACATGATTTGAACATTTCCTCCACCCTTGTTCATGAACAGGAGTCATAAGAAAGCTATGTTGAAAATGTGGGGTAAAAATATTAGAAGAACAACAAACTTATGAGCCTACATTGAAATTTATGAACACAAGCTCATAACTTTAGTAATTTGCAATATTTTGATCCCACATTTCCAACATAGCCATTTCTTCACAGTACCTCATGAATGTGACAGCTGTCATTTTTTCAAATCCTGGCCAAAATGTGTTTTCACACTTGTGGTGCAAAATCACCTTTCAGGTATTATTTAAGAATTTTCTCCACCATGTTCATGAGGTGGGGTCATCAGAAGGCTATGTAATTGGTGGCCACCAAACAGGAAAGAGACTTAGGAGTAATCATATCTGATGACCTAAAGGTTACTAAACAATGTGTGAAGGCTGTGAGGAGACCCAGTAGAATTCTGGGGGGCATAGGGAGAGGTATTTCTAGCAAAAGGAAGGAGGTGGTGATGCCACTGTATAGAACATTGGTGAGACTTCATCTAGAGTACTGTGTGCAGTTCTGGAGTCTGCATCTCTGAAAGGACATAGACTGAGTAGAAGTGGTTCAGAGAAGAGTGATAAAAATGGTGCAGGGGCTGCACCAAACATCATATGAGTGGAGACAGGAGGATCTCAATATGTTTTCCATGGAGGAGAGGAAGGGGGCATATGATAGAAACTTTCAAATACTTCAGGGGTGTAAATAAGGTACAATAGGGTAGCATCTTTCAAAATAAAAAAAGATGTTCAAGAACAAGGGGGCACGACATGAAAATGGAGGGGGGTAGACTAAGGGGTAACATGAGAAAGTAATTTTTCATGGAAAGGGTGGTGGATCCATTAAACAGCTTCCTGGCAGGGATTTTGAATTCAAAAACACATGGGACAGACATAAAGGAACTCTAGCAATAGGAAAGAGAGGGTAAACCACAGATCATTTAGGATCTGCAGTATATGGAAAATGGCAAAAGGGCAGACTAGGTGGGCCAAGTGGTCCTTATCTGCCATAACAATTCAATGTTTCTATGTGGGGTATAGCAAGGCTATGTTGAAAACATAGGGTAAAAATATTAAAAAACAACAAAGATATGAGTGTATGTTGACATTTTTCAATGCACACTCATAACTGAGGTAATTTTCAATATTTTGACCCCTGATTTATTACACAGTCATCTTTTCACACCACCTCATGAATGTGGCAGCTGTCAGTTTTCAAATCCTGGCCAGAATGAGTTTTCACACTTGTGGCTTGAAATCACCTTTCAGGCACAATTTGAACATTTTCTCCACCCTTGTTCATAAGTTAGGGTCATGAGAATGCTATGTGGGATCATAAGAAGGCTGTGTTGAAAATTTGGGGTAAATATATTGAAAATCAACAAAGTAATAAGGGTACACTGACATTTTTTAATGCAGGCTCATAACTGTGGAAATTTTCAATATTTTGACCCCAGATTTTTAACATACTCATTTTTTCACATCACCTCATGAATGTGACAGCTATCATTTTTGGAAACCTACCCAAAATGTCTTTTCACACTTGTGGCGCAAAATGACATTTCATCCATTGTTTAATAAATGACACCTATTATGCTCAGAAGGAGTGATCTTGAAAAGATTATGTTGAAAATTTGGGGTAAAAATGTGAAGAGCCAACTAATTTATGAGAAAACATTGAATTGTTCCAACATGTGCTCATACCTTTATTTTTGAAGATTTTGGCCCCTAATGTTCATCATATCCCTTGTGTTACCCACCTCCTGAATATGGCAGGTGTAATTTCTCAAATCCCCTCTGAAATGTGTTTCCACAGTCGCACAGTGAAATCACCTGTCAGATGGGATTTTAAAAATTCCATCTATCTTGATCATAATAACAGGTCATAAAAAGATTGTTGGACATTGTGATCAAAACGTAGGATACCACTTAAACGTACATAGTGCTGCAGCCCGGTGGCACAGAGGGTTGGTGCGCTGGATGCCACATCTCCAGCCATGCCTGTGACCCAGGTTTGGAAATAAGCTTGGGTCATCAGGGGTTGGCAGGGGGAGGGAGAGGATAGTGAGTATCTGCTGGTGGGCAACTTTCCAACTTGAGAGGGTTCTGGTGGGCCTCTCAGCACTTGGCTGTCCCTCAGTGGAAGCTGGGTGGCAGTGCCACCTCCGAGAGCCTGGGGGCAAGGCCAGGGGAGGGTGGAAGGGGCTGTTGTCTGGAGCTGCGGTGCACATGAGTGCCTTCACATCCATGTGATGCTGTATTTGGGGCCCAGGAAGTTAGGAGAGGAGAAAACAGTGGAAATGGGGGACACCATTCGATGACACTTCCAGGCTGGCTCGGGAGTTCCACTGGGATGTGCACAGCACAGGTAAGTTCCCGAATGACCCCAAGTCCGGTGGGGTGGCAGAGATTAGCACTGCCTGCCATTAAGGATAAAAATAGTTGACAAAAAAAAGTACATAGTGCCTCTCAGTTGCCCTAGCCTGGGTAATTACCATCTAACAATGTGTAAAAGCAGGACACCACTGAAAATGAGACACTGCATCTCATCTGCTCTAGCCTGGGTAAATATATAGTAAAAATGTGTACAAGCAAAACCTGGTACAACAGCAATACCAGCTGAGAACATTTGACATTGACAAATGCTTCTTGCAAGTCATTTTCCTATAAGTAATTTACAAAGACATTTCTGAGCTGATGTTGGGGGAGGAGGTTTTGGGTTGCTCAAGTCCATTGAGGGGTTTTATAGGACATTGAGGTCATCATCCAGCAGCAATGCTCCCTCTTGGCATGCCAGGATGGTGTCTATCAGGAACTGGCTTGAGGAGGCAGCGCTACCCGGGTGGGGTGGGGGAGCGGAATATATTTATTTGTAACATATTTTAAGAGGTAAGCAAACACAGTCCAAAAGGGCTCATTTCCAGTTGCAATCTGAGTGGCAGGGAGACAGGAAAAAAATTGGGAAATACAGTACAGTCAATTTCAGTAGAATAGTAAAAATCTATATACATATATATATATATATAATTAATGCATCATTTAGGGTTAAAGCGAAAAAAGTCAGGAAATGAGACATTAGAGTTGAGCCCCTTAACCCCCATACACACCCTGTACCCCCATCCTCCACAGACTGACAGATGCCAGGGTGTGCCATTGGGGCCATGTGGCTCAACTCTCACCCCATTCCATGTGTAAGCAGGCAGACATGCTACAGTAAAGGAGAATGGGGTGAGATTTAGGCCTCACGACCCCAATGGCACACCCTGGTGTCTATCAGTCTGTGGAGGATAGGAGTGCAGGATGTGTGGGGGGGTTAGGGGCTCAACCCTAATGTTTCATGTCCTGACTTTTTTCGCTTTAACCCCAAATGATGTATTAAATGCAGTTTTTTGCCATGAATTCCTTACTTTTTGAAAAAGTGTAATATAACTTCTAAAAAACATGTATTGGTGGGAAACTTGTCCATTTCTGCATAACAATATGCATCTGTAGGAGCGTGGCCCTCTGTGCCCTTGCCCACGCTACCACTTACACATAGCTACAGAGCCATATAGCAGCCCTATAGGCCACCGAGCGCTTGTAACCGTAACAGCTAGAAAAAACATTCAAGTGTCATTGTAACCATGACAATGAGTAGTTCACACTACAATAAACAGCCAAACCTGTGTCTCACATCATTTCCAAGATATGGGCACTGAAATGAACTGCACAGGTGCTCTTTGAACCCTTGTCACAGTAATTTGACAATACGTCATTAACTGTGCAACCTACGAAGAAAATTCCACTGCAGGCTTACTGTGCAGTTTAAAATCTTGTTCCAGCTGCATAGATGACCTAAAGGTGATCTAAGCTGCCAGTAGCAAAAACTCTGTATCTCGCTTCGTTTCCAAGATAACGGTGCCAAAAGTCGTCACACAGACCGCAATGTAATCCTATGGCAAAAATGTCAAGTACGTCATTGAATATCTCTGAAACCAATTAATTCCCTAAGCAGCATAATTCACATTTCTAGGGCATCCCCTCAACACCCTGCAAATTTCAAGTAAAAAGACCAAACTGTTATTGAGATATGCAAATTTAAAAGTTTTTAAACCTTTAAAAAAATTTCGCCTGTGAGATAGCAAATGTTTTGGCCGTAAGAAATTTTTCGGCCATGAGTGGACAACTGGTCATCCCATTTTGGGCCATCTGGTCATCTCTAGGGTCAGTTGATCTTCTCAAAGGACATCTGATTGTGAAAATCTGGATCTCTGGTAGTCCCCTCGCGGAGGAAGCTCACGGCCCAAAATCACCTCATGGCCGAAGATTTTGCAGGCTCATGGTGGAAAAACATTAGTGAGTCATGAATGAAGAATTTTACATTTTAAAACTCTTATTTTTACAAAACCGAAGCAGACCAAAGGTATGGTTCGATAGAGGGGGCCCCCCTGAGCAAAACCCTTGCCTTATTTGCCCCAAAAGTCACCCGTGGAGAAAAGTACAACATTTTTTCAGTCAGAAAACTGAAAACTAGATGGCAGCTCTTGCGAATGAAATATTTCTCGCGGGTGAAGTTTTTCCGCCGTGAGCATACAAAATGTTCGGCCGTGAGGGGACGACCAGATAGCCAGATTGCCATTCTTCTTTCACAAAATATACATATAAATTTTCCCATAGGATATAATGGGAAATTAAAAGTTTAATAACTTTTGAATGGATTAATTTTTTTCACCAAACCAATGCTGGCATATGCCTTGGCCCAAACTCTTTCTACATCCCAAGTTTCGGACCAATAGACCACATGGTGTTCGTACAGCACCACGGGCAAAAAATACACAAAAGTGGCGAAAAGTGCATTTTTTGGTGCTTCACTGCGCAAAAACTGTATGTCCAACCAAAACACAACTTGGTAAACAAAGAAATCTACCAGACCGTGCATCCCAAATTTTGTGCAAATCTGTTGAACGGTTGCAATGTTATTAAAGCGCAAAATCTGAGGTTTAACATTAAAGTGCCTACTCAACCCTAAATATAGGCGGCGCCACACCCTATAATTTATATATATATATATATATATATATATATATATAGACACAACATTAGTAGAAATACTGGAACAAAAACAGGTCACCAATTAACAAAGTGAATATACAGAGTTTAAACATCTAGATACCACACTATAGGCTACCAGCTGTAATTGGTTTGTCATAAAGAATGCTTGCTGCCAAGGCCAGTCTGCTCTCATGATCTGTATAGGAAGTGGTCAAGTGGAATGGGGATCCCTTTGACACTAGAATTATTGCTCCTCTCCTTCTCCCACTCTGATATGAGAATTTGACTACGTGGCCAAAGTCAAATTTTATAACTTTTGGTGTTTTGCACTACTGAGATGTGTCTCTTGTAATAAGGGCATTTTTTTTTTTGCAAGCTGTCGGAAGATTTCTTAGTATTTTATAGGACTGGATAGGCAGTTCACTTTTTGTGATATACTGCTAAACTAAGATTGCATCACTGGTGAGCTTGGTATCTGTTACTAGATGTCATCCCCACCCCCTTACCTGTGTACCTCAGAGGTCCACAGATCCATTCACAAGTCAAGCGACCAACTCCTGTCATCACTCTGCACTGTTGGAGGGCAGAAAGAGAATAGCATTTCCTGTTAAAAAGTGGAGAAAAATAAAACTCAACATAATAACAGTTACCTTGTTCCAGGAAGTGTGATCCAGAACTCAGCTAACAGCTGGCCATAGCAAAAAGGGAAAGGGCAGCAGTCTGCTTGTCGCCAAACAGACTGTGTCCAAAACCAGGATAGGAGAAACTTGTCACTTCCAAGGTAGGGGGATAGATAAGTCCAACCTCTAGCAGTAATGGTCATTGGTCATAATCTGGGAGAAAGCCAGCACCCAGCAGGATGTGTGCGTCCATGGGTACCATGAGGTCACAAAAAGGGGGGAAGAGGGAGAAAAGCAGAATAGGGGCTAAAAGAAAAAAATATGGAGGGATGGGGCAGAAAAAAATATAAATCCCAGTGAATGTACTGTCCTCTGGTTGTCCCTCAAAAATGGGTAATAAACTTCCTGTTCAGGAGGCAGAGAGGCCCATGAAATCCTTTGGGTTGTGCACTGATCAGTTAGGCCTATTGGGGCTTATGGTAATTATCGGGCTGATTGAACTTTGCCAGAAGAAATACACCGTGATCTGGAGAGTTGTTCAGTGACCCTTCCCCCTCCCTTCAGACAGCTTGTGCTGTTACACTTAATTGTGCATACGTAGAATTGCACTGTTAGAGTCTATAATGTTCCAGTGCTGTCTAGGACAGACATGGTCCTCGTCTTGGTGATGGGGGTGATAGTTTGGTCTAGTAACAGTTCCTGTATCCTAAAAGCCTTTTAATGACTTTGTGTCCTCGGCACCATGTACCAGGTTGAGTCTGACTGTTCATATCAATTCCTGCTCAAAGGGCACAAGGGAAGTCTCTGGAGGGGGCTACAAAACTCTTCAAACCATGACATTCAAAGGTGATCTGAGCAGTCTTAGTCCATTGGTATCTGCAGCAGACAAAAGACAGGTATCTTGATTCTGGAAGTCTGTAGATCAAGTTCCTCCATGGGCTGGTAGACAGGATTTTGGTGGTCATAAGGCTAGGTGAAGTCCCCCTGGGGGAATCAGCAGTAGATGGGAGCATCCCACACACCACCAGGCAGGCACTGCACTTCGGAAGAAGCTTTAAGTATTAAATTAAAAAGGCTTATAGGAGAGATTATTGAAGGTCACCTAGCACAGTAGCCCCAGATTATACTGGTGTAACTATGTTCCTCCTGGCATCCAGCCCTTGGCAGGGCTTCCCAAAGCCAGCACCCGGCTGCCAACTCTGCCTGCTGCTACAGAGATCCCCGCCTGCAAGGACTAAAGTACGACAGCTCTCAACTCAGGGAGGACTGGCTCTCAGGTAGCTTCACGCTGATTGACTGACGCATGCTGAAGCTGAGCTCCCATTGGCTGCCATCTCAATCCTTGGTTTTTGCACCTGTTTTCAACTTGATTCTGCTTCTATTTCACCGGAGAGCTTAACTCTCCCAGCACTTCTGCTAAGAACTACAGATTATGTTCCTTAGAGGGTATTTTCTCCCGTCCACCCTCCCCAACCCTGATCTCTATTAAATACTCATTTACTTCACCCATAACCCTTAAATCTCTCCCTTCCTTCCCTGCCACTAATTTAGTCCTCCCCTTAAAGTTTTAAGTGGTGCTCTCACGCATTAAGTCACTACTACCCTCCCTCCTGAGGTTCCTTTTCCAACCCTCTGTGGCATCTTCTAGCCACCCACTCTCAGTTTGCTCTGAGCCTATCCCCAAATCTTGGGTACCTCCTCTTCTGCACTGTGCAAAGCAAAAGTACCTACCTGCTACCCAATACTCTTACCTCCCCTAACTAACTGTGAGCCCTAGTGACTCAGCATTGCAAAATGTTAATTCACAAGCCCACCCTTTACTTCCTCCTTGCTTCATACCTCCTCATTCTGGCTCCTGGGCCCCCCCCTCCAATCAGAAACCCCACAGTACTTAGTGCTCCTCATATTGCAAAGTCTAGCTCTGCAGCTCCCATTTGGAGCATGCACCCTCTAACTCCTCCTACTTCTACCCCCCTTATCAGTCCCAGCATCCTGCTTCCATTGATGAAAACCTGCGCAACACTTCTCAGAGCCACTAGGTCTGCCCCTCATACCACCCTGCTAGCCAGAAGATTTAAACTCCCCTTTGCTTACTCATTCCTCCTCCTCCTCCTCCTCGCTGCTGATATAGAACCTAATCTGGGTCCCCAGGTCAGTCTTCAACCACTACACACCCACAAAAGCCTCTCCATTGCCCACATTAATATCTGAAGCCTCCTGCCTAAAATTGACTATTTAAACTGTTCGCTAGTTGAGCACTCCCCTGATATCCTCTGCCTGGCTGAAACCTGGCTCTCCACAAGGACCCTGGATGCATTCCTTACTCTCCCTAACTACACCCTGCTCAGGCAGGACCGAGGGAAACAAGGTGGCGGGGTTGCCATATACACAAAACAACAGCTCTCATGCTCAGTCTTCTGGAAGGAGTCCTGCCCTGGCTCCCATGAAGTCCTCCTGGCCCAACTTACCCTTTCTGCCTCCTCCCCATTGTTTATAGGGGTGCTCTATGCATCGCCCTGGCTCGCACGTGAATCCCTTGTCTCCACCATTGCCACTCTCCATGACCATACATCAAATGGGGAACTAATTCTGCTAAGTGATTTCAACCTGGACTGGCTCGCTTCCTCCTCTAAGCCCCCCATTCCCATAACTGAGTCCTTTAACCTCACACAACTGCTCAACAAACCTACTCGCTACAACCCCCACTCACAGCAACATTCTTTAATTGACTGGATTCTTACTTCACAACCCCACAGGGTTACCTCATCTGGCATCCTCGCAAATGCACTGAGAGACCACTGCATAACATACTGCATCAGAAAGGCTTGCTTGCCCAGATCTGCCCCAAAGTACATTAATACTCGCTCCCTAAGCACCCTGGACTCTGAAGCCCTGCTTGATAACCTTAGGCATACCAACTGGCATCATGTATACGAAGTCCGACACATGGGCATTGCCCTCTCCAACTTTCTGCACACCCTCACAAGCATCTGGGACTCTCAAGCCCCACATAAAATGCTATGGGTAAAAAAACGCCACCTCAGGCGGATCTCTGCCCTAATTCTTGCATTATACAATACTAGAGACAAAGCATTCTCTGCTTTCAAATCCTTCCCTAGCCCCCAATATAGGCAAGCCTACAACATCCTCCGCAATGCCTGCACCAAGACCATAAGGCAAGGAAAAGCTGACTTTTTCAAGTCACAACTGCCTCATGCCCATCCGTCAAAGTTCTGGAATGTTGTACACTCACTTCTAGACCCCCATCACAACAAAGCTCCCCTGCCATCAAAAGTAATGGTCAGCCCATATCAGACCCTATTAGCATTGCAAATTCCCTAAACACATTTTTTACATCTTGCGCCATACCCCATGGACCTATTTCTACTGCCACTATCCACCCCACACCTCCCTGTCACAACTTCAGACTCTAACCCATCTCTGAACATGGGGTCCTCAAAGCCCTACGTTCTTTAAATACCAACAAATCCAGCCCAGATGGGATCCACCCCAAACTCCTGCAGATCTCCTTGTCTGCCATAACAAAGCCCCTCACCCATATTCTCAACCTCTCCTTCACCTCAGGCATGGTCTCTCAGGCCTGGAATCTGCTTCAGTTATCCCTCTCCATAAAGGAGGGGACATCGCTAATCCTGGAAACTATAGGCCAATCTCCCTCCTCCCAGCTCTCGCAAAGCTTCAGAAATCTCTGGTACACTCCAGGCTGGTGGACTATCTTAATGCCAGAAACCTCCTATCACCCCATCAGTCAGGCTTCAGGAAACAGCATTCCACTATCTCCTCTTTCCTATGTGTCACAAATCATATCCACATCGCCTCTGACCAAGGTCTCCTTACAGCCGCAGTCTTCGTCGACCTGGCTAAGGCCTTCAACTCAGTCTCCAACCCCCTCCTCCTGTCAAAACTGGCGCCGCTGGACTTTCCCCATCATCATTCAGTGGTTCTCCTCCTACCTCTCTAACAGATCACAATCTGTCTGAATCGCTGATGTCTCATCCCCTCCTCTCCCTATCTTAGCAGGTGTTCCACAAGGCTCTGTCCTTGGTCCATCCTCTCCTCCTTCTTCATAAATGACCTCCTCTCCTCCTGCTCTAATTCCAGCATACACATGTATGCTGATGACACCATCCTCTTTACCTCAGGTCCTTCAATAACTGAAGCTCAAGCTACCCTCCAAACTGATTTCAATAATATCCATCTTTGGTTCAGCCAAAACCAACTAAAACTAAATATGTCCAAAACCGTATCCACGATCTTTGGCTCAACACAGAAAATCAGCAGATCCCCTCCTTCCCCATTGTCTCTCTCGATGATACCCCACTACTCCAGGTCAGTAAGCACAAGTACCTCGGAGTCTGGCTTGACTCTCATCTATCATTCTCACTTCACATTGGATGCAACCATCTCTAAATTATGCCCCAAACTTGGTTTGCTATACCGGCACGGAGCCTCCCTCCTGACAGATGCCAAATCGTAACAAACATGATTCTCTCCATTTTCAATTATGCAGACGTGGTCTACAGTACTGCCCCAGTAACCACCCTAACAAAGCTAGACACTCTAAACTCTTTTTGCACTTTGCTACTGACTTACCCCATCGTGCTCATCACTGCAACCTATACTCCATCCTAGATCTTACCCTGCTGTCCCACCACTGCCATATCCACTTTCTCAACCTCATATCTAAATTCTGGCTTAATTTGATATCCTCCTATTTGGCGGACAGTCTCTCCCCAGCCCTGGACACCCCCTATGCACTGAGTCACTGAAATTAAAGATAATTTCTTATACCTCATCCTCGCCCATCCTCATCATCTGGCAAATCCGCCTTCTCCCATTGGCTCCCCAACCTATGGAACAAGCTTACTCCCTCCATTAGAAGCGTGCCCTCTTACCTCACTTGCCAGTCACAACAACGCCTTCTGCCGACCCCCCCCGCCCGCTGTGCCAGGTGATCAAGCCCCACATCTCAGCACTTGCAGGTCCCAACCCACACTGGTGCACTTATGTTTATTATCTCTGTTTCTCCCAGTGTCTCTAGTCACTTGTCTTGGAAATGTTATCTAGTTTATCATTTTACCCTGTTAATTTTGACTTAACTGCTGTTACTGAGGTCCTTTTGTATTTTATCTCTAAGACCTATAACCTGTTGTCAATTTCTACTGATTTCTGGTTGTGTTACCACTTGTAAAACCATGGTCTTATGTTCCACATTGTATGTACTCCTCTTTTGACCCTACCTCACAAACTTGACAGGTGTCATTGTTCAAATCCCAGTGCAAACATAATTTTACAGAACAATGGTGAAATGGAATTTCCAGTGGGATTTGAAAAATGACACCTGTCTAGTTCATGAGGTGGGGTAAAAAAAAGCCTATGTTGAAAATTTGAGGTCAAAATCTTTAAAAATCACAAAGTTATGAGTGTAATCTAAAATGAACTGAAAAAACTATGTGTGAAAATGTTTTTCGAATTACGTTTTTTCTAAGTCAGGAGCTGGACATGGTTCAGAGAGGTCACACATTGTGATATAAGAGGATTACCATGAGGGACCTTATCGAGCTAAGTGGGTGACTGGGGGGGTGATGGGTGGCAGGGTGCTGGGGGTAGCATGAGTGGGAGATGCGTTAATGCACTGTTTTCTTTTTACAGGTTAGTGGGCAGGCATGGCAAATGATGATAGCATTGTACCGTTTTCTTTTTTGGGTCATGGAAGGTAGGTGGCATGGGTGCTAAGATGGTGGGAGAGGGTGGGGTGTTTGTTTTTTTGGCCACTGGGCCTGGGCAACTCGGTGGCTTAAAGAGATTGAGGAGGCGTCTATGTGGCCACCAGGCTTGGGCAACTTAGTGGCCAAAAAAGATGGGGGAGGCACATCTATGTGACCATCGGGCTTGGGCAATCCGGTGGCCAAAAATTAAATTGGGGGGAGGCGTCTATGTGCATACCTCTCAACTGTCCCTGATTACAAGGGGTATCTCTCATTTTACTATTCAGAATTGCTCCATTCCTCATTTGTCCCCCATTGGAAAAGGTGCTGCCTACACAGATAATGTACTGTAGATAAAGACTTAAAAGCAGAAATTCATAATATTTTAAGATGCTGAATCAAAAAAAAAACTTGTACAAGTAAACACAATGGTTTCCAGTTTTCTAAGTTTGTATCTCCATGCTTCAGGATATCTAATTCATTATGAGGATCAGTGTCCCTTATTGTTCCTCATTGTGAGTGTCTGTGTCTCTATTTCAGTGATGAGATGGTTGAGAGGTATGTTTTTATGGCTTGGGTAACCTGGTGGCTGAAAATGAGATGAGCAGGCTGGGGGCATGGGGGGGGGGGATTTTCTGTGTGGCCACTTGGTTTGGGGAACATGACGACCAAAAAGAAAAAAATGAGGCTGCGTCTTGGCACCTCCATAGTCACCAAGAGACCCAGTCCCTTCCTGCCCTGCATTCTCCAGCAGAATGGCACACTGATCAGCCACACTGCCTGCTATATACTGAGTTTGTGCACATGTGCAGACTCAGTATATAGCTGAGCAGTGCATTGTTCGAGCACCCTATGACCTCTTCCCCAGCCTCCTAAGCCTGTCACATGACCAGGAGTAAGCCTATTACATGACAGGGAGTCTGGGGAGATCTGAGCCAAGCAAGCTGTGTTCTGTTTGAGTCTCGAAAAAACTGAGCCATTTGCATTTGAAGTAGCTGGGTTTTCAAGAGAAGGCTTTGGCCCAGCCCTACCACTGGTGACACAAACACTAACTCTGCTAACATACTGCTGCTACCATTCTTGTATTGGTATATGTATTATATTCAGTGAAAAAAATATATTGTTAATACACTAGTTAGGGTTAAACTGACAAAAGTAGGGAGATGTGATGCATGGGTTGCTAAGCCTAACATCCCAACCCCACCCAGCAGGCAGTAACAGGAGAAACCATTATGCTTTGACCTCTCCTGTGTCTCTGCAAATCAGTTGTGGCATGTGCCTTGGGGTGGTCAACCCTAATGCTCACCCCATTCCATCAGCAAACAAGCTAAGATGTGTATAGTAGATGAGAATGGGGTGAGCTTTAGGGTTGTCCACCCCAAGGCACACCTCATGCCTGATTTGCAAAGACACAGGAGAGGTCAAAGTGTAATGTTTTTCCTGTTGCTGCCTGCTGGGTGGGGGTGGGGTGTTAGGGTTGGCAATCTTAACACCACATTTTCCTATTTTTGTCAGTTTAACCCTAACTAGTGCATTAACAAAGCTTTTTACAACGAATTTTCTAACTTTTTGAGATAGCCTTTGCGTCCATCCCTCCATAGATGCATACCTCTATGTTGCTGTGGAAGCACAGTGCCCCATTTCTGCCAAAACAGCAATTTCTTTCCTTCATCGTATTGCTTGTTAAAGTTCCAATATTATCCTATAGGATTTTACTTTTTTAATTTTTTATGATTTTTTTATATTGCCTGTAAATATTTAGGTGAGTAATATGTGTTATTCTTGTAGTACTTATTAAAACTTTTGTTTTGATGAATAGATTGTCCCCTAAGTCCAAATATTGAGGGAGTTATGGCTTGCTGAAGTTCCAATGTTATCCTTTGAGAATTTTTGTTTTTGTTTTTTATATTGCCCCTAAATGTTTAGGAGGGAATATATGTTATTCTTGTAGTACCCATTATGACCTTTGTTTTGATATATACTGTACATTGCTCCTTAAGTACAAGTATTGAGGGAGCTATGGCTTGTTGAGGTTGAAATGTTATCCTATGGAAATTATGATTTTTGTTATTTTGTTATAATGCCCTTTTTGGGGGTTATATTATTCATGTAGTACTCATTAAGACCTTTGTTGTGATATATTGATTGTGCTTTAGGTGCACATAATGAGGGAGTTATGGCTTTTTGATGTTCCAGTGTTATGCTATGGGAATTTTCCTTTTTAATTTTTTTTATATTGGCCTTACATGTTTTTTTTTTGTGGGGGTATATGTTATTCTTGTTGTACTCATTAAGATCTTTGTTTTGATATATACATTGTCCCTTAAGTCTAAATATGGAAGGAGGTATGGCTTGCTGAAGTTCCAATGTTATCCTATGGGAATGTTCTTTTTTTTTCATTTGTGCCTAAATGTTGCTGGAGTAATATGTGCTATTCTTGTGGTACTCATTAAGACCTTTGTTATGATATACAGATTATACATAGATTGCCCCTTAAGTCCAGATACTGAGGGAGTTATGGCTTGTTAAAATTCAATGTTATCCTATGAGAAATTTTTATTTTTTTTATTTTTATGTTTTGTATGTGGGCCCTAAATTGTTTTAGGAGGATTATGTATTATTCTTGTAGTACTCATTAAGATCTTTGCTTTTATATATAGACTGTCCATTAAGTCCAAATATTGAGGGAGTTATAGATTGTTGAAGTTCAAATGTGGGGGAAAAAACTGTCCAAAATATGTTTTCATATGAGGACATTCTTTTTTCTTATGAACAAAAAAAAGCCATATGAAAAAGAATGCTTTCATATGAAAAAAGAATGAGAAACAACCTAAGTCCAAATCCTTTTCTCACATGATGGCATTCTTTTTTCCCTATGAATGAAAAAAAAAAACATACAACAAAGGATGCCTTCATATGAAATAAGGGAAAAACCCTAAGTCCAAATTATTTTATCATATGAGGGCATTCTTTTTTCATATGAACAAAAAAAGCATACAAAAAAGGATGCATTCATACAAAAAAAAAATGGGGAAAAACCTAAGTCCAAATTCTTTTTTGGTATGAGGGAATTGTTTTTTCACATGAATGAAAAAAAAAAGCATACCAAAAAGAATGCCGTTATATGAAAAAAGAATGGGAAAAAAATAAATCCATATTCTTTTTTCATATAAGGGCATTCTTTTTTTGTATGAATGAAAAAAGTATATGAAAAAGGATGCATTTATATAAAAAAGAATGGTAAAAAAACGAAGTCCAAATTCTTTTTTCATATGAATGAAAAAAGCATAAGAAAAAGGATGCCTTCATATGAAAAAAGAATGGGAAAAACCTTAAGTCCACATTATTTTTTTGTATGAGGGTGTTCTTTTTTTCATATGAATGAAAAAAGTATATGAAAAGGGATGCCTTCATATGAAAAAAGAATATGGACTTAGTTTTTTTTTATTCTTTTTTTGTATGACTGCATCCTTTTTCATAAGCTTTTTCATTCACACAAAAAAAGAATGCCTTCTTACAAAAAAAACATTAAAAAACCTAAGTCCAAATCCTTTTTTCATATGAAGTCATCCGTTTTCATATTGATCAATTCTTTTCTTGAATGCCCATGTGAAAAAAATAAAATTGGCTCATGAAAAAGGATTTTCAAATGTTAAAAAATACATTTCTAAGTATTTTTCCAGAAACTAAGTGTAGGATCCATCTAGTGAGGTCCCGATTAGCAAGATACATGTTGGTGTGTGTGCAGAATGTCATTTTTATAAGTTTTGATTTTTTTCTGATGAAAACAGAAATAAGATGGCGGCCATATGAAAAAATATTTTTTCCTCACAAATAAAAGGATTACCACATATGAAAAAGGATCCTTTTTTTGTATGGACCAATTCTTTATTTCATTCCAAGCAGCTATCAAAAAGACTGTACTGAGCATGCAAAGAACCAAAATTTTAAAATGTAATAACTTTGGAATTGATTAATATTGTTTCATCACACCAGTGAAAGGCACATCTGTGGGGCCAAGCCCTTTCTACCCTGAAAGTTTCAGATCAAAATTCCAAACCTTCTGGGTGCTATGCAACACACAAAAAAGAACCCAGCAAAAAGCAGAAAATTTTTAAACTTTTTTCAATATCCGCATCTCAGAATCTGACATCCGACTACAACAAAACTTGGCAGGTCAAGAGATCTACCCCCTGAGATCACACATGCAAAATTTCATGCAAATCTTTTGAATGAGGCCAAAAATATTAAAGTACATAGTTTGAGGTTTAGCATAGAAACCCATACTCAACCCTAACTATAGTGGCGCTACTGTATCACTATAATATACAGAGGAAACAGCAAAAATGCAATTCTGTACTTTCTAGTATTACTGCAGAGTGCTGTGGTATACTTCTAGCAACATTGCAATTCAATGGTAATTAAGCTCTGTCCTGCACAATCTTGTAAGGTATTGTGTTGCATCCTGCGTGAATCTGAAATGTGTGTATGTATGTATGTGTGTATGTATGTATGTATGTGTGTATATATAGCTATACACACACACGTAGCTAGATATACTGTAAATAGCTAGATATGTACAGATATATATAGATATATACAGTGGTCCAGATATTCAAAGGGTTGCACATGGCGCAACAGTGTTGTGCCATGAGCAACCCACTGATGCACCCCGGCACGATATTCAAACGGGAATTGCACCTGGCACAAATCCCGATGCACTGGAGCGCATCAGTAATGTATGCAGGCGCAGGTGGGGGGGCATGCCCATACATACTCTGCACAGCCCGCTATTCAGCCTGGGATGTGCAGAGCCATGCATGCACAACCCCTACCTGCGCCGCACAAAGTTACGCAAAAAAAAAAAAGGAGCAACAGCCGGCCACCTACAGGTGAGCTGCTGCATTGCAGGGCACAACATGGCAGCTGCCACCTGTGGGTGGCCACCCGAGCTCCAGCTGCACCTCCATGGTGGCACCCCCCATGCCCAATCACGGGCATTAGTAACATAAATAAAACCTCCTACATCCCTGGTGGTCCAGTGGACTGCTTCCCGCCCGATCACGGGCTTAAGTAAACAAATACATTTATCCCATATCCCTGGTGGTCCAGTGGACCGAAGTCTGCCTGATCACGGGCTTAAGTAAACTAGTACTGACCCCATATCCCTGGTAGTCCAGCGGACCCCTTCCCACCCGCCCACTGATCCCCACCGCCCACTTCCCCAGTCAGCGGTGGGTGGCAGCACCCCACCTGCCTGCCGCCCACTGACTGACACCGTCAGTAGGGCTGTATGCCCATTGGTCCGCAGCGTGAGTCAATGGGCATGCAGCCCATACCGTACTACACATATTTTGTGGTGATTTGCATATGCAGCCCATGATACTTTGCATTGTGGGGGCATGTGTGATTTTGTATTTCTTTGAAACTTGGCTTCCCTGTCGAATGCCCTTTGGGGTAACCATTGCCTCAGTGTTTGTGCACAGAGGTTCTTTGTTCAATATATATATATATATTAGAGGCAAACAACTCTGTTTAATGCTTTAGTTAGGCATGTTCCACAGTGACAAAAGTGAGGAAATTCAGTGTTAGGGTTGAAAGCCCACCTTTGACCCCCCGTCCACACCCCCAACCGACATTGGGGTGCGCGTTGGGGTTGTTGGCCGTAACTCGCTTTTGTCGCTGTGGAACAACCCTAACTAATGCATTAAATGGAGTTTTTTGCCTCTAATTTCCCTTCTTTTGAGAATGATAATGAGAAATAGTGAATGTAATGCAGCGGCTCCCGCCACGTGATGTCTTGTCACATAGTAAAACGGTGCCCGCAGAAGCAAATGGTAATGCGCATGGTGACACAAAGTGAACCAGAAAGATAAACAGTACTGTAGACACAAATGGTTAAAATAACACAAATGCAAGCGCAAATGAAAACGCAAAGGGTAATGCACATGGTGCCGTATTTGGGAACAGTAAGTGAAACAGGTATGGAACCGCAAGAGGAACCGGTAAGGGTAACAGTAATGTAAGCGCACAGGCTGGTTTCCTGAAAAGCTGCATAGAGAAATACAGTGAGTACAAAGAATGTATGCTTAATAATGGGTCTCGGAGCAGAAAATGAGGAGTTGGAATACTGAATTTCTTATATCTCAGGAACCGTACAACGTAGAAAAAAATGTAAAAGTCATATGATGTATGACTTTCCAGGCTAGTTTTGTACTTAGCCCCTGTTAGGGGGCTAAGCATTTTTCAGAAGAAAAGTCCATATCTTGCACAGTTTCCGAGATACGGGCCCTGAAAAGCATGGCGAACGCCGTAATGTTATCCTATGGGAAAAAAGAGAAGTTCGGAGTGCGATAACTTTGTCTCTCTGTAATATTTTTTTGACCAAACCACTGCAAGGCACATCTGTGGGATGCTGGCTTTCTTCTCTCTAAATTTCAGCCCAAAAGACCAAACTGTTATTTTGAAACAGGGCGGCAAAGGATTCCTGTAATGTGGCGGACGCCGTAATGTTATCCTATGGGAAAAAGCATCAACTTTGGAGTGCCATAACTTTGCCACCCTGTAATATTTTTTCACCAAAACACTGAAAGTCACATCTGTGAGATGTTGGTTGTGTTCTCTCCAAATTTCAGCCAAAAAGACCAAACCATTCTTTTGCAGCAGGGAGGCAAAGAATTGCTGTCATTTTGCCATAGCCTGGAAAAGTAGTGTCGATATTTGCGAAAGCTTTCGTAAAAATTTCCGACACTTTCGTTAGTGCAACACTACTTTGTGAAAGTACTTTTTTCCAGAAACTTGAAAAACATATTTCTAGGGTGTTTAACCTCAAAATAAAGACATGCCTAGCATCCTCAGGGTCCGATTAGGTAAACACAAAAATAATTGTGTTGCTAGAGGGTCCCAAATTTAAATGCCAAGCATTTTTCTGATCACCAACTGAAAACCAGATGGTGGATTTGTGAAAGTAAAAGGGCCATTTACGAAAGTGTTGAACTTTTTGCTAACTTCTCCCATTGACTTATAATGGGAAACTGTTTTTTTGAATAACTTTTGAACCGTTTAATATTTTTTCACGAAATCTTCAAAAGGCACATTGGGGACCCCGGCCACATGTTCCCTGAAGATTTTGGACCAGTTGCTGCAAACCGTGCAACCTGAAGGGATGACCAAAGAATTGCAAAAAAGCGTAAACACGTCAACAGATCACGCTTAATAACTCTGCAGCCGTACATCCGAACAGTACGAAAGTTGGCAGATCCCAAGATGTATGGTTCTTGATCATGTATTCCAAATTTCAGGCAAATCCGTTTAAATGGTTGCAAAGTTATTAAGGTGCATAATTTTAGGTTTAACATGTAAATGGCTCCTCAACCCTAACTATGGTAGCACTACCGTGCTACCATAATATATATATATGTTCCACAGGGTGGAACCATAGATCTTGGGATCTGCCAACTTTTATACCTGTGGGATATACGGCTGTGGAGTTGTTAAGCAACATCTGTGCATGCAATTACGTTTTTTGCGCATTTTTTGCTCGTGCCTACAGGTCGCACGGTTTGCATGACTGGTCCAAAAACTTCAGGGAACGTGTGGCCAGGGTCTCTGATGTGCCTTTTGAAGATTTCGTGAAAAAATATTGAACGGTTCAAAAGTTATTCAAAAAACAAGTTCCCATTATAAGTCAATGGGAAAAGTTAACAAAAAGTTTGACACTTTCGCAAATGCAGTTTTTAGTGTCGCAAATGGCCCTAGTAGTGTCGCAAATCTGCCATTTTGTTTTCAGTTACTGATCACAGAAATACTTGGCATTTAAAATTGGGACCATCTAGAGACACAATTCTTTTTGTGTTTACCTGTTCGAGCCCTGAGGATGCTAACCATGTCTTTATTTTGGGGTTAAACACCCCAGAAATATGTTTTTCAAATTTCTGGGAAAAGTAGTGTCGTAAAGCAGTGTCGCACCTGTGACACTTTCGCAAATTTTGCGAAAGCTTTCGCAAATCACGACACTACTTTTCTAGACTATGGAAAATGACAGGAATTCTTTGCCACCCTGCTGCAAAAAAACGGTTTGCTTTTTTGGGCTGAAATTTGAAGGGAAGGCAGTCAACATCTCATAGATGTGCCTTTACGTGGTTTGGTGACAAAATATTGCACAGATGAAAAGTTACGGTACTCTGAAGTTGACATTTTTTTCCCATAGACTGACATGGTGGTGTCCGCCGCTCCTTTTGGGGCTCGTGTCTCGGAAACAGTACGAGATATGGAATTTTTGTTGTGACAACACATTTAGTGAAAACCTAGCCAGAAAACTCATGAATCATGTGAAATTAACATTTTTTCTCTTCGTCGCACGCTTCCTGAGATATAAGCAATTTAGTATTCCAACAGCTCATTTTCTGCTCCGAGGCCCATTATTATGCATACATTCTTTGTACACACTGTGTTTCTCTATGCAGCTGTTGGGCAAAAACAGGGTGTGCACTTCTGTTACTCTTACAGTTAGCGTTTCCACTTGCGGTTCTGTACCCATTTGGGTGCGTTCCGTCACGCCACTTGCGTTATCCTTTGCGTTTCTGTTTGCACTTGCATTTGCCTTACTCTTACCATTTATTTGTGTCTACAGTACTGTTTCTGTTTGTGTTTCACTTTGCATCACTGTGCACATTACCATTTGCATTTGCGGCCACCCTTCCATTTGCATCTGTCTTTCATTTTGCGTCATCATTGTTCTTACCGTTACCATTTGCATTTCCAATTGCGTTCCTGTGCCGGGTGCGTTACGCATTGCATTTCCATATGCGTTTGCAATTCTGTTTCCTTTGCCATTATTGTTGCTGTTACCATCACCATTTGTGTTTCCAATTGTGGTACTGTGACCATACTCGTTACGGTTTGCGTTTCTGTACCCGCTTGCATTTGCATTTCCATTTCTGTTTCCTTTGGTTTTATTGTTGCTGTTACCGTTACCATTTGCATTTACAATTGCAGTACCGTGACCGTGCGCGTAATGGTTAGCGTTTCTGTATGCGCTTGCATTCACATTTCTGCTTCCTTTGGCATTATTTTAGCTGTTACTGTTACCATTTGTGTTTCCAATTGTGGTACCATGACCGTCTGTGTTACGGTTGCGTTTACATATGCGCTTGCATTTGCCTTTACGTTTCTGTTTCCTTTGGCATTATTTTTGCTCTTACCATTACCATTTGCATTTGCAATTGCGGTACCATGACCGTGCACTTTACGCTTTGCGTTTCCATACGTGCTTGCGTTTGCCTTTCCGTTTCTGTTCCCTTTGGCATTATTGTTACTGTAACAGTTAACATTTGCATTTACTATAGTGGTACCATGACTGTGCGCATTACCAGTTACATTTCCGTATGCACTTGCGTCTGTTTGCATCACTGTTCGCTTTGGCGTCACTTTGCGCTTGCGTTTCTATTAATGTTTGCATTACCATTTACGTTTGTGTCACCATGTGCATAACCGTTAACACTTGCATTTGCATTGCAGTTACCGTTACTATGTCACAACACATCACGTGGTGGGAGCGGGGGGCCCGAAGGGCCCGTGCTCCCACCACATTCTATTCACTATTTATAGTCCTCATTATCAAAAAGAAGGGAGATTCATGGCAGAAAACTCTGTTTAATGCATCAGTTAGGGTTGTTCCACAGCAACAAAAGTGAGGAAATTCTGTGTTAGGGTTGAAAGCCCCCCTTACCCCCCAGCCCACCCCAACCGGCATCGGGGTGTGTGTTATGTTTGGTCCTAACTCTCACCCCATTCTCCTGTTCCTCAGCTTCTTTACACATGTGATGGGGTGAGAGTTAGGACCGATGACCCCAATGCACACCCTGATGTCGGTTGGGGGTTGGCTGGTATAAGCTTAACCCTAACACCGAATTTCCTCACTTTTGTCGCTGTGGAACAACCCTAACTGATGCATTAAATGGAGTTTTTTGCCATGAATATAAATATATATGTGTGTGTGTGTGTGTGTGTGTAGGTTTAGATATAGATATATATTGCAAAACACTTATTTAATGCATCAGGGTTCATAGTAAAGCAACAGAAGTATGGAAATGTGGTGTTAGGATTCAAACCCTGAGAAAAACTTAAAACAGCTGAGCACCATCCACCGATGTAATCCAAATAATCCACTCTGGACCTGGACAGTAGCAACAATGTTGTATTGCCCATGTAGTGATAGCAAAAAAACTAAACTTAGCAGAGTGCCACATAGGTGAGTGACACACTCGCAAGGCCTGTCCGGTTTCACATATGTGTGCTTCTTCAGGGACAGCCTTAACCTCAAACAGATCTCATTTAAATCATGAGGATATCAAAGTCACAGTGACCAATTAACATCAAGTAAATAAAGATGGTTAAAAAAGCACAAAAACAATTGTGTGCAAGTGTATAGATAATGAAAGGCTACATTTATGCACTTAGAACTAGAATATGTGACACCTTAGTGACATCCACTGTAAAGAAGAAAGAAATGCCCTGGCTAAACATATCATGTCAGCTAGGGGCAATAGTGTTCATGAGTTCATCTTTTGTGGTATTGAAAAAGTCAGTGTTGGTACAAGAGGAGGAGGAGACCTGGACAACCTGCTGCTTTGCAGGGAAGGTTTTGGGATTTTTCAGCTGGGTTCCTTGTGGTTCCTAGGACTGAATGATAATCTGGATATTATGCCATATCTTAAGAATAGAAAATTACAGTATTGATAATTTTTTGTGAAATTGCTGGAATTTTAACTAGTAATTGTACAGTTACAGCTACTGAAGGATTACTATGCAACATCTCCAGTTTGTTTTTATAATTTCCCTTTTTCTCTCCCTTTTTTCTTTTGTACCTTCACACACCAGTACCCAGTATGGAGTATAAATGACTGGTCTTCCTGACCAGTGTGATGGCCTTTCATGGCAGTTGGTTTAAATAATTCCGCTGCTTGTTATTAATTTTTGCCAATAAAGTAGCTTTGTGCTGTTTGCAAGATGTATTATAAATTAATTTGGCATAAATGTAGCCTTTCATTTACCTATACACTTGCACATGCTCAAACTGAAAAACTGTGAACCAAACATTTTGGTGCAAACCGAAAATGCTGGCTTGCGAACCAAAAATTGCTGTGTGAACTGAAAATTTTGGCTTGCTATCTAAGCCTTTCAGGGCACACTGAAAAAGTTGGTCCATAAACTGAAAATGTCAGTTCAAACCAAAAATTAGGATTCAAGAACCAAAATATTTCCATTCGACCCAAAAGCAGTCCTCAGTGAATGCAGTTACAGCTAGCAGGCAGGACTGTCCTCTTGTCCCCCAACAGCAGTCCTCTTTTTTCTGCAGCTCCCACTCTGAATCTCAGTCTTTACTTGCAGATTTCAAGTAACCATATAGTGAAGATAAGTCTTTTATTTTGCAAAGGGTTCAGAGGGTTCCGCACCTCTGCACCTATAGCCGCATGGAAGCACAGGGCCAAGTGTCATCAATAAAACAGGCCCACATAACCTCCTCGGACACACCTGCAAACAAGCAGTCACAGTGTACTGTGCCTTTTCTGGTAAAAACCAAAAACAAAAAGTACAAATACTGTACAAATATGCATGGAATAATTTCCATTGAGGGGCTAATGAGATCATAAAACCCTAAGCCCAAAGGGCATGTGGAATTTATGAGCTTGTTAGGCCTCTGAGATGGTAATATTTCATGAGTATATGGAACTTGGCCTCTAGATGTTTTATATATTACTTAAAGTTGGAAAAAGCATTTCTGGATTTTCTGGTGTTAGGTTAATGTTTTTTTGTAGTGTAATGTTTTTCCATAGAGTGGTGGTATGTTTAGGTTGTAGTGGCATTTTTGGGTCTGTATCTAGTCTGCCCCTGAAGTTTTTCTGTCATGTAAGGACCTCCTGTAAAAGAAGGTGTGGCTTTGGCTGTCTTTCCTTTATGCTTTTGAGGACTGGGAGTGGTGTGACATGTAGTGTGGTGATTTAGGGCAGCATGCAAAATGTAGTTGGGAGTGGTGGTTTGGTGTATAGGAGATGATACCACCCATTCTGCAGCCAAGTGTGAAGTGTGATGGTGTGGAAGGGATTCATGACCCCCTTTAACCAGAATTCGAGGGGGTGCAACAAAAGGACCTGCATATGATTGCTGGTGCAACAAATTTACACCACTCCCTAATAACTGAGAATAAAGCCCAAGACAACACAGCACATTATGACAAAAAAAAATTAGTTTATAATACATAGAAACATTTATATTATGAAAAGTAATTGAAAATTGGGTAGCATCATTGTCAGCAAGAACAAAACAACATAGTGACAATCCCTGTAAGCATAACGCATAGAATCAAAGGAACTGTAATTAGAAAGCAACACAAAGAACTGAAAGTAACAGAGAAGGGAGATGTAGTAAATAGTATTCAGAGAGGGATGGTGATACAAAGAGACTGGTGGACTATTACAATCAGCAGATGGGAAGGCTGTAACAAGTGAAAGGTTAGTAGAGGATATGGAGTAGAGATCAGTATTAGAAGTGCCAAGAACGTATTTATTTATTTGTAGTTTGTGACCAGTAAAGGCACACTGAGTGGTGCTAGTTAATTTCCAGGGGTGTCCTGGGGATGGGTTACATAAACCCTATGTTGTTGCCATGGGGAATGTTAGCCATAACAACAGATACTCCCCTACTTTTCATAATATTTTTCATTATGTTAATTTTACCCCGTTCTCTCCTCTGCTAATAAATTATGAGTGCTTTGCCTTTCAGGTCAATTAACCATGCTATTACCCCCTATTATACTCCAATAGGCTGGTATTACAGCACACTTAGTTCCCTCATGTACCTGTATATATGAAAGTCAGTGGGCTGGATTTTCAGAAGGTGCTAAATGCTGAAAGCCCTGGGTGTGTCTAACACATGGCATACGGAGCTTGTGGCATTCTCCCAGCCAGTGATTGGGATTTTATATCTCATGCACTGACTGCCGCAAGTCAGACCAGCTTTTTGCTGGTCTAGCTTGCATCAATCCCAGGTACCCCTTTTACTAGGCTTGCACTAAATATTTCGTGCAAGCTGCCATAAATCAGGTAAACTGTCACGACTGTGCCTGACCTACTAAAATCAGGTAAAGGTGACTGGTGCAGCTGTACCAAAAACAAATTCTGGCACAGCCACTACCACTGCAACAACATTAACTTGATAAGGGTGTTTCATGGGCTTAAACATAAACATGAATTGCATTTAGTAAGGCCTATGATACCATTCCACATATAACTTGTGAACAAGCTGGGCAGCATGGGAGTGAATCACAAGGTAGTAAACTGGGTTAGGAGCTGGTTGAATGATAGAAGATGGAGAGTCATGGTAAATGGTGCTCAGTCTAAGGAATGGAGTGTGACCAGCAGGGTGCCACAGGGAACAGTCCTGGGCCCAGTCCTATTTTATGTCTTCACAAATGAAATTGTGGAGGGGCTAGAGGGGAAAGTGTGCCTATTTGTGAATGAAACTAAGATCCACAACTGGGTGGACACTTGGGGAAGGGTGGAGAAAATGAGGAAGGACCTGGGAAAACTGGAGGGATGGTCCAAAGTGTCACGATTTGATGCAAAAAAGTGAAAAATCATGCATCTGGGTTGCAGGAACCCATGGGAGGATTACAGGAGTTGGGGGGGAATGATGGTCACTAAACAGGAAAGGGATTTTGGGGTACTCATACTGGATGACCTAAAGGTGGCTAAACATTGTACCAAGGCTGTGGGAAGAGCCAGTGGGATGCTGAGGTGCACAGGGAGAGGTATCACCAACAGAAGGAAGGAGGTGGTGATGCCGCTGTGCAGATCACTGGTGAGGCCTCATTTGGAATATGGTATCCAGTTCTGGAGGTCACATTTCCGTAATATAACTTTAAGTCACAAATGGGTTAAAAAGTTCTATTTTAGATTTGTATCCCTCTCCCCTTCTGCTCCCACTGGTTAGGCTTACTGAGTACAACCTGGAAATATCTTGGCTAGCATGATAATACACCTGCATAAGCTGCTTCTGAGTCCACATCACTGTCTTTTTAAAATTGTAACTTCTTGTTGAAAATAGCAGTTTGCCACAGTAATACATAAGCTAAAGTGATGTCACCTACAAGGAGTGGTAAGACATACTGTAGCTAACTTGGCTTGAGGAAGGGTGAACAAGGTCAGGACCCCATAACAATTGAGATGCATATGCAGCAAATAAGTCCAGATGCAGTAATTTACGCTATAGGTGTAAAGTATCAGGGCCGGCCCAGTGGCACTGAGGGCTGAGGAGCTGGATGCCACACCCTGCGCCATGCCGGCAACCTGGGTTCAGGAACAAGCCCGGGTCATCGGGGGTCAGCAGGGGAGGACTAAGATTGAGTGTCCATGGACAGCTCTCTTAGTCCTGGGGTGGGTTAGGGGTTCTTCTGTTGTGCTGGTAACCTCTGGTGGAGGCTGGGGGCACTGCAGTGCATGACGCAGAAGCATGGGAATTGGGGCAGAGGCAGACATCCTCCGGGTGTGTGTGGGAGCATGCGCACACTGGGCGGGATGTCATTGCACATCCGTGCCTCAGGGGAGGAAACTCTAAAGAAAAATATCCCTCTGCCCTCAGGTGAGGCGACGGCGATCGATGGCAAGCTGACCCACCACACGCCCAATACCGGCTGACTCTCCAGTTCTCCTTGAGGTCTGAGGGCCTCTACGTGGGGCCAGGAAAGCCCCAGATCTCACATACCCAATGTAGCTTCTGGAGTAGCCAGTTCAGGTGGGCGGTTGAGTGTGGTGGCTGTCAGTGAGACCCTGAGAGATGCCCTGAGGACAGGGTGCAGAAATAAATCCTACAAAAAAAAAACACACAAAAAAAGTGTGAAGTATCACAGTCTGCATAATACACAAGGCTTACAGTGATGAATCTTCATATGGTTTGGCTGGTTTGGGTTCTAATGTTTATAATACAGGGATGTATAACTAGTGAAGACATTTTTTCATTGACTGCTAAATGTGGTACAGAGGCAGAAGTTTTGCAAAGGTAAAACAGAAATTATGTTTATGAGGTATTGTCCAAGAACTGGATCATGTTTTCATAGAGACAGATTACATTTAGAGTACATGATTGTCCCTTTATGAATCCCTGCTGCTGCTCTCTGCACTAAAATCACTGTTAGACATGTGGCTAACTTAAATCTTTAAGTAGTGATTCTAGAATTTTACCCGGAACCTGTATTTAATAATTTTTACAAAAATATTTTGAGGGGGTGCCTTGTAATGGATTATCCCAATATTTAATTTCAGCATTTTAGTGGAAACTTTGCACTCGGATTTTCTTATTCTGAATTTTTTGTAGTATGTTGTCTGTATTTATATTAATTCTGTTGGCATTCCTGGTAATGTACAGGGGCAGGGGATTGTGTTGTGATTGGGTTTGAATAAGGAACACAAATATTAATTACATTGCTTTGCTATCTCCACTGGATTTTTTTACTGTTTCCCCTTTAATATTAATATACTTATATATATTTTTTTGTTAAGGCTATTGATGTAACTGCACAATTTATTTTGCTGTTGCTTTTGTCTGCATCTGTTGCATTTGAGTTCCATTTTCTTTTTGAAATGGTTACTTTTGTGTTTATGTTTCTTTTAAAATGTTTAATATTCTGACCATGGGGTTATGTCATGGCTTTTGCTTTCAGATATTTTATTGCATGTTTAGCTTTTTTGTTGTTGTTGTTGTTGAGTCACTTTCTTCACATCCTAATTTAGCCATCTTGCTTGTCATCCTTTGTCATATTCCTTGATCCTTTTAATGTAAACTATTGCAAATTATAATATCTTGCCCTTTATAATCTGCCAATGAGCAATACTTGTTTATGGCATTGTGTTACTGGTAACATAGACTTTATATTTAACATCTTAAAATTGATGTCAACAGTACCAGTTATTTACTAACATAGAATCTGTTTGCAGAAAAGGACCTCCTGGCCCACCTAGTCTGCCTTAAGGTCCCTACCTACTGTGCCGCCATGGACCATAACTGATCTCTAGCTTTACCCCAACCCCCGTGCTCCAGCCCTGTTACCAAGGTCCCTTTATGTGTATTCCATGCATGTTTGAAACCTGTTACCATTTTGGTACTCATTTCCTCTGCTAGCAGGCTGTTCCAGGTGTCCACCGCCCAATCTGTAAAATAGTATTTTCTCCTATCCCCCCTAAGTCTTCCCCCCTTCTAGCTACATATTATGCCCTATTGTCCTTAAACATCTCTTTCTCAGCAGAATTGAACCTTCCTGTACCTTATTGATACCTTTTGAGGTATTTGAATGCTTCTAGCATGTCTCCCTTTTCCCTCCTTTCCTCTAGAGAGTACATATTTAACTCCCTGAGTCTTTCCCCGTAGGCAACAGTTCCATCATCTCTGGTCTTGAGTAGCAGTTTAAAATTCCTGGCTACACCCCTGCTTACATGCATGATGTATCTTACAGCTGAGGTCTTAAGAGCTAGTGCCAAGTGAATTACTCCATACAGGTAAAAATATACAGCTTCATCCCCAAGAGATGCAAACTGGACATGTCACTTTATCAATCATTTAAAATAACACAAGTTTAGTTTCACATTCTTACTATGAGGGAAGCAAGTAAGATCAACCATCATAGTTAGCAAACAATGAATTGACACCTCTGGATGAGTGGTGGAGGGGATAAATGCAAAACAAGTTTCTCAGTTTGCAAATGGTTGTAAATTAAGCAATGAAACTTAACAAAGAAAGAAAAGGCCCATAAAACACTACAGAAGAGGTTTCAGCTTGCAAAAAAAGAGGCAGTACTGGGGATAGCTCAATTAAAGGAAAACTGCATGATAAAAATCAGGAAAAGATATGAATTAACTTTTTTTGTGTTCTAACTTCATCTCAGTGTTTTTTTTCAGTTCTGGCTGTGTGTGTGTGTGTGTGTGTGTAAGCATGTCACTATTTAAAGTAGTTTTGTCTGCACTCCTGTTGCTAAACCTCAGTCCCTTTCAGGTTTTGCACCACTACCAAGTAGCAGAAATGGAACAGCAGTTTCTAGATTGTTAGAATAGACCATGAATGAAATAATATCTGCAGAACTGGAATGGTTTATATAAACTAGTCTGGAAACATAAAGGAGCACAGCTATTTATAAAACAAATCTGTGATTGTTCCTCAACAATGCTACTTTACACTTCCACCCATTGCATAGCAAGGAACACATCAGTTTATCTCAGCAGCAGTTACTGCTGCCTGCAAACTGTATATAAACTGTGTCACTTTGCCTAAAATCCTGCTCCCCCTCTTCTGATCAACATGTTATGGACTTTTGATTCAATTGCTTGTGTCTTGTGTAGAAGACAATGCTTGTAGACAAATCTAATCATTTTGCAGCTGTGGTCATCCATTGGCTAAGTAGGCTTTGTGATTGTGTTTATGTGATCCAATCCTTAGTATTTGGTTACTTTACTGATATCTCCTATGGAGGGACTCAAAATGTGCAGGATAGCTTTTTAGCAAATTCAGAGAAATCGCAGCGGCACCAGACTTTGACTTTGGAAGGAGTTTTCCTTTAACTTCTCTCAAGCTAGAGGAAAGCCCCATAAAACACCATGGAAGAGGTTTCAACTTGCAAAAAAAGGCAGTACTGGGGATGGCTCAATTAACTTCTCAAGCCAGTGGAAAAATAATGCTCTCCCAGCTGCCATACACACACACTCAGTGTAGTAATGAGGCTTCAGTGGACGATACTATTTTTAGCACTCTACCATGTTGTTTGGAAGGTAATTATGCAGGTAGTCCTTTTCTCAAAGCAATACATCTGCAGGGCTATGCCCACTACAGCTGTAAAAAGGGTTGGATGCAGGGCCTGATGCAAGTCCTGCATCCTCTTTTGAAAGCCTGGGCCACTGTCAGAAAAATGTTTGGAATCTGACCGTGTCTATCTTATTGCACAAGTCCAGGAAAGGAGTTTACCACTGGATCCTGCAGCCAGCCACTTCCTTGGGCACTCAATTTCCAATCTGTGCAGAAAAAACAGATTACACAGACTTGTAAACAGTTGCTAGATCCCCTGTATTCCCATTAGGATATGGTTTCGCTCAGTTGCCATAGGCACATTGGTGTCAGGGGCAATAATGAACACAAAGTTCTAGCGACACCTGCCCACAACAGCTGGAAATGGTTTCACACTTATATTTAAACTGCCTCTTTACTCAGTCCTTTTGGGATATGGTTGCTGAGAGGTGGAAGGAACCTATTTTTTTTTTAGCCATTGCCTGTCAAGTACTGGTTCTGGGCCTCTTTCCACTGGAATGGAAGAATTACTGCCTGAGCTTGTTAAGGGTACATTTTGCCTGCTTTAAATACCATGTTGGCAAGGTTGATGTCAGTTGGTATTGAAGCAAAAATTGATTTCCAGAGAGGTCCTTTTTTCCCCACACTATTTATTGCTATACAACAATGCTTTACTTTTGAATTTTGAAAATTTTGCATGAGGAAAGTTTTGGGGTTTGTGGGGCTCTATTGTTCACAAATTCAGTTTATCTTAGATATGAGGCATGGCCTGTATAGGTGTTAGTTTTTTTTTCTTTCTCTATGTTTTGTTGCTCTTTTATTTGTTTTTTCCCCAGTTTCACTTCTGGATGTAACATACCAAGAAATGTACTGATTTTAACAAAAAATTCCTCTATTTATGGCATCGCAGAGCACACTGTTGGCCCACTTACAAGATGAAGGACACTAGTAAGGTGAAAAAAGAGGATCTTCAGGTATGGGAGATGTCCTCCCTCCCTGCCATGTCTAGGTTAAAGGACATTTCTACGCTAATAAGGATACCACTGAAAATACCAATGTCCCAACTGAAAGCATAGACATTAATACAGAAGAGCAGCAACTAGAAAAAGAAATGCATGAAATAAGACAGTACCTGCTACAGCTATTGGCCAAAGACGAATACCTGATAGACGACATTGCTAAGATGACAGAAGAAAAGTACTACTACTGGTATCAACACCAAAAGTGTGGAAACTGCTGTTTGTGGACCAAAAAAGGAGCTCACCAAAATGCCAGCTCCCTGCACTACTGAGGACAGTGTCAGCTGTGCCAAATAGCTGATGGTGGAAAGTGTCAGCATCGATGCAGTTTTTCATCTTAACAAATCTGAGTCTGAAGTCTCTGTACTGACCTCTGCAGAAGCTCTGAAAAAGGCGTTCTGGCTTCAGATGGAAGACCAACTGTGGGAACCAAGCCAGAAACCTAGAGAATATTTGTCCCTGAGTGACAGAGAAGGCAAATTGTCACCATAAGCCCCAAATATCAGCAACTGCAACCTGCAACAACAGATGAGCACTATTGATTCTGCAGACAGAAGACATGAGACTACTGAAGCAGGCCAAACACATGAAAGTAAGAATTTTAATTTTGAAGTACTTTCCGGTTTTGAACTTTGGGATCCTTTCTGGCAGTATACTGAAAGGGAAAGGGCCAGCTAAAAATTAAAACAAAATCACTGACACACAGTGAAAGGCTGGGCCTTTAAACGGACTGAGTGAAGCAATTTTAAAGGGACCATCAGTGGAAGAACCACCCCTGACTATCTCACACAGCCCAGCTACCACAGCCTCCACTAACTCAGAAAGGCCAGACTCCCTTCAGAAAATCTTGGATCTGACAGACTTTTTAGCACAACCTGGTACTTTCCATGAAGAAGGAGAAGCTTTAATAACAAAACAGGCTGCAGCTCCAAGATATGCAGACCTTTTTCAGAACAGAGCAGAACCAGCCCAGCAAAGGAGCACAGTAAGGCTGAGCTACAGAGTTAGCCTTTCTGTACTACCTGATACGGTTTATGTAAGATGCATGCTCCTAAAAGATTCAGTGCAGTTTTTTGCTTCAATGTTACATGCAATGATCTAGATCTCTGGGGACACTAACTTTGATGTCACTTTTAAACTGCTGACTTGGAGCATTTCTGGCTGAAATACAGCCAGCGTAAGACTTCCCTGCTAGGGATTCTTTTCCTTGCAATTCCATTAACAAAGCCAACTATCAAAACTGTAACTGTGTATTTTGCAATGAAGGAGTCAGTGTGTGTGACACTGAGTACTGATCAAAACGGAGGGGTGGACTACTTAGCCAAACTGAACCTATTATGGACAACAAACAAATCTGGACTGGTTAAATTAAAACATAACTAACTGGGGTGGTGTACCTTCCAAACATTTTTTTCTTAGGACAAGATGGAGGGAGTGGTCTGTTTTTATGCAGGCTGACCAACAGCTTACTATAAGTGTGAGGCCCAGAACCATAAAGTAGTGCTTGCAACCAGCTCTACTGGACTATGTGCAGTATTTGGTCATATCAGCCTATCCTGCCATAGTATTTTGTTGCAATCTCTGCAAGAAGAAAGGGCATTCATATGCCCAGTGCCTGTAGGCAGCCCACAACAGAAATGATGGCCTAGATCAAGGCTACCTGCTTACAAAAGCTCAGAAGGAAAATGAATGTGGCCCACAGTAAAACACAAGAGTGGGACATTACCAGTCAGCACTTAACCAGTCTATCTCTGCACACAGCACCCCCCTCCCCCGCCCATGGCACAGCAAAGTACTGAAATGGTTCCAGAGGAAACACCCCACCCCGCACCTAAACCCTCAATCCAGGAAGTGTATATGCAGCCCCAGGTACCAGACACACTGGCAGTAGGTCATCCATTGACAGTGAGAGACAAGCAACCTTTGGAATCTCTGGAAGAGAATCCTGAGCAGCAACCAGTACAGGTGGACCAAGAAATAATGCAAACCCCAGCACAACGACTCTGTTAACTAGAAGAAGGGGTCTAAAAATCCAGCAACCAAGATCAAAAATATTCATAACAGGCCCAGAGCCAGCACTGATTTTTTTTCAGACAACAAATCTGAACTCCTCAGCAGTAATAGAGTGTGAGGAGATACTGATGTAAGCCCTCTCTCACTGAGGGGGGCTTATGAGTAAGTAAGTAAGGGCCTCCACCTTTGGTGTCCCCCCATTAAAGATTCCAGTAGGTAGCTGGGAGGGAAGACCCTATTCCAGGCTATACTTCAAACTGCCACTAAAGGCAAGTTTGGAGCCCATAAAAGCAGGGCACATGGGAAAAGGAAGGAAGAAGGAGGAGATGCTGGCTGGGAGATGACAAGACAGGCAGGCAGGGAGGAGTTTGATGGTCCAGGTTGGGCCTTGATGGTAGTTCCAGTATGTGCAACAATGTGGTGCCAGTGGACAGTGCATGGAGGAGGGCTGTAGTTAGCCTGCCAGTATCATGGGGGGGGGGGTAAATGGGACTCCAGGGAGTGAGGGGTAGTGAGAGTGCCCAGGGTTGGAGTTTGGTGGGTCTTAGGCCCGTTGGAAGTTTTTAGGCCTGCACTGTCAGGGTTCATTCATTCATTCATTCATTCATTCATTCTTTATTTTTATGAGGCGCTTTTCTTATAACCAAAGTGCCTGTACAGTACATAAAACAATAAATAGACAAAATTAAAACTAACATAAATCATTAAAAGCTATACTAAAAAGATGTGTCTTCAAAGCTCCTTTAAAGCTTTGGACAGTCGAACAATTCGCACCTGGCGGTGAGAATTCCACAGGGTCAGGGCCATAAAACTAAGCGATCTAGCCCCGAAGTTTTAAATGAACCCTGGGAATCTCTAGCAATCCCTCATCAGTGGATCGGAGGGGGCGGGGAGGACAGTAGGGACACAGGAGCTCTTTCAGGTAAGTAGGTCCCTGATGGTGTAGGGCTTTATAGGTCAGCAAACCGACCTTGAAGGTGATTCACCAGAAAACTGGCAGCCAGTGCAGTCCGCGGAGCACAGGCATTATATGACTGGACATAGAAGATCCAGTCAACAACCTGGCTGCCACATTCTGCACTAGCTGCAGGCGGCGAAATTCAACCCCCGGTAGCCCCAGGTAAAGGGCATTGCAATAGTCAAGGCGGGAGGTAATGAATGCGTGGATCAATGTTGGAAGATCCTCTGGAGGAACCAGGTGCTTCACCCGGGCGATATTTCTCAGATGGTAAAGGAAGTTTTGACTACCGCTGACACCTGAGATTTAAACGTCAGACGGTCATCAAATACTATGCCCAGATTCCGCACCTGGTCTGAGGTCGTCAGCTGGACGCCCCCAAGCCATAAGCCTGAGGGCGATCCAGCTAACAAACCCACCTCACAGCGACCCTTGTCCACGACCAACACTTCAGTTTTCTCTGGGTTTAACCGCAGCCAACTCCCATTCATCCAGTCTTGGATCTCAGCAAGGCAGTTATTAAATACCGAAAAGACAGCATCCTGGCCAGGCACAAAAGACATATACAGCTGGGTATCATCTGCATAGCAATGAAAACCCAAACTGTATCGTCTAACAATCGCTCCTAATGGCAGCATACACACTGCATACAACATGGGCACTAGAATAGAACCCTGCGGTACCCCGCAGGATAGGGAGACTGATGCGGAAGAAAAAATTCTCGACACCACCCTCTGAGTCCTACCCTCGAGGTAAGATCAAAACCACCTGAGGACCGTATCAGACAATCCACAGATGGACCGCAAATGCTCTAACAGCACACCATGGTCAACAGTGTCAAATGCTGCAGAGAGATCGAGAAGTACCAAGATGGAACAGGTCCTATGATCTCTTGCTATTAGGAGGTCATTTAGTACCCGAACAAGTGCTGTCTTGGTACTATGCCTTTTCCTAAATCCAGACTGGAGAGAATCATAGACATTGTTGTTGGTCAGATGACCATCCAGCTGCACTGCAACCACCTTCTCAATAACTTTACCCACAAAGGGTAAGTTAGAGGTGGGTCTGTAATTTGCTAGACAATCTGGGTCCAAGGAGGGCTTCTTCAATAGAGGCTTAACTATAGCCTCCTTAAGAGGATCTGGAAAGATAACCCTCTCCAAGGACCTCCAGACTATCAAAGCCAGGACTGGGCCGATTTTATCCACACAATCCACTAAGAGACGTGTGGGGCCAGGGTCCAAATCACAGCTGGTCGGTCGCAGCGCTCGGATGATCATCACAATGTCATTGATTGTGGGGAGGCTGAAGTCGGACCATGCAAACTGCGTGTCCGACATCTCCTGCCGACCATCACAACTCCCATTGGAGAGGGAAAAATGGACATCCGATCTGATTTTGGCAACCTTATCTGCAAGGAAGAGAGCAAACTCCTCACACCATTCTGGAGAAAAGGCTCTTCTGGGCTGAAGACAGACTGGATTGCACAGTCTGTCCACAGTCCCAAAGAGCGAGCTGGTCTATTCTGTGCAGTCGCAATCTCTGGACAGGAATTCTGCCTTCTTACGAGATATTGCGGATTGATAGACCTTATAGTGGTCCATCAAACTAAGTTTGTCGTCATCCAAACTGGACCTCCGTCAACGCCTCTCCAACCTTCGTCCAACTCTCCTCAACTCCCTCACAGTCTCATCAAACCAAGGAGACCTTGGACGAAGAGCGAGAGGACGGGGGTTTTGTGGCAGGATTCCTCCAGGCGAGAGGTGGTGGCAGTCCCCTCCTGGTTCCTGGTGTGGCAGGGTGGTGCAGGTCTGGGAAAAGGGGGGTGTCAGAGGCTTCTCACCCATAATGGGGCCTGCTTGGAGGGGCAAGTCTAGAGGCCCATTCACAAGCTGCTCAGGCGGGCTGCTAGTAGCAAAGGATTAGGCCTTGGAAAGCCCTCCAGATCCTGGTGTCTTATAGCAGGAGTTCCAAAACTGAAGTATGCGAGCTGGAGCTAATGAGATGGTGCATGCTAATGAGGTGGCCTGCGTCCAAACATGATAGTCTAAACAGAGAACAGTGGCACTTGGAATGCTGGTGCAAAAAAAAAAAAAATTATTCTGTTCAAATGCAAATAGGAATAAATACAGGCACACAGAAATCAAGCAGATTTCCTGCAAACACACAAGCTACCCCAGCGCTTTGACTCTGAGTACAAGTCTTCCTCAGGTGGTGTGGCTTAGAAGAAGCATGTGTAATTTATATGTGAATTACATTAATATTCATAATATTTGAAGTGGGACACCTAAAGCAGACCCAATCAGTGATTAAAAAAGTGGTTTAAGTTAATTTCACTTACACTATTATTAGTGCTATAATTTAAGTACAAAAAATACAAATATACAAAAGTACTATTGCTTCTAACCTACAAGTACACAAATAAATACAGCCTTTATAAATAATTTTTATAGAACAATGTCTGTAAGCTTTATGCTGCTATGAGCGCTAAGCTAATTTTCAAAAAAGATATCATTGTGTACAGGGAGGGAAGAATACAAAAAATAGGTATCTCAAATCAAACTCCTCACAAATTCTCTAACAAGGCATATTGAGTGAAGGACCCCTCTGTAATTAAGATCCAGACCGATTATATCTGGCAAGGCATAATGGTTTATGGTTGAGATTCCAAAGGATGAATAGATGTCCTAAAGGAAAGCAAAAAGGAGAAATAAGTGAAAACTGTTGGAAATACAATTTTTAGAAAGATTTTAGAAAATCTTAACAAAAGAAACAAAGTTAGAGAACAACCCTCTATAGGTGGAAGGAGGCATATCAGATTCAAGAGTTCATAACCAAAGCTGGATGTACACAGATGGATTTTTTTTTAATTTTTTCAGATGTAATTATTTCAGAAAAAACACAATTGGAAATATAAACCTATATATTTTCATATTGAATCCTTACTTTAGAAAGGGCTTAAGATCCCACTGAATATTAAGGCCTTTGGGTTTTTACACTCTGTAGCTTACATATCCATTTATGCTCTTTTTGAAGAAGCAAGGTTGGTCTATCACTACCTATTTCAGATAAGGGTAGAGACTCCAACCCCATAAACTTAAAATCATCCAAACAGGAAGCATGCTGTTGGAAGAAGTGGAGCCCTACAGATTTTTCTGTGTTGCAATTAATAACTGAATGTACATGCTCCTGGATTCTTTGTTTTAATGGATGTACAGTTTTCCCTACATAAAGTAGGCCACATTTGCACCAGAGGACATACACCACATATGGTGTATCACATGTAATAAGTTGTTCTATCCTCACTTTAATCTCTGGGATTTTGGGGTGGGTAAAACAATTACCAGAAACAGCATACTTACAGATGTTACAGCGACAACTTTTATGGAAGCCTATTGGTCTTGAAGGCAACCATGTGCCCTGTACATTTCGTACTTTTCTTTAACTGACTATACACAAGTTTGTCTCTAATGCTGGTAGTTTTACTAAAAGTGACAAGCACAGGAGGCAAGGTTGTGGGGATGCAGGCCAAAGGTATTTGGGAGAACCCTCCCCCTCATTGCTGGAGTAAGGGAAAGCTGGTGGAAGGGCAGTCATGTTTAAAGGCATTTTAAGGATTGCAAGTGTCCCCGTGGCATGGGACCAGATGGGAGTAAGCAGCTCACTTCTCCACAGGGGAGTGTCTGACCAGGGTGAAAAGGAAAAGAACAAATAGGTTATAAGGTCCAACGTACCACTGCCAGAGGGTGGGTTGCCTCTGTAGGCTGTTGAAGGATCCAGAAAAGGGTCTTGGGAATGCCATCTGAGGGTTTCAGTAGCTGCCTGAATGGAAATGCTGCCTAGGGCATCTGTTCTCCCAGTAATGTGCCCCCTGGCTCTGTAAATAGTTGTGCTCCATGGAGCTGGAGGAGAAGGTGCGTTAGCAAGCAATGGGACCACGGAGTCCTTTTTAAATCATTGGGATCTCAGGTGAAATAAATTGTTTGTTGTTGAATCCAGAGTGTCGAGAGTTTTAAACCAAAATTGAAAGGTAGCTTATGATGAATTGTAGAGGAATAATGAATTGCTAACCTGACTTCTTTTGGGAGGAGTTTTTTAAGTTTCAGTCTGTGTTCAATCCTGTGCTTACTGGGCTGGGGTGCTGGAAGGGGACTTCACTGAAGAAGATGGAAAAGAGAAGAGGTCTCCTGGTTTCAGTTAAGTTCTGAAGCAGATGTGAGGGGTAGCAGTTTTATCATTCTGCAGATAGGACCCAGGCCATGGTAAGGTACATTTCACTTTTTTTCCTGCCAGGTTGTTAATGTTTCAGTTCTGGGTTTTTTCTTTTCTTTTTTCATTTTCATCTCTTTTATACTGAAAAGTCTGTGGGCTAAAGTCCATTTTCACAGATGGCCAGTTTCAAAACATTGAACATAAAAAGATATCATGACAAAATACAAAACACATTTAAAAATTTACAGGCTAGCCAGGACAATGTACAACAATTACAACACAATTAGAAACTAGGTAAATCACCTACAGACAGAATTAATAAACATGTTCCTTCTAAGTACTAAGGGTTTCCTTAGGAGTAGGCACCCTCCCCTCTTGTAACATTGGGTGCCCCCAGACAGTCGAGGAGTGGGGTGGCTATACTGAGGAAGAGAATGATTCTGACACTTCTCAACTAAATCTTCACAAAAACAACTGTCATCAGTAAATGGAAGAAATGGAACTGAGACACTGGAACAGATCAAGTTCAAGGACTAAAATGGGGGGATTTTGCTTTTCCTAAAAATGTATCACAGCCTGGAAGCATAGATATGCTTTGCCTCAATGTTAATACCAACAGTTTAAAGAATTCCGTACAGGGCCAGCTTTAGAATTGTCATGGCCCCCACCAAGATGATTCATGGGGCCCTTACCCAGTCCAACTTGACCACGTCTTTTACTCTGTCCAAAATCTGACCATGTCTTTTACTCTGTCCAAAGCCTGACCATGTCTTTAACTCTGTCCAAAGTTTGACCATGTCTTTTACTCTGTCCAAAGTCTGACCATGTCTTTTACTCCGACCAAAGTGCACAGCATTTCATTTTAAATGCAACCAGTTACATGTTTATGTTTTAAGGGGAAAGTAGCAATGTTGGTTCTTGGTGCCCCACTGTTGCTCCAATTCATGTCTGTTCACTAGCCTCTTAATGGCTGGGCCATACCCTGGTGGGTAATTTCCTAATGTTATGACACCACATGAGAAAGCTTCACAGAGCTCAGTGATGCTCCTTACTGCTGTTTACTTCAAACATACTGTAAATAGTTAATTAAAAAAAATTAAAGTGGTACTGTGGATCTGGCTGGAGGGCTCCCCATGTGCAGGGGCCCCCAGCAACTGCAGTGTTCACTGGTGCCTAAAACTAGCTATGATCTCAAAAGGATAATAGCAACTATTGCTTTATTAAAACAGGTCCATACAATATTTATTTTCTTCAAGAAAGCAAAATGGCCTCACTATTTGATGTCACGCAGGCAAAAAATGACTGGGACTGGGGCCCCTAGGTTTGGGCTTTTGGGGAGGATCAGTGTGACAGGGTAGGTTTTCTCTTTAAAAAGTCTAATTATGCAGTTGAATAATTGGTTGATATCTGTCCCAGTAGGGCCCTTTTGTTGGATATTTCTCATTTGCCATATAAATTCAGATTAATAAATGTATGTGCCCCTCAAATCAAATCAGCAAGGATCAACTTTTTTTTTAACACAACCCTACCTCCAGACATCCCGGCATGTGAGTTTAGTGGGAGATTTCAACCAAAGGATTGGTGTCCTGGAAAGAACAAATCAACAGAAAAAGGTATATTGTGATTCTTATTTTTTGCTACAAATGATTAACATCGTTGGGCTTCAAGATGCTTACCAGGTGCAGTACTTCTCAGATGAGGCTACCTATTACAGGGATCACATTTCCACTAGAATTGATTTTTTGTTCTTATCTCCAACACAAAATGTTCAATCAATCAATCAATCTCATTCCAGTGGAAGTCTCTGATCATTTACTATTAGGCTGCAAGATGAATGGCAACATGCACCCCCTCCCTAAAATAAAAACAAGTGGCATGGAAATTAAATATTTCTCTGCTTGAAAACAAAGGCATCTGCAGAGCAGTCCAAAACTTGCTGGCAGTCAGACAGACCATGTGATATATGTTAAATAACCCACTTCTTTGGCGGGAGGATGCAAAATGTCTAAAAGAGTTATTCCAAAAGAAACTCATTTAACAAAAAAAAAAAAGAAATGAGTATCATAAACACCATGATTTAAGAAATCAGCTGTACAAAGTAATGTCACAGACTACCAGGTGAACAGGAGGGTACACAAACCAACTAAACGCTTTGAAAGTACACTGGCCAAATAAAAAACAGAGCAGCATCTTTATGAACTGAACAACAATTTGGTACCCAAGGCAAGAAAGCTTTCAGAAATCACTTTGAAGCCTGTAAAGACAGAATTACTAGCACCAACATCATGGCACTCAAAAGCACTTCTGAACTGATAAGCTGTTCCATGAGGAAACTGTTTAGTTTGGATTTTCAGACAGATGACACTGCACAGCTTCTTAAATGTGCTAGCTATCCCTTTATAGATGATGGAATAAAACAAACCCTTCTAAAACCATTGACTCAACAGAAAGTAAGGAAAATCATTACCAGTCTGAATAACAATATGGCCCTGGGTACTGATAAGATCCTGCAAGAATTCTGTTTTATTTAATACATTGGTTAATACTTTGGGTTCTAGGATAGCATGAGACATTAGCTGTCCATTCTTGTTCATCCCACAGTTTATATAACTTTTAAATTTTCAGTCTCCCAGACATTTATCTAGTTCCCTTTTGAACTGATCACTATTGCAGCAGTTCACTAGTTTCTCTAGCAAGTTATTCCAGATATTTACCACCCTCTGTGTGAAACACTGTTTCCTAATATTTGTTTTATAATGCAATATATTAAGCTGCTTGTTATGCCACTTTAGTGTGTAATGTTCTTGCCTCCATTCCATATTCATTCTCTGTCATTAATTCTGTATCTTTATATATACTGAAAAGTAATAATATGGTACCCCTTATTTGACATCATTCTAGTGTATGTAAGCCCAGGTGTTTTAGTCTTTCATCATCACTTTTGTCCTCAAGACCCCTTATCATATTGGTGGCTTTGTGCTGTATCCTCTCTATTTTTATGTTTTCACCTATACAGTATTAATACGTCCTCTATTTGTGACCCATAATCTATTACTGGCCATATATATGAACAGTGTAGTGATAGTAACATCTTTTCTGAATGGTGAGTAAACTGAATAAAATGTATTTTTATTGTATTAATCAGATTCTTGGTTTTTACGTATATTGTGTTTACTGTTTCTTACTTTTCAAGTAATCTGTAACATACAGACCAGGTCTTTTTCACATACAGTTGTTTTTAATTTATCACCATTAATATTGTATTTTATTTTCTTATTGTTTTTACCTAGGTGAAATATTTTTATTTTTTATTTTAGTTGACCTTTGTTAACCAGGTAGGGACCAAGAGCATTAGATGTCCATTTTCAAGGGGGACCCAGAGATGTAAACAAAAGCAAATATACAGAATAATTATGCAGTACATCAGAGTACACAGTAATCAGGTAATTTACACATGCACATTGGCAAACCCAGACAGGAGTTTTTAAACATAATTTTAAATGTATTTTATAAACTGATAGAGTGCAGTGAAGCAGGTAAATTATTACAGGATGTAATGGCTTTCTAAATAAAAGAATATTGACCCAGGGATGAACAGAAGAGTGGGGGGGTCTTATGAAATTAATATGAGCAGATCTAGTACTCTAAGAACCAACTTTGGAACTAGCCAAGAACAAAAATCTAATAGGACCTTTTAGGAAAGGTCTCAAACTTATAAAGGTAAAATATGTAATGTGTAACTCAAAAGAAGGCCAGCCAAGGTGTTTGTAAAGAGATGAGTGATAAGAAACTCTGGGGCTCAAGACAGTAAATTTGCATATGTAATTGTTTAGGATTTTAGCTCTTTGCAGGTCAGTCACACTGGACATGGCACAGACTGGTAGTCCATAGTCCACTAATGACAGCAGTAGAGACTGAGTCAGGACTTCCTTAGAATGAGAGGACAAACAACTTTTTTAACCTATAATGCTGACCAAGCTGAGTGTGTACTGACTTAACCAACATGGAGATATGGGGCTCAATTCTCAAAGCCCTGAGATTGATGCGAGGTGCCTGCCCCAAACATAAACTGCCCCCTGAGCTATTCACAAAAGTAATCTGCGTCAACCACAGGCGGTCTGCCCCAAGTGAGGCTTGCACCACCCATGTACCCAGAAATGGGCTGTGACATGGGGCTAGGGGCTTGCAGCAAATGCAGGCTGCCATAGCTCCACAATTGGGATTTCCACAATTGGGATTCACAAATCTCACCCAGAGGGTAAATTTCTAAGCACCCTTAGACCAGACCTGGCTAGTCTAAGGGTACTTAGAAATTCACCCTCTAGGTGAGATCAGCACTGTGCAGCAGTGTGCCACGATCCCCCGCCCCAGCCCCGATCCCTCATTATCTATATCTATATCTATCTAATAAATCCCTGGTAGTCTATTGCCCCCCCCAGCCCTGATCTGCCAATGCTGTACATATGTAAGAACAGTCAATCTCCCTGGTGATCTATCATCCCCCCAAGCCCCAATCACCCATAATAACAATTAGAATATCCCTGGTACTCTAGTGGTGCCCCCCAGCCCCAATCACCTGTAAAAATAGTTAATATTCCCCTGGTGGTCTAGTGGACCACTGCAGCCCTGATCCCCCATTAGATGAAAATCTGAATTACCTGGTAGTCTAGTGGACCCCCACCCTGCAGTGCCCCACCATCCCTCTCCCCATGCTGTAACTGAGCCAATGACTGGCATAGCCCACTGCTCTCCACCATGGCTAGCTGCTGACTGAGCTCTGAATGAGCGCATACTATATATAGTACATGCTCAGTGAATGACAGCTGCTGTCAGTCACTGAGCATATACTGTATACAACAGTACACAATCATTCAGAGCTCAGTCAGTGGCTGGCCATGGTGGTGAGTGGTAGTCAATGGCTCGGTTACAGGATGGGGTGGTGCGGTGGTAGGGCATTGCAGGGTGGGGGATCCACTAGACCACCAGGTAATTCAGATTTTCACCTAACGGGGGATCAGGGCTGCAGTGGTCCACTAGATCACCAGTGATATATTACCTATTTTTATGGGCAATCAGGGATTGGGGGGGCACTAGACCACCAGGGATATATTAACTATTTTTACGGGTGAGCAGGGCTTGGGGCAATGCTAGATCACCAGGGATATGGACTGATTTTACAAACGTACAGCACTGGCAGATCAGGATGGGGTGGGAGAACTAGATCACCATGGACTTGTGCACAGCCACTCAGAAGCTTTCGGCACACTATGCACATGTGCCATCTATTAGGCGCACTGCCATGGTTGTTGCAAGTTACTGGACTTTGCACTGGGGCCTTACCTGATCAAGAATTGGGCACTGGGTCCTTGGCACACCTGGATTTTACACATCCCTAGATCACCGCACCTTGTGGTGATTTAAGGGCTGTTTGAGAATCGGGCCCATGTTCTTTAAAAGAGAGAGTCTGGTATCTAGCAAAACCAAAATTCTTGAAATTCTTCATTCTTTCCACAAAGGTGCCATTTGTATCTTTAAGTCAGAGAGGAGTAAAGCCTTTAATTTTTGTTTCATTCAAAAAAGTAGATATACTTGGTTTTACCAATATTCTGTAGAAGACCATTTTTGTACCAGTCCAAAATCAGGCTGCAAATATCTGGTTATGTCACTGAAATTAAAAACCCTTCTATACAAAACAAAATCATCTGCATACATCATAATATGGGATTCATAACACTGCTATATACCAGCTAGATTATATAAAACATGCTAAACAAAATAGGCACCAGGAGTGATCCCTGGGGTACTCCAGCAGTGATTTTGGTGAGTGCAGAAGAAGTGGAATTCAGAAAAACTGAGGGGGATCTGCCAGTCAGGTTATTCATGAACCAGGATAAGACAGAGATAAATAGACCAAGGGTCCTAAGCTTGGCAAGCAGGTGACCATAGTGTGCAAAATCAAATGCTTTGGAAAGATCCAGGAAGAGTGCACCAACCATGTCCTCATTGTCCAAGGCCCATGAAAATCATTAGTGACTTCAAGCATAGTTGTGAGCATGCTGTCATTATCTCAAAAACATGCCGACAAGGTGTTAACAAACTGCCACAGTCTAGGAACACCTTACATTGGTCAAAAACAACCCTCTCAGGGACCTCAGTGTATGGGGCAAGTAGAGATATTGGTTGATAGTTTCCAGTCAGTATGCACTCAATGGATTTAAAAATATGGACTACAGTCACCTGCTTCCACAACTTTGGGACCTCGACAGTGGCTAACAAATGATTATACAAAATACACACAGGATGAGCCAGTACATTAATAACAAAAGTAAATAATTTTAGATCAATATTGTCCGACCACATTCTAGTTTTTAAGTCCATATTCATAAGGTACTTTAAAGTTGCCAATAGTGATCTAAATTTTAAACCAGCATGAGAACCAAGTAACACAGCTAGTCCCAAACTGCTCATGGTCAGATGGATCGACCAACAGAGCAATTTTTCTAAAAGGTATAAGTATAGAATTTATTCTGTAAGGTGTTCTTGAAGATACTTTTGGAATTTAGTTCCTATTTTTCAGTATATTTTGACAATAGGTTAATTGACCCATACGTCTGGTAAGTAAGCAATAAGACACAAAGGGGTGTGCATTAGACAGTTCTAATGCATGGCTAGGGTGACATAGTGAGGCACGAGGCCATAGGCTGAGTGCATCCAGTCCCCTAGTCATGCATTAGAACTGTCTAATGCATATCCCCGGAGTGGCTTATTGCGCTTATGAAATGGGCCTGTGTATTCTAAATCGGGTTTCTAGTTTTAGCTGTGCATTAAACACTTCTAATGCATGTCTAACAACCAGTCAGATTGCTTGAAATCCTTTGCCCATTCTATAAGACAATTTTAACTTTCTTTCATAAAGAAGGAGACAAATTAAACCTATGAAACTGGAGACCAATCAGTCTTTTGAATTTGGATTTTAAAATATTTTCTTAGCTGCTCTGTAAGTGACTTGCACCAGTAGCTAAAGATCTGATAGGGCCAGCACAAACTTGCTCTATTCTAGGCTGATCTATTCAGGAAAACTTGCAGTTAATGAGGGAGGTAATGGAAAGAAGTTCTATAGGACAGTTAGATAGTTATTTATTATCAATGGACCAAGAAAAGGCATTCGATAAATGTGCACACTACTATATAGAAACACAGAAATATAGACTTTGTCAGCAGAAAAGTAACGATTGGCCCATCCAGTCTGCCCAGAAGGTCCTTGCCTATTCTGTCTCCTCAGATCCTAAGTGGTCTCCGGCAACCCTTCCTCCTCCATGCCTGTAGTATTTACTAATATTTCCCTATGTCTATCCCATGCATGCTTGAAGCCCCTTACTGTTTCTGCCTGCACCACTTATGCTGGCAGTTTGTTCTAGGTGTCCACCACTCTTTCAGTAAAGTGATACTTCCTTACATCCCTCTTAAACTTCCCCGAGCCTCATTACAAGCCCTCTGGTCATGGCGCTCCTTCTTATTTGAAAGAGACTCCCCTCCTGTACTCTGTTCACCCCCTGAGGTACTTGTAGGTCCCTATCATGTCTCTTCTCACTCTCCTCTTTACTGGGATGTACATATTGAGATTCCTCAGTCTTTCTTCATAGGGCATTTGATGTAACCCCTGCACCATTTTAGCTGTCCTACTCTGTACTGCTTCCACTGTGTCTATGTCCTTTCTGTGGTGCAGCCTACAGAACTGAACAAAATACTCTAGGTGGGGTCTCACCAGCAAGCAATACAGTGGTAACACCACTTCCCTTCTTCTGCTGGTGATACTTCTCCCTATGCATCTCATAAACCCACTGACCCTACCCACTGCTTTGTCACACCGCCCTGCCACTATGAAGTCATCAGATTTGATAATCCCAAGATCCCTTTCCTGCTTAGTGATTGCCAGTACCTCTACCCTCCATTCTATACTTAGCTCCTGGGTTTCTATGTCCTAGGAGCATTATTTTCATTTTTTGGCATTGAATCCCAGCTGTCACGCCCTTGATCACTCCTTGAGTTTCCCCAAGGTCCCTATGCATTCTCTCCACTGCTACTCAGTAGCCACTTTATTACAGATGTTGGTATTATCTGCAAAATGTCATATCTTCCCTTCCAGTTCCTCTGCAGTGTCATTTATGAAGACATTAAAGAAGATCGGTCCCTGTACTGAGCCCTGTGGCACCCCAATGGTCACTCCTCCATTATCAGATTGAGTGCCGTTAACCACCACCCTCTGTCCCCAATCCATTAACCAATTTCTTAACCAATTTACCACTTTGGATTCCACCCCTAGACTGCTCAATTTCTTTATCAGTCTCCTGTATGGTATAGTGTCAAAGCCCTTACTAAAGTCTAAATAGGCCACATCCACTGCCATCCCCTAATCTATTTTCCTGGTCTCACACAGTCGAAGAACTCAGTCAGATTCATATGGCATGACCTCCCCCCATGAATCAATGCTGCCTTTGTTCTTGTAGCCCATTAGTTTCAGGATACAGCATCGGGGTGGTGAAATCCAGAAGACGCCTTGGGGTGAAATGGAACCTCGAACGTGGTTCTCCATGTCTGGTTTCCATACCCAAGGGCACTACCAACTGTGATAGGCAGGTGGATCGGGTGGCCTGAGAGATTCATCCAACTTGGGCAGTGTTATGCAATGCCAGGTCCATTAAAAACAAGACTGCAATTATTGCAGATCATGTTGAAATCGTGGACCTGGCCTGCATCACCGAGACCTGGCTGGAAGAGAACTCTGGCCCCATTTTGGAGGCTGTAACTCCGGCTGGATACTCACTGATACACTGCCTGAGACTGGATCATGGGGGGTTGTGGTCTGTTTTAAGACCGAACTTAACCTCACGAGTGTACCAGTTGAGGAGACTGAGTCATTCGAGTGTACCACAGTAGGTGTAGGTTGGCGGATTGCCCTCATCTACCATCCACCCGAAGATGAGAAGTGATTCCTTCAGGAAGTTGTGGACTTCGTCGTTGATATGGCGTTTGAGTCGCCCAGTTGATGGTCCTGGGTGACTTCAATGCCTGGATCGATGACAAACTCTCACAATTTGGACAGCACTTCCTCCAGTTAATGACATCTCTGGGCCTAACAGAGATAGTTACTGCTGCTACTCATAAACACGGTCAGTCTCTCGACTTGGTCTTCCTCCTGGGGATCGAAGCCTCTGACTTGGGAGTGGAACCAGTTGGGTGGTCCGATCACTACACCGTGGGGTTTAGTTTTAGTGCCCCCCTTCATAGGCCTATCCCTGTGGAGATGGTCAGGTACCACCCTTTGCAGGATGTAAGTTCTCAAGGCCTAGTGGTGGTGCCTGACCTATCGTCCCTCCCAGTGGCAGACAGTGACCCAGAGACCCTCGTGATGGCTTATAATCTGGCCAGTTCAGCGGCCCTGGATGTCACTGTTCCAGTCCACATTCAACCTCTCTCCCTTCACCCCCGATCCCCATGGTTTGATGGGACTTTGAGGGAGATGCGGAGACTAGGATGAAGGTTAGAGCACTGCTGGTGGAAATCCACCCTAGATGCCGACCACCTTAGATTGATGGACCATTATCAAGTCTATCAATCTGCAATCACCCATAAGAAGTCAGAGTTTCTGTCCAGGGAAATTGCGGCCACTCTGATTGATCAGCTCAGTTGTTTTGAACTGTGGACAGACTGTGCAACCCAGCCTGTCTACATGTTAGGAAAGCCTTTTCGCAAGTAGAGTGTGATGAACTTACTCCATTCTTTGCATCTAAGGTGACTGACATCAGGGCGGTACTCCAACCAGCACACTCTATGGGTGCTGCTCTGGATCAGCACAAGGCCACTGCTTCTCGGTTTTCCTGGAGTACCTTCGATCGACTGGAGTTCAGGGATGTCATGTGGACTGTCCAGAATGCATGCTCTATGTGCTGTAGTTTGGACCCAGGACCAACTTCCCTGATTTTGGGTTGTATGGATTCTATCGGTCCAGTCTTAGTGCTGATAGTCTGGTGCTCCTTGGAAACAGGTGAGTTTTCTAGCTCCCTGAAAGAGGCGGTGGTGACACCACTCTTGAAGAAAGCTTCTTTGGACTCAGACTGCCATGCAAACTACAGACCAATCTCTAACCTTCCCTTTTTAGGGAAGGTGATTGAGAAAGTAGTGTCCGCACAGCTGGAAGACCATTTGACCATCCATGACATCTATGAACCCCTCCAGTCTGGATTTTCGAAAGAGACATAGTACTGAGAGAGTGCTGGTTCAGGTACTCAGTGATCTCCTGATGGCTAGAGACCAGAAGAGCTGTTCCATCTTGGTTCTTCTGGATCTCTCATCAGCATTCGACACTGTGGACCATGGGGTACTACTGGACCACCTGAGATTCATCTGTGGACTGTCAGGTACAGTCCTCGGGTGGTTTACATCATTTCTCATGGGAACAACTCAGAGAGTGGTGTCCAGGGTTTATTCATTGGACCCAGTTTCTCTGTTATGTGGGGTACCTCAGGGCTCAGTGTTGTCCCCCATGTTGTTCACGGTGAATATGCTGCCCCTCAGAGACATTGTAAGAAGATATGGGCTGAGGTTTCACTGCTATGTTGATGATACACAGCTGTACCTTTCTTTTGCACCTGACCAAGATGGAGCTTTCTCAGTCTTTAATAGCTGTCTCACAGAAATCCAGGACTGGATGGATTCCAGCTGGTTGAAGTTAAACTCGGAAAAAACTGAGGTGCTGGTTGTGGACCCAGGTCGCCGGATGGGGGGTTGGGGGTTGGTTCGCCCTCTGGACCTGTTCTCGGGGGTTTATCACTCCTAACCTCTGAGTGGGTGTGAAACCTGGGGGTAATTTTTCATGAAGGGCTGGCCCTGCATTCCCAGGTGTCGGCTGTCATTAAATCTTCCTTTTACCATCTAAGGAATATCTCCAGGATTAAGCACCTGGTTCCGTCCGGTGACCTTCCTACTCTGGTTCATGCCTTTGTGTCCTCATGCTTAGATTATTGCAACTCCGTTTACCTAGGTCTACCAGGGGTGGAAATCCGCTGCTTGTAGCTGGTGCAGAACGCGGCAGCCCGGCTTTTGACAGGATCATCTTGGTCCTGTCATATTTTGCCGGTGCTGCGAGAACTGCACTGGCTGTCTGTACAGTGGCAGATCACCTTTAAAGTCAGTCTTCTGACTTTTAAAGCCCTACAGGGACTGGGCCCGGACTACCTGAAAGAACTTCTGGTTCCTTACTGCCCCAGGCGATCACTCTGCTCAGCCGATGAGGGGTTGCTAGAGATTCTTTTGATTTGCCAAGTTGTGTTTCAGTCACACATATGGCTTCTGCACAGCAAAGTGCCCCAAAAATGAACTTTTCACCATATTTGCGCAGTATTTGCCTGTGGCGCTGCATGACCGCCATGTTATCTGCCGGTCCGAAGCTTGGGAGGTAGAGAGTGCTTGGGTCAAGGAACATGCCACTTTTATTTGGTGAAAAAATATTAATCCGTTAAAAAGTTATTAAAGTTTGAAGTTCCTATTAAAAGTCAATGGGAAAATTTATATGTATGATTCGTGAAAGAAGAATTTTCAACCGCGATTGTGGCCGATTTTTTTTGCAGCCTCGCAGTCAAAGAATTAAATAACTCTTAAACAGTTTGGTCTTTTTACTTGAAATTTTCAGGGTTTTGAGGGGATGTCCTAGAGATATGACTTAGCTTGTTTAGATGTTGTAAAATTAATTGGTTGCAGAGATATTCCATGACAAATATGGCATTTTTCCAACAGGATTACATTGCATTGCTTTGTTCTTTTTACGTGAAGTTTTCAGGGTTTTGAGGGGATGCCCTACTGATATCAATTATGTTGTTTAGCTGTTGGGGAATTAATTGGTTGCAGAGATATTCCATGACAAAGTTGTCGTTTTCCTCATAGGGTTATATTACGGTCTATGTCATGACTTTCAGCGCCTTTATCTCAGAAACGAAGCGAGATATATACTTTTCACTACTGCAGCTCAGGTCACCTCCAGGTGACCTGTGCTGTTGAAAAAAGATTTGAAATTGCAGAGTAAGCTTGCAGTGGAATTTTTTCCATCTGTTGCATGATTCTTGAGATATTGTGAAATTACTGTCACAAGGGTTCAAAGAGTGCCTGTCCAGTGCTGCTCGGTACGCATATCTCAGAAATGATTTGAGATGCAGGTGCGATCATTTCAATGTTGCGTGTAGTACTGGCTGTCACAATTACAATGATGCTAGAATTTTTTTTTCTAGCTCTTGCGGTTCCCAAGATATGCACAAATTTCTTGTTACAATGGTTTGGTGCCCTATAGGGCTGTTGCATGGCTCCGTGGCTTTGAGTAAGTGGGAGCGTGGGCTCAGACACATATTGTTATGCAAAACTGGCAACTTGGTGGGAGCACGGGCCCAGTGGTCCCTGTGTTCCCACCAATATGTGTTTTTTTACTACTCATATTACACTTTTTCAAAAAGTAAGGAAATTCTATGCAAAAATACTGTGTTAATGCATCATTTGGGGTTAAACCAAAAAAAGTCAGGAAATGGGACATTAGGGTTGAACCCCTAACTCCCTCCACACACCCGCCACCCAATCCTCCACAGACTGACAGACTCAGGGGTGTGTCATTGGGGTCGTGAGGCCTAAATCTCACCCCATTCTCCTTTACTGTTGCATGTCAATGTGCTCACACATGGAATGGAGTAAGATTTGGCCCTCATGACCCCAGTGACACACCCCGGAGTCTGTCAGACTGTGGAGGATCGTGGGGGGGTGGGATGAGTTAGGGTTCAACCCTAATGTCCCATTTCCGACTTATTTTTGCTTTAACTCTAAATGATGCATTAACACAGTTGCATAGAATATATAGTGGCATGGTCGTGCCACTGTATTTAGTGTTATGAAAGCACTTCTATGTTAAAGTAAAAATTTTGCACATTAATAACTTTGGACCCGTTCAACGGATTTGCCCGAAATCTGGTATGCATGGTGGGGCATGGTAGATCTCTTGATCTGCCATATTTTGTTTCAGTCAGACTGACGGTCTTTGCGCACCAAAATGCTGAAATATTTACTTTTCGCCAGTTTTGGAGACAGTTTGGGGGATTTTGAATGTGGCCCTGTGCAGCCATTGTGTGGTGTGCCAGTCTGTGAGATGTCTCATCTGACAGAGCATTGGTGGCTGAACATGCCGCTTTTCGTTTGGTGAAAAAATATTAAGGCATTCAAAAGTTATGCCACTTTTAAGCTCCCATTATAAGTCAATGGGAAAATGTATATGGTTGTTTTGCGAACAAAGAATGGGGTTTGGGCCATCTCATCCCATCTGGTGGTCAAAGAATTTGCAGCCTCACGGTCAAAGAATCTTTGTCCCCGAGAATTCTTTGATCGTGAGGTCCGCCATCTTGTTTTTAAATGCTGTCAGAAAAAATCAAATATCTCGGCTCAGGGGTCACTCCTGAAGTAAAACCTGCATGGGTTTTACTCAGGGGGCTTCAATCTATCGACATTTGCCTTTGGTTTCACCTAAAATGGTCAAAAAATAGATTTATACCATTTTAAATTCTTTGATCACGACTCTCTAACGATCTTTGTTCGCAAGCCTGTAAATTCTTTGATCGCGAGATTCTTTGATTGTGATCTTGCATTGTGAGGTAAAAATACAATTTTCTCAGCTCAGGGGTGGCCTAGGAACACAAATGAGGGTGGGTTTTGCTCAGGGGGCTTCATTCTATCGAGGCATGGTGATGGTTTCATGGAATTCTGCCTAAAACTCAAGTTTCACCATTTCTTATTCTTTGATCATGAGTCTGCAAATTCTTTGATTGTGAGATTCTTTGATCGTGATCTTGCATTGTGAGGGCATGATGAGATGGGCCTTTGAAAAATTCAAATTTCTCAGCCCAGGGGTGGCCTAGGAACACAAATGAGGGTGGGCTTTGCTCAGGGAGCTTCGTTCTATCGAGGCATGGCAGTGGTTTCATGTAATTCTGCCTAAAACTCGAGTTTCACTATTTTTTATTCTTTGATTGTGAGCCTGCAAATTCTTTGATCACGAGATTCTTTGATTGCCATCTTTGATCACGAGGGAAGGACAAGATGGCCAGATTTTATAATGGAATCGATAGGCCAATTTTCACAATTTGTAAGTTTAAATATCTCGGAAAAGGTTTGGTCTTTTTACTTGAAATTTGGAAGGTGTTGACGGCATGTCCTGTACATGTGAATTACAGTGTTTACGTGTCAGAGAAAATATTTTTTGCAGAGATATTGTGTGACAAAATTTATGTTTTGTGGACAGTGTTCTGCATTGTGGTGGTGCCTTGAAATTGATAGGGTACCTAGCCTTAGTGCCATGGATGTACTTTTCAGTCGTCATGTCTGTAAAATGTCAACAGGTGCAGAATTCTGCAACTCCAACGAATGAAACTCTCAAACTTTCACATTATATCTCAGACACTGTTTGGTCTTTTACATTGAAATTTGGAGGGTGTTGATGGTAGAGACACATTTATAAGTTGGTGGGAGCGCAGGGCCCAAAGGGCCTGTGCTCCCATCAACTTCCGCAAGTTCTTAATTTTCTATTCTTTCTCAAAAATTAAGGAACTTCTATGTGAAAAACTGTGTTAATGCATCACTTAGGGTTAAAACACAAAAAGTCAGGAAATGAAAAATCTTTAGGGTTGCCCCTCCCCCCTCGTTGACCCGCCAATCATCCCAAGATCGACAGATGACGGGGTGTGTCATTGGGGTTGTGAGGCCTAAATGTTGCCCCATTCTTGTTCACTGCTGCTTCTCAATATGATTACACTTCACTGTATTGTTGTATCTATGTATTGTTGTTTTTCACCTTTAAAAAAAAAAGCTTAGGGGGGCTTTCTCCTTCCTCTTGAATAAATAAAGTTTAAAAAAAAAAAAGAAATTGCAGAGTAAGCCTGCAGTGGAATTTTTTCCATATGTTGCATGGTTCATGAGATATTGTGAAACTACTGTCACAAGGGTTCAAAGAGTGGGAGCGTGGAGCCCAATGGGCCCTGTGTTCCCACCAATATGTGTTTTTTTACTACTCTTATTACACTTTTTCAAAAAGTAAGGAAATTCTATGCAAAAAAACTGCATTAATGCATCATTTAGGGTTAAAGCAAAAAAAAGTCAGGAAATGGGACATTAGGGTTGAACCCCTAACTCCCCCCACACACCCGCCACCCCAATCCTCCACAGACTGACAGACTCTGGGGTGCGTCATTGGGGTCATGAGGCCTAAATCTCACCCCATTCTCCTTTACTGTAGCATGTCAATGTGCTCACTTATGGAATAATATTTGGGCCTCATGACCCCAGTGACACACCCCGGAGTCTGTCAGTCTGTGGAGGATCGGGGTGGGTGTGTGTGGGCGAGTTAGGGGTTCAGCCTAATGTCCCATTCCCAACTTATTTTTGCTTTTAACTAAATAATCGTGCTAATTTTGCATAGAATATATATATATATATATATATATATATATTATAGCCCTCGATTACCGCCACCCTCCGTTATCGTCCATTCTTACCTCCCGTCCCGAATGCATGCCCATGTCATCACACTCCGTTATCCACCTCCCTCACTGTCCGCCATCCACCATTCATTAATCATCCCACTCGCCCATATTTTAATAGTAATTGCTTTCTTTCTTCCGCCATCGCAGTGCAAAAAGTTCACAGCCTGTTTTTGATTAGCTGGTGACAGCCGCTCATATTGGTCCACCGTCAGCTCCTCTACCGCATGAAAGACTGCTCAATCATGAACAAGTGATAGAATAAATTAGCCTCATAGCGCAGCTCTAGAACTGATTGATGATTGTTTAAAAACCTATCAGCTGATAATGGCTTAAAACAAATCATTACACATTCCCTAATTACTCTGGGTACTCTTTAGTGCATTAGTGCATCTATTAACTTTGTGGCAAGCTGTTTGGTATAAATCCAGGAATCAGGGTTTTATTTTTAGTGCACTTGGGGTGAATGAACAAGTCAGTCGAGTGCAAAATTATGGCAGAGTCGGCAAGTGGAAAGCGATCGCATCTAGCTCTTACTGTGACTCAGAAGAGCCTGATTGTTAAGTTTTCAGCAGATAACCTGAAAGCAACCCATCAGGAGGTTGCTCATCATTTTTCCACACTGTGGTGCCGGCCCATGGCCCGACGGACCATTGGCAATGTCCTTTGTAACTAAAACTATGTTGCTGTGGTTTTGAACCTTATACTGTTCTGCTATACTATGCTGCTGTAATTGTGAACCTCATACTGCTTTGCTATAATAAGCTGCTATGCTGTGCTTTTTAGCTGAGAAGCACTTTATTGCACTGTTTTTAACATTTTTCAATACAAAATAAAGAGAACTATATATAATTTATATGCAGAAACACAAAAAATGTGTCCATTGTGTCACTGTCACCTCCATAACACCCTGGTACCGGATACAACGTTCTGTATTTCACATGACTACATTTTGGGTTTTATTTTCAAGTACCCTCCATTATCCACCACCCTCCCTTATCCACCCAAAAACTGTGGCCCCAAGTTGGGCGGATGATGGAGGGATCACTGTATGTGTGTATATATCTATATCTATATCTATATCTATATCTATATATATATATATATTCTATGCAAAAAACTTCGTTAATGCATCATTTATGGTTAAAACACAAAAAGTCAGGAAATGAGACCTTTAGGGTTGCCCCATCCCCCCTCATGGACCCGCCCATCATCCCGAGATTGACAGCTGACGGGGTGCATCATTGGGGTTGTGAGGCCTAAATGTCAAAAGTTATTAACCCCCAAAATGTTGACCTTAACACAGAAGTGCCTTCATAACCCTAAATATAGTGGCGCGACTGGGCCTCTATAATAATAGTCACTCTGGTAGGAGAGGGCCCTGTACTCCCACCAACTTACCCATTTCTGTATAACAATATGCCACCACTTAGGCATAGCTACAGAGCCATGCATCATTCCTATTGGCCACGGAATGCTTGTAACAGTAAGTTGTCCATATCTTAGGAACCATAACAGCTAGAAAAACAATTCAAGTGTCATTGTAACCATGACAGTGAGTAGATTATACTGCAATCGCTGACTGTACCCATATCTTACATCATTTCTTAACTACGGGCACCAAAAAGCACTAGACAGGCACTCTTTCAACCCTTATGACAGTAATTTCAAAATATTTCATGAACCGTGCAACATACGAACAAAATTCCACTGCAGGCTTACTCTACAATTTCAAATCTTTTTTCAGTGGCTAGATCACCAAAAGGCGATCCAAGCCATCTATAGCGAAAAGTCTGTATCTGGCTTCGTTTCCAAGATAACGGCGCTGAAAGTCATGACACAGACTGCAATGTAATCCTATGGGAAAAATGTCAATTACGTCATTGAATAGCTCTGCAACAAATTATTTCCCCAACACCTAAACTGCATGGATCATATCTCTATGACATCCCCTCAACACCCTGCAAATTTCAAGTAAAAAGACCAAACTGTGACTGAGATATGATCATCCCAATTTACGCTATCTGGTCTTTCCTAGGGCCATCTGGTCTTTCTGATTAACATTCAAAAAAATACATATAAATGTTCCCATAGGATATAATGGGAATTTCAAATTGTAATAACGTTTGAACAGATTAATATTTTTTCACCAAACGAAAAGCGGCATGTTCGGCCAGTGAAGCTCTTTCAAACGAGCCATGTCACAGAGCAGCACGCCATATGACGGCTGCACAGCACCACGGACAATATCCCAAAAACTGTCTTCAAAACTGGATAATTTTGCATTTTTCAGTATTTCCGTGTGCAAAGACCGTAAGTCCGACCAAAACAAAATTTGGCAAATCAAGAGATCAACCATGCCCCACCAAGGATACAAAATTTCATGCAAATCCTTTGAACGGGTCCAAAGTTATTAACTCCCAAAATTTTGACTTTAACATAGAAGTGCCTTCATAACCCTAAACATAGTGGCATGACTGCGCCACTATAATAACAGCCACTCTGATGAGAGGGGGCCCCGTGCTCCCACCAAGTTGCCCATTTCTGCATAACAATATGCATCTGAGGGAGTGCAGGCCCTCTGGGCCTGTGCTGCCACTTATGCATAGCTACAGAGCCATGCATCATTCCTATTGGCCACCGAATGCTTGTAACAGTAATTTGTCCATATCTTAGGAAACATAACAGCTAGAAAAACAATTCAAGTGTCATTGTAACCATGATAGTGAGTAGATCATACTGCAATCACTGACTGTACCCATATCTCACATCGTTTCCAAGCTATGGGCACCAAAAAGCACTAGACAGGCACTCTTTCAACCCTTGTGACAGTAATTTCTAAATATTTCATGAACTGTGCAACGTACAAACAAAATTCCAGTGCAGGCTTACTCTACAATTTCAAATCTTTTTCCAGTGGCTAGATCACCTAAAGGAGATCCAAGACATCTATAGCGAAAAGTCTGTATCTTGCTTCGTTTCCAAAAAAACAGCGCCAAAAGTCATGACACAGACTGCAATGTAATCCTATGGGAAAAATGTCAATTACGTCATTGAATATCTCTGCAACAAAATTATTTCCCCAACACCTAAACAGCATAATTCACATTTCTATGACATCCCCTCAACACCTTGCAAATTTAAAATAAAAAGACCAAACTGTGATTGAGATATGGTCATCCCAATTTGGAATTTCTGGTCTTTCCTAGGGCCATCTGGTCTTTCTTATTAACTTTCAAAAAATACATATACATTTTCCCATAGGATATAATGGGAATTTCAAATTGTAATAATGTTTGAACAGATTAATATTTTTTCACCAAATGACAAGTGGCATATTCGGCCAGCAAAGCTCCTTCAAACGAGCCATGTCACAGAGCAGCACGCCACACGATGGCCGCGCAGCGCCACGGACAATATCCCAAAAACTGTCTTCAAAACTGGATAATTTTGCATTTTTCAGCATTTTCATGCACAAAGACCGTAAGTGTGACTGAAACAAAAATTGGCAGGTCAAGAGATCTTTCATGCCCCACTATGCATACCAAATGTCATGCAAATCCGTTGAACAGGTCCAAAGTTATTAACACCCAAACGTTTAACTTTAACGTACAAGTGCCTTCATAACCCTGAATATAGTGGCGCGACCATGCCACTATTATATATATATATATATATATATATATATATATATATATATGCTGCTCATTAATGGGGCAGTCATTAATCTTAATGAGCAGTTCATCAATATTAATTGGCAGACCATTGATATTCATAAATTGCTCATTAATATTCTTGAGCAGCTTTTTCTGATGTATGTATTTAGTCCCAGAGCAGTCTTTGGTGTTCTATAATGAAATGACAGTCCCAGTGTTCATGAGGGGAGGTCCCAAAAAGCCCATGTTGAAAACTTGGTGCAAAAAATGGGCATGTTAAAAGGGCGCATTGCGCAGTTTCTACGCACAATTGTACGTTCACCAATTTTTAATATTTTCACTCCAGATTTTCAACATTTCATTTTTTTCACACCTCCTCACGAACAGTACAGCTGCCATTTCTCCCATCCTGCCTGAAATTTTTTTCTGCAGCTTTGCCTCAGAATGGCACGTTGCTGTGCGAAATCAACATTCGGGATGGACTAACAAACTCACAGTGCCAGTGTTCATGAGGGGATTTCCCAAAAAGCTCATGTTGAAAATTTGACTAAACCATTTCCAAAACATTTCCTCGATACGAGAGTGTGTTGTGCAGTTTCTACACATGTCATAACTTCTCCACTTTGTCATACTTTCCCTCCTGGTTTTCAACATTACCCATTTCCACAACTCCTTTTGAACAGAATACAGCTGTAATTTTTCACATCCTGTGCAAAACATGATTTTTCATGTGTAGCGCAGGATGGCAGATTCGCTGTGATAACTCAACTTTTGCAACAGATTAATGAAATGACAGTGACATTGTTCATGATGTGGGCTCTTGTTTTAGGGTGGGTCTACAGGCAGACAAATAATGTACACAGAAGCAGCAATTCAGGTGCAACCCACTGTTTGCTTGGTGTGATGTTTACTGACTTCATAAACAATCTTCAGCACCAAAAATTAAAAATAAATACAGAAACAAAATAACAAACAATCAATGGCATTTCCAAAGACTTTTCTCCACTCACTGACTGGAACTTCCCTCCAGCTAGGTCAGGAAGAACTGACCCTATCTGACTAACAACTGGGAGAGGTAGGGTTTATATACCGGCCTTCTTGATCAAGTGACCCAGTGTTCCTGTTTTTCAAAGTAAATTTATTAACCTCTCAGAATAATAATAATTGGCATAACTTTCTTTTATACAAATGTATAAAATGCCTACTTGGTTCTCTATACAATATAAACTCTTTTTAACAGATTTGAAACAACAATCAGGTTTCCAACAATTGATTGACAGTTTGTCCCTTTTAAATATGGGTCACTAGGGGCTGTTGATCCCCTATAGTGGCTCCCATTATGCTACAGGGATGGCTAGCAAGCAGACCTCCCCTTTTAATTTCCAGGAGCAGCCCATAAACATATTTCAGGTAACCTCCTTATTTGGATATTTTTCCCTAACACCTTCTGATGTGAATTCTGTACATAAACTCTTTTTAGGTCTACAATAATGAAGGGACATTTAAAACAAATAAAAACTGTATTTGGTTCTCCTTTTTCAGGTGTTCTCAGAACAGGGGCAAGCTTTGCTTTACCTGTAGTCTGGTAAACTTCCAGACTTTTATGGAATATACACAAAATCTAGTCTTGTCCTGCACTTTCCAGAACAGAGCCACATCTGCTTTCATTAAGGGGGAATAACACAACCAACTCAGAATTCTTTAACTAAATCTCTCTCCCTTGTAAAAAGGAGCACACAGAGCAGTTCTTAGGACACAGAGTCGAGCCGTCAGCTGAAATCAATAAAGCCGACAGCTGGCACTTTCATTTTCATATACTGGGTTTAAAGGGGCTCGCCTATCTCTTTGGAGAGCTTTTGTAATGAAAACAAACAGCTACAGAGCTTAGTCTCTTTAGTAGAGACTTTTCTGACCCAAGAAGATCTTTTAAAGAAATTTACAAAGCAGGTGCTGCGGGAGGAGTGCGCATGATCGTGAGGGCATCATGAATTTATGAAGTGCTATATAGCACTATACAAGTGCTCACTTTGTAACTCCAGACAGAAACACTAATGGGGGGTCCACCACATAAAGGCTTTTCTTTTGTCAGAAGCAGGTGTATTTGCTACCAGCAGACTCCAAACTATACAGGATACTTTTTTATTTAATAATTCTAACAAGGGAGAATGTTGTGAAGATTTATAACTAGCATTCTTTATATCTACACAACTATTGCTCCCAGGAAGCTCAGGGGATATAAACAGACAAGGGACCTGGAAATTTAGAGAAATGAATCAAAAGGGATAAGAAAGGGGTAAGAAGGGGTTATTGTAAGGAGGTTGCCTGCCTCCATACAGAAAAAATAGGGACAGTGAAAAGAAGGGAAAGAAAGTGGTTGCAACCAGAATTTGAAGAGAAGAAAAGGTCCCAAGTCTCAGTGGCAGGTACAGATCCTGTCACAGGTCCCCAAAATGCCATGTTGAAAACTGGATGGAAAAAATTCCTAAAAATGTCCGAGTTATGTGCATCCATTGAATTGTGGTGCCCACGGCCCGTTGCGGTGCTTGTTTCTTAAAAAGGATGTAAGATACAGATTTCATTGGCTGATGTGTCACGGAGGTCTTACTGTCATGATTACAATGACACTTACATTTTTTTCCTACCTGCAACGGTTCCCGAGATACTGGAAAATTAGTGTTACAAGGGTCCCTTGCCCAAAGGACTGCTGCATGGCTCTGTAGCAATGCATAAGTGGAAGCACAAGGCAGAGAGGGCCCATGCTCCCACAGACACATATTGTTATGCAGGAATGGGCAGCTTGGTGAGGCCCCACGCTCCCTCCAACACATGCTATTTTCTAGTTATATTACACTTTTCCAAAAAGTAAGGAAATTCATTGCAAAAAAACTTCATTTAATGCATCAGTTAGGGTTAGAGCAATGAAAGTAGAGAAATGAGATGTTAGGGTTGAGATCCTAATCCCACCACCACCCCCATCCTCCATAGACTGACAGACACCGGGGTGTGCCATAGAGTCAGGAGGCCCAACTCTCAACCCATTTCAAGTGTAAACAGGTTGCCAAGCTACAGTAATGGATAACGGGGTGAGAGTTAGGCCTCAGGACCCCATGGCACACCCCAGTATCTATAGGTCTGTGTAGGATGGGGGGTAATGAGGTGGGTTCAGGGCTCAACCATAACATCTCACTTCCCCACTTTTGTTGCTTTAACCCTAACTGATGCATTAAACAATGTTTTTTGCAATGAATATATGAGCTGCTCATTAATGGAGCTGTCATTAATCTTAATGAGCAGTTCATCAATATTAATGAGCAGTCCACTGATATACAAAACTTGCTCATTAATATTCTTGAGCAGAATTTTCTGATGTATATATTTAGTTCCAGAGCAGTCTTTGGTGTTCTATAATGAAATGGCAGTCCCAGTGTTCATGAGGGGAGGTCCCAAAAAGCCCATGTTCAACATTTGGTGCAAAAAATGGCCGTGTCACAAGCACACATTGCGCTGTTTCTACACACACTCATAACTTTGCCAATTCTTAATATTTTCACTCCAAATTTTCAACATTCCCATTTTTTCACACCTCTTCACAAACAGTACAGCTGTCATTTCTCCCATCCAGCCTGAAATTTTATTTGCACCTCTGCCACAGAATGGCATGCTGCTGTGCGACATCAACATTCGGGATGGACTAATAATCTCACAATGCCAGTGTTCATGAGGGGTTTCCCAAAAAGCTCATGTTGAAAATTTGATTAAAAAATTTCCAAAACATTTCCTCGATACGAGAGTGGGTTGTGCAGTTTCTACGCATGTCATAACTTTGCCAGTTTGTCATACTTTCTCTCCTGGTTTTCAACATTACCCATTTCCACACCTCCTCTTGAGCAGTATACAGCTGTCATTTTCCAAAGCCTGCACAAAACATGATTTTGCATCTGTAGCACAGAATGGCAGATTCGCTGTGCGAACTCAACTTTTCTGACAGATTAATGAAATGACAGTGACACTGTTCATGATGTGGGGTCCCAAAAATGCCATGTTGAAAACTGGATGGAAAAAAATCCTAAAAATGCCTGAGTTACGTGCATCCATTGAATTGTGGTGCCCCTCAGCCCATTTTGGCGACACTTGAATTTTTTTCCTACCTGCAACGGTTCCCGAGATATTGGCAAATTAGTGTTACAAGGGTTCCTTGCCCCACAGGGCTGCTGTATGGCTCAGTAGCTATGTGTAAGTCAGAGCACAGAGCAGAGAGGGTGGGTGCTCCTACAAATGCATATTGCTATGCAGAAATGGGCAGCTTGGTTTGGCCCCGTGCTCCCACCAACATTTGCTAATTACTACATATATAACACTTTTTCAGAAAGTAAGGAAATTCATTGCAAAAAAATTAATTTAATGCATCAGTTATGGTTAAAGTAACAAAAGTGGAGAAATGAGACATTAAGGTTGGGCTCCTAACCCCCCCCACCATCCCAATCACCACAGACTGACAGATGCCAGGGTATGCCATGGGGTCGGGAGTCCCATCTCTCACCCCATTCCATATGTAAACAGGTTGACATGTTACAGTAATGGAGAATGGGATGAGAGTTAGTCCTCATAACCCCACGGCACACTCCATCGTCTATCGGTCTGTGGAGGATCAGGGATCGGAGGTGGGTTTGTGGGAAGGGGGTTAGAGGTTAAACCATAACGTCTCATTTCTCCACTTTTGCTGCTTTAACCTTAATTGATGCAATAAACAAAGTTTTTTGCAATGAATATATATATTATAGGGGCATGGTCGCACCCCTATATTTAGCATTGAGTAGGCACTTTAATGTTAAACCTCAAATTCTGCGCATTAATAACTATGCAACCGTTCAATGGATTTGCAAGAAAGTTGGTATGCACAGTGTGGGATGATAGCTCTTTTGATTTGCCAAGTTGTGTTTCAGTCGGACATACAGTTTCTGCCCAGCAAAGCACCAAAAAATGCACTTTTCACCATTTTTGCACAGCATTTGTCTGTGGCACTGCACGGCCACCATGTCATCTGCCAGTCCGAAGCTTGGGAGGTAGAAAGTGCTTGGGTCAAGGAACAGGCCACTTTTTATTTGGTGAAAACATATTTATCTGTTCAAAAGTTATTAAAGTTTGAAGTTCCCATTATAAGTCAATGGGAAAATTTGTATGATTTGCGAGAGAAGAATTTTCGTCTGCGGCTGATTTTTTTGTAGCCTTGCGGTCAAAGAATTAAATAACTCTTAAACGGTTTGGTTTGGTCTTTTTGCTTGAAATGTTCAGGATTCTGAGAGGATGTCCTAGAGATGTGCCTTAGCTTGTTTAGGTGTTGGAAAATTAATTGGTTGTGGAGATATTCCATGACAACGTTGACGTTTTCCCCACAGGATTACATTGTGTTACTTTGGTCTTTCTATGTGAAGTTTTTAGGGTTTTGAGGGGATGCCCTACTGATGTCAATTATGTTGTTTAGCTGTTGGGGAATTAATTGGTTGCAGAGATATTCCATGACAAAGCTGTCGTTTTCCTCATAGGATTGCACTGCAGTCTGTGTCATGATTTTCAGAGCTGTTATCTCAGAAACAAAGCGAGATACAGACTTTTAGCTACTGCAGCTCAGATCACCTTCAGGTGATCTGTGCTGCTGAAAAAAGATTTGAAATTGCAGAGTAAGCTTGCAGTGGAATTTTTTCCGTATGTTGCATGGTTCATGAGATATTGTGAAATTACTGTCACAAGGCTTCAAAGAGTGCCTGTCCAGTGCTGCTCGGCGCCCATATCTCAGAAACTATTGAGATGCAGGTGCGATCATTCCAATGTTGCATGCAATACTGGCTGCCATGATTACAATGATGCTAGAATTTTGTTTCTGGCTCTTGCAGTTCCCAAGGTATGCACAAATTCCTGTTACAATGGTTTGGTGCCCTATAGGGCTGTTGCATGGCTTCGTGGCTTTGAGTAAGTGGTAGCGTGGGCCCAGATGCATATTGTTATGCAAAAACTGGCAACTTGGTGGGAGCGAGGGCCCAATGGGCCCTGCATTCCCACCCATATGTGTTTTTTACTACTCATATTACACTTTATTGGATTCAAATTGTTGTTGATGGGTATACCTTCTGTTGCATTATTACAGTGTGTGCCTACAGGTGTGTGCTAACAGATTACTGCTGTAATCTTCTGATTCAAATTGTCTTTTGCAAGGTATATCTTCTGTTACTGCTTTATTTTTCTCTGTAGCAATGTGTTTCTTACAGGGTAGATCTTCTGTGAAATTATTACAGGTGTTGCTTTACAGGCTTTATCTATCATTAGGATAAGCTTCCAGGGCTACTGCATTTGTTGCTGGCTGATTGTTTCTGCTCTTTACCTCCTTGTTTCTTTCGTCCATGGTTCTTCTTTTTCAGCAGGGGAAGGGCCCAGCCACCAACCCCCATCCCCAACCACTCCACACTACACTCCTTTTATAGGGTAGCAAAGTCGTGACATTTCCTGGGGCAAAGCAGGAAGGGGAGGATCAGTGGGGTATCCACATGGTGACCTCATTTACAGGGGCACTAGTAATTTAACTTGTTATAACAAGTTATACAAAAACAAACAAAACATAAAATCAAACATTTGCTTTCATTTTCTTCCTTCTAATTACTCTGACCAGGTTATAAACTCAGCAACTTATCTGGAATGGATATCATTAACTGCAGGTACTGTGGAACACTTTTCAGAGGGGCAGTTTTACAGGATTTAGGACACTGTCCTACATGCTGGGCCATTGGAGATCTAAGGGCTCAGCTCCAGGCAGCATGGGCAGAGACTGCGTGCCTCAAATTGCATATTCAAGAGGAAATATATTATAAGAACCACCTGCCATTTCCCCAACATCCAACAGAAACACCTCGACCGCAGAGGGTAGTTGGTCTGGGAGGCTGGCAGGTGGTTAGGAGGGGCAAATCGGGTGCCCCATCACTCAGTGCTCTCCAACATATTATCTCCACAAACCATATAAAATCTACAAACAGGTATCTGCCTCTATCTCCAAAATCAAACAAAGGGGCAGAGGACACTGTAGAGCAGGACACTGCAGCACAGGAGCTAGCACAACAAAACTCTCCCAAAACAGGAACCAAAACAAAAAAGCAAAAAGGAAATCCAAAAACTTCTGATCATAGGAGACTCCATGATTTGGGGAGTTGATACCCATCTCCAGCCTGGGGTAATGGTCAGATGTCTCCCAGGTACATCAGCATGGAGAGACACTGACCGCATCGCTAAAATTGTTCAGGAAGCAGGAGAAAACATTGACGTCCTGGTACACATAGGGACTAATGATCTCACCAGCTGGTCAATTGTGGAGACCGAGGAACCAGGCTGGGTGACAAACTATCATCCATTTCATCTGGCATGTCCTTCTTTGAGATCCTGCCAGTCTGGGAGAGGGGGACAGATGGACGGAAAGTAAGAGAAGGGGAGATAGGGGAGCTAAACATGTGGCTCAAGGGCTGGTGCCAGGAAAAAGGACACAAATTTGTAGGGAACTGGAAACAGTTTTGGGAGTGAAAGTTCTTTTTATTTGATGGACTGCATCTGAATAAGGAGGGAGTCAGTGCATTGGGGCAGAAGTTTGACATCTTTGCAGAATATTTAAACTAGCAAATGGGGAGGGGGTGCAGCACCCCATATGTTGAATGTGAAGCACACCCCTCCCACCTCATCTAGTGGTCAAACAGGAGTTCAGTATGTTTGCAGTTCATTTGCATCACCAGGTAAGGAAAAAGGTCTGGTTCCCCATAAAACACACAGGGGAAATGCCAGACCTCACCCAACTAACACACCAAAATCTGGCCAATGGAAAATCAAGTACACAAATGCTTGCAGTCTGGGAAACAAGATCCCAGACCTGCAGGCAATAATGACAGAGGCCAAACTGGACATAGTAGCAATTGGTGAGACATGGTTATCCAGTAACCACACTTGGGAGACTTCAGTACCTGGCCATTTACTATTCAGAAGAGACCGAGGTGCAAAAGGGGGGGGTGGAGTGGCCCTGTATGTCAATGAAAATATCAAAGCTACAGAAATTCAGAATACACATAAGGAGCCAGAAGAACTGTGGGTCACCCTGGAAACAGGAAATGGGACAGCCATATGAAATGGGGTTGTCTACAGGCCCCCAGACCAGGGGAGGACATAGACACATTACTGTTAGAAGATATACAAAACATGACAGCTAAAGGGGAGGTTACGATCATGGGAGACTTCAACATGCCAGATACAGATTGGTCAATACCAGCAGGAACATCTGCCAGAACTAGACACATGGTGGATTCCCTGCAGAGGAAGAGACTCAAACAACTGGTACACCAACCTACAAGAGACAGGGCTATCCTAGATCTAGTACTGACTAACAGGGAAAGGATCACAGATCTCCCAGTAGAAGGTCACCTGGGGGACAGTGACCATCATATGGTATGGTTCAATTTGGTCACTAGAACTAAATCATCCCATTCCAAGGCAAACATATGGGACTTCAGAGGAGCTGACTTTGACAAGATGGCCAATAGAGTTAAGCTAGCCCTGCCAAGAAGAAATACAGGTGAGGGGGTACAGGCAAAGTGGGCAAGCATTAAGGATGCAATACTTGAAGCAACATCCCATTGTGTTAGAGAGAAAAGCATGTGCAAAAGAAGAAGGAAACCACTTTGGTTCTCAAAAACAGTAGCAGAAAAGGTCAGAGCCAAAAGGCTGGCCTTCAGGAAATATAAGGGAACGCAGTGGGATGAAGATAGGGAGGCATACCAAACTTCCCTAAGGGAAGTAGGGAAGGCAGTAAGGCAGGCAAAGGCCCAAACCGAGGAAACACTAGCACAAACAGTAAAAAAAAGTGATAAGACTTTCTATAGATACATTAGTGAAAGGAGAAAGTCCAGAGGGGGTATTGCTAAGATCAAAGGGGATAAGGGGCGTGTGAGGAGAGGACCACGTAAAAGCATCTATCCTAAATAGATACTTCTGCTCAATATTTACTGAACAGCAGGTAGAACAGGGCCTACAGCTCAGCACCATGGATACAGAGGGGAGGGAGGTGTGCACTAGTCCCTTAACAAAAGAAAGGGTCCTACAAGAGCTTGATAAGTGCAGGGTGGACCAGGCAATGGGACCTGATGGCATACATCCCAGGGTACTAAAGGAACTAAGGGTGAAACTAGCAGAGCCATTATCAGAACTGTTTAGTGAGTCTCTGAGCACAGGAGAGGTCCCATAAGACTGGAGAAGGGTTCATGTGATCCCGCTCCACAAGAGTGGTAGCAGGGAGGAGGCAGAGAACTACAGACCAGTCAGTCTTACCTCAGTAGTGGGCAAGAATACAGAGGTACTCCTTAAGGAAAGGATCGTGCAACACCTGGAATCCATAGAAGCACAGGATCCAAGACAGCATGGGTTTACAAAAGGAAGGTCCTGTCAAACTAATCTCATAGATTTCTTTGACTGAGTTACCAAAGTGGTGGATCAAGTTGATGTCACCTACCTTGACTTCAGCAAAGCTTTCGATACTGTTCCACATAGAAGATTGATTAATAAGCTGGGTAGGCTCAGGGTGGGTCAGACGTTGGTCAACTGGGTGGCAAACTGGTTGACGGGCAGAAAACAGAGAGTGGTGGTAAATGGTATACAGTCAGAAGAGATGCTAGTCACAAGTGGGGTACCTCAGGGATCAGTCCTGGGGCCAGTCCTCTTCAATATCTTCATCAGTGACATTGCAGATGGACTGGAGGGTAAGGTTTGTCTGTTTGCAGATGATACCAAGATCTGCAACAGAGTAGATGATCCAGATGGGGTGGGCAGAATGAGAAGAGATCTGGATAAACTAGCAAAATGGTCGGAAGAGTGGCAACTGGGGTGTAATGCAAAGAAGTGCAAGATCATGCACATAGGGAAAAGAAACCCTGAAGCCACCTATAGGCTGGGAGGGGAGTTGCTGGCAATCACAAGGGAAGAAAGAGACTTGGGCATCATCATCACCGATGACCTTAAATCATCCAAGCAGACCACTAAAGCAGTAGGTAAGGCTAGGGAGATGTTGGGGTGCATTAGTAGGGGTATCACAAGTCAGAAGAGGCAGGTGATAATCCCTCTTTACAAGACACTGGTTAGGCCCCATCTGGAGTACTGCATGCAGTACTGGAGGCCACACCTTCACAAGGACATTTACCAAACTGAAGCAGTCCAGAGAAGGGCAACCAAAATGGTGCAGAGACTGCATCAGAAAACGTATGAGGACAGATTAATGGAGCTCAATATGTATACCCTAGAGCAAAGGAGGGAGAGAGATGATATGATCGAAACACTCAAATACCTTAAGGACATTAACAAGGTGAAAGAGTCTAACATGTTTCAATATAAGAAAAATAGCAGGACAAGAGGACACAGCATGAGATTAGAGGGAGGCCAATTAAGGGGTAATGTGAGGAAGTTCTTTTTCACAGAAAGGGTGGTGGATGTATGGAACGGCCCACCTCAGGAAGTGGTGGATATGAATACAGTGCAGGGCTTCAAACAAGCATGGGATAGGCATAAGGGAGCAATACAGATGAGTATGAATAGATAGGCCATTGACAGAGCAAAGGCCAATGGCACATTTATAAGGCAGAAAAAGAAATGGGCAGACTGGATGGGCCTTGCAGTCCTTATGTGCCGTCAACTTCTATGTTTCTGTGTTTTCAAAAAGTAAGGAAATTCTATGCAAAAAACTGTGTTAATGCATCATTTAGGGTTAAAGCAAAAAAAAAGTCAGGAAACCCAACATTAGGGTTGAACCCCTAACTCCTCCCACACACCCGCCACTCCGATCCTCCACAGACTGACAGACTCCGGGGTGTGTCATAGTGGTCGTGAGGCCTAAATCTCACCCCATTCTCCTTTACTGTAGCATGTCAATGTGCTCACACATGGAATGGGTTAAGATGTGGGCCTCATGACCCCAGTCTGTCAGTTTGTGGAGGATCGGGGTAGGGTGTGTGTGGGGTGAGATAGGGGTTCAACCCTAATGTCCCATTTCCTGTCTTATTTTTGCTTTAACCCTAAATGATGCATTAACAATATATGAGTTGCTCATTAATGGGGTGGTCATTGATCTTAATGAGCAGTTCATCAATATTAATGAGCAGGCCACTGATATACATAAGTTGCTCATTAATACTCCTGAGCAGATTTTTCTGATGTATATATTTAGTTCCAGAGCAGTCTTTGTTGTTCTATAATGAAATGGCAGTCCCAGTGTTCATGAGGGAGGTCCTAAAGCCCATGTTCAAAATTTGGTGCAAAAGCAAAAATGGTGATGTATGATGCGAAGGCGCTGTTTCTACACACTCTCGTAAGTTTGCCAATTTTTTATATTTTCACTCCAGATTTTCAAAATTGCCATTTTTTCACACCTCCTCATGAACAGTATAGCTGTCATTTCTCCCATTTTGCCTGAAATTCTTTTTGCACCTCTGCCGCAGAATGGCACGTCGCCGTGCGAAAACAACTTTCAGGATGGATTAACAAACTCACTGTACCAGTGTTCATGAGGGGATTTCCCAAAAAGCTCATTTTGAATATTTGGTTAAAAATTCCCAAGAATTGCCATGATACGAGCATGCATTGTGCAGTTTCTATGTGTGCTCATAACTTTGTCAATTTTTCATATTTCAGAGATGGTATAAGGGCTACAGAAGTTCAGGGAAGACAGGGGGAAGCTGAGGTAATGTGGGTCACCCTGGAGCCAGAGAATGGAACAGCAATACGCACTGGGGTGATCTACAGACCTCCAGCACAGAGGGAGGAAATAGACAGGGAACTAGTGGAGAACATACACAACATGGCAACTAAGGGTGAAATCCTGCTACTGGGGGATTTCAATATGCTGGACATGGATTGGGCCACCCAGATGGCTGTTTCAGCCAGAAGCACAGCCATCCTAGAATCCCTGCAGGGGGTTGGACTCAGGCAGCTGGTGCATGAGCCAACCAAGGACAAGTCAGTTCTGGACCTGGTATGGACCAATGGGTACAGAGTCAAAGAAATACAGGTGGAAGGGCATCTGGGGTCCAGTGACCACCACATGGTGTGGTTCAGCATGGAGACATAGACTCAATCAAGCCATACAAGGGCAAGAGTATTAGATTTCAGGAGGGCAGATTTCACTGAAATGGGTAGATGTATACAAGCAGTCCCGGGGAAGAGACAGATAGTAGAGGGGGTGGAAAAACAATGGAAGAAACTGAAAGGAGCCATAGTGGATATAACAAATCAATGCATTAGGATAGTGACCAAAGGGAAAAGAAGAAAGAAACCACTATGGTTCTCCAAACCCACTCATGAGGGAGCAATCTTAGACCTCATACTCTCAAATGGGGACAGTGACAGGATCTCAGATCTAGAAGTGGGTAGCCATCTGGGAATGACTGACCACCAAACAGTGTGGTTCACAGTAAACTCAGCTACAGAGTCAAGCCATACAAAAGTGAGGGAACTGGACTTCAGGAGGGCTGACGGTCAAGATGGGAGAATGCCTTAGAAAAGCACTAGCAAACAGGCTAGAAGGAGGGGTGCAGCAACAATGGGGAAACATCAAAACTGCCATCACAGAGGCAACAAGCCTTTGTGTGAAGCAAATAAACAAATCAAAATGAAAGAAAAAGCCACTATAGTTCTCAAAAGAGGTGGCAGGAAAGGTTGGGGAGAAAAAGATAGCATTTAGGAAGTATAAGGAAACACAAAAGGAGCAGGACAGAGAACTGGACCAGTTAAGGCAGATGGAAGCAGGGATGAAAGTCAGAATAGCAAAGGCCCAAACTGAGGAAAAGATAGCCAACTCAGTTAAGAAGCGGGATAAAACCTTTTATAGGTACATCAGAGAGCTAGAAAGACAAAGGGAGGGATAGTGAAGCCGAATAGAATGGACGGTGGATGGGCAGAGAGGGACAGTGAAATAGCAGGGATACTTAATAAATACTTCTGCTCAGTTTTTACAAAAGAGGAGGAGGGGGAGGTACCTAATCTAATTAACAGAAGCACTCTGGGTAGGGGGGTCGATCCCAGTCCTTTCACAGAAGAAAGGGTTCTGAAAGAACTAAAACTGAAGGTGGACAAAGCAATAGGGACTGACGGAATTCACCCCAGAATTCAACAAATGCCAAAAGGTCCATCGCATGCTACTGGGTTGTCAGAAGGGGCGGGGCCCGCCCATGGACACACTCAGACCCATAACCCACGACATCCTGGCAGTGGTTATGGGGCGCTGGGGGCCATATGCCACTCAACACTGGAGGCCTGCCTTTTTAGGGCGGTATTTGCACTACTGTACTGGGGGGCATTTCAGGTGGGAGAACTGGTTTCAGAACAGAAAGGTGACACAGGTGGCGGTTTGCAAGGGGAGAACATATAATTTTTTGAAGAGGGCCTCCACATTTGGTTGTGGCGTTCTAAGATGGACCAGATGGGCTGTGGCACCTGGGTACATATTTCACGCAGTAGGGCTGGGCAGGTCTGCACCATGGTTGCCATGGAGGAGTACAGGAACATCCGGCTGGCAGGCAGGGGCACCTGGTTTCAACATGGAAATGGGGGAGTGGTAACTTGTTATCAGGTAGGGGGGGCTACTGAAGAAGGCACTAGCATTTATAGGATACTACCCAGTGCAGTTCACCACACATTCCTTTAGAATTGGGACAGCGTCGGAATTAGCCGAGGAGGGGGGATCAGCGGAGGAAGTAAAGGGTTTGGGCCACTGGTGCTCAGAATGTTACAAACGCTATATCAGACCTTTGAAATGACTTCTTCGTGTTTTTTCCTTCTATCAGCAGGTGAGGGGAGACAATGGAGTATGTGGATCCTGGGACACTCGTATGGTTTACTGGGCAGAAAAACACACAGCAAACAGCCAAAGGGAGAGGGAGTTTGCAAGAGAACTCTGAAGCCCACAGATATGGTGGAAAGGGATCCGGGGAATGTGCTGGGGCCAACTGCTACCTGTTTTGGAAGAACTTAAGTTGTCTTAGGGTAGGACAGATGTATTAGTCATCCACCTGGGGAGGAATGATTTGGGGAACATCCCTTGGGCTCTGTTGAGGGCCATCATGGCTGATTTTAGGACCATCAAGGAGTGGTGGCCCAGGGTACAGATTGTCTGATTGGACATTATATCCAGGACACACTGTTACAGAAATAAGAGTACCTTAGGTACAACAGAAGGAAGCACTGTGATTGGTCGGGAGTACTTCTGCACTCTATAATATTACATGAATTTAACTTGTATGAAAATATTTAGTAAACCAATTTTGTTTGTATTTTTGTTACATAAAAACAAACAACAGGGACAAATAAAGACTGTTGGGTCACCCAGTTTTTTTCAGTTCTTATCCCTCTGTATTGTACTATTTTAGTTATAATGCAGGATTAATTAAATTATTTTTTTTTACCAGGAGAGACACACTAAGCTGAAAGCTTGTTTACAGGTGCGACCTGGAAGCACAAGGAAGTTAAGTGATTTGCTCAGGGTCACACAATGTGCAAGTGGAAGCTGTGGGATTCAAACCCAGGTCTCCAGGTTTGCAGCTCAGAGCCTTAAACCACTGTGCTATACTGCCTCCTCGATTACTGTGCGACACACAAATTATACTTTATATAGCATTATAAACATTGTGCATGCTATCATTTTAGACTGCAATATTACTGAAAATAATACTGTAATATAAAAGAATATCGACTAACACATTTTTAAAATATTTATGTTCTGTATTGTAAGAATATAAAATTACCATAATCATATATTGAAATAAGTTAAATAATATTATAGTACAAATATGTTTGGACAAGAGATTATAGTGGTGTAGTCTGGGGGAGCGGGTAGATCTCTTGATGTGCCAATCTGCATTCCAGTTGGATGTGTGGATTCTTAGATCTGGATAGCAACATAAGGGAAAAAAGTTGGTGTTTTTTGCTGTTTTTTTTTTGTCACCTGGTGTGCAGACGGTTTGGAATTTTGGTCTGAACTTTTTACGGCAGAAAGAGCTTGGCCCACAATGGTGCTTTTAACTGGATTGGTGAAAAAAATATTAATCTGTTCCAAAGTTATTAAATTTTAAAATGTTGGTTCTCAGCATGCTCAGTAAGGTCTTTTGGATAGCTGCTTGGTACGTAAAAATAATTTGATCCATACGAAAAAGGATCCTTTTTGTGTGGAGGTCATCCTTTTTCATAAGGGCAAAATCTTTTTTCTTATAGCCACCATCTTGTTTCTGTTTTAAAAAAAAAATTAAACCCCACAAAAATGACAACCTTCACACACACCAACACATGTATCTTGTTAATTTGGACCCGATTAGGTGGATTCTGCACTTAGTTTGTGGAGAAATGACACAGAAATCTATTTTTTTACATTTAAAAATCCTTTTTCATGAGTAGATTATCTTTTTTTGTATGGGCACATGAAAAAAAGAATTTCCCATACTAAAAAGGATCCCTTCATATGAAAAAAGAATCTGGACTTAAGTCCGTCCCGATTCTTTTTTCATATGAAGGATCCTTTTATATTTTTTCATTATATAAAAGGATGTCTTCATATGAAAAACGATTTTGGCTTAGTTTTTCTAATTCTTTTTTTGTATGAGGGGATCCTTTTTGATATGGGGTTTTCATTAATACAAAAAAGGATGCCTTCATACAAAAAAAAGATTCTGGACTTGTTTTTTTTCCTGATTCTTTTTTTTTATGAAGGAGTCATTTTTTACATGGGTCTTTCATTTGATACAAGAAAGGATTCCTTCATACGAATAAAGATTTGAGACTTAGGAACATCAACATGCCATAACTCCCTCAATATTTGGACTTAAGGGACAATCTATATATCACAACAAAGGCGTAATGAGTACTACAAGGAACACTGCAAATAATTTATGGGTCCTATTAAAAAAATCAAACCTCCCATGGGATATCACTAGACCTGTAACAAGCCATACAACAAGGCACATAAATTGCCATTTTTGCAAAAATGGAAGCAGAGGGCTCTCTGGGCCCTGTGTTTTCACACCAATATAGATGTATACACCCATGGAGAGATGCAACTGCAGGTCCTCCGGGCCCTGCGCTCCCACAGCCATATGAGGATACGATTATACTATCTCAAAAAGTAAGGGAATTCATTGCAAAAAACTTAATTAATGGGTTAAAGCAACAAACATAGGGAAATGCAGTATTAGGGTTCCCAACACTAACACCCCACCCTGCAGACAGCAAAAGGAAAGAAACACTATGGTTTAACCTCTCTTGCATTTTTGCAAATCAGGCACGGGGTGTACCTTGGGGTTGTCAACCCTAATGCTCACCCCATTCTCATATACTCTACACATCTCAGGTTATTTACAGATATGAATGTAAGAAAAATGCCAGCGGAAATTGGCCTTACGGTTCATCTAATCTGACCGATTGTGCAGCTAACCTATCAAATTGCAGCTGTCCCACCCTTCCCACCCTCTTCATCATTACCCCTCACTCTGTCCCATCCCTCTTAAAACCACCCACCATTCTACAGGACACCACCTCCTTGGGTAGAGTATTCCACTTGTCTACCACTCGTTCTGTGAAAAAATGTCTCCTGATTTCCCTCTTGAATCTTCCACCTCCAATCTCAGTTGGTGCCCTCTCTTATCCCTCCTCCTTCTAATCTGGAAAATCCCTTATTTATCCCCTTTAAGTATTTAAAGGTTTCGATCATATCCTCCCTATCTCTCCTCTCCTCCAGGAAGCACATGTTCAGCTTGCCCAGCCTATCCTCATAGGACTTTCCCTCCAATCCCTAGATCATCTTTGTCGCCCTAAGCTGCACCCCCTCCAACAATCTGACATCCTTCTTCAGGAATGGGCACCAGTACTGCATGCAGTATTCCAGGTGCAGCCTTATCAGTGACCTGTACAGGGGAAGGATCACCTCCCTATTTCTGGAGGAGATTCCCCTCACTATACACCCCAGCATCTTGTTGACTTTTGCTGCCGCCTTCCTGCATTGAGCTGAGCTATTCATACTACCCATTATAAGCACCCCTAGATCCCTTTCCTCCTTGGTGCTTTCCAACTGTACCCCTCCCAGCTGATAGCTCCTCCCCAGTTCCTAGCTTGAAGTGCAGTACCTTGCACTTCTTGGCATTGAACCACAACTGCCATGTTTCTGACCACTCCTGTAGTTTGGTCAGGTCTTCCTGCAGCCCCCTCCAACCCTCAATGTCATCTACCAGAGCTCCCATCTTCATATCATCTGCAAACAGACTGATCCTACTCCAGATCCCAAGTGAAAGATCAGCTATGAATATCCTAAACAGCACTGGTCCCAGTACCAATCCCTGGGGTACCCCACTCATCACCACCCTCGGCGAAGAGATTCCCCCACCATCACCCTGCTGCCTTCCATTCAATCAGTTGTTGATCCATTTGACCATCCTTGTTCCCACCCCTACAGGTATATACTCCAGCTTGTCCCATGGCATGGAATAAAAGGCCTTGTTGAAGTCTAAATACAGGACATCCACTGCATGGCTCTTGGTCACTCAGTCATAGTACTCAATTAGGTTTGTCTGACAGGATATGCCAGAGACAAACCCATGCTGTTTACCATCCTGGAGTCCATTATCCTCCAAAAAGGTTACCAGTCTTTCTTTTAGGTTCGTCTCCATGAGCATACCCACAACTGACGTGAGGCTCACTGTTCTGTAGTTGCCTGATTCATCCTTAGGGCCACTTCTGTGAATGGGCACCACATGGGCCATCTTCCAGTCCTGTGGCTATATAACACAGGATTGTTTAGTGGATATAAAATAAATCTACATTCAGTTAATTCATAGCAGTGTGTCTTTGATGCAGCCTCAATAAATTGGTTCATGTGAGAACAATTTTGTTTTTATGTCAGATTGACACACGTGTCTGCCACACTCTGCTATTTCAGGAACATGTACTGTGTGAACTCATAAAATTCAGTTCTTTGAGGTTTTCTGTGTGAAACTACATTATGTATGTGTATAATTAGAAATACTATATGGCATCCTGATGTCTCTGTCTCCTGCCTCTCAGTTGAGGCTGCTGTACCCTGCTCCCCTCTGTCCCCTCTGCCCCCCGCCCCAACATTCAGGGCCAATGCACTCCATTGCCCCTTTTTCCCATTTCCATAGACAGGGCTGCTGTGCTCTGCTAGGCTCTAGAGTCCCAGGGCCTCTGCCTCCACAGTTTAGGCTGCTGCACCATGCTGCCCCAGGCCACCAAAGGTGGGGCTTTTGCTGCACCCTGCTACCCACTTCCATTACCCCAAATGGGCAAGGCTGCTGCACCATGTGCACCCCATCACACAATCAGGGCTGCTGTACCCTGATGCCCCCACTGTGTCCTGCACCACAGTCAAGGCTTCTGCACCATGCTGTCCTCTGTCCCCCAACACCACTGTGCCCTGCTGCACCAAAAAGCCTCTTGCCACCACAGTTAGAGTTGTTGCACCATGCTGCTCCCTGCCACTAGAGTCAGATCCTTTGGTACACTGCCCAAAACTACCCAAAAGAAAAACCAAAAAGTACTTTCATCTTGTGTTATAGAGTGGGGATCAGAGGGTAGCAGGGTGCATCAGCCTCTACTGTTTGTGCAGGAGGCAGCAAGGTGCAGCAGCCCTGACTGTGTGGAGAAGACAGTGGGCAGTGGGTTGCAGCAGCCTCAAATAGGGGCAGGAGGCAGGGCTTTTGTAGCAGGGGAAAGGGGGACGCAAAGATCTGCTGCCTCAACTGTCAGGCAGGTGACAGGGGCATCAGGGTACCATATAGTATTTCTAGTTATATGCATACAAGATGCATTTTCACACAGAAACCCTCAAAGAACTGAATTTTAGGGGTTCACACAGTATATGTTCCTGAAATAAGAGTGTGTGGCAGACACAGGTTTGTCAAACTGACATGAAAATAACATTGTTATCACATGAACATATTTATTAAGGCTACATTAAATACACTCTGCTTCTAGTAATTAATGGAATGAAGATTTATTTTACATCCATTAAACAACCCTGTGTTATATAGCCAGAATAGAATGCAGAGTTTTGATGACTGAGAACTGACATCTGTGATACAGACAAGGTAGTTTCTCACAGACATCCATTCATACCACTTTAGTTCAGCTCTGAACCCCAAATGATCAACTTTTTATGAGAACAGTAAGCTAATCTCTCTAAACACAGACCAGATGGGTTAGTAACAAACTCTTGAGTGAAAACAAATCACTGTAGCTTTACAGACTGCTCTAACTAGGAACTGCAACAGCTTATTCAGTCAATCAGGGACTTACTGTAACTGCTAAAGCAGTAAGCTGGACAAGTATGATGTCATTGTTCACTGAAAGGAACAGAAAAACCTTCAGTGTCCTCACTGTTTTCAGTTACTGCAGAGCACATTAACAGATGCTGATTTAAAGAAAACCACAAAACCAAACATGATATTTTCAGGAAACACTAATCATGACACAGGGATAAGAATTCAAGGGAATTCAAGCTTTTTATGAAATGTGTGCATTTGATCTTTAATACCCTGTGCCAGTCTCAGCTCTTTTGAAGCCTTGGCCTTTCTGACTAGCCTGGTAACCTCTGTGGACATCTTCGTATACTCATCCTTGTCATTTTCCCCTTCCCAATTTCTTGAGTCTCTGAAATGCTTTTCTCTTGGCCCTCACCCCCTCCATGACCTCTTGAGTCAACCAACTGGGCTTCTTTGCTCTTCCCTTCTTACTCCATGTTCTTGTAAATGTCCCAGTTGCCTCTTCCAGACCACTTTTAATAATGTCCCATTTTTGACTAGCATCCATGCTTGGTTGAATTCCCGCTAGATGCCTACCCAAAATTGCCCCCATCCTTTTAATGTCCACCCTCTTAAATTCAATCACCCTGGTTCCTGTACCCTGTTTCCCTAACCATACTGAGCATGAACTGTGGTCACTTCCAGCCAGAGGGTCCTCTACCTCTAGATCCCTTACAGCCTCCCCATTTGATAATACCAGGTCCTTAGTGTTTTCCAATCTAGCTGGCTTGTGGACCAACTGCACTAGGAATCAGTCCTGAAATGCTTCTAATATGACCTGCTCCTCTGCACTAGTGGTGGCTGGGGTGCTCCAATCTACCCCCAGGTAGGTTGAAGTCCCCCACCACTGTGTTCCCCTTCCTACAGACCCTTCTAATTTGCTCAGCTCTTTAAAAAGGTCATCCTCTTGAGCTGGTGGTCTGTATTCTACCCCCATCCTCAGTGTCCTACCTTCCGGGCACTGAAACTTCATCCATAGGGCCTCTGTCCTGCCTTTCTCCCCCTCCTCCCTTATACACATTATCTCCTCCCATACAAAGACTGACACATACATCCCTTTCCCCTTATCCCTATCCTTCCTGATGGAATGGAAGAAGTGTTTGGGTTGACAACCCCAGGGGGTATCCCGTAATATTAGCATGGTGAAAATAGCCAGTGGATTATAGCGAGTGGAAAATGGCAATTGTGACTTTAGCAACCACAAATAATAGCATGTCACCAATAACAGCGAATTAATGCAGAAATGGTAAACAACATTAGTGAGATGGCATAATAGCTTGGTGTCATGTGCATTTACCAGAAATCATGGCTCAGCACATAAAGGGTGTCAAAATAGCGACTTCTGTGCTTAAAAAAATAAAAAACACAATCAGAATGATTGCGAGCTGTTCCTGCATTAAAACTCAGCCTTTATTGATAAAGCAACAAAATCGATGTCCAGGACATTATTCTTGTTTTAGATCTGCTTACACCTTAAACTGAAAATTATACGCCAATCCATGCATATTGTCGTATCTGCTCCTTTCTGAGTACTGAGCCATGATTCCTTCAACTCTGCTATTCATATCCTTGTACTTCCTTTTTTGAGGACATACTCCGACTCCAGACACCATTTGCTCAACCTTTAGCTTGGTGAGCCTCTGCTCTTCTTGCAAGCATTCAATTAATTTCCAAATGCTTGGATGACATGCACTGAGGCGGGAGTTGAACCCATGATGTCAACCCTCGACTGCATTGTTTGTGCGTGCTAACCCTTTGATGGAGGCTTCATAACAATTCCATTTCTTTGGCTGAAAAGCAGCTGTTCTACGACCAGCGCATCCTCTTGGACTTCCCACCCATGAAGATTCATAGTAATCTAACAGCAGAGTTATTAACTCCTCATTAGCTACAAATAACTCCCATTCTCTTATCTCGTCAAAGGTGTCCACCACATCACCTATTGGCATGAATGCTAAGGAGAGTAGCATTCTAAGGTGCAAGGCAAAATCTGGCTCCCCACAATACTTTTCATGGATATCTGGATATTTTTGTATATTTCGCCACACCACCTGTGCGAAATGGAAAAGACATCCTTTTATCTCTGTGTCTGAAAAGACAGAGCTGAATGCCTTCCAAGCTGTACTTCTCGAAGTCTATTATGGTAATGGCCGGTTTCAGTGTATACCCCAATTCCTGCAATTTAGTGAAAATGTGTGCATATGAGCTGCTTTTGCGTGAGAACATAAGCACATACGCAGCTGTACATACCTTGCCTGTTCGCATGCAGTGAATTGTATAAAGCTGCTCAAACAATGCAGGACATGCCTTGAATGTACCATCCACCATCCAGTCAGTGTTATCCTGTAGTAGCTTGAGGTTAACAACCGTACTGAACACCAGAAAATGGTCTGAATCACAGTCACTATCAAAAAGCAGGAATGCTCACCAGATTTAGTGACTGTGAATTCAGAGGGAATTACCATTTCCTGTATGGTGGCTGGTGTTGCTGGGCAACCTTGCTCCACTTGTCGGATCTGTTGAACTGTCCATTTAATTAGTGGCACTGCTGGCAAGTGACCAGCCAAACAATCCAGTGCACTACTGGTGCACTGCACAACTACTTGTGATGTAGTCTCCACACTGGATCTTGCTCTTTCCCTAATTTACGCCATATGTTTACGACAGCCCACATCACCAGCATCGGGGACATGTGTGTGCTCTTTCAGAAGATTTAAGACAGTATTCCCACTAGTATAAATGCGTGCCAAACAGTGATACTTATGAGAATCGACACAATGCCAATATGTTTTTTCTGGTGTCTCTTTATCTTTCCTGTACACATAGCCCCGAAACAGAGCAAGAGACCTACCTTTTTGACTTAGAATCTGCTCAAACTCCATTCTCTCATTCAAAATCCTCCACTACGCTACTGCACTCCTCCAGGTAACCAACGGCTCTGCACCTCTACATTTAAAACTGCCAATGTGGGAGAAGCAAGTGCTGTGCATGATGGTAATGTAAACAGGAAGTTCAACAAATGAACACGGAGCACCACGGGTGATCTGGACAAACGAGGACAAGCAAGGTAACCATTCGCCATTAACACAGTGTAGCGCTAATGCATATCGCTAGGATGTACTGTAGCGATATTACTACTCGCTATATTTCCCTCGCTGTATTTTCTGGCACTATAAAGTGCTCGCAATTTTCACATGGAATTCCCCCAAGGTATATCCCAAGGCTGATTTGCAAAAATGCAGGAGGGTCAAATCATAATGGTTTTTCCTGCTGCTGCCTGTAGGGTGGGGTGAGGAGTTAGGGTTGGGAAATGCTTGCTTTGAGGTTAACAACCGTACTGAACACCAGAAAATGGTCTGAATCACAGCCACTATCAAAAAGCAGGAATGCTCACCAGATTTAGTGACTGTGACAAAAAAGCCACTGTACCGTATGCCTGCTTTGTGCCGTTTTGTGACTTTGAATCGCTCTCCTGCGTGCTTTGGGTGCTTTAGCCGGCAGATTAAATTTTCACTCCGTTGTTCTGTTTCTCCGTTTTGGAGTTCGAGGTGGACTGAGCTTTCTTCAGTTTCATTTTCGTTTTGGAGCTCGAGGTGGACCAAGGTGGATTGAGGTGGTGTTACGACCCTGTATGTGCTTGTAAGGAAGCCATTTGAATGAGCGATACGGCTGCTGCTAGACGAGGATTCGGTCTATATTAATGTCGGTGGAGCTGGGCCGGATTGCTCTCTGTGCTATGAGTGGATAATAAGGGGCTCTTGGAAGTAACGACTATTGCATTGGATTGCATCGGACTGTGAGTTGTATTGGGACATTTATGAGTTGGGCTGGGCTGCCGTTTGAGCCACGAATGGACAATGGGTGGAATTGTGGGCATTTAAAGCTGGTGGAATTTGATGTGGAGAGTGTGATTGTGCTGGGCCCCGGTCCTGTTGCCTTCAACTGTGAGGAGATTTAAGGGGGATCTCGGATTTTGGGGTGTGTTGTGAGATGGTTGTCTGGGGTGGTTGATGCTGGCTGGGCTCAGGGCAGGTGACGCCGGTTTGGATCTGTTGGAGAGCGGGTGCGAACTACCGGTATCTCCTTGACCTGCTGGTGGGGTCTACTGGTGGGTGGACACCGCTCTGGGGTCATTGCTTTGGTCCCAGCCTGGGTCAGTAATTCCACTCTGGGGCAGATATTCTCCTCACACAATTATTCCGGTGCCCATGCTCCTCGATTTGAACTGTTTAAGTTTTATTTGCTCACAAGGCAGTTTGACTCTGATTATCCGGGTTGTGAGAGAGCCTGGAGTTCTTAGTCCTGCAAATACTGGACATTTTAGCTTTTTATATTTGATCTTGAATAATGACCTATCTCTCCTAGCAGCAGGAGTCTATGGAGATAAAAAGACCTTGAGTGAGGGGTTTAAAAGACTTGAACCTTGTGCACTCACTCTCACACTTTAGTGAGAGTTTTTGATGAGTTTAAATTTATATTCTCCAGTTTTTAGTTCAAAGACCCATTATCCACCTCTTTATGTTAACCCTTATGATGCTATTTGAGTTAAACTTTGATGCTGGTTCAATAGTCAAATTTTAATGTATTTTATTAATCTGTTTATTTATTATTATTATAGGTTCTGTTGTTTTAGTATATGATTATCTTTTGTTTGAGCGTAGGTTGGTTTTCAAGTTGTGATATTTTATTTGACACTAATTGTTTAAGATGTGTTGGATGGGTCCTACGACGGTCAGGCGCTACTCTCCCGCTCTGCTCTGGAGCCTTCGTCCTTTTCACTGCCCCACTTGTCTGCTGATGTCTTTAATAGGTGTCGTGCAGCGGGGACAGTGAGAAGGCACTTGAGGGATGGTTGGACTGGACAGAGTGGGAGATTGGAAAGGAGTGGGCAGATAGGGGTAGTTGGGACGAGGAGATGCCCTGGGGCGAAATGGGATCAGGAGAGGGGTCCTCCATGCCTGATTCCCATACCCAAGGGCTCCACAGATTGTGGGCAGTTACTGCGCTCCTCTCCGAAAACCCATCCAACCCGGGCGGTGTTATGTAATGCCAGGTCTATAAGGAACAAGACTGCAATTATTGCAGATCTTGTTGCAACATCTGACCTGGCATGTATCACCGAGACCTGGCTGGATGAGAATGCGGGTCCTATATTAGACTCTGCTGCTCCGGCTGGGTTCTCGGTGATACACCGCCCGAGATTGGATCGTAGGGGCGGGGGAGTAGCCATCTTTTTTAGAACAGATCTGAATCTTGTGGATGTGCCAGTGGGTAACACTAGATCCTTTGAGTGTATCCTGGCAGCAGGTGCAGGGTTCAGGATTCTCCTCATCTACCGTTCACCCGGTGACGGTGGAGAATTCCTGAAGGAGTTCGCGGACTTCGTCATCGACATGGCATGGGGGTCGCCCAGATGGTTAATACTGGGTGACTTCAATGCCTGGGTTGATGACAAACTCTCGCACTTTGGTAGGAACTTCCTCCAACTTATGACTATGTTGGGCCTGTCACAGGTAGTTACCTCTGCTACCCATATAGGGGGTCACTCATTGGATCTGGTGTTCCTACTGGATTTGGAGGTTACGCATCTGGGGGTGGAAGTGAATGTGTGGATGGACCATCACACCATAAGATTCGGCTTTGGGGCACCCCCTAATAGGCCTGCCTCTACGGAGATGGTCCAGTATCGCCCTTTAAGGGGAATTACTCCAGAGGGTCTATTAGTGGTACTGGACCTTATCGGGTATTTCAGGCGAGAGCATGGGTCCAGGGGACCTCGTTCTTGCCTATAATAAGGTGGTGAGTGAGGCCATGGACCTAGTTGCTCCTGTCCGTGTTTGCCCACTCACTCAGCGCCCAAGGACTCCATGGTTTGATGAGTCCTTGAAGGAACTGAGGGGAGTGGGGCAAAGGCTAGAGAGGGCCTGGCGGAAGTCCGGCCTGGATGCTGACAGACTTAGGTTGATGGATCATTATGGTATCTATCAATCAGCAATCACCTGCAAGAAGGCAGAATTCCTGTCCAGGGAGATTGCTGCGGTGCGGAACCGACCAGCTCAACTCTTTCGGACTGTCGACAGAATGTGCAATCCACTCTGTCTACAGTCTGGAAGAGATTTTTCTCAAATAAAGTGTGATGAGCTTGCTCGATTCTTCACTGATAAGATTGCTAGCATTAGGTCTGATATCAGCCAGGCTCACTCTTTAAGGGTTTGCGGTGATTGGCGAGGGGAAACAAACACCTGTGTTACCTGCTCTGACTTTGGTAAGCTGGAATTCATGGATATTGTGAGGATTGTCCAGACTCTACGCCCAACCAGCTGTAGTTTGGATCCGGGCCCTACGCCACTGTTATTAAGCTGCATAGATACTATTTGCCCGATCCTTGCTGAAATTGTCTGGAAATCTTTGGAGCAGGGGGTCTTTCCTGATCCCCTAAAGGAGGCAGTCATTCGACCACTCCTGAAAAAACCTTCACTGAATCCGGACTGTCTAGCTAACTACAGACCTGTCTCTAACCTGCCCTTTGTGGGTAAGGTTATTGAAAAGGTGGTTGCGCTACAACTGGATGACCATCTTACAAACCACAATATCTATGATACTCTTCAATCAGGATTTAGGAAAAGACATAGCACTGAGACTGCCCTTGTCCGGGTTTTAAATGATCTCCTAATTGCGAGAGATTGAAAGGCTCATACTATCTTAGTCCTTCTTGATCTCTCTGCAGCATTTGATACTGTGGACCATGGTGTGCTTTTAGAATGTCTGCGGCTTTATTGCGGACTGTCTGGTACAGTTCTGCATTGGTTTCGATCTTTCCTCACGGGACGGAGACAGAGGGTTGTCACCGGAATTTATTCCTCTGATGCCATCTTCCTGTCCTGTGGGGTACCGCAGGGTTCCATTCTGGCACCCATGTTGTTCGCTATCTATATGCTGCCATTGGGAGACATTATTGGGCGATACAGCTTGGCTTTTCACCGCTATGCAGATGATACCCAGCTGTTTTTGTCCTTTAATCCCGGACAGGAAGATGCAGTCTCTATGCTTAACAGCTGTCTGTCCGAGATTAAGGATTGGATGAGTGCCAGCTGGCTGAGGTTAAACCCGGATAAGACTGAGGTGTTGGCGGTGGACCCAGGTCGCCTTGAGGCGGGTTGTAGGGCTGGGCTTCCTTCGGGCATATGGCTCGATGGTGCCCAGCTCTCAACCTCAGACTGGGTGTGTAACCTGGGCGTTATTATTGATGATGGTTTGACCCTAAAATTGCAGGTGTCATCCGTTGTCAAATCCTCTTTTTACCATCTTAGGAATATCACCCAGGTGAAACACCTAGTTCCTCTGGATGACCTTCCTACACTGGTCCATGCCTTTGTGAACTCTCACCTTGATTACTGCAATGCCCTGTACCTAGGGCTACCAAGGGTTGATATCCGCCGCTTGCAGCTGGTGCAGAATGCAGAAGCCAGGCTCTTGACAGGGACATCCAGAAACAGTCATATTATGCCTGTGCTGCGCGGACTGCACTGGCTGCCAGTTCAGTGGCAGATCACCTTCAAGGTCGGGTTACTGGCCTATAAAGCCCTACATGAACAGGGACCGCAGTACCTACAAGATCTCCTTACTCCCTACTGTCCCTCTCGTTCACTCTGATCCGCCGATGAGGGATTGCTAGAGATTCCCAGGGTTAGCTAAAAACATCTGAGGCACGGCATTTTCTTACTCGCCCCCACCCTGTGGAATTCTCACCTCGTCGGATACGAAGCTGCCTGGACCGTCGAGTTTTAAGTCTGAGTTAAAACATATCTATTTTGAAGGCATATGGAGAGTGATTCCTACTGTGATTTTTATTGTGATTTTATTATTATTATTGTTATTATTATATTCTGTAATTAAATGTCTGTTCATCTGTACAGCGCTTTGGTTTCTGAAAAGTGCTTAAAAATAAATTTTACTTACTAACTAACAACGCATTTATCTACTTTTGTCGCTGTAGCCCTAACCGGTGCATTAATGAAGGTTTTTTTTTTTTTTTTACAATGAATCTTTATATGGAAGAGGTTGACAGACTATTATAACAATAAAAAAGTGTGTGTGCAATACTGGCATCACATTTAATGGCAGCTAGGTTAATTATTATGCATGCATTACTTCAATAGTTTTCACCCATCAATGTAACATTTCAAGTTCCAGGAAAAATGTTGATATAAATATTAAACGGTGCGCAAAGTATAACTTTCAGATTCCCAGTCTCCAATGTAGGGCAACAAAAAATGATTCAAGGTCAGCAGGGCAGATCTTATGATGGATCAGCACAAGGCAACAATCATGCTGGAGATCAAATGAGAGAGGGAAGATATGCTAGAGACCTTCACATTTCTGGAAAAAATGAACAAAATAAACTGTGTGGAACTATGTAGCCTAAGTAGAGGATCAAGAACATGGGGTCACAAGTGGAACGTGATGGGGGAGGTTCAAGAAGAAAATGAGTCAGTTTTATTTTATAGAAAGGGTTTTGGAGCCATGGAACAATCTGTCAGCTGATGTGGTGGGCACCAAAACCATTATGGTTTCAAACACAGTAGGGACAGAGTGAAGGGCTTAGTGGTTTCTCAGGGTGGTAGCAGTAGGGCAGGGAGCATGGGGGTAGATAGTGTGGGTTAGAACCCTGTATGGACAACAGGGCCCTGGTTTGTTAGGGCACAGACTGGATGGACTAATGGTCTTTTTCTTCTGCCATTCTCTATGTTTCTATGTTATTAATATGCACATTTACATTTCTTGGGAAGTCTTTCAACAGATAACTATTATAACTTTTTCACCTCCACAAGTAGGTGTTAAAACATTTACAACTCACAGGACTGTAATTTAGTGACCGTGTCTTAGTCATTAGATGACTATTTTATAACAGATGTTCTTAAAACAAGTTAGTAAGGTAATGTTGCTGTATTCTTGAAATGTATCTATATAATATCATTTTAATATGGTACTGTATTAGGATGCATTATGCATAGATCAAGATTTGGAATAGGGACAGCTACATACCATTCCAATTATACTAGAACTGAGATATCACAAAATATGGCACAGTGCTACAAGGGCACAGCCACCTATGTGTGTAGGAAAGATACACAGTTATTAGAAATTTCAAACTTTTTTCCCCACTGATATGTAATAATTCAGGTAGTGATTAACATGACAATAGTTGGAAAGTACAGTTACGTAAGAACTTACTATAACAGTAGATCTTCGGGAGAAGCTCTTGCAGCAGGCCACACAGGTAGGATTATGCCACTAGGCACTAGGACCACACGGAAAACTTCTATCTAGCAGTGTACAACCACCACCCCACCAAAGTCAGTCATCTGATGTCAGCCTAGGCTATATAGGAGGGCAGTCCCCCACACCACCTCAGTTCTCCCACTAGAGACTCTGCATGGCCAGCTAATGGAGAATGCAGGAGGTTATTCCAAGAGCCATAGAAGAAGGCAGAAGCAGATGTGATATAAAGGGAGAAGGAGGGAGGGAAAGCAAGGCCTGCTGGAAGAGCTTCAATTAAAGATCTAGTGTTATGGTAAGTTCTTAATGTAACTGTTCTATCTTACTTCGAGGAAGGCTTTTGCAGCAGGCCACACTGGTAGGACTGAGTCCCAAGCAGTACCAGTTATCAGCAGGATAACACCACTGGGAGGAAAACAAGTCAGCAGCCAAGAGCTCATGACAAAAAAGCCTGAAGAACTGTCAGGCCAAAATTGGCTCTGTGCCTAGAAACAATGTCCAGACAGTAATGCCTGGTAAAGCTGTGGACAGAACTTCAGGTGACTGCTGTGCAGATATCAGCAGCAGACACATTTCTGAAACAATCAGTGGAGACAGCCATACCCCTGACAAAATGGATAGGCTCTATCAGCCAATCAGAATGCTAGCTACCCATGCATGAAATCTGTCTCATGCATGGGTAATAACTAGTACTGAAAAGCAGAACCGCATTACAGGATCAGTGTGCCATTAGAGCGTTGGTGCATTGAATGCCGCCATTCTTTTTACTCTCGGTAACACTGCTTCCACAAGACACTTTGGCTGAATGTAAAAAAGTATTGTGCTGTTGGCCAAAAGTGTCAAAATGAGCCCTGCTGTAGTAGTCTGCTTGGGATGACAGGACATACTTACCATTCGTGTGTCCTCACTGCTGAATCAGAGTGCTGCTTCTGCTCTCTCGTGGCAACCGCGCTCACACCTCGCTGCAGCTGTTTAAAAGAAACGCTCTGTCAACTGTGCTCACACCTCCTCACAGCTGTTTAAAAGAAATGCTCTGTCAACCGTGCTCACACCTTGCCACACTAGAAAACAGTTTCAGGCAATATTGTTTTATTTAGTGACTCACAAATGTTACTCGCTTGTGCTGCGATCCTCGCCTGCCCCAGACCTAACTTCAGTTCTCCCCACTCCATACTTCTGCTATCGGTTGCAGCTTAAATTAATCAGGGAAAAAAGTCTAGCCCGCTTCCTTATCTTACTACAACTATGGATGCCAACGGAAGACAAATGTCCTACAGTCATTACTGAACACAAAGGCAGGAAGACTACTGTACTATAAATACACAAAGTTATTTCAGTGTATTTATATCTAAATGTGTTTTTAACATAAACATTTTTTTAAATAAAGTAGCCCATTTTATAAGCACAATAAGACACTCCAGGTGTGTGCATGGAACATATTTTACCACACGCCAGGGGCTAAAGGCACTCAGCCAAGGCCTTGTGCCTTATTACACCCCTGGCCATGTGGTAAAATATGTTCCATGCACACCCTGCCGTGTCTTATTGCTTACTTATAAAATGGGCAAGGTAAATTAGCCAATCAAAGAAGCAGCTCGCCATGCATGAAATCTGTTCCATGCACGGGAAAAAAAAAAAAAAAAAGAGCTGGTGGTAAAAAGGCCACGATTCTGGTGCCATAGAACTTTGGCATTTTTATTGGCAGCCATCTTTTCTTTACCCAGTGTGAGAGAAAAACAGATTGCTTACTTTTTGTGCTCTCTCTCTCACTCTGGTATGATGAATGCAAGTTTGAATTGACTGCTCTAAATGGTGCACCATGGACATTCTGTTTCTCTCTTTTCTTTATGGGTGTTGAATTTCTGTCATAGAAATGTACATTTTTGATAGTAGCCCCCAGGTCTATGCCCATGCAGGTATGTATGTGCTGTTTCAAGAATTGTGCTGCCTCTGCTGCTGCCCCACTTCCTAGTTGCTTGCAGCTCACAGCAAAGCAAGGCTGACCAACCCACTGATGTAAACCTCTTGCTTGATTCTCTGTCTCCCTTCAGTATGTCCAACGATCCTACTAGGCAGAGTTGTTTGCTTGTTACTATTAATATTTTTACTTCAGCTGGGGCTTGTCAGGCAGTAATCAGTTGGGAATTTAGATCTGCCATCAGAACAACTTGGTCTCGGGACTTTAGACTGAAGGGGATGTTCAGATCACACTTTACATGCACTGCTTCTTGTCTCTATCTCTGGCTGCAGAAACAGCAAAATTGTACTGGGAGCCTTGCCAATCATTTGGAAAGACATGCAGCTGGCAAATGTTGAGCATCCAGTGCCCGCTCCCATCGTGCTGCCTGTAGTGTAAAAAAAAAAATGCAAATTACCTCATGAATATTAACACAATGCCACAAAAGAACTATTTTATGATGGATTAGCAGCATTACATGTTTTTTTCAATATACAAGCAACATTGTTCTAACTGTACAAATTTAAATAAATGTAGGAGACCATTTTATAAACGCAATACGACACTCCAGGTGTGTGCATGGAACAGATTTTAGCACATGCCAGGTGCTAACAGCACCACCATGCGGTAAAATCTGTTCCATGCACACCCTGTTGTGTCTTTTTGCTTACTTAACCACCCCCAGAAGAGGCTTGTTGTACTTGCAGTAGCAATAAACAATGCAATTTGCTAACCACTTAGACAAACACTGTTTGGAAACAGAAGCACCTTCTGTTTTGGGGGTAAATGAAACGAACAACTGGTCAGTTTTTGTCAAAGATTTGGTGTGGTTCGTATAATACTGCAATGTTCTGTGAACATCCAAAGTATGGAGCAACACCTCCCCCTGACTGAAATGAACAGGCAGGTGGATGGATTGATTTAAAGTATCTCAGACAATAAGGCTCTTTACACATCACAGCTTGGAAATCCTTCAAGCAGAAGTAACAGCAACTAAAAATAACGCTTTCCATGACAGAAAGTGCAGCTCGCAACTCATGGCCAGTTCACAGGGAGGTAAAGTGAGTTTCTCTAACATGAAATTGAGGTCCCATTGAGGGACTGGGTCCAAATGGGAGGTTTCAGTTGCAAAATGACTCATAGAAACCTACAGGACACTTTGAGCTGGACAACATCCTTGCCCTCGATAGATGCATGATACGCAGAGATGGCGGAAAGGTGCACCTTAAGGGGAGAGTATCCAAGGCCTGAATCCAAAAGGGAAAGGTGGTACCCCAACACCTGATTCACTGGACAGGTGAAGGGATCCAAGTGGCAAGCAGTGGCCCAAATGGAAATGTGCTTCTATTTCATAGCATAAGTGGCCCTGGTGGAGGGTTTTCTGGCTGCCACCAGGACATCAGTGACCCTAGATGAAACCTCAAAGCAGGCACTAGCTAGGTCCACATGAGTCATGCATGGAGATGCAGGGACTTCAGGTCCAGATGGACCAGGGTGCCTCGGTCCTGGGAGAGTAAGTCTGTGCACAGGGGTAGGGCACCGGAGGTTCCACAGCTAGCTTTTACCGTATTGGATACCAAATCTGGCAAGGCCAGAAGGGAGAATCATCTCTACCCCTTCTATCTGGAGCTTCAGCAGAACCCTCTGCAGTAGCGGGAAGGGAGGAAAGACAAACAGAAATCTCTCCTTCCAGGACAGAAAAATGCATCTCGTCTGAAAACTCCAGGCCTGGGATCGAGTGAGCAGAAAAGTGGAAGTTTTGCATCAAGTAGGGACACAAAGAAGTCCAACTCTAGATGGCCCCACCTGTCAAAGAGGTTGTCGACCACTGAGGTTAGAAGCTCCCACTTGTGAGCCTGTGACCTGCAGCGGCTGAGACTATTGGGCAATACATTTTGTTCACCTGGAACATGAACAGCCAACAGCTGCAGACCATGCTCAATGGCCCAATACCAGACTCTCACTGTCTCCCGATACAGGGGGTAAGAATGGGTCCCCGTTGTTGATGTAGTACACCATGCACGTTACATAGTAGGTGTCAGCAGAGAAAGAGCCCTTGGTCCCTTTAGTCTGCTCTTGTCAATTTGTTCCCATTTCCTTACTACAGATCCTGTTAGACCTGTGATCTTACTTCCCCTTGTTCTTATCTCCACAAATCCCCAGTGCCTATCCCATGCATGTTTGAATGCCTCAACAGTGTTCACACCCACAACTTCCTCTGAAGAAGTGGGAGTAAAACCCCATTCTCCACTGATCCTGAGAGACAGGTTCTGTGGTTCTTTTTCTTAGCACAGCCTGAATTTCCTCCCAAATCAGGGAAGGTGTGCGGGAGGGTTAGTAGAGTGGATCGTAATATTTTCTGGCAGCCACTCCAGAAATTTCAGGGAGTGACCTTGAGCTATGAGCTGAAATACCCAATCATTTGTGGTCACTGCTTGCCACCCTGAAGGTGAGAGAGAACCAACCCCCAACTGTTTCTCTTGGACCTGTGGTTGGAGGAAGAGGGTTGACCAAGGAGTAAGGAGGTAGGGGCTGGGGCGAGCAGTGGGCCATGTGGCCTCTGGGGGCTCCAGCAGTGGCACCTGTGGGGGTGTTGGTAGCCTTACATCTGTATTGGCCTTTGGTAACTGTCCTCAATAATGCTTGTGAGAGGACCAATGAAAGGACTGATGTTGGTTTGCGCTAGGCTGTGTATGGTAGTGCAAATGAACTGACCTAAGGGCGTTACCCAACTCCAGCAACTTAGAAATGAGGTCCTGGAAATCACCCCCAAAGAGGATCAAGCCCTGGAAGGGAGCATCTAAAATACTGGCTTGGACATCTGGGGTAAAACCGGAGACCCAGAGCCAAGAGTGGCACCAGAGGCAAATGCCAGTGGCAGCCCCACGCCTGGAGGAGTTAACGGCATTGTAAGATACCCAGAGGACATGGTTGACCACATCTGAGCCCGACTTCAACAGCTGGGCAAGCTTGAGTCTTGGTGGAATCTTCACGCAGTGCCTGAACCCTGTCCATGGTCTGGTCCCAGAGGGCATTCTGGTATTGTACCATATGGGTCAGATAGTTAATGGCTCTAATGGCCAAAGTAGCAGAGGCAAACACCTGCTTGCCAACCTGGTCAAGCTGTTTGGATTCCCGGTCTGGAGGGAGAGCGCTGAGGTGTTTGGGATTCTTGGTTTGGCTGTCAGCAGCATTAATGAGCACAGACTCCACCTTCAAATTACTCCCCAAGAAAGGCTTACCAGCTGGGGCATGGTAAAGCCAAGCTGCCCAAAGAGGCGGCATGAAGGAGGGGTAAGCCGAAGCCACTCAGGTGATGTCCTCATAGGACTCAATCAAGGGTGGCACCACAACAGGCAGGGCATCCTTTTTCCTGAGAAAAACAGGCAGACAATGCATTTCTGGGTCCAGTTCCTCCATCTCCCATCCCATAATGGACTGTATGTGACAAATAACGTCCATAAAGGTACGGTCATTGGGGGGGAATTGGGTACTTCCTTGTGCTGATACTCCCCTGCTGAGAACTCCCCTTGGGAAGAGGAAGACACTGAAGAAAAGGAGTCATTCTTAGAGGACTCGCTATCTGGGACCAACATCAGAGGCTGGCGATTGTCCCTCTTAGAGCCAGTGTCAGTGTCTGGACAGGCACCAGAGGACCCAGTCATACAGGGATCACTCAGGCCACCACTGACCCTGGGAGGGGGTTCCCGGGGGGAGGAAGAGCAGAAGCCAGACATGGGCCCTGAAGGATGGGGTCTGCTTCTGAAACAATGGCCACCGCTTAAGAACAGGGGGTTAAAGTCTACCTGTGGCATAAAATTATATACAGGTAGAAAAGGCAAGGAAGGTGTTGGGTTAGGGTATGACGGTAGAGGATTTGGCAATGGGTAAACTGGCATAGGCTCATCCGGTGCTGCCAAGGGATCCGGTGACAGGTTAGCAGGCATCAGCTGTGGTGAAGGTGGCAGCCGAGGCAATGACAACATCGGGCCCACAGGTTGGGATGTTGGCACCAGAGGCAGCAACACAACAGGCAATGGTCTAGAGGGCCCCAGTGAGGACAGCCCAGCACAAGGGGAGAGGGAGCTCCCCTGAGCAAAGGCACAGGTGATGCCTGGGAGGAAGAAATGGCATTCATCTGCCTCCAGCACTGCACGCCAGAACTGGTGCTGGTTCCAGAATTGGGAGGCAATAAAGGCAGAGCTGTGGCTGGGAGGACAACAGATGCAAGGCTGCTGCCCGAGAGCCCAGAACCAGCCAAGCCACCTAGCTGAGATCTCGTTAAGGGCCTGAGCACCAGAGGATGAAGTTCCCTGCTCTGAAGAGCTGCCACCTGAAACAAGAGATGAGGACGGGCAGCAGAGCCACCAGGAGCCCAGATGGAGTGAGGGCTGGAGGTGCTGACCCCCTGTGGGAGGATGCTGCTGCTGTGGTCATAGGTTTGTGGGGTGACGGGGAAGCAGACCGGGCCCTTTCTCAATGTTTGTCCCGGTGTTTGTGCTTTCCCGACTTCTCTTTGTGAGAAGAAGAAGAGGCCCCAGAGGACTGTGCCAGTGAGGCCAAGGAGCTCCTGGCCTGCAGCTCCTTCTCCATTGAAAGCAACTTCTGCTTAAGATGGTGGCTCTCCAGTCTTTTTAAAGCAATATCTCCGAGTGGGTGGCTTGGTTGAATTTCTGGCAGTGCTGGCAGGCTTCGGCGTCGTGGCAGGGGCCTAGGCAGATCAGGCCAAAGAATGGCCATCCTTCTTGGGATCCGTTTGCTGCAGGCACACTTTGTGGAGAGGTCAGAAGATGAAGTGGGTGGAGAAGACATAAACCCATCAAAGGGAACACCGAAAATTCGATTACTAACACAGAAGAAATACAGAAAATAAAAAAGGCACAGAAATGGAGGTTGACTGTAGCTACGATGTTCACTGAGGTCCAGCGTGCACAGGTCGATGGTGGGAATAGAACTGGGGTGGTGTGGCAGATCACCCTCCTATATAGCTTGGGCTGACATCAGATGATGCACGTTGGCGAGGGCAGGGGTGTCCCCCATGGTAGACTACTAGCTAGAAGTTTTCTATGTGGTCCTAGTGCCTGGCGGCACAATCCTACTGGTGTGCCCTACTGCAAGAGCCTTCCTCAAAGGAAGATCTATGGGTTTTATTAATATGTAATAACTGGGACAACTACTATTAAAAAGCAAGAAAAGAAAAACTTAAAAGGAAATAAAGGGGGAAGACTGATGGACTGGACTGAAGAAAACTAAACTAGTGTAAGGAGGCGGGAGAAGGCGAGTTTGGGGGGGCATACTGTCTTGGGCCACCATAAGCCACAAGGTTCCAGCACGTAAAGAAAAATAATAAAAAAAAAAAAAACTTCACACAATACAAAATTAACAAGTGACTTGTTTAACTTCTGGCTGTGTCTATTGTCATCTGAATTACAAGTAAAGCATAAGCGCCACATATACACAAAACTATTTATAGCAGTGCTATTCCCTTTCCACTCCCTCCCTGGCTGCCTGCCTGCAGTCAGCTGCTTATGCAACTCAAGTTTCAACAGAATAAACTTAATAAAGCAGTAGTGTTATCTGTTTGAGTGTGTGAAGTTGAACTACTGTCTAGTGTCTCTCTAACCTAATGCTGTTTGACATTTTAGTGTCCTCCTGTCCAGTCTTCCTCCACTCACTCAAGGACACACACCACACAGTGACATAAAAAAATATAATTTAATTAGTATCAATAGTAAAACAACAAGTAACAAAACAATATTTATTTAATTTTATTTATTTATTTAACAGACTTTAGGATTACAACCTTTGAGTCAGGGACTCATTTACAAAGGCTCCGCGTCAGAAAAACAAACACTTAATAAATATAGACATAGAATGGCAGCTAAAGGTTACAGTTCTTTTATTTATACAATACTGCAGAATCAAGATCAGCTATACATTGCATTGAACATGTTACTGAGAGCTGTATTTTACAGTTTTCAAGAGAACAATAAGTTTGCTGATGGAAGGGAGTAACAGGTTTGATATTTACAGCAAAGTAGAGAATTGGACAGATACCTTTGGTGCAGTCAAAGGAGGCATTATTAATAGGTAATGTTTGGGAGCCCTATCGGTAGGAGCTCAGTATGCAGAAGAATAAACAACAAACTATTTTCTCTCTGGTCAGCAGCAACAGCTTCTTCAGGGAAAACACAAAACACTCTTCTTCTTCTTTGAATAAAAGTAATACTGACTCTGAATCTGTTGCAGTGGATATAGCAGCTGGTGATAATCAGTCAACTGAATTGAACAGTGAAGCTGTATCACCCGTTTCACTTCCTAAAAAACACACTTTAATGCTGGATCAGCAGGTGGACAGCAAAAATGAAGACAAGAAATAAGATCAAGAGAAAAGGACCAAAATGTTCCAATCTTATTGGCTGACCAATTACAAATGGTTAAGACATGATGAAAAACAGGGCCTGACATATTGCACAGCATGCAAAACATATCCAGCTACTGTAACACAAGCCTTTTCCACAAATCCAAGTCTCTCTGCCACAGGGTCAAACAATTTTAGGATTGAGTTACTATGTGTGCATGAAAAGTCCAATTCTCATGTGCTATATCAGGATCAACATATACTGGAAAGTGGTGAATGTACAGTCAATTCTGATATCAGTGAATCACCACCATATCAAACCTTTATCAGTTGGAGGAGGGCACTAAGGTCAGGATGAGATGTCTATTTAACACAGCGAACACTACTGCAAAAAATCTGCACCCTTTCTTGGACATGGAGTAACTATGCGACTTACAGGAGAAAAACAGGATGAAAGAGGGAATTTGGCCATCGTTAGTGCTGTTCATTTAACCATTGCTGTTAGTGCCCCAAATCGGTACATTTTGTTCATTTAATGTTAAATTCAATATTTTCATACCTTTTCATGTTTGTTGCCTTGCGTTTACATCGTACACGTCATGGATCTGAAAACAGCAGAGAGCGCATGCACAGACCATGTCGTGTCATATCCAGAATGTCAGCACCTGCATTTGTCAATGGTGGTGAGTAGTTATACAGTTGACTGTGATTCTGTCACTTGTTTCAGTGACAACAGTATTCCCAAGTCGTCCCTTGCTCTGTTGTGTGGTAGTTTGCCGGAGAACGAATTTTCGGAGGATAGTGTGTTTCAAAGTGAAACTATATACGAAGATCCCTACTATCTGGACCCTGTAGTGAGTGATGAAGCAGTGACTCCGAATCTGTGCCCAATGACATTGGCAGTTTTCAAATGCCTCGAACTACTGACAGTGACTGGTGAGTGTAAACACTGATTTTCCATTAATGGCAAAGGGCAGTGGTAAAGGGCAGCACAATGTACTGGCCACAGCCAGTTGTAGTGTCACGAAGTCCATTTCATTACCCAAACTATGGTCTTTACTATGGTCATGGATGCACCAGATCACTTACTGTGGTGCAACTCACAGTGCCATGTGATGTACTTCACGGGGTAGCAATGCTGTCAGGTGAGTGTGTTTTCTGAGTGTACAGCACTGTTACAGGGTTGCACATGTTGGTTGTCTCTGTGTGTAGATCTATATAAACAGAAGTGCTTGTGTTTGCACACACAGAAACACACAGCAGAGATATGGAGCTAGTAATGAAGGTATGGCAGTATGTGTATTACCTTACATCTGAATACTACCAATGATGACTGGGTATCATTGCAACTAATGACCTCTACTGTGACCAACACCAGAGTGGCATGCTGTGATTGCAGTGAGGCACCACTGTTAGCTGGTGAATAACAGTAGTGAGTCAATATTGGTGGTAAAGGGCTGCACGTGGCAATGGTCTCTCTGAATACATACATATTTTTGTAGAAATACATGTATGTTTGCCCCTCCAACACAGACACATATCCGAAATGCAGAGATAGTGAGTCAATGCAGAACCCTTGGCACTATGTACAGCATGTCAAATGTGCAACACATAAATGTGATTTTACTCTCTTATTTTCATATGTATAGCAGCTGTCACATGCCGGTGGTAAATGTCAGTAACATCAAATTATGTCTGTATACATTGGTCTTGCTTGTGAGTCTTATGTGGTAACTGTTGTGTGAACTGCACAGCACAAATAACTGTCTTATCTCAGTGATACACTAGTATTGACAGTGTATCATTTGCCTTCCCAACAGTTTCATGTCCCTTATTTGAAGGTACGTTTGATGCTACCACTAATGGTCTCATGTTTGTGATGCCTGGTTGAGGTTGGGTGTTAATTCCATTATGGGCCCCATCGTGTCCAAAAAACATTCCTAGATTCATGGAAGTATGACATCGGAAAAGTAGCTGCAGGTCCACCCAGTATGCCCATTTGTGCAGCTGCTACTGCATGAACCCCCTACCCTCAACACTCCCGTGTCTATCCCATGCCATGTTAAATCCCTGCACCGTTTTATCTCCAACTATCACCCCAGGAAGCCTATTCAACTTCTCCACCACCTTCTCTGTGAAATAACACTTACCAATGTTACCCCTGAACTGCCCCCCCTCCACCTGCAGGTGATGCACCATCGTCCTCTGATTACCCTTCAGCTTGAAGATACTCTGCACTGTCACATAGTTTATACCCTTAAGGTACTTTAATGTTTTAATCATGTCAACCCTCTCCCTCCTGTGTTCCATGGAGTACATGGTCAGATCTCCCAACTTTTCTTCACAGGATAGGTGGCTTAGCCACTTTGCTCTGAACTTGCTGCAGCATGCACACATTATTTTACATTTTTGTCCTCCATAACTGGACTCGGTATTCCAAATGTTGTCTAACCACAACGGTGTACAAATGTAGTATGACATCCCTATTTTTACTGGTGATCCCCCCCCTCATGATGCATCCCAGGATTCTGCTGTCCATAGCCACTGCTCTCCTGCAGTTCCTTTCCACCTTCTGGTCCCCCAATACAGTGATGCCCAAGTCTCTCTCTTGTTCCAATACCTCCAGACCTGTGACAACCATAATGTCCCATGCCTTCCAGTTCCTATAACCAAGATGCATGACTTACACTTTTGTTTGTTGAATGAAAGCTGCCACCTCTTTGACCATGCCTGTAGATTCCCCAAGTGTTTCTGCATTTTTACTTCCCCTTCCTGAGTGTGCACCCTATTGCACATGTTAATATGTTCTGCAAAGAGGCTCACACCACCTTCAATGCCCTCCACAATGTCCACTACAAATAGACTAAATAGTATGTGCCCCAACACCAATCCCTGAGGGACCACGCCCTCTGTGCATGACACTCCATCTCTTATGACCTTCTGCCTCCTGTCCCTCACCATCTTCGCCCCCATTTAACCACCCTATTCCCCCGGCCCACTCATGACATTTTATCCAGCAGTTTCCGGTGGGGCACTTATTGAAATGCCTTTTTTTGATCAAGAGAATCAACAAGTACTGCCCCCAGTGCCTTTACCTATAAAAACTGTATCCAATTTTTGTCACACTATATGCCACTTGTAAAACCAAGTTGCCTTGTATCCATCAGGCCTGTTTCCTCCAGGTAGCTGGTGACTGTGCCTTTCATTAGTTTCCCCATGAGCTTCTCTACCAGCGATGTAAACCCACGGGCCTGTAATTTCCCACCTCCTCCTCCCTCCATTCCCCCTTATGCATTGTGAGCACATTTGCCTGCCTCTAGTGTTGCAGTACCACACCAGTATCCTGTAAATTTTATCGAACAATGATCAAAAATAGTTGGTCATCAGGTCCGATTTCTCTCTGTCCCCTTGTATCAACTGACCTTCATTTATTTTTCAGTGGAGTATTCCCTGCCTACTCTTCCTCCTTTCATTGATGTTATGGGGAAAAAAAAAAAGTCTGATCCTCTGTTCTGACCCCTCTACCCATGTACTCCTTTGTGTGTGCCTTTTGCCCCCTTATGTGTACCCTGGCTTCTCTCTGGCTCACCAGGTGCCTTTCACAGTCCACCTCCGCCTGTGTTTCCTTGAACTTCCTCAAGGCCTTTCTGTGAAAAAAAAAAAAAAAAAACTTCATCACATTCCCCCTTAACTGGCCTCACTATAATCTCATACTGTGTTCTGTTCTCCTGCTATTTTTCTTTTCTTGAAACCTGTTAGATTGTTTCAGTTGGTATACAATGTTTACTGTCTTCTGTTGTTAACTGGCCATCATTGTGTCATCCAGCAACTGACCCCTTCCTATGTAATGTGTTATGCCTCTTTTCTTATCACAGGTGCCAGTGTGGTGTATGTGGACCTATGTAGACAGACAGTGCATATGCTGCCATGAGGTGGATAGAGTTTTGGACAAGATAAATGGAGCAGAGCAGTCATTTTCAGATGGGTTTATTCCTGATTGTATAACACTGCATCCCGGGTTCCCTGAGGTGTGTCACAGCTAGTGGGTTTTGGAGATGGCTTTTGTGGAATACTGCCAGTATCATGGACATGACAACTTTCCAGCCAATGAGTTGATATCACTGTGTTCCTGTTAGTTACATGTCACAAAAATGTAGGGCCTACATAGCACATAATTGTGGCAGGTATGGTATGCTCAAAGTGCATACTTTGCACACATCACTTACGTACCATAGGCTTGACAGACCTAGTATGTAGTCACTGACAAGCAGCGTACTGTGTGAACATATGGAATTAATTTCAGTTGCCTGCTTTTAATGGACACAGTCTCAATCTACAATGTACCTTGTGTTCATCTAAGTCACAGTGCATACAGGCAATACACAATGCATCTAATAGCATCTGTACCCTGACGGTCCGTATGGTTCTGCAGTACTGACATGGTAATGCAACCTTGCCTCTTCCACATCCTTGACTCTTGTACATGTATGGTGATTTGCATCATAGTTTCAATATGTACATCTATGTTTTACACACAGTCCATGCACATGCACTCTTTAGAACTGTTTCATTACATCCCCAAACATGCCATGGACAGTGAATGAAAACACTGTGACTGGCATGCATGCACTACTTCCTCAGACATGCAGCTTGCCGTACTACTGCACGTTCCTGTGACACCATATACAGTACCGGCATGCAGTGCCTGCTAAGCATGAAGTACTTTCTCTGCATTTGTGCCACTGCTGATTTCGTTATGCTGTGTGCGATGTAGTCATGTACACTGCAGCATGTGAAATCGGGACCATTTGTACTGCAGAGTGCACCATTCCTTTATTGCCTGTCATTGTCACTGTACATTGTTTTCCGGTATGCTGCAACACTGTTTGGTGCAGCAAGCATTGTTTTTCCATATTGGTATGGCAATGCTGTATTTTCATGGACTCCTATGTACTACTGTGCACATGACCCACTCACTGGTTGAGAAGCATGTCATTACATAGACATGCATACCTTACCTATTTTTAAATCCTCAACTGTACCATCCATTGTGCTGTACTGTGAAGCTCATTATGTGCTGTTAAATCATGTTGTGACTACTTAAACATCTGTCACATAGCCTGCTGGTTAGAGGCATACCCCATACTAATGTTCTGTGTTCCTGAGTTCTGCATAACAGTGTTCATGTTCCACCTGTACTTCTTAGTAGTTGCTGTCTCCTTTGCTGAAGCACTAACCATTCTCTCTCTCTCACTACAGGAGGAATCGCTACCTGGCCTACAGATGTTTCACTAGATGGTGCTGGGGGTGGATTAGTCGCCATGTGAGAGTCATACTTCCTGCCTGTGTGGTACAGTCGATAAGACAGTGATGGCCCTCAGTACAGTACACCGGGTTCGGGGATGCCAACTTATGATGGTAGCCAATGACGTGTACTGAATATTGTGCTTCACCCTTACTGCCTTTTCATGTACGCAGTTGTGATACATCAGTCAGAGGTGCCATTTTTCTACTTGTGGTTATGACATAGACTCTTATGGCCCATAATGATTACTATGCACACACACTCTCACAATTTCCTTACCCATTGGATAATCTGCAGATCCCCATTATCCAAGAGCATACTTTGTCCTACTCACATCACACCAAAGAATTGCCTAGTGTCTGTCTGTGGCATTTTTGAGTTTCCCATGACGTTTTTCACCCACCACCTCCTCAGCAAGGCTGTGCCATGTGTCCACCACCATCTACATGACACAATAGTTCCTCATGTTGCCCATGAACCACAACTCTCGATTTTCAAATGGATAAACATTGAGATATCTGTGTCTCCGACAGATGCCACCATTGTTGCGGTTTCTTGATTCTGTCAATGACATTGAAATGTTGTTTTATGTTCACCCTTTGCCTCCTTTCAGTGAGGGTATACATAACGTACTGTACTCTATCTTGTGGTGTACACCCTGTAAAATGTTATTTTCCCTCCTCTGTACTGCCCTTGCAGGAATTATTCCTTCCAAGTGGTATGCAATACTCTTAACAGGGTCTCACCAAGTGTCTGTACAGAGCAATCACAACTTCATGTTTTGTACTGTTGATGCCTCTCCTTATGCAGCACAGTATCCCCCCCGCTAGCCCTCCATAATGATGTCTGACATTGGTCGCGTAACTTTATGACATGTAATATCACTACTCCCAACTTCATTTCCATTTCTGTTGAGGTTACGACCTCCACTATCCCACTGTGTGTTGTTCCTCTGATGTTTTGTTTCACAGATGCTTTATGTGTCACATCTTCTCCTTGAATGTAAACTGCCATACTTCAGACCATTTCGCCAACCTCACAAAGTCCCTTCTCATCCTTTCCATACCCCTGGTGTATCAATATTGTCGCACATGTTTTATTAATCTACCAATAGGCATACAGTTCCTTCCATTCCCTTTCACGATGTTACCCAGGAAGACATTACACAGGACTGGTCCCAGCTCAGAACTATCAGTATACCACTACTAAGCAAAATGTATTCGTATCTATTTTTTTCTATTTCTTTAATTGTTTTTCAGCAATTGAGGAAAGAGCTCTTTACATAGGTTCCATGTCAGGATTTGACAACACAACATATATTGAAACTTGTACAAATGATTGTAAATATACATGTAATACAAACAGGATTATATGGCAAGACGCAATTCAAGTCATGTCAAGGGTGAAGGGGCTTCAGAGAACAGACAACACTGCGTTGCCCAACACTTGATTCCTGTCAGCAAACAATTGTGATTAGACAGATAGTAAGTGGTTGGGTAAAACAATGTGTGGTGGAGGAGCACCTCCTGCATGGAGCCTGCAGATACTGCACTATTGTGTTAGCAGTAGGGTAGGAGGGTGGTGACAAGCGTGGAGGTAGATAGTTCATGGTGTGAGAGGAGAGCAGGATAGGGAGATAAAATACCCCTTTTATCCCCATGCATGTCCTTACTTCATTTGGCTTTCTATGCACCCATGTCCACCTGCCTATGCACTTCATTACACTATTGTTTACCTCGCTAACTGCCCTGATTTGGGGCAGCATTGGTGGCTTGTACTCCCTCTCTCATTTTCAGTGACTCACCCACAGCTACTGAAAATGTTTACCACTTAAATCATTCCTGTGGCACTGAGGGTTGAGTCAGTGGACGCCACATCTCACGCTCCAACGGCGACCCGAGTTATGGAGCAAGCTCGGGCACTGGGGCTTGCTGGAAGAGGGTGAGAATTGAGCATCTGATGGACAGCCTTCCTCTCCCGGGGGGGGGCTACAGGGTTGTCCACTGTTACAGTGACACCTGATGCAGATCGTAGGCACTGCAGGACATGGATGAAAGACATGGGGGAGTGGGGTTAGAGCATGGCAGGGTTGCCATGCGCCATTGCATGCCACGCTTGGGGGGAGGGAACGAGTGCACCAGAACAGGGAAAAGCTCTGCTCTGCTGGGTATGCGCTGGCACCTGACCCCCATGCCCACTGCCTGATCCAACCCACCAGTACATCCAGTTAGTCTGCCTGGGCCCTCAACTGCAGCCTGCTCAGTCTGTAACAGCGCCGAAACAGGAGGGATGGCCCCACCCTGGAGGTGTCAAGCCAGGGGTACTAGCTGCAGGAGTAGTAGTGGAGAGAGGCGGCTCGGTCTGGGAGGACCTCAGACAGGCAGGATCAGTCAGGATGCCTGAGAAAGGTTCTGCTGTCCGTGGCCGGAGGGACAAAGACTGTAAAACAAAAAAACAAAACAAAACAAAAAAATGATGAAACCTTTTACCTGTGATCCTGTTTGCCCTCATGAACAGATGCACATCATGGTGGCACTATAGGCCTGTATTCCTCCTGGTTTAGCCACTCTCCAAGATGATGCAAAAAACCCTGAAGTATGCTTGCCTTTTGCAACCATTCATTGAAAGCCAAGGTGCAGAGCAACCTCCACTCACCCATGCCCTCTGAGAAGGTTGCAACTTGTGGTACTTCTGTACTGCCCCTCCCCACTGCTGCACTGCTCAGACCCCAGTCCCTGACAGGCCATTTGTCCACAGCTGCAACACGACGTACATCTCTCTCTAAGATGCTGCTGTTCCCACAGTCCTGAGTAGTTGCTTACTGTCCTTTTAAGCCATGTGTCCGTGCTGTTACCTTACCTTTCTGTCACCTACCTCCCCCTCTTTTGTTGTATCATGTGCTTGACTGACAACCACATAGGATCACATTACCCAAGCATGGTCATCAAATACTTGTTAAGTACAGGTAATCTGTGATGTTGTGGTGTGGTTACAACATTACAATGCTCAAGACATACAGGGAAGTAAAAATGAACATATATTTCATGCCATCCACCATGCACATCGACCTGTCATGGGACCACTGATTACAACAGTGGTGTTCGGGTACACTGTTGTGGTGTGCCACAGCTACCAAACAGAGAAAGTCATGATGTGTATACTAAAAGAAAGGTTGGTGTAGTATCTAGAGGAGCATGGTGTCAAGGATGAGAGACAACATGGGTTTATGGAATGGGCATCATGTGAAAGAAATCTGCTTTACCTTTTTGACTGTGTCACTAAAGACAGTACACAGTGGCCAAGTGGTACACATCCTGTAGCTTGATTTCAGCAAGGGCTCTGACTGTGTGCACCACAAAAGATTGATTATGAAGTTGGTGGATCTTGGTCGGCCTGGTGGCGCTGAGGGCTGAGGCACTGGTGCCTTACCTTGTGCTACGCTGGTGAACCATGTTTGGGAATGAGCAGTGGCCATCATCGGGGGTTGGCAGGGGAGGAGAAGGATTGAACATCCGATGGACTGCTCTCCTTCTCTGGGGAAGGGGGGTTCCTGGTGGCCGGCACCTTCTTGCTCACTGGCGGAGGCTGGAGGACAGGGAGCCATATCACAAGATGGGGAGGAGTCGGGCCAGACGCCTAAAGGAAGTGTGTGCAGAAGCGTGTATACTGTCATTCACTGGTCACATTGCACAGTCCTGACTCCTGGGGAGAAAACAGGAGGAAAGAAACACTGCCGTGCAGGATGGCAGAGGGTGCCTTGCAGGCTCCGCCCCCGGCTAGCCATGGCGCTGGCCAACTATATCCGGACTTCGGTGGGGGAGTTGTGGACCCCCCACCAGGGGGGACAAGCCCTGGGGTCAGGTGAGCGTCAGCTGGTAGATGCCGGGGGACAGAGCTAGGGACGCCCTCCTGAGAAGACAGCCGGCAGTGGGGAGAGAAAATAACTAAAAAAAAAAAAAAAAAAAGGTTTGTGGATCTTTGAGATGGGGAACAGATGGCCACATGGGTGGAAAACTGGCTAGGGACCGAACACAAAGGGTGGTAGTAGGGTGCCACTTATCTTACACCATGGAGGTAGCCAGTGGGGTCCACGATGCATAAACATTAGTGAGTGATACTGTATCTGGAATCGTACTGCAAGTCTGTATTGCTTCAACATCATTTCTGTTCACATAATAATTACTTAGACTTCCAAATGTGTAACAATTCAACAGGGTAACGTGAAAGTATAACACAGTCAAGAATGGATTGTCATTTCATTAAAAATTCTGTTTGTTTACAAGTCTCGTCACACTTTCTTTTTTGCATTTCTGAAGTACTGCATTGGCTATCAAGCAGTCTGTCTCAGCACTTGCTAACTGCTGAGGGTTGCACACAAGTACTTGACAGATGCTACTTGACAGATGCGGTGGTAGGCATACACAGTAGTTCTGCACACCAATAAATGTGCAATGTTTCCACTTTATCATTGTCCATCACTCACTGAGCACCAAAGCAGTGGAGGTCCTTCCATAACTTTATTGCCTCATCTTTGCTTGGCTTATCAAATGCAGAAGACAGCGTTGGTGGCAAGGACATGTTGTCTAACACAGAAAACATGACATTGTCTGTGACTCTGTTCTCCATCCACTCAATAATTCCATGTACAAAGTCTGCAGTGGGAAAGAAAGCAGTAATCACATTACATGTACTTTTTCCTTAACCTATCACTTTTTCATTTACAGATTCCCCTGTGTCATTGTGCAGTGTTCAACTTCACCGCACTGCTATCCCAAACCGTGAGAATACAGTGTGCGACTGTCAGAACTACATGACTGTGACCTCCAGAGTTATTGACACGTGCTGCCACCGTGACCCTTTGTTGAAGTTCATGTTGCTCAACAGTTTTCCAATGCACGTTTTCAGATGACTGTGCATCACTATGGTGGTTGTGTTTCATCATTTTGATTTTTCATTATGTTACAACAGGCAGTAAGTATTTTTAAAGAGTAAGACAATGGTTGATAATTGAACTAAAATGTATTCATTACATTCACATTTTGGGCACGATATTCAGACTGTGTTGGAGTGGAGTGCTAGTACATTAATGTACTTCACTGATGTTATGATCCCCAGCAAGCACGTTTCCATGCTGCTATGTGTGATGGCCGACTTGTATTCCACCACCGGTCAGCAACAGTCATACAGAGGTGTATGCTGTATGTGAGCCAGGACCTAATGATGTGAAATGTCAAACTTCTTGTAAAACAAGAATGATTTTATTAATACTTATTACTACTAGTACAGTGCCATGGGGCCGCCACTCTGTATTGATTTAAATTAGCGACATACACAAGTCATATGTGCAATGAATGGTGGTTTTAAATGCTCCATCTTTCTTAATATTGTGCCTCTCAGTTGAAATTCCACTGTTGAGTTCAGTTTCGCACAGTGTGACCCATTATGATGACTAAGATGTGTTACTCTTGACAATGGTTACATGATTTGATGCTCCTTCATGTACACACGCCCATGTATGATCTTTCAAAGGTTGCAATAAAGAAAGGCCATTTCAAACAATGGCTGTCCTTTTGTGTGTACGGTTCAATTCCTCCACTCATCATGAGGCATTTGGTACGTGCTGATGTAATCCCTGTTCTTCATCATAATGGAAATTTCAGCACTGATGTAAGAACTTGTAGGGCATGTCAACACAAACCAGAAACTACTGCCTGCATTGTCGCTGAGCTGTACAGATGCTGCTTGCGATGGCAGATGTGCATTCTGGTGACAGAGAACAGGTCACTGTGTGACTGTCCAGCGCTTGGATTCGTTAGCTTAAAATGTTATGTTAATACTTTCCCCAAGTTGTGGCAGAATGGTGCACACTCTGCATGCATGGCCTGTGATGATGACTGTTGGCTCCTGAAGCACATGCTGAGAGTGTGTGGGTTGGGGTGGGGTGGGTAACAACATCTGCTGGTGTGTTGGCATCTTGGCACCATCACTCATCCAGCATGTGGCTTACCAAGAAATGATCATGGCCACACAACCTTGGTTGGGGTGGTGTGACATCCCGAACCATAGCAGACAAAAGTTGTAGAAGGACCTCAAAGAAAATTCAGAGGTATGGGCAGTAAGAGGGTGGGACAATGATTGGCCAATTGAATGGTGGTGCTGGTGGTGGCAACTCAAGGCTGCATGGGTGTTTTGCTGTGGAAACCATGGTGTGCATTGAGTGTAAACAGAGATGTACATGACTGGTCACAACAACAGTTCATAGAACTGAAAAAAGGAACACCATGATGCCAGGATGTCAGTACTCCAGTGATACGCACATGTTTTGTCCATCTGGTAATCTGGAAGGTAAAGACTTGTGCAACCACCAATGAGGACAAGTGTTAGCTTACTACTGTACTTGCACAGCCAGGTTACACGCAGTACTATGTGATGAGCATGCATTCGTATCAAGGTACTGCAGCACTGTACCCTGCTGCCTGCATATAATGATTTAACTGTTGTCCCATGTGCACCACTATGGCTACATGTAGTCCCAAGATTTAAGTAACTTCTGTTTTGTCTTCTTTCACAACTTAAGTCTTACCATATGTGGTCTGTGTCTTGATGGGTCTGACCATCTCCTTCCCCTTCTTATACTTGGGCAAGTCAATGCGAAACCGAACACCATTCACAGTGGTTGCCTGGCTCCTTCCCGCATTCTCATTAAAATGCAATGCTGCCAGTAGAGTCCTATGTTAGAAGGGCATATTACTGCTATTATGATACTTGCGATGTGGCCGTGATGTGTGGCAGACCACCAGCATAGACTAATAAAATCATGGAAGCATATAAATGAGATGACAGAAAAGGGAACGACTAGCCTGTTTAGTGTGCTGTACTACTCCCACTTTACTCATAGCCAATATCACTCGAACGCCACGTCCCACAACTACCAACAACATGTGTCAGTCCCATGCCATCTGACATCCCATCACTGTTTAAGCCACCAGTTCCTGTGGTACTTTATGTAAGTCTGACATCACCCCAGTGGTGATGTCATGGCCCATTACAGTACATTTATATGTTCCTAGGAATAATGATACATTATTCCCTGTAGTGTCAGCACCTTGCTTCCTTTCACTTGCCACATACCATGTATCCACATGCAAGTTTAACACCCTTGTGAGTGGTGCTGCAAGGTCATCCCTCAGTTACCTGAGTACCCTCATCTGCCATATGTCCTGCAATACCCTCTATACCCACTAGTAATAAGAAGCAGATGGGTGTATTGAGCCCCTCTGTCCTTGTCCGAACGCCACACCAGGTCAGTTTAGTTCCATTCTGTCATCTCAAACAATATGTCCCCAGTGGAAGAAAGGACAAAATTTGCTGCATTAATATTACACCAGACTATCACTCCGTAGGCAGCTCTTTGGTAGGAAGGAATACTCCTTGTGTTCATTTCTTAAAAGCATGGAGGTGTTACTAGTTGATGTACTGTGTGGCACCACAAGTCATGGAGACATGCATCATTGCACCTATGTACTTTTACTTAAAAGGCCAAGGGTGGGCAAATCCCACTGCTCACAGACGGGCAAGTAAATTTCATGGTACTGCAATTACTGAAACACAGCCGATGCAATTGTATTGACTGGCGGTAAGTGGCAATTCAGCTGCAGTCATTGTGGGACATGCAATAACAGTTTCTATTTCAACACCCCTGCAGAATCAGCACCTCAAAAACAACAAAAAATTGCACCATCTTCTTACAGTTAAATCATTCATTTATTGAAGCCGGTGAAAAATACAATCATTGCCAAGCTGAGCATCAGGATCACAGCGAGAGTCACACATTTTTTTTTTTTCATGGAGGGCTGGATTGCTTTACATTTCCATCTATTACCTGCTTCAATAAATGATAGATTTATCTTTCAGAAGAATTAACCACGTTTAAGTTTTTACATGTTCACTTTGAAACGTGACCCCTGAGGTGCAGTAATTCATTACTTTTGTTTGCCTCCACTGCCTTTTTTTTTTTTTTAATACGTGTTGTTAAGCATTGCATGCTGACATGCATATCAAGTATTGCGAAACAGTAGCCCGTGATGTGGGCGACTGTATGTCGGTGATTGGTCATAAGGGCAATGGCACAATGGTGCCACAATTTCGGTGACCCGGGATTTACCCTCCTTCCCCGAGTTGCACCACCCCGGAGTTAGGAATCCTAAGTAAGGTTGGTGTGGAGGAGTCAAGGCCCCACATGAGGGGTGGTGTGGGGGGCAAAGCCCCCCCGCATTAAATAACAGTATTATTTTTGTCACCCTGGGGTTTCACACCCTTCTGCGGGTCACCGTCCTGCAGTCACCTTTATCACATGGAACCTCAGGAAATGCAGGCTACTCCAAGTACCTCTGCCCAGCACCTGTTATGCATTCCACAACTGTGAAACGGAGTACTGAATGAGGTGATGTATTGTTTAGTGGCCATGACAGACATCGCAGGAACACAGTACTCCACATGCTAAAATTAAATATGTTAGACTGAAATTAACCATATGGCTTACATTGTCTTCCATCCATCTACCTTTTCAGCCACCAGTAACTCCACCATATAGATGTTATTACCTTACACACTGCTGCATGACTAAGGCTACCTCATGGTAATGCCATACGTGTTTGATACTGTCACTGTTTTGGTACTGAACAGTGGTGCTCTGACTGGGTTGCAGATGTGCCACATCACATTAAATGAGTACTCACTTCTTGGCATGTCCTCCAAGTCCACCCACTGATAAAGACACATTGGTAAAGCACACTATTGCAGCATATAATTCCAAATATGTTTACTGTACCATTGGGCAAGGGCACCTTCAGACACCATTCAGTATGGCAACGTTTAAGTAGGTACTTATTGTAATAATTGATGAATAATAACATTTACACTATGCTACACCGACATTATCATGAAGACAGTGTCTCGTTATCTGTGGTTTGCCATGAAGTTCTTACATTCTTCAACTAGAGGAAAACAACAAGGCAAGTTAGCGGGTCATACAATGACCAGTGACTGACATCTGCACACTATAAGTTGGTGTAAGTGCAGCATGTGTGCTATGTTGACAGTGACCCCACTCGCACACACCCTGCAACAGCTGCTTATGACAGAAGACAGGAGAGTGTTCAGGTCAGACAACAGCAGGTCAATCAGCGGTCACATTTTCCTGAATATAACCATGAACACAGCAAGGGTGTGCATTGTGGTAGTAACACGTGCTGGGGTATTTTGACCATTACAGTGAGGTGCGGTGGTCATTCACTGCACAATGAATCCTGTCACCATTGTAACAATCAATACCAGCTGACTGACATGAGGACTTACCTGCATAGCATACCCTTATATCCAAAAGCAGCACTCTTTGGTGCGTATTGGATTATTAGGCTGTGGAATGCCTCTAAGCATGATGTCTGGTACATGGTCGAAAGCTTTCTAACATCCTGCATTACTGTTTTGGTGTTGAGAATGGATTCCACTGTCACATAGGCCTTCTCATCTGCAATGATAAACATGACAGTCAACTTCACTGGTTTGTGACCAGTGCACTAAGAGTGAAATATCAGAGGCAGGAAATGAAAAACTGTAACCTTGATTCAGGGCTATAACGGCATAATTACTATACAGCTGTGAATTCAACTGTAGATATTGTGATGTGCTGCTGGATGTATTGGATGTTAGACCAAAAAGTACCATGTTTCAAGGTCACTTCACGAGTGCCTTTTCTGAGTAAAGGAAAAACACATGTAGTGCGGCATGTCTCCTGAATGTTGCTAACTGAACAGTCATGGGACACATTCAGTGCTGTTTGTGGGTACCAGAAAGAAGCAGCATTTGTCTTTTTAGTTGGCCAGACAAGGAAAGTGAAGGCATGGCAGCTATCGGGACAAGTATGTAGCAATGAGCACGGCAACACTGTCAGTGTCACTGGTGGGTCATCACTCCATTCTTTCCTTTTCTGGAAGTCACCTGTTTGAGGTAACGTGAAGAATACTTGCAGACAGGTGGTACTATTACCATGAAGGCATAAAGGGGTATCATGGAGTGCTTCCATGACTACGGTCACAGACAGTGCTGCTTAGCATGAAGTGCAAAATTCATGGGCATGGATTACCATTTATGACCCATTACAGCTCACCATACTGACAGTGATTTGATGGTGAAGTAACAGTGTTTGGAAGTAATACCCATACCAAAGTGTGTGTAAACTGCATGAACAGCTGCTCAATAAGTGACATAAACAGAGGCATTACGTGGTTTCAGCCACTTCCGCTGGTGGTTATCCTGTGCCAAAGGTCCATGTGCACAGGCTGGAAACAGCACATCATCGTGTACATGGATATCCTGTATGTGGTTGATTATCGACTTCATTTTAGCGGCCATGAGTTCGCCATTGCCATCAAGTATGGATCACGGAATCCAGTACACCATGTTTCTAATGCTGGGAATCCAGGCCCTGATATCACGACATCCTGCCTTGGAAGATGCCGCAACTAACTTGTTAGTTAAGGCTGCAGATTGAAAAAGGTGACATAAGTACACAGCCAAAGTCATTAAAACACACATATGGCATAGAAGCTGTATGAGTGGCACAGGCATATATGAACATAGGAACGTGCCGGAAGAAACACGGTCTATATATAAGTGTGGTCGAGTGTGCAACTAGCACCCCTAGTATGCAGCTGCCCCACCTGCCCTCCCCTTTGCATTCCCAATGCTGCCACCCACTTCACCAACCCACCCTCACTCTCCCGTTTCCCGTCCCATGCCGTTTTGAAGGTGTTCACAGACTTACATAACACCCATTGTTGTAATGCATCACATTTTGCTACCACCCTCTCTGTGACATAGTGTCTCATTTCCCTCCCAAATCTTCCCCCCCCATACTTTTCCCATGCCCCCCTAGTGTCCCTCCACCTTCTTATTTTAATCACCTAATGTGCCACATCCTTATTGTTTCCCCTCAGATACTTGAATGTTTCTGTCATGTACCCCCTGCCCCTTCTGTACTCTAGGGTGTACATGTTCAGGTCGCACAGCCTACTCTCACAGTCTCTCCACTCCCTCCCACTTATCATTTTGTTGCCTTCCTCTGTACCCCGTCCAGTAACCAGATATCACGTGCCAGGCATGGCCTTCAAAACAGCACACAATACTCCAATTGTGGCCTCACTATTGACCTGAGCACGGGCATCATCACCTCTCTGCGCCTGGACATAAACCACCTCACTATGCACAGTGGCATTTTGTTTGCTTTTGCAACCGCTCTCCTGCACTGGGCAATGTTATTCATCATCCCTGTTACCATTACCCCTAGATCCTTCTTCTCCTCAATAATCAGCAGCTTAACACCTCCCAGCCGGTATTCTCTTCTTCTGCTCTTTGCCACAAAGTGCATAACCTTACATTTCTTTGCACTGAACCCCAGCTGCCACCTCTCTTAACAGTCCTGTACCTTGCTTAGCTCCCCCAGCAGCTGCTTCCATCACTCCACTCCATCCAGCACTGCTCCCATTTTTGTGTCGTCTGCGAATAGACATATATTGCTCAACACACCGTTCGAGATGTCTGATATGAAGAGGCCAAATAATACTGGTCCTAGCACAGAGCCCTGTTGTACCCCACCCATCAGTGGCCTTGAACTTCAGAGTTCACCTCCTACTACCACCCCTTGTAGCCTCACAGGCAGCCAGCTTGTAATCCAGTTTTCAATTTATGCTCCTACCACTATACCAGTTACCTTTCCCCCAATTCGCCCCTCAGTCAACAAATCAAAGTCCTTGCTGAAGTCCAAGTAAAGAACATGCACTGGATGACCCTTTTCCATTTCACCAGTCACCCAGTCATAATATTGTATCAGGTTGGTTTCACAGGACTGTCCTGAAATGAACCCTTGTTCCATCACATCCTGGATGCCATTGTCTTCCCGGCATGACAGCACTCTTTCCTTTACTATTGTTTCCATAAGTTCACACACTATGGAGGTGACACTTACCAGACGATAATTACCCCGTTCATCCCTTGGTCCACTTATGTCTAATGGCACTACCTGTGTCACTCTCCAGTCCAGTGGCACACATCCTCACTGCAGTGAGGTGCTATACAGATGCGCCAGTGGCTCTGCCAACATCTCTGCCATCTCTCTCAGCACCCAGGGGTGGATACCATCCGGCACTGGATCCTTGTCTACCCACAGTGCCCCTAGTCCCTCTTGGGCTGTGCCTCCCTCAATTCTCCCATCTGTCGCATCCTCTCCCTCCGTCCCTACCCTCCCAGCATATGGTGTCAGTGGTTCCCATTTTTCTTCTGTGAACACTGAGCTGAACACACCGCCTGTTCTTTCCACCATTTTTTATCCTATTGTGTCCTTGGCCTTCCTTTTATCCCTGATGTATGTGAAAAAGATTTCCACCCCCCCCACATTAATTCCCTGAGCTAATCTCAGCTTTCTCTCACCCTTGGCTTCTCTAAGTTACCTGGTCACTTTCCTGGACCATCTTGCATACTCCTCTCTGTGTCCCCTTCTTCTCCTGTTCTCTCATACCCATGGTTTCCTTGCTCTCGTCCTCTTACTCTGTGTCTTGGTGCAGGCTTCCACTGACTCTGTAATCCCATGTCTAATAGTATTCCATTTCTGCTCCACATTCATCTCCTGCCTTATGCATTCCCATTTACCTTTCAGTACGTCCCACTTTCTCTCAAAGTATGCCCCCTGAAGTTTACCACCCAGGTTAATGTTTGCTCTGGGTCCCTGCACATGCTGATATTAATCCACACTGTCCTCCACCCTTATTTCCCTTCCTGCCTCTCCATTTCACAATACCAGATCTAAAGCATTCTTTAGCCTACTAGGTACAGTGACCAACTGTGTCACGAAATCGTACAGGATCGCATCCAGGAACATTGCCTCCACAGAACTTGAGGTGATCATAATGCTGCAGTCTACCCCCGGCAAGTTTAACTCACCCAGGATGACCACCTTCCCTTTTCTACATACCTTTCTGATTTCTCCCGCTAATTCTATGTCAAGCTGCTCAGACTGGGACAGCAGCCTGTACGGCACCCCAATCTTCAGTTTCCTCCCACTTGAGTCTAGGAGCTGTAGCCAGATAGCCTCTGTTCTCATTTCTTCTCCATTTCCATAATAGCAGTCTCCATCTGGTATTATGACCATGATAGCAGATGAAGACCAATTAGCAAAGCACAGAAACGCATATGAGGCCAACCCGTGTCATCACCATTTCCCTTACCTGTGCCAGTGATCTACCAAAAGGTCTCTTTCCCACATGTGACATTCATTACTGGAAAAAGCATTGAATTGAACCAGTTATGCATTCGTACCTTGACTGTCATTAACTGTGCATTCCATGTGTGACATAGCGAACAGCACAGTAACTAGTGGCAGAAACCCCAACAGTCATTTTGTGTTATCCCAGAAATCAAGTTGATACACTGTACATGCATGAAGATGTGCACTGAAAACAGCGTCAGCGTGTACTGTACACAGCCACCTCCATAGCATAGATCATAAATCAGACACCACTGTCCTGCCTAATGCCCTTAGTGATCATACAGTATTTACCAGAAGGCAAACAGATATGCTTACTACATCCTTACTAGGTGTTTCACAGCATGATGACAGTGGCAGCATGCAATGATCAAACAGTGTTACCTAACTTACCTTTAACAAAATGCCACACATCGTAAAAGTGTCTGAATTCTGGATGGTTCTCCCTGAGATACTTTTGTATCTGGGGGTGTCGATCAGTTACAAGGCATTGCATTGACAAACCTTCCCTCTGGATATCCTCCAGGCCACGCCTCGGTCCTTCCATCTCCATATGATAAACAAAGCGAACTTCGTTGCACTGCAGAAACAGAAATATAAATTATCAAACGGGAATTCACAGACTATTGTGTGACCTGTGTAAATGGCACTCCATTTCTTACTAATGCAACTCTGAAGGCTGCAACAATGTCTGTGAAAGGACACACATCATGGAAAATGTTACATATACTGTATAACAAGTAAAAGCCAGCAAAACAAAGTGATGCATGTGGAAGTCGGTGTTTCACTGTTACCACCACCACACAAACCTGAACAATATTTACTGTTATAATCTTGCACTTCTCAAGGTCCATTAATGTGTACATGCCATATTTGGCACTGTGGCCTGGTGTATCGCAATGGCCATCACCTCCAACATGCAATTTTCTTCCTTCACTCTGAACGCTGGTGATCACCTTTCGTCTCTCACAAGACCAGATATCATAAATTGCAGGTTGCACAAACTCGCGTGAATGCTCATAAAAGGTGGTACAAGATATTGTCTGTAAATTAATGAGTCATTATTCTTAACACTTCCTGTGGGGACAACCCGGAACATGCTATGACTGCTGAAAGCATAATGTTTCCGGCAGGGTAACCAGAGATGTATGGCTGTGAACGTCAAGTGTTCGCAAATGAACATTTGATGCATTTTTGTTCAACAATAATGAAGGAGCCTTTGACCATGGAGACAGAAGCATTGCACCTCTCTTTGTATTCTGGACATACTGCAAACAGAGACATCAGGCAGCTCTCAAACACAATCAACTTTCTTTCTGTGCGTGCCGTTGTTTCCCTCAGCATGTCTAGTTCATCCTCCCTGTGTGAGTAAATGTCAGGGAAATGTTAGATCATGGAATTCAACATATGAAAGTGTACCATCAAGTAAACAATCATTGTTGACCAACGTAGGGATACCCAGAGTTAGAAAACATTAGAACCCTATGTAGGAGACTTGTCACATTCGGAAGGCACGTACACAACTGTTGCTGTGCCTATCATGAGCATCACTTCCCATATGTCATCACATCACGAAGCACTATACCATGCTAGCATTGTGCTGTAATGTGATGTCACTAGGCACAGCTTCCTCGTTTAAATGCCAAGGTCAGAGCACTCGGGAGGACTTGGTCACAGTCACACAGGGTTCAAGTGAAAGTTGTGGTAATGAAGACCAAGGACCCAATTCTGAAACCCCTGTGTCTGACGCAAAGTGCTTGCACCAAACAGATATGGTGCAAGGTGCACCCTGTGTCCAGGGTTGCCTCCACATAATTCACAAAGGTTGCCTGCATCGACTTCAGGCTGCCTGCCCCAAACAGGGCTTGTGCCAGCCCTGCACCTTGCACTGCCCTGTGACATGGCACTAGGTGGACTGCGCCAATGCAAGCTTCACCTTGCTATTCACAGACAGCATCCAGTGGGAGAAATCCTAAGTGCCCTTAGACCAGCAAGGGCTGGTGTAAGGGGACTTACACATCTCTCCCCGGGTGAGCTGTCCTATCGGACCTGCAGTGTGTCCCACCACCCCAACCCCATTGTGCCCCACAAGTGCCACATACTGGACCCCCCATCCACGTTGTGCCCCCATAGGGCATCCAGAGCAGGAGCACTCACCCAATCCTCGATGTTACCCTCAGCAAGTATAGATATAGTAGTGCCCCCTTCCAGATCCCGATGTCCCAGTTAGTACCATGACATATGTCACCAACCCTTGCACTGGTGCCCCGTGCCCCCCACCCATGCAGGTAGTGCCCTTCCCCATCCCCAGACAGAGCAGGGGACCAGCACAGCCCTCTGTTTACCTCCTCGGCCTGTCCACAACTGAACAGAATGTGCAGCGGACTGTACAGTGTACCGCTAATTGCTGTTCATTACTCGTACACACTGCACTGCACGCTGCCATTACGCTCAGTTGGGGACCAGCGCGGAGGTGTGCAGAGGGCTGTGCTGGTCCCCTACTCTGTCTGGGGATGGAGAGGGGCACTACCTGCATGGGTGGGGGGGCACCGGGCACCACTGGGATGGTTGGTTGCATTTGTCTTGGTGCTAACTGGGACACCGGGATCTGGAAGGGGGCACTACTATATCTATACATGCTGAGTGGCACTTTGAGGATCGGGTGGGTGCTCCTGCCCTGGATGCCTATGGGGGCACATCATGGATTGGGGCTTGGGGACATCCAGCCAATGCTGCATGGGGCTTGTGGCAAACCCTCCTGTGCGTCAAGTGTTTGCCGCATGGGTGGTGTTGCCGCAAGTGAGGGGACTTAGGTGCAGGGACCACTCCCGTACCTGAATGGGGTTCAGGGTCCCTGGAGCAGAGGGCTTTGTTGCAGGCTGCAGTTTGCCACAACTTGTGCCGAACACAGCACCCTTTGTGAATTGGGCCTCAAGTATCCTGGATGTAAGAAGTACATTCACAGCTTCTTCCTTTAACCTGTATGCTATACTGCCATCCCCTGCCTCATCTGCATCCACCATTCCCCCAACCCAACAGCATGGATTAATAAAGACCAAAATGTTTCATGGTTGAACATGAAGCTGATACTATACAATACACACTAGTGAGAGTCACACAAAGCATCGCAAGCACATTGCCCTTTGATGACATGTTGCTATTGTAATCCACCACCCAGCTCCCCGCCTACCACAACAGCAGGCATTTGTAGTGTCCACACCACAAATGCTGGATCGATGTGCATCTGTGTCTGCACAGAGCAATACATCGTGTGATGCTTGAAAAAGTATGCCCGTATCAATGTGTACTTATGGGCTGTACACGGACATACATCCAGTGTAATAAGTAAACATTTGTCAAAATGTGTACAGATCTGCTTTCAATTCAAGTGCACAGGTTTTCATTCTTCTCATGCAGTTTATAATCACACATCTTCTGTCAAAGTATGCCATGGCAGGACAGTGTGGCGTCTGTATAGTTAATGTTGCTTCAATATGTAAGTAATCATGTGTTATGCATCCTTGCATTGGTTAGGAACACATAGTAACATACTATCAAGCAAGAAGAATAGGTCCTATGGTCTATCCAGTCTGCTCGATGGTCAGTGCCTACACAGGGCACCTATTTTTGCCATCCATTCCTCCCTCCCTCCCAACAAGGATCCCTATTTCCCAGCAGGGCTCCTGGATGTACCGTCCCCCTACACCTATCCAAGCCCTTGTAGAAGTACTCCACAGTAGTAGCATGCACCATTTCTCTGAGGAGCACATTCCAGGACTCCACCACTCTGTCACTGAAGTAGCACCTCCCCATTTCCCCCCTCAGCCTCACCCCATCCAGCTTCATGGGGTCTCCCTTGGTGTCCCCCAGTTCCCTCAGCTGAAGGACCACTGACAAAGCCTTACCCTATTAAACTCCTTGAGATACTTGAAAACCTCTATCTCCCGTCTCTGCTGTCCTACAATGAGTATATGAGGAGCGACCCCAGTCGCTACTCATAGGGCCTTTCCACTATCCACACTACCATCATGGTCGCTCTCCTCTGCACTCTGTCCAGTAATGTGATGTCCTTCTTTAACTATGGATGCCAAAAATGCACACAGTATTCAAGATGTGGTCTAACCAGGGTATTGTACAGCGGAAGGAGTACCTCAATACTCCTTGCGGTTATCCCCCTGACAATGCACCGCAGCATTTTATTTCCTATCCACCTACCCACCCTCCATCCCCCATTCTCTCCAGCTTGCCCAGTAACCAATTATGTGGAATGGAGTCAAAAGCCCTGATGAGGTCCACAAAGAGGACATCCAGTGGCCTTGCATTATCCAGCACCCTTGTCACCCCTTCGTGGAACTCAACCAGATTTGTCTGGCACAATCTGCCATTAACAAAGCCACGCTGCTGAATATGTATGTCACCACGTGCCCTCAACATCCACTCTATCCTTTTCTTCAGGATGCTCTCCATCACTTTGACCAATAATGACATCAGGATAACCGGCCTATAGTTACCCTGCTCCTCTTGCAGGCCTCCTTGTGGATAAGCACAATATGGGCCATCTTCCAGTCCCGAGGTACCCACACAGAATGCAGGCAGGAGTTAAGAAGATTGGCTAGGGTGGTGGCCGGGGTATCTACCAGATCCCTGAGCACCAAGGGCTGTATCCCATCATGGCCTGGTGCCTTGTCCCCTCTTAGGGCCTTGAATGCATCCAACATCCTACTTTTGGGTATTTCCTCATCCTGATACCCCCTCTTCAAGAACCGTACTGCCACCCCCTTTTCCTACTGTTGCTTCCCTGCCCCCCTCCTTGGTAAAGACAAAACCAAAAAAAGTAATTCAGTGCCTCTGCCTTCTCTCCAGCCTCTTCCAACCCCCATCCACCCACCCATCACCTATCCTGAGCCGACTGATCTGCCACTTACCCTATCTTCTTTCCCTGCTATACCTAAAGCACCTTTTTCCCACCATTCTAATCACCTGTGCCAATCTCAGGTACGCTACCACCTTAGCCGATGTCACCGCAGTGGTGACACTCCTGGCTGCCATACACCACAGTATAAGTTTGCCCGGCATTAGTACTATCAACAGGATAAATGGTTGTGCCATGTTTGCTGATCAACATTCCACTGACTCACCTTCTAAGCATGGTGGCTGATAAGTGGAATGACCACAGCACTGCACATAACAATAAAATCAATATAAATAATGAAATTCTTACCTGCTGTGTTCCATGATGTAGTCATCTTCATTGCCGGTAAATGATGGCAAGTAGGATACATCTTTCTCATCACAGAAATCTTCATCAGAGTTCACTTCTGAATCTGATGAGGGCAAAGGTGTTGAAGTGAAGTTGATAGCTGCAGGTGGAACAGGCCCCATGTCATCTGTCTGTGTGGAGGTGTCCACCATTTTTACTGATGAAGACAGTCCTAATAAATGAATGTGACATTTTTAAGTTTTGTAAGGTTAACATACATAAATATAGCATGGATGACATAACAATGTGTTTCTGTACACTTCACCAACAGAAAAATGTGCATTACATGGCCACAGTTAGTTCAAAGAAAAGACAACAAATTGGAAACTTGTAGTACTCACAGTGCAGCAGTGGGTGCAAACACTAAAGAATTGACACCGTAGTACTTTCTGCATCATTCCATGCACACTGTTGCATCCAAAACTGTGCTAAGTTTGCTACTATGTGACAGGATAAGTATATCTAATGCAAAGCAGCCATCACAAAAAAAAAAACGCAGTACACACACCTCAACGTGAAATTTTCATTACTACCATGAGTAAAACAAGTAGGTATTATTCAGATCGTCACACACCAAGGTCACCACTGACCATCATCCATAGGCAGTACTGGGTATGGAACCTTTAACTGGCAGCATGACAACCAGTCATAGCATACCATGGATAGCATGCCTAACCAATGCCAGTTCGCAATGCTTACAGATACCGCATGGACACAAGGATTACGGCAGCCACTACTTTTGCTTACAGCAGTGGTGCAGTAACACCGGCACAGTTACATCACTTACAACTGTCACTGGCAAATTACAACCCTTTACAACTGTTAACAACTTGGTGAACAATGCATGGCATCCAGAATGGGAGCTACGAGAGTTTACAAATTTGTGGCTGTGAGGACTTACAAATGTCATTTACCAAAAATGAATGTGTTATTCCTTGACAGTTACCAAGTATAAGACAACACCTTTATTGAAACCTACACATGCAATGATGGGCAACCCTCACTGCTGCAACTGTGCATGAGTGGATAATCCTGGTCACAATAGCGGGGCTTGACAATGTCATACTGTCCTCTGAGCGTCATCACACCTCGCAGATGTAAACCTGAAGGCACAGACACCACATGTGCTACAGCAGGTGGCTCAGTACTAAGTATTTTTTTAATGAGTTCATAGTCCCATTCTTCACATGCTTCAATGTTGTACATCGCAGACAGTGTCAAAACACATTCAGCTTTACACTGCGTATTGGCAAACTGTGGTGGGACAGGAATATATGGTACAATGCAGAATTCTGCAGTACTGTGTAAATGGTATTTTTCCTTGTTCATACCTAGCAGTGATGGGGTCACTGGCTTGATACATGCTACAGCAGACATGATCCTCAGAAACACGTGCACCTCTTTCCTGACGTGTCTTGCACTTGGTGACACACAGGAATTACCAAAATGTTCACACTTCCATCACTGAACTGTGATGCATAACTTCAGTACACAATTAACATAGGTAATGTTACTTGGACCATGTGCTGATGTGATACAGAGGCAACAACACCTGCAGCAGCACAACAAACATGACTGCGGCATCACTGCTTACCTATGGAGTGATAATGTATTTTGGATCCAGAGTACTGTGTTGTCTTATCCACAAACTATTTTTTAGATGGTGTCAGAAGTGCCTCCACAACACGGATGTCATCTGATGGTAAATCCATGGCTGTCTCATTCATGACTGAACCCATATAAGGATCCCATAGTGGTATCATCTCAGTAGGCAACACTTCTGTAGGATCTTCTGTGTACTGCTGCATAACCTATTCAAAAGATAAGAAGACAGAAATGTTAATAAGTAGTATAGGAAAACATGAAACCACAACCATAAAAAAAAAAACCCCATGGAAAACATAAAATGTGTGTGTCATCATGCATATTACAGTACTACATACACAATGCAAGAGCTTCCAAAGGTGAAAGTGAAGTAGCGGTTGTAACATGCAAGTGCGCCTTAATCATGCAAATTATACATGACATGCACAGTGGCTTCACTACTTACCTCACTGTTGCAGTTCAAAGGGACACAACATAAACCTGAGATAGTGAATCGTGTTTCACTCTTATTGGAGCTCATCAGCATGGCGAAGATGCGAAACCAAGTGAGGAACCACATGGTCATCATATCAAGCGACGGACACGTAAAGAAACTAGCAAAACAGGGTTAGTGACATGGAACAGTACAACTTGACAAGTATTAGTCTCACTGCATACATATGAAAAAATTATCACCATCAGGTACTATTGGGAACATATGGGTATCCATGGAGTCTGTTGCTTAGACACAGTAGTCAGACCGCAACATAAAAACATGAGGGCCACACAGCCAACATGGCAATGTTAACATATGCAGCACACGTGAGGTAGGCAATGGTCACCACACGGATGGGATGCCACCAACATAACTCGATGGAAAGGCATGTGCAGACAGAATGTAAATGTAGGAAGAGTCCAGCACACTAATAGGTTGGATAACACTATGCTGAACAGCACCCATATGACCATAACCTCAGGGTGTACACCCATGATGATGACAGATGCTGACAACAGATCAATGCTGTACATATTTCACTTGGTGACATACATCAATTTGGAACCATGTTTCTTTAGTGAGTATTGACTTACAGCAAGTACCGTTAACACATCATCAGGCAAGCCACCATCTCAATACCATTGCAGGGCAGCCATCATGATGATCAATCACACTTTAGTTTCATTGCACAGACAAGAATGCATTTCATTGTGTGTTAATGCATATATAACTGCAAAACTGCATGTAAATAAATGGGTGATGAACAACACTGTCATTACTGAGCATGCACCCAGGAACACATAAGGCCCAAGTTACACCATGCAGCACAACCGTGACCATCATGTCCGACTACATGTACAGTGCAATGCTAGCACTTCATGCACAACCATCCTGTGAGTTGCCACCTCAGAAAGTTAACACGGTATGTGGTGCCATAATGCAAAACGCAATATTCAACAGATGGCATACGCAGCTTATATGGCCACAAACATACGGACAGAGAGAACATGATACACTGCTATGTACGGTACCATTGTGTGGTTAAGCACACAACTACACACCTGATGGTCCATGTCTGAGCAGTATGGTTAACAACATGTTTCTCATAAGGCATAGTTCGGTTGTACAAAACACAATACAATCATGGTGTATAACTTGCTTTGTTGAAGGGCATGCCAGTGAATAACAGAAGACAACTGGTGAATGATTGAAAGGTTAGAGACAAAGTGTCCACATACCAGAATAGCCATCTTAAGGTAACTGCTGTAAGAATGCATGTTTCAGGAATGAACTGAAAAACAAAAGGCACATACCTTAGCCAATTCCCTCTTTCTGAGGGCACCGCCACATTTCCTCTTCTTGACAGGGTTCTGAAAGACATAGTCATCTGTGGGGCATTTTGGTGTTTTGACACTATCACTGGAAGGCTGGCTATGAATGGTGGGCACTGCATCTGGAAGTAACCTCAAGCCACGTGCCAATTTCATCTTATACACAACCCAAATTGTTGGATCCAAACATGACTCTAAGAAATGGGCCGTACATACCACACTGCTGTTATTAGCACCCACCCAGTCTGCATGTTTTGTTTTAATGAAGCAATCCCACAACATCCTGTAATGGGGATCCTTGGGAAATGTAAATAAAGAGTACCCCATCTTAGTAGTGTTACCACAATGAGCTGCAACGCATCGAGCAGGCATGATTACAATAGGGGATGATGTCTGGTAAACTTACTGTCCACAGAACAATACCTGGAGTCACAATACAGAAGCACAGCACTGTGAGGCACACAATATAACAACCTCAGCACAGAAAAAGTAATGACGGTGGGTGCAGATTATCCAGATAAAGAGGGAAATGGAACACAAGAACACCAGGGAAAAAAATGTCTGTTTCAAATATACAGTACTATACTATAGTAAGCACATAAAGCTCAATGGGCACAGAAAACTGTACCAGTTGGGAGGTGGAGTGACTGGCTTAAAAGTCATATAATTGCACAGGTAGAGCAGATAAGGAGATCTCACACACTACAGATGCTCAAAAATTATTCAGAGCACTGCTGAGAATAGAACAACATGTAGCCACCAGAACACTTTTTTCCACACACAACTGACAAGCAGAACCACAAAGAAGAATGGCCCTGACTATGTGGAACACTAACAGCAACAACTTGTCAGCAGTATGTTTTGCTCTCACCAAAAACAAATATTAATAACTCAGAGGAAACAAGACAAGTGAACACTGAAGTCAGAACGCAGCCTTTACGAATATACAGTAATTGTTCCCCCAATTAGCATCGCAGAGACAGATGGCAATATGCAAAGCCACAGAAAATGGCAGTAGCAAGGATCACAATCGGTTAGATCATCAGACGATCCACAGCTACACTCCATCCACTACATAAAGCCAGAACATATACAACTCAATTTCTAGGGAAAATTATGGTGCCACACTTCTGCTTGACAGCACAAATCACTATATGGATTCCCACTCCAGTGCGAACACGTACTGATTGGTCGGTTCTGGAGCTGATCTCACTTCCGGCTCTTCACACTGCACAGCACGTCCACGGAGATGCAGGAATGAAGCTGAAAATAATATCAAATTTCTCTGCATGGGGATAACTTTTTTATAAAAAAGGACTTTGCGATTTAAATACAGTGGACCTCTGAGACGTAACAGTAAGTACTACTCTCTATACCAATATCATGGGACTCCTTATTTAAGCTTGGTACTAGTTATACCAATGATAAGAGGGCAAGAGACTTTTGTGTGGCTACATCTACTGTTATAGCCAGAACCCAGATGCAGACTCTTCGTAACGCTAAATTTGTGACAGTTCTTGCTGATGGCAGTTCTGATGCCAGCAAAATTGAGTGGGAAAATGTTTTTCTGCAGTTTGAAGATCCAATCTCAAAAGACGCATTTACATTTCTGATCAAAGCTGTAACCTTGGAATATATACACATGCAGAAGGTGTCTAATGCAATATCAACTGCATTAGATTCAGTACATTGTCATCTCGCTAACCCAAAAATGTGAACAATCCTAGGCCATTTCTTATTTCTGACAACTTTAATGTGGCAAGTGTCATGATGGGTGATAGAGGTGGAACCATTGCTAAGTTATGGAAGCAATGTCCTCTCATCATAGCCATGCACTGCACAGCCCATAAGCTGGAGCTGACCGTTCCCAACATTATGAAGAAAAAAAATCATCCCTTTGTATCTAAGATTGAAACTAAACAAATTCTATCATTACAGTTCCCAAAAAATGAGAGTTTCAAGAAATTGCAAATGTCATAGATACTGATCTGGCTCACTTTAGTAGAAGAGTTGGTTTGCCAGTACAGCACATTCAGGCCATGCAGTTCAGGTGAACCTATACCTACAGTAACATCACACCTGGAATATGCATCTAGGTTATCCGGTGAAGACAGTTCAAAATCAAAGGCACTCTTAAGAGATGTTCAGTGTGTGCAGTTTGTGAAATCTCTTTATAACTATAACTTGCAAGATTTCTTACCAATACTGAAGAATGTGTCACTTCAGTTTCAAAGAGATGACTTACTAATTCTGGAAGTTCTATAACTTGTTGACACATGACTACTCCAGTTGATGAAACTCAAAGGAAATGCATGACAGCTTTCCTACACCATTACAAACCTCAACACAAATGTATGGACTATGTAGTTTCAAAGAGGGGATGTGAGAACAAGACTGTTCCTTTCATATTCAGAGGCAATTGCTCAGAAATCAATTTTGGATCACATGCCCAACTGCAGAGTCTAGTAGATGCAGCAATAACTTACATAGAGAAGAGATTTTTGGATTTTAAACAAATTGTTCTCCCAGGAGAACGTGTGGAGTTTAGCACCGCTGAACTGGCTAATTTGACTAATTTTTTCACTCAAAACAGCAGGGAAATATAAAAATGGAATATGCTGTATTTAAAGCACTACTGAAATCTACAGCTGACAAACCATATCTGCAAGTCTCACCAAGACTGCTAAGAGAAAAACCGCCACAGATTTTTCACATTCTTGACTTAGTTGAAATACTACTGGCTACGAGTGTATCAACTGTAAAGTGTAAGAGAGTTTTTTCCATTCAAAAGCCTCATGAAAACAAAAATAAGGAAACGGCTGGCTTACGTTACACTCCAGTCTCTCCTGCAAATAGTGGTAGAAGGTCCTGAACTACGTAATTCTGATCCTGCTCTGGCAATCAACCACTAGCTACTCTGGTTCTGACACTCGACATGTTCATGGACAAGCTGCTGCTACAACCCATGATGCTGCTTCTGGATCTCCTCCTACTGCTCCCTCCTCCATCATCCTCCTATTCTAGTCCTACTCTTGATGACAGTTCCTCTTGACTTCTGATTGATGTAATTCTATCTTATGTTTCTCTTTTGTGGCATAACCCAGGTGTTTCATACAAACACAACTAATCAACTATTACATATAATGTCACACATTTACAGTAAACATGCAGAAAATGTAAAATATATAAAAAGAAAAAAAATCATACAAATTAATTTGAATATATAGAATAAATAACATTATATAAAAACATCTGTATACAGATATGTGACAAGTGGCTAGTCAACTTACTTCTTTCTTACTCAGTCTGTATTAACAGAAAAATGTAAAAATACATTTTTTTTTCTGTTTTCTGATGTTTTATATCCACCTAGTATAAATAGCACAACCCCCACATCAAGCAGTTTGTCACTACATTAAAAATCTTTGTACATTCCCTTGAAATATTTATTCATTAGCTTTTGTTTACTGGGTAAGCACGCTACACAAGGAATTCCTATTTTCAGATGTGACCCGGGAGATTACAAGAGTAGATTTACAAGCAGTATGAGAATATTACAACACAGAGAAATACAGGCCGTAATGGCAAGACAAATAAACAAGTACAGGATGATCAGATAAGCATATACATCAAGATAAGAACATATAGTACAAGCAGCAAATAACAATTTCATGGAATACATAAGCATTAAGGTGGGACCTGAGGTGGTTGTCCCATTATAAGGAAGGAAAGTGCTGAGGTGGAGGGCATGGAGGTAGGTGGTTCCCCTGTTAAAGCACAGAGGGGGGAGGGGGTTAGGAACCAGAGAAGTGGATGAAGCACACCAGGGTGCAAGTCGGGGTTGGAGATACCAGGAAGCCTAGGGACAGTTGCAGGCTGTGGCAGACTTCAGGTGTGACCAAAGTGAGCTCTTAAACATGGGGTGGGTGGGGCTACTTCTGATGGTCACAGGTATGGTATTCCAGAATCTGGGGGCACAGAGAGCAAAGGCATGATCACCTGCCAGTGTATGTGTTTTAGGAACAAGGAGGGGGTGCAAGTCAGCTGACCTGAGCTGGTTAGATTGTAGAGTCAATTGGAGGAGTTGAGACAAGGCAGGTGGGGAGGCATTACGGACAATTTTGCCTGTGAAACAGCCCAAGAGAAAGGAGCGATAAGTCGAGGGACAGCAAGGGCAAAGTGGCAGATGTTATTATAGGCCACATCACATTTTGCAAGGCTAGTTTTTGTATTGAGGGTAAAGGCTGTCAGCCCATAGCTGAGAGAGGGAAGAAATAATCCTTTAGCAAGGGCAAGCCAAGAAGTTGCTGTAAGGGAGCCACGAGCCCTGTATGCAAGTCCAAGCTTGATATTTGTTGCCCTGCATACATTTTGGATATGTAGTGATAGGTCTAACTGAGGGTCAAGAGTAACTCCCAAGTATTTAAATAAGCATGTAGTGCCAACTGGGACACCATCATGACTCAAGACTTTTAGAGGGACAGGACACTGCTTGAGCTTGGCAGGGGCGCAGAAGGGCATGAGTTGTGTTTTCTTTATGTTCAGCACAAGCTGATTTGTCAGGAGCCAATTTTGCAGCTTATTGAAGTCAGCTCGTAAATTGTGATTTATGGTACTGACATCATCCGAGCTAGATAGAAGGATCAGGTCATCAGCATATAGGGTTGAGACATTAGTAGGGACTGCTGGGAGGTCGTTGAGGAAAAGAGAAAAAAGGAAGGGGCCCAGGATAGATCCCTGGGGGACACCAATTGTGACAAGAACAGGATCAGAGAAAGCTCTACTGTACTTAAGCTGTAGCCTGCCAGTGAGATAGTTGTAAAACCAGTTAAGGGCTGGACTGGATACAGCGAGGGAGTGAAGTTTAGTACAAAAAAGGGAGTGATCCACCAGAATGAAAGCCTTTGAGAGGTCCATGAAGATAGCCCCTGACAGCATGCCATGTTCTATAGGAGTCTGACAGCATGCCATGGTCCATAGCAGTCCTTATTTCAGATGCAACTTTAGCAAGGGCTGTACCAGTGCTATGGCCTTTATGAAATCCATGTTGTTCAGGGGACAGTAAGGTGTGATCAACCAAGTAATCTGTCAGCTGCACTTCCACCACCTTTTCCAGTATCTTGCTGACAGCAGACAAGATAGCTATAGGACAGTAATTTTCTATTAATTTTTGGTCACCCTACTTGAAGACAGAGACAACCTTTGCTACTTTCCAGATAGGGGGAACAATTTCAGTGGTGAGGGATAAGTTAAGAATATGTGAGATAGGGAGCGCAAGTAAAGGGGCCCCAATCTTTAGGGGTTTGGGTTCAAGGTGGTCATGACCAGCACTCATATGAGGAGAAAGGCCGTTGAGAAGCTTGTATGTTTCTCATACTGAGATACCCTAAGATAGAAGGGTGGGCGAGACAGAGATTCTGGTAGGGAGGTATGGGTGAAGGTAGACGACTTGCTGGTGTTAGTAGCGAACAGGGAGGTGTATGTCAAAAAATCAATGAATTGCTTGTTAAAGGCATTAGCAAGTTTAGAAGCATTATTACAACTTATGCCATCAACTAGCACTTTCACAGTATCACACCTACTATAACCCTCGACGACAGTCTTACTAGTGCTCCAGAAATTCCGCAGGTCCCTAGATGAGAATAAGAAAGGCAGTCTTGCAGTGTTTGCTCGTAGCAGTTCGTAAGGCTTTTTTGCAGCTGTTACGGAGTGCCAGTATTCATGATAGTCAGACAACTCCTTAGAGGCTTTACATTTGCCCCAGTCCTTACCGCAGGCTTTCATGAAAGAGAGCAGGTTCCCATGTAAACATCTGGTAACCTTGCCTCTAACTCTCTTTTTGACACGAGGGGCATGCTTATCCTGCAGAGGGGGGAGGATATTAAGGAGGTTGCCAAAGAGCATAGGTGGCATCTGTGGTAGAGAGAACTGGGGCCCAATCTATGATTGCAACGTCTTGAAGAAAGACTGCAGGGTTTAAACTGGAGAAGTCTCTCACATGTATAATTTTGGGAGGCACTTTGGGAGAGGAGACTCTCCAGATGCAGTAGATGGGGGAGTGGTCAGATACTGAATCAGTAAGGACTCCAGATACAGAGATCCTGTCGGGCCTGTTGGTCAGAAACCAATCCAGGAGTGAACCTCCACTCCCAGGGTGGTAGTTTTGTGTAGGCACACTAATGAGCTGGGTGAGGCTCATGGCCACCAACAGTGGTTCCCACTGCTTGACACTGTCTCAAAGACAGTTTAGATTGAGGTCACCACATACAAGTACCTCGTTTGAGGAGATTTTGGGGCTAATATTATCAAGCTGATAGGAAAGCCCCTTAATGCCCTGCTTTGGAGGGTTATATGCACAGATGATATGAAGTTTTTTTGCATTCCCTAGGAGAAGCCCATGAAGGAATTCGCAGGCTTCAGGGGGGGAGCTACATCATACTGGATTGGGGATATGCTGAGGTGACTTTTGTAGTATATCATCAGACCACCCCCACACTTTTTACCTTTATGATTGTGGCACAGAATGCTATAGTTGGGGAGCATGAAGGCTGAGTCAGGGGTGGTAGGCTTCAGCCATGTTTCCATGAGGCACAGATTATCAGGGTTATAGTGGCCAGTCCAGGCAGTTAGCTCACCAAGACTGTGGATGACACTGCAAACATTAAGATGTGTGACTTTAAGACTTTTAAGAGAGGACCAGGTAGGAGTGTTAAAGGTTAGATGTGGGGTCGGTCCCGGGTTCAGCTCGACGTCTCCAACCACAGACTACCACTTGAAACACTGGGACTACCATTTTTGGTAAGGCCAGGTTGATCTCTGTACTGCAGCAGCTGGATGGGGAGAAAAAAAAGCTGGTAGTGGGAACAGGGGTTAGAAAACACAGAAAGGGTATGAAAGGTTTGGGCAATGGACTGGTGAGCAGGACTAGGTGGGAGCAGGATGCAAGTTTTGTAAATGAAACAAATGGACACCACAGGTTCAGATCAGGTCCAGGGTTCATAAATTAAAAAAACAAAAACAAATAAAAACAGAAGTTCAGACACTTGGGTGAGGAACAGATTTAGGTAGAAATGTGGTTTGTAAACAAAAAAAAGCACTAGAGGCTTGGGCAATTGGGAGGGCAAGAAAGGTAAGTGGGAGCAAATAGGTTAGTCTGAATGTAAGAGAGTCCCAAAGCTTCAGGCAATGTGATGGGGATGAGAGGTAACTGGGAGCTGATATGTTTGTCAGAAAGTGGCAACTGGGTGACAAGGAGAAGCGACTGGGATGGACAATAAAGAACCGGCAGCAGAGATTTAGGCAATCAGGCAGGGAAAAGAGCTAGCTGGGAGGGAGTCCATGGACCGTGACAGTTGAACAATTTTTTTTTGCCTACAATAAAATACGTAATAGTCACACCGTGATTATGAACAGGCTAGTGGAAGGCATTGCAAGGGAAAAATAAGTGCCTGGAAAACTGTGATTTTTTTCATTTAAGTCTTTTATATAAAAAAAAAAAAATCATGTAATGTGAAAAGATATGCAAGTCTCAGCACTGTGGTGGGGTAAGGCAATCGGGTAAGGAGGAGAACTTAGTGGCAGTGGGGATTGTGGGTGGTCAATAGATTAACTGTACCAGATGTCCGGCAACTGTATGGGAAGGGGAGGTAGCTAGGAGCAGTGACTGGGCCGTGATTAAGAAATGGCACCAGAGGTTCAGGTACTCAGGTTGGGAGGACAGCTAACTGGGAGTATGGTCTGAGATGCTGGCAATTAGATGGGAGAAGAGACAGCCAGGAGCAGACTGGAGTTAGAAAATAAAGAAAACATATGAAAGGTTTGGGCAATGGGCTGGTGGGCAGAATGGGTTAGGTATGAAATCCTGGCTCTAACATGACCGACAACCAAAATACCAGCATCAAAATCCCAACTCGATTATAATCCCACTACACTACTCGCCAATGCCTAAATAGCCGATGATCAAAATTCAGACTCCCCCTCTAAAAACAGTTACCCAATGCCCATTATGCACCCCTCTCTTGCATGTAAAAGAACAAAAAGTCTCTTTCTGTTTTCCTTTTCTATCAGCATCAGAGAAACGGTCACTGCTTGCACTCTGGCTTCACTGTCAGTATGGCAGTGAAGCACGTGCTCAGCCGTTTCATCCAGAGGAAGCCACACACAGCAGCTGACTAAGCAAAACAAAACACACAAAACAAAGCCCCTGATCCAATTCAGTAGCACACTGGACTCGGAGAAGTGAAACAACAGACCCGTTCCACCTGACCCAGCTCAGCAGTGATGCCATAAACAAACCACTACTTGCAGCAACAACATGCGCCACTTACTCATTGGCTTCCTTACGTTCCCGCTTCCCTCACCCACGATAAACATTTTCACGGAGTTTGTCCGTGTTTAATGTTGTAATTGTTTATTTACTGCAACGAGTGCTTGTATGCCAGACTCTGATAATACCATGTCTGGATTTTCACAGTCAGTATTAGCAGAGTTGGCCATTCTAGCGTTGAGATAACAGACGTGTCGGGCTTCAGGAGTCGGGCAATTGATAGTCGGGATTGTGAGAGTCGGGATTTAGTATGGATCCCAAGCAGAACTAGGTGGGAGCAGGGTGCAAGCTTTGTAAATGAAAGAAAATGGCACCAGAAGTTCAGAACAGGTCCAGCATTCGTAACTGAAAGAGAAATAAAAAAACAAACAAAAAAAAATACAAAAACACAAGAGTGGAAGCGTGAGCTGCCAAAAAAACAAAACAAAAAAAACACATACACTAAGGGTTTGGGCAATTGGGTGGACAAGACACGTTAAGTGGGAGCAGGTATATTAGCTAGAAAGTGAATGGGTCCCAAAGTTTCAAGCAATGCAGTGAAGAAAACAGGGGTCCCCCTGAGGACGTAGTGATTACGAAACCGGTCGGGTCCTTTTTGAATGATCTGTGCGTTATGCTGTTTGGGCAATTTTTAGCCCTGAATAATAAAAATGCTGTTTTGGTAATTACAGGTTGAGGTGTGTGGTTTTTTTGTTGTTTAAAGAACTAAGTATGAGCAGGGCCAGGTCATTGTAAATTAAACAAAATGGGACAAACAATGTGGGTGATTTGATACATTTTATTGGACCAAGAAGAATTGTACAGAACACTAGCTTTCAGGCTACACAAAGCCTTTCATCAGGCATAACAGATTCTACAGAAAAGCAAGCTCTTATATTTCCGATACAGCAATCTATCAGAGTTGTAGATAAATAATAATTTACACATGGCTGTGACAGTTCTGCTGGTAAGGAAGTGTCATACCTAGAGAACATAAATGAGTTGATGTGTGCAGAGACAAAATAGGCAGTCTTTGAAATACTAGGTGGTCATAAATCAGACTGGAGATACAGACCCTTTCCCAGAATGGAATGTGACAGCAGGAGGCTTATAAATTGTTAAGATATTAATATCATAAGAGCAAAAAAGACTTAAAAAATCCAGAAAATCTGAATGTGCAGACTATTTTATTTATTGAAATCTTGGATTAATACCCATGAGCAGAAGCCCTTTACACAGGATTCACATCAGAACACCACACAGTCAACCTATCATGCACCTTTTTAATCTATCGCTCTCACAAGGAAATCTTCCTATCATGTGGAAGGTGGCCCACGTGGTCACCCTATTTAAATCTGGAGACCCCAGTGACCTCAATAATTATAGGCCCAACACTCTCTGCTTCCCACCCTGTCCAAATTATTGGAGAAAGTAGTGAGTTCTCAGCTTAGGAACTACTTAGAAAATACAAATCTGCTTAATCCTTTACAATCAGGCTTCAGACCTCGACACAGCACCATCTCAGCATAAGCAAAGGTGACTAATGACTGGCAGCATGAACTGGATGTGATGAATTTTGTTTGTGCAGTATTCTTAGACCTAAGCAAGGCCTTCGATACGGTCGATCACGACTTGCTCCTTTCTTCTCTCCGGAGTATCGGACTGGACCCCCTTTCTTTGAGATGGTTCTCTAATTACCTCACAGGCCAGTTTCAACAGGCAAAAGCGGAAGGGGAATTATCACCACTAAAACCCCTTTTGAGAGGCGTACCTCAGGGGTCTATATTGGGTCCCTTGCTTTTTGCAATTTATATCAACAGAATTGAAGCCAGCAATAAAGATGCTAATATACACCTCTTTGCAGACTATACAGTGCTTTATATCAGCAGACCTACTCATGAAGCAGCCTGTAGTGATCTACAGCAGAAATTCAATCAGTTGCAATTACAGCTCCTAAACCAGAAATCACTTCTAAATGCAAAAAAAAAAAAAAAAAACAACAACAAGGCAATGCTATTTTCACCCTTTGCTCACGGAACAAATCCATCAACAAATGGAACTTCTCCACAGATTTCTACACTGCTTGGTGAACCCCTGAAATTTGTAGCAAAGTTTAAATATCTGGGGGTCTGGATTGAACACAAACTTTCATTTAATGATCATTTTGAGGAGTTGTCAAAAAACCTCAGACATAGACTTGGTCTGTTTTACAGGATTAAGCACTTCCTTACTAAGGATGCGAAGAAGAGACTGGTGCAAACCACCTTCCTTTCCTTGCTTGATTATGATGACTTTCTATATAGTCAGGGCCCCGCTTCTGCGCTTACTAAACTAGATACGCTCTACCACCATGCCGTAAGGTTTATTACTGGTCTCCCTTACTCTACATATCATTGCTCTCTTTATACAGCTGTGGGTTACTCTTCCCTATACTATAGATGGCAGAGAAACGCTGCCCTATGGACCTATAGTGCCATCATCCAGAAGCTGCCGCTTTGTATTTCAGATTGTTTACCATTAAGCATTGTAACCAGGTGCGGGCTGAGAAGTGCCTTATACATCTCTCTGACTGTGCTCAAAGTCAGATCATGTTTTGGCCAGACAGCCATAAGTTGCATGTTACCACTGCTGTGGAATAAGTTGCAAAAAACTCAGAAACTGCTCCACCCTATCTGCCTAGCAGCATTTAAATCGGGCTATAATCGCTCCTTCAAGGAATCTTGTAACTGTTTCCCCTGATACCTGCCACCTCCCCAGTTAATGGTGTCCTCATTGATCCTCTCCTTGTGCCCTACAAACTAAATCTTCCTTACTGTCCTCTTATCATTCCTGTCATCTCCGTTACCTTGTTTCTTCATTTGCTCTACTAGGGTACTGTGTCCACTTGATTCCTCACCCTCTGCCTTGCACTTAGTCCTCTCTTGCTGCCCTCATCATTCTGTCCTCTCCTCTCCTCTACCTGCTCCTATCTGTTCCTAAAGGACCACTCTAGCATGTCATACTAATTTTTGGTATGATGTATGCTGCCCACTCCTTAAGCACACTCACTATTAAACAACCCTTACGTCCCTCCTCGAGTAGACTGCACACTATCAACGACCTTTACCACCCTCACCTTGGAGAATGTATGCTATCCAATCTTGCACTTTAAGGCTCCACTTTCCCGGTGGTCTCAAATGGGGTCTCATCAGTACAGTGAGCTCTTTTCCTCATCCTATCCCCCTCCCTACTTCCCCTACCCTTGTATAGTTATCCCTCATCCACTCCCCTTCCCCTTCTCCAGTTCACCCACCCCATTTCATCATCTAACTTATGAATACACTCTTGTTGTCCTCTGGTCCGATCCAGGTCTACTGTGTAAATTTTGTTTATATCTATCTATGGAAATGCTCATATATATACACATATATATATATATATATATATATATATACATACACACATATACACACACACACACACACACACACACACACACATATATATATTTATTTTTTTTGGGTCTATTTTGCTGTTGATGATGTTCTATGCCTTCTTGCTCTTACTGTTAATCTTATTGTTAATTGTAATGTCGCCTTCTAAATTTTGCATTGTTTGATATTGCTGTAACCTCTGTGTCCTATTAGTATTTTTGTTTAATGGCCAGGTCCATCTTGAAAATGAGCTTGCTCAATGATGATCGCCTGGTTAATAAAGATTTTGATTGATAGTCAGGATAACAATTACTAGTGACAGGTCACATTGCAAATGTCTCTAGGCATTAACCATTAAAATGTTACGGAAGTAGGCAAATGGTACGAAAAAGTAATCACATATAATATTGGGAATAACTGACTAATTGCAGACAGGAACTTTCACTGATAACAAAGGGTAAACAAAGACAAATTAGGAAGGCAATGTGCAAAGTATGCCAGTGTCAGATGAATACTAAATTATTACAGACAGAAGGGAAAGCAGGAAGCCTAGGGAGGGGGTACTAAGCAGCCCATAAGGCATGATCAGAGGGAGAGGGAGAGGAGGAGGAGGCAGGTTTGTAGTAGTGGAAGTCCAAGCGAGGTAAGGAAGAGCCCATGGGGCTTGGGAAAGGGGAAAGAGAGAAGGTATGAATGGACGGTGGAGGAAGGAGGAGGTGAGTGCAGAGCAGAGAGGGGGGGTGAAGGGAAGGCAAGGCAATGACAAAAAGTGCAAATAAGTGGTAACAAAGGCAGGTAGGACAATATAAGAGAGAGGGTGGCTGGCTTAAGGATCAAATTAGGGATCAGAGCAGAGGGACATACTGGTAGCAATCACAGGTGGCCATGGCAACTAGATGTTTCCTGAGCTTAGGTTTAAAAGAGCCCAGCATGGGTGCATTGGATATTTCAGTTTGCAGAAAGTTAAACCAGAGTGGTGACTATAGTGAGTAACAAACTCCCACATCTCTGTTCAGCCCTTATTCACAAGTTCTGAACATTTATGAATGCTATTGCCCATAGTCTCCTTTCTTGACTTTCTTTAAATCTGTCCTTTAGCACTGTCAGGTTCTGCAGCATGATTGTTTTCTGACAGAAATGCTCTCCCGTTGGTGCCTGCACGTTTAGATGTTGCTTACTGAATCTATGCTCTGTGTGTGTGGTGAGGCGGAGGGGGGAGAATAAAATGTATGCATATATCTATATGCTGCATAAACATACATACACATAAAAAGAAAACCATGTTAATGTATAAGGCACAGTATAAAAATATATTAAATGGAAAAGAGAAATATATCCACAGGAAATGCATATGCACCTGAACCAAGAAAAAGGCAGCTGTCAGTTGAAATTTGTAAAGGGCCATGAAACTGAGGTCTATGTTCAGTCCATTACTTTTTGTATCCAGAAGATGATTAAGTCTTAACTCAGAAGCTCCCTTTTCAGCTAGCCCAGTGGTGTGGAGGGCTGAGGTGCTGGGTGGCCCACCTTCTACCATGCCAGTGACCTGGGTGCAGAAACTGATAGGGGTTGCTCAGGGGCCGGCAGAGGAGGTAGGATTGATAGTCTCCAGGACAGCTCTCCTACTTCAGAGAGAGGGTTACAGGACCATACTGCTCATCAGATGTCTGGAGGTATCTGGGCAGCAGTGCAGTGGAGCCACAACGGGAGGTGGAAACACACGTTGGATGCCAGGGTGTCTCTTCGGAGGCAGAGCTCATACATCACATCCATGGTACATGCAGCAGCCAGTCTGGGTGGAAATATGGGGGGAAAAAAAAAAAAACTTAGACGCAGGATGAGGCCCCCTCCCTCCCACAGGCCCCATACCAGCGCTGGGCAACTCCAGGGGGACCCTTAGGCTGAGGGTAAGCAAAGTGAGGTAAGCCCAGAGACTCCAGATGATGGGGGGTGGGGGGGACTCAGTCCAATAGGGGCAGCTGAGCAGCTATGGCAGACAAAGCACAAAATTTAAAAAAAAAAAAAAAAAAAGTTCACCTCTCTTGTGTAAACAGAACCAGAGGCTGAGGATGGGACCAGGGTTTGTATGAGTAAAAAAGTGGATCAGAGGTTTGGGCACTTGGACAGAGAGGAGAACTAGGGGAAAGCAGGTTCTGTAAAGTAAAAAAATGCAGCACTGATTAGGGTAATGCAGAGATCTGGGCAATGTGGTGGGGATAAGAGGTAACTGGGAGCTGACAAGTTTGTCAGAAAAGACGATCCAGTGAAGAGGAGAGGTGACTTGGAATGGGAGCTGTGGGTGGACAATAAAGAACCGCCACAAGAAGTTTAGGCATTTTGGTGGGGAGGAGAGCTAGCTGGAAGGAAGTCCATGGACAGTGATGGTTGGACAGTAAGTTTTTAATTTTAATTTTTGGTTGCCTACAATCAAATGAATTACAGAATAGCTACACCATGGTAATGAGCAGACGAGGGGAGGAAGCTGCAAGGGGAAAAGTAAAGTAAGCATCTGGATAAACTTTATTTTGTTCACGTTAGTGTTTTATAACAAGAAATCATGTAAAGTGAAAAACTGTGCAAATCTGAGCAGTGCGATGGGCTCAGACAATCGAGTAACAAGGAGAGGTTAGTGGGAACGGGGACCACTGGTGGACAATACAGAACCGTCATCAGATGTTCTGTCAATCAGGTGGGGAGGGGGGTCTGGGGTTGGTAAATGAATAAATATGGCATCAGATGTTTGGGCAATAGGTTGGTCAGCAGAATTAGGTAGGACCAGCGTCATGTCCTTGTAAATTAAATATGGCACCAGAGATTTAGGACAGGACCAGGATTTGTAAATGAGAAAAAAATATGGCCAGAGGTTTGCACAATTGGCCGGGGAAGAGAAGTAGGTGAAAGCGGGATTTGTACATTTAAAAAACAAAAACCAGAGCTTTGGGTAATGTAGACAGGTGCAGCGGTACCTGGGAGCTGATGATGCATTAATATGCAAAACTGGTTGTAGTGTTTTCCGGTTCTCTGCCAGCATTCCTGTGGTAAAGAGCTATCAATGATTAAGTACCTCCACACTGCAAGTTAAATAAAGCCTTTTTTGCTTATGTGTACTTGCTTTGTGATATTTATTAGTTAAACAATGGTGGTGGTGCTTAGCTTTCCTGCAGCTTTATCGATTTCCCAGTGTGAGCATGCCAAGCAGGGACAGAACAGTTGTGTACTTACCATAACAGTAGATCTTCGAGAAAATCTCTTATTAGGCCACACCTATGGAACATACAGCCTCCAAGCACTAGGACCACACGGAAACTTTTGCAAGTAGCCAGCCAGGGGCCACCCACGACGACATTAGGTGTCAGCATGTACATAAAACTTGGGTTGTCCTTCCTCTCCTCAGTTCCACACCAGAGATCACATTCTGAGGACCTCTCTATAGGGAACTAGAAGAACCCAGCACTCTGCGAACCAGGTAAGGCAGAAGGCTAGAAGTATAACAGAATGGAAAAAGGAGCAGCAAAACGTGTTGTACGCTCACAAGTGGTAAGTAGGGTGGGATGACATGGCCTGATGAGAGATTCTCTTGAAGATCTACTGTTACAGTAAGTATGTAACTGTTCCATCTTCTTCGAGGATATCTCATCAGGCCACACCTATGGAATAAGTCCAAGTAGTACTGGTAGGAAACAGTCTGGGTGGCGGCAACCAACTGGTTTATCAAAGGAGGCCTTGTAGAACAGCTAAGCTAAAGCTAGCCCATCTATGAGAGACGATGTCGAAGTACGTTGTGAAGGTGTAGACAGTTCTCCAGGTGATAGCTGCACAGACGTTACAGCAGAAACATTTTTAAAACAGGCTATAGAGGTGGCCATACCTCTAGTGGAATGACCCCTAACCACACCAAGAAGTTCCTTACTGTACTTCTTGTAACAAAAAGTAATAGTTTGTTAGCCATTTGGACATGCACTGTTAAGAAACTGGGGTGCACGCTTTCCCAGACGCGAACAAAACAAAAGGCTGCGAGGACTTTCTGCAGTCCTTTGTATGGTGTATATAGTACCTGAGTATTCTATGCACATCTAGAGTATGGAGCAATGCTTCCCCTGGATTGGCATGTGGATGGTTTGATTTAAAGTAATCACAGACACCACCTTTGGAAGAAACTTAAGATTAGTATGTAAAGACACTGTCTCTGAAAAATCAAATAAGGAGGCTCAGAAGTTAGAGCTTGTAAGCTCCAAAATCTTTTGAGCAGAAGTGCCTGTAACTAAAAATAACGCTTTCTCACAAGTCGTGGCTGGCTCAGAAGGAGCCAAACAAACCTTTTCCAAAATAAAATTCAAGTCCCAAGCTGGAACTGGATTATGAATGGGAGGCTTTAGATGTAAAATGTCCCTCAAGAATGTATGGGCTACCACCAGCTGAGCAAGAACGTACTACACAGGCTACCTCAAGCTGAGCAAATGTATTGCCCTGTATAGGCATGGAAAGCTGATATAGCAGCCAGGTGCACTTTGATAGAGGAATACTGCAGGACTGAATCTGATAAGGACAGCAGGTACTCCAGAATCTGACTAACTGGCCATGTGAATGGATCCAGGTGGTAGGAAGCAGCCCATAAAACAAACCACTTCCACTTCATAGAGTAGGTGGATCTGGTGGACGGCTTTCTAGCAGCCACCACAACATTCACCCCCTTTCTGTGATACCCCAAAATGAGCTATGTATGTCTTCAGGTGCCACGCATGCAGATGAAGAGACTTCAGGTCCCGATGGACCAGGGTTTTCTGTTCTTGTGAATGCACACCCTTGCACAGAGGCAGAGGCACTGGGGGTTCCACCACCAGCTGATGCAATAAGAGGACTCAGATCTGTCGAGGCCATAGGGGAACAATGAGTATTACAGTTGGTCCCTCCAGCTGCAGCTTGAGTAGCACTCTCTGAATCAAAGGGAACGCATGCAGAAACCTCCTTTTCCAAGATGGGAACAATGCCTGCCACAAAACTCCAGAACCTGAAGTGAGCAAACAAAAACATGGCAGTTTTGCGTTGTGTGGGGATGGAAAAAGGTCCAACTCTGGATGACCCCATCTTTCGAACACACTGTCGACCACAGAGGTCAACAGTTCCTACTCATGTATCCTGGACTGTTACCAGCTTAGCCTACCTGCCAAGGCATTTTGGATGTCTAGAACATGTGCTGCTGATAAATTTAGACCATGTTCTACAGCCCAATACTAAATTCTCATGGCCTCCCTTCACAGTGGATAGGAGTCCTCCCTTGTTTGTTGATGTAGTGCAGCACACTAACATTGTCCATCTGGATCAACAGGGGACCTGGGAACAAGTTGTCTTGGAAGGCCAAGGGTCCGTACAGAACAGCCTACATTTCCAGAACATTGATGTGCAAAGTGCTCTCTACTGGGGTCCACGTGCCCTTTGTTTAGTGAGGGTCTAAGTGCGTTCCCCAGCCCATCCCTGAAGCACCTATGGTGAGGATCTGATGGGGGGGGGGGGGATCAGGAATGGAACTCCTCTGAGCAAATTGCTGGGTTCCAGCCACCACTTCTGCACTTTGTGCAAATGGGACTTGACCAGAACCATCCGTTCTAGGTTGTCCAGGAGCTGATCCCACTGGACTCTCAGGGTCCACTGCCACATTTGCTTATGCATCCTGGACAGTGGTACACTGACAATGACCACAATCATGAGGCACAAAAAGTGAATAAACATCCTTGTGAGACATAACGGCTGTCATACACTAATTATGCCTGTGAAATCAGGTGATCAGCCCTGTTCAGAGGCAGGAAAGTGGGGGATGATCTGGAGGGTTGTACAGATTTTCCAGAGCATGACCCCATTCTATGATCTCCAGAACCCATGCATCTGTAGTCATCACTTTTTGCTGGGTTAAGTAGAGAGAGAGTGGTGACACCCTACAATCATCTCTGGAGGTAAAAGTGGTTGGGGGGGTGTATAAGGAGTCAGACTGAGCAAGTAAAGGCGGCTCCCCGCCCCACTATTTGTAGTGGCTTCTGAATGGGCACCTGGGGTAGTACGTGGGATTGGCAAAGTTCCTGCTCCACTGCCCCTGCCCTGCTGTGTGATGGCTGGGTGTCAACTCCCGCTGGATGAAAGGAACCCCTGCTCCTACCTCCAGGATGGGTATAGTAGAGAGACTGCACAGATCAAGGCCAACCAAAGCCCTGAATAGTTGTAAGAGTCTCTTGAACCTCAGGGCCAAACAACGTCTGCCCTCAAAATGGGACTTTAAGGATGGACTGCTGCACATCGTTAGCAAAGCCTGCCACCCTAAGCCAGGAGTACCTCCCAAGGTAGATGGCCAAGGCCGCAGACCTGACAGAAGAATCTGAGACATCACTGGCCGTGCAAAGCAAATGTTTGCCCACATCAGCCCCAGCAGTGAGAACTTTTAGGAGCTCTTGTTTTGAAACACCCCCGGGCAGGCCTGTGCTGCTGGTTTGGCTTTCCTCCAGAGAGTATTCTGATATTTCATCATATGGGCGTGGTAATCAACAATCCACAGGCCCAATAATGCTGAAGCATGTGTCCTCTTAGCTAAGGCATTCAACCTTCTGGACTCTATTAGGAGGGAGAGAGCGCAGGTATTTAGGTGCCTCAGACCTATCATGGGCAGCATTAATCACCACTGAATCCGTTTCAGGTTGGGTGGCATATAAAGGCTTCCCAGAAGGTGCCATGTACATTTTGTCAGTATAGCACAGTGGGTTAAGGCTCTGAGCTGCAGATCTGGTGACCTGGGTTTGAATCCCACAGCTGCCTAGGGACATACTGTGTGATCCTGAGCAATTCACTTAACTTCCTTGTGCTCCCAGGTCGCATCTGGAAACAAGCTTTGACTTAAGTGTGCTACTCCTGGTTAAACAATGTTCCCATTCCTTCCTGGGGACAGCAGGAATGTTTGGCCTGTACTAGACAGCAAGGGTGGTATGTTCTAGGGCAAGAAAGCAGAGGTGGCACTACAACTGTTCTGGAAGTTCCAGAAACTCTATTAAGTTCTTAGCAGTGTCCTGTTCCTCTATATCAAAACCCATGGCCACCTGCAACTGCTGCATCATGGTGAGGAAAGTGGGATCCTCTGGAGGGGACCTTGGTGAACTGAGCACAGAGTCCTCACTGCATGTTGAGATAGTGGAGCCAGTGCCATGGTCACAGTGACTTTTAGCATAATCTTCAGCCTGCTTCTCCAGCACGATTAATTCCAGATTGTACTCATACTTGTCGATAGGAAGAAGACAGTACGCTGTCAATGTCATAGGAGTTGGCAGTGCCAATGATGTACCTCGTGGCATCGACGGGGGATTAGTGATAGGCCCTGAAGACAGGCCCCCTGGAACAGGGAGGCCAGGTAACAGGTGTCTTACCATGTTTGAAAATAAGAGAATGGCCTGAGCCTTAGCGCCCATATGGTAGATGGGGCAACTGGAGGCAGCAATGGGGGAGGCTGCACTCTGACATAGACAGCAACGTACTGTCTGTGCAAGGTGAAAGTGGAATTGAAAACTGTAAGGGGCTGCTCAGGATTGGAAAATGGGATCAAACTTTCAGGAGCCCTAACTAGAAGTGGCATGGCAGGAGGCTGGATGAAAGTAAGATTGGGGCGGATTAGCTGCACAACATCATCAAAACAGCATACCCAGCAGTCATTAGAGCAGTCAAACTCCTTTCTAAAAGTATGCTTTCTGGCAGCAATGTACATCAACAGCCACATTAACCACCATTGACTGCACTGTAAATTCCACACACCTCACTGACTCACAACCAAACACCCCTCCAGAGCCTGCCCCCCCCACTCAACTATATCACGGTTTTATTTGCATTCTGCAATCAAAGATTTCTATTATTAATGCTTTTCTTTTACCCATTTCTCTGTATTCAAGTTACAGTATATTCCCCCACTTCACTTGCAGAAGTTTGACTTGTAAATCTATGTTTTTATAAAATTTGATGGGGAAGTAGACTGAACCCAATTAAGAGAAATAATCACATTTACCAATAAAAATCAGATGGTTTGGCCATGACAAATCTGAGTGCCTGTATAATTGTATTTTTTCTTTAGTAATCCAAGACCTGTAATTACGAACTCTCTAAGGCCATGGGTTCCATGAGTTAGCCAATGGTTGTCTGAATAACTAACTTGGCAGCAGGTAAATTGAGAAGAGCAAGTATGGGCTCCCCCTTTCCTCCACAATGTGTAAAGATAGCTCTTGGGCAGACTGGGCAGGCCAAGCGGTCCTTATTTGCTGTCAAATTCTATGTTTCTGTTGGCAACTGTAGAGAATTTCTATGTGGCAACAGTCCGACTCTAGGAAGGCAGTCTATAATTTCATCCTTCAAACAACGTCTGAAGCTGCTCCAGATTTTAAACAATGTCCAGAAGTTCATAATCACATCATCATAAAACAGTTAAAAGAAAAATATGTAGCAAATTCAAAGTAAGGAACGAACACCTCAGTCCTCAAAGGTGCTCCAGTCAACTGAATAACACTAGCAGGAGAGAAAAAAGTGGGCACACACCCGGCACATCCAAAACTAGAAATGATTTTAAATTAAAGAAGGATGCACAAACCGGGCAAATGCCCCTATGTATCAACTTGGGATACGAGTCTTCTTCAGGGAGTCCTGAGGAAGACACATAGCCTGGGTCATTTCTACTTCTGGATGTGCCTGGTGTGTGCCCATTTTCTTTCCCCCGCTTGTGAAAAGAAAAACGTGTCCCACTAAAATCATGGGTATACCCAAGCTTTGCTTCCATGGCAGGCTAAATGTTAGGGTTACCTACCCCAAACATAAGAGTACCCAAAACAATGTTCAGTCTTAGAAAAAGTTCTCAGCAACCAGAAACAAACAAACATCTTTTATTTATTTTTTTTAATGCTCCTTCATTTGATTCTTCTGGACATAGTTGGTCAGAAAATGTAAAGACCCCCCCAACACAGCACAGTATTGTTGCAGTATATACATATGTACAGTTACACAATAACTTACCGTAATAGTAGATCTTTGAGAGAGGCTCTTGCAGTAGGCAATAACCGTTAAGAATGAGCCGCCAGACGCTAGGACCACATGGAAAATTTTAGCTAGCAGTATCTGGTGGGGGACTGCTCACCCAGCATCATGTAACTAATGTCGGTCTAGCACAATATAGTGGGTGGTCCCCACACCCACCCTCCAGTTCTCCTGCCAGAGACCTAAGAAGATGTGACAGGAGAAAGGAGCGGGCTACTGGAGCCAAACATTGGTTGAAAAGCAGCAGCAGCAGGGGGAAGGAGGGAAAAGCTTGCCTACTGCAAGAGCCTCTCTTGAAGATAGTAGTTACGCAAGAACTTACCGTAACAGCAGATCTTCGAGAGAGGCTCTTGCAGTAAATATATATAGACTGGCGCGGCCGGTGGCAGGACTAGAAAAATTTCTAGCTAGCAGTCCCTGGCGGGGACCGCCCCCACGTCAGGTGACCGGCATCATACGACGTCGGTATAAAGGGGCGGTCCCGGACGCCCGCCTTCCAGTTCTTTCCCGCCACAGGCCCGGACGAGAGAGAAGCAGATATTTCCCTCAAATGGAAAAGGAGCTGAAAAAGCCTAGGGGGATGGAGGGCGGGAAGGTATTACTGCAGAAGAGCCTCTCAAGATCTACTTACTGCAAGTTCACGTGTAACTGTACTATCTTACTGAGAGGGCTCTTGCAGTAGGTAATTACATATAGGACAGAATCCCAAGCAGTCTGGAACAAATGAAAGGCACCGGGAGGAGGAACTACTCCAAAAAGTAGCAAATAATCTAGTAGGTCTCAAGAAAGGAGGCCTTGCAAGACAGCTAACCCGAAGCCTGCTCTACGGCAAGAGGCAATGTCCAAACTGTAATGTTTAGTAAAGGTATGGACTGAAGTCCAAGTGGCGGCAGCACAGATGTCTGTCGCAGACACATTCTTGAAACAAGCCGCAGAGGCTGCAACTCCACGAGTGGAGTGACCTCTGACTTGACCCGGGAGGGTTTTGTTGTACTTGTCATAACAGAAAGTGATGCAATGGGCCAACCATTTTGATAGGCATTGCTTAGAGACAGCATTGCCTTCTCTTTTGTGAGTGAAAGAGACGAACAACTGATCAGTCTTTCTGAGATCCTTCATCCTATTGGTGTAGTATCTCAGAATCCTGTGAACATCCATGGTATGGAGCAGGTATTCTCCTTGATTGGAGTACTGCGTGAAGAAAGCAGGTAATTCAATAGACTGATTTAAGGTAGATTCTGCTACCACCTTTGGGAGAAACTTAGGATTCGTGCGAAGAGCTACTCGCTCTTTGTGAAAAATCAGATAAGGGATTTTGCATATCAGGGCCTGCAGCTCAGAAATTCTGTGAGCAGAAGTAATGGCCACCAAGAAGAGCGTCTTTCACGATAAAAACTTCAAGTCTGCGAATGCGAGGCTCAAAGGAGGAAGGATAAGTTTCTCGAGGACAAAGTTTAAGTCCCAAGGGGGAGCTGGAGTCCGGACAGGGGGCCTGAGATGAAGGACCCCTCTGAGGAAAGTTTTGGATACCTCCAGCTGGGCAAATGCCTTATCCATGAAAGGGACATGGTAAGCTGAAATAGCCACCATATGGACTTTCAAAGAGGAGTGACTGAGACCCAGGTCGAAAAGATGATAAGATGATGCATGTACTCGAGTAGAATGGTCACCGGACAAGAAAAGGGCTCCACATTCCTGGACGCAGCCCAGATGGAAAATCTTTTCCATTTCATGGCGTAGGTGGACCTAGTGGAGGGTTTTCTAGCCTCCACCAGAATCTCGGCCACCTTAGGAGAAACGCCAAAATGAGAGTGAGCTAGGTCTGCAGGAGCCATGCATGAAGTTGAAGGGACTTGAGTCCCGGATGGACCAGGGTCCCCTGATCCTGGGTCAGCAATCCTGGAGATAAAGGAAGAGGAAGAGGAGGAACCTCTGAGTATTGTTGTAGAAGAGAGAACCAGATTTGCCTGGGCCAGAAAGAAGCGATCAGAATCATTCTCGATTCCTTCCAAAGCAAGCTTCTGCAGCACACGAGGGACCAGAGGGATTGGGAAAAGCATAGACGAATCTGTCCTTCCAGCTTAGAGATAGGCGGGCTCCAGAGCGCCTCGCCTGGAGCGAAGCGAGCAAAGACTGGAAGCTTTAGGCTTTGGGAGGAGGCGAACAGGTCTATCTGAGGAGTCTCCCAAATCTGGAAGATTCTTTTTAGAACTTTTTCGTCCAATTCCCACTCATGTGGTAGAGCAGACGAGCGACTTAGTCTGTCTGCCAAGACATTGTCAACTCCCGGAACATGGATCGCCGTGAGGTGAAGGTTGTGAAGCATTGCCCATTCCCAAACCCTCATCGCTTCCCTGCACAGCGGGTAGGACCGAGTCCCTCCTGCTTGTTGATGTACCACACCACGCACATGTTGTCCGCTTGACAGCTAGTGACCGGGAAGGATGTATTGGTGAAGGTCCTGGAGAGCATACAGCACTGCTCGAAGCTCGAGGACGTTGATGTGGAGAACTATCTCCAAGTTTGACCATAGGCCCTGGGTTCGTGAGGACCCAGATGGCTCCCAACCTTTGCCTGAAGCATCCGTGGTCAGAGTCTGATCGGGGAAGATGAAAAAGGGGACCCCGGAATAGGTTCTCGAACCATCCACCATTGCAAGTTTCTACCATCGGCGAGAGATCAGAACGAGATGATCTAGGTTGTCTACCCATTGATCCCACTGAGATAGGAGAGTCCACTGAGAGATTCTCATGTGGAGGCACGCGAGCGCAGAACCGTCGTGATGGCCGCCGCCATAAGCCCCAGTAGACGGAGCACCGACCTCGCCGGAACCCTCCTGTGTTCCGATAGGAGGGAAATCTGGGACTGAAGGGAGGCCCCCCTGTTCGGAGGTAGGAAGGCCTTGCACATTGTTGTGTCAAGGATTGCCCCGATGAACTGGAGCCTCTGTGAAGGATCCAGGTGAGACTTGGAATGGTTGATGGTAATACCCAGGCCAGTGAAAACCTGCTGGGTGAGGGAAAGAAAATGCAGGAGTTCCTCCCTGGACGGGGCCGCCAGGAGCCAGTCGTCCAAGTAGGGAAAAACCTGAGCTCCCAAATCATGCAGGTGGGCCGCTACCACCGCCAGGCATTTGGTAAAGACCCGGGGAGCCGAGGAAAGACCAAAAGGGAGCACCCGGAATTGGTAGTGGTTCCCCTGGAACGCAAACCTGAGGTACTTTCGGTGCAAAGGGTGAATGGGGATGTGCAGGTACGCATCCTGCATATCCAGTGCACAAAGCCATTGGCCCGGCCGAAGCAGGGGCAAGAGGGTTTGAAGGGAGAGCATCCTGAACCTCTTGTATTCCACATATAGGTTCAGGGAGCTGAGATCGAGAATGGGTCTGAGATCTCCCGTCTTCTTTGGTACGAGGAAGAAATGGAAATAGTAATCCGTCCCGTGGAGGTGAGGGGGGATGGGCTCTATAGCCTGCTTCGCAAGGAGAGCAGAGATTTCTTCCCTGACCAAAGGAAGATGGTCCCTTGAGTAAGAGGAGTTCAGAGGGGGGTGACGTGGAGGTTTCTGCAGAAACTCTATGGAGTGCCCCTCTGCTATGATCTGAAGCACCCATGAATCTGATGTTATCCTCTCCCAACCCGGAAGGTGGAGGGAGAACCTCCCTCCTACCGGTTCCTCCGGGGCATCTGGAGGCGGTGGGAGAGGGAAGGAGTCAGGTGGTGTGAGGCAGCACTGCAGCTGGGGCACCCATTGCTTTTTTGGGCGGCGGGGGCCTGGCAGCTGTGGGGGCCCGACGTTTAGTGGCCCGCCTTCCCTGAGGTTTCGCTTGAGGCCAGCTGTGTCTGCGAAAAGGAAGGCGCTGGGGGGGGGATGGGGACGGTACATTGAATCAACAGATTTAAGGGCCGTCCCCTTCTCCCGTAAGTCAGTGATGATGTCCTTGACATCACTGCCGAAAGCACAGAACCCCTGAAAGGTGCTTCTTGAATTGCTGACTGCACCTCCGGGACCAGACCTGACTACGGAACCATGCGTGGCGCTTGAAGACTACGGCAAATGCAGAGCTCCGTCCTGCGGTGTCCACTGCATCGTAGGACGTCCTCAGAATATGATGACTGGCCGAACGAGCAGAAAGGACCAGGTCGGCTAACTCCTGCTTGACTTGAGAATCCGGCAAGGAGTCAATCTTAGATTCCGCCTGGGTAAGGACAGCCTTCTGGTAATCCCCCATATGTGCTACATAATTCAGGGCCCTAATCCCCAGTGTGGAAGAAGCATAGATCTTCCTTCCATACTGATCCAGAAGCGAGATTCCTTATCCGGGGAGACGAGCTCAAGTGTTTGGTGTGCTGACCGGCCGTGGCGCGTAATCACAACCGAGTCTGCACGGGGGTGAGAGTCTAAGAAGTCTACACCCTCCGGAGCCTGGTATAGCCTGTTCGACTTCCTAGGAAGTGGGGCTAAAGCCGACGGTTGCTTCCAAATAGTGGAAACAAGATGGGCGTGAGGTTCGATCCAGGGTGGCACTAGGGTAGGAGCCGTAAGGGGCAAGTCCAGATGTTCGGCGAGTTTAACCCGTTGAGGATCTGGCTCTAAGGAATGCCACTGATGGACTTCCTGAGCAACTCCGTGAAGGAGGGATCCTCCGGAGACTTCAGAGGAGTCCTCGGCCGGGGCTTGGACGGAGAGCGCGGCTCGTCATCTTTCTCGGAACACCCGTCGGAGGCCTCCGAGGAATCCGAGAGAGAAGAAGAAGAGGAATTTGAAGCAGAGTAAGACTCCCTAGCTCGTCTAGGGGGAGGAACGGGTTCCTTAGGGGGAATCCCAGGACGCGTGTCCTGCCCCTCTCTGGATCCCGAGGGCAAAGCCCGGGAATCCAGAGGTGGAGAGGGAGTGTGCCGTCTGGGGCGTATGGGAGCCGGTGGTGGCACTGTCGCCGTAAGACGGCTCTCGATTTCCTTGGTGAGCTGAGCCTTGGCCTCAGCCCACCAGGAGGCAAGAGTCTCCTGGAGATCCACCGCCGGCCTAGGGGGCGGTGGAGGAGGAGGAGGGGGATAGTTGTACGGATGAAATCCGTAGGAAGAGTATCGGTAACCCGGCTGCGGGAATACCGGAGCCGGGTACTGCAGCGTTGGAGGAGTCGCCGCCGGGTACCGTGGCGCAGGATACTGTGGACCTGGGAAAACCGGCGTCGGATAGGACGGTGGATACCCAGGCACTGGGGGAGCTGCCGGAGCAGACGGCCCAGACGGGTACTCCACAGGCGGATCAGCCGGGATAGGCCCGTGGGGTGGAGGGCCTGATGGAAGAGACTATCCCGCGGCGTCGGAGGCGGTGTCGGAACCAGCGTCGGTGGGGCGATGTTGAGCTGGCGCGGGGCCGGCACCGGCGTCAGGGAGCGACGTCAGATCGGCTGTGTAGGAAAGGATCGGACGGTGGCAGGATCCCAAGCCTCGTCCGGGGACGGAGGAAAAAATCGGGGTCGGGCAGGGGGACTCGGGCTACCCTGGCGGCAGCGAGGCTGGGGAACCTGGTCACGACAGACTGAAGCAGGGTCTGCCATGAGCTCCGAGGCCAGGCGCCACGTCGGAGGAGCTTATATGTAATCAGCGGCCGTATCGGTAGGGCCTAGAGGCGGCATCCGACTAGGGTCCCTCGTCGGAGATGGGCGAGGATGGGAAGAGGCCGGTCGAGGGGCGCTGCTGTGCGTCGCCCGAAGGTTCGAGCATCTTGGCGGCCTTCTCGGCGTCCAGCTTATGGGGCGCCACACCAGTGAACCGCAAGTACTGGGGCTGGGCCTCCTTTGCCGCGAGGCACCCAGCAGGCTCGAGCGAACCCGGCCAGGCGGGCGTGCCTCCTCAAAGCCTTGGAGGCTGCCGTCAGGCGATCCCGGAGAGGATATTACCTGCCTGCGACTGAGGCAGGCCTTCTCAGTGCCTTTCCTTGTCCCGCTTCTTGTGCCCTTCAGGTGAGGTCGACGCCTGCCGAAGTTTCTTCAACTCCTTCTCCATCACGGACATCTTCTTCTTGAGGAGATGGGCTTCGAGAGACTGCTGGCGTCATCTGCGGGTGGCCGGGTTGAAATGCAGGCAGTGTGGACACTTGTCGACTGCGTGGTCGGGGCCTAAACAGAAAAGGCAGAGGGAGTGACCGTCTTTGTGAGGCAGTTGGGCGCCGCACGAGTCGCACTTATTTTTTGAAGGGACGACATATACCGGCGTTCACCTGGCGATAGAAAATACAGAATACAAATACTGAAAACTTTTGGAAAAACCAGCTAATAACAGGACTGAGTATTAGGAACTTAACTGAGGCGCTACGAGCTGGCGAGGAAAGAACTGGAAGAAGCGGGCATTCGGGACCGCCCTTTATACCAGCGATAGTATGATGCGGTCACCTGACGATAGAGTCCTAAGCCAGGGACTGCTAGCTAGAAATTTTTCCGTGGGGTCCTGCGGCCGGCGTCAGTCCTATGTGAATTACCTGCAGAGCCCTCTCGGTAAGATCTACTGTGACGGTAATTCTTATAAAAGTACAGTTACGTAGACACTACCGTAACAGTAGATCTCGAGAGGAGCTCTTACGGTAATGCCATTAGAGACTAAGGCCGCAGGCATGAGGACCCCTTGGAAAAACTTTCTAGCTAGCAGTCTGTAGCGGGGAACCGAGCTCGACGTCAGATGTAGTATAAAGAGGGGGCGGTCCCCTGGCGCCATCTCAGTTCCTTGCCGGAGACCCGGTTGGTAAATAATGGAGAACCGAAAAGGGACTCTCACTACAGAGAGAAACAATTAGAGGTACAAACGGACCTGGGGGATGAAGGGTGGGAAAGCCACCTGCTGCAAGAGCTCCTCTTGAAGATCTACTGTTATGGTAAGTTCTTACGTAACTGTACTATCTGACTTTGAGGCGGAGCTCTAGCAGCACATAATACCATTAGGACTGAGTCCCAAGCAGTACCCCAAAAAAAGGCCCAGATCAGAAGGGAGGAGGAGGAATGACTGTGAGGGGACGAACCAGATCACTCCCTTATGAGAGCAGTCCCTGAGGAACAGTCAAACCAAAACCTGTTCTCCTCCTAGAGGCTATGTCCAGACTGCAGTGCCGAATGAAGGTATGGACAGTGCTCTAGGTAGCTGCGGCACAAAGGTAAGCTGCTGACGCATTCCTTAGACAGGCAAAAGAGGTGGCAATGTCCTGGTGGAATGGCTGTTAACCGAGCCCGGTAAGGGTTTCCCGTGGTGCTGATAACAGAAAGAAATGCAATTCACTAAGCACTTGGATGGTGTTTGCTTAGTGACAGGATCCTATGTCTTGTGTTTCGCAAATGCCATGAACAACTGGTCCGTGGTCTGGACAGAACGAGTCCAGTCCAAATAATAATGAAGGATTCTGTGAACATCCAGAGTATGTTACAAGGCCTCCCCCCCTCCGTTGGAGAACTCTGGATAGTAGACCGGAAGTTGGATATTCTGGTTCAGAGTCATGGCGGACACCACGTTCGGCAGAAATTTGGGATTTATACGAAGCTGCACCCTATCCCTATGAAAAACAAGGTAAGGCTCCTTGCACATCAGGGCCTGAAGCTCAGAAATCCTCCGGGCTGAAGTAATGGCAACTAAAAATAACATCTTCCAAGAAAGGAGACGTAGCTCGCATGATGCGGGTGGTTCAAAAGGAGGGAGGGTGACCTTTTCTAAAACAAACAGGAGGTCACATGGGGGGACTGGATCCCTCCTGGGGGGATCTAATATGTAAGACTCCCCTGAGGAAGGTCTTGCAGATGTCTAGCTGTGCCAGAGTCCTTTCTCCAACTGCATCATGATACGCCAAGACTGCGCAAAGATGCACCTTGATAGAGGAATAGCTAAGACCTAGATCAAGAAGGTGGAGTTGGTACTCTAGGACGAACCTGACGGAGCACTGGACAGGATCCAGGGATCTGGCTGCTACCCAGAGACATAATCATTTCCACTTCATGGCATAAGTGGCCCTGGTAGAGGGTTTTCTTGCTGCCACTAAAATATCCGCCACCCTCTGAGAAACTCCCAGTCTCTCCGTCGCTAAGACTGCAGGAGCCATGTGTGTAGGTGAAGGGATTGCAGGGATGGGTGGACCAGCGTCCTTTTATCCTGGGACAGCAAGTGGGTGGAGAGAGGCAGTGGTATGGGGGATCTCGTGGCCAGCTGCTGAAGAAGCAGAAACCAAATCTGAAGAGGCCAGAAAGGTGCTACCAAGATCATCCTGGTGCCTTCCTACTGCAGTTTGAGCAGCACTCTCTGAACTAGAAGGAAGGTAGGGAAGGCATAAAGAAACCTCCCTGCCCAGGAGAGGGACAATGCGTCTCGCCAGAAAACACCAGGCTCTGGATCTAGTGAGCAGAAATTTGCCAGTTTGGCGTTGTGCTTGGACGCAAAGCGGTCTAGCTCGGGACGACCCCATCTTGCAAACAGGTAGTCTGCTACATCCTGCCACAACTCCCACTTATGGTTCAGAGAACGAGAATGGCATAGACTGTTGGCAAGCACATTCTGAATGCCTGGCATGTGGACTGCGACTAGGAACAGATCGCGCTCTATCTCACAGTCCCAGATTCTCATGGCCTCTCTGCAAAGGGGATACGATCCAGTTCCTCATTGCTTGTTCAGGTAAAAGACTACTGGGGTATTGTCTGACTGGATTATCAGAGGGCCCCGGGAGAGCTGATCCTGAAGGGCATAAAAAACTGCCCTCATCTCCAGTACGTTTATGTGGAGAAACCTTTCTGTGGCGCCCAGTGGCGCAGAGGGTTGAGGCACTGCACATCACACCTCGTGCCACGCTGGCGACCCAGGTTCAGGAATGAGCCTGGACCACTGGGAGTTGGCAGGGGGGAGAGAGATTTGAGCATCCAACGGTCTGCTCTCCTCTCTCCGGGAAGGGGACTAGTAATCCCACCCACTGACTGCCCTCTATCAGTGGCTGGAGGGCATTATGGGTCAGGAGGCTCAGAAGCTGATGTGCTTCCGTTGGAAGAGAGGGATAGAGAAAACAGAAAAGGCTGGGGCTCCATGGACCCGTGATGTCTCAACTGCTCCAGCAAAGTCTGCCCCACCGCCACCAGATTTGCCATACTGGGTGGTAGGGGACTACCGGTGCCGCTCCACCTGGCCCTGCCATGGAGGGGGAATCTGTGGGGGAACCTTGGGGGGGAAGATGAGCTGGGGGTGTTGAGCCAGAGGATGTACCCCAAGGGAGTGGTTCATAGCCCCATGGAGTTGGCATAAGATGATAAAGACTAATAAAAAAAAAAAAAAAAAAAAAAAAAGAATGGAAATGAAAGCCATATTTTCAGAACTGTTTAGTAAGTCTCTGAGCACAGAAGAGGTCCCAGAAGACTGGAGAAGGGCTCATGTGATCCCACTCCACAAGAGTGGTAGCAGGGAGGAGGCAGGGAACTACAGACCAGTCAGTCTTACCTCAGTAGTGGGCAAGATTATCGAGGCACTCCTTAAGGAAAGGATAGTGCAACACCTGGAATACATAGGAGCACAGGATCCAGACAGCATGGGTTTACAAAGGAAGGTCCTGTCAAACTAATCTCATAGATTTCTTTGACTGGGTAACCAGAGTGGTGGACCGGGGGGCAGTTGATGTTGCCTACTTGACTTCAGCAAAGCTTTGATACTGTTCCATACAAGATCGATTAATAAGCTGCGTAGGCTCAGGGTGGGTCAGAAGTTGGTCAACTGGGTGGCAAACTGGTTGACGGGCAGAAAACAGAGAGTGGTGGTAAATGGTATACAGTCAGAAGAGATGCAAGTCACAAGTGGGGTACCTCAGGGATCTGTCCTCGGGCCAGTCCTCTTCAATATCTTCATCAGTGACACTGCAGATGGACTGGAGGGTAAGGTTTGTCTGTTTGCAGATGAGTAGATGCTCCAGATGGAGTGGGCAGAATGAGCAGAGATCTGGATAAACTAGCAAAATGGTTGGAAGAGTGGCAACTGGGGTTTAATGCAAAGAAATGCAAGATCATGAACATAGAGAAGAGAAACCCTGAAGCCACCTATAGGCTGGGAGGGGAGTTGCTGGCAGTCACAAGGGAAGAAAGAGACTTGGGCATCATCATCACCGATGACTTGAAATCATCAAAGCAGACCACTAAAGCAGGAGGTAAGGCTAGGGGGTTGTTAGGGTGTATTAGTAGGGGTATCACAAGTCAGAAGAGGGAGGTAATAATCCCTCTTTACAAGACACTGGTTAGGCCCCATCTGGAGTACTGCGTGCAGTACTGGAGGCCACACCTTCACAAGGACATTAACCAAATTGAAGCAGTCCAGAGAAGGGCAACCAAAATGGTGCAGGGACTGCATCAGAAAACATATGAGGACAGATTAATGGAGCTCAATATGTAAACCCTAGAACAAAGGAGGGAGAGAGGTGATATGATCGAAACATTCAAACACCTTAAGGTCATTAACAAGGAGAAAGAGTCTAACATGTTTCAATATAAGAAAAATAGCAGGACAAGTGGACACAGCATGAGAATAGAGGGAGGCCAATTAAGGGGTAATGTGAGGAAGTTATTTTTCACAGAAAGGGTGGTGCATGCATGGAACGGCCTACTTCAGGAAGTGGTGGATATGAATACAGTGCAGGTCTTCAAACAGGCATGGGATAGGCACAAGGAAGCAATACAGATGAGTATGAATAGATAGACCATTGACAGAGCAAAGGCCGAAGGCACATTTATAAGGTAGAAAAAGAAATGGGCAGACTGGATGGGCCTTGTGGTCCTTATCTGCTGTCAACTTCTATGTTTCTATATGTTTCTAGACCACGATCCTCTTGTCTGCTGCTCGCGAAAGTGAGCACCCCAGCCTAGTCCTGAGGCGTCTGTTGTGACAGCTTGTGTTAGACTTTGCCTCTGGAGAGGGACACCCTGTTCTAGGTGAGTTGGAACTTGCCACCAGCGAAGGGAATGCTGGGCTGCCTCCGAAATTTGGATGGGTTGGTCCACCTCGTCCGAGCCCTGGTCCCACTGGACCATGAGATGCCACTGAAGAATTCTCATGTTGCGACGTGAGAAGGGTACCTTGGCTATGGCTGCTACCATATGGCCCAACAGCTGCAAGACTACTCTGGCAAGTACCTGATCTGCTGACTGGATCCTATGAGCTACAGCCGAAAGGCTCAGGGCTCTGTCCGCAGGGAGAAAGGACTTGCCTTGCAGAGTGTCGAGCACTGCTCCAATGTATTAATGCCATTGCGAGGCCAGGGTTGGGATTCGGCCAGTTCAGGGTGACTCCGAGAGACTGGAAAAGATGTTCTGTTTCCTCACAGAGTGACTAAGCGCTGTTGTTCTGTGGGTGTGGAGATGAGCCAATTGTCGAGGTAGGGGTAGACAAAGTGGCCCCTTCTCCTCAGCGTGGCAGCAACTACCACAAGGCATTTTGTAAGACCCTTGGGGCTGACGAAAGGCCGAAGAGCAAGACCCTGAACTGGTAATGCTTGTCCTGGAAACAGAAGAGCACGAACTTCCTGTGACAAGGCAGGATCTTTATGTGCATATAGGCGTCCTGCATGTCCAGACAGCATAACCAGTCCCCTTGGTGAAGGAGGGTGGAAAACAGGCTTGCCAGGGTGAGCATCCCAAATCTTTTGTACAGAACGAATTCATTCAGGTGGTGCAGGTCTAGAATTGGGTGGAGGTCTCCTGTTTTTTTGGGCACCAAGAAAAAAATGGGAGTAAAAGCCTTTGCCTTGCTAAGATCTTGGGACTGGCTGGATGACCTTCTTTTGGAGAAAAGAAAGAATCTCTTGTTCCAGAAGAAGGGCATGTGCTGTTGAGCAGTGGGATGCTACAGGAGGATTGTGTGGGGGTACGCTGATGAATTTGATGGCATAACCCCTTCTTATTGTCTGCAGCACCACTGGTTGGATGTAATGGTGGACCATTCTGGCAGGCAGAACGAGAACTTCCCCCCACTTGCTCTCCCCTCAGAGACTGATGACTGGGGGGAGGATATTGGGAGTCATGCAGTCCCTTGTGGGGTGGCGGCTGGATGTCTGGGGGGACTTTAGGCAGTTTGGAGCCTTGGCCTCCCGGCTGCACGGGTTGGTTATGGCATTTAAAGTCTTTTCCTTGGTAGTGGCAGCCTTCTTGCTGACTGTTTATGAAAGAGACGCTTATGGGCGTGCTGAGACTCTGATTTGTACAGTTTGTGTACATCCTCGACTTTTTTTGCCCGAATCCTGGATGCCTTTTATACTTCCCTCCACTTCCTGACCAAACAGGCTGGTCCCTGGAAAGGGGCATCCAGAATAGCGTCCTGGAGGTCCTGCCTAAAGGACGTTGCTCGTAACTAGGCTTGCTTGCGGAGAAAGACGCCCGATGCTGCCGCTTGAGCTGTCATATCAGCTGAGTCATACGAGCACCTCAGGACGTGTTTGTCAACATTGAGCCCAGACTGGGCGTAGACCAGCAACTCATTCTTTGAGTCAGAATCCGGCTGAGACTTCAGAAGCTCCAAGGTCTTTTCCCAAAGAGATTTCCGATATGTGACCATATGGGCCAAGAAGTCCAAAGACCTGATGGCCCCCACGGTTGAGGAGTACACCTTCCGTCCCCAGTGGCCCAACTTTTTTTGACTCCGGGTCTGGGAGCTATGTACTGAGGTGCCTCAGCTGGGACTGTCTGCTATGTGCTGCAGTCAAGACCGTAGAGTCCGCCTTCGGCTGTTCCGCCAGAAAGGGTTCCTCTTTGGGTGGCTTATAGAAGTGGTCCGCCTTGCGTGGAACTGCTGGTGTGGATGAAGGTCTCTTTCAGACCAGTTCTGCCACATCCTGGAAGGGCTCCACGAGCGGGGGTCGATGACAGGTTCTGGGTCTTTGGCCCCCAAGAACTTCACCAGACGCTTTCTTTCTGGGTCGAGTTCTTCAGTGTCCCATTGATATAAGGTTTATATGTACCTCACAATATCAAGGACCGTGGGATCATCTGGAGGTGATCTGGGTGTGTCCTTAGAGTCTGGTGATGGAGGCCTCAAGTCCTCATCATCTGAGGAATCCAGTGTGGACTCTCCTGCCTCATCCTCTGAAGTGGGGGTGGAGCGGCCACTGGATTCAGGTGCTGGGGAATATTTTCTCTTCTTTTTGCCTTTGGGTTCCGATGATCCCTCTCCTGCACCTGCACCTGGAGTTGGTGGGGGGAAGAGGAGGAGGAGGAGGAGGTGTGGGAACCGTATCAGGATGCCTGTATAAGAGGTCACCTTTGATAATGTCCCACCTTAAATTGAATAATGCTCCGACATCCACTAAAGGGATGACTGGTGGAGGCGGCTTTGGAGCTGATGGACCGAGCATCGGGGGGTGTCTGGTACTGGGGTCTCCACTGGGGAGGCTAACCCTGCTGTGTCTGGCTGAGGGGTTGGCTCCCTGGGAGAGTGGTCGTCCGATCCGGCATCCGGAGTGGCATTCGCCTGATCTGGTGACTGGCTGTCCTGGTGGGTGTCAGACGGTTGGTTGTCCTCTGCAGACCGCCTGTCAGGCGACTGCTCCTTGTGGGGCAAATGCCTGCTGTCTGACGCGGGCGTCTCGTCTGAGAGATGTCTGTCCTTTTTAGTAGCGGTCCCTGAGGCCAGCGGTGGAGGTGTCTGCTGGCGAACGACCTCCTGTCACCAGTGGGAAATGTCTGGTTTCTTGTGTCTGTCAGAGGATCCCGTGGAGCTGTGACCTTCTTTAGGCCTAACAGCAGGCGACTATCCTTCCTGGACCATGCCCTGTGAAGACTTATGGGGCCGGTGAGCCTAGGAGACTAGAGCTTGGCCATTTCCAGAGGATGAAGACTGGTCCCTGGGCCTGGAGGAGGACGATCTGTGGGCAATAGTTCCCTGTGAAGAAGGGGGAACAGACCCTGATCTCCCACCAGAGGAAGAAGCATGCCCGGAGGGAGACTTGTGGCGGGATTCTGACAGAGGCCAGTCCTTGTCCTTGGAGTGTTTCCCCTGGGACTTCTCTCTATGGGGAGACTCCCTGGTGGGTGAACACAAGCTGGGACCAGACGGAGACTTGTGCATGGTGGCTACTTTCTGCTCAAGGAGGTAAGTCTTTAGAGCCTTAGCACTGCGGATCCTGGTCTTGTTGTTGAACTTTTGGCAGTGATGGCAGTGGTCGGGCCTGTGGTTGAGGCCTAGACAGATCAGGCAGGCCTCATGGCTGTCCGTAGCCGGAATCTGTTTGCCACAATGGCACTTCAACTTCCGTCGAGGAGGTGAAGGAGAAGATATGCACTGACTCTTGTCGAGATAATCGAGAAAGGAGAAAAAGAGTTATATATCTGAAGACTACTTATCTGCGGTCGACTGCTAAGCGAGGCGTCCAAGGAGCCGAACGATGTGGGTCAACGGCGGGAAAGTAAAGGAGATGGCGCCAGGGAACCGTCCCCTTTATACCACATCTGACGTCGGCCATGCCAGACGTCGGGGGCGGTCCCCCGCTATAGACTGCTAGCTAGAAAGTTTTTCAGAGGGGTCCTAACGCCTGCGGCCTTAGTCCTAATGGCATTACCTGCTGCAAGAGCTCAACCCTGAAGTCAGATCTGTACTATCTTACTTAGAGAGGGCTCTTGCAGTAGGCAATAACTGTTAGAACTGAGTCCCAAGCAGTGTAAGTCAGGCAAAGGCTGACCACAGGAGACAGGAAAAGTCTGCAGAAAAGCAGGGAATTTAAGAAAGAAGGCCTTGAAGGATCACTAGGCCAATGCCTGCCCTTTATCTAGAGGCAATGTCCAGACTGTAATGCTTAGTGAAAGCGTGGACAGAGCTCCAAGTAGCTGCCACGCAGATGTCAGCGGCAGAGACATTTCTGAAACAAGCGGCAGTAGCAGCCATGTCTCCGGTTGAATGCCCTTTTACTTTCCCTGGAAGTGGTTTGTTACACTTCTGATAAAACATAATGCAGTTTGCCAACCATTGGGATAAACACTGTTTTGAAACTGCAGTGCCCTCTCCTTTGGGCGCAAAGGAAATGAAAAGCTGATCCGTTTTGCGGACTGCCTTCACCCGACTGGTATAACAACGCAAAATTCTGTGCACATCCAGTGTGTGCAGAAGTGCCTACCCTTAGAGTGCTCAGGATAATACACTGGCAAGTGGATAGTCTGATTCAAAGTAAACTAAGAAACTACCTTTGGTAAAAACTTAGGCTTCGTAAGCAGAGCCACCCGTTCTCTGTGAAAAACCAAATAAGGCTCCTTAAGTATCAAGGCCCGAAGCTCGGAAATTCTTCAAGCAGAAGTAATCGCAACTAAAAACAGAGCTTTCCAAGACAGAAAGCACAGGTCACAACTCGCGGCTGGTTCAAAAGGAGGCAATGTGAGTTTCTCAAGAATGAAATTCAGATCCCACAGTGGGACAGGGTTCCAAACCGGGGTTTTCATGTGGAGTATCCCTTTCAGGAAAGTACAGGAGACCTCAAACTGAGCCAAGTCTCGCCATCTATCGGAATATGGTAGGCAGAGATGGCTGACAAACGGACCTTTAGCAAAGAACAGCCGAGCCCTAGGTCAGAGAGATGCAAAACGTATTCTATAACCTAACAAACAGGGTACGAAAAAGGGTCCTATCCCTTGGGGGTTGCCCAAAAGGAAAATCTCTTTCATTTCATTGCGTACGTTGTATTGTGGATGGCTTTCTGGCCTCCACAAGGACCTGAGCAACTCTGGAAGAGACCCCATAGTGTGAAGCAGCTATGTCAGGAGATGCCACGTGTGAAGGTGAAGGGACTTGAGACTGGATGAACCTGCGTGCCCTGCTCCTGGCTCAGGAGGTCCTGGCAGAGGGGTAGAGGCACCGGAGGCTCCATCGCCAGCTGCTGGAGCAAAGGGAACCATACTTGGCTAGGCCAATAAGGGGCGATCAGGGTCATGTGAGCCCCTTCCGCCTGCAGCTTGAGAAGTACCCTCTGTAGTATCAGGAAGGTGTACAAGAACCTCTCTGTCCAGCAGAGACAGCACGTCTCAACAGAAAACACAACGCCTGGGAACGAGCGAGCAAAAACTGGGTAGTTTTGTGTTGTATGGGAAGGCGAACAGATCTAGATCCAGATGATTAGAAGAGCTCTGATCTCTGATGAGGGGGATATGACCTTTCAGGTAGCGAGAGAGACCTGGAGGGTTCTCTGGGGGTCTCTCTAGGAACTCTAGGGTATCCTTCAGTGACTAGCTGAAGGACCCACAAGTCCGAATTGACCGTCTCCCACCCAGTCAGGTGGTTGGTGAACCTGCCTCTCACTGGCTCCTTCAGAACTGGTAGCAGAGGAGGGGTGGGTCAAGAGGTGGAGGGGGGGGACTTAGGGAGCCCAGCTCCAGAAGCTGAGACTTGGTGGGGGGGTTCGCGGTAGCTGGAGAGGCCCAACATTTGCCCTGTCGGGTGGGCTGTGGCTTGTCTTGGCGCTGTTGTTGGCGGTGAAAGGGCTGCCCAGTCTTAGCCTTTGGATAGTACATCAATTGTACAGAACATAGAGCTTTGCCACTCTCTTGATGGTCAGTCAAGAGATCCCCGACATCCCCTCCAAACAGATCCTCGAAAAGGGGCATCCAGGATGGAGGCTTGAACATCCTGGGTGAACTCAGAAACTCACAGTCATGCAGACCTGTAAATGGCAAACTGATGGTGCGGTGCTCCTAGCCAAAGCATCAACAGCATTATAGATAGCTTGTAGAGTATGGCAGCAGGAAATTTCTGCCATCTGGACAGTCTGCTCAATTTTAGCCTTGGACTCGGAATTGGGCAAGGCTTCAAATTCTGACTTTAATTGCTCCATGATGGCCTTCTGGTAACAGACCATGTGGGCTATGTAGCTTAGAGCCCTCAAAGCCAAAGTGGAGGACGAATACACCTTACATCTGTACTGGTCCAACTATCTAGACTCCTTATCTGGAAGAGAGGTACTCGTATGTTTGGGGATAGTGCAACAGTCATGTATCGCATTTATGACAACTGAATCAGCTTTTGGATAGGTGCCGAGGTGGTCCTTGCCCTCAGGGGCATGATACATTCTGTCCACCTATTTGGAGACACCAGCTACCAATGACGGCTGTTGCCAGATCATAGAAGCCAAGCCATCATGGGGTCCAATCGATGGAGCAATAAGGAGATGAGTCAACTCTGGAAAATCGAGGTGCTCTGCTAGCCTTTTATGCTGAGGGTCCTGTTCCTCTGTCTGCTAGCTGTTGGACTCCTGAATTTTCCAGAGTATTTATGTGAAGGAAGGGTCCTCGGGGGGAGACTTGTGAGTGCCTTTGGGCTTGGGGATTTCCGGAGGAGACTGGTAGCCCGAGACAGCGCAAAAGGAGGAATCAGGCTCCAAGTCCAATGAAGGGCTCCTATCCAGAGTCAGTGCCCTTCGAGAAGGAACCTCCCTTTGAGGCTCCATTGGCCTGGAACCCGGCCCCTCAAATGTAGAAACACACACACACCGTGACCCAACGTGGAGGGACGTGACTTCACTTGCAAAGGAGACCATGGAGTAGGGGCCGGATGGGCCAGTGTGGAGGCCACGAAAAGCTGACGGTGCTTAAGCTCCAATACCAGCTGGGTCTTAGTTCTGCTCCACCAAGACTTGAACAGTGCCTCAAAATCCACCTGCTGCCGTGGTGGAGGCTGATACACTGGCAGATAGGTAACCAGACATCAGGTACCCTGGTGTATGAAACCACGGCATAGGATAGCAAGGAGTATAAGCTGGTGTGGGTAACCAGATGTGGGAAAGCCCGGCATCAGGTAGCCTGGTAAAGAACCCAACGGCAGGACTGAAGGACCCAACAGGGGCCCAGAAGGAACATTAAAGGGGCCTGGCAAGCCTGCGGAAGACCTGTTGTCAGCCCAGATGGGTCAGACGGTCCCTCCAGATTCTGAGGAGGAGTAGGCCCAGAAAGAGGACCAAAGGCGTGGGGGATGGAGGCTCACTAGGGCCCTCCGGTGTAGGGTTGATTGGCACTGACTTGATAGGAGGGCCAGCGGGTGGCCGCTGCTCCTCCTCCTCCAGCTCAGACGGTATGGGAGAGGTTGGAGGTTCCACCAGAGGTGGAGGAGGAGCACCCTGGGAGGGGGATTCCTCCTGGGGAGGCTGTAGCACAAGTGGCAGAGGGTGCCGGTCCTAGAGATCGCCGTCGGACCTCGAATCGAAGTCTGGCAGAAGCGCCGTGGCTGGGCGTTCAGTGGAAGTACTGACACCTGACTCATCAGCTGGGGCCGTGCGGTCATCTGAGGCCCAGAAGCCAGACTTACCAGCCAAACCACTGTACTGGACTGTACCCAGCTGGTACAATGTCCTGAGCTCGCTCATTACATCCTCCACGTCACTAGGAGCTTTCAAATCTATGCTTTACTCTCACCTCTCAGCCTCTAGCTCCTGTGACTGCCTTGACTAATGATTCTTCCCTCATGGCTGTTTTTACTGTTTTTCATCCTCCTCCTCCTCCTCCTCTGCTCCTTTCTTGACAAAGGCATCTGAGTACCTCTAACTATTGTAAGTCTGCTCCTCTCCCCATATCTCCTCCTACCCTTCCCACCTTGACAATTCCTCCAATGTTTTGTTTTTTTCCTGTGATGTACTGGCTTATTGAAACTTTTATAATTTGCTGACCATTCTATGTAACATGTCTTGTTTGTTTGTACATTGATGACGTGGAACCTTTGTAAAAGAGCCATTGGCTCAAAGGTAATAATTCCTAGAACAATAAACTAAAACTAAAACTAAACTTAGACCCGTGGGTTTTAAGGGGCCTAAGAAAGGAAGAAGCCTCTGAATCCCCAGAGGTGCCCGCCTGAACCGTAATCAGCTCAGGTGGGGGGGATCAAGGGCTGCTCCGTGGCTGGAGGAGCAGGCTTGGTCGGAGGGGCACAATCCTTGCTGTTGGAAGGCTGCTCATCGGCCACGGTCCCCAGAGTAAGCCATGGCTGGAAGGAGAACGATCGCGGTCCCACGTCTTCTCTTTGTCTTCCTTCTTCTGCTTCTGGGAATCAGATGAACTGGCTGGTGATGAAGACGAGCTCCTGATCTGCTGCAGCTCCTTTTCCACTGAAGCTAATGCTTGTTTTAAAAGGTAGGGAGCTGCTTGCCGCAGGAGCACTTGTTTTGATGAGACTCTGAAGGAGCTGGAGAAGACATGCAATCCGGCAACGAAAACACCAGTTTTGTGAAAAAAATAAACAGAATTGAAAGTTATACTTATCAAAACTGGCAGTTGAACTGTAGCAGCGTTCTTCGAGGTCCAACGTGCGCAGGTCGACGGCAGGAAAGAACTGGAGGATGGGTGTAGCGACCTCCCACTATACAGTGCTGGGGTCCCCTGCCAGACACTGCTAGCTAAAGTTTTCCATGTGGTCTTAGCACCTGGCGTCTCAGTCCTAACGGTTATTGCCTACTGCAAGAGCCCTCTCAAAGTAAGATCTAGATAAATACACCACCCACCCCACACACAGATGCAGCAGCACAGGCATCAAAATAAGTACATCCCTCCATTTCAAGAAAAAAACAATACTGGTGGCACATAAAAAAAAAATGTCAAGCCATCCCTGTGGCGTGGAGGGCTAAAGCATTGTTCATCTTACCCCCTGCCATGCCAATGACACGTGTTCAGGAATGAGCACGGGTTACTGGGGGTCGGTAGGGTAGAAGAGAATTGAGCACCCCAAGGACTGCTCTTTTCTCCTCTCCCAGGGAGGGGTGGGTCAGTCGTCTCGGCCTCAAACTGCCACCAAGGCATGCAGTGCAGGTTGCGAGTGGTTTGAAGGCCAGGGCTGCAGTTCTGCAGGATGTGCGCACCTCCATGCACATGTACTGACGTGTCATCACAGGAGTAAGGGGTGAAAATGGAAAAAGTGGAAGGATGGCTTCAATGAAGCCCCACCCATTCCCCTGCGGCCCACACTGCTGCTCAACTCTGGTGGGGGGGACTGGATATGTTGACTGGGGGGAGGATGGCCTTCCCCTCATTGGCCCCACCACGGTGGGGAATCCATGAAGGACTGTACCCCAGGTCAAGAGAGGCATGCGACAGTTGCGAGGAGCTGGGACATGACTGAGAGAGCCACCAGTCATCCCTAAAAGGTAAAAAGCTTTATAAAAAGAAAAAAAATATATATATATATATATATATATATGCACTTACCCACTCAAAAGACCTTTTGCTGCTCCCCATTTGGATAATTTCTCTTGCTGTAGCCCGTGTCCTAAAGAAATCAATCAATCAAACTTTGTTTAACCAGGCTTTACACCTTTGAGAGAGCTCCTTTGCAAGATGGTCCTGGACAACACAAATACTGTTGGCAGAATACAAGGCAAGGGTATACAGATAAACAACAAATACATATAGTAATTCACAGTCATTTATACATCTTAAACATATTTCAGGAGTCACAAGCTACAGACACAAGGAGTAACATTTCATTTTTTGGGTAACCAGGTAAAGGCACTGGACCAATGGTCCATTTTCAGGCAGGACCTGGACAGATAATCATACAAAACATACAAAACAAATAGAACAAACAATTTACAAATTACAATTACAACCAGATCTCAATAACAAATAATGCTTAAGTCTTGATTTAAAAATTGAAAGAGAAGGAGTAAGCCTAACTTGTTTAGGAAGTGCATTCCAATATCCTGGTGCTGCAATTGAAAAGGCTCTAGAACTAGACTTCAGTCGACACCTAGGGACTAAATATAAGGGACCATTAGCTGTCCTCAAATTAGGGAGCAATTCTCTCCTAGTAACAAAACTGGAGAGAGGGTAGATAGAACCAAAACAGAAACATTTTATACATCAAACAACCAATTGAATATTCCACTCGACAGCTGGGGGAAAACTAACCCAGCCGTGAGTAGAGACAACATCGATGAGTTCTGTTGGGGGCTCCCAAAACGAATCTACAAATATTATTATATACAACTGATAAAGCCTGCATTTCTTTGACCCCAATATTAAAGTAAATACTGGATATATAGTCAAAATGAGGAAGAAGAGACCCAGTAGCAATAGCCAACCTTGTTTCCTGAGAAATGTAATAATACAACAAAATCTGTTAGCAGGTACAGGCTAATGAAAGGGGGTGGAGTGGTGGTAAGGGGAGGAGCAGGAAGTTTAGGGAGAAGAGGGTAGAGGTAACGGGAGGATGGAGTAGGAAGTGCTAAGTTGTCGTGATAAGCTAAGTGCGGTAGTGGGTCAGCAGTGGTCTTGAGCAAATATCTGAGACAAGAGCAAGTTTCTTTCAGGACGAGTGTGAGAAGGGACTTAAAGATGGATATCCTCGGTACCGTGATAATCTTAAGGGGCCCCCCCCATGCCACCACAACGTATTCACTTCAGATCCTATGTCCTCACAGTTTCTCCCGCTTTTAACAGGCTCCTTCTTGAGACACCATGTTTATTGTAACAAACCCTCATAGCTGCAGAATACCGTATTTAATTGCAGAAACCATTGTCACTAAAAAAAAAAAAAAAGCACAGCTGCAGAATACCATATTTAACAGTATCACCATCCCCTCATACACTATTAACTGACCGTCAATCCCAGTTTACTGAACTACCCCCACCCCATCCACCCTCAATGCACCCAGCTCCCTCCAACCCCAAGGTGTCTCCACAACTGTTACACATTTAATAGTATAGTACTGCATTTAAAAAAAAAAAGACTGCCCCCCCCACCCCAGGTAAGGGTGAGTCAGGATCGCAAGGGTCTTATACTTTCTAGTACTTAAAATACTGGTAGTGCCTTTTAGTACAGTATCTGTATACAATTAATCCCTAGCTGGTCCCATTCAAATTGTACCACCACCCCTACCCCGCTGGCATCCAGCTATCCTCCTCCCTCTCCCTAATCCCCACAAAGATTGAACCTGAACTACCAGGTGGCTGGTATGGGGGAGGTGCGAAACAAAAAACAGTTTTCCAATGCAGTTATCAGCCAGTCCTGTTTAAACTGTACCCCCCACCACAAGGGCAGCCAGTCACTCTACTTCCTCCCCCCCATTCCCCATAAAGATTAAAACTCAATAATCCAAAGCTGGTCTGGTTGTGCTGATGGTTGACGTACTGGATGCCACACCTTGTGCCACGTTGGCAACCTGGGTTGGAGCAACCTTGGGCCACCGGAGGATGGCAGGGAAGGGAGAGGATCGAACATTCGATGGACTGATCTCCTCTTCCAGGGAGGGTTGTCATCCCTCTCCTTGGCCGACTCCTGGTGGAGGCCAGGGGACAGTATTGGAGTCTGACACAGGAGCACAGAGATGTGGAGTGTGCATGCCTTCACACATGTGCGTTCATGCTGGGAGGGGGTGTATGGGGAAAAAGTGAACATAGAAGTGGCAGGCTCCATGATGGCCTGGCCGCTCCTCGTTGTCAGCTCACCAGCTCCTGGATTTGTGGTTTGGGGGGGTGCTCCTCCCTCCGCCCCATAATGGGGGGGAGCCATGGGAGTACTTGCCAGAATGAGACTGGCTTGGAGGCAGCTGGGTTCAAGAAGACGAGCCTCCGAGGGTGGGTGGGGCACAGCTGCCCGCCAGTTCCACAAGGAAAAACAGATGATGGAAAAATTAAAAACCCTCAACAATCCAGCAGTTGGCAGTACGGTACCTGTGAAAAGTAAAACAGTCCCCCAGCGCAGTGATCTCTCTCTCTTAACATCAGTGCTCATTCACAATAAGCACTGATTTTGAGAGGTGCAGATCGCTGTGCTGATGATTGTTCCCCCCACTCCCCCACAGGTACTGTACAACAGACCACCAGGCTCTCTTTCAATCTTTGTGGGGGATGAGGGTGGCTGGGCACCACTGGGTGTGTGTGTGTGTGTGGGGTTTAATTTAAAGAGGACTGGCTGATCAGCGCACTAGGGTACTGTGTTTCTTTTCTCAGCTCCCCTACCAATTGCCAAGCTTTCCTGTTTCAGTCTCTGTGGGGATGAGGCGGAGGGTAGTTGGGTGTCAGTAGGTGGAGGGTACAATTCAAAAGGGGCAATGTGGGGGTTAACTATGCACAAGTACATTGTATCTACAGATGCTACAGATATTTCAGGTACTAGTAAATACAAGATTCTGGTGATCGCAACTCGCCCATATTGGGGAAGGGGGCACGGTTACTCTTTTAAAACTGCAGTACTGTACTCGTAAATGTGCAAAACCTGTGGGGACAACCGGGGTAAAGGAAGACTGGTGCTATGAGTGTGGAAGTTTGGTAAACTTGGAATGACCGTCTGTTGGTGGTGTGGAAGGGGTGGTAATACCATTAAATATGGTATTCTGCAGTTGGCTGTTTTTGTTTTGTTGGTTTTTGCTGGGTGCTTTTCTTTTTTAAACGTAACAATGGTTTTCTGCACTTAAATCCATGGATAGGTCGGACAGTAAAATTAAACCCATGTATAAGTCAACTGGAGCCCTCTACTGGCCAGTAAGCCGCATATAGTTTCATCTCACATATACACAGAGTCCTGGATAGGATGAAACACGTGTCTATGTCTTCTGTTTGCACCCTTTGCAGACTGTGTGAGAAGCCCTTAGGTAGCATGCATTCCTGCTTAAAGCTGAAGCAGTCTAAAATTGCATGGTGATTTGCATATACAGTCCATGACGCTTTGAATTATAGGGATATGTGTGATTTTCTATTTCTCGCATGTAAGTTAAGTCCGCATTCTGTAGTGCTCATTTCTGTTTGTGAGAATATACAGTATTTTTTTTTTTTTTTTAGGTTTCATTTTTTTACGTGCTTTCTCTTTTCTTTTTCAGGATAATTACTTTGGTTTCACCACCTCTACTTTTACAATAAGTTCCATAGGACCTTTAACTTCCACCTAGACAGCCAGAAAAGATGGGCAGAAGGGACCTAGGTTTAACGTCTCATTCAAAGGACAGCCCCTAAACAGCTCAGCCCCCCCATATTTTCTGTACTACAGTGTCAGTGCTAGGTATCAGCCTAAGTTCCTGGTGTAAAACTCAAGTCCATGACATTCTGGATAGTGAGTTATGCTTGCTACCAACTGAGCCATTAATAAAATTAGAATTTCGGGACCTTTAAGTTTTTATTACTTCAGGAGCTTTTTTTTTTCCTTTCCTTTCTATTGCTGAATACATTTTCTTAAAAAACTTTGCCTCTTGGCAGCATGACAGGACCAGTAACAGTGTGTGCAGAGGTGTTTGAAAGATAGTAAAAGGTCAACATTAGAATAAACTTAAAATGGAAACAGTAGGCTAACAATTTTAAAGTGGTTAGCTTGACTAACTCATTCTGTGGTCATGATGGGAAAAGTTTATAGTTTTCTGAAATTAATTGCACTTAATCAAATAAAGATGAAATAATCAGTAAGATGTGAGAGCCAGGCTGGGGGGTGGCAGTTATGATCTCTGGTTTATGTAACATGTCATTTGTACAGTGTCGTAATCAGAACCCAGGCAGGATGTCCATGACAGGAAGTTTGCCACATCACCCCAGGCATGGTTACTTAACCAGGTTCCTTCTCACTTGTGAGCCAGGAATCTGCTAGTTCTTAACAAAATTATTTTATCCACAGTAAACTATATGTTGTTGCCCTGCTCTGATTGTAATATGCCAAGATGTTCCACCTGAATGAAGAAAGACAGTACTGCAAAAGCTCTAATCAGCACCACTTGATCTGCACCCTATAAACTGATTCAGTAAGTAAAAGTGCTGCTGAACATAGCACACAAACTGGAGAAATATCGGAGAACATAACCACAGTGACAGGATTTTTTTTTTCCTCATTTTTTGATTACAGACCAGGTACTGTAAAGTCTGAAGTCTGATTACTGACCCATTTCAAGACAGTTGTGAAAAGACAGCCTCTTGTGCCTGCATACCTCTGAACACCCACTCCGCTCCTCCATGTTCCACGGGCCCAACTGAGGTAATCTGGGAATATGGCTTTTGCAGTGATGGCTCCCTGGCTGTGGAACTCGGTTCCTCATGCACTACGTTGTTCCTCATCAACAGAGGCCTTCATAAACGCACCATAAACCCATGATTTGAGTCTGGCTTTCCTGAACCCAGAATATTATGTTGTTTAAATGTGCAAGGCATTTTGCAAATGATTTCCATTTTTTAACTGCCCAAACTTTGCAGTTTTATGTACAGTGCACTGAGCCCCTGGCACTATATAAATTCATAGCAAATAAACTACATTTAGGCATCAGTCAGAGTTGATCCTTAAAGCCACAAAAAAAAAAAAAAAAAAAAGGGGGGTGACATTAGGGTAAAAATAAATCCCCTGGGTCCTGGTGAATGTGTGGTATGGGGTTTCTTGTACTTTTAATGATCCATGATCCTATTATGCAGCATTGCTGTTGCCCTAACTTCAGAACTCTCTTTCTAGGCACAGAAAATTACTCCCACAGTGCTTACAAAGAGGGTCCAAAAGTTAGGGCAACTCCCATATTGAGTCGCATGAGCTTTTGAGAAACACTACATCACAGATTCACCAAGGCTTAGATTTTTTTTTTTTTTAACCCTAACATGGCATTTAAGGGAAACGTACATGTCAGCAAGCCCCACACCTCAGTGTAGGGCACTTCCCAATTAGCGTTTTCCCCCACGGTTAAAAAACCGAGTACCTGCTTCTCAAGTAATTTTATTTTACCTGGTTTATCCTGCCATCACTCCCACTGGCATTTTAAATGGAGCGTCTCTAGCGGTGCATCCCACAATCAACTGCATCTGACATCAGAGCCGGGGAGCAGCCACGGGAGCATGTATAGTGTTAGCCTATGGACAGACCTATTAACAGCTCCTGTTTGCCACTTAGAGGTCTCGGTGCTATACCAAGACCAAGTATAGACTGGCAGTCTATCAGCCAATCTGTACTTGGTCTTGGTATAGCACCAAGTCCTGTAAGTGGTAAACCAGAGCCATTAATATCTCTGTCCATAGGCTAACACTATACATGCTCCCACAGCTACTCCCTGACTCAGATGTCAGCTGCAGGTGATTGTGGGATGCTCCTCTAGAGGTGCTACACTGAAAATGCCTGTGGGAGTGATGGCAGGATTAACCAGATAAAATAAACTTACTTAAGAGGCAAGTACCCAATTTTTTATTAACCATGGGTGAAAACGCTAATCAGGGGATGCCCCACACTGAAGTGTGTGGATTACTGACATGGACTTTTCCTTTTAAGGGTGAGCCCTAAGTGTAGGTTTTTTTTTTGCAATGAATTGCCTTACCTTTTTTAAAAGGAAATTTGATTACAGATATTAACTGCTTTGTATTGACAATGCCTAAAGGCACACAGTACCTGGTCACCATGCCACTTCCCACATTTACCCCTACACTGTACCAAACAATCCCAGTAGTACACAGGCATGTCCACCTTTACCCTATCCATCTACCAAATACTGGTAGTTGCCTATCACCCTACCCTGTACCAAGCAATCCCTAGTGTCCAGCTGCACTCCCTCCCACACCCTGCCCCATGTCCAAGTGTCCATGGCGTGCAGTGGTACCTTCTCATAACTGGCCTCATGTACAAGTAACCCTGGCATTCAGTGCTGTCCCCTATATCTCAACCCATGTCCAAGTACCACCAGCATACAGTGTTGTCCTCTACCCTCACCAAGGCCTCCCCTTTCAGAGATCAGATGCCTAACTGTGGTGTAGGATATTAAAAATAGATTTCCTTCCCCCACCCACTAGCACACATCCCTTCCTCTTCCCCCACCACAAATTATAACCCCTCTTTCCCCATCCCATGGGCACACTGTCAATTCCAACCCTCCATCCCCCAACCCATTCAATAACAATAAATAGGAGAAAGCAACTGGTGCAGTCCTCCTCTCACCTAGTCAGCAGGCCACTGTCTGCATGAATTAAACTGCATTCAGCCACTTGTGATGACATTCATTAAGACAGTCAACAGCACAGGTGTGTAGATGGCTGCACTGGTCACGGTGTCCTAATTTTGGAATAAGGTGCTTCTGGGCTGCGTGGGCATGCTTACACCAATCTGTAGTGGGGAGGTAAGGAAGGAATGGTGCTAGTGAGTAGGGAGAGGGAAATTACTATATATTTTTTATATAACTGTATATATCTAGACATGACAGGGTTGGACACCTGGTGTCAGAACTGGGTGGTATTTAGCAGCACTAGATTTGACTCCTGTTGTCTGCAAATTGCTTGTTTTCCTGTTACAGTTTCTTACACTGAGGTTGGGTCAAAATTTTTTTTTTTTTTTTTAATTTACATTTTCCCTTCACCAGGACTAGAATCCTTGTGTCAGAATTTTGGAAGAGCCTTCTTGGGAGGTAACTGGGTTGAGCGCACCAATTTTTTTTTCTGTAGCACTGAGTGAAGGATGGCAGGTGTACAGCAAGTGGAGGATTAGGGAGCCCATCGTACACATTACGTGAATACCATAGTACTCCATTAGCATATGGCAATCCGCTGGTCAGGTTACCTATTTATGGAGGGGTGTATCCATTTAAGGGGGTGTGGGGGCAGAGCACCCATATAAAAAAATCAATTAGTTGGTTTTGTTTGTAATGGGGGGCTCTGCCCCCCCCCCACAAACATTCATTTAGAAATTTAAACCTGTGTAGCAGGTTGCGACATGGGCCACTTTGTTTCCACTACTAGTGCGTGCATCTACTGACTGTCCCCACAGTACTAAGGGGTAGGTTGTGTAGCAAACAATGAAGCACTAGTGGGGTTCTTAGCCCTCCACTTATGCCAGGTGGTAGAAGGGACACAGCAACAGCAATCAGGATAAGTGATAGACTGCTGGTGATCTGAACTGAGCAATGGCAGTTTCACTTTTTGAATGAAGCCCTGCAAAGTGCAACTGAAAGACGGCCCGGTGGCTCAGAGGGTTGAGAAGCTGGACGCCACACCGGTGACCTGAGTTTGGGAACAAAATTGTGCAGCTGGGGGAGAGAGCTGGAAGATGATGGTGGCGGTCGCTGGGCTGTTCTCATCTCCCAGACTGGGGAGGCAAGTTTCCTTGCTCTCAGCAGACACCCGGTGGAGGCTGGGTGTCAGAGCAGTGGTCTGGGGACTGACGCTACGTTGGGAGGGTGAAGGTAGCACTTGGTACTGGGAACGCACGTGCGTCTCCACACACGAGCCCAACATGCACGCCACTGCTCCGGGTCAGGATGGGAGAAAACCACAAGAAAAAAGCCCATGTCTCTCCATGGCCATGTGTGATAGCCCCCAACGCTCCCACACCCTGCTCTTTGCAGATCCCCACTAGTAAGACGATGGGGCGATGGGGGAGAGGCTGAGGGGGGTTGGGGGCCGAAGGGGGCCCCGACAACAGGTGTAGGTGGCCATGAAGGAGCAGACAGCTACACTATATGAAAAAAAAAAGTGCAAGTGACGAGCCACTGATGTTTCTGCACATCAGAGGCAGTAGCGGGTGAGCTGCCCTTATCTGAGCCAATTTGGATACTTTTTGTCACTCCCAAGTAAAAAAAAAAAAATAACCAAATGTTTACAAAACTGGAAGATAAAAAGATCCTGTGTTAGAATACACACTTTCGAAAACAAGGTGAAATTCCATAAAGGAACGGCCAAGAATGATGAGCTGAAAAAAATCACAATTTAACACTGACATGCCTACCCCACCCTACTTATAGTGGCGTGGATAATAAACAGTGGTTGATTCTGATGATTTTCCAGTTGTGAGGTAGGCAAGTTTAACCACATACAGAGCAATGCCATATAAAACATCTACAGCTGATATATTTTCGAACTACCAGTTACGATAAAAGGGCCTCAAACGACATGGCTGGCAGTATAGCCTAGAGGTTAAAGTAACAAGCTGTGAATGCGCTTGGTACATCCTGCAGACATGGGTTTGATTCCCACAACCTCCACTTGCATACTGGGTGACTCTGTGCAAGTGAAGGGCAGGGAAGAGGGGGTGCGGTGGCTTTATTTGTAAGGGATGGGATCATATGCACTAGGGAATAGGTAGAAGAGAGCAGGACTGAAGCCTTATGGGTACAACTCCAAATCTTCAAGGGGAGGAAAGTTAGGTTGGGCGTGGTGTACAGACTACCCTCTCAGGATGAAGAACTGGATAAGGAGCTGGGGGACCAGATTAGAAGGCTAAGTGGCAGGGGCAACAATGTCTTGACAGAGAATTTCAATCTTCTAAGGAAAGGCTGGAACATCTATACTACCTCCTGTTCTATGGAACAGGTTCTCCTGGAAGCATTCCAGGACTGTTTCGTGGAGCAGGGAGTCACAGAGCCAACCAAAGAGGGTACCATACTGGACCTGGTGCTGTCGAACGGTGAGCTGGTTAGAGACATAGTAGTTGAGGATCCCCTAGCAGGCAGTGACCATCACACAGTGTGGTTCTTCCTCAACTTGGGCAAGGAAGCAGCCAGGACCAAGACGCAGGCAGTGGACTTCAGGAGGGCAGACACTGGAAGGATGAGTGACATCCTAGCAGGGTGTGTGGCCAATATCAGCCGCGAGATGGATACGGATCAGAAATGGTCCATTATTAACCTGGGACTGGTTGAGGCCACAAACGTGTATGCCAAGACCAGGAGTAAGAAGTCCAGGACCAAAAGACGTAGCTGGCTCAGCAAAAAGGTGGCGGAGAAAATCAGGGATAAAAGAGCAACATTACATAGATACAAGAGCTCTATGAAAGAGGTAGACAGGAAGTAGTACTCAAGGAAATCCAGCGAAAACAGCAAAATGGTCAGGGAAGCCAAGGCCACAAGGGAGCTAAGGCTGGCACAAGGGATCAGAGAAGGGGATAAGGATTTCTTCAGGTACATAAGACAGGAAAGAACCTGCAGAGATGGGATAGTCAGGATTAAGGGGGGGGGGGGAATGGGTGGAAAGAGGGGAGGACCAGGCAGAAGCACTGAACAAGTACTTCAGTTCAGTGTTCACTAGGGAAAAGGATGGTCCTATGCCACATGGGATAAAAGGAGAGGCAAAAGAGCCTGCAGGGTTTACGGATGGGGAAATCACAAAGGACAGAGTTTTAAAGGCATTAAGGCCCTGCAGGGGGACAAGGCTCCAGGACCTGATGGCGTGCACCTGAGAGTCCTGAGGGAGTTAGAGAAGGTCCTGGCTGGCCCTGTGGTGGACCTGTTCAACACCTCACTAAAGTCAGGTCACGTACCTCAGGACTGGAGAATGGTGCATGTGGTGCCTCGCCACAAGAGCGGACCCAGCAATGAACCGGGGAACTACAGACCAGTCAGCCTTACCCCCTTCGTAGGGAAGCTAATGGAGACCATTCTGAAGGAGAGACTGGTGTACTTACTGGAAGTCAACGATCTCCAGGATGATAGGCAGCATTGGTTTGTCTCAGAGAGATCCTGCCATACAAAACCTACTAGACTTTGTGAAGACAAGCACAGGGCGGTGGTGCATAAAACACTGGAGAGTAAGTTCAAAATGTAATGAGTGAAGCACTCATCCCATCAGACAGGATGCAAAACAAGCTGCTTAAACCGAAGAACATTTATTTGCGGCACACAGCTGAAGCAGTGCTACAGTTTTAGGAAATCTTACATTTCATCCCTTACATATGGGGCTTCCTCAGAGAATGCAGTCAGTTACATTAGTTCCTTATTCATACACTTAAGTTCAGTGCATCAGCCAATAAACGAGCTCCGTTTAGTTTCAAACATCTTGTGATACAAAGGTAATTAATGGCATTAGTGAAGTGTGCAAATTAAATCTATACTTGTGCGTAGATACACATACAAACAAACATAATAAAACAAGATCACTATTCTTTCCTAAATGGTTTTAACTCATTTTTATGTTTGCTTGCATGCAGGTGCAAGAAACATAGTGCCATCATATGAGTTTTTCGGAGGTGTGTCGGCGTCTTCCAATTCAGTGTGTTTGCAGGCACAGTTGCAGTTCTCCAATCACTGCTGGAGCTGTCTATGACAGCAGTTGAAAATGCAGTGGCATACAGTTGAAAGAGGGAGCTACGTTTCAGTGAGCAGCGATAAGATATCGCCTGCTCATGCGTACTCCCCCCTTACACACACGCGCATGCATACCGTGTGCTCGCCCCCCACGCACACACTGTATAGCCGATGGGGTAGCAAATCCACTGTCGGCTGTGCTGCACCCCCCAAACAGAGTTCCAGATGCCATGCTGGGTGCCCACCCCAGCGTGGCAACACATCCGATATGGGTGACGGGGTGCCCAATCCCGTCAGCTCCAGACCCCCAAACAGCCTTACAGCTGCCACGCTGAGAGACCACCACAGCGTGGGCATAAGTCTATGTGGCCGACAGAGTGCCCAATCCCCGTTGGCTCCAGCCCCCAAACAGCCTTACAGCTGCATGGCTGGGAGCCCACCCAGTGTGGCACAAGTCCATATGGCCGACAGGGTGCCCAATCCCCGTCGGCTCCAGCCCCCAAACAGCCTTCTAGCTGCTGCGCTGAGAGCCCACCCCAGCATGGCAAACATCCGCGTCGTCTTCCTGTTAAAAACAAACAAACCTGTAAACAAGAAAACGTTCCCTGGCGTTCACCCAGCCCACCACTCGCACCCTGCCTCCCACCCCCATGCCATACTACCTCCGGACTCGGCCAGATCTTGGGTGGACCGGGAACATGTCTGCACTCTTCAAAGTCGACATGACTGAGGAAATGCCAGTAAGCTGTATAATGGGATAGATAGGGTTTTTTCAACTTTGCTGCATATCTCAGGCATTTTTTGGAATTTTTGCACCAAATTTTCAACATGGGGTTTTGGGACCCTTCTCATGAATGCTCTTACTGTCATGGCATTAATCGGGCCTGAAGGGTGATTTCGCAGTCACTGCGAGAAATCACCTTTCGGGACCGAGTAATGAAATGACACTGCCACTGTTCATAAGGTGGGCTCTCCAAAAGCCCATGTTGAAAATTTGGTGGAAAAATTCCTAAAAATGACTTTTACGAGCGTGCATTGCGCAGTTCCTACGCACGCTCGTAAGTGCGTGAATTTTCAATATTTTCACTCCAGATTTTCAACATTGCCATTTTACCACACCTCCTTATGAGCAGTACAGCTGTCATTTTTCACATCTTGTTCGAAAATCGCGCATAATGGCTATCAATCGTGTGTGAAATCAATGTATGGGACACATTAAGAAAATCACAGTGACACTGTTCATGATCGGAGGTCCCAAAATGCCTGTGTTGACAATCTGCTGTAAAAAATCCCCAAACTAATTACATTACGGGTGTGCGTTGCACACATTCTATGCACGGTCGTGACTTCACCAGTTTTTTAAATATTTTTACTGCAGAATTGCAACATTGCCATTTTTTACACCTCCCCATGAACAGTACAGCTGTCATTTTTCACATCCTGTTCGGAATGTGTTTTTGCACCTGTGGTGCTAAATGCCGTAGTCGCTGTGCATAAGCAGCTTTCGGCTAACAAACTGATATTGCCACTGTTCATGAGGTGGGGGTCACAAAAAAACCATGTTGAAAATTTGGAGTGAAAATACCAACGAATGCCTGAGGTGTTAGGGTTTCCAACCATAACGCCCCACCCTGTAGAGAATGACAGGCATCAGGGATGTGACTTGGGATTCTTGCCTGTGATATTCGTACCATTCCACACCCTGCAGTCAGTGAGAGGCATCAGGGTATGCCTTGGACTCTTCGGCCCCAAAGTTCTCCCCATTCTCCTATACCGCACCCATCTCACCATATTTCCTGATGGAATGGGGTACGTATAAGGGCCAAAGACCCCAAGGCACACCGTGACACTTGACAGTGTCTGAAGGGTAGGGTGTGGTGAAATGGTGTGGCGTTATGTCTGACAACCCAAAGGCACACCCCAATGCCTGTCACTCTCTGCAGGGTGGTAGTAGGGTTGGCTTCGGTTCAATACTTCACTGCCGTTCCTATTATGCAGCTCTGTAACTTCTACACTACCAATGCCAGTGCCAGTAAGCGAACATTCGGCATTGACAAATACTTGTTTAGATACCCCTTGAAAATGATTTCACCTTAAATCGGTGCGTCTCCAGTTCTCAATGACTGAGGTCATCAGTCAGAAGGACCAGTAAAAAGAACGACAACATGAGAAGCTATGGATGCATATGTATTCTTGTATTAAAAGATGTGCATAATTCACTGGCATGATTCACACAGATTTCTGAAACCAAGTGGGTGCACATATGGAACTTTGAATGGAGTGGAGTTGGGGGCTTTTGCTTAACAGAGTTCTTTTTTTTTTTTTTAACGGAGTAATCTCAAACTTACCATTTAATCCAGGCAGTCTGAGGGCACCAAGCCTAAAAATCCACTCCTGTTCTTAACCATGGAACATATTTTCCAAATTTACCCCCCTCTGATGTTCACAGGGATAGCTTCGATCCCCAATGCTTTCATCTTTGTGTCCAGTAGTGCACTGAGAGTTAATGTGGGCAGCCATGCCATACTCTGGATTATTTCTTATACCCAACCAGTGTATTCTGAATTTTAATTTCCTCTTTGTTCTGTCGAAATAAAATTTGCCGCAGGAACAAGTCAAAAGGTACACTACTACCTCAGAGTTACAGTTGAATATGCTTTTTATTTTTTCCATTTACTAGTTCTAGACTTAACAAATTCAGTGGTATTTTTCATAAGATGGTAGGTGTGACACATGCCACACGATTTGGATCCCCATTTGTTTTTATTTGAGGTCCGAGACCTATCTGGTCTGGGTAAGTAGCTATGTACTAGACTGTCCCCTTCTGTATGAAATCTTAGAGGTTTGATAAACAGGGACTGAAATTGTGGTGTACCCCTGAATATGTTTAGGTTATATTGTACAATATTAACAACTTATCTAGTTCCCCCACCAAAAGTAGTTACAAAAGTCATGGTATGTCCACATTTTTTTCTTTGTGTTTTTTGCAATAGCAAAGACTCCCACTCTGTAACATCAGTAACTTCCCTGGCATTGATGATGTCATCCTCCCTATACCCCCTTTCCAACAATCTTTCTGTAAGTTCACTTCTCCTCACCCCATATAGTTCCTCATTCCCCCAGTTGCACCTTGTTCTAATAAACTATCCCTTGGGCAGGTTTCTGATAGCATGTCTAGGGTGACAACTTTGGACATGTAAGAGACTATTTCTGTCTGTTGGTTTCTTAAATAGATCAGTCAAAAGAGTACCTTCAATTTTTTAAATGGTTATATCAAGGAAGTTAATATGCTCCAATTCAACATTTACCTTTAATTTGAGGTTGGTGTTTGTTCAAGATAAGAAACAAAATCATACAGTTCATCTCTGGACCCCTTCCACACAAGGAGTATGTCATCTATAAATCTTTCATAGATATCAATTTTTTGGATGTGTGGATTGTGTTCACTGTTATACACATATTCCTCTTTACAAGGTAAAGATTTGCTGAGCTGGGGACTAGTGTTGCCCCAAAAGCTGTGCCCTTGATTTGTCTATAGTTCCAACCTTCATAGAATCACAGAAATTTGACAGCAGGAAAGGACCCTTCCAGTCCTACCTTCGAACATAAACATATTGTTCTTGAGTACAATCTCAGTGAGGTTCACAAGAAAATTGATTCTGCTTTGGGCGACATCAGTGTGCTTGAGTAAATAGTGTTCTATGACGTTAAAGCCTCCCTCATGAGGTATATTAGTATAGAGGAAGTTCACGTCCATAGTCACCAAGAGCCAATCTTTTTCAATCTGCATTTCTTTTAATGTTGATAGTAAATGTTCTGTGTCCCACAGGTGACTCCTTAACTTAGGAACCAAGGGGCTGATATAGCTGTCCACATATTGTGAGAGTGGTGCAGTGAGCCAACCAATCCCTTATATGATTGGACGATCTAGAGGTTCTGCGGGGTGCTTGTGAATTTTTGGGAGTACATATATGGCTGGCTTTTTTGGGCAGTCCACAGAAAAGAAAGTAAAACTCATTAGTGTCAATTAAATCATTCTGATATGCTTCCATGCGTCCAGCAAATACAACTCAATTACTTTCTGGATCCCAGTAGTGGGGTGAAAGGATAAGGATTTATAAATGTTTTCATCTGCCAGTTGTCTTTCTATTTGTCTGGCATATTTTACCCTATCCTGTACAACAAAACTAGCCCCCTTTTCTGCTGGCTTTATAATGATTTCAGTATCTCAGGCTAGACTGTCAAGAGCTTCTCTTTCCTGGTTAGTAATATTACAATACGGCATACATGGTTCATTTCTGTACAGCTCTTCTACATCTCTAACACAGCAATCCATAGGTACCGACACCTGGATGCAGTGGGGGACAGAAGGTGGACTGAGGTTTAAACCTATTGAAAACATCTTCATTTACATCATCCCTTTCACCAACCTGTTCACCAGACTTGTCATTATTATAACTTTCACAATTTTTTGCATTAAATAAAGCTTTCTAGCAAATGTATTAATATCTACAAATACATCTAATTCGCGGAGTCTGTGGGTAAGGACAAATGAAAGTCCTTTAACCAATACCCGGATTTGTAATTCCATCAAGATTTTACTTGAGATGTTTATTACTGTCAATACTGGGTGTTCACCGTTGCTGCATGCCACCCTCCTTGTCCTCTTGAAGACTGAAAAAAGTACAGTTATGTAAAAACTTACTATAACAGCAGATCTTCGAGAGGAACTCTTGCAGCAGGTAATACTATTAGGACTAAGCCGCCAGGTGTTAGGACCCCACGGAAAACTTCTAGCTAGCAGTCTATGACGGGGACCACCCCGACGTCGGCTCAGCCCTGTTAGCTCTGGTATAAAGCGGGCGATCCCCCCGGCACTACCTCAGTTCTCCTGCCGGAGATCTGGCTGATATGAAGATGGAAAACCAAGAAGGATCTCCCATCCCCCAAAGAGAAAATGAAACACTAGTTCTCAGGGGCAGGTGGGTGGGAAAGCCACCTGCTGCAAGAGCTCCTTTCGAAGATCTACTGTTACAGTAAGTTCTTACAAAACTGTACTATCATATTTCAAGAGGGAGCTCTTGCAGCAGGTAATACCATTAGAACTGTCCCAAGCAGTACCCAAAGAGAAACCCAAGTCAGAAGGATGGAGGTCTGACACAGCGAAAAGCTGTAGACACCTCAGGAGAGTAATCCCTGAAGGACCGCTAGACCGAAACCTGCTCTCCTTCTGTAAGCAATGTCCAGAATGTAGTGCCTGACGAAAGTGTGGACTGAACTCCAATTACTGGCTGCACAAAGATCAGCTGAAGAGACATTTCTGAGGGACACAAATGATGTCACGACCCCTCTGGTGGAGTGGCCACTGACCAGTCCCAGTAAGGGTCTGTTATATTTCTGACAACAGTAAGTGATGCAATTCACGAGCCACTTGGTCGTCTGTTTTATTACTGGCACCCCTACTTTCCTTTGGGCAAACAAGACAAACAACTGGTCTGTCTTTCTGGAGGAACTGGTACAAGCAAGATAGTAATGAAGATATCTATGTACATCCAGAGTATGTAGTAAGGCCTCCCCTCTGTTCGAGTACTCTGGGTAATAAACCGGTAGCTGGATGTCTTGGTTCAAGGTGAACTCCAATACTACCTTTGGAAGGAACTTAGGATTTGTGCACAGGACTACCCTGTCCCTGTGAAAAATAAGATAAGGTTCTTTACACATCAGACCCTGCAGTTCAGAAATCCTCAAAAGCAGAATTAATGGCAACTAAAAATAATGCCTTCCAAGATAGAAGGCATAGCTCACAACTTGTGGCTGGTTCAAAGGGGGGCATGGTAAGCTTTTCTAACACAAACAGGAGGTTCCAAGGTGGCACGGGATCTCTTCGTGGGGGTTTAATATGCAAGATTCCCCTTAAAAAGGTCTTACATAGGTCCAACTGTGCCAGAGTCTTCCCATGCAGAGGTGCATAATAAGCTGATTGTGAGATGCACCTTAATGGGCGAGTAGTTAAGACCCAAGTCCAAGAGGGAGAGGAGATACTCCAGCATAGATTCCACAGAACAGGTAAGGGGATCCAGAGAACAGGGGAATGCCCACAAGCAGAAACGCTTCCACTTCATGGCATATGTTGCCCTGGTAGAGGGCTTTCTGGCTGCCATGAGAACCTCTGCCACTCTGAGGGATATTCTGAATCTGTCCCTAGCTAAGTCTGCATGAGTCATGTATGCAGATGCAGGGATCGGAGGGCCGGATGAATCAGCGTTCCCTGCTCCTGGGAGAGTGAGTGGACTGGGGCAATGGATCCAGTGATTCCAATGCTGGCTGTTATAACAGCGGGAACCAAATCTGTTGAGGCCAGAAGGGCGCGGACCAGGACAATTCAGGCACCTTCTGCTTGCAACTTGAGCAGGATCCTCTGAAGAAGAGGGAAAGCATATAGAAATCTCTCTTGTCCAAGAGAGGGACAATGTATCTTGCAAACAAAACACCAGGCCCTGGATCTAGCAAGCAGAAACTGGGCAGTTAGGCATTGTGTGGGGACACAAAGATGTCCAGTTCTAGCTGACCCCACCTTTCGAAGAGGTTGTCTAAGACTTCCTGCTGTAGTTCCCATTCATGGCTCTGAGATAGAGAGCAACTTAGGCTGTCTGTGAGGATGTTGTGGATCCCTGGAACATGGACTGCTGTGAGATCCAGGCTGTAATACATTGCCCAAGTCCATACACTCATTGCGCCTCTGCATAGGGGGCAAGAATGAGTGCCCCCTTGCTTGTCGAGACTGAAGACTACGGAGGTATTGTCTGACTGGACCAGAAGGGGCCCAGGAAGGAGTACCCCTTGAAAGGCTTGTAAAGCGTACAGAACGGCTCTCATTTCTAGAATGTTTATGTGGAGAGACCGTTCCATGGAATTCCAGGAGCCACTTGTCTGGAAAGATACCAGATGTGCTCTCCATCCCAGTCCCAAGGCATCTGGCATCAAAATTTGTTGAAGGCTGGGATGTTGGAAGTGAACCCCTCTGTCTAGATGCGCCAGGGTGACCCACCAAATTAGTGACTGACGGACTGCATTGGAGACTCTGATTGGCTGATCGAGATCGTCCGTGCTTTGGTCCCACTGAACTCTGAGGTGCCACTGCAGGATCCTCATATTTCAGACAAGCAAGGGGAACTGTGGCTATGGCTGAAGCCATATGGCCCAGAAGCTGAAGAACCACCCTCGCCGAGACCTGGTCCAAGGTCACCACCCCGTGAGCAACCTCTGAATGCTCGATCTGAGGGAAGAAAGGTGTTTCCTTGAACAGTGTCCAAGACTGCTCCGATGTACTGTAGCCTCCGAGCAGGCCACGGGAATGACTTGGACAGATTTAGTGTGATGCTCAATGCTCAGAATAGACAAAGTCTCATCCAGTGCTTGACAGAATTGGTCTTCTGACGAAGCTGTGAGAACCCAATCGTCCAGGTAGGGGTAGACATAATTACCCCCTCTCCTGAGGGCTGCCGCCACTACTACTAGCCACTTGGTGAAGACCCTTGGTGCCGATGAAAGGCCGAATGGAAGTGCCCTGAACTGGTAGTGCTCTCTGTGGAAAGTGAATCAAAGGTACGTTCTGTAGGATGTCAGGATCTTTATGTGCATATAAGCATCCTGCATGTCCAGGAAGCAGAGCCAGTCTCCTTGATGGAGCATGGGCAACAGGCTCACTAAGGTCACCATTCTGAACATTTTGTATTCTATGAAGGTGTTCAGCTGGCTCAGATCCAGAATGGGATGGAGGTTTCCCATCTTTTTCGGGACTAGGAAGAAGTGGGAGTAATACCCTTTGCCTCTTTGAGTGCGGAGTACCTCCTGAACAGCTCTTTTTTCAAGCAAGGCCTGTATCTCTGCTCGCAGGAGAGCTGCGTGGGAGGGGACAGGTGGACTGTCTAGTGGAATCTGGGTACACGCCAGAGAGTATCCCCTTTTGACTATCTGGAGGACCCACTGGTCTGTAGTGATGTTGGACCATCCTGATATATAAAGGGAGAATCTCCCTCCTACCACTTCTGCCTGTGCTTCCTGCAGAGGAAGGGGGGGTCGACAGGGAGTCATGCTATGGCGGAGGGGTTGGGCAGGGGAGATCTTGCTGCCTTTGCACTTTTGGGGCCCTGGGTGCCTGAAGGAAATAGGGGTGAGCCTCTTCTCTCAAAACCAACATTGTGCTGCATTTGGCGTCTTCCCTGCTGTCCCTGGTTCTTCCGAAAGGAACGTCGCCAAAGTGCCTCTGGTTCTGACCTGTACATGTGATGAACATCAGACACCACCTTGCCTGAATCCTGTAGCACCGTTATGAGCTTCTCTGTTTCTGTGCCAAAGAGGACAGGTCCCTGAAAGGGTGCATCCAATATGGCATCCTGCAAAGCCAGGCATGCCTCCTCATACAGATCCCGTCTGCTGCCGCCCTGGCTGCCGTGTCTGCGGAGTCACAGAAGCTTCTCAGCATGCGTTTGTCCATGTTCATGCCCAACTGGATGATGGCTAGGAGCTCTGCCTTGCCATCCAAGTCTGGTTGTGTTTTAACCAGATCCATAGCTTTTGCCCAAAGCGACTTCTGGTACATGACCATATCAGCCAAGAAATTCAGCAACCTGACCATGCAGGTAGCTGAAGGATAGACCTTTCGGCCCATTTGGTCCAGCTTTTTTGACTCTGGATCTGGGGGCTGAGTGCTCAGGTGTCTTGGCTGCTGCACTCTGCCATGCACAGCAATGAGCACCATGGAGTCGACTTTTGGCTGTTTGTTTAGTGAGGCTCTCCCTTGTGCATCTTATAGAGTCACTCTGCTTTTTTTGACACTGCCATCATGGCAGCCAGATGCTTCCAGGTCAATTTTGTAACATCCTGGAACGGTTCAACAAGTGTGGGGGCAACCGGAGATTTCGGACTGTTTGCCCCTAGGAATTTTGCCAGGTGGCGGTGTTCTGGATCCAGCTCCTCCATATCCCACTGATATAGGGCCTGAATGTGTCTCATTATGTCCAAGGAGGACAGATCATCTGGAGGTAACCATGGGGAGAAGGTAGGGGTAAACTCATCCTCCAAGAAATACTCTTCAGAGTCCCCTGCATCTTCCCCTGAAAAAGAGGGCGGATGTCCGCTGGAAGAAGGAATGGACGGGTGCCTCTTTCTGCTGCTTGGGGGTGGCGACTGCAGGTCATCATCATTGGGCAGCGGACGCTCTGGCAGCGAGGGAGGTTACCTAGGTGTCTGAGGAGACACTTCCCTGGGTGGTACCCGAACAGGCGATGGCTCTCTGGGCTTTGGGAGCAAGTCCCCCTTAACAGTATTCCACCATGCATTAAAAAGAGACCCCACTTCTGCCAGTGGGACGACTGGTGGTGGAGGCAGGCACATTTGGGGGCCTGGCGTCGGACCTTGTGGCTCTTTGGGTACCGATGTCTGGTCCCGAGGCTCCCTGTCCATGGGTGCCTCGGGCATCAGGTCCGATGGGGTCTTATCTGGCGGTGCTGGGCCTCCCTGGGGTCTGGCATCCGGCTCCTTGGGAGGAGGCAGACGGTCATCCACAAGCCCGGGTACCTTATCCTTTGGGACCCTGGGCATTTGTTTGACACCCAGTCCTCCAGGGCAGACAGCCGCTCTTTTGCCGTCGGCACCTGGTCTATTCCTGATGTGGAGTCAGAATGGCCCGTAGTCTGTCAGCCTTCAGAAGCCGACTTCATCCTGTCTTCGAGTGGGGAAGGTGTCTGGTACCTGACAACCTCCGGGCATCTGGAGGTATCGTCCGGCCCTGTTTGCCTGTCGAATGACCCTAAAGGTTTTTGGGTGACAGCATCTGATCTTTCTGCCTGAAAGAGACGCCTGTCCCTCTGGCACCAACCCATGCAACTGCTTGTGGGGCCTATGCACAAAGGGAACTTGGGCGGACAAATGCACTTGAGAAGAATATTCCTTACCTTTGGAGTGGGAGGAGGCGGTAGTCTTCTTAGAGGAAGCACCAGAAACAGCTGTTATACTTGGAGGACCAGAGTCCAATCTCCCACCAGAGGTGGAAGAAGCAGAAGGCCTGTGAGGGGACTTGGGGCAGGATTCTGACCTGGCTCTCCTTATCCCTGTGGTGATGCTTCCCGCATGATCTTTTCTCCTTTGGGGGGGTCCCTAGCTGAGGATGAAGAACTCTGTCCTGAATGGGTCCTCTGCAAGGTGGCCACTTGTTGCTCTAGCAGATGGACCTTGAGATCAGGCAGGTGGAGTGGTCATCCCTTATCGGGATCTGCTTACTGCACGCACACTTTGACCTCCGCCACTGGGATGATGAAGACATGCACTTGATGAAGGAAAAACTACTGGAACAAGATAATGAACGATAAACTGGGCAAGGCACAAAATGGCGGTCAACTGTGAAGACGGCATCTGTGGAGCAGATGTTAGCGGGTCAACAGCGGGAAAAGAACTGAGGTGGTGCCGGGGTACTTCCCCCTTTATACCAGAGCCGATATCAGGGCGGAGCCGACGTCGGGGGAAGTCCCCTGCCACAGACTGCTAGCCAGAAGTTTTCAATGGGGTCCTAACACCTGGTGGCTTAGTCCTAAAGGTATTAGCTGCTGCAAGAGCTCCCCCTCGAAGTAAGATGATTGGTTCTTAGTGACTATGGACGTGGACTCCCTCTATTCTAATACACCTCATGAGGGAGACCTTAACACAACAGAACACTATTAACTCAATCACACTGATGTCCCCCAAAGCAAAATCAATTTTCTTATGAACCTCAATGAGACTGTGCTCAAGAACAATGTATTTATGTTCGAAGGTAGGAACTATAGACAAAAAAGGGCACAGCTATGCAGGCAACAATAGCCCCCAGCTTAGTAAATCTGTATGCATGTGTGTAAAACAGTGAACACAATCCACACATTGAAAAAACTGAGATCTATAAAAGATTTATAGGTGACATATTCCTGGGGGGGGTCCAGACTGTATGATTTTGTCTCTTATCATGAACAAACACCAACCTCAAATTTGAGGTAAATATTGAATTTGAGCACATTAACTTTCTGGATGTAACCATTTACAAAATGGATGATGGTACTCTTTTGACTGATCTATTTAAGAAACCAATAGACAAAGATAGTCTTTTGCATGCCTGAAGTTGTCACCCTAGGCATAATACTATCAGAAACTTGCCCAAGAGACAGTTTATTAGAACAAGACACAACTGTGGGAATGATGAACTGTATGGGGTGAGGGGACGTGAACTTACAGAAAGACTGTTGGAAAGGGGGTATAGGAAGGATGACATCAATGCTAGGGAAGTTACTGATGTTGTAGAGTGGTAGTCTTTGCTACTGCAAAAAACACAAAGAAAAAATATGGACATACCATGACTTTTGTAATTACTTTTGAGGAAACTAGAGACATTGTGAAAATTGTACGAGATAACCTAAGCATATTCAGGGGTACACCACAACTTTAGTCCCTGTTCATCAAACCTCTAAGGATTTCATACAGAAGGGGTCCAAATCTTGGAGACCGTCTAGTCCATAGCTACCTACCCAGACCAGATAGGTCTTGGACCTCAAATAAGAACTCTACTCAATTTGAAATTCCATATGTGCACCCAACTTGGTTTTAGAATTCTCTGTGAATCGTATCAGTGAATTATGCACATCTTTTAATACGAGAATACTTATGAATTCCATAACTTCTCATGTTGGATCCTCCTGACTAATAACCTCAGTTGTTGGGAACTGGAGACACACCGATTAAAGTGAAGCTATTTTCAATAGGTATCTAAACAATGAGTTAAAACCCTTTAGGAAAGAACAGTGATCTCGTTGTTATGTTTCAATTGCTTATTTCACTTTTCTTGTTGGATGTGTATGCACAAGCATAAATTTCATTTGCACACTTCACTAATGCCATTAATTATCTTTAGATCACAAGGTGTGTTTTTTAAACTAAACAGAGCTCATTTAGTGGCTGATGCACTGAACTGAAGTGTATAAATAATGAATGAATGTAATTGACAGCATTCTCTGAAGAAGCCCCATATGTAAGGGGCGAAATATAAGATTTTCTAAAACTGCAGCACTGCTTTGGCTGTATGCTGCAAATAAATATTCTTTGATTTAAAGATTGATGGCAACCATTTTACACATTGTTAAAAAAAAAGAAGCTTGAATTCAAGTCCCTGTGTCATGAGTAGTGTTTCCTGAAAATGTCATGCCATTTGGTTTTGTGGTTTTCTTTAAATCAGCATTTGTCACTTACTCCGCACTAACTGGAAACAGATGGTTCCTCTGACTGAGCCTTGCAGAGTGATGACATCATAGTGGACTAAGCTACTGCTGCAGCAGTGCAAGTCCCTGCTTGACTGAAGAGCTGTAAACTTCCTAATTAGAGCTACCTGTAGAGTTGATTGTTTGCTGTCCAGGGTTTTTACTAACTCAGTCTCTGGTATGTGTTCAGATGAATTAGCTGAAAATCTATCATTTTGTTCTTCTAAATAGCTGATCATTTGTGCTTCAGCAGTGCAGAACTGAAGTGGTATACATTTAAGAAATCAGCCTGTCTGTATCACAGCTGTGAGTTCTGTCCCATCAAAACTTTGTTTTGTTTTCTAGCTATACAACACTGGGTTATTTAGTGGACATAAAAATAAATCTAAAGTTTGTTAATTAATACATGTGGTTTGCCTTTGATGTAGCCGCAATAAATAGATCAATGTAAGAACAATTATTTTCCTCTCAGATTGAAAAACAGGTGTCTGCCACACTGCTATTTAGGGCACATGTACTATATGAACTTAAAAAATTTCAGTTCATTGATGGTTTGTGTAAAAATAAATAATGTATAACTAGAAACAGTATAGAGCATCCTGATGCCCACCATCTCCTGCACCATAGTTGAGGCAGCTGCCCTCTACTGCCTCATCCCCTGCCCCACATGCCCCCAGTCTCTTGCCCCACATTCAAGGCTGCTACACCCCTGCTGCCCATTGTCTTCTTGCACACGGTTGGGGTTACTGTACCCTGTTGCCCCCATCATCTGCCCTAACAATCAGGGCTGCTGCACCATGCACACCCAATCCCACTGTCAGGGATGCTGTACCCTGATGCTCCACTGTGTCCTGCCTCACAGTAAAAGCTTCTGCACCATTCTGTCTACAGTCCCCTGCCACCACAGCTAGGGCTACTGTGGCTTGCTGTGCCCTAGAGCCCCCTGACTCCACAGTTAGAGCTGCTGCAACATGCTACCACTTGCCACAAGAATGGCATTTGCTGCCCCCAAAGTTGTGTCAGTTCTACCCAGATGTGGCTGCTGCACCCTGTTCGACAGTTTGTGCTGCTGTACCCTAATGCCTCCCTGGTCTCCTGGCTGAACCATCGGGACTTCTGCACTTTACTGGCTTTTGTCCTTCACTCCCATAACACAAGATGAAAGTATTTCTGTTTTTTTTCTTTTGGGCAGTGCAGCAAACAAATCTGACTTTGGTGGTAGCATGGTTCAGCAACACTAACTCCGGAGGCATGGGGCTGTATGGTGCAGCAGCCCTTACTGTGCAGACAGGAACAAGGTGCAGCAGCTCTGGCTATGGTGGCAGGGGACAGAATACAGCATGGTGCAGAAGCCTTGATTGTGGGGGCAGGACATGGGGGGGCATCAGGGTACTGCAGCCCTGACTGTGGGACAGGATGTGCATGGTGCAGCAGCCCTGCCCATTTGGGAAAATGGAAGTAGGCAGCAGGGTGCAGTAAAAGCCCCATCTCTGGTGGCATGGGTAGCAACCCCAAATGTGGAGGCAGGGGACATGGGACTCGAGGGTATAGCAGAGCACAGCAGCCCTGACTGTGGTGACAAAAACAGGGGGTAACATGGTGCAGCAGCTCTGACTGGGGGGGGGGGACAAAGTGCATCAGGGTGCAGCAACCAAAACTGTTCAGGTAGGGGCAGCAGGGTGCAACAGCCCTGATTGTTCAGGCAGGAGATGGGGACAACAGGGTGCAGCAACCCCAACTCTCTTCTCCCATAGAATGGGCAGCAGGGTGCAGCAGCCTCGAATGTGGGGCAGGAGACAGGGTGCTTGTATGACAGGTGTCAGAGTACAGCTGCTTCAACTGTAGGCAGGAGATGGGGACATCAGGATGCCATATGGTTTCTAGTTATACATATACATAATGCATTTTCACACAGAAAATATCAAAGAACTGACGTTTGTGAGTTCGTGTGACTGATACAGCAGAGTGTGGCAGGCACTTGTTTTTTAATCTGCAAGGAAAACAATTGTTCTTACATGAACCAATTTATTGAGGCTACATCAATGACAAACTGCTTGCATAAATTAACAAACGTTAGATTTATTTTATATCTATTAAATAAACAACCCAATATTATATAGCTAGGAAAAAAATGGTTTTGATGGGACAGAACTCACAACTGTGATACAGACAAGCAGATTTCTCAAAAGCACACCACTTCAATTCAGCACTGAAGCTCAAATTATCAGCTTTTTAGAAGAACAAAATGATAGATTTTCAGCTAATTCATCTGAACACATACCAGAGACTGAATTAGTAAAAACTCTGGACAGCACACAATTAACTGTACAGACTGCTCCAATTAGGAAGTTTACAGCTCTTCAGTCAAGCAGGGACTTGCACTGCTGCAGCAGTAGCTTAGTCCAATATGATGTCCTCACTCTCCAAGGCTCAGTCAGAGGAACAGAAATAGCCTGTTTACAGTCTGTGCAGAACAAGTTAACAAATGCGGATTTAAAGAAAACTACAAAAACAAATAGCAAGACATTTTCAGGAAACACTACTCATGACACAGGGACTTGAATTTGTTTTTTTTATTTTAACAATGTATAAAATGGTTGCCATTGACCATTAAATAGGTTGTTCTGCATCCTGTCTGGTGGGGTGAGGGCTTCACTCATTACATCTGAAACCTACTAGACGTTTTTGATTGGGACACAAAGGCACAGGGGCCATGCGGTGGATGTCTTGTATCTGGACTTCAGCAAGGCCTTCGACCGAGTGCCCCATGGTAGGATACTCAGTAAACTAGTAAACCTGGGAGTCAGTGAGAAGCTGGTAGAGTGGGTCAGGAGCTGGCTGCAGAACATGGTGGAGATTGTAACTGTATGGGGTGACCCATCGAAACCCAGGCCTGTAACAAGTAGGGTTCCACAGGGCTCGATACTCAGTCCAGCGTCATTTACCATCATTGGGGACATCGCAGAAGGGATTAAAAGTAAAATATTCCTATTCACGGATGACACCAAGATCTGTGCGAGACTGGACGCGAAGAGGGGAGGTGGGAGCTCAGGGAGGACCTAGCTAAGTGCAAGCATTGGGCGGTCATCTGGCAGTTGGGGTTCAACGCTAAGAAGTGCCATGTCCTGCACCTCGGGGCCAGGAACCCTCGGAGTAGCTACTTGGTGGGGGGAGTGCAGGTAGTCACTTCTGAGGAAGAAAAGGATCTAGGGACAATTGTCACGGGGACATGAAGCACTCATCTCAGCACCATATAGCAGCAGGCAAGGCAAACAAAATGCTAGGGTGCATCACCAGAGGTATCACCTCAAGGAGTGAGGAAGTCATCCTGCCTTTCTACAGGTCCCTGGTTAGATCACACCTGGAGTACTGGGTACATTTCTGGTGCCCATATTTAAAAAAGGATATCAAGATGCTGGAGGGGGTGCAGCAAAAGGTGACCAAGATAATCCAGGGCCTGGGGGACAAACTCTATGAGAAGAGATGAAGGGAAATCAACATGTACTCCTTGGAGGATAGGAGGGATGGGGGACATGGTAGAAATCTTCAAATACTTAAAAGATATGAATACGGTTAGAGCAAAGGACATGTTTAACCTAAAGTGGGAAAGGGTTCGCAAGGGGCACAGCCTCAAACTGGTGGGGGGGACTTATAAGGAAATGAGAAGGCACTATTTCACAGAAAGGGTGGTGGCTGAGTGGAACAAATTGCCAGAAGTAATTTCACTGAAAACTGTGGGCAGTTTTAAGAAGGGGTTGGACAGGGTCAAAGAGAAGGCAAATTCTGTGGGAGGGTGGGGGAAGAGGAGACAGCTACTGTGGAATAAACTGTGGGATGCATACTCAAACAGACTTGATAGACCGCAATGGCCCGTTTCTGCTGCCATGTTCGTATGTTTGTATGTTCGTAAGTAACCTCCCTTTGAAAACAGGCATTGTGCATAATTGGCTTTACCTGTCTACCAATTGCTTTTGCATTAAGAATTAAAGAGCCAGGAATACCCAATGGACAACAAAACACACATCAAGCATATGGGTTAGACAACAGAATCGGGCCCCTGCTGTGTGGCTGCCAGAGCTGGGAAGAACGCTGTCCATGGCAGCATGTCCCAGCCTGGGAAGAGTTGCACTGTCTGGCACCACAGTGGTCCCCCACAGTAGATCATGGAGAGCTAGTTCTTGTGAAGAGCAGGTATTCAGCAGTCGCCACGTATGCAAGTCTCGCGACTGACTGGGAGAAGTGCCTCCATGAGGAAGGCGGGTCAAACTGCATCACTGAGGACAGTAAAGCTGGGGGTATTTTTGTTGCATTTCTGTCCCATAATGTGATGAATCACATTATGGGACAGGAATACAACAAAAATACCTCCCCAGAATGAAGGTTGGACTGGCACTCTCCGACCCTGACCCTCCTCACCATATCCTGATGGGCAGGAGGGTGCCACCAATGTGAAAACTCTGCTTTGGAAGGCAGAGGCAAACCACAGTGAAACAAGAGGCTGATCACAGGGGATGCGTCTGTGATATCAACTGTGGCAACCCAAGTGCTAGTCAACTGAAGTCAGAAAAAGTTGGATCAAAAAATCTAAACCATGACCTCATCCTGCCACACTTGCAACAAAATTAAATGAAAAAGGGTAATTACACTGACCAAGATCTACTTGGCTGGTAATGTGACCACCTTAGAGGTTTACACAATACACAGGAGTGGGGAAGGCAAGGTTCATGAAAATCTTTTAATTCAAGGAATCGTTGAAAGGGTAGTGTGCAAATGAGGAGTTTTGATTCGTGGGGGACAAGGGTGCCTTTGGGTTGAATAAAAGCCTATAGAAACTGGATGGCCCCCATTCCATTGGGGGAGGGAACAAGGGCACTGGGACAGAGGTTTGAGGCTTTCATCTAAGGTCGAGTAAACAAGTGGGGGGGGGGCAGGGCATCCTTGGGATAAGCCCACTTTAGAGAGTCCTAGTAAGCACTTCCCCAATCAGAGGGGACAGTCTGGAAGCTGGCCATAACACAGCAAGTTCAGGGTATGATCACACACCAAAGAATCCAATGGACTCCAAGACAACAAGCAGCAGAGCTTAGTGATGGGGAGTCCCTGTAAAATGAATGCTGTTGATTACTTTAATGCTATGTCACAAGCGTTGGACAAGGGTCTAACACTGAATGCCATGTACCTGGATTTCACCAAGGACTTTTGACACTGTGCCCCACCAAAAAGCTAGTAATGAAATTGGGGAACGTGTGTTGGGGAGAAATTCACTACATGGGTGGGGAAAACCCTATGTGTAGTACTAGAACACATATTCAACAAAAAGGAAGAAAATGAGTGGGATGCCACAAGAAAAAATTACCACAGTACTACTGTTTCTAACAAGGAATCTCCTAGTACATTAGACCAGTGGTCGTCAACCTTTTTTGGTCCGGGGACCCCCTGACCACCTATCAGCCACGTCAGGGATCCCCTACCAAAATACATATATATCTGTACCGCGTTTAGTGTTGGTACAACAGTTGGGGGAGGGTGTTGAAACATTCATTTTAACCACATTCCATATACACAGAAGCATTTAACTAACTGCAACATATAAAAATAATCACTTCACTGCATCATTCTCTGCCACTCACAGAATCACTACTTTAATGTTGGTACGGAGTTGGGAAGGGTGAACTGCACCATTTAAAAATAATCATTTTACTGCTTTAATGCTGGTATGGGGTTGGGGGGGTGAAACATTCAAGTGACTTACTGAGCCATACTGAAAACATAATATATATATATATATATATATATATATATATATAAAAACACCTCACAGAATTATTCAATTGACTGCACCCTATAAAAAATACAATATAATCAATCTCGCTGTACTAATGCCAAGGGATACTACAGCTGCTGTATTTCTGTGTAAAACTCGCTTACCCAGACAGCTATTCCATGATTCGTGAGTCCACTGACAAGAACAGAAGGGGGCGAATGAGAAAGGGCAGCCTCCCTACTTTTTTATTTTATTTTAAAAGTAGTAGCAGATTATTAGCGAGACATAGAAGTGGACTTGAGGAGCAGGGGAGTGCACAGACACACTTTGCAGTGAGTGGAGAGAGTACAGACCAGCACAAACTCACTGATCGGGCAAGAAGGCAATTGTAGAACACTGAGGGAGTAACCACAGAATAAAGTGAAGAAATAATTCAGGGGAACTCGTTCTTGTGAAACCTACTCTTAGGTCACCGCCTGCAAATCGGGAGCAATTAAGGAAGCATGAATTTAAAGCAATTAACACTAAGTGAGTGAGTAAAGCGAGTGAGGTTAGGGACTAAAGTACTGAACTAACAAGGTGCTAAACATTTTTGACTGTGGAATCTTGTTCCGGTTACAATGTTACAAAATGAGTGAAAAAAATAAAAATAAAATATCATCGCACTGTCATTTACTAGAATTGTTCTGCGGACCCCCACGTGGGTGCTCGTGAACCCCTGTGGGCCGCAGACCCCCGGTTGAAAACCGCTTTATTAGACAATACTGTAGTCAATCAAGAGCTGATGACTGCCCCCAGAACTCTGGTTTTGAAATGTATGCAAAGTAGGGAATGCTACATTCAAAAGCACTGCCTCTAGGTGGACTGTGTTCTACCGAACTGTCAGATTCGATTTTATAGATGGAAACAGTAAACTAATAAATAATTAATAGTAAAACACCCTCAACGCTAATGTCCTCCCCCAAGTACGGAAACCAATCAGGATAAGAAAATCACAAAAAGAGCTAGAGATCCTAGCCATTCTTTTGTGCATTAACAATGATAAAAGTTACGCCAATGATTAATGGCAACATTATAAATCTCATAAAAGTATTGCTGAACCTATTCAGGTTATGTAAGGTGAGGCAGGGATGGGAGGTCTAATCCTACTAGGACATCCCTTGTAAGAAACGATATTGCTATGGTACAGTGCCTTCAGAAGGTATTCACCCCCCTTGGATTTTGTCACATTTTGTTGTATTACTACCAGAATTTTTAATGCATTGAAATGATTTGTTTCCCCCTTGATTCACACAGCATACTCAACAATTTAAAGGGGCAAAAATATTTTTATTGTGTAACAAAAATGTATGAAATATTAAAAACATTACAAACTGAAATATCTTGTTTACTTAAGTATTCACCCCCGAGTCAATACTTTGTAGAAGCGCCTTTGGCAGCAATTACAACCTTGAGTCTTCTTGGGTATGTCTGTATCAGCTTTAAACAGCTGGATTTGGGGATTTTCGCCCATTCTTCCTTGCAGATTTGCTCAAGCTCTGTCAAGTTGGATGGGAAGCGTCGGTGAACCGCAGTCTTTAAGTATTTCCACAGATTCTCAATGGGATTCAAGTCTGGGCTTTGGCTGGGCTACTCAAGGACATTCACCTTCTTGTTCTGAAGCCACTCCAGTGTTGCTTTGGCTGTATGCTTGGGGTCGTTGTCCTGTTGGAACGTAAATCTTCGCCCCAGTCCAAGGTCTACTGCAGACTGATGCAGGTTCTCCTCAAGGACATGCCTGTATTTGGCTCCATTCATTGTTCCCTCTATCCTAACAAGTGCCCCAGTCCCTGCCGCTGAAAAGCACCCTCATAACATGATGCTGCCACCACCACGCTTCAAGGTAGGGATGGTGTTACACGGGTGCTGAGCTGTGTTCAGTTTGCGCCAGGCATAGCGCTTTGCATTCAGGCCAGAGTTCAATTTTTGTTTCATCAGACCAAAGAATATTTTGCCACATGGTCTCAGAGTCTGCCATGTGCCTTCTTGCAAACTCCAGGCATGCTATTATGTGGCCTTTTCTCAGGAGTGGCTTCCGTCTAGCCACTCTCCTATGGAGGCTACATCTGTGAAGTGCTGCAGAGATTGTTGTCCTCTGGACAGGTTCTCCCATCTCAGCCATGGAACTCTGTAGTTCTGTCAGGGTGGTCATTGGGTTCTTGGTCACTTCCTGACCAAGGTCCTTCTTGCTCAATTGCTCAGTTTGGGAGGGGGCCTGCTCTAGGAAGAGTCTGGATGGTTCCGTAATCTTTCCATTTCCTAATGATGGACTTGACTGTGCTCCTGGGAACTTTCAACACTCTAGAAATGTTTTTATACCCCTCCCCAGATCTATGCCTCCTCACAATTCTATCACGGAGTTCTACGGACAGCTCCTTGGTCTTCATGGTAGAGTTTCTGCTCTGACATGCACTGTCAACAGTGGGACCTTATACAGACAGGTGTATTTCCTCTGAAATCATGTCAACCATTTGAACTGACCACAAGTGGACTCCATTCAAGTTTTAGAGTGATCTCACAAGGGAAATTGGATGCACCTGAGCTCAATTTGGAGTGTCATAGCAAAGGGGGTGAATACTTAATCAAATCAAGACATTTCAGGTTTTTATTTTAAATTACGTGTACAAAAAATTCCAGAAGTTTCATTCCACTTTGACATTATAGAGTCACTTGTGTAGATACGTGACAAAAAAATCCCATATAAATGTATTTTAATTTGAGTTTGCAACACCACAAAATGTGACAAAATCCAAGGGGGTGACTACTTTCTGAAGGCACTGTAAATCATGTTTTCAAGAGCCAAGAATCTCCTAGTAGTATTAAACAATACTGCAGACTACCAAGTAGTGCCTTGGGAGACAGGTACATAACTTATTTAGGAAAAAGGTTCTGCAATATGTCAATGCTAAATCTGGCATCTATCCTGGACTGGACGTCCAAGCCGTAGAGTTTTGTGAAGTGTGAACTGTATGCCAGGTAACTGCTTTACAGATCTCCAGCAAGTGGATGTCCCTTGCAGCTTGTCACAGAGGCAACAGTTTCATGAGTGGAATGTGCCCTGAGGTGGCCATTTGTCAGCTTTACTACAGCAGAATTGTATGCAGGATACTATCCTATGTACAACTGACCTCTGAGGCAGGCCTGCCTTTTCCCACTTCACCATAGGTAATTAACAGCTGTAAGTGGAAATCCCTGAGGTCCTTAGTATGTGTGATATAAGAGCTGAGGGACCATTTTACGTCCAAGCGATAAAGCTTTTGTTCACCTGAACTGGATGAGACTGTGAAAAATACTGGCAGGGTAATGGACTGGTTCAAGTGGAACTCAGTTACCACCTTTGGCAGGAACTTTCTGTTAGTTCTAAGAACAACCTTGTCCTTATGAAAGATACTGTAGTTGGGTATCAGTGCAAAGAGCTTGAAGCTCACACATAATTCTTGCTGAAGTAACTGCCACTTGAAAAACAATTTTCCATGTGACATATTTTAGGTCACCTGTAGCCATTGGCTCAAAAGGAGGTTCCATGAGTTTGGCTATGCACAAATTCAGGTCCCAAGGAGGGGACTAGTTCCCTAACAGGAGGGAACATGTGTGCCAATCCTTTGAATTAAAAAAAAAGGACGTGGAGCTATTGCTCTCTGAGCACCTGCAGATAAATAAGCAGATACTGCTGCCAAGTGAACCCAAAGGGTTGCAGGCCTAGAGACTGCAAGTGCACTAGGTAATCAAGCAATGTGGGCAAACCTGCCCTGAGGGGACTGATTTTCTTAGACTTGCAGCAAATGGTAGATCTTTTCCATTTTTGAGGCACAAGTCTCTCTCTTGTAGAGGTTTTCCCGAGATACTTTCAGTACTTTAAGTACCTCTTCTGACAGGTTAAACTCTGAAAATTCTAATTCCAAAAAGAACCAAACCTTCAAGTGAAGGCTCTTGAGGTTTGGAAAAACTATTTGCCCCTGGACAGCTGTTAGAAGACTGAATCTGTGGAGCACATGAATGGGTTGCTTGGTGGACAGACTGAGCAACAAAGGGCACCAAGGCTGTCTGGTCCAGTCTGGGGCAACCAGTATCATGATTGTAGACAGACTACTCAGTCTGAGAAGAACTTTCAACACCAGTGGAATTAGAGGAAAGGCATAGAAACTGTCCCATCCAATCCAGAGCTAGTGCATCCCTGGGCACTGTGCCCAAGGATAGTGGCCTGCAGTAATACAGCAGAAGCCAATGATTGTCTTTTGAGGCAAACATATCTATTTCTGGGGTGCCCCACTGCCTGAAAACTGTATCCAATACGTGCCTGTTCAGGGTCCATTTGTGGTGATCCTGCTGAGTGAATATGCCATTGTCCTTCCCTGGAATATGAATGGTAGACAGGTGCACCTCCAGGGAATAAGCTAGGGACCACATTTTCATGGCCTCTGTGCACAGCTTTGAATATCTGGTTCCCCCTGCTTGTTGATGCACCACATGGTGGTTGTGCTGTCTGTCCTGACTTGGACTGAGTGACCCCTCAATTGGGTGGCAAAGGCATTGACAGCTAGGAAGACTGCACTCAACTCTAAAAGGCTGATGTGCAGTTTGGACTCCTGAAATGACTAAATTCCACTGATTTTGAGGACACTTGTGTGCGCCCCCAATCCTAGGAGGAAGGCATCTGTTGTTAGGACCACTGTGTGTTGCTGTTGCTGAGAAAGACCCTGTTGAAGGCTGTCCACTTTCTTTCCACCACTGCAGGGCCAGAAACAGAGTTCTCATAACTGGCACCAACTTTGAAATGGGGTCCCTTCTTTGAGACCAATGCGATCGGAGTTGATACTGGATATCCCTCATTTGAAACCTGGAGCCCGACACTACTGCTGTAGTTGAGGCCATGTGTTCTAGCAATGCTAGGAACTGTTTTGCAGTTCTGGGCTGACCTAAAGCAAAGGAGTTTGCTAGCATCAGTAGATTTGACACCCTCTCCTGTGGAGGAAAAGCTTTTCCTTAGATGGTGTCCAGTTCTGCTCCAATGAATTCTAGTGACTGAACTGGCTCCATCTGATATTTCTGAGCACTGATAAGGAAACCTAGGGACTCCAAGGAAAGTACAGTTGCATAAGAATGTACCGTAACAGTAGATCTTCGAGGGCATCTCTTGCAGCAGGCCTTAACACATGGGATATCCAGCTGTAGGCATCACTTCTTCTGGATAATTTCCCAGCAGTCTCTCCCAGGGGCCTCCCCCTGTCACGGATGTGTTCTTAGAAACGTAAAAATTGTCGGCAGATAAGGACCGCTAGGCCCTCTACATTGTATGTGGCCACTGACCCTATGTGATCAATGGCTTTTCACCACTCCCTCCTCTCTCAAGCTTCCCTTGTGCCCATCCCTGGCATGCTTTAACCCCTCCACTGTGCTTGCCCCCACTATCTCCTGTGGCAGACTATTCCAAGTGTCTATTACACTTTCTGTGTAGAAAAACTGCCTCACATTACCTCTTAATCTACCCCCCTTCCAATGTCATATTGTGCCCCCTTGTTCTAGTACTTTTCCTACTTTGGAAAAGGTCCACCTGAACCTTGTTTATGCCCTTGAGGTATTTGAAGGTTTCAATTACCCCCCCCAATTGTCTCCTCTCCTCCAGCGGTACATATTGAGGTCCCTGGTCTCTCATGTTTGTGGTGCAAACCCTGCACCATCTTTTTTGCCCTTCTCCAGATAGTCTCCACCTTATGTCTTTGCGCAGCTGTGGTCTCCAGAACTGCATGCAGTACTCCAGGTGAGGCCTTATAAGTGTTTTATACAATGCCATCACCACCTCCAGCCTCCTGCTAGTGATACCCCTGTCTATGCACCCCAGCATGCCACTGGCCCTCTCCCTGCTGCCTTTGTGCACTGCTTTGATACCATAAGGTCATCAAAGATGATAACCCCCTAGTCCCTTTCCTCTTTGGTGACAATCGGCTCCTCCCCACCAACCTGTAGCTCTCCCCAGGGTTCCCTCTACCCAGGTGCATTATTGTTTCACTTCTTTGCTCTGAACCTCAGTTGCCACATCTCCGACCATCTTTCAAGCTTCCCCGGGTCCCTCTTCTTTTTCTGCACCCCTTATTGAGTATCCACCCTGTTACATATCTTGATGTCATCTGCAAACAGGCAGACCTTTCCTTCCAGCCCCTCTGCAATGTCACTAATGAAGACATTGAACAGGACTGGTCCTAGTAATGATCCCTGTGGTACCCCACTGATCACCCCCCTTCCCCAGATTGTACCCCATTTACCATCCTGTCTGTTAACCAGTTCCTAACCCAGTGCACCACCTTGTCTCCCATGCCCAGACTACCCATCTTATTAATCATCCTTCTATGTGGGACAGTGTCGAAGGCTTTGCTGAAATCTTGGTAGGCAACGTCTACCACTCCTCCCCGATTTATTTCCCTAGTCACCCAATTAAAAAAATCTATTAGATTCATTTGACATGACCTTCCTGCTGTGAATCCATGTTACCTCAGATCCTGAGCACCTCTGGATTCCATATGTGCCACTACCCTTTCTTTCAGCAGTCTCTCCATGATCTTTCCCAGCACTGAGGCGAGGCTGACTGGCCTGTAGTTCCCTGCCTCCTCCATACTGCAGCTTTTGTGCAGTGACACTACATGTGCCCTCCTCCAGTCCTCTGCAACGACAAACATGTTGAGTGACTCTGTGAACAGGGCACCAGAGGCGCTACTAGTTCCCTTCACAGCTCCTTTAATATCCTCAGGTGGATGCTGTCTAGCCCCATGGCCTTATCTACCCTCAGCTTTGTGAGTTCTTCCAGGACTCTCTCCATTGTGAATGGACTGGTGTCCACTTCTCTCCCCCCTCCACTGCCTCTGCAACCCAACTGTGGTCCTCGATCCTCCCCTCCTTAGTGAATACTGAGAAGTATTTGTTCAGTATTTCTGCCTTGTCCAGATCCCCCTCATTACACTCTCCCTTCTCCCCTTTGAGATTCCTCTTGCACACATATAAAGGGGAGGCCACCGATCCTCAATTCTATTTTCCCATCTTAGCGACCAATCTGAAAAGTGAATCACAGGTCTCTGATGGGAACTGAGGAGAGTAACAAAAGGCAGTAGTTCAAGGCTGCCACGTGAGGATGGAGCAAGGTACCCTTCTGAAGCAGAAGCAAGGGGGGATAGTAGGTGGAGCAGCATGGCCTGCTGCAAGAGATACTCGTAACAGTAGATAAGGTAAGTCCTTACGCAACTGTACTATCTTCTTCGAGTCAATCTCTTGCAGCAGGCTGTAACACGAGAAGAATCCCATGCAGTTATGATGTCCATGGGAAAAGGTAGCAAACCGCAGCAAATTAGGACAAGAGGCCACTGAGAATGGCCCGCCCAAAAGCGACACACTTCTTAGAAGCAATGTCCAGACTGCAATGTTTTGTGAATGTATGTACAGTAGACCAGGTGGCAGCCTCACAAATCTCTGAAGCAGAGACGCCACAAAAACACACTGTGGAGGTAGCCATGCCTCTAGTGGAGTGGGGTTTCACAGATCCTGAGAGGTTTATCATATTCATTATATATTATATAAAGGGGTGCTAGCTGCACATTCAAGCAGACTTGATAGACCTCTAGGCCTTTATCTGCTGGCAAATTTCATATGTTCGTATATGAATGTAATGCAATTGTCCAACCATGTGGCCAAGCACTGCTCAGAAACCCAGTCATCCTGAGGCAAAAGAATCAAAATGTTGCTCAGTTTTACACAACGGTTCTGTGCGAAAAACAAAAATTCTCAATGTTCTTTTCACATCAACAGTATGAAGCAGGGCTTCCCCTGGATTCTCAGGCTCCGCAAAATATATTGGCAACTGAATGAACTGATTTAGAGTAAATTCAGAAACAACTTTAGGTAGAAAGGAGGGATTAGTACACAAAGACACCTGATCCATATGAAACTGTAAATAAGGTGACTTGCAAATAAGCACCTGTAACTCAGAGATACTTCTACCTGACGTAATTGCCACCAAAAATACTGGTTTCCACAACAAAACCAGAGCGTGCATTTTTCAGTGGGCTCAAAAGGACCTTCAGTCAATTTTTCAAGTATAAAATTTAAATCCCACACTGGGACAGGGTCCCGAACAGGAAGATGCAAATATAGAATACCTTTCAGGGTGGTTCTAATAAGAGGTAACTGGGACAACAGTTACTGTCCACAGGTAAATGGAAAGCAGATAAGTGTACTTTTATGGATGAATATTTTAGACCAGCCTCTGACAGAGAGAGGAGGTAGTCCAGTATTTTCTGTGAGGAACAGTCATAGGATTCCAGTTCCTGGGAAAATGCCCAAATGGAGAAACACTTCCATTTTATAGAGTAGGAGACCCTAGAAGAGGGCTTCCATGCCACCCTCGGAATCTCCGATACCCCTGGGGATACCTGATAATGAGAGAGGACTACATCCTCAGGAGCCGGGCGCAGGGAGCGCAGGTCTGGGTGTAATAAGGAGCCATCCTCCTGTGAGAGGAGGGCTGGACAAATAGGTAGAGGAAGAGGATCCCGATCCGAGATTTGCAACAGTAGGGGGAACCAAATCTGCCTCAGTCAGTAAGGGGTTATGAGAATCACTGATGCTCCATCTCTGACCAGTTTCAGGAGTATTCTCTGTATGAGAGGAAGGGGGGGGGGAGCATAAAGAAATTTTCCTGTCCAGGAATGAGATAAGGCTTCCAGCCATGAAGTTCCAGTACTTCACTCTAGGGAGCAATAGAGCGGCAGTTCGGAAAAGCAAACAGGTCTAATTCTGGGTGACCCCACTGGAGGACGACATATGCCCAGACATCTGGGTGGCGCTCCCATTCATGAGCCTGAGCACGAGTTCTGCTCAGGGCATCTGCCAAGGTCTTTGAAACCCCTGGAATGTGAATCGTCAGAAGGTAAATGCCTCTCTGGATTGCCCAATGTCACGCCCTCATGGACTTCTGGCAGAGAGGGTATGAATGAGTGCCACCTTGTTTGTTCAGGTAGTGAACTGTGGACCTGTCTGATTGCACTTGAAGGCAACCCTGATGGAGTAACGTCCCAAACGCCTGTAAGGTGTAGAGAACAGCCCTTAATTCCAGGACACTGATGTGAAGACAAGAATCCATCACTATCCAAGAGCCCTGGGACTGAACTCCTGGAAGATGAGCACCCCAGCCCATCAAGGAAGAGTCCGTTGTTAGAATGAGGTGCGATACCCGGGGATGGAATGACATGCCCTGCAAGAGACTGTCTCTGGACTTTTACCATTAAAGGTTGCAAAGTGCTGGACAGGACAGAAGGACTGGGGCATCGAAGTCATCCCATTTTTGATCCCGCTGGACCCCGAGGTACCACTGAAGGATCCTCATATGAAGTCTGGAATGAGGGACAACAGGGATGCTAGCTGCCAAATGTTCCAGGACCCGAATGTAATCCCTTGCAGAGACATATTGACAAGGTTCCCATCAGAGAACTGAGGTCAAGATGGTATCAGCCCTGGATTCGGGGAGAGATGCCATGCCTCTGGAGGAGTCTAGTAGTGCTCCAATATACTGGAGAGTCTGCGATGGGGTCAGCATAGACTCTGGATAGTTTACCGTGATGCCCACCATGGAGAACACTGCCATGGTAGGGGTCAGGGTGTATTCCAGCATGGGGCAAGTAGACACCTTTAGGAGCCAATTATCTAGGTACAGAAAGACGTGCAGACCCTCCAGGCGAAGAACTCCTACCACTGCTGCCAGGCATTCCATGAACACCTACCTTGGGGGCTGAGGAAAGGCTGAAAGGGAGGGACCAAAATTGAAAATGATGGCTCTGAAATGGGAATCATAAGAACCACCTGTGAGCGAGGTGGATCAGGATGACGGTCTGCATCCTTCATGTCCAGGGAACAAAGCCAATCTCCCGTGTTTAGCACAGGAAGAAGGGTGGGCAACCTCACAATCCTGAATTTCTGGTACCTTATAGAGATTAAGGCCTCCGAGATCTAGAATGAGATGCAAGTTCCCTGTTCATCTGGGAACCACAATGAGGAGTAACCCCCTCCCGAGTCTCTTTGAGGGCGGAACTGGTTCTATGGCAGGTTTCTGTAACAAAGCATTTATTTCTGCTTGGAGTACTACAGCATGGCCCGGAAAGTAGTATGAGACCGAAGGAGGAAAAAGACTTATCAAGTCCAATGTATGACTGTACTGGATCAACTGAAGCCTCCACCGGTCTGACATGATCTTTTGCTAACCTCTGAGGTGCAGGAAGAACCTGCCCCCGACAGCCAAGAAGGGGGTCCCAACCTCCACAGATGGAGACATGCCTTCAGGCCGAAGGCTGACCTTGCTGAGGGGCAGCAGGGACATACTGGGAAAGGCCTGTCCGGTAAAGCTAATGAAGCCTTGCGTTTATGAGCAGGCTGTCGCCGAGTGGTAGGTTTACCTTTAGAAGAACAGTTCCAAAGGTACCCTTGTAGGCAGGCTTCGCCTGTGGGCGATATAGGGTCCGAACAGACTGAAGGGTATGACCAGAGTCTGGCAGGTCTTTTAGAATGTCTTTGGGGGCGGGGATCTGTGGTCCAAAAGGTTTGTCTCCTTTAAATGAAGCATTCAGAATGAATTGTTGGACATCTTGGGAAAATCCTGAAATCCTCAGCCATGCATAGTGTCTGATGCAAACCCGCCGAGGAGGCTCGAGCCGAAGCATCAACGGCATCATAGGCGGCCCTAAGATGGTGGCGACAGACAGCCCCAGCAGTAGAAGGTTTGGTATCAAGGGCCTCCTAAGGCTGGTCAGGTGGAAGGGATTGGACAGATGCTTGAGCAGCCTTAAGGATCTCCCTCCTGATATTTGAGGTGGCCCATATAATCCAAAATACAAAGGGACAAAGGGGTCGAAGCACAGGCCCTATTCCCCATGATATCCAATTTCTTGGATTCTTTATCGGGGGGGATGAGCACTCATGTGTTGCGGTCTGGCAGATTTATCATGAGCCACATTCTTAACCACACAGTCCACCTGTGGTGGCGTAGAAAGGTAAGGGTGGTCCACAGGGGCCTTAATAAAGCCTGTCCACCTTGCGGGGAAGAAAGGGGACTTGGGAGGGCTGATGCCAGGCAATCAACATGGCCAACTTAAAAGCATTCCCCCGGGGAGGGACGACCAATGAGGGGCCATCAGGAAGGCCTAGGTACCTGGCCAACTTACTTCTTGAGGGATCCTGTTCCATACTTTGGAAACAAAGATTTCTGAAGATGCACCATAATATCCTAAAAAGGATGGGTCATCAGGAGTGGAATACTTCACAGAGGCGTCCCCAGGCATGGAAGATGTCTCTGAGGAAGAGACTTGTGAGCCATAATCTTGTTCAGTTTCCTCATCCTTCAGATCCCAGTCTGGGTCCACATTTGGTTTGGGACTGAACCCAGGGGAGGAAGATCCGGAACTCCTCGTCCAAAAGTGGCCTGTAGGGGACTGAAGCAGGGACCACCGCTTCCCCCAAAGGAGGAGGAGAGGGTCTAGTAAGGCCCATGATGGAGTGAACTGGAGCCTGGACATCCACCATAGCCAGGTGACCCCCTGAAGAGGAAGGGGCTATGAACTAAATGGGCACCACAGAAGAGTTAGCCGAGGGTAAAGTACCCAACCAGCTCAAAGGTACCATGGGGTGAACATAAGACCCCAAAGTTGAGGATGGGGTAGCACTCAAAGACAACGTCCCCCAAGCCATCTGAGGCGGTGCCATGATAGTCAACGGGGAAGTCATCGATGAGGGAGGAAGACAAGAAAATCCAGTAGCCGAGAATGGAACAGAAGCCACATGGTCCATCGACGAGGGGCAGCCAGAATGTGTCGACAGGAGCATTGTCAATGGAGCGGCTAGAGAACCCAGTCGACAGGAGGACCAGGGAATGCTCCATCGATGGAAGGACTGAGCAGATGCAGCCATCATCGAGGGATGATTGCTGACAATGCAGGTTGGCGGAGGCAGCGGTGGAAGCTGCAGCACAACTGCAGTCGTCGATGGAGGAGCCGTCGACTACTTAGAGGGGCCCACTACCACTGACAGTGGAGAAGATGGTGGGTGATCAGTGGGAGCACTCCTACTTACCTTTGAGGAGCTTGAGGCCTTCGATGACGAAGATGGAGGTGCGGGGAACATGTTTGGTTTTGGAAGAATGTTTCCACCCGGCCCCATGCTCAGCTGACGATGAGGGTTCACCCCTCAGAGGAGGAGGTCGAAGCCTCTCAAGAGGAGGCTACCTTCTGCTCCGTGAGGTACTCCCTTAACTGCTGGAGCCTTCGGCTCTTGGTGACCTTGCTGAATCGTCCACAGAGGATGCACTCCCTGGAGTTGTGCTCTGGACCCAGGCACAGAACACACACATCATGGAGGTCCTCCGATGCAATTCTCCTGCCACAGGAACACTTCTGAAACAATTGTTCCGAAGACATCAGTGGACAAAGCTTCTTAGATGACTTGTAGAATTCATCAATGGTACTGAAGAAAGCTGGTACTCTTGAAGGAGAACTTGATGTGAACTCTGTTGCAGCTGGAAAAGAACTGAGGAGCATCAGGGGCCTCCCCTTTAATTAATTTGCTTCCCAAAGTATACGAGTAGAAGTTTATTTATATTGTAATGACCTAAATACTTTGTGTTGAAAATACAGGAGAGCAAAGTAACACTGTTTCTTTGCTAAAGTAATCAATAAAAACATGTTACAACATCTGCTTTACTTGCTTTTTACCATGTATGAGAATACATTACTTCCATGAGCTGCAAGCACTGCATTATGGGCATGTAAATAATATGGGTAATGCAGTAGCTCTATCATTCTCTGAGAAATAAACTTCTGAACAGTAACTCATATGAAGTACCTAGCACCAATCCTGACAGTAAGTTAGGAGAAAAAGTACTATATTAGTAAATGTTTATTTTATTTTAATCTTTGGTAACCGGGCAAGGCCCACTAGGCACAAGTGTCTGTTTTCAGGGGCGACCTGGGAGCACTGGGCAGTTAAGTGACTTGCTCAGAGTCACACAGTATGCAAGCAGAGGTTGTGAGAATCAAACCCAGGTCTGGTTTGCTGGACGTACCAAGCTTGTTCACAGCTTGTTACTCTAACCTTTAGGCTATACTGCCAGCTCGAAATGTAAAGCTAATATATATAGAATTACTTGCTGAAAATTGTTCCACTTCTACTCACAACATTAGTTCTCAGCAAAATTTCTGAGTCACCACTATACTGCATCTGTGGACAGAAAGACGATATTTAGGGGATAATTACATTACTTGCTTTGAGGGAAGAAGTGCAGGTAACCTAAGTGTTGATTAAAAAGGTAATTTAATCCATGGTCACCTGATGCTGTTTGACCAACTGGCTGCTCTCTTTCACGCAACCCATGTTACAAATATATTTAACAAACAAAAAAAAAAAAAAAGACACTAACATGCCCATTTCCAGGGCAGCCGCACATGAGAGTGTTAATAGAATAAGAGTGTCTCATGTGCAGGGGAAAGGATCGATCCAACTGGTTGGGGGTGTTCCCTCGATCTATGTCTACACAAGCATTTGAAATTACATAATTCTAACGTATTCCAACCTTTTATAATATTGTCTAAACAAATTTGTTTTTAAAATAGTTTATTTATATGCTCTGCTCATTTATTTAGGTTCCACATCAAATATATAGTCACAAACAGTTTGAGAGGAAATGCAGTCATGTCAGGCTCAAAGCACTTAAAGGAAAACTAGACATCATGCTTTTAACTATATTTTAATCGATTTGTGTTTCTACTGTAATAGATTCTGTGACATGATCTTATGCATGCCGTGCTCAGAGTTTTTTGAATGAGTGCTTTATAAAGTGGGATTAGATTGCCTTGGATGACTGATCCGCATAAGTCATGGCCAATGCTAGGCTGGCAAGTTCCTAAATTGGAAGTAGTCAGACAAGATGGGCCACATATTTTTCTGTCTGTAAACATCTGTCTCTGTGTTGCACACAATAAAATGGAAGGAAAAGGTATTGGCCCTTTCCAACTGGATAAAAAACATTTCGCTTCCAAGACTTGTACTTTCCCATACCTCAATCAACTCTTTTTGTTTTTATAAGCTTTGTTGCTGTGAACTCGAACTTTGTGATGAATAAAGGAAGACAACTTCAGTGAGTCCTTCCTGGCAGAACTTGTTTCCATTGCACCTGGTTTCCACAGCAACAGCTGGGCATCCTCTCCACCAGTCACTAGGGAATTGTTCTCCTGGTTCCAATGGAAGGAGCGTACTGTGGCGGAGTGCCCATCTTGAAGAGTACACACGTGTGTCAGTCCTTCAGTACTACAGCTTATAAGATGAAGTTTTCCTGTAGACGTTCCACCTAGAACAAATAATCTTTCAGCTTTTTCATGGTAGACTCCACCAATAAGGTAGTCAAGGCTGCCATTATTGATCTGTATTGCTTCCCTGGCATCATGGACTTTTAATAATGTAATGGGGTCTTCAGTATCAAGATGGCCTAGATCCCACCAAGCAAGCCCTTCATTGTGCGTCACACAACAGATTTGCCTATAATCCTTCCCAGACCAGTTTACGAAATTTACTGAAGAATCTGAATTACAGGTTGCAAGTAAAGCATCATCTTCATTGTCCATACTAATATCAAATACATTCACCAGTCCATCAGTAGACCCAGATACTACCATGTCAGGCTTGGTGGGATGGAAACGTATTTGAGTTATATCATCATTGTGAGATTCTGAATAAACCCCCAAGGGTTCTTTACCTTTAGACATGTCAGTATTTGTGCTAATTCTCGAATCCCAGAAGACCATGAAACTGTCCTCTTCGACTTTTTCTGTGCCAGCACAAATGATGATATCACTACAATTAATATCAAAGCTAGAGAATATATTAGAAGGGTAACCTTTAAATATTTGCACTGCATCAGTGCTAGATGAACGTATATCCCAGCACTTCACAGTACCATCACCAAATGCTGAAAACAAAATCTTGCCATTTTTTTGGGCAAATTTGACGCCACATACTGGGCCAGAATGTCCTCTATACTGATGCAGCAATTTCAGTGACTGTTTATCATATACTCGTATAGAATTATTAGAACATGCAACAGCAACCACTTCAGAACTTTCTTCTGATGCAGACTGTAAATGGTCTATATAAAGCAAATAGGTAGGGTCTTCTAGGTCCACAGACCGTTTTGCAATAGAAAGGTTGGCAAACTGCCTTTCAGTTTCCTCCATCACTGAAGTCTTCTTGGAAATCTAATATAAAAATGCAAAAACAATCAGAAAATAAAGCATAACAGTTATCTGTGTATACAGTATTAGTATAGTACTGGGAGTGTATTTGAATACATTTTTCACAAATGCATGCTTATAAAGTCGAGCACTCAAAGCAAATCTGCTGTTAGCTTGGTGTTTGAAACTAAAACTGCAAATTCAAAAATTCAAAACATTGTCAATAATCTAAAAATGTTTTCACCGATGTCAATTTTGATAATTCCTAAGACTGTGCACTTTCAGTTAACATGGGTACTGTTTAAAAACTTCTACAGAATTCAAGGACTTCTGATAAAATGGCACATCATGTCTAAAAATATTAAAGGGACATGTAAAAAAAAAAAAAAAATGTCTAAAGGATACCAATCTTCTAAATGCTTTTTCCAAAATATGAACTAATATGCGCCAACCATTCTGGCTTGCAGCCTGGGTTATACATCTGACTCCACTCTGCAGTGATTCTGACCAGCCTTGCTTTGAGAATGCATCAATAAAATCTTGTCAGTAAAGGTAAATATTGCAACAGATATGCGGATAGAAAAGGAAATTTGAAATAAAGATCATATAAAGTTGCAAACACTTCTGTATTTCCTAGCAGTTTGACTGAAACAAAATGCAGAATGGAATGCTGCAAGTGATGTTGGTTCTTGGTCTTGTTTTATTTATTTATCAAGTTTAAGATTACAAATATCTTTGAGCCTTGGCTCTTTTACAAAGGTTCCACGTCAGAGACATACTTGTAGTCGACCCTGCCCTCAAACTGCTTCTCTGCAGAACGTCAGGAATAAAACACCACCTCCTCCAACCATTTTGTCCTGCAGCTGTTAAGAACTTTCTGACTTTTTTTTGTGGTTATTGTTAAATGCAGCTTTTTCTGCCCTTGGACATCCTGCTCTCAGGTTGCCAACAGCAACCTCTTAACTTCATCCCAGTCAACCTATGTCTAGGTTCCTCCATGACTAGCCCACAACAGCGGAGGTCACAGATTGGGGCAGCCCCACCCCCTCATGGTCCTGCATGTTTACCCTTTATGGTCCAGCAGACTCTTCATAGGAGACAGGCTGACGAGTCGGGGGCCAAGCATTTTCATTATATCTCTGTGCTACATTCACCATGATAAAATGTCACTGTACTCCCTGATGCCCTTACCCACTTTACCCACCTCCACCGAGGTGGCACCCCTACAGCTGCTTATAAACTTCAAATGCAAACAGTAATGGCCGGACACCTGCCACCTGTGAAGGAGCAAACACTGTAAGGGGCTGCTGTAATTATATGGCACCAACCCTCCCCCAGGTCAAGAAATACTGCCAGAGACAACATTCTTCCCTGTTACGACCACCTGACTGTAGAGATCAGAGTCTGCTCCTGTGACTCTGGGTCACCTGCAAGATGCTTCCTCTGGGCCACCGGGGGTCGCTAAAAGAAAACATTTCAAAGAAGTTGTTCAAAAAATATTCATACTTCATTATCTACTCATTTTGAGTGGCCTGGAGTTAGTTTGTTTAGCTCGTGACTTCATCGTAGTACCATGAAAAGTGATGTTTTAAACAGCTGTTTGACAGCTGAAAACCTGGAATGAACATATTTAGTGGAACACTGCTTAAATGTTACGGATCACACCACAAAATGCTAAAGCAGACTCAAAATGAATAAAAGGGGCCTCTTCCAAAGACTGAAGAATGAGGAATGATCTAAAATGACAGAACAGTATGGCCCAGATATTCAAAGGGGTTGCGCCTGGTGCAACTGAGGTGTGCCAGCGCAACCCCAGAAATGCGCCCCAGTGCAATATTAGAAAGAGGGACTTGCACAGCGCAAGTCCCGATGCGCTGGGGTGGAAAGATAATGTATGCAGCGCATCTCCATGGGCGTGTCCATACATATGCAGCACATCCCGATATTCAACCCAGGATGTGCAGCGCTTATGTTGGCACAACCCTGGGATGCGCTGCATACCAGGGCTCAAAGCTGAGCCCGTAAAATATGGCTCAAATGCTGCTGTACTGCAATGTGTAACACAGATCCGCTAGCCGTGGGTGGAACCCCCCCCCCCAACACAAGCACCCACACATGGCCCTGGTGGTCCAGTGGTACCCACCTCCCTCCACATAGCCGCAATCACCTGTAATAATAATTAGAATTAATCCCTGGTAGTCTAGTAGTACCTCCCTCCCTCCTCATAGCCACATGCCTGTAATAATTAAAATCAATCCCTGGCAGTCTAGTGACACCCCCCACCCTGCCCGTAACTCCGATCAAAGGTAAAACCTATTTAATGTAGTCCCTGATGGTCCAGTAGCACCCCTACCCCCGGACTCCCTGCCCACTAGCCCCCGTCTTTGGCGGGCAAGAAAAACCCACCCGTATACACGCAGCTGCCGTCAAATGACAGCTTACAGTATCAGCTGCAAAGCCTATTGGTCCACACTGTGGACCACTGGGCTTACAGTGCATACTGTATAGCCATTCACAAAAATGTGAATGAAGTCATTCATTCACATTTTTGTGAATGACTATTGCAGTATGCACTGCAAAAGCTCATTGGTCCACAGTGTGGACCAACAGGCTTACAGCTGATACTGTAAGCGGTCATTCATCGGGCAGCCGGGCGGTATGCAGGTGGGTTTTGTGCAGCCAGCTGATGACAGGTTTGGGAGGGGGAGCTGGGTGGGCAAGGGGTGCCACTGGACCGCCACGGACAACGTTGCGTGAGGGTTTACCTGCGATCAGGGTTGCGGTGAGAAGTGCCTCAGGCTTTTTTTTTTTTTAATTACTATTACTGGCGATCGTCGGCTACGGGAGGAGGGTACCACTAGACTACCAGGGATTGATTTTACCATTACAGGCGATCACAGCCAGGGAGGAGGTACCACCAGACTACCAGGAATATCTGTATTATTACAGGCAATCACGGCTAAGGGAAGGGAGAGGGGCGCCACTAGACTCCCAGGATTTATTTGTATTATTACAGGCGATCGCTGCTATGGGGAGGAGGGGGTGCCACTAGCTCCTCTTGGCAGTATCACTCGCTGTAGGGCACCATGCACATTTCGACCAGCTCCTGCACATTCTTATAGCATTAGGGCCATAATCACATGCAAATGGTCCCTTTGCACCTTACATAGATTATGGCTCACTCTGCATACAGCCAGCTGAATATCAGGAATTTGCACTCATCTCTCTGTTGCGCTGGCACAGTTCCCATTCCTGGTATACAGCTTTGTCTGGGTGTGACGTGCCAGAGCATCCTATTTGCGCCATGCACATTACCTGCTATATTCAGAGGTGATGCGCCACGGCTCATCTCCTTTGAATAGATATCCCTTAGTTGCACCGATGCCTCTCAGTTGCGCTGCACCACCACTTGTGCCATTGCCAGGCGCTTTTCTGAATATTGGGGCCTATATGTACAAAATTGGTGCCATTACATCAATTGCTGTTTTACTCCCTCTCCTTATAACAGCCTTACATATTTTTGCGGTATTTTGTTTATTAAATCACAGAGATACCACTGTACAAGTAATGGAGAAATTACTCACCTATATCCATTGTTCTACTATTAGCATTCAGTTCATATCTACACTTAGGCAGAATACTTGGCTATTCGCAGTCAGTAGAATTGTCTTCAAGCTCGTCTCCTCCCACCACCAGGTGTCGTTCTCTAGCCCTGCTCAGTCTGACATCAAATCTGCAAGCTGGAAGCAGGAGTTCGAGCAAGTCTCATTAGGGGAGGTTAGGTGGGCTATCTGGATGTGAACTCAATACTAGCAGTAGAAACAGACTGGATGGGCAAGCAGTCCTTTTCTGTCAACAAATTCTATCAATTTATTAGATCATCTGTTTACAGGCCTTTGAGTCAAAGACTCGTTTACAAAGGCACCTCTTCAAGAGAGCAATACATTACAGCAAACAAAACAGTACACTACATAACGCTTAGATTAAAAAAGCAACCAGTGTTACATAAGTTCACTGGTGGAACAAGCTTGGTAATAGACAGATCACAGTAGTCATAATATAGCTACACGAGTACCACGTCAGGTAGCAACCAGAGATATTTTATTACATGAGTCAGCAGATGTTGCCCAAGACCACAGGCATATACAGCAAAAGTAGACAGGGCAAACCCACCCCAGGGGTGAGGGTAAGGGGCAGGTGGGGGGGGGGATTATGTGCAGTTGCAGCAGTGAGTGCTTGTCAGATGGCTTCTGAGGGAGACCTTGAAAGGACCAAGCTTAGTGGAGTCAGCTATTTTGGCTGGGAGGGAATTGAACCAGGATGGAACCCAACAGCAAAAGGATCTCTGGGCCATAGAGGTCCTTATCCTGGGGACAATAAGGGAGGTTTTGACAGTGCTGTGGGTGGACACTGAGGGAAGACTGAGGGGGAAGCACGCAGACTATATTTCTAGATCAACTATGGCTACAGGTGAGTAACCTCTATTTCCAATTACCTAGATTCAGTCCACTAGCCACAGTCCTCCAGGAAGATGGGACAAGGCACACACCCCAAATCAGACAGAGAGACTGGAAGACTAAGGTCCCAAATGCAGCATCACAGTGACTGAGCAGGTCAGTGCTATAGTGGGATATGAACATGAGGGCAATGGACCAGGTAGCAGCCCTGCAGATCTCATCAATTTAGATGTACCTGGCAGCAGCAACAATATAATAATATACAGTACCAAAAGTAAATAATACAAGACAAAATAAGATAGCAAATTATTAGACAAGTCAGCTGTGAGTAATAGCCACTGGATGTATGCCACACAACAGATCAGAGGGTCTACCTCCCCATCTAACACACCAGTGCGAAAATCACATCCACTTGAAGGAGCAAGTCTTATAAATGGACTCATGGAACATCTCCAGTACCTGGAGAATGACTTCTGAAAGGCCCAAAACATGAAACTCAGGAACCAGGCAGACTCAGGAGCATGGACTGCAGGACCGGATGCCAGACAGTCCCTCCTGATCTCATCAGCCGGTCCGGATGCAGCAGAAGTTGCTACAGGAGCTTGCTGCGGAGGAGATTCTGGCACTTCCAGAATTACCATGAGCAGTCCCAAGCTATCAGGCTCACCTTCGCCTTGCCCCTGTGCGCCTTGAAAACCACCTTGTGGATCAAAGGGAATGGAGGGAAGGCATCCAGAAAGCCCAGAAACAACTGTGCAAACTGAAATAAATCGGGCAATGAAAGTAAGATCCTCTGCCCAGTTCACAAGTAGGCTCTGGCTCAAAGGGAGTCCAATTCACTCCATTATCTCCTGAGGGGCACCAGTTCTGACTTGGCCAGTCTGACCAGCAGGCCCAAATCCCAAAATTTCTGTTTGGTCTTCTTTATGACCTCCCCCGGCTCACCCGAGATGAGCCAATTATCCAGGTACAGAAAAACAATTTCTTTACTTACCAATAACAGACCATCAAGAAAATCTTCTCCACTGAGACACACATTTGGAACTGCAAGTCCTCTGTCAGAACCACTTAAAAACATCTGCATAGCTGGAGATGTCCTTGCTGATGTACGTCACCTATATAACATGGGTTGACCCTCCACTCCTCAGTTGTCTGCCACAGGCAAAGTTAGAGGGTACTGAAACCAGCAGGGACTAGAAGATCAGGTCCAGTTCCAGGTCTACACCATAGGGGTGACAGACTTGAATAAACACTAAAGTTTATAACCACAGAATGCCCAACAGAAAACATAACCAGAAACCACCACCGGTAGGTCCCGCTGTTGTGGTGGCTCTCACCAGAGGGGCTAGGTGATCCACCAACCACAGCAAACAACAGAGGGACACAAGGAGAGTGAGCTGTGGCTCAATGGAGAAGATTACGACAAATAGACTATTAATAGTAACAAAACTGTCATCTTCAAGGATATCGTCTCCACTGGGAAACACCATTGGAGTGATTCCCAAGCAGTACAGATAGCTCGGGTATGCAGATAAGAGACCCTGAACAGAGGATCAGGACAGCAAGGCCAAATCGGCAAGTCTACGAGAGACAACGTCTGGACTACACTACCTAGTGAAGGTATGAATAGTACTCCCAAGTAGCAGTAGCACAAATATCACTACACAGAAACCAGGCCACAAATGTGACAATACCATGCATAGAATGCCTTCTGACAGCAGCAGAAAGCTCCTTTCCAGATTTCCAATAACAGAAAGTGACAATATGCCAGCTAATTAGAAAGTTGTTGTTCAGACACAGGAGATCCCTCCCTATCACCGGCAAAGGATACAGAGAGAAATTCTTGTAGTCCTTAGTATGATCTAGACAGAATCAAAAAAGTATGTAATAAGGCTTCCTCCTCATCAGAAGTGGTACCATAATAAACTGGCAGATGAATGATATGATTCACTGTTAAATCAGATACTACATTAGATAGGTTCTTCTTACGGATCAGTCTACATTTTCTATCTGGGTGCAGGTCCAAATGAAAATTACTTACCATAGCAATATTGTTTTTCTCTGGGATCTACCAATAAGCCCATACAAAAAAAGCATCATTCCACAAGAGTGTGTTGCCCAACAGACATAACTTATGCTAACTATGGAACTCTAAGCCAAGTTCAAACTCTGTGCTGTGGTCAGGTCTCCCTACTGGCTTAATGCCAGATTTGTTTCTGAAGCCAGGGTGAGCATTCACTACTGAAGCTACTAATGACTACTAAAGGGTGTTTTTTCCCCAAAGCTTTCCAACATTTTTATGAACCTACATGAACTACTACCAGACAAAATGTTTTTCATGAAATGATCATAATTTTAAAAATTACGGTGAAACTTCAAAGTAATGCTTAAGCAACCACAAATGCCATGATGCTTGTGTGAACGTATTTTCAGGTTCTAAAAGGGGAGGACAGATTAAGTTTGTATTGGCTCGTGGATAATCCCCCAGAAGAAACACCATTACTATGGTGATTTTTTTTTTTTTTTTAAACAGGAATCCATCAATGATGCTTGCTACAAGATTATGTAGCACACAATTGTGCACACACCACTACCACCACTGAGATTAAAGCCAGAAAAGCTTGTATCTTATAACAATAAATTTGTAGACAAGCAAGGTGTATGGAGGTACTTGCATTACAAGCCATTGTCAAGAGCCTGCGTAAGCACAAATATGTTGGGCTTTACTAGTCTTGTCACCACTGTATGTCCAAACCTTCATAATCCTTTCTTGTCTATAAAAAAGCTTTTATCTCAGTGGCGATAGTGGTGTATGCCAGGTTTTGTGCTACAGTCTACTGGATAGTCCGAAGCCCCCACTTCACTTGAAGAAGCTGCTCTGTGCTATTTGCTAATACAAATGTGAAGGCTCACTAGCAGTACCTTGGGAGCATGGGTATAAAACCTATTTAGGAAAAAGGTTCTGCAAGAGCGCAGTTCCAAAACTGGCATCCCTCCAGAGCTGTATGTCCAGCTAGTAGTGCTTTGTAACGGTGTGCACAGTCTTCCAGGTAGCTGCTTTATGAATTTCTTGAAAGGAAATGCCTCTTGTAGCTGCCACAGAGGTGGAGTGTGCCCATAGTCCTCTGGGAGGTTGTTTACCAGCTTTCACGTAAATGAACAGTATACAAGGGACTATCCAACGAGAGAGAGAGAGAGAGAGAGTCTTCCTGGCTGTTGGCTTACCTTGCCAACCTCTTTGTAGGTAAAGTGTTGGGTACTATCAGACGGGACATCCCTTGTCTGCTCCATGTAGTACTCCAGTGCTGTTTTTACATCAAGACAGTGCAGCTTTTACTCACCTGCACTGCAGTGTTAAAGAAAAAGCACAGGAAGGGTCATTGATTTAGGTAGACTTCTGAAACCCTGGGAATTTCCTATTGGTTCTAAGGAGTACCTTATTGTGGCATATTATGTAGTTTGAATCATTGCAAAGGGCTTGCAGCTTGCTTACCCTTCTGGCAGATGTCCTCACCACTAGGAAAAGAACAGTTATGTATTTACTGTAACAGTAGAGCTTCATCAGAATCTCTTCCATTAAGCAACACACTTGGAACTATACCAGTGTTAGCACTAGGACCACAAGGACATGTTTGCTACTCAGGGGTCACCCATAATGACGTCATGCATCAGCGTCTATGTAAACATGGGCGTCCCACCACTTCCCAGTTCCATGCTGGAGATTAGACTCAGAGGGCCTCTAACTGTAGGGAACCAGGACATCAAGACCAGCACCAAGCGTACAAGGTGAGATATGGTGCTGCATACAGCAACCATGGATTAGGATCAGGACCAATATCTGATGCAACCCTCACCGAAACAGAAGAGGGATGGAAGAAGGGATGGCATGGCCTAATGGAAGAGATTCTCTCGAAGATTTACTGTTATGGTAAGTACGTAACTGTTCTATCCTCTTCGAGGATATCTCGCATTACGCCACACCTCTGAATGAGTCCAAAGCAGTCCCATGAGTCAGTGGGAAGATAGTACAGTTTAATATATAGTTAAGATACAGGGATCGAAACTGGCACCAGCGCATTAGCCAAATGCTAGCAGATTTTGTATTGGGCTAGTAAGATTTTCCTTTAGCTAGCTCTGCGGGCTTGTACTAGAGAAGATAATATTCAAATAAGTAAATCAGCTAGGCCAGTGGAAAAGTCTGTGGGACTAGCAGATTTTCTCAGTCACTAGTCCTGCTGGCCAGTGGCTGCAAAATTTAATTTCAACCCCCTGAAGACAGTAGGGCTAGCAGTATTGCAAGCCTGAATCCGGCATGCCTACGAAAGATTATGTCCAGACTGTCATGTTTTGTGAAAAATCAAATAAGAAGGCTCACACATTAAGAGCCTTAAGCTCCGAAATCCTTCGAGCAGAGTGGCTGCAACCTATAATAAAAATTTCCATGGCAGAAAACATAAGCCACAACTCACGGCTGGCTTAACTCTTCGGGTCCAGTAGCTGCCATATGGCATCGGAACCATCCATTGCTGAACCTGACCCAAAATGGCCACCCAGACCCAATGAGTTAAAAGGACCAAATGTCAGTTTCTCAAGTACAGAGTTCAGATCCAGAGCAGAAACTGGATTGTGGATAGGTTTCATATGTAAAATACCTCTTAGAAAAGTAGTGGACACCTCTAATTGTGCCACCGTACGACCCTGAACAGGAGCATGGAAGACTGATATAGTGGCCAAATGCACCTTCAGCGAGGAATACTGCAGATCCGAGTCTGAAAGTGACAGGAAGTATTGCAACACACAGTTTAACATGACATGTAAGTGGGTCCAAATTCCTGGAAACAACCCACAAAGCGAAATGCCTCCATTTTAAGGAATATGCAGGGTTTTATTTAACTACAAAAATTGATTAGCATTTTGCTCATAACAGTGCTAAAACATTGTGAAAATGCATAGCACTTGCCTCATTGTGTTTAACAAACATAACACTTCTAGAAAACCTATAAAAATACTTTCTGTACAGTTAGCATTGTCCCAAGAAAAAAACTGCTAATCAATTATTTAAAACCCTGATATGTAAGTCTGGTGTAGGTGTCGATAAATATCATAGCCTGATGTCCCAGGCTATCACTATTTTGACAGAGACAAGCACCAACTAGTCTGCCAGTTGTCCTACAGACAAGTAGCATTTAGAAGACTTGTACCTGCAATACAACACATTATCTTGCCTTTAGGTGGACCATGGACTTCATGCATGGAGCTACAGGACTGAAGGCCGGAGCAGAGCAGATACGAAAACCTTAAGTTTTCTTCTCTTTTTGTTAACGGAAGGAGTGAGGATGCAAGGTTCCATGGTAAGTGGCAGCAGAGGAGCTGGATGAGGAGTAGACCTAGCAGGCGAGGGCCGGTGGCAACACGGTCATGCCATACTAACACAAAGAGAGTCACCCACTAAAGGAAAAAAGGGGCAAACAAATGTAAAGAAGCTTTGGCACTTACAGAAGTTAAGCAGACTTGATGAGAACAAGGCAGAGCAGTTCAGCCCGGGGCTCAGAGAAGGCGTTAAATAAAGAGCGAGTCTCCATTACGGATTTCTGAAAAACTAAGCGGTTCAGGTACTATATAATACTAAAATAAAAGACTATAGTTGTGTTAAAAAAAACAAACAAAAAAAAAAAACAAATACACAGTCCACAGACTAGACTAGTCTGACTAGAGACTAGCGAAAGGGGTGGGTGCACTGAAAGACTGTGTGTTCTGTGAGATCAGGAGAGCTTCACTTTTTACATACAAATAAATAATTTAAAAGCAAACAAAACACAACTAAGCTTTACAGTCAGGCAGAGAGGTAGGGGATAATTAACTGGCTCAACAGCTGGGTTGGGGGGTTGTAACTGTGAGCGTTTAGTGGACAAACTTAATGGTGGTAACGCACATATCATTATTTACAATACAATACCAAAATTAAATACAACCTATTATTCTACAGGTGTACTTATTTAAAAAAAAAAAAAAAAAAAGCCACTTTCGAACTGGACTACCAACTTGAGTACTGGGACTACTAGTTTTAGTCCACTCACTTGTCCATGGACAAGTACTTACTTTTAAGATTTGTCGACCCCTGGTCTGGTGGAAGACCTTCTAGCCGCAATCAGGAGGTCATCAATCTTAGGAGATACTCCAAAACATGCCACTGACAGGTCTTCAGGTGCCACACATGCGATGCAGGGACTTCAGGTCCAGATGGACCAGGGACCCCGTGTCGTGTGACAGCAGACCCTGACACACAGAGTTGGGTACTGGACATTCCACTGCCAGCTGCTACACAAAAGAGAAGCATATCTGGCGAGGCCATAATGGAGCAATGAGGATGAGGGTGGCACCTTCCATTCTCAGTTTGAGTAGAACCCTCTGTATTAGAGAACATGGGAAATGCATACAGGAATTTCCCTTTCCAAGAGAGGGACAATGCGTCTCACCAGAAAACTCCAGGTCCTGGAGAGAGTCAGCAGAAATATGGCAGTTTTGCATTATATGAAATACAAAAAGGTTCAACTCTGGATGACCCCATCTTGCAAAGAGGTTGTGTACCACAGAGGTCAACAGTTCCCATTTGTGCATCTTGGTCTGTAACCTGCTTATCCTGTCCGTCAAAATGTTTTGGGTACCAGGGAGATGCACGGCTGACAGTTCTAGGCCATGTGACAGCGCCCAGTACCACACTCTCATTGCTTCCATCCACAGGGGATAGGAACGAGTGTCCCCATTTGTTGATACAATGCCTCACACTGGCATTGTACTATTACATTAACTGAGGACCCGGACTCAGATTTTCTTGAAACGCCTGAGGGCTGTACAGGACAGCTCTCATCTCCAGGTTATTTGTGTGTAACTTGGCCTCCAACTTGGACCAGGACCCTTGTGTCTGGTAAGGTCCCAGATGTGCATACCAGCAGGAGCTGGATACATCCACTGGTGAGGATTTGTACAGCAGCTGGCACGAGGAATGGAACTCCCTTTAATAGGTTAGCACGATCCATCCACCACAGCAGTGCTCTGCGCAACAGAGTTGTGACAAGCACCATTTGGTCCAGCTTAGTTAGCTGATCCCACGTGTCCACCGAGGGATCCTCATATGTAAGCGGGTCAGTGGCACAGTTACAACTGCCACAGCCATGAGTCCTAGAAGATGTCACCTGGCCTTTGCTGGGACAGAATTTATTTATTTCGCTTTTGTTTACCGGGTAAGTACACTAGACAAGTATTATGCATATTTTCAGGAATGACCCGGGAGAATACAACATGAGGAACAACAGTCAAAGAGACATAGCAAATAGAGTACCGTTTTTTGTCACAGTAAACAAACATGGGAAATACATCATTTGACACTAGGGAAAACATATAGTAGTAAGCACATTTCAGATTATACACTCTAGACTAGCTAGTTCAACTGACAGATATATACAGGTCATCATACATAGGAGTGGAGCATAGCTCAAGAACTGGTTTGGTCATAATATAACTTATAACATTGTCGTATATACCCCCTAGGCTAGTTGGATTGCGGACAGGTATATACAGCTCATCACATTTTTCTAAATATGCACATGTTAGACAGAAACAGAAACACTTGGTAGTACAAGTTTCTACCAAGTGACCAAGGAATACAATATGTCATGATTAGCCTATGACCTGGAGCAATAATGGTGTAAAATGCCCAAGGCTTTTTAGGCAGGAGTAGTCAGAAGCCACTGATACAGTGGGGAAAATATCTCCAGGAATTCAATGGAGACACCCTGGGGAGGTTCAGACAAAACAATTTGACACTTTACTCTAGGGAGGTTTGGGGCAGTCACACTCTGATGCTAGTTTTAGGAAACTCCACAGGGAATTTCGAAAACTCAGGTAGGAGGGGGCAGCTCGGATATCCACAGGCAGCAAATTCCGGAGTCTGGGCGCACTTATGGCAAAGTCCCGATCCCCCATGAGGGTCCGGGTAGGAGGGACTTTGAGCATCCCTAATGTGAGAGACCGAAGTTAGTAGGGGTTGGGATTCAGTTTAGGCAGAAGCCGGGCCAGCCCCTGGGGGGGGTGCTAGTTCTGATCACTTTCCCAGAGAGGCATCCCAAGCCAAAATCGAGGTATCTAGCTGGTGAGAGCCAGCAGAGTTTCTCATATAGCTCACAATGGTGGGTGAGTCGAGGGGCAGCCATGGCAAAACGACAAATGTTACTGTAAGCAGTGTATCACCGGGTGAGACGTGTCTTTGGAGAGCGAGCAAATAGGTGCAGCCCATAGCTGAGGGAGGGAAGGAGCACACCCTTCACTAGGGCAAGCCTGGTTGCCGGTGTAAGGTTATACTTGGCCCTATAGGCCATACCCAGTTTGCAGTTTGCCGCCCTGCAGATATTAAGGATATGATTACCCACGTCAAGTTGGGGGTCAAGTGTTACCCCAGATATTTGATGGAGCTCACTATGGGTAGGAGGATCCATCTGCGCTGATGACGTGTAAGCAGGCAGATGAGGCTTTGATTTTAAGCCATTGAGCCAAGAAGCATAGCTTGCTGTCTTTTTCAGGTTCAGGACCAGCTTGTGACTAGTAACCCATGACAATACCCTGTTAAAGTCATCGGTCAGGTTCTGGTTTAGGGTAGTGGCATTCTGGGAGTGAGCCAGGATTACCAGATCATCTGCATACATGGTGGCGCTACAGCTGGTAGTAACCATGGGTAGTTGATTGATGAAGAGGGAGAAGAGGAGGGACCCAGTACCGAGCCTTGAGGCACTCGGAGGTCACGGTAGGGGCTCAGAGAGGACTTTATTGAACAGGTATGCTGCTTTCTGCCATATAGATAACCCATTAGCCATTTCTATGGCATGGGGGAGGCTAGTATGACCACAACTGTGCACCAAGCAGTTTGTGGTCACAAGGCAAAGGCTTTGGACAGGTCGATAAATATTGCACCAGAGAGTTTGCCCTGGTCCATGGCTGTCCGGATACTTGATGTAACCGAGATTAAGGCTGTGGTGGTGCTGTGTCCCTTACGAAAGCCATGCTGGGCTGGGGACAGAAGTTCATGAGAGTGGATATATTCCAAAAGCTGCTCAACCACTACCTTCTCAAGGAGCTTGCTAAGGGTTGGGAGAATGGCAATCTGTCGGTAACTGTCAGGCAGTTTGGGATTTCCTTGCTTCAGTACAGGGACAATCCTCGCCTCTTTCCAGATGTCTGGGATGGTCCCCAGACCAAGGGATAGGTTGAAGACAAAGGCTACTGGTGAGGCAATTTGTGCAGCACCAAGTTTAAGGAGTTTAGGCTCCAGGTTGTCTAGGCCAGGACTGGAGTATGGGGAGGGGACAGCTAGGCGTGTCTGCAAGTCCTGAACTGATACAGCCCTGAGGTGGAACATTTGACGTGGAGGGAAGGGGGTGGGACAGAGCCTCATCAGGTGAGAAGAGGGTTGTGAAGGAAGAGAGATCAGAGAAGTGATTATTTAGGGAGTTGGCAATAGTATGGGGATTATTGCTGGAGAATCCATTTATGACCATGTCCGTAACCCCCGGATGGGAGGATCCGTTGACAAGGGATTTAATCTCTCTCCAGAACCTCCTGGGATTACTGGCAGAGCTTAGTAGGGCGGACTTGCAAGTCACTCTTTGCTGCCCTGATGGCCTTTTTGCACTTGTTCCTGAGGTGTCTGTACCTTTGAATAATCATGGGATCACTGGTACCTTTGGAACGAGCCCAACACTTATCTCTCTCCTGCATCTGGGCTAGGAGATTCCCAATTAACCAGAGGGTAGCGGACCCCCTCACCCTATGGGTGACCTTGGGAGCATGCTTGTCTTGCAAGGCCCCAAAGGTGGAGAGGAAGTAAGAGGTTGCTGCCGAGGGGTCAGTGGCACCATAAACCCCAGACCAGTCAGTAACTCTTAGGTCCTCCAGGAACTCCTCAGTATCGAATCTAGAGTAGTTTCTGACATGCATAATTTTGTGTGGAATTTTGGGGTGGGAATTTTCCATACACAGAAAACCGGTGAGTGGTCAGAGATGGAGTCAGATAATGTACCTGCTGATGAGATCCTGTCAGGACGGTTAGACATGATACAGTCCAGTAAGGTGCTGGAGGATCCATTTGCTGTCCGCCTAGTTGGTTCCTGGATGAGCTGGGTCAGGGCAAGGTTAGCAAGCAGAGGCTCAAACTGCTTAACATTACCACTATCCCAGTTAAGGTTTACATCCCCCAGGATTATGAGTTCGTTATCCCCAACTCTGGGACCAATTTTGTCCATGAGGTGAGTTAATCCAGGTAGTCCACCTCTTGGAGGATTATAGTTGCACACCAGGTGCAGTTTCTTTGCCTCCCCAAGTAGCAGTAGCACATGTAGCAACGCACAGGCGGACACGTTTGAATCCTGGTGGGCAATTTGGGTGATTTTTAAGTGGCTCTTATGGTAGGTTAGTAAGCCACCCCCCCCTCTTGCCCCCAGCTCTGTCCAGTCGGGTGAATTCATACCCAGTGAGTTCACAGGCAGAGTCAGGGACAGAGGGTTTCAGCCAGGTCTCCGTCACTCCTAGGATGTCAGGTTTGTAGAGTGCACCCCATGCTAATAGCTCATCACGATTAGGTAGCAGGCTCCTAATGTTAAGATGAGCTATTTTTAGCCCCTTACCCATGCCCCATATGGGAGGGATTTTGTGGGTCTGATTTAATGGGCCAGGGTTGGTTTCAATATCACCGGCCAGTAGTAGTGCAAGTAGAAGAAGCCAGGGGAGATACCACCTCCTATGCACTTGACAACCTGGGAGTTTTTTTAGCACGGGTACGCTTTACCCTGCTTGTATACATAAGGCACCGAAGATCTAGACAGCAAGTAACAGTGCAGTGCACTATGACTTCTGTATACCAGCTGTCCTTGGGTAATCAGGTTTCTGCTCTGTCTAGTAGCAGAAAAGCACATCCCTTCTGTGTGTCTAAGACTGGCCCCGTGTACTGCAGTCTCTGGTGGGTGTTTCAACAGACTTGGTCACATGCACTGTAACCCCTAATTCGTGGAACAGCTGCTGTGTCAGAGAGACAGTATGGGGCAGAGCTGAAAAGCCTTCAAGAGCCAGTCGTGTAGACACTGGAAAATATATAGGCCTTCCATGCAAAGGGCTGCTGGCACTACAGCCAAGCAATTGGTAAAGCATGGCACAGAAGACAAGTCAAAGGGCAACACTCTGAAAGTACAGTTATGCAAGAATTTACCATAACAGCAGATCTTCGAGGAGAACTCTTGCAGCTGGTAATAACTGTTATGGCTATGCTGCCAGGCACTAAGACCCCATGGAAAAATTCTAGCTAGCAGTCCTAGGCAGGGGACCGCCCCCCTGATGTCGGCCCCGTCACCAATGGTATTAAGGGGGCAGTCCCTCGGCACCACCTCTGTTCGCCTGCTGGAGACCTGGCTAGCATAAAGGATAGGGAACTGAAGAGGTTCTAACAACCCCCAGAGAAAAGAAAATTTATAACACCACGGGGAGGTGGAAGGAAAAGCACACCTGCTGCAAGAGCTCTTACTGATGATTTACTCTTACAGTACGTTCTTATGTAACTGTACTATCTCACTTCAAGATGAGCTCTTGTAGCAGGTAATAACCGTTAAGACCGAGTCCCAAGCAGTACAAGGATACAATTCAGGTCAGATGAGTGTGGTTATAGAAAGAAAAAAAATATTCCAGCGCTCTTAAGAGGGCAGTCCCTGGAAGACGGCAAGGCCAAAGCCGGCCCTTCTCCTGGAAGCAATGTCCAAACTGTAGTGTTTAATGAAAGTATGGATGGAACTCCAAGTGGTAGCTGCACAGACGTTTCTTAGGGATGCAAACGAAGCGGCAAAACCCCTAGTGGTGACATCTTTAACCAGTCCCGGTAAAGGTCTGTCATACTTCTGGTAGCAGAAACTATACAAGTGACCAGCCATCTGGACAATGTCTGCTTAGTCACTGGCACCCCTAACATTCTCTGAGCAAAAAACACAAACTGGTCTGACTTCCTAGAAGACAGAGTAAGGTCTACATAAAAACAAAGAATTCTGTGAACATCCAGAGTACGCAACAAGGCTTCTCCTTTATTTGAGTACTCTGGGTAATAAACTGGGAGATGAATAGTCTGGTTAAGCGTGAACTCTGACGCCACCTTCTGGAGAACCTTAAGATTAGTATGCAGGGATACCCTGTCCCTGTGGAAAATCAAATAAGGCTCTTTACACATCAGAGCCTCAAGTTCGAAAATCCTCAGGGCTAAAGTAATGGCAACTAAAAACAACGCTTTACAAGACAGGAAGCGTAGCTCGCAACTTGCAGCTGGCTCAAAAGGAGGCAAAGTAAGTTTTTCTAGTATGAATGAGATATCCCATGGAGAAAACAGGGTCCCGCCTGGGTGGCTTAATGTACATTATACCACTCAAAAAGGGGTGGGACAGGTCCATTTGTACCAGGGTCCTGCCATCCACTGATACAGGATAATCTGACAGTGCAGAAAGGTGTACCTTTATGGACGAATAGCCGAGTCCCGCATCAGACAGGAAAAGGAGATACTCCAGGACTTAATTCACCAGACCGGTGAATGAACTCAAGTGACAGGACAAATCCCATAGGCAGAAGCGCTTCCATTTCATGGTGTATGTGGCCCTGGTTGAGGGTTTCCTCGCGGCCACTAGGACCTCCGCTACTCTTGTGGATACCCCCTACCTGTCCCTAAGTTTGCAGGAGCCATGCATGCAGGTGCAGAGACTGGAGATTCGGTTTACCAAAGTGCCTCACTCCTGGGAGAGCAAGCAAGGAGACTGGGGTAGAGGAACTGGAGGTTCCGTTGCCAATTGCTGGAGCAGCGGGAACAAAATCTGTCAAGGCCAGAATGGCACTATGAGAATCATGATTGCTCATTCCGCTTGTAGCTTGAGCAGTACTCTCTGAAGCAGTGGGAAGGCATACAGGAATTTCCCTGTTCAAGAGAGGGACAATGCATCTCGCCAAAAAATACCAGGCCCTGGACCTAGCGAGCAGAATTTAGGCAATTTTGGTGTTGAGTGGTGATGCAAAGAGGTCCAAGTTCTAGACGTCCCCATCTTTCGAAAAGGCCATCTACTACGTCCTGTAGTAGCTCCCACTTGTGAGTCTGAGACCGAGAGAGGCTGAGACTGTTTGATGGGGTGTTTTTTTTTTTTTTTGTTTGTTTTTAACACCTGAAACATGAACCACTGTGACTTCCTGGTTGTAAAATAAGCAGGTTCGCATCACATTTTGCGATGCAAAAACCAGCTTAGACTCAATTACATTTTTGATTAGCTGCACTTGTTAATCAATTACTGCTGCCTGTTCCCCCACTCTCCTGGACTTCATGACACCCCCCAGTGTCTGTCCCCACCTGGAAATTGTTTTTTTTCTGCCTTGCCACTTCTTATCCAATCTGGGGGGCACCACAGGAAGAGCATGTGGGAGAGAAACATTGGGGCATGCGAGATGGAGCTGCGCCACGCACAATGAAAGGATGACATTGTGAGCTCGGCCAAATGTGTCTGGTCAGTGCCCAGAAATGGTTTGCCACGATCATGACGACGTGGTCCGATGTTGGCCCCTGAGCTGCCCCAGGCTTAGAAACCTGGGGGGGGGGGAGAGACGCAAAGTCACCAGTGCTGCAGCTTAGGCTGGGTGCTTGCAGCAAATACAGAGGTACTGTGCAAGTGTGGCTTTATTCTGCAGCTAGGCCAGGGCTGCGAGGCAGGTTGATTTGGGGGGCCCCCCCCCCCAGAGTCCTCCGGGTCCATTCAGCACCTATGAAGAAAGCATCAGAGGATAAACAATGAGAAAACAAAACGTAAAGTTTTTTTCCTGTGCATGAAGTGTGTGCGCACAGGGAGTGCATATTGAACTGCTATGCTGACAACTATGATGGCGGTGGGGGGGGGGGGTTGAATTGTTGAGTACCCTGCACAGCTGCATAGAGGGGGCCCTCAGTTGCCCTGAAAGATTGGCTTGGTTCCCAAAATGGGAGGGGCGGGGAGACGGGACTTGAAGTTCTGCAGCCAAAATGGAGCTAAAGTGTTTCTGCTAGTTTTGTTTTCTTCTTCTTTTGCAGAGGATTAAAGTGAAGCATCCTACTGATGAAGGACGGCTAAGGAGTATTGGGTGTTTACGCATATAAAAATTAAGTATGGAGGTTGGGGGGGGGGGCTTAATGTGGTGCTGTTGTACTCTGCTGTGCAGTGCGGTCCTCCGACTCCCATGTAGTTCTGACTTATACCAGCTACAAAAATGTAGTGGTAAGGCTTACCTGATTGAGAACTGAACACAAGTAGGTTAAACAAATAGAAAGCTGACTCAAAACACTGCCCAATATGCTTATGTTGTTGTTACATGGCACCTACAATCAGTTTTGATATACTACAGTAAAAGCAAACATTTTTAAAGACTGCTCCTCAATATTAACTGATTGCTAATCAAAACAAAAATGATTAGCAAAGGCCACTAATGTATGCCTTGCCATAGCCTTATTCCAGACAGATTTCTGATACTTCACCACGTGTGCCAGAAAATGTAATAACCGGACCGTACAAGTGGCCGAAGAGTACACCTTCCGGCCAAGATGGTCCAGTTTCTTGGACTCCTTATCCGGTGGTTTGGAGCTCATATGCTTTGGATGCTGAGCCTTCCCATGAGCAGCCGTAAGGTTCATCGAATCCGCTTTGGGTTGCTCGCTCAAATGTGGTTCCCCCTAGGGGTCCTATACAAGCAGTCAGCTTTCTTAGGAACCACCAAGGTCGTGGAAGGGTTTTTCTACGCTGCTTTTGTAACGTCCTGAAAGGGCTCCACCAATGGTGGGACGACTAAAGGGTTTGGGTCAGTGGGCCCTAAGAATTTCGTTAGGCGGCATCTCGGAATCTAGCTCTTCAGTCTCCCATTGGTTAAGGAACTGAATGTGTCTCATCACATCTAGGAAGGAGGGGTCATCCGGAGTAAACCATGGGGAATCCCTCCGTGGGTTTGGGCATGGAAGAGACAAATTGTCTTCTGATTAATCACAGGAGGAGGAGCCTCCAGTAGATTCCTCTGAAGAATTATACCAGCGTCCCCTAAAGCATCTACAGGAGGATCTGGACGACGGATGGCGACAGTCATCGTTCAGGCGATCCTAGCTCGTCGTCCCCTGGAGTTGGATGATCCAGCATTCATTGTAGCGAGGGCGATCTGCGTGGTGGAGTCCGTTGCCTAGGCAGTCCGGATAAGAGTAGAGATTGCCAAACCAAGTAGGGAAATGGGCAGCTAGGTGGGCTGTATGGTCCTTATCTGCTGACAGATTATATGTTTCCATGCTAATAGCATAGACATCCCATTTGCACATACCTCTAGTGGCTAAATTTACAGTCCTACTTCAAAGCACGGACAAGTCTTTTTGCATCCTTAAAAACACTTCCCTGTGCTCCAACACAGGAAAGAAATTTATTTGCAAAACCAAAGTAAGATTACTGCTTTTTTGGAGGTCAGAACAACGGTGTGTCATCAGTTCTTCCTTTCCTGCAAGGAGCAATGTACCAAGGCATGTTCCAAGATGCTAGAGGTATGTGAAAATGGCATGCTGCATACAAGTAGTACAAGTACTTTTTTGGAAAAAGCAACTACAAATCCCTAATGTTAGTGACTGCACATAATTCTTCTTTTAAAAACACAACAGCCAAAGATGTATGTCCTGGGGAGCCTTCCTTTAACAAGTTCATACACTACATCACGCAGCTTAAAATTGTGCATTGCTCACCAACCATCAGTGTGTAAAGCAGAATTATGAACCGGCGATCGTAAATGGAGAAAGCCGATTGGCTTTCGAAGCCGTGATGGTATCGGGCTACATCATCACGGCTTCAGAAAACCTCTGGTCACCAGCCTTCTCACCGGCAGAAAAAAAAAATCATTCCAACGACAACGGCAGCCACGATGAACTTACAACGCAAGCTGCTGCCACAAACATAATCCAGTGTCATAAAAAATTAAAAGAAATCCACTTGCCATCTCATTTCCCTGCCAACATCACTGTAATCCTGCTGCGAAATTTAGCGCCACAAGTTAACCTTCTTTCCAACAAGCGCTACTGTGTGAGAGTTTTCTCTCACTCCGCCACTTCTTTCAGAGGCGCATGCACGGCCGCCCGCTTAGCAACGCAGCGCTTAAAAATTATGCTTCCTAATCTACTCATACTGGTCATTGGCTTCATTTTCTTTAAAATCTCATTACCGCGATCATCTACTGCGGGGGCAGACAAAGATACTGTTGCAGAGTTCACAGGTCACACCATCACAATACTATTACATTTTCTGTCAGCTCCAACTACAAGAGCGCCACCTGCTGTCTTCTAGAACTATTTTTTTAAAATGTATTCCTACACTACCAAAAAAGCTTTTTTTAACAGGTATAAAGGGTGTTTTTTTTTAATCTTTTATTTATAAAACCATTACTTCTGTTCATAATAGCAATAATGCACTCCAGGGTGTGGTATATCGTGGGATATCATCACTTCTCGGGTCGTTGGGCCTTTTCGCCTCGCGGCCTGCGTCTAACCACCGAGGCGTGACGATATCCCACGATATACCACACCCTGTCGTGCATTATTGCTTAATTATACAATGGCAAGAACATTTCCTGGACTCCGATTGGTCAGTGTGTGCCTGAGACAGTGATGATATTACACAATAACATCACTGTGTTGATTTTATGGAGCAGCACCTTTTTCCCCCCCAGAAACAAAGATATACTGCCTCACTAAATATCTACTAAAAACATTTTTATTTTCTATAACATTCAGCCATTGTATAATTGCAATAAGGCACTCCAAGGTGTGTGTTATCATGTAATAACATGATAACACACACATTATTGTGCCTTATTGCTTAAATACCCACCTATGTTACTAAAAGGCAGGCCACCAACAAAACAGTACGTGACTTGGTACAGGCATGTGTGAGAGCCTGCAAAATGACTTCACATTCTGCAACAACGTATATAAAATAAAAAAATCACTAGTCACTATTAAATCAAAAACGGCTTCTGATTTTAAAAGAATTGTAAATATAATGCCAACATGTGCAAGTGTGGGAGCCAATACAGATCCAGCAAAACTAAAGCTACCAACAGTCCCTATTTTCCCAGGACGGTCCCTATTTTAGGCATGTCCCAGTGTCCCCACAAGTTTTGCAAAATGTCACTTTTGTCCCTTTTTTGCTTACTTGTCCCAGTTGTGTCCCTTTTTTTTTCTGCTGACTGCTAATTTGTGAGTGACAGTTATTTAAGCACCACTGTGCTGCTGCTCGGGCAGGACAGCAGTTTGAAACTTCAACCCTTACCCCTGTGTTGCACTGTATGCATATCAGTGGGAGCACAGTAACACGTGTTCCTTCCTGTTAGATTAGACTGGGTAGTAGTGCACACAAGCAAATGTGGACATCTGCGTGCCAGCAGCTGAGAGGGACTCCAGACAGAGAAGAGACTGGCAGCAAGGAACTAAGGTACCCAAACCTGATCAGCTGTAGGGAAGTGTGTGAAGACAATCTGGTGCGGTGACAGGAGTCACTGAAGCTAAGTTTGCTCAGCAAATGAGGTGAATGTAAATAGGTTGGATGGGACATGCAGCTCAAATGCCTGAACAAAATTTAGTGCAGGTTTGCTTCTAATGAACTTTCTGTACGTCATGATTTGGAACTTGCTGCAGCAGAATGATGTATTGTTTTAATCTGAATGTTTGCTGCTGGTGTTACTGTGGGGCAGCACAGCCAGAGCAAGCAGCAAAATGTAACTGACTGTAAGCAGCGTTGTCTGCGGTGGTACCCTGGGAGTGTGAGTGTGTGTGTGTGTGTGTGGGGGGTCACAGTTACGATGGACCGTCCCAGTTTTAGGCTTGGAAAGTTTGTAGCTTTAAGCAAAACCCAACTCTCCCTGTACCGTAGGTACATGCACATTCTCATGGGTATACTTGCTAAATAAACGAGTTCGACCTCTTGGTGCCGCTCCCACACTTAGGAAAAGTAGAGCAAAACTCCGAGCGCACAAAGCCACTTCTATCTGGAGCTGCAAGCAATGTTCAACACGTGAGTATTGCACTTACTTTGAGAATCTGTAACTGCACTGTCGCCTGCGACACACCACATACAATAAAAACGCTTAATGAGCCTACTAAAGGTTCATAAACCAGTTACAGAGAGAGCCGAAGACAACTGCACAAACCTGAAACACAAACACCGTTCTAACCACACCACGAGCGTTCGATTGCGGAAACATGGACAACCCTTCCGGCGAAAATTAAACGTGCACTCTGATTGGCTCCCGTGGATTATGATGGCAACATTATCACATAAATAGACCACACCAGAACGGAATCGCGTTCACAGAACTAGAACAAAAGATTTGATTTTGTGGTTCTGTGATGGCGTCATCGGAAGCGCGCCGCTATGAATGTTAAGGCCCGGACGTGGCCTATTGACATCCACATGTGTCAAGTGGAGTGCTCGGTCTCCACTGCATTTTAAAAGCAAATAAAAAGAACAGACACGTTTGTGGCAGGCAGCGGAGAACACTAGGTCCGCCATACCGGCGATAGTGGAGGATCCCAGACCGTGCGCTGCAACTTCTGCATTTACATAGTGTGCTGTGCGTGCCCATGTAGCTGGAATGTGTCTCTCTTTTACAGAATAAATGAGAGGCTTCTCGCGTTAGCATGTACCCTTCGCGTGCCTTTTAACCTTTTGTCTCTTAAATGTGGAACACTTAATCAAATCTTTACCTAGGAAGCTCAGAACACTGTTAAAATGTTTGCATTTATGTTCAGAAAGTCTGTTATTAATTAAATAATATATTTTTTACATTATTTACTACAGATTTTTTCTTTAAAATATTAATACTGAATGTGGGAAAAGTCTTCACAATGTGGAACAGGGAGCTTTTGTGAAGTAAAATGAGTAACGTTCTTCGTAATGTACAGTTGAGAGGTATGACCCTTCCTTTCCAGGAACCAACATAAAAAGAAGGTTCAGCAGTTCTGAAAGCATAACCAAATGAAACACTTTTTGGCCGATTAGTGCAGGGGAAAGTGTCATAACAGTAATAAAAAGAAAGTAGAAGTTATGTAACCCCTAGGTGGCGCTATCCCTTGGGCTACTATCCCTGCCCACTTGGCTACTAACAGGTTAAGGGGCCTGAGTTTTGAAACGGGTGCCTTCACCCAAATGTCGGGGTTGGTTTGGGCTACGTTAACCAAGCCACAGCCCTCTGGGACAATGTGGTCCCCCCCCATCTCCTGCTAGTGGCCCACACCATACACAGCAGTGACTTTCTCAATACCCCAGATATGCAACCCACATACACTTGTACTTGGCACTTACCCCCAGGACTGGTTCCTTCAGCTTGACTCTGGGGACCCCCTGTAAAATAAGGTGATGCAGTACAACAGCAACAATGCAATACCTTCAGCATAAACTGACACCACAGTCAATGTAAATTGCAGAAACAAACTGATCTGATTTATTCAGGGGTCTGTAACAAGGAAGGGAGAAAATCAGGTTAATTGGCTTAAACACATTAATAATCACAGTACTGTGCATGCACTTAGAGTCCCACTCAGTCACATTCTCTGGGTACCCAGGATGGGGAAAGGGGCTAGCCAGGTCCATTGCAGCTGGTTTGGGCCCTGTGATGGAAAAAGAACATGCACACACACAATTTGTAATCTGGAACTGGAGGGCTCAGTTCATGGAAAGAAAAATACAAAGCAATCAGATGACACACTTTGATTAGACAAAAGTTGCAGCGAACTACCCTGATAATTACTCACGGTACACAGGCTGAACACAGGAGAGCTGATGGATGAATTCTCTGGAATGCCAGAGGAAGCAAGACCCACTCGCGGAACTTTGGCTCTGATCTTGTTTAGGTAAGGGGCAGGTCCCCTGGCTGGTCCCTCATTGATAACTCGGTTCTGTGCAGCAAGGTAGTGAGACAAAGCCCTCGTGGCTGGGCCTATCTGTGGACAGCATGGATTCAGTCCAATATTTCTGCTGGTCAACAGCTTCCAGCACAAGCACACAGTTCACAGCTATGGGGGAAACTAGATCGCGATCCCCATCCAGCATATAGCACATTCACATGTAAGAGACTTGCACTGTACCAGGCCACAGAGTCCTGACAGGCAGATCGCATTCAGCAAAATCTTCGGTCTTCTACAGGTTAAGCCTGGTCCCACAGCAGCAGCTTGCTTCCTTCCCACAAACTTCAGATTCCGTATGGAAACGTCCTCTTTTCCCTCTTAGGGCAGAAATCAGATAAGTAGGCCAGCAGTCAGGCCTTCCACGATTCTCCCGCATGAACTATGCAGCAAAACGGCAGCTTGAACACACACACAGGTCCTGCTCCTTCAGCTCCCAACTCGAATATGGCATGCCAGCAGACAGTTCAGGGGATTTCCCTCAGATACAAAAGGTCTGATTGGCTGGTTTTGCTGTCAGTCACAAACACACTTCCCCTGTTGGTGCAAAAAGGTGCCAAGGATCCAAAACTACATTTCCCAGAGTCTGGCACCATAAGCTGCACTTTACCAGGCTCCATTTTAGAGTCCCCACATACTGATTGGTCCAATTTGGCAGTTCAGGACCAAAATGGTGGAGCTACTGTAAACAGAAACAGTTCATGCTGCAAGAGAAGCAGGTTAAACAAGCTACATTTTCATTACTGCTCTAAATAGTTCCCAGCAATTAGTTACATCTTTCAATAATGCTCACTCTGCCCAAGTAGCGACGGCAGAAACGGAGCGATTTGTCAGCAGCTTGAGCAGGACTCGAGCAGGGAAACACACAGACCCCCCCTTCCAGATTAATTATGACTGTAAGCAGTCAGCTCTTAAAGAGACAGTACTTGGAGGCTTTAAAAGTGCTCACTGGGAATCACATTTAAACGGCTTAGATGCCGAACACCTCTAGGCTGTTGGTGCAATTAGGCAAGCTCCTGGAAGACTTTTGGGAACGCCCATTTGTAGGGAGGTTACATATATTGTAATGTTTCTTTCTGTGGGTGGTGCTCTGCCCCCCACACCCCCCGGCTGCTCCGATGATAGTGAGAATTATTTTTTTGTAACCTCTAGTTGGCGCTATCCCAAGAGCTACTACCCCTGCCTGCTTGGCTAGTAGCAGGTTAAGGGGCGAAGGTTCGGTAACGGGTGCCTCCACCCAGAGGTCAGGGTTGATAATGGTCAAACTAACCAGGGCACAGCCCTCCGGGACACTGTGACCCCCTCTGTTCCTGCTAGTGGCTCACACAATACACAATAATTACTTTCACAATACCCTTGATATGCTTGGCAAATACCCACACAGTTTGCACTTACCCCGGAGTCGTTTTTTCCAGTTCGAACCTGGGGACCCTTGTAAAACAAGGTTAGGCAGAACAAATGGCAACAGTACAATACTTTGAGCACAAAATAGAACCACAGTCTGGTTGGATTGCAGAAAAGAGTAGATCTGATTTATTCGGGGGGGGGGTTGAACAAGGGTGGGGGTAGTTCAGTTCAAGTTCAGTTCAAGTTTATTGCAGGAAAACTCCATTGAGCAAGCTCATTCACAAGGAGGTCCTGTGACATAAACACTTAAATTACAAACATAGATAGGTAATAACAGTATATACATGAAATACACGTTACATGATACAGGCTGGATATACATACAAGGGTACCACACAGGGTGACCGCAGGTGGTAAACATTAATATGACACAGGGAAGTGACTTACCGGTTGCATACTGATAAATGAAACATGCTGACTGGTGTGTGCAATACATATATTTTGGCAGCTAGAACAAACAACAGACTACAACTGATATGGGGGGGGGAGGAGTGATTTGATAGAGTAGCAGTGGAGCGTAAGCATAGATAAAGCCAGGAGTAGAAGGGGAAGGGAAAGCAGTTAATATGACAAAGCAATTATACCTTACCAGTGGATAAATATGGCACACATGGGGAAGGAATTAGCTTCAGGTTAATTAGCTTAAATACTCTGTGTTCACACTACTGTGCATGCACTTAGAGTCCCTGCAACATTCACACTCTCTGGGTACCCAGGTGGAGGGAAGGTGGGCTAGCCAGGACCATTGCCCGGGGAAGGCCGGCATTGCAGCTGGTCAGGGCCCTGTGAGGAAAAGAAACGACATGCACCACACTCTAATTGTAATCTGGAGCTGGAGGGCTTAGTTCATAAAGGAAAAGATAACATGACAATTAGGTGACACACTTTTGATTTAGCTATATGTTGCAGGGAGGTATTCTGGTGACTACTCACGATACCCAGGACTGGACACAGGCTGGACAAGAATGGAGAGTGCAGATGAACTCTCTGGATTGCCAGAAGAAGCAGGGCCCACACGATTCACTGAGGCGTCATTCCTGTTCAGGCATGGAGCAGGGGGCTGATCCCTGGGCAGGTCTCTCATCGAAGGCTTCTCTCTGTGCAGCAGGGTGGGATGGCGTGGCCCTTGTGGCAAGGTCCAGCCACTTGGAGCTAATGGCGGAGTCAGTCTATTGGTGCTGGACACATTTCCAGCTAGCAGAACACAGTTCGTAACATGGGGAACTAGAGCGCAACCCCCTTCCAGTACACAGCACATTTATATGTAAAGACATTTTACTGTACCAGGCCAAACACTCCCCGGTCCCCAATCGCAAAGTCTCTGCTGAAACTGGGAACTCTGGGATGAGATGGGATTTCTGGAGGGCCAATCACACTCAGCACAATTTTCAGTCCTCTACAGGATTAGCCTGGTCACTTTCAGTGGCTTTTTCGTTCCTACAAAATCGGAAATAGTCCAAGCAATAATTCCCTTTCTCTTAGCAACAGGCAGAATTGAAGGCCTAACACTCGGTCTTCCCACCGTTCTCCCGCTCGAAACTACACTGATGCTTGCTCGAATATCTCTAACTGCTCCTCCCTCGACTTTCATGTCAGATCTGGCTTGCCAGTCTACAGCTCAAGGAATTTCCCTTAGATCCAAAAGGTTTGGTTGGTTGGTTCGGCTGTCAGTCACAATAAGAACTCCCCCTCTGTTGCAAAAAGGCACCAACAGTTCAAAACTACAAATCCCAAGCTTGTAATCCACATAGCCTCACTTCAGCAGGCTCCATTTCAGAGTCCCTAGTACTGATTGGTCCAATTCGGCAGTTCGGGACCAAAATGGAGGAGATAATCAGAACAGTCTGTGCTGAGAAGAAGGCAGGTTAGAATAAACTACATTATCACTATCACTCTAAAATATTTCCAGCCAATAGTTACATCCTTCTGCAAAACTCCCTCTGCACAATTAGCGACGGCAGAAATGGAGCTATTTTTTAGCAGCCCGAGTGGGACTTGAGCATGGCAACACTCTGCCCCCCCCCCGCTTCCAGATTAATTATCACTGCAAACTCGCAGCTCTTAAAGCAACAGTACATGGAGGCCACACAGGCACTCACTGGCAATACAGACTAAAATGGCGAAACGCCGAACACCATTTTAGCAGCGAGCATTTAGGCAAGCTCAGGGAAGACTTTTTGGGAACCCCCATTTGTAGGGGGTTACATTTTGGTTGCTGAAACGTTTTATTTTATAATAATTACTGGGTAGTGCTTTTTCCCACAGGGAAACCCGGTTATAATTTGCCGTTATAACTGTTTGTTATTAATTGAATAATATAGTTTTTGCATCATTTACTATAGATTTTTGCTTTCAAATGTTAACACTAAATGTGGGACAAGTTCTCACAACTTGGAACAGGGAGCTTTTGTGAAGTAAAATGAGGAACATTCCTCGTAATGTGGTACAGTTGAGAGGTATGCCGGGTTTCCCTTGGATCACGCATGTGCTACTTGTGCGGTCTTCCTTCAGTGTGCACGAAGGTTGAAACATTGCCCCATCGCACTCGGCGCTGAATGTTTTTTTAATCTAAAAAAAAAAGTCTCTTCCTCTAGTCACTGGCAGGGAAAACCAAACAGAAAATATTTAAACATACATCTGGTTTCGGTTTCCCTGCCAGCACTCGAGAGCCAGCGGATCTGTTCACCTCTTTCTACCGGAAGCACTCCACAGCTCAGCAACTGCCAACTGCCAATCTACTGCCTGATTTTTTACAATTGCTGAGGCGAAAAAGCGCCCTCTAGGGGTTTATGTAGCATTCCACAACTCGGGTGTGTGTAAAATCTCATTACACACATCACCCCATATATTATTCTCTGTGTAGTGCTTGCTTTCATTGGGGGGCTCTGCCCCGCTGTGCAGTGATCAGCACTTTGAGAACTGTTGTTTGTGAGTTAATTTTGTTGTACTGTTTGCTTTCAGCCACTGTTTTATTTATAGTGTATGGTGGAACGTTGTTCTCCACCGAAATCAGTTAACTGTAAAATGGTGTTCTGCTGCAGTAGTGACGTCCATAGTGCAGCAGAACGACCTTTCATTCTGTTGCACTACGGACGTCACACAACACTGACTGCAGCAGAAATGGAAGGCTCAACTAGATAACTGTGGTGGCGGCGGCAACACGATCGCCCAACACTCATAAACTGCAGGATCAACCAGATGGTTCCACATTTAATTAAAAGGCAGGATCAACCAGATGTATAAATAGTGCTTACAAACAGGAGAGTCTCCTCACGGACACCGCTTCTTGCTAAGTGAGGAATTCTGCTGCCATGTTTTCTCTTTTTTTAAAGCCCACCCACACCTGTTAAGCAACCAATCGAAAGTTGCCCTATCAAAATGACTGACACCTGCTCCATAGCAACCTCAAATCCCCACCCTGACAGCGAATTGAAAAGTTTGTGACCCTTACAAAACAAATGTAAACACTGCAGTGATGTTGAAATTATCATTTATTACCGCTGTTTTCTTGTCCTCAAAGTGCAGGTTTTTCACCATACACTATATAGAAATGTGAATGGCTCCCATTGCACAACAAGGCTATTCTCCAACTTCATGGTTACTATACTGACTATGTGACCTGTCGAGCTGCGCTCTTGAGGTCAACAGTCGGCAAAGTAAGCACTCAGTTGGAGAATAGCCTTGTTGTGCATCGGGAGCCATACACTATCCTATATGTTTCCTGTGATTTAGCATTACTGTGATCTGCTCGCTTGAACTGAAATGATGCTGGACACGACCTGTGCTCTGTACGGCAGCGCCATAATACTGCTTGAATTTCTGAAAAGCGCAAGGCAGTCCGGCATCCTCCACTAACACCGACATCCCATACAGTGTGTATGAGTTGGGGGAGGGGTTACTGTAGGGTGACCAGATTTTTTTTTAGATGAAAAACTGGTACTCTGGCGGTGTAGTATCAAATCATCCTACTCATGATTTCCTACCCTCATCAACAGCCCATGCTTATTATGATAACGCACGCGCAGCTGGGAGCCCTGAGGGTAGGAAAATTTGAGCGCCCCCAAAATGAATGACTTTCTATGAAATGGGCAGAAAGATGCTGGCTCCTGATTAGCCGAGATGTACTTTCAGCTGGGCCATTATCCTAGTACAATTTGTCTAGTTATGGTATTGGAGGACAAAAGATTTCTGTTGGCAGTTCTACATCTTTTTCCCCTGCTCGACCCCCTTTTTATTTTCACAAAATATCGCATAAACAGGTGCTGAAATTAGTTCAGTCCATCCCTAATAAGTACAGTGACTGTGGAGAAGGGGTGGATGGTCACTTCATAAGACTGGTCACACCCTTTATTTCTGCTTCTTTATGTACTATTTTTAATTTATGTTTGATATCTGTGTAAGCCCCAAAATGGGCTTACCTTTGGTGGAGCTCCGTGCTCCTTGGCTTTTCCCCCATGGAGCTGTGTTATCCCGGTGGCTCTGGTGGGAGTCGCGCCTTGCGACCCCTCATTGTGGCATGCAGACATTTCAGTGTCTTGGCCAAATCAGGGCTGGACCATGTGCCGGAGTGATGGTTCTTGCCCACAGGTACGGGGTGCGTGGTCCCGGGTCCGGTTTTCGGGCAGGTCGGGCTTGAGGCTGCGTGGCTGTAAATAAATTATTTTTTATTTTTAAAATGATGGTCCGCACGCTATGCGTGGATGCTGCCAGAGGGCTGAGATTTAAAGGAGCAGAGGCTACTTTCTGGGGAGTAGTTTCCGGTGCTGGCTGGCACCGCTGGGGACGAAATAAATATTGAATCGGGACTACTAGTCCCATGGGGAAGCAGAATGGGCAGCAGGTTTGGCACCAAGGTGCACGGTCTTTGATTGGACCCTGATTGTTTCAGCGCCAAACCATCAGAGCCCTTATAAGAGGGGGCTGGAGAAATCAGAGAGATTCGAGAGGGGGAGAGAGAGATGGAGGAGGTCAGAGCAGGGTGCTTGCCTGCTCAGCCATGCAGCCGCTGCTGCATTATTGTACCTTAAAGTGCATACCCCTGAGGGAGAAAGGAAACACCAGAAGGGCTGCACGTATGAAGTCCTGGGATTTCTTGGCTAGAAAATCCAGGAGGAGTGGAAAGATGCTGCTGAACCCTACAAGGACATGAGGTGAGGGGGCATTAGGAGAGGAAGCTTTATCCTGGGAGGACTGCAGTTTGGAGCTAGGTGGAGGCTTGTTACTGGGCTCGGTTTGGCTGAAGGGATCCGGAGGCTGGGACCTAGGTGGCAGAGGGTCCCAGGACCACCTGAATGTTGAGTGGCGCTACATGCTGAGGAGCTTCAGGATGTGTGAATCCGTGGGAGGCCGGAGGAGACTGGTCATGGGGGAAGAAGGCAGAGTAGGAGGCTGTGTTCAGTGTTCTCATGTCAAAGCGACTAGGCCCCACAAATGAAGCTGTTCTGGACTGAGAATACTGCATGAAGGATTTGCCCAAACCTGTGGGGTCACCAGGGAAAATACCCCTGAGATGCTCGTGGCAGTGGCATAGCATCAGTGATCGGGTGCTGAACTCTGTTGGAAGGGTCTCGCTCCTGCCCTGGTCATTTCTGGCTTTAACTGCTCCAGTAAGAAATATAGGGAACCTCATTTGAGATGTGCCATCTGTCTAAAGCTTGTGCAGGAGGAGTAGAAGGTGAGGGGGTTGTAAGTCCTCTATGCACCCTTTGCAGGCCAGATCTGGTGAGAGAGTGTGAAGCTGGGAGTCAGAAGTCTTAACGCTGCCTGTGTGTGTTCTGTTTCAACCTCAAGCTACTGATTGTGTTGGGACTGTCCGGCTGCTTAACATTTTATGTAATTGGGACCCCTGGGTCCAAGGTACAGTTTACCATCTACCAATTCAGCTACTAATGTGACCCCCATGTCCTGATTTATTGCTCCAAGGAGTGACTGTTTATTTCATTGACTGTTCATTAAAAGGGATCCCCTGTTTTGCAATTCTGCATTTGTCTCTTGTGTTTAAATAAAACTGTTTGCTGTTGCTAAATGAAGTTGCCACCACAGCCTTGTACCCAGTGCATTCCGGGGTGGTATCCAGAGCCTCAGGGACCAGAGAATTCACCAAGGAAGACATTGAGAGGCCTGCCTGGTGAAAGCAGTCTCAGAGACCTCCAGGTGAAGTGGGCAAGGCTAGGTCGGTGAAGGTCACTGTCCTCCCCCCTGTGTTCCAGCTCAGCGCCTTGAGGGTCCAGGGCCCCCGATGGAGTCCATCCATCACCATCATCACCCGTGGACATTCAGGCACAGTTTTTCCATGTCATATTTCTGGACTGTGTTTTCTTGGCTGTACAGCACTCACCCTTCCCCACAAACTTTTACCACCTTAAATACCCCTAGACAGGGAAGGGGGGGGGGTTGCTTACATCTGGTTCATTCATTCTGTGAATGAACCCGAATGTTGAACACTGCTTGCAGCTCCAAATAGTACTGGCTTTGTGCACTCTGAGTTTTTTTTCCACCTTTCCTGTGTTTAATTAGAGTATGGGACCGGCAGCAAGAGATCGAAATCATTTAGTGGGAGTGTGTGAAAATCCTTGACACCCTCTCCCAAGCCAACCTGTTCTCTCTGGGGTCCTGCAAGGTTCCATACTTGGACTGCTACTGTTCAGTCTATTCCTTAACACACTTCCCCTTGCCTGCTCTGGAAACTTACTTCTTTATGCAGATGACACAGAGATTTTCTCTAGTCATTCTGATCCCCTCCATCTGGAATCTAATCTTTAAAAATACTTTACTGAAATTGAAACATAGTTCTTCCTCCACAAACTCATCATTCATTGCAGAAAGACCAAAGTGATGCAATTTACCAACCCCCAGGTTAAATATAGTGGTCTGCCTTTAAAGGAAATCTGTCCTTATTGAGACCCCCCCCACCCCCCAAAGCTGTATCCCTGATAAGGATGTTCCTGTAGAATAGCAAGATTTTCTGTAACCAGAACTTTAATTTTGTTGAAATTAAGTGATCCTGCAAACATGGCGGACCTTCTGCGGGTCCATTGCTACAGCGAAGTGCAGCGCGCAATCACCTCAATATATTTGTATTGGGAGGCAAGTGGTGCAGCACCGCACTTTCATAGCAAATGGACCCGCGCAGCGTCTGCCATGTTTGCAGATCGCGGACTTCAACAAAATTAAATAAAGTAAGTTCCAATTACAGAAACACTTGCTATTCTACAGGAAAAGTCTAATCGGGGGTACAGCTTTGGGGGAGTGGGGCATTTTTGACAAAGTAGAGTTTTCCTTTAAGGGTTCTCAATAGCCAACACCAGCGCCTTGATCAAGTTAGTAGCTTTAAAACCCCTTGGTATCACCTTGGACCCCTCCCTGTCCTACCACGAACATGTCAATCTGGTCTGTAAAGCTGTGAATACCAGAATTGGCTTACTTTACAGGCACATGACTTGCTTGACACCTGATGCTCTCAGGCTGGCTATCACAAGTTCAGTCCTTTCCATTGTGGACTATGGTTTAGTTATCTATGGCTCTGCAACTGAAACGACACTAAACAGGATCAGGGTCACCCTTAACAAAGCTTGTCGGCTAATGGTCGGAGGACATAGGCTCACCCACATCTACAGTCTCTATGAACAAGCAAACTGGCTGAATCTTGGGGGGAGATTGCAATACCATACCTGTCTACTTGCTCGGATGTTAGCCCTTGGCTGCTCTCAGATGCTTCCCCAGCAGCTTCTCATTGCTGCCCCTGTCCCCGGGCTACTCGTAGTTCCACTGTCAACCTTTCTTGTCTCTGTCTGTAGGACTTCTCAAGGGCAGAGAGCTTTCATGTTTATGGCTCCTGTCTGACTAAATAGTCTTCCTCCTGAGGTTCTCCCTGAAATGAAGCTAGGCTCCTTTAAACTTAAACTCCGTCAGCATGTTCTTACTTTAGACAGCTGTGACTGTTCCTAGCGCCTACTCCTTTTGCCTACCACCTGCCCCTATTCTACCCCAACTGTATTTCCAGTTGTCCCGCTCACCCTACCTTCTCTTCCATGTCCCTCTCCTGACCCTTATTTACACTTATCCCCTTCCACTTTCTTCCTACTAGACCCTCCTCCCGCTCATCTTCCTCTCTCCACTCCTCTGTATTGGATTCCCCTCCCTCATTTCTCTTGGTTTCCTCCATATTTTATTCTGCGTGCCTCACCTTTGACTCCTGGACACTCTTGTCCCAGTTCCTGCCACTTTGTTTATCCTAGTGCCTCCCCTTAATTATCTTAGCTTCCTTCTCCCATAAATAACTCCCAGTAACTTCTGCACTTCTCTATATCATCCCTTCCTTTCCGCTGCTTCTCACTCCTTCTTTTCTGGTTATTTACTGCCTCATGCACGCCTACTTTACTGCACGCCTGCTGCCTAATATTGTTCTATACGAATATTTCACTGTTTATTTTGCACTATGTGTTGCATTATTGCATTACTGTATTTTCTTGCCTTCCTTTGCATAACAATTGTATTTGTATTATGACTACTCTATTCTGTTACTGTTATTTTATGACATGTAGCCTTTGTAAATGAGTCCCTGACTCAAAGGTCTGGAGGCAATATAGTGCAGTGGGCTACGGCTCTGAGCTGCAAACCTGGTGACCGGGATTTGAATCCCACAGCCCCCACTTGCATGTTGTGTGACCCTGAGCAAGTCACTTAACTTCCTTGTGCTCCCAGGTTGCACCTGGAAACAAGTTTCGGCTTAGTGTGCCTTTCCTGGTTAAACAAGTTCCCCTTTCCCTAATTCCAAGATTTTAATAAAAAAAAACTCCCTCTCTCTTGAAAGTGTACAAGGGTGGTACCTGTACCAAAGAAATCTAGGGCTGAAAGCCTGGATGACTTCCAGCTGAATTCCATATTGAGTCCTCTAAACAAAACTCTTGAAAAAATTGTTTCAAAACAAATCACTATATTCTTACAAAAGTATAATGTATTGTGTTTTTGGCCTAATCATGGTACTGAGACTGCCTTGGTCAGGTTCATGAATGCTGCCCTAAAGGGATTTGATAAAGGCCTTATGATGGGGTGGTTTCTGTGGGCCTGACCAAGGCATTCGTTCTTATCAATCACTCTTTATTATGTTCTTGATTGTATGAATTGGGCTTCTCAGACAATGTGGTGACTTGGTTTAAGGACCATCTATCTATCTAACCGTTCACATTTTGTTAGCATCGGGACTTCTGTTTCGCCTGTTACTCCTATTCAGTCAGGTGTTCCACAGGGTCCAGTTCTGGGTCCCCTTCTGTTGTCTTTGTTTATTAATCCATTGCCTTCCCTTTGTATCACCTGTGATTGCTTAGTCTATGCAGATGATTTAATTTGTTTGTCCTAATCTAATAGTGTTTCTTTATTGACTTCTTCCTTGGAGAAGGAATTTCTTCTCATTTACGACTGGTTTAGGAATAATGCTCTTGTTTTGAATACACAGAAAACTAAGACCATTTTGTTTGGAACTCCTTAGTTGTAGAAAATGTATGCTTTAATTATACATGATGAAAAGGGGATTTGCCTGGAACAAGTTTCTGAGTTTAAATATTTAGGGGTCTTGATGGATCCCAGCTTAGCTTTTCAATCACAAGTTAAAATTGTCTGTCGGAATGTAAACCAGAAACTGGGTGTTTTATACAAAATGAAAAGGGTTTTTCTCTGAGAATACCAATAGGGACATAGTCATTGGAGTATTGTTGCCTCATTTGGACTACGTAGGAGGTCTATATTACAGTTTGTCTGTTAGAGAAACCTAGGCTCTAACGATAGTATTTAATAATATCTGTCGCTTCATGTTAGATGCCCCACCCTGTTTGCACCATTGTTTGCTTTACTCTTCCCTTGAATGGTTATTACATATTGATAGATTTACTTATTATTTTTGTTGTATTGTTTTTAAATCCTTGTTTTGTTCAGATTTGCATCCCCTAAGTGATTTGTTACATGTTTGAAATACTACTTTGAATTTAAGATCTTTCAAGGGTATTCTCCTGTCTGCTACACCTTCCACAGCTAAAGCCAGCTCGCAAGCTTTTTCTGCTTCTGCTCCCCCCTTTTGGAATAGTCTGCCTGAAGATGTGAGAAATGCTTCTTCTCTGAATTGTTTTAAAATTAAGCTGAAAACTTGGTTACAATCCTTGAGTGAATGTAAATGTTTTTAGTTCTTGTATTTTAGTTATTCATTGTTTGTATGTATTTGTTGTCAAAATTTCATGTTATTGTTGTTTTGAGTCAGACTCGAAAAAGGGCTTGTCCCAGTGTCCTTACCTGGTTAACAAAATAAAAACAAACAAACAAACAATGGCCCAGCTGAAAGTTGCTCAACAAAAATATGTTTAAAAAATACATCCAATTTACCAAAAAGGACCATTTCATAATCGAAGTAAGGCACTCAAGGGAGTGCATTATGGTGGGCTTTGCCTCGTGCTTTAACCTACCCAAGGTGGGCCATTATCCCACCATAGTGCACCCACAGTCATGCCTTATTGCTTAAATAGCTTACAACAGACCCTGCTAGGTCTGGCTTCTCTTTTCCCCCTATTTCCTCCCAAGAGGTCTACAAGGCACTCATGTCACTCGATCCTACTAAAACAAGCCCAGACGGCCTCACCCCGATATACTTTGAATATCAGCACCTGCCATTTCTGCCCCCCTCGCTCATCTCCTTAACCTTTTCCTCACTATCAGTACCATCCCCAGGCTTGAAAATTAGCCAAAGTGCTCCCCCTCTATAAAGGTGGGGATGCCACCTCACCTGGCAACTATAGGCCCATCTCCCTTCTACCTTCGCTTGCCAAACTCCAGGAATCTCTTATCTACTTGAGGCTATCTGCCCAACTGGAGCTGCTCCGCGGCTGCTGCCTGCATTCTAAATCCAGCTGTCCTCCTTCGCCCCGGGCTACATGCCCGACTGGAGCTGCTCTGAGATTCACTTGCCTGGCTGTGGCCCCCTTATGTGAGAATAATTATTTTTCTCCCTGATCCTAGGATCTAATAAGAAAATAACCATGGGTTGTGCCTACCTCCCCTCTAAGAAGGCTAATACCTGCCTCCAACCCTTCATTACCTCACTAGCCAACCTCCTGCGTCATGACCTTGTACTTTGTGGTGATTTTAATATTGATTGGTTAAACCCACACTCTGATAAGGTGTATGCTGCACTTGCTGATTATAACCTAGTCCAACTTATTAATGAACTGACTCATATTGATACTAAAACTGATAACCACCCCCTACTTGATTGGGTGATCACCAATTGTGCTTACTGGGTTAAAGAAGTAAGAGTCCTTCTGGTCAGCATTAGTGATCATTCCCCAACCTATTGCATTTGGCGCAATGACTTCCCCAAACCCCCGCTAAGATCTCCCTGGTATGGGATGTGTCCCACTTTAACCTCAATGCCTTTGTTGCATCTCTATATGAAGCTGATTGAGCACCCATTAACACACTACCTGACATCAACCAGGCCCTTGACTTCTTTATCTCTACCTTCACTGCCATAGTTAATAGTCATGCTCTGCTGAAGAAGTGTAGGTCAAAAGGGTTAAAAGTTCCCTGGCTTACCAGGCTCCTTTGAAAACTAATATCCTCTAGAGATAAGGCTTGGTGGAAATATAAATGCAGTGAGCTACCTGTTGACTGACAGACATACAGACAGCTTAGGAATAAGTGTAAGAGTGACATTAACATGGCTAAACGTCGTCATTACAGGTCCCTCAACCCAAAGTAAAACATTCAAAATACAAAATACGATTGCGCCCGGACCTACCAGGATAGAGGGCATTATAAGCCCTGGCACCTAGCGTGTCCATTCAGCCTCAGGGTGGGCATTTTGGCTTTTGTGTGCAGTCAGTCCTTTGGGGGTATTCCAGTAGGTGTGGGGTTATTAATGCACTCGTTTTCACCTCAGACAGTGGCTGTTTCGGCTCCCCATCAGATTTCACCCCATATTACGCAAGTCTAATAACTGGAATTACGGAACCCCGAAAGACACCATGTATCCATTTGGACTTTTACAATTTTTGCGATAGTAGTGTGGTGCACTTTTGGACCGCGACTGCAACAGTGGCCAATCAGCATGATTCATGGATGTCAGTCACATGCTGATTGGCCATCAGGGTAGGGGTGGGTTGAAAGGAGTGGGGATGACTGTCATTAGGTGCATGGCAACTGTGCACATCAAACTTGCTGGCAGTTGGGAGATTTAAAGGGGTACTGTCAAAAACATACACACAAAAAAAATCCCCCCAAAAAATGGAGGTTCAAGGAAGAGGGGTTCATTCGAACCACATGAACCCCAGCTGACAATGGGCCTGCCAAGTCAGGCTATTTTATTACTGTATATCTTATGACTTTTGACTTCATCCAGTTGTCCTGGAACTTGTGGTAATCCATGACAGTATAGCCTGTAAATATAAATGCACTGTATTGCTTTGTATTACCAAAGATTGTTATCCAGATATCCTGGAACTTGTTGTAACCCATGTCAATTTGACCTGTAAATATTATTGAACTGTATTTTTGCCCGGGTCGCTCCTGTAAAAGGGATGGTAACGTCCCAGTGGGCTTACCCAGTTACCAAAATTCAATAAATAAATAAATATTTTATTGCAAACAAGTCAAAAGTGCCATTAATTACTGAGCAGTGCTACTTTTTTAAGTGCTTTTCAGTAATTTGTAGCACTTTTGACTTATTTGCAATAAAATATGCACATGTAAGCACAAAAAAACAGTCAGACCTGTTCTGTGGTAGTTAGTGCAACTGTGAAGGTGTTTATACTGGGATGTATGCCTGTTGGGACTCTTTATCTGGGGACCATAACCCTTCCTACTAAGCAAATATTCTTGCCTCCATGTATCACTCATGAACATAACAAACTAACAAGCCCTCAATAGAAGAATGCAAATATTCTGGTTTTAAGTAGCCCACCATTCCACTGTCCCCCATACTCCAACTTCTTACTTCCCTCTAACTATGGATTCTTCATCTGACAACTTAGTCCTGTCCCACCCCCCAACACATACCTCAACTCTTACCTGCCCTTCCCTTTTACTTTCTGTAACTCGGTAACCCACCAAGATAGTGGCTGCAGAATGACGAGGTGTGAAAGCAGCACTGAAACACAGTGTAGTCACTTATTGGTGACAGATGGTTCCCCCTTCCCTGAGTTGCATCCCCCCAGAGTTGGTGTACATAGTAAGGGGGATGTGGGGGCAAAGCCCCCACAAGGGGGTGTGCAAGGGTGAAGCCCCCCACAATTAGAGAGTTTGCTGTAAGTGGTCATGCTGTGCTGCCATGCTGTTTTCACTCCTCACTGTTCTGGAGTCACTATCTTGATATGGAACCCTGTAACTTTGACCCCAATCTTCCTCACTGCTCATGCCAAAATGTCTGCCTTACTAGTGCTTTCCCCATACCAATGTAATGTCAAATTGTCCTGCTTCTCAGACTGTCCTACTGTACCTTCATCAACTGTGCATGGATATTTCTGTTACACATGTTAGCTTAGAACTCAGATGGTAGCATAGTTTGAGGGTCTTTTTTCTCAGTAATCTGCTTGATAAATGTGGGAATTTATAATCATTGTATGACAGTCAGAAAACTTTGAAACTGCCAAGATTCTGTGAACCAGTTTTTACTTTTTAGAATAATGGAGAGATCATAGTTTGTAAATAACCCATTAAAATATACTTAAAAAATAAAGAAAAATATACATCACTGTGTCCTCTTAGTTCTTTTTTAGCCAGTAATCTTCCTCATGCTTTTCCAGAAAGTTTAAAAAACAGTGGCTCATCAGTTATTGACTATATGTGGATAAATGTAAATTTGTTGTCACAATGTTATGATTTTAGGGTTGAAAGTAGACCAGAAAGCACCCATTGTCCAACAGTGCTAGAATTAACAAGTTCAAGGAAGAAGAAAAACAAACATATAAAACAGACAGAAATATAAATATTAAATAAAATAGGCATTTGTTGGAAGAGAACAGAAGGGAAACATTTTGTGGAAGAATGTATAAATAGTGAACACTATGAATCTGAATAAAATCTTATTACTCCTAGATGAAAAGGAAACCCTAGCTACAGTCTACAGTATATGTACCAACACAGTGAAGCAGATAGTGAAATATGTATCTAAAGAAATACAGAATAAAGACAGGAAAACACCGGAAGGGTATATGAAAGAATGTATGAATGTAGGAATGAAAAAAAACTTAACAAATAAGGAAAACCCATGATTTTACTTTTACCACTATTTCCTGTTTTTTGCTCTAAATTGATTTAAAACTGCTCTGCTCATCTGTATACTAGCTTCCTGTTAAGTACATACTGTATTACCCCTTGTTTATTACAAATTATTGGATGTTTACTGCCTTATGTATGTATCGTTTCCTTATGACCCCTTCCCCCAGGACGCACCTGGAATCGAGCACTACTGCTCAGTGTGCCTTCCTGATAAAACTTTTAAATAAATAATAAATAAAACAAGACAGTCCCCTAGTAGAAATAATAAAGTGATATTAAATAAGATGAGAAAAGAGTACAAAAAAGTTTTAGAAACCAATAGGAAAAAGCACATATTAAAATTATGGAAAACCCTGGAAAAGGCAATAGTTCTAAAAGACACAAAGACATTTTGGAGAATAGTAGCCAGTGGCACCAATGTTTAGACTCCTCAAGAATCTAACATAGAACCAGCAGACTGGATAAGACATTATCGCAAACTTTTTTATCAAATAGAAACCAGTTATAAGAAAACTCTTGAAGAAAGAGAAAATAAGCCATGAAGCAAAGCAATAAATAGAAAAGTTTTCTATAGACGAAATAACATTGGCTATATACTCTTTCAAAAATCATAAATCTCCAGGGCCTAACAGAATATCAGTTGATATAATTAAAACATTAGGCGAAATATGGACACCAGTTTTGTATAAGGTATTTAATCACATTTTGGAAACAGGAAATATATCAGACTCCTGGAAACATAATATACATGTACCAATATTCAAAAAAGATGATATATTTGACCTCACTTGTTATCGACCTATAAGTCTAATAGATAGTACTCAAAAAATAGTCACAAAAATATTAAACAACAGGTTATTAACATGGCTTGAGGAAAGACAGATAATAGATGAAGCACAAGCAGGATTCAGAAACAAACATTCAACAATAGACCAATGTTTTATTCTAACACATATCATATACAAGTATAAAATCATCAGAAACAAAAGTTATACTGCATTTTTATTGATTTAAATGCTGCATTCGATATTGTTAATAGAGTTAACATATCAAATATTAGAAGAAACAGGGATAGAATCAGGTTTAATAGAAATCATTATAAAACTATACCAGAACAATATCACTCATGTACAGATACTGTATAACCACAAAGGAGAAATAAGTGAAGGTTTCCCAACAAACAAAGGGGTCAAGCAGGGATGCAGCTTGTCGCCAATACATTTCAACACTTTTTTGAACAATACTTTAGTGAAATTGTACAAAGATGAAGCCCATTTACCAAAAATAGGCAATAGAAGATGTCCGTACTTGGCTTTTGCAGGCAACATTGTTTTATTGTTCACAAGTTGTTTGGGAATGAAAAGCATGCTAAGAGAATTTTCACTGGAATGCAAAAGTTAGATTTACAGGTTAACATACCAAAAACTAAAGCCATGCTAATAGGAGGCACAAAGAAAGAACATATTTTCAAGACGGGGGAAATGAAATTAAAACACTAAGTAGTTTTCAATACCTGGGTCTAATAATAACAAATAACTTGTCCTGGAGGAGACATCTGCAAGAAATGGAAAACACAGTAAAGAACTCTATTCCTATCATCATCAATGGTTTCTCATATTGGTATGGGGGTCAATCAATTAAAGGGTGTGAAAAAGTTATTAATGCCAAAATAAAAAAAATCAAATACTGTATGGAGTGCAATTATGGGCAATACAGTTATTAACCAAAATAGAGGTGCTATTAAATACATTTTACATAACTCTATTGGACATACCCCAAGGAGCCTCATCAACATCGCCAAGGGCAGAGATAGGCCAAATGGCCTTGGAAAGTATGATACAAGAAAGAGTAATCATATACTGGTTCAGGATATAGCAAATGGATGATTATAGGCTACTGAGATAGTGTCTTGATGAAGCAATAAACTATATTAATAAAAAGATAATATTCCCTAGTGCACAAGTGATGGACCAGATAATAATGCCAGCATGCTTATTACATTTACTGGCTGATACCTAAATTCACCCCAAATAATTTTTTTTTATACAAATTAAAGAAAGACTGAAAAATATTTATACACAGAAAGAACTAAGTCTGTTTACACCATACAAAAGATGTGAATGACTAAGAACAAAAAAACTCATGCAATGGAAACTTATCTATAGAATATAAAGAACCCACAAAGAAGAAAGACGATCACTAGATTTAGATTTGAATACCATGTACACAATAAATTCATAAATTGTTACAATGATGCTAAGAAAACCATAGTAGTATGTAATTGTAATCTAGAAAAAGAAGATTACTTAAAACACCTAATACTGAATTGCCCTCTATGTGACAGGGCTAGGAAAAGAATATTAGGAGAGATTATAGAATAAATTAAAATGAAACCAGAGAATGTGCTCAATGAACTGCTAGGTTTTTCTGTAAAAAAGATTTTGGAACCACTGGCTGTTTTTCTTCATATTATTGAAACAAAAAAGCTCCATATAAACAAAGAAGAAATTAATGAATAAGTTCAAGTAAACTGCTCATACAGTATACGTAATTGGAACTGGATTAAAAAAAAATTGAGTAAGTGCAATATGATGGTTAGAGAATATGTGTAATATGTAGAGGTTCAATATGTATTCTTGTAAGATTAATTGCCACTATATGACTTTTAACACGATGTACTATATATTGTAATGACTGAAAAGTTGACCAATAAAAGTTTTGAATTGAACTGAAAAACAGTAGGCTCTCAGCCATTTCAAGTTTACTTAAAACATTTTAATAACACACATACACATTAAAATCACAGGTATATTTTGTTCATAATATATTGGCAATTTGCCATTTGTTGCTTTCCCCCTTTCCAACATGGAACCATGGAACAGATACCCATTTCAACAGAAGCACAGTACCTAACCCATAGAGTTTAGCATGCATATATATAATGTATATATATATGTATATATGTATATATGAGGTAAAGTAAACTGCTGTTTTATATAGGAATCAAGGGGAAAATCCCCAACCCTTATATTTCAAGCACACTAGTATGCCTGCAATATAATTCTTTTAACAGTGCAAACCATTTTCAAGCTATATTGCGCATCTGGTGAGCAGACAGAGTAGTATGTGTATATAAAGTTGTCTCCCTATATATACAGTAGTATTTACTATTTATAACAGGTTTGGTTATATACTGAAATAGGATAAAGGATATTTTGTAATAATGATACATTATGCATTCTTGAGGTTAATTGTCATGGGTTAAAAAAAATGCACCACTGAATGAGTAGATGCACAGTAATGGAATAAGGTGCATTAGACAACAGCTGGCAAAATGTAGCCAGCAGAGACTGCAGCTCATACATGAATCAGGGCATTGAATGGAATACTGGATCATTTAGATGTGAGTAGAAAAAAAGAGACTGAATTTTATTTGTTCATTTATTTCAAACGTTTTGCCAGGAAAGGCATACTAAACTTGTAGCAGCTCATTTCTGGAAGCATCCTGGGAGTTGGGGGAAGGGGAATATGCTGTATATGAAATGCAGGTGAGAATACATAATGTAAGGAACAGTAGTAATAAAAACAAGGTGCAATAAAAATTCATACAATAAAATGAAAATAAATACAGGCAGAATATTTGGGGATATACAAAATAAAGATGAAATATAATGCATAAGACATGAGTGCTAAACAGTACAGGAAAAATGCCAGATAGTAGCAGAAGATTACCACCACTCAGACTGCTAAGGTACAAGCTAACAAAACTAGTATATTATTAAGGCTCAGGAGTGGGTTACCACATAGAGTAACTGATTTGGGGGCAGTAACCATGGGGGGTAGGAGACCTGCACAGCTGGGGCTGGAACAAGGGAAAAAGTCGCTCACAGCCGGGGGACAAGAGAGACAAGGGGGACATCAGCAACATGGGAGGAGGGAAAACAAGGTAGGGGATCAGGAACAGCTACAGGAGAGGTTGGCAAAGTCAAAAAGAAGGGATTTGAGGGAAGTGAAGGATGCGTAGATAGGGGAATTGGAGGACCAGTGCTTAGGAAAATGATATGAGAAGGCAGCTTGGCCCATGGACATTTTCCTGGGGGATGCAGAGGGAGTAGCGAGCAGTGCTTCAGAGAGGAGGGGTATAAGGGAGGAGTGGGAGCATAAGGGAGGGCAGAGAGGTAAGGGGAGAGAGAGCCAAATCAACATTTGGAACTGAAGGTGTCACAGTGTATGAGGCCTCTGGCATTGAGGGAAGGGAGGGAGGGAGAGGGAGGAGCAGTGAGAGCAGTGGTGTGTACTTGAGGGGTAGTCCAAGGCAAAGTGTCAGAAAGAGCGGAAGAGGAGATCCAGTCTGGCAAGAGTAGACTTTGGAGTAGCATTGTAAACAGTGTCACTACAGTTGAAGATAAGGATCATGCTTGTGACTAGCTCCCTAAGGGCAGGGTGAGGGATACTGGCTTTGTTACTATATAGTTCACCGAGTTTGGGATAAAGCTTGTGGAGGCTAGAATAAATGTGTGCTGAAGAGTCGAGGTGCTGGTCCAACCAGACCCCAAAGCACTTAAAAGAGGGGATGTCAGTAAGTGCAGCACCATCAAGGGTGTGGAAGGAGAGAATCTGGCAAACTTCTGCCAGGAGACAAAGGTCATGGAGACAGTTTTCTTGGCACTGTGGGACAGCAGGTTAAAACAGAACCAACATGGAACACTGTCAAAATCCTGTCAGAGATGGACAGTAAGGTCAGCAGTAGAGGAGCCAGAAGCAAGTAGCACAGTGTCATATGTGTACATGTGGATGGATGCAGCAGAACAGGCAGAGGGGAGGTCATTTAGGAATACAGAGAAGATAATGGGGCCCAGGACAGAACCTTGGGGGATGCCTGATCAGAAAAGCAGTGGGTGGAAACAATGTCTCCAATACGGACAGCTTGCAACCTGCCCTCTAGGCAGGAGTAGAACCAGCTGACTGAGGAGGCAGAAAGCCCCACTGCCATAAGTTTGTCCAGGAGAAGGGGATGTCACATTGTGTTTAAGGCTTTGGCCAAGTCATCAAAGATTGCTGAGGTAATCTGGCTGTGGTCCATATCAGATAGGATGGAGTCAGTGAGCCGGAAGAAACAGGTAGAAGTGGAATGGGACTTCCTGAAACCAAACTGGAAGGGAGTAAAAAGGAGGAGTTGAGGAATGGGGTGAGTTGTGAGAGGACAAGATATTCCTGGAGTTTGGCAAGTGTGAGCAGGAAGGAAATAGGTTGAAAGTTTCCAGAAGAGGAAGGATCACCCCCTTTTGGGAGTGGGATCACAGTAGCCCACTTCAGGGCATTTAGAACTGAGGCAGAGAAGAAGAAAGGGTTAAAGAGGGGGGAGATAGGGATGGTCGTGGCAGGACCAGAGAGGTGCAGAAGCTTGGGGTCCAGGCCATTTGGGCTCATGCCCTTGTGTGGGTTAAAAGCTAAAGGGGCCTTAGGAGAGGCTAAATGAGTGGTAGGAGAGATGGAGAAGGAGTATAGGGGAGGAGGGTGAGAGTGGAGGAGAAATAAGGAGCAGGTGGTGAAGAAAGGGTTGAAAGAAGCAGCAATGGCAACAGTAGGGTCAGTGATGTGGAAGCTGCCAACCTTGAGGGTTGGGGAGGACTACGATGGGGGAGAGAAAAGAGAGAGTGGAATACTTTCCAGAACTTGGGTGATTGAAGTTGTTTTGGAGCTTGGATGTGAAATAATCAGAATTTGTGAGCCTGGTGGCTTTGATATGAGCATTGTGAAGGGTTCAATAGTTTAACAGGGTAGAAGGGGAATCGGTAGTCTTATTGAACCACCAGACCAGATCAGGAGCTCAGCAGAAATCCAGGAAATGTGAAAACTTCAGGCCCTAGTTTTTCTTGGGGGGGGGAGGGGTCATGATACTCCCAGAAATTCATAGATTTATTATGGAAGGAGTTGAGGGCTGAATTGATATCGGTGGCTGTATAACTGATATAGGCGTCAGCGTGACTCGGTAGCACATCCACCTATGGGCCAGAAGGTTGTGGATTCTAGTCCCACACTGGGATTGGGCTCATACCTAAACTATGGCACCCAAGTGCAGTATTAAGGGGGTGCCGTACTGTTGGAGTGTGCCATCCTTCAGATGAGACGTTCAACTGAGGTCCCTTCTACCCATCCTGGTGGGTTTCCAGGTGGAAGTAAAAGAACCCAAGGCACTCTTCGCAAAGAGTAGGGGACATTCCCGTTGTCCTGGCTAATATTCCCCTTCCCATAAAACTGGTTCAGGCAACTGTCCAAGGCTGTATGTGGGTGTTGATGTGCAATATGGCTGCCACTACACATTCAGTCACTTCACTACCAGTCTAACATTGCTTGTAAAGTGCTTTGGGATACAATGTGTATGAAAAGCGCTATGTAAATGCTGATTCTTCTTCTTCTTCTTCTTCTTCTTCTTATAGAGATGTGGGAACAGTTGGTAGCTGACCGGTCAACGTGGAGTGAGGATAAATCTAGTGACCTGAAGGACTGTAGGAGGATAATTTTTTGGGGAGGGTTTGGGGCAAAGGATCTTACACACACTGTAGACCATATGATGGACACTGAGTGTGTTTGGGAGGATACCTGCATCTGCAATACAGTGGGGGTGAGAGAAGAGTACCCAGTCTAGTAGAGTGTAGTTTGAGGATTTATGATTTAGATAGGTGGGGTCTGAAATTAGCTGGGGTAGCGTGAGGGATTTGACATTCTGGCTGAGTTGTACGCAGAGAGGGAGAGCCAGTTAGTGTTAAAATCCCCAAGTATTGGCCAGCCCGTCAGTGCAGCAGTAGCATTCACCGCTGATGATGCCAGTAACCTGGGTTCAGAAATTAACCTGAGTCACTGTAGGTCCTGCTGTGGTTTGGGAGGCTCAGCATCCCAGTGGACATTTGCATCCTTGGGGGCTGCCTCTCTTACTGTGCACTGCCACCTGGCTGATTTATTTATTTAGTTTTTATTGACCAGGTAAGTGCATTAGACAAATTCTGCCTATTTTCAGGCATGACCTGGGGGGAGAGGGATAGAGATGAATGCCAACTGACCTTGAAGCAGAATAAGCAGTTGGAGGTATTTTTTGTGATATCAGGAGGAGGCACAGGTGGGGAGTGTGAAAGGGAGAGAGAAGCTGCCCCTCATCTTGATGGGACATAGCCATGCCCTGCATGCACATGCCCATCACTGAGCCTGGCAGCTCTGTAGGAGATGGAGCACAAGAAGGAAAATACCAGCAGCATGCAGGGTTAGGCAACACTGACTCTCCTTGGCCCCAATGAACTGACTGTCCACCCACCTCCAGCACCCAAGTTGTTGAGGGGAGCCTGACTAGCTCCCCTCATCCCACCATAGAGGGGAATGGGTGTAAGTGGCAGAAAAGGTGTGGATGAGGCTGGGAAGCCAGGACTGTGCCAATGGGGGCAGCTACAGAGGAAGGAACAAAAAAATAATCTTCAAGTATCAGCAGCTCACCAGAGGCAGAGTGGGAGCAGATGGAGGAGAGGAGTTCCATGACCAAAGCAGGGGATAACAGCAGTACACCTGCAATGAGAAGTGTGACTGTGTGTGGGAGGGAGAGTTTGAGGAGGAGCAGCCCATAGGCAGAGGATAAAGTGACAGATATCACAGATACAAATTGGATGCCAGAGGAGAGGTACTTTGCAACACCTCCGCCTCTCTTGGGGCATTCCTGCCCAACAATGGAATAACATAGTACTGACATTGCAGAGTCTTGGACCATGTAGGAGAGCCGAGACTCCCAGATGACAAGAACATCAGGCTGAAGGTTGACCATGAGGGCTGCAAGAGATCCAGCTTCAGAACGAGGCTATGGATGTCAATGTGGGTAATGTGCAGTCCTTTAGGAAGCTGTATAGGTGAGGTGGGGAGGACTAGATTAAGCCCAATGTCCTCTGTCACCAGTAGTAGCAAAGCACATGAAGCTTAATGGAGCCTTACAGCTGCTGGGGTGGGAGGGAGGGGGGGGAGGTGCCAGACAGCTTCCAGGTGGAGTCAAGGAGCAAGTAAAAGGTAGCACCCAAGACACCTGGGGTAGTGTGGAAGGGATGGAGATGGGCAGGTGGGGGGAGTACTAGGAGAGAGAACAAGGGCAGTGGAAAAGAAATGAGGTGGGGCAGGATAGCTAGGGTGTAGAAAAATATGGTGCATGAATCTCACAGTGTGGGGAAACACCAGGTGCAAGAGGAGGACCAGTCTGACTGGACAGAGAGTCAGAAGAGTGAAATCCTGACCCAGAAGGGAAGACTTGTGGCTTCACCCAAATAGGGAGGAAGCCTGGATAAACTACTAGGGGGTTGCAGGCTTCAGACAGATAGGGTGGAACTCTAACTTAACAATTTAAGGGGCATGTGGGCTTCACCCAGAAGGGTGTTACCACAGTAATAATTTTAGGGGGATGCGGACTTCACCCAGATATAGTGGAAACCACAATAATAATTTTGGGAGAGGATGCATACTTCACATAGAAAAGAGGGAGCCAATCTGAACAAATTAGGGGTTGTACACTGCACCCATGAGGGGAAGGAGCATAAATTATGCAAAAGGGTTGGGAATGTGGGATAACCACTAAAACAGGTAGGGCAGGGCAGCATCACAACAGGTGGGAGTGGTACAATAGTAACAGCCCCTGCAAGCAGTGTATGGTAGACAATGTAACAGTGATAACTAGCAGTTACAGTTCCTAATAAAAGCAAAAACAATAGATACAATGCATGGTAGCCCCTAGTAAACAGGATAAGGTGCACAAAGTAGGCCCTAGTTAGAGGCAGTAAGCAGTAGGTAGCAGCAGATCCCTACCTAGTAGAGGAAACAACAAATTACAGGTGATGGTATTACCTACATCACTGCAGGGTGGAAGTTGGACAGAGTCTCCTGGCATCTTCCTCTGGTGACTCCCCTGAAGGACACCCACTTCTGCTGTGCCAATCGTGCTGGGATGATATAGAGGCACCAGCATTAAGACGAGCATTAAGAACACTGATTGGTGGCAGACAGAAAGTCTTTTAAAAGCAGCTCGTGCAACTTTCAAGGATAAGCAACTGGCGATTAGATGAAATTCAGGAGAGTCACTGGAACAGGTTATCTCACAGTCCCCCAGGTGGCAAGATGGCATCCTCCTCATGGCATCTGCTCAGTGACTGAAGCAGACAGCAGTAGTGATTGGCTTGATCCTCCTGCTACATGAGCACTGGCAGACCGAAAGTCTTTTAAAAGCAGTTCCTGCTGGGGCAGGCCCGGTGGCACTGGAGGTTGAGGCGCTGGTCGCTACACCTCACGTCATGCCAGTGACCCATGTTTGGGAATCAGCTCAGAGCACCGGGGGTCAGCAGGGGTGAGAGAGGATCGAGCATCTGGAGGACTGCTCTCCTCTCTTGGTGGGGGCGTTGTCCTGCTCCTTGACTGCCCTCTGGCAGTGGCTCAAGGGCAATCTGGTCAAGGCATGTGCCGACATCCCTACATCAGTGGGAGGGGCCCGAGGTAAAAGGTGGAAAAAGGGCTGGTGGGTTCCATGATGGCCCTGTGTCCCTGTGCCACCCCGAGCTCTGGATTATGCTCTTGGTGGGGGATCCGCTCTCCTCCCACCAGCAAAGTGCAAACCACAGGGGAACTACCAGGGGTCGGCATGAGCAGGGACGCATGGGGCCAGAGGATGAGTCCCTCCGAGGGAGGGCCATAGCTGCCTTACAGGCTCAGGGAGAAAAAATACATAATACAAAAAAAAAGCAGTTCCTGTTGCTTTCAGGGACAGGTGGCTGATGTGGCAAAATGCAGGGGGAGTCACAGGAACAGGTTGACTCATGACTCCCTGGGAGAGAATCATTTTCATAACAGTCTCACAACATGCACCTAGCGGAATACACACTTTTTTCCATTATACTGCACCAAGGTTTTGGAGGGGTATTTTGTAGATAGTGCTTATGTGATATGAGAAGTCAAGGTGATGATCTAGCTAAACTCCCAAATAGTTAAAGGAGGAAACTCCCTCTGGAGGTGGGGAATCCAAAAGTCTTGAATGCTCAGATCAGTTGGGTTTGGGCAAGTGGCTGCCAGATATCATAGGTCACAAAGTCTGGTTTCTTGGTATTACGGGTTAGTTGGTTTGTGCAGAACCAATGTTGGACATTGCTGAAATCATGCTGGAATAGCTCCACCAGTTTGGGATCAGAGAACCCACAAGTATGAAGCACAGTATAGTCAGCATATATATGGTTGTTTGCAGAGGTCACAGAGAGGTCATTCAGGAAGGTCAAGAATGGGGCCAACCCGCTGGCGCAGCGGTAGTGTTACCATGTGCAATGCCAATGACCCAGGTTCGAGAGTGAATCTGAGTTGTCAGAGGGCCAGCCAAGGGGAGGATGACTGAGCATCCGTGGGATGCTCATCACCTCCAGGGAGAGAGGGTGGACGGGCTCCGGTACAGTGCTGCCACCTAGGTGACCACAGGTGGAGGTGTAAGCTGGAGCCATGGATCTGGGGAGGGAAGGGGAGGTCGACAGCATGATGCTTTGGCATCAGCAAGGCCTCTGACTTTGGGGGGAGGGATCAGAATACAGGAATAACCCTCTACTGCACAGGATGCCATCCTTTGCTTGTTGCAGTTGCCACACCACCGACTGGTCTCTCCACCTTGTTGACTGAATACACAAACTCCACCAGGGTTTACAGGGCCTGGCTCCTGGTGGCCCATCCCATGGGGTGTTATCCATGGGGGAACATGCAAGGTGCAGGTAAGTCCTGGAGGTGGCAGGTGACGGCGCTGGGTGGGTGGCTGGACTGATGGAAACCAGTGAAGATGCGGGGGGGGGGAGCATACAAATTATAACAAAAAAAAAAGGAAGGTCAAGAATATGAGAAGACCCAGAAAAGGGGAGCAGATAATTTACAAAGACTGCTTAAGATCTCTCACCCAAGTAGGAGGTGAACTAATTGACTGCAAGATCAGAGAGTTCTGCCTTAACAAGTTTGTCTAGCCAGTGGGGGTGGATAACAGTGCTGAAGGCTTTGCGCCAGTCAAAAAAGTCAGCAGATGTGACCATACCTATATTAATCCCTTTACGCCATGAAATGAAGAAACAATGGAATGTTTTTTTCTAAAGCCAGACTAGTAGGGAGAGAGGGAGAGAGGAAGCAGGAGTTAGGAAAGGGGGAAAGCTGAGAGGGCACCCACATTTCCAAAGATTTGGCCATTGCAGGGCTGTGGGAGATGGAAGTTACCAGGAGTAGAGGGATCAATGCCCTATGATTGCAGAAGAAGAGATTAAGCAGGGGGAGCTTAGTGATGGTGGGGGGGGGGGGGGAGCAGGTGCAGAGAAGGTGGAAATTTTGGGGGTCAAGCCCATCAGGACTGTTACTTTTAATAAGGTTAAGGGTCTGTAAGGAAGAAAGGTCAGTGACTTAAATGAGGGTAGAAAGAGAATGTGTAGAAAGGTGGGAGAGGGAAGAAGGGAGGTTGGGGGTTTATAACAAATGGAAATTAATCAGATTGTCTTAGCTGAGCAGGGACCATGTTTGCTTTTTTCTCAACTGTCCCTTATTGTCAGTGACTTGTTAGAGAGTGAGTAGTGTCATGTCACACTTAGCGGGGGCTGTGAGTGGTAATTTTAGTTAGAGGGAATCTTGGTGCTGGGAGAGTGAATGAATGTTGAGCAACTCTGTCTAGAGGCTGGGGGCTATGAGAGAACATTAGGTGACTCTAGGTGCCGGGGGGAAAAGGAGTGACTAGGTGCTGAGCAGAAGGGTTGTTAGAGCACAAAGTGTGACTATTTAGATACTATGAGCTGTAAATTAGGTGAGCACAAACTCTGGATGGTGGAGGGCTGCAAGACATTAAAGTTTGGTTATTTTTTGAATTATACTGAGGCTATGAAAGGGCAATTCCATGGTTGCCAGAGAGGGCTTCTGTGAGAAGGTGAGCAGTGACTCTTTTACTTGCATGGGGGGCTGTGCTGTAAGACACAGAGGAGTCCTTGTATGGAAGGTGGGGGGGCTGTGAGATGGTGAGAGGTGATTTTTTGGTGGCCTACAGCTGTGAGAAGCCAAGGGGTCACTCTGGCTGCCAGTAGGGCAAAGTGAGACTCTGTCTGGGTGTCAGGGGAAGCTATCAGGGCGCAAGGCGTGAGATTGGTAGTGAAGAGGGGTTGAGGATTGTGACATAGTAAAGGGTTTTCTGGATGCTAAGGGGCTTTGAGAGGGCTAGGGGTAACTTTTTATTGGTGTCACAGAGAAGGGGGCTGACAGAGGGCGAGCAGTGACTCTTTTCAGGTGCTTGGGGTTGGAAAGACACTAAGGTGTGGCTAAAAGCTGAGACACTGAAATGGTAAGGCCTGATTTTATTTTGGTGTCAGGTGGGGCTGTGAGATGTTAAGGGGCAATTCCTAGTGCTTGGGGAGGGGTTGTTAGTTGGCAAGGGCTGTCTTTTGGTGACTAGCAGAGCTATGAAAAAAGCACAGTGTGACTCTGGTGGTGGTGGGGTGCACTGAGACATCAAGTATGACAGGGTACTATGGGGGTGTAGGAGTGCAAGGGAAAACTGTTTGGGTGCTGGGGGGATTAGGGAAGCTGTAAGAGAAGGACTGTTACTGTTTGGGTGACAAAGAACAGGAGGTCTGTGAAATTCAAAAGCTGAATCTGTTTTGATGTGGGGTGAGGGTCTGTGAAATGGTGAATGGCAGGGTTGTATGCCAGGGAGAGCTGTAAAACAGTAAGCAGTGAATGTCTTGCTCCCACAAATAGACTGTGAGACTATGAGGTCATTAATAGGTGTCAGCATGGTTCAGTTGGTAGCACATCTTCTGAGCCAGAAGGTCTTGGGTTCTAACACCACAATTGATTAGGGTCATATTATAAACAGAACACAAGACAACCGAGCACTCAGCACCTCATATTACTCGGACACTGGAGATTTGAGCAAAAATATCTATTTATTAATGAAGTTTACCTGACGCATTTCAGATCAACAAACAATCCTTTATCATATTATAAACACTGGTACCTTGGTGCCATATTAAAGAGATGCTGTACTGTGGGGTTGGGCCATGTTTTTTATGAGACATTAAAGCAAGGTCCTATATGCCTTTTCTGATGGTTGTTATGTGGACATTAAAGAGCCCATAGCACTTCTCGAAAAGAGTACAGGAATTTTTTTTTTACTGTCCCCGGTCAGTGGTTCTGGGATATACTCCATCCCCCCCGATTGTCAGCTAGGTCCTAGTACGCCAGGATACCCCAGCACTCCTTGCTGGGTCCTGGTGTACCGGGATCATAGCATCACACAGCACAATGGTGAGGAGTTTTTGCTGGTTTTTCCCTGTAATCCCCAACCCCAGAGAATGCTGGCTCGAAGGACATACGTCCAGGTTGGCAGCGTGCTAATGCATGTTTCAGCCAAGCATCCGATGTTATCCTCCCCTCCCAACTCTACAAGCTTGAGATCACTGCCAGTGATGCCACCAGCTGTACTACTGGAATGAGTACAAGAGCAGCCCGGTATCCCCTCCTCCTCCGGAGGAGAGCATCCTGTGGGATGGGCAGTCCTCCTCCCTCGGCCGGCCTCCGACAACCCAGGCTCATTCCTGAACCCAGGTTGCCAGTGTCAGTAGTGGTATCACTACCTGTGCACCAACGGACCAGTGAGTAGAGGAATTATTTTGACTGAAAATCCAACAAATATTTGCAGGTAATGCCTTTTATTAGACTAATAAAATTGTTTTTGATACTAGCTGTTGAGAGTTATACTCTCTTCTTCAAGTCACCTGTAACTTATTTGTTTTTTTCTTCTACATTACAGACTGCACTAACACAGCTACCATATTTCTTTATTGAAAAACCAAAAGCAAACATTCCAGAATCCAGATGTTATATATGTGTGTGTCAAATAGATTTATACAAATTCAAACTTAGAGAAAAAGGAAAATAAATCTAAAAGAAAGTTATTAAGCCTCAGAATATCAACAAAAAAATAATCAAATTAAGCAAGGTACAAATGACAAATAGAAAATATTGCCCCCAGACTTATCTGGGGAAAATCCAGGACATACTTTTTCAAAGGTGCTCTCTTTGGATACTGGACAATTGATTTAAATCCCTATTGTATGTAGTCTAACTCTAGCTTAGTAACCCATTTTTGCTGTAATACCAGTTGACAGCACAATTGAAAAATACAAAATTTTAAACTTGTGAATCAAGCAGATTGCCAGGAGGAGGGAGGTGGTGTTACCATTGTATTGCTCACTAGTGAGGCCCCTCATGAGGGAGGGAGTACTGTGTCCAGTTCTTGATGCCGCGCCTCTGCCAGGACATTGATAGTGTGGATGAGGTACAGAGAAGGGCAACCAAAATTGTACGAGGGTTGCATGAGAAGCCCTACAAGGACAGGCTGCAGGAGCTCAACATGTACTCTGTTGAGGACAGTGAGAGGAGTCATTATTGAAACCTAAAAGTACCTCACAAGGGTGAACGAGGTGCAGGTGGAGGGCCTATTTCAGAGAAAAGAAGGCACTAGAAGGAGAGGAGTTTAGGAGAGATGTGAGGAAATACTGCATCGTGGAAAAGGTGGTGGATGACTGGAACAGCATGCTAGAGGAGGTCGCGGAGGCAAAGATGGTGGGGAGCTTCAACCTTGAGTGGGAGAGGCACAGAGGCATATTCAGTAGAGGAAGGCAGGAGAGAGGGAGGGACACCAGTAACCAAATAAGGTCACTGGTGTCAGAATAGAGGGAAAAGGTACAGACTACATGGACCTACTAGTCTTTTTCTGCCAACAAAGCCTATGTCTCTATGTTTCAGTATTGTACTTCTGCCAACCAGATTGAAGCATTCTGAACACAAGTTCCTCGTGTGTTAAAGATTAAAGGTTCCCACCAGATTTTTATTACTAAAAAAGAAAAGAGTAGGGCAATTTTCCCAGTGTCCTGACCAAATTCCCCCCATTCAGTAAAATATCACCATCAACTTAATCTGGTTCAGTTTCATTTGGTTTTCATCTCTATCCCACCCATCCCTGGACAAGGGTAAAAATAGAAGGTGTTGTCTAGCCCTCTTTTCTCGGTCAATACAAACTAAATCTAATAAATAAATGAGTGGCAGTGGGTGTCAGAGGGGGTTGTGGCAGAGTGGAGGTTATTCTGGGTGCTGGGGGGGGGCTGTGAAAGTGTAGAAAATTATAGTTGTCCATCTCTGGTGATAGCAGGCAAGATGTTACACATGTGACCCTCCTATGTACTGCTTCCTCTAAATGTGCAAAGTAAGGCCTCAGCTGGAACCAGCAAATAAGTGTGTTTATATAGATATATCTATGGTTGAGTTAAATTAAAGGCAGTGGCCTGCTGGATGCAATGATCTAAGGCCACCTATGTCCTCCTGAATTTTTGCTCTTTAAAGTAGTTTTTAAACAATCTTTTCTGCAACACCTGCATAATTAGCAAAGGTCCAACCCAGTGGCACAGCTGTATGGACTGCCAGCTGGTTACCGAGATTCATTTGTGATCCCTGGAATCTCATGCCGGAGTTGGTGAAGGGTCATAAGTATCACAGATGTGAGGTGTGTGGCTCCTGGGGAAAAAGGATGTGATCTCCTGGTGTTTGCATACCACTTTGCAGCTGTTTAAGAAGTGGTACTGGCATAGACAGTGAAGGCAGTAACACATCCAACATCCTGTTTAGGTGTCAGGTGTTTCACCTCTGAGGTGAGGTGTATGACTGCTGAGGAGAAAGGATGTGGGCCACACACTGTTTTCACCCCCCCCAACAGCCAGCTAAGGAGTGACACCAACAGAAAGCAGTCATACACCCAACATCTTGGTTGCAGGAAACTGTTGCCCATCCTCTCCTACTTGACCAGCTGGTTGGAGTTGAACTGTTTGGCCTTGCAGTCAGCTGGTTCTGCTCTTAACTGTCTAAGAGGTCTCTATCAGTTAGTATTGCAGAAGCCTCCCCCAGTAGTTTCTGGCATTCCACATGGCTCTGTCTTGGGTCCTACAGTGTATTATTTAAAATGTTCCTTAACAGCCTCCACAATACTTATTCTGCACACATTCCCCCATACAATGACAATACAGAGATTTTCAACAGTGATCGTTCTGCTTATGAATAGGAAGCTGATCTTCAGTGGGACTTCGACAATATCAGGTCAATCTTTATTTCTTAACTGCCCAATCCCTGAGGCTCTGGGTGCTTTACAAAAGAACAAGACAATACTTAAATACCATCATAATCAAGGTCAATTCACATATATCATAAAACATCATAAGCAATATTTAAAACTTAAACAATAAATAATAAAGTCCAGCTCACTATCTTATTTAGCTTCCCTCAAATGCTAACCTAAACAGATGTGCCTTCAGGCCACTTTTAAAGTCGAACAGTGGTTCTGATCCAATCAACGTAAATGCACAGTGAAAGTTATCTATGACATTTGCAGCAGATAGCAGCTGGCCAGGGTCCCTGTCACCCCAGTCTTCAAGACTGTGGATGGTTAACCTGTGGAGGATGTTCCTTTCTGTAAATACCTTGGCACTTCACTATAATAGATCGATACTTTAGTTTCTCTAGCCGTATTGATGCCATTCATTTTTTTTAAACTTTTACTTATGCATTTTAACATTAAGCATGAAATACATACTTTCTGAACATGTTTACAGAGTGCAGTACGTTACCAAAAGATTGGAAATACACATTTTATATGTACAACATGGAGGAGTTTCCATCTTCGTTAATGACCTCCCCTTGCTCTCTCCAGATTGTTCATCACTCCTGTACGCAGATGACCTAGTTCTTTATTCCAGTGCAATGAACATCTTGGACATAAATCACTCTCTGTCCTCAGACTTCCTCCACATTCAGTCCTGGATGATTGAAAACAACCTTGTTCTTAACGCGGACAAAACACAATCCATGATTTTTGGCTCCCGTGCCATACTCAAAACAAACCAGAACCCTCTCAATATCTTATGCACTGATGGATCACCATTGGACAACACTAACTCTTTCAAGTACCTGGGCATTTTGCTTGACGCTTCTCTGGACTTTGATCAGCATGTTAATGCTACCTGTAAGTCCGTTAATGCCAAGCTTGGAAGTGCATACCGGACCAGTTATGCCCTCACCCCATCAGCTAGACTTGCTATTGCTCAAGGCATTCTGCTCACAGAACTAGCCTATGGCACAGTCACCTACCTAGAAGCATCAAAAACTACTCTTCACAAGTGGGATACCACCTATAATAATATCTGCTGCTATGCCTCCGCATCCCCTCATTACAAGCACTACTGCCAACTTTATGCTGATCTAAAATGGCTGTCCTGTACTGTCTATCGGTTCAAGTCCCTTGGATCTCTCATTGATGGTAATGCCAGATCAGGTCTCCCTCAATCCCTTGCCTGGCTGCTGGGCACTCAAACTATCCCCTATGGGCTTAGATCCACTGACCTATCTTCCCTCCACATTCCAAGGTGTAAAACTGCCATGGGTGCGCGGGCTTTCTTGTGTGCGGCACCTAAATATTGGAACTCCCTTCCCCAAGACATTTGTTTTGCTCTGACCCATACCTGTTTTAAGAGGCTACGCCACAGTCCTCTACTTGTCTCAACCCTCTGCACATGCTTTTGCCCACCTTAGACCCTCCAACCTCTAACTCCTGGCTGCCATGTCTCTACCTACTGCTGCCCTTCTCTCCTCCATCTTTCCTCTCAACATGGCTTCCTGCTTTCTTTCTTTCTAGCCTTGCCCTTGCTTTTCCTAGGCTCACACCCCCTCCCACCTCCACTCCTCTCTCTTAATTTCCTACTTCTCCCTCCTCTATATCCATGCCTTTCTGGTCGACAGTATAGCACATATATCCTGGTCTCAATCATGGATCTTTTCCCTAAACTAGCAGTCTTGTACTTCTTAGGACCTTTAGTCCTATGGTTGCTCACAATTTGACTCTATTGTGTTCCTACTTAAATGCACTTTTACTGTATTTTGTAAAATGTTTGTTATGATATCTCTCATATTTTGTATTCTGAATATTGTTGAACTCGCACGTGCATCTCTCTTGCTTTTGTCCCAACTGTATTTCTATCTCACTGGCAATTGTATTTGTACCTGTACCCTCTGTATTACCAATTGTTGTACTGCTTCAAACTGTTTGTTATTTTCACCCTCCCGGTTCGTGCCTGAAAATAGGCATTGCTATGCCTAGTGTACTTACCCAGTTACCAAAAGCAAATAAATAAATAAATCATTCTAATTTTTTTTTTGTAGACAGTACCCTAATTATAAATTACCCACCGCAGAATAAGCAATTTTGACCAGCCACTACAGGTCCTGGTTGATGTGTCCTACATAATCAGTCATAAGAAAAGAACATTCTAAAGCCATCAAGAACACTGTATTAAAGGAATGTATATCTCAACCTGCTTTCCCAGTGCACCATATAACATAATGTGCTGACTTACAAGAAAAAATGCACTAAAATAAGACCTGGGTCTACTGTGCCAGTTCCTGACAACTAGAACTGAGGACGTACCTCATTCCAGCACTATATGCCCGATACTACTCAGAGGGGAGTCCCTGTGAAGATTGCTACTGCTGTTGCCCACGATCCCCTGCAGCTCCACTGCAGTCAGCTCCCAAGGCATACCCCGTTCCATAGTAAGATCGCCAGATTTATCAGCATCTAGGAATCAAGACAGTCCATCCATATCTAACAGCTTGCAAACCATATAGTCCAGGAAATAAAAACAGATAGCATTGTACACACAGTAAACATATTTTACCATTGTTTTTTCTCCTGTTATGCTACTTAAAGTGCACAAACCACACTGAAGGAGAAAGAATGGTGCCATTTTACAACCTTCAGCAGGCAGACAGCCATTCACCATCTATAAATTTGATTTTAAACAGAAACTGGAACAAGAACACTAGTATAACTTTTAACAACTGTTTGTAACTAACCAACAAGAGCCCAGCATATTTGGACCCTCTTTCAACAGATATTTAGAGAGTTTAGTTTATTCCCTTGCTGACAGAAATATCCCCGCCTCACAAATGATTAAAGTCTGTATGAGTCCAAAAAATGGAGGGAGCCAGAAAATTAATGGGGCGGGGGGTGTGCTCCATCAAACTGCAGACACAATACCCGTACCCGTAAATTCAGTCCTCACAGTCAGAATAATTTGCACTAGCCTGCTATCTGTTTCTTGGGGTCACAGGCTTTTCCACACAGCTTCCTGCTTCACAGGGTCAGAAAATCTGTACTGTTGATGGCCAAGGGTGAAACATGGCCTTGTAGGGAAAACCAGTATAAACCATATGTCCAGATCCTTGAGTTTACCTTTAATGCTTCTAAATGCCTTGGGGCGCATTAGTGTAGCATAGGGAATGTCTGGGAACATAAGGATTCATTCATTGTTGTATGTCAATGGTCTGCTAGCTCTTGCTGCCCCTTGGATGGCATCCCGTTCTCTCCTAGAAGACAGAGTCACCAGGATAGTGCATGGCAAGTTTTGGGAAATGTTTGCTCTTCAAGAGGTGATCCTGCATGCTTTAATAATTTTAAACGCTCTGTACCCAGTGAATTCAGCAATCTATTGAGTTAGAAAAGTAATTATGTCCTCTCTCTCAGTCCCTTCAGGGAGCCTGAGGATCTGAATACTAGCCATTCAGACTGTATTTTCAAGTTGATCAATGTGGCTTTTCAGAGTCGTTTGCTCTTTTACAGTTGTGGCTGTTACTGCCAGAACCTCCCCTGCTGTCACCTCCAAGCCCTTCGCTGTCTCACCCATGGATTCAATTTTGGTTTCCACCACCACCATTCATTGTGTGAAGGAGTCCAATTTCTGGTCAATTTGCCGCATGGTTCTAGTGACGGCATACATGGAGACCTGCAGCAATTCTAATGGTGCAGTGCACACCACACTGCTGGAAATAGTCTTGTTTTGCTCCTTTCAGTTGAACCACTGTCATTAGTTCTGGTAGCAAGATGTTCATCCACAAATTCTCAAAACTATTCGGTGCAAGAAGCAGTTTAACTAAGGTAAAATATTATTTGCTTGAGAATTAAGGGCTTCAACTCAGGAGCGCCAGAAACTTGCTGCTTCTGGCTTGGCTTCTAGCTCCCCAACCCCCTTCATGCCATTCATGCTATACTGTCTTCCTGACTAGATATGCTGAACAGACACAAATCTTTCTTTCCCATCCCTGCTCATCAGGAGATCATCCTCAAAATGGCATTCCCTTTTTTCAGCTGTGGTGACATGATCTATGGCATTGCCCCCAAATCCACTCTTACCCATCTGGAGGACCAATTTTATAATTTATTCTGCCTTCTTTCTCTCTGTTGTCCATCCCATATGTATCACTGTTCCCCCTTACCCCTTTGTTGGTCAGTCCTTCTTTTACTGGCTCCCTTCTCCCTGGAACAACCTCCTTCCTACCAATCACTGTTTTATATCACCATCCTTCCTAATACCCCTCCTCCATGAGTTTATGGCTCATACCTCTTCGTGTCCATAAAAACTAACCCTCTTTCTCCTCCTCCCATTTCTCACATCCCCTTGCTACCTTCTTTTCTCACATCCCCTTGCTACCTTCTTTTCTCTCCCCCTTTCTCCTCGTAGCCCTGTATTGTATTATTGTCCTGTTAAAACTTGTGCTCTGTGTCCTACTGATATTGTTGCTGTTCTATATTAATATTGTTAAATTAATTCTGTTGTGTATGAGACTGCCAAACTGTTTGCATTATCTAAATTATTTTTATTTTTGTACGCTCCTTTGTAATCCCCTACACCTAGGTCACACCTAAAAATGGGCATTGACTCAGTGTGCTTTCCTGGACAGCAATTTTAAATATATAAAATGTTAAAGATACAGGAAGCATGCAGCTGGCAGGCTACAGTTGTCAATGTGGCAGATAAGGAGAAATTAGATCACTCATGCCTCCAGTAACACCGCTGCCAGGTGCCTCTTGGTGTTGCTCAGAGAGTAGCACTTCCACCATCACAAGAAGAGTGTCCTTATGAAGCTCTTTACACTCCTGCTAGCTTCTGCCATCTGGGACTGTGAGCATGTCCCTGTATTATCAAAGTGCCAAGCAACCCAAGCTGGGAGCTGCAGGTCTATGTTGGGCTCTAGACTCAAAATGAAAAAAGGGATGGGGTAAGAATGACATGGTTGGGGTGAGCTAAAGTTGTGCCAGATAAAAAAAAGGATATGGGTATTGTACAGTGGTGCAGTGGACTCAGTGTAGTGCGTTGCGCTTCCATCTGGGAGACACAAGGTACAGACAGGAGCATTGAACTTAATCTCTGTGCTGGGACAGTGAAGTCTGGAGACCTAAGTTAGGTGTGCCATTCTGACTCACTGCTCAGGGCCAGTGGAGCCTGGAGTCACAAGTTGGGGTGCTGAACTGACTTCCTGCCCTGGGCTGGTGGAACCTAGGGCCTAGAAAGTGCTGTGGCGGCAATATTTTCGGACTCCAAGGGGAGGATTGCTGGGATCTCAGAGGACCAGTGCCTCTTCTGGTGGATATGAGTTGGTGGGTGGGCATCTTGGGTGAACACTCAATTACTGCCCCCCCCACATTGCCATGTACAAGGACATTCAATCAGAGATGTGCGTGTTGAGCAGGTGAACAAAAGGGGGGGAAATGCCTGTTGCATCCATGATGCCACTGTGTGACCCCACATTTACTGTCCCTGCTATGCCATGAAGCTTCTCCCAACACCAGTAGGAAGCCAGAGGGATGTGAGTCATCTCAGGTTTGACTTAGCAGACTTTCTCCATGGAATATCCTGGGTGATGAGCGCAGCACTCAGGCAGAGTTAAGTGTAGCATCCATTGAGGCTGACAAGCAGGTTGCATCACGTGGTTGTTGGAAGGAGAATCACATGATTCAGTCTTGTAGGGTGACAGAAACAAAGAGCCAAAAGCAAGGCATGGATATTTTATTTCTAGGGCACCCAATCCCAAAGGCTCTGGGCGCTTTACACAGACCAGTGAACAAACAACATTACAGAAAGTACAGAAACTAGTCTGATATAATTAGGCAAAAACTATGACATGCAGGTAGTTAAAATCAGACTGTACAAGACAGGCAAGAGATAAACATGGAGAAAAAGTTAGAAACTATAAGAAATGAATAAACATCAGGACCGCCTAATGGTAGAATGGGTAGCATGTCACTCTCCCATGCAGTCAACTCTAGTTTGGAAACAAGCTCAGGGAGCTGGCTGGGTATCCTTGGGGTGGGAAAGCACTGCCGAGCTGCCATCTGGATGTGAGTCTCCGGGGGGGGTTGAGGATGGCCGATCCCTCCTGGCCCCTCCATAGGGGTGCTATCAATGGGAGAGTGTAGCAAATCTGGGGGAGATGAATGGCCAGTCAGGGACTGCAAGGACAGGGCTGAGAGCCACCTGCACCAAAAGAGCAGAAAGATATAAAGCTACACTGAGAACAAAAGACAGGAAAAATATTTTGCAACAGGAAACAATGGGAATTTAAAATAATTATATATGTATGTATATAGCAAAAGAAAGAATAGAAATACAGCAGGCTCATTTAATTTAGATTGGGGAAATTATAAAAAAATCAAAAAAGGGGTGCACAGGAGCTAAACAGATACTTTTAATCAGTTTATGAACAGAATGACAGGTCAGGGAATATCATCAGGTAAATGAGGAATTAGGGGGAATTGACAAAACCGGAACACAGAAACATGCACTGTCTATGTGGTTCCAGTGTTCTGTATGCTGCTAGCCTGAAGGTAGCAAAATCTGACAGATGCGATCAGCTGCCAGATTGTGCTGCCTGGGGAGAGTTTGAAGTAATGGGGTAACCAATGTACAGTAAAACTGAGAAGTAATTAAAACAAAGTTGAAATAAACCGTGTGCAGTGATGTAAGGGCAGCCATTATGTGGTTCTGGTGTTCTGGGTACTGCTTTGGCTGAAGGTGGCAAAATCTGACAGATGCAGATAGCTTTCAAATTTTGTACCTTGATGGATTTCAAGGGAATGGGGTTCTCAATGTACTGTGAAGTACACATTAAGCATGGGGCTTAATATTAGCTGCCGCCCCTTTAAGCGCACCTAGAACTTGCAGCAGAGCAAAGCAATTTTTGCACTACTTGGCAGTGCCATGTAATTCCTGTCAGTCAGAGAAACTTGTCAGTCTGGACCTCATGAAGAGAATATGCCCTGCTGATGTCCCTGAATAAACAACCTTATTAATTATTTTATGCATCCGTCTCAGTATATTGAACGGTCCAGCAAGGGGTCCACTACAGCAGCAACAGATGAGCCTGGCAGGACAGAAAGAAGGTCAAGGTCCTTAGTGGCAGAGCAACACCAAAGTGCCACAGTACAGTACTGAAAAGTGATTAAAGCAAAGTTGAAATAAACCTTGTGCAGTGAGGTGAGGGCAGCAATTATGGGGGTCCAGAGTTCTGGGTGCTGCTTAGGCTGAGGGTAGCAAACTCTGGCAGATGCAGTCAGCTATCAGATTTTGCTACCTGGGGGGATTTCGAGGTAATGGGGTACCCATTGTACGGTAAACCTGCAAAGTAATTAGAACAAAGTTGAAAGAAACTTTGTGCAGTGATGTGAGGAGGGCAGCTATTATGTGGGTCTGGTGTTCTGGGTGCTGCTTAGTCTGACGGTAGCGATATCCGACAGATGCAAACAGCTATTAGATTTTTCTACCTGGTGTGATTTTGAGGGAATGTGTCACCAAGTATACAATAAAACTGAAATGAATTAAAACAAAGTTGAAATAAAGCTTGTGCAGTGATGCAGGGGCAGTGATTATGTGGTTCTGGTGGTCTGGGTTCTGTGGAGGCTGAAGGTAGCAAAATTTGACGGCTGTGATCAGCTATCAGATTTTGCTACGGGGGGGGTCGAGGTAATGGGGTAGCCAACGTACATTTACAACTGAAAAGTGATTAAAACAAAGTTGGAATAAAAATTCTGCAGTGATGTAAGGCACCTGCTGTGTGATCCCAGCATTGTGGCTGATGCTTAGGCTGAGGGTAGCAAAATCTGACAGATGCAAATACTGTAGCTATCAGATTTTCTATCTGGAGGGATTTTGAGGGAAAGGGGTTCCCAATGTATAGTAAAACTGAAAAGTAATTAACAACAGGGTTGAAATAAAGCTTCTGTAGTGATGATATAAGAGCGGCTGTAATGTGGTTCCAGTGTTCTGGGTGCTGCTTAGGATGAAGGTAGCAAAATCTGACAGATGCAATCAGCTGTCAGATTTTTCTACCTGGGTGGATTTTGAGGGAATGGGGTACACGCTGTATACTGAAACCGAAAAGTAACTAAAACAAAGTTGAAGTAAAGCTCTACAGGGATGTGAGGGCAGCGATTATATGGTTCAGATGATCTGGGTGCTGCTTAGGCTGAGGGTAGAAAAATCTAACAGATGCGATTAGCTATCAGGTTTTGCTACCTGTGAAGATTGTGAGGTAATGGGGTACTCAATGTACAGTAAAACTGAGAAATAATTAAAACAAAGTTGAAATAAAGCTTGTACAGTGATGTACAGACACCTGCTGTGTGGTTCTGGCATTCTGGGTGCTGCTTAGGCTGAGGGTAGCAAAATCTGACAGAAGCAGTCAGCTATCATATTTTGCTACCTGGGGGTATTTCGAGGTAATGGGGTTCCCAATGCACAGTAAAACTGAAATATGATTAAAATAAAGTTGAAGTAAAGCTTGTGCAGTGATGTAAGGGACGTGATTATGTGGTTCCAGTGTTCTGGGTGCTGCTTTAAGCTGAGGGTGGCAAAATCTGACTGATACGAATAGCTATCAGATTTTGCTGCCTCTGGAGATTTCAAGGTAATGGGGTACCCAATGCATAGTAAAACTGAAATGTGATTAAAACAGAGTTGAAATAAAGCTTGTGCAGTGATATAAGGGCAACTATAGTGTGGTTCCAGTGTTGTGGGTGCTGCTTAGGCTGAGGGTAGTGAAATCTGACAGTTGAGATCAGCTGTAGGATTTTGTTACGGGGGGTGGGGGAGTCAAAGGAGTGCAGTACCCAGTATACAATAAAACTGAAAAGTGATTGAAACACAGTTGAAATAAACCTTGTGCAGTGATGAAAGGGCAGCTGTAATGTGAGTCCGCGGTTCTGGGTGCTGCTTAGGCCGAGCATAGCAAAATCTGATGGATGCAAACAGCTATCAAATTTTGCTACCTGGGGGGATTTTGAGTGAATAGGATACCCAGTGTACAGCAAAACCGATAAGTAATTAAAACAAAGTTGAAATAAAGTTTGTGCAGTGATATTAGGACTCTAGCATTGTGGTTCTGGCATTCTGTGTGATGCTCAGATGGAGATTAGCAAAATCTGACAGATGCGAATAGCTATCAGATTTTGCTACCTGGGGGGATTTCAAGGTAATGGTGTACCCAATGTATGGTAAAACTGAAAGTAATTAAAACAAAGATGAAATAAATCTTGTACAGTGATGTGAGAGCAGCTACTATGAGGGTCCGATGTTCTGAGTGCTGCTTAGGCTGAGTGTTGCAGAACCTGATGGATGTGAACAGCTATCAGATTTTGCTCCCTGGAGGGGTTTTGAGAGAATGGGGTACCCAGTGCACAGTAAACTGAAAAGTGACTAAAACACAGTTGATTAGCACTACCGCTTTCGACACTGACAACCCGGGTTTGGGAACGAGCCCAGGGAGTCAGAGAGCCAGCTGGGGATAGGAGGCTGAGTGTCCCAAGGACTGTTTGCCTTCCCCAGGGAGGGAGGGGGGTTGCGGCTCGGCACTTTGACGACTCTAGGCGGAGTCCTGAGGGATGGCAAGTGTACAGCCAAGTTACCAGAGGAATGAGCATGGTGGACGTCGGCAGTGATGCCTTGATGTCAGTGCACATACCACGCTTGCCAGGAAAAATGGAAAACTGGCCTTCAGGCACCAGGTAGACGAAGCACCCGGTGTGGACCCCAGAAGCTCCCACCTGCCTGTCCTCAAGCTAGGACCTGACGCAGACAAGAAAGTTTGGGGTGTATGGGCCCCTCCTCTCCCTCGCCTGGGGAAGATCATGGTTACATGGGGGTTTAGCAGGACTCCAGGTAAGGCGAACGAAGCGGGGTCTCCCAAAGTTGCAGTTCCTGGGGGCATAAAAAAAACAAAACAGTTGATATGAAGCTTCTGCAGTGATGTAAGGACAGCTATTATGTGGTTCCAGTGTTGTGGGCATTACGTGACAGATGTGAATAGCTATCAGATTTTACTGCATGGGGAAATTTGAGGGAATGGGGTTCCCAACATACAGTAAAGCCGAAAATCAATTAAAACAAAGTTAAAATAAAGCTTGTGCAGTAATGCAAGGGCAGCTATTATGTGATCCCTGTGTTCCGGGTGCTGCTTAAGTGGAAGGTAGCAAAATCTGACAGATGCAATTGGCTATCAGATTTTGCCACCTGGAGGGATGTCATGGTAATGGAGTACCCAATGTACGGTAAAACTGAGAAGTAATGAAACAAAGTTGCAATAAAGCTTTCGCAGTGATGCAAGGGCGCCTGTGTTTTGGTTAATGTGTTCTGGGTAATACTTTGGCTGAGGGCATTGAAATCTGACAGAAGCGATCAGCTATCCGATTTGGATACCTAGGGAGATTTCGAGGGAATGGGGTATGCAATGTATGGTAAAACTGAAAAGTAATTAAAACAAAGTTGAAATAAACCTTGTGCATTGATATGAGGGAAGTTATTATGCAGATCTAGTGCTCTGGGTGCTGCTTAGGCTGAGCGTAGTGCAATCTGATAGATATGAACAGCTATCTGATTTTGCTGCCTGGTGGGATTTTGAGGTAATGGGGTACCCAGTGCATAGAAAAACTGAAAAGTAATTAAAACAAATTTGAAATAAAGCTTGTACAGTAATGTAAGGGCACCTGATGTGTGGTTCCTGTGTTCTGGTTGCCCCTAAAACTGAAGGTAGCAAAATCTGACAGATGCGATCAGCTATAAGATTTTGCTATCTGGGGTGATTTCGAGGTAATATGGTACCCCGCATTCAGTAAAACTGAAAGGTGATTAAAGCAAAGTTAAAATAAAGCCTGTGTAATGATGTATGGGCACATGCTGTTTGGATCTGGTGTTCTGGGTGTTGCTTAGGCTGAGGGTAGCAAAATCTGAGAGATGCAATCAGCTATGGGGATTTAGCTGCTTGGAGAAATTTTGAAGGAATGGGGTACCCAATGCATGGTAAAACTGAAAAGTAATTAAAACAAAGTTGAAATAAACTTGTACAGTGATATAAGGGCATTTGTTATGTAGTTCTGGTGTTCTGGGTGCTGCTTAGGCTGAGGGTAGCAAAATTTGACAGATGAGATAAGCTATCAAATTTTGCTATGTGCGGGGATTTCGAGCAAATAGGGTTGCCAATATATGGTAAACCTGAAAAGTAATTAAAACAAAGTTTAAACATGGCTTGTGCAGTGATTAAAGCAGCAGTTTTTGGTTCCAGTATTCTGGGTGCTGCTTAGGCTGAGGGTAGCAAATCTGACACATGCAAATAGCCATCAGATTTTGCTACCTGGGGGGATTTCGAGGGAATGGGGTATGAAAATGTACAGTAAACTTGAAAAGTTATTAAAACAAAGTTGAAATAAAACTTGTGCAGTGATGTAAGGGCAGCTATTATGTGGTTCCAGTGTTCTGGGTCCTGCTTAGACTGAGGGTAGCAAAATCTGATAGATACAGTCAGCTATAAAAGGTTGCTACTGGGGGCAATTTTGAGGTAATGGGGTACCCAATGTACAGTAAAGTGGAAAAGTAATTAATTCAAACTTGAAATAAGGCTTGTGCAGTGATGCGAGGCAGCTATTATGTGGGTCCAGTGTCCTGGGTGCTGCTTAGGCTGGCAGTAATGAAATCTGGCTGATGCGGGCAACTATCAGATTTTGCTACCTATGGGATTTCAAGGGAATGTGGTATACAGTATGCAATAAAACTGAAAAGTGATTAAAACAAAGTTGAAATAAAGCTTGTGCAGTGATGTAAGGGCAGTTCCAGTGTTCAGGGTGCTGCCTAAGCTGAGGGTAACAGACTCTGACAGATGTGACTAGCTATCAGATTTTGCTATCTGGGTGGATTTCGAGGGAATGGGGTGCTCAAGTACAGTACTGAAAAGTGATTAAAATAAAATTGAACTCTTTTACAGTGACGTAAGGGCAGCGATTATGTGGTTCCAGTGTTCTGGGTTGTGCATAGGCTGAGGGTAGCAAAATCTGACAGATACAAATAGCTATCAGATTTTGCTGCCTGGGGGATTTCAAGGGAATGGGGTACCCAGCATTCAGTAAAACTGAAAAGTGATTAAAACAGAGTTGAAATAAAACTTGTGCAGTGATGCGAGGCAGCTATTATGTGGTTCCAGTGTTCTGTGTGCTGCTGAGGTTGAGGGTAACGAAATCTGACAGCTGCGATAATCTATCAGATTTTGCCACTGGGGATGGGGGGATTTCAAGGTAATGGGGTACTCAATGTACAGTAAACCTGAAAGTGATTAAAGCAAAGTTGAAATAAAGCTTGTTAAGTGATGTAAGGTCACCTGCTGTGTGGTTCTGGTGTTCTACCTGCTGCTTACGCTGAGGGTAGCGAAATGTGACAGTTATGATCAGCTGTCAGATTTTGCTGCCTGGTGGGATTTTGAGGGAATGGGGTATCCAACGTACAGTAAAACTGAAAAGTAATTAAAACAAAGTTGAAATAAAACATGTGCAGTGATGTAAGGGCAGCTATTATGTGGTTCCAGTGTTGTGGGTGCTGCTTAGGCTGAGGGTAGCAAAGTCTGATAGATGCAGTCAGCTATCAGATTTTGCTACCTGGGTTGATTTTGAGTTAATGGGGTACCCAGTGCACAGTAAACCTGAAAAGTGATTAAAACAAAGTTAAAATAAGGCTTGTGCAGTGATGTAAGGGCAGCAGTTATGTGGTTCCAGTGTTCTGGGTGCTGCTTTGGTTGAACACAGCAAAATCTGACAGTTGCAATCACCTATCAGATTTTGCTGCTTGGGGGAATTTCAAGGGAATGAGGTAACCAATGTTTGGTAAAACTGAAAAGTAATTAAAACAGAGTTGCAATGAACTTGTGCAGTGCTTAAAGGGCACCTGTTATGTGGTTCAGGTGTTCCAGGTGCTGCTTAGGCTGAGGGTAGCAAAATCTGACAGATACAATAAGCTATCAAATGTTGCTATCTGTGGAGATTTCAAGGTAATGGGGTACCCAATGTATGGTAAACCTGAAAAGTGATTAAAACAAAGTTGAAATAAACTTGTGCAGTAATATAAGGGCACCTGTTATGTGGTGTTGGTGTTCTGGGTGCTGCTTAGGCTGAAGGTAGCAAAATCTGATAGATGAGATAAGCTATCAGATTTTGCTACATACGGGGATTTCGAGCTAATGGGGTACCCAGTATATGGTAAACCTGAAAAGTAAGTAAAACAAAGTTGAAATAAACTTTGTGCAGTGATGTGAGGGCAGCAATTATGGGGGTCCAGTGTTCTGGGTGTTGCTTAGTCTGAGGGTAGCAAAATCTGACAGATGTGAATAGCTATCAGATTTTGCTACCTGAGGGGATTTCGAGGTAATGGGTTTCCCAATGCACAGTAAAACTGAAATGTGAGTAAAACAGAGTTGAAATAAATAATGCATGTGCAGTGATATAAGGGCAGCTATTATGTGGTTCCAGTGTTCTGGGTGCTGCTTATGCTGAGGGTAGCAAAATCTGACAGAAACAATCAGCTATCAAATTTGCTGCCTAGGCTGATTTCGAGATAATGTGGTACCCAATGCACAGTAAAACTGAAAAGTGACTAAAACAAAGTTGCAATAAGGCTTGTGCAGTGATGCAAGGGCAGCGTTTATATGGTTCCAGTGTTCTTGGTGTTGTTTAGGCTGAGGATAGCAAAATTTGACAGTTGCAATCTGCTATCAGATTTTGCTACCTGGGTTGATTTCGAGCTAATGGGGTACCCAATGCCCAGTAAACCTGAAAAGTGATTAAAACAAAGTTAAAATAAGGCTTGTGCAGTGATGTAAGGGCAGCAGTTATGTGGTTCCAGTGTTCTGGGTGCTGCTTTGGCTGAACAAGCAAAATCTGACAGATAATCAGCTATCAGATTTTGCTGCTTGGGGGAATTTCGAGGGAATGAGGTAGCCAATGTTTGGTAAAACTGAAAAGTAATTAAAACAGAGTTGCAGTGAACTTGTGCAGTGCTTAAAGGGCACCTGTTATGTGGTTCAGGTGTTCCAGGTGCTGCTTAGGCTGAGGGTAGCAAAATCTGACAGATACAACAAGCTATCAAATGTTGCTATCTCCGGGGATTTCAAAGTAGTGGGGTACCCACTTTATGGTAAACCTGAAAAGTGATTAAAACAAAGATGAAATAAAGGTTGTGCACTTATGTAAGGGCATCTGCTTTGTGGTTCTGGTGCTCTGGGTGCTGCTTAGGCTGAGGATAGCTAAATGTGACAAATGCGATCAGCTGTCAGATTTTGCTGCCTGGGGGAATTTTGAGGGAATGGGGTATCCAATGTACAATAAAACTGAAAAATGATTAAAACAAAGTTGAAATAAAACTTGTGCAGTGGTGTATGGGCAGCTATTATGTGGTTCTAGTATTGCTGGTGCTGCTTAGGCTGAGGGTAGCAAAATCTGATATTTGCAATCAGCTATCAAATTTTACTACCTGGGTTGATTTTGAGGTAATGGCGAACCCAATGTACAGTAAAACTGAGAAGTAATTGAAAGAAAGTTGAAATAAATCTTGTACAGTGATGTGAGGACAGTTTCTATGCAGGTCCGATGTTCTGGGCGCTGCTTAGGCTGAGTGTAGCCAAACCTGATGGATGCGAAAAGCTATCAGATTTTTCTCCCTGGAGGGATTTTGAGTGAATGGGGTACCCAATGCAGAGTAAAACTAAAAAGTGGTTAAAACACAGTTGATATGAAGCTTCTGCAGTGACGTAAGGGCAGCTATTATGTGGTTCCAGTGTTGTGGACATTATGTAGGCTGAGGGTAGCAAAATCTGACAGATGCGAATAGTTATCAGATTTTACTGCATGGGGGAAATTAGAGGGAACTGGGTTCCCAATGTACAGTAAAGCTGAAAAGTAATTAAAAACAAAGTTGAAATAAAGCTTGTTCAGTGATACAAGGGAGGCTATTATGTGGTCCATGTGTTCTGGGTGCTGCTTAGGCAGAAGGTAGCAAAATCTGACAGATGCAATCAGCTATCAGATTTTGCTACCTGGAGGAATTTTGAGGTAATAGGGTACCCAATGTACAGTAAAACTGAGAAGTAATTGAAAAAAAGTTGCAGTAAAGCTTGTGCAATTATGTAAGGGCACCTGCTTTTTGGTTAATGTGTTCTGGGTAATATTTTGGCTGAGGGTAGAGATATCTGACAGATGCGATGAGCTATCAGATTTTGCAACCTGAGGGGATTTCGAGGGAATGGGGTTCCAATGTAAGGTAAAACTGAAAATTAATTAAAACAAAGTTGAAATAAACCTTGTCCAGTGATGTGAGGGCAGTTATTATGTGGATCTGGTGTTCTGGGTGCTGCTTAGGCTGAGCATAGCGAAATCTGACAGATGCGAACAGCTATCAGATTTTGCTGCCTGGTGGGAGTTTGAGGTAATGGGGTACCCAGTGCACAGAAAAACTGAAAAGTAATTAAAACAAATTTGAAATAAAGCTTGTACACTGATGTAAGGGCACCTACTGTGTGGTTTCTGTGTTCTGGTTGCCCCTTAAACTAAGGGTAGTGAAATCTGACAGATACGATCCGCTATCAGATTTTGCAATCTGGGGTGATTTCGAGGTAATGTGGTACCCAGCATATGGAAAAACTGAAAAGTGATTAAAACAAAGTTAAAATAAAGCCTGTGCAGTGATGTAAGGGCACCTGCTGTTTGGTTCTGGAGTTCTGGGTGCTGCTTAGGCTGAGGGTAGCAAAATCTGACAGATGTGGTCAGCTATAGGATTTATCTGCTTGGAGAAATTTTAAAGGAGTGGGTGTACGGTAAAACTGAAAAGTAATTAAAACAAAGTTGAAATAAACTTGTGCAGTAATATAAGGGCACCTGTTATGTGGTGTTGGTGTTCTGGGTGCTGCTTAGGCTGAGGGTAGCAAAATCTGACAGATGAGATAAGCTATCAGATTTTGCTACGTACGGGGATTTCGAGCTAATGGGGTACCCAGTATATGGTAAACCTGAAAAGTAAGCAAAACAAAGTTGAAATAAACTTTGTGCAGTGATGTGAGGGCAGCAATTATGGGGGTCCGGTGTTCTGGATGTTGCTTAGGCTGAGGGTAGCAAAATTTGACAGATGTGAATAGCTATCAGATTTTGCTACCTGAGGGGATTTTGAGGTAATGGGTTTCCCAATGCACAGTAAAACTGAAACGTGAGTAAAACAGAGTTGAAATAAATAATGCATGTGCAGTGATATAAGGGCAGCTATTATGTGGTTCTAGTGTTCTGGGTGCTGCTTATGCTGAGGGTAGCAAAATCTGACAGAAACAATCAGCTATCACATTTTGCTGCCTAGGCTGATTTTGAGGTAATGTGGTACCCAATGCACAGTAAAACTGAAAAGTGATTAAAACAAAGTTGCAATAAGGCTTGTGCAGTGATGTAAGGGCAGCATGTATATGGTTCCAGTGTTCTTGGTGTTGTTTAGGCTGAGGATAGCAAACTTTGACAGTTGCAATCTGCTATCAGATTTTGCTACCTGGGTTGATTTCGTGGGAATGTGAAAAACCAAAAGTTGCAATAAAGCTTGTGCAGTGATATCCTCACAAACTCAGAAAGGATCAAGGACATTGAAGTGGAATGCCATATGGGCAACAGCGGCCATTGCATGGTAAGCTTTAAGGTAACCATAACACAGGATACCAGCCACTCAAAGATAAAGATACTAGATTTCAGAAAGGCTGACTTCCAAAACATGAGGAACAACATACGTAGCCAGCTAATGCAAATAGAGGTTGAAGAGGTGGAGGTCATGTGGGGGAGACCCAAGACAGCAATAAAGACTGCCACAGATCAATGTGCTAGATGGGTCAGCAAAGCAAAAAGAAAAAGAAATCCTCTATGGTTTTCCAAGGAAGTGGCTACCACAGTCAAAGAAAAAAAGAAGGCATACAGCATACACCAGTAAACCAAAACTGAGAAAGACTGGGAGTCATGCGAGGAAAAGATGAGAGAGTCTAACAAATAAACTAGAAAGGCAAAAGCCCAGACAGAGGAACAATAGCAGAAGGATCAAAGAGGAGACAAATCATTTTTTAGATACATTAGGGAATGTAGGAAGGAAAAAGGGGGTATAGTAAAGATTGCAACTGAAGAAGGGAAATGCAACAAACGTGACCCAGAGAAAGCCGAAATCCTCAACAAATTCTTCTGCTCGGTGTTTACCAAAAAGGACCCAGGGGATGGCCCAGCCCTGAAAAAACACAACACCCCAGGGCCAGGGGTAGACTTGAGTCCCTTTACAGAAGCCGAGGTACGGGAGGTGCTAAATAAACTAAAAGCAGGCAAAGCCATGGGACCAGATGAGATGCACCCCAGAATCCTTAAGGAACTGGGGGCAGAATTAGCAGCCCCTCTGGCACTTCTGTTCATGAAATCCTTGAAGAGTTGTGTGGTACCTGAAGACTGGAAAAAGGCAATAGTGGTTCCACTTCAGAAATCAGGCAGTTGCGAAGACGGTAGTAATTACAGACCAGTGAGCCTCACATCTATAGTAGGGAAACTAATAGAGACACTACTCAAACAGAGGATCATAGCATTCTTCAAAACCAGCGGCCAACAAGACCCTAAACAGCACAGTTTCACAGCAAGTAGGTCATGCCAGTCAAATCTGCCTGAGTTTTTTGACTACGCTACAAAAATAGTGGACAATGGTGGGGCAGTAGATGTGATCTGCCTAGACTTTAGTAAGGTCTTCAACTCGGTTCTACAGAGAAGGCTGGTAAAGAAGCGTGACCGCACAGGGGTTGGTCCAGAAGTAGTCAGATGGGTACAAAACTGGTTACAAGGCAGAACCCAGAGGGTACAGGTTAATGGAATGCAATTGATGGAAGGCAGGGTGACCAGCAGGGTGCACCAGGGCTCATTGCTGGGGTTTCTGCTCTTCAATGTTTTTATAGCAGACATTGCTGATGGACTGGAAGGGAAGGTGTGTCTGTTTGCAGATGACACCAAGATATGTAACAGGGTGGACACCTCAGAAGGAGTGAGCAAGATGGAGGCTGACCTCAAGAAACTAGAAGAATGGTCTGGAGTGTGACAGCTGAGATTTAATGCCAAAAAGTGCAAGGTCATGCACATAGGAAAGAAATATCCAAGAAGGGAGTAATACCTAGGAGGCAAAAGACTGATGGCCTCAAACCAGGAAAGAGATCTGGGAATCATAATCTCAGACAACTTGAAGGTTAGTAAGCAGTGTGAGAAGGCAACATTGAAGGCCGAGAGAATGCTGGGCTGCATTGGGAGGGGAATCATGAGCAGGAGGAGAGAGGTGGTACTACCACTATATAGATTGCAGGTCAGGCCTCATCTGGAATATGGAATCCAATTCTGGAGGTCTCACCTCAGGAAGGACATTGGCCAGGTAGAAATAGTACAGAGAAAGGTGACAAAAATGATTTGGGGTCTGCTGTACATGTCCTATAAGGAAAGTCTTAGGGAACTGAATATGTAATACCTGGAGCTGAGAAGAGAGAGAGGGGATATGATTGAAACATTCAAGTACATAAAAGGCATTAACAAGGTACAGGCACAGGAACTTTTTCACTTCAAGAAGGGCTCCAGGACCAGGGGACATGACCTCAGGCTGCAATGAGGGAGGTTCTCTACCAACACTTGGAAGTTTTTCATCACTAAAAGAGTGGTGGATGCCTGGAACAGCCTGCCTAAGAGGTTGTGGGGGTCAACACTGTGGGGGGATTCAAGAATGCATGGGATAGACACAAGAGAGCTTTGACTACAAAGGGTAACTAGAGTGTCAAAATAGGTCTAAAACAATGAGCAGACTAGATGGACCTAGTGGTCTCCTTCTGCCATTAACTTCTGTGTTTCTGTGTTTTTATGATATACGGGCAGCACATATGTGGTTTCAGTGTTCTGGGTGCTTTTACGCTGAAGGTAGCAAAATCTGATAGATGCAATCAGCTATAAAATTTTGCTACTGAGGGAGATTTTGAGGTAATGGGGTACCCAATGTACAGTAAAGCTGAAAAGTAATTAAAACACATTTGAAATAAGGCTTGTGCAGTGATGTGAGGGCAGCTATTATGTGGGTCCAGTGTTTTGGGTACTGCTTAGGCTGAGGGTAATGAAATCTGACAGATGTGGTCAGTTATCCGATTTTGCTACCTGGGGGGGATTTCAAGGGAATGTGGTACACAGTATGCAATAAAACTGAAAAGTTATTAAAACAAAGTTGAAATAAAGCTTGTGCAGTGATGTAAGGGCAGTGCCAGTGTTCTGGGTGCTGCTTAGGCTGAGAGTAGCAAAATCTGACAGATGAGATCAGCTATCACAGTTTGCTACCTGGGGGGGATTTTGAGGTAATGGGGTTCCCAATTTACAGTGAAACTGAAAAGTAATTAAAACAAAGTTGAAATAAGGTTTGTGCGTGGTATAAGGGCAGCAATTATATGGTTCCGGTGTTCTGGGTGCTGCTTAGGTGGAGGGTAGCAAAATCTGATGCATGAGAACAATGATCAGATTTTGCCACCTGGGGGGATTTTGAGGAAATGTGGTACCCAATATACGGTAAAAGTGAAAGGTGACTAAAACAAAGTTGATATGAAGCTTCTGCAGAGATGTAATCGCAGTTCATATCTGGTTCCAGTGTTGATCGTGCTGTTTAGGTTGAAGGCAGCAAAATCTGATAGATGCAATCAGCTATCAGATTTTGTCATCTGGGGTGATTTCAAGATAATGGGGTACCCAATGAACAGTAAAACTAAGAAGTGATTAAAACAAAGTTGAAATAAAGCCTATGAAGTGATGTAAGGGCACCTGCTATTTGGTTGTGGCGTTCTGGGTGCTGCTTAGGCTGAGGGTAGCAAAATCTGACAGCTGCAGTCAGCTATCAAATTTAGCTGCTTGGGGAAATTTTGAGGGAATGGGGTATCCAATGTATTGTAAACCTGAAAAGTAATTCAAACAAAGTTGAAATAAACTTGTACAGTGATGTAAGGGTACCTGTTATATGGCTCTGATGTTCTGTGTGCTGCTTAGGGTAGCAAAATCTGACAGATGCGACAAGCTATCAAATTTTGATTCCTGTGGGGATTTGGAGCTAATTAAATGGGGTACCCAACGTACCATAAACCTGAAAATGAATTAAAACAAAGCTGAAACAAGGCTTCTAAAGTGATGTGAGGGCAGCAATTATTGGTTTCAGTGTTCTGGGTGCTGCTTAGGCTGATGGTGGCAAAATCTGACAGATGTGAATAGCTATCAGATTTTGCTAATTGGTTGGATTTCAAGGGAATGGGGTACCCCACGTACTGTACTGAAAAGTGATTAAAATAAAGTTGAAATAAATCTTGTACAGTGATGTAAGGGCAGCGATTATGTGGTTCCAGTGTTCTGGGTGCTGCTTAGACTGAGGGTAGCAAAATCCGATAGATGCAATCCGCTATAAAATTTTGCCACTGGGAAGATTTTGAGGTAGTGAGGTACAAAATGTATAGTAAAGCTGAAAAGTGATTGAAACAAATTTGAAATAAGGCTTATGTAGTGATGTGAGGGCACCTGCTGTGTGGTTCTGGTATTCTAGGTGCTGCTTAGGCTGAGGGTAGCGCAATGTGACACTTGCAATCAGTTTATCAGATTTTGCTGCCTGGGGGGAATTCAAAGGAATGGGGTATCCAATGCACAGTAAACCTGAAAAGCGATTAAAACAGAGTTGAAATAAGACTTGTGCAGTGATGTAAGGGCAGCAGTTATGTGGTTCCAGGTTCTGGGTGCTACTTTGGCTGAAGATAGCAAAATCTGACAGTTGCCAGTAGCTATCAGATTTAGCTACCCGAGTTGATTTTGAGGTCATGGGATACCCAATGCACAGTAAACCTGAAAAGTGATTAAAACAAAGTTGAATAAAGTGTGTGCAATTATGTAAGGGCACCTGCTGTGTGTTTCTGGGTGCTGCTTAGGCTCAGGGTAGCGAAATTTGACAGTTGCAATCAGCTTTCAGATTTTGTTACCTGAAGGGATTTCAAGGGAATGTGGTACACAGTATGCAATAAAACTGAAAAGTGATTAAAACAAAGTTAAAATAAAGCTTGTGCAGTGATGTAAGGGCAGTTCCAGTGTTCTGAGCACTGCTTAGGCTGAGGGTGGCAAAATCTGACAGATGTGAATAGCTATCAGATTTTACTACCTGGGTGGATTTTGAGGGAATGGGGTACCCCATGTACAGTACTGAAAAGTGAATAAAGTTGAAATAAATCTTGTACAGTGATGTAAGGGTAGCGATTATGTGGTTGCAGTTTTCTGAATTCTGCTTATGCTGAGGGTAGCAAAATTTGACAGATGCAAATAGCTGTCAGATTTTGCTACCTGGGGGGATTTCGAGGGTATAGGGTACTCAATGTACAGTAAAATTGAAAAGTGATTAAAACAGTGCTGAAATAAAGTGTGTGCAGTGCTGTAATGGCAGCTATAATGTGGTTCCAGTGTTCTGCGTACTGCTTAGGCTGGGGGTAGCGAAATCTGACAGCTGCGATAAGCTATCAGATTTTGCTACCTGGGGGGATACCGAGGGATTGGGGTACTCAATGTACAGTAAAACTGAAAAGTGATTAAAACAAAGTTGAAATAAAACTTGAGCAGTGATGTAAGGGCAGCAGTTATGTGGTTCCAGAGTTGTGGGTGCTCCTTAGACTGATTGTAACAAAATCTGACGGATGCGAATAGCTATCAAATTTTGCTACCTGGGTTTATTTTGAGGTAATGGGGTACACCGTGTACAGTAAAACTGAAAAGTGATTAAAACAAAGTTGAAATAAAACATGTGCAGTGATGTAAGGGAAGCAGTTATGTGGTTCCAATGTTGTGGGTTCTGCTTTGGCTGAACGTAACAAAACAAAATCTGACAGCTGCAATCAGCTATCAGATTTTGCTACCCGGATTGATTTCGAGGTCATGGGGTACCCAATGTACAGTAAATCTGAAAGTGATTAAAACAAAGTTGAAATAAAGTGTGTGCAGTGATGTAAGGGCACCTGCTGTGTGTTTCTGGGTGCTGCTTATGCTGAGTGTATCAAAATCTGACAGATGCGATCAACAATCAGATTTTGCTGCTTGGGGGAATTTTGAGGGAAAGGGGTACCCAATGCATGGTAAAACTGAAAAGCAATTAAAACAAAGTTGCAGTGAGCTTGTGCAGTATTGTAAGGGCATCTGTTATGTGGTTCAGGAGTTCCAGGTGCTGCTTAGGCTGAGGGTAGCAAAATCTGACAGATACAACAAGCTATCAGATTTTGCTACCCGTGGGGATTTTGAGATAATGGCATACCCAATGTACGGTAAACCTGAAAAGTGATCAAAACAAAGTTCAAATAAAGCTTGTGCAATTATGTAATGGTGTCTGCTGTGTGGTTCTGGTGTTCTGGGGGCTGCTTAGGCTGAGGGTAGCTAAAATTGATAGTTGTGATCAGCTATAAGATTTTGCTGCCTGGGGGGATTTTGAAGGAATGGGGTGCCCAATACACACTAAAACTGAAAAGTGATTAAAACAAAGCTGATATAAAGCTTCTGCAGTAATGTAAGGGCAGCTATTATGTGGTAAGAGTGTTGTGTGCGCTGCTTAGGCTGAGGGTAGTGAAATCTGACAGGTGGCGATCAGCTATCAGATTTTGCTACCTGTCTGCGGGGCACAGGGTCACAGGTGGGGTATTTGACTTTTCCACGTAGCTTCACCCACTTCGTGCATAGGGCCCACAGTTAGCACAATGAGATAAATGTGTACCTAATTTTCCTTAATTTCAGCTAAATACAATTAACCTTCTTAACTAGGTTTAAAACAAAACTTTTAATACTAATTATCATTTGCATCCCACCATGAGAGAATTTTTCATTATGAGATGTTGGTCATTTACAAATGTTTTGCATATTAGTCATACGTAAGTTATGTATTAATTACATTGTTCATCAGTGTATACTACATTTTAAACCATTTTCCAGTTTAAAATCCATAACTAGAATAACCATTATTCTTTCACATCATTGTACTAATCTATCAGATTATGCTACTGGGAGGAAAAATTTGACAGAGAAGTATAATTTGATATTACCCTGCTATCAGATTATGCAACTGAGTAGGAAATCCTGAGTAGTAGCATGATTTGATATTACACTGGTGCTACAGCTGGCTATGTATATCTGTTTCCACTAGCTATTGAATGCATTAGGTTGTGGATCTGAGGAAACTGGGACAGGAGCAAAATGCCAGCATTTATGGTAAGAGCCCAGACCCAGCTGTGAGACCAGTACCCACAACCTTCTGGCCCAGTGGCAGAAGTGCTACCAATTATGCTGTGCTGACACCTTTGAATGCAGGCTCCACAGCACCCTAGCCCTGGCAACAGACTTCCGAATTCCCTCCCAGGCATGGATACTGCACTGTGACATGTGATACTGACACAGTACTGTGCCTCAGGTATTGCTGTTGCAGTGCTGTGCTACATGCACTGCCAACTACACTGTGAAACATACTGTACACCGCTCACTGCACTGAGCCACATGCACTGCTGTCATTGTGCTGTGCCACGTGCACTGCTGTCATTGTGCTGTGCCATGTGCACTGCCTAAACTGTGATGTGCCAACAAGAGTGGAGCCATCACCTTGGAGATGGACTCACCCTTCCCACAGACTAGCCAGCCCCCTGCAGCAGAACCCCCCCCAACACACTTAAGGCTGCCAAATTTCTGGGAGGCTCAAGGGGGACATATGAAGGCTGGAAGACTGGGGGTTTATAGCTGTGTGCCCTCCCTCACTGCAGAAAGTCCCATCCCACACTCTTGACACCCCAGAACAGACTGGCAGTAAGCCTTCCACACACAGCTGGAACCCCTTGTTCCAAAGACCAGCCACCACCCCACAGCCGAACCCCACCTTCCCACGGATCTATGTGATAACAGCAATCACAGAATAGCGATCGCCGATAGGGTGAATGCACATTGCTGAAAAAATATTTCAGCGATGTAGTCACCGGCGCACAGCAAAAGGGCACCAAAGACCTACGTTTTACATGTTAATGTGGGGGTGCTGCACCCCATGCACCCCCGCACTGAAGGATTCTCATCTCCAGGGGGGTGCATGTTGGGGGTGGGGGCAAAAACAAAACAATTTGGGCCGTGTGCAACAAAAGGTACCTGCGCCTGGCCCCGAACCTGGCACTCTGTGCTGCATAGTCCTGTATGCACCCACCACACCACAGGAGCAGCTCGGAAGCTCGCTGTGGCACCACCCCTCGCAATCTCTCCTGCCCCTTGCTGTGCGTGCCTGCTTCCCCCCATGCACATATACATGTAGCAACAGGATGTCGCTATAGTCGTGCAACCCCCCATCCAGACGCCTTCCCTCTCTACTCACCACAATGCGAGGCACCGCGATTGAATCACCATTTCGGTAGGTGCCCAATCGCAGTCTCCTAACTCATGGGATACCCTTCCCCACAGACCAAAAATCCCCTGCAGCTGACCCCCCGTGCCCCATCTCCCAGCTGGAACCTCCCCTTCCCATACACCAGCCACCCTCTTCAGTGGAACCCCTCAACATATTAGCATGTGCCCTCCACACAGTAGAAAGCCCCAGCCACACATCCCCTTGCAGCTGACTCCCCAGAACAGAGTGGCACAGCTGTAACCTCTCCTTTTCCACAGACAAGCCACCACCCCACAGTTGTCCCTTCCCACTTTCCCACAGACCAGCAACCCCCTGCAGCTGACTCCCCCCCCTTCCCCCCATTCAGGAGAGGGATGGGGAGTGATAAATATACAGTAGCACAGAACTGTTGCTGCAGTGATGCCCTGAGCTACCGACATCTGCACCCCACAGAAGATAACGTAAGGGGATGAAATGTCTCAATTTACATGGGGCTGGTCTGGTTTCAGTCAGCAACTCTGATTATTTTTCTGACATTTTGCACCTGTCCCAGTTTTCTCAGATCCACAACCTAATGCATTCAGTAGCTAGTAGAAACAGATGTACCTAGCCAGCAGTAGTAGTACCAGTTTTTTTTCTAGCCATTCTGGTCACCCTACAGTAACCACAGCTCACACTGCATGGGGTGTCAGACCTAGTGTCCTCCGCTGGCGGCCACAAACCTGTCTGCTCTTTTTATTTACTTTTAAAATACAGTGGAGACAAAGCGCACCACCCAAAACTTGACATCCACAGTATGATGGTGCGCTTTATGTGCTCCATGATGACACATTGCCATTCTAGTTTTTCTTCTAATTCTGTGATAACAGCATTTGGGCTGCAGTTACTGCCAACATCATTGGCTAATGTACTCCAAGCCATTCTGATTGGCTAAACTATTACAGCCGGAAGACCTGTGAAATAGAAACCAAGGAAGTCTTACTGCAGAGTTCTGTACACAACTGGTGTCACTAATGTGGATCTTCTAAGTGAAGCCATGAAATGGCGTCATGCTGGTGGCTCATATTCCGGCATTCCTAATGAGCTAACGTACTTTGGAGAAACTGAATCCAGCATTGTCACTCCAGTGTCACTATGTCAGAATAGTCTAACCACAGTAGTCATGATGTGAAGCAGTTTAACTCATTATTTTCATAGTTGCTGGTTTTATTACTCTAAGTTTAGCTACCCGGTACTTTTCTCAGCACAGAGTAACAGTAAATTATGACAGAGGAACACAGTGTCAGTGAGGTGCATGCTGTAATATGTCAGTTTAGCGTGGTTTAACATATGTCATTATTTACTTCAGCTTTACTTAACAAAAGTTGGCTTTTTTGGTTGTCTGATTTGCCATAGCTTGTATTGTAAAGATAAGTACCTTCAACCTGCTTCCACCCTCCCCAGTTGACAACCTTTGTTCCCATCACAAACTCAGTATTGCCTGTGCATATTGCAAACGTTGTCATCCTCCAACACTATATTGTAATTTCAAATGCAGTTATCCTCAGGCACTTCACTGTATTTTTATGGATTGCATTTCTTGCAATCCTTGTACTCACAGAATTGTTATTTAAGATGCTGATTCACTACTGTATTATACTATATGGATATGGCCAAATAATACCATCCTGTCCCATATAAAAAATTCCCCGTAATACAACACTATCCTCAGTGATAATACCACTGTTGCCCCTGATAATGCTATCGTTCAGAGGCGATAATACAATCGTTTCAGCTCTGAACGATAGTATTATCACAGAAATAACACAGCGCATGTGCAACTCTGCCTGCCACACAGACCCAGTTGCCAAGGTGCTGCGTTTCTTCTTTTGCAGTTAAAGTGATGGCATGCATTCTTATTGGTAGCTTTCTTCTGTGGGTTGGGCAGAACAACTCTTAAAACATGGCGGCTGTTTACCCTCATTTAGTGGACAGTCATCCTATTGTTTCGCGTTTCTATTTGTTTATTTTTTTTATCTCCATGTTATCTGCTTCATCCTCCATTCACTGAAGGACAACAAAAGGGAAAGGTAGGACTTACTGCCACAGAACTTGCCAGATTTAAATGTAACACCGCGTGGTGGCGAGTGAGCAAGAGCAAGACAGAGCGAGAGAGAGAGAGAGAGATAGAGATTTTTCAGCCGGTCAGCACAGCGCACAGTCAGAAGCCCCACAGAAAATCACAGAATTTTTAGATGGATCCATATATTATAAAAAATAACAAATAGATGAGGGTGTATTTCATGGCTGTAAGACCCTCTTGAGGTTTTGGGGACTTTGTGAAGTCCCCAAAACCTTTCGATGGTCTTACTGCCTTCTAATACATCCTCATTTATCTATTATTCTGTTTATAGTATATGGTTAGTGCTTATTCTGCATAGAAAACAGTAGCTGCTAAAAAGTTGTTGTGCACCTTCCAAAAGTCATTCTGCATATTCGATCAACAGAGCACCTGTGTCTAACCTCATGCCAGCTCCCAATTCTTTCATTCACTCAACCGCGACTGCTCCATAAAACAAAAAAGAACATTTAAAAAAGAAATCTCAGTCACAGTTTTGTTAAAAAAAATGTGTCCAGAGTAAAACAAGCAAACCAAAGCGCTTAGCAGCACCAGTAATTGATTTACTTTCAGCTGCTAAAGCCGCTGGAAGACCAAGGTTTACTATTGATTAGAGCCCCAAGAAATTATTTTTATTTTTTATAATTTTTCTTTTTATTTTTCTAGAATTTATTATTTTGTTTTATTCATTGAAAATGTAGTTGTTGTTCTTGTTATCACATTTACATTCATAAAATACCTCAACATGACATTATACACACTAGACATCACATTCCTAGTATACTACATTGTATTAAGCATCATTATGCTATGATCTTGGAAGATTTTGTAAATTAAACAATTCTGCTGCCATTCCCTCACAGACCATCTCTGTGCTAATAACGGAGCAAGCATTTATTTAGTTTTTGCTAAAAAAAAAAAAAAGTTATTTTTTTTTTTACTTTTATCATGTACTTGTTTTCATTTTATTTCTTTTTATTCCTTGACTTTCTTGTTATTTCTTATTTAAGAAAAACACGGGTCTCTACTAATGATCTTCCCAGCGCCTCGCTGCCATCTGCAGGTACTATTCCATAAAAGTACCACTGCATTGCCTGTCTGCGAGGGGAGCAGTGACAGGCAGATGGACAGTGCTTTTAAATCATTGAGACCTCTTGCCATCACACAGGAAGCATATTAAAATACAGTATTAGGCAGGTAACAGTTCTCCCATACAGTTGAAGTAAAGTGAGTCCCAGTCTGAAGGACTTTTATGTTCTGTACTACAAAAATTTTAAAACCATATACTATAATAAATAAAATATAGGTGATCTCACACAACTTGCCATGTATTTCCATGTCAGTGTTGAGATAACAGTATGGAACTCTCAAGCTTCGCTGTCAAGGTTCATAAGCTGTTATCTCAACCCCTCAATGGAAACACAGGCCCGTTGTGTATGGTCTCCTGTACATTATTCCTTATACAGTGTGTAGTAGAATGTTTTTCTGTATAGAATTCCATCCCTTTCAAAATGCTGTTGTACCTCAGTTCAAAGGTAAGGGAACATGATTGTACCCTCTCTGTGGTACAACATTCTGAAAGCATTCTCTGTCTGGAGACAGCATGAGTCAGTTTCATTTTGAAAGTGAAAGGACAGCCACACATACATTTCACACAATGGACAATGGACAGTGAGTGAGGTAATCGCGATGGGAGGGCAGGGAGTTCAGTGACCTGACGGCATGGCAGTTTGCATTTTTTTTTACTATACACTATTAAAAAACAGGATGTGCCAAGAATGTGCCACTTTATGCACAACCAGTATGTTCTCACACCTCAGGGTTCTGATTTCCATGGACCTCTTGACCTTCACTCTTGATGTCAGAAGCAATTAGAATCCCTCTGTGCCACAACACACTGATTGTGCATAGTTGCCCATCCAATATTCTCTGTATTGTTCTTAGTGTTCTTCACTGTCCTCCCAAACAAGCTGTTATCAGCTCAGTAAGTCTTTGCTGGCAAAATATTTGAAATAAATAATAAGCCCTGGTCCCATGGGAGCCACTACTCCCAACACTCTGAGCAGGTGACCTGGGTTATGATAGTATAGGTTCATTTGGATAAAGTGAACTGGTGCAGTGCTTCCACTTGGGGTGGTTTCTGGGAAATTATCTGCTGGCACTCAGGGCTAAATTATAGATGCTCAGAATCTGCCTATCTGACTAAGAACTTCTGAATCCTGATTCAATTCCATTTCAAATCCTAAAAGGGCCTAAAATAGAATTTAGTATTCAGAATTGAAATCTTAAATGGCAATGTAAAAATAGGTTTTAGGATTTTCAGACTGCAAATCCAAAAATCCCAAACTGGAAGAGGTATGCCTCTTTTTAGATGACACCGAAATCTGCAGTAGGGTGGACACTGTAGAGAGAGTTGAAAGAATGTGCAAAGACCTGAAAAAACTCAAGGGGTAATCGAAGGCACTGCAGCTGGTTTTCAATGTGAAAAAAATGCAAAATCATGCACCAAGCGCACAGAAGCCCAGAGGTGGAATACAAAATGGGAGAAGAGGTATTAGTGGTCCCAAAATAGGAAAAGAACCTGGAAGTAATCATGTCTGATGACCTCAAGGTGGTCAGTCAGTGTGACAAGGCCGTTAGTAGGGCCAATGGGATACTGGGAAGTATAGGGAGAGGTATCACCAGCAGAAGGAGGGATGTAGTATTGCCACTTTATAGATCACCGGTGAGACCTCACCTGGAGTACTGTGTCCAATTCTGGAGACCATACCTCAGGAAGAATATAGTCTAGGTGGAGGCTGTCCAGAGGAGGGCAACTAAAATGGTGTGGGGCTGCATCAGAAGCCCTATGAGGAGAGACTGAAAAACCTCAAATAAGTATACCTTGGAAGAGAGGGGGGGCATGATAAGAGACCTATAATGTTCTTGTACGCGTTTTGTCTGATGTTCTTAAATGTACCTTTGTATTCTCCCGGGTTGCACCTGAAAATAGGCACTTGGTTGTCTAGTGTGCTTACCTGGTTAACAAAAGCAAATAAATAAATAAATATAAATACCTCATGGGGTTGAATAAGGTACAGAAGGGGTGATTTTTCAGAGAAAAAGACGCATGATAATAAGGGGACATGCAATGAAGCTGGAAGGAGGAAGTTAGAAGAGATGTGAGGAAATATGTCTTCACTAAAAATGTGGTGGATGCCTGAAACAGTCTTCTAGTGGAGGTGGTAGGGCCAAAAACATTGGTGGGCTTCAAGCATGCATGGGATAGGCACAAGGGAATCTTAGTTGAGAAACAAGGTGGGGGAAGGGAGCTGGAGACAAAGTAAGGTCTCGGGTACTAGTACAGGCAGGGAGAAATGGGCTGACTGGGTGGGCTAAGCTGTTCCTCTTCCCCACCAGTAGCACCCCACAGAACTATAACAATACACAGACAGTACTCCACCAAATAATGACCAGCAATACCTAGTGGTACCTCAAAGGGATAAGGTTTATTAGGGCTGGCTAGAACAAGGTGCCAGGAAAAGAGAGGGGTACATTTCAGCAAGAGAATGATCAGCTGTGGCAATTTCTCACCTTTCCCTGGCACCTACCATCAATCCCACAATGTCTTTAGGTAGCTGGTGCACCAGAAATATTTAGACCAACCCATACTTGTGAGCTTCCTGTTTACAGTTATTGAGCAGAATGGTTGCAGGCCAAATGCTAGGTGTAGGCAAGGATTATTGCTTGCACAAAAAGCTCAAATGATAAATGGAAAATTGAAAACTCAGACTGCATGGTCCACAACAAACTTCTGCCTGAGCTGCACACCTATGCCTTCTCCCACACCTTAGGATTTTCCATCACCCTATGTGTTCTAACTACTGTACCTACTGTAACTGTCTAGAAACAACATTTTTCTGTGCAGATACCCTGTTAGAGACATGAAGTACAGTTTTGCCAACCTCAAAGGCCCCAAACCCCTTAACTCACAGTTCAGATCTTGCTTGGATAAATGCTGCTGTGTCACGCTGGGCTGTCAACAGTTGACCTTCTTGGTAGTGCCACAGCAGTCACTGCAGTATGATCTGGGCCCCTACTTTTCTGTGGCACAGTGGGGCCAAGTTCTGCGGCAAGACTATCATTTGCCGCAGAACTTCTGCGGCGGTGGTTTGTAATTTCTGCAGAAGTTCTGCGGCACTAGCAAACTACCACATCACAGTGTCAGCTTGTCATCCTGACTTACTTTCATGGCAGTGGTTATAGCAATCAGGATGGTGGAAAGCACAGTTAACACTAGTTCAAAAAATAATAGACTTATAAAAATAATTTTATGCCTAAAAAAGCAAAACAAATGTCTCTCCCTTAAGGTCCTAGCCTGTTGCATAAATGATATATGCAGAGGGGATCTTATGTGCTAAATAAGGTATTTCTATATGGATGCTATCGATACCATTAATGAGGTTTCCACTATCACCTATATATTTGTATGTGCTTTCTACTCCACTCATGAGGTCCCCACTGTGTATCACTTATATATTTATATGCAATCTGTAACATACATACAAATATCTGTGTGTGTGTGTGTGGTGACAGAGATACTGTGTGTGTGTGTGTGTGTGTGTATATATATATATATAGTTTTTTTTTTTAAATTTCCATGAACTTGCATCCTCATTCATACAAGTCCCATTGGAAATGGAATAGAGGAGTTATTGCAAAACTCATTTTTCATGTCAACCTGCTTTCTCTGACACACTGCGTAACACCATCAGGCCATGACATGCATGTGAACCAATTGTGAGATAGAGCTCTCTGGGCCATCACAATATGTCCACCATGTAACAGAACACTTCACCATACCATCCCAGGCTCCGAGCAGTGATGTGTTCCACCAGTCCTTGTGTTGCCCAGCTAGCTCCCAGAGCTAATCTCTGAACCTGAGCTGCCGGCACGGAAACACAGCATGCTAACCTCTGGCCCAACAGCTGTCCCTGCACACATTTCTCAATAACTTTTAGGTGATTCTATCAACCAATGACAATATGTAATCAATAACCCTGGCAAAAATGCGTACAGTGCAATTATTTATTTAACAGGTCTATTCTTTCAACAGGTCTACACATTATTATATTTCACTTTTCTGGGCATAATTACTTTATTTTTCTTAAAAATTTAGACAGTTAAATTAATTTTACCATTTATTCATTTCAGATAGCGTCTCTATACCTTAAAGGCACAAATAGGTTTCTGCAAAGTGAGGTATGGATTTAACAGGTCTGAGCTATTGACAAGGTTTTGTTTAAGTTGGCCTAGTTCAGCAAAGTAAGACTGAAAATTGTATTAGGCTGTACTGTAGGTTGAGCAAATTTCACCATGCATGATGTGCTGTGCCACTGTCTCTGGCAGTGGGAGCTGTGGTAGATAAGTGACTGTTCATGTCTGTTGCAGAATGCAGCCATTTCATTAGCTAATGTATGATGTTATAGCAATGACAACATCACATTCTGAACATATGGGGGGTTGGATATAAAAAGAGGGGAAAGGAACCAGATTCTATGTATAAACAGAAATATTAATAAAAACTCACCAAGAAGAGTGAATTGTGCTGCACCGCAGAAGTTCTGCGGTAGATTGCAAGTTCTGTGCAAAATTCTGTGGCCGCAGAATTCTAGGGGCCTTGAGTATGATGTGATTGCAGGAGAGAGTGGTGGTCGAGCGACTTCCTCTTTCTCAATGATTTCACCCGATGGTGGAACTTTTCTCTTCACCCCTTGGTAGTTACTGGTTCTCTTCTTCCGTCCTTCACTGGGATTCCCAGTATGAAGCAAGTGGTGGCTTAAGGCAGTCAATGTCACAGGCAGTCTCCTTTTTTCAAAGCAATAGCTCTCCAGCTGGAACACAGTTGACAGGTTGAGGGCCCAATCTGGATTAAGTTTTACAGTTTAGACAAACCCCATATTGGGGTGAAATCTTTAGGCAAGTGACTAACCTGCTTGGGCTCAAACACCAACAGCCTTGCTCCTTTTTAATCTTGAAATGTAGCTGCCTGCTCCAGCAAAGTAGAATACCTAGGTGGCCAGACTTTTTTGGTAGCCGCACCTGTCCTGTGGAATTTGTTCCCGCTTCATCTTAGAGAGGCCCCCTCAGTGGAAACCTTTAAGAGGGGGCTTAAGACACTCCTGTTTGAACAAGCATTTGCATACCAACATACTAACATACTAAAAGCCAGCAGAATAGGCCTAATTGTCTTTTGTGTCTGCTTGGTAGCCAGCCCCTATTGGGTGCTAGCTACTCCACCCCCCCAGCACCCAAGAGGGTCAACTTCGGCTTCAGTTTACCCATGCACCTGTCCCACCCCCTCTTAAAGCCTTCCACTGTGCCCTCCTCCACTAGACTCCCGGGCGGTGCATTCCATGACCCCACCACCCTCTCAGTGAAGTAATGCCTTGTACATTCTCCCCTGTAGTTTGCCCCCTCCAACTTCCACTCATGCCCCCTGGTTGTGCCCCCTTTCTTTAGCCTGAACATTTCTTTGGCTCTGCCCCTGTTAATCCCTTTCACATATTTGAAGACCTCAATCATGTCCCCCCGTCTCTCCTCTCTTCCAGTGAGTACAGCCCAAGGACTTCCAGCCTTTCCTCATAGGTCCTTTCACTCATTCCCCGGATCATCCTGGTTGCCCTCCTCTGGACCCTTTCCAGCAGTGCTATGTCCTTCCTAAGGTGAGGTCTCCAGAACTGCACGCAGTACTCAAGATATGGCATGACCAAGGCATTATACAGAGGTAGGATCACCTCCCTCCTCCTGGACGTAATTCCCCGGGCTATGCAGCCCAGAATCTTGTTTGCCTTTGCCGCAGTTCTTCTGCAGTTTTCAGTGTTATTCATTTTGGTATCTACCACCACCCCAGGTCCCTTTCACTCATTTTGGCTTGCAGTGAGGCCCCTCTCAGGGTGTATACATGACCTGGGTTTCTGACCCCCATATGCAGCACCCTACACTTCCCTGGATTAAACCTCAGTCCCCACCTTCTTGACCAACCCTCCAGGGTATGCAGAACCCGCTGGACTGTCTCTCTCGCTTCCTCCCTGTCTGCCAGCGCTCCCAATTTTGTGTCATCCGCAAAGAAGGTCATCCTACTCCTAACCCCCCTCCCTATATTGGAGACATAGGCATTGAACAGGAGTGGCCCCAGTACCGAACCTTGGGGAACCCCACTGAAGACCTTAATAGGGGAGGAGACTGTCCCACCAACCACTACCCTCTGTGTTCGTTCCATTAGCCAATTTTCTACCCATCTCAGCAGCTGTCCTCCCCCCCCATCCCCCCCAACTTTGTCAACAACCCGATGTGGGGTACCGAGTCAAACGCCTTACTGAAATCCAGATATAGGACGTCCACTGGTCTTTGTTGGTCCAGGGTCCCTGTCACCCAGCCGTAAAATCAATGAGGTTGGTCTGGCATGATATCCCCAGGACAAAACCATACTGTTTGTCATCCATGTGCCCCAACCTTTCCAGTTGCCTTCTGAGCTTCTCCTTGATGAAGCCCTCCATTAGTTTGCCTACCACTGATGTTAGGCTGACAAGCCTGTAATTTCCCATCTCCTCCCTAGACCCCCCTTTGTGGATAGGCACCACATGAGCCACCCTCCAGTCTTGAGGCACCCATCCTGTCGGCAGAAAGGCATTGAAAAGTGCAGCTAGTGGAGCTGCTAGTTTGTCCGCCAGTTCCTTCAGAACTCTCGGATGCAGCCCATTACATTACAGCATTTATATTCATAAGCTACCAACATCCATGTCTGACCTAAACTTGTTCAAGCTCCCCCTTAGAATCCTGCCCATGCCCACGAAGTCTGTCCCCCTGAAGTCCACTACTACTGTATTTGAGCAGTTGTCCTTCCCCCCAGACACAGCAGAAACCAGACCATGGCATGGTATCCACCTGCCAGTGGGCTACACACCTCCAGACCCCTTATCTGGTCACTGTCATTGATTAATCCCCGATGGTGGCCACGCTGGGTCAGCCACTGAGAGCTACCAAGAGTTACTAAGAGTGACTCATTTTAAGTTTTCATTTTAATTTATAGCTTAAAGTTAAGTTTATTTAGTTTTTTAATTTGTTTTTTTTTGCTAATCGCATTGTCAACCGTATCTATACGCCATCTGGATACTCAATTTTATTGTTCGTTCTGTCGGGACCAAGGACAGATTGCGTGGATTAACCTTTGGTCTGTTGTTTGACTTTTGTCTCTCACCATCTCTCTATTTTGCCAGGATACGTGGAGCGTATTGCTTCGTTTGAAGACTTTTTTGAAGAACTTCTGAGCAGGGAAGGAGTTCACTGTTGGATCCATGGATTTACCTTGAGGTGTTTGTAACAGGGAAATGCTCGTTGATTAGCGGGCTTGATTTGGGCTGCTTCAGCGAATAAGGACCAAGCAGAGATCTGTTTGAGTCTTGTGGAGGCGACGGCCCCCGTTTCGGTCTTCGACCGGGCAGGAGTCACCTCATGTGATCCCTAGGGAGCTGGGGGAGACTGGGGCTTCTCCTAAGCCGCCTTGGGGTTCAGCCGTTGGGCTGACTATTGAGGCGTCTGTAGCCGCTGGTCGTCGACCGGTTGGGGGTGTCTTTGCTTCCTTAAGTGAATGGGCTTATGTGTCTGCCTGTGACTGTTCCCCTAAATGATTGCCTACTTGGAGTTGTCGATTTTGATCATGTTGTGAGGATCAGCTGCCGGTGGACTGTGTTGGGAGCTGTTTTGGCCTTTCCTGCCTGGATTTACTCAGATCTCTGCTATGTGATTGTTTTGCTGGAGAAATTATCCTGCCTTTTCCTTGTTTGGATTCGGGTCCTACACCGCTTTTAGTAGGTTGTGTAGAAGTTATCTACCCAATCCTTGCAGACGTTGTCTGGAAGTCTTTGGAGAGGGTTTTTTTTCCTGACCCCCTTAAGGAGGCAGTAGTTCGACCACTCCTTAAAAAATCCTCCTTGGACCCAGATTGTCTAGTTAACTACCAGCCTATCTTTAACCTGCCATTTGTTGGTAAGGTTATTGAAAAGGCAGTTGCGTTGCAATTGGATGATCACCTTATATCTCACAATGTCTATGATACTCTCCAGTCTGGTTTCAGGAAAATGCATAGCACAGAGACTGCCCTTGTCCAGGTATTGAGCGACCTCTTAATGGCCAGAGATCGAAAGGCATGTACCATTCTGGTCCTTCTCGATCTGTCTGCTGCATTTGACACTGTAGACCATGGAGTGCTATTGGAGCGCCTGCGGGTCTTTTGTGGGCTGTCTGTTACAGTCCTCAAATGGTTTCATTCTTACCTCATGAACAGGTTTCAGAGAATTGTCACTGGAATTTATTCCTCTGGCACTCACTCCCTGCCTTGTGGGGTACCACAGGGCTCCATTTTAGCTCCCACGTTGTTTGCAGTGTATATGCTGCCATTGGGAAAAATCATCAGGCGATACAGTCTGGGTTTTCACTGCTATGCAGATGATACTCAGCTGTATTTATCCTTTCTCCTCGGTCAGGGTGATGCACTGTCTGTACTTAATAGCTGCCGTGATGAGATCAGACTTTGGATGAGTTCGAGCTGGTTGAGACTCAATCCGGATAAGACTGAGGTGTTGGTTGTGGATCCAGGTCGTCCAGGGATGGGTGTGGGAGTTGGACAACTATCAGGTTTATTACTTGGTGGTGTACCACTCTCTACCTCTAAACAGGTGTGAAATCTGGGCGTTATTTTTGATGATGGTCTGACTCTGAAATCTCAGGTGTCAGCTGTCATCAAGTCCTCTTTTTACCATCTGAGGAATATCGCCCAGGTGAAACATCTGATTCCCCTGGAGGACCTTCCAGCATTGGTCCATGCCTTTGTCACTACCCATCTGGACTACTGCAATTCCCTCTACCTAGGGCTACCGGGGGTTGATATCTGCTGCCTCCAGCAGGTGCAGAATGCGGCAGCCAGGCTATTGACTGGGACTTCTAGAACCAGTCATATTACGCCTGTGCTCCGCGAACTGCACTGGCTGCCGGTTTGGTGGTGGATCACCTTTAAGGTTGGTTTACTAACCTTTAAAGCTCTACATGATCAGGGACCCGATTACCTGAAAGATCTTCTGATTCCCTACTGCCCTCCCCTCTCCATTCCACCAGCGAGGGATTGCTGGAGATTCCAGGGTTGATTAAAGTCATCAGGATCTCGTGCCTTTGCTTTTTCAGCACCAACCCTGTGGAATTCTCTACCTCGTTGGTTGAGAGAATGTCCAGCCGTCGATAATTTTAAAGTTGCTTTAAAAACATATCTTTTTGGATTAGCGTATCTCTGTTAGTTATGGACGACTTTTAAATGTTTGGATTTTATTAATTTTAATACTCTGTACAGTGCCTTGGCTTTGAAAGGCACTTTATAAATAAAATTGAATTGAATTGAATTGAACTGTCTTCAAGGACAACGTCCAGTATCCTCCCCTCCCTAGTAGGTTCCCCCACCTGTTGGACCAGGAAGGCATCCTGAAACTCATCCATCAGTCTCTGCTCCCTGGCCACCACTGATGTCATAGTGTCCCAGTCTGCCCCCCGGCATATTTAGGTCCCCCATGACCACCACCCTACCCTTTCCATGGTCACAGTGCCCCTTGATGTTCTCAACTAATTTTTCCTCCAGGGCCTCATCCATTGCGGGGGGTCTGTACACCACCCCTATTTTCAATCTTTTGCCCCCCCTCAATTGCAGGGTTACCCAAATCGCTTCCACTCTCCCATCAGCCTCCTCCACTCAACTAACCACTATGCCATTCTTGACTATCAGCGCTACACCCCCTCCTCTACCCTCTTCTCTATCTCTCCTGAATATTGTGTAGCCCTCCAAGTTTAGGTCCCAATCATTCTTCTGGGTGGCCCATGTTTCTGTAATAGCTGCCACATCTGCTGATCCCTCTGCCAGCAACGCCTGACATTATTTTATCATTCAAGGCTAATGATCACTACTGATATTAAGGAATACTAAATTTTAGTTGCTTATTCTATGATAAGTGGGGGGGTATGCTGTGAAATATGTTTATAAAATATGTTTTATGAATAGTTTATACAGTATATGTGTGTGAAATGCTATATGTGGGCATTGATATTGTACAGTGCTCCAAGCCTTTAGGAATAACATTTTTATTGATTAATTGAGTGATTGAAAATATCACATCACTTGCTGGCTCACACACAGCTCTCTTTCTCTCTCCCTCCCCCTCCTAACAGCTAGAATTATGCCTCCGGTTCCTGTTAGACGGTGTCTCTTAAGGCAGATTTACAGTACCTTGGTTGGTGCACTGCCATCTGTACCGCTCATCTGCTGCTTCTTCCAAAACCCTCACAACCAGTGTTTACACAAAATATGTTGTACATCTTTACAGGGACAGCCCCACACTTCCAGCTTTTTGGACGGAATTTCCACTAGGTTTGGGACTTTATACTAGCTGTATGTTCCATGTAAATATGTTGCATGTAAATACCACCTGAGTCCCATGTACATTGTCAAGTGTTGGCCCAGCATACTTATTTAATCTCTGTTGGTGAGGTGGGGGTGGACATGATATACAGGGCGGAGGAAGACTAGTAGCTTGTTTACTGTGTTGGCAGCAGGAAAAGGTTTTATGTAGTGCTAGGGAAGTTGCTGGTGTAACACGGAGGCAGGATAAGGAAAGAGACTGGAGAGTTAGTGAAACTGGTGTGTCATGGGGCTGCACCAGTGCAGGTGAAGCAATATATTTATACGCTAGCAAAAAGTGCCTGCTCTGGTACACGATCCCACCAAAACGGGGATCATGGTTTGCCACAATGGAGCGATCTACAACAATTCGCAAGTTGTTTACATGACCTGCTCTGCACTGGTGCAACTCATCTGCACTGCTCACAGCAGTGCAGACCAGATAGTGTAAATGGGCCTTCATAGTCAATGAAATGTGACACCTTTTTGGACAAGAGGTTCCATGCCTCTGTCTGTAGATCCTGAGCTCTTCAGTGGTGGATTTGTGCAGGCATTTGTAGCTATAATTCCTCTAACCATGTCCAAGCAGTCTTTGTTGGGGTCAGAGGCTCTGGGCTGCATGGGAGCAGCCACGTGTTTTTTCTTTATGGGTTCAGAGGTGTCTTCATCACAGGATGTGAGTTTCATAGGAAGAGGTAAACTCTTCCTAAATTCTCAAACTTTTGTAAGTATGTGTAGACACAGTCATCCTGCCTCAATTTAGAGATGGAGCTGAGTGAAAGTATTGCAAGGCTCAGAGTTGGGGGGAAGATAAGAGAATTATAGGTTATGAAATGCTGAGTTATGTTTGACTTATTTTAATGCATCTACAAATGGGTGCCACATGGCTTCAAATGTATTGATATCTCCAATCATATAATAATGTGCCCTTTCTATTTTTGAAGAATCCATCGTCATGTTCATAAATTTTTCAGAAACTGGGGGGTTAGAATCTTTCCATTCTTGAAGGTTTTTTTTTTGCATGTGTATGCAGCAGGTAAAGAAGTTTTTGTGATTGTTCTCATAAATTCTTTTTTCTTGAAAATCAAAGCATAATAATTCCAGGATTGAACAGAAAGTTTGTTTGAATTTTTTTTTTTTGGAGGAAATTCTAATATTTTCCCTAATATTGAGAAAATAATTGCAAGATGCAAACGTGTGAAGAATAAAGCCTTTTGTATTAAGGCATCTTGGACACAAGTCTTATATAGACCCATTAAATTTGTTTAATCTGCCTGGCATGCAGTAAATCCTATGCAGGATATTACATTTACTGTTTAAATTCGTTATTCTGTGACACTGAAGTGAATGATGATAAAATGGCTGTACAGTGTTTCTCCATGAAATTAATACTTAAATTTCTTTCCCATGTTTTTTTTTTAAGAGGACAGCTCTATGGCCATCCCATCCCTTAATAATGTTTACATTTTCCGTGTAAATTTATCTGGAGCATGATTGCTGCAAAGACTTTGAGAGGACTCGGTGGAGGAGGATTCAAATTTCAAATGGATTTCTTAATGATTTCTCTAAGATTTTAGATGTTTTATAAAGTCACCCATGGAAGGGCTACCAAATGCCTAAGATATTCAACGTATATAAATGTTTTATTTAGTTAATGTATATAACTGTTTTATTTATGTAAAGGTCTTTAAACATCATGAATTTATCTTGCATTTTGTTTTTTTGGGATTGCCACCATGGTAAGATTAGGGTTGAAAAAGATAGGCGAAAGACTAGGCAGTTTATTCTTGAAATCAAATAGTGCATTTACACATTGCCAAGCAAGGGTAGTAGTTTTTGTGAACCTAGAAATATTTTGATGTGGCTCTTTCTAAAGTCTAATTCTAATGAAGTCATTAAAGTCTGGCAGGGTATCAAATAGGTTTCATGAGAGAGCCATGACAGGGACAAGGCCAAAGTCTTCAGCCAGAGATAGGCTACCTCAACCTGAGTGGTTAAGTAATACCAAAACAGAATTGGGAGACTAAGTCCCCCTTGCTCTTGAGAACATTATAGCGTCTCTAAAAAAAGTATTGGCCTTTTTTTTAGCCAGAGGAATCTCATTAATTTTTTTCATAATTTATTGAAGAACTACATATCTATTTTGATGCAGAGAACTTGAAAATAGAAAAGTATTCTCTGCAAAATATTCATTTTAATAATATTAACTCCCCCATCAAAGAAAGAGGAAGTAGTGACCATTCATCTAGACCTAAAAAGATGTTATCTATTATTGGAATCAGATTCAACTCATATAATTTTCTTATATCAGTCAGTCAATCAATATCTTTATTTATCCAGGCGGGCACCATTGAGCAAGCTCATTTACAAGGTGGACCTGCGACATGCAACAATAATTCAATTGAACATATAAGTACAGGCATAGGAACAACCATTGAGCAAGCTCATTTACAGGGTAGATCTGCGACATTCAAATAATAATACAGTTCAGCATCTAGTACAGCCATTGGGACATAAGTACAGCCACTGGAACAACATGTTTGGTAACAGTCTATAATATTAATACATATACAGTGAGAATGACAAAAGGCATTGGTCAGAAAATGGGCATAGAAACAGTGCTTGTACAGGCTTAGCGCATGATGTTGAGCATTTCTGCAAGGTTTAGTTGTAATATCTGAGGGAAGGGCAGGAGCGGAAGATTTATGTGGCATGGACTATATAGTGCAGAGAGGGCAGGGGATCAAAGTGTTCTTGTGTACAGTAGGCTGATGGTCACAGTTGTATTGGAGCAGCAGGTGGTGTGCTGGTACAGAGATGAGACTTCCAGCTGATTATTGGCTATTCACCATAATTGCGGCAAATATGGCAGATATGAGGATGAAAACCGCTGAGATCATATACTCTATGGGCTTGGATTTGGGCAGTGGTACAGGCTGGGGGTGAGGAGGACTGTAGGAAGATTTGAACTCCTTCGATCAAATTAGGGGGAGGCACAGGGCTGGCATACAGAAGTGCTAAGGGGGAGAAAAGACAAACTAGGGATGAGCAAGGCAGTTGCAGGCTTCTGTTATGCCATTACAGTATAGGGTTTTAAACATGTCAGTGCTAACTGGGGACTTCAGCTTTAATGTTTTCTGGAGTCTGTTCCAGAGCGACAGGAGTGTGAAGCCTATAGTGGCTCTCCCGAAGCGCGTGTGAGCCCTGGGTATATGCATGGAGATCAGGGAGCAATTTCTTAGAGCATAGGTTCCAGCAATGATAGGGGTCAGGCAGTCAGCAATGTACTGTGGGAGTTTGCCACTAATGGCTCTGAATGTCCAGAGCACTGCGTTCATGTTGCGTCTGTATTGTAGGGAGGTCCAACCCATAGCCGCATATAGTGTGCAGTGGTGGGTGATAAGGGGCAGATCAGTGATGAAGTGTAGTGCTCTGTGGTAGAGTGTGTCCAGTTTTCCGAGGTATAGCACAGTACAGTTGCTATATATGAAGTCCGCATAGTCAATTAAGGAAAGAAATGAAGATTGGACTAGCCGCCTCTTCACTTCTGTAGTTAGTAGCCATCTTATCCTATAAAAAGGCCAAGCCTTTGTCTTAATTTTTTCAGTAGGTCATCCAAGTGATCTGCAAAAGAAAGTCTGTGGTCTATCCAAACTCCCAAGTATTTGAATTTCATGACATACTCTAGGTTCTCACCTAAGATCGTGGAGATGTAGGGGTACCAGTCACTGCTGGGTAGGCCAGATGGTTAACAGGGGAAAATATCATGGCTTTTGTTTTCTTAGCATTGAGTAGCAGTTTTTGCTGAGTAGTTGATGCTGCAGATGATAAAAGTCTTTTTGTAGATCCGCGCATGCAGATTCGGGTGTAGGGTGGCTTAGGTAGAGCACTGTATCGTCCGCGAACAGGTGGATGCTTTCCTCTTTATCCCACTATATCCCACATTAGTGTAATTCCTGCGTTTCAAATATTTGTTTTGAATTTTCCAATAGATAGATGGAAAGTATTATTACTAACTTGTTTTGGATCAAGAGACAATACTTCACATTTCTTCCAGTTAATTCTCTGTCCTGACAGTTTACTAAAGTTATTGATAAGATTAAGAAGAGTAGGGAGTGAGTTTGTAATGTTCTGTTAGGATAAAAGATGACATCTGCATAAAGGGATATAGGATGTTTTTTTTTTTCCCACTGATGAAAATGCCTTTTTTTGGGTAGCAACCATGTTTGTTTACATTTGTTTTTGGTTGTTCTGCACCCATAGCAGCCTCCTGATGGGGTTGAAACTGTCACTGGGGCTTCCTTTCTTTGTGTTTCACCCCTCCTACCTGCCATGTGGCCAGAATTGCCACTTGTATTGCTGGAATATGACCGATTTTCAAACTAGAGGCTCATCTTTTGCTTACTGTGCACGTGTGGATTAACTTTTGTACTCAGTGCCATCTGTTTGACCATTCCTGACCCTAACGACTGCTTCGGGGTCAGGGAGTAATCTTTCCTGCACCCACTAGTCCCAGCTCCATTCCTGTCCCTGCAGTCCAGGACCACAAATTGTCAAGTTCTGGTTCCATTGTAATGCTGCTGTATATGTGTGACCAGCACTGGTGCTTGCCCACCAATAGCCCTTTCATTCCCAACCTCACTGCTTATCCTAGGGTCAAGGAGCTGCCATGTGCATGATTTTGCACCTCCTTTGTCCCAGTTCTAATCCAGCAGCACAATCCTGGTTTCAGGATCTCAGGACTGATGGTGGGTGTTGCAGAGAGGCAGATGCAGCTCCAGCCACAAAGATGAAAGGATTCAGGCTTGACTTTCACCAGGGAATGATGTGTGCCCTGATGGTCCCCACTTGCTACAATGCCGGGGTACCAGAGGGTGAAAAGCTGATTGGGCTTTGTGAGCCTACTTTTGGGAAGCCCAAGTTTGGGGGGGGGGTGGAGTTACATCATAAATGGTATATACAGTACCTAAGTGACTGTAGTGTAGCAGTGTGTGCACCAGGTTACCGCAGACTGTCAGTGCACTACCCCTACCTAATGGGCTTAAATGAGACTGAGGGGTATGAGTTGTTAACTCCTCTGGGGATTTGTTAACTGAAGATGTTATATTGAAATAAGTTATGCGATGCCTTCTGCCAGGGAATGTTGAGTGGGTAATGTAGGCTAGTTCATATGCTAGTACAACTCCCCGGGAAAACAGTACCAACCACTGTGGTACCCACTGTTGGTAGAGCCCACCCAGTTCACACACAGTGCAGTAACAGTTTATTATGCTTGTGCATCAGAAATTCAAATAAATAACAACTGTCTATATTGGGGATCAAAAATTAGGTCCTATGAAAAGAAAGGCAAGAGTTTGTTTGTTTATTTTATTTATTTATACTGGTAGGTCCATGGGCCAAAGACCCATTTTCATGGTCGACATGGACGAGTTAAGGCAAACAATAATAAAGTAAAAATAGTAAAACACAATCAGTGCCCCCACAGCTGCTAGCTAGACTTTTCATGCTGCCCCACGCATCAAACAACACAGTGCTCATGCCATGCTTTACTGTTGGGCACAACCCATGCACCACTAATACAGGGTAAATGTCCTAATCTTAGAGAGTTCATAGAGAATCCTAGGTACCTAAGTGATGGAATGTTGCAGGCCCAATGATGATTGCATTAGGGTTGGCTGGCACTTTAATAAACAGCAAATAACTTGTTTAAAACCCCAAAATTATAATCCTGTTGGCCTAGTCCAGCAGACTTGTAACCAAACTACGGCCTTAACTAATCTTTGTAAAGATTTGTGTTGCCGGATCTGTGTGCTCTGTTGCGTTACTCATGGCTACCTCAATCATACTGCAACAGTTGCCTCCTGGTCTCCTAGTCCTGGCTGAATTTATCATCTGTCTTCCTGCAGAAGGGATGACATCTCTGCAACAGTTTTTCTTAGCTGTCATCTCCAGCACCTGCACCAGTCAGCTGGGTTCTGGTACTAGAATCCAGTCAGCTGGGGTCTCACTCAGTTAGTCTCTCTTGGGAAGGTCTGGTGGTTGCAAGGCTGATGGGACCACAAGTTGCTGTTGGCTTCCTTGCAATACCCACTGCAGGCCATGACAAGACTGAGATGACAGGCACAGTGGCTCCCTATACCTTGCTAGCATAGTTGCTGTGCAGGCCTCTGCTGGCCTGGGTGAAATAAAGTCTCTCTTCTCTACCTCTCTCTGGTAGTCTCAACAGTGAGGTGGCACCCTCACCAACTGACAAATCTAGCACAAAGATCAAAGCTAGCAGGGTGAAGCAGTCTCCTCCCCAGTGATTATAGAAATACGCTTCTCTTCTTTCAGTATTTGTGCAGTGCTGACTCACACTCACAGGCAATAGAGCTGTGTAACGCCCTCCCCTCCCCCTGCCATTTGGGGAGCTTACCTTAATATGCCTTTGCGCGTTTTTCCACTGTCTCCCGGTGTCTGCCCTTTCCTCCATAGCTCCTTTGCCATTTCTCCATGTCCCCATGTGTCCCTCTGTTAATTGAGCCCTGCAGGGCTCACAAAATCCATTTGTGAGCAGTCGGCGTGTCTCAGAGCCGCCACTTGCATGTTCACAAAGGATACACTTCGTAGCAGACTGCCGTTGCAGTCAAAAGCAAAACTGTGTCTTCATTGGCTCCTGGTGCTGTGTCTAAGTTAAATAGGCACTGGGGACCATAAAAGCAAAGGAAAAGTATTTTTAGATAAACAAATAGCCAGATGCCCAAAGCGCTGCCTCCAGGGCACCAGAAGCCATAGGGCAAGGGTCAGGGCAGTATGCCCTCATAAATATTCATTAGTTTTACTGTGTTCTAGGGGCAGTGTATTACGGGAGCAGCAACTCTCTAAGGGAACTGTTTATTTGACTGTGAGTGGACTCTTTTAAAAGAAAAGTGTTGGGGCTAACTAAATATGGGGACATTATTAAATAAAAGTTAAACTCCTGGCTGCACCAGAACTTAATATATGGGGGACACTGATACAGACTGCCTAAACTTAAACTGCAGCCTCCACTTAGTAGCCAATATCCAATCAGAAGCCAAGATTAAACAAAGGGGCTCTTGGGACAATGCCAGAGACTTATAGGGAATTAACTAGGACAATTTTCTAGGCAACAAAAAAGTGAGCCAATTAACATCTGGGGACTGTTTAAGACAGTTTTGGCAAACGATGGGAACTCTGGAACTCGGCTCCATATAAAAGGGGATAACTGCTCAGTTTGTTCAGATTTCAGATATAAGAGATTCATCCAGGAGTTCAGTGTGTGAGCCTCTGGGGAGCTTGCCAACTCTCAGGGGTTAGGCCTGCCAGGCCTAGACTTTCCTGGCCCTTAGTCCGCAGGTCCAGGTGTCCAGTTGGCCCATGTTTGGGGTCACAACAGCAGGGGATTCAAGCGGCATCCAAGCTGAAAGAATCAGGATCAGCCTGCAAGCAGGCTGAAAGGCCCAGGAAAGGACAGAACCTTACACATAAATGTGCTTAGTTTGGCAAAGTGTTTGCACAGCCGACCAGTTTGTGACATTTGGTATGCATATATTGGCCAGTGTTGAATTGCTCCTACATCCCGAAGAAGAGCATTTTGACGAGGACCATGAGGGAATCTTCCTTCAACTTCATGAAACCATCTGTACCAGGTCTCATTTTGTCGGATCATCATTCGGTCTGGGTAGTGTGAGTTCAAACAGGGTAGCTTCCTACAACAAAGCTGCAATCACTTGTGTGTGCCATCTAATTTGCTTGTTTGGGTTTATTACAACGAACTGAGCCATCTGGCTCTGGATTACAAATTCTGGGTCTGAGTGCATGCTAGGTGTTTTCTTTCCTAAGGGCCCCAATGATCAGCTGCAATGCTGGCCTACCCCGGACAGTGCTTCAGGCTAGCCTGCTATTCCATACTGGGTACCAAGGGTTGTGTGACTGTATCAAAGGGACTCACTGTACATGCTTGTTCAGCCTGAATTATTCAGATCTGTTAATCATTTGCTAGATTCATACCTCACCCCTGTTCATATCCCCCTGAATAAATCAGATTGTTGTTTTTTACATTTCAATCTGGCTGGTGTGTACCTTCTTGGTGGGGATACAGTGCTGTTATTGTATTGTTGCATTTTGTCTTATTTTGCAAGGGGGCCTCCAGGGCAGCTGCAGAGGATCCAGCCTTGGTGGTAAGTGCAAGGGGCATGAGCAAGTCGTTACTGCCATACTGTCCATGTGAATGTTTTGTTGCTATACTGTTTAGGCCACTAGAGGGGTTGGTGGGGGGTTATAGCATCCCGAAGGGCTATACCAAAAGCAGCTATGCTGCACCAAAACCATTCCTCCGGGTAGAGGCAACCGTTCACTGAACTCAGGCCCCTCAACCTGTACATAGTCACGCTGGCAAGGGTAGTAGCCCATAGGATAGCACCACCTAGGGGTTACAGCTGCTTCTTCAGTCAGGCGTGCACACACTAGGCTGGGAAGGTCCTATAGAGAAACATCGCGCAGACAGCCTCCTGGTTGATACGGCATTTTGTTAATCATAAGGGAAGACCTGAACAGAAAAATGCCACAGCACTCTCACCTCCAAGGGTGCTAGCACTAACTGCAAACCAATGTCAAATTTCCAATTCAGTTGAGTTTATCTGTTCAGTTTGTTCAAAACCATTACAAACATCATCATTCAACAAACATTACAATGAGCTTGACATATAAGCAATGCACAAAATAAATATTAATAAATCCTAATCCAAACAAATATATATATAAAAGTCTGCAATAATTAAATTCTATCAATTAATTACCTCAAGACACTTTAATATTCTAATTATAATAATAAATAAAAACCTTTATAATGGATATAATACCTAACAGCCCATACAGCCGTGACCTTTTATCCATAATTAATTGTTACACATCATCTATTAATTTACTTACATTCCATGCTAACTAACCAGGCCAGTCTAACCTGTAAATAAGGTAGCTCAAAGGGATGCCAAAAATCCAGGAAAAAATACTCTCTCCTAAACACACTGTATATTAGCAAAAACCAATACAACTGTTCGGATTTTTGTGGTATAGTACTTTGCCAAGTAGGCTATTGTGTCTCAATAGGACTCCACCAGACTTTAATTCCTACTATAAGCCATTAGGTTGTTGCTCTTTAAGTTCAACCAACAACCGCCTATGTTTATATCTATTTAGATTCATGCCTATCAGTTTTATAAGAATCTGAGCACTCTCAAATATCGGCAAAAATAGAGAATACCAAAATGGTCCTGTCCCATCCTGCACAACTACGACTGCTGGTCTTTCCCACACCCCATACTTTCCATACTGAGCATACGTGTCTGGCACCTGCGGTGCTCTGCAGAAAGCTGCTCACCCAATCTCCAATAAAACTTCATGAACGGCCCTAGAAAAGGAAAAGATGCTCCTAGGTAGAAGCCACATCAACCTTGCAACAGTTTGTATTACTTTTCCGTTCAGTTAATCGCCCTAAATAGGGCCCAGTTATCACATCCCCATGCAGTAAAATAGTTTAAATCTGATTTCCAATCTGTCCTGGGGATTTCAGGTAGTCCAAGCATTACTAGCTAGGCCAAAATGACCAAACTTCCACAGCTTTTAACCGCAAATGTCTTTTCCAAGCTTTCACTTTCTCTTCAATCCAATCAAGGGTTTCAACACCTGTGAAGAAACATAAAAGAGAAATCACTCTCTGAGCACAGTAAAATTGGAACAGGTTCAAACTTCAGATTTTAAAATCCCCCAGGTAGAGCTGGCACACCTGTTATGGCATACCATTGGGCCACGGCTGACTGTGTGACCAGCGGGAAGATGCCACCAGCCACTTCACCCACATACTGTCTCCCTGAAGACCTCACCAAGCTAACCGCACCAAGTATGGCACTGTGGAACCGGCTCCAAAGCCTGGGATTTCATTAGGGAAGTGCAGCTGGAGGAGGACGCTGATTGGCGGTTTCCCACTTCAGCAAGGCTCCGATTGGCCATCTGACTTTCTAGGTTGTCCTTGTAGCTTCCCCTAGGCGGCTGTACTGCGAGCTGCTGAGAAGCTCAAGGACCCCACAATAACATTCTGGTTTTTCTGGTCGAACCTTGTAATTTATGTTCTTCCTTGCTCTGACTGCTGCATATTTTGTGGGGCGCAGCCCCATCGGGCCTCCTCCGACTGTGTGAACAGTGGGAAGATGCCGCTGGCCACTTCACCTGCAGGCCGTCTCCCTGAAGATCTCACCAATCTAATCACACCAGGCGCAGCCCAATCAGGCCACCTCTGACTGTGACTGGTGGGAAGACACCACTGGCCGCTTCACCCACAGGCCATCTCCCTGAAGACCTTACCAAGCTAACCGCACCAGGTGCAGCCCCATCGGGTCACCTCCGACTGTGTGACCGATGGGAAGATGCCACTGGCTGCTTCATCTGCAGGTCATCGCCCTGAAGAACTCACCAAGCTAACCACACCAGGCGCAGCCCCATCGGGCCAACTCGACTGTGTGACCGGCGGGAAGAAGCCGCCAGCTGCTTCACCTGCAGGCCATCTCCCTGAAGACCTCACCAATCTAACCACACCAGGTACAGCACCATGGAATCAGTTCCAAAACCCAGGATTTCACTGGGGAAGAGCAGCTAAAGGAGGACGCTGATTGGCAGTTTCCAGCTTCAGCCAGGCTCCAATTTCCCGTTGACTTTTTAGGCTGTCCTTGTTGCTTCCCTTCGGTGGCTGTACTGCAAGCTGCCGAGAAGCTCTAGGACTCCACAGTAATGTTCTGGTTTTCAGGCCAAACCTTTTAATTTATGTTCTTCGTTGCTCTGACTGCTGCAAATTTTCTGGGGTATGACTGAATTGCATAGAATGTTAGTATCTGTAAATGTATTAACCTTAGCACTGGGTTATTTTGGAATTGTTTAACTCCTTGTGTAATGAGTACAGTTTAATTGTGCTAGGCATTATTACTTTCTTTCCTCTTCAAATGTTTTTTTTTTTCCTTAGTTCAATTTAATGTAAGTTTCTCTTCCCTGCTTAAACCCCCCTACAAGCTTGGATCATTTTTCTACCTGTACCAGCCTGCTTCCTGTTTTTCTCCTCCTTTCCTTTTTCCACCACTCTTGCATCAAACACTCCACAGCCCTGTGCAAGAGCCCTTCCCCAGATTTCTGCTTCTGATTTTGCCTTAAATCCCTCTACTATCCTGCTTCCCTCTCACCCCTCCTATCCCTTCCTTCTACTCCTGCACCAAGCACTCCATAGCACTGTGCAAGAGCCACTACCCTGTTTTCTGCTCCTGACCTAACTCTAAATCCCCGGAGCAACTAAACTGATTTTTTTTCTTTTCTTGTGAATTAACCTTGAATTCCTTATTCCCTCTGCCCAGTGCTGCTGTATCTAGAAATGGGTGCTTATTTACCTAGGCGCCTAAAATTCGTAACCTCCTGCTGTGGTGCTGGGTTTCCCCCTCCCTTCTGTCTACTTTCAGTTTTTCTGTTCTTTGTCTGAATTTAGGTGCCAAAGCCACTGCCATCCTTTGAGCTGTTAGAACACCCTTCCCTCTTCTGTCTCTGTTAACCTGCTCCCTCCCATATCTCTAATCCCCTAATCCCCACCATGCTATTAAGTGCCCTGCTAGCCTTTGTCTAAGGGGTTATATCTGTGACCTTCCCCCTTTCTTTTCCACAGTCGCAGCCCCTTCGGGACACCTCAGATTGTGTGACCGGTGGGAAGATGCTGCTGGCCGCTTCACCCACAGGTCGTCTCTCTGAAGACCTCACCAAGCTAACAGCACCAGATACGGCACCATGGAACTGGCTCCAAAGCCCGGGATTTCATTGGGGAAGAGCAGCTAGAGGAGGATGCCGATTGCCGGTTTCTCACTTCAGCCAGGCTATGATTGACTGTCTGATTTTTTAGGCTGTTCTTGTTGCTTCCCCTCGGTGGCTGTACTGTGAACTGCCGAGAAGCTCTAGGACCCCCTGATAACGTTCAGTTTTTGGCCCACCCCTCCCTAGGCCACCTTAAATGCCCACTGTCTCTGCCCACACTCCTAACACATACTCCCCATTGGACCATCATATTAGCTACATTTCTTAAGGGAATACACTGTCTTCTGACTGTGTGTTGGCTAGCCTTAAAGGCTGCCCCTTCCCCTCTTACTAGGACAGCAGGTTTAAGCACTGATTGCTGTCCTCCAATCCTCTCCTGTATTTAGTAGCACAACTAGGATGACAGACTGACGTCTTTGACTATAATCTCAGAACTTTAGGAAATTCAGCAATAGCTACTACAGTTCAGTGTCTTTTGGTCCCATAGCATTTCACCAAACAAAGCCCCACATTAGTATATCATCTAACTTCCAATATGAGGGCCTCCTTCTTGTTTCCATGTCTATTAATTTTCCTACTATGCCCCTCAGAAGTTTGCAGACCACAGCCTCATTCCCCTGGTGCATCTCAACCTAGATCACCTATGGAATGTCTGAGTATTCTTGACTATCCTGGATATTGTATATGGGCTGTAAAGTTCTCTAACTTAGATCCTGCAGTTTATCCACCAAGGCTTGTTGGAACCTGCACTGAGCTCTTTTTAGAGGGTATAAATTTGTCAGCAATTTGCCAGGCCCCTTAGCTCTCCTTGTCTTTTACAGCCAGAGTTCTTATCCACACGATTCTCTGCACCCTAGGTAATTGTCCTAGGGACACCTTAAGTCCATATAATAACCCCAGCAAGCATGAATGGATAAAGACTCACCAGTTATTGGTGGGAGCCATCAAAAACTCTTGCTGCCCTTATTACTGTGCTCTGGCAATGTTGAGCTTAACCCTGGTCCCCCGGCAGCCATCTCATCCCCTGCAGACCTTTCTAGTATCAAAGGAGTAAGCTTTATGCACGTTAATGCATGCAGCTTACTAAAGAAGTTGACCTCTATTCAGGCTTGGGCCTGTCATACCTCGCCTGATGTTCTGGTGGTCAGTGAGTTATGGCTTAAACCTGGTACTGCTGACCATGAGGTGAATATTCCAGCCTATTCCTTGTTTAGAACTGACAGGTAGGCTAGAGGAGAAGAAGCAGCTATTTATGTCAGTAATAAACTCTCAGCCTCAATAATAGATTCAACATCTGTGCCTAAAGAGTCTGAATGCCTTTCCCTCAAAGTCAAGCTCTCCCCTTCTGTCTCATTCTGTGTCATAGGATGCTATAGGCCACTGTCGGCGGGATTGTGACTTTTGGATCACTTAAGTAATTCACTAGGATCCCTGCCATCAGAATTCATTATATTAGGGGACTTTAATCTGGACTGGCTTTCCAGTGTCTCCTCACCCCTTAAATCCTTTTGTGACTCCTTTGGACTAGCACAACTCATCAAAGAAGCTACACGTCCAAATAAAAAGAACCCCATTAATAGCACCCTGTTGGACCTTATTCTAGTATCCAAGCCTCACCTGTTTTCTCACACTAGTATATTCTTCTCTGACATCAGTGACCACTGTTTTATTGCCTGTATAAGATCCGCCTCTAAACCACAGCCTTTACCCAAATATACCTTCAAGAGATCTCATCATAATTTTGATCATCAGACATTTATCTCAGATATGAGGGGCTCCTTGAGTTGGCAGGACTTCTACCTAGCAAACTCGGTAAATAAGGCATTCAACACCTTCCAGGGAATTGTACTAGGGTTTCTGGACAATCCTGTACCACTGGTCAAAGTATGCCCCATGAAATAATCATGTTGGTGGTTCACGGCAGACCTAAAGGCTACATTGTATAATAGAGATTTGCTCTGGAAAACAGTTTGGAAAAACTAAGCTCCCAGCTGACTGGTCTTCCTTTAGAAGGGCAAGAAACCTCTGTACCAAGTTGGTCAGGGAAGCTAAGGCTAAGTATTACTGCACAGAGCTCAATGCTTCTTCTAAATATCCCTCTAGATTCTGGAAAATCCTTAAGGACATCGAAGGTCATGTGTCCACAAATTTCCTACCCACAAGAATCACCATTGGTGCTACCACATTCTCAGACAAGCAAACAGTCCTTGATTCCCTTAAAAATCATTTCGCCACTGCAGGTCTAGCCTTCGACACCTCCCCCGCCAGCAGCCTCTGCTTACAACTCTGCACACAGAATGAAGTATCTTTTGCCTCTAGTACTATGTTCTCCTTCCAGCCTGCATCCCCGAAAGAAGTCGAGGATCTTGTTGCAATTAGATATCGGGAAAAATGCTGGGCTGATCTTATAGACCCCCTTTTCCTGAAACTTGCTCACCATGTCCTAGCTGTACCAATTACTCACCTTTTTAATCTATCACTCTCCCAGGGCATCCTTCCTTCTGGAAAACTGCACATTATCCCCCTTTTCAAATCTGGAGATGCCAGCGATCTAAACAACTACAGGCCCATCTCCCTTCTTTCTATCCTGTCTAAACTGTTGGAAAAAATTGTAAGTGTACAGCTCAGGAACTATCTAGAATTACAAATTTGCTTAACCCTTTACAATCCAGCTTTTGGCCATGGCACAACACTAGCACGGCACTCGCCAAGGTAGCTAATGACTGGTGGCATGACTTGGATGACAAGAAATTTGTCTATACAGTATTTTTAGACTTTAGCAATGCCTTCAATACTGTTGCCCATGACCTGCTCCTCACTTCCCTCCGGAACCTGGGCTTAGACCCACCATCCTTGAATTGGTTTTCCAATTATCTCTCAGGTCATCTTCAACTGGTAAAAGCAGAAGGAGAATTCTCGCCCTTAAAACAATTTGTTGAGGGGCATACCACAGGGCTCCATATTGGGTCCCCTGCTCTTCGCAATATATATTAACAGAATCTATACCGATCTCAAAACAGCCATTGTCCATCTGTTTGCAGATGATACGGTGCTTTATGTTGGTAGTCCTTCCCCTGAAGCTGCTTGTAGGGAACTTCAGCAGGAATTTGATCAGTTTACAACTGCAACTTTTGAACCAGAAATGTCTCCTGAATGCTAAAAAAAAAAAACAATGTTATTCTCACCATTTATTCATGCACCAAACCCTGCTACCCAAGGAACCCTGCCCCAGATTTCTACACTACTAGGCAAACCTCTGGAATTTGTACCCAAGTTTAGATACCTGGGGGTCTGGATCAATCAGAGCCTCTCCTTTAATGACCATATTGAAGACTTCTTAAAGAATCTTAGAGGCTTGGTCTTTTCTACAGGATTAACTACCTGCTTACTTGGGATGCTAAGAAAAGTCTGGTGCAAACCACATTCCTCTCCTTGCTGGACTATACTGATTTCATCTACAGCCAGGGTCTGGCTACTGCACTGGTTAAACTGGACACACGTTATCATAGAGCCCTCAGTTTTATCACTGGCCTCCCCTACTCAACACATCGATGCTCGTTATATGCCGCCATAGGTTGGCCATCCCTTAGCTATAGGAGGCAAAGGAATGCTGCCCTTTGGACTTTCAGAGCAATTTCAAAAGAACTGCTGCAATATATCTTGGATTGTCTGCCAATATGTACTGTTGGCAAGTATGCGTCTTACATCTCCCTCACCATACCAAAGGTCAAATCGCGGTTCGGCAGGACTGCCTTAAGTTATGTATTACCCCTCTTATGGAACAGATTGCAAAAAACTTTAAAACTGGTCAATCCTATCAAACTGTTAGCATTCAAAACCCTCTATGTCTGGTCTTTTAAGGGATTCTGCAATTGCTTCCCCCTGACCTGTCTGATTCACCTGAGTATAGAACCTCCCCCTCCTTGCCCCTCAGTTCCTAACTTCCCGCCTCCTCTCCCCACCTCCCCCTCCTACTGCATGGTTCTGTGCACTCTCCTTGTCTGTCTTCCTTAAATGTCATCATAGTCTTACATGATTGCACATTCCATCCCATTGAATCCTGTCTGAACATCCCTTGTATGAGTCACCTTCACATTCACTAAAAATACCACCAACAGCTTAATCTGGTTCAAGGTCAGTTGGCATTCATCTGTATCCCCTTCCCCCGGGTCGTGCCTGCAAATAGGCAGGATTTGTCTAGTGCACTTACCCGGTCAACAAAAGCTAAATAAATAAATAAAACCTTCTATTTTAAGTTGGAGCCTCTAATTGACAGTTTGTCTATTCCCTGCTTCCAGTGGTCCCTTTTGGGTACCCCTGCCCTGGCTGCTTCTACCCTCCCATCCATTCCCTCCTTTGTTTCAGCCTTACCATAGTGCTACTCAAAGATACTCACTCCTTGCAATTTTAGGCACTCACCTTGTATTATTTGTACTATCTGTATATATTTTTATTTTCATTTATTTCTCTCATTTCTATTATGTATAGTAGACTATATCTTACTCTAATGTGTTTGCCACTGCTCTCCCTGTACAGTATATTGTACATTGCCCTGATTGTTTTTTCAACTGTAACTGTTCTATATCTGTAACATGTATATGTCCAGGTCAATCTTGAAAATGAGCTTGCTCAATGGTGTGCACCTGGTTAAATAAAGATTTTGATTGATTGATTGTTAAAATTTTTAAAAATTCATAACAGCACACCAAAGTGCAAGCAATCCTGTTTCCTCGTGGGTATGAATCAGATTCACAGTCCTCTGGAGCAACTCACTCATTTAAATGAGCATAGAAAATAAGCAGCATGTATTAGTGTCTTCTGTTGTGTGTGCCACATTTCAGCATTCACCTCCAAGTACTAAACATGTGGAGTTCTCTCACCCAGTTCTACCTTGTAAAAAACAATGAAAGGCAGCACAATATTTTACTGGGTGCAATTGTAAGTGATACCTCAACCAAGCATAGCAGGTAAAAAACAAACTAGCAGTGTGTCTGTCAGAAAGACTGCTCACTCATGATTTCCTGGCTCATTATTACAAGCTTGGTGCAAAATAAAATGCATTTTCATTCATGAAATTACAAGACTGCATATAGAAATATTTAAAACCTGGAGTCCTGAAGAACTCTCCTTTGGCGTGACGTGGTGTGGTATGGAGCAGAGCAGCAGCGCGGCCATCTTGCTGCTCCCCCCTCCATGTCAAATTTCACACAAAAAAATAAAAAAGCACAGCACTTACTAGATATAAAGATGTAAGACTTTTTTTTTAAATGAGCCATATGTGCAGGATGCAGTGCAAACCCAAAAGAGGACCTGCATATCAGCTTCTCAACAGCTGATTGGGTCTCTCAAACCCAAGCAAATTAATGGCATCTTCTGTGGTCCATAAGCTGCCTGGTGGCTCTAAAGCAGGATACAGAGTCTGATTGGTTGCTCACTGTCCTCTGACACCAGTTGCAATGCTAAAATGGGGTCAGAGGTACAAAAGATGATCATGGTCCTCAGCTTCCAAAAGTGCTCTTCACTACTTCCAGCCCTGGTTCCTAAGCAGGGGTGAGTGCTCTTCACTACTTCCAGGAGTGTGAATCAACCTGGAGAAGCACCACCATCCTAGTGATCACTACCATTCTCCACTAGTCTCCAAAAGTCATTTTTTGACAGGCACTTGCCCCTCAGAATATACTTTGTGCCTCACCAAATGTCCTGCACCAGTATGTGCTCATGTTTGGTTAATTGGGGCTTCAGTTCAAGAAAAGTCTCTGCTCATCACGAGCATTGGCCACAGTCTGCGTCAGCTGCAGGTAAGAACTGGTTGGTACAGCAATGAAACCACAAATCCATACCCAGGAGGTGCCAAGGAAGCAGCACCTTTCACTTGCTCTCTAAAACCCACTACAGCAGTTTGCAGTCCCTGGAGGTCGTATGGAGCTTTACTAACAGTCCGCATCATATAAAGCTCCATTTTTGATAATACAAGTAAGCCCCACTAATGGTGGTGGTGGGTGGAGGGAACACACAAATTATTATTGTTCAGTAAGTCCCAGGCACAAGATGACCTGGTATTACATTGTTTCACCCATAGTGTCAGGGTAATATGATAATTACTGACTGGACACAAATATGTTAATTTTTCTGTCCTTTATTTACAATCAGTGTTGGTCACCCAAGATCCCTTTTGTCCTGTGATATTGATACTCACTCACTCCCAGTCACACACACACACACACACACACACACACACACACACACACTTTTGAAATCATCTCAAGTCTGTTGTGTAGATGTGGCAATCTTCCATTCACTAATTGCCCACTCACCAAAACTCTTCTCTTCATCACTTGACAGTGAACGTGCTGTACCATCCACTAACCTCTTCTGCTGGCCACTGTCTAATTGAAATTACCAGCAAAAATGAAACCTGCCAGTATTATTGTAATGAAAGGCATCTTTCATTACAACAGTAATAGTGGATGTCTGCAGTATTTTCAATTAAATGGCAGCCAGCCGTCAAAGTGATTTATTATGACAAGTGTTATTTGGTATATTCAACTGAACAGCAGCTGTTTGAGCAGGACCAGATGGCTGTGCAGTTGTCATGTGCGTGTGTGTGTGTGGGGGGTGCAGAGAGTAGATGGAAGCTGACACTACAAGTCACCAAGAAGCATGCCTCTCATCTCTTTGTCTATGAAATGTTGGACACATAAACTCAAAATAAAACAGACATCACCTACTCTATGTGGCAGAATGTTTTCCATATAGGGACAAAGCAACTCTCAGTGATACAGTGAAGGACACCTCTAATAATGTATGATGGTGGAGAGGTATGAGTGGGTTTCTGAGGGACAAAGTATGAGACATCCATGCTAATGTGGGATATTTGAGAAACATGTCAGGGTGTGTTGGGCAGGGGATATAATTATGGAAGCTGGTTGGGTGAGCGCCACTTGATAACAGTAAGTGCTCAGCACAGAATGGGGGGACCTGGTCACCATCAGAGTGATTATCTCTACATGAAGATAGTGGGGGCTAGGATAGAGTCACACAATACTTAGTAGTAAATACAGCAGTCAGAAATATCCCCCCTCCCACTTTGGAGAATTTAAGAGATTCAAAAATATTTGGCCTCAAACTACTTTCCCAGCCTGTTGGTTTGATGTGATAACGGTGATCGCGGAAAGGAGATCGCCGTTAGGGCGAGTGTGCATAGTTGAAAATCAACTAAGTTGATGTACACCCCCGGCTTACAGCATAAGGTGCTGGGGACTTCGATTGCCATTTTATGCGAGGCTGTGCTCCTGCACCTACTAAAGGATTCTCAACTCCAGGGGGGCATGTCGTGGGTGCAAATTCTTAAAAATAAAATATGGAGCCATGGCGACAACAATATAGGTGCGACCGGACCAGAATCCGGCACACTCACAGTTCTAAGCTGCTACCCACCCACCACACCATGGGCCCTGCTCAGCAGCCCAATGCCAACCACACCACACAAACCCTCTCTCCCTACTGTTGTGCTCGCTCCCCCCGTGCACGTATACATATAGTGACATCCTGTCGCTAGATGCATGAAACTCCCCCATCCGGTCACCCTTCCTCATCGGTAGCCCTATCGACGTGCCGCAATTGAGTCGCCCTTTTAAAAAGTGCCCAATCGTGGTTGCCAATGTCATGGGCTACCACCCTGTTCGGGAAGGTCTTCGTCTGAATCCTCCATTTAAACCTTATATGAAACATCCCACAGGACATGCACCCTAGGGAAGGGGGTGTGAAACAACATGAAATCCTCACTTCCTGGGGCACATAAAATGCTCAAATCACCAGGTAATCTCCCACATGTGCCCATTGCCTGAGATGGGGGGAAGTCTCACTACTGCAAAGTGCAGTTTGACTGTAACTCTACACATGCACACACACACACACTGATTCGTAGCCTAATTTTAAAGATTAGAGAGACTTTTTTCACATGTTTATATTACCCCTCTTCTTTAAATCAGGCAGTACATTGTGAATAGTCACCTACCCATGACAGAGAAAGCGTACTTATTTCTTAACTTTACTTCATAGGGTGTCCATCATTAGGACTGGGATCTCCTTGGTGGGGCAGGAGAAGCCCTGCTGTGTTGGGCCGCATGTTGCCAGAGGTGCTTCTATTGCATGGGGTGAGTTTAGGTTGGTGGGATGGCAGAGGTCGTTGAGGTAATCTCAAAGCTACGGCCCATATTTTGTGAACTGGACCCAGGCCCAATGCATCTCTTAATAGAATGTGTTCAGTCTGGTGGTCCAGTGTTTGCCGAGATCATCCAGTGCTCAATCTCGAAGGGATCTTTTCCAAATTCCTTAAAATAGGCAATGGTGAAACCCCTTCTGAAGAAACCATCACTCGACAGTGATGTCTTGGTGAATTATTGACCTGTCGCCAACTATAAGTAATAATACCCGACAGGGTGGGCATTATTGGGATATAAATGACCGTCCAGAGGCATAATGAGGCCTGACGCCACAGGTGGAGGACCTTATAGCCACTGGAAGGTCCATTATATCCCATAACTCCTACCCTGGAGGGTATTACACTTAGAAAATGGACTGTATGTGACTTTTTTAAAATATACCAGGGTAAAAATATATATCTAATAAAAATAAACAAAAGCAACTTTTGTAGTAAAGTAGTGCCTGTACTGGTGGACTCACCACTGGAGGGCGCTGCTTTTTTTTTTAACCTTGCTTCTTTACGTGAGCTTGTCCTCCATGCCCCCCTTACACACACACACACACACACACACACACACACACACACACACACACACGTAGAGAATACTTTATTTTACCTTCTTTAAACAGTGTCTGTCAGAACACAGGAAACAATAGCGTGCTGAGAGGTAACTTTTCATGGGCTTTCAAAAATGGCACGATTCAAGAGTACCTGTCTCAAAGCGCACTGTCAGTTGACATGGGGTATGAACAGAAGTAGTGTTTTGTAAATGAAAATAAATTACTTTTAAAAAAGAATGCTTTCTGTATTTTTTTTTTGCAGGGAAAGTGTGGCCAAACTGAGGAACAGAGCTAATTGCGCGAGTGTAGAGCTCTCTGAGGAATCGTTGGTTGCTGCTTGGCATCATTTTCCTGTTCTGCTTTTTTTTATGAATGAAGAAGGGACTAGGCTGCATTTTGATGATGGGTTGCTGTTTTTAGCAGGAACATGTCTGTTTGTTGTTTGTTTGCTGGTTTGTGTCCTGTTATAATGTTTGCCGAGGTCAATCTCACTAAACGAGTGGGAGACACATGACGGCTGGTGAGTTTTACACCAGTTTCAGAATTCAAGGTTGCCCCAGGATTTTCTAGGTAATGGGGCACCCTGAAGTGGCACTCGTTATTTAGCGGGCATTGTTGAAAAATAAATGCATGCCTGGTTGGGTGTTTCAGCCAATCAGGATGGTTTATTTTTCAAGCCCATTTTCTAAAAGCATAATAATACCCTCCAGGGTGGGCATTACGGGATATAGCGGACCTTCCAGGGGCTATAGGGCCCTCCACCTGTGGCATCGGGTCTCATTACGCCCCTGGGCGGGCCATTATATCCAAATAACGCCCACCCTGTTGGATGGTATTACTTACATACATCATGCCAATGCAGCACCAGGCTTTGTTGGCTCAAGTCAACTTTAGTTTGTGTGAATTCCATAGCCCTGTCTAATATATGTGCTCTAGTTTATTACATTTCCTTAGGAAGGCACGTACACAAAACTGGGATAAGGAAGCAGTTCTGCTGTCAGTGTCATAAAATCTGTGACTCAAAGTTCAGTTTGTATCTTGATGTGGGGAGCATGGGAGCATTTGAACATATCACTGCACCACCATCAGAAGCACCATACACAAAAGCAGTTGCACTCATTAACAGGCCCATGCAATGCTGCAGCCAAGACACAGCATGACATTTTGTCAGATGCATGACACAATGCCATACTGTGAAATGATTGCATTTGTGTATATGGGCATCGTGCCCAGAACTATTCCTGACCCACCCATATATAATATGCTCATGCATTCCAGTGTCCCCCCACCATCTTATTTATTGTCCTGGTGGTCCAGTGCACCTCCACCAACTCCTCTATAGGTGCTGAGCCCTGCTGGAACAATGGTACTCTCCTTCCTAGTCCCAGTCTGGCCCCTTACTTGGTACTTTGTGGTCTAGTGATCCTCCCCTGAACATGGTGTGTCCTTCAGCCATGTTTGTTTGGTCACGGTGTCTTACCTCCCATTATTGCTTGATTTTACAATCAGAAACCCAGGGGAGGCACAGGTGGCTGCTACCAGGCATGCAATGGCTATCTTTATGGCACCCACTTCCCTGACTTGTCACAGTTTCGGAATAATCACCCAATGTCACCACCAGTAACAACTGTGAAAGGGGACCTATATTTCTCATTGCTGATATGTGTGTCAGTGGCTCAGTAGGTTGCATGCTTGCCTGTGGAGCTAGAAGATTAGATTGTCATGGGTTCAAGTCCTGCACTAGGTCTTTGGGCTAATGCAAATTATGGACACTGCAGTGCAGTGCTAGGGGTTGTTGCACTGGTGATGTGCTGTCATTCAGATGAGATGTTGAACTGAGGTCCCTTCTGCTCATTTCTGATGTTGTCCAGTTGGAAATAAAATATTCCATGGCACTTATTGCAAGAGATGGGGACTTTTTTAGTGAAAACAAACAGTACAGCCAGAATTACAGCACATCAAACAGAAAATCCTAAGAATTCCAGAAAGGGAAAAAGATCCATACACCCCCCAAAAAAGAAAACAATAAAGTATATCAAAATATTATAAAAACAGATTATTACATTAAACTGTACTCTATTTCAGCAGTCAGAGACTAAAATAAAGAAAAAATAGAAAAACCTTGTTATGTTCAGCACAGTGTTAATTAAATCCAAGTAATAGCCTTCCAGTAGGAAAGAAATTTTTCCTTGGAAAGTTTGCCTTGTCACTGTAACTACACCAAAGGTCACATAGTGCAGCTTCAGACAGCTTAGCAATAGATAAATGTGGAGATTGTAGTTGTTGTAACACATATTAATGCCTCACCTGCCACAAATAAAACTTCATACAGGCAAAGATTACAGTTAGTGTGCTAGTACCATATCACTTGCAACATACCCGAAAGCAGCAGTGCAACGAAATTGTGCAAAAACAATTTGATCCTACATTTTTTTCACTGTAAAATATTTCAGGCATTTTCCAATTTGATTTGGTGGTAAAATGTTCCAGTCTCGCCAAGATCTGAGTTATTTTATAAATGTTTAAATTTATGGGGTTTTTTTTCATGAAAAAAAGTTGGCCACCACATTTGCCCTGGAAGTAGAACTGTTGACTTAGCAAGAGTTAGGATAGAGAGAGAAAAATAATGGTGTGCAGCATAGGAGGTACCTAGAAAGGTAGATTTGACAGGTGTGCCACTATCTTTATTGATTTATACCTGAAATTAGCTTTTTGGAATAATGTATTTGGTTGCACTGCTGCTTGAAAATGCTGTAAAACAATATTAGCATAAGACAGTCTTGTCAACCATGATAAGCTTCATTTGGATGCTAAGAAGGACCAAAAGCCCTTCACATAGGACAGTCCAGCAAAAACTTTTCTATTTCCATTTGGTTTGTACATTCCATTGTAGGGGAAATACTTTCTTCCAAACTTTTGTACTTCCAGTTTCCCTGTACTTCTTTCTAGCCGTCCATGACAACAGAGACAGAGGACGACCCACATTTGTCTCAGAACTCTGTTATTTGGAAGTTTATTCAAACCCAGCTGAGATCTAGATTGATGACAAAATGAGAAATGTGGAGACTATAAATAAATGCGAGACATTACCTCCTGATAAAGCTGACCCCTCTACAAAGTCATGATAAACTGCTTGGAAGCCTTCCAGAAATGCATTTAGTATGGCATAACCAGGAATTGACAAACTGCTTAACATTTTCAGTAAAGTAGTACCCTATTTAGGGGAAAAAAGGTTTCATCCCATTCCAAAACCAATAATGCCAGTGGAGAGTTCTATCTATGAAGCCTACTGTACTTTAAGGGAAGAATGAAAAAAATAGAGTACTAAAAAACTATAGGGTTGAATTGACATCTGCACAATAATTTGGGCGGATTGATAAAGTCTGAATTCAGCAAGCTACTCAATCTCCAGTTACATAATTCAGATAGATCTGTCACCTGTTTTAAACAGAAAAAGCAATAATGCTCTTCCAAAAGAGGTGTAAAGATTTTGAGAATCCAAAAATTATATACAGTAAACAAATGATCCAAAATTGCTGCGGTGAAAACTGTGTAGAGCTCATTAGGAATTATATCATATCCAGGGAATGAACCAGTGTCTAACTCAACAATAACACTAAGAATCTCTCTTCGGTAATAGGTGCACATCAAGTTCATTTAGATTGCCCCAAAATGTGGGATATTGGGGCTTTCCAAAATGTCATAATGCCTGAATCTGTAACTATCTCACATCCAAAAGCGGGACATGCAAACTTTTATGCCATCTGTTCCATCCCCACAGGATCAGAAATTACCTCACCCGACTCTTATTTAAAGAAGAGATGGTGTGATCCACTTAATTTTTACAGGCAGAAAAAGAGTCTCAGAAAGGAGATTTCTGTGTCCCAAATTTTAGTTCTGCAGACAGTGAAGCAGCCTGATGATACTGAAATTTAGCCATTTCCTGTTTTAACAAATCTGTTTGTTCCCTATAATTTTCCATACCATCTACTGCTTTGGATAGAACTCAGTACAATTGGTTTCTAAGGAATAGATACCGTAAATATTCTGTTTGTCTTATATATTTCCCATATTTCACAAAAATATGACATCTATTTTTATATCCTTCTACCACTACACCTGTTCATCATAGCAGCACAAATCTGTCTACCATGCCAATAGTAATTGATTAATTTCATGATGTACATTTGGTATTTCCAAAAAAGAGGTATTCTGTCTCTGTCTATTTTGGGTTTTAGAAGGGGACAGAGAAGAGGATTGCATCACATAGCTAGTGTGCATATGATCTGAGAATTCCACAGGTTGGATTTTAAACTGAGTTGCTAATAAAGAGAGCTATAAAAATAAATAATCAATCCCAGTGGACAGTGGCTTCTGAAATACTGTAGGTCTCACCCCCTGAAATGTGAAGAGACCAATACACTTCTGTTAAGCCTGCCACTGCAATAACCTGTTTTGAAGCATGACCATCACAGTATACTTTATATAGTGTATGATGGAACATTGTTATGTGCTAAAATTCATCACTACAATAGTGCTGTTATGCTGCAGTAGCTATGTCATTCTCTTTGTTATGCTGTACTAGCTACATAGCCACTGCAGCATAACAAGTCAACACCAGTCTCGCGCTCTGACTGTTCACTCGATCACAGCAGTTGCACGCTGGCCAAAGATTTTTAAACAGCTGCAGAGCTTTTAATGATTTAATTCATTTTTGTTAAATGCAGTTTTTGCCTAATTTATTCTGTCTTTCAGTGTTTGTAGTGTTTCTAGCCCATTACGAGAGATGTGTTTTCGCGAGTGTAGCATGTTACATGCACCGCAGAGCCTGTAAGTGAAAAAAAAAAATTCTTACACAAACAACTGTCTCTGAGTGAATATTTGCAATGGTTTAAATGTAGATAAGTCATACACTATACAAGACAATGTATACCATCCTAATTATAACAAGCGTTCTAATTCATCTTGCGGTTGCCATGGTGACCGAACCTCTCAAGCTACGCTCTCAAGGTTCAGATGGTCACCATGTCAACCGCTTGATGAATTAACATGCTTGTTATAAATAGTGAGGTATACATTATCCTCCATGTAATGACATCCCCTGTTCTTGGTCATCCTATGTAAAATTAACATTCCCCAAAATCTAATTTTAAGAAGTATAAAGATAAGGCCTGATTTTATTATATAACTCAACCCTGGCTGACTTAACCTGAGGGGCATATATATTTTTAAGGCACTATTCTTCATCCTGAAAGGAGACATCTAATAGTAAGGTCCTACCTTGATAGATGCCTACTAACCTAATAAGTTTAACCCACATTGACCTTAACAAAATACCCACTACGTTAGCCCTGTCCTTCCCAAAGTTCCAAAAAGATGGACCCCATACCCACTGTTTTTCTACTTGAGACAAATCAAAAAGGGATGTTAATCTTGTCTCCTGTAAAAAAAATACTTCAAAGTTAGAGTGATACAGAAAAGAAAGAATTTAGCCTCTCATCTTTGTGGGTCCCTCATACTACATGTTTTTAAAGAGGCTATTAATAAGGGGCCCATAATATGGATAGTTAATAAAGTTCCAACATTCAAGTAGTTCTGCCTTTTGCTGAAGACTCTGTTTTCCTCTTTTTCAGATGCTTGGAAGATTTTCCAGTATCTCCTTCAGTCTTGTACGAGAGACAAGCTTGAGGGGACACAGAACAAGGTGTATGGGATCTTGTAGAGGAAGCATCTGAATTGATTTCTTCCCCATCAGAATCTTCCCAGCTTGCTGGGGTAGCAAGCACATCAAACTTATTTTTGTGTAACCCCCGGACCCCTGCCTTTTTGCAAAACGACAGGTGGTATGCTGTTGAAGCTTACAGCAGTACCTGGTGGGGACTGGGTTCGGGGAGGATAAGGTTACTCGGCACGGGGGCCTTGGTTTGGCTACTCTGCACAGGGGCACCCAAGTAAATCCGAACACAGGAAGCAATAACTGTAATGTCCAAAATCAGGAATGGGATTCTACAGTGTGGCTTTTATTCACATCCAAACTGAACAAACAAAGCATAAATGGACCCCCACGGGGCTACATTCCTGGTAATGCAGATTAGAGACAACAGAACACTTCACATTTCAGCCCTCAGGCTCTGAACCCACCAGGCACACAGCCTGGACTTGCATGCAGCTTTGGGTACATAGCCCGACCTGTACACTACTTGGGTTTTCCCCATGGCCCGGCTCCCCCGCCGGCCACTTGATCCACAGTCCATTATGGGAATGAACCAGTTTTCCAGTTGGTGGCTCCCCAAACCACCTTAGAGCCTTCGACTCCTAGAGGGAATTTCCTTCCAATCCCATGTCTGGGTACTTCTCTATCACTGGCGTAAGTGCATGAGGCAAAGTAGAAACTGCAGAGCAAATCCATAGAGGTGGACCTGGTTATTAAAGATGGGGGGGTCTCCCACCTCCAGCTCCCACAATCCATACCCGGCCATTTCTCTGGAAACTAAACAACTCTTTTGAAAGCTTGGCAATGTAGATTACTGGGTAGACATATGTCACATCTCCTCTACATGTCTTGACTTCCCCTATGTGCTGAACTTGAACATACTTTTACTTTTGGCTAAACCTATTACTCTAGGCCTCCCACTACCTCAGTAGTCCAATCTTCACTGTAACACAAGTCCAGTGTGAAAACATGGGCCCTTTAGAAAGAGCAGAAACTCACCCTCCGGTTGCAGGTGCCCCACAGGCGAATCACAAAATCTTCTTGTTTCCCATACTCTTGGACAAAATAAGGCAGCTTCTTCACTAACAGTAGCTGGGGGGGGTTGCCCCTGGAAATGCAGGCAAACCTGCCTACCCCATCCCCTCAGGGATGGGGCACTGAGACCCTAATTAGCGGTCTCCACCACTTTAAAATAGCTCACTGTGTTTCTCTTTAGGTGGAAACACACTCCTTTTCCCTGAATGTAGCCCTATGTCAGGGCTGAGGCTCACAAGAGCCTAACACAGAGCTGCTGTGCTCCTCTCACAACAAGCTCCAAACTCCAACTGACTACAGACTGACTGTTCAAACCTCCCAACATTCTACTCCAACTCCCTGCTGCAGATTCCGTTGTGGCTCATGCAGCTGCGACAGTTCTATGGTGATGTCATCCCTCAGTCTCAGCTGAGACTGAGAACAGAGTGAGACAGTGTGAAATCCATTTAACTGGAGTTTCACAAGCTGCCTTCCCTGCCTACCACTAGGTTTTACTGGGATTCTAGTAACCCCGGGTAACAAGGGGGTTACATTTGTAAGGGAAGAGACATTGCTTATAGATGTGTTGTGATTGATCTGGTATGCCGACAGGGTACCACTGTCATACTGTCTGAGGGGGGCTTGGATGATGGAGTCAGGACATATTCCTGTACAATCTCAGTTGTGGAAAAAGACTGCTGTATATCCACTGAAGGTATCTCAGATGCATAGTCAGGAATCACGGTCCTGTTTTGTGGAGGGTCTGGGTTGCCAGGGCTTTTGCTGGAACTGAAGCAGATTGTGAAAAGCTACCAGATGAGGTTGGTATGGTAAAAAGGCAGTGAGATCTGTCAGCATTAGGAGGTGGTCCATCCTGTCTAGTGCATTGGGAGGATGTCTTTAAAGAGCATGATTACTGGGCTTTCTGTAGAATGTCCTCATGATCAGTCATCTGTAGAATGTCCTCATGATCAGATGAAAGTCATCTATTCTGTTGTTTGTTACTCAGGGATATTGTTGAAAGGTATGTCTGCTCTCCTCTCACATAAATTGCACCTCATCAAATTTCCTCAGATCATGCTAATGTGGCAGAACTTGCTAAGCAGCCTGTAACGTAGCTGATCACGTGCACTGCTCAGATGATTATGTGCTCCATATTTATGCAGTAGCACACTTTCAGCTGGTCTGCATAAAAACATACTTCATCGTCATGTCTGAGAAAAAAAAACTATTGGGGAGGTGTAATTGCCCCAGCCTCCAACTGTTTTATTTTATGCAGAAATCAGAAAAGGGACCACGTTGGAGTTGGTGGTGTCTAGCCAAATAGTGCAATTAAAAACTGGAGAAACGGACACCACTCACACAGCTGTAGTTCAGGAGATCCAAAACTGTGAGAAATGCACTACTCAATGTTGTTATACCACCAACTTCTTTATTCATGTGCAAACACAGCAAAGTCTGCTTAACTGTTTAGCTTTAAAAGCATAAATGCTGATCACCTCCAACTATAGACCCAACACCGATCATGTACTAACTTTTACAGTAATTGCACACTTTCTGATATGCTTGAATTCTAGAGTATCTGTAACATGTTTTTAACTTTTCATATTTATTTATTTACTTTATTGAAATGTTTCACCAGGGATGGCACACTGAACAACAAGCTGCTTGTTTCACGGTGTGTCCTGGGGGGGGTCATAAGGGAGAACACATAATAAAGTACATACACAGAGTATCATAACAGTTGACAGATTAAGTGAACAGCTTAATGGTGTAGACATACAACGTACTACACAATACTACACAATATATACATCGGCCACATTTAGACCGAGGACATTATCACATTGTACTTCATTATAGAGTGCAGTATGCACTTTGTACGCTTATTACACTGTGAATTTGTTATATTTTGACCAGTTACAGTTGTGCTCCATGTAGCCTTAACATATCTATGATGATGTATGGGGAAATTGAGTATACATTTTATCCTCCCACAAGTCTGTTCACCTCTGACACAGCTCTAGGGGTGGTGCTAAACATTAGATGGGGGTTAGGGATGGCTATGGCCATCTGGTCAGGAACACATTATATTGCTATGTACTGGGACTTTCATTGAGTCTTCACTATAATGCTGCTTTGCTGTATTTGCACATGCCATGGCATTGCTATCAAGTAATGACATGACTCTAGTGACTGTAGATGGGGTGACAATTCTGGGAGTCATTATGGACTCCAGGCTGATGCTTGAACACCTTGGGTCAGCCATGGTTCGCAATGGATTTCCAACTGAGGAATATCTCCTGTATTAAACCCTATCTGGAGCAAGAGGGCTTGGTTACACTGGTTCATGTGTTCGTGACCTCGAGGCTGCACTACTGCAATGCTCTTATCCTACAGCTAGCCTGGAGGTTGATGCATTGCCTGCAGCTGGTGCACAATACTGCAGCCAGGCTGATCACAGAATGATTATATAGAGAGCACAGCGCGCCTGTACTGTGGCAGCTGCACTGGCTTCCTGTCTGCTGGCACGTCACCTTCAAGAAAGCATTGTTAACTTACAAAACCCTGCACAGTTTAGGGCCTGCCTACCTAAAAGTTCTCCTAGCTTGGTATGCTCTTGATCAGCCTTCAACTCCATCTAGGGTCTCTTTTTGCTCTTCACGAAGGCACATTTTAAACTCTCAGGGGAGAGAGAGAGTGTTCTTTGTGGTGGCCCTGCTGATTTAGAATTTTGACCTTAAGAGTTCCCCCTTGGTGTTGACCTTTAAAAGTGATCTGAAAAGTTAGTTATTTAATTTAGCCTTCAACTAAGCTCGGACACTATTCTTATTATTTTGTAACATGTATATTTATCTATTGCTCACTGTTTTGTATGTTAATGAACTGTGAATATTTGTTTGAATTTTATGAAGCACTCCAAACCTTTGCTGGATGTAGTGCTATATGAAAACAAATGCCTTGTCTAGAAGGCGATGGCTCTAGTTGGTTGGTAGCTTATCTTTGGAGGTTGATCCCCTGTGGGGGAAAATCACTGATGGATAGGAAAAAATAACAGCTCCAGCTCTTGCCTTTCTGCTCTCAGTTCTGATGAAAACTGCTTTCTTCACTTCCAATCATATGTGAACACAGTCTTCTTTTGCAGCTTTATGTTTATTAGTTTAAAACAAACATACAGTCTGTTCACAAGCATTGCATTACAGAGAAAGTAAAATATACACCATGAGGACGCCACTCCTCTCAGTGTACACGATAAATTCCGTCAATGCTTAAAGATACATCATATGGGGAAAAAAATAAACAATTAAGCATGTAATATCTATCTAGCTGCAAACAAGCCCATGAGCTGCGTAGTTTTAACTCTTATACTGACTGATACAATTATCACCACTAACCTTGTCCTCCACCAGGAAGGGAGGAATCCACCCCGCATAAGCAATAGATAAGGCACAAATTGTGCAATAGCAATTCAAAAACTTTTCCCCTAAAGCTCCTCCCAAAAAAAATTTTCAAAATATAAACGCTGTTATTCCTATGCATTTAGAAGTAATGTATATTTGTAAATGTTGATTTGATACCAGCAATCTTCGAAACTTTAAATTTAAGTTTCATGAATTAGGCAACACAACCTGTATGGAACTATTATAGTCTTAAAACCCTTAGGCTGCCGGAAGATTTAGAACGCATAGGTTTTTAGGACAAGATATCTTGTCGGCGGCAGCTACCCTTAAAATTTAGGGTAATATTTATCCCATTTCAACTGTAAACTTGGTACAACAGTATGGTGCTTAGCCTCATCTTGGGACAATCAATACCAATAGAGTATCAATTCAGTGTCTCTAGTCCAGTTTAGCCCAGAGGTAGCCCATCACTCCGACTGACCTTATCAAAAAGCATAGGGCTGGATTCAGAAATGCCAAAGCAGGATGCAAGGCAACTTGCATCAGAAAAAATGGTGCAAGATGCACTTGCGTCCTGTGTTGCATCCCCGCGGGATTCACATAGGCAGCCTGCGACATGCTGCAGGTTGTCTGCGCTCAACTGCACCTATGCACCTGAAACCCCCTTGCGATATGGCATAAGGGAGTTTCTGGCAGCATTTGCACCCTATTCAGGTAGGGTGGCCACTATGTCCACAAATGGGATTCAGAGACAGCCACCAGTGAACATCTGTCAAAGACCAGTTACGCCAACAAAAGGTGGTCTAACTGGTCTTTGCTGTTCACTGGAGGTTGCCACTGTGCTCCAGCCCCACAACCCCTGTGGGTTACAGACCCCTCATGGGCTCTGGGTCCTGGGCATGGCATGCACGGTACCAGGCTGGGTGTGTGGCACACCCCCTATGCCCAGACTCCCCCCCCCCCACACACACACACACATATGTCAAGCCCCTCACATGCTCTGGGGCACAAACCCCTGCCATCCCCATAACCCCCTGGTAGTCTAGTGGCCTCCAACTCCCCCACCCCACAATGTGACCCCCCTCACACCTCCAATACCCCACTGGTGACTGGCACGGCCCTACCTCACCACCAGGGCCAGCCTCCAACTCACCTGCTGTGTGTGTGTTGGGGGGCTGGGGGACCACTGGGCCACCAGGGCAGGTAAGGGTCCTTGATCTGGGGGGTCCATGGCAAGGGGCTTGGGACTGGAGCCCACACCATATGGGGCCTCGGAGGTGGGTATGGGGGTGCCATGGTGGCCCTTGACCAGTGCAACTGCCGCCTACCCTGTTCTGGGACCTGCGGCATTCCTGGGTGCTGTAGCCTACCTTATGCAGCTACCACAAGTCGCAGGACGCAGACCACTGCACCCCCTCCGATCCTGATTCGGGTGCACGGGCCAGGTCACAGGGATGGTCGCCACAAGCTGCCATTGCCGCAACTTGCAGCGGACCTTTCCGAATTCAGCCCATAAAATATAAAAGTCCTCAATATTCATCTTCTTCTTCCGATGAGGAGACCTCTGTCTCCGTTGTTCTGGATCTGGAGATTGCATTATGCTGTGCCCACTTACGTGTTTTGGCAGGTTCGGTGAACAGGAACACTTTGCCCCGATGCGTGATTCTGAGCCTGGCAGGGAACACTAAACCATGCTGGATAACTGCCTACCTGAGCATGGCCCGGATCCCATCAAATTTCTTTTGCCGTTGACGGGTTGCATACCCGATGTCAGGGATCAGTTGAATTCGTTCTCCATCTTGTAGCAAGCACTTGTTTTGCCTTGCGAGCACTAGGAGGTAATCTTGGGAGCCGATGCCATCACTTATGGCCACTACAACATGAGGAGCTTCTGGATAATCCAGTCTACCCCTAGGAATCACGTGGTAGGCCTTCTGTAGTCGATGAGCTTGTTCAGAAGCCCCCTCTTTTAATTGCTGTACCATTCAGTCTCTAATAAACAAAAGTAAATGGTCCCCTTCACAGCCTTCTGGGAGACTGAGAATACAGATGTTGGAGGCCCTTGCCTGATTCTCCGGATCTCTAAACATGCTTTAAGATGAGTATTCTCTTTAATTATATTGGATACTGCCCCCATCGCCACGTCTGCCCATTTGGTAACTTTGGCTGACAGTCCCTGGATAGACTCCATTGTCATCTCAATTCCTGCAACACGATTATTTAATGCATCAAACTTGTCAGAGAGGTTACTGACTGATGCCATTATTTTATTTAGTTTAGCTCCTAAAGTCTGGAGCGTTTCTTCAGCAAGTGTGTCTCCCTGTTTCACGTTCTGGCCTTGGAGAGATCACGTGGCATGTTGTCTGTTTGAAGATTTCGATCGGGCACCCTCACCCAAGCTCTTATCTTTATGAGGGTTACCCATGTCAGTTATTGGTCAGTGCTCAGATGATTTTTCTGTAAAGTATCAATAAACTGCACGTTTAAGTGTTTTTAATTAGCAGCATATGCAGAGCTCTAGGTGAAAGCTGCCATCTTGCTTGGGCTCCACAACACCCCTCATGAACACAGTATAGAGGTGCCAAGTCTAAAAGACTGTGGCACTTGTAATGGAAAAATAAAGAAATAACAAGTCTGTGAGTCAAAACTTGCTTAATGCTAAATATTTATTCACACCAATGTGAATGCTAGTGGTCACAAGACTGGAAACTCACTAGTAGACTGCCTAGCCACTCACCCTGGCAGCCAGTGGCTCTCCAGCTCACAGTTTCTTCCATTTCACAGGAACACAGACTGAGCCGAGATCCTACAGTCCATTTTATACTGTACTGAACTTGGCATCTCATTTGTCTGTTTTTTCCTGGGCTGACTGAGCATTGAAATGTTAACCCAGTCATGCAGAGCTTGCTTGCTGTCCCTGGTGCAGAACAGGCTTCCTATTGGCCCAAATTCACTTTCAGATTTAACTATCATCTCTGACCCCACACCAGCAGTCCTAGCAGGGTTGGAGGGTATGGGAACAGTGTGGCCTTGACTATGTTTACGTACATCTTTCCTGTTTTCAACTTTCTCAAGCTTACTGAAAAGGTCTTTGGGGGACTGTGTGGTTCCTGTCTTGATCCTGTTTCCTACCTTGATGCCAGAACAGTGCACATTTATGTGGGTGGTTTGTGGGTTTGAGAGTCGGGGAGCTTTCTGGATGAGAGGTGGCAATGGAGCTGCTCTTTCAGTGTTGGGCACATGTATGCCTTGTCCTGCTTCAGTTTCTTGGCTGCTGCCTGCCTTAGTCTGGAAAACACTTCAGTCATTGCCCAGTGGTGCTTTCAAAAAAGGTGACCCTTGATTGTGTCCCTACTTCTTTTCATTCTATCTTTAAAAAAAATCACTTGAACACTGTTTCTACCTGGTCATCTTTCCATTTTCAGTTCACTGTTCTTACACTGAGGACTTCTGTTGGTCAGAAATCAATATTTTTCAAAGCGCTGTCTTTTTATAATTCACTACTTTCCATTTTATCCCATACCAGTAGTACTGTACCATGTTTTAGACATGCTTTAAAGAACTGTCTCGTTGCTAGTTGTCAATGTAAATGCCTATCTGACTAGATTGATTTGTCAGTGTAAAACTATATTTTATATGATTGTTTTATCTGTCATATATATGTTTCTTCATTTGTTGTATGTTCTGGTTGTCCTTGTAAATGGGTCCTTGGCCCAAGGTCTTACCTGATTTAAATAAAATAAGGCAAACAAAACACTTTCCATTTCAGTCCCAACTCTGCTGCCTGCCCTGGAGTCTAGGACCCTCTTTTGGTGCAGGTATGTGGCCCAGTTGTAAAATTGAAACTGCTGCACCTTTAAGGCATGGCCACGCATGTACAGCCATGCTTGCTCCACCATGGTGGCTTTTTTTTTTGCTTCTCTCTGCTCCCCCTGTCTATGCTGGGGTAAAGGGCACTGTGGATGCACCTGGATGGTGCTTACTGACCCAGTCTCTGCCCTGCCAAGCAGTCCTGGTGCAAAGAATATAGGTCAGCTGTGTGACTGCAGTCACGATAGTGAATGATGCTTGGTCATGACTCCTGCCTGGGGTTCCTGGCTGATGTTGACATTGCCCTGCCAGACACCTAGTCCAGCAGTCTAGCACATCGGAGGACTGGAGGGTGAAGTGGCTGAGATGTCAGGCTGGGGAAGTGGGCAGCAAAGGTCTATGGGCACAAATGGTAAGCCCCAATATTGGAAGTTAGGATGCTTACACAGACAGTTTAGTGATCTTTCCTATAGTAGATGTTGATCCTGCAAGGAGAAAAATATTCACCCTCTGTCTCCATGCTACTAGTAAATCTCTGTAGAATATGAGTTGGCTATACATGATTAGCAAACTTGTTATGTATTGTATATGGCAACATATTGCTGTATGCCTTAGCTGATCTTTGTCAAATGTAGATTCATCTGTCTGCAAGAGACAGAACTGGAGAGATGGAAAATCTGTTGAAGAACACAAATGTGCTCTGAGCATTTCCTTAATCTCTGAAAGTAAAAAGAAACAGTTAAATGTCATTTATTTGTTGTAGTAAATCAGTTCCAGTAAGACATGATTGTTACACACTGTGAGACTACAAAAGAATTCTAAAGAACTGAACTGAACTGGCTCTCACTCCATTACAAGTGATACTTTCACATTTCGTGCAATTTTTATAAATGTGTTAAGTCTAAGACCTATTTAAATAACTTTTTTTTCCGGTTGTTCTTTCTCATATGGGGGAATGGCAACAACTATATGTCTAACTAGTGGTGACCCTATGTGGCATACTTTGAAAGGATTAAAGATTGCTGATTTACATCCTGCAGTCTCCTGTCAAATAAAGCCGAATTAGAAGGATTGTGGGTGCCGTATTCTCAGCAAGTCCTGGCTTAGGGCCAGGATCTCAGGTCCATTGGCTTTTGTAGACAGACTGCTTAAGACAGGGGAAGGGGGTGTAATTTGTGTTCCTGTGGGAGTATGGACAAGCAACCAAAGTTTTGCTTACCTTACCTGGGAGGTGCTTCTACTTAAGACTGCAAATCCTTGATAAAATATTGGTGGCTGGTTGTGTTTATAACCCTGCTAAAAATGGTTGAAAATGGCTTGAAGATCTGTTCCAATCCTACTACAAAGGTAAAGTACAGAACTTATACTCTTGGGATGTACATAGATACACAGATGTTGTTGGCCGATAAGCGCCTTGTGGCCCATCCAGTCTGCCCTATCCCTCTTTCTAATGCTTAAGGTACCCATAGATGCTACAAGTTCCTCCCCCTTTTGCCCTAGCTTGATAATTCCCATGTGCTTATCCTACGCATTCTTGAATCCCTGAACTGTAGCTGCCCCCACAACTTCCTGAGGGAGACTGTTCCATCTCTCCACCACCCTTTCAGTGAAGTAGAATTTCCTCAAGTTCCCCTAAGTTTCCCCCTTTTAGTCTCATGTTGTGCGCCCTTGTTCTGCTATTTCCCTTCATGTAAAAAATGCTCCCCTCTGGTACCCTGTTAATCCCCTTTAGATACTTGAAGGTCTCTGTCATGTCCCCCCTCTCTCTCCTTTCCTCCAGAGAGTACATACTGAGAGCTCCGAGTCTCCCCTCATACGATCTGTGCTGCATCCCGGACACCATTGTTGTCATCCTCCTCCTCCTCTGTATCGTCTCCATCGTGTCTATGTCTTTTTAGAGATGGGGCCTCCAGAACTGAACACAGTACTTTAGATGAGGCCTTACTAGGGCATTGTACAATGGTACCACCACTTCCCTCTTTCTACTTGTCATACTCCTCCCTATGCACCCTAGTATTCTGTTAGCCTTTCAGACTGCTTTGTCACACTGTTTAGCCGCTTTGAGGTTGTCTGCTATGACTACCCCGAGATCCCTTATCTCTGTGGTGGTCTCCAGTGTTACCCCGTCTAGTTCATACTCAACCCTAGGATTCCCTCTCCCAAGGTGCATAATCTTGCACTTTTTTGCATCGAAACCCAACTGCCATTTCTTGGACCAGTTTTTTAGCCTCTTCAGATCTCTCTTCATTTTTCTATACCTTCCTATGTATCTACCCTGTTACACAGCTTTGTATTGTCCGCAAACAGGCTAACCCTCCCTTCTAGACCCTCTGCAATATCACTTATGAAGACAATGAAGAGCACTGGTCCCAGCACTGATCCCTGGGGTACGCCACTTGTTACCCACCCCTCCCCATTTACCTTCACTTTTTGTGTTCTGTTACTCAGCCACCGGACCCAGTGGAACCCCCTCCCCCACCCCCAGCCCAGGCGTCAGTATCTCCCCACCCACCAGTCAGTGCCGGAGCCACACACCCAGCCAGGCACTACCCACACTGACCCAGGCACAGAACAGTGCCAAGATGTGACCACGGTGGCACACACAGGCATGCCGTCAACACAGGCACAAGCCAGGCCGGGCCCCTCTCACAGTCCCACAGGAACAGGGTCAGCCACAGAGCACACATAGTGGGGCGGGCACACTGAGGAGGGTGCTCCGCAGGCTGCACAGGGCCTGAGACATTCAGCACATAATGGGGAACACACTGTGCAGCCCTGGCACAGCTGCTGCCACATGTGGCACAGAGGCATGTGGGCTTGTGTTGGTGGAGGCACAGCAGATCATCTGTGGGGGCACACACAGGCCCACAGGGTGTGATGCCAGGGGTGGTCCATCAGGGCACTGCACAGCCCGCCAGACCGGCAGGGTCCCCCACAGCCTAGCACCCGGCACCGGAGGGGTCAATGCGAGGACAACGTGCATGTGGCAGATGGCTGTGAGACACCCAGGCGTCCTGTGCAGTTGGGGTTTGGTTGGGTGTGGCCACAATGGGGGGTGGGGACATATGCAAGGCAGGGGGCACATGTCTATGGGGGGCACTGTGAGTTCACATGGTGTGTGTGTGTGTGTGTGTGTGATGCAAGACTGTGAGCATGGGTGAGTGTGGGGTCACACGTGATGGGTGGGACCGGGGAGCACTGTGCATTGAGCACCTGATGTGTGTATAGAGCACCGTGTTAATAAACCTTTGCACCTCATCCCCATGTTGTGTTGTCCTTTTGTCATCATTGCAATGGTGGGACCATACTGGATACATGTTGGGTAGGGCATATCCCCCAGTCACAATAATGCTGTGCTTGGGCCACTGCCGGTGGGCATCTGCCTGCCACTGGCCTCCCCAGGGTGCATGCACGCACACAGAGCCCTGCAGGCACTGCTGCTACACATGCAGGTGCACCCACACCCATTCCGCAACTGCATTGTGTTCGCTGGGAGCACATGCAAGTAAGTGCATGATAACAGGCAGGCTGCAACCCCATATCGCAGATGGCATGCTGCACATTGCTATCGCATATCGCAATTGCTGCCACGCATGCTGCATAAGTGCATATGCGATGTGTGACATGCAATGCTAGGCAGGTCCCCGGTGTTGGTATGTATACCTACAGCTGTTCATCTGTTACAGCAGTGCTGGCATGGTGGTCATGGTGTGTGGTGCCTCCCACACACTCACCTGTCCCTTCACCCCACAGGTTCCACTGGCACAACCCACAGCATGCGGCAGAGCCGCATCGCCGGCCTCAGGCAGGAGGCGCTTCACTGGAGGTCAGGTAAGTACATACTTTGGTCCCCTTGTGCCATGGTCATGGCCAGTGGCCACATTGTGGCTCGAGCTGCACCCTCACATAGATTGCCTATGTGTGTGTGCGTCCCCCTGTCTGGGCCCCGGCACTGACCACATCCTTTACATCCCTACAGGTGTCCATAGCAGGCTGCCACAGTGGCAGAGGGCCCTACTGAGGGCTATGGCTGAAGTGAAAGCCCACAATGCAGCGGAGTACCTTCTGCACATCCAGTGTAGGGCCAGGGTGCTGCCACCGACCTCATCCTCCTCCTCCTCCTCCTCCTCCACCTCATCTGCAGTGGCGGCATCCGAAGGGGACCCAGCCACAATCAATACACAGCTGGATCAGGGGGACCCCACTGATGGTGGGCAACAGGGGCCGGAACAGCCACAGCCACACAGCCTGGCCACAGAGTGTGCAGTAGCAGCTGACGAGGATGGAGCCATGGCTGTACTACCTACCGGGCCCACTGATGAGGATGTCACAGCACGGGCAGGCAAGGATGCCCTACCACCTGACACTGCACCATGCACTGCTGGCCTTGCAGCAGGGGAAACTGGACCACAGCAGGAGGCAGCCATGCCAGGGTTGCAGCAGGGGGAGGCGTTGCCTGTTGCAGCTGAGGGACCAAATGCTGATCCTGTGCAGGGCGGGGGCTTGGACCAGGAGCGCCTTGTGGTACTGGTGTTTCCCATTTTGCAGAACATTGGGCACCTCCATGGGTCGGAGGGCACCCTCCTCAATGAACTACGGTGGACCTAGGTCCCATGGGTCCCTACGGCCGGATGTGGGTGGGGCTGTATGTGTGGGTGGACTTGTATATAGGGATGGATGGTATTGGTGGGTGGGACTGTACAGATGGGTGTTGTGAGTTGTCATTGGTTGAGCGGGGCTGCTTATTCCTGTTGTTTTTGTGGGTGGGATTGTGTTTTGGTTGTTGTGCCTGTGTTGGGTTGTTTGTGGGTGTGGGTTGGTGTTTGAGATTGTCGTGAATGGCTGTTTGGGTTTGGGTTTACTGTTTTGTTACTGTTTGTTGCTGTTGCCTGTTATTCATCTCCATCCCCCTTCCGTTGTTACCCTGTATCCCTGTACCCATTTTGTACATTAAACCTTTTGCCAGACACACTGTGTCTCTGTGTCTGTTCCAGATGTGCATGGCTGTGTGTGTATGTCTGTCTGTCACCATGCGCAGGGCTGCACACTAGTGGTGGTGCATGCTGTCCCCAGTGTTCCTTCCCTGTGCATCGGGTTGGTGTGCCATTTGTGCTGCTCCAGCCCAGGCCACTGTCCCTGGCCACTTCTGTGTGGTGTCCACGATCTGAGGGTCACCATGCATGCTACGGCACCCATGCCACCTAACATTGTACCTCCCAGCTGTGTGGTGGCATGGTGCCTGAGCTGCGCCCTTCTGCCTCGGGGTACCTTTGTTCCCTGCAGGTGGCACCACTGGCATAGATGTTGGTGTGTCTCACCACCATCTGTCCACTGGTCTGTGCCACCTGCTGCTGTGTCCATGTCATAGTTACACTGTTTACATGTATCAGTGGCCATGGCAGGGGCATTGTGCCTGCTGGCACCATCGTCCTAGCATTGTGCCTTTGGCCTCTGTGCACCCTTTGTACCCTGTGCCACACTGCCCCGTGTGCCTGCCTTCCTCGGGCACTCTCTGTCTTATGTCCCATGGTGTGTTGCTGTGTGTCCGGCCTGTCTGTCCCTGCTCCTTTCCATGCTGCATAAATTACACCTGTTCCAACCTGGTTTATGTTATGCTGACTGGTCTTGGTGTAAGTTGTGGCACTGCTGCTTCTAGAATCCCACCCTGGAGTTTCTCTTCTGTTTTCTTGGCGTATGTTCAGCTGTGCATTGGCGTACCTGTGGGTTTGTTGCAACTGTGGCGTAAGTCACCATTGGCGTACTGCGTTGCGTCAATGCACATCTCACAATGTAGAACTGCATTTGATGCAATTGCTGGACGTATTTGCAACTTGCACCATTCCCATTGGCACTTCTGCGTTGTGCATTGGCGCATGCTTTCTAGAATCGGACCCACAATCCCCAGCTTGTCAAAGTGTGACTAACTCCACCGAGGTGCAGCAACCTCACACTGACCACCATAGAGTGAGCCGATTGGATCTCGAACCTAATGTCGGCAACCTTATCAGCAGAGAAGCGAGCAAACTCATCACACTTTTCTTGTGACAACACTCTTCGAACTTGCAGATAGGCTGGACTGCTAAGTCTGTCCACTGTTCAAAAGAGCTGAGCTGGTCTATTCTTAGCTGCAACAATCTCCCCGGCCAGGAACTCTGCCTTCTTATGAGAGATTGCTGATTGATAGACCCTATAATGGTCCATCAATCTAAGTTTGTCGGCATCAAGGCCCGATTTATGCCAACAATGCTCCACCTTTCACCTTACTCATTTCAACTTCCTCAAAGTCCCATCAAACCAGGGGGACTGAGGGTGGAGAGTGAGAGAACAAACACGGACAGGAGCTATGGCATCCAGAACTCCTGTCATAGCCCTATTATAAGCCTGTAGCAGGGTCTCAGGTCCTTCACTTGCATCCAGTAATCCCGATAGGTCCAGCCCCACCAATAGGCCATCTGGGGTCACACCCCTCAAAGGGTGGTACTGAACCATCTCCACAGGGGCAGGCCTATAAGGGGGGCCTGGCAATTCAACTTTATAGTGTGGTGGTCCAACCATCCTACTGGTTCCACCACCAAGTTGGAGGTCTGCATCCCCAGGAGGAAGACCAGGTTCAGAGTGAGGCCATGAATATGGGTCACAGAGGCAACTGCCTGTGTGAAGCCCAATGAATTCATAAGTTGGAGGAAGTCCTGACCAAACTGTGAGAGCTCGTCATTAATCCAGGCATTGAAGTTGCTTAGCACCATCAATCTGGGAGGCTCCAAAACCATGTCGACAACGAAGTCTGCGACTTCCTGCAGGAACTGCTTCTTGTCACCTGGTGGATGGTAGACAAGAATGGTCCTGAACCCCACACCTGCAACCACTGTACACTCAAAGGACCCAGTGTCCTCAACTGGCACAGCTAACCAAATTCTGAACATAGTCTTCTTATGACCCCATGTCATGAACCCGGTAGGTGAAAGTTTTCAAATCCCACCTGAAAGATGATTTTGCAGAGCAACCATGAAATCACTTTTTGGCATAAGTTTGAAAACTTTCACCTGCCTTGATCATGAGATGGAGTCCTAAAAAGGCCATGCTGAAAGATTGGTGGAAAAGCAGTGAAAATTAGCATAGTTATGCTTATGAGTCAAGGGTGAAATATTTCAATATTCACTTATGACTTGATCCACAAAAATAGATGATTTGATATATTTTATTGGACCAACAGTGGCATACATTGCAAACCAGGGAGGCACACAAAGTATGCACCTCCTCAAAGAGACAGAGAGAGTATTGAATTGAGTTCAATCCCACCTCATCTCCATTACAGTCACACACCTGGCAGGCAAGCTCAACATAAAGGTGGATTGGCTAAGCAAACAGGAGATAGCACCCAGAGAATGGTCATTGCATCCACAAGTTTTTGCACGACTAAACGACCAGTGAGACCCATTACAAATCGACCTAATGGCATCCAAAACAAACTCATAACTGCCAGCATTCTTTTCCAGATTCAGAAAGCCAGGCTCACTCGGAGTAGACACACTGTCACAGAAGTGTAAGTTCGAGAAAGCTTACCTGTTCCCACCACTCCCACTCACACAACAAACACTGAACAAAATTTGGCTATCCCAATCCACAGTAGTAATAATAACACCCTACTGGCCCCTGAGACACTGGTTTGCTACAATAGTGTCAATGTCAATCAAATACCATGGACAATTCCCTTGAGACTGGATCTTCTGATGCAGAAGCCCAATAGACACCCAAATCCACACTCTCTATGTCTCATGGCTTGGCGTCTGAAAGGCAAAGACTGCTAGAAAAAGGCTATGACCCAAAGGATGTAGACACAATGCTGCAGTCCAGATGACTGTCCATGACCAACACCTACAAGAGACATTGGGCAGTTTTCCAAAAGTGGCATACTGACAACCACATATCCGAGCAACCCCTAACAATTTCTCATGTTCAAGTTCTTTTTATTTAAGAAAAATGTATATAAAAAAACAAGTTTTTGTTACATTCGAAAAAATATGAATCATATAAATACAGCATTTCACAATCACCATAAATAAGTTATAATTTATACAGCCAGTTTGACCAAAAAATTTCCATTTAACATAGCATTTGATATCACATCACAAAGAAAAAAAAGTTTCCCTTAGGTTAGGCAAAATTTAACCACCCTGTACATCAATTTCACTGAATCTAATTTTAATAAATGTTTTTTATAATCAACACCTTGTAAGACAAAGTGCATTGGAAGTAGAGGAGAGAGTTTTTTTCCCCACTGTTCAGCCCATTCTTTACATTCTAACAGCATATGCATAATATCCAAATCTGTTTTACTTGTGCAGTTACACATACCACTCAATTTTTTATAGTGACATTTGTTCACATTATAATATAGATTACCTAAACAGGTCAATCTTATTTTGCACAAAATATTCCTGTGTGGCCCATTTTCACATTTAATCAAGTAATTTTCTAAGCCCCAATTAGTTGTAATGCTCGTATAGAGGCCATTGATATCTAGTTCATGTATACTACCAAAATCATGTTGGATAAAAACATCTTTAAGTCTTTGTATCACCTTGATCACATACTGTAGGCTTCTGGATTTTTAAGTGCAAAACTGCTTCACAAATCCCTACAACCAAACAGTTTTAATCTTCTGTTTAGTTTACAAAACCAAAACTTATTCTGGCTTCCTCCTGCTAATTTATTCTTAAGCTCTTCCCAACAAGCTTTTGGTAGCCTATTGTTATTCATTTTTTATCACCTTACCCCAGTATTTGATTTCTTTGATCATTATTCTAGTTTTAATAGAGATCATACCTGTTTCTACTCTTAGAAAACATGATAGGCAATCCTGTAGTAGATTTAATGTAGTTCTCAAAAACTGATTGTATATAATTTCCACATTAGCCCTTTCCAGATAAAGGTCCCATATCTCACTGCCATAAAGCAGCTGGTTCATTAGTTTAGCTTCAAAAGTTATTTATAAAGAAATAAAGGAATTTTTGGCAAACTTATCTGCAAAGTTTCTAATTGCCCCCATTGTTTTATAAGAATTACACTTAACTTCTGCCAAATGCTGGTTCCATGACATATTTTTATCAATTGTCAGTCCTAAGTATTTAAATTTCTTTACTACCTCAAAATGACACTCATCGATTGTCCAAGAGTTTTCTGGCTTTTTGTCTTTCCCCATCACTAATATTTTTGATTTTCCACATTCAGTTCAAAATCCATATCCCTTAAAGAGTTCATAATATTGGGCATCCCTCTTCTAAGACCTAATGGTGTTCAAGAGATGACAATGGCATCATCTGCATAAAGTAATAGTTGTATCTCCTCATTATTTATGGATGGTACAAAGGTGTCAATATTGCTGATATTCTTAGCTAGCTTTTCTATATATAAATTAAACAGTATCAGTGCCAACAGGCAACCCTGCTTGACACCACAATTTATACTCAGCTCCCTTGATAATGCACCATCTCTTCCATACCTCACCTCAGCTGTGGAATTTTGATGTAGTAACTTCAGAATTTCCAAAAGCTGAGGGTCAATTTTCAGTTCTGCCAATGTTTCCCACAACTTAAATCTATTAACAGAATCAAAAGCTGACCTCATGTCCAAGAAGCCAATATACAAAATTCCCTTTTTAAGACAAACATATTTGTCTACCAGGAAATTTAGGGTAAAGACCAAGTCAAGTGTACTATGATCTCTTTAAAAAAAATGAAATTTGGAGAGCAGCACATTCTTTTCTACCCAGACCATCAATCTATCCAAGATTAATCTAGAATAAATGTTCTGAACCATGGGTAGAAGCGTAATGGGCCTACAGCATTTTGTGTCCTGCTTATTGCCCCTTTTAAATAATGGAACAATACATCCTTTATTCCAGTTCTGTGGTAGAATTAGATGGTTACTTATTGCTGAAAAGATAGGTGTGCATACAGAGTCCCAGAAATCTGGGTTGTGAAGGAAAACCTCTGCAGGTATGCCATTCACTCCTGCTGCCTTATTCCTTTTTTGTGCCAGAATTGCTGCTTTCACCTCGCTAGTTGAGAATACAAACGTATTACTTTGAGGGAAAAGGAGGGATTGAACTAAAATTTTCCAACATTACCACACTTATTTCATTATTAATTTTATAAATCGCCCTAAAATGTTTAACCCATATTTCTTCACTTATTATACCAGTCATAGTATAGCAGATATTACTTTCATTGCACCCATAGGCAACCACAGTCCAGAATGTTTTCTGTATCTTTTGCCACAATATAATCCTGTAGCTTCTCCCACAATTTATGCTTATAACTTCTTTTTTTATATTCTAATATCATTTTATGCTCTGATTTTATGTGTTTGAGAGCTCCTAAAATTGTGCAAGATGGCATTTTAGATCTTAACTTCCCCACTTTTTTAATTTCCTTCCTCATCCTCTGCATCAAACCATGGTTTCTCAGATTCAGTATCATTTTGCCTTTTTTATCTTTCCTTCCTACTTAGTTCTATTGAAATAAGACCTATCAAATTATCAAATTCCCTAACCAAGGATTCCAAACTCAGCTGACTGTTATTTAAGACTGTATTAGTTTTAATGTTTTTTTTTTGTTCATTGGTAATTATATTATCAATCACCTGTTTTGTGTATGTGTCCTATTTTATTATTTTCCCATATTTAATGCACATGTCCAAATCTGCATTAGCTTCTGCTGCCCTATCCATTATATGTCTATTAAAATCTGTAGAAAGTGTACACATAACAGGAAAATGGTCACTGTCCCATAACTTTATAACCTTATTAGCCATTTCCACAACACAAAGATCCAATACTCCACCACCTTTCTAATTTGGGAATGTGAAATCACCCTCCCAAGCTCCCTTTGTACGTCTGTTAAGAACTCTAAGTCCATGCTTTTCAAAAAATCATAGGACAGTTTTCCCATTTTTTTAAACACTTTATCTTTTGGTTGTCTTATAGGTATATTCAAGAGACCGTCCATGCACCAATCATTTGTTTGCTCCTCTATTAAGCTTCCTATATGAGCATTAAAGTCACCGGCTATAAATATCTTTACTCCTGGGAACCTCAATTTAATTGAGTCAAACTACTTCCAATCATTTCAATAGCCTTATGTAAGGAATAAGACACAACGAGGTGTGATTGTGGCCTGATAAAACTGACCTGGTGCGTAATGAGGCACAAGAGCTTGCGCTGAGTGCCTTTAGCACCTGGGAAGTGCTCTTATCAGGCCATAAACCACACCTCGGAGTGTCTTATTCCACTTATAAAATGGGCCCTCAGTAAAGAAATTTATATATAAAAAAAATGTCATTAGGATGTATAAGAAAAAATGAAAAAATATGATTTTGTCATTTGAAAAAAAAATAGTCCCTATTTATGTGTTGGAATGGAGGTTTTGCATTAAGAGTTAGCAGTGGTGACTGGTGTTTGTCTGTGTTTTTACTGTCCACAGCAATACAGACAGACATAGAAATACCCCAAAGCAAATTTATTTTATTTTAATATTTTATTCATTTGAACATGGAGTTGTACTTTCATGCAGTTAGCGGCAAGCGGGACTGACCGAGTCCGTTATGGGTTTTGTATTAGCTGTCTCCCCGATATACAGAGAGCATTAATTTTGCTCATTTTATTTTATTTTGTTGTCATATTTCTTTTTTTTTCCGTTGATGTGGATCGTTTGCCCGAGTGGGACGGGCGTGTTCCTCAACGGCTGCTGTATTGTCGTCATTTCCTGGTACGCGGTCGGGCTCGCGGGTCATTTCTTCGTTCCAAAAACAATGTTTTTTTTATTATTAATATGCTTTTCATTACTTACATGTCAGCTGTTGCAGTTGGATTTAAAGGATAGTACGGCAGGAGAAAGGGGGGGCTCCGATGCCAGAAACGTCGAGAGTTGTTGCTGTGTGGAACAAATGTATAAGACTGTGAGTAAACATAAAGCTGTTTAGGCAATTCTGCAGGAAGGGTGACATTAAATAGACACAGTGTTAGGTGTTCTGTGCAGTGGATTTGTGAATATGTTGGCGTTGCTTGATTTACCACTGTTGAGGTAGTTCTGCGTAAGATCTGTTTGAGAACTGCTGCCGAATAGTTGATTGTGAAGCATGTAGCTTTCGTTTACTGTGGCTAGTGAGCAGTAGTACGATGTTGTTATGTGGTCGCAGGGTGAAGGTTAGCGCCGGCTGACCAGGATATCATTTGATAAGGACACAGGTCTGAAGGCATTTTAACTAATCAGATTCATTCATTTTAAATGCCCATTTTATAAGGTAGTTTAACATTTTTAGGCCTGGTGGAATATAGATATTAAAGAAAGTCCATTTGGTCTTATTGTTCATCATAACAATATACATATAAAATTCATTATATGAGCTCACTTCTATTGTTCTGAGGTCCAGATTTGAGTCAACATAGATTACTAAACCACCCTTAAATCGACCATAGGATTTGTTTTATATGCTGAGGATACCCAGGCATTATAGCCCTCAAATAGTTGCTCAGCTGTGTTTTTCAACCATGTCTCTTGCATAAGTAAAATCATAAAGGATTTCATCCACTGTAGGAACTCCTTATACATTAATTTCCCCTTTAACCCAGCTACATTCCAATTTAAGATATCAATTTTTCCTTTATATTTTCCCTGTCCTAGAAGTCAAATAGATTAATCTGAAAAATGTATTGTACTATTTGTACTTTCCTCACTCACCGTCAAAATTTCCTCAGTTGAGTATATGAGAATAAAGGCACTGTTTTCATCCTCCATTACAAGGCTGTTATTAATTCTTGTGCCCAATTGATTTCTCTCTTTTCTAACTAAGGTTTCCTCAGCATCCTCATTTACGTTATGTACTGTTTCACTTGGTTTCATATATGCTGTTATCTGAAGTTGTTTAAGTGTAGTGGCCCCTCTCACTTCCTCTCCTGTAAGCGCAATATCTTTTCTAGTTGGGCTAATCTTTTGATTCTTTGTTTGTTTCCTTATTGTGACATCTAATGTAATCCCAATATCCATAATTTTTTCCTTTATTGTAATGATCCAAGATCTCATAGTTGCATTTTTAAGTACCATGCATATCCATCCTTTATAGGGACCATCCTTGTATCTGTAAGTGGACTTAATATCCTGCCATCCAATTTTTGAGCCTGCCATACCTTTAATTAAGTTATACATAGCAAGCTTCAGGATATAGTTGTTCTCTGATTTTATTTTAGGTAAATCTTTTATATAAAGGGTTGGTAGCATTTCTCCTGAGGCAATTAAGTGCTTGTTTCTTTCTTTTATTGTCTCTACTAGCTTTCCCTTAACTTCCTTAAGCCTTGATTCTTTTGTTTTTCTGAATTTAACTTATTTGATTGTGCTTTCCTTCGATACATCTCCCCCTCTTTTAGCTTTCACCCATCCTCAATCTTTTTTCCTCTTTTGTCTGTTCTGAGATATTTTCACATCTTGCAGATTATTTTGTATTCTGCTAATTTTTATTTTATTCAGCTTTTTGTTCCCTCTTCCAGCATTGCTAATTTGTTTCTTTCTTTCCTCTAATTCTCTTATTAATTGATCAATTTCCTTTGCTTCATTATTGGCCACTTCTTCTGTAATAGTTCTAATACTCCTAGTTCCTTCATCAATTTCTGTTTGCTGCTGGTCTAATTTCCTTTTTTCCCTTCCTCTTATTCTCTTTGATTGCAAGTTATGATTTTCATGCTCAAGTACCAGGCTAGGAACCTAGCCTTCAATTCCCCTGTAAGTTGTTTATTACAGGTATATTTTTCTTTGTCCATCATATAGAAATTTATAAATGATCTAAATAGCGCAACCAGTTCCAGTAGCTGATCATTCCCAAAGCATATTTCCTTTTTAAGTTCATTTAATTTTACTGTTAATAGATCATCTATTTTTTAATTATTATTCCCATGCCCCTTAATTCTTCTTTCTCTTATATCATGAGATTGAGCCATAACATCATTATCACTTGCCCAAAGTGTTGGAATTTTGCTAAAGGATTCTGATTTTTAAGGTATCTCCTTTAAATTGTGATTATTCACATACGGAGTCAAGAATCACTCAAAATCATTAAGAAATAAACCTTTATTAGAGGTCTGTACTGCTTGTTGGACACTTAAGTCAATACCTTGGGGAATCACTACAGCTCTTGGAAATGGTTTTACAATTTTATTTCCTTCAATCTTTTTCTCCTTAATTTTACCCATAACTTTCATATTTGAGCTATTGATATTTTGTGGAGACCCATACTTTCTACAACTTGCTAAATCCGCTACTGGGTGGGTCAAATCAGATAGACGAAGATTTGGCCAGTAATATTGGTTACATTGTTTAGTACTACTTTTTCCTGTTTATTAGAATTGTGTATCTTTCCTAGCTGATTAGCCACTGGCAATTCTTCCAGACTTCTAATTCTTTTTAGCAAGCAATGTGAAGAGGAGTGAGTGCCTTCTTGTTGTGAACCAACTGGAGAGGATGTTAATTTAGGGTGAACATTTTTTTCACAACTTTTTTTATTGCCCTTAAGCTCCATAAGGGTTGTTGAGGGCCAAAAAAAGATGTCATTTTCTTATTACCATCTTTCTCCTTCTCCACACTCACTACGTCCATCCCCTTAGATTTAATATATTAATTATTCTTTTTGCTGTATGTTTTAATCCATTTTTGCAGACCGTCTCAGGCATTATAATATCAGTTAGAAAGTGAACAAGAGGGGGGAAAAGGAAAAAGAAAGTCCAGCAACAATACAAATCAAAAAATCCTAGGTCACTTTCAAGCTATTTCATTTTTCCTTTCTGGTTCTGGTTCACCTTGAGACCCAAAGTAGCTGCAAAGTATCACCACACGCCAGATCCACTCCAAGTTTGCACCAATTCAGGATCACACTTGCAGCCAATAGAAGCTTAGATGTATATTCAGAGACATTAAAGACAAGGGATAGATGCTATGGAATTGCAATCTGTGCAAAGAAAAAGTCAGGGCTACCAAATGGTTTATTTCCTTCTATCTTCCTTTATCTTCATAGGAATATATAATAATAATAGTTTCTGAATCCAGAGTCCAAAAGAATCCTAAGATCCACTCCCCAGTCACTTGGAGTGCATCCGCCATGAAAAAATAAAATGTCAAATAAATCCACCAGCCAAAGGTATAAGCAAATACAGCATATAAAGTTATATAAATCCCTACTTTGGAAATAAATTAAGCTCCAAAAAATGGACAAATAAAACCCCCTTTCTTTTATGGTAGCTTAAGTTACACAATTGCAACTACAAAAATCTCCTCTCTAAAGAATTTATCAATGAGTGCTGTATTATGGATAAGGCAAAATTTTGCTAAAACAGTTTATTAGAATATTTCTAAAGTTTAATGCTACTTACTTTGTTCCAGTTCTGTTGATTCTAATCAGTGGGTTGTAGCCTATAGCCTATGCACACCCAATCTCAAATTTTCAGGGACTATGCGTGGCTAGGTAAAGGTTTTCAGGTTTCTTGGAAAAGCTCATACAAGGCAGCACATAGCATAACAATTCGTAAAAGCTGAGGCATAACATTAAAACATCATGCAAATGGCAAAAGTCACAAAAAAGGAATTAAAAATAGAAAGGCTTCACAAGTAGCAATTCCTAAAAACACAAAAATGAAAGCTTTAGTGCAGAAGTAAAAAAGGCAAAAAGCGGGAGCTCTATATCTTTGCTTCTCTCTCTCCTCAAGATGTCGAGTGTGACTGATCTGCCTAACTGCGCATGTGCCTTTTATCCTCAACAGTCACTGGCTAATTTACATATGGCATGTTTTTGTAGCTAAAGTTAAAAGAATCTAAAACTTTTAAGTTTTAAACTTTTAAACTAATAAACATATCACATTAAAAGGGTGTTTTCTCATGAGAGTAATGTGGCTGCACCTACCCCTCTAGACCTCTGCTGTATTACACTTTCCTGCTCCTATTTTTCTTTTCTTGGAAGATGTCTCAAAATTCTAAACATAAGAAAGAGACAGGGAAGAGTTTGGAGTGTATCGACAAGTCTTTCTCCCCTAAAATGGCTTTGGTGAAGCAGACTTTTCAGTGTGGGACTGACAGAGCTCAGTCCATATCGGGAGGAATGGCTTCCCCAGCAACAATGTGCTCTGATATGAGCACAAAGGTGAAAGCCCCACAAAAGCCTACAATGGCTGCACTACAGCAATTTCTTACAGAATTTCAAGCTGACACTAAGTCTACACTTATGGAAATAAAATCTTCTCTTTCTGACATTAGTACCAGATGTGAAAACATTGAGGCAAAAATGACGGTGGTAGAGGACTGGCTTACAACTGCTGAGAGAAGTACTGAAAAACTTTCTGCAAGAGTTTTGACTTTGGAAGGAGCAGTGAATACTGTTCTGTATGAACAAGTTAATACTATGGGTAAGCTTGAAAAATTAGAAAATACCTTGCTCTTAAAGAATTTACATCTGATTGGATTTACAACTGCAGTGCTGGATTCGGAGTTAAAATTGGAAGTCAAAAAAATGCTAACCTTGACTCTTTCTCCTGAACAGCCAGTTTTATTGGAGTCTGTTTTTTGACCTAAACAACAAGCAGCTGCTGGCCTAGAGATGAGTGCAAGATATGTGATTTGCACTTTCCCCATGTTACTTCAAAGGAATACATTACTGCAGTTAGCAAGAGCTAAAAAAGGAATTATGTATGACGGGAGGAGAATGCATTTATATCCAGAATTTTGTGTTCCAACTCAATGTCGTAGGAAGCATTTTTTGATCCTGAGAAATTAATTTATTCAAGCAGGAGCTTGAGCAGTTCTCTAGGCTCTTGCTAAGCTTAAGGTGTCATTTCAGAACAAGGACTATTTTTTTTCGATGCAGACAAAGCAAAGGAGTTTTTTGAAAAAAATGTTTCCTTACCAACAGAACTGCAGTTGGATTCAGATCAAGAAGTGAAAGATCTTGGGGAAAACACTCAGTATATTCCAGTGATGGATGGATGAAAAAATTAAGTTCAAAGACAACTATAACTTATTCCATGGGTGATTTGATTGGGACTGCACCTTAAAGGAACTGTTGAATCTTTCTAATTTTTAGAGGAATGGATTAAAGCTTGGGGCTGAAGTGGGGTCAAGGTGGTACTTTGTGTTTGAATCTTTTAACCCCCTTAAAATCAATGAAAAATATGTTTTACTTTTTCTTGTATTGATTATGGGTTATAAAAATTGTTTGAGAAGAAGTAATTAATTTTAATTGGTTTAGTGGCTCTTTAATTTTTTCTTTCTGAATAATAAAAAAGTATAAAAAAATAGTAAAACAAGTAAAATCTGCAATAAGGACAGCTTTTAAGCTCTCAAATTATCTTGCTTGCTCACTCCCCAAACTTCTCTGTCTCAATAACAAAGTCAAGTAACAGTCTAGTAGCAAAACACAGCACTAAAATATTCTTTAAAATTCACAAAAGAAAGAAATACACAGTATCAAGCACAATTCAAAAGACAGACTAAAAAGAAGTTCCAGGTTTTGCAAAACTCCATAGACTGCACTGAGAGAGAAGACACTACTTGTTCAGGCATTGGTTTTCTGATTGCTAACTCGGTTCCAACTGGCTTGTTCTTCCTTCCTGCTTCCACTCTCGATAAAGCAGTTCTGAGGGTGGACACCCCAGTCTGCTTAAAGAAAAAATTGCAATCAGCATTGGGAAGGACAAGGGAGGGCTGGCTGAGCTGGGAGGAGGATGGAGCTTATATTTATAAGAAAGATGGTTGGGAAGGACAAGGGAGGACTGGCTGAGCCAGGAGGGAGAACGATAATACAACATGCATCAGTGTTTGTAACTTTTAATGTTTTGGGTGCAAGCTGAAAATTCCCGTAATAGCAGGTTGTGTGCAGTAGGGAAATTCTCAGCTCTCGACTTCAAAAATGATGGTCTCACTAAGCTGGGGACTGAGAATTTTGGGGCACCCAGAAAACATATTTCTAGGCCTAATTGAAAAAAAAAACAGAATATAGCTAAACAGGTCCCATTTACCTAGGTTCAGGTGTTTATTTTTTGAAACTATATCATTTTTATGTATTTTTCATGATTTTTTATTAAAAAAAAAGACTGCTGTCTTAACCCTCATTTTTTTTTCTCATGACCCAAAAATCACTAAGCTGTGCAAAAGCAAAATGCTCATGAAAGTAAAATTTGTGGGTCGTATGAGAGGGTTCTCCTAAAATTACACTGAGCATGCTCAGAAAAAAACTAAATCCTTATAACTCTGGAACCAATTAACATTGGTTCGCAATACCTTCAAAAGACACTTCAGTACTTGATGTAACTGTACACTGTCATTCATAACTTTGTTGTTCACAAAGTTGTGAATGACAGTGTACAATACATGCTACAAGCCCATTGGTTGACGTGGTCTACCAGTGCACTGCGAGCTGTACAGTACGCTGTCATACTCAGACAACACAGTTGGCAGGCAGCCGTAGCAGTGTGCAGGTGGGTTGTGCTGTCCACCATATGGTTACATATGCTTGGATGTGGGATCGAGCTGGGGGGCGCCTGAGTGGGTGGGGAGACCACTGGACCACCAGGGCTGTTGCTCGGGTGGCCTTTTCAATGAGGTCGGGGTGGGGATGGGGAGGCTTACTACACTGCCTGGGGCTCTTCTGGACATCTGTATGGGGGCACTGAGCTATGGGTGGGAAGGGGGAATCCACTATGCCACCAGGGCACAAGAGGGCTTACTTTTCTGGGGGCACTGAGCTATGGATGGGGAGGGGGATCCACTATGCCACCAGGGAACCTTTCAGATATTTATGACAGGGGGTTGCAGCTATGGGCAGGTGGTGGGAGGGTTGGACTGCCAGGGTGTGCAGGCTGCCATGCTGCTGTCTGTCGTACCACAGCCTGTCTGTGGGTGGCCACCAACTTATGTCTACTTGTAGACTTAACTTCAGGAGGTGCGTCCCTGGACATGCCCTGGGGATGCGCCTCCAGGTTGGGCTGTGAATGGGGCTACACTCCATATGCATGGGCATGCCCCCCCTTCACAGCCCCTCTAGATGTGCTGCATATCATTATGGGTGGCATACCTCTCAACCTTTTGTCCCCCAAATGTGGAACATCGCCTGTCAAAATGTGGAACAAATGGGCAAAATGTGGAACACTTAATCAAATCTCTACCTAAGAAGCTGAAAACACTGTTAACATGTTGCATTTATGTTTAGAAAGTCTGTTATTAATTGGATAATATATTTTTTGCATCATTTACTATGGATTTTTGCTTTAAAATGTTGACTTTGAAAGTGGAACAAGTCCTCACAATGTGGAACAGGGAGCTTTTGTGAAGTAAAATGAGGAACGTTCCTCGCAATGTGGTACGGTTGAGAGGTATGATGGGTGGTATGTGGTGCATCTGTGTTACATTGGTGCATCGGGGTTGCACCAGCACATTGGCCCCCTACCAGAATCATGCTATGGCACAAGTTGGGGATGCGCCGGTGCATCTCAGATGCACGGGGCACATCCCTTCTGTGAATCCTGCCCTGTAAATGTAGGCATTACTGTAAAAATTACACATCTGGATCTGAAAAACCGCATAAGTTACTATCACAAAACTTCCCATATCTAAAGAACTTGCCTCCTGTACAACACATGCCAAATTTGGGGCAGTTTTCTCAAACACTGTTAAAGTTATTAAGGTGCAAAGTTAGGGGTTTAACACTGAACACTGTACTCAACCCTAATTATAGTGGTGCTACCACACCAGTATAATTTTGGCTAGTAGTAAATCCTAGAGGTTACAGCAACAAGCTTTCAATGAGCTTGATACATCCAGCAGTTCTCAGTTTGATTCACACAACATCAAACTGCATACTCTGTAAAACTGAATGGGTCACTTAACCTCCCTGTGCACTTGATTCACACTTAGAAGTTAACGTAGGCTTAGTGTGCCTTTCCATCAGAAAATAAGTAAAAAAAATAAATACGTAAACATGCCATAATCAAACAATATTTTGTATTGATTTTATAATTTATACTTTAAGCCTCCCAAGTAGCTACATAGAAAGTTTGTGCTTGGCATTTAAGTGACTGTATACTGTATATAAAGTACTAATGGCAAATGGAAGGTGTGAGGTACAGCAATGTGAAGACACAGAAGTATTCCTGGTACCAGCATGCAACCAATATCTATCTGGAGCTAAGATACAGTATGTGATTTGCCTATACAGTATAAGCTCAAAAGGTTTCAAACTGTCAAACTGATTAGCTATTCTCTGTTTGAAGCATTTTAGTGTAGCTGACCCCCAGCAGTCAGGTACTATAGGGCCTTCCACCATTGAAGGGGCAGCCCACAGTTCTTTTAGGTTTGGTGGGACCACAGGGTACTTGACATGCCCTTACTAATTTAAGCAACTAGAGCACAGTTTCAGCAAATGTGTTATCCACACATAAGATACTCAGTCATGCAGTATGGGGATTATTTGATCTTTATAATATTCTTTCCTTCTTGATTCCGTTACATACTATCACCTCTCTCCAAGCAGGCAGCACTTACATGGCATCAGCTAACACTTCCCCAGTTACTCTTCTCTCACACAGACTGATGGATGGCACATTACATTCCTGAATGAATCTTATACACTGATGCTCTACCCTCAGTCACCAGCTCTCTGGGCAGGCAAGCTTGTGGGGTTTCCCAGGGCAACAGAAAACAGTCCTTTTTGAAGAGCGCAGAACACATGTGTGACCCCATTAGAGGATATATCTCCAGGAATCCCCCTCTGCACAAACTACTGTAGAACACTGAATAAAGCAAAAGGATGGGCGTTACAACAGCATCAGTCATGTGCTGCTATTCGGTGTCTGTCGACAGCCTGACTGGACAAAACTAAAAAAAGGATAGTAAGCACTAAAGCTAGTGAATGCTTAAAACGTTTTTGTTAGTCCGAGTGCCAAAAAGACAAAATGCAGTGTGCTACATAAAGTGCTAAAAGGTATGGACTACTGATGCCTGAAATTGGTACAGCTGAACGCCCTGGATTGTGAGGCATCCTGCCTCTTCCTCAGGATGCATCACTTTGTCTTTTTGGCATTATGATTAATTAAAGATTTTTAAGCATTCACAAGCTTTAATGTGCACTATCCTTTTTTCATTTTTTTATCCTTGTTTTAAATCCCTTCCAGCCACATGGGATCAAGTCAGGGTCTTTAGTCTCTTGGCACATTTTACAGTACCTAATTTGGGAGGATCTCTAATGGTCCTCATAGTGACTGCTCACTCCGCTCTGTAAAGTCTGTTACTTTTTGAGCACCACTGCAGATCTTTAGGTGGCCACTGTTGGCCAGTCTTTACTGGTCTCTATGTAAAGGAACACTTTGTGGATCTGTACCTCAGACTTCAGGGAGTCAGGGAGTAACAGATTAAATATTTGCCAAGTGCATTTATTCTGTATGTCTGGTTCTAATCCCTTTCAAGCCCTAGTACTCTCCCATACTCTTACCAAATGCATTTATTCTGTATGCCTGGTTCTAATCCCTTTCAGTCCCTAGAACTCTCCCATACTCTTTCCTTGTGCTTGACATTACATCATAGGATTACAGGTCCCATCACTGAGGGGCATACAAAGCCAACCCAGTATGTCATTCCATGGGGAATCTCTTTACTCTACTGCTCAATGTCTTCATCAGAGACATTGCTCAGGACCTAGAAGGCAGAATTTCCCTGTTTGCTGACAACACAAAGCTCTGTAACAGAGTCCATAAGTGGAGCATTCTGGGAAACTGGAGGTCTGGTTTGACTGCCACGGTCATCTACTAGAAGTACAGCCGTTGGGCACTTCTGGTTTTGCGCCTCAAAAGGACTCGCACTAGCGAGCGGAGCTTCAGAAAAGAGACTACCTGCCAGAAAGCGTACCTCTGGTGAGAGGTGTAGATTTATGAAACTTACTGCTATTTTTTAAATACACTGTTTACTGTGAGTTAATATTGAGCTGTAGTAAGTAGGGTACCATCCCCTTACTTAGGCTCCTTGGTCCATAAGTGGAGCATTCTGGGATACTGGCGGTCTGGTTTGACTGCCACAGTCATCCACGTTCACTTTTGGTGTTACTGCACTGCCTTGAAGCACTTTTAAGTGCTTAATTTCTGTAAAAAGTGCTGAGCTGTGGAAGCCATTGCTAAAAGGCTGCTAGAGTTTAGTTTTTAACATCACTTACGTCGGAGCACTACTGGAAGTACAGTCGTTGGGCACTTCCAGTTTTGCGCCTCAAAAGGACTGGCACTAGCAAGTGAGGCTTCAGAAAAAGAGACTACCTGCCATAAAGCTTACCTCTGGTGAGAGGTGTAGATTTATGAAACTTACTGCTATTTTTTTAAATACACTGTTTACTGTGAGTTAATATTGAGCTGTAGTAAGAAGAGTACCATCCCCTTACTTAGGCTCCTTGGTCCATAAGTGGAGCATTCTGGGATACTGAAGGTCTGGTTTGACTGCCACAGTCATCCACATTCACTTTTGGTGTTATTGCACTGCCTTGAAGCACTTTTAAGTGCTTAATTTCAGTAAAAAGTGCTGAACTGTGGAAGCCTTTGCTAAAAGGCTGCTAGTGTTTCATTTTTAACATCACTTACATTGGAGCGCTACCGGAAGTACAGCCGTTGGGCACTTCTGGTGTTGCACCTCAAAAGGACTTGCACTAGTGAGTGGGGCAAGCGTGCGCAGGGCCGCGCACGGAGATGCGCACAGAGACACACACGTCATAGTGCGTGTCTTCCGTGTCCACCGGGTGCATCGGGATTGAGGTCCAGAAACCTTACTGATTACAACAAGGTAAATAAGTATTATTACTAACTATTTGGGGAACTTTAAACATTATCATGAAGAGAGCCAATAAGTACTGTTCTTCATGCCAGATGTATGCTATTGGCAAACAAACTGCCAAATTTATTTGTGAGAGATGCATATTGGTTAATACATTACAGGAAAAATTACATGCCTTCAAACAAGGATTGTAATTGACCCAGATACAACCAAACTAGTTGTTAATTCAGAAACTGAAGCATTAAAAGAGTGTATAGACCACGTCACTCCTCCTAGAGGCTACTAGTACAACCACTACTCATACTGAAGTTGCAAATACCACCACATCACTGAGACCCATATTAAAGTCTCCATTAAAAAATGAGGGAATTGCCAATGTTTCTACTCCTTTTCTCCTTGATTCACCTTCAACATCACATCAATTATCTGAGGAAATGCTCTGGTCTACTATTCCACAAACCAGATCCAGCCAGATAAAGGAATTGCACTTCAATTCTTTCCCTCCGATTCCATTACATAATTCCTTTGAACATTTGGATCTGTTTGCAGCTGATGAAACTAGTTCTAGTCATAAACAGTGTAATAAAGTTGTTAACAAACACTTAGACTCTACCTCTGAAACCAACATTCCTTCACTACCATCTATTCAACAAGAAGGCCAGCAAAACTCTAATGACGTACTTGTTCCTACCAGCCAAGTGGCACACTCCCCCAAACCTAAACCAACCAGTAAACAGGTGTACGTACTAGGTGATTCCATGATTAAATACATTGATCGCGCTGTTTGTAATCCAGATAAAGTGAATCAAACCTGCTCAAGCTATAGAGGGGCAAGTGTCTCAGATATAACTTCCATGACTAAGTCACCCTTTCTGCAGCAGGTAATAACTCCTTAGTGATTATCCATGCTAGAACTAATGACATCAACAAAATACCACTTCAACAACTAAAACAGGACTTTGTCTCTCTATGTAATATTCTGGAGGAGGGGGGTGTAGTATTTACATATCAGAGATCCTCCCAGTCCCTAGAGCCACAAATCAAACCTTGAATAATATCAAAGCACTAAACTAATGGCTCCACAAGTGGTGTTATAGTCAGGATATTGCCTGCCTTACACACTGGGAAGAATTTAACGAAAATCCATCTCTTTTCTGCTGGGATGGTTTACATCTCAGCAGAAGGGGGAGTTCTCTTTTGGGACGCCAGTTTTCAACATTTATTGAAAGTCATTTAAACTAACAACAAGGGGGAGATAAGGCTATTACCGACATCTCTAAAGACCCACTCACTACATACTAATAAACTGAACGTCCTATCGTTTAATGCACGGTAACTTAATATTACAAAAATGGCTGAACTAGAACTGAAAATCCAGGAACTCAAAATAGGATTAATAGCCATAACAGAAACATGGGGAAATTCTGATAAACAATGGATTATGGAAATTCCTGGATTTAAACATTACTGTAAAAACAGAGTAGACAATAAAAAAGGAAGAGGTGTGAGTTTATACGTTACAAATGATATTCCGTCTTTTGAATCTCCATTAAAAATTCAGACAGAAAGTATTTGGGTGTACTTACAACCCAATGGTCACCCTCAGATTCTGGTTGGTACTTGTTATCATTTGCCTTCCTCAGATATTTGCTATATTAAACAACTAACTAAGGAAATTACCCAATTAGCAGATAAGGGAACAGTAATTATTTTGGGCGACTTTAACCTCCCATCTATTAATTGGGACAATTTAACAGGCTTTAACCGATATGATGCACAGTTAATTTCAACAATCATAGATTTAGGTCTTACCCAATTAGTTAGAGAAGCCACTCGAGGGACAAATATACTGGATTTAGTTATATCTAATATGGAAGCATCTCTAACTAATTTACATGTTACTGACCCAATAGGTAACAGTGACCATATGTCAATCCTCTTTACCATTCCTCTGATACATAAAACATCTACAAATAAACTTATGATAAAACACTATGATAAAGCCAATTTTCTTAAAATCAATGAGCAGCTTAAGGTTATACCATGGGATTTAATACTTTTTCCACTAAATATAGAAGATGCTTGGAACATTTTCAAAGATATAATTTATGATCTAGAAAAACAATATGTTCCAGAAAGAAAAAAAATTAATAATAAAGGTAAAATTCCCGCATGGTACAACTGTTCCATCAAGAAATTGAGTATAAGTAAACAGAAGTTATTTACACAATTAAAACAGTGTTGGTTAGATCAGAAAGAGGCAATATTATTAAAATACAGGAAGGCAGTTAAGGACCTTAAGAAGTCCATCTTACTAGCTAAATGGAATTTGGAATTTAAAATTGCTCACACCAAAGACTCTCATAAAAGTTTATATTCATATCTAAATGGAAAAAAGGGAGATACCAGAAGGGTAGGCCCATTAATTATAGATAATACCACTGTCACTTCAGATAAGGTTACTGCTACCGAATTCAATAAGTACTTCTGCTCGGTTTTTGAGCAAGATATAGAGTTCGCACGACTAGTCCATTCAAGTAAAAATCTTGATTATACCATTACATTTCATGAAACAAGTAAACTTTTAGAAACATTAAAAAAAACAACAAGCCCTAGTCCAGATAATATCACCTCTAAATTTCTTATAGGAACATCTGACTTTATTGTTATACCACTCACCATCATTTTTAATAAATCATTTAAGGAATCTAGGGTCCCCTCGGATTGGAAAATAGCCACTGTTACTCCTATCTGTAAAAAAGGATTACATTGTAAATCAGAAAATTACAGGCCCATTGGTCTTACGTTTATACCCTGCAAACTATTGGAAAAAAGATACAATTACTAATTGAAGAAGAAATGCAGTTCTTAAACATACTGTAGGTGATACAACACAGCATGGATTTAAATCAGGTTACTCATGCACAACCAACTTGCTCTCCTTTTACAATAAGATTAGTAAAAACTTGGACCCAAATATCCCAGTTGATGTCATCTTGCTCAATTATAGCAAGGTCTTTGATAAGGTATCACATTCTATACTGATAGACAAACTAATTAAACTGGGTTTTTCACATGGTATTGAGTCATGGGTTCATAGTTGGTTGAATGATAGAACACAGAGTGTTAGGGTGAATGGGGAACTTTCGGAAAGAAGAAAGGTATTGAGCGGTGTTCCCCAGGGCTCTGTTTTCAGACCTATACTGTTCAGTATCTTTATTAGTGATCTAATTATCTCATTAAACAATATAATTTCAAACTTTGCAGATGACACTAAGTTGGGTGGATGTGTTGATAGTGACACTAATAGAAGTATCTTAAAAAATGATCTTGCTAGGATTGAATGCTGGGCAAATGTCTACTGAATGTTTTTCAATGTCTCAAAATGTGCAGTTTTGCACATGGGTAGTAAAAATCCCAAACAAACATATCTCCTTAACAATATCACTATCAGGGAATCATCTGTGGAAAAGGATCTGGGAATATTAGTAAATAATAAATTGTCATCTACTTATCACTGTAATAAATTGGCCAACCAAGCTATTGCGCTACTTCATAGAATAAATAACACATTTGTTGCTAAATCGGATGAATGCATTATGTCTCTTTATAAATCACACATCAGACCTTACACGGATTATGGATCACCCTTCTGGAGTCCATATTTGATTGCAGATATCACTAGAATAGAACAAGTGCAGAGAAGAGCAACAAAACTTGTACCACATCTCTCTCAGCTAGACTATGGAACTAGACTCCAAAAAACAGGACTGTATTCACTTAGTCTTAGAAGAACAAGAGGTGATCTTCTTCAGCTCTTCAAGATTGTCCATTCTGCTACCCTAATGGATTTATGTGGACTGTCTTTTATATCAAGGAAAATTGTAGCAGGAAATCACAATGAACAAATAGGAATTGATCGAACAAAAACAAATAAAAGACAGCAATTTTATACAGTTAGAGCTCCTAGAATCTGGAATTCTTTGCCACAAGACATCATAGACTGTGAGAATATAAACAACTTTAAAATTAAACTTGACAAATGGCTCCTAAAAACAACTTGAAGGGCATAATGATCCACAAGGTGTGGAGGACAATCTCGATAGGCTTAGCCCTTCTTCCATCCATTAACCGAGTAACCGAGAGTGGACATGCCAGAGGGTGTAGACAGAATGAGGAGGGGCCTGCAGAAGCTTGAAGAATGACCAAGGGTCTGGCAGTTGAAATTCAATGTAAAGAAGTGCAAGATAATGCATATGGGGAACAAAAACCCTGGAAACACATATCAGTTTGGGGGTGAGGATATAACATGCACCAAGCAGGAAAGGGATCTTGGGATTACCATCTCTGATGACCTCAAGGTAGGGGAAACAGTGTGACAAGGCAGCAGGTAAAGCAAATAGGATGCAGGGATGCATCAGCAGGGGCACCACCAGCAGGAAAAGGGAGGTCATAATTCCACTATACAAGACACTAGTGAGGCCCCACCTGGAGTACAGTGTACAGTTCTGGAGACCTTACCTATGTAAGGATATAAATAGGGTAGAGAAGGTTCAGAGGAGGGCAACAAAGATGGTACTGGGAGAGCATCACAAGTCCTATGAGGACAGGCTGAAGGACTTGAATTTGTACTCCCTGGAGGAGAGGAGGTAGAAAGGGGGATATGCTAGAGACATACTGTACAAGTTCCTTAAGGGAGTAACAGGGCGTAGGAATACATTATTTTCCAGTGAACAAGATGTTCCAGGACTAGAGGGCATGGGATGAAGTTAGAGGGAGGACGATTCAGAGGAAATGTGAGGAAGAATTTCTTCACAGAAAGGGTGGTGAGCAAGTGGAACACACTGCAAGAGGAAGTGGTGAGGGCTGAAACAAACATGGGATTTAAGAATGCATGGGATAGACATAAGGAAATTCTGGAGGTCTGGGGCAAGGGGCAACAGACTTCTAGAAAAGCATAAAGGGAACTTACAAGCTCAAATGGGCAGACTGGGTGGGCCATAGGACATTATCTGCCGACAGTGTCTATGTATCTATGTTCTGCTTCAGGATCTTACACTCTGACATGCTTGCTCTGACCCTCTGGAAATTAAACCCGACAGGCAACCTGTGCTGCATCCCAAACCTGGAGCTCTTCCACCATGCTAGGTTGAACAGGTTCATCCTGGCCCCAGTGCATTCACAAGCTAGTCCCAGCTTGAGATCTTGGACAGCTGCTCTCAAATGCACTCCCTTCTCAACACTCCCTTGAGATGGCACTCCAGACTAGAACTAACTGGGACTTTCCATTTTTATTCTGTGCTGTGCGAACAAACAAAACTGTCCTAATAGGGTGGAGCATGTTGCTTCCTTTAAACCAGAGACCATAGCAAATCCAGAGGGAGGTTAGCACACACAGTAAAAAAGCTCCAGTCAAATAAATATTTCAATAAAATTTATTTGTGGCAAAAGTTGGGCATTCTGAAGATCACACTGGCACTTTAAACCCTTGTGAAGTCTTCCGGGGGCCCATGTGCTGGGTAAGACTTTTAAATCAGGTGTTTAGGTGAGCCACCCAAATTGCAACAATAGCCAAAAAACAAGAAAAGGAAAGTAAAGAAAAATAATAAACTGTATGTTATAATAAACAAGATAAAATGACTGTAATACACATGGCTAAAGCGGACAAAGTCTATGCAGAAAGTCTAATATTGTCCAAAAAAACATAATTTAAATAGATCATATTATACGCATGAGCCCTCACCCCTGGAGGAAGAATCTGCAAAGGTTTGAAGTACCGAATTGATCTTCTGTGTGCCCACCTTTTGCCACAAATTTCACAGCAAGATTTATTTGACTGGAGGTGTTCTACTGTTTGTGTGCACCTCTCTTTGGATTTGCTCTGCTCAGCTAACTCCTCCCCCATTTCTTGTAGTTGTGCCTTTACACAGGCACCTTTAAAAGCTATATATTTATCCCTGTATATTCGAGTACTTTTTTAGTAGCCCCACTTTAGCACAGGTGTTTCACCAGAAACTGGCATAATAGACCTATATTTATTGGTTAGTGTCAATAATCAACTACTGGCAGAAGTTCACAAACTCCTTTATGCACATGTGTGAATAACGGACCATGTATAATGGAGTTTTGTTGACCACTTTTGAGAAAGATTCTCAAAAGAGCTTCTGTGCCAGGGAAACAGCTTCACCAGTGTCTTTCCTTGTGCTGCCACTTCACTTGCGCTGTCACTGGAAAACCACCAGTGCAGAGGATTGAGTTCTTGTCATTCAAAAGAAAAAAAACAGGGCACAGTTTTACAGCTGTTCGGGAGAGGGTCTCCTGACTGATTTCCCCAGCAGCAAAAAAAAAACAACAACAATGGAAAACTCACTTAATGAAGCTCCAGTGTGCAGGAGAGCAGTGCAAATAGTTAATCTACTGCTGCATTCAGACCCAGAGTCCATGAAAGTACAGCAGCAATCTGCTGTGAGAACCCGGTAGCACGCACAATAAATATGGCTCCCAAATTCAAATTCTAGGCACCCTTTTCTTTTAAGCTTTCCAACTGGCTTGTTTGTTGACTGGCAACCTTAGTCCATTTGTGACTGTCAACTGGCTTCAGTGATTGAGAAATGCTGTTCTTTACTACTCATTGACTTCCACTAGTTCCAATTTATGGCAGCTGGGGTTGGGGAGGTGTTCAAAATGGGAAACATTTGTTAAGAAATGTTAAAAATGTTCTAAAAAAGTAAATTTACACAGTTACTAATAGAAAAATTCTCATTTTGTTCCCTCTAGTGTAATGAACTTTGCATACAGTTTAATATTGCTGTCTCACTCATTCTTTCATGCAACAGAATACAAAATGCATATGTAACCCCACTGTTACCCGGGGTTACTAGAATCCCAGGAAGACCTAGTGGTAGGCAAGGAAGGCAGCTTGTGAAACTTCAGTTAAATGGATTTCACACTGTCTCACTCTGTTCTCAGTCTCAGCTGAGACTGAGGGATGACATCACCATAAAACTCTTGCAGCTGCATGAGCCACACTGGAGTGCTAGAGTTGGAAGTTAGGATAGAATGTTGGGGATTTTGAACAGAGTCTGTGTGCAGTCTTGGAGAGAGGAGCAGCACAGCAGTCCGTTTGCAGGCTCTCAGAGCCTTAAGCTCTTTTTAGAGCTACTGTTAAGAAGGTGTGTGTTTCCACTGAAAGAGGAACACAGTAAGTTGATTGTTGAAGTGGTGGAGACTGCTGTCACTGGTCCAAGTGCCCCCTCCATGGGGGGGGGGAGGTTTGCCTGTCTTCCAGGGGAAACCCTCCTGGTTCTGGCTAAGGGAAGAAGCTGCCTATTTCAAGTTGCGCTGCGGCACCAGAAGCTCTGAGAGAGAGATTCCTGTGGGACACCTGCAGCCAAAGGGTGAGTTTGCTCTGACAGAGGGCCAGTGTTTTCACCTGAACTGTTGGAATGTGGGTACTGGACTACTTAATCTGTAGGCAGTCTAGTGTAATAGACATTGCCGGTTAACTCAAGTAGGTTCAAGTCCAGCACAAAGAGTGAAGTAAAGTGGGGATTGGACTGCTTAATCAGTAGGGGCCTAGAGCAATGGGCTATGCCAAGTAAAAGTATGTTTAAATCCAGCACAAAGGGAAAGCAAGACAAGTAGAGGAAATGTGACATACATTTAGCCTTAATCTACATTTCCAAGCTTTACAGTAGGAGGTGTTTACTGTCCAGAGAAATGTCCGGGTATGAATTGTGTTGAGGAAGTGTTCTTGATTCTCTTAATCTGCATTACCAGGAGTGTAGCCCCGTGGGGGTCCATCTGTGCTTTGTTGTTCTGCTTGGATGTGAATAAAGCCGCACTTTAGAATACCATTCCTGGCATTGGACATTGAAGTTGTGTTCGGAGTTACTTGGGTGTCCCTGTGCAGAGTAACCATACCTAGCCTTTGGGCCGAGTGACCTATTCCTCCCCGAACCCAGTCCCCACCTGGTACTGCTATCAGATTCAAATAGCATACCACCTGTCGTTTGCAAAATGATGGGGGTGGGGGTTGCACATAACCCAAAGAACCAGTAAATATAAAAAATAAAACATGGGGAAGTGCTTAAATCCATATTTCCTGCACACCTACACACCTCAGGTGTGCATAAAATTATAGTTATACACACTTCCCCATGCATTATTGTATATATAGCACCTAATAATTGTGGCTCTTGGAGCTTTGCAGTCTAATTATGCAACCCCAAGGCTGCTCCTGTGTGTTCTTTTTAATCTGTGGTCTCCCTTCCCTCTCTCTGTCTCTTTTTCTCACTATCTCTACATCTTCATCTCTTGCTCCCCCGTTACTACTGGGAGTTTGAGAGGACTTCCTGTGCACATCTAATATTTACTAATAAAGCGTGAACTCTGAAATCAGATAAAAATGTTTATATTATTAGATCATTATAGTTAATATAAAGGAGCTTGTTGTATGTTTTTTTCCCCTTTTAGTCTCATCTATTGTATAATTGTCATTGGCATTAGTATTTATGTTTATTTTAGAAAGTTAAACTTGATCCAGATATAAGTTTTAATGATTATCAAGGAAAGAAGCAATGAGAAAATAGATAATATAGAGAATAATGGATAGGCAAGTGTGTGTCATGAATTTTTTTTTCACACCCAAGGTGTGTGATCACCCACAAACCTTGAGAGGTTTATGTGGTTATCACACTGAGAGTGTGAAAAAAAAATTCATAAACACACGTTTGACTATCTGTTATTTTTTATAATTGCTGGTACAAGAAGTTAGCCTCAAGACAGTTTCGATGTGCTGCTGACAAGCTTTCTCTCTCTCTCTCTCTCTCTCTCTCTCTCTGTCACACACACACACACACACACATACCTGCCTTGCCTTGCATGCCCCTACACACCGCACTGTCTCTCTCACGCTCGCTCTCTCAAACTGACTTTTTTATTTCAAAATTTTTTTTTACTCACTCCAGCACAGTCATCCTTCCCTCACTTCAGGTACAGCCTGTTCTCGATCTCACTTGGTGTCACCCAATGCGGACAGGTGGTAGGATCAACCAGATATTTGATTTAACAGGCAGAATCAGCCAGATAATTAATAATTACGCAAAACAAAGTTTGGGAGCATGGAGAGGAAATAGCAGCTCATCGGTAAGTGGTGAGCAGCGCCAATATGTTTTTCATTCGGTTCAACCCACCCACACACAGAGTTCATAGAAACATAGAAACATGGAAGTTGATGGCAGATAAGGACCGCAAGGCCCATCCAGTCTGCCCAGTTTTTTCTACCTTATGAATGTGCCGTAAGCCTTTATTCTGTCAATGGCTTATCTATTCATACTCATCTGTATTGTTCCCTTTGGCCTATCCCATGCCTGTTTGAAGCCCTGCACTGTATTCATATCCACCACTTCCCGAGGTAGACCGTTCCATGCATCCACCACCCTTTCTGTGAAAAAGACTTCCTCACATTACCTCTTAATTGGCCTCCCTCTAATCTCATGCTGTGTCCTCTTGTCCTGCTATTTTTCTTATATTGAAACATGTTAGACTCTTTCACCTTGTTAATGCCCTTAAGGTGTTTGAATGTTTCAATCATATCACCTCTCTCCCTCCTTTGCTCTAGGGTATACATAGTGAGCTCTGTTAATCTGTCCTTATATGTTTTCTGATGCAGTCCCTGCACCATTTTGGTTGCCCTTCTCTGGACTGCCTCCATTTTGTTAATGTCCTTGTGAAGGTGCTGCCTCCAGTACTGCACGCAGTACTCCAGATGGGGCCTAACCAGCATCTTGTAAAGAGAGATTATTACCTCCCTCTTATGACTTGTGATACCCCTGCTAATGTACCAAAACATCCCCCTAGCCTTACCTACTGCTTTAGTGGACTGCTTGGATGATTTCAGGTCATCTGTAATGATGATGTCCAAGTCTCTTTCTTCCCTTGTGATTGCGAGCAACTCCCCTCCCAACCTATAGGTGGCTTCAGCGTTTCTCTTCCCTATGTGCATGATCTTGCACTTCTTTGTATTAAACCTCAGTTGCTACTCTTCCAACCATTTTACTAGTTTATCCACATCTATTCTCATTCTGCCCATCCTGTCTGGATCATCTACTCTGTTGCAGATCTTGGTGTCATCTGCAAACAGACAAACCTTACCCTCCAGTCCATCTGCAATGTCACTGATGAAGATATTGAAGAGGACTGGCCCCAGGACTGATCCCTGAGGTACCCCACTTGTGATTTGCATCTCTTCTGACTGTATACTGTTTACCACCACTGTCTGTTTTCTGCCTGCCAACCAGTTTGCCACCCAGTTGACCAACCTCCGACCCACCCCAAGCCTACCCAGCTTATTAAATAATCTTCTATGTGGAACAGTATCAAAAGCTTTGCTGAAGTCAAGGTAGGTGACATCAACTGCACCCCCTTGGGTCTACCACTCTGGTTACCCAGTCAAAGAAATCTATGAGATTAGTTTGACAGAACCTTCTTGTTGTAAACCTATGCTGTCTTGGATCCTGTGTTCCTATGGATTCCAGGTGTTGCACTATCCTTTCCTTAAAGAGTGCCTCTGTAGTCTTTTGCCCACTACTGAGGTAAGACTGACTGGTCTTTAGTTCCCTGCCTCCTCCCTGCTACCACTCTTGTGGAGCAGGATCACATGAGCCCATCTCCAGTCTTCTGGGACCTCTCCTGAACTCAGAGACTCACTTAACAGTTCTGATAATGGCTCTGCTAGTTCCACCCTTAGCTCCTTTAGTACTCTGGGATGCATGCCATCTGGTCCCATTGCCTTGTCCATCCTGAGCTTAGTGAGCTCTTGTAGGACTCTTTCTTTTGTGAAGGGACTTGAGCACACCTCCCTCCCCCCTGTGTCCATGGTGCTGAGCTGCGGGCCCTGCCCTAACTTCTCTTTAGTAAATACTGAGCAGAAGTATCTATTTAGGATAGATGCTTTTCCTTGGTCCTCCTCCACACACTCCCCCTCAGCCCCTTTGATCTTAGCAATACCCCCGCTGGACTTTCTCCTTTCACTTCTGTATCTATAGAGAGTCTTGTCCCCTTATTTTACTGTTCGTGCTAGTGTTTCCTCAGTTTTGGCCTTTGCGTGCCTTCCCTTCTCCCCTTAGGGAAGTTTGGTATGCCTTCCTATCTTTGTCCTGCTGTGTTCCCTTATATTTCCTGAAGGTCAGTCTTTTGCCTCTGACCTTTTCTGCTACTGTTTGTGAGAACCAAAGTGGTTTCTGCCTTCTTTGCTCTTGCCTTTCTCCCTAACACAATGGGATGTTACTTCAAGTATTGCATCCTTAATGCTTGCTCACTTTGCCTGTACCCCATCACCTGTATTTCTTCTTGACAAGGCTAGCTTAACTCTATTGGCCATCTTATCAAAGTCAGATCCTCTGAAGTTCCATATTTTTGTATTGGAATGGGATGATTTAGTTCTAGTGGCCAAATTGAACCATACCATGTGATGGTCACTGGTCCACACGTGACCTCCCACCTGGAATTCTGTGATCCTTTCCCCGTTAGTCATTACTAGATCTAGGATAGCCCTGTCTCTTGTGGGTTGTTGTACCAGTTGTTTGAGGCCCTCCCCCAGTAGGGAACCCACTTGTGTCTAGTTCTGGTGGATGTTCCTGCTGGTATTGACCAATCTGTATCTGGCATGTTGAAGTCTCCCATCATCAGAACCTCCTCTTTAGCTGTCATGTTTTGTATATCTTCTAACAGTACTGTGTCTATGTCCTCTCCCTGGTCTGGAGGCATGTAGACAACCCCAGTTCATATGGCTGTCCCATTTCCTCTTTCTAGGGTGGCCCACAGTTCTTCTGGCTACTTATGTGTATTCTGAATTTCTTTAGCTTTGATATTTTCATTGAAATAAAGAGCTACTCCCTCCTCCCCTCCTTTTTCCACCTCAGTCTCTTCTAAACAATACATAGCTGGGTACTGAAGTCTCCCAAGTGTGTTTACTGGTGAAGCATGTCTCACTAATGGCTACTATGTCCACTTTAACTTCTGTCATTGTTGGCTGCAGGTCCGGGATCTTGTTTCCCAGACTGCCGGCATTTGTATACATGATTTTCCATTGGCAGATTTCAGTGCGTTAGCTGCTGGGTGAGTTCCGGCGTTTTCCCTGCACATTATATGGGGAGCCAGACCTTTTTTCTTACCCGGTGATGCAAATGAATTACAATAATGCTGAACTCCTGTTTGATCACTAGCTGAGGGGGGAGGGGTGGTCTTCCCATTCAATGTATCAGGTGCTACACCCCTCTCCCCATTGGCTAGTTTAAATATTCTGCAAAGACGTCAAACTTCTGTCCCAATGCACTAACTCCCTCCTTAGTCAGATGCAGTCCATCAAATTTAAAGAACTTTCACTCCCAAAACTGTTGCCAGTTACCTACAAATTTGTGTCCTGTTTCCGTGGCACCAGCCCTTGAGCCACATGTTTAGCTCCCCTATTTCCCCTTCTCTGACCTTCCATCCATCTCCCCCCAAGACTGGCAAAATCTCAGAGAAGGATATGCTGGACAAAATGGATGACAGTTTGTCTCCCTGCCTGGGCAGATGTTCCTTGGTCTCCACAACTGACTGGCAGGTGAGATCATTAGTTCCTATGTGTACCAGGACTGTGATGTTTTCTCCTGCTTCCTGTATGATTTTAGCAATGTAGTCAGTGTCTCTCCATGCTGGTGTACCTGGGAGACATCTAACCATTACCCCTGGCTGGAGGTAGGCATCAACTCCCCGAATCATCGAGTCTCCTATGATCAGAAGTGTTTTGGATTTCCTTTTTTTGTTTGTTTTGGTCCCTGTTTTAGGTGAGTTTTGTTGTGCTAGCACCTGTGCTGCAGTGTCCTCTGCCCCTTTGTTTGATTTTGGAAATAGAGGCAGATACCTGTTTATGGTTTTTATATGGTTTGTGGAGGTGATATGTTGGATAGCAGTGAGTGATGAGACACCTGGTTTGCCCCTTCTAACCACCTGCCAACCTCCCAGACCAACTACCCTCTGTGGTTGAAATGCTTCAGTTGGATGTTGGGGAAATGGCAGGAGTTATGTTTTCTCCTGAAAATGCGATTTGAGGCACACAATCTTTGCCTATGCTGCCTGGAGCTGAGCCCTTAGATCTCCAGTGGTCCAGCATGTAGGGCAGTGTCCTAAATCCTGTATAACTGCCCTTTTGTAAAGTGTCCCGCAGTGCCTGCAGATAATAATATCCTTTCCAATTGAGTTGCTGAGTTTATAACCTGGTCTGAATAATCAGAAGGAGGAAAATGAAAGCAAAAGTTTTTTTTTTTTTTAATAATTTGTTATAACAAGTTAAATTACTTGTGCCCCTGTAAGTGAGATCACTGTGTGGATGCCCTTCTGATCCTTCCCTTCCTTCTTTGCTACAGGAAATGTCACGACTGTGCTACTCTATAAGAGGAATGTAGCATGGGGTGGTTGGAGCTGGGGGTGGGTGGTGGGCCCTTCTCCTGCCGAAAAAGAAGAAACACAGACAAAAAAAAACAAGGAGGTAAGAGTAGAAACAATCAACCAACAACAAATGCAGTAACCCTGAAAGCTTAGCCTAATGATAGATAAAACTGTTAACCCTGTAAGCACCACCTGTAACAATTTCACATGAGCTATACCATGCAAAAAACACTTGGCTACAGAGAAAAATATAACAGTAACAGCAGATATACCTTCTATCTAGGGCTACTGGGGGTGGAGATCCGTCGCTTACAGCTAGTACAGAATGCGATGGCCAGGTTGTTGACTGGAATCTCTTGATCCAGCCATATAACACCTGTGCTGTGGGAACTGCACTGGCTGCTTATACAGTGGTGGATCACCTTCAAGGTCACATTACTGACCTATAAGGCCCTACACGAGTTGGGACCTCACTATCTGAAAGAACTCCTGGTCTCTTACTGTCCTTCCTGTTCTCTCCAATCCTCTGATGAGGGATTGCTAGAGATTCCCAGGGTGATTTTGAAAACATCTGGTGGAAGATCTTTTGCCTTTATGGCGCCTACCCTGTGGAATACTCTACCTCGTCAGATACGAGATAGCCTGACTGTAGAAGGATTTAAAAGAAACACTGAAAACCTTCTTGTTTAAGCAAGCATTTTCAGAAACTTAATGTATATTTTATATGTTTGGGTTATTTATAATATTGATTTTAAATTTATCTGATTTTGTATGGATTATTGTAAGGGCACCCTGAGCTTAGGAAGGGCACCTTTTATAAATAAAATTTACATTACATTTTACATTACATTCATGTATTTAAAGGTCTCAATCATAGCTCCCCTATCCCACCTCTCCTCCAGGGAGTACATCTTAAGCTCCCTCAGCCTTCCCTCATAGGTTTGTCTTCTAATATCATGATCCTCCTTGTTGCTTTGCACTGGACCCCCTCCAGTAATCTAACATATTTCTTCAAGTATGGGCACCAGTACTGCATGCAGTACTCCAGGTGCGGCCTCACCTTCAGTTTAAAGTTTATTTGTTTGGTTAATGACCTTTACAAGCAATTAACACACACTTACATAAACAAATACATATACAGTTTACATTTCCATGACATACAAAATATAAATACAGAATAAATATATAAATAAAAAGTCTATCCCCTAAAGTGCAGAAGCAGAGTATATTACATTGCTTTCATTCTTTATATTTTTTAATCAAATTCTAAATGTATTTTTGCATTTGCTCTAAGATATTCAGTCACTTTTTTATAATATGCTTATCCTCTGAGGTGAGCATAATATTTAAGAGCATACCCTTATCGTTTGAAGCTATTTCGGACAATAGAGGCTCTAACCAGAGACATCTTTTTTTGGTAAACTGGCTGCAAGTAAACATAACATGGCTCAGATTTTCTGGTTCATAATTATCACAGTTACATAATTTTGCATCAGGATCTGCTGATTTGGTATATCTTGCTTAGAAAATATTACTTGTGAATTGTTCCATCCTAAATTTTGAGCAATTTTCCTCAAGGACTCCTCTGTAAGGGTATGCCACCATAACAGCGACATTTCTACGGTGACATACGTCGATATCAACTACAGCCCCATGCCACCGTAGAAGTGCCTCTGGAAGAAGGCAACCACTTCCCCCAACTTGCATCTCCTCCCCGAACTAACTCTGACCTAGAGTCAGAATCCATTAGTTCATGGGGTGTGAGGAGTTCAGGGGTAAAGCCCCCGATGTAAACAATCGTCCCCAACAGTGTGGCTCCATGCCGATTGCAACTTGTGGTCAACATGGAGCCCATCGCTCTAATGCTGGTTGCGATCTTTTTTGTCGCGCCAGCATATACAACCCCCTCTGTAAGTACATCTAAATAATATCTGTAACAATGAATGCTATCATTTATAGACAACCATGGATTTGTTTTTAATTTGGTTATCTTCTTTAAATCTTCAAATTTGTCATAATTTATTATTTTCCTTGTACAGTAAGCTTTATATTTTAAGCTAATTTTTATGTTCTTTTCCATATATCTCCTTAAATATTTCAGGTCATATTTGTCCAAGACCATGTTCAAATTATTGCACCAATCTGAGGTCTTACATTTAATCTGTTGCCCTATATTTTTTTTTCCATTAAACATTTATAGGGCAATTAGTCAGGATTCATTCTGGTAACTTTTATCCAGTAACTTAACAGTCTAACTTTTGATAGGGCCCTTAGGCTCATGGATCCTATTTCCACTCTTAATAGAATGGCAGGAGTTCATTTTCCCACTCTTAGGGCAGTATGATATAATTTACTCAGGGGTACCTTTAATGAATTAATTTTACCAAAACCAGCCATCAGTTTTAACTTAATTAACTGCATTTTATTATGATTGGTCCACTTTCCTTTATTAGATAACATTAGACCTAAATAAACATAAGATTGTACTGATTTTAAATGTTTTGTTCCTACTTTCCATGTATTATTCATTTTATTTGACCCAAATGTTATTACCTGACTCTTACTTTCATTTATCTTTAGATTATAAGCATTTGCATAGTTGTTTAATGTATCTAACTTTTTTTGTAGTCCAGATCATGTTAAAGAGATAAGAGCCAAATCATTGGCATAAGCCAATGCCAGGCAAATTTGCTGTACCTATCACAGGAGACTCAGATATAGTATGTACTAGTTGATTTAAGAGTTGGTCACTATAGATGCAGCATAATACAGGTGCAGTCGTGCAACCCTGCCTGACTCCTTTGTTGGTATGTCTTTTATTAGTTAATTGTTCTGAGGTTCCCATTCTAATTTGTGCCCAGGTGTTACTGTATTAATTCCCTTATGATACTTACAAGTAATGGCTGGATTCCCTTTTCAAGTATTAATAATCACAGTTTGGATCGTGAAATATTATCAAAAGCAGCACTGAAATCAATGAACGCCACATGTAACTTTCGCCCTCTTAGTGCAACATACTTTTCAACTAAATGTGTCAGAATATAACAATTATCTGTGGTACTATGTTCTGATCAGAATCCCGTTTGGTATTCAGAAAGATTACCACATCTAACCAATTCCTTTAAAAGTCTACTCAAAATGACTTTAGAAAAAAAATTCCCACTAATGTCTAATAGAGAAATTGGTCTGTACATTTGATGATTAATTTTATCTACCTTTTCAAATATAAATACAAAAGTGGCACCTTTCCATGTCTCAGGGATCTCTTTTTGTTTGATGCAGATGTTAAAATAGGGAACAAAATTTTTTGCCTATAATGAAGGTGATACCAGATATATATCAAATGGAATCTGATCTGGTCCAGGTGCCTTTTTCCTTTTTAGGTTAACAATAGAGAAATACATTTCAGCATGTGTAATGGGTTCAAAAGTAGCTCTATTTATTTTGCAATCCCTCTCTGCCTCATCATCAACCAAAGTAGGATCATAAAGCAACTTTATGTAGTGGTTAATCCACTGTTCCATTATAATATATGTGTCCAGTTGGTATTTACTATTTTTAGTACCTTTAGCCACCAAGTGCCAAATGTTTTGTTGATCGTTTATAGATGATGTTTCCATCACAGTCTCCCACAATTTGCCCAGATATTTTTTCCTTTTTAAATTGAGGAAACTTTTATACTTTTTTCTTACTTTATTTAACAGTTTCAGCAGATCCTTGGTCCTATATTTTTTCATGATTCTGACCAGTTGTGTTAGTAATCTTTTTTGCATGCAACGTTCTTTATCAAACCATGATTCAAGATCTCTCTGCTTTTGTCCTATAGGTACTGAATGACATACAAGTTCCCTAATGTTAGTACAACACTTTACAAGGACTCCATGTAACATTGCACAAGTATGTTCTCCTAATGAGAGAATAATCATTTGTTCGTATGCTTTATGTGAAAATGGAAGAATTGCAATTAAGTTCTTTGTTTCCCATTTAATTTTAGTACCATTTCTTACTTCAAACCCTGTTAAATGTTTTTTGGTTTGAACTTAAAGTATGCCCCCATTTTAGTAGAAGAGGGCAGTGATCACTTTTAGCTCTAACAAGGATTTCCAAAGATGTCCAAACATCCATTGGGCAGACCAAAAGTAAAAATTCAGGATAGAGGCATATGATGCATTATAATGTCAGATTATCCCTTTTATCCCCTTCTATACATACATTAATTGGAGATAATTTGGAGGTAGTTAACACTTTGATCAATTTTTTACCTGAAGTGTTTGTCTTAGAATCCAATGTTGACCTCAGATAATTATTTAAGTCCTGCTTGGAACAGTTTTGAATCATACAATCAGTCCTACCATTATATCTACCAATTCTTGCAATTCTCCACACATTAGTATCTCATTACTGGATGACCACTGCCAACTATTAAAGATTAATGGTTCTAGCAGTTCCATGTGATAATGGTGATCGCAAAAAGGCAATTACTGTTTGGGCGCATGTACATCGTTGCAAATCAGTTTCAGCGATGTACACTCGTGACGCACAGCAAAAGGGTGCACAGCAATTAGGTTATTGCATTTTACCCCGTACCTCGCCACGCAGGCCTTTGCCCCCCACATGCCCTACTAAAGGATTCTCAACTCCAGGGGATGCATGTCAGGAGGGGGTACAAAACTAAAAAAAAAAGGAACCCCCAACCCGGCACAAAAAGCAAGTGCACCCAGAACCACACCTGGCACCCTCCCAACCCCAGCATGCCACCAACCCACCATGCCACACAGCCAGCTCGGCAGCCCACCACCACCACACTACATTCCACAAACCCTCCCTTCACTTCTGCCCGATGCATGGCGTGGTCCCTCCACCCCTCCCCCGCAAGAATGTATACATAGTGACATCCTTTCACTATATTCGCAGAACCCTCCCCACGTGGTAGCCATGTGCACAGGTGCCATGATTGAGTCGCCCTTTTTGAAAGTGCTCAATTGCAGTCGCCATCATCACAGGCTACCTTTCTAGCTCCTCCCATATATTTGTTTTATGGTATTCAGAATTCATTGGAGGAATATGCACATTTATCAAGCAATACTTCAAGCTAGCAGTTTTGATTTCAAATGCCTGGGCAAATGTAGTGTTAGCAATTTCTTGTACTGTGAGACCTTTGTCTATTTTTACCCATGTTATTAAGCCCTCAGAAGGTTTACCTGTTTTAGATATTTTATTTCCTGGTACATGAAAACAAGTAAATCCAGTCAATGAAATTTCTGAATCCACTTGGTGCCATGTCTCCTCTAGGCAGACAATATGATGCCTTTGAACAAAGCTATTCCATTCAGAATCAACAAACCTTGAAAGTGGCAGCCACAGACACTGCCAGCTATTTCCCGAAATTTCTGTGATATTTCCAGAAATATCTCTTGCTTTCTATATTTCCAAAGTAGGGGCAGCAGAGAGAAACTCTTCAGACATTTCATGAAATACCTGGAAATAGCTGGCAATGTCTGTGGCCACCACTGTACTCACACCTGCTATATTCTAGGAGAGTATCTGCCATGTATTTTCTACTATCATAATAGACTCATCCTCTTCTTTGCCATCATCCCCACGTCAGGCTGTCTGATCTAGCAAGCCTGAAAATCTGTTCTCGATTGTGACATTATATATTATACATTATACTATTGTTTTGGATATTAGTTTTAGCAAACATATTTATGTTGCCCCTAGTGGTCTCATTTTCAGGATGTAAAATATTCACAGATTCTGCAGGCTTTTCCAATTTTCCATTCTCAACTATATGCAGTTCCAGTCTGTCTAATATGTTTATATTCAACATTATATTTTTATAGATTTCTAGAGATGTTATAGTTAGAAGGACTTGATCACTTGCTACATCTTGATTAACTTGAACTGCCTGCACAGATTATTTTGTAAACTCAGGAATGTGTATGATCTGCTCCAAAAGGTCCTTTATAAGATACATTTCTATGCTGTTCCCTTTATCAGATGTTTCCATAGTTAACCCTTTACTAGTGGGTTTATTCAGAATTGCACTATCAATGATGTTTATGCCCAGTTTATCAAATAGCCTAGTTTTTTGCAGGATCAGCTCCATTGTTTCTACTGTACATCCTGCAATAAAACATCAACTTGCCCAGCCTTATTATCCTGTGCCCATCTCTGTACTTTATACACCTTTACTTTATCTGGCAGCAGCTGGAGGAAATGTGAAAATCTATTTTTTAATATATTTTTAACTTCCCTTCACTTTCATTTGAAGTAACCTTAAGCCCTAATATAGGTAATTTGGCAGGTTTTACCACTTCTTGCATATATTTTCTGTTTAATGCATCTCTATTAATGAACTCCAGGGCACAACCAAATTTCCACAGAGCCATGTTGTTTAACCAGGTATAATTTGTTGTACGTGATGAGACACAAAATATATATGCACTCAATACCCTGAGGGTCTCTGTCATTCCATATCTGTATTGTATCCTCATTCATGACAGTTTTTTCACACACTGTCCATAGAAGGTTCACAATATTATTTTTATTGTGCTTGTATTATTTGTTTTGGTCCCAGTTCCATCCATACAAGCATAGTATTGCACAATCATCTATATTAATTTTGTACTGTTCCTTTTTGTTAACAGGCTGCTGAGGTACCTTGGAGTTCTGATTTATTTGCCATTGGTTACTGCATTCTCCAATTTCCTCATGTACTTATTGTGATTTTATTTCCTGCCTTATTACTTTTAACTGATCCCCTAAGTTGCTAAATATGAAGATTCGTTTCCTTCCAGTTAAGTTTTCTTCCAAATCTATTATTGGTTTATGCAGTAACCCATCAGACTCCAAGTACTGCGTGCAGTTCTGGAGACCCAATCTCCGCAAAGACATAGACAGGATGGAAGCTGTCCAGAGGAGGGCAACTAAAATGGTGCAGGGTCTGCACTGGAAGACATATGAAGAGAGACTTAAGGAGCTTAATATGTATAGCCTCGAGGAAAGGAGGAAGAGGGGGGACATGATAGAAACTTTCAAGTACCTCAAGGGAATCAACAAAGTCCAAGAGGGTAGCATCTTTCAAAAAAAGAGGTGTGCAAGAACAAGGGGGCACAATTTGAAGATAGAAGGGTGGCTCAGAGGTAATTTAAGGAAGTATTTTTTCACAGAGAGGGTTGTGGATGTATGGAACGGCCTTCCAGAGGAGGTTGTGGAGTCAAAAACAGTGGTGGAATTCAAGCATGCATGGGACAGTCATAAGGCAATTCTAGGGGGTGAGGGTAGGAAGAAGTAGGCTGCTGGTTAACTAGGATCTGCAGCTTATCCATCAGGTAGGGAAATGGGCAGACTGGGTGGGCCAAGCGGTCCTTATCTGCTGTCAAATTCTATGTTTCTATGTTTCTAAGTCAGTATCTATTTCTAGTGGTTCCTTATTAATTTCTTCAGTGTTTTCTAAAACACTTTTCTCTTCTATCAGTTTAGGGTCTGCACAGTCCAAGATTGTTTTATCAGAGAATTTCCATAATTTTTGCTCACCAGTCAATTTCCTTTCAGCTTGTCTATCATTTGCTATTTCTGTTGGTTTTGCTTTTTTATTTTTCCTTTTCTTTTTATTATTTCTTTTCTGTTTTTTTTCAAAATCAGAGTGTCAGGAATTTCAACCAGAGAAAATTCTGGTCTAATTTAACTTGAATCATCCCTGACAATTGATAGAGAGCCTTCCATAGGTACTATTTTTTTAATATATCATTGAGCCTGAAGCCATTGATTGCAATGTTCTTCTTTAAAGTCTCCATTTCATTTTTAACCCCCACCAATTGGTCTAAAATCATCAAGTGGGCTGCATAAGGATTTAACATGAAATCTTTCAAGTCTTCACTTAATGCAAAAGGATACCATCTTATTTCTTCCATTATTTGATCATTAGTTTTATACAATATATCTAATTTCTTCAGTCCTACTACTGTTGTTTGAAAATGTTCTCTCATTTTGTGTAATTCTGTTTTGTTAAGGGTAACCTCCTGTGCACCCTCTATTACAGATTGGGTAAGTGGTTCAGGGGAAAATGTCAAAGATCCAGTACAAGGGGACATCCTAGAGGAGTGAGGGGACAAGGCACAATCAGTTGACCTGCCTAACCTCGTTTTTTACTTCAAATTCAAATGTAGTCAATTGGCTTTGCATACTATCTGAGCTGGCATCTTCATCAAACTCCTAAGATCCTCTGTAGGGCTAGGTGCAAAAATCTTTGGCATTGAGGAAAGCCGAGACCAATCAACAGAGTCCACACTCTGTGATAAATTGTTATTAATTGGGTTAAGAGACAGTATATTCAACTGACTATCAGGTCCCACTTCCTTCATTTTTACAAAGTGTTCCTCAATTTTAATTAGTTTATGTTGCTTTATAGGTATTTGACCTTTATTTTGCATCCTCTGTTTTTCCCTTTTTATTTGTTTTATATTCTTCTGCTTAACTTTTGACCCAGAAGCTTTCTTGGGTTTATCTTTTGCATTTTTCTTCCTCTGATTTGCTCTGTGTAATTTCTGCTTCTGCCTAGGGTTAGTGGCTGCCTCTATATCTACATCTAAGTTTGTCAATGTTATACATTCATCAATTGCTGCAATTATGACTTCGCTTTCTGCAGCTTGTTTTCTTAAAATCTGCTGATGTTTGCACTATTCTTCTTGTAACAATTCAATACGATGTGATGCATGGCTAAAGAAAATTACATCAACTCCCCGTATAATCACCTGGCCAAAACCAGGTCCATAGTCATGGACAGTGTATATTTCCCATTTGGTAAAAATTCTACTTCTTCTGCTTCTTGGCCTTCTCAATTTTGACTTTTCACTGACAGTTTCTTCAAACACCTTCCAGCTCTCAGCTGACTAGATCAGGCTAGGACCTTTTCAAAGGGTCCCTCCATGTTCTCCGGTCTGACTGCCACCACTGAGCTTACTCCTGGGGAATACAAGAGAACACCTGAACTAGACTGCCAGCTAAAGCATGCACAAGTTGAACTGATAAGTTCTGTATCTCATAATATAGGTGGCATACCTTTTAAAGTATGGAAAAAAGCCTTATACAGAACCTGCTTCCCTAGCTTCTTCGCAGCAAGGTAGCATTCAGCATTGCAGTCAGCCTCTCCACATTCAGTCTGCAGCATCACCTGAGCTAATTGTCTCTGCTGAAGGGTGGGGAAGGAGAGGGTGGAATATAGATCACAGTGATGTGTCGAGAAAGTGAAGTTTGAGGTGAAACAACAGAAAGCATTGAAAAGTACATCCAGCTTGACAAGGAAGGTGGCAGGTGCAGACCCATAGATGATGTCAGCATAGTCCATAACTGGGAGGATCCATTTAGTTATTATGTCATGATGGACTGGAATGGGGAGGCAGTTCTCATGCCTGAAGAGCATTCCTAATTTGGGGTGATGTTTTGAGTGCAGGACATCTAGGTGGGATGAATAATCAAGGGACGGATTGAGCCAAACCCCAATATATTTATATGTAGGGATCACATCAAAGAGGGTGACAGCCAGAGTAGTGATCATTGGAGGGTATGGCAGCCTAGCTAGTTTTTGCTTTGAATCAAAGGTCATGGCTACAATTATTTTTTGGCATTTATTTTAAGGTAATGATCCTGGAACCATTGTATCATAGTGTTAAAGTCATGTTGGAAGGGAATTAAGGTGTCTGAGGCAGAGAGGCCAGACAGGTAGATGACAGATGTATGTGGGTGGTGGAGCAGATAGAGGGGAGGTCATTAATAAAGAGAGAAAAAAGGACAGGTCCAAGTATGGAGACCTGGAGAATGCCAGAAAGGATGGGAAGGGGAGGAGAAAGGATATTTCTGACCTGCACAGCCTGGTGTCTACCAGTGAGTTATGAGTTAGACCATTTAACCACTGGGGGAGAAAGTCCAGCAGCATGTAGTTTGTAAGGAGGGGGTGAGAGACAGAATCAAATGCTTTCGCAAGGTCAATCAATATGGTGGAGGTAATATGACCTTGATCCATAGCTGAGAGTATGGAACCGATGAAGCAAATGAGGGAGGAGGTGGTGGAATGAGATTTTCTGAACTCTGATTGGATAGAGGAAAGGATATTTGTAGAAGTGAGGAAGTCATTGAGCCTTGGGAGGACAATGGATTCTTGAATCTTTTCTGTAGAGGGGAGGAGGGAGATGAGTCAGTAATTTCCGGGGGAGTTAGGGTCACTGCCCTTGTAGAGGGGCAGGACTTTGGCAAGTTTCCAGGCAGAGGGGACAGTGGAGGTGGAGAATGAGAGATTTAGTAAGTGCATTGGGGGAATACAATAGAGGTGGCATAGATTCTGAGAAGTTTCAGGTCGAGGCCATCAGGGCTAGTCTTAGAAGGGTTTTTGGGACATAATTGATCAGTAGACCACTAGCAGGAGACCAAAGAGAAGTGGAAGCTGCTGGGTGTGAGATGGAGAGGAATATCAGGTTGGGCCCCTGGATGATCTTCAAGGAGTGTACAGGTAGTGAAAAATGTGTTTAGGGTGGCCGCTATAGAGGGTGGATCAGAGGTCTGAGCTCCAGCCTGTACAAGGGTGGGGGATGTAGGCTCGGGGGGTGTAGGAGAGAACAGAGATCTTTTCAGAATGCAGAGGGGGAGCAATTTGTGGACTGCAGGTGTGCTTTGAAGTAATTTGCTTTGGCCTGGCAGACAGCCTTTGTACAGCTGTTTCACAGAGATCTGTAGTGTTGGAGATCAGATGGAAACTGGGAGACATTAAAGCATGACCAGGCACATTATCAGGAGTTACAAAGAGACAGGAGATCAGGGGTGATCTATGGATGGTGGAGACATTTGACCCTGACTTTCTTTAAAGGGGCATGGGTAGTCCATATTTGAAGGACAGTGTGGTGAATTAGGCAAATGCAGTGTCGATATTGGGAGTGAAGAAAAATGGAGACCAGTCAGCTGTGACTAAGTCATGGAGTAGAATACTAGTGTTGAGCACTCTAAGGGGGTGATACAAATATATTTGGGGGTAAAGGCAAGGTGTGCACATTCCTGATGCAGTAGGTGAGACGGTGATCACTGAACACATCAGGGAATGTATTGCAGCAGTGATTCTGTGAGGGTGAGATGAAAGCACCCAGTCTAGTAGTGAATGAAACTGTGAGCGAGGGTTGAGACAGGTAGGCTCCATGATCAATTGCAACAGGTTCAGAGATTCAATAATTTCAAGGGAACTATTTGATGAGGGGGGAAAGCCAGTCTAAGTTAAAGTCACCTAGTAGAATAAGCTCACCTGGGGAGGCATGGGTGGCAATGGAGGTTACACAGGATACAAGCGAGGAGGGAGAGAGCTCAGGTGAGGCATACAGAACCCCTATGAATACTGGAGTGGAGGAAGGAAGGAAGGGAGATTTTAGCCATAAGGAGTTCATGGGACGAGGGAATGGATCTATAGAGGGTGACAGAGCAGGAGAGTGATTTGTGAGCATAGAAAGTGACTGCCCCTCTGCGTTTGCCATAATCCTGATGGATGAGATTAAAGTCAGGAAGTGCAATCTGGCAATCTGGGATTTTAGCAGACAGCCATGTTTCAGAGAGACATAAAATGTCCGGGGAGTGCAGAGTTACCCAGACTTTTAGATCATCCAATTTAAGTAAGAGGCTCTTTGCATTCACGTGGAAGAACCTCAGGCCTTTAGGGAGAGTCAGGGGGTGAGAGAGGGAGTAGGGTCTAGGTTTTGTTCTACATCACCTGCCAGAAGCAGGAACAAAAAGAAAAGTGTGCAGTCAGCGTGGGCACTGGGCAAAGTTACGAATATTGGGCCCCTGGTGAACAGAATAGTCTATGGCACTCTAAATTTTCATTATCATTTGCCTTTGGTAAAAGCAAATCATTATTTAAAGGGTTTTCCCTAATATGTTCTTTCACACCATGGATTGTTTGCCCCAAATCTAAGACTACCTCAGCCAAATTCGATGAGAGATCAGTAAATGGTTGATTTTTATGTCATAGGTGATACACCATATCAGAGTCTTATATAACACTGTTACCATGTGCGTTATTACAATTAATAATATTATGGGTGTACTTAATACCCGCAACATTGTAAATTAATGGTTCCACATCCAGAACCATTTCATTACTCATCACTTGATTAGTCACAGGGCTACTTAAATCCTGGGACAAGGGATCTGAAGGAGGGGTTGCTTGTCCCACTTCCCCTGTGGGAGTTGGTGTTGCTTTTGTAATATGTTTTATCTTGGGTTGGTTAGCTTCTGTAATTAATTCATTCAATTTCCCAATTTTATTTATTCCCCTCCTATTAAGCTGTTTACATCTGCAGTAGTTGACTTAGAATGTCTTTTAACTGCTGATTCCCTATTAATTGTTGTAGCCCCTCCTTTATTTCCCTTTAAATTCCCCTCAGGATCTGAAATACGTATATAAATGTCATCCGATTTAGAGCTTCTGGTACTCATCATATAACTAATTGATAAGTATAACTATAGATAAAACAGGGAAGGATTTCTAAGTGAGTCCAAAATATGTTGACACTTAATCAAATTTCCATGGTTCTTTCCTTTCAGTACTCTTCTGAACCTTCACTTTCAGCTCTTAATTAAAATAACCAAGTATTCTAAAGTTTCATTGATTCAAACACTTCAGACACTTCTACGTGCCACCAGGGTTATTTCTCTCTCAATTTATAGAAAGACTACCTTTTCTTTAAGCATAAAATTTTCAAGAGTTTGTTCACACCGGGTACTATGGCTTGGTAATATTCTGACTTAACTAGGGAAACCACTGACACAAATAAGGCAACAGCACACAAGGAACTAGCCAATGATCGCTTTGCAGTAACGTTTTTTCAAGGCTCTGCAAAATATAACTAATACAGGAAAAGTTTTAAGACTCGACTTGGTAATTTCATCTCTCAAACACCACCCATATCCCTTACATTGTTTTAATGCAGTGCATGGATTCTGCTAGCTCCATAGAAACCAACCCTTTCAGCTGTCTCCTTTGTGAAACTACATGCTTTGTCCAGTGACCACACACATAGGTCACCTTCCACAGTTCACATAAATGGTTTCATTACAAATAAATCTTTGATTTAATCAACAGATCTGATTTGTGCCCCTTCAACCAAGTGATTTAAAAAAATCACACATTTACATATAAATTTCTAAATATCTGTCTACCAGGTCCTATCTTAGCTCCCTATATTTCTGTCTATACACCTCAGGGGTTAATTATAACAGTTAAGCAAAGCATTTTGTATTTAATCACAGTCCATACAGTCCGTGTCCATTTTGACAAATGCCTCTAACACAGGTACAGGCATATGGCACATTGCCCAAGCAGCCCTGACCAATTTAAATTATACACACAGTCTCTCAAAAGTTGCAGAAGTAAATCTTGGTTCTCCCCCTGCTGATACTGCAGAAACATTTTAGCATTAATTTTGGATTCTTGGGTTGACCCCTTATGCCAGTATGTATTGTTTATTGTTGTGTCTTCTGGCACAAACTCTCTATTTCTCTCTTGTGTTCATGTCTCACCCTCTCGTGTTCATTTTCTTTCTCTCCCCCTCTCTCTTTGCCCTCTTTCTCTCAATCCTTCTGCAGTCATCTCTTGTGTTGGCAGTACCTTTCTCTCATGGCAATTTTTCTCTCACTCCTCCATCATCTGGAATTTGTGTGCTCATGCTGCCTTTCTCTCTCTCTCTTTTTTACCTTCAGCTTCACCTTTTGCAGCTCTGGCTCCACTTTTGCCTTCTACAGCTCAGCCTCTGCCTTTTCCAGGTCCATTTCCAGCCTCATCCTTTCAATCTGGCCTGGATGCACTGCCGCCCGTTACAGAATCTGGCTCACTTTCACTGCCTTCTGTCTTAACAGTTGCCTTCATGATTTCTTCTGCACCACTCCCCTGGTCACATCTCTCAAGGGCCTGTATGAACTCTGCCCTCATCTGGTCTTTTTCATAAGTCAGCCCTTTTCACCAACACAGTTCCTACAGCTGTGCCAGTGTGCACTTTCTATATGAGGCAGACGTAATGTCTTCTAGGCTGTACTGAGCTTTCTAGAGATAAGTAAAACAAGAAGTGTAAAAATATCCTTGTATATTCTGTATGTGACTGGACAGGTAACCTTTATACTGGCAATCTGTTTTACTGGGTGCTTGATTCCCTCAGCGCTTTCTGCTGCCAGACACATGGTAGTCAGAAATAGTACACGGCTCAAAACCTTTGCTGCTAGTTTATGAACAATTGTCCTACTACTGTGCCAACAATTTGTGCCAAATGTTTGCCCAGCTGTCATCAGTCTTTGATGAATTCACACGCAAGAGCAACAGGATACTTGGATGGCTCCTTGTATTTCAATGCTGCCACCACCTGGCTGACTACTAGGGTATCTCAATTCAGTTCTAGTCCCTAAAACGCCTACTAAGGCTCACCACTCCTCCTCCATATACCTGTCACTCCCCCACACACACACACACACACACTAAGCTCCTTTCTCCCTCTCCCTCCTCTGTCTTCATTTCCTCCATCTCTGCAGAAATCCCTATGTAACCCCCTTGTTACCCGGGATTACTAGAATCTCAGTAAGACTTAGTGGTAGGCAGGAAAGGCAGCTTGTGAAACTCCAGTTAAATGGGTTTCACACTGTCTCACTCTGTTCTCAGTCTCAGCTGAGACTGAGGTATGACATCACCAATAGAACTTTCACAGCTGCATAAGCCACATTGGAATCTGCAGCAAAGGGAGTTAGATAGAACATTGAGAGTTTTTTTAATTTATTTATTAAATTCTCGGATTACAAATACCTTTGAGCAGAAACTGCTCATTTACAAAGGTTCCACATCAAAGGATGAGGGTCAACATACATACAGAGGTAGTAAAAGAATGCACAATAAACAACCAAAACAACTAAAAGAAAAAATAAAGATACTCAGTTATAACATACTTTGAGATAATATTCATATAACGAGCAGCTTGAGTAGGCAGCTGGCTGCGGTAACAATAAGAGATAGAGGGCACCATAGGCAGTTAGTTTTCAAAGGAGAGTCTGCAGTTGGTTTTCAGTAAGTGAAGTTGGAAGTAGGGAGCTTGCTGTTAAGCAGCTCAGTAAAGGCTCTAGGAGCCTCAGCCCTGACAGAGGGCTACTTTTCCGTAATAGGGTGTGTGTCTCCACCTTAAAGAGAGGCACAGGAAGAGTACTGAAGAGGTGGGGACCATTGTTTTCGGGTCTCAGTGCCCCATCCCTCCTGGGAGGGGGATGAGAAGGATTCCCTGCAGATTCCTGGGGCAATCCCCTTAGTTCTGCTTGTGGAGGAAAAGTTGTCTGTTCATTCCAGTATTTATTTTGGGAGAAAAGAAAATTTGTGAGTCACCTGTGGGGCACCTGCAACATAAGGGTGAGTGTCTGCTCTGGCTAAAAGGGCTATGTTTCCACCCTGGGACTTGTGTGACAATGTGGGGATTGAACTACTAAATATTGGGAAGCCTAGAGAAATGGGCCAAGCAAAGTAAAAGTAGTTTCAAGTTCCTAAGTTTGTTGGGATGCAAATAATATGTAGAGGAGATGTGACAGATGTCTACCCTTAATCTACATTAAAAGTTCAGTAAAGGAATTGTTCAGTTTCCAGAGAAATGGCCAGGTATGGGCTGTGGGAGCTGGAGGTGGGTGGCCCCCCATCTTTAGTGACCAGGTCCACCTCTACGGATTTCTTCTGTGGATTTCTACTTTGCCTCAGGCACTTGGCCAGTGATGGGGGAAGTACCCAGATGTGGGATTGTAAGGAATATTCTCTCTAGGAGTCGCAGACTCTAGTGTGGTGTGGGAAGCTACAACAGGATAATTGGTTCATTCCTCAAATGGACCGTGAACAGGATAATTGGTTCATTCATCCAATGGACCGCGGATCAAGTGGCTAGCAGGGGAGCCGGGCCAGTGGGGAAAACCGAAGTGTGTACAAGTCGGGCTGTGTACCCAAAGCTGCGTGCAAGTCCAGGCTGTGTGCCTGGTGGGTTCAGAGCCTGAGGGCTGGAAATGGTGATAAAGTGTTCTGTAGTCTCTAATCTGCATTACCAGGAAATGTAGCCCCATGGGGGTCCGTCATGCTTTGTTTGTTCAGCTAGTATGTGAATAAAAGCCAAACTGAAGAATCCCATTCCTGGTTCTGGACATTACAGTTATTGCTTCCTGTGTTCGGATTTACTTGGGTGCCCCTGTGCAGAGTAGCCAAACCTAGGTTCCCCTGTGCCGAGTAACCTCATCCTCCCCGAACCCAGGTCCCCACCAGGTACTGCTGTCAGCTTCAACAGCATGCCACCTGTCGTTTTGGCAAAAAGGCAGGGGTGAGTGGTTACACCTATTTTTCTTGTGTTCCTTTCATTCCTTCCCCTGCTGTCTCTTGTGGAAGCACTCACGTAACATTAACTCAGTTTTTCCAGATCCTCTGCTGATTACCCTTGCATAATTGTGAGCAGCCTGTGTGCAGTCTGTTTTATTTTTTAAATATTAAATTTTTAGTTTATTATCAATCTGAGTTTGCACTTGTGTAACCTCCCTGCAAATGGGGGTTCCCAAAAGTCTTCCAGGAGCTTGCTTGAATGCTCCAAGCCTGGATGGTGTTCGGTGTCTAAGCCATTTATCTGTGAGTGCTTTTAGAGCCTCTGGTACTGTCTCTTTAAGAGCTGTCTGCCTGCAGACATAATTAATTTGGATGGGGGTCTGTGTGTTTCCCTGCTTCAGTCCCACTCGAGCTGCTGCCAAATCACTCCGTTGCTGCCGTCAGTAAGTGGGCAGAGTGAGCACTTTTCAAAGATGTAACTGTTTGCCAGAAATCATTTAGAGTAATAACAAAAATACAGTTTGTCTAACCTGCTTTTCTTTGCAGTCAGAACTGTGTTTGCCTAGTCCCCCATTCTGGTTTTGAACTGCTGAACTGGACCAATCAGTGTGGGGGGACCTTTGAAATGGAGCCTGCTGCTGGCAAATCAGAACTTGGACTCTCATTGTGGAGCCAGCCACCTACAGTATGTACTGTAGGGCCAATGCTTCTGGGAATTGTAGTTTGGACTTCGGCACCTTTTTTCCACCAACAGGGGGAGTTTACTGTGAGTGACAGCGAAACCAGCCAACTGAACTGGAAGGAACTCAAAGAAAATGCCCGGCTCTGTCTACTGGAAAGATCAGATCAGTTTGGGGCAGTGAAGAGACAAGGAACTGTGAGCTTCTGTGCTGTATAGTTCCACACAGTAAGCACGTGTAAGGCCCTAAATTTTGGTCTGCAGCTTGTGCAAGCACCTGCTCAGACTGAATCTGACCTGTGAAGAGAATCAAGGAGCTCTGAAGAGTAGAAACCAGGCTCACCCTGTAGAAGACTGAAATTGCTGAATCGCGCTCGGTCTGTCAGGAACTGAATCTGCTGTGTGTTCTCCCGGGTATTGTCCAGTAATTGTGATCGGGATCGAGAAGCAGCCTGCCTGGTATAGTACTTTCCTTTTACATATAAATGTGTGTAGTGCTTGTGGGGAATCGCGTTTCGAATTCCCTGTGCAGTGAATTGAGTGCATGAAGCTGGAAGTAAACCCTGGCTTAATCCAGACTACATCCATTTGCTCTAAACTGCAGTGGGATCCAGTCACAAGGACCTTGTCCACATGGTCTTCTCCTCCTGGCAATCCAGGACAATCAGCCTTCCATCCAGTTCCCAGCCTTGAGTTTGTGAGTACAAAGCAGGGTAGCTCCCTGCCATCTGTTTATCAAATCGCAAGTGTGTCATCTAATTGTTGCTTTTTTTCATTTCTTCATGAACTGAGCCCTCTGGCTCCGGATTACAATTGGGTATTGTGCAAGTGTTTTTTCCATCACAGGGCCCCATCCAGCTGCATCGATCCTGGCTAGCCCCCCCCCATCCTGGGTACCCAGTGAAAATGACAATTTGGGACTCTGAATACATGCACAGTACTGTGATTATTAATGTGTTTAACCTAATTAACCTGATTTCCCCCTTCCTTGTTACAGCTCCTTAAATAAATCAGATCTGTTGGTTTTCAGCAAAGTTACACTGACTGAGGTTTTTGTTTATGTTAAAGTATTGTACTGTGGTTTTTGCAATGTATCATCTTGTTTTACAGGGGGTCCGCAGAGTCTAGTCGACAGAACCAGTCCTGGGGGTAAGTGTACTTTGTGAAGATATTCCTAATGCATTGTATGGGCCACTAGTGGAAAGAAAGGGGGGTTACAGTGTCCCAGAGGGCTGTGACCAAGTTAGTTTAACTACTGCAAACCCTGACCTCTGGGTGGAGGCACCCGCCATTGGACCTAGGCCCCTCAACCTGTTAGTAGTTAAGCAGGCAGGGGTAGTAGCCCTTGGGATAGCGCCACCAAGGGGTTATACTTGTAACTGTTGTTGTTGTTGCAGTTCTCATTGTCTGTAACTGTCTTCCTGGCTACTCTCCTTTCCCCCTCCCCCAGCTCACACCTGGAAATGAGCCTCAGTTGTGTGCCTTTTCTGGTTACCAAACTTTTACATAAATCAATAAATAACATACTTGAGCCCTGAACTTCATTAGTGAGGATTCTTTTTCTATCTTTTGTTACTCCAGGATTCTAAAATATGAATCAGTTATTGGCATTTGGTTTAATCACTGTTGTCATCCTTTTGAAGGCAGAGTTTCTCATCATCCCAATTATTTTGAAATGTAATGCAGTAACTATCACCTTAAGAGGAAGGGGTATAAGTGCTGATGCATGACCTTGCAAAACCCTATCCCCTGATGAAGGCGAAGAATAAACTGAAGCACTGGGGTGTTTGTTTTAGGCCAAGACGTTTCATTTGTTGTACTTAGAAACATAGAAGTTGACGGCAGATAAGGACTATGTGGCCCATCCAGTCTGACCATTTTGCCTACCAATTACAAACCACAGATCCTAGTTGATCTGCAGCTCACCCTTTCTTTCCTGTCCCTAGGGTACCTTTATGTCTATCCCATGCATTCTTGAATTTCCTAACTGTTTTTGCCCCTACCACCTCCTTTGAGAGGCCGTTCCAAGCATCCACCACTCTTTCAGTGAAAAAGTACTTCCTCATGTTACCCTGGAACCTCCTCCCCAACTTAATTTTATGCCCCTTGTTCTTGCACATCTTCTTTTTTGAAAGATCTACCCTCCTGTACCTTGTTTATACCCCTGAGGTACTTGAACATCTCCATAATGTCCCCCCTCTCTCTCCTCTCCTCCAGGGAATACATATTGAGTTCCCCTAGCCTCTCCTCATAGGGCTTTTCTTGCAGACCCTGCACCATCTTTGTAGCCCTTCTCTGGACCACCTCCAGTCTATCTCTGTCCTTCCAGAGATGTGGTTTCCGGAACTGGACACAGTACTCCAGCTGAGGTCCCACCATCGATCTGTACAGTGTCATAACTACCTCCTTCTTTCTGCTGGTGATACCTCTCCCTATGCACCCCAGGATCCTACTGGCTTTCCACACATCCTTCTCACATTGTTTGGTTGCCTTTAGGTCATCCGATATGAGTACCCCTAGGTCCCATTCCTGCTTGGTGGCCACCAGTACATCAGCCCCATCTTGTACACCTCCCTTGGATTTCTGCTCAACAAGTGCATAACATTGCACTTTTTATGCATTGAATTTTAGCTCCCACTCCTCCAATCTGCTGAGGTCTTTTCTCATTTTTTCTATCCCCTCTGGAGTGTCAACCCTGTTGCAGATCTTAGTGTCATCTGCAAAAAGACATACTTTCCCCTCCAGGCCCTCTGCAGTGTCACTTATGAAGACATTGAAGAAGATTGGTCCCAGGACTGATCCCTGTGGCGCCTCGCTGGTCACCTCCTTCTCGTCTGATTGAACACCATTCACCAGCACCCTCTGTGTCCTGCCCCTCGACCAATTTCTGACCCCGTTTACCACCTTGGGGCCCAGACCCATGCTGCCTAACTTGTTTGCCAACGTTCTATGTGGAACGGTATCAAAGGCGTTGCTGAAATCTAAGTAGGCCACATCCACTGCCCTTCCCTGATCTACCTCCCTGGTCACCCAGTCAAAGAAATCTATTAGTTTTGTTTGATCTGACCTTCCCACTGTGAATCCATGCTGCCATGGATCCGGTGCTCCACTGGATTCAGTGCCTCCACTAATTTTCCCACCACTAAGGTCAGGCTGACTGATTTGTAGTTGTCTGCTTCTTCTCAGCTCTCACTTTTGGGAGAGGGATCACATTAGCCCTCCTCCAGTCTTCTGGGACTGCCCCCATCTCCAGTGATCTGTTGAACAGGGTGGTCAGTGGGGTCGCTAGCACACCTCTGAGCTCTTTTAATATTCTGGGGTGAATTCCATCTGGCCCCATTGCCTTATTTATTTTTAGTTTCCTGAGTTATTCTAGGACTCTCTCTACTGTGAATGGAGTGGTGTCTACCTCCCTTCACTGATAGTTTTTTTTTTGCTGAGTTGTGGACCTTCGTCTTCCCCTTCATTCATTAAAAATGAACAAAAATATTGGTTCAGTATTGCTACTTTTTCTTTTCTTTTTTTTTTTTGTTCCATATACATCTTTCCCCCTCAGCTCTGGCAGGTGCTTCGGTTCCTCCAGAAAGAGACTCTCTCTGGTTCTGGGCCAGAGAGGTGGCGCCCCCTCCCTAGAGACCCAATCCAGAACCCCAGGGTCAGCCTGTGGTGCAGCGGACCATCATGGAGCCCTGCCAGGCTCTTTTCCTCCTGTTTTCTCCCTGCCCCCCCTCTCCAATGACATAATCATGTCGCAGCACACCTGCCAACCTGTATTGCCCTCCGGTCACCACAGAGGGCAATCAGCGAGTGGGACAGCATGTGCCCTCCCCCCGAGAGAGGAGAGCAGTCCTCTGGATGCTCAATCCTATCTCCTCCTTGCAGACCCCCGGTGGCCCGGGCTCATTCCCGAACCCAGGTTGCCAGCATGGCATGAGGTGTAGCGACCAGCGCCTCAACCTCCAGCGCCACTGGGCCAGCTTAATGCTGCTTTTTCAATGTCCTTCTCTGCAAACCCTCCTTCTTTATCCAGATAATCCTACCTGTGGTCTTCTTCCTCCTCTCGCTGATATATCTGAAGAAGGTCTTGTCACCTTTCATTATAGCCTGTGCTATATGTTTTTCCATTCTGACCTTTATGCTCCTGACTTCCTTCCCTGCCTTCTTCTGCTTTTCTAGATACTGCTTCCTGTCCTGTTCAATTTGTGTTTCTTTGTATCTCCTGAAGACCCCTCTTTTTTCTCTCACTTTTCTGGCCACTTCCCTCGAGAACCAAAGTGGTTGTTTCTTTCTCTTACCCAAGTTTCTGTAACAGCCACTATGTCCAGGTCCGTTTCCGCCATGAATGCCACCAGGTCTGGAATTTTGTTTTCCAGGCTGTGGGCATTTGTACATATTGCTCTCCACATTCAGTCACCTCCCCCCCTTATACCCCGAACTCTTATCACTGTGGGAGGTGATGAGCGTGGTGACACAGGGATCGGTACTGGGACCAGTGCTGTTTGGAATATTCATAGCTGATATCTCACACGGGATCTGGATTAGGATCAGTCTGTTCACAGATGATATGAAGATGGAAGCTATGGTAGATGACATTGAAGGGTGGAAGGGGCTGCAGGAGGACCTGACCAAACTACAGGAGTGGTTGGAAACATGGCAGTTGGGGTTCAACACCAGGAAGTGCAATGTACTGCACTTCGGAGCTAGGAACCAGGGGAGGAGTTATCAGTTGGGAGGGGTACAGCTGGAAAGCACCAAGGAGGAAAAGGATCTGGGAGTGCTTATAACAGGCAACATGAACAACTCAGCTCAGTGCAGGAAGGTGGCAGCAAAAGCCAACAGGATACTGGGGTGTATAGTGAGGGGAATCTCCTCCAGAAATAGGGAGGTGATCCTTTCCTTGTACAGGTCTTTGGTCAGGCCACACCTGGCGTACTGCATGCAGTACTGGACCCATTCCTGTAGAAGAACATCAAATTATTGGAGGGGTTACAGCAGAGGGTGACAAAGATGATCCAGGGATTGGAGAGTAAGTCCTATGAGGATACGTTGGGCGAGCTGAGCATGTACTCCCTGGAGGAAAGGAGGGATAGGGGGTTATGATTGAAACCTTTAAATACCTAAAGGGGGTAAACAAGACTAATACAGAAGGGATTTTCCAGATGGGAAGAGGGAGGGATATGAGAAGGCATCAGCTGAGAAGGGGGGAGGGGATTCAGGAGGGAAATTTAGGAGACATTTTTTCACAGAATGGGTGGTAGACAGGTGTAATACGCTGCCCAAGGAGGTGATATCCTGTTGAACAGTGGACGGTTTTAATAGGGGGTGGGACAGAGTGAAGGGGGTAATGATGAAGAGTGGAGGGTAGGGTGGGACAGCTGCAGGTTGAGGGGCTAGCTGCAAAATCGAGCATACTTGATAAGACCATGAGGCCTGTTTCTGCTGGCATTTTCGTTCGTATGTCTGCCTTCCATCCCCTTTTTGCATTTTGTCCTGTATTTTTGTTTTCTCATCCATGTTACCTATGTAGTATTTCTGTTTTATTGGTGATCCATTGATCCTAGTATCCTCTTTTATACCTGTCTCTTCCTGTGGTGGGAAGGTGGGGGCAGGGCAGTATGATATTCCCTGCTTGCTTTTGCCTGCGCCCTCGACTAGTTTAAATGGTTGCAGAGGAAACATTTAAACTTTTCACCTAGGAAGAAAGAGACTTGGGCATCATCATCACTGATGACCTAAAATCATCCAAGCAGACCTCTAAAGCAGTAGGTAAGGCTAGGGGGTGTTAGGGTGTATTAGTAGGGGTATCACAAGTCGTAAGAGGGAGGTAATAATCCCTCTGTACAAGACATTGGTTAGGCCCCATCTGGAGTATTGCGTGCAGTATTGGAGGCACACCTTCACAAGGACCTTAACCAAATTGAGGCAGTCCAGAGAAGGGCAATCAAAATGGTGCAGGGACTGCACCAGAAGACATATGAGGACAGATTAACAGAGCTCAATATGTATACCCCTTGAGCAAAGGAGGAGAGAGGTGATATGATCGAGGCATTCAAACACCTTAAGGGCATAAACAAGGTGAAAGAGTCTAACATGTTTAAATATAAGAAAATAGCAGGACAAGAGGACACAGCATGAGATTAGAGGAGGCCATTAAGGGGAATGTGAGGAAATTCTTTTTCACAGAAAGGGTGGTGGATGCATGGAATGGCTTACACAAGAAGTGGTGGCTATGAATACAGTGCAGGGCTTCAAACAGGCATGGGATAGGCATAAGGGAGCAATACAAATGACTATGAATAGATAGGTCACTGACAGAGCAAAGGCCGATGGCACATTTATAAGGTAGAAAAAGAAATGGGCAGACTGGATGGGCCTTGCGGTCCTTATCTGCCGTCAACTTCTATGTTTCTATGTTTCTATGATCTTGGTGCCCCCTCTGGATGGATGCAGGCTGCCTGGTTTGTACAGTCCTTTATCCCCCCCCCCCGGTGGGGCCCCAGTCCCCAATGAAGCCAAAACCCACCTGTCCCCACCAGTCCTTCAACCATTCATTGAATTCCCTAGTGTGGCTGTCCCTACCTTCCCCCCTTGTCATAGACAGGCAGTACCTCTAAGAATACTATGGAATGTGCTACTTGCATAAGGCCCCTTCCCAAGTCCCTAAAGTCCTCCTTCACTGCCCCTATGTTCACCACTTTCTCTGCTAGGTCATTTGTCCCCATGTGGACAGTGACATCCAGCTCCTCCCTCCCTGTTACTGCCCTGATAAATCTTAGGATCCGCTCCCCCTCACACCGAGCTGTGCCTCCCGGTAGGCACATTACCTCCCTTTCTGCCCCACTACCTGTCCCCAACTTATTTCCTCTCACATTGGAGTCCCCAAATAGGATTTGCTTCCTCCTTCTCTGGGGTCTCCTGCTGCCCACCCTTGGGGCTCCATCATGAAAGACCTGCTCATCCTCCCTGGTGACTATGTTGGGAGGCTCTGCGGGACTTTCCCGCTCTGCTATGACAGAGTATGAGTTTCTTGAAACTTTATATCTACATTGTAGTATTTTGTAATGTTTGGCATACCATTGCAGCACTTGAATTAAAGAGGCACTGTCAACCCTTTCTGTTTCATGCCATTTCTGGTTGAAAATATCCATTTTATGATTGCTTACCTTCTTGAAAACTCTCTGATGTTGCTGGTTGTTTCATCTGCTTCCTTTCCTAGTAGACCTGAAGTGCATGGTAATAGTGTAATTATATCCAACCTCGTTTTGTTTCAAATACTTGATCAACTCTTATTGTATACATCTTAAGCACAAGGAACGCCCCCAAACAGTGCAGCCACACGTGATGCAATAGCCTCCTTTCCTCCCACTGCATCATGAGTGGTTAGTCTGTGTGGATATGTTTCCAAGTCCAGGAAAGATGCAGTGGAAGTTGTTCAAGGAATGCAAACAAACATGTTTTTATGTGGTAACACCAATATGGCTAACAGTCTATTTTTAACTTTTAAAAAGAGAAAAAAATTAATCAAAATCATACAACCAGCTACATTATCAATCTCTACAGAAGGTACACAATCATAAAATGTGTTTTTAAACTAGGGACAATTTGAGGCCTTAGGGGGGTATCCCTTTAAATAAGTAGCTGGAATACCTACCTTATTGGGTTCTCCTGCCTTTTTTATCTACCTAGCGTGCGGCTTCACTTTGTTTCTTGTTTGTTTCTGAAAGGCTAGCTACCATTGTAGCTGCACCTTTCCAGGACCAAACGCTTCCCTCATTTCAGGGTGTCATTCCATGAAGATATCTGACAAAAGGTAAGGGTGAGCAGATCTGGTAGGTTGCTGAAATGTTTTCCTCAAACAGTGGTATAAGACAGCTGTGTACAGTATATTGGCATGATATTCTTTAGTTGGTTTGCCAACTATCCCAAAATGAATTTACTAAATGAAAATGTCTCCCCCCAAATTAGATAGGAAACACATTGGTTTGTTGATACTGAATATGAAGACCACATAGCACTATTTTCACAGTCATCAGATGTTCTTCAAAGGATACTTGATGAATTGTCAGTACTTTTATCTTCTGATAAGATGATCACAAATCAAAATAAAACAAACAAAGGTTTTTGGGAAAGTTGCCCTCAAAATAATAATAAACAGTACTTACTATAAATGATGAAAGGTTGCTACCAGTAAACAGATTTTAACATTCTGAACTGATTTACCCAGAATTTATCTTGGAGAACCTATGTCATAGAACTGAAAAGCAAAGTGAGATGGTCTATGAAGGAGGCTTTGGAACAAACCTACCAGGAAACCATTATAGTTGTGAGAAAGGGTATTGTAAGTAAGTACTGTAGCATACTGTTTTTCACTTTTATTATCCACATTACTGTCTTTTCTATTATTTGTATAATTATTTTTTTAGCTGACTGGTAAGCAAATCACCACACCTGATGAAATTTTAAACAAGATGGCTCCTAACTAATGTATCATTAGCCACTTTTTTATTGTGGTGTATCAATCACTTGCAAATCAAATGATGTTTTCTTAATTTAGTGTTCAGCGCAGGCTCGGTCTAGTGGGCTGGAGGATCGGAACTCAGGTGGGTGGGGCCCAATAGCGGGTGTGGAAGCCAAGGCACATCATTGCCTACCCAAGGATCGAGGTGTTTCCTGTGTTCTTGTGGTTACTGTCCTAACCTTCCCCACAGTGGGCACAGACTTGCAATGATGTCCTGGTAAGTGCACGCATGCTCCTGTGATCACTCCTACCGACACCCGCTGCAACCTGCCGGCCCCATGCTTAGAGGGTTCTCGGCTCAGTACCATCCAGCCACCACTGTGAGGCAAAGTGTTGCTGACCCCTACAACACTCCCTCCCCAGGAGAAAGTGACCTGTCTGCGGATGCTTCACCTTCTCCTTCCCTGCCGACTCCGAGCTCCCCAAGTTTGCTACCAAACATGGGTCACTGGCATGGCACGAAATGTGGCATCCAGCATCATAACCCTCAGCATCACTAGGCCAGCTGAAAATCTTCCTTTTTGCCCTCACAGCCTTCCTTGCCTTCCCCATAAGATCCAGATCAGTCTTGTGGTTGTTCGTTTTGATGACCTTCTTGGCACAAGAGATGGTCACCTCCAATATTGCCTCTCTAATAATTCCCCACTTTTCCTATACCCCTTTGGTCCCATCTATCCCCACCGAGTTTTCCTGACCCTTTCTTCATCTGAGAAAAGCCACTCTTCTGAGGTCCAGAACCACCAGAGTTTCACACAGCCATTTCAAACTACACAGAATTGTGGTCACTGGAACCCAATGGTTCCTTGAGTGGCACACTACCCACTGCCTCTGAGTTGGTAAGTACCAAGATGAGGATAGTGTCCTGCCATGTGGGTTCCCTAACCAGCTGCACCAGCAGATAGTCCTGCATCATGTCCAGCAGTACCTGACTCTTGATTCTCCTGACTGCCAGGATATCCCAATTAATATTTGGCAGGTTCAGATCCCTTCCTACTGTATCATTGTGTTCCTTTTTGCAGCTCCCCTACTAATTTTCTCACCCAGTTCTTTATCACCCTCTTCCTTTTACCCTGGCGGTCTCTAGACTATTCCCAGACTAACCTTTTTACCAGCAGCCATGATTAGCTGTACACAAATCAACTACACTCCAACTCCTTCCTTCCTGATGGTGCTGTCCACTGTAGCTACAATTCCCTCCCTAATAGAAAAGGCCACTCCCCCTTTTCCCTTGCCCCTGTCCCTCATGTATATGGTATACCCTGGAACTGCTGCCCCTAGTTTGAGAAACCTGGGTTCTAATGTGTGATGGCCAGGGGAGCTCTCTGACTTGAGATTTGATAACAGCCTGAGGACTTCTCTTCTAGTGGCTATTTTTGGGTGGAAAGGGGGTCGGGAACCAAGAGCAGCGTGATGCTGAGTAGGGATAGAGAAATCCTAGACTGGTGGCAGGTGAGCTGTGTACCTATCAAGGTCAGTGAGGAAATGATTAATTCCTTCTGCAGTGGATGGGGGATCTTGAAGGAGGTAGCTGCCGGATGATATGGAGCTTGGACTGACTTTAGTTCCCATACCAACCTCCAGAAGTTTAATTTAACTTCCTGCAAGCTTTGGTTTGCCAGTTTGTTTGTACCCAAGTGTACAAAGACATGTGGCACCTCCACATCCTGTCTATCATCCTCCCTAGTCTTTTCCTGTCTCTAACAGCCACAGTGCCTGGCAGCCATCTGACCTCCCTCCGCTCCTTTTCCCCACAAACCTCCCTACATTTTTCTAACAGAATTCTGTCTCTTCCTTTTAGAATTGGATCTAGCACCCCAATATTGGCTTCATTTAATTATAACAGCAAGTTGTTTGACAATAATGTTGAACTTCTTTACTGATTTTAAGTTTCTGTTCATTGTAGTACAGAAATATAGTAACTTGTATTTTTAAGCATAGGGATTATTTCTCAATGGATTAAGAAGTAAACAGTAATATTTTAGTTTTAGGATATAGCTGGCAGGGCTCTAATTCAGGATAAATTCAGATTTAAAAGTCACTGCAGGCAATCTGCTTATGTGAGTGAGTATGGTACAGACAAGCAGTATTCCTCTTGTCTTTGAACTGTCACTTTAAGTAGTGCCATACTCCACTGTGGCCACTTGGTGTCACTAAATCACACAGTTTTCACTTGAGGAAGATACTATCTGTATTCCTGATGTGTCTTTCCTATGACCACTGACACATATTAGGTGAGGTATAAGCATTTGATCAGAAATTTAAATGATGGGGAATCCAAGACAGACAATCTTATCTATATATATTGTATCTATACTGCATGTAGAAAAGAGAGAATGTTTAGCAGAAAAAGGCATTGGTCCATGTAGTCTGTCCTATTATAGCCAATGCTTTTCCAGGACCTAATGTCTAGATGGGGTTTATGCCTTTGCCCGCCTCCCCATGCCTCACCCATTGCCTTACTGCTACTCTTTTCACTCCCTCAACTCTGTCCCAGCCATACTTGAAACCATGTATTTTATTTATTTATTTTATTGAAATCTAGGATTACAAATACCTTTGAGTAGGAACTGCTCATTTACAAAGGTTCCACGTCGAAGGAATGGGGGGTATACATACATACAAAGGTCAACATAATAATACATAGTTACACAATAAAAGAAGTAAGAGACCGAGGCTTAGGAAATTCCAGTAATTCAAAATGTGCCAAATGTTAGGTAGCATTACATACCAGCCAAGGGCAATCTTAGAAATAAGCACTGCAGGTGAGAGGGAGGGAGGGGGTATGCAGGCAGGAAGGCCATTGTCAGAGGGTAGAGGGTGAGGGTAAGAGCTCTAAAGGAGGGAGGGAGGGATAAAAGTCAGAAAATGCCCGGGGGTAGGAAGGGGAGAGGGGGCAAGGGGTAGGCAGGAAGAAGGTGGGCAAGGCAGGGAGAGATAGCTGTCAAGACTGAAGTGGAGGGCAGTGAGCGGTGGGCTCCTGATTAGGTGAGGCAGTCACAACGACTAGTTGAAATGAGATGAAGTCGGAGTTGTCTCTTAAAAGGGCCAAGAGCAGCAGCAGTAAGAGTTTCTTTGTTGAGAGTATTGTACCACTGTGGTGCTCTGTGGGCAAAGGCCCTCTGGCCCATGGTAGTCCAGCATCTGGGGACAAGGAAGGTTAGCTGCTGTGAACTTCTAGTTCACTGGGTGCTGTGGTGGTCAATGAGGAGCTTTTCAATGCCCGAGGGCATGACCCCCAGGAGGACTTTTTTGGCTAAGAGGCAGGTTTGATTTTGTATCTGGCCGATGAGAGGAAGCCATCCTGCCTGAGTGTACAGGTCACAAGTGTGTGTAAGTCGGTCAGCCCCAGTTAGCAGCCTGCATCTATGGCTTTTGCACCCACCACATCAGCCAGTGGACTGTTCCACAGCTTAGCCACCCTCTCTGTAATGTAAAACTTTTTGAAATCCCTCCTGATTCTTCCACTGTCAGCTTCCACACATATTCCTGTGTTTTGACTCACCACTCCTGATGAATAGTTCCTCACAGTTTACCTTATTCCTTCCTTTCAGGAACTTGAAGGTCTCTGTAATGTATCTGTATTATGTATGCCAGTTTCATTATCAACAAAAAAGAAATAACCCATTATGTGTGAATGTATACTGCTTTGAAAAATGCATTCAGTCAATTAATCAGTAAGTTTATTTGAATCATCAAAAGAGAAAAAGACCATTGAGCAGACATACATTTACAGTGGTGTCCCATTCATCATACCATGTGTGAAAATAGGATATCATTATTGGTGACCCACTATTATACACAGGAAGCACCCTGTATCTTTTTCTATAATACAAGGTTTTCTATGTATAAAGGCAAGCATGTGTCACTCATCATAGCTGTAGTCTATCCGGTTGCCCACCCGGCAGTGACAGTTGGACAACGAGGTTCCCTACAGCGACTACAGCACCATGCCACTGTAGGGAACCCACTGGAACCTGGCACTGTCTGTTGGGGGTCCTGCACCCCCCCAAATCAGCTCCATCTCTGAGTTGATAATCCTTAAGTGGGGGGTATAGGGGGCAGAGTCCCCACATGTGCGGGGTTCGGGGGCAAAGCCCCCCAGAGAAAACATATCCAGCCACTGGAAACTGGCAGCCAACTGCAAACTGTGGTCGACCTACCCGTTTCGCTGTCGGGGCGTTCGACGAAAATTTTGTTGAACACCCGTCGTGGATCCCAGTCTATCAAAGCAGCATGTGCACAGTATTTAATTCTGTCATAAACCCATTGTCATCAGCTACTTTCATTCATGGCACATACAATGATAGAGAACCAGGAAAATGTGTATAATTAAAAGTTTCTGCACAAAAAAAAAACATTTAAAATGTTGTTGAAACTCAGTTTAAAAAGAATGAAAACCAACTGCTGTTTAATTTTACCATCCAAAAAGTGACAGCTGTTCTTCCTGTTTAAAATGAGTCAAAACTTAATCTATTCCTGTATTACAGTAGTTTTAAATCTAATAGTACAACAAAGTAACCTGTTACTGCTATGTATGCATCAGTGAATTTAGTGTGTTATCAATTAATTATTCTGTTCATGCAAATAAAGCAAGTCAATGCACTGCATGTAATTCATGCTAAATATGGACACCCAGGCTCCAGCAATTACAAAAAATAAACCATGGGGGAGGCAAAACTAAGTTTTATTATACATACTCAGCATGTGATGCTTAGATAAACCCCTCAAGCTTCACTCTCAGGATCAATATAGCATCACACATCTTGGGTGTGTACTAAAATCTCATTATGCACCCTCCATGTATTATTACATATATATATATATATATATATATATATATATATATATAGTGGTTAGCTTATTAGGTTATTAGGTTATTTTTAATAATCAGGGTTGACACCACTTTCAAGTAACTTAATGACTGGCTTTTGCCATGCTAGAGCACTGATTAATATAGCATAGCTGTCACGTCAACCCATAGTAGTAAAGAAAGCACTTTTCCCTTCAGTGCTCCCCAACTACATAAACAAACCACCATTTTTATTTTTGCTGTTGTGCATGATATAGTCCCTGTTCTCATTAATGAAAAAAAATTCAGATAAACAACTTTCACAAGCTTTGTGTGCTACCGTAGCAGAAACTGAATTTATATGCGAGAGGGCTTTCTCCTCTTTTTGATGTGTGTACTTGCTGCAGTGTTTGTCGCATTACTAGCTGCAAACAAGTGGAAATAATGTAGTTGCACTTTGAAATCTTCAACAAAGCCACCAGGTTTCAGTTTATAACACATCAACAGATTCACAATACTGCCATCAAAATGTGAAAACCAGCAGTTATATAAAATAAACTATGGGGTGCAGACATTCTTCTTTTTCCTTTTTTGTTTACAAACTCACAGTGTGTGATACCATCATAAACCAACTGAGGTTTCTGTGAAATCACTCACCAAGAGTATTTAAAAAAACAGTCATAGACTCCTATAGTCAGAGGCAGTGGCAAGCACATCACAGCCTGCTGTGCTGTGCTTGTGATAGCGTACAGCTGGCTTTGAGCGATATTCAGCCAGTTAGTGTGTGCTGATGGGACATGCTAACTGACTTGAATATTAGACCATGTCAATGCAGCAATAAGTAGCCATGCATTGTGCCAACACACGCTTAGGCTGCTTAGGACCCACAGAGGATAACACTGGCCAAAACAGGATAGTGCCAGGGCTTCTGTGGGCCATACTCAGCCAGGGCATACAAATGATCTCAGTGGACATGCATGGTGTTAGGGGGCCCTCTGCACGTCTGGTATGGGCTCATTTGCATGGGCACAGCAGACCCCTATGCCAATGTAAGGTGGCAGTGGTAACACTTCCATAGTGTCTAGTGATCCCCCACCCCAGAACACATATGCTGTGGTTTGTAATCATGTCTCTGGTAGTCTATGGGTTCCCCACCCCGATATCACCCATGCTGTGGTTTCTAATCATATCCATAATAGTCTAGTAGACCCCATCTCCAACTGATTGCCAACCCCCCCACCTGCCCACTCACTTAGGATTCCCGCCCTGCACCCCTCTTACCACAATCACCTCTCACCGGTAAGCAGGGTGTAGAGCAGTGGCCAGAAAGGCCCTCCACTCACCTGCTTGGCCGGCCACCATCTGACAGTCACAGAGCATGATTACATACATGAGCACTCTCTGTGACTGCCGGCAGGCAGCCAGCTGAGGAAGTAAGTGGAGGGGTGTTCCTGCTGCCGCTCTGAGCCTTTCTTTCTGGTGAAGGGCGATTGGGAATATGGAGTGGGTCATCAGTGGTTGGGCATGTGAGGGGTTGGCAATTGGTTGAGAGGGTGGGAGGTCCATTAGACTACCTGGAACATGATAAGAAACCACAGTGTGGGTGATTTAGGTGTGGGTCCCACTAGACTGCCAGGGACAAGATTGGAAACTACAGCATGGTTGATTGGGGGGGGGCACTAGATTACCAGGAATATAATTAGAAATCATGGCATGAGTGATCAGAGGGTGGGGGACCACTAGACTACCAGGGATATAATTAGAAACCACAGCATGGGTGATCAGGGATGTTTTTAAGGGGTGGGGGCATGGCACAGCCTTAGCACTGTGATAAGACATGCTTGTTGGCAGCAGTAACAGCACTGCTCTGGGCACTGTTTAGCACCAACAAAAACCTTTGAATATACCACTGCATTATCATTATGCATGACGGATCCCCTCATTTGCATTGGTGTAGTGGTATAGGTAGCATGATCACGCTGCTGGGTTTGGGCAGCACACCAGGGGCCTCTGAATATGGCCCCACCTGAAGTGCCAACACTAACCCTGTTAGCTCTGGCACTGACCATTGACTATGGGGCCCATAATGCACAACACCCCATACATTATTCTCTATATAATGTATGGCCAGCCCTTGTAATTTACAGATATCCCATACACTTTTTTTGTTGTAATTCAGAGTTGTGACATTAGAAACACTGTAGTTCATGGTTGGAAGCATCTCTGAACCATATCTACCTGCACACTGTAAATGCTCCTGCATTTTTCATCTTGCATTCATGTGCTGTATGTGCCATTTTGATGGCCCAGGTTGTACCTGAAAAATGGTTCCTGGGACCAGTGTACTTACTCAGTTATCAGAAAAAAAGTCAATAAATAAATGTCAGAAGTTGAATTATAGCTTTTTGAGATTGTCTGTTTCCATTCAAACTCTTCAGACATGCCACTTACTCTTCAACACACTGAGGTAAACAATGGTTACATGGTTTATATTCTACTGACAAGGAAAGGAATTACTTTATCACTGACCATTCTGAACCCTGTAAAACAGGATTTTGATCATACAAAACACTCAGAAAAGATACACTGCAGATTACCTTGAAGAGAATGCACTCAAGCAGAAGCTGAAGTCCAGAGGTCACTAGTTATTTCAAGTTAGTGAGCTGGCAAACAAAACAAGTTAAGGCAGTGCAATCAATTCATTCCTGCAAGGTTTTTGACTCCTGCTTGAATGTGCCGACTTAGTCTTTTGACTATATTATTACACCGAATGACAAATAATCCAATTGCAAATTACAAGGCTTATAAGGCCATCTCAAGATCCAGTGAGATTAATAAAACACCCAGGCTTCACTTTTGTGGTTTATGTTGCCAGAACCCCTTGATGGAATTATAGCCTTGGAATTCACAGTTGCCAATTACTTATCTTATATGTAGATGATATCAAGTAACCACACAAAGAAATATCAAACTTTTAGTGACTGACCAGATCTACTATATCAATCATCAACTTAGTCACAGGTAGGACTTTTTTGTATTGTACTTAATGATCACAGAGCACTTACATTTTGGGTCGTTATAGTTTTACTGGCAGCATATACTATCAATAAAAAAACTGTTTAATGACAGATGTTCAAATTTACCATAGCACTGTGCCAATGTGTTCTTTTCACTGCTGCTCCTTTCCTGATCTTTCAGGCCCAGAATACAATGATAATGTAATTTTACTCATTAGCCTACAATTATTTCTACCCCTGTCCTTTATAAAAAAAAAAAGTGTTCTTATAGTAGTAATATAAACATTTATTGTGAGAAGATTAATTCAATAGCCCAATGGGTTCACACACATACATATATACATAAATATGACTCTTAGCAGGTAAAACTGCTATGATGACTAAAATAACAATGTTCTGTTGCTCGTGGAATGTTGCGGCTATGTGATACTGGGGTACAGGCATAAGTAACAAAACACAATATTGTGTGCATATTAGGCACATAATTTTTTTTTAAATAAAGAAAATGTTGTTGCACATACTGTACACCTCAGCACTGAAACTAGCACAGAAGTAAAATGTACATTTCCAATTATCTTTATGGAATAATATGATACTTGATTATCTGTATGGGGCAATAATCTTCTTCGCCTGAGTAGATTAAGTTTGAGGCTACATCAGAGGAAACTGGCGAACTGCTGAGGACAGTGAACCAAGTATCATATTATTGCTGTTAGTCTATGTGTTCTCTAAACATAAAAGAAAGGGCTACAAAGAGAGAGAGAGATTAGACATACTCTAATGATCTGGCCATGAGAAGAGAAGGCTAAGAGGCAACATGATGATCTCAGTGTTTTAAATACGAAAGGGGACAGACAGGGTAGATTATACATAGACATTTGAGCTGCTTAGTGCAAGAAGAACTAGAGGACTTGTACTCAGTCTTGTGGGAGGGCAGGGGATGGGGACACATTAGATGACAATAATCAAGGATCAGGGCACTGAGCCCAGAGAAAGTGCAGAACACCAGTTTCAATAGTAAGGAACCAAAGGAGTCTCTTTGTATAAGTGCAAAAAATATATATACAGTAAATGACAGTTTCCTTGCTCAAATAAACAAATGGAATTGGGAGCATTAAAGTGAAAGTTGCTTACTCAGTATTGCATTGAGTATATCCAGAAATAAACATTCAAAACTCACTAAAACTCATTAAGTGTCAGACTATGGATCAATAGTCATGTACATACACAAGGGTTCACACTTATCAAGGTAGTGGACATAAAAAACAGGATGAGAATTATACATAACAACCTAAATAATATACTTTCTAACTTTGGGGGGTTTGTGTTTTCTTATTGTAGTAACCCTAATGGGCTTTAATATAATTTTTTTTTGCCATAAATTTCCTTCTAAGAAAGCAAAGTATTTAACAAATTATACTTACATTCAAGTTGTTATATATAGCAGACATACATTTAGAATCTCAGTAATTAACATGTTTAAGGAGGGATTAACCCACAACAGGGTATGGGTTTATTGAGCATTAATCCACGCCTGGGGGGATTGGAATCATGAGGTGAAGCCAAGTGATTTCAACCACCCAGGTGTGGATTAATGCTTAGTAAACCCATACCCTGGAGTGGGTTAATCTTTTTATAACATGGGCAATGTTTTGTTAGAGTTTTACCTAAAGAAAAAGTGAAATAAGGCCATGTGAACATGCAACTGTGGGTATATCAGAGATTAATCAATGGTCAGGTGACCTGTTTGGATGAATTAGAAGACAGTACTGTAGGAACCCATGTTATAATAAGAAAAACCAAACAACACAAGGAAATAGTTTAAAAATATTAAAAATAGCCAATTATTTAAAAATAGCCAATTTAACCAATTGAAACATCAAATGTTGTTTTTCTGGAATAGTTGAAAAACTAGAACCAATAATCATAGAAACAGAACACAAACAATTATAGTGGTCTGGAAAATTCCTACTCGACCACATAAAAGTAGCGACTGGAAAGTCAGGAAAAGGCCAATGTGTCATTTGTGGGAAATGCTACAATTACAGATTTAGTAAATGTTAAATATCAAACCAAATCACATAAAAACAACTTTTGATAGTATATTTCAAACATCAAAAATTTAACTTTAGAACAGCAATTAATTTTAACACATCTGTACCCCATACTAAACTGGATGAAAAATGTACAGAACTATAAATGCACATGTCCACAGAGAAATATATTTACACATGTACAGATTTGAAAGACAGATTAAAAAGAATCACCATAACTTATGTCCAAAAAAGGCTATTGCATTTAATTACTAAGTTAAAATTGCTTTCACTTTACAAACTTTAAAAAAAGTTGTATTTATGTACAACAAACAGCAAACTCAAAAACCTTTTTATTCAAATATACATATTCTAGATCACAAAATGTGTCCCTAAAAATAAACTATTAATAAAACAATGTGCAAGAAACTATTAGCACAAATTAAATCCTCAATTTGTCAGTATAGAAACAATTTTCAAAGTAATGTAGTTGAAATGCAAGTCCAGCACCTTGAGAAAAGCTTACTTGATCTGTATAAAAAAATTATAGAAAGATGTTAACTGAGAAACCCTAAAGTATTTTAAATAAAGCATGAAATAAAAAAAATAATTGTGTATGTTCCTATCACATGTACATCGGGGGCCCAATATTCAAAAGTACGCCTGGCAATGGTGCAAGTGGGTGCTCAGCGCAACTGAGTTGCACTGGAGCAACAAAAGGATATATTCAAAAAGGATGTGCCATGTCACATCTCTTCTGAATATATCAAATAATGCGTGCTGCACATATACAATGCACCGGCGCATCATCCAGACAGGTCTGAATACCAGGAATGGGAAATGCGTCAGCGCATCAGAGATAAACCATGTGCAAATTCCTGATATTCAGACACCAATATGCAAATGGACCATAATGCATGCAAGGCACAAATGGGGCCATTTGCATGTTATAATGACCCCATTTGCATGAGTTATGCAGGGTTGGCCATCAAAATGCACCTGGTGCCCTGCACACCATGCGGTGCTGGCAGTGAAGGTCCAAAGGTCCCCCCATCCTGTAGCTCCCATCACCCATAGTTTTGTAGAAAGATGTTCCCTGGCAGTCTAGTGGTTCTCCCTCCCCCTTCTGACCCTCTGAGTGTCATAGTTCATTAATAATAATAGCCCCGGTGGTCCAATGGATCCCCCCTCCCTGCCCATACTTCCAATCGCTGTAGTTCAGTAATAATAATAATAGTCCTGATGGTCCAATGGATCCTCCTTCCCTGCCCATACCTCCAATCACTGAAAATAATAATTGGTAATATCCCTGGTGGTCCAGTGGTACCCTCCCCACCTGACTTCCCGATCACTGACATATTGAGGGATATATTTCCCTAATTGGTTCAGTGGTTCCCCCACCACCCCCACCCACAAAGGACCCAGCCCACCCAGCTTCCCTTGTCATTAGGGGGCATACCTGACCACATACCACCACAGCTGCCCACTGAATGACAGCTTACAGTAGTAGCTGCAAGCCCATTGGTCCACACTGTGGACCAATGGGTTGCAATGCATACTGTAAGAATTCACAACTTTGTGAATGAATTACTTCATTCATAAGGTTGTGATTTATTACAGTATGCACTGCAAGCCCATTGGTCCACAGTATGGACCAATGAGTTTGCAGCTACTACTGTAAGCTGTCATTCGGTGGACAGCCGTGGTGGTATGTGGGTGGGTATGCTGAGCGCTGATGACCGGGGGGATGCCGGGTGGTCTGGGGGTCCTGTGTAGGTTGGGGTGGTGAGGGGAACCACTGGATCACCAGAGTAATATATTCCATTAATATGTCAGTGATTGGGAAGCCAGGCATGGAGGAGGGTACCACTGGCCCACCAGGGATATTACTGATTATTAGGTTTGGTGACCGGAGGTACAGGCAGGGAGGGGGATCCACTGGACCACCAGGACTATTATTGTTACTGAACTACAGTGATCGGAGGTATGGGCAGGGTTGGGGGATCCACTGGACCACCAGGGCGATTATTATTAATAAACTATGGGGATCGGAGGTTTGGGAGGGAAGGGGGGTACCACTGGACTACCAGGGATAATAATGACTATCAGTTTCAGCAATCAGAGGGTCGTAATGGGGTGGGGGAAACCACTAGACTGCCAGGGAACATCTTTCTACAACACTATGGACAATGGGAGCTACGGGATGGAGAGGTACCACTAGACTACCAGGGACATATGTGGGTGATTGTGTATGGTATTCTGGGGGGGGTTAGTCATCCACAGCTGGCAGCTGCTGTGTTGCAAACTGCAATACAGCAGCACACCTGTGAGTGGAGGGCACCCGAGGCGTTTGTTTACAGGCTCATCTTTTGGTCCAGGTATGCGGCACATCTCTGGGTTTTGCCAGCAGGTGCACCGCACATCCCAGGCTGAATATCAGTATGTGCTGCATATGCATGGACATGCTCCCTGGAGATGTGCTGCATACATTATTTTTGCGCCCCAGTGCATCACGAATTGCGCTGTGCAATTCCCTCTTTTGAATATTGCCCTGGGGTGCAGTGCTGGGATTGCGCTGGTGCAGCTCAGTTGTTCCAGGCACAACCCCTTTGAATATCTAGGCCCCTATGTGTGAAACTCCTGGGTTCAATTTTCAAAGCCCTGAGAATGTCGCAAGTCCCTGGTGCGCTGATCATTTGGCACATGGAGCTTGAAGCATTCTCCCAGCTGGTGATCAGGATTTTTCAACCTAAGTGCTAAATGCTGCAGTTAGACCAGCTTTTTCCTGGTCTAACTTGTGCCATTTGGGGACTTTACGCAGCTTGGCGCTAAATCTTTGCTAAGCGCCATACTGTAAATTGAGGAAACTGTTGCAACCACGCCCAGCAATACAACATCGGGTGCAGTCACAGCAAAGAAATTTGGAACAGCTGCACCAACAATGGCTTAGACATAGGGCTTGATGCAAGCCCTGTATCAGCGTTTGAAAATCGAGCCCCCATTTACAAAATATTTACAACTTTTCAAATGTATTCTTTTTATGTATAAGTCTTGACACTTATTACTGTCCTTTATACTCTTTTTAATTCCAAAATCAGAATGTAGGCATTTTTCAAATTCCATGGCAGTCACTACATGAATTTAATAGCAGAATCATCACACTCAATCCAACCCTTTGCTTGACACAGCCATACCATATAATGGCCTGAATTACTGACTGGGCCAAGTTGAAAGGTCAATGCAAAGGTTACAAATTTAAAACCAGTGAAATAGACATCACCTGATGAGCATTTTGAAATGCCTGTATCTATTTCCTGACCCTGAAAATCAAAACAGTGGAGAGCTAGCCTGGTGATGCAGAGGGTTGAGGCGTTATGCCTTACCTCATGTTATGTCGACAACCTGGGTTTGGGAATGACCTCGGGTCATTGGGGTACTAGCACGGAGGGGAGGGGAGGGAAGGAGCAGGACTGAGCAGCCTAATGGCAGCTATCCTTTCCTGGGAAAGTTGTCACCCCTCCATAGTTCTGCTCCCACCGGGTGGAGGTCCAGTGGCAGCGCAGACCAGAGGGGGTGGCAAGTCGGGAGAATGTCTTGGAATGCGGCGTATGCGTGTCTCCACATGCATGTGTGCATGCCCGAGGAAGGAGCAAGGCAAAAACCAGGGAAAAAATACCTAAAAATATAAATAAAAAAAATCAAAACAGTGGAATACAATAATGAAATACATAGAGCACTGTTCCAAATCCACATCTGCATTTAACAAATCACCACAAGTCCCATAAACTTGGAATGCCACATTGTCATCTTAGGAACAAGTAAACCCAGCCATATTGCATGATTAAGTCTGCCACAGTTGTAGTGTTACACTGTTGGCAACAGTAACACTCAGAAATCCACCTGAAACAAATTTTGAATTTTATTTCCTTCAATGTCCATTGTGCCAGTCAAAGCTGATTAAAACTCCAGTGCATGTTGTTGTTGATTGGTGGCAGATATATCATAGAGTGAATATGTTGACACAGCCAATGCCAGATTAGTACAACTGTGAATTTGGTCTCCTTGAGCAGTCTCTAAAGACACCAGACTTCAAAAAGAATCCATCATTGTTTTATTCTGAGCTTGACTGATTACTTGCACCACAGGATGAAGAGATAGAAACACTTGAACAATACTATTGGCATAACTATTGATGCCAGTAGTGTTTTCAAATGCTGATGCCAAAACTGCTGATACCAATGTTGAGGTTTCTTCAGACACCCATACAGTGGCAGATTAATCAGTACTAACTTGGGTCTTTGCCATAGAAACTTTCTGTGGTCTTGGAACATGCTTGTCAGAAACACTGTTACCAATTGATATTTCTGGATACAATGGAATTGTTAGCAAATCACTCTGATAAAGCCTTCTCAGATGATTGTACTCCAAGATACATATTATTTCTGCTCTTAGATTTATCAAACTGAATGAGATGTAGCCCATCTAGAGTATGCACTCAAAACAGAGCAACAGAATGCATGCCTGTTTTGAAGACTTCCTTTCCCAATGTCAATGAGAACAGTATCAAGAGTCAAGCCTTGTGATTTATAAATACCACATATGCAACAGTTAAAGGGAACTGTTGTCTCATGACATAAACATCTTGAATCAATTGAACCTTCACTGAAATTCTCTTGATGATCTGTGATGTGTCAATAGAATCAAATTTCAGAAGAATATGTTCGACAAATACTTTCCAAACATCAGATTGAAAGTCAACAATACAACCACACAGTGAGAACACTATCAAGTCCTGCCATTCTTGACACATCCTCACTGATATCTTTTAAATGACTAACCAGCTTTGCAAGAAATGTTTTGGTAAGGCAAGCACCATCAATGCAATCAAGTGATGGAAGTTGTACCAGACAGCTGTCTTCCCTTTGTTGCATGACTGTGTTGAAAGCACCACATTAAGCCAATTCTGGCATTAAACAAACGGGGTGGGAACCTTTTGGAACTAATGCTGAAATGTATCAGCAGATGCTTGAAAAGATTCTCCATCTTTTGGAATCAGTCATGATTCCAGTAGTTTCAAGCAGATGGACACAACTTTCCAATTCTTAAATCACACGACAGATCCCTGTATGTGTGACCCTCATTCCGTCTCATAGTTAAAGTCAATGCCTCATATCTGAAAATATGCCATACACACTGATAACACCAATGCAACCTATAATTTTCTTCATTTCAGCTACTGTCAGAGTACAAAACATAGGTATCCCATTCACAGGAGTAAGCTGAAGTAGATCCCCAAAGACTACTACATACCATCCTACAAAAGGAACATTGGTGTCACTTCCCACAGTCTGATCCAACCTCAGAAGAACAGAAGTAAGCATGATATTTGAAACCATACTTCATCCACCACTGACAGTTTTAAATCAGTAACCAGATCTCTGAGTGAGGAAGCAACCTCCCAGGACAGTGTCCAGTATTGACTAGTTGTGCCATGCTCAGCTGGCAACATAAACAGATGGTGCAAAGTCACACCACCAATGTTATAAGCTGCTAATCCAGTTGGAGCTGTAATTACACGAAAGGTGGTGGATTGTGTAAGGTCCCTGATTTTGGTACAAATGGCTTGGAGAAGATGACCCCTTCCCATGCCAGCTGCTCCACTAACAAACATACACAAGCAGTTCAATGCTGAACAATTACAAATCTTTGCATCATGTCTTAAACCATGAGAAACATTTACAATGATCAAATCATATATTTTCTGCTGATGTATATTTGAACTGTTTTCTATCATGGCAGTATTCACTTTTTCATGAAAAACTTGTTCCATGCAATCAGTGACTTCTGCTATAAGCTCAGTCACATCATGTAAAGGTACATGGTCACCTAAAGCACAAATTGTTTCTGTAACAACCTGCTCCAGAAGCAGTTCTGGGGTGTCTTTTTCAAGTCTGGCTGGAGCGCTCTCTTCCTTTTCTTTTTCTAGCTGCAATTTTTCCAGATATTGCTGCAACTTTCAATAAGTGATCCTAGCTACAGTATGTTCAAAGACCTGATAACAGTTCTCATATCTGTGTATGAGTCACTATTCCTTTGTCCATGACTGAAAAGGAAAATTAGGGCAAAGTAGTAAAGCTCAGCCTTTGTAGATGTGGCAACAGATAACTTCATGTGATAAATCAGCCATGGTTTCTGTTGCCTCACCAGAAGTCCTTCTCTGTTTAATAAAGCAACAGTTCCTCTGTCCTGATTTTCAGTAGCTGCTTGTTTGAAATCAAATCACTGGGTAATCTCAGACACAACTCTGATAATTCACTTGGATGAAGGGGATAGTATGTATCAATCAGATTATAGTGTATTAGTGGAGTGTTGTTCTGTATAGAATTCTACCCCTTTCAAAATGCTGTTCTACCACAGTCCCAATGTCATGGAATGCTGTTTTACCCTGCTGTGGTAGAACAGCATTCTAGAACCTCTAGAGACTGCATGAGTCAGTTTCATTTTGAAAGCAAAACAACTCACAAAACTCATTTTTCACACAGTACTATACACTATAAAAAATACAGGATGAGCAACCCTATGCACAACAAGTGTGTTTTGCTACCTCTGGATTCTGATTCCCATGGACCTCTCGAGCTTCGCTCTCAAGGTCAGAAGGAATCAGAATCCCTCTGTGGCAGAACACACTGCTTCTGCATAGTTGCCATCCAGTATTCTCTATATTGCAAATATATCTGTAGATTCCATGTCACATTTAGCCAGTGTTTCAATTTCTTTCATGTCCCTCAACACACAACGCTGATTTTGTTTCAGACTTGCACATTAATGTAGCAAATGGGCAAACATGGCAGCACTCACTGCTCAGACCAGGTGCTGGAAAAATGTAAATAATCAGTGAAAAAATAAAACCAAACACTCCAGGCTTACAGTAAAAAAAAATATATATTTTTTTTACTTAGAAAAACCAAGTGACATACAGTGATTATGTCAATTGTTTTTTTCTAAGTAAAAAAAATTTTTTTTTACCACAAGCCTGGAATGTTGGTTTACTTTTCACTGATTAATATAACAAATCCTGCTGATTTGCCCAAACAATGACAATACTATTAATCTGTCACTGGCTTCATGGGCTCCACACTCTCTACGAGAGAGCGTTTTCAGGCCCAATGACCAGGAATGGGAGGTTAAGGATCTGGATGTAGACATTTCTTCCCACATCTCCTGAAGTGCCATTTGCTCATGCTTGGTAATGTATGAGGTAACATAGCATGTACGTATGATTGAATTGCATTAACATATGGCCGTATATCTTCAGTTAGAAGCCATCCTCGAATATAAGCCCACCCTTGAATATAAGCCACAGGCCATAGTGAAACATTTTAATAAAAGCTACCCTAGAATACAAGCCGTGGCCCCAATCATGTTTTATAAAGCACTTTAGATTGGACTTCTTGTGTACTAACAATGTTTCTTACCATCTGCTGTTCAGCTGCATCATCTCTCTGTATTTTTAATCTCTTTAAATATTATCATTAATACAGTTCACATGCTCTTAGTTAATGTTTAAGTTTATTTCACTATGAAGCAGACCTTATACAATACACTTGGTCAAATTCTGATTGTGTTAAAATTGGATATTTCAATAAAAGCCACCCTCAAATATAAGCCGCAGGCCAAAATACAAAATTTTAATAGAAGTCACAGCTCCTGTTCCAAGACATACAGTATATATTTGCCTGCCACAACAAAAGAAGAACAGCATTTTACTCATTGATGTTCATTCCTTTCTCTGCATGTGGCAACTCATACACACATTTCTGGTACTTTGCCTTCAAATGATGTCTAATTGCTGAAAAGACATCATGATAAACTACAGTAGATGAACATGTCTAGGAAAGCCAACTCAGCATCTTTTGTCCATCAGTTTCCACTTTTGACTGTCTTCAAGCAGTAGCTAATACTGCACTTGTGTGCCTAGAATTTGTCAACAAGTTTCCTTAGCATTGGACTATCAATTGCATCTGGAAGATTGTAAGTCACATATATCAGGGTGAATTGGAGAATAAAAGAGTTCTCAGCATCACCAAACAATTAAGGCTTCCTTAGCACACAACATGTGAATGTAAGGAGATCCATGTCTCTGATACTCCACCCTCCAGAAATAGTGCTCCAGTAATCCTAATGGGGAACTGGTCTTGTTTTTGATGAACTCCAACAAACACAAAAACCGGTGATGGAAATGACAACATACAGTCACTGGATCAAGCGAACAAAGTTCACCTTGTGTTTTGGAATTTACGCCATGCAAATCCTCACTTGCCCAAATCAGAAGAACTCATAAATTCTTCCAGCTGTACTCTGCACAACTTAGATGTGCAAACCAAGTTGGAGTACCACTCTCTCTAGGCATGCACACTAAATCACCATATCATCTGTACCAGTGCCTGGCACATTAGCAAGTGTGCTACTCAAATTTGTTCTCAGTTCTTCATGTTTGTCCAGAAGCTTTTGCAAAAGTTCCTGTGCAGACATATTTTTCGGACCATGAGTGACCCATAAAGTAGGAACAATACTAGCAGACAGAATACTAAGTTTACTTTCTGACAATAAGTGAAACAGATACTGTTTCTGTGAAATCTCAGATCAACACTCAGAACTCATAAAGTTCTGTATTCTGCTCCAGATTTGTCACTTCACATTCATCTAATCAGCCTCAAGTACCTAAACAAAATAGATCAGGAAAACATTGTGCTTCCAGTGTAGTTTCCCACACATTGAGCAGTGATCTGTTTCATCTGATACAACTCCTAATTTTCTGCCACAGGATCTGGGGTACTGGCACAGAGGGAAGGGAGGGGGCAGGATTGAGCAGCCTAACAGCAGCTATCCTTTCCGAGGAAGTTGTCACCCCTCCATAGTCTCACTGCCACCGGGTGGAGGTCCTGGTGTATTGGCCTTAAATACTGTATAGTACCTTAAATTTGCATTAACTTTATTTTGCATTGTCAGCTGATCGTCCGCATTCACGTCCTTTTGAATTAGCGTAGTGATGATCAGCTGATTTATTCCCAATAAAATGCTAACCTATTTCTGTAATTTCCCCTCTGTACAACAAGTGCACTGCTAAAAGCTCTATTCAAGCTGCTGAATACCACTGAATACAGTATCTCGTTGTAGCACTACAGTATGTCTATACTTACTTGGCTTACCGGTGGCAGCAAGAGAAAATGGCAATGCCCTCTTGATGTGGCTAATGTTGATGCCGACAATCTTGCAGCCAGCTCTGGCATCAAAAATCATGTTGCTGCCTCAGTAGCCTGAGAGTTAATGAGCACACCACCCACTAAATGTAAAAGGGCATCTACATACCAGACCTACAGTGCAGAGGTCCGGTTCAAACTTGGGCGCTATGCATCAGAGAACGGGGTAATGTCTGCGGTTAGATACTACAGCAGTAAATACAGTGGCACTATTAATGAAAGCACTATATGAAAGTTAAACTCAGACTACCTTTTGAGACTGCAGACAACACCTGACCAGACTAAACTCCCTCCATTGCTACTCTGTATGCCCAGATGTTACACAATCATGCTTTTAACTGACTTAGAGGAACAGTTAAAAAAGGTAGTGCACAGCTTGTATTCTGAAGGAGCTGTTGTGAACACAAGGGTTCTGCAAGCAGTTGGTATTGTCAAGGCAAGTGGACCACATCTCCTGATTGAGAACAGTGGTCATCTTAATCTAACATTAAAATGGGCATGGAAATTTCTACATCGGATGTATTTTAGCAGACACAAGGGGACAAAAGCTGGCAGAAAAACACCATCCAATTTCACCCTATTGAAAGATGGGTTTCTACAAAGAATAGCAAAGGCATGTGCACAAGCACTAATACCAGAAGAGCTAGTAATAAACCTGGACGAAACTGGTGTTAGCATGGTCCCAGTATCAGAGTGGACCATGGCAGCAACAGGTTCGAAACAGGTATCTCTGACAGGACTGGGCACTATTGGAATTAGGTTGGGGCTAGCCGGAGCTCAGCCCTGGTACCTCTCTGAGGAACCCTGACAGCTCTAAGAAATTAATGTATGCTACCAGGCTGGTGCTTTGGCTCCGGTACCTATTCTTTCAACAGGGCTTTAGCTCCGGTAGTTCAAAGCAGCCTCCTCCTTCGGCCATATAATTTTGAGCTAGAGTCTGCCTGATCTGGTGTGAAAAGAAGATAAGAAGAACTTCCCTGACATACTTGGCATACCAGCTGTATGCTGTAAATTGAAATCCCAGCAGGAATCAGCACCGGTGACAATCACGTTTGGCTCGAGTGAGTGGGGAGTAATACAGACTAATTTACAGTCTTATACCATTACAGATTGGTCCAGCAGTCCACCTTTCACGTGTATATCTCATGCACAGTGTGGCTTGTGGAGCTGGACCAATCAGTAATGGATTCTGTTGCCCCAGGATTCCCACCACCAGTACCAGTCAGTCCAGTCCTCCTAAGGCAGAAGTATAAGGCCAGGGATGATGAACCATTATTCCACAGTCAGGGACTAACCTGTGTACTGTGCTGCCTCTTTGCTACTCCAGTCTGCTACCTGCTGCCGAGTGCCACCGGCATGCTGCTGCAAAAAATGGAGAAGGAACAAGTTTCCAAATTGCCCCACTGCCTTTGCACCCGCAAGTGTCTATGGTCTGTTTGTTCCCCCCTCTGTTCTGGTCCCATACCTGGTGCTGATTGCTGCCAGGCGGCTGTGCTTCTATTCCTGCCCCTTTCCTTGTGTTGCACTGCTGCTGCAGAGTGAGGCAATTTCCCCAATGCATCCATCAGTCAATTTGTGAGCCGAGCCGAATCCTGCAGTCCAGTGCTGGTGCTGCTGCCCTCCTTGGCTTTCAAGCCCCCCTGGCCCCTCGTGTCTCATAACTGAGCTTCCCTGGCTGAGTGCTGCTGACTGCCATTTGAAAGTGCACCTCTCATCTCATCATCCATCAGTCCACACCACAGTCTGACCAGCTCTGATCAAGTAAAACTCATAGGTAAGAGGTATTCTGGGGCATACAAACCAGACTGCAAACACCCCTACATATATTAGCGCCCATATGATTCTTTATCAGGGAGCGGTGTTTGGTAGGAGACATACAAAATCCTTCCAATTGATATCATGTGAAAATGTGCAAATATCCCAAAAGGTGCATGCAATAATTGATTCATTACACATATGCAAACCATTACTGCAGTAAAATATTTTTATTTATTGAAATGTTTCACCAGTTTCCAATTTGCAAGACAAATAGTGACAAAAAAGTATTCACTTTAAAAGCCCCCATGTTACTTGTTTGGTTCTGCTTGTCTCTTAGGCTGTTTAGCAAGCTAATAATACAACTCCTTGTTATTTTTCATTTAAACAAGAATATCAATAAACTATCTCAGCTGAGGGACTCACCATGATGGTAGGGAAGGGAGAAAGAAGGTCCAGGAATTGCTAAACATAAAATCAAGTGTGCTATAAAAATAATTAATTTGCAGAACCTTATGGGATAGCATTGGTGTTTATATTTCATTTGCACCAAAGCATATTCTACTTTTTTACAGCAATCCTCAGACCCTAGACCTGGGGAGTAGAGACACTGACCTGTGATTTGTGTGCAAGAATACCTGTAAGTTTATATCTGTACAACCCCACATTGCAGAGTAGTAAATATTTGTACATTTTTAGACAATACTAATCATTTTTTTTAAACTAATCTGTGTCTGGCTAGCCTGGTTAGTGAATAATTTGCATAATCAACACAGTTGATATGAAATGGTCAGTATTCATTATACAGTAACTATTTAAAGAAATTAACCAATTTTCCAGGGATGGTTTAGAATTTGTTTTATAGTTCAGTCCTTTTGCGTACATGCAATTACATTTGTAAATCTATTGTGTCACTGCCTCTTTCCATCACTGGTATATTATCCAGGGCCCTGAAACTAAGTGTTCTACTACTGTATTCAGGGCAGGGCATCTTTAAAATGATCAATGCCTTCAAGATATGGGAGCTGCAGAATAGTTTTACTGTGTCAGGAATGGTAACAGACAACAGCCCTCTCTAGTTATGTTGTGTCTTGTGAGATACAGTGAGATGCTTATGGAAAAGCTAATTTTGCTGTAGTCAGTATTTCACTGAATGTGATCTTTTAACATCTAGGCACGTCATTAGAAAAGTAATAATTTTTTTAGTGCATTTGTAAATTTCTGGCTGGTGGAGCCGAGGGTGCCACACTGAGCATAGTTTAATTTCTGGGTATAAGCCAAGAACCTGCAGAGAACTCTCAATATGAAATAAACCCTAAAAAGCATTCTGTTACCTTCAGGGTACTGTCAAAGTTAATGAAGCATACAGTCTCATGCAGACCAGAAAGCTGTCTCGCTGTGAACAGTGGTATCTATTTCCTTGGGTCCTCTAAAGGATAGTAGCAATAAATGCATATTACAAGGCCTTTCACAGTGTCCTACCACATCTAGTTTACAGCTACCCTTTGGTGCCGGATCTGTAAACAGCACCACACCAATGTTATTTTGGTTGGGGAAACGACTGCTGGAATGTACATGGGAACCTAGGCCCAGATATTCAAAAGGGTTGCGCCATGCGCAAGTCCAAAATGCGCCATTCTGTGATATTCAGCAGGAGGCAGTTACGCCACTGGCACCAGGTTGTGCTAGAGAGCAATGCAAATGAATGCATGCTCAACAGGAGGGGGAGGATCCATGCATAACCTGCGCAACCCGATATTCAGTCGGGTTGCGCAGAGTTGTGCATGCGCAACCCCCAACCTGCGCCCGCACAAGCTTGAGCCAAAAAAAAAAGGCTTAATTGAGGGCCACCCACAGGTGAGCTGCTGCATTGCAGGGCGCAACACAGCAGCTGCCACCCCTGGCTGGCCCCCAACTCACTCCCCATGCCCCCACCAGCCCGATCGCTGGCAGTACAGGCATGTCCCCCACACCTCCCACAGCCCGATCAAGGCAGAACCTGCATAACCCCCCAGTGCCCGATCGCGGCAGAACCTGCATAAACCTCCCAGTGCCCGATCGCGGGCAGAATGTAACCTCCCCCAACCCGAATAACTCCCTGGTGGTCCAGTGGACCATAAAGCCCGATCGCGGGCAGAATGTCTAGCAGAACCCCCAAACATCTCCCTGGTGTCTAGTGTCCTCCCCCACCCACCCACGAAGCCTCCACCCGCCCCCGCAGCCGGGCGGGTGACAGCATCCCACCCACCTGCCGCCTCCTCGCCGACTGACTGTCCGGTAGGCTGTATGCCCATTGGTGCAGAGCTACAGCCAATGGGCGGCAGCCCATGCACCGCATACGCCAGTCCAGATTTGTGCCCGCGATCGGGCTATGGGTGATGTGTGGGGGGCGACATGCACGATTCTGCCGCGATCGGTTGCATTAAGGCCGGTCCCCGACAGCCGCTGCCTGGCAGGGTAGCCAGGAGCAAGTCCTCGGGGATCGGCGCACCTACATGCAAATGGCATGCAAATGGGGCCATAAATAGATGCAAATGGCCCCCCCTGCACCTTGCATAAATTATGGCCCCATTTGCATGTCACCTTTTGAATATCGGAAATTTGCGCATGGCGCAATGGTGCTTGCGCCACCGCAAGTTTAATGCTCAACTCTGGCAACTTGCGGTAGCGCAAGTTCCACTGCGCCATGCACAAGTGCTGTGGCTCGGGGTGATATTCAAAGGAGTTGCTCAACAGCGCAACTCCTTTGAATATCACCCCGGCCACACCCCTGCGCAACTATTTTGAGCAGTGCAGGGGCTTGCGCCTCAGACTGGCGCAGTTTGAATATCTGGGCCACAGTATTCAAGGTGATAAAAGAATGGTGGTTAATGTTTCAGTGTTGGGGGGGGGAGTCCTGTTGTTCATCAGAGGTAAATAAACCTTGGGGTAGTTAATGTATTCCTGATGGGGTGGACAGCTTCAGCTAGAGGACAGTACTAGAATTTCTTTTCATCTCAGAACAAACAAAAAAAGCTATGAAGGGAGTCCCTGTTTTCATCCTGTTCCTATGTTTTTTTGTTTTCATTTGCATGATGGGCTGGTGGAGAATGTTCCTTTAGCAATCAGGGAAAAGGAAATGTGTGGGATGGCTGTGCTCCTAAACTGCACGAGTGGCTACAGTTAGAGAATGTATTTGCTGTAGGAAACTGTGGAGACAGTTTTGCAAATGTGATTTGTGAGTGTGTGGGTCACAGCTGCTAGAGCTGTGCTGTCCCTTTCACTTGAGTATCTGATTCTGAGTCATACTGACTTCCTACACCAAAGTACTACTCGTGTCAAAGGACCTGTTGCAATTTTCACCATTTTGGATTTCCAACCCTTTGTACCTGTTTTAATGGACATTTTTTTTGTATTTGTTTGTTACCAGTGATAGTGTTTTTAGTTGTGTCTGCCAGGACTAGATGTGGTTTACAATAGAGCACCATGATTTTTATATATTCTAAGGCCCACTAGGCACAAATGCCTGTTTTGAGGGGCAACCCGGGGTGACCCAGAAACACTGAAATGGTTAAGTGACTTGCTCAGAGCCACACAGTATGTAGGTGGAGGTTGTAGGAATCAAACCCAGGTCTGCTGGATGTACCAAGCTCATTCATAGCTTGTTACTCTAACCTCCAGTCTATAATGCCAGCCCAGATTCCTGCAGGCCTCTTGTTAAAGCAAACTAAAAAAATGAATTTTTAAGGAATAAAAAGTACAAGGCAAATCGCTTGCCATTACTGTAACTCTATAAATATGTGAAGCATACTGTCTCCACAGAGAGGCTCCCCCTAAAGTCAGAAGGAGTCATAGCAAAGCACAATTTCTGTGTGCAGGCCCTATACTGTTAAACTCATGCCCCACTAATACTAAAACTGCTGCCAGCCTTGCTAGTTGTAAAAGAATGGCCACTTTGAGAGAGATCTCAAAATACTCATGTAAATGTATTTATGTGCAGTATGTACTGTACTCCATAAGCATGTATGATTGCCTGTGTAACTGTTGTTAGCCATCTTGGCCAGAACCCTACTGTAAACAAGCCTCCTGGCTTATAATAGCCATTCTTTAAAAAAGTATCTTCAAATAAACAGATCATCATACTGGATAAAACTGCTGCCAGCCACTCAGAATAGAGAGCTACTGTCCAATTATTTTGTGAAAACCAGATAGTAGGCTCAGTGATGGGCCTGTATGCTAACCCCTTTGCTCTGATTGGCTGAGAGCAACTCAACAGCATGTGTATGAGAAACTGCCTGACATTTCTTGTTTTTTCACAGATGTGCTATAGTGCCACATAGACTAATTCAAACATTGTTTTTCTTCTTTTCAGTATAATAACATTTTATAATGGGGAGGGGTCCCTCAGTAATAACCAGACCAGGGGTTAATAAACACCTTGGCCTTCTGAATTGAAGCTTATTACCCCTGGTCTGGTTATTAGCTTATAAAGCCCAACAACTATTCTGTTATCACTATAGAATAATACATTTATTGATGTTTCCTTATGATAGTGGGGCTGTTTATTTCCACATGCAAATTATTCAAAACTGTGAAGAAAAGTATAGAAACATCCTTTAACACTAAATATGTGATAGCCAGTGCATTTATTCTTATTGTTTGAAATAAGAATGTGCTACAATTCTAGCCATTTGCTCCACGCTGTAAAGGCCAGTGCCACACATTTTAATGCTGTGAGTAGATAGGTCCTTCCAGCTCTGGTTCTCGTGCCCCCACCCCCCCGATCACTATCATCTAAGAACAAACTGTTCCCCTAGTCCTGTAATGGGTATTGCACTGCCTATCTTACATCTTGCAGTCAGGCACAAAAATTGGGCTGTGTAATAACAGCCCTTACTATTGTGGTCAGAATCAGGAGATCTGCCTCCTAAGAGGGGTGTTGACTTGAGTGACATTTCAGAGCAATAGAAACTTCAAGTTTGCACATGATGGAGTGCCTCCCTTACAATCTATGAGATGTTGGACACTGATACTTAAAATGTGGGACATTGGCTCTCATAATGTGTGGCTCCTTACCAGGAAACTCATAAAATTGAGGTTGTGGCTCCACCCGAGGACTTTGTTTGTGTCTGTGTGCGTATGCCACTGAAGCTCTGAAGAATTTTGAATTCATGTCCCATGTCACCATTCTGTGTGTTTATGGGTTGGGGGGGCATTCTACAAGAGGAATAATGCAGAGCATTAAATTATTCTGTTCCATGGTGAACAATCACACAATGTACTGAATATGAAGAAAAACAGGTGACTGACAAGTGAAAAACACCTGTGGAGTGACTATTTTGCTTTGTTTAGCAATGTTTTAGTGTAATTTTTGTGGCTTTGCAAACTGTTAGATTTTTTTTTTTGTAAAAGTTGCCTCTGGGCCCATTTTACTTTGCAATGTGGCTTACAATGCCCCTGACTGTGGGGTAAAGGTAGTGCAATCAATGCCCAGTCGTGCTTGTGCCTTGCTGCTTAAGTATGATGAAACCTGCAGAGAGAGAAACACTGACATGACAGTTCTGCTGCTGCTCTGTTTCACTCCTATTATTCAACACAGCTTGTTTCAGATAGCATAGGCGTTTTTCTCATGCAGTCCATATGTGATGCTGTAGCAGGCCTGTTTAGTTCTGAACCTTTGCAGAAGAAGAGAAGGCGCAGCACAGTATGTCAGACCATCTCTGTTTAATGTCTGTTCTTGCTCCTAGAGTCCTTGGGCTGGATTTTTAAAGCCCCGATGCAAGCTGCGACAATGGCAGCTTGCACTGAGAGTGGTGCACCCGGGACCCTGTGCCTGAATTTCCAATCTACAGGGTCCCAGCACCAAAGTTCAACGGCTTGCGGCAAAGGTGGTACTGCACCAAACCTATGGTGCACCCACCTGGAATGCCGCATCGGCAGTGGGGAGTCTACGGCACCCACAGACAGGGGCTTGCAACTGGACTGGTGGTCTAGTGCCCCCCCCACGGGTAGTGCCCATCACTACACTCCTACCCCCCTCCCGTACCCCAATTTGGTGACCGACACAGCTCTCCACATGCCACCACAGCCAGCTGCCAAATGAGTTGTCAGTGTGTGTACTGTATACTGTATACAGTACACACAACGACAGCTCATTCAGTGGATGGCTGTGGTGTTGTGTGGAGGGCTGTGCCAGTCACCGAATCAGGGTATGGGAGGGGGGTGGGAGTGCTGAGATGGGCACTACCTGTGGGGGGTGGCAATATGCACAGTAGTGGGTGTCAGGGATCATGACGGGGGTGAAGGGGGACCACCAGGGATCATCCATCAGGGATTGATCGGGGCAGGCCACAAAGTGGCACATACTGGATGACCCCCCAGGAGCTGTCTAAGTACCATTAGACCAGCCCCTCACTGGTCTAAGGGTACTTGGCACTTCGTTCCTTGGGGGGGTCTTTGAAAATCTGGATCCAAGAGCTGCAACAGTCTGGGTCTGCCACAAGCCCCCTAGCGCCATGCTGCAGCCACTTTCATGGTGCAAGGTGGGCACTAGCACACTTTGGTGCAGGCAGTCTGCTAGGTGATGCAGGCTCCCTTTGAAAATCACACTTGGCGCAGCCCTTGGCACAAGGTGCCTTTGAGTCAGACCTGTTTAACGCAAGCATCTTGTGTCAGTCTAAGACCTTTGAAATTCCAGCCCCTTGTGTTTTGTATCTGCTTAGATCTGTTGCCAATGACCTGTGGATTCAGTGCTGACTGATATGAGGGTATTCAGCCAGTACTACAGGACCTAACTAATTTTGCTCATATTGGAGCTCATTAGCTGAATGCAACCTCATGAAGTACAGATCAATGCAATAGTTTTAAAGTATAAGTAGAAGAAGTCACAGCTTAAACCAGTATGGTAATACTGTAAAAAGTAAAACCAAGAGAAGATCCAGGATTGCAGTGAATCATTAGTGAACAGCATTTTGACAAGTAGATTTCTGTTTCCCTGGATGGTTGCAATGCAGATGCCAGATGTCAGCGTGGCTCAGTTGGTAGCATATCTGCCTCTTGACCACAGGGTTGTGGGTTGTCGGCTCACACTGGGATTGGACTTGTATGCTGGCACCTGCGTGCAGTATTAAGGGAGTGCTGTACTGTTGGGGTGTGCCATCCTTTGAATGAGGCGTTAAACCAAGGTCCATTCTACATATCCTGGTACTGTGCTGGTAGGTGTTCAGCTAGCAGTAAAAGAACCTAAGGCATTCTTCACAAAGATTAGGGGACATTCCTGGTGTTGCCAATATTCCCCTTTTCATGAAACCAGTTCATGCAATTGCCCAGACTGTGTGGGTGCTGATGTGTGCTATGGCCACCACTACACATTCAGTCACTTCACTACCAGTCTAACACTTGTGTATGACAATTGCTATACAAATGCTGCTGCTTCTTCTTCTCCTTCCTCTTCTTCTCCTCCTCCTCCTCCTCCATCTTTAAAGGTCTGTCAATGGAATCCACTTAGTCATAAAATGCACACATAAGATACAGTATCCACCAAACATTTTTGGAAGTGTGCTTGAGAGTGAGACACTTTAGTTGTTTCCTATTATCTATAGATTCACAGCCATGTTTACTACAACAGGATCCAGCATAAAAAAAAAAAAAATCTTTGCTTGAAATGAGTTTTGCAGAATGCCATTTATAGACTCCAGGTAATTTCTAATGATACAGGATACTCCTATACATCTTTTTAAAAGTGCTGGAGATAATTTTCACAGCCTGTCATCTACAGTATGGAGTTTGGTTCATATTTAGTACCACAGGATGCAGTGGAAACATTTTGGAGAAGTGTGCTTGAGATGACTTTTGCAGCCTATCATTCATATGCTTTTTATCATGTGTACTGCCATTGTGCTATCTAATCGGTGAACAAAGTTTAATTACTGACTTTTAAAATTCTCTACACTTTCTATAGGGATTGCAGTAATTATGAATATCCAGAAATTTTTCCTAAATAAAAACAAGAGGCAAGTGGAAGATGAGATGCCAGAACATCCTGCCCGAATGTGCAAACATCCAAGAACTAAGGAAACCGTACAGCCAATCCAGAGCAAAATTAATATTTGTGAGACACCAGAGCCACAGAAAAATGCAGACAACTTCTCCAAAGACACAGAGATGTCAAATGACTCAAAGAAAATCTCCAGTGATGCAGATGTCCTTTCCAGTGACAGAGTTTATACTGTATCATGTGATGCAGTAATTGCCAATGATACAGAACTCTGCAATGACACAGACATCTCCAGTGGCACAGAGATTCCAGACATGTGGACTGTGGAACAGTACAAAGTGTGGAAGGCTCACAATCCATGACTAATTTCAAAGAAAGGATATCTGGGATGCAATGTGTACAGATGTAAAGGCAGTGCTTGATAAATCCACAGGTGTACACTGTGCACCTGCCTGGATAAATGCAACAGTCTCAGCAAAGAACAGTAAAGTACTGAGGAATAAATACATGAGCATCGTGACACCAAGGCACACATAGCCGTGGTTAAAATACATGAGCAAAGAAGTAAGGAGGTGCTGCCATCATGTGTCCTTGTTATAAATACTAAGTGTCTGGCAGAGACCGAATGTTCTTTTCGAACAGCATACTTTATTGCCAAAAAAGACTTTCCCTTTTCAACACAGGCTGATCTTCTGAAGTTACAAGAGCTGAATGGATTACAAGTTGGAAATATTCATCAGTCTCATCACAGCTGCTACAACATTATGGAACACATCGCCAACGAGAAGATTGGTAGCACATTTGTACTCTGTAGATTTTCTTTCATTACTGTTGGACGAGAGTACATTTTTTGACAAGGCAGAGATCATACTTTATGGTTGTGCAGATACTGGAGGTGGAAATGTAGGCAACATGTTTCTTACCTTACTTGAGGCAAGTAAAGGCATCACTGTACAAGCCATTCAGGACAACGTCTTGGAGTTTTTGAAATCCAGAAAGCTAACTGGGGAGCTTTTAGCCAAGAAAATGATTGGACTGTCAACAGATGGTGCTTCAGTAATGACAGGTACAAAAAGTGGACTTTGTACTTTAATGAAGGAAAAATTCCCCATGGTGCGTAGTATTCATTGCCTTGCCCACAGACTAGAATTAGCAGTTGGCAATACTGTTGCTGAAGTTGGAGGAATCAATCACTCTGAAATATTCATTGGAAAGCTGTACACTTTATTCAGCCAATCCTCAAAAAACAAGCAAGAGATAGCTTCTATAGCACAAGAAACCTCATGTGAACTTTTGAAAATTAGCCCAGTCTTCAGTGTGCAATGGGTGGCCAGCAGCTACAGGACAGTGAAAGCAGTTCAAAGATCATACAAGGCATTACATTCTTATTTTACATTTGCCTCAGAGGACAGAGACAGATCATCGACTGAACGTGCAAAATTTCTTGGACTAAAGAAACATCTTGCAAGCACAAGATATGTTATTGCTCTTGCTGTAATGAATGATGCCCTGAAAGAACTATCTAACTTGTCACAGATACTACAAACATGTGATTTGTCAATCTGGAAAGCAATGGAGCATGTGAGAAACACTCATCTTATACTAAAAGCCATGAACCCTACTGATGGACAAAGTATTCATGAAGTCAAATCACAGATTGGTGATGATTCAATGGCCTATGCAGCCAGTATGATGTTATACTTGTGCAACTGTGTTACTTGGTTTGGATGTCGCACTCTCTATTCCAGAGGAATTACCGACCTGTAGGGGCACCAAAGGCAAGGAACCCTCAAAGAGGGTTCCACCCCTAGAGGTGCCACGGGATGATTCCCTTAGCTAAAGGTACCTTAGGAAGCATCCCCAAAAAGAAAAATAGTAGTATGAAAGCACATTAGCAATCAGTAGCTGTGAGTCATAGTAGTAGATTGGCACCAGGCAGCTTGATAATGTAATGAGATGTACAGGTTAGCAATGGCATGAGTATGATGGGTAACGCTTGAGATTGAAGGGGCCTCCTATGGAGAGAGAGGGAACGGCAAGTAGGGACAGCATCCACCTCCATCCAATAGCAGAACCTACCTAAAGGTACTAGGGAACACTAACTATGGCTAACTAACATTTATGATCTGAGGCATGGAGGAGAGAAAAAAAAAACCTTTGAGGAGGAACTCTCTGGGGATCCAAGGTCTAGGTTGCCTTCCCTCCAGGCTTGGGATGTTTGTTTAGTAACAGCTCTGCTGCTGTAATTTAGAAACCCAATTAGAGGGGGTGGCAAATATTCCAATTTAAAGAAAGCTCTCGCTCAATCCCTCCAACTGGAATGCCGTGGAAGGTTGCAAGAGTGCTCTGCAACATTGGGGCAACCAAGGCAAGAGGAGGAGAGTGATGGCTGCTGAGGCACTCACCTGGCCTACCTGCCCTAAAAACAAGCCAGGTGAACCACAAGCAGTCATAGGAAGAATGCAGTGAAGGTGTCGTGCTAGTAGAATACTAGAGTCAAAGGAGATCGCTGTAACCACCCTTCATGGCTAGTCCTAAATTCTACACCAGGAGCTGCCATCGAGAATTGAATGGCTAAAGCCAGACCCAGAGTGAGGACATTCCCAGCTATGGGCCAGGTGAGAAGGACCCCACCTTAAGTCAGGAACACTCAAGATGTGGAACTGATAGGTGCAGAGCTAGACCGCTGGCTGCAGGGAGGTCCTTCACTATGGAATGGTTATGGCTGGCATGCCCCAGAAAACAATTGAGGAGGAGCTGAATGAAGCATTGAGTGCTGGGACCCTCACGTAGGTCAGACATGGTAGTAGTGAGCATTGAGCAAATGAATTACGTAAGCAATGAGTGGACCTGCACATAGGTCAGTATGCAGAGTAAGCAAATGGACAGACCTGCACGGAGGTCAAAAGAGCAGCAAATATGAATAGTGGGGCACGCCAGCAAGGCCATCAAGGAAGCTAATGAAAGGTGACAAAATACTCAGAAGATTTTAGTAGTGAGGACAGGATTCATACATGAGTTAAGTATACCACATAAGGCCACGGCTCCTCAACAACACCTCCAGTCCCCCACCATGGGAAAAACAAGAAAGCAATATGAAGGCGCCATGACCCACATGCAGATATTAAAACTAGTTTACAGCATCAGCAGTAGCTTAGCTTACCTCCAAAGCATAATAGCAGTGTGCAAACATAATAGAGCAACATCAGTACTGAGTGACTATGAGTTGTAGGGGTAACAATTTGAATAAACATAGACTGGAGGGAGGCAATGCTCTGAAAGCAGCAATTGGCCAGGCAGTGCAGTGAAAACAGCAGCAATGAGGTATGTGATATGAGTTCAGGAAGCAGGATTGAGCTGCATGGTCTAGGGTTCAGAGTGAGCCTGAACCAGGTGAAAACAATTAAGGTGCATAGCATGGAGAGCAGCAGCAGGGAAGCAGCTTGCACTGAAACACACAGATAATGATTGCAGTTGCATTGTGAGCAAATGGGAGAAAGTAACAAGAGCTCTGGATTAGCAAAATACAATGAGATTAGAAACAGAAGACCTCCAAAAGAAAGCAAAACAAAAGACACACACACACACACACAGAAGAACAGGAAACAAGCAACACAAAGAAGCACACAGCCAGAGGCAAACAATACAAACCAAATGCAGGAGAACAAACAACATAAGTCAAGCAGAAGCCAAAACACAGCAAGGTGGGGGGTAGGGGTCCCAGCAGGCTGCAAAAGACAGACTGACAGAGCTGCCAGCTGCAAAGAAAAAGTGCTTGAGAGAGAGAGGCTCAGAGGAACTGCTTATGTAGCACAGGAAGGGGGAGTGGCTGGCTGATTGTCCATTGAACTACAGGCATAGTCTTCTGAGAATGTGCTTAGTGGAATTTAGCTGCAGCCTACATTGCCAAAGATTAATCAACAAGTTTTACCAGTCCCTTGTGAACAACTTGACTGCCAGATTCCCTGACTCAGACTTTGTTAAACTAGTTAGCTCTTTGAATAAGGCAGCCTGGCCAAAAGAGGAGCAAGAATTAATTCTGCATGGAGAACAGGAAGTGGTTATGTTGGCAAAAGAACTACAATTGCCTATGAGGGATGTAGTTACAGAGGTTCGGACCTACAAACTTTCTGGTTCTATTGGTGGCCAACTGGCAAGATTCATGGCTGCAGTGAGAACTTATCCAGCATCAACTGCAGAGTGTGAGAGGGGCTTCTCTGCCATGAACCTGACTGGCACTCCCCAAAGAAACTGACTTTCTAATGAATATCTGAGAAGTGCAATGTGGATTAAACTGAATGGCCCACCCTTGTCTGAGTTTGATCCCTGACCATGTGTGAAGTCCTGGCTTACAAGGGGTGATAGACTGTCAACAGCATGGAAAACTGGTGTGCAACCCCAAAGGAAAAAAGAAGACCATCGTAATCTCTGGAACCTTTTCAAACCATAACTTTGGAGAAGAAAATATGGCATTCTGCCATTTACTTAAATTTTGTTTTCAGTTATATAAAATGCTTAGGCAACTACCTATTGTCAAAGTATTCACAGCCAGGTATACTGACAATTAAGTACAGTACATACAGAGCTTTTAAAGCTGTGCTCAGGTTTTGGATTAGGTTACAGGTGCATAGGCAAATCAAATGCAGTATACAATAATTCATTGCCAAGACTACAGTTTGTTCATGGGAAGCATGCATATATTCCAGAAGCAGTACACATGGCCAGCAGCTGCATTTTAAATGAAGAAGCTTGGCTGTATAATTTAAATGCTGTAGATCTTTGCTGCTGTATAGTATGTTACTCAATTTGCAACTGCATTTTTCTTTGTTTTATCTTGCTATAATTTATCATGTCAAAAGCTGCTGACCACCTCCTTCCAGACATGACTCTCTCCTGCATCGCATTTGCACTCTGTATTTGTCCCCCATCCAGCCTCATAAATTTACAGTACTGTTCCATCTCCATATGTGTATTGCTTTTGTACATTTGCAAATTTATTTAACTTCTACACCTTATTGTAGTGTATTTCTATACACCTGGTATTTGCTTTTTCAACAGTTCTTGTTTTGTATTTATTGTACCTTGTTAGATTGCACTGTTCTCCACGACCTCCCTACCCTCAAATAAATAAGTAAATTTATACAACATGTGTGTGCCTCTTTTCAGGAAGATAAAAGAAATATCTCACTGACCACAAGTGAGATATCACTTTTTATCTTCGCAGCTGGGTGTGTCACAATGGATATCTTGGCCAGTTGGGTATGTCACAAAAGTTTTGGAACTCCTTTAGAATGTTCGGCCTTGCCGGCCCGGTGGCATAGAGGGTTGAGGTGCTGGTGACTTACCTCGACCAACACTGGTGACCCGGGTTCAGGAACGAGCCTGGGGCATTGGAGGTCGACACGGGGGGAGGGTGGAGATGGATGAAGCTGCCGGCAGGCAAGTTCACTTCTCTGGGGAGGAAGCGTGGCATCCCTTGGCTGATGGTGACCCCCAGTGGAAGCTGGGGTGGCATGGGCTCAGAGGGGGTGCCACAGGCACTAGGCCATGGGGAGGTGGAAAGGAGCCATAACCAGGGCTGGTACAGCACATGTGCACCTCCACATGCATGCATGCATACTCCTGGGTCTCCTGGGAGAAAACCAGGAGAAGAAAAATATGCCGGTCAGCAGAATGAAGACCGACCCCCCACAGGTGCCGCTCCCGGGCCGGGCAAGGTAAGCACCGGTAATTCTGGGTGACGGGGCTGGGGGGTGGTCGGATGGGGGCTGACCAGCACAGAGCACAAACAGCTGCTGTGATAAAAAAAAAAAAAAAGAATGTTCGGCCTCAGTAACAGTACTGACCATATTCAAATGCAAATACATTTTAAAACAAAAAATTATAGCATTGTACTGTGAGCACGAATGTTGTTCAGCACAAAAAGATCTACAAAATGAGTGGTGTTTCATTTACAGCTACCTTTTATTTTTTTTATAATTAACAAACAGCAGAAAATGTATTTTCTTTTCACCTTTTCAACAAACACATGCAAATAACTTTAAAATGAAAACCGATAGCATGGTACTGTGAGCACAGAATCTGTTCAGTACAAAAAGATCTACAAAATGATTGGTGTCTCATTTACAGATACCTTTTATTTTTTTTATAATTAGCAAAGCAAAAAGCACAAAATCCAATTTTTTTTCACTTTTTGCAACAAATGCAAATAACTTTATCACTGAAAAAAGAGAGACCCACAACTGTATAAATTGAATATGACATGAGTGGCAGTGAGATAGTAGAAATACCATATCTCCACTTGCTGTCATTGAAGTTTACATATCCCACTCATGGCTTCGCCACTCATGGGATATCAAGAGTTCAATGGCAGCTTGTGGAGATATTTCTGCTATCTCGCTGTCACCCATGTCACATCCCATATATATATAAATGAACAACTGAGTGTGCATTGTACATTTTTTCTTTTTGGCTTGGAACCCCATTGTTTCCCTCTCCCAGATCATGCCTAGAAATGAGCTTTGGCTCAGTGTGCCTTTCCCAGTTATGCCATGCTCAAATGTACAGTATAGTTTTTAGAAAATGAATTAAAAGCCATCTAACACAAGGCTTTACACTGTATGTTTAGTTTTACTAAGAAAATATGGGCTACGCAAACTAAGCAGTATTGTTTAGTGCAGCGTGCCTTCCATCTGACCTGTTGGCATGTGTTATGCACTGATTTGAACAGCTGTAGATGGTCCCTGTTCCAAAAATTGTAGGGCCTCAGTACCTCTGGAAGTATAATTTAACACTGGGACTGGGGGACAAGCGGCAAATTTTTGCGTTGCTGGCATGCACACTTGCAGGTGACTTCTTGCCTCCTCAAGTCATTTATAAAGACAAAAAGAATGTGTCACCCAGGGCACAAATTCCCTACTGACTGGGACATCAGCCACTCTATGAACCATTGAGCAAATGAGTACACAATCATAGAGTACATGGAACAAGTGCTTGTCCCCTATTTTGCCCACAAATGAGAGTGGTAGTGTCTCCCTGACGAATAGAAAGCTTTATTGGTACTAGACTTGTTTAGAGCTCACACAATCCCTAAAGTTTTATACACATTACAAGAGTTTAACATTATTCCTGCCTTTATCTCTGCATCTTGTACTGATTTGTGTCAGCCACTTGATATCTCAGAGAACAAGATTTTTAAAGATTTGTTAAAAATGCACTTTACAAACTGATATGCAGGACTTGTTGATGAGCAGCTTCCCGGGGGGGGGGTGTCAGAAATTAAAGTAGACTTAAAATTACTGTACCTAAAGGAAAAGCATCCTCAGTGGTTGGAGGCTATGTTCACTGAGCTAAGTAGCAGGAGAGAAGGCTGCATCAGAAGTTTTGTGCAGTCTGGAATTGCTGAAGCGCATGACACATGTCTCAATCCATGGAAGTGCCAGTACTGTTTCTTTAAAACCCCATTCAAAAGTTCCCCCTTCTTCTTTTTTATTTCATTTTTTTGGTATATTACTGGTGTTGCTATGCCACCAGTGAACGGGAGTAACACGGAGGGCATACAGGACACAGAGGATGAATGAAATTGGTCAATGAACATGCCCACAGGAACACATGGTGTCGAAGGCGGTGAATGAAGAACACCAGTGGACTTTTTAGTTTTCCTTTTCATTTGGATTTCTGCTTCTTTTAAATAAAATAAAGTTACAACTCTCGGTGGTGGTTGTGGATTGTGGATTACCTATGGAATTTGCCGCAGTTCAAGTGATCGAGTGCAAGTGAGCAACTGCGAGTGGGAGTGAGCGACTGTGAGTGGAAGAAAAGAGCAGGTCTGTATCAGCCAAAGTGTCACTCAAGGTACAGTAATTAGGAAGATTGTGTTTTTGGTACCAACAGTAAGTGCCAACTAAGGTGGGGGGAGTGGGGTCTAACAAATGACCTGCTTGCAGACAGCTTGCAGTCAACATATTGGCAAATAATCAGGCAGGCAAATTATATTTAGCTGACCCAATATATTCACTGGTGGTACGTATTTAGCTAATATAGCAAAAATATAGAACCAGCGAAAATAGGTACTATACAGTATCTTCGACATATGTTACGGAAACTTCCCTGTCATTAGTTCTTTACTCTCTCGAAGCCAGTGTAACAATTCAGCACTCTGAAAGTTTTCCACCTGGAAGTCTGAATAAAAAACAATGGACTGTATGCATGAAAGTGTGCAAATTGCATGGCAAACTGTCAGAAACACAGCGCACAGCTATGAGGCATGCAAGGCATCCGCGTTACATTGTATGCACGAATAGCCACACAGGACATGTGGACCCAGGAGGCGGGATGACAGGGAATGCGTAGCAGGACATGCAGCACACACTGGTGGGCCAAGGATATGTCGAACCCACCCCTTGACTGCACCATATAAGGGCATGTGCACCTCCCTAGGCAGCATTGCAGAAGTGAATATCATAGGAGTGGATCACAGACACCATGGCGGATACTGACAGAAATGAAGAGGGGCACACACCACCACCACATGTGCAGTCCAACAGGACAGCCCATGCTGGCGGACAGCACTGTGGTCATGTCTGAACTCAAGGCAGTGCATGACCCTGTGCACCAAATTTCACTGATGGTAAGGTAGCATCCATGGTCAGGGACATACGGATGCACTATGCCAAGCTGTACAGGGCACACGGTCCTCAGCACTCCTACTGGCAAAGCCCTATGACACACAAGGGCAGTGAAATTGCGCAAGTGCCACTCACACGACATGTATAGCACATGCATGATGTGTACATACCCTGAACACAGCACATGCCACACACACCCTGTAACACAACCTAACAGCCCCTGCCACACAACCATCATGGCATACACTGCTACAACATCACTGGCACGCCACATGCTGTGCAGTACAGTGGCCACCACCATAGCAACATCACCAGCATGACCTCCAGCAGAGCACACAACACTCCACTCATAGCAACACCCCTATCAAGCCTCCCCATTGCAGGGCACCTGACATGGCCTCCTGGCTGCACAACATAGCACATGACACCATGTGCCACATGCCCATCCTAGCCAGGCACACAGGCACCTGTGCCCCCCTCCCAGATGGGTGCACTTAGTGCATAGCCTCATCATCGCACACCCACCACCCACAACAGCTGGAACACACATGCCATGACACAGTGCAGTCCACACCAGCTATGCACATCGATGCCCACATGTTGTGGAAATGTGCACAACAGTGCTACAGCACAAGACGCATGGCCATCGGTCCCAATGCTGTGCAGGCATACATCACTATCACTAGAATGTGCCCTGTACCAGGGCGACATGAGCCACATGCCCACTCAGTGTCTCCTGCCCCCTGTCCAGCCTCCCCTTGTCCTCCTACAGTGGTGCATCCTGCTGGTGGCCTGCCGGCATGGGTACATTTTGATGCAGGGCAATATTTGGAGAATGGCACATGCAGTGAACACCTTGCATGCCCTTCCGGGAGACAGCAGCATTGTTTCCCTTGTATGGTCCAGACACCAGAAGCGCATCTTCAATAGGCTGATGGTCCTCTCGACAATGTTCCGTGTCTTCCTGTGGGCATGGTTGTATGCCTTCTCCACTGTACTGTTCAGGGCCAGGATAGGTGTCATCATGAATGGGTGCAGTGGATATTTGCTGTTACCTGTGCAGGGGACAGAACAAACAGACAATGAGGTGCATGCAGCTTTTGACATCGCAGTGCCACACACGTTGCCCCCCCCGTACTCACCCAACAGCCAGCCGTCCAAGCCAACCAGCATGTAGCAGGGCTTCTAGATGTGGTTCGTTGAGTATATATATGTGTCATGACATGAACCAGGATACTTTGCACATACATTCATGAATATACTACCCACGTCACACACTACCTGACAGTTCACACTGTGGAAGTCCTTTATGTTCCTGTATGCCTCCTCATGCACAGACAGGGACAGTATTCCAATATGGGTGCAGTCTATTGCACCGTATATGTTTGGCATACTGTGCATGGCATAGAAGGCCTGTTTCATAGCACGGACATTGGCGTCCACTATAGGGAACCTGATGTGCCCCTGCCATTCATCACCTGCACCAATGCCCATGAGGCCTAACATACGCCAATGGCATCACCAGTCACCTGCTGGAATGACCCTATTGCATAGTATGACAGGGCACATAACACCTTGATCTCCATGGTCATCACACTGGACCACCATGTCCATGGTGCAGTGTCATCACGGACCATGTCACACAGCTGTCTGATCATGGCACAGTCAAACCTGAAGCGTTCAATGCTGTGTGTGTCCCGCAGCGTGGCTGCATCCAGATGTGGTCTGAAGACCCTTGGCCATGGTCCCACATGCTTCCACCACTCCAGCTCCACATTTTGCAGATACACATTCTTCAGAAGTCCAGATCACATCTTCCTCCTCTGCTATGGTTACCTGTAAGCATACTGCCACATCCCCTTTATGTGGCCCAGGACACCTGTGTGCACCTTTAAGAGGGTGTGGGTGGGGGTCCCGTGCATGGTGACATTACCTGTGCAGGAGTTACGTGCACATGCTGCAGTGTGAGGTGAAGGTGATGGCTGCAGCTGAGCAGAGCTCTGTGGTGTCCATACCAAAAGTCGGGCATCTAGGGTTGTACTGCAAGAAACTTTGGAGGGTGCCTGAGGACACCTACTCAGAACGCCCCAGTGGGGGCAACCTTTGGAAGCTGGATGCTCAATTATGGGTATGTACCTGGCCTGCAGGGTGTGCTTTGGGGCATTGGGGGGCGTATGTTGTCCATGGTGCTGATGGTTATTTCCCATCTGGTCCCTCACAGAATCATCTAGGCCTCCCTCACAAGCTGGTTCTGACATGTGTGTAACAGCCAGATGGAGACCCCTGTATTGTGTGCACATTGCCACATCAGAGGAGATGGCAGCAAGCCAACCCAGGCTACCTTTCCCTGAGGGTGGGCACCGATGATGTGATGTATAAGTCAGACATCTGTGTGCTGTGGTGGGTGGTGGTGGTGCTATCCAAGGTGGGTTCAGCATCCTGTGCCATGTCCGTGCTGTACCCTATTGCCATATTTTTCTCTGCTATGTTTCCCTCCTGTGCCTCTTCTCACTGTGGTATTTTTAATTTACAGCACTACAGAGGACCCCTCTGACACCTTGTGTTGCTCCCGCTGTCCTGCTCAGACACATAAATGTCAAGTGACAGCAGGGATTCCCAGGAGGTGGATGAGAGCTAGCGTGTGTGCCACTGGTTGTACCATGGCCACATGTACCTCAGGAACATGATGCACTAGATTATGTGTGGACTGTTTGTCACTGTCTGTTGGCCTGTTGATATGTAGGGTGCACTGAGTTCTGCTTTTTTTCATTTTACATTGTACCTTTGCGGCTGACACCTCTACTGTGTACCTTTGTTTTGGAATAAAGCTGTTCAGAAAGAATACCTGTGTTGTGATTGTCTCTTGCACAGTGGGTGGTGGGGTGGGGTGGTTGGGTGGGGCACTGAAGGGGTATGGGGAGGTGGTCTCTCGGGGGGGCAGATGGGGGGGCTATGCAGTTGTCCCGCATGAGTGCCATGAGTGGCCCAGCAGGTGTTTCCTTGCCGGGTCACCCATTGGTGGGTATTGTGCATTGCTCATGGGCTGGGCACTGTGCTGTACATGGCATGCATGCTGTTAAGTCACTGTGGACCATCCAGGTGTTATATATCAGGATCATTGTCCTTTGTCCTTTGTGTGTGCCACTGGCAGTGCATATCACAGCAGTGCCTTGGCCACGGCATCCCATGGCATATCAGTCCACCTTGGGGGTCACTGTCCTGGGTCCCCTTGGTCTACAGGTCTGCCCATGCCTTCGGGGTCTGCATCCATCTGCAGGGTGTGCCTCGCATCACCTTGTGTGGGATGTCTGGGTGCCATAGCATGTCAGGTCCCACTGGTGGCATTGTCATCACCTCTGCCTCAGTGAGCAATGCCTTCATATGTGTGCACTGCCCTGCATTGTGGCTGTCCATGATTGGTCTTGCACACATTCTCTGACCATTACACATGATGTGTTTGTGTGGCTGGGCACTGGGGTTGGTGTGCATGGCATGGGATCACTGTTGCAGCAGTCCTGATCTTTGTGGTCAGCTGCTTCTGCTACTTTCCATCAGCTTGCACACCCCTCAGCACATTAATTTATAGCGTGTCCCCATTGTGTGTTATTTCACTACGTGCAGTAGTCCACGTCCTGGTATCTGGGTCAAATGGGTGTGTGGTGTTGCTGCCATGTGTTTACAGGGTAAAGCCAATCTGGTCTGTGTGCTTGGCTACCTACCACACTGTGCAGACATCTATGGCAGACCTCCACCTGCTGTAAGTGTATGCGCCTACCGCCACGTGCCTGACTGTTGTACCTGGTGTCGTGCATGGGCATATGGGGGTGCTGCACACAGCACTATGCATCCATTCCCCTGCATACATGCCATGTGCAGTGGCCACACTGCTGCACGTGGGTTACCTATGCATTCTTCCATGCATGCTTCATGCTTTCCTCTCTGGCATGCCATACACACAGATCATGTGTAGGCACCTAATTGTATGGCCTGCACATGCTGCATAGCTGTCATGCATAAGGACCATTATTTGTTAGACACTGAAGGGGTGCCGGAATTTTACAAATATCTACTACATCTTGCAAAATAATTTTTTTTCTTGTAGGAACCCTTTTGACTAAAATAATTAAACTGGAACTTTCAGCAAGTATTTCCACATTAGTCTTCATTGGCAAAGGTAGATACATAATTGATCCCTTCAAATCCTTCACCAAGTCTGTGGAAGGTAAATTTGCCTCTTTTTGGAGTTAATTTTAAAATTATTTGTAAAGAGTTCACAATTTGAATCAACATTTTTTTTAAACATGATTAACTGTTGAATTTCAGGAGGTACAGGCTCCACACCCATCTGATTCAATGCTGACCGAGGTGGAATAACAATGCTGCATAGTTTGGAAAAACAATACTGACACAGAGCCACGGAATCTAATGAAGCAATCTTATTCTTCAAAAGATATAAAGCAATGAAAAAATGCCAAACATCATTCTGACAAATTTTAGATGTGAGATCTAGTGTGACTGTTTGAACTTTATACAACACTCGTTCACGGCAGACACAACCCGTATCAAATTTCACCTGCTTTGCAATTTCAAATTTAGCAATTCCACATCTAGAGTTTGGTACGATACTGTTCTCTGATGCTGAAACTTGAGAAGAGAACAATCTGAAATTATAATCAGTGCCTTTTGAAGCCTGACAATACCTTTGAATTAAATGAGTAAGTAACTTGCCAGCACTATCCATCTCCATCTTTTACAAATATTTCAAATGTTGCCAATCTAAGAATAATTCCTCTAACATTATAAATTAATCTAACAAATTAGTTAGTAGTAAACGGCTGCACTCTCCCTCCACATAAGAGATGGACCACTTCCATATTAAAGGAAGATTCCTTTATCTTAGCATATATCACCACATATGAAGTAAGCAAATGTGAACAGGAGCATGGGTGGTGGCAGAACCACCACCTCCTTACATTTCACCTCCAGTCTAGCAAATTGTCTAATTCCTGTTTGATGTACTGGAACCATACGTATGTGATGCAGAAAGCTGTGACACATATCAAGAGCCAAGCAAGCCAAACTGCGACCCAGCAAAGTTGTGTGATCACAAATTGGACAGGTATCCTCATTTTCAATCAGTTTCATCCTTTCAGATTCAGAGTCAATGACAAATTTATTTACAAACAAATAGATATTGTCCAACGACTCTTTCCTGACATTGCAATTCTCATCACATGTCCATAATAAAGCCTTTTTTGTTTGATGTTTCTCAATCTGAGTTTCCATAACATCCTCCACTACAGAATCTTTCAATTTTGTAAGTGGCAGAACATTATGAACAATTTCTTCTGTGTCCCCAACTAGATTTTTGGAGATATTTGAATTTGTAAGTCTCCTCCAAAAAGTATGATTCACTGCATACACTATGCTACCATTTGCCACCATAAACCACTTTCAAACTGCAGTGGGTAAGAATACCAAATTTCTGCAGTTTCATTTTCATTTGATAAATTCTGTTTCAGTTTAATCATCCAAAACTTTGCTTTGTTCTTTAGTCGACTTTTGACAGCAAAGACCCTGAGAGTAATGTGTCACACAGAGAGCTCCATTCTCATCTAAGCAGATTTACTTTTCAGGTGTTTGGCTTTATTTCACATGATGGCACTAATAGTGTTACTTATGTGAAAGCGATAAGCAATATTTTTAAAATACTGCAATCATCTCTCCTCAATGTTTGTGTCAGAAACGTCAGATTGTTTTCTTTTTGGGTCGAGATACATCCCTTAGCTATTATTTGTACCAGTCCTATTAGAAATTCCTAACCATTTAAAAATAACAGCCTTTTCAGAGTAGTGTGGTCACTACCATTAGTCTTCCTATTCTTTCCAAGTACATTAGACTGTTTAAACTGTTCAACATTTTTCTTTTTAATAAAGGTATACCAGTCTTTTCTAGTCTGCCTCGTCTTTTTCACCAAAGCTGGCATGTTTCACTCTGAATTCTTTTTTAAATCTGTAGAAAAATACAAGAAAAATAGTAAACACATATATAACAAAAACACCTGAAACCATAAATATTTAGTCTAAAAATCTTAACCAAACAAGTTATTAACCCAACAAGTCTCTGGTAGCCAACTACAGACCCATCTCAATCCTCTCCCCCCTGTCCAAGGCACTGGAAAAGATTGTGGCGGGTCAACTCATCAACTACTTCAATAAGTATAATCTACTATGCCCCAACCAGCATGGCTTCAGACAAAATCACAGTACCACCACTGCTCTGCTGGACTACATGAACTATGCACATAAGGCCCTGGATGAAGGCAAACTGGTGGGGTCTATCTTTATTGACCTCACCAAAGCCTTCAATACAGTCAACCATCCCCTGTTACTGACCCAACTGTGAAACATGGGTGTGGCTCCCAATGCCCTTTGCTGGTCCCAAGACTACCTGATACAGAGAAATCAATGTGTCAAAATTGGGCAAACAGTATCCAGTGCAAGAGAGGTATCATTGAGGTACCCCCAAGGATCAATACTGGGGCCCCTACTCTTCAGCCTCTTCTTAAATGACATTCCCACAGCCTGTGACACTAAACTCATACTATATGCAGATGATGCTGTGCTCCTGAGAAGCAGCACGTCTCAGACAGCCCTACAATCTGAGCTGCAGAACTCCTTCTCCAAACTCGAGGACTGGTTCTGTAGTCATAAGTTGCTACTAAACTACAAGAAGACCAAGGCCATGCTTATGTCCGGCCCCCACAACAAAAATAAGCACCACCCCCTCATCATCTCCAACTCATGCAGTGAGCCACTGGAACAAGTTCACTTGTTCAAGTATCTGGGGGTTATAATAGATGATACCCTCACATTTGCACACCATATTGACTCTCTGGTCAAGACAGTCAATACCAAGATCAGTGTCCTGTACAGGCACAGGCAATACCTCTCTCTAGGGGCCCTCCACCTCTCAGTCCACAGTTCAATTGTATCTACTATTGACTATGGACTAGTGGTCTATGGGGCGGTAATGGATACAGCACTCAAGAGGGTTCAGACTGCACTCAACAAAGCTTGTAGACTCATCCTGGATGCTGAGTGTGGCACTCACACCTGTACTCTGTATGAACATGCAAATTGGCTGTCATTAAGAAACAGGGTCAATTTTCAGACTTGTATTCTAGGGAAGAAGGCCCTATTGGGTATCCTAGGGAAGAAGGCCCTATTGGGTAAAACACCACCTCGTGTAGGCAATTTGATCAAGGTGGCCAACTCATTACAGGTCACCAGAGGGAGGACTAGAGGGGCCTTGGCTATCCCCTTCCATCGCACCTCACTTGGGTAACGTGCATTTGCATACTGGGCCTCCCTATGGATGAATGAACTCCCTGGGCACCTCTTGGCCACCAATTGTCTGGCACAATTGAAAACTGACCTCAAACAGCACCTACAGTAATAACACTCTCTAAGTGCACCTGCTCCTAAGTCCAGCCACACCTGCTCTCTCTGCCCCCCAGCAAGCACTAGGCAGGCCTCAGATACCCCTTCCCTCTGTCCCTTCTCAAGACTTGCCCCAGCAATCAGTTTGTGTCATGCTGCTTTGGCACCAGCCACCCCTCCCCCTCCTCTTACTCACAGCCCCATGAGTTTCCCTAACAGTCACTACTAATGCAGGCTGCCTGACCATGCCCCCTCACACCCCACCATTTTACTCTAGCATGTCATCTCTGCTCATCCTCCCCTCACCCCACCATTTCTCCCTATACCTTACTGCCCTTCTTCCCCCACCCTTCACCTCCACCACAGTACATATCTCTCTCTCTCATACCTCCTGTCTTCACCCCACTGCCAGCTATCCCCGTCCCTTTGAACTACTGAGAAGACACTTTGTGGCTGCTTACCCCCCCACCCTCATAAAGTGTTTTTCTTGTTATTTAACTTGTACCTTCTGTAAGTTCTGAATCCAAGCTGTATCATTCATTGTAATGTACCTTTGCTTTCTCCTATTGTACTTTGTTTCGCAATCTATGATGTGGAACCTTTATAAAAGAGCTTGTGCTCAAAGGTCTTTTCTGATTCACAAATAAATAAATAAATAAATAAATAAACCTAAAGACAACCATGAAATACCTTTTACAATGATGACATAATTATTTTAATACTATAATATCTATTTTTAAACCTAAAAATATTGAATAACGCATGAAGTGCATTAAAGAGTACTATGGCTATATTTTATATAATTCAGAAAATAGCTCATCAAATACACCTTATCAGTCTGCAAGATATTCTAAGTATCATGCTAAATAGGAACTATAATGACACATCTCATATATCGTTTAATGTTCACAGAGCAAAATGACTGCTATATTTGCATAAAACATATGAGAAGTAATATAATCTTTGCAAATCATGATGATTTGCATATTTTCCTAAAACCTACTCAAATTAACCTAAATGAAACATCAGAATATATGAACATCTCAATTAGATTTGATAAGTTTCAGAGACATAGTGCTTTGCATATTATTAAATATCCTAAAAAATACTCTTGATACTAAAATTTCTACACACATCTCAGAAGTGAGAAATTATAGACCTGTCAGCCTGACAGCTACAGTAGGGACATTGATGGAAACACCATTAAAGGAAAGAATTGTGGAACACCTGGAATCCAGTAGACTGCAGGACCCTAGGCAGCATGTCTTTATGGATGGGAGGTCATGCCAAACAGATTTGTTTGCCTGGGTAGTCCCTCTGAGGAGGGGAGAGTGACCAGCAGAGTACCGCAGGAGTATGTACTAGGGCCAGTCCTCTTTAATGTCTTTATTAGTGACATAGCAGAGGAACTGGAAGGGAAGGTCTGCCTCTTTGCAGATGACACCAAGATCTTCAACAGTGTGGATACTCTGGAGGAGGTGAAAAAGATGGAAAGAGACTTGAAACAACTAGAGAAGTAGTCAACAGTTTGGCAGCTAAGGTTTAATGAAAAAAATTGCAAAATAATGCACTTGGGTCACCGAAGCCTGGGGGTGCAGTACAAAATGGGAGGAGAGATATTAGCAGTGACCAAGCAGGAAAGAGACTTGGAGGTAATCATATCAGATGACCTGAAGGTGGGCAGATAATGGGACAAAGCAATCAGGAGAGCTAGTGGGATGGTGGGATGTATAGGTAGGGGGTATTACTAGCAGGAATAGGCAAGTGGTGTTACCACTATATAGATCTTTAGTAAGGCCCCACCTGGAGTATGGTGTCCAGTTTTGGAGACCACATCTCAGGATGGAGATAGACAGGGAGGAGGTCGTCCAAAGTAGGGCTACCAAGATGGTACAGGATGTACAGTATATCAAATGTCCTATGAGGAGAGGCTAAAGGAATTAAACATGTACAACCTGGAGAGGAGGGAGAGGGGGAATATTATCGAGACCTTTAAATACCTCATGGGGGTGAGTAAGGTACAAGTGGGAGGTATTTTTCAGAGGGAAGGGTGCTCCAGAACAAGGGGACCTTGATATGAACCTGGCGAGGGGCACATTTAGGAGACATGTGAGGAGATACTTTGTCACTGAAAGGTAGTGGACACCTGGAATGGTCATCCAGTGGAGGTTGTGGGGGGAAAAATAGTGGTGGATTCAAAAAAGCCTGGAATAAGCACAGGGGAGTCATAAGAGATATGTAAGGGGGTGGCAGAGAAAGTGCTGTAGACCTGGAGGGGTCCACAGCATAAGCAATGCAACAAGAAGGTGCAGACTGGATGGGTCATGTGGCCCTTATCTTCCATCAGCTTCTATATTTCTCTGTAATTTTTGCAAACCCCAAAAAACTGTAGCTTAATAATTAAAGTACATCTCATAGATTTTTTAACATTCACAATGCATGCAACTTGCATATTTTCATAAAATACAACAGAAATAATGTATCAGTGCAACTTATTCAGCAATCTTAAACATATTTCAAAAACATTCAAAATTAACATATAATAAAATCAACAAAAAAGCTCCAAATAGATTTTTAAAAATCTACGCACATCTCATATATCTTTTACAAAAATTTCAAATGCAAGATGACTTGCATATTTCAAACAAATCAACAAGAAGCACAATATGTACAAACCAAAAATACATGCACATCTCATCAATATTCTTAAAATCAATGTAAAGGTCTCACATATTAAAACCTAATATTAAAATAATGTCTTTAATTCCCCAATTACAAATTGAATCCTGACTCTGAGATTGCACATTACCAGTCATGATAATGCACATGAAGAGAGTCATGTCTTCAATTTTTAATCAGAGAATTCAACATGCTCCAGTGCTTATTTTTAAATGGGATCAACTTTGCCAGGTAGAGTTCACAGAATACTACCACACACACTATTTACATAAGAGCCTTTAAAAAATGTCCAATTCATTTCTGAATGACTTTACCTATGACTCCACACCATTTTCTCACATGAATGTGCAAGACCACTGAGCAACAGCATTTATGTTACAACAGTAAAAATGCCTATTATATTAAAAAATACTGTATATAAAAACATTATTTTTATAGGATTTCAAGCGCAGTTACACCATTAACAAACATGACACAAATAACAGAGCAAATACTTACATACTGTATACTTAGAACTGTCCTAAAAAGGCTGACAGTGTTCCTAGCTAACTTTGCAAAGTACTGCAAACAAAATACAGTACTAACTAGTAAAGTATTTCCTGTATGTATCTATGCGTATGTGTATGTTTGTGTGTGTGTGTGTGTGTGTGTATAGACAGATAGATAGATAGATAGATAGATAGATAGATAGATAGATAGATAGATAGATATCAAACAATTTGAACAGGGTAAATGCATACACAAGTGCATATACTTTGAAGTGGTCATAAAAGTTGACAGCATCCCCTTTGAACTCAACATATAAAACTCCAAATGTACATATATATATATATATATATATATATATATATATATATTATTATATATATATATATATATATATATATATATATATATATTTATGCAATAGGTGTGAGACCAAAAGCCATTGAATAAATCCATTTATTTCCACATATGTGGAATAAATCTAACTACCCTAGATTTATCCCACATATGTGGGATAAATGCAAACTGTCAATCAAAGCTTTTTTGTTCACTTTTTTGACAAACAAATGTGAATAACTTTAAAACGAAAAATGATAGCATAGTACTGTGAGCACGAAAAATGTTCTGGACAAAAATATCTACAAAATGAGTGGTGTTTCATTTATAGATACCTTTTAGTTTTTTTTATAATTAGCAAAAAACAGCAAAAAATCCTATTTTCTTTCACTTTCAGACAAACAAATATAAATAACTTTAAAATGAAAAATGATAACATGGTACTGTGAGCACGAAAAATGTTCAGCATAAAATATCTACAAAATGAGTGGTGTTTCATTCAGAGATACCTTTAGTTTTTCAAAATTAGCAAAAACAACATAAAATTCAGTTTTCTTTTCACTTTTTCGACAAACAAATGTGAATCACTTTAAAACTAAAAATGATAGCATGGTACTATGAGCACAAAAATGTTCAGCATGAAAATATCTACAAAATGAGTGGCATTTCATTAATAAACACCTTTTAGTTTTTTTTATAATTAGCAAAAACAGCATAAAATTAAATTTTGTTTCACTTTTCATCAAACAAATGTGAATAACTTTAAAACAAAAAGGTAGCATGATACTGTCACCATGACATTTGTTCAGCAAGTTCTCTACAAAATGAGTGGCGTTTCATTTAATAGCAACCACCCTAGGCGGACATACACCAGGAAAGTTAACCAAAAGTCCCAGAAAGTCCCAGAAATTACCGTTTAAAAGAGAATAAACAGTCAAAACCAAATGTTCCCACACTGATAAGAAGCATCCCTATTGCATAAATGAAATATACAATGGTGAGCTGTCAGATAAATGATTTATCTACACTTGTACTATTTGACCTCGGACACCTCACTCGTGGCTTACGCCACTCGTGAAGTTCCACGAGGTCAAACAGCACTTGTGTAGATAAATCATTTATCTGACAGCTCCCCATTGTATATCCCATATATATACACACACACACATATATATATATTATAGTGGTGCGGTCGCACCACTATAGTTAGGGTTCAGTGGTCACTTACATACGAAAGTCAAAAGTTTGCACGTTAATAACTTAGGACCCGTTCAACGGATTTGCCTGAAATTTGGAACACATGGTGAGGCATGGTAGATCTCCTGATTTGCCAAATTTTGTTTCGGTCGGACTTACGGTCTTTGTGTAGAAAAATGCTGAAAAATGCAGAATTATCCATTTTTGGAGGCAGATTTTGGGATTTTTGGATGTGGCCCTGCACGGCCGTCATGTAGTGTACCACTTTGCAAGATGGCTTGTTTGAAAGCGATTTGGGGGCTGAACATGCCGCTTTTCATTTGGTGAAAAAATATAAAGGCATTCAAAGGTTATGCCACTTTTAATTTCCCATTATAAGTCAATGGGAAAATGTGTATGTATGTTTTGCGAACAAAGAATGGGGTTCTGGCCATCTCGTCCCATCTGGCAATCAAAGAATTTGCAGCCTCGGGGTTCAAGAGTCTTTGTCCCTGAGAATTTTCAAAATTCTTTGATCACAAGGTCCGCCATCTTGTTTTTTAATTTCCGATCGGTAAAACACAAATATCTCTGCTCAGGGGTCACTTCTGAAGTAAAACTTGGATGGGTTTTACTAAGGGGAGTACTGATCTATCGAGCCATGCCTCTGGTTTCATCCAAATCGGTCAAAAAATAGAGTTATAAGCTTTTAAAATCTTAATTCGTGGCTCGCTAATGATCTTTGATCTTTGCAAATTCTTTGATCATGAAATTCTTTGATCGCGATCTTGCATCGTGACCTAAAAACACTAATATCTCAGCTGAGAGGTGGGCTAGGGACATAAATGAGGGTGGGTTTTGCTCAGGAGGTTCCGTTCTACTGAGGCATGCCATTGGTTCGGTTCAAACCTGTAAAAAATTTGTGTTTCACCATTTTTAATTCTTTGTTCATGAGCCTTCAAATTCTTTGATCATGAGCCCACAAATTCTTTGATCGTGAGATTCTTTGATCGCGATTGTGCATCATGAGCGAGGGACGAGATGGCCCAATTTAAAAATCAATTTTCTCAGCCCAGGGGTGTCCTAGGAAGTCAAATGAGGGTGAGTTTTTCTCAGGGGGCTTCATTCTGTTGAACCATGGTGGTGGCATACCGCAATTCCATAATTTTTTTGATTTATAAGATTTTTAATTCTTTGTTCGTGAGCCTGCAAATTCTTTGATCATGAGATTCTTTGATCATGAGGGAAGGACAAGATGGCCAGATTTTTTTATAATGGAATAGATAGGGAAATTTTACCAGTCTTTAAGATTGAATATCTCAGAAATGGTTTGGTCTGTTTACTTAAAATCTGGAGGGTGTTTACAGCATGTCCTGAAGATGAGAATTATGGTGTTAATGTGTTGGAGATAAAAAATTTTGCAGAGATATTGCATGACACTCTTTACGTGTTGTGGACAGTGTTTTGCTTGTGATGGTGGCTTGAAATTGATAGGATGCCTAGCCTTAGTGTTATGAATGTAGTTTTCACTCATTGTGTGTGTTAAATGTCAACAGGTGCAGAACTGTGCCAGTCTGATAAATGAAAATCTCATACGTTAAAATGTTATATCTCGGACACAGTTTGGTCTTTTCACTTGAAATTTGGAGGGTGTTGACGGCATATCCTGTGGATCTAAATTACTGTGTTTCCATGTCATAACATTTTTTTTGGTGGAGATATGGTGTGGCGCAGTTTACGTTCTGCAGACAGCATTTTGCTTGTGGTGGTGGCTTGAAATTGATAGGATACCTAGCCTTAGTGTTATGGATGTAGTTTACAGTTGTTGTGTGTGTTAAATGTCAACAGGTACGGAACTGTGCCATGCTGATGGATGAAAATTTCAAATTTTGACACGTCATATCTTGGACACGGTTTGGTCTTTTTACTTGAAATTTGGAGGGTGTTGACAGCATGTCTTGTAGATGTTAATAGATGTGTTTATGTGTCGGACAATATATTTTTTGCGGAGATATTGTGTGGTGCAGTTTACGTTTTGTGGACAGCCTTTTCTATTATTCTACTAGATTAACATTTGTTTGGTGGCTGGCCTTGCTGTTGTGAATGTTCTTTGTAGTCATTGGGTGTGTAATGTGGCCTGACACTTACAAGTTAGTGGGAGCACAGGGCCTGTTAATGCATCAATTAGGGTTCTTCTACAGTGAAAAAAGCAAGGAAATTTGATGTAATGGTTCCGATCCCTTACACCCCCACCAACAGGCATCGGGTGTGCGTTGGGGTCATCAGCCCTAACTCTCACCCCATTCTCCTACACTGCACCATCTCAGCTTGTTTACACAAGGGATGGGGTGAGAGTTAGGGCTGATGACCCCAACGCACATCCGATGCCTGTTGGTGGGGGCAGAGTGGGGGTGAGGTGCAAGGGTTGGGAACTCTTAAATTGAATTTCCTTGCTTTTTTTGCTGTAGAAGAACCCTAACTTATGCATTAAAGAAGTTTTTTTGCATAGAATATATAGTATATATACATACATATATATATATATGTGTATATATATATATAGATATATATATATATATATACACACACACACACACACACACACATATATATATATATATTTATATATTATAATGCATGGTCATGCCACTGTAGTTAGAGTTCAGCGGTCACTTACATACTGAAGTCAAAAGTTTGGGCATTAATAACTTTGGAGCCATTCAATGGAGTTGCCTGAAATTTGGTACACACGGTGGGGCATGGTAGATCGTTTGATCTGCCAAATTGTGTTTTGGTCGGACTTACGGTCTTTGTGTATGAAAGTGCTGAAAAACACAAATTATCCATTTTGGAGGCAGCTTTTGGGATTTTGGACATAAGCCTGCACGGCTGTTATGTGGCATGCAACTCTGCAAGATGGCTCATTTGAAAGAGATTTGGTGGCTGAACATTCTGCTTTTCATTTGGTGAAAAAATATAAAGGCATTCAAAGGTTATGCCACTTTTAATTTCCCATTATAAGTCAATGGGAAAATGTGTATGTATGTATGTTTTGCGAACTAAGAATGGGGTTCTGGCCATCTCGTCCCACCTGGCAATCAAAGAATTTGTAGCCTCGGGGTTCAAGAATCTTTGTCCCCGAGAATTACGAGGTCTGCCATCTTGTTTTTTAATTTCTGATCGGCAAAACACAAATATCTCTGCTCAGGGGTCACTTCTGAAGTAAAACTTGGATGGGTTTTACTCAGGGGAGCTCTGATCTATTGAACCATGCCTCTGGTTTCATCCAAATCGATCAAAAAATAGAGTTATAAGCTTTTAAAATCTTAATTTGTGGCTCGCTAATGATCTTAGATCTTTGCAAATTCTTTGATCGTGAGATTCTTTGATCGCGATCTTGCATCGTGACCTAAAAACACTAATATCTCAGCTCGGGGTGGGCTAGGGACATAAACTAGGGTGGGTTTTGATCAGGAGGTTCCATTCTACCGAGGCATGCCATTGGTTCGGTTCAAATCGGTAAAACATTTGTGTTTCACCATTTTTAATTCTTTGTTCATGAGCCTTCAAATTCTTTGATCATGAGCCCTCAAATTCTTTGATCGTGAGATTCTTTGATTGTGATCGTGCATCATGAGCGAGAGACAAGATGGCCCAATTTAAAAATCAATTGTCTGAGCCCAGGAGTGTCCTAGGAAGTCAAATGAGGGTGGATTTTTCTCAGGTGGCTTTGTTCTGTTGAACCATGGTGGTGGCATACCGCAATTCCATAATTTATTTGATTTATAAGATTTTTAATTCTTTGTTCGTGAGCCTGCAAATTCTTTGATCGTGAGATTCTTTGATCATGAGGGAAGGACAAGATAGCCAGATTTTTTATAATGGAATAGATAGGGAAATTTTACCAATCATTAAGATTGAATATCTCGGAAATGGTGTGGTCCTTTTACTTGAAATTTGGAGGGTGTTTACAGCATGTCCTGAAGATGAGAATTATGGTGTTAATGTGTTGGAGATAAAAATTTGCGGAGATATTGCGTGACACTCTTTACGTGTTGTGTACAGTGTTTTGCTTGTGATGGTGGCTTGAAATTGATAGGATGCCTAGCCTTAGTGTCGTGGATGTAGTTTTCACTCATTGTGTGTGTTGAATGTCAACAGGTGCGGAACTGTGCCAGTCTGATGAATGAAAATCTCATACGTTAAAATGTTATATCTCGGACACGGTTTGGTCTTTTCACTTGAAATTTGAAGGGTGTTGATGGCATGTCATGTGGATCTAAATTACTGTGTTTCCATGTCAGAACATTTTTTTTGGTGGAGATATGGAGTTTACGTTCTGCAGACAGCGTTTTGCTTGTGGTGGTGGCTTGAAATTGATAGGATACCTAGCCTTAGTGTGATGGATGTAGTTTACAGTTGTTGTGTATGTTAAATGTCAACAGGTGTGGAACTGTGCCACGCTGATGAATGAAAATTTCAAATTTTGACATGTTATATCTTGGACAGGGTTTGGTCTTTTTACTTGAAATTTGGAGGGTGTTGACAGCATGTCTTGTAGATGTTAATAGATGTGTTTACGTGTTGGACAATATATTTTTTGCAGAGATATTGTTGGCGCAGTTTATGTTTTGTGGACAGCCTTTTCTATTATTCTACTAGATTAACATTTGTTTGGTGGCTGGCCTTGCTGTTGTGAATGTACTCTTTAGTCATTGGGTGTGTAATGTGACCTGACACTTACAAGTTAGTGGGAGCACGGTACCTGTTAATGCATCAATTAGGGTTGTTCTACAGTGAAAAAAGCAAGGAAATTCGATGTAATGGTTCCGATCCCTTACACCCCCACCAACAGGCATCGGGTGTGCGTTGGGGTCATCAGCCCTAACTCTCATCCCATTCTCCTACACTGCATTACCTCAGCTTGTTTACACCAGGGATGGGGTGAGAGTTAGGGCTGATGACCCCAACACACCGATGCCTGTTAATTGAGGGACAGAGTGGGGTGAGGTGCAAGTGGGAACCCTAAATCAATTTCCTTGCTTTTTGCTGTAGAAGAACCCTAACTGATGCGTAACGTTTTTGCATAGAATATACAGTATATATACATACATATATATGTGTATATATATATATATATATATATATACACACACACACATATATATACATATACAGATATATATATATATATATATATATATATATATATATATTTATATATTATAATCAGTCATGCCACTGTAGTTAGAGTTCAGCGGTCACTTACATACTAAAGTCAAAAGTTTTGGACGTAAGCCTGCACGGCAGTCATGTGGCATGCAACTCTGCAAGATGGCTCATTTGAAAGAGCTTTGGGGGATGAACATGCCATTTTTCATTTGGTGAAACAATATTAAGGCATTCAGAAGTTATGCCACTTTTAAGTTCCCATTACAAGTCAATGGGAAAATTTATATGTCTATTTTGCAAACAAAGAATGGAGGTTTGGCAATCTGGTCCCACCTGGCGATCAAAGTATTTGCAGCCTCGCGGTTCAAAAATCTTTGTCCCCAAGGATTTTCAAAATTCTTTGATCATGAGGTCCACCATCTTGTTTTGAAATTTCTGATCATAAAAACACAAATATCTCGGCTCAGGGGTCACTTCTGAAGTAAAACTTTAATGGGTTTTACTCAGGGGACCCCGATCTATCGAGCCATGCCTTAGGTTTTAACCAAATTGGTCAAAAAGTAGAGTTCTGAGCTTTAAAAATCTTCATTCGTGGCTCGATAACGATCTTTGATTGCGGGCCTGCAAATTCTTTGATCGTGAGATTCTTTGATCGCGATCATGCATCGTAAGTGAGGGATGAGTTGGCCAGATTTTAAAATTGATTTTGTAGCCCAGGGGTGCCCTAAAAAGTTATGTAAGGGTGGGTTTTGCTCAGGGGGCTTTGTTCTGCCCCATCTGAATAAAAAAACATAACTTTTCAATATCCCTGGTAGTCTAGCGGCCCCCCATCATGATAATGTACATAACGATCTCTGTATTCCTGGTAGTCTAGTGGCCCCCCCATGTGTATTTTATTAATATCCTTTTATTCATGGTAGTCTAGTGGTCCCCCCATGTGTATTTATTTATATTTCTTGTTCATATCCCTGGTAGTCTAGCGGCCCCATCATCATAATGAAATAAATAACCATTTGCCATTTCTTGGTAGTCTGGTAGTCCCATCCCTCCCAGCCATGCTAGCCACCCAGCACCCCACCCTTCCCCAGCTGGCAACTAGCACAGCCCACCTCTCACCTTCATGGACAGCAGCCGACTATGTGTAGTATTAGGCGCTAATTCAAAGAGGTGCTCCAAGTCATTTATAAGCACCTGTTTGAATTAGCACTGTGAATACACAGTCAGTGGCTGGCTGTGGAAGCCAAAGCAGTCGCCGCCAGGAAAGGGTGGGGGAAGGGTGGCTGGCACGGCTGAGTGGGGGACTACCAGACTACCAGGAAATGGCAAATGCTTATTTATTTCATTATGATGGGGTGGCTGCTAGACTACCAGGATATGAATAATAATTATTAAATACAGATCGGGGGGCCACTAGACTACCAGGGATATGAACAAGAAATATAAATAAATACACACAGGGGGCCACTAGACTACCAGGGATACAAAAAATGAGATATTAATAAAATACACATTGGGGGGGCCACTAGACTACCAGGGATACAGAGATCATTATATATATTATCATGATGGGGGATATCGCTAGACTACCAGGGATATTGAAAAGTTATGTTTTTTTATTCAGATGGGGCAGAACAAGGCCCCCTGAGCAAAACCCACCCTAATATAACTTTCTTGGGCACCCCTGGGCTACAAAAATCTATTTTAAAATCTGGCCATCTCGTCCCTTGCTCTTTGTTCGTGAGTGAGCAATTTCTTTGATTGTGAGCCTGCAAATTCTTTGATTGCGAGATTCTTTGATTGTGATCGTGCATCGTGAATGAGGGACGAGATGGCCAGATTAAAAAATCTATTTTCTCAGCCTAGGGGTGTGCCAGGAAGACAAATGAGGGTGGGTTTTGCTCAGGGGGCTTCGTTCTGATGAACCATTGTGGTGTTTTACCACAATTCTTTTAATTTTTTTCAATTTGAACAGTTTTTGATCTTTGGTCTTGACTCTGCACATTTTTTTATCGCGAGCCTGCAAATTCTTTGATCCTGAGATTCTTTGATTGCAATCATGCAACACGAGTGAGGGATGAGATGACCAGATTAAAAAATCTATTTTCTGAACTCAGGGGTGTCCTAGGAAGACAAATTAGGGTGGGTTTTACTCAGGTGGCTTTGTTCTGATGAACCATGGTTGTGGTTTACCACAGTTTTTTGAATTTTTTAAATTAGAACAGTTTTAATTCTTTGTTCGTGAGCCTGCAAATTCTTTGATCGTGAGTCTGCAAATTCTTTGATCGTGAGATTCTTTGACTGCCATCTTTGATCGCAAGGTAGCGACAGGATGGTCGAATTTTTTATAATGCAATAGATAGGGAAATTTTGCCAATCTTTAAGACTGAATATCTCAGAAACAGTTTGGTCTTTTTACTTGAAGTTTGGAGGGTGTTTACGGCATTTCCTGTAGATGTGAATTATGGTGTTAACGTGTTGGAGAACTTTTTTTTGCAGAGATAATGCATGATGCTCTTTATGTGTTGCAGACAGTGTTTTGGATTCTGCTGGTGGCTTGAAATTGAGAGGGTGCCTAGTGTTAGTGTCATGGATGTAATTTTCAGTTGTTGTGTGTGTTAAATGTCAACAGGTATGGAACTGTGCCACTCTGTCGAATGAAAATTTCTAATTTTGACATGTCATATCTCGGACAGTGCTTGGTCTTTTTACTTGACATTTGGAGGGTGTTGATGGCATGTCCTGTAGATGTCAAGTTAGCTGTTTATGTGTTGGACAATATATTTTTTGTAGAGATATTGTGTGGCGCACTTTACATTTTGTGGACAGCATTTTCTATTGCTCTACTAGATTAACATTTGTTTGGTGGGTGGCATTGCTGTTGTCAATGTACTTTTTAGTCATTGGGTGTGTAATGTGTTAACACTGCCAAGAATTGGTGGCATGAGGCCCTCCACCAACGTGTAATGTTCCACTTTTCTATTCTTTCTTAAAAAGAAAAAAATATGAAAGTTAATGGGTTCTTCTACAGTGAGAAAGTGAGGAATTCAATTTAGGGTTCCCAATCCTGTACTCCTCACCTCCAGCCCACCCCCCCACCAACAGGCATTGGGGTGCATTGGGGTTGTTGGTCCCTAACTCTCACCCCATTTTCCTACACTGCACCACCTCAGCTTGTTTACACATGGGATAGGGTGAGGTTAGGGCTGATGACTCCAATGCACACCCGATGTCTGTTGGTGGGGGCAGGGTGGGGGTGAGGTGCAAGGGTGGGAACCCTAAATTGAATTTCCTTGCTTTTTTTGCTGTAGAAGAACCCTAACTGATGCATTAATGAAGTTTTTTGCATAGAATATACAGTATATATACATACATATATATATGTATATATATATATATATATATATATAGATATACACACACAACACACACACAATATATATATATATATATATATATATATATATATTATAATGGCACAGTCATGCCACTGTAGTTAGAGTTCAGCGGTCACTTACATACTAAAGTCAAAAGTTTGGGCATTAATAACTTTGGAGCCATTCAATGGAGTCGCCTGAAATTTGGTACACACGGTGGGGCATGGTTGATCTTTTGATTTGCCAAATTGCGTTTTGGTCGGACTTACGGTCTTTGTGTACGAAAGTGCTGAATAACGCAAATTATCCATTTTTGGAGGCAGCTTTTGGGATTTTGGATGTGACCCTGCACGGCCGTCTTGTGGCATGCAACTCTGCAAGATGGCTCATTTGAAAGAGCTTTGGGGGCCGAACATGCCGCTTTTCATTTGGTGAAACAATATTAAGGCATTCAAAAGTTGTGCCACTTTTAGGGTTAGGGTACTTCTACAGTGAAAAAGTGAGGAAATTCGATTTGTAGGGTTTCCCACTTGTGTACCCCACCTCAGCCACCCCACCAACAGGCATGGGGTGTGCGTTGGGATGTTGGCCCTAAATCTCACCCTACTTTTCCTACACTGCACCACCACCTCAGCTTGTTTACACATGGGATGGGGTGAGTTAGGGCCAATGACCCCAATGCACACCCCGATGCCTGTTGGTGGGGGCGGACTGGGGGTGGGGTGCATGGGGTGGGAACCCTAAAATTGAATTTCCTCATGTTTTTCACTGTGGAAGAACCCTAACTGATGCATTAACAAAGTTTTTTGCCTAGAATATATATATCTATATTCATTGCAAAAAACTTAGTTAATGCATCAGTTACGGTTGTCATTACTGGAACAAAAGTTTGTAAATTCGATGTTAGGGTTACCAACCCTAACCCCCAACCCCCACTCTCCACACACCAACAGGCATTGGGATGTGCCTTGGGGTTATCGGCCCTAACTCTCACCCCATTCTATTTGTAAGGAAACTGGGTGGTACAGTATAGGACAATGGGTGAGAGTTAGGCCTGACAACCCCAAGACACTTTCCGATGTTTGTTGATGTGTGGAGAGTGGGGGTGGGGGTGGGGTAAAGTTGGAAACCCTAAGATTGAATTTCCAAACTTTTGTTGCTGTAATGACAACCCTAACTGATGCATTAATTAATTTTTTTGCAATTAATTTTCCTTTTTTTTGAGAAAGTGTAATGTTACTCATATGTGGTTGTGGGAGAGCCCTGCACTTCCATCATACATACATTTTGTAATTGTCTCTGATTTTCATGTGGGAGTGCAGGGCCTGGAGGACCCTACGCTCCCATCTGTACATAAGTGTACTGATATTTTAATATCACATCTCCATGTGAGAGCGCAGGGCCCCACTACTGCATAATGTAGGGCCCTGCACTCCCATTATTGCATAATGGGATCCAAATGTGGGAGCTCAGGGCCCATGTACCCATAAGTATAGAGACACAGCGCATGCCTAGAGCCAATCCAGGTAAGCCTTATGCTGCAAAAGTTGCAATATCTCAGGAACCATAGGAACTTTGGAAAAAAATCCTTTGCAGCTGTATTCATGTCCTGGCCACCTCCACATATGCTTAGTGCACCTGAAGGTGCACTAAGCTTTTCTTAGAAAAATATCTGTATCTCAAACCGTTTTTGAGATATAGCTGCCAAACGGTGCCACGACCACCACAATGTTATCCTATGGGAACATTTGCAACTTTGGAGTGCTGTAACTATGGAACTGGTGTCCATTTCTTCAACAAACCAGCATAGGGCACATCTGTGGGGCAAGGGCTTGCCACTCTGCAAATGTCAGCCTAAAAGTACTAACCGTTTTCTTGCTATGAAGTGGCAAAAAAATGTTTTTTGGGGTTGTTAATCTGCTTTCACTTTCAGATCATTTTTTTCCATAGGCTATAATGGGAAATTTTAAGGTTTAATAACTTTTGAACAGATTAATATGTTTTCACCAAACCTTCAAAAGGCACATCTGTGAGGCAAAGGTTTCCTACCTTGAAAATTTCAGACTACAATCTAAAGCCGTTTCTGAGATCCAGGTGGACAAAGAAATGTAAAAAAAACACAAATTTTTCTGTTTTTTCAACACTCTATATCTCCGAAACCACACAACAGATTCCCACAAGATTTGGCAGGCCAAGAGACCTACCACTAGACATTGTGTACCACATGTCATGCAAATCTGGTGAATGGTTCCAACATCATTAATGTTCAAATCTTCATGTTTAACATAGAATTTACCTTGTTATCCTATGGAAAAATTCGCAACTTCAGAGTGCTGTAACTATAGAACCGGTGACCATTTCTTCACCAAACTAGCAAAGGGCATATTTATGTGGTAAGGGCTTACCACCCTGCAGATGTCAGCCCAAATGTCCTTACCATTTTCTTGCTATGAAGTGGCAAAGAAACTGGTTTTTGAGGCTGTTTACCTGCTTTCACTTTCAGATGATGTATTTTTTCCCATAGGCTATAATGGGAAAACTTAAAGTTTAATAACTTTTGAACAGATTCATATTTTTTCACCAAACCTTGAAAAGACACATCTGTAAGGCAAAGGTTTTCTACCCTGAAAATCTCAGACCACAACCTAAAGGGGTTTCTGAGATCCAGGTGGACAAAAATTTTGAAAAAAACAAGGATTTTTTCTGTTTTTGCAGCACTCTGTATCTCAGAAACCACAAAACGATTCCTACAAAATATGGCAGCTCCAGAGATCTATATCTAGACATTAAGCATGCCAAACTTCATGCAACTCTGTTGAACGATTCCAAAGTTATTAACATTCACATATTCAGGTTTAACATAGAAGTTACAGTACCTTTCACCCTAACTATACTTTTTTTAGTTTTTTAGTATTTGGTAACCACATAAAGCCCACTAGGAATAAGTGCCTGTTTTCAGGGGTGACCTGGGAGAAGTGGGAAGGTTACATGGCTTGTTCAGAGTCACACAGTATGCAAGTGGAGGTTGTAGGAATCAAACCCTTATCTGCTGCATGTAACAAGCTCATTCACAGCTCGTTATGCTAACCTCTAGTCTATACGACCAACACCTGGCACTACTGTGCCAGTATAATATAATATATATATATATATATATATATATATATATATATATATATATATACACATATAAAGTACAATGTAATAGCATAAACTATTCTCCCACTCCAAAAATTAAACTCTAAATATTAAGATTACATCAATAAAATATTCTCATTTTTAATTTACATATGTAGTACCTGTCCTAAAAAAACAAATACAAAATGCCACTTTCAGAACTATTATCATATTCCAAGTCCAAAAAACTAAATGCAGAAAGTGCATATAATAAATAATTAAAATCTAATTCACTTAAATTATTCATTAAAAAAAATATGAAATCTATAAACAAAACTAACAAAAGTACATTTAAAACATTTCTATGTATCTAGTGTTTATATATTAACATTACTACCGCTCAAAAAAAGAAAAAAACATCTTAAATTAATGTATCCTTATAAACAGAATACACCACAACCTAACGGCGTTTATGTACTTTAAAAACATCAGTATTTCCAATACATTTATAAATTTCTACAGTAGTATACTACTGCAGTATAAATATTTCTCATTAAAAAATGGATTAATGAATCACAAGCTTATATTAAATGTTCTTCTTCTACCACCAAACTGTATTCTTAAAATACAAATACTACATTACTTCAAAATATAAGACTACTCTCTTTCCAAACTACATAAATGGTAACTCTGTAAAAGTACATGAAATCCTAACAATTATTAACACTATAACAATGTTAAAAGTCACATATTTAAATCAACATAAAGAAAAAAAGCTTGACCTAATTATAAACCCCCTGAATAATCAAAATAAACTAATAGTTATGCCTGACTACCACAAACAAACTTAGTCTCAGAGCAGTCTTTGGTGTTCTATAATGAAATGACAGTCCAAGCATTCAGGAGGGGAGGTCCCAAAAAGCCCATGTTGAAAATTTGGTGCAATAAATGCAAAAAATGGCCATGTTACAAGCATGCATTGTGCAGTTTCTGTGCAAAATCAACTTTCAGGATGGATTAACAAACTCACAGTGCCAGTGTTCATAAGGGGATTTCAAAAAAGGTTCATGTTGAAAATTTGGTTAACAAATTCACAAAAATTACCGCAATACGAGCGTGCATTGTGCAGTTTCTACACACACTCGTAACTGCGCCAGTTTTTCATATTTTCCCTCCTGGTTTTCAGCATTACCTTTTCCACACCTCCTTTTGAACACCATGCAGCTGTCATTTTTCACATCCTGCCCAAAACATGATTTTGCACCTGTGGCGCAGAATGGCAGATTCACTGTGAGAACTCAACTTTTGTGACAGATTAACAAAATGACAGTGACATTGTTCATGATTTAGGGTCCCCAAAATGCCACATTGAAAATTGAGAGGAAAAATTCCTAAAAATGTCCAAGTTACATGCATCTGTTGAATTGTGGCACCCCCGGCCCCTTTCGGCACACATCTCTCAAAAAGGATATAAGATATAAATTTCATCGGCTGATTACTCATGGAGGTCTCACTGTCATGATTACAATGACACTTGAATTTTTTTCCTACCTGCTACGGTTCCTGAGATATTGGCAAATTAGTGTTACAAGGGGTCCTTGCCCCATAGGGCTGCTGTATGGCTCTGTAGCTATGTGTAAGTGGGAGGAGTGGGTCCGTGCTTCCACAGATGCATATTGTGATGCAGAAATGGGCAGCTTAGTGGGGACCACGCTCCCATCAACACATGTTATATACTAGTTATGTTACACTTTTTCAAACAGTAAGGATATTCATTGCAAAAAAACTTCATTTAATGCAACAGTTAGGGATAAAGCAACAAAAGTGGAGAAATGAGACATTAGGGTTGCGTTCCTAATCCCCACCACCACCTTACTCCATACATCACAGACCGACAGACGCCGGGCTGTGCCATGGAGTAGGGAGGCCCAATTCTTACCCCATTCCTTGTGTAAATAGGTTGATATGCCACAGTAACAGAGAATGGGGTGAGAATTAGTCCTCACGACCCCATGGCACACACCGGCATCTATTGGTCTCTGGAGGATCGGGGGTGGGGTTGTGGTGAGGGGGGTTATGGGTTCAACCACAACGTCTCATTTCCCCACTTTTGTCGCTTTACCCTAACTGATGCATTGACCAACATTTTTGCAATGAATATATATAACTATATATATATATATATATATATACATATATATATATATATATATATATACATATATATATATATATATATATACACACACACACACACACACACACGAGCTGCTTATTAATGGGGCAATCATTAATCTTAATGAGCAGTTCATCAATATTAATGAGCAGGCCATGGATATTCATAAGTTGCTCATTAATATTTTTTTAGCAGCTTTTCCTGATGTATATACTTAGTCTCAGAGCAGTCTTTGGTGTTCTATAATGAAATGACAGTCCAAGCATTCATGAGGGGAAGTTCCAGAAAGCCAATGTTGAAAATATGGTGCAGAAAATGCAAAAATGGGCATGTTACAAGCATGCGTTCTACGCACTCTTGTAACTTCACCAGTTTTTAATGTTTTCACTCCAGATTTTTAACATTGCCATTTTGTCACACCTCCTCAAGAACAGTACAGCTGTCATTTCTCACATCCTGCCTGACATATTTTTTTGCACCTCTGCCGCAGAATGGCGCATCGCTGTGCAAAATCAACTTACAGGATGGATTAACAAACTTACAGTGCCAGTGTTCATGAGGGGATTTCAAAAAAGGCTCATGTTGAAAATCTGGTTAACAAATTCACAAAAATTGCCACAATATGAGTGTGTGTGTTGTGCAGTTTCCACATGCACTCGTTACTTCACCAGTTTTTCATATTTTTCCTCCTGGTTTTCAACATTACGTTTTCCACACCTCTTCTTGAATAGCATATAGCTGTCATTTTTTACATCCTGCCCAAACATGATTTTACACCTGTGGGGCAGAATGGCAGATTCACTGTGAGAACTCAACTTTTGCAACAGATTAACAAAATGACAGTGACATTGTTCATGATGTAGGGTCCCCAAAATGCCACATTGAAAATTGGGTGGAAAAAATCTTAAAAATGCCTGAGTTATGTGCGTCCATTGGATTGTGGCATCCACCACCCCTTTTGGCGCACATCTCTCAAAAAGGATGTAAGATATAAATTTTATCAGCTAATCACTCATGGCAGTCTCACTGTCATAATTACAATGACACTTGAATTTTTTTCCTACCTTCTACGGTTCCTGAGATATTGGCAAATTAGTGTTCCATAGATTCATAGAAGCATGACGGCAGAAAAGGACCAAAAAAAGACCCACCAAGTCTGCCCATTTGTCCAGCAATCTGCTTGGACCTGTGCCACCCCCTTAACACTCCCCTGTGGTTGTCCCATGCCCTTTTGAATCCCTCCAATGTTTCCTCTCCAACGACTGCCTCTGGGAGTTTGTTCCACTTTTCCACCACTCTCTCCATGAAATAGTATTTCCTAATGTTACCTTTGAACTGCCCCCCTCCACCTGCAGACCATGCCCCCTCATCCTCCGATTTCCCTTCATCTTGAAGATGCTCCCTCCTGGCACCCTGTTTACACTCTTAAGGTATTTGAAGGTCTCGGTCATGTTCCCAATCTCCCTCCTCTGTTCCAGGGAGTATATGTTCAGATCACTCAACCTTTCTTCATAGGATAGGTGGCTTAACCCTTTTACCATTTTTGTCGATCTCCTCTGAACCTGCTGTAGCCTCCCCGCATCCTTCCTGAGGTATGACCTCCAGAACTGGACTCCGTACTCCAAGTGCGGTCTAACTAGATGGGTGTACAAGAGTATTATGACCTCCCTATTTCTACTGGTGATCCTCCTTCTGATGCATCCCAGCATTCCACTTCCCCTGGCCACTGCCCTCCTGCACTGCCTTTCCACCTTCAGGTCCCCAGATATAATGATGCTTAGGTCCCTTTCTTGTTCCATCTCCTCCAGATCTCTGCCCCCCCATTCAGTACCCTGCCCTCCGATTTCTGTAGCCAAGATACATGTTTTTACATTTTTCTGTATTGAATGCAAGCTGCCACCTCTTTGACCATGCCTCAAGTCTCCCCAAATATCTCTGCACTTGTTCCTCCCCTTCCTGCATGCCCACCGTATTGTAGATTTTGATATTGTCTGCAAAAATACTCACACCCCCCTCTCAAGGCCCTCCACAATGTCCCCTACAAATATATTGAATAGTAGGGGCCCCAGCACTGATCCCTTAGGGGCCCCGCTTATGACCTTGCCCTCTCCAGATGCCACCCCATTTATTATGACCCTCTGCCTCCTTTTCCCCAGCCAGTTTCCCACCCATTTAACTACCCTCTGCCCCAGCCCCAGTCCTGCCATTTTACACAGCAGCCTCCCATGGGTCACGGAGCCAAATGCCATTCTGAAATCCAAATAAGCCACATCTACCACCCTCCCCTGATCCAGCTCCTTGGTGGCCCTGTCAAAAAACTCTATCAAATTTGTTTGACTGGATCTGCCCCTAGTAAAACCATGTTGCCTTGGATTCATCAGGCCACTTTCCTCCAGGTAGCTGGTGATCCTGCTTTTTATTAGTTTCTCTATGAGCTTGCCTACCACTGATGTGAAGCTCATGGGCCTGTAACTTCCCACTTTCTCCTTCCCTCCCCCCTTTTGCAGCGGGACCACATTAGCCTGCCTCCAGTCCTCCGGCACCACCCCAGTCTCTAGGGACTGATTAAAGAGTGCAGTCAAAGGTACTGCCAATATCTCCTTTAGCTCCCTTAATACCCTTGGGTGCACCCCCATCTGACCCATTGCCTTGTCCACCTTCATGCAGCCTAGTTCTTCCAAAATTTCCTCCACAAGAAACGGCCTCATCTCCACTTCCCCCTCCCCTGCCATTTCATTTCCTGCTCTGCTGCCTTCGTCTTCTTCCCCCTCTTGAACACTGAGTGTAACCCCCAGGTGGAGCTATCCCAAGGGCTACTACTCCTGCCTGCGTAACTGCTAACGGGTTGAGGGGCCTAGGTCCAATGGCGGGTGCCTCCACCCCAGGGGTCGATCTTAACATTGTTTTACTAGCCCAAGCACTAGTGCAATTTGACCAGGGCTAGTGCGGCTAACTCTCTACTTGCCCTTCTTGACTAGTGCAGATTTTCATGGCTGTTAATGAAGTTAAAAAAAGTCTCTACTTTAGCATTCTCTAGTCCTCATGCTAATCTCTCTCAATGTTCCAGATGGCCAGGTGTGATTAACAGCTCATTAACAGCTGAAATTATCTGGCAGTTCAAGAGAGGGATCCCACAAAAGACTCAGTGTGAGTCATTATCACTCCACTGTTAAGACTTTCAGCTAGTGTCCAGGGTGTGATCAAGGGTAGAGTGCTGTTAAGTCACTAGGTTCAAGTTTTCTGAATGTGTCTATGTCTAACAATTTGTCCAATATTATTAAGACCAGTGCCCCTCATTTCTCTACATTTTGATTGTTTGCATCCAACATTTCAGTGACAAAATGCAAAGAGGTATACAGGATCGGCTCTGCAGGTGGTGGGTTTTATCCCAGCCTCACCATAACTTCCCTCTCCCCGCCAAATTTCTTAACTCCATTCTTTCCTTGGGCACCACTGCAGACCAGGCTCTGAAGTGGCCATCCATAGATCCGTAGCTGCCATTACTGGCAAGTATAGGGGGTCCCCAGCTCTTCTAAATGGACCATGCCAGCCATCACCATCCATACAGTTCCACCCTTATCCCACTCAGCATCATACCTGTCAACTGTACCACATTACCAGGAACGTTCCTCATTTTACTTCACAAAAGCTCCCTGTTCCACATTGTTAGGACTTGTTCCACATTCAATGTCAACATTTTAAAGCAAAAATCTATAATAAATGACGCAAAAATATATTATTCAATTAATAACATAGTTTCTGAACATACATGCAAACATGTTAATAGTGTTCTGAACTTCTTAGGTGAAGATTTGATTAAGTGTTCCACATTTTGCTCCAAATTTTTTTTTTTATTTAGTTGTTTAACCAGGTATAGCACACTAAGCTGAAAGCTTTTTTACAGGAGCGACCTGGGAGCACAAGGAGGTTAAGTGACTTGCTCAGGGTCACACAGTATGCAAGTGGAAATTGTGGGATTCAAACCCAGGTCTGGTCTGTTGGATGTCACTAGATTTGCAGCTCAGAGCCTTAGACCACTGTACTATACTGCACTGAGAGGCAATGTTCCATATTTGGGGGACAAAAGGTCGAGAGGTATGCTCAGCATGTCCTTTCTGCCTAAAAACGAAGCTTTGGATCATGTTTGGTACAAAAATAAATCTTGATAAAATACATAATTTGAAACCTTGAAATAGGCGTTCCTGGGGTGCATAGATCATCCTTTACAGAAACAGAAATAGTATAGTGTTATGCCTGTGGGATCCACGACAGGTGGTCGACAAATTTCCCATCCACCGCCCCTGCAGTGAAACCAGCAGGTCGACCGCATTTTGCAGTCGGCTGCCAGTTTCTATGTGCTGGCTGTGTTTTCTACAGGGCTTCTCCCTCCAAACCCCCCACATGGGGGGCTGCACCCCCCACTTAAGGATTATCAACTCTGAGTCGGAGTTGATTCGGGGGGGTGCAGGACCACCGACAGACAGTGTCTGGTTCCAGCAGGTCCCCTACAGCGACATGGTGTGGTAGTCGCTGTGGGGGACCTCGCTGATGAACTGTTGCTGTTGGGTGGGTAGACGAAGCCTGTGTACTGTTTCCCCTGGGCTGGTGAAAGGACAATGTTAAAGAAAAATGTGTTATTGTTGGGACAGAGCATATTAAAATCAATGCTTTTACAAATAAAAATGTCATAGTTTTCTATTTCCCAAGCCCCTTAGGTTTGTCTAGCCCCCACCCCCCAAAGAAATCTTAGATGTGCTCCTGGCTCACTTGAGACTGTACAAAAAGTTTCAAAAGTGCAGGTCTCCAGTTGACTATAGGGTGGGGATCAAGACTGTGTTTCTCTGCCTGACTCTGTTCATTGCCCTGTGGGTGGTGGTGACAGTGTGGTGAGGTGCATGATGATGTCAGCTATTGTGTGTGCAGAGCTAGGACTGCTTGATTGAACATTTGCTGTGGGATATCCTCTCTCTGTTTGGTGTGGGGGGCAGAAAGAGGAAGAGAGGAGGCCATGGTACAAAATGATGGGGGGGGGGCTCACTGTCTGTGATGGATGATATTGCAGTCTTTTTTTTCTGCTGGGGAGCTGGAAGCAATATGGGAGCAGGATAAATGTACAATAATCAGAGTATTTCTTGGCTTTGCTTGCATTGTTTCCTGTATAAATGATCAAAATTTTACCATTATAATTCAGGGCTAGTGCAACCGTCTGCAGGCTAGTGCAATTTTGAATCAACTTGCCCTGCTAGCTAGTGCAAAAAAAGTTAAGGTTCCACCCAGCGGTCAGGGTTTGCAGTAGTTAAACTAACTTGGTCACAGCCCTCTGGGACACTGTAACCCCCCTTTCTTCCCACTAGTGCCCCACACAATGCATCAGGAATATCTTCACAAGGTGCACTTACTCCCAGGACTTGCTCTGTTGACTGGACTCTGGGGACCCCCTGTAAAACAAGATGACACAGTGCAAAAGCCACAGTACAATATTTTAACATAAACGAATACCTCAGACAGTGTAACTTTGCTGAAACAAACAGATCTGATTTATTTAGGGGGATATAACAAGCAAAGGGGGAATCAGGTTAATTAGGTTAGCCACGTCAATAATCACTGTACTGTGCATGTTTTTAGAGTCCCTAATGTCACTCTTACTGGGTATCCAGGATGATGGGGGCTAGCCAGGATTGGTGCAGCTGGTTGGGGCCCTGTGATGGAAAAAACACTTGCACAATACCCAATTGTAATCTGGAGCTGGTTGGCTCAGTTCATGAAGAAAAGCAGAAAAGAAATCAGATGAAACACTTGCAATTTAGACAGACAGATGGCAGGGAGCTACCCTGATTTGCACTCACTAACTTAATGCTGGACGCTGTCCCCGAGGGTGGTGTGGATTTCTGAACACCCTTCGCATAGCAGGGGAACAAGGTTCTGCAAGCAGAACACACCTCACACATTTATATGTAAAAGAAGTTACTATACCAGGCAGCTGCTCTCAGGTCCCGAACGCACTTACTGCCAACCCGGGAGTTCGCGATGCAGCTTCACTTCCCTGACAGACCGAGCATGATGAAGCAGTTTCTCCAGTCCTCTACAGGGTGAGCCTGGTTCTTGGCTATTCAGCCTCTCCTTTTCTCAGTAATGGCGGATTCAGTCTGAATCGCCACGGCAAACGTGCCGCCCGACTTTAGGCCTCCACACACGTGTCCTGCGCAAAACTCTGCAGTGCAGAAGCCCAGTGCTCCTTCCCCAGTCACAGTCACAACAAATCTACCTTCCCAGACACCAGGCAGGGAATTACAGTCGGGCGCCACCCGGTCCAATTGGTGGGCTTTAGTTGCCAATCACTCAAAACTCCCCCTATTGACGCAAAACGGCACCACAGTCCAGAACTTCACTTCCCAGAATTACTGGCTATATCCCTTACTGCCAGCCAGCTCCCGAAATAGTCCTGATCCTGGTTGGTTGGCTTAAACTCCATTTTAGGTGCATCTCTACCTGATTGAATCTATTTTGCAGTTCAGATCCAAAATGAAGGGACAAAGCACACAAAGTCCCAGCTGCAAGAAAGGCAGGTTAGACAAATTACATTTCCACTAACACTCTAACTGATCTCTAGCAAACAGTTACACCTTTGAAAAGTGCTCACTCTGCCCACTTAGCGATGGCAGAAATGGAGCCACTTGTCAGCAACTCAAGTGGGACTCGAGCAGAGGACCACACAGTCCCCCCATGTACTAATCCTGCCTGCAAGCAGACAGCTCTTAAAGAGACATTACCAGAGGCTCTAAAAGCACTCACAAATAAACGGCTTAAATGCCGAACACCATCCAGGTTGGGGATATTTAGGCAAGCTCCGAGGAAACTTTTGGGAACCCCCATTTGCAGGGGGGTTACACCAGCAAAAATAGTTGTTTAGTAGGTCTGCTTTCTCTCTGTCCCCTTGTAGCTTCTCCCCCTTGTTTGTTTTTAACTGGAGAATCCCCTGCCTAGTCTTCCTCTTTACATTTACATACCGAAAGAAAGTCTTATCCCCCTTTTTGACTCCTCTAACTATTCACTCCTCTGTCTGTGCCTTTGCCCTCCTTTCCTCTACCCTGGCTTCTCTCTGGCTTGCCTGGCATTTTACCCAGTCCGCTTCCGCCTGTGTTTTCTCGAACCTCCTGAAGGCTTTCCTTTTTGTCCTTACCTTTTTTGCTACTTCCCTAGTATACCACAGAGGTTTCCTCCTCCTCTTATTTTCACTTGCTGTCTTGGCACAGATGTCAGTGGCCCTTACAATAGCTTCTTTCATCCTCCCCCACATTGCCTCCACCTCTTTCAAATCCTCCACCCCCTGCAAAGCCCTCGCCACTATTTCCTTCATTTTCCCAGAGTTTGCCCTCTTGAAATCCAGCACCTTTAACCTAGACCGGTGAACCTCTGCAGTGTTCCATATTCTAAACATGACCGTGTTGTGGTCACTTATTCCAAGATGCTCCCCCACCAATACCTCTCCTACCCTGTCCCAATTTGTCAGGACTAGATCAAGAGTAGCTCCTGCCCTGGTTGGCTCCCTGACCAGTTGATTTAGGAGGGCCAATTGCAGGGAGTCCAATATTTCCCTGCTGCTGGTTGAAGCAGCTGAAAGGGTGCTCCAGTCTACGTCCGTTAGGTTCAGGTCCCTCATTAGCACCACTTCCCCACTTGCCGCCATTCTCACGAACTCGTCAGCCATGCTTCTATCCACAGATTCTTGCTGTGCCGGGTGTCTGTACACCACCCCCATATACACTGACTCCCTTTTCCCCACCGACGAGACCCAGAGTCCTTCTGTCTCTCCCCACTTACCCTGCATTTCTGATGCCCTGCTACTCTCCTTTACGTAGAGTGCAATCCTGTCTCTCTTTTCCTCCTTATCCCTCCTGAACAGTCTGTACCCTGTTATCTCCATTTCCCATCCCTGTTCCTGGTGGCAGCATGTTTCTGTTACCCCCACTATGTCAAGGCCCTCCTCTGCCATTTTCGCTGTTAAATCTGGGATCTTTCTTTCCAGACTTCTGGCATTTGCACACATGACCCTCCATGCCCTCTTTCCTCCTGTCCTATATGTTTGGCCCCTTACCCTCTGGCTGTGTGGGTAGGGCTTTTTGCCCCCCCGCCTCTTGCCTCATCAGCTGGGCTTGCCCCTGCCCTCCTCTCATTGTTTAGTTTAAATGGCAGCGTCTGTCAACATAATCATCCAGTTTGCATTTGAGCACTGCTTTCCCCTCCCCATTTAGGTGCAGCCTATCTGGGGCATATAGGTTCTTGTCACTCCATGTTGAACCCCAATCTCCCATCACACCATACCCCTTCTGGGCACACCAACCTGCAAACCAATCATTGAACTCCTCAATATTTTGCCTCACCTCCGTGCTGGCACTTGGTACTGGTAGCACCTCCAAGAAGGACAGGGATTTAAAGTCCAAGCTGCTGCAGAACCTGGCCAGTGCCATAAACCTTGCCTGCACCTCCATCACACTGCCCCTTGCAAGGTTGTTTGTGCCTAGGTAGAAGATCAGATGAGTTTTCTCATCTATTTCCCTCCCCCTCGAGGGGATCCAATGCATAACTTTGGCTGCCGTCATACCTGAGCACTCACCCATATTTTCCCCCCTCTCTCTTCCCTTCTCCCCCATGTAACTCCTTTTATAATAGAGTCCCCCACTATTAAGACTCTATCCCCTTTTTTCTCCTGGGCACCCCTCACTGCCTCTGTTCTTCTCTTTTCAATCTTTCCTCATCCTTTCCTTGCTCCCCAGAAACTACCTGATCCCTCCATCCTCCACCTGTTCACTTCCCTGGGCCCCTTCCTGATTCTCTGGTTCCTTCATGCAGCCCTTTTCCTCCTCTGAAGCTTTTTGATTCTCTCTCTCTCTCTCTCTCCATCCTGCTCATCTCCCTGATCCAAATCCTTGTTTCCTGTCTCTTCTATGGTGCGACCCATCCTTGTGCCTTGCTCCATTTGATCTCCCCCCCAAATGCTTTCCCTTCTGTTCCTTGTACTCCGAGCTTCATTTCTGGGCCCTGCTCCACTTCCCTTCCTGCCAAAGCCCCTTTCTCTGGCATCCCTCCTTCCTGCCTGGCTTGTTTCTGCACAGTTTCCTCCTTTCCTTGTCTTAGCTGTTCCTGCACCTTCCTCCTAGGTCCCCCTCCTGCTGATCCTGGGCCTCCTCTCCTCCTGTTACCCTTGGATCTCCTCCCGTACTATCCCTCTCTCTTGGGTCTCCCTTGAAACCGCCCTCCCCTTGCCTGGTTTTATGGGCACTCCCACATTCTGGGCTCCTCCTGCCAGGATGCCCCTGTTCCCCCAGCGTACAGCCATTTCCTCTTCTTGTGCTTGAGGTTTCAGCCCCCTGTGTATTTCTGTAGGCACCCCCATGCCCCCTCCTTTTGCACTCCCCTAGCTGTCTCTGAATTCCTTCCAATTCCTCCCTGAGCTTTGCCAGCTGGTGGCACACTGGGCAACCTCTGAATTGACAAGCCCAGTCTAGTACCATGACTGCCCCACACGTTGTGCATCCAACCACCCTTCCAAAGATGCCAACTGTAGCAACTTGAGGTCCCATCCCCATTCTATCTTGCATTTAAAGGGTTTCTTGCCCCATAGGGCTGCTGTATGGCTCTGTAGCTATGCAGAAGTGGGAGAAGAGGGCCCGTGCTCCCACAGATGCATATTGTGATGCAGAAATGGACAGCTTAGTGGGGCCCGTGCTCCCATCAACACATGCTATTTACTAGTTATATTATACTTTTTCAAAAAGTAAGGATATTCATTGCAAAAAACTTTGTTTAATGCACCAGTTAGGGATAAAGCAACAAAAGTGGAGAAATGAGACATTAGGGTTGTGCTCCTAATCCCCCCACCACCTTACCCCATCTGCCACAGACCGACAGATGCTGGGGCATGCCTTGGGGTTGGGAGGCCCAATTCTCACCCCATTCCATGTGTAAACAGCTTGAGATGCTACAGTAATGGAGAATGGGGTGAGAGTTAGTCCACATGACCCCATGCCACTCACCGGCATCTATCGGTCTCTGGAGGATCGGGGGTTGGGTTGTGGTGAGGGGGATTAGGGGTTTGACCATAACATCTCATTTCTCAACTTTTGTCACTTTAACCCTAACTGATGCATTAAACAAAGTTTTTTGCAATGAATATATACTAACATACTAAAATGCCAGCAGAATAGGCCAAAAGGTCTTTCGTGTCAGCTCGTTTGGTCAGCCCCCACCCTGGGAGCTGATCTTGCTGCCTCCCCCTTGTCCTCTCTGGCTTCTCCCTTCCCAGTCTCGGATCTTCCCACTGCACAGGACTTTGCATACAGAACCCTTCCCCTGTACCTGTCCCACCCCCCTCTTGAACCCCACCACCGTCTCTGCCTCCACCAGCCCCCTGGGCAGCGCATTCCATGGCTCCACCACCCTCTCAGTGAAGTAGCACCTCCTCCTTTCTCTCCTGAATCTCCCCCCTCCAGCTTCCACCCATGACCTCTAGTTGCCCCCTTCCTGCTTTCAGAGCACCATGACTGCTTCTCCCCTATTTAACCCCTTCATGTACTTGAAGACCTCTATCATGTTCCCCCGGTCCCTTCTCTCTTCCAATGTGTACATATTTAGCTCTTCGAGCCACTCACCATAGGTCCTGTCCCCCAAGCCCCAGATCAATTTGGTTGCCCTCCTCTGGACCCTCTCCAGGAGTTCAATGTCCCTATTTAAGTGTGGCCTCTAAAACTGCATGCAGTACTCGAGGTGCGGTCTCACCAAGCAGTTATAAAGGAGGAATATCACTTCCCTCCTTCTGGAGGTGATCCCCCTAGTGATGCATCCCAGCATCCTGTTGGCCTTGGCCGCTGCCATCCTACAAGTCTCAGAGTTGTTCATCTTGACATCCACCACCACCCCCAGGTCTCTCTCAGCTATTGAGACTTGTAGCATTTCCCCCACAGGGTGTACTCTTGGCCTGGGATTCTGGGTCCCAGAAGCAGTACCTTGCATTTCCCTGCATTAAACCTCAGTTTCCACTTTCTAGACCACCTTGCCAGAGCATCCAGGTCCCCCTGTAGGGCCATCCTCCCCTCCTCCCCATCCACCCCAACCCCCAGTTTTGAGTCATCCGCAAAGAGACTCATCTCACTCCTGATACCCTTCCTTATGTCAGAGACATAGGCATTGAACAGGAGGGGCCCAAGGACTGACCCCTGAGGGATCCCACTAATGGCCCTCCTTGGGGATGAGACTATCCCACCAACCATGACCCTCTGGGTCCGGTCCTGGAGCCAATTGCTTATCCATCTGATCATCTGGTTCCCCATCCCCATTTCTCCCAGCTTATTCAACAGGACCCCATGAGGAACAGAGTCAAATGCCTTGCTGAAGTCAAGATAGGGGACGTCCACTGGTCTTCCCAGGTCTAAGGCTCTTGTCACCCAGTCATAGAACTCCACAAGGTTTGTCTGACACAGTTTCTCTGGGACAAATCCATTCTGTCTATCATCCAGGCACCCTGACTTTTCCAGGTCCCCCCCAGCCTCTCCTTGACAATGCCCTCCATCACCTTGCCCACCACCGATGTCAGGCTGACGGGCCTGTAGTTCCCTGCCACCTCCCTTGATCCCCCCTTGTGGATAGGCACTATATGCACCACCTTCCAGTCCTGGGGCACCCAACCTATCCTCAGAGAGATGATGAAAAGCTCTGCCAGGGGTTTCGCCAGGACATCTGCCAGTTCCTTCAGCACTCTGGGATGTAGTTTATCTGGCTCTGGTGCTTTCTCTGTCTTAAGGGACCTGAGGGCTTCCCTCACTCTCTCTGCCATGATTTTCACCTCCACTACCTCATCCCCCTGCCTTGCCTTCTCCCCACCTGCCAATGATGGCCCATCCTCTCCCTAGACCCGACAATCGGCAAGGGTCCCCCCCCCCTCAGTTTCACCATCTCCTCCCATGTATGATTCAACCCCTCCATTTTCCTTGGTAAAAACTGAGATGAAGTACTCATTTAGTACCTCAGCCTGCGCTCCCGGATCTTGTGCCCATCTCTCCCCTGTTTTAATCCTGCTAATCTGCCCCTTCACCCTTTGTTTTCCCTGATGTATCTAAAGAACCCCTTATTCCCTCTCCTAATTTCCCTGGCCAGGTTCTGTTCCTTCCTTGCCTTAGCCTCCCTCACCACCCTAGTGGCCCTTCTGGCCATCAGCTCATACTCCCCTCTATCCCTTTCACTCCTTGAGCACTTGAAATGCCTATAAGCCACCTTCTTTCCCCTCACCACCTCCTGAACCTCCCTGGTCCACCAACAGGGTTTATGGGCCCTACCACTTTTTTGTCTTACTCTTGCACAGGTGCTGGTAGCATCCTGCACCCCACCTCCTGATGATTTACCACCTACTGTCAGCGTCCATGTCTGGCCCAATCCCATCCAAATGCTTCTTAAGGATCCTTCCAATTTCCTTGAAATCTGCCTCCCTGAAGTCAGTTACCTCCGTCTTTGTGCAGCCTTCTACTCCTCCTAGATCCAGGCAGAACCAGAACATGGCATGGTCGCTCCCTGCCAATGGGTCCCTTACCTCCAGGCCCCAATCTGGTCACTATCTGCCAGGACCACATCTAGTATCTGCACCTCCCTGGTTGGTTCCCCCACCTGCTGAGTTAGGAACACATCATGAAAGACATCCAACAACCTCTGTTCCCTGGCCACTGAGGATGTCATAGTCTCCCAGTCTGTTCCTGGCATGTTTAAGTCCCCCAACACCACCACCCTTCCCCTGCCCAATTTGCAGTGTCTCCCAACATCTGCCACCAGACTCTCCTCCAACTTCTCCGCCAGCTTAGGGGGTCTATACACCACTCCTATTTTTACTCTCTTGCCCCCATTTGTTATCAAGGTGACCCAAATTGCCTCCACAGTTCCTTCCGCCTCCTCCACTCCTCCTATGCCAATGCAGTTTTGCATTTTATATATATATATATATACATATATTATATATATATATATATATATATATATATATATATATATACACACACACGTGCTAACATAGTTAGGGTTGAGGAGACTTTCTATGTTAAACTCAAAATTTTGCACTTTAATAACTTTGCAACCGTTTGATGGATTTGCCTGAAATTTGGAATACATGATCAAGAACCATAGGCCTTGGGATCTGCCAAGTTTCGTACCAGTTGGATATACGGCTGCAGAGTTATTAAGCGTGATCTGCGCGTGCGTTTACGCTTTTTCTGGAATTCTATGGTCGTGCCTACAGGTTGCACGGTTTGTGCAACCTGCCAGAAATCTACAGGGAACATGTGGCCAGGGTCCCCGATGTGCCTTTCAAAGATTTGGTGAAAAAATATTAAACGGTTCAAAAGTTATTCAAAAAACAATTTCCCATTATAAGTCAATGGGAAAAGTTAACAAAAAGTTCGACAGTGTCGCAAATGCATTTTTACTTTCGCAAATGGCCCTGTTACTTCGCAAATGCGCCATTTTGTTTTCAGTTAGTGATCAGAAAATGCTTGGCATTTAAATTTGGGACCCTCTAGCAACCTAATTCTTTTGTATTCACCTAGTCGGACCCTGGGGATGCTAGCCATGTCTTTATTTTGGGTAAAACACCCCAGAAATATGTTTTTCAAATTTCTGGAAAAGTACTTTGAGAAAGTACTTTTCGTGCTCACATGAAGTGTCGCAATTTTTGCGAAGCTTTCGCAAATTGCGACAGTAGTTTTCTAGTCCGTGGGAAAATGACAGCAATTCTTTGGCACTGCACTGCAAAAGAATGGTTGGGAGTTTTGGGCTCAAATTTGGAGGGTACGCAGCCAACATCTCACAAATGTGACTTTCAGTGTTGTGTTGAAAAAATATTTCATGGTGGCAAAGTTATGGCACTCCAAAGTTGACCGTTTTTCCCACAGGATAACATTAAGGCGCCTGACGCATTACAGGAATCCTTTGGCACCCTGCTGCAAAATAACGGTTTGGTCTTTTTTCTTGAAATTTGGAGGGAAGACAGTCAACAGCCCACAGATGTGCCTTTCAGTGGTTTGGTGAAAAAATATTACAGGGAGGCAAAGTTATGGTGCTCCAAAATTCTCTTTTTTCCCCATAGGATAACATTACAGTGTTCGCTGCGCCTTTCAGGGCCTGTATCTCAAAATGGTGCGCGTCTGGTTTCGTCGGAAAAATACTTAGCCCCCTAATAGGCCTAATAGGGGGCTAAGTATAAAACTAGCCAGGACCGTTGTAAATCATATGACTTTTAAATTTTTTTTCTACGTTGTACGGTTCCTGAGATATAACCTATTTAGTATTCCAAGTCCTCATTTTCTGCTCCGATACCCATTATTATGCATACATTTTTGTACTCACTGTCTTTCTCTATGCAGGTTTTGGGGAAAACCAGCCTGTGTGCTTACATTACTGTTACCGTTGCCCTTTCCGCTTGTGGTTCTGTACCCGTTTCACTTACTGTTGACATCACACACCATGAATGCGTTATCCTTAAGCGTTATTCATTAGCTCTTGCGTTTCTGTTATTTTTGCCATTTTGTCTACAGTACTGTTTCTCTTTCTGTTTCACTTTGCATCACCATGCCCATTGACATTTCCGTTAGCAGGCACCATGTTACTATGTGACAACACATCACGTGGCAGACCGTTCCCGTCTACACCACCGTGTGCGTTACCCTTTCTGTTCTCATTCACGCTTGCATTACCATGTGCGCCACTGTTAGCACTTCTGTTTGCATTGCTGTTCCTGTTACTATGCCACAAGACATCACGTAGCTCCCGCCGCTGCATTATAGTCACTATTTCTCATTATCATTCTCAAAAAGAAGGGAAATTAGAGGCAAAAAACTCCGTTTAATGCATTAGTTACGGTTGATCCACAGCGACAAAAGTGAGGAAATTCAGTGTTAGGGTTGAAAACCCCCTTGGAACCCGCTCACCCCCACAACTGGCATTGCGGTGTGCATTGGTGAATCGGTCCCTCTCACCCCATTCTCCTATACTATGCTGCACACATGTGATGGGCGAGAGTTGGGGCGGCAGTATGCACCGCATCTGAGGCTGACAGAAAGCCAACTAACACCACAAGCACTCTGACTTGTCACTGTCTGTGCTTAAACAAATTTTGCCTCTCTCTATATATTCATGGCAAAAACTTGGTTTAATGCATCAGTTAGGTTGTTCCACAGTGACAAAAGTGCTGAAATTTGATGTTGGGGTTCCCACCCCCTTAGGGTTCCCTCCCACCCGCCCCCACCAACAGGCATTGGGGTGTGCGTTGGGTCATCAGTCCTCTCACCCCTATTCCATGTGCAAACAAGCTGAGGTGGTGCAGTATGGCAGAATGGAGAGTTGAGGACCGGCGACCCCAATGCACCCACTGATGCCGAAGCGCGGTGGTGGGGTACAGGGGTGGAACCCTAACATCAATTTCTCACTTTTGTCGCTGTTGAACAACCCTAAATGATGCATTAAACTTAGTTTTTGCCATGAATTTCCCTTCTTTCTGAGAATTTGCACTATAAATAGTGAAGTAACAGCAATGCAAACGCGAGCGCAAACACTAACGCACATGGTGACACAAACATAAACAATAACACAAATGGTAATACAAACACAAGCACAAATGTCAATGAAAACAGAAATGCAAGTGCGTACGGAAACGCAAATTGTAATGCACACGGGCACAGTAACGTAACTGGAAACACAGACACGGTAACTGCAACGATGACACCAAAGGAAACACAAACAGAAATGCAAACAAACGGAAGCACGTATGCAAATGGAAATGGAAATGCGCACGGTGACGCAAATGGAAATGCAAACAAAAACAGTAATGGAAACGCAGATGTTAACAGTTACGAAATAGAAGCACAAATGAAAATGCAAAGGGTAATGCACACAGTGGCGTAGATGGGAATGTTAACGCAAAAGGAAACGCAAACGCAAGCACGTACAGAAACGCAAATGGTAACACGCACGGTCATGGTACTGGAATAGGAAATGCAAATGCTAATGGTAACAGCAACGATGATGCCCAAGGAAACACAAATGGAAGCACATACGCAAATGCAGATTTTAATGCACACAGTGACGCAAAATGAAATGCAAACAAAACCTGTAATGGAAATGCAAATGTTAACAGTAACGCAAATGCAAGAGCAAATGAAAAGGCAAAGGGTAATGCACATGGTAGCGTAGACAGGAACAGTAATGCAAATGGAAATGCAAGCGCATGTGGAAACGCAACTGGTAACATGCACGGTCATGGAACTGCAATAGGAAATGCAAATGCTAACGGTAACAACAACGATGACACCAAAGGAAACGCAAACGGAAGTGCGCACTCAAACACAAATGGTAATGCACACGGTGATGCAAAACGAAATGCAAACAGAAACAGAAATGGAAATGCAAATGGTAATAGTAACGCAAATGCAAGCGCAAATGAAAACGTAAAGGGTAACACACATGGTGGCATAGACAGGAACGCTAACGCAAATGGTTACGGAAATGCAAGTGGGAACGCTAACTGTGACAGTAATGAAAGCGCACACCCTTTTTTTCACTAACAGCTGCATAGAGAAACACAGTGAATACAAAGAATGTATGCATAATAATGGGCCTCAGAGCAGAAAATGAGCAGTTGAAATACTAAATTGCTTATATCTCAGGAACTGTATGACGTAGAAAAAAATTTAATTTCATATAAATTACAACTTTCCTCGTTAGTTTTGTGCTTAGCTCCTTAGTGGGGGGCTAAGCATTTTTCCAACGAAAAGCCCGTATCTTAAAGCGTTTCCGAGATGTGGGCTCCGAAAAGCGCGGCGGACGCTGTAATGTTAGTCTATGGGAAAAAGCATCAACTTCAGAATACCATAACTTTGCACCCCTGTAATATTTTGTCACCAAACCACCAAAAAGCACATCTGTGGGATGTTGGCTTTCTTCCCTCCAAATTTCAGCCCCAAAGACCAAACCGTTCTTTCGCAACAGGGTGGCAAAGAATTCCTATTATTTTGGCCACAGTGTTGCAAAGTACGGTCGCAAATCATGACACTTTTGCAAAAAAAATCACGAAAGTGTTGCAAGTGTGACACTACTTTGCTACACTACAGTTAACAAAAATTTCAAAACCATATTTCTGGGGTGTTTAACCCCCCCCCCCCAAAATAAGACATGGCTAGCATCCTCAGGGTCCGATTAGGTGAATACAAAAAGAATTGTGTCCCTAAAGGGTCCCAAATTTAAATGCCAAGCATTTCTGTGGCCACTAACTGAAAAAAAATGGCTGACTCACGACACTACAGGGGTCATTTGTGACACTGAAAACTGCATTTGCGACACTGTCAAACTTTTTCTCAACTTTTCCCATTGACTATAATGGGAAACTTGTTTTTTGAATAATTTTTGAACCGATTAATATTTTTTCACGAATTCTTCGAAAGGCACATCAGGGACCCCGGCCTCATATTCCCTGAAGTTTTTGGATCAGACCTGTAGGTGTGAGCAAAGAATGTGCAAAAAAGCATAAATGCACTACAGAATGTCGCTTTATAACTCCACAACCGTATAACTGACCAATTCGAAACTTGGCGGATCCAGAGATGTATGGCACTGCTCCATGCCTGCCACATTTCAGGCTAATCTGTCATACGGTGGCAAAGTTATTAAGATGCAAAATTTCACACTTTAACCTTAAATGGGGTACTCAACCCTAACTATAGTGGCACTACTGTGCCACTATAATATCTATTATATATATATATATATAGATATAGACATATATATATATATATATATACACAGTCGCTCCCCTATAGTTAGCTTCATCCTGACTGGCTTCACTGTGTTTATGTATATGTGTATATATATATATATATATATATATATATATATATGGTGTTACTGTATTACAAACAATAGATGCCAGATACTGTAGAACTACAAAATACATACATAACTCTTAAAACTAATTATTCCTTTGTTTCTCTTTCCAGATTATGAAGCTGTATCTGGACAACAATTGATACATTTCTGAAAATGAAGTCTTTATCAACAACAGCAGACCCAGACGGTGATGGACCTTTCAAATAACATTGGAATAATGGCAACTGCCATGACAACCATGGGAACACAAATCAGAAACATGGCAGCTGCTATTACCACCATCTCTATAATAATAGGGACTATGTCAACAGGTATAGGGACTATGTCCAATGCCTTGAAGGGCATTAAACAGAATATGTCAAATCTTGTTACTGCACATCAAAGCATTTAGACAAGTCCTATTCCTGTTTCTATAGGGGCAGGAATTTCCACTGTCTCACACCCTACACCTCTTCCAAACCTGCCATAGCCCAAACAACCCTTCTTCTTCCTATTGCACCCCCACCTAAATGTCCTACCTCTTCAAACCTCCTGCAACACAAACAACCCCTCTTCTTCTTACTGTACCCCCACCTAAAGCTTTTTCTACCTCTAAACCCAAAACTAGCATTCTTGCCTCTACTGCACCGAAACACCCCTCTAATACCCCTCTTCCATCTTAAACAGTACTATTAACAAGCTGCATTATTTCTGATACATTTTCTTCCTATGGTGAAACTAAGTAATATTGTTTACTTGCTTGTCAGTTTCCTGCTACCAGGCTTCTCTTAACCCCACTCGATTCCTGACTTATATCACCCCAATATGTGCTGTTCTCGACTTCCTTCTTCTACCTTTCCGTCTAGGCTGTTATTAAACTCCTCCTCCATAGTGCCCTTTGTTCTACTGGGAAGCAGCTTTTCCTAGGTCATAGCTCCAATCTTCCTATGTAGAATACCATTTTGGGTCTCGAAGCACTATTCCTGAACTGATGTTTCAACTTCCTGTGCAGGGTCCCCCTACCTCTTACTCTTGGAGCTGCACCACTGCTGGCTAATGCCACATTTCCTGGTGCTTAACATACCCCAATACAATTTTAGAAAACCCCTAGATACTTCCGATATCAGGTAGTGTGATACCTGCCTAATTTTCCTTCTCTCTCCTATAGTTACTGACAGTCTCAATGGCCACCAGAATGCTGTCCCTAAGCCCTATAATAGTAACTGGCCTTACTATCCTATCCCTACTTACAATCATTGACCTTTACATCCCTATTCCTGACTATACTACACAGATTGATAACAAGCTTCATCTGAATTTTCAATTCTCAAATTGCGTGGTTCTTTGTACCCCATGCGCAAACCTTTCATGGTATATCAAACCCAGATACATGTTCTATATTATGGAATACCTTGCCAAATTCGTCTTCCGCTGGTCTCTCTCTGGAATCCCCTTACCCAATCTTACTACTCTCTGGCACCACACTGTCTGACCTCTTACCCTATCAGGTGATGTTGAAATCAACCCTGGCCCCCCTCCCATCTCCACTTCTGCTATCTGCCCATATACATCACTCTTATATGGCTGCTTAGCTCCTGGCCCTCTGTGACTGCGACCAGTCTATGCCCCAGCTCCTGTCACTCACGTAACCCTCCTGGCTCAAGAGTGCAAAACTACATTATATTATTATTGCCCTCCTACTCCTATCATCTGGTGACATAAACTCTAACCCTGGCCCAGCCCAACCATCTCCTGTGGATAGACCTGAACCACACCTCACAGCTCTTTCAAGTGGCCTTAATCTACTACACATCAATATACGTAGCCTCCTCCCTAAAGTTGACCTGCTACAGCCACTGGTGTCTACGCTCAACCCAGATATAATTATAGTTTCTGAATCCTGGCTAAATAACAAAATCTACAACTTGTCTCTGACTCTCCCTGGCTTCACCATATCGCGTCAGGACAGGCTTGGACGAGGCGGCGGTGTAACCATCTATGTCTCCTCTTCTATCCATTTCACTTCCATCTTTTCTAGTGCGTTACCTAAAGCCTATGAGGCTCTGTTGTTGCAAATCTCTCTCCCCTTCTCCAAACCTATCTTTGTAGCAGGTGCCTACTGCCGATCTGGCTCAAAACCCAAAATTGCTACTGACCTCATAGCCACTTTAGCTAGCCACTCCTCCGCTGGTGAATTATATATAATGGGAGACTTTAACATAAACTGATCTACCATTCCTAGCAATGTGCTAAATGCTATACATGCACTCAACCTAACCCAAATTATCAAAGACCCGACTAGGCTAAACCATAATGTGGGTAACCACTCCATCATTGACTGGGCCCTTACCACTCACACCCACAGGGTTATCAAATCGGGCACCTTAGCTGATGCTTTCAGTGATCATTGCATGACTTTCCTGGTACGCAGAGTTCACAAAGTCAAAGTCCCCTACAAAATTTTACAAATCCGTTCTTACAAATCCCTGAACATCGCCCCATTTCTTTACGACTTGGCTACCTCTAACTGGGTACCCATATCTGCTGCCAGTAACCTAAATGATGCAGCCAAATATTTCTGTGACCGATTCCTTGAAGTCTGGAATCTACATGCTCCATTACGCCGGATTCACATACATGGTAACCACCTCTCCTGGATCTCCTCAGAACTTATTGCTTGCCAAAGGGCACGTGATGCTACCTGGAAGATCTATAAAAGTACTATGCTTCTTAAAGACTATGAGGCCTACCGTGCCCTTAGAAACAAATGCACAAAAGCCACTCGGTTGGCCAAAGCTCAGTACTTCAGCAATATCTTTAACTCCAACATAAGCAACCCATCCAAATTCTGGAAGGTAATCCACTCTCTTTTTTCCCCTCAGGCTCTCCTTCCCTCCTTCCTCTCCTCCAACTAAATAATACTGTCATCTCTGACCACCCAAGTGTCGCTGCAGCTTTCAATTCACACTTCACCTTTTGCGCCACTGCCCTGCTTGGCTCCTTCCCAACCATAAACAATTCGTCCTCCGCATCTACTAGGAGTCCACCAGCTCCACCACTCGTTTTTTCTGTCTCCAAAATCCTGACTACTGATATGCTGATGACTTTGAAGGCCCTCAACCCATGCAAAATTAACTCCCCTGATGGGTTGGACCCGAAGCTACTAAATCTGTCTGCCTCAGCCATTGCTCCCCCGTTGACTGCCCTTCTCAATCTCTCATTTTAATTGGTGGAAATCCTCCTTGATTGGAAACATGCAGTCATCCTCCCCCTCCCAAAGGCCGGTGACTCCTCCTCTCCCGAAAACTACCACCCTATATCTCTCCTCCTGACACTAGCCAAACTACAAGAACAACTAGTCCTACATCAACTATCCTCATACCTTTCTGACACAAACTTCCTCACCCAATACCAATCTGGGTTCCCTAAACATCACTCCACTACCACCTCGCTACTCCGAATCACAGATGCAATCCTGACAGGCATGAACTGTGGTCACATCACCACTGCCATTTTTATTGATCTCGCCAAAGCTTTTGACATCGTATCCCACTCTCTCCTGCTCCGCTCCCTTTCATCAGCTGGGCTGTCTGAACACGCCATCAAATGGTTCAGTGCCTACCTCAGTGACCGCTCACAGTCGGTAAAAATATCCGACTACATATCCCCTCCTCTACCCGTATGCTCTGGTGTCCCTCAAGGGTCCATACTAGGTCTGATTCTCTTCTCCATCTTTTTAAATGACCTGCCATCCATCTGTACCTCATCTTCTATACATATGTATGCTGATGATATGATTCTTTTTGCTCCGGGGTCCTCACCCGAGGAGGACGCCTCCAGACTCCAAAGTGACTTCAATAATGTCCAGAGGTGGTTTCAGTGTAGTAGTAGTAGTAGTAGTAGTAGTAAAAGTGTATTTCTGATATCAGAAACAGTATAAAACCCAATTTAGCATCAGCTAATTTACAGTGGGGTCCTACTGTACACAAATATCAGTTTCATTCTGAGAAAATGCAATACATACATTATACATACATACATGCAACACAGTACATACATAGACAGAAAAAAAAAAATTACAGCAATATACCATATGTGCAAATCTCTCAAATACAGCAGTTTTTAAAGACATTACTTCCTTTACAAGCCAAGATTTTATTACATTCCAGGATGTTTTGTTTGTGCATAACCTCAGATGCCCTGGCAATGAGTTCCACAATTTCGGACCCTCATATACATAACAGTGTTGGCCCCTCGCTGTTCTCATAAATGGTACCCTAGATTTTATTCCCCCTGCAGATTTCAGCCCTTCCTTAACATTCGACTCCTCCAGGAACTCCACTAGATATCCTGGTGCTTTTTTAAAATAACAGAGATGGATCAACCATTGCACATGCATATTTTGCCGTTCTATCAAGGATATCCAATTTAAGTTCCTGTAGAGGGTGCAATGGTGTGTTTTCCGAGGTGTGTCCAAAACAAAATGCGCCTATCTATTATAAATAACATCAAGCTTTCCCAAACTGTCCCTAGCTGCCCCATTATATACAACATCACAGTAATCAATATGAGGAATTATCATAGAATTTACAATCTTTAACCTAGCATCAAATGAGAGGCAATTTCTACGTTTATACAATGTCCCAAACTTTTTATTCAGTTTTTGTATCAAGTTGTCAATATGGAAGTCCCAACTACAATGGGAATCCAACCAGACTCCCAAGTATTTGTAACAATCCACAGAGGCCAGGCTACATCCATCCAGTGTCTCTATGTCCAAATCCACAGGTACTTTTTTATTTGAAAACAGCATTACCTGTGACTTTTGAGGATTTTGGACCAAACCATGTTCTGAAAAATATGTTTGTAATATATTGAAATATTTTTGTAATTTTTCCTGTATATGTCCCACATATTTTCCTTCAAGATACAATATTGTTTCATCTGCATACAAATTATGCTGGACATCATTCATCAGATGTCCGACACCATTTGTATATATCTTGAATTGGATGGGTCCTAACACTGACCCCTGTGATACACCAGATTTAATATTTAAGTAACTGGATACAAAATTACTGCCCAACCTAACCCTTTGTTGTCTGCCATTCAGGTAGCCATGGAACCAATCCAGGGCTCCCTGGCTGAGGCCAACAGATCTCAGTCTTTCCATCAACACCTGATGGCCCAAAGTGTCAAAAGCCTTCGACAAATCGATAAATATGGCCCCAACCAGGAGGCTCCTGTCCATGGCCACCTGGATGTCTGACACAACTTTAACAAGTGCAGTAGTAGTACTATGTTGTGCCCTAAAACCTGATTGATATTGATTATATTTTTTATTTTTTTCAAGGTAGCTATTTAATTGAGAAACCACAATTTTTTCAAACACTTTAGAAGTGACCGAAAGCAGTGATATTGGTCTATAATTTCGCATGTCATTTTTCTGGCCTCCCTTAAACACTGGTATCACTTCTGCCTGCTTCCAGGCTAATGGGTAGGTACCAGTTTTTAATGAAAAATTAAAGAGGTCAGCCAGTATTGGGGCTATCACTGGAGCAGCAATTTTAAGCAAGAAAGATGGAATCCCATCTGAACCTTGGGCCTTATTTATATTCAATTTCAACAATTCCCGAAAAAGTTGACGTGGAATAATATTTTGAAAACAGAACAATGGTCCATTTTCAGCACTCTTTTCTTGGTTTTTCTCTTGCTGTGTTGTACCAAAAGAAGGACATACATTAATCTGGGGAAGCCCTACATCAACAAACATTTTATTTAATACAGCAGTTGCTCTGTCTGAGAGTTTCAATGGGCCACTTTCTACCATTAAAATATTAGGTAACTCTGAGATCTTATTTCCTTGTAGCTTTTTAACCATATTCCCAAAATCCCTAGGTTTTATAAGCTGTTCAGCTGCCAATCCGGTTAAATAAAAATCTGATTTTGCTTTCCTTATTTGTGTAATATACAGATTACGTGCAGCTCGATATTTTTCCCAAAGCACTCTCTCATTTTTTTCTTTGCTAACCTCCATGCAACATCCCTTTTTTACGATAGATTCTTAACTTTGCAGTATACCAAAGGGAATTTTTCTTTTTAACTTTCTTACTTTGAGTAGGTGCAAAAATGTCACATACAGACATAAATTCACAACAAAAATACAACCAAGCACGATCTATCTCAGGAATTAAAGTTAGTCTATTCCAATTTTTTAGATTCCAATTCAACCATTAAAGATGTATAGTCCAGATTTTGAAAACTACGATAAAATTTAACTTGGGGAACATTCAATTGCTTATCTGTTTTTCTAACACAAAAAGTTATCTGATGATCACTAAAAGTGTCTGGAAGCACTCCAGCCACTGAGTATTTAATCAGAGGTGACCATCAAGTGCAAAATAGTGGAAGAATCGGGAGTTTTGGCATTCAGTCTTGTAGCCGTAGTAATTAATTGAGACAATCCCAACGTTATGTTTAAATCCATTAATTTGCTGGTGGGTGGTACCCTCACCCAATCGGTATTCATATCCCCCACAACCATAAACTCATGGCTTTCTCACCAACTCTTCCTTAATGCCAAGGAAACTGTGTCCATGATATTTGGCATGTGCCAGAAACTGTCAGAACTCCAGTCCCCACCCCTTTCACTACCCTCGACGGGGCAACCATAGTTGCCACTGAGTCGTTCAGGTATTTGGGCGTTTGGTTGGATCAACATCTCACTTTCTCGGCCCACATTGATGCCATTATAAAAAAGCTTCACCCCAAACTTGGCGCTTTATACAGAAACCGCTCCTGCCTGCTGCTCCAGACTAGACGTGAATCGATCCAAAAAATGATCCTCCCAATTTTTGACTCTGGTGATATCATTTATTGCCCTTCTCCTGCCACCTCCTTAGCTAACTTGGATACCCTCTTCAACTCCTTCTGTAGGTTTGCGTTAGATGCACCTCCCCTCACCCACTACTGTCACTTGTACCGAGCCTTAGCCTTCCCTCCCCTGACAAACAGGCAACTGCATCACTGCATAAATTTCACTTCTAAGTGCTGGTTTGGTACACTCCCTCTCTACTTAAATCCCTTAATCTCCCCCCACTCACCCCCTCCTGACTTCTAAGATCCCATGACCACAGAACTCTCTCTGTTTCATGGAGATCCGCCTCTAGTGGGCAGGCCTCCCCCTCCTACCGCCTCTCTCAACTGTGGAATTCTCTTCCTACCCAGATCTGATCCTCCTCCTCACCTGGCTCATTAAATCAAGCTCTGCACAACTTCCTCTCTGTAAATTGCACTTGCCCCTAGTTCTGTCTCACACCCTGCCTGTTGCTCTGGTTGTCTAACCCAACCAATCAATGCACTTACAATCTCGGAGCCAACCCTGACTCCTATCTTGCATGCTTGCTTCTTATTATCTCTCTCTCTCTCTCTCTCTCTCTTTTCCTTTCTCTCTATAGTTCTGCTCTCCAAGCCCTAGGCATAGACTCACTCCTTTACCACCTTGTTATCTCACAATTACCTGTCTGCTCCGTGCTACTATAAGTCTGTAGTGGGCCAGTCCATTGGTCCCTCTTGCTGTTAGGCTACTGGTGTGACTGCCACTACATGAGGATATAGCTACTGGATTTTTACCTATGTCACCCTGCAATTACTTGTGCTGCTTGCTATGTGTTGTTCATGCATACCCTATGTTCTCTATACTATTGTGCAATTTGTGTGTGCTCCTTGTTACTATGTAACTCCAATCACCTTTTCCCCCAGGTCATACCAGGAGACGAGCAACTTGTTGTTCAGTGTACCTTATCTGGTGAAACTTTTCAATAAATAAATAAAATATTTCCTCCCCATGGTTATTCAGGACTGCCCACCTCAAAATTGAGAGTATCATGGCAGATCTTCCTGAACTGGAAGCCTGGGTCTCCTGCTACAATCCAGACATACTCGGAATTACTGAAATCTGGTTAAAGCCATCTGTCCCTGACTCAATATATAGCCTCAATGGATACAACCTGCTCCTGCTCAACCGCCCTTCCACCAAAAGAGGTGGAGGGATCATCATCTACTTTAAAACCCATATGTAACTGACAACTACACCAGGTGTCAAGCCTTCCTCCTGTGTGGTTTTACACTCACTCCTGACCTTGGGTGGCTGAGTGGCTCAAAAAACTACATATTGTTTCTGTTTGCAGTCCTCCCAAGAATGGTACAGCTGGACTCACAGATACAATCAATTACCTATCCTCTGCCACTGGAAAAAATATAAACATTGTTATGGGGGGTCTGAATCTAATCTGGCTGTGTCAATCATATGTATGACTCACTCTTAAGTAAACTTCACCTTTGTCGGTTGATCCGTGACCCAACTAAACTATCTACCTCAGGTGGCAATCATTCTCTCATTGATTGGGTCCTCTCAAACAGGAAGGACAGGATAATGAATGCTGGCACCCTTGCAAATGCTATAAGAGACCATACTGCTGTCTACTGTATCTGGAATGCCTGTGCTCCCACCCTCCCTCCCAAAGAACTGATAATTTGAGACTTTTCTAGGCTCGATCCCTCAGCCTTCCTTGGATTTAAAGACCAGATTGAATGGTCCCCACTTCACAGTGCTGACGATGTTGACATTGCCCTTGACTATTTTTCTACTACCTTCCTGAGCTTCCAAGACAAACACGTCCCTATTATCAGATGCAGAGTAAAGGGTGAAACCACTAGGTGGCTGCACAGTAGCCTACTGGCCCCTTTAAAAACAAGAGATGCATGCTGGAATAAATACAAAGCCTTATCACGCACAAAGACTGGCTTGACTACCGGACTTTGAGAAATGCCTGCGAAAAGAAAATCTGCTCCGCTGAAGGTGTTTACCATGGGGTTTTACAAGCCTCTGCCAGGGACTTAAAACATTTCTGGAGCCATATCAAAGGCCTTATGGGATTTGGGAAAGATTCCAAACAAATGCTGTCTGACATGATGATTAATGGGGAATTGTAATAACATGGTTACAATTGCCAGTGCTTTTGACAACCACTTTGCAAACTTACCCTGCACTGGAGACCAACCCTTGCCATCTCAAATGAATAATCGTCCATAATCCCATCCTCCCTTCCTTTCTACCTCTGTGCTGTCTCACAAAGGGAAGTCCTAAAGCACCTGAACTCCATCTCTTCCAGCAGGAGCATTGGCCCTGATGGGATCGAACCAAGGCTACTCAAGATTGCAGCCCCACTTCTAGCTGCCCCATTAACCAGACTTTTCAATATGTCTTTAACCTCAGATACTGCCTCTGATAACTGGAAAACACCCAAAATAGTTCCTGTACTTAAAAAAGGTAACCCAAAGAGTCTTACAAATTATTGCCCTATTGCCATCCTGCCCATTCTCAGTAAACTACTAGAGAAAATTGTTGCCCTCCAGGTTATGGACCACCTCAAAAAATATGACCTGCAATCCTCTGCATAATTCAATTCAATTTCATTTTTATTTTACCAGGATAACACAATTGAGACAATTCATTTGCAAGCAGGTCCTGGAGTACACAAACACATAACAGCTCATACAAAAGACAAAAATATACAGTGCTTGCAGATAATTATACATAAGACTAAAAGACTAAAAAAACGGAAAAAAAATGCTCCAATACAATAGTTATACAGTGAAGCACTAAAGGCATATGCAGATGTCTAGACAGCATAATACCAGGAGGAAAAAGGGAGAAACTGGAATAGGAGAAATCAGTACAAAGGAGCCAGAGAGTACAAATCAATCCTAAGGCACAGTAAGACTAGGGAAAACAATGGGAGCAAGTACTATTAACGAGAGTGGGGCAGGATAGAAGCAGGAGGCACAGGTAGAAGAGGGGAAAAAGAAGGTGGGAGGGAGGTGGAGAAGTGGAGTAAGAGGGTAAAAAGAAAGAAGTGAAAACTATACAGGTGAAGGGGAAAGGAACTGAAAGGAAGACAAAATTGGGGGGGAAGGTAAGGGTGAGGGAAGCAGAAGAGCCAGGGATATGGTTCAAAGTTCAGTATGTAGATTCATGCAAAGCAGTTGCATTCTTCCTTCTATGTGAGTCTAAGCATGGACTTGAATGTACTCAGGCCAATGGTATGCTTTAGTTTTAATGATTTTTTAAGGGTGTTGCAAAGAGAAGGCAGGGCATGACTTATAGATGCAGAACTGAACAGGGTTCTAATCCTGGGGATGTCAAAAGTTATGTAAGAGAATTTCTGAGTGTATACATACAGGGAGCATGTTTAAACATGGAACAGATAAGGGGAGAGTTTGGCAGTTAATGCTCTGTAAGCCCACAGTGAAGCATTTCGCCACCTCCTGGTATTAAGAGATAACTAGCCAATCTGCTGGAAAAGGGAACAGTGGTGTGTATTGAATGGGGCATCTGTGACAAATCTTAGAGCCCTGTGATAGAGTGTATCTAGTGTAGATAAAGCTGACTTAGGACTGTGACTGTATAAGAAATCTGCATAGTCGAGTAGCAGGAGAAAGGTAGTTCAGATGAGTCAGAGTTTAGCATCATATGTAAGCAGTTGCTTTATTCGATAGAAAAGACCAAGCCTTTGACTTAATTTTTTGGCAGTTTCCTTGATATGCGTGACAAAAGAAACACATAACACAGAGGTTCAGACCGCCCACAGCACCACTATGGCACTAACCCAACTTACAAATGATATTAAGCTGGGGGATGGACAAAAGAAAGCTTACTGGCTCTATTTTTATTGATTTAACCAAGGCTTTTGATCTCATCAATCACTCAATACTGGAATCTAAACTGTCCATCCTAGGCATTTCCCTGACAGCACTCAAATGGTTTTCCAGCTACCTAAGGAACAGGCAACAATTACTCCCCTCCCCCACATCAACCTTCTGAACCAGCCTTTTGTTTTGCTAAATTCCCACCTGGCACCTTTGACCAGACCTCTCTGCAGGAACCTTTTCTCTCCCACTATTTGTACCTACTTCTGCCCTGAGCACTAAATTGCCCAGGGCCCTCCCACCAATTTACTTGAGCTTTGTCTTTGACTTTTTAACTAACAGCCCACCTTTTTTTTCCTGCTCTTTTTTAGCCAGAAGTCCAAATCAGGCTCTCCAAATCAGCTGAGTGGCCCTGGCACTGCTACCTGCCGGATCTCTGCATCCAGCCCACCACCCCCAACCAAGGAAAGCAGGTACGATCGGTCAGCTCCTAGCTTGGAGCTGCCAGGCTTCAATCTTCATAATTGGACTGGCTCCTGGGGACTGTGGCCGCTTCCTGACTGGATGCTGCAGATCCCCATTGAGAAAGCAAGTGCCCAAGGCACCTTTTTCAAATCACATCTTGGCCCCTGCCTTGCTCTACTACTCTCTGAACAGTTTTTTTTTCACCCACCCCCCTACGCCTTCCCTCTCTCCTTTATTAAATACTCTTCCCCAGTGATCCCTGCTCCCTGAGGTCTCATACTAGTCAATTACAGCAACTTCTTAAAGGGGCTCTCCTTTCCTGCAACTTCTTAAAGGGGTGATCCTCTCTCGTGCTCAAATTTAACAAACATTGCTGCTGCCTTGTCTTTATTAATCCTTTAGTCCTTGCATTTTTCTAGAGTAGTATTAATCTTAGACCCCCCCCAATCAATCATGACTTTGGTAACCAGATTAATACCTTTTTATATTCTTCTGACCACTCTCTGTATGCTGTCAGGGCGGCCACGCAATGACCCTAAACCACCTACCCTCCTTATCACTGAGCATACCTATGGTAATACTTGCTGCACCATAATGTCAGTGCTTGACTCTGACCTACCTGGCTCTTGCATGCCTAACAACACAGCCTGGCACACTGGTCCAGAACTCAGCACTCCCAGCCATGGCTTCCTCCTCCCACACTCCTGCTCAGACTGCCCTCGCTCTCTGACAAGCACATCATCTGAATAAACTCAAGAAGGCAACACAAAGCTAACACCAAATACTTTAAAAGTTATTTGATTAGACTAGCCCTTATGTTGCTACTTCTCTCAGGCAACATCCACCCCAATCCGGGCCCCCCTCAAAATCAAGGTATGATTGCCCAGAAACCAGGCACATTAACCTTTGCATCCCTAAACATCCGCAGCCTGGCAGCAAAGGTCGACAATCTACAAGCCTGGGTAGCCCTCCATAATCCTGATGTGCTGTCAGTTGTCGAGACATGGCTCTTTCCTAGGATCCTGGATGGTGCCATCAGTCTACCGGGCTACACAACTTTTAGGCAAGATCGAGTATCTAAAAGAGGTGGTGGCTGTGCACTCTACCTTAAGGATAGCTTACAGGGCATAGTCCTAAATTTACCCAGACTAGGGCCATTCTCCCAGGCCCTTGCCATTAAGGTCCTTCTTGGGGCCCATAACAAAACAATTACACTGTTATCAGTCAACATCCCACCAGAGAACTCGGCCCAAGGTCTCCAAGCTGTCATAGACTGCCTTGGAAGCTTGATCCTAAGCTCCGAGGTTATACTTCTTGGTGATTTCAATATTAATTGGCTTTCCCCTGAAGCTAACCACTTCAAAGATGCAATTCAGGCTGTCCACTTTACACAGCTCATTGAAGCCCTCACTAAGACCAGTTATAGAATGAGCACTAGTACTCTGCTCGACTGGGTACTCACAAACCTACCTGAGCATATTTCCAACGCCTCTGTCCTCCCAGACGACATCAGTGACCACTCCCCTGTCATGTTCAGTTGGGCTAATAATTTCACCAAGCCCCTTCCAAGAACAGTCACTAACAGGGTCCTCAAGCCTGGTCACATGGGCCACATTAAAGCTGATTTCCTCAAAGCTGACTGGTCAGCAATGTTTGGGGCTTCTGACACTGATAGCGCACGTGACCATTTCATTCTCCTATTCAATACGGTCTGTGACACTCACGCACCCTTCAAAAAGCATAAACTCAAAGGCCATTTCAACCCTTGGATGAGCCCAGACACCCTTTAACTTATGAAAAATAGAGACCATCTCTGGCACGTAGCCAGGGCCACAGGGAAGCAGTCTGACATCCTGAATTACAAACAGGCCAGGAATAACTGTACCAGGATCATCTGAATAGCCCAAAACTTATACTACAAGGAGGCTCTAGCCAAGAACTGGAATGATGGTCGTAAATTCTGGGCAAACCTAAAAGAGGTCACCAGACATAAGCCCAAAACAGCCCCCACCATGCTCAGTATTGATGGATCCCCATCCTTAATCCTAAATCTATAGCCAACACCTTCAACCTTGCTTTCACTGACCCCTGTAATGTCCTCCCTACTGACTTCTTCTCCCTCACCAACCCTACTGCTCCTTCACAGACCCCAGTGCATCCCCCTTTTCACTTCAAGACTATTACTATCGGGGAAGCCAGGAAATAACTGCATAAGATGCTTGGTAAGGGGAGATACAGAGGAGATAACCTCGATCTGAAACTAATCTCATTCTCTCTGGAAGAAATCCTGCCTCCCCTTACCCATATCCTCAACCTATCACTCTGGTTCGCAGTTTTCCCTCAAAAATGGAAATCTGCAGTAGTTACCCCTGTGTACAAGAGCGGGGATCAGGCCATGTCCCATGAACTATAGACCCATCTCTGTACTTGAGCCACCTGTGAAGGCCCTGGAATGAATCGTCGCGGACCAACTTGTCAAATACCTGGACAAACATAAGCTCCTATGCCCTGAGCAGCATGGCTTTAGGACAGGGCACAGCACCACTACAGCCCTCCTGGAATTCATGGGCTTCATCTATAAAGCTCTCCATCTTGGACAGCTTGCTGGGGCAATCTATATCAATCTAACAAAGGCCTTCGATATGGTCAATCATGCCCTCCAAGTTGACCAACTCACTGCTACAGGCTTTTCCTCCGAGGCGGTTGCATGGTTCCGCAGTTACCTGCATTGTCAGGATAGGTATTGTCCTCTCAGACAGCAAACCTGTCTGCTCAGGAGTTCTGCAGGGGTCAATACTGGGTCCCCTCCTATTCAGCTTATTTTTGAATTGCCTCCCCCAAGCCAGTCAAGGCCGCATCCTCCTTTATGCAGATAATGCGGTTGTCTTCTCAAATGGCTCAGACTCCAGTGCCCTTGAGCAGCAGAATGTACAGAGCGAATTCATCAGTGTAGAGATGTGGTTCAAAGATCATAAATTGATAATGAACTACAAGAAAACAAAAACCATGCTGTTTTCCAGCTCTCTAAACAAACACAAAAACTACTCACTATCAATATGCAGTAGTGGTGGGGTTTCATTTGAACTTGTTCAACACTTTACATACCTCAATATCACTACTGACAACTCGCTCTCCTATACTCTCCACATTGATAACATGGCCAAAGTTATCAACAAGCGTATAGCGTTACTTTATCATCACAAGCATAGCCTCTCCCCTGAAGCCCTCAGTATAGCTGTTCACAGTTCTGTGGGTTCCCTGGTGGACTACGGGCTGCCTATATATGGTTCTGCCAAAGATACTGCTCTCCAGTGCATAAAAACTGCACTCAACAAAGCCTGCCAGCTTACTTTAGGTGCGCACCAACTGACTTACACATGTGATCTCTATGCCAGGGCACACTCAATCACGCTCAATGGCCGAATAAAATATCAATCTTGCCTTCTGGCCAAAAAGATCTGCCTTAGTCAGCTACCAGCAGAGGTCCAAAAACTTCTGATTCCCAGCAAGAATCCATGGCATACCATAACTCTGAAGACCAGTCCTTCCTAACTCTGAAATGTTGAACATCTCAAGGACAAAGGTCCTTTGCTTACCGTGCACCTCTGTGGTTCAGCTCCCTCCAGGAGAACATTGCATGTCTGCCCACACTAGGTACTTTCAAAATGAACTTGAAGCTCCTTATGGTTACTCGAATCTCAATTTGCCTGCCATTGCTAGCACCACCTTTCCACCCCCCCATCACTACTTCCATCCCCTGCCCCCTCAACACTTCCTCTCTCCCGAGTAGGCCTCCTGCTCCCCAGACACCTAGCACCCTCTCCCTCTGCTCCAGTCTAGTCCCCTCCCTCCGATCCCTACTGCTATACTGATATTACGCTCTCCTTTTGTACATTGTACTTGGGCTCCTCCCCTTCGCCCCTTTTTTCTTTTTTTCTTTAGCACTCAGCAACGCTCCAAACAACCTGTTGTTTGTTGACAACTGACTGGTTTCACCGTTGGGCACTGTAAATTGTCTGTTTTCCTGTGACCCGTACTGTATTTGATATATAATCCTGTTTATTTACCTTTGTATTTCTGCAATCCTTTGTATAATTTCACCTATCTGTTGTACTGAAATGTCCTGACGTGGAACCTATGTAAAGAACTCTGAGCTCAAATGGTTTTCCAGTACTGAAATAAATAAATAAATAAATTTGACAAAGTAAATCAGGATATATCCACACTCACCACAGTCAACATAAGAGTGCCCCAAGGCTCAATCCTTGGATTGCTGTTTCTCTCCATATTCATAAATAACACTTCCAAAATTCCATTATACTGTAGTACCCTCCTTTATACCAAGAATATGATACTTTACACCAGCTCCAGCAATATATCTGAGATCAACTTGCAACTGAATGCTGACTTTGGGAGACTACAGCCCTAGCTAACCCAAAATAACCTGATCCTAAACATCAGCAAGACTCAGTCCATGCTATTTAGGTCCTCACCAAAGCTCAGGTCCTGCTCCACTGTCCTTACCATCTATTGCTTTGATAGCTCTCTCCTCTGCTCCATCAACTCAATCAAATACCTTGGTGTTACTCTAAGCCCTGCCCTCGATTTTTATTTTATTTTTAATTTTTTTATTTTAGTCTTTGGTAACCAGGTAAGGTCCACTAGGCACAAGTGCCTGTTTTCAGGGGTGACCTGGGAGCACTGGGCGGTTAAGTGACTTGCTCAGAGTCACACAGTATGCAAGTGGAGGTTGTGAGAATCAAACCAAGGTCTGGTCTGCTGGATGTACCAAGCTCGTTCACCCCTCATTACTCTAACCTCCAGGCTATACTGCCAGCCCAACCTACCTACATATCTCAAACGTCTGCAAGACTGTCAACATGAAACTCAGGTTGGCCTACAAAATTAAATATATACTAACTCCTGCTGCCAGGCTTGTAATAATTTGTGGAATTCTAGTTCCCAGCCTCATATATGGTCTTACCCCTTACTATCTGACTAGTGCATCCAACCTGGACAAATGGAATGTCTCATACAACAATATATGTTGGTTTGCCCTTTCCACTCCCAGAATAACCCACCACTGCTCACTGTATGCTAAGCTAGGTTGTCTGTCCCCTCTCTCTGTCGTAGCCTACTTGCATTTTGCTGTATGATCGACAGTGTTGTCAGGTCCTCCAAACCAGCTGCCTTTGCAGCCTTGATGACCCCCAGGAACAGCCCTACCCTTTGCACTCCTGCAACCAATCACTCCTGGCAGTACTTAGATGTTCCACCAAAATGGGTGAGCAGGCCTTTGCCACTTTTGCCCTCAGAGTCTGGAATGCCCTACCACCCCACCTCTGAGTTGCTCAGTCTCACTTCTGTTTCAAGCAAGCACTTCACAAGTGCTGAAGCAACCTCAACATCTGCATCTGAAGCTGACTTCCAATTCTCTCTGTCTCTTTGCCCCCGCTGTCTTTTTCTCTTCTCACAGGCATCAAATCCCTTTCGCAATAAGTGTTCCCCCTCTACTGGCTGTGTAGTAATATTCAGTTGTCTTCTGCACTGTAGTTATCTGTACTCATTGACTCTGACTATACTCAAACTGTCCTGTTTTGTATCTATTCCTCCTGAATATATATTGTTCAAAATGTATGTTTTGTAAACTTTATTGTTTTCTACTGTCTGTTGTTCTACTGTTGTACTATAGTTCTGTAACCTCCTGGGTCTTCCCTGAAAATAGGCAATGTTTTTTCTAGTGCATTTACCCGGTCAACAAAAACTAAACAAATAAAACTCTAAGTTTCCTCCACCACATCTCAACAGTCCCAACCTACTCTTCCTTGTCTTCCCAGTCTACTTCTTCACAATTTTCTGTATCCTAACCTTCCCCTTCTGTAAGTACACCCCCAAACTCCCCATACTCTACCTCCATCTGTACTACTCCCTATTTTTCATGCCCAATCTCCTCACCTTGCTCACCTTGTCTTCCTCCACCACCTTCTGTTCCTCTCTGCACTGTACAAATCACCTCTGAACCTTCTCCTCATCCCCCCTTAAATTCCAAACTGCTACAAAAAATTAACTCTTTCCTTTCTATAATAAATACTCCACTCCATCATTTCTACTGCTTTGTAAATAGAAATGTATATATGTAATTTAAATTGATATACAGTGTTTGTTTTATTTGATATGAACATTTTGGGAAAACCACTCATGCCACTTTTTTAAAAGTAAAGATATTCTTTTTAATTTGTGGATATGTTCTCCACTAATTATATTTATGTTTATTGTTAATGAGATAATGTGTATAATGTAAATATGTAACAAAATTTAAAAAATAGAATTGTGTAAATTTATTTAAAAATTGTTTATAGTGTTTTGTTTGATTTGATATTCTAATTGTGGGATAACCACCCAATTTGTTTTAAGTAAAGATATTCTTTTTAATTTGTGGATAAGTTGTCCACTCTTTATATTTGTGCTTATAGTTTATCATATAATGTATATCATGTAAATAACTTATACAATATAAAAAACATGTTATTTTGGGCAAAACACCCTTTCATATTTTAACACATTTTAGTTTTTATGTGTAAAAATGTATACGACTTTATTTCTGGATATATTCTCCAAGTTTTTTTTTTATTCTAAAAACACATTTTAAAATGTTAACATTGTACTAGTCATTCCTTTAAATATCCAAGTATTACACAACTAGAGTCCAAATAACATTTTGGAGGGAAAGGGAGCTGAGAAGGAAATTCAACAGGGAAGTTAAAAAGTGTTACGTTTCAAAAAGTGTAATACGACCATGAAACAATCAACCACCTGATGTTGTATACAAAAAAAAAATCTATCACTAATACTGTCAAACCAAGTGGAACACAAAGAAGGGGTTACCGTTTGCTCAGGGTGGCAGCAGTATCCATTGACCATGAGGGTAAATACTGCGAGTTAGAACCCTATAGGAACACTAGGTCCTCACTTGGTTTCATTTCTGCCAAAACAGCAATTTCTTTCTCCTTGTTCTACTGGGAATCAGCTTTTCCTTGGCCATAGCTCCAGTCTCCCTATGCAGAGTACCATTTTGGCTCTCAAAGCACTATTCCTGAACTGATGTTTCAACTCCCTGTGCAGGGTCCCCCTACCTCTTACTCTTGGAGCTGCACCACCTCTGGCTGATGTCAGATCTCCTCATGCTTAGCATACCCCAATACAATTTTGGGAAATCCCAAGATACTTCCAATATCAGGTAGTGTGATACCTGCCTAACTTTTCTCCTCTCTCTCATAGTTACCAACAGTCTCTATGGCCACCAGAATGCTGTCCCTAAGCCCTACAATGGTAATTGGCCTTACTATCCTATCCCTACTTACAGTCATTGACCTTTACATCCCTATTCCTGACTATACTACACAGACTGATAACAAGCTTCATCTGAATTTTCAATTCTCAAATGCCCTGGTTCTCTGTGCCCCATGCACAAACCTTTCATGGTATATCAAACCCAGATATATGTTCTATATTATGCCATACCTTGCCAAATTTGTCTTCTACTGGCTTCTCTCTGGAATCCTCTTACTCGATCTTACTACTTTTTGGTGCCACGCTGTCTCTCTTACCCTATCAGGTGATGTTAAAACCAACCCTGGCCCCCTTCCCATCTCTACTTCTGCTATTTCCTCCTCATGGTTCAATACCAAGGGTTTCAGCACTGCCCACCTCAACATTCAGAGTATCATGGCAAATCTTCCTGAACTGGAAGAAAAATTATATCTTAGCCAGTGATGACAGTCTGAGCAAAATATAAAAAAAAAAAATTATTGCGACTCTCATCACAATTGATATCTTAAGCCTAACTGTCACAATAATGGGCTACTCAGAATAGAGCTTCTCTGACTGACAGACAGGACCACACTCCATCTGACAGTCTAGGCCCGATGGTCTCTGATCTAAGTACTAAAACTACTTCAGTGAAAGCTGCAGTTTCAGCTTTCACATTCACTGATTACATTGTTGGGTTTTGTGTACTGAGTAGTATTCGCAGTTGGGTTTTACTGTGCTTTCAATAGTAGCAGACTGTAAAGATAGTCCCAGGAAAGGTTTAGTTTTTTATTTCACATAAAACCCTTTAGGCAGAGCCGATTTTCAAAGGTTTATAGTCGAGCACAACAAAAACTAATATTACAAAGTTTGGCACAGATGCACAATACAATACAATACAGCCATACAACAATAATGTTTCATTGGATACATGTAAGGCAATAAATTAGCAGGTGATGATGTACAGTGAAGGATAATACAATTGGTTACATTTGTCAATGATTTAACAGATGATGAGGCACAATGATGACAGTGCTTAGGTTATTGTTTGACATTATGGACAGAGGATGTGAAGCGTACATAAGATATTAGAGGTAACGTTGACAGTCATCAGTATCAGTTGCACGTCCCAGGAGGGGTAAGTAAGGAGAGCAGCAGGGATTTGAACAGCTCAATGAAGCAATCAGTTTCTAAAGAGACAGGCAGGTCATTCCATTGCTTTTTAAAATGATATGAAAAACAGGATTGATCAAGGGAGGTATTTATTTTCCTGAGGAAGCAGCAGAGAGTGCAACTCCATACCTCTGGTGGAGTATTTGCTATCCACAGCAGTGAACATTGCCCTGAGGCCAGAGGACAGGCCAGCAAGCCTTGCACTGATTTTTTGCCAGTGGCAAGGATGTGGTAAAGCATTATTGTGTCTAGTTTTAACCAGTTTAGGTTGCTGTGTAGCACACAAGTATGTGTATCATTTTTTAGGCCACGCGCAAAGTGGCAGGCCCTATTGAGGAAACCCCTGACTCTGGATAGCACATTGTCACTAGCAGAGCCATGGACTACAATCCCACCATCAATAATACTTGTAATGAGACACTGAACAAGTAGCTTCTTAATTTCTGGGAGGAAACATAGAAGTTGACATAGAAGTTGACGGCAGATGAGGACCGCAAGGCCCATCCAGTCTGCCCATTTCTTTTTCTACCTTATAAATGTGCCATTGGCCTTTGCTCTGTCAGTGGCCTATCTATTCATACTCATTTGTATTGCTCCCTTATGCCTATCCCATGCCTGTTTGAAGCCCTGCACTGTATTCATAGCCACCACTTCTTGAGTTAGGCCATTCCACGCATCCACCACCCTTTCTGTGAAAAATAATTTCCTCACATTCCCCCTTAATCGGCCCCCCTCTAATCTCATGCTGTGCCCTCTTGTCCTGCTATTTTTCTTATATCTAAACAAGTTAGACTCTTTCACCTTGTTAATGCCCTTAAGGTGTTTGAATGCCTCGATCATATCACCTCTCTCCCTCCTTTGCTCAAGGGTATACGTATTGAGCTCTGTTAGTCTGTCCTCATATGTCTTCTGATGCAGTCCCTGCACCATTTTGGTTGCCCTCTCTGGACTGCCTCAATTTGGTTAATGTCCTTGTGAAGGTGTGACCTCCAATACTGCAGTACTCCAGATGGGCTAACCAGTGTCTTGTAAGAGGATTATTACCTCCCTCTTACGACTTGGGATACCCTACTAATACACCTAACACCCCCCTAGCCTTACCTACTGCTTTAGAGGTCTGCTTGGATGATTTCAGGTCATCAGTGATGATGATGCCCAAGTCTCTTTCTTCCTTTGTGACTGCTAGCAACTCCCCTCCCAGACTATAGGTGGCTTCAGGGTTTCTCTTCCCTATGTGCATGATCTTGCACTTCTTTGCATTAAATCCCAGTTGCCACTCTTCTGACCAGGAAGTTGTGTCTATGCCTGTAGTGCAGTCCTAGCCTAGAGTTTGCTGTCTTAACCAAGAGGTCAACATGTGCACTGTAAGACACAGCACTGTCTAGTGTTACCCCAGGATATTTAAAGTTTGTATTTGTTTAAGTGGGCTTCCAGTTGCAGTGATGTTGGCAAAGACAGGGGAGGTGTGGAGTTTATTCTCTGTGTCAAAGAGCATACACTTATTTATCTATTTGTTTTGTGTTCATTACTGGCAAGCTGGTGAAGAACTATTCCTGTATGGCACTGACATCAGACTGCAGTCTCAGCCTCAGTTTCTCCAGGCTTTTGTAATTGGTGAAGATGACAGTGTCATCCACATAGAGCAGTATGTTAGTTGACCTACAGATGGTTGGTATATTGTTTATAAATTAACTAAAAAGGATGGGTCCTAAGACTGACCCTTGGGGAACACCCACTGAGACAGGCCTGTTCTGGGAGAGAAAGCCACAGCATTTAACAGCAGGAGTTCTACCTGCTAGGTATCATTTGAATAAGGAGGCCAAGTCTTTAGACAGTCCCAGATTTATTAGTTGCTGACATAGGAGGATATGGTTCACAAGGTCAAAAGCCTTGGTTAGGTCTATGTAGATGGACCCAGCCAATTCTCATCCATCCAGGGCACAGTGTATAGAGTCTGTGTACTCAAGGAGTGCAGTCATAGCACTGATATTTTTTCTAAACCTATGTTTCTCATGTGCCAGTAATTCATGCTGGTTCAGGTATCGAGTGAGCTGATCATTTACTACCATTTCTAAGATTTTAGATAGAGGGGGTATAGAATGGAGATCGGCCTGTAGTTGGATGGCAGGCAGTGGTTACCCCCTTTAAATACTGGGGTCACATGGGCTTTTTTCCAATCTCAGGTACTTGCCCCATACATAGGGACAGATTGAAGATTATCTGTAATGATTAGGTGACCTCCCTGAGCACTAGTTTGAGCAGTTTCATATCAATGCTCTTAGGGCCAAGTCTAGTTTTGATGTTGGTTCTTTTTAAGTAGCCATGTACTTCAACCCAACTAAGCCTTTTAAAGTAGAATGGAGGTCTGTTAGGGTGGTCAGGGGTTTCTCCTTCACTGGCATGGTGGACGGTTGAGTCTGGAGTGTATGCCGATAGATTGCTGAAGGTTTTTTAAAGGTGTGTGTAATGTTCTTGCCCTCATGATCGTAGTGCCACCCTCAACAATACAGTAGAGCAGAGATTTTTTGGATTTTCCAATTATTTAGTTTATGCCACTCCATAATTGTTTATGGTTTTTGGTGATGTTTTTTTGCAGGTTTTTATGAAATGCAACCTGAGCTACTTTAATGCAGGACTTCACAGTATTCCACAGCTCCTTATATTTAGTGAGGTATTTGCTACATCCAAACTCTTTGTATAGGGGGCAAGCTCTATCCCATTCTCTTGTCAGGGATTTGATTGCAGGAGTAAACCGGGCTTGGGAATTTCCCTTCATGTGGAAAGTCTTGAAAGGGGCAACAATGTTACAGATCCTGTTACATTGGTGGATGAAGTACTCCTGAGCTTACAGGCTGGTTACCACCAAAATGTATCAGTTTATACAATTTAAATTGTATAACCAATAATGTATTTTAGCGGAAGGCTGATTCACCCCTTTTTGCCTTGTTTGACATCAAAAAGGAAGAAAGGTTATTAAGAACGAATGGTAATAACAAACTTGTAATTCCTAAAATGTCTACCAGTATGGGTGAATGTGCATATACTCTTTGTGCAGCAAAAAGCTGGAATATGCTACCTGTTTTTTTGCATAGCAACCTAGGCCATGATGTTTTTAAACTGCAATTGAAGAAATATTATTGTAGTCAGTTCCAGTGTAAATGTTTCTTGTGAATGTTGAGTCTATTGTGACAGATTGTATTCATGTTGTAAATTCTATGCTGTTTTAACTCTTTTGTTCCCATAGATGCCATATGGCATCAGAACCTTCCATTGCTGGATATGACCCAAAATGCCCACCAGGAGCAAATGAGTTAATATGGCCCCAGGTCATACATGAAAAAGGGCCTTGACTCATTGCACTTACCTGGTTAACAAAAGTTTAAATAAAAATAAATAAAATATTGACACATCACGTATTGGCCAAGAAGGACCTATCGACTTGTTGGAGTGAGGCATGGAAAAGTAGGAGCTTTTCAGTGCAGAAAACCAAGCTTTAGTACTGGAGGGTTCACCTTTGTCCACCTTGGCAGACCATCAGCAGGTGAGTGAGGAGTGGCCACTGAGGAAGTCAGGCAGGACAGCAGTCGATATGACCCTATCAGGATGGCCAATGAATATCCAATCTAGCAGGGTCTCAGTGACAGTTTTATAGTTAATTTTGGTAGGGGAGGTAATGATCTGGGTAAGGTACACATCAGCTTCTTTACCTTTAAGAACCCAGTTGTTACTTGCAAGCCAGCTGCAATTCAAGTCACCAAAAACAACTAAGATTAGATACAGCTTTGATGAAGCCATTGAAGTCATCACAGGCACTCTTTGGTGGTATATATGCCACTAGGAGGTTGACGTTTTTTTCACCCATAGGGCCAAGTCTTGGGTTGGTTGCAAGGAGTTCACAACCAGTAGGATCGAGAGTGAGGTGGAGTCTGCTAGACCTAGAGATGTTGCAAAAATAAATTTTGCCAGCGAAATTCCCATGAAATCAGCAATTTGGCCTTGTGAAATATTTCACAAAATTCACCTGTTCCGCTAAATATTTTGCAGGGTGTGAAATGTGGAATTCCTCCTGCGAAATCTGAAATTTTACTGGAAAAGCGGCAACATTTTGCTATTTTGTGGGTGAAATTTTGCCTCTCGTGGGTGAAATTTTGCATTTCGCAGGTGAAATTCTGAATTTCGCTTCAGCAAAAAATTTCACTAAATGGGTAAATTTCGCAAAATATTTTGGGTAACAAAATTCACCAATTTCACACATCTCTAGCTAGGCCTAAGGAATGGCTCAATGTATAAGAGACGTCCACCCCCTTTTTTGGAGCCCCTGTCATGTGTGAGCAGCATGTCAATTTCTGTGTTCAGGATCCTATTTGTGAGCCAGGTCTCAGTGACAACCACAGGATCAAACTGGGAGTTTTGACACCCAGAGCTTGAATTCATCAAGTTTGGGCATGAGACCACCAATATTCACATTGGCCACCACCAGATATCCTCTGAAGGATGATTGAGATGCATCAGGTCCAGGGTCTTGATGCACATTGCCTCCCAATAATTAGTAGGAGGAGAAACACCTACCTAATTACAAGGAGCAGTTTATTTATTTCTTCTTTTTGTTGGTGTTGTTTCTCTGGGAGCCCCTCGCCTAACCATCTGATGTCCCCCCCTGCACCAACCGGGTATTAGACCCCCCCCTCCCCTTCAGCCCCCATGACTTACACCTCATGGCGGGGGGTGGGGAGATACTCACCCACTAGTCCAGATCCAGTTCAGGGGAGGTGCCCTCCTGGCAGTGCTGTAAGGGGGGACCATCTTCATCCGTGGCGAGGGCTCCATTTTCTGCTTTTTCTCCCCTGCGGAAAGGGTCATGCAGGATGTCAGTGGAGAGAGAGCATGCATGCGTCTGCAGATGCTAGACATCTGCCCCATCTCCTCCCCCTATTTCTGCAGCATCGGTGCACTGCCCCCCAGTCACCGCTAGGGGCCAGTCAACACCAACCACTGGCGAACCCCCCTCCCCAGAGAAGGAGAGCAGTCCATCGGATACTCAATCCTTCTCTACCCCTGCCAACCTCTGGCAGCCTGTGCTCATTCCCCCGAACATGGGTCACTGGTGTAAGTCAAGGTAAGGCAACCAGAGCCTTAGCCCTAGTGCCACCGGGCCAGCACAAGGAGCAGTTTAAAAACATTGGGGCCTAGTCGAGTCCTTATATTGGTTGCCTTTTGATTTACACAGTAGGTTTGCCGGAGGAATCTTAGTAAGGCAGCTCCAGCTTGGCCATTAAAACTTATAGCGGGTATGTTATACTACTGTATTGGACGGCAGAGTGCACCAGGCTCCATGACTGTGCTAGCTTGTGTATAAGTGCAGTGGGCATGAGTTGCAGCATCAAACCATATTTAAGGGGGGTAGAGGAGTTCATTACAGGTATGGTAGAAATTAGTGCTGTCATACAAACTAAGGCCATGGAGTCTACCATAAGGGTCATTATTGGGGAGGAGGCCATGTTTTCAGTCAGGCTATTCAGAGGTATACCTTCTTCAAGTGGTGAAATTGTAGCTACCTAAGAAATAGCTAATATCAAAACACCCTAAAAAGGGTTTTGGCTAAGTCCTGTTAAATTAAAGCAGGGAAAGGCTGGGTAGGCATAGCAGTTTTGAGCACAGGCCTACCCTAGTGGGTGCTTAGCTATGTTCAGTAGAAGTAAGTGGGCAACAGGCAATTTAAGGACTTAGGTAAAACAGTTTCAAGGTTACTGGCTACAGTAGCAGTTCAGTGGTGGCAAAATATACATAGGTATACAATTGGTACTAGGGCCTACACTAGATGGGGTGTTTTGCCAATTCCCATAGGACTGGCAGTTTAGAGATATCTGGTTTCAGTTGCCTTCAATGGTAGTAACAGGATATATAGGAATCCAGGAGCAAGTATGACCCAAATGTAGGGATACAACTGCGAAAAGTGACCTACCCTAGGTAGGGTGTTAGCCAATACCAGTAAAACTGGCAGTTACAAGGTCTCTGGCTACATTAGCAAGATAAAAGGCAGAATACATACATAGGTATACAGCAGCTAATTGGATCTTCCCTGGAAAGGGTGTTTAGCTAGTTGTAGTATAACGGCAGTTATGTCTGACTAAATCAGCATTCAAAGGTACTAACAGAAAACCTGGGTAACATTTTTGAAATATGACCAACCCTAGAGAGGGTGTTTAGCCTATACCAGGAAAACTGGCAGTTTCAGGGCCTCTAGCAACATTAGCGAGTTTAAAGGCAGAACATATACATCGGTATACAGCAGTTAATTGGACCTACCCTGGAAAGGGTGTTTAGCCTATTGTGATAAAAAAGGCAGTTTCTGTATGTCTGGCTAACTTAGCATTTGATGGTGCTAACAGCAAACCTGGGTGACAGTTTCAAAATATGTTCAACCGTAGATAGAGTGTTTAGCCTATACCAGTAAAGCTGACAGTTTCCAGGTCTCTGACTACCTTGGCAAAATCAATGGCAGAACACATACACAGGTATACAGCAGCTAGCAGGTCCTACTCTGACTGGCTGTACTAGCAATCAAGGGTACTATCAGCAAGCCAGTGTACACAATTGCGAAACATGATCTACCCTAGACAGGGTGTTTTAGCCTACACCAGTGAAACTGGTAGTTTCAGTGTCTCAAGCCTCACTAACAATTCAGCGGCAGCAACATATATTTAGGTAAAGGTGAAGAGCCAGTAATAGGTCCTACCCTAAAAAGGGTGTTTTGCTAAATCAGGTAAAAGTGGCAGTAAGGGGTACAGTATCTGGCAGTGCCAGCAGTCAAACATAGTAACAACCAACATACTTGTATAATTGCATATATGACCTACCCTGAAAAAGGTGCTTGGCTCAAATCAGTGGAATTGGCTGTTTCATGTACCTCTGGTTTTGCTACTGCGGTATGGTAGACAGCATGCAAGTGTAGTTTTACCTTACTGTCTTTAATGTCCTTGTATGCACTGCATTGCTCGTGGAGTCCTCCTGTACTAGGTGGAGCAGAGTGGCCGGCCGACTGATGGACTTCAGCAATTCCTTACTGAACTTTGTAAGCTTATAGAGAACACCTTGTGTTTTACTGGCAATCTCTCCTGTGACAGGCTCTTACCTGGAAAATCTCATTCACAATACAGTTCAGTACCAGAAGAAAACAAGCATTTGTCAATGCAGAAAGTTTGCCATTGGTATTGCTATTGCTATTGTCACTGCCACCACATTGACTCTGTTCACATGGGTGCCAGAGGCGGAAACAGAGAAATTGTTGGTAGATAAGGACCAGTAGGCCAATCCAGTCTGACCATAAGCCGTGTACTTGATTACGGCTTCTGACCCTCCCTCAGCTGTACCTCTATGGTTCTCCCATGCCTGTCCCATGCATGTTTAACTCCCACCACAGAACTTGCTCTCACCACCTCCTGCGGCAGACCATTCATTGTTTCCACCACCCACTCTGTGAAGAAAAGCATCCTCATATTCCCTCTTAGCCTGCCACCTTCCAATTTCATGTCCTGCACCCTCATTCTTGTACTCCTTCTGTATTGGAAGATGTCTTCCCCCTGCATCTCATTTATACCCTTGAGGTACTTGAATGTCTCTATCATGTCTCCTGCCTACCTCCTCTCCTCCAGCGAGTACATATTGTGATCCCTGAATGTCTGCTCGTTTGTTTTGTGGTGCAAGCCCTGTACCATCTTAGTCACCCTTCTCTGGACCATCTCCAACCTGTTTATGCCATTTCGAAGATGCGGCCTCCAGAACTGCACACGGTACTCCATGTGAGGCCTGACCAGTGTTTTATATAGCATCATCACTACCTTCCTACTTCTGCTGGTGATACCCCTGCTTATGCACACCAGCATGCCACTGTCCTTCCCTGCTGCCTTTGTAGTTTGCTTTGACATTTTCAAGTCATGTGAAATTATAACCCCCAGGTCCCTTTGTTCCTTGTGGCTGTCAGTAATTGTCCCCCCCCCATCCTGTAGCTCTCCCCAGGGTTTCTATGCCCCAGGTGCATAATTTTGCACTCCTTTGATTTAAACCTCAGTTGCCATTCCTCAGACCATTTCTCAACCCTGCCTAGGTCCTTTATAATTTTGTCCACCCCTTCCGGAGTATCCACCCTGTTGCAGATCTTGGTGTCATCTGCAAACAGGCAGACCCTTCCTTCCAGCCCCTCTGCAATGTCACTAATGAAGACATTGAGCAGGACTGTCTCGAGAACTGATTTTTTTTTTACATTTTTTTATTTATTTAGTTTTTGTTGACCGGGTAAGTACACTAGACAAATCCTGCTCATTTTCAAGCACAACCCGGGGAAGGGGGATACAGATGAATGCCAACTGACCTTGAACCAGATTAAGCTGGTTGTCATATTTTTTAGTGAATGGGGGAAATTTGGCCAGGACACCAGGCAAATTCTCCTACTCTTTGGTGGGGGGGCGCTGCTCCGGTCGGTCATGGTGGCAGTAGGTGACGACTTGGTGAAGGAGACGGTCGTGGTGGAGGTGGGAAGTTTCGTTACACCTCCCATCTCTCAATTGCCTGGAACAGAGTAAGCGAATGGCCCGCTTGGTGAAATCTGTATGGAAAATGCTGTGCAACTGAAAACGGCTCAAGATTTGGAGGATGATTAATTTCTGGCTCTAGAATGTTGGAAATGCCAATTACTGGAAGTTATTACTCAGCAAGAGGCTCTCTTAGCAAAACAAACTGCTTTTATGGAAACTTGGGATTCAGCCGGTGTACCGGCAGCTCGGACTTGGGTGGAGGAGGAAATTTCAGTTGATGATTTACTTTCTTCAATATAGCAGAATCAGTCTACCAGAATGGGTCCTCCTCTTATTAGCCCAAAGAGTATGACGGTAGATCCCTCTGAAGTTTCACATTTACCGCTGTCAAGCCGGACAACTCAGCTGATTCCGAACCCTGACGTGGCAGCATCAAAGGCCTCACAAAATGAGTCAGCCAGTGACGCCACCCACCAGATTTTGGTTTCGACTGACATACAGCCCTCAATTGCAGTGATTGAGCAGCCTGATACTAAAGAGCCGTGGTCTGTGGACACCGCTTTGCCAGCTGCAGGGTGGGAAAAATCAACTGATGGCAAACGCTGGGTCTCAGGTATGTCTCCCATTTCTATTCCCACATTTGTGAGACAGACTTCACTACCTATTTCGGATATTGTCTCCCCACCAAGTTTACCCACATCTGCACCATTTGAAGATACTGTACCAAATCAGCCTGAGTCTATTATCCCTGATGCACCTTTGAATACTAAATCTGACAAACCGAGGAAATCTTTTGCTTCCTTATTTCATCTACCCGTGTTCCCTGCTTAACGTCACAATGCTGTGCACACTTTAAAAAGGTGGCTTAGATTGTGTTCCAGACCGCGTCTATGTGGGGAAAACATTGATTAAAGACTCTACGTTTTTTTGCGACAGAGATTTATGCCCTCATCCACGTGTCAGGCGAACACACTTTTGATGTAAGCTTTAAGACTGCAGCTGGTTTAGAACATTTTTGGCAAAAATATAATGCTCTCCGAAATTCTCCCCTATAGATCCTTTCTGAAGATATTCCCCTAACGAAGCCTGAAATAAAATTTGTAACTGTACTATTTCAAAATGAAGGGATTAGTGTAACTGACCTCACTTATTGGATGAAACAGCGCTGTACTGTTCTGGATGGACCTACTGCCATTTTTGATAACGAGAATTACTGGACTTGGGGGCTGGAAGTTTAAAGTTTTATTATCTTCCACTAGTGATGGTTTCAAACATTTGCCCAATTCCTTTTTTCTTGGCCGTGATGGGGGGGGGGTCCTGTTTTATGGGCCAACCTATGGCCTGTTATAAATGTGGCTCTGAAGGCCATATGAGTAGTACCTGCGATAAAGTTCGATGTTCTGTCTGTAATGAATTAGGACATGTTAGTAATAATTGTCTAAATGAAATGAGTTGTAGCCTATGTGATGAAGCAGGGCATTCTTATCAGAGCTGTTCTTGGGCTGCATATAACACCAATCCTGGAGGAGATTGTGAGGAGCAATAACTGCTCATTGCTGTTGCCCAAAGGCAACAGTCTGGACCTCTGCTTTCCTCCTCTTCCTTTTCCCCCTCCTCCACCTCCCCCCACTTCCCCACTTGAAGTGATTTCTCCAGCAGTGGTTGAAGAATCATGCGAAGGCCCTTCAGTGGACTTGGTTTCTGTCCCTACTAACCCTTAGACACAGGTTAGTAAAGCTGATTTGGAAGTAGAACTCCTTGCAATAGTAGAAGCAACTGAGGATGCCATGGCCCCCCCATGACTTATGCTACTAGAAAAGGTACTTTGGCTTGTAAAAGATCTGTTAAGCCTACCCCAGCATCCAAGTTAGCCAAAATGCAGACTATTCCCCTTCAAAACAGATACCAGGATCTCCCTGCTGCAGATAGTGACCCTGAAATATTTTCAGATTCCTCTTCTGTGGTAGGAGATGGGGAGGTGGATCAGACTGATACACCTCAGAACACCTCTCCTACTGTGACTGTGGGAAGAAAGAAATCACCTCATGTGAAACTAAAAACTAGATTAGGTACTAGAAGTAGGGTTAAGAAAAAATGATAATGACCTCTTATTTCTTTTATTTTTTTATGTCTCTTTTTCTCACCTCAGTAAATGTCAACAGTATTAAGAGCCTGAGGAAAAGAGGTGCTGTTTTTTCCACTTTAACTCTATAACAATCCGGTGTTTATTTCCTACAAGACACAAGATTGCACAGTGCATTAGATAGTCACAGTGCTACTGCCTCTTGGCATGCCGGGCCTTCCTTTTGGTCAGTAGGTACAGACCAATGCTCAGGGGTGGGAATTTTGTTTAAAGATATAGAATTTACATGTTTTAGACTGCTGGATTTGGTTCTAGGAAGAGCTTTACTTCTAGATATTTGTGTCCATGGGACTCTGTTCTGACTTATTAATATTTACGCTATGCAATCTAAGGCTGATAGGGTGTCACTTTTTAAATCGATATAACCATATTTGCATACTTCACAACAAGTGGTGTGGGGGGGGGATTTCAACTGTGAATTAGAGAAAAGGGATAGGGGGCAACAGACTAGGACCCTGAAATCATATTGCAATTCAAACTGTTTAAAAGACATACTTCAAAAAGCAGAGTTAGTTGATATTATGTTTTCGCACCAAGAAAAATTGTGCCAACTTTTTGTAAAGGTACATCATCCACTAGGAAGATTTTTTCTTTATTTCTCACCATTCTGCTATCTCTGCATCTGGAACTCAGGCTGTGGAGTATTCTGATCATTCCTTACTTTTTCTTGAATTAGGACAAAGGTTTCAGATGGGTTGGGGCTTGTGGAAATGTAATTCTTCATTATTAAGTAAAGAATATTGTCACACACAGTTGCAGTATTTTTTGTCTGCAAAAAACAGTATTTTTTTTATATGATTCTCCGGTACAATGGTGGGAAGATTTAAAAAAAGGATTGATTATTTTGTTAAAACTTTGAGTAGGAAAGATAAAGATATAAATTATTTAAAATATCTCCGTGATAGACAACAATTACAATCTTTAATTTCTCTGTCATATACTTCTACACATGACTGTCATACCCAGATTTCACATTTTAAAGCACGCATGTTAAAATTTCACCAACAAAAGGCTGCTGTTTTAGTGTTTCAACAACGTTTTGATTTAAAAGGAGTATTTACTAATATTTGTCCGTATGCCACATGTAAACAATGGGTTCAGTTAAAAAGAATGGATAGTTTAAAGGATTCTGTGGGACATATGTGCAACACACATTCTGAAATTATGGATATTGTCTATAAACATACAAAATCTCTTTTTTCTCAAGATAACATAGATTTGGATTGTATCCACAAATTTTTGGAACATATTACGATTCCTGATTTCCGGCTTCTTTAACTCAGGACTTACTAGCAGATATTCATTTTTCTGAAATTCAACAGGCCATCAAGTCCATGTCCATAAATAAATCTCCAGGGAAAGATGGCCTAACTACTGAAATTTACCGACCTATTATGGATGTCTTGGCTCTGGAATTGGCTCAGGTTTTTTCTAGTATGTTACAATCTACATTACCTTTTGATATGGCACAGGGTTCCCTGGTTTATATTTATAAGGCCAGAGATCGGCATCTCTTGACTAACTGGAGACTGATTTGTCTTTTAAATACGGATTTTAAGATACTGACAAAAATTTTGACTCTAAGGCTGCAAAAAGTGGCAAATTACGTAATTAGTCCAGTACAAGCATGTTTGGTAAAGCATTCTAATATTCAGGAGCATCTCATTTTATTAAGGGAAATAACTACTAGAAGTGCAAAGAAGGAGATTGAGGGCTTTTTGTGCTCCTTAGATCAAAGTAAGGCTTTTGATTCAATTAGTCATTGTTATATGTGGGAGGTTTTAAGGTTTTACAATGTCTGGGGTGAATTTATACAATGGATAAAATTATTGTATGAATCTGCTACTGTTGTTCCTTTAGTTAATGGATATGTTGGGCCTTTAGTCCCTGTCCATAAGGGTGTTCGGCAAGGTTGTCCCCTCAGCCCACTCCTCTATATATTTTGTATCGACCCTTTATTAAGATATATAAATGCTCATCCTGGAATCAGATCTATGCAGATCGGGACTTTACCAAGTCCTGCAAGGTGTATTGCATATGCAGATGACTTATGTCTTCTTTCACCAGATGTACAGTCCGTTTCTTTAGCGATTGATGTTTGTACTGCTTACTCTTTTGTTTCGGGAGCAAGCTTAAATATGTCTAAATGTCAAGGGATATATTTAGGAACACAACTACAAATTGGCTCCCAGATGTCTGGTATTCCTATTTCTTCCCATCCTATTAAAATTTTGGGATTATTATGGGGCCCAGGTAGTTTAGATCTTTTAAATTGGTCTTCCAGACTAGACCTTGGAAATAAAATAGTGTCACAGTGGAATACCTGGAAAATGGACAAAAGGAAATGTGTGATGCTGATAAAAACAAAGTTGTTGCCTCAATTTCTTTATGTTTGTAAAATATTTCCCCTTCCAAAACAAATGGAAGTGAGTCTGCTGAGTTTATTTTTTCGGGCAGTATGGGGTAGTAGGTTGAATCCTATAAAAAGGAATATCACCTACTTACCTTATTCATAGTGAGGGTTAAATATGGTTAACCCATTAGTGTTTTTTTATTGTATGTTTTTCTATACAAATCTTCGGCCTGTATTGGTTAATGAGGACAAGGTTTGGGCTCCATATTTTTATGATGCTATTAATCAATGGTTTTTGATTTGGGAAGGGTCTAAAAACACTCATTTGAGACAAGACCCTACACTCCCTAGTTACTATAGGGAAATATTTGTAAAACTACGATTATGGGGAGTCTCTAGCTACATGCTACTGGGAACTACCAGGAAGCAATTGTATCACAAAATTATTTCAACCCATTTTTTTGAGAAAATAACATTTCCCCATAGACTTTTACATGTGCAGGATACTCATTTGTCTTTCTTAACAGAGAAAAGAGTGCCAAGGCATCTGTGGGATTTCCATTGGCTTAGTTGCCATGGTAAGATAAATATAAAAAGTAATCAAAAGCACAAATAGCATGCTGAACGAGGTTGCATTAGGCCTGAGTGTATGTCAGCAGAAGAAACTATTGAACATTTATTTTTTTTGTGCTCTTTTATACAACCATTCTGATCATTATTAGTGAGTTATTGGTTTGTACCTATGTTTTCTTGTATGTCAACTGAAGAATTACTGTATGGTATTTATCATTCTGGTTGGCGGCAATTTCATAATTGCACATTGAATATTGTTTGTTTAGTTTTAAAATGGTACATATGGATAGCCAGGTGTGGTTTTATGTTACAGCAAAGAAATACTCCTCTTGAAATCATTATTCAGAATGTTACCACCGAACTGGTTAATATTTTTTGGAATGAATGTACTGTATTCCCACCACATGTTTTAAAAGCACACTGGTGCAATACACCTTGGATCACTACTTTAGATTTTTCTGTAACATGAAGTTTGTTTTGATTTATCTTTGATTGTTTGTACATTTCTTTTGTTTGATTTGTCATTTCAAAAATTCCCCTACTCTTTGGAAGATGGCACTGTGCTGGTGCTGAGATGGCCAGTCTGCCCAAGACTCTGACGAGGACAGATGTGCAATGAGCCAGGGAATAGGCCTCTCCCCTAGTCTCAGATTCTAATGAGGCTGTTCCTGCCTTTGATGCCTTTGGGGTTGCCTCAGGTGAGATATCCCTACCCGAATGTGGTGCATCGCAGCAGGATCTGCAGATTACTTCTTAATGTGCTGTAATGGCGGAGGATGTCCGCAAGCTATTGGTGGCTGAAGAGTGCAGATTTGCTGCACAGAAGATGGACCTTGAGTCTCGATTGCGTGAATATATACGACGAGAGGAAGTGAGGGATGCTCCTACTGTGCTGCTATTATGGGTGCACAACAAGGGAATGGCATTGATTCACTTCCTGGAACTCCTGTGGAAGATGATTCTGGTCGGATGGAGGATTCTTCACAGCCGGTTTTGGCTGATCAGGTATTTCAAGCTGGAGATGTACTGTTCCCTGAAACGATGGATGTGGCTTTAATTGTTACTTCTCTGATTCATCAGTGAACAGTGTCTGCTAGTTTGGACATAGGAGTTACTGATAGTCAGAGTCCCCATGCTACAGAGAGTGTTTCTAACAACTCCTCTGCGATCACTATGGGCCTCTCTAAGGCTTCCTTCGCTATTGGGGTTTCCTCTGGGGAGATACTGACAAAAGGTACTGCTAAAACACAAAAACCTCATGGGAAGAAGGGTGGGATTAGTGGGGAGGGGTTTGTACCACCCCATATTGTCTGCAGCTGTTCTCTTGACAGGGCAGTTCTTTAGTCCCCCCTCCCATGGATTGGGTTTCTCATACCCTGAAGGCGGCTGAGTGGGTGAGAAATGTGGATAATTCAGGTTGGGATGCCAACAACTCTGAATTAGGTAACAGTGTACAGGATATGATTGGGCCTACTGGAATATTATCTACTTTGACATCCTCACAGATACAGACTGGCCAGCGTGTTAATGTTACTACCTCCTCTTTAGTTCTTTCCCCTATGAACATCATGTCTGATATTAGGGACATGGAAGGTGAATCTGAGCCTCCTGCTGCCCCTTCCCCTCTCACTCCAGTTCCACTAGAATTACACCCATCTTCCTCTGGAGCAGATGTCCCATCTCTGCAACCTGCACTACTTGTTTCTCAAGACTCAGATTCTGTTGCTACCCCTATAGACCCCATAGCCCCAAACCCAGGGGTTTGGCATCCTGGGGCTGGAGCTACATGGTTTCCCTCTTCTGTTAACAATGCCTCTGAGCTGGCTATGAGACAGAATGCGGTTCGCTTACATTTTCGGGGTGATGCTTCTAATGCACCTGATCGTTTGTTTGTTGGATGGGCCTTGCTGAAAAATAGCATGAAGTTTTTTGCTTATGAAATTTATGCACTGATTCATATGCCCAGAGACACGATTTATGATATCAACTTTAAACATCCTAATGGCCTCAAATGTTTTTGGAAGCAATATAATCTTTTAAAGAATGGTCCAATATGGCATCCTTTTATGGCTATCCCCTTGAAATTAAGGAGTAAATGTAGCAGACATAACATATTGGCTAAATCAACATTGCAAGGTTAATGGTTATCCTGAACCCATTCTGGATGAGGAACACCTCTGGACATGGGGCTGGAAATATAAAGTTACTCTGAAACAGGAACAAAGGGTAATACAACACTTATCTAACTGTTTTTTTGGGGGGGGTTGAGACAGAGGTGTGATTTTTTTATCCAGGTCAACCAAGAGCATGTTATAAATGTGGTAAGCTTGGGCACCTGAGTAATGTATGTGAAACATTAAAATGTGGATTATGTGGAGAATTGGGCCATACTGGGGCACACTGTAGACAACCTAAAAAATGCGATTTGTGTGAAGAAACAGGTCATACTTTCTGATACTGTGTTTGGGCTTCCCATAATAGCCTGGATCAGTCTATACGGGCGGAACATGAGGCCTATGTCACAACTGCACAAAAGGAAAAGTTAAAAGCTTGTACTGTTATGGAGCAATTGGAGAAGGGTGCACAGCAACCAGTTCTGGCATTCTCTCCTGCTCCCATGGTATTGGCAGGGGAAGGTTTTGGCAGTCCCTCTGTTTCTTCGCAGCCTGCTTTGGAATCCTCACAAGGCATGATAAGTGGCACTACTTCTGGAGTTATGGATAGTGATCTGATTGCATGTGAGGAGTCTCAGGAATTGCCAATGGCAGAGGCAGTACAGTTATCTACTGGCATAGTTTTGGAGGATCCTATGGTAGTTATGCCTCCCCCTGAAACTAAGGAGGATGTACCATTTCAAAGAGTCACCCATTCTAAGGCAGCCTTAAAAGGCATATGTGTGGACTCTGACATTGCAGTTCACAATTCTTTTGACATTCTTACGGATGTACCTGGTGAGGAAGGGGAGGGTGAGTCTGATGGCTCCTCAGTGGCTTCCATCCCCTTAGACCCCCCAGATGGAACAGGGAAAGTTGGGAGATATAAACCAAAGAAAAGAAAGAAAAGAAAATGAAATGACTTGTGTCTTGCTCCCTTTTCTGCTTTCTGATGCATGCATCTACTTCTATTACTACTATTAATGTTAATAGTATTCTCAATCCCAAAAAACATATTATTACTGTTGCCAGCTTGCATGATCTTCATGGTCAGATTATGTTTCTTCAAGACACTAGATTGCAGACTATTTTTGATTTAGAATGGGCAGTGGGAGAGGTTATGTGTTCTGGGGTGGGTATTTTATTTTCGAACGTGTCTATTCGAGTATTGATAGTATTGGATCTTTTCTCTGGTAGGGTACTATTGGTTGATATTGTTCTTGGAGGCATAGCATACCGACTGATCAATATATACACACCTCAAACTAAGGCAGAAAGATTGGCCTTATTCCGTTTGGTTACACCATTCCTATATACTTCTAAGTTGATTTTGTGGGTGGGGGGGACTTTAATTGTGGATTGGCTCCTAGGGACTGGGGTAGACAGATCACAAAAGTGTATAGTGATACAAATGCACTGTTAACTATATTGAATGATTTTGGCTTGAGTGATATTTATGACGTGCTAGGCAAAACACCTGCGCATACCTTTTATGAAGGGAAGATATCCACCCACATAGATTTTTTGTTTACTTCCAAATGGATAATTTGCAATGATGTTAAGATTTTGCCTCTGGAAACCTCTGATCATGTTCAGGTTCATGCTGAGATTGGTTTAGTTCATAATATTACTTTTGGACGTGGTTATTGGAAATTAAATACTTCCATAATACAGAACGAGGTAGTACAAAGGGACGTAAGCGATTTCTTACAAGTCCGGTTAGATGTTCATCATTTATATGATACCTGGGGGAATGGTGGGAGGATTCAAAAAAGGATGTTAAACCTTTTTTGCAGAAAACTTCTGGCTCCTTGGTGACTTCACAATATTTGTATTACCTGTCATTAAGAGCTAAGTATTTAAAACTTCTTACTCAGGCATGGGGAACTGGTATGGATTTACAGGTGCCACTTCGAAATTTACGAGATCAAATATGTGCTTATCACACTCAAAGGAAGCGTGAAAAGGCTTACCGCCAAGCATTTGTTACACACGGAAAAAAAGACTGTGTTAATCCTTATGATTTGGAGCTAAAAGGAGTACAGAAGTTGACAATGGACGCTTTGTTTGGGCAGGATGAGACTTTATATACCACACATTATGGTATTAATAGAGTGGTTACAGAACATTTACAGACTACCTATCAGGTGGTTGGTGATGATCAACAGTCTGTTTTGCTAACCTCTGGGACATTGCCAGATATCCTCTTTAGTGATGTAGAGGCTTTGATGAGTCCTATCTCGGAAGATGGAATTAGTCATGCTATAGATCATTTATCGACTAATACTACTCCTGGTATAGACGGTCTCTAATGAGTTTTATAAAATTTTTAAATTACATTTTCTAAAGATTCTTCAGTCAGTGTACCAGGAATTTCTGGAGGGGGGGATTTGATCCCAAGTATGCAGGTTGGTGTTATGACTTTTTAATATAAGAAGGGTGATTCACGGAGGATTCAGAATTGGAGGCCTCTGAGTTTGCTTAATTCAGATTATAAAATACTTGCTAAAATCCTGACATCTCAGTTGGCTAAAGTTGCAACTCATGTAATATTGTCCTACCAATCTTGTGCTATACCAGGCAGGTCCATACATCAAAATTTGATTTTTCTTCGAGAAATAGTGGAACAGGGTCTGAATGTGCAATTGGATGTTTTTTTGCTATCTCTGGATCAGGAGAAAGCATTTGATGTGGTACAACATGGTCATCTTTGGAAAACCTTATTACACTATGGCGTTTCATCTGCTTTTGTAGATATCCTAAAGTGTTTATATGTTAAGGCAATGATAATACCACTACTTAATGGACATTTAGGGACCCCTGTCCAGTTACAGAATGGGGTCAGGCAAGGCTGTCCCTTGAGTCCACTTTTATATGTGTTTGCTATTGACCCTGTTTTGAGACTGATTGAACAGTCAGACAATATCAAGCCGATTTGTAATATTTTTGGTATATGGTATCCTAAAGTATCAGTGTATGTGGATGATTTTACAATCTTGGTACAGAATGAACAGTCTGGGAGAGCTGTGCTTGATGTGTTAACTACCATGTGTACTATTACTGGGATTAAAATTAATGTGAAAAAGAGTACATTGTTTATATTGGTGCTGCAATGGTCCCACCACAGTTTCCTATTCCGGTTGCTCAGGGTGAAATTAAGATCTTAGGTCTATGGTTTGAGTCATTCCGTGCTGAACAGATGAATTGGGATCACGTATATGATATTGCACACAGGAAAGTTGAGTCTTGGAAATCTTGGAAGATGACAAGAAAAAAATGTATTTATTTGTTGAAAGCATACATTCTGCCTGTTTTTTTATATGTATCTCATGTTTATCTGGTACCTTTTCAGATGCATACTAAAATTATGGGGCTTTTCTTTTTGTATTTATGGGGTAGTCAGTTGAATCCTGTCAAAAGGGCACATACGTACAGAGCTAGACGGGGGGTATGGGAATGATACCACCGTTGGTTTCTTTGTTTAGTAATTTTTTTTTATAGTAATATTCATCCACAACTCCTAGGAGACTCGAATTTGGGGATTATTGGGATGAAGCGCTGGGAAGCTCAATTCTTGGCCGCATGGGGCAGGGGTAAATGGCATGTTTCAGATAAAAGTTTGCCTGTTTATATTCAGACCACATTGAAATATATTCAACTATGGAAAATTGTCTTACATTGGTTTGTAGATTCCAACAGATGGCTTTTTTATAATACAATTGTGCCCCATTGTTATTTAGAACATCCAGTATTTGCTATTCCATCTCATATGAACAGTCAACTATTAATTGACAGTATTATTGAACCACGAATTCCAAACAAAATGCAAGATGTTATTTGGTTGTGTGGACATCAAAAGTTGAATGTAAAAGGGAATCAGAAGCATAAAATGGTGCAAGACAGACTTTGCCTTGCTGAACGCTGTATGGAGAAAATTGAGACCACGCATCATTTGTTTTTTGATTGTACTTCTATGTTGGATTTTTGGGATTCTTTAGGTGCATTATGGGGGGAAAGTCTGTTTTCTCATATGTCATATGATGTTTTAGTTTTAGGGCAGGTAGACATGGGATGGACAAAATGGAAAAAGAGTACAGTGTGGGTAATTTTGGCTTGTTTAAAATGGGAGATCTGGCATCCCAGATGTCTCAGAGTTTTACAGTCAAAAGAAATCAATGTGTGGGAAATGTTATGCCACGTACAAGTGGAATTAGACAAGATTTATCAATGTGAATATTGTACTCTGGGGGTAACATTGTGTCAAGATTTATGGAAGGGTGTGGAGTGGGTGGGGTAAGATACTGACTTGCTTGATTTATCTGATTTGCTTGTAATCCTGTTTCTTTTTTTTGTTTCTAATGTTTGTGTTTTCTGCTTTGCAGTATATGGCCTTTGTTGATTTTTGTTTTTGTTTCCTAATAAAAATTTCCCCTACTCTTTTCGATAAGTGCCATGGGATCTTTAACATCCGCCTGAACTACCACCAATCCAGGCAGATGGGACCTCGGTTTAACGTCTCATCCAAAAGACGGCCCTCGGAAGTGCAGCACCCCTCTCATGCTGCACTACAGTGTCAGTACTGGGATATTAACCCACATGCCAGATGTGGGAACTGAACCCACAGCCCTCTGATCTCCCGGCATCAGAGGTGAGTGTGCTACCTACTGAGCCACTGACACTGCTATTGATTGCCACTGATTGCTGTGGTACCCCACTGGTCCACCCCCTCCTCTCCAGATTGTACCCTGTTTACCACCACCCTCTGTCTCCTGTCTGTTAGCCAGTTCCTAACCCAGTTCACCACTTTGTCTACAATGCCCAGACTACCAATCTTGTTAACAAGCCTCTTATGTGAGACAGTGTTGAAGACCTTGCTGAAACTAAGGTAAGTGGCGTCCACGCCCCCTCGATTAACTTCCTTCGTCACCCAGTCAAAGAAATCTATCAGATTCATCTGACATGACCTACCTGCTGTTAGGCCTGACCAGGGTTTTATATAATGGCATTACTACCTCCCTCCTTCTGCTGGTGACATCCCTGCCTCCCGCTGGTCACTCACCTCCCCAGATTGTACCCTATTTACCACCACCCTCTGTCTCCTGTCTGTTAGCCAGTTCCTAACCCAGTTCACCACCTTGTCTACCATGCCCAGACTACCAATCTTGTTAACAAGCCTCTTATGTGAGACAGTGTCGATGACCTTTCTGAAACTGAAGTAGGCAATGCCCACGGTCCCCCTTCATTAACTTCCTTTGTTACCCAGTCAAAGAAATCTATCAGATTCATCGGACATGACCTACCTGCTGTTAGGCCTGACCAGGGTTTTATATATCAGCATCATTACCTCCCTCCTTCCGCTGGTGACACCCCTGCCCATGCACCCCTTGTAATTTTTTTCACATTTAGACCCCAAATTTTCAACATAGTCTTCTTATCACCATACCTCATAAACCCCATAGGTCAAAATGTCTAATCTGTGGCAAAACGCCATTCCGTGCCACAGATGTAGAAACTCACTTCAGCCAAGATGTGTGAAATGACAGCTATACTGTTCATGAGATTGTGTGAAGAAATGGCTGGGCTGAAAATCTGGAGTCAAAATATGAAAAATTGGCAAAGTTACGCATGTGCGTGGGAAAATTTGAATGAGTGCACATAACTTTGTCTTTTTTTGGTATTTTTTGTTCCAAATTTTCAACCTGAGCTTTTTGGGACCCCGCCTCATGAACAGTGGTCCTATCATTTTGTTAGTCAATCCTGAAAGGTGGTTTCATGCAGCAACTGTGCCATTCCTTGCCACAGGTGTGAGAACATGTTTTGGCAGGATGTGAGAAATGACAGCATGCGGCTTTACTGTTTCACTCTGCCAGACTCCCAATCAAAGCCAACAAACAACAGGACTCATGAGTCAGTGTGGAAAAATGGTTATGTTGAAAATTTGGAATAATAATATTAAAAATTGACCATGTTATGCTCATGTGTATCAAAATTTAAATGAGCACACATAACTTGGGTGTTTGTTGATATTTTTGCTCAAAATTTTCAATATGGGCTTTTTGGGACCCCACCTCATGAACAGTGTCACTATTATTTCAGTACTCTGTCCTGAAAGGTGAGTTCACGGAGCGACTGCACCATTCCACAGGTGCAAAAACACATTTCAGGAAGGATGTGAAAAAGGACATCTTTATTTTTCATTAGGTGGTGAGAAGCAATGGCTATCTTGAAAATGTGGAGCCAAAATATTAAAAATAACCAAAGTTATGTGTGTGCATTTAAAAATTTCAATGAGCACATGTGACTCAGCCATTCTTCAGTATTTTCTACACCAAATTTTCAACATGGGCTTTTTGGGATCCCACCTCATAAACAGTGACACTGTCATTTTGTTAATTGGTCCCAAAAGGTGGTTCCACACAGCGACTGTGAAATCGTCTTTCAGGACCAAGTAATGAAATGATAGTGACAATGTTCATGAGGTGGGGTCCCAAGAACCCCATGTTGATAATCTGGTGCAAACATCTCAAAAAATGGCTGAGATATCAACGTAAGTTGAAACCGTCATTGACAGCCATTATACAGTGCTTACCTTGATTTTTCAGTTCACGGTTTGCCTTTGAAGAGTGCAGATGTGTCCCGGTCCAGCGAAGATGAAAGCGCTTGACCGAGTAGTACATATGGGGTAATGGGGGATGGGGAGGTGGGTACAGAGGGAGGGTTGGGAGGGGCGGCGAAGACGATGAGGGACCATTTTCTTTTTCACAGGTTTAAAAAAAATAATAAAGATATCGGGGGATAGTTTTCTTTTTTATTAGGGACAGGAATGTTTTGGCTTTACTGTTATGCTCCACCGGACCCCCAATGAAGGCCAATAGATAACATGGTCAGCAGGAGCACTCGGTGGCCACTCTTGTGAGGGTCTCGTGGGGGGTGTAATGGCGCAAACAGACAACAATGGATGGTTTCCTTTTTTTCAGGATAAAAAAATGAGGGGTAGTTGTTTTTCTTTCAGGGAGAGTTTGCAGTACAATTGAGGACACTGGGAGATTGGGCACCCCCAGTGTCAGTATCTTAAGTAGGAAAGATGCACATGCAGCAGATGCAGGAACTCTGTGGTGAGATGATTCTGTAGCAGGTGGTCAAGGCAATTTGCCAGTTCTCTTGGGCTAGAACTTTGAGATAGAGTAACACAGTCAGAACAGCTAGTGACAGTTCGAGGCTAAATCACGGTTTCAGGAGACTAAATGCACAGTTTGTGGCAAAATACGAGCAACAGAAGGCAATTAACATAGTCTTGGGGCAAATGCCAGTAGCAGCATGCAGTTAACCAGTTTTGGGGCAAATGCCATTATTGGAAGGCAGTTAACACAGTCTTGGGGCAAACCAACACAGTTCATGGCAAATTGCACAGTTCAGGGTAAATAGCATAGTTTGTGGTAAATAGTACAGTTCAGGAGCACATAACACAGTTTAGGGAAAATAACACTGTTCAGGGGAAAATAATGCTGTTCCAGGGCAAATACCACAGTTCAGGGCACATAACACTGTTCAGGGGCACATGGCACAGTTCAGTAGTCCATTTACAGTATCAGATGTCTTGTCACCTTAAACCCCCCGATGTCAACCCAAACTGGGTTCTTTATGTCTGGTTGCCCTTTCAGATGAGCTTGCTAGCCCACTCCACCTCTCAGCCACCTCTATGTGCGAACCCAAGGTGGGAAGTATTAATAAACCCCCTCCCACTAATGCAACATTGATACAGCACCCTTGGAGCAATTTATTTAAATAAATAAAATGGTACGTTGCCTTTCTGTATGGGATTGCTGGCCCTTGTAGCTCACTTGGGCTGACTTAATCTTTGCCCTGCCACTGTTCCTGGTTGGAACCTCTACATGTTTAATATAGGGCCTGCCTGATCTTGCTCCCTTGCTGGAATGCAATTTAAATAAATTAGCCTAGGGCCACCCTTGCCCAATGCTCCTATGCTGCAGATTGAATAAAACAAATTTGAATAAATCCACCCTCGGGCAGTCTGTTGCTCCTGGGCCTTGCTTTCTCCTCTCTCATGGCAGTAGCTGTCCCTTGCTGTGCCATCCGGTGCTGGAGTAACTTTTTTTTAAACTTTATTAATCAATTCTGGCAGGCAGCACCTGCCCTATGGTGTTGCCGCTGACTCACCGCTCTGACCCGGGAGAAGGAATTAGAAGAGGAGGAGGTGTGCCAGCTGCAGATGCTGGCAGGCTTCCTAGGAGGTACTTCTGGCTGCAGGCAGGTTGGAGGTCTTTCAAGAGGGAGCTTTGCTGTGCCCCAGTGCTCCTCCTGACACTTGCTCTCTCTTGACCAATGCAGCCCTGCTCAGTGATGCCACCACCAAGGGACCAAGAATTTACTTTCTAAATTTAAAAGAAATAATAAAAGGGACTATACAGAGCCCACACCACTGCTGGCTGACAAGGAACTGTTGACACCAATGAGACTGCTGCACTACACGGGCTGATGACCAGATTGCCAACCAAAGCAGAGGCACCGCAGGAGAGCAACAGAATCAGCTTTTGTTCACAAGGTAAGCCCCTGGGTTCCCATTGCTCTTTCTCAGTCCTGCTCCTTCCCCAGTTCAGCAACTGATTTCAACTGCCAGAAAAACTGTTTAGATTTTTTTAAAACAGTTGGGGTTCAAGTGCTAGAGGCCTGAGCCCACCTAGCTTTGTTTTAATGTGTAAACACTGTGTGCTGGGCTAGGACAGCAGTCCCAGCGTATGGCTGGCCCTTGACTCATGCTACCTGCTCGGGAGGGGGGTCCAGGCATGAGCAGACAGCCAGGGATAAAAAAAGAAAACTTTGTCTGATGTGTACAATGATGCTTCTTGAAGCCGTGTAGCCATCTGTCACTTGTTACAAACTCACCTCTGTTGCCAAGCTTCACGTGGAACTGAAGTGCCTTTTCTTTTAGAACAGGGCTGGAAATTGGAGCTCCCTTCTCGCCCTCCTCTTTAAACCTGAAATAAATTGCAGCATCATGTTCATCATTGGTGCAGATTTTCATATTTGGCCGGTTCTCTGTACCATAGGGGACCTCTGTGGTCATCACAAACTGCTGGAGTTTTTCCTTAGCCTCTTTGATATCCAGTATTGTCAATTTGCTGACACTGCATTTGGCAGCCAGACATACAGCCCACTCACCATTTTCCAGCCTATCAAGGATACAGAACTTCTGTGCTGCAGTAAGCACATTTCACTTACATTTAGTAGCCATAGTGTACAGAAAAGAAGTGAGCAGATGGGGAGTGGTAGTGGAAATTTACAAAGAGTGACAGCCAATCACATAAGATGTCAGAATCGGCTGTTTACTTGGGAAATCAGCTATTTGGGGAAAAGGCCAGAAGAAAGGTGGGGACAACACCTCGTTCATTAGACAGGGTGGTATGGATCATTGAGATACATTAAATTGGGGCTGTACCATATGTAACAACAACTTAAATTTGATTACAAAAGTAACAAGTAAAATAAAACACCACTATATATATATATATATATATATATATATATATATATATATATCAACTAAATGTAATATTCAATACATAATGTTGTTATGCTACCTGCATGCCACTGGTCCACATTACATAAATAACCTGAACAATGTCTGATACATATTTTTTTTAACGGGAGGTGTATATGTTAGTAAAAGATGCATGTAAGTTTGTGTGTGAGTGGGGGTGGAGGGTCGTAATAAATTCATGTTGGAAAATTATGGAGCATGAACTCACAGAACATACCATAAAGATTAACACATTTTGCTGAATAAGAACAAACTGGCACTATGATATCATTTGCCATCCATATCCACCATCCGGTCACATCAGTCCAACATATGATCTGTATAATAAAAAACCAAAAAAAATATTTTTGGCACACATTTAGAAACAGATTAAGAACCACAACAGTTATAAGTAACCAAATCATTTAGATCTTTGTATAACAGAAAGTAGTTAAGCAGCAGTCAAAGTAAACACCCATCCCCCCACTTTGAGAAATAGTGAGGGATTCAAATATTATTTGCGCTAAAAGAATCAAATGCCCCACCATATGGGTGGGCGATACATTGGTCTGAACCCCCCCGAAAAAAACATAAAAGATGCCTCACATAATAAAATGCCTGAAGGGTGGGTTGTGTGGATTATAAAGCAGTGTGGACTCATGGACTCAAGACTCCCAGGGGCATAGCAAAGGTTAAAAATCCCCACATATCCCCCCCCACACACACATACACATTTGCATAAAATTGGCCAAGGTGTGTGTGTGGGGGGGAGGATCCTGTCAAGAGCACAAATGAATTTGAGCAAATGAATTTTAACACATGAAATACAATGAATGTCTTATTAGCGACATGATTTTTATAGCACATGTTTTTTTTTCAGTGATGGAGACAGTGATGTATTTTAGCGATATAAGCTACCTGGTGTGTGCTGACAACTAGGTAGATAGGTAAATGTTTATTTGTTCGACTTAAGTCGTTACAAAATGTTTTTTAAAACACATGGTTATCTAAAACCATTAACAGTTTCAAACATGGTACATTCTTGAGATAATCTACATACAGGATTACATATATATATATATTATGGTAGAGGAGCCTAGGGTTGGGTCCTAACTCTCACCCCATTCTCCTATACTTCTGCTGCTTTACACATGTCATGGGGTGAGAGTTAGGGCTGACGATCCCAATGCCACTCTCAATACCGTTGGGGTGGGCGGGGGTCCAAGGGGTTTTCAACCCTAACAGTGAATTTCCTCACTTTTGCAGCTGTGGAACAACCATAACTAATGCATTAAATGGAGTTTTTTGCCTCTAATATATATATATATATATACATAAACAATAATAATACCATATACTCTTGTAATTTTACAATTTCAGAGTCTTAATTTGAGACATGAGCCAATGTTTTTATATCCTTTAAAGTAAATAAAAACTTAATTAATTCATCAGAAGGGAGACTGAGGGGTGCCAAAATTGTAGCCAGCCAACATTTTCTTTTAAGTTCATACTTTGGGCAATGTAGAACTACATGTTTAAGATCGTCTTGCTGACCCAAATTACAATCACAGAAAAATGTTGTTTCAAAACCAGGGCTTCTTTATAAACAACATATGTAATTTGAAGTAAACAATTCCATTCTGAAACGAGTAAGAAGTCTTCTATTTTCTGGATTGAATAATAATAATAAATATGGTTCTAAACAGTGATTACTTTTTAACATTTTATACCATCGGTAATTTTTGAGTGAATTGATTTTCTTTCTGTTATTTGCAGTATCTACATATCTGCATCTTGATTTAACCTGTATTGATATGATATCAAAAGGAACAATATGAATTTCATATAAAAGATGCCCTAGTCCATGTGGGAATATCAATTTCTTAATTAAAGCTGTAGTTGGTGTAATAAAAACCCTTTTTTGGTAATCTATTTCTTCTTCGAGGCATTGCCTTGGTAAACAGTTTTTGCTGAAGTGAAAAAGTTTAAGTATGAAAGAAATAGTTTTTTCAAGGACCAATAAAGAATATTGACCTAACTCAGTTCTTACAACTTCAGCCAGGACTGCTTGGCTAATCCTTAATATGCACCTATACATTTTAGTTATGATTTTTCTAATGGTAAAAGAGCTATATCATTCCCTCAGAGTTTCACTGCACGTAATATGCTTGTGGTAATCTTAGCATTGATCATTTTAAGAAGACCAAATCCGGAACCATGTCCCAGTTTGGCACTGAAACACTAAAAAGCATTGAATGGTGTTACCAACTTTTGAATCATCAGATTCATATGTGCTGTCCATTTTGAGTTGTTTGAAAAGCTCATTCCCAAATAGTCATAATAATTAACAGTTGAAATTTTGGAATTACCAATGAAAACAGAGGGTTGACATGATTTTTTTTATTACCAAATAGTACCACATTTTTTTGTCAATATTTATTTTTAATTTATAATTTTACGTAATTCTGTGAAATAATTTAATTTTCTAAGTAAACCTGGATGTGACAAGTACATTAGTACAAGATCATCTGTGTAAGCCAGACAAGTTATGGGTTTGTTGAATATTTTGGGAGAATGGAAATCATTGTTATTAAAAATTCGAGAATAGGATTTATATAGCAATTGAAAAGAACTGGTGCTAACAGACAGCCCTGTCTGACCCCTAAATGTGTTGCAACTTTAGAGGTTAAGGCATCAGATTGAGAATAATGTACCTGAAGCCAGGTGTCTGTGTGTAATCTCACTATGATGTCCAATAATTTTGGATCAATTTTATAGTCAGACAAGGTTTTCCACAGTAAAGTCTTACTTATCGAATTGAAAGCTGATCATAAATCTATAAAGCAGCAATAGAATTTTGCTTTTTTGATGTTTGTATATTCCAAATGAAATATTTAAGAACATAACCATGTTCTATTGTAGACCTGTGAGGTATGAAACCATTTTGTTGTTAACTCAAAATCTTATTTTCTTCAACCCAGGTCTGGATCCTGCTTAGGATAATTCTGGCAAATAACTTCTGAGTAGAGTCTATTAAGCTAATCGGTCTATACATTAGAGGATTATTACTATCACCTTTTTTGTAAAGTGGATAGATTATACTCCCTAACCAACTCTCAGGGAAACATTCCCTTTGAATGAAATAATTAAAGATTGTATAAAATATATGGATCCACCAATCACTAAATGTTTTAAATACATCTGTTAATATTTTATCTGGACCAGGTGCTTTGTTTAAAGAAATTTTGCTTATAGCTGATATTATTTCTCCTGGTTGAATATACAGAGCTTTGAGGTAATATATCTTGAGAGGACTGAAGTTTTTATCAGTAATTATTTCTGTTAATAAAAAATACTATTTTTAAAAATTATTTACCCATATTGAAGGAGTAATAGATGCTTTTAAATTTATAGCATATTCATTAAAACCTTGTCTTACTAATGTCCAGAATTTTCTGGTATATTTAGAAAAAACTGCATTTCTTAATGTTTGCCACATTTATATTTGATACCTTTTCTTTTCAATTTCTAACGTTTCTTTATACTGTTTTTTAGCTTGATTAATTGAATGATTAGTTATTTTAGTCTGTGGTTTCTTAGAGTGCTGGAATATTTTATTCATGTTTCTTTTTGCTATTTTACAAGAATTATTAAACCATGTATTCCCTCTAATTTTTGATGCTAGGGAAATTTGAAGAAACAGTGGTCCTAAATGTCTAATCAGATTTTCCCAATGTCTTGATAACTCCTTTTTCAAATTAGAAACATAATAAGACTCCAAAACATCAATATGATTCCAACAAATTCTTCTAGAATGTATTACTTTATTATTTAATTCTACCAAAGAAGTTGTTATAACCTTTAATTGCTTTAACATCCATGTAATGGAAATAGGAAGATGTGAAGACTGTAGCTGCATAATGACTTTGAGATACTAACATACTAAAATGCCAGCAGAATAGGCCTAATGGTCTTTCGCGTCTGTTCATTTGGTCAGCCCCCACCCTGGGAGCTGACCTTGCTGCCCCCTCACCTTCTCTGGCTTCTCCCTTCCCAGTTCCGGATATTCTCGCTGCATTGGATTTTGCTTCCTGAACCCTTGCCATGTACCTGTCCCACCCCCTCTAAAAATAATCATTTATTAAGTAAGATAGTTTAATAGGCAGTATAGTTCTGATTGGTGTCTTTGTTTGATTTATTTTAAAGTCTAGTGACATTTTAATATATGTTATCAAACCTTCTTTAACTCTACCAAGATCAAAAAATAAATTAATTGCCGATATGTTAGACCATACTAAATCTAAAACAGATGAACCTGTTGGACCTTAAAAGGTAAAAGATCCAGTTTGATCACTTCTAGCTCTTCCATTTAGTAGGGTAAAATGTAAGGCATCCAAAATGGCAAAAAGTGTTTTTCCTTGTTTACTTTTTTTTTTTTTGCCTAATGATTTTCTATTATAAGATAGCACAGGATTTAACAAAGTTATCTAATTTTGCTCATTATCTGATGTCTTAGTGTCCCCAATCTAGCATTAAAGTCTCCTAACAGGATGATAGGTAGTGATTCATCACTATTGGTCTCTTCTTGTATGAATGCCTTAAATCCTTCCCAAAAACCTTCCTTGGTGGTATTTTTGTCACCAGGAGGAATATAAATATTTATTATCAATAAGTGTATATTATTGTAAGATAGTTTAATAGGCAGTATAGTTCTGATTGGTGTCTTTGTTTGATTTATTTTAAAGTCTAATGACATTTTAGTATATGTTATCAAACCTTCTTTAACTCTACCAAATTTTTGTTTTTAAAAGCAGGGATAGAAAATCCTGTGAAGCCTGCAATCAGTGGGGCAATGAGATTATTCCACCAGGTTTCTTGTAAACATATTATGTCATATTCCTGCAGAAAAATACTGTATCACTGTCTGTTATTTTATTATTAATACCCTCGATGTTCCATGTTAGTATTTTTATCTGACAGAGATTGCTGTTAATTGTCATTCCTTTTGTTTGATTTGGTCAGGCTGAAGTTGAATTTTCCAAGACCTCATAACAATTATTATCTGCATAATCTGATAAGATCCTTAATTGTTCTAACTGATTAGGCAATTTCAGTTTTTGTGTTTCACATATTTGATAATCAACAATGTATATTCCATATTCATCCAGTAATGAAGATGACTTTAAGATTAAGATAGACCATTTGCTTGACCAAAATGTCAGATCTATCTGTGAGGAATTGGTATAGCCCTTTTTGATTTTTACATATTTAATAACTGAAGAAGATATATTCAATTTAAGTGCAGTAGACAAATAATTTGTAATATCTTTCTTCAAATTGCCTATTGATTGTCCTTAATTGTTTCCCAACCAAATAAGGATAGTGTTTTGTTTTTCCATTCTGCTTCTTGATTTGTGGTGAAGGATGAAATTACTTTAATGGTTCCTGTCAACCAGTTCCTTACATCTTTCTCATTGTTATCATGATCTAAGTTCTTCAAAATTTCACTCTCTTCCCTATCATATAAAGTAGGTACCTTCTGAGAAGGTAATATTATAATTCCCTTCTGGGCTAGGACATCTCCCATTTCCCAAATATTCATGGTTATATTTTCAAATTTGCAATGAAACAATACACAGTCTGATATTTTTAAAGGAGCAGGTCAAAATGCAAAATAGTCCTGAAACTTGTCCAAAATATTAAATAACTAAAGTAGTTAACTCAATAATTTTTCCGGGGTCTCATCATAAAGATGTCTGATTCCATACATTTCAATCATATATTCATTCTGGATTATTTTTTTTACAATTTGTACCATTATTTTGGGAATAATTTCTTGGCTTTAAAAGTTTACTCCTCTGGTTAGCCTGGGATTAGTATATCTGCCTTTCACATTTATGTCGACTATTAACATTTCCAGTGTTAAGTTTTTTTGTCCTTGGTTTGTACCTCCTGTAATATTACAGCAAGTTCCTCAATCAAATCAACCTGGTTATTATGATGGGACCCCTCAGTCTCCCTTCCCATTATATCATTGTCCAAGATGACACAACTATCTGAAATTGAAACCTCCAACAGCCCTTGTTTCTTACTATTATTTTTTGGAACTCATTTTCCCAAAGTATGATTCACTGGACTAAACTGAATCAGCAGATATTGAACTTTTGTATTCTAGCCTTTCTGTTCTACAAGTTCCTGACTTTTTCCTTCTTTAGAATTTTCCTGTTTCTTTACTCTTTTTAACTTTCTGTACTTTGTGATTAATTTTGTTACCCTGGCAACTAGTTTTCTTTGATATATTTCTCTTTTGTCCTTTGCTATTCTTTCTAATTTGATATGATTTGTGTTTACTGAGTTAACAGTTATCCTCTGAAGTTACAAAAACCTCCTTCCCCTTTTCAAATAGTGGTGGTAGGTTTACTTGTAATGCTTTATTTAGTTTAATTGTATTTGGTGTCTTCAGGAGAATTCTTTCAGGCATATCTGGCTGATCATTTCCCTCAGTAATAAATGTATATAACACTGCTCTATTATAAAAAAAAAATCTGATTGTGAATTTTGAACTTCTTCTTTCAATGCCCAGAGATTCTCCAGTATTACAATATTCATGTAAATATGGATTTTTTATGCTCTCTAAAATGTGTTTAGAAAGAGTAGATGTTGTGGCAAAATTGCTACTATCTATAAAATTTGGAACATATGAGCTTTGTTGGCTTGGTATAACTGTAGTATTGAGTTCCTTACTTTCCTGAGTAGGGGAAAATGTTAAAAGAAGTGACTTACTATAACTTCATTCCTGAGTGCATTTCTGGTCTTGTTTCTGTGAACTAGGGGTCTCTAAATTCAAATCAGTGACCTTTGAATGGTGGATATGCACTAGGGATTTTAAACCCTCTATAGTGTGATCCAAATACCTCATGATTAAAGATAAATCACCATTATTAACATTTTCTTTTTTTTTTTCCCTTTTTTCTAGTTCATTTATAGTTCACTTTTGTGATGTATCTAAGAATGATTGTATACAAGGGGGTGGAGTCTTGTTTTCCTTTATGGGTGTATTTATATCTATGTTAAAAAATTCTGAGATTTCTTCTAGAGTTAATTTACCCTTAAGAAGGGTTTCCCTTGTTGCATCAGAAATAAATGACAAATTATCTGAGTCAGCTATGTCTACAGAATTATAAACACCCAAGGAAATTGATTCCACTCCTTCACTAGAATATGAAGGACTTTCACGTTTATTTTTTCATTATATCATTTTGGAATTCTTTCATCATTTCTTTCTTTTCTTCCAATAGGTGTGTGGAACAATTAAAACATTGATTCAATAAATGTGTTGTTTTATTTAGGAAAGTTAACAGAGAGTGCGCTCTAGCTACCTCACAGCCTGAAGGCCAATCTGCATGTCAATGAGTTCTTTTTCACTGCAGCTGAGCACCAAGCTGACATCAGAATGATACTGTGTACCAAGTTACTGCCTCTCACAGTCTGGTGATCGCAATGGTGTACTAATTACAGTTCTTAGAATTCTCACAACTTGAACTAGTCAAACAAAAAGCTAAAATTTTGTCTCATGAGAGTCTGTGAGAATTGAATGCCTGGGAACAGATATTGAGTAATAGGCAAAAGTGGAGTCCAAAAGTTTGTACTTCACTTGCCCTTTTCCATGACCCCAAGGATGCTATATTCAATCAGTCTGCACTCCACTTGCCCTTTTCCATGACCCCAAGGATGCTATATTCAGTCAGTCTGCACTCCACTTGCCCTTTTCCATGACCCCAAGGATGCTATATTCAGTCAGTCTGCACTCCACTTGCCCTTTTCCATGACCCCAAGGATGCTATATTCAGTCAGTCTGCACTCCACTTGCCCTTTTCCATGACCCCAAGGATGCTATATTCAGTCAGACAGCACACCAGCACTATCCGACTGAATATAGGGCCATGTCAGGGCAATGCAAAGTCGAGTAGCACTGTCCCAACATGGATATGGGCTGTATGCAGCCCATATTGAAGTGCAAAGAACTGCTGTGCCCCCAGATGTGCTAGTGCCAGGAGCCCCTGGCATGATATTCAGCTGGCAACAAGAAAATGACTCCATTGGGCATGCAAGGCATGAAGGGGCCATATGCATGCCCATCATGGACTCATTTGCATGGGAAATAGTGGCAGGTTTGTGCCCCTCCTGTGACCAGCCGCACCACCTCAATCACCTGTCCCCGTAAAAGTAGCAATGTTTTCCTGGTGTCTAATGGCACCCCTCACCCTCTGATCCCCATTCCCATACATTATGTGGCATTCCCTAGTGTCTGTTGGTACCCCCCACCCTGCGATCCCTATTGCTGTACATTATGCGGTATTTCCTTGTGTCTAGTGGCACCCTCACCCTCTGAACCCCATACCCATAAATGTTTAAGTATTTCCTGGCATCTAGTGGCACCTCCCACTCTCTGATCACCATCTCCATCAATGTTTATGTATTCCCTGGTGTCTACTGGCACCCTCCACCTTCAAATCACTTGGCTCCATAAGTGAGTATGCGTCCTTGGCATCCAGTGGTACCCCCCCACCTGCCGAGCACTTGTCCTGATGGACCCCAGCCCCCTGGTGACTAGCAGCCCCCCTGCCCACACTGAGTACACCAACCACTCACCCCCATACCACACTGGCTGGTGCCACATGGGTCTGATATGGTGACCAGCACAGCTCTCCTCTGACCACCTCAGCCACCGCCCTATGGACTGTCAAATCAATCAAATCAATTTTATTTTTAAAGTGCTTTTCATAACCAAAGCGCTGTACAGACAATAAACAAATATCAAATAAGAAACAAAGTTAAAACAGATTAATACAATAAAATTACAGTAAAATTAGCTGAACTTAGAGGAGGCTAAGTCAAATAAATACATCTTTAATTCAGTTTTAAAACTGCCTAAGGTCAGGCACTCTCTCAATTGATGAGGTAGAGAATTCCACAGGGTTGATGCAGAAAAAGAAAAAGCATGAGCGCCAGATGTCTTCAGGTGAACCCTGGGGATCTCCAGCAATCCTTTGTTGGTGGACGGATGGGGCAGTAGGGTACAAGGAGGTCTTGCAAATAACTGAGTCCCTGTTTATGTAGGGCTTTAAAGGTCAGTAAGCCAACATTAAAGGTGATCTGCCACTGAACAGGCAGTCAATGCAGTTAACAGAGCACAGGCGTAATATGACTAGACCGAGAGGTCCCAGTCAAAAGCATGGCTGCCACGTTCTGCACTAGCTGCAAGCAGTGGATCTCAACCCCAGGTAGCCCTAGGTAGAGGGAATTACATTAATCAAAGTGGGAAGTAACAAAGGCATGAACTAAAGTTGGAAGATCATCGGGGGAACCAGGTGTTTCACCCGGGCAATATTCCTCAGATGGTAAAAAGAGGTTTTGATGACGGATGACACCTGAGACTTAAGTGTCAAACCCTCATCAAAAATAATACCCAGGTTATGCACCTGGCCTGAGGTAATGAGTAGGACATCATCAAGAAACAAACCCGATGGCTGTCCAACCCTCATACCTGCCCCGAGGTGACCAGAGTCCACTACCAACACCTCAGTCTTATCAGGATTCAGCCTCAGCCAACTGGTATTCATCCAACTTCTGATCTCAGCAAGGTAATTATTTAGCATGGAGAGTGCATCATTCTGTCCGGGGAGAAAAGACATATGCAGCTGAGTATCATCTGAATAGCAGTGAAAACTCAAGCTGTATCACCTGATGATATCTCCTAATGGAAGCATATACACTGCAAACAACATGGGGGCCAAAATGGATCCCTGTGGCATCCCACAGAGCAGAGGTTGAGCACCAGAGGAATGAATTCCAGTGGCCATTCTCCACAATCTGCCTGTGAGGTAAGAGTGAAACCACTTGAGGACTGTACCAGACAGTCCGCAAAGAAGCCGCAGGCAATCCAAAAGGACACCGTGGTCTACAGTGTCAAATGCAGCAGAAAGATCAAGAAGGACCAAGATGGTACATACCTTTTGATCTCTGGCCATAAGGAGGTCATTCAGTACCCAGACCAGAGCAGTGTCCATGCTATGCTTCTTCCTGAAACCAGATTGGAGATTAACATAGATATTGTGAGTTGTAAGACGATCGTTCAATTGCCTTTTCTATAACCTTACCAACAAATGGCAGGTTAGAGATAGGCCAGTAGTTAGCTAGGCAGTCTGGGTCCAAGGAGGATTTTTTAAGGAGTGGTCGAACGACCGCCTCCTTGAGGGGATCAGGAAAGATACCCCTTTCCAAGGACTGCCAGACAATCTCAGCAAGGATCTTGCAGATAACATCTACATAACCTACTAAAAGGAGTGTAGGGCCCTGATCCAAACTACAACTAGTGGGACACAATGTTGGGACAATCTCAACAATATCCATGAACTCCAGTCAGCTGAAGTCTGAGCAGACAGACCTAGTGAATGTCACCTCCCGCTGATCACTACAATCCCTCATAGGAGAAAACGGGGCAATGCCAGCCATGATGTCAGCAACCTTATCTGTGAAGAATCGAGCAAACTCCTCACATTTCAGCTGAGCAAACACTTCTCTGGGCTGGAGACAGACTGAATTGCAGTCTGTCAATGGTCTGAAAAAAGCTGAGCTGGTCGATTCCATGTAGCAGAAATCTCCCTGGACAGGAATTCTGCCTTCTTACTGATGATTTATGATTGAAAGTCATCATAATGTGCCATCAACCTAAGTCTGTCAGCATCTAGATTGCACTTACGTCAAGCTGTCTCCATCCTTTGACCAATTCACCACATCTCTTTCAAGGAGCCATTAAACAATGGTCTCCTTGGGTGAAGGGTGAGAGGTCAAACATGAACAGGAGCAATCTTGTCCAGGGCATCTCCCACTGCCTTATTATAAGCCAATAGGAGATGGACTCGAGCATTCCCCTGACAAACCCGATAGGTCCAGCACCGCTGACAGGTCACCGGGAACAACTCCTCTCAAAGGGCTGTACCAGACCATTTCCGTGGGAGCAGTCCTATTTGGGAGGCTCTGAAGTCGAATCTTATGGTGTGATGGTCCAACCAGCTGACTGGTTCCACCCCCAAATCAGCTATCTCCATACCCAATAGGAAGATCAGAGCCAATGAGTGACCCCTTATATGGGTTGAGGAGGTAACTACCTTTGTCAGGCCTAGCATAGCCATCAGCTGGAGGAGATCTTGACCAAAATGTGAGAGTTCATCATTGACCCAGGCATTAAAGTCTCCCAGAACCAACCATCTGGGGGACCTCAATGCCATGTCGATGATGAAGTTTGCTATCTCCTGCAGAAATTCTCGACCATCCCCTGGTGGACAGTAGACGAGGAGAATCCCACAACCTGCACCCTCACCCAGGATATACTTGAAGGATCTGGTACTTCCCAGTAGCACCTTCACATGGCCGAGTTCAGTTTTAAGTATAATAGCCACACCCCCGCCTCTGCGATCCAACCTTGGCCGGTGTATCATCAAGTACCCAGTCGGAACTGCAGAGGCCAATACAGGGCCTGCATTCTGATCCAGCCAGTCTCGGTGATGCAAGCCAGATCAGTTGTCCCAACAAGATCAGCTATAATGACTGTCTTGTTCTTCATCACTCTAGCATTGCATAACACCACCCAGATGGGATGAGTCATAGGGGAAGAGCTCGGTACCTGCCCGCAAACAGCGGAGCCCTTGGGTATGGAAACAAGGCAAGGGGGACCCCTGTCCTGATTCCATTTCACCCCAGGGTGCCTTCTAGACCCTAGAACCCCACTCCACCCCCTTTCCAATCCCCCACCAGTACCCAATCTTCCCCCCCTTCCATGCCTCCTAGCTATCCCCAATGCACAGCATCTAAAATAGGTAGCGGATGGAAGTGGGGAGATTCAAAGTGATATAAATCCCTGAGCCTGGTGGGGGAATAATGCCTGACTGTCACAAAGCTTCCCCAACACATTATTCACGAAGTAATATAATCACAACAAATAAAACCAATAATACCCTACAGATACCCTCAGAGAGCATGGTCCTGCTTACTGTAAAGGGAGTGCATGTACTGTCATCAGTATGCATGCTTTCTTTACAGTACGCTCCCTGTCAGTCTATATGGCAGCCGGCTGAGGTGGTAAGAGGAGGGCTGTGCCAGTTGCCATATCAACCATGCAGCGCCAGCCAGTGCAGTATAGGAGGTGGATGATTGGCATGCTCAGTGCAGGTGAGGAGGTTGCTAGCCACCAGGGAGCTGGGAGCCATTGGGACTGGTATTCCGCAGGTGGGGGATACCACTGGATGTAAGGGACACATACTCACGGGGCTGGGTGATTGGACAGTGGGGGGGTGCCACTAGATACCAGGGAATATGTAAACATTGATGGGGATGGAGATCGGAGGGCAAGGGGTGCCACTACACACCAGGGACTGCAGACTGGAGTACAGGGACGGGGCTCGGATGGTGGGGGTACCACTAAACAGCAGGAAATACTTGAATCTCTTATGTATGCATAAGAACTGATCCATGGCTATTGACTTGTATGGTTTGCCCTCTTTTTTTCTTTTTTTCAAACTGTCAGTTTCCAATGTGCCTTTGTAGTATGCTGAAATAATAAAATTGTAATTTCAAAATAAAAAAAGTTTATAGGGATGAGGATCGGTGAGTGGCAGGATGCCACTAGATGCAAGGGAATACTGAAATGTTTACAAGGACAGGGATCAGAGAGCAGAGGGTGCCACTAGACACCAGGGAATGCTTAAAAGTTTACAGGGATGGGGATTGGTTGGCAGGGAGTGCCACTAGACACAATAACACATAATGTAGAGGTAAGGGACTCAGAGGGTGGGGAGTGCCACAGGACACCACGGCATGCCTACATGCAACAGACTGTGGCTGGGGGGTGATTGGGTGGCCAGCTGTAGAACCTTTGCCCACCAACAGGGCCTTGCAACCTGTTAAGTCAGGGCTTGCAAATGAAGTAACTTGCAACCGTTCAAGTGGCAGTTACCACCTTTACAAACCTCTGAATATGCTGCTGTGCCTGTATGCAAGGGATGACCCCTTCATTTGCACGAGTGCAGTGGTACCTGCTTCCGTGAGTGAGGGGTGGTGAGGGGTGGTGAGGGTGGCCTTTGCTTGGTGGGTCCCCCCCTCCACTGTTGCCACTGTGCTGTATTTGTCTGAAGGTTGAGGCACCGACTTGGCAACTGGAGTCGGGTTGTCCTCCCTGCCCGCTGAAGCTTTCATCATTTTTGGACTAGCTGCAACTAAGGTCTGGCACCCCCGCTGCATAGTAGGAGATTCTTTGGACTGGGAGAGGTAATGAAAAGGCACTACGAGTAGAAGTATCATGAAGTGTGGTTCCTGCAGCTGCCTGTGTTCCAGAGGGAGATTGTAGTTGTTGGCAGATCCTAGGGGATTTAATTTAATTAGTTTGCTGTCCCTGGACTGGTGTTCCCCAACTGGAAATTGGCTTGGTGCCTTTTTCATTCAAACAAACTGCCGTTGCACCTATTGGAGCCTGCCTGCTGTGGTGGCGCTCTGCCTGTTATAAGGTGAGAGGAGTGCCCAGCAGTGAACTTGTTTGCTCTGCTTCCATGAGCTAGGGGTGGTGAGGGTGGCCTTTGCTTGGTGGATCCCCCCCACCCACCATTGCCGCTGTGCTGTATTCATCTGAGGGTTGAGGCGCTGACTTGGCAACTGGAGTCGGGCTGTCCTCCCCTGACCACCGAAGCTTTCACCATTTTTGGACTTGCTGCAACTAAGGTCTGGTGCCCCTGCTGTGTAGCAGGAGATTCTTTGGACTGGAAGGGGTAAAGAAAAGGCACAATGAGTGGAAGTATCGTGAAGTGGGGTTCCTGCAGCTGCCTGTGTTTCGGAGGGATATTGTAGTTGTTGGCAGATCCTAGGGGGTTTAATTTTTCCTGCCCACCCACCCGTTCCCTCCTCCCCTTAAATGGGCTTAAGCTACTCCCACCTGTGTGTTGTCCTATATTTAGTGTGTGGGATTGACTGGTCTGTCTGGTACTGAATGGGCTGTCCCTAGCTACTTCGAGGGAGACTAGACCTGTTTTCACATCCCTAGGTGGCTGATTATTCCCTGTTGTGTTTTTCATCCCTACTGTGTGGTTTGATCCTTTGGGGGTACAGAACTTTACAGCAGAACTTTCCCTGACCATCAGCTGTGGACTAGAAAGCCTGTGTCAACTGTGGGTATTAGCCACTGTGCATTATGAATATCTTAAGGTCTGCCCTTGCTTTTTCTGTCTTGGTGCCACTGATAGTTTATACTTCAGGATCTGTCTTGCTGTATTTTGCTTGAAAATTGCTGTTTGGGGGGCATCTATTGTGGAAATAGGTAACCCTATGGTACTCTGTTCCTGGTGGGTGTGACAGCAGAAGGTCTATCCGTCCTCCTGTTTGTCTGCTCCTCTGTGCCCTCCAGGCAGCCTAGTGGGGACTGGACGGCCTTATCTCCTGCTATTCTGCTGGGCCATTGTTGTATTTAGGTCTGACTCAGGTGAGGGTGTGCATATTATGGGGGTTCCTAAACATTGCATGAGGGGGGCTCAGTCCTTCCCTACTCTAACGTCCTCACCATCTGGCTGTTCACTGTAATGTTCCTTCCTCTTCTCATTTTGGACTGTGTTCCCCCAGGGGTCAATCCGGGTTCTCACTGGGACTACTTGATGAGAAGGATTTTACCTTCTCTAACTTAACAGCCTGTGACAGACAGTCTCCCTGGCCCCTCGGCTGCCTTAACCTGTGGAGCTTCCTGTATCCTGTCATAGTGGTCAGGTGTCCTGGTCATAGGCTGTCCACTAGCGGTGGTGCTCCCACTTTGAGACGTCTTCTCTGGCTCCTCTTGGTGACACTAGTCCTTGCAGGGGACGTAGACCTTAACCCAGGTCCTCCATGCCAAGCTGTCTCCTCTCCTGAGGGCTGACTGTCTGGCAATGGGCTGAAAATAGCTTGTCTTAATGTCCGTAGCCTTCTGCCCAACTTGGCTGAACTCCTTGCCTGGGTCACTCATTATAAGCCTTGGGATAACTGAATCCTGGCTTAAACCCTTGATCCCAGATTCTGCCTGTGCACTCCCTGGCTTTGACTTTGTCAGGCAGGACCGCCCAGGGAAAAAGCGTGTGGGGGGTGGAATTCTGGTATACTACAGGAGTCACCTTAATCTGTTGGTGTTGGCTGGCCTACAGCTTGAGCAGTCCTCCTGTGAGCTGCTGAATACTGTGCTGCTACTTGGGAACACAAAAAAGCTACACATTGTGTGTACCTACAATCCCCCCATGGGTGGTGTATTGGGTTTATCTTCCCTTCTTGACTCTGTTGGTCCTAGGACTGGGAATAATGAGGTAATGATGCTAGGGGATCTTAACTTAAACTGACTTGGAGGCAATATGAAGCAGTATGAGACTCTGCTAGCAGGCTTCTCAATGTCCCAACTCATTCTGGATCCCACCAGGTGGTCGTCCACTGGTGGTAACAGCTCTTTCCTGGACTGGGTCCTGTCTAATAGGCCCAAGAAGATTAGCTCCTCTGGTACCCTCCCTGGCTCCATCTCTGACCATGCCCCTATGTACTGCATATGGAAGGTCTCTGCCCCAAAGATCCCTCCTAAGATCATCCAGGTCAGAGACTTGTCCAGGTTTGACCTGAGACTTTCCAGGAGGATCTTATGCTCACAGACTGGTCTGCAGTGATGGAAGCCCAGAATGCTTCCTCAGCAGTCTGTCATTTCTTTAGTATCTTAGGGTGTTACAGGACAAACATGCCCCTCTTGTCAGATGGAGGGTAAGTGGGGCTGCTACAAAATGGTTACATGGGAGCCTTGTTGCTCTCATGAGGGCTAGAGACAAATGTTGGGCCAACTTCAAGGTCTCGATGAACCATATCATCTTCCAGCAATACAGGAGGCTCAGGAATGAATGCAAAAAGGCTATCAGGGCTGCCAAAAGTGAATTTTGTAAAGCCGCCTTGTGGACTTCAGCTAAGGACCCTAGGAAATTCTGGTGGAATATTAAAAACATAGTGAGGGGCTTCTCCTCCTGTGAGACTCCTGACATACTCATTGATGGTTCTAGCTGTAATAATCTGCTAACCATCGCCAATGCATTTAACTCACATTTTTCTGACCTGTCCACCTTTAGCGCTCTATTCTCCTCCATTGGTCATGATAGTCCTGTCCAGGTCCCTCTGCCTCAACTGGCATCTTCCCCTTATCCTCTGTTCTATTTCAAGGCTGTGATGGCAAAAGAGATGCAGAGATTGCTCTCTGGTCTCTTTCCCCTTTTCTAGTGTTGGCCATGATGGTATGGAACCAAAGCTTCTCCGCCTTGCTGCTACCGCTATTGCCTCCCCTGTAGCCCATATCATCAACCTATCCTTAGCCTCTGGGGTTATCCTGGACCTGTGTAAGGTGGTGAGAGTTGTCCCTGTACTCAAACAGGGCAACCCTAGGATTCTTGACAACTATCGGCTGACTGTCATCTTGTCTGCTATCAGTAAGCTCCTTGAGAAAGTTGTGGTGGGGTAACTCACGGATTGTATTCAGGCTCATGGGATACTGTCTCCCTCGCAGCATGGCTTTTGAAAATGGCACAATACTACCTCTGCCCTGGTCACTGTCACTTCTGGGATAAGGGTGGCTATGGACCTGGGGAAACTCTCTGGGGCCATCTTTATTGATCTCTCTAAAGCCTTTGACCTAGTTGACCATGTCCTACTATGCACTCAACTTAGGTCCTTGGGCCTGTCCCCTCCTGCTCTCAGTTAGTTCTCCAATTACCTTCAGGGCAGGCAACAACTTACCAAATACAGTAAGATGCTCTCAGATACCACCGTCGTGTCCTCAGGGGTCCCCCAGGGGTCAGTCCTTGGGCCCCTGCTCTTTTCCATATTCATCAACAATCTTTCATCCCCAGCAGCCTCCTGCAAGGCCATCCTGTATGCTGAGGACCTAGTTATTCTCATTCATTCCCGGGATATTGGGGTCATTAACCACCAACTGAGTGAGGATCTCAGGAGTATCAAATCCTGGATGTCATCCCACAAGCTGGTCCTAAATTTTAAAAAGACTCAGGCCATGCTGTTTGGATCCCTGGCTAAGTTAAAGGCCTCGCCTGTCCCTTTGTGCATCTCAGGTATTGATGGTGTTCCCGTTCACAGCACCAACTCCGTCAAATACCTTGGGGTGACACCTGACCTTCAGCTTGACCTTGGTCATCACTTCCACAATGTGTGTCGAGCTGTTAACCGGAAATTGGGTTTGGCTTATAGGGCAAAGAATAATCTTACTCCAGCTACTCACCTAGCACTGGCCAGAGGCGTGTTTCTACCATCTCTCTGTTATGGGTTCCTTTTGTTTGGCTGTACTTCCAAGGTCCGCCTCACTAGGTGGACTGTAGCCTACAATAATATCTGCCATTTTGCTCTTGCAGTCTCTCGCCTCACTCACCATTGTGATCTGTATAGTAAGCTTAACTGGCTCTCCCTGCCCAACTACATGAATTTTGTCTTGGGCTGCTTAATGGGTAAGGTTCTGGGTACGGGCACCCCCCTGGACTGGCAGAGCTCCTTGTGCCTGCTGTCTCCACTACCTACTCCCTAAGGTCACTGGGCCCCACTGTCCTTAAGGTTCCTGCTACGCATACCCAAATGAGGGACAGGGACTTTTCATCATGTACCCTTAGATTATGGAACTCCTTTCCTGTCCTGGTCCAGTCCTCCCCTTCCCAGGTGTGCCTACACACCTCCCTGTGGAAACACTTGAAGCTCTCCTCAGTGTGCGACTGTCTTAAACCTCCCTGATTACCATGATCTACTGCACTGTATTTGAGCATATCATCTCCTGTACCTTGCTCAGGTCCTGCTGTGGTTTTGCTTGCCTGCCTGGGTGTGGCCCGGTGTAAAATGCGTAAATTCTGTATACATCTGTATATATTGCTTGGAACATTGCGTTAGTGACTCTGTACTTTATTACACTTGTCTGTATCCACTGCTGTAACTTTACTTATCTTACTATGTATGTTATGCTTTTCCTGACTTCAGTGTATCTGCCTTACTTACTTTAATTTGTACTCTGTATGTTCTTTTGATTTTCTGTACTCTCCTGGGTCGTACCTGAAAATAGGCATATGTTTTGTGTAGTGTACTTACCTGGTTAACAAAAGCTAAATAAATAAACAATAAATACCTTACTGCTCACTCACTAAAGGGTTTTGCCCATGCTGGGGGGGGGGTGCGGGTCTCTGAGTATAGAGCACACCCAAAAATTGAGTGGAAAACCCAGTGGTGCTATTTGACCCCCTGAAGTTCAAGGAGTTCAACTATCATGTAGAACCAGAGCTGCAGCTCTAATAATAATTGAATAAATGATTTAATAATAAAACTAGATGAGTAACTAGAGGAAACATAAATGTTTCTACCACCTGTGTTGGTGTGAAAAGAAGTCAGTAAAGGAAAGGACTTATTTCCAATTTTCAGATGTACAGTGGCAATTGTACAAAAGTTTATCAGTACTAAGGTACACCTTGAGGTACCACTGAGGCACTCAAGTTCAATTTGCATTGGCTGTAATGTGATCCTGCCTCAGTACCACCAAGGGATACCTCAGTACTGATAAACGCTTGTACGATCACCATTGTACAGTCCATGACAGGTCTCTGGTTGCTGTCTTTGACATTTTGGTAACCCAAACCACATACTGTTTGCCTTAAGCTATTAGGTAATGTTGGTTTCAAGTATGATTTAAAGCATCCAGTAATTAAATGTCTTAGTTTAATTATTAATTACTTTACTTGCAGGTTGGCTTAATGTCTGTCTATAGTGGCAGTTTCTTATTTGTTTTAAATGTCTTTCAAAGTATTTCAGTTCTTTGCAGTTCTAAGATATCATCAGCTCAGCATTTCCTTGTACAGCATTTGTTTTTATGAATATTTCCTTTCTTCAGGAAAGCACTGATACTTAAGTGTTTCCTTCATCCTGCCATTTGTTTGTTTAACTGATAAGGCATGTGAAGACTGGCAAATATGATATATATGATTTGGAAAATCAAACAGTCTTCAGAAAGTCAGAGCTGTGAGGAGTCATAGTACAAATAATAAGTAAGGAATAACACACTTCCTAGAATGCTATTCAGCCAATTTCTAGTGTTTACTTTGACTTTGCCCTCTCCTCTCTTGAAATAATTCTTAGTTGTTTTTTTCAAAGAACTTTACTTTTTTCCCTAACAAATGTGGTGCTAACATTACAAGGGGGCTGCCATCATGGTAAAGAGCAACCAGAGCAAGTCACTGGGCTGTCGGCAAGACTGAGTTTTCCTAATGGGCTTGCCTGTAGAATCTTTCTATTATCGGCAGCTGCAAGATTCATAAAAGTACTGGCAGTTTCACTCTCTGCAGGTCTTCCAGAAAAGTGACAGACCGCGAGTACTTTAGGTACAAAAAAAAGACAGTGTATGAGTTGGGAGGCAGAAACAATTGTGCTGGTGACTGGCAGGTACAATACTGGCACTTGTTATTTTCTGTAGTATAACCAAAATAAAAGGCATACCTGGCAAGAGCTGTCAGCCAATCAGGTGACTTTACTGTCTCTACCCACTTTATAAATACAATATAATAACTGGGGAGCAATTTTTCCATTGACGAAGCCAGTTATAATGCACCATCAGCTGGTTGTAATGGTGAACACATGCAGTTTTTTCAAGGAGAAAGCCGCGAGGCACTGAGGGGCTCACGCTATATTGTTCACCTATTCTAATAACACTTGCTGAGGTGAAACAATGCTCCCCAGCAATTATATAAATTGAGGCATGGGATGTACACATACCACTGGTGTGGGATGCTTAGATAAACTCTTTGTGCTTCACTCTTTTGGTTTATGTGGCATCCCACACCTTGGTTGTGTGTAAAATTCTCATTATACATACCACCCCACACATTATTCTATACATAATACAACTTTTTATATAGCATCTTTCATGCAAGTTGTATCCCAAAATGATTTGCATAAATTAGACAATAGCAATACATGTGTCACAATATGTAAGTAAAATAAATCTGTTAAAAAATATGTAACTAGGAACAGTGACCATTGATCAATAACAGATAACAATTTTAATAACAGCTGTGGCAATCACAGAAACATTACCAGTCATACACAATAGAAAACACGTGTGTGTATTGTGATGGAAACTGGACGGTTAGTGAGTAAGGATAAGCTGATACAGAATATGCATTCAGAGAATGTGCCAAAATTCAGCAGTTTGGACACCAGCAAACCCGGTCCGAAGGTTTCGGCATTTCAAAGTCATTATGCAGCACTTTTTACATGGAGAATGTTGGAAAGCCACATGACTTGCAGCAGCCAAGTAGCAATTCTGGAGATGGAGAACTCCTTGCACTGCACATATCTCAGTGCTATGTTCATTCTGTATCTCTCACAATGAAAGGACCTGGCTACTAAGAGGAGTTCCTTTATTGTCAAAGAGTGTGACTTTTGATCAGACAACTTTAGAAATAATCACAGAATCATAAATTATCATTCCAGTTAGTTAATTTACTACATTTAACTGTAGTTTTAGGTATGCAAGCTAGTGAATTCAGGCAGCAGAGGAAATGAGGGAGTGCACAGGGTGAACCTTGCAGTGGCAGCTCCAGAACCTGAAGAAGGAGCAGGGCTGAGTGGATTTAGCAGACTGGGAAAGGTGCGGGGGTTGAAGAATTTATTCGACAGTTATTTTTATTACTGAGTGTTGGTGGTATAAAGGGCACAGAAATCAATTTTAATGTTTTCACCTTGCAGCAGGAACAGGGCAGTTTATTTTGCAGACTGAAAAAGGTGCAGGGGAGACTTTGAAGGATTTATCAACTAAGTTATTTTACTGACTGATGGTTGTGCGGCAAGGCACAGAATTACATCTTTTTATTTTTTTGTCTGTGTGTGAGCCTGGTTGTGAGGCAAGGCACAGAAATACATGGTTTTATTTTTTGCCTGAGTGTGAGCCTGCCAGCAGTCAGTGAATGAAAAGTATAACAGGCTGCTGTGTGAGACACAAGGTCTCTCAGTGGGGTGGGTGTGGTCTGTTAATGGAGCTGTGTGGCCTCATGGTGTTGCTCTTCCTTGTAATCTCATATTTCATATGGCACTTCGACATGTGCATGTAATGGATGTGTATGTTACATAGGCATATAGGAATCATCAATGACTATTGTGAGTCATCATTGTTAGTGTCCACCAGCAGCTGTACCATATTATCATCTGTTGGGCAGGAGTTGATGATGCATTTAGAAAACACAATGAGAAGAACAGGAGGAGGAGGAGAAAGGTATGCATTGAGGAGGAAAAGAGCAGATATATGTTCCACTGTGCCAGTTTCACCAAGCACAAGTTCTGCAAGCAGTGGTGGTGGTGGTGAAGCTGGTCATTGTGGGACAGAGACAGGGAGTGAAGTCATGGCCATGGGGCTGCAAGGAGAAGGGCTGGGCACATGATAATACAGCCAAAGAAATCATGGTTCATTCATCACCAGAAATCCACTGGTTTCACTCCCACTGCAGTGCAGGCAGCTTTCCCTGATGGTAATCCAGTGCATTTGGTAATGAAACCATCCCGATCAATCCAGAAGCAAACCAGTTCCTCCTCTTCCTTCTTCAAATGATTCCAGTTCCCCTATTTAGGATAGAAGTGATCCTTTATTTTTAAAGTTGAATATGCTTTATTCATTTTATACAACAATAATAAAACAAAACAAACACACAACCATTCAACAAGAGGTACAGGGCATGAAGCATTGACAAGACATACAATACAGGTTAATATTACAGTGTAAGAATTGCAGGGAATGAAATTAATTTAGCCATACCCCCTAACCAACAAATAAATATTCCCTCCCCCGCACCCCCCGCCTACCCCATATCTACTAACCCAACCCCCCACCCTACCAGAGCCATGTCTGCCAGTGCCTAAGGTGCAACTCACCACTGCTAGATAATTCTACTACCCCAATGCATGACAATAAAAAGGCAAAGGAACCACCTATGATAGTATCTCTAGTTTAGTGCAACAAAGGGTCCAATGTGATATAACCATATACTACATTATCTACTCAACTACCTCCCCCAAGTCACTTCTATCTTATTGAGAGGTTCCCAGAGAGACTGGAAGCAGAGACCAAAGCGTATACAGCCTCTCCCATCTGGATTTGTATAGTGGGAGCTTACCTCGAAGACTTGCAATTGCTTTTTCCATTCTTAAGTTATATAAAAGCTCCTTCACCCACTTGAGGTAGGAGATTGCATGTTGATCCTTGCAGTAACGGAGGACAAGCCTTTTAACAGACAAGGATATAATGGCCATGTGATACCGCCTCTCTCTAACAGAAACAGTGGTATAGTCTCCTATAATACAAACTTGTGATGAAAAGTGCTCCTGCAGTCCCAGCAATGGGTCAGCCTTTTCCTGGATAGTTCTCCAAAGGTAGGCCACTTTGGGATAGTCCCATAATATGTGATGTAATGTCCATGGTTCCTGACCACACCTAAAACATGCTTGATTCTGCAACCTGCCCATCCCATACAATTTGACAGGGGTGTAGTAGATGTGCAATATATAGAACTGTGTTAATCTTAGGTGATTATTAGCAGTATATAAACAGACTCCTTTCCATATTTTATCCCATGGGAAACTATCATTCAGGAAAGTGTGGGCCCAATAGCTAGAGTAGCCTGATACATCAGGATTAAGTTTCCCATACAGTACCGAGACCAGATGAGAGACTGCATGGGGCTGCTTCTCACATGCAAGAAGGTCTTGAAAAGGAGCCACTTGTTGTGTAAGGATAGAAGTGATCCTACCAGAAATGTAAAGTCAGCTTCCCCCCAAAATATCAGCTTGAATTTCCTGTCCAGTTTCTCAAAGTGCCCCCCGTCCCCACCACCACCACCACCACCACCACCACACACACACACACACACACACACACTTTGTCACTAGCGGCTTCTAAGAACACCATGAGGGAAGAGAGTCAAGTAACATGCCCAAATCATGACTTTAATTTTGTGATTTATGTTTTCTTGACATGTAAATAATCCTGTCCCTTTTCCTATGCAGTCACAATACCCATTCTGACACTACAGGGACAGGCTTGCAACCCTGGTGTGTATATGATAATGGAGTGTGCAGCTGGACTGTAGTGCAAAGTAGTAAATGCGACCACTTTGTGTCACCACATTGTAACTTTGTATGAGGATTCAGAAGCCTTAATAGAATATTTCTGACTCCTTTTTGCCTCATAAATCTCACCCGGCAGCATAATAGCATGTCCAGTTTTACTTGGCATGCATAAAAAGCACTTTGATTTCCATTCAGAAATAGCAGCTCTATGCTTGCAATACATACAGTAGATGTCTCTTCCCATAAGATGCCCCTGCACACTCAATGGGGTGTATAAATTCAGATACCATGCCCAACCCCACCCCGAACACTCATGACATTCTGGGTTAGGAATGGAGTGTTGCTGCAAGTAAGAGGAGCCAAGCTAGACACAGGGCATCCAACTAGAAGGGACCAACTCTGCTGAAAGGTCCTATGGACCACTAGATGGAAACATCTTCAAATGTTTTCACATCTGCAGGCTACAGTACAAAACTTTCTTCAGCATCTGTGCATGTAGCTGCAACCTAATACCTTTAGTTGCAGATGGTAAAAACCAATTTCTGAAAACTCAAAAGCACACCAGCATATACTCTCATGGGAGGAGGCAGCTACAGTAATTATTTACAGTAGCTAACTTATCATCAGACTAGCACAGATCACAGCCAGATGGGCTTCATAGTTAAAAAGCAGATCAACCAATACCACATCTAACAATTGCTTCATTGCTTTAACATCTGCTACAAAAGATCTTTTAGAGGATGCTCTTGAGACAACATTAAAGCATCTGAAACAGACAGTCTTATGTCCTTATGCCTAAATGCAAATGCTAGAAGTCTAACAAATAAGGTTCTGGACCTAGAGGCCCTCATGGCAGAGGCCAACCTATATATTATGGCCATTACTGAGTCATAGTGCACTAAAAACGATGACTGGGACATGGCCATATCAGGCTATTTTCTGTTTAGGAAGGAGAGGGTGGGAAGAAAAGGAGGGGTGTGTGTTGCTTTATGTGAGGGAAAGCATAAAAGTGACAGAGATACAGGGAATAAGGGGGGGCAGCAGAGGTACTGTGGGTCACCCTGGAGAAGGGGAATGAAGCAATTATTTTCACTGGTGTAATCTACAGATCTCCTTCATAGGGGAAGAAGTTAGATAGGGCACTGGTGGAAAGGTTAGATAGGGTACTGGTGGCAAATTGGCAGAAAAGCAGGAGGTGCTGCTGGTGGGAGACTTCAATCTGCCAGATGTAGATTGGAGCCTCCCAGCTGCAGTTTCAGCTAGAAGCAGGAACATCCTGGACTCCCTACAGAGGGCATTCCTCAGGCAACTAGTCAACAAACCCCTCATGGTGGGACTATACTGGACCTGGTACCCACTAACAGGGACAGTGTGGTAGACATCAAAGTGGAAGGTCACTTGAGAACCAGTGATAACTGTATAGTATAGTTCAACATAAGGACAACTGCAAAGTTGAACCACACTCGGGCAAGGGTCCTCAACTTCAGGAGGGCAAATTTTATAAATATGGGTGAATGCCTCAGGGATGATCTAGCAGGGGGAGATGACCTAGGTCGGTTGGAGGAGCAGTAGGCAAAGCTAAAAAATGGCCACATTGAAGGATACAAACCTCTGCGTCAAGCAAGTAAGTAAAAGTAAGAGGAAAAAGAGACAGTTGTGGTTCTCCTAAGAGGTGACTGAAAGGGTAAAGGCTATAAGGGTAGCATTCTGAAGATATAAGGAGACTCAGAGGGAGGAGGATAGAGAGGTGTATCAGGAGAAACAGAGACAAGCAGGGAAAGCAGTAAGGAGCACAAAGGCACAAACTGAAGACAGGAGAGCCCAAGAAGCAATGAAAGGGGATAAGATATTTTTTAGATATATAATTGAAAAGAGGAGGACTAGGGGAGGGATTGTAAGGCTTAAAAGGGGCTGTGGAGAGGGTAACCAGGAAAAGTCAAATATACTGAACAAATACTTTTGTTCAGTGTTCACAGTGGAAGGAGAAGGGGAGGGGCCACAAAAACAGTAATATGAGTTCTGATAAGAGGAAGATGAACACTAGTCCTTTTTCAGAGAAGAGGGAGAGTTCTAAAGGGACTCACTAATCTGAAAGTGGACAAAGCAATAGGACCAGATGGTGTACATGCTATGGTACTGAGGGAGCTCAGGGATTTACTGGCTGCACCTCTGACAGTCCTTTTTAACAACTCACAGGTAACAGGTGTGGTGCTAGAGAACTGGAGGAGGGCAGATGCAGTCCCTCTTCACAAACATTGTAGCAGGGTGGAGGATGGCAATTATATGCCATTCAGCCTGACATCAATGGTGGGAAAGTTAATGGTATCACTGCTGAAGGAGAGGATAGTGGAATATATTGAATCAAATAGGTTTCAAGACCAGAGACAGTGTGGATTCATGGGAGGGCGGTCATGTCAAACAAATCTGATCGATTTCTTAGATTGGTTGACTAAGGAATTAGATCAGGGTGGTACAGTGGATGTGGCATACCTAGATTTCAATAAGGCATTCAAGAACAATCAACATAGGAAACTATTAAAGAAGCTGGGAAGCTTAGGAGTGGGTCTAAAGGTGATAAACTGAGTAAGAAATTGCTTAGGGGATAGGAAACAGAGGGTGATGGTAAATAAAGTCCCCTCTGAGGAGGGGAGGGTGACCAGCAGGGTGCCTCTGGGATCGGTGCTGGGACCGGTCCTCTTTAATGTCTATAAGCGACATTGCAACAGAGCTGGAGGGGAAGGTCTGTCACTTTGCAGATGACACCAAAATCTGAAATAGGGTGGACACTCTGGGAGGGAGGGTGGAAAGGATGAGCAGATACTTGAGAAAACTCAAGGAGTGATCAAAGATATGGTAGTTGGGTTTCAATGCAAAAAAGTACAATACAGTGCTCTTGGGGTACAGAAACCCAGAGGCAGATTACAAAATGGGAGGAGAGTTATTAATGACCTCCAAGAAGGAAAGAGACCTGGGTGTAATCATCTCTGATGATCGAAAGGTTGCCATGCAGTTTGACAAGGCAGTTGGAAAGGCTAGTGGGATGCTGGGGTGCACAGGGAGAGGGATCACCAACAGGAGGAGGGAGGTGATTTTGTCTCTGTATAGATCACTGGTGAGACCACACCTGGAAGACTGTTTACAGTTCTGGAGACCACATCTCTAGATGGACATAAGAAGTGGAGGCAGTCCAGTGGAGGACAACTAAAATGGTGTGGGGTCTACGTCAAAAGTCCTATGACAGCTGGCCCGGTGGTGCTGAGGGTTGAGGCGCTGGACACAACACCTTGCGCCATGCCGGAGACCCAGGTTCGGAGACGGACTCAGGAGCTGGGGGTCAGCAGGGGAGGGAGAGGATTAAGCATCCAGAGGACTGCTCTCCTCACCCTGGGGAGGGTTCATGGGGCTGATCGTTGTCCTTGTGACCCCCGATGAAGATTGGGGGTATTACAGGATCACCAGCTAGAACAGTGGGGGCGGAAGTGCGGCAGACGTCAGCAGGGCAGTCGTGCACGGATGTCATTGCATGTCACACTCCTGGGGGAAACTTACAGTAGAAAATCCCTGAGCTCAGGGATAGGCGACAGCACCTCCACCTACTCAGCCACACTCCACTGCCGGTCACACTCCTCTCCTGAGCTGAGCCCAACCCAGCCTGCCAAATTCTAGATAGAGCACCCTGGGTGGATAGGGCGGCTCTACCTCAGTTGGCTCAGAGCCGGGGGGGGGGATTGCTGGGGAAGTGCCAGGAAGATGGGGGCCTCTCAGGCACAGAGGTAGAGCTCGGGGCACTGGAGGATGCCTGAAAGAGTTCACCCAAAGGTTGGTGCTAAAATAGAAGATACAAAAAAAAATCCTATGAGGAGAGACAAAGGGAACTCAATATGTGCACCCTGGGAGGGGGGATATGATAGAGACTTTTAAGTACCTCATGGTGGTAAATAGGTGCAGGAGGAAAGTATTTTTCTGAAAAGATATGCTCAAGAACAAGGGAACATGTTATGAAGCTGGAGGGGAGTAGATTCAGGAGATATGTCAAAACATATTTCTTCACAGGAACAGTGGTGGATGCCTGGAACAGTTTACCAGTTGACCAGTTGAGGTGGCTGGGGTGAAAACAGGGTGGGTTCAAGAAAATATGGAATAGGCACAGGGGAATGTTGGTGGAATGGAATGAGGGGAGGGAGGAAGAGCTGGAGATCAAGTAGGGTCTGAAATGATACTGTAGGTAGGAAAAAATGGGCAGCCTCAAAATCAGGTCATATCCTCCAAACAGACAGCACTCCTTAGGCAAAGACCACACCACAAATTCGAACTATATCTAAAACAGAATTTATTCTGGTGTTACAAGTAACAAGCGCCCACTGCCCCAGCGCTTTGGCAACTGCATTCCTCAGGGGTGTGGCTTAGGCAGTTGACAATCTCACTTAAGCATACCCCTCAATAAAGTTATACAGGTGATTCAGATTGAAAGTAAAATCATTTAAGCGATAAATTACAAAAACAAAACTGAACACATTAAGCTCATTAATAACAGTGCATACTGAAACCATGTATCTTAAGTTAATACAAATACATGCAATATATGTCATGTACTGTTTTAGAGCTCTATAAGACAAAACTACATAACAGTTCCCTTCATATATATTATGGTCATTTTTAACCCAACATTTAGATGCCAAGAGCAAACAGAAATGGAAAAAAGATGTAGAGCAAGAGAAAGCTGTAAGCGATCACCTTGTCATATTGAGATCATCTCATTTACTCAGGGATCCACATAAGCATATGCAATGAACAACATGGCCCGGATATTCAGAAAGGTTGTGCTCCAGCGCAATATTCAAATGTGGATTGTGCCTGGCACAAATCCCGATGTGCCGGAGCGCATCAGTAATGTATGCAGCGCAGGTGGGGGGCGTGCCCATGCATACTCCGCACATCCCAATATTCAGCCCGGGATGTGTTGAGTCCATGCATGTGTAACCCCTACTTGTGCTGCATACAGGTGAGCCAAAAAAGGAGGCACAAGCTGGCCACCCACAGGTGAGCTGTCGACAAAGGCCCAACACGCGGTTGACTTCCTGTGGGTGGCTACCTGAGGCCCGGCTGCATCTTCATGGTGGCCCCCCCCCAGTGCCCAATCATGGGCATCTGTTGAATGAAAAGCAGTCCAATATCCCTGGTGGTCCAGTGGATTGCTCGCAGCCCGATCGCGGGCTTCAGTATGTAAAAATATAAGTCCAATATCCCTGGTGGTCCAGTGGACCGCTCGCAGCCCGATCGCAGGCTTCAGTATGTAAAAATATAAGTCCAATATCCCTGGTGGTCCAGTGGACTGCTCGCAGTCTGATTGCGGGCTTCAGTATGTAAAATATAAGTCCAATATCCCTGGTGGTCCAGCGGTTCCCCCTCCCGACCCACCGACTGCTTACCGCCTCCCCCCCATGTCAGCAGGGTGGCAGCACTACACCCGTCTGTTGCCCGCCACCCACCGACTGACGGTGTACGGTAGGGCTGTCGCCCATTAATTCTGGCGTGAGCCAATGGGCGTGCAACTCCATACCATACTACACAGTCCAGATATGTGAATAGATCCATTCACGCATTCTGGACTGTAATAATATGGTAGCTGCACGCCATTGGCTCACTGTGGACCAATGGCGTGCAACCCCATACACTCGGTTCAGATCAGGGCTGGTGCAGCAGGTGGGTGGGTGCTGCCGCCACCACTGATGAGGGAGTGGGGCAGTGGGGCACAGTGGTGGTGGGGATGGGGCACCGCTGGACCACCAGGGATATTGGACTTATATTTTTACATACTGAAGCCCATGATTGGGCTGCGATCAGTCCACTGGACCACCAGGAATATTGGACAATTAATTAAATCTACATATGCCCGCGATCGGGCAGAGGGGTGCATTGCCGCACTGTGCAGGGGGTGTCGGTCCCCGATGGCTGCTGCCTGGCAGGGCGACAGGTGCAAGTCACTGGGGATCGGCACACCTGCATGCAAATGGGGCCATAATGACATGCAAATGGCCCCATTTGTGCCTTGCATACATTATGGCCCCATTTGCATGTGCACTTTTGAATATTGTGGTTGTTGCACATAGCACAATGGAACTTGCACTAGCGCATCCCCCTGCTCTGCTCTGGCCACTTGCGCTGGCACAGTGCCACTGCGCCATGTGCACTGCGGGTGGCCAGGGTGCGATATTCAATGATGCTGTGCCATGGTGCAGCTCCGTTGAATATCTTCCAGTCAATGCCCCTTCGCAGCCAAGCTGCGCTGCTCCCAGGCTTGCGCTACAGCCTGGCTCAGTCTGAATATCTGGGCCTATATAAACAGGAGGTACCTGTAACATTAAAAAACAAAAATTCAAAATTAAATACAAAATTACTTTTTTAATAATGAATGAATGAAACATGTTTCTTTTATAGCCAAAAAAGCTATTACAATTAAATTATACTCTTAAAGGCTACAATAAATAAAACATACAAAACACAGATGGAAAAAATTCATAAATACAGCAAATACAGACAATAGCTATTATTGCACTTCACAAGATTGGTTCACCTAAGATTTTAGATTAAATAGATAAGAAGGAAAATATTATACTTGGTGACAAACCATCATTCTTTGCTTTACTTTACTAATGGCATAGAAATACCTGGCCAGTTACTCTACTGTAATAACATCTTCAGTATGTATAAGGATTGTTAGAGTTTCTTTATTCAATTGATAGATAGTATCCAACAGTTGGCCCATCTAGTACATTTTTTTATATAAAATGTACACTCCCAGAGTACATGTATTAAGTCCTTTCGACCCCCCCACTGAGCAATCGCATTCCTCTGACAGATTTTTATCTTTAGTATATCTGCATTGTAAAACATTACTTGGAAATTGTTCAAATTTGTATTTTAAAAATGCAGATCTTAAATTTGTGTCAGTCAAAATATCCAGGTAATATTTATAACCAAAAGTAAAATTGTGCTTACTAAACCATTTAGAATAAGGTGAGTCTTTTATTATCTTTAGATCCTGGCTATTCCAATAATTTCCCATTTTCCTATTAATATACTTTTTATACTGCAGACTAATGGCAATTCCTTTATTCACAATGTATTTCAGATTGGTCAATTTATATTTTTCAACATTTCCATAAGCCTAGAGTACTAAAAAGTGTTCCTATATCCTAAATCATACCAGCATTCTTTCTCTCCTAGACATTGTCTGATTAAAGAATGTTCAGGGGATCTAGTAATCTTTATCCAACAATTCAGCTTACTACTATCAAGACTGGCTCTAATATTTGTTAAGCTCAATTCATCCCTAATATAGGCTGAAGAGCAGAATGCCTCAATTTTAATATATATCTTAGCAATTTATACAAAGGGGACATCAAGATCTTCAGCTTATTTTCATTCAAATCCCAGGTTTCTTCTGCATATAAGAGCTGAGAATTTGATTTTGCTCTTACGGTTTGTAAAAATGGTTTAACTGAACACTATCTATATTTATGATTAAATCTCATTAATCCAATTACAGTTTTTTTATGTTTCTCAAGCAGAACCTTTTGATGAGAGTTCCACTTGCAATTTGCATCAAATTCAAGCCCTAAATACGTGTAACAATGTATAACCTCCAATTTGTGATGTCCTACTTTCCATATACCCGTTTGTTTACTATCCCCAAAAATAAAAAGTTTTGCTTTGGTTTTATTAATATTGTTTCAAATTAAGTGAAAGGCTAATAACATAATTTAGCTTTGCTTGCAGACCTTTTTTAGTAAGAGAAAAAAAACAGTATGTCATCTGCATAAGCAAGTAGAGGACAAAGAGCTGTATTAATTTTAGGTGAGTCCAAGATCAGGTTTTCCATACCTTTTAGCATATTATCAATGTATAATATAAACAAAAGAGGCACCAGAACACAGCCCTGGTACACACCCTTATTTATCTTAAATGAGGCAGATAGATTACCTTCAGCCCCCAATCTTATTCCCACCCAATTATTACTGTACAAACTGGAAATTAAGAGTACTAGGTCTTTATCGATACCCCTACCCACAAGTAAGGACCAAAGCATGTTCCTTGAAAGACAATCAAAAGCAGAGGAATAATCGATAAAGGACATGTACATCTTTTGACCATGCACCCTCACATATTTTTCCAGCAAATGTTGCAAAACAAAAATGTTATCAATAGTAGACTAATAGGTTCTAAAACCAGCTTGATATTTAGAAATTCCACCTGTATTTTCTACTTGAACTTTTAGTGTTTCCAGAATTATTTTTGACAACAATTTCAGACTTATGTCTAGAAGGCGAATGGGTCAATTAAGGGCCGGGTCTGTTAAACCTCATTTTCTGTGAATAGGAATAATATTAGTCCCTTTACATGAAGCAGGGAAAGTCTTGAAAAAGATACACTTGTTAAAGTAAACAGTTGTTGTCTATAATATGGGCAAAGCAAGATAGACTTCTGCAGGAATATCGTCAGGACCAGGTGCCTTATTTTTCTTTAAAGTAGAAATAGCTGTCAAGACTTCTAGTGGAGTAATAATCTCTATCATATGGGTATCATCCTTTCAAGGTCTCTAACCAAGGTCTACATTCTCATCAAAAAATATACTCATAAAAAAATCCACCCACTTTATTTATAACTACCTTGTGGGAATTAGTGCTCTTCAAGACTAGAAGCCAAAATCTTTTCATGTAATTTCTTGCCACAACATGTAACATCTTTTCCAATTTTTTTTTGTAAAATACTTTTTTTTGCTTTTAATTGCCACTTTATAAGATCTTCATTCTTTATTAAGTTTTATAAGGGTTTCTTTTAAAGGTGTCCTTCTATAAAGTTTGTATAATTTCCTAATTCTAGTTTTAAACATTTTACATTCTGTATCAAACCACCCAACCCAAATATACCTGATGTTTATATTTACTGGACATGCCAACTTTTGTTTAATTTGTATGAATAGGTCATTAATATGTTCTGAGATTTGTGAAAGATGGATCACATAGATGTCGTTAAGGTTTACATTCAGTGGTGACATATCAATTATAAGAAGAATAGCCTATTCAGCATTATTATGCCATCTAATTTTACTTGCTCTAATTTCAGAAAACTGAAAGGGATCAACAATAGACATATCTACTTCTGTTAGGGCAACATGTTCCAAAATCAGAGGGAAATGATCACTCTCAGATCTAATTTCTACCTTTAGACTACACCAAAAATCGGGGGTGACTGCCCGTAATGCCAGATCAATTGTTGAGGCACATCTTGTTTAAATATAAGTAAATTCCCCCTCCTCATCACCCTTAACTCTACCATTCAAAGGGTAAAGATCAACAATTTTCATAATATCAATAAGTTGTTTCCCATGAGTATTAATTTTATCTTTAGTTGACCTCCCTTTCCAATTATCTTCTTTGTTATATACTGTAGGATTAAATACCAATAAAGATGTATCCATTATGCCATCATATTTACTTATGTGAGCATTAACATCTCCTGTGATGATTATCTCATCATGTGAAAAAACACCATTCACATCCAGTATGATATTGGATAGATCATCCCATAGAGATGGAGAGTAAAAATTAGAATTTTCTGGTGGTATGTAACCACTTATTCATATATAACTCTTATTTAGCATTCTCAGGTACAGCACAATAAAGTTATCATTAGTTTTCCATAAACAGGTATTTATAAAAGTCCCAATTTTAACCAACACAATCAACCCACCAGAGTATCTACCAGCCCTAGACAATTTCTTCCCTGGTGACTGAAAGCAATCATAACCATTTAAGCTTATTAAATCTGACTCCTTATGCTATGTTTCCTGAAGGTTTAATAAATCAAAACCCATCAAATAAATTCTCCACTCCGGGTCACCAATTTTGGTATTCCAGCCTGCAATATTCCATGAGAGTAAGGTGACATTCCCTGAACCAATGCTAGAATCTGTACTAGAATAATTCAACATCCCATGTCAATCACTCTTGTATCCTAAGAGGGGTGAGAACCTAATACTCAGGGGAAGATCAGAACTGGCCACAACACTACAGTCTTTTCCACTGCCTAATACTGTTGTCAGTTCTTTTCCATCACATACAGTATGTGAATTCCTACTACATCTAGTCCAATACATTTTTCAAGAATTAAATCAGCCAGTTGTCTAGAAGAGACATGGATGTCTATCTGTGAACCTCCATCACATCTATAGGTGATGATCTCTTCTCAGGGGCCAAAAGGAACTTTCATGAAGTTAACCAATAAATCTTTGATTGTGTTTGTTAACTTAGGTCTTGTTTCATGTTTCATGATTTCCATCCCAAATAAGCAACTAGATGGTTGTGGCTGGTTCTTATCTTTCCCTTTCTGATTTGTATTATATCTATAATTAAAACGTTCCCTATTTGGATAAGTCAAAATAATACCATCTACTTCCAGCAGTTCACTATTAACCCAAATGTAATTTGCCACACATGGTGGGAATACTACCAAATTGTACATAGTAACCTCCACTAGTGGAGTATGAATTACTTCAATCACATCTTCTAGCTCAATTCCTAATCTCACTTTTTCATTAAGATAGTTAATTATCTGAGATTTCAGTTTAGATAAGTCAAAATTACCCCAGTTAGATGGGTCCAATAATCTGACCAAGGGTTTATCCAAATGACCATTTACCTGTGCCTTGGGAGATGGGGAAAGCTTCTTAAAAATTTCCATATTTGAGCTTAATGGGCTTTCTCTGTGCCCTGTGGAATTTATTATTCCTTCCTCCCCTTGTAGCTGGAGGGACATCTCATCCCTTTCATCTTCCAGTAACTTTTCATTAGATGGCAATCTCTCCAATTGTTGATTTAGAAGAGCTAGTTCTTTTTTCAGCTGCCTCAAGTGTATGCCCATACTGCCCTGGGTACACAGTTTACTCTCTGGATCCAATCTACTTTCAGTTTCCTTTACTAAAACTTCCTTGTGTAACTTCCCAGGTAGTTTCTTGTCCTGAGAACTCAATATGTTATTAGTACCCTGCCAGTCTTTTATTATATTAACTTGCAGAGGCTGAGGCTGAGACTGAGACTGGGGCTGATAATGAAATTGGGACAGAGACTGGGAGTGTTCTGATTCCTCCTGGGGACTTATAATTATCCTGTTTGTCTCTTTTCCTCCTCCTTTTATCCCCCTTTTTCCCTTGTATTTTCTCTCTAGCCTCTTTCCCAGCAATAACTGGGCTACCAGGGATTTCTATGCAGCTAAAGTTGGGTCTGAGCTCCTGGCTATTAGTTATTGAAGATAACTCCATCTGGGTTTCTGTATGGTCCTCATAGAGATCTACATTGGGGAGTCTAGCTATAATATCGTCAATATTTGCTCTGTTACAGGCAATGTCCACTATCAAATTTTCCAAAAAGTTCTCTATTGATGATTAGCTGGCCCATTAACATAATATTTGCATAAGAAGGGTCCCTAAGAAGGGCTATTACCTCCTCACTTAAGTTATCAGATGTATAAGCAGGGCGCCTATCCCTTTATTGTGGGTAATCTTCCTTAACACTACACCTCTGTATGTTATTATGGTAGGAACTCAACCCTAGATAGGACCCATTAAAGCGCCTTTCACATTATTTCAGTCCTTCTATAGTGACCTGTAAGTCCTGTAGTACACTGGTAATTGTATTATTATTAACTGATTTGCTCAGTGGGCTGCAATCATTTCCCTTAGGATCATTTTCTAGCTGCCATAATTCTGGGGTATTCTCCAAGTCCTGTATAGAATTATTACAGGAACTACAGATCTCCAATATACTATGTCCCACCACACTTCTCCCAACATCAGTAACAATAATAATTCCTGTATTATCTGACTCCTTTGAGATTATAAGGATTGATTCAGCCCCTCATGGCGTTGAGTTCTTACTTAAACCATCAGCTATAATAGGCATATGAACGGTTATCTTAGTTTGCTTTTGTTTTTTACTGATTATTCCCTTTTTGCTATGTGACATTGCCTGTTCCAAGGGGGAGAGGTCAGGGTTTAAGTCCCTCTGTAATCTTGTGTTAACCATTTTACTATTAGCACTGTATTTGATCCAACCCCTCCTTAAAAAGGGTGTAGCCTATAGTACAGAGCAAATCAAATACAATCAGGACAAGGTTAGTTAAATTAACCCCAGCCTTGAACACCTAAATAAAACAGGTTAGAATAAATTGCTAAATAGTACACAGCTCACAATATACATATACTGCTAAAATAGCAATCTTTATCAGATAACCAGCATAACCAGCATATCCTTGTAAGGTCCTTATAATCCCTTTAGTAGGTAGCTGCAAAAGTTAATATCCAGTATTTTTAGATGAGACTTTAAAAACTTTAGAAAAACACTCTGCAGCACCTTTCAACTGTTTCCTCCAGCCACTGAGTTCAAAGGTACGATGTAAGACGTAAAAAATCTGGTCGATGGTTCTACCAAAGTACAAGTCACCGACATGAACACTGGTAAGGCCAACTGCAATAACCCCCATACCATTGCCTCCTCTTTTAACCGCCTCCTTACTGACCTGCCGGCTGCCACCCCCCCACAGTCCTCTGCCCCAGGTCACTCTTATGGCTCCCCACCCCCTCGTCCGCCTTTCTGCCTCAAAAAGATCACTGTGGGTGAGACCCAGGCTCTCCTTGCTGGTCTTTCTCACCACACAGGAGCGGGTCAGGACAGCCTGGAACCCAGACTACTCAGCCTGGGTGCCCCCTTCATCACCCATCCTCTTGCCTACATATTCAACGCATCGCTTATCTCAGGGGTCATCCCTGACATATGGAAAGTTGCCAGGGTTGTCCCCATCTTGAAAAGTGGTGACCCTAAGGATATAAACAATTATCGCCCTATCGCAATACTATCGGCTGCCTGCAAGCTATTGGAAAAAGCCTTTGCATCACAACTTTCCCACTACCTACAGGGATATGGTGTCCTTTCCTCATCTCAGCATGGCTTCCGTAAAGGCCACAGCACCTCAATGGCACTTGCTGAGGTCACCACTAGGATCAGGACTGCAATAGATCAGGGCAAGTTGATGGGGGCTATATTTGTTGATCTATCCAAAGCCTTTGACCGGGTGGACCATCCCCTCCTCCTCTCCACATTTCAGACCCTTGGCTTCTCCCTCTGTGCCCTCGACTGGTTCTTGAACTATCTCGGGGGCAGGCAGCAACTCACCTGTTTCAATCGGACCCTTTCACCCCTCTTACCCATGAACAGTGGGGTACCACAAGGATCTGTCCTTGGACCTATCTTGTTCTCCCTGTTCATCAATGAGTTACCCTCGGTTGCCACAAAAGGGCACCTAACCTTGTATGCAGATGACCTGGTCATCTTAGCTGGCACCCCTGATGCCATCAGCATCAATAACCAGCTCAACTCAGACTTCTCACGTATCAGAGCATGGCTGAATGGGCATAAACTCACAGTCAACTTGAAGAAAACCCAGGCCATGCTATTTGGCACAGCGGTCAAAATCTCCTCTTGCACTATGCCCCTCAAAATCCATGGGTCCAGCAACTCCCTCTTGCCGACAGTCAACTCAGCTAAGAACCTAGGGGTCACCCTCGACCCTCTTCTTGACCTCTCCAGACATGTCAGAAATATATGTAATGCTACTAATGGCAAACTCGGCCTAGCTTATAGGGCAAAAGACTGCCTTACCCCTGCCACCCGGTTGGCTATAGCTAAGGAGATATTACTTCCCACCCTTTCATATGGCCTTGTTGCCTTTGCCACCATCCCATCCTCAAGCCTCGCTAAGTGGGACACCACGTACAACAACATCTGCCGCTTTGCCCTCTCGGCCCCCCATCTCACACACCAATATACACTCTACTCGTGACTGAAATGGCTCCCCCCTGAAAACACCAGACCTACATCATGGGAAACTTCATTGACAACATAATTCATACGGCCACTTCTGCCTCTCTTGCCCTCCCCCAGAAACATGCCTCCCCCGTCTACCACCTCAGGTCTTGCGTGTCCCAGACCCGCCTGGTCCCCAAGACCCACACCCTCTCAGGAGATCGGGCGTTTACCACCCATGCCCCCAAACTGTGGAACTCCCTTCCTTTACAAGTTTGTGCATCCCCCTCCCATTCCACCTTCAAAACCTCCCTCTGAAACTTCCTAAAACCTGCTGTGCCCTGCCTGTGTGCCACTTAATGCCCAGTCTGACAGCCCTCCCTCCTTCAATGGTACCCCAGCTAGGCTCTTTCTGCCCCACCACCTTGGTGAGGCACCTTACCAGTGGTTATGCTATGTACTGTCTATTATCAGCCTGGGGGGGGTCCTATACCCCTTTGCTGCCCCTAGGCATGTATGTACCCTATGATATTTGACTCACTGTTGTTGCATATATGCTTATCCCTATATGCTATGTACTTCTGCTTTAATAACCCTTGTTGTTTCACTCCTGTGTTGGAGCATGCCGCTCCAGGTTTGTACTGTGACTATGTATTTTTCTCATGTATACCGTGTAACTATGTATTTCTCTCATGTATACCGTGTAACTATGTATTTCTCTCATGTATACCGTGTAACTATGTATTTCTCTCATGTATACCTTGTAACTCTCCCAGGTCACACCTGAAAATAGGCACCAGCTGTCTAGTGTGCTTACCCGGTTACCAAAAGCAAATAAATAAATAATGTGGTATAATAATGAAATTATGTCAACGTTCCAGGCTATCAGCTGAACTATTAATCCTTCAGCACCATTGCCATCACCCTCACTTGCATCTCTTTATGTGGGTAAATAGTAAAGTCACAGAAGTTAAGGCATGGGTCAGTTAGTTCAGATCGAGTCTACTACCTGGCTCGGAGGGTAATCCAAAAGAATAACCCAAGGCCTCTCCTATGATATTTAAAAGCTGGAAAGGAGGCTCCAACTCTCTGATGGTGAAACCAATTTTCTTGGTCAGGAAATCTGCAAGACCAGGACACAAATTCAGTACCACATTACCAGGTGAAAAAAACATAGAAACATAGAAGTTGACAGTAGATAAGGACCGCAAGGCCCACCCAGTCTGTCCATTTCTTTTTCTACCTCATGAATGTGCCATTGGCCTTTGCTCTGTCAATGGCCTATTTATTCATACTCATCTGTGTTGCTCCCTTATGCCTATTCCATTCCTGTTTGAAGCCCTGCACTGTATTCATATCCACCACTTCCTGGGTAGGCTGTTCCATGCATCCACCACCCTTTCTGTGAAAAGAACTTCCTCCACATTACCTTAATGACCTCCTCTAATCTCAAGCTGTGTCCTCTTGTCCTGCTAGTTTTCTTATATTGAAACATGTTATACTCTTTCACCTTGTTAATGCCCTTAAGGTGTTTGAATGTTTCAATCATATCATCTCTCTCTCTTTCCTTTGCTCTAGGGTATACATATTGAGTTCAGTTAATCTGTCCTCATATGTTTCTGATGCAGTCCCTGCACCATTTTGGTTGCCCTTCTCTGGACTGCCTCAATTTGGTTAATATCCCTTGTGAAGTGTGGCCTCCAGTACTGCATGCAGTACTCCAGATGGGGCCTAACCAGGTCTTGTAAAGAGGGATTATTACCACCTTCTTCTGACTTATGATTCCCCTACTGATACACCCCAACTTCCCTCTAGCCTTACCTACTGCTTTAGTGGTCTGCTTGGATGATTTCAGGTCATTGGTGATGATGACGCCCAAGTCTCTTTCTTCCCTTGTGACTGCCAGCAACTCCCCTCCCAGCCTATAGGTGGCTTCAGGGTTTCTCTTCCCTATGTGCATGATCTTGCACTTCTTTGTGTTAAACCCCAGTTGCCACGCTTCTAACCATTTTGCTAGTTTATCCAGATCTCTTCTCATTCTGCCCACCCCATCTGGATCATCTACTCTGTTGCAGATCTTGGTGTCATCTGAAACAGACAAACCTTACCCTCCAGTCCATCTGCAATGTCACTGATGAAGATATTGAAGAGGACTGGCCCCAGGACTGATCCCTGAGGTACCCCACTTGTGACTTGCATCTCTTCTGACTGTTTACCATTTTCCACCACTCTCTGTTTTCTGCCCATCAACCAGTTTGCCACCCAGTTGATGAATGTCTGACCCACCCTGAGCCTACCCAGCTTATTAATCAATCTTCTATGTGGAACAGTATCGAAAGCTTTGCTGAAGTCAAGGAAGGCAACATCAACTGTTCCCCCTTGGTCCACCACTCTGGTTACCCAGTCAAAGAAATCTTTGAGATTAGTTTGACAGGACCTTCCTTTTGTAAACCCATGCTGTCTTGGATCATGTGCTCCTATGGATTCCAGGTGTTGCACTATCCTTTCCTTAAGGAGTACCTTCATAATCTTGCCCAAAAAGAAGATTTTACACCATTATTTTACTTAAGCTTGAAATTGTTACTTGGACTGAGGGTACCAAATGGCAAGAACTGAAGTAAACCAAAAAAAAAAAAACAAAGATTAAGCACAATAAAAGTTATTCTACAGTGTGAATATAAAAGAAAAAAAACTTCATCCCACTAACCCCCTTGCTCAAGGCATTGTCAGTTCACTAAACAGAAAAGTAAAATGTAGAACTTAAAATCCTCCATGCTCATTTGGACACAAAGCCTTTGGTGTTCTGGCATCGCTATTACTGCCTTACAGCTCTATTACAGCTGATCGAGTATCCTCACTGTCTTAACCACTGGTTTCCCTAGGTTAGGAGGCCAACGACACAATGGGGAATCAATACTGACCCAGCCAAACTCTGACAACAAATTGCAAATCGAGCAGGCCCAAACAATAACTTAAAAACTTTAAAGTGCAGAGGTACTTGAATGCTAAAAAAATCTTGAAAAAAAAAAAAAAAAGGGGCACCAGCATTCAATCCTAGCTCCGTGACATGCTGCGCATCTTCAGAGAAAAATGGCAATCTAAAGATGAGATGCCACGCATGCACAATAAGTGGGTAGTCACCAGTAGTCACCCGAGAAGGTGAACCAATCCAGGACCAGAATCAGAATTGGAACAAGAGTTAGAGCTAGATAAGATAAACACCCTTAAAAATAAACTTTTAGTAAAAAAGAGAAAATCTAATAAAAAAAAAAATGGACCCCCGGCTACAGGGCTAGCATGAACCAGAAACTTGCAGCGCACAGTGCACAATGCTAAAATACATGATGTAGAACAGCACAGAATAACAACAAATATCAAACAGTGATCAAGCAGCCTTGGCTCAAGCACAAGATTCCAACGGGACAGTTAATGATAGCAATGACAGAGACAAGCATTTCAAGATCTCAGTTCACAGCATCAGCGTTAGTAAGCAATAGTCATCCTTATGAATGTGCCATTGGCTTTTGCTCTGTCAATGGCCTATTTATTCATACTCATCTGTGTTGCTCCCTTATGCCTATCCCATGCCTGTTTGAAGCCCTGTACTGTATTCATATCCACCACTTCCTGAGGTAGGCCGTTCCATGCATCCGCCACCCTTTCTGTGAAAAAGAACTTCCTCACATTACCCCTTAATCGGCCTCCCTCGAATCTCATGCTGTGCGCTCAAACACGACTTTAGCTGCATAGAAATCCCTGGTAGTCCAGTTATTGCTGGGAAAGAGGCTTGAGAGAAAATACAAGGGAAAAGGGGGGAAAAAGGAGGAGGAAGAGAGACAAACAGGATAATTATAAGTTCCGTGGAGGAATCAGAACACTCCCAGATGACACCAAGACCTGCAACAGAGTAGATGTTCCAGATGGGGTGGGCAGAATGAGAAGAGATCTGGATAAACTAGCAAAATGGTTGGAAGAGTGGCAACTGGGGTTTAACACAGGGAAAAAACAAGCAAAGAAGCAGATGATCTGGGTGACCTCCATCTCTGCAACCCACCGCAGGGTGGTTTGGCCCTTGATCGCTGGCTCCTCCACCACTAGGATTCCGCTCAGTAGACTGCAAGGAGACAAACAAAGAGGACAGAAACAGACACCAGGAACCAAGGGCAAAACAAGAAAGTCCTGAAATTGCAGTGAGTTTAAAAAAGAACAAATGTAGCGACAGTGGTATACTTGTACTAAAAAGAATGTAAGCGTCTCACTGCTCCTGCTCCTGCCAGTTTCTCCTCAACAACATAGCGTGCAGCCACCTTGGTTCCTAAATAAATAAATAAGTATTTTTTAATAATATTTGTAAGGCAATTTCCATACACAGTTTTATCATAGTATATAATATTTTATAGCACTTATCTCATGGCTCTAAAAAATAAGGAATAAATAAAGTGTAGAAACCGACGTCTGTGATCACCCTACCATGCCGGTTCACCTTGCTTTCTTGGGGATCCACATATGCAGTAAATAAAAGAGAATGCAAGAGATGTCTGCAACAAAAGAAAGACATCAGATTATTAAAAATATGCTCTTAGATGATAAGTAATTTATTTAGTCATGAAAATGAGTACAGTTTTGGCACACCATAAATCAACTTTCTTCTCTTTTTCTTTTTAAAAAAGGTTTAAAATCCTATTCATCATAAAGACCAATCGGTGTCATGCTACTCATTTTGAAACTCCATTGACTTTCCTTCTCTAAGAGCATATTCGTGCGGCCATCTCCAGATTTCTGTGGGGTTAAAAAATCTATGCCCATGAACTTAAGGCATTGTGTGTCTGAGTTATGGTGGTCCAGGTAGTGTAAGCTAACAGGTTTGTCTATACGTTTATTAACAATTGATCTTATCTGCTCTTGTATACGGACTTTCAATCTTCTAACTGTGCAACCTACATAAATGATATTACAGGAGCACCACAGAACATAGACAATGAAGGGAATGTCGCAAATTCTGAAATGTCTTATCTCAATTTTTAAATCGGGGTCATTAGGGTGAGTAAAACACTTCCCTGTCATACAGTGATCACAAACATTACACTTTTTGGAACAAAACATCCCTTTGGATCATCTGGTTAACCAACTCCTATGCTCAGGTCAGATGTTTGCTAGTCCCACTATTCTCCCATGGCTAAGTATAGTCCACGGGGACTGCACAGGAAGGACAGCAGAACCAGCAAACAAAATATCAGGTCTTATAAAAACTAACGTGCACCAAAGGCTACTGATTCTCCCAGTGCTGCAGCCCTCCTCTGATGTCAGCAACATGGGATTCTAGGATTTTTGGTTACAGAAAATGTCAGCTTGCCAGTCAAGAGAAACAGACTAGTACAATCTATTATACTGCAATAAACAGTAACAAAAAAACGTTTTTGCACACAAAGTGCAAATTGGGAACAGCCCCACACTTGAGTGTGGGGCCCTTAGTGCTGACTATTTCCCTTTAAACAAACTGTTGGCAGTTTGACTCTCAGTATCTCTCCTGTCTCTCCTTGCAGGGTAACTAGATCAGCCCCATTCTTGTAACCTCCTATGAACCCCACCAAGAAACTTGCTTGTGGTGGGAGTGTCGTGATTTCAGAAGAACCAAGTAGCAACAGAATATAGTGAGCAGGGTACTGAGATACTAGGGAGTCTCCAACCCATCTACTTGCAGACCAGAAGGAACATAACACTAGTACTACCCCTTGGGAAACACTACCAACTCACTGTCGTCCACACTGGCACACCCCACTGAACTCCCACACAATGCAGTAACAATTTACCAAAAATATGAATATTAATAGTCTACTACTAATAATATGATCACTACACAAGGATTGCAAACAAATAACAGTGGGATAATTAAGTATAGGCGGGATCAGAGTTCTGGAGAATATAATGGTTAAGTAATGCAAAATATATTCCAATATATTCCAGCAATGGGTACTGTCTTATTCGATTTATCTTTTGATGCCTTTCTAGGCACTGCCCAAAATATTGTGCAGCCCTTCCCAACCACAGAGCCTCTGCTCATCTGTGTTGTCAGGCACTAGCATACTTGCTGCTGGTGCCAGTATTAATACCCTTAGTACAAGGGAGTTCTTGTGCTTCACTGGGTGCCCAGCCATAGGAACAGTGCAGGCCCATTACAGTTGTATGTGATTGTCAGGCATTGGTAGGTTAAACAACAAATAAGAAAACCCTAATATTTGTAATTCTACCTGTTTGGTATAGTCCATAAACTTAAACCCAGCTCTGTGCCCTATCTGAACTATTCTACAAGGTTGTAGGACTCATAGACCCTGATTCAGTCGCATGGTTCCTCAACCCAGCACTGACCTCCAGATGATGGCCCCTGTCCAGCTTTGGTCCTGGTTCAGCTCTGTGGTTGGTTCTTTCAGCTGTGCTGGAGGCAGTCACAGTCTTGGGAAGATCAGCACTCCTCTGGGATTTCTTCAACAGTGCTGTATCTGCAGTCACTCGACAGCTCCCTCAGCTCTCCTCTGCTGATCTCTCTCTCTCTCTCTCCCCTCTCCTCTCTCTCTCCCCTCCTCTCTCTCTCTCTCTCTCTCTCTCTTCCTCTCTCTCTCTCGCCTCTGTAGATCTGCAAGCCTTGATCTTTCTGTCTTTCCTCTCTCTGGCTATTCTGAGGATCACAGTCCTCTGCCGCTCACTTGGCTGGGATAACCAGTACTGTGGCTGTAAGCCCTACTGGTTCTGTCTCCACTCAGTCCACTCAGGTCTGTCTTTGGAAAAGTCATTCTAGCTGTATGCTAATGCTCAGCTGCAGAACAGCTTACTCTTGCAGTCTGATGCCTTCAACAACAGACTTCAATGCACACTCTCACACACTTTTTCATCCTCTGCAAGTAGCAGTCTTCTCCTGATGTGCATCTGTTCAAGCTCAGTGGGTGCCTCCTGGTTTCTGCAGAAACCCCAGGCAGGCCTCCCACACTGGTAGTTGAGGCAGCAGCTCTGCCTCCTGTCTCTGATGCAACACTGATACAAATTTGAAATATTCAGGAACAGCTCCTGCTGTTCACTTGGGAATTCAGCATTCCCACTAGCTGAAACCCTCTGTCATTTACTGAGCAGGGTCAGCCTTGTTACTAGGTAAATAATTAAGTTCTCTAGTGTCAAAAGAACTCCCTCTGGATCCTTATGCATGCTCTTGAGTCTCTTTGGTTGAGCTGCCATCTTCTGGTCCTGTTGCCATGTTGAGAGGGGTCGGGGTAGATGGGTCTGTGTGATAACGGTGATCGCCGTTAGGGTGAATGTACACTGGTGAAAATCTATGTCACCAATGTACACTCCTGGCGCATGGCAAAAGGGCACAGAGGACTTGTTAAAATTTTGTTTATGCGAGGGACATAGCCCCCAACCCCCCCATGGGAGGCTTCACTCCCTGCACCCCCCTACTAAAGGATCAGGAGGGGTGCAAATCTGGGTAACAAATTGTAAGCCGGGTACACAACAAAACAAACGTGCACCTGAAACCGAACACGGCACCCTTGCATCCCTAGCCTGCCACCCACCCACCATGCCACAGGGCCAGCTCAGCAACCCACCACTGCACTACATCTAACAACCCTCCTTCTCCTTGCCCACTGCACAGCGTACTCGCCCCCCCCCGCACGTGCGTATACATATAGGGACAGGATGTCACTATACCTGTATTTGCCCCCCTGTCTAGTAGCCCTGAGAACAGGCACTGCTACTGAGTCACCCATTTTGCAAGCACTCAATAGTGGTCACCCTTCTCACAGGATACTGGGTTAGCTAGGATGAGTGCTACCAATGTAGTCCTATGGGGTACTTGCCCCAAACTCTTTATTTTAATTAACAAGATTCCTGCCCTCCAAACATTTTCTGAGTTCCCTGATGTTATCCATACAATAGGAGGCAGTATAGCGCAGTGGTTTAAAGCTCTGAGTTGCAAACCTGGAGACCGGGGTTTGAATCCCACAGCCCCCACTTGCATACTGTGTGACCCTGAGCAAGTCACTTAACATCCTTGTGCTCCCAGGTCACACCTGGAAACAAGCTTCTGCTCAGTGTGCCTTTCCTGGTTAAACAATTTCCCCCCAATAGCACCTTGGAGTCCAGATGGCTGATGGGGAGTCATCAGTTTCACCAGGAGTGCCAGGCATGTTCACACAGTAGTGAAAGCAGAGCCACCTTTGACATCTGCATGGAGCCGCAGAACAACATGGCATACTCAGCACAGAAGATGGCATCTTCCACTTTCTCCCCTCTTTCTCAGTCTGCAATGGTGGTACTGGGAACAGAAAGCAACAACAACAGGCTATGAGCTTGTGAGCTCCTTGTGCCAAGCTAATCATCCACATCATCCACGTGCGGAAGGATGGATGCCCTGAAATTGTCTCCTGCTAAGTAACTCAGAAACAAAACTGCACCATGAGTTATAAAGAAAATTGAAGACAGCAAACAAAATCTTTGCATCTAACCTCAAGATATCATGATATCTTATTATCAGTGTTGTAATAATTGATACTGTATCTTATGAAGATAAGATATCAGTTATGACAACAAGTTCAGTAAGAACAAGATCAAAAGAACAAAGACAGTGAAGATCTTATGAAGATCGTCTGAAGGCACTGAACATGTACTCACAGGAGACCACATGAGAGAGGGGGGATATGATATAGCAAATCCAGAAGTAGCAGCTCAACCCATGCATTTCACAAACTTTAAATTGCTTTTCTCATTGGTCTGCAACCCATTATGACTTACATTAGTTAAAACAAGAGACCCAGTGCACACCCTCCATCCCCAAATTGACAAATCATTAAATTGTTACAATGTGCTTTCTGCCTCAAATGGCTACTCACTTATAATATCCAAAAGTGGAGTGGGGATCATTTAGTGTTCAGTTAAAAGCTCTGGAGTGAAATAAACTCAAACACAGCTCATCAATTTCAAAAATTTTCTATTTTATTTCCAGCCACAAGGTCCCTTTAAACTTCTCAATATTTTGTCATATACTAATCACTACTTTTTCAGGAGATAAATGACCTAAAATGTTTTACATAATTTATAAATTAAATCCATTTTCATAATATTGTTTATTTCTAAACAATTATCTGTGTAAACCCACATTTCTTATGAACTCATATTTTAATAAGCTTCATCACCTTGCCACCCACTCTCTATTTTGTGTAGTTTTCCACTGAAGTTATTTGCATTTGCTTACAACTTTGAATATAAAACATACATACATATATTTATTATATGTTTCAGTCACAAGCTATTATTTTCATACGTCTTTAAAAATTCAGACGTAATATTAATGTGAAACCACTGATTCATATACTCCATCAAGTTTTAACTTTTTTTTTCATTCTCTAACAACAAATACATCATTACAATGTAAGTCTCTGTGAAATTCATATACCTGGTCACTACTGGGTAAAGCCTCTTTTATGTTACCACATTTTCCACTCTCTTCACAAGTTTCCCTTAAAAGTAAAAAAAAAATCACATTTCATTATATTAGACTACTGCTCATGTTCATAAGTTGTAATCTCAGTTTGCTTTGCTTACCTTTTTCTTTGTACTCATTTTCAATGGCGGGCAGCATTTGAAAATGCCACCACCATTCTTTTATACTTTGCTTCCACTGGCACCAAACTGAACATGGCCGTGACAAATATCTGACATCATTAAACATCATGATATCATTATGCCATGATGCTTCTACATCACCTAACGAAAACCGGTCACTACCCCAACCCCTACCTGCCTGACCCACTATGCTGCAGCAACCTTTTGGCTGCTAGCCAGGCACTTCTCTATCAGTGAAATTATCTATTTCATACTGACTCCTGTTCACATTCATTATAGTATTTTTAATATCACCTGAAACACTGATCTGTTGACTGGAGATTGCTTCCTTATAGTATCTCAGTCCCAGGATAGTTGAGGTCCCCAATGTTGCTAGTTACAATTTTTAGTTGGTTCTGGAGGGACTCAGAAACAAACCAGTGGCATACAAGGCTGGACATTCTAAAATGTTTTATTTAAATATTACACTTTCATGTTCATGTCTCCACAATCCTGTAGGAATCTTCATGTTTCTCAATCTTCTATTAGTAGTATGTTATTGTAAGCCGTTATACAATAGGCTTCGGCCGAGTTAATTATTGTATGCAAGTGTTATATGAAAACAACAATAAACATCTTTATTGCAAAAAAAATATTAATTTTTGATAGTCTCTTCTCTGCTTCATATGTTTAAAATTCAGTCTTAAGATACCATTTTAAACATATTAATTCCAACCTTTTATGTCTCCCTAGTCAGAATAAACTAGCCCAGTGTATCTCTTCATTCAATCCAAATTTGGGATTTGATGTATTTAATGTTAAATTCCACTTAGCCTCTTGTATCAATACTACCTTTTCCCAGTTACCCCCTCTCTTAGGTCTCAGGACTACTTCAAGTCCCCAGAACCTAAATTGGGGCACTGTGTGTCTTAGTAGTTTAAAATATCTGGCTACTGGTGAGGATGGATCCTCACACTTTACACAACTTTTATGTTCAGATATACACTTGGCTTGTGGTCTAGTAGTCATTCCAGCATGTCACATGGACACTTCACACAGTAGATAACATGTTTTGTTTGACATGTAATGAAATCTTTAATGATTATTTTTTAATTCCCCATGGCATTTTGAAATTTTCTTTTAAACTATATGTGTGCGAACATAGGGCACATTTTCCACAGGGAAAATTTCCTGTCACTTTATTTGTCAGCCAGTCTATACATTTCATCTCCCCTGTTATTTTATGCAGTGACGTGTACAACCTATCTTTTAGATTTCTTGCTCTTTTGGCTATAATCAAAGGTTTTCAGCTAAGATTTTAGAAGCCAAGGTGTGCAAAGATAGCATATTCTAACACATATTAATGATTTATTTTATTCTATCATGATGATTTGAGCATGTTGTTGCTAATGCCATAGTCTCTTTTGGTTTTCCCTCTGTCCTCTCCAATCATTTATAATATTCTCTCTCTTTTAAGTCTACTTCCCTATGTGCTTGTTTTATAATTTATTTTCAAAATCCCCTATTAACAAAGCAACTGTCTAAGTCTTTTTTTTTTGTTTGTTTGTTTTGCATTTTCATAATCTTTCTGTCTGGTATTATTTCTTTTAGTCTGCATAAACTGTTCCCTCAGGATGTTCTTAATTATATGCTGTGAATAAAAAATGCTTGCCTCTAATAATGCATTTTTTCTGTCTCTTTTCTATACAATTTTACTCCCAAGCCATTTTTCTTTTTAAAACATTACCAAATCCAAATATGGTATTTCTTGTGTATGCCATGTAATAGTAAATAATAAAAAAATTACAATTTTGTAAATTAATTGCATATTCAATTTAATGTTTCCTCTGTTACAGTCTTCAGAAAAAAAATGTCACCAATAAACCTATTCCATGTCAAAATATTGGTGTGGAATACGGTTCACTGCATTGTCATAGATGTAACTTTCCTCGAATTCTGTCATCATCAGGAGCAGTGTTTGTGGACCTGACCAATGCATTTGACCTCATTGAACATGAGCTGGCTTGCAAAAAGTTGTTGGATTTGGGTTTTCCAGTTGGTCCTGTGGTGCGAATGAAGGATTATTTAACTAATCATTCTCAGGTAGTTTATATTGGGCAGGTTGAGGCATCTGAATCTTTTGTGGTTTGTGGGGTTCCTCAGGGGTCCATTTTGGGACCCCTGCCATTCTCTTTGTTTATAAACCAGCTACCATCAGAATGTACAGTATGCCAAACAATTCTCTGTGCAGACGATTTGATTTTGTTTTATCAGGAAAAATCAACTACTGATACTGTGTTCTCCATACAGCATGATTTAAATCTCATATGTAACTGGTTTACAAACAATGTAAGGATACTGAATGCCAAAAAAAACAAAAATGATGTTATTTGGTAGAAACATGTTAAAGGATAGTTTTGATTTACTGATTCATGACTCGGCTGGGGTAATTATGGAACAGGTACAGAAATTTAGGTATTTAGGCATATTACCAGACCCTACTCTTAGTTTTTCTTTACAGGTAACTACACATTGTAGAATGGTAAACCAGACACAAGGGATGTTATACAAGTTTAAAAGCCATTTCACTGAAGAAACAAGAAAGGCCATTGCTGTAGGGACGTTGCTTCCTTCCCCTATCTTGATTATGTGGCAGTCTAGTATTATAAGTTGGGCAGTAAGGAGCGTCACTCCCTAACTGTAGCATATAACAATATTTGCCAATTTGTATTGTCAGTTCCATACTGCACACATTATTGTGAATTGTATCTCAGACTAAGTCGGTTGCTCTTTACCTCTAGTTTAGAATACTTTTTAGGATGCACAATATTTAAGGCAGTTTTCTTAAGCACTATGTTCCCTCTGGCTGATTTAATTATAGTCCATATGATACCATCTAAATTTAGATCATTGAATGGCCTGATATTGGAAACTTTAATGTGTAAGCAAAAACTTGGATCATGTGCATTTTCAGTTTCTGCACCCCTTCTATGGAATTACTTACCTCTAACTATTCATACAGTAAACTCATCGATGAACTTTAAAACCCTGTTAAAACAATATTTATTGTCACAAGCTATTAGTAATTGTATTAAGTAAATGTTGTATTAGTCTCACTGTATTGAAAACTGAATGTGATGTTCTCTATGGTATAGTATGTATGTAATGATCATGGGTCGGGCCTCAAAAAGGGCCTTTGGTCCAGAGTCTTCACCTGGTTAACAAATGATTAAATAAAATAATCAAGTTTGCATATGAGGAGGGCCATGGGTGACCCCATGCTGTCCCTTTCTGTTGTACATGCATCTAGTGACACTTGGACAGTTGGTTCTGATTAATCTATGCTTTTTATAACATAAAAATGTGTTATTGAATGTCTCTCTTGAGAAATGCTGTGTTCCTGGGATGACACCCCCCATCCAGGTTTCAACTACAAGCTGTTAACCTGAAAGCCAGGAGATAATTACAGGCTAGAAGAGACACAAATTAAGGATCTCCTGTTTATCTGGCTTAATTGTAGATGCCAGCTGCTAGGATGAAAATCATAAACTTTTATGACGTTTAGAGGAAGAATACAGGTTATGTCACTTGAGTGCTAAGTTATAAAGGTCCTTTGATGTCTGTGAAGGGCAGGAAGACACACTAGATCAAAGGGTCATATGGGGAAATGAGGTTTTGCTGATGTCACCTTAGTTAATTTACCTTCTGAATGATCAGACATCCTGGTTGTATGATTTTTAATAAACAGAGGAGGAGCTGGGTGACATCATGGAGAAGGCAGGTTCAAGAGAGTGTTTTAATTACACTGTGACTGATCTTTAGAGATATACATGTTTGGACTCTGAAGAAGAAACATCTATTAGCACTATTAGAAGATATACATTAGATAGACCAGTCTAAGTGTATGGTTGGTAGGAATTTGCACTTTTAAACCTTGTTCTTTTAAGTGATTGTATGCGATTGTGATATATTGTTTTGTATTTACAGTTTACATATTTTTTCTATTTTAAAGTAAACCTCTATTTTAAGAGACTACTTGGTGTGCCTTTGAAATTCTTTCTTTGACAAGTTAAGCATATATGGTTGAAGTTGACACTGTGCAAAAGCTTACTAGTTTACCAAACTGGGAAAAGGTAAGAGTTTATCTGATGTCTTTAATAGAGTTTTTAAGGGTTCATTTTGTACACCTGGTTAGGTGCCCATAGGCAAAAGATATCTGGCATTTCCCCGAAGAGCAGAATTATCTGAGCCTGTACATTGGGTATGCTAGCAAGAGGTTCACAGTTTGAATCCCTTCAGAATGTGAGACCAAAGGTTGATTTGAACCCACAAAACAGACAGGAGGGTTACCCTGTTCTGTTCCTGTTCACAATACAGCGCTCGGTGGTTGGCACTGTGGGAGCAGAGGGTCTGACCTGCTGAGTGGGGTTGTGACAGATTGGTTGGCAGCGGTGTGCATAAGTTTGGCATTACAAGCTTTTATAGTTTAGTGAGTCGGCTTGATACTGTCAGCTCACTTGCAAAAAAAAAAGGCAGTGATTTATTTTTAAAAGGAAACAGAACTATATCACTTGGCTTACAGTCAAGTTCCTACCTGTTTTATTTTTTTTCGAAAGTGCAAGTCAGAGTAGCCATAGTTAGGGAAGAAGATGGCTTCCAACTACAGTGGGCACACTGTAGACTACTTAAAGCAGTTGTGCAGGGACAGAGGAGTCCAGTACAAGGTGAAAGCCACCAAGCAGAACCTCGTGGATGCCCTGATGGCAGCAGATACCCAGAGCATCTAGTCAAAGACAGTGAATGTATGGGACCGAACCTTGAATGTGGAAGGGCTAGTGGCCAGTGCAGTGTCCATATCCAATGAGGAGGGCAGCAGGAGCAGTGCCAGCAAAGGACCACACCAGCAGGGGAAGGTCACCATCATTCTGGATCCAGAAGTATTCAGGCTGCAGATTGAGTTGTGCAGAATGGAGATGGAGTTCCAGAGAGAAGAAAAGCGAGAACAGTGAGCTGCAGAGGAGAAGTGGGAGTGAGAACGCCAAGAGGCAGAGCGAGAATGCCGAGAGGCAGAGCGTGAACAGTGGGAGGTAGACCAAGAGGAGCGGGAGTGCCAGAAGCGACATGAACTGGAGAAGCTATGACTCCAACCAGCAGCATCAGAGCAGGTATGTGGCTTGGGTCTAACTGGGACTACAGGACTGGGTTACAAACTGAATTCCAAATTGATAGCCAAATTTAAAGATGGGGAGGATATGGATGCCTTTTTAAATTCTTTTGAAAAAGTTTGTATTGAGGCTAAAATTCCTAGAGAGTCCTGGAGCTTCCAGCTATCCACGGTACTTATCGGGAAAGCTCTGGATGCCTTGGGTCAAATGGACAATGAGGACAGTGATGATTACAGCAAACTTAAAGCTGCACTGTTAAAAAAAATTAATTAACTGCTAAATCATACAGAGCTAAATTCCATAAGCTCAGGAGAAGCCCTGACATGAGCTATGAGGAGCTAGTAATGAAACAATGTCAGTTTTTAAAATGTTGGTGGGAAGGAATTGAAGCAAACTCTGTTGATAAAATTGAAAATGTGATTTTATTAGAACAGTTTTTCTGGGCATGCCCAACAGAGCTGAAAACCTGGCTGGAGGACTGAGATCCCAAAACAGTGCAAGAGGCTACTGAACTCTTGGACTGCTATGCCAAGAGTAGACCTGCTCTGAGAGTGAATGGGGTGGGTATGGCAGCACAGAAAGGGAAAAAGTGCACCTTCAGGACAGCTAAAACCCTCACTGCCGCCACCAAAACCAGTTAGTCCCAGGTTTCAGAGAAAAGATTTCTCTGAGAAAAGAACTGAATGTTGATTGTGTAAAGAAACTGGGCATATTGCCAGACAGTGTCCATAAATGCTGAGCAATACACAAACGGGGGCTAGGAAGGAAGTGGGTTGTTTGTGTGTCCCTGGAAGCATGCCTATGAACATGAGGGAACACATGCACCCAGTCATGGTGAATGGTGTACAGACACAAGGGTTAGGGGACACAGAAGCATCCCTGACATTGGTAAAAGGGGATCTAGTAGAGCCTAGTCAGCTTATACACAATAAATACATCACTGTACAGGACTTTACTGGTGAGGAGAAAACATTTCCCCTCGCTAGTGTTCTCCTAGACTGGGTGAAACAGGAAAACTGTGCAACAAGTGGCTGTAACCAAAACATTAGCAGTGGACATCATCCTTGGCAACAATCTCAAACAGGGGATGGTGTGTGCAGTTACCTGTAGCCAAGCGGCAAGGGAAAATTGTAGTTCCCTGAACCCCACCGAAGCCATTGTGGGAACCACTGGGATGCTGGTTCCCCAGCCTGTGTCTCCTGATATGGAGACTAATGCAAAGGGGGTAGAAATTTCTCCAGTAGTAATTAACCACACAGCTATGGAGGATTACTCCAAAGAGTGAGAGGTGACCCATTGTCAGAGGGTTAGGGATTACAGTGATCCTGAGTGCCCTGATGCTAGTGCTAGGGACCCTACTTCAGAGACTGAAGGAGACCTGTCCCATACCTTGGGAATGTGTGAGGAGTTTTCAGCTGCTCAGAGAAGTGACCCTAGTCTAGAGAAGCTGAGGGCTTGGGCAGACTCTGACTGAGCACAGGGAGGTGACAGCAGACATAAGGTTTGTTGGGAAAATGGACTGATGTATACTCAGGCTGTGCAGACAGAGGAAGGGGTGATAGGCAGGCAGCTTGTCATTCCCCAGGGGTATCGTGAGCAGCTGCTCAAGATTGCACATGATATTCCCTTGTCTGGTCATCTGGGAATCGCGTGCACTATGCAGCGGTTGGCCCAGAATTTCTATTGGTCAAACTTCACCCTACAGGTGAAGGAGTATTGCAGGTCTTGTCACCGGTGCCAAGAAATAGGGAAGGCAGGAAAGAAAATCCAAGCTGCCCTGATTCCAATGCCTATAGTGGAGGAGCCATTCCAGAGGGTGGGAATGGATATTGTGGGGCCTTTAAATACCCCCAGTTCCTCAGGGAAGAGATTCATCCTGATTGCAGTGGATTATGCCACCCAGTACCCAGAGGCAGACGCTCTATCCTCACTGAGGACAGACAAAGTGGCAGATGCCATATATGGGATTTTCTCCCATGTTGGTTTTCACAGGAGGTTATCACTGATCAAGGGGTTCCTTAATGTCGGATCTGATGAAATGTTTGTGGCAGAAGTGTGGGGTGGTGCAGAGATGCATGGTACCATATCACCCACAACCCAATGGGCTTGTGGAAAGATTTAATGGTACCCTGAAGTCAATGCTCCGGGCGTCTGCTGAACAGCATGGGAGGGACTGGGAGAAATACCTTCCCCACCTGTTGTTTGTATACAGGGAGGTTCCCCAAGAGTCAACAGGATTTTCCCCCTTCAAACTCTTATATGAGCACCGGGTATGTGGGCCCATAGACTTGATACGGGAGGACTGGGAAGGCAAGCACACCATCCAGGAAACTCCCATAGTGGATTATGTCCATAGGTTTAGGGAAAAGCTGAAGGAGCTTATTGGGACAGCCCAGAGCAACCTTGCAGCTGCCCAACAGAAACAAAAAGTGTGGCATGACTGCAGAGCCAGAGCTCACTCATACATGGTGGGTCAGGAAGTCATGGTCCTTACTCCAGTCTGGGAAGACAAGCTGCAGGCTGAGTGGGCAGGACCGTACAAAGTGGTTAGGAAGGTAAATGACATGAACTATATTATAGAGTTACCTGACAGAAGACAGGCAGAAAGGATGTACCATGTCAACATGACAAAGTCATATGCTAATAGGGCTGACATGGTGTTTGCAGTGCGTAGTCCTGGGAAGGGGACAGATGAAGGAGACCCCATTCTGGACAAGCTGGAAGAAAGCAAGTGGAAGTCCTCTGTGTAGGCAGTAAAATTGTCTCCCCAGCTGGCCCCAGACCAGATCCAGGAAGTAAGACAGGTTTTAGCAGACTTTGCCCCATTGTTTAGCGCCAAGCCTGGACTAACCCCTTAGTGACGCACAATGTGGAGGTAGGGAAACAGACGCCCATATGGCAGACAGCATATTAGGTGTCAGAGGCTGTCCAAAAGGACATTAGGAGGGAAGTGGAGGAGATGCTGGATTTCGGGATAATTCAGAGATCCCACAGCCCCTGAGCCTCATCTGTAGTCCTTGTGCCCAAGCCAGATGGCTCTACTCATTTCTGTGTGGACTATCATGGACTGAATGCAGTCACAAAGTCAGACGCCCAGCCGATGCCCCAGACAGATGAATTCCTGGACAAGTTGGGAGGGGTGACCTACCTTACGACATCAACCTGACCAAGGGGTATTGGCAGGTACAGTTAATGGACAGAGTTAGGGAGAGGTCAGCCTTCATCACTCCGATAGACTTATTTGAATTTAAAGTAATGCCTTTTGGAATGAAGAATGCCCCAGCCACTTTCCAAAGGTTGGTGAACCGGGTGTTAAAGGAGTATGCTGTGGCATACCTGGATGACATTGCTATCTTTAGTACCAGCTGGGAGGAACACCTATCCCACTGTAGGGAAGTGCTGGGCAGGATACAGAGGTCCAGGCTCACTGTCAAAGCTGGGAAGTGCCAGGTGGCCATGGGAGAAATGGCATACCTCAGGCATGTGGTAGGCCAGAGACAGCTCTGTCATAACCAAATAAAAATAGAGCTGATCCAGGCATGTCCCAGACCAGAAACACAGAACTAGGTCAAGAGTTTTCTAGAGACAGCAGGGTACTATAGGAAATTTGTACCCAATTACAGTGCCCTAGCTGCTCCCCATCTGACCTGATAAAGAAAAGGATGCCAAAGAAAATTACCTAGAACCCAGCCTGTGAGAAAGCATTCACCAGACTGAAGGAGGCACATGCAGTGCTCCTGTTTTGACAAGTCCTGACTATAGCAAACCCTTTATAGTTCAGACTGATGTCTCAGACGTGGGTATTGGGGCAGCACTGAGTCAGACATCCAGCCAAGGGAAAGATCACCTGGTAGCATATCTGAGTAAAACGTTACTTCCCAGGGAGCAGGCATACTCTACTGTGGAAAAGGAGTGTCTTGCCATAGTGTGGGCCCTAAAGAAGTTAGAGCCATACTTATATGGGCAGCATTTTGGGGTACAGACTGACCACAACCCCCTGGTTTGGCTGACGCAAATGGAAAAAAATGATGGTAGATTGTTAAGATGAAGTCTTGCTTTGCAAAGGTTTGACATGACAATCCTACATAGGGCTAGAGTGACCAATCAGAACTCAGATGGGTTGTCACGTGTCTATGAGGTGTGAACTGATTTGGGAAGCTCATCCCATGGAAGGGATAGAGCCTCCAAATTCAGTCTAGGTGGGGAGGATTGTGATACTTGGACAGCTGGTTCTGATTATTCTATGCTTTTTGTAGTATAAAAATGTGCTATTGAATGTCTCTCTTGAGAAATGCTGTGTTCCTGGGATGACACCCCCCCCCCCAAGGTTTCAACTACAAGGTGTTAACCTAAAAGCCAGAAGATAATTACAGGCTAGAAGAGACACACATTAAGGATCTCCTGTTTATCTGGCTTAATTGTAGCTTCCAGCTGCTAGGATGGAAATCATAAACTTTTATAATGTTTAGAGGAAGAATACAGGTTATGTCACTTGGGTGCTAAGTTATAAATGTCCTTTGATGTCTGTGAAGGGCAGGAAGACACACTAGATCAAAGGGTCATATGGGGAAATGAGGTTTTGCTGATGTCACCTTAGTTAATTTACCTTCTGAATGATCAGACATCCTGGTTGTATGATTTTTAATAAACAGAGGAGGAGCTGGGTGACATCATGGAGAAGGCAGGTTCAAGAGAGTGTTTTAATTATGCTGTGACTGACCTTTAGAGATATACATGTTTGGACTCTGAAGAAGAAACACTTATCAGCACTATTAGAAGATATACATTAGATAGACCAGTCTAAGTGTATGGTTGGTAGGAATTTGCGCTTTTAAACCTTGTTCTTTTAAGTGATTGTATGCAATTGTGATATATTGTTCTGTATTTACAGTTTACATATTTTTTTATATTTTAAAGTAAACCTCTATTTTAAGAGACTACTTGGTGTGCCTTTGAAATTCTTTCTTTGACATGTTAAGCATATATGGTTAAAGTTGACACTATGCAAAAGCTTACTGGTTTACCAAACTGGGAAAAGGTAAGAGTTTATCTGATGTCTTTAATAGAGTTTTAAGGGTTCATTTTGTACACCTGGTTAGGTGCACATAGGCAAAAGATATCTGGCAATTCCCTGAAGAGCAGAATTATCTGAGCATGTATATTGGATAACCTAGCAAGAGGTTCAGAGTTTGAATCCCTCCAGAACTTGAGACCAAAGGTTGATTCGAACCCATAAAACAGACAGGAGGGTTACCCTGTTCTGTTCCTGTTCACAATACTGCACTCAGAGGTTGGCACTGTGGGAGCAGAGGGCCTAGCCTGCTGAGTTTGGTAGTGACAGATCCTATCCCCAAAAATGAAATGGTTATTTCTCAATACTAGCTCTGCTAGTTCTAAAATTAATCTATTGGGTGGGCTCGTATCTACCCTGTTTTGCAGGGAAATCTCCAAGGATTCCATGTTTGATTCCATAGGAATATAAGTACATAAATCTTTATATCTGCTGTTCATGGCAGATATTCTAAGTCTCCATCAGTATTTTTTAAATTTGATATCCTCCGCTAAATTAAGGAAATCTGTAGAGTAATCCTAGAATGATTTAGAGGGACATATTTAGAGCCTGCCAGTTGCTCATGCATAACTATGAGTTGCACACAATGGATGAGCTGGCTAGTTCTGTTGCCATATTCACTTGGAATGTGCAATTGGCACAAATCGTGCAAACTGTGTGAATATGGGACCCTGTATGCACAGCACAAAGTGGTCTTCTGCCATGTGTGGGCACCACATCCAGGGGTTTGGGCTGAACGCCACCAATGAGAGAATGAGCAGCGCATACCTGGATGCACCGTCACCCTCAAGGGTGATATTCAGCCACAATATGCTAATGAGCTCATTGGGCAACCATGGCACAATTGAGCTCCATGCAAGCTCATTATGTGCCCATTAGCATGGCTGCACCCAGCTGAATGCACTGGGCTAGCCCCCTCACAGCCCTGATCCTCAATCATGCAGAGGGCTGTGCCAGTCACCAGCTCTAGTTGAGTTGCGGCGGCAGGGCTGGGGGGACCATTCCTGGTGGGGTGGGGGGCCACTACACTGTGGAAATGCTGTAGGGTTCTGTATTATATTTTAGACATTGTGGATTGGGGCTGGGAGGAGTTCCTGTCTGCTCTTCTGCAGCCTGCCTGAGGGTGGCCAGCTGATTTAGGCCAGCTTTTTGGGCCCATCTTTGCGCCGCACATTTCTTGCACTTGGACAGCCCATCTTTTCTGAATATTCTCATCCATGGCACATTCATGGGAATGCCCCCTCTACATTTGCCACATACATTATTTTGGGCCATGGTCCATTTGGATTTCAGCAGCCCATATGCCCCCCCTTGAATGTCATGATTCAGAGCTTTTCTTTTCTTTTTTTTTTTTTTTGCAAATATTGTATTTTTCCTCCTTGGTCTGCCAGCATAGATCTGTCCTCCTCCATCCCCCAGTCACTGCTTCACCCCTTGGCATCCCCTGAGCCCTGTAACCCCTATGGATTACCCCCATGGTGGGGTGGAAGTAGGAGGGCCATCCTCCTCCCTCAGTACATGTCCAGAGTGGGCCCAGAAGTTCCTTGAGGCAGCGGCACGGAGCTTTGGAGGGCTTCATGAAGCTGGCAGCTGCATTCACATTTTTCTTGTTCCCACCACTCGCGCCATGAACACACATCCATGGAGGTGCACGCATGTCACAAAGCCATGCTCACTTTTCTCCCTTAACTCTGGTGCTACCCACGCCTCCACCAGAAGGCAGCCAAAGAGCAGGATGATGTGCACACCCTTCTCTGGGGAGGAGAGCAGTTGTTGGACACTTGATCCTCTCCCTCTCCTGCTGAACCTCGGGGGCCCATGCTTGTTCCCATACATGGGTCACCGGTGTGGCGCAAGGTGTGGCATCCAGCACCTCAACCCTCAGCACCACCAGACCGGCTGAAATATACCCAACTCTTTCATAGGGCCATCTACATATTCAGTCATTACTAGTCATACTATTCATTTCAGTGTTAATATTACTCATATCATTATATATATTATTATTATATCACTCAGCCTTAGGTGGCAATTTTGAATAAGGTTAAACATAGAACATTTTAACTCACATATGAGTTCCAGTGCTTTACAGAATTGTATTTAAACATGGTATACAATAATTTTGTTATTTATGACAAAGTTGCTGCTACTTGTAAATAGGACTTAGCAAACACTACTTTTAAAGGGTTCAATCAATCAATCAAAGCTTTATTTGTATAAGGCGCCTTCCTAAGCTCAGAGGCGCTTTTACAATACACATTAAAAAGAGAAACTCACAATATTACAGTTTAAAAACAAATAAGACATATCAGTACACACTCAATAAATTCCTGAAAATGCCTGGTTAAACAAGTAAGTCTTCAATAACTTTTTAAAACCTTCCACGGTCTGGCTCTCTCATATCTGGTGAGGTAGAGAATTCCACAGGGTAGGTGCCATAAAGGCAAAAGATCTTCTTCCTGATGTTTTTAGGGATAACCTGGGAATCTCTAGCAATCCCTCACCAGAGGATCAGAGTGAACTGGTGGGACAGTAAGGGCATAAGAGTTCTTTCAGGTAGTGGGGTCCCTGCTCATGTAGGGCTTTATAGGTCAGCAACATGACCTTGAAGGTGATCCACCACTGTATTGGCAGCCAGTGAAGTTCACGCAGCACAGGTGTTATATGACTGAAGCTAGAGGTTCCAGTCAACAAGCTGGCCGTCACATTCTGCACTAGCTGCAAGCAGAAGATATATACCCCAGTAGCCCTACTTAAAGGGTGTTGCAGTAATCAAAATGACTGGTGACAAAGGCGTGGACCAAGATAGGAAGATCTTCTGTCGGAACCAGGTGCTTCACCTGGGCTATGTTCCTTAGATGGTAATAGGACAATTTGACTACAGCCGAAACCTGTGACCTCAGGGTCAGGCCTTCATCAAATACCATGCCCAGGTTATGCACCAGGCCTGAGACAATAAGCGGGGTCCCACCAAGATTTAATCCTGAAGGTTTTCCCGCCCATGCCCCTGTCATCCTAAACCAGGGTCCACCACCAATACCTCTGTTTTTCCTGAGTTCAACTGAAGCCAACTGGCACTCATCCAGTTCTGAATCTCCAGCAGGCAGTTATTAAACACCATAGCAGAATCTAACTCCTGTTCAGGCATAAAAGACATGTATAGTTGAGAGTCATCGGCATAGCAAGGAAAACTCAACTCGTACTGTCTTATAATGTCCCCTAATGGAAGCATGTACACCACGAATAACATGAGGGACAGCACTGAGCCCTGTGGAACCCTACAGGGTAGCCCATGAGGAGCTGAGGAATAAATCCCCGACACCACTCTCTGGGATCTACCCTCGAGAAAATATCAAAACCAACTGAGGACCGCCCCTCTCAGTCCACATAAGATCCACATGCGCTTGAGCAATACCCCATGATCCATGATGTCAAATGTTCCTGAGAGATCAAGGAGAACCAAGATGGAATGGGTTCTCCTATCTCTCTGGTTAGTATCATTTTAGGAGTTACAAAGTTTAAAATATTCTTATTTATTTTGTTTTTAGTCTTAGGTTGGTTTTAAAGATTTTCCTTCCCATAATAATATGGCTGTTAGGGAACTACTGTGGTAGGTGTCATCGAGGCACCAATCAGGAAGCATAGGCAAAAGCAGGAGCAGTTGTAAAATTCACAAAAAATATTTATTTACACTAGCAGTAACATAAAAAAAACCTGTTCAGAATAACTATTTACAAAGGAAGAATAAACAGCAGATTCATCAGAGTTTTCCATCAATCTCTGCATGTCCATCTGCAACCTTTGCAGCTCTGTCTTTTTATAAGTCCTTGCAACAACCCCCCCCCTCCTAACAAGCATTCTGTTTTTTTTCTAAAATATCCATGTAAGTATCAGGTGCTGCTAGAAAACAGTGTCCTACAACAGATGCCCACTTTTCCACAGCTCTTGTAAAAGGCTTAAAAAATGCACTCAGGTAACCTCTTGAGTTTCCAATAGCTTTTTACAATCATCTCAAACTATAGTTATATACATTTCAACAATGACACTATATCATTTCTAAACAAAAGGATCCCAGTATCAGTTACATTTCCACATTATGATTTGCATACATTTTTATATCAGCAGATATGTAAGGGAGAAAAAGACAAACAGGAAGGGAAGACTGAGAGATAGTGAGAGGCAAATAATTGCGAGACTGTTGGGGTGATCAAATCCTAGGTCTCACAGGAAAATTTGGTTGCACAACCAGACAGACAATAGACAGGAAAAGGAAAGAACGGATCCTTGCATTTAAACACTTTCTCCATAACAACTGGGACAGGGTCCTATTCTACCCTGTCACATACACCCTCCTCCTTAAGAGGGAACCTGTTTTATCAAACAGGTTTCCAAAACTTTTTATTAACTCTCTACTAACATTTGCTGCTAACGTTTAGAAATTAAACACACGTGCATTATCCTTTTTTCTATAAAAGTACAGCAAACCATAAAGTTTAAACTCATACATTTGTTTTTCAACCTTCAGAACCCTCAATTCCTGATCCATATCTTGACAGAAAATCAGCATTGCTATTCACTTTACCAGGTTTGTGTATCACATTGAATTTAAGTGGCTGTAGTGCCAGGTACCACCTTGTGATTCTGGAATTTTTATCTTTCATTTGGTTAAGCCAACAGAGAGGATTGCGATAAGTACAAAGTCAGTTCCTAGTAAATAAAACTTAAGGGACTCCATGGCCCACTTTGCTGCTAAACATTTCTTTTCAATGGTGGAGTACCTTTTCTCTCTGTCATGCAACTTCTTACTTATGTACAGAATAGGATGTTCCGTCCCATCTATATTTTGACTCAGTACTGCACCTAGGCCTACCTCTGATGTATCTGTTTGTAAAACAAATGGTTTCTCAAAGTCTGGGCTTCTTAAAACAGGGGCTGAACATAAGGTAGCCTTAATGGCTTGAAAAGTTTCATCGCACTCTGTGGACCATTTCACATTATTTAGGTGATATTTTTTCATGAGTTCAGTGAGGGAGTAGCTAACTCAGCAAAACTGGGAACAAATCTCCAATAATAACCAGCCAGCCCAAAAAATGACCTGACATGTTCCTTGTTTTAGAGACAGAGCTGTTAGCTACAGCTTCTATTTTAGAAACCTCTGGTTTAACTTCTCCATTTCCCAACACATAACCCAAATATCTGGTTTCCTGCATGCCCAGTGCACATTTGGTAGGATTAATAGTCAGACCTGCATTTTTGATAGCTTGGACAACTGCTAGTAGGTGTTCTGGTGGCTTTTCCAGTCTGGACTGTACACCACAACATCATCCAGGTATGCAGCACACTAACCAGTGTGAGGTGATAAAATGACATCCATGTACCGCTGGAATGTAGCTGGTGCACCATGTAAACCAAATGGCATGATGGTGAACTGATAGAATCCAACAAGAGTGGCAAATGCAGTTTTGTCTCTGGATTCTTTAGCTAAAGGTATTTGCCAGTAACCCTTGGTGAGATCGAAGGTACTAATATACTTTGTACTCCCCAGTCTGTCCACCAAATCATCTATTCTAGGCATAGGATAACTGTTAAATTCTGACACTTGATTAAATTTCCTAAAATCAAGGCAGATTCTAACACCCCCTTCTTTTTTGTTTACAATTACCATTGGAGATGACCAAGCACTTCTCGACTCCTCTATGATACCCAATTCTTTAATTTTTTGTATTTCCTTAACCATGTCAGCTCTTAAGCGCTGGTAACCTGTATGTCTTTGCTCAATAGGATGAGCATTTCTTGTCCCAATAACATGCTCAACTCTTTGCTCGCCTGGTACTGTGGTAAAAGTACTGTCAAATGTCTTTAGCATTACAAATGTCTGCAGTTTGTTCTGAGGTGAAGGAAACATTCAATTTACAGCATCAGCAGTTACAGTTTGTTCCAGTCTATCATAAGCTACATCAATATCTTATCTTATTTATTTATTTATATTTTTGATAACTGGGTAAGCTCACTGAGACCAGAGATCCCTTTTTCAGAAGCAACCCGGATTAGTTACAGACAATAATTACATAGATTGGCAGGAGTACACAGTAGTACATACATTTGTAGAAATACACACTAACTGGAGCATACATTGGATAGGGTATAGTGTACATTACAGAGCATGTCAGTTACAACACATAATAACAAATTAAATCAGACATATGACACCTTAACCAACAATACTTTAGGGGAAAGGTGGTAACAGCAATATGCAGGATATATTGCCACCCCGTAGGCTGACTGCTGTGGGATAAGCAAGTTTTAGCCACCAAGACTAAGTTCCAGGCTAGAGGTTACAGCCACAGAGACTGAGCTCTAGCAGGTATACTTTCAGGCCTGACTTAAAACACTGAATAGTACAACAGTTAGTCAAGTCAGCAGGGAGAAGGTTCCATAAATGTGGGGCAGTGTACCTAAAGGAGTGCTTGCCATAGTTAGTTCGGACATGAGGGATGTCTATGGGATGGCCAGTGGAGGATCTCAGGCCCTGGCCCCTGGACTTTGGGATTTAGCAGCCCACGCAGGTGAGGAGGAGGGCCAGCAGTGGTAAATTTGAAGGTCAAGCTCAAAGAGGAGTAGGCTAGTTTTGTCGCATAGAAGACCAGTGGAGATCAGCAAGGATCTCACAGTCATGCCTTCTTGTGGGGAAATTCAGAAACATAGAAATATAGAATTTGACGGCAGATAAGGACCGCTTGGCCCACCTAGTCTTCCCATTTTCCTACCTAACAGATAAGCTGCAGATCCTAGTTTACCAACAGCTTACTTCCTCTTACCCGCCACTAGGACTGCCTTATGCCTGTCCCATGCATTCTTGAAGTCCCCCACTGTTCTTGACTCCACAACCTCCTCAGGGAGGCTGTTCCATGCATCCACAACCCTCTCAGTGAAGAAATACTTCCTCACATTACTCCTGAGCTGTCCCACTCTATCTTCAAATTGTGCCCCTTGTTCTTGCACATCTCTTTTCTGGAAGATGCTACCCTCTTGGACTTTGTTAATTCCTTGAGTGCTGAAAGTTTCTATCATGTCCCCTCTCTCCCTTCTTTCCTCAAGAGTATATATATTAAGCTCCTTTAGACTTTCTTCGTATGTCTTCTGGTGCAGACCCTGCACCATTTTGGTTGCCCTCCTCTGGACAGCCTCCACTCTGTCTATGTCTTTGTGGAGATGGGGTCTCCAGAACTGCACACAGTACTCCAGATGGGGTCTCACCAACTGTCTGTACAGAAGGATAACAACTTCTTGTTTTCTACTATTGATGCCTCTTCCTATGCATCCCAGTATCCCCCCAGCCTTCCTTACTGCCTTCTCATGTTGCTTGCCCACCTTTAGGTCATCTGATATTATTACCCCAGGTCCCTTTCTATTTTTACTGTTGTCAGTATCTCACCCCCCATTGTGTACGCTTCCCCTGGGTTTTTGTTTCCCATGTGCATTACCTTGCACTTCTTTGCATTGAATCTGAGCTGCCATACATTTGACCATTCCTCCAACCTTGCCAAGTCCCTTCTCATCCTTTCCACTCCATCTTGTGTATCAACCTGTTGCAGATCTTTGTGTCATCTGCAAAGAGACATACTTTTCCTTCCAGTTCCTCTGCAATGTCACTTATAAAGACATTAAAAAGGACCGGTCCCAGTACTGAACCCAGCGGTCCCCACTAGTAACCCTCCTTTCTTCACTGTGTACTCCATTTACTACTACCCTTTGCGTCCTGTTGTCTAGCCAATTTTTTATCTAGGCTACCACCTTGGGACCCACTCCAAGGCTGGCTATCTTGTGTATTAATCTTTTGTGTGGGACTGTATCAAATGCCTTGCTAAAATCTAGGTAGGCCATGTCCACAGCTCCTCCCTGGTCTACTTCTTTGGTCACCCAGTCAAAGAAATCTATTAGATTCATTTGACATGACCTTCCCATCATGAATCCATGCTGCCTTGGGTTCTGTGCCCCACTGGCCTCTAGGTACTCAACAATTCTTTCCTTCAGAAGTGATTCCATCATTTTCCCTACCACTGAGGTCAAACTAACTGGTCTGTAGTTTCCTGCCTCTGTCCTGCTCCCACTTTTGTGAAGAGGAATCACATCTGCCCTCCTCCAGTCCTCAGGTACCACCCCATCCTCCCATGATTTGTTAAAGAGAGTAGCCAGCGGTGTCACTAGTTCTACCCTTAGTTCTTTTAGAATTCTTGGGTGAATCCCATCAGGCCCCATTGCTTTGTCCACCTTCAATTTTATTAGTTCTTTCAGAACCTTCTTCAGTAAATGGATTGGTATCGACCCCATCTTCAGAGTGTTTCTCTTGTTTGGTTTAGGTAACTCCCTCCTCTTCCTTTGTGAATATTGAGCAGAAATATTCATTTAGTATCCCTGCTTTTCACTGTCACCCTCTACCCATATTCCTTCCCCTTTATTAAGCTTCAGTATCCCTCCTTTGGTCTTTCTTCGCTCCCTAATGTACCTATAAAAGGTCTTATCCCCTTTCTTAACAGAATTGACTATCCTTTCCTTGGTCTGGGCCTTTGCTATTCTGACTGCCTTCCCAGCCTCTTTCTGCTTTAACTGATAAAGTTCTCTGTCCTGCTTCTTCTGTGTTTCCTTATATTTCCTGAATGCTGTCCTTTTCTCCTTAACCTTCCCTGCCACCTCTTTTGTGAACCATAACGGTTTTTTCCTTCGTTGTGTTTTATTGATTTGCTTTATACAAAGGCTTGTTGCCTCTGTGATTGCTGTTTTGATCACTCCCCATTGTTCCTCCACCCCTCCTTCTTACCTGTTTGCTAGTGCTTTTCTGAGGCACTCTCTCATTTTCCCAAAGTCAGCCCTCCTAAAGTCTAGTACTCTTGCCTTTGTAGGGCTTGATTGTATGACTGTGTTTATTGTGAACCACACTGTTTGGTGGTCATTTGTTCCCAGATGGCTACCCACTTCTAAATCTGAGATTCTTTCTCCATCCCCATTTGAAAGTACCAGGTCTAAGATTGCTCCCTCCTGAGTGGGTTCTGATACTAGCTGTCTGAGGCATGCCCCCTGTAGGGCATCAAGAATGACCGTGCTCTTGGATGTGCCTGCAGCAAAGGTGCTCCAGTTAACATCTGGCATATTCAGGTCCCCCATCAACAATATCTACCCTTTTTCCACCATTCTAAGAAAGCCTTCCATCATTTCCTTGTCCATTCCCTCCCCCTGAGATGGGGGTCTGTATACAACCCTCATGCAGATTGTGGTGCCATTTCCTGTCTCCAGGGTGACCCAAAGTGCCTCATCTGCTCCCTGTTTACTCTTTAGTTCTGTTGCTTTGATCCCTTCCTTTACATAGAGAGCTACTCCTCCTCCTCCTCTTTACCCTCCCTGTCCCTCCTGTAGATTGTGTATCCTGGTATGTTGACATCCCAGTCATGGTTCTCTGTGTACCATGTTTCTGTGACTGCCACAATATCCAGGCAACCTCTTCCATCAAGGCCACTAGTTCAGGGAGCTTGTTACACAGACTATGGGCATTGGTACTCATCACCCTCCACTTTTGATAGCCTTACCCTTTTAGCCCCATTTCTGTCCTTACTGCCTTTGCCTTTTTTACATTTAAATCTGTTCTGCTCCCTAATAACTTCTGTACCTTGGTGTTTACCTCACTAATCACCATGTTTTGTGGGGGGAGGCTCTGATTTCCCTGCTTCTTTTCAGTGCCTCCCCCCTTGGCTAGTTTAAATGCTTGCCAATGAAGCATTTAAACCTCTCACCTAGGATCCTGGTTCCCCTCTGGACAGATGTAGACCATCGCACCAGTATAGGTCTGCATCCCTCCAGGTGGCTCCCCAGTCCCCAATGAAGCCAAAACCTTGAGCTCCACACCAGTTTTTCAACCACTCATTGAATTCCCTGGTGAGAAGTGCCCTAGCATGTCCCTTGCCATAGACAGGCAGCACCTCTGAGAAGGTTACCGTATGTGCTACTTGTCTAAGGCCCCTTTCCAACTCTACAAACTCCTCTTGCACTGCTCTGATCCCATTCCTAGCCAGGTCATTTGTCCCTAGGTGGACAATGACATCCAGCTCCCTCCCTCGTGCAGCTCCTCCAATGATCCTGAGGATACGCTTCCTGTCCCTCCAAGCCGTGGCGCCAGGAAGGCACCTTACCTCCCTCTCCCCTTCCTCCCCCATTTATACCCCCTAATGATTGAGTCCCCCACCAGGAGTTGTTTCCTTCCCCTGTGGGGTCCCATGCCACCCTCCTGTGGGTCTCCTTTGTGAAGGTTCCCAGCATCCTCCTTGGTCTCCACTGCAGGTGCCTCCATAGAGGAACCACTATCCACCAGAAGAGCGAATGAATTGTGGAGAGGTACAGCTGGAGGGATGCAACTCTGTTCCACCACCCTCTCCCTCCTTGAGCCCACCCCTGGTTCAGCCTCTCCTCTTTCAGCAACCCTGAGGTAGTGGCATTGGCCCTGGTGGTCACTGGGTGGGGAGGAGGTTTCACGAATCCCAGCCGGCTCAGCCTGGAGACGGGCAACCTCCTCTCAGACCAGAGAGGTGCCTGCAAATAGGGTAGCATTGCCCATTTCACCATCGTTGGTGGTGAAATGAGCCACCCCATGGTAGAGTGTAGTGCTTTCTTCGCTCACCCTCCCTTACAGAATGCAGCAGGGAAGCCCCATAGAGGAGGAAGGGGAGAAGGGTGCATTTAAATATGGCACAATGAGCTTTGAGAGAAAGAGAGTCACCCAGCCTATAGAGAAGTCCTAACTTCTGGTGGATGTACTTAGCAACAGAGTCAATATGAGGCTGGAAGGTTGTCGCCTAATCAAGCAGGACTCCGCGGTGATTGATCTTGTCTGTGACCTCTATTCTCTTCCCTTGGGCTGTATGAAGCTGAAAGATGCCACGACAGTCTGAGCCAAGGCATCTGGACCAGAACAGGGCTGCCTTCTTTATTCATTACAAGTGAGTTTGAGGAGAACCAGGCTTTCAGTGCAGCTAGACTGGCTTGGAGGTTGCCACTGATTATGCTAGGAAGCGGATCACTGCAGTAGACGACAGTGTCATCTGCATAGAGGATAAGGTTGTTCCTCCCACCAACCCCTTCTATATCATTGGCAAAAGAGTAAATAACAGGGGACCAAATATCGAGCCCTGGGTACCCCAGAGATTACTGGTTTAGCACTAGACTGGGTTCCTCTCCATAGGACTTTTGGGTTCGGTTGAGCAGATACTGTAGCTCTCAAACCATGTAGCAGACAGCCTGTCCAGTCCAAGTAGATGAAGTTTAGTGAGAAGAAGCTTGTAGCTGACCAAGTCAAATGCCTTGGATAAGTCAATGAATAGATCCCCCAGTTGGGGAACCTTGGTCCATTGCGTCAAGCATGTCCAATGTAAGCTGGATAAAGGGCTGTATCAGTGCCATGGCCTTTCCTAAATCTGTGTTGAATGTCAGCTAGGAGTAGGTGCCTTTTGAGGTAGTCCTGTATTTGATTGTTGACCAATCTCTCCTGCACCTTTGCTAGTGGCAGAGAATGGAGATTGGCCTGTAGTTCCCCACATTGTCCCGGTGCCCTTTTTTGTGAATGGGGACAATGGTTGCCACCTTCCATTTATCTGGGAGCTTTCCTTCAAGGAGGGACTTGTTGATAAGCAGGGAAAGTGGGTGGGAGATAGCCGGAGCTGCAGCCTGCAGGAGTCTAGGTTCAAGCAGGTCATGTCCTGGAGAGGAGTCTGGGTTTATACGTTGCAGAAAAGGAAGTACCTCAGCGGGTTTGACCAGCTTCAAATGAAATTGGGGTCAGGAGTGTTCCCAGGCAGTGCCTCTGTTGCTGAGGACACCAGAGGGCAGGTGGGGTGTGGTTCCTCCAGAACTGGGGAAAGCGGCACTAAACACCTCTGCAATTAAGGTGAGATCATTGGTTAGGGTATCACCAACCAGGAACACTGGGGCCACCCTTTATCAGCAGGTTAATTTTGCCCCAGAATCTCTTGGGATCCTGTAGGTGCCTAGACTGGAGATCTCGTAGGTATTTAGATTTAGCTGACTTGGAGGCTTTCTTGCACTGATTCCTCAGTTCTCTATACCTCTTCCAGTTGGTTTTCAGGCCTGTGGATTTGTATTGACCCAGGTCCGATCCCCAAGCAACATGCTCCATTTGAAGCTAGGGTTAAGCCATTTGTGGCATTTACCCTGTACCCTCAGTTTTTGCAGGGGCGTGTATATTGGCCACCAATGTAAAAGTGTTGGTAAAGAAGTCAAGTGCCTCATCTAGGGTAGGGAGGGAGATAAGGTGACTGTTGTCAAATGGACCTATGCATCACACCTGTATATGTGCTTACTATTGTTGCTTGTATCAAATCTGTTTCATGTGTATTACTGTTACCTTGTACTCCACTGTCACCCTGCACCATGTGCTATGGCCCGGGTCGTGCCTGAAAACTGTCCCTGGGATCAGTGCACTCACCCAGTTATCAAAGTCATGAATAAATAAGGGGATCCCAGTTTACAGTGCATAGGTCAGAGCAGAGAGCCTCCGAAGAGAAACTGCTGCAGTTTCTGGCTTCGATTACTTTGGCAGGCAGTTTGGGAGGCCTGTTGGACCAGATGCATAAAATTCGGGAATGGTCTCTCAACGAGTCTGCCATGACCCCAGCAGCCTGTATGTGGTCCGGCTGGATACTAGGCCCAGTCAAGCATTGAGTGGTTACCAGTCCTAGCATTGTGCCTTGTGGACTGGTGGATAACTTGGGTAACATTGGTGTTGTGTTTAGGGTTCTTGCTGGCAGAGGCCTCTAGTAAGAGTCACTTTTGGTTAAAGTCCCCTAGGAGAATCAACTCCCCCAAGGAGTACCCAGCCCGGTGGTGCTGAGGGCTGAGGCACTTGATGCCTTACCTCGCGTCATGCTAGCGACCCATGTTCAGTAACAGACATGGGGCGCCGGGGGTTGGCAGGGAGGAGAGGGATTGAGTGTCCCCAGGACTGATCTCCTTCTCCGAGGAGGGGGGATTGCAGTGCTCGGAGATTGCCTGCCACCTAGCAGAGGCTGGAAGATGGCACACCAGCATTGAATCTGTGGGTGATAGTCTGCAGCAGGCGACTGGCAAGGATGCGCATGGGAGCGTGCGCACCACTGTCGCTGGTGCCATTGTACACCGAGACCTCTGGGGAAGGAAAGAGGGAAAAATGGGAGTCCTCGGCGAGGATGACGATGGTCCCCTCTGCGACAGCCCAGGAAGGCACCTCCCCAAACACTAAATCCAGTCCGGTGGGTCGAGTCACTCCCCGCCCTCTGCCATGAAGGGTAAGTAGTGGGGTCTAAGGGAGTGGGTCTCATACCCGGTGCCGGGCGCAGGGGGGGAATGTCAGAAGGGACGCCGAGGATTCCAGGAGGAGAAACTAGATAAATGCAAAAAAAAAAAAACTCCCCCAAGAAGTGTTCTGCCAAGGCATGAATTAGCAATTTGAGGGAAGACGTGAGCTGTTTGGGGAGGGAGGTAGCACATCCTATGTACAGGGGTTTGGTGTCTCCAAGCACCTTCACAAAATAATCTCATTCACAGAGTTGCAGATGGAGAATGGTCAATCTGCATTGCATTAAGACCACTATGGGTGTAAATGAGAACCCTCCCCCACCTTTCTTCCAACACGGTCCTTCCTGAAAGCATTAAAGCCAACTAGGTCCATTTCGGTTTATTGGTTTCTGGTAGAACTAGCAAAGTAGATTTTGGATTTTTTCAACCCATTTCTTGAGGAGGTTAGCACAATATATCTTAGTAGAATTTTCCTGTTAGAGGTCTCAATCTTGTAGTTAACTGTGCCAGTACATCTAAGCACTCTATAATGCCCTTGCCACTTCATTAACAGTTTATTTTCTGTTGTGAGTAACAGTAGCAAAACCTTTTCACCTGGCTTGAAAGTGTTTTCTTTTACCCCATGGTCATAATATACCTTCTGCCGGTTTTGGGCCTCTTCCTGATTACTATGGGCAATTTCAACATATTTTGCCAGCTTCTTTCTTAGGGCACACATAAGAGACGTTATGGATTGTTTCTGAGTGGGATTATCTTCCCACGTTTCTTTTATCACATCCAGTGGCCCTTTTGGCTGCCTATCATATAGCATTTCAAATGGCAAAAACCCGTTGATGCCTGTGGCACTTCTCTGTAAGCAAAAAGTAGGTAAGGCAGGCATTGGTCCCAATCTTTCCCTTCCTCTTTTACAACCCTTTTTAACGTGCATTTTAGGGTTTGGTTAAAACGCTCAACAAAACCGTCTGTCTGGGGGTGATAGGGGGAGGTTCTTATGGCAGTGATACCTAGAAGTCTGTACAGCTCCTTAAGTAATGCAGCACCAAAATTACTACCCTGATCAGTAATAATTTCCTTAGGTATGCCCACTCTGCTGTAAACTTTGCAAGTTGTGCTGCCACTTTTGAAGCTGTGACACTATGCATTGGAACCACTTCTGAGTATCGAGTAGCACAGTGGCATACTACCAGGATAAATCTATTACCCTTTTCACTTTTATCTTAAGGACCAACCACATCCATTGCAATTCTCTCAAAAGGCACATCTATCAAGAGTAGGGGCACCAGGGGCACCTTGTCTAGTATAGTGACTGGGGCTACTTTCTGACACTGAGCACAGGAATTACAACAGGTAGCAACATCTTCATGAATTCCAGACCAGTAAAATCTATACAGCAATCTGGCAAGGATGTCAACCCTCCTGAGTGACCAGCCATAGGACTGTCATCGCTATCTGTAACAACTCTGTTCTATACTTCTGTGGAACTGTTTGCCCTCTGGTTGGAGCCATTTTATCAAGTTCTCGGAGTCAGGTGAAGGCTTCTTGAGGATTGTCAACTGCATTGTACTTCAGAGATCGAAATCTCTGCCTGTAGATATCTCCTGAGATGTCATACCTTTTCAAGATTTCTCTTTTCACCAGATCATAGTTTTCTGACTGTGCAGTGTCCATACTGCTGTAGGCAAGTTGGACTTCCCAGTCAGGTTGGGTACCAGTCTGATTGTCTATTGCTGCTTTGGCCATTGAAGCTGAGCAACCCTTTCAAAAGTTGTCAAGTATGCCTCAATATCACCTGAGGGACACAACTTTGTAAGTTTAATGGCTTTTAAGTTGTTTGTGTTTTTTTGTTCGTCTGGATCTATGCTAAATCCTCTGCCTTTGATAGCTTGTAAGGCATCCAGCCATCGCTGCCCCTGTCGCTGCATCTCTTCTCTCCTCTGTGCTTCTAAACATTGAATCTCTTTTTCTCTTTGCTTCTCCGTCTCTTTTTGTTGTATAGCCCACCATTTGAAAAAGTCCATCAGCCTTTCAGGTTCTGTCACTGCCTGTTCCTTTTCCATAACTTGTGCTGGCTGTACAATCTCAGCTTGGATTTCTGTCTCTGCCATTCTCCTGGTAACCACTCCTGGACTTGCTGCTGTAGAATCCATACCTTTCTCTGTGATTCCATGGTATTAGGTCCAGTACCTATGCACAAAACACCTGGCTTAGAGTATGCACGGTGTAAATCCCACTTAAGTTGACACCATCTGTCATCGAGGAATAGGTCAGGAAGCATAGGAAAAACTAGGAGCAGTTATAAAATTTACAAAAATATTTATTTACACTAGCAGTAGCATAAAAAAATAAACTTACTCAGAATAACTATTTACAAAGGAAGAATAAACAGCAGATTCGTCAGAGGATGCTATTGCTCCTGTCCGTGTTCACCCTCTCACCCTCCACCCTCGGTCCCTGTAGTTTGATGGGACCTTGAGGGAGCTGCGGGGAGTGGGGCAAAGGATAGAGCATTGCTGGTGGAAATCAGGCCTTGATGCCAACAAGCTTAGATTGGTAGAGCATTACAGAGACTATCAATTGGCTATCTCTCATAAGAAGGCAGAGTTCCTGTCCGGGGAAATCACCATAGCGCAGAATCGACCAGCTCAGCTCTTTTGAATGGTGGACTGACTGTGCAATCCAGCCTATCTATGAGTTCAAAGAGCCTTTTCACAGGAAAAGTGTGATGAGTTTGCTCTCTTCTTTGCTGATAAGGTGGCCGACATCGGGTCCAAGATTCGATTGGCTTGCTCTATGGGGGGTGACAGCGGTCACTGTGAGGTTGGTCCTCCTCAGTTTTGCTGGGATGGCTTCAACCAGCTGGAGATCATGGAGATCAGTGCAGATTGTCCAGAATATGCAGCCGACCTGCTGGCTCAACTCGCCTCTTAATGGGGTGTCTTGATGTCATCACCCCGGTCCTTGCAGAGATAGTCTGGTCTTCATTAGAGTCAGTTGAGTTTCCTCCCTGAAAGAGACGGTGGTGATGACACTCCTTAAAAATCCTCTCTTAATCTGGACTGTCCTGCTAACTACAGACCAGTCTCTAACCTCCCTTTTGTAGGGAAGGTTATTGAGAAGGTGGTCTTGCTGCATCTGGAGAATCATCTTACCATCCATGAAATCTACAATCCTTTCCTGTCTGAATTTCAGAAGAGACATAGCACTGAGACTGCCCTTGTTCAGGTTCTCAATGATCTCCTAATAGCGAGAGATTGGAAGAGCCGTTCCATCTTAGTTCTTCTTGATCTAGCCACAGCATTTGACACTGTGGACCATGGGGTGCTTCTGGAGTGCCTGCAGTTAATCTGTGTCCTGTCAGGGACAGTCCTCAGATGGTTTCAATCTTTCCTCTCTGGCAGATCTCAGAGGGGTGATGTTAGAGTTTTTTTCTTCTGCTCATTCTCACTGCCATGTGGGGTCCTGCAGGGCTCTGTGCTGTCCCCATGTTGTTCATGGTCCACATGCCGCCATTGGGAGACATTGTAAGGAGGTATGGGCTGGGTTTTCACTGTTAACAGATGATACCCAGCTGTACCTATCCTTTGTTCCTGAGCAGGATAGTGTGGTCTCGTGTAACAGCTGCCTCACTGAGATTCATGACTGGATGAATGACAGCTGGATGAAGTTGAATCCTGACAAGACTGAGGTACTGGTTGTGGATCTGGGCCATCGGTCTGGGGGAATGGCGACTGGTATTGTCTCTGGGCTTTGGCTTGGGGGTAGCCAGCTTTTGACGTCCAAACAGGAGCAAAATCTATGTGTAACATTTGACAATGATCTGACACTTCTTTTGCAGGTGTCAGCTGTTGTTAAATCCTCTTTTTACCATCTGAGGAATATCACCTGGATTAAGCACCTTGTTCCATCTGATGACCTTCCAACATTGATCCATGCCTTTGTGACCTCCCACCTTGACTACTGTAACTCTCTTTACCTAGGGCTTCCAAGGTTGATATCTGCTGCTTGAAGATGGTGCAGAATGCTGTGGCCAGGTTGTTGACTGGGTCATCTTGATCCAGTCATATTATCCTCTGCTGCATGAACTGCACTGGCTGCCAGTTCAGTGGCGGATCACCTTCAAGGTTGGTTTGCTTACCTATAAGGCCCTACACAGACAGGGACTGGGCTACCTGCAAGAGCTCTGTTTCCTTACTGCCCTTCCGACCACTCCGCTCTGCCGATGAGGGATTGCTAGAGGTTCCCAGGGTTTGGTTAAAGATATCGGGGCTCATGTTTTAATGTTCATGGCCCCACCCTATAGGACTCTCTACCTCTTCGGATACAAGAGTGCCTGACTGTGGAGAGCTTTAAAGCTGCTTTGAAGTCACATTTATTTGATCTTGCTTTTAATTACTCTGTATAATAATGTTATTTGACAGTGATTGTTTTTACTGTTTTATTGTTTTAATTGTAAAGGCACTATGATCTTTTGGAAGTGAATTGAATTGAACTGAATTGAGTTTTCCTTCAATCTCTGTGTGTCCATCTGCAAGCCATTGCAGCTCTGTCTTTTTATAAGTCCCTGCAACAAGCCCCCTTCTTAACAAGCATCCTGTTTTTTCTAAAATGTCCTTGTAAGTATCAGACAGGTGCTGCTAGAACACAGTATCCCAGAACAGAGGCCCCCTTTTACACAGCTCTTGCAAAAGGATTAAAAAATGCACTCAGGTAACACCTTGAGTTTCCAATAGCTTTTTGCAATCATCTCAAACTATAGTTAAATACATTTCAATAGTAACACTACATAATTTCTAAACTAAAGGATCCCAGTATCAGTTACATTTCCACATAATGATTTGCATATTTTTATATATCAGCAGATATGTAAGGAGAAAAAGACAAACAGCAAGGAAGACTGAGAGATAGCGAGGCAAATAAGTGCTAGACTGTGGGGTGATCAAATCCTAGGTCTCACAGGAAAATTTGTTAGTGTAACCAGACAGACAATAGACAGGAAAAGGAAAGAACAGATCCTTGCATTTAAACACTTTCTCTGTACCAACTGGTCCTATTCTACCCTGTCACAGTAGGATTAATTATTACGACCTGGGGGCTGATTAAAGTGTTATGGGGTAATAATTTTACAAAAGTAGAGCCACTTGATCGAAGTCAGTCCAAAGCTCACCCAGCAACTAGCTCATTATTCAAGGAGGGTGTAACCCCTAGGTGGCACTATCACAAAGGATACTACCCCACCTGCGTGGCTATCTGCAGGTTGAGGGGCCTGGTCTCATGAAAAGGGTTCCTCCACCCAGAGGACAGGGTTAATGGCAGTGTGACTGCTCTGGGTACAGCCCTCCAGGACACTGATACCCCCCTCTTCTCCTCTAGTGGCCAAAGCACGTCTGAGATAACACAGTCCCAATACACACTGTAATGTACTGTTAACCTGTCTTGTAACACACTTACCACTAGGGCTGGATTAGATGGAATGGCCCTGGAGACCTCCTAATAAAACAAGGCCTATAAGAGTAAACAGCAATGTCACAGTACTTTCTATACAGAGGTACACCACAACCAGTTTGGATGCAAAAAGATTTAGATCTGATTTATTAGGGGATGTGAACAAGGGAGGGCATTAATCTAGTGATTGATTTTAGATCGAATGGTTCAGGTTATAAGGCATGCACTCAAAGGTCCCTGTAACACAGTCACACACACTCTGGGTACCCAGTTGGGACTACAGGCTAACAGGAAGTGTTGCCAGGGTAAGCCAGTGTTGCAGCTGTTGTTGGGGCCCTTTGGAAAAAAAGAACACAACATGCACTTTAACCTTTAATTTGTAATCCTGAGCGATGGCTCAGTCAAAATGATTAGCAACAAATATTAAATCAGTTGACACACTTTGATTTGAGCTTTGTCACAGGAGCTACCCTGGTGTTTACTCACGCTACCGGTTCAGGATGCAGGATGGATGAAATGGAGACCTCAGGATAAAGAGCTGGATTGCCAGGAGAAGCAGGACCCACCACGATGCACCATGGTATCGTTCCTGTTTGTTTGTGTTGAGCAGGGCGAATCCCCAGATGGGTCTCTCATCAGATGTAACTGTGGTGTGAGCAGCAATCTGGGCCAAGTTGGTGAGGCCCAGACCCGGTGAACAGTTTGGTTATAGTCTGGTAAAGTATTGGATGCAGCTTCCAGCAGGCATGACACATTAAGCAAGACGGGGAACCAGATTGCGACCCATCCTCCACATTCAGCACACTTATAGTAAAAGCCAGTAAATACCACAGTTTGGATGACAGTCCGGTTGCTATACACAGTGTCTCTGCACAAACCGCACACTCTGTGGCAGACTCAAGTCCTGACAGGCCGATTCACTTTGTTACAATTCAGGTTCCGATTGCAAACACTGCAATTTCAGATAAAGTCCAATTTCAACTCATGGTCTCTTTACTTGGGAAGATTGTAGCAGGTAGGCCAGACAAAGGCTTCCTGCCAATTTCCTCTGCACACCATGCATAGGAGCAGCTGCTCAAATCTCTCAAGCTGTTCACTCTTCCAACTCTAACTCACACTGACTCACTGCTGCAGGCAGCTCAGGACTTTCCCAGTGATCCAAAGAGTTTGATTCATTGATCCATCTGTCTGTCATAGCAATGGCTCCCCTCAGGTTCATTTAGGTGCCAAACAGTAAAACTACAATTCCTACAGAAATTCACTCCCACAAGACCCTAGGCGACAGGCTCCATTTAGAGTCCCCAAAGGTACTGATTGGTCCAAACTGGCAGTCAAGAACCAAGATGGTGGTGCAATACAGAAATATCTATTAGTGCAAAGGAAGGCAGATTAGACAAACTATGATATTATTATTATTAATGCAGATAATCAGCAAACAATCACAAATGTCACTAGGCCTCCCTTTGTGCGATTAGCGATGGCAGAATGGAGCAATAATACTGCAGCCTGGGTGGGAATCAAACTTGAAACTACTGGGTCCCCACCCAGATTAATTATAACTACGAGATAGGCAGGCACTGAGGCTAGCTAGGCACTCACATGCAAACACTTTTAAATCTATCAGGGCACAGAGTGCCAGCCTGGCAGTGGGCATTTAGGCAAGCCCAGGAATACTTTTTGGAACCCCCATTTGTAGGGGGGTTACAAGGGGTTTACAGAATGGTTAGACAAAATTGCACCTGATTTACTAGCAAATATAATGGGTAGAGATTTAATGAAATTGGCTTCATATGTGGACCACCCTCTTAAATGACTAGATAAACAACAGTGTACTTTTAGGCACTTTAGTAAACTGTTGCTGAGACTGTTGGGTGGGTTGAGATTTAACCCTTAGGCTGCCAACAGAATTAGAATGTATAGGAATTTTGTACTGATATATCAGTCTGCGGACTTGCAAGGGTTAAAAACAAATTGAGAGATATCCTCAGGGTGATATTGATTTTGTTTTTGCTACTGTATGTATCAACCCGAATCCAGGTCCAGCTGAGGCAGCAGCTATAAACACTGAAGTCTTGAATGGAGGGAATTTTGTTATTGTCCATTTCAATGTAAGGCGTATAGTCAGTAATGCTGACTATATTAAGGAATGGGTAATCAAATACAAGCCAAATATTGTGGCAGTTACTGAATCATAGCCCAGCAGTAAAGTATCAGACTTCCAAATTGCAACAGAAAATTATCAAATGTTTAGGAAAGATAGAAGCAAAAAGGAGATGGGGGTTTTATTTACAGTAAGCTGGATCTGGTAATAACTAGAACTGAGGACAGCATAAAACCTGAGGATCTTGAAGTATTGTTTGTAGAGGTTGCAGTACCACACCATGGGCTGGATTCTCAAAGCTCCTGGCATGGTGCAAGGGCTTGCACCACAAAGTGCCCTTGTACCAAAAGATGTGCAGGAGGCGATTCTCAAGGCAGCCTGCATCAACCACAGGCCACTTGCACCAACTGCAGGCCTCCTGTACCAAACGGCTTGTGCTGCCTGTGCACCACAAAATGACCTATGGCATGGCAGAAAACTGTCAAATCTCCTAAATTGGGATTCTCAAAACTCTCCCAGAGGGCAAATTTCAAATTACTATTAGGCCAGCCAGGGCTAGTCTAAGGGTACTTAGAATTTTGCCCTCTTGGATAGTTGAACAATTTTTGGCAATGTACCATAGTCCCCCAACCCCAGCCCCAATCCCCCTGTTAGTAAAATAAGTCCCTGGTGGTTTAGTGGACCCCCAGCCCTGATCCCCCATTATGTAAAATTAAGTCATCCCTGGTGATCTTGAAGACCCCCCCAAAGCCCCACTCCACCATTATGTACAATGAAATTATCCCTGGTGATCTTGCTGACCACCCTCCCAAGTCAGGATCCCTGTTATGCACAATGAAATCATCCTGGTGATCTAGCTGACCCCCCAAGCCCCTATCCCTGTTATGCACAATAAAATCATCCCTGGTAATGTAGCGGACCCCAGCCCTGATCCCCTATTATGAAACACTTACACACTCCTGGTGGTCTAGTACACCCCAACCCACCCCCACACTGGCAGGCAGTGCCAGATCCCCCTAATGACGCACTAGCTGTGAAACCGGTCGGGGTTCTTGTTTGCTGCTTGTAATTTGGATGGTATGTTGCTGGCAATTAGCCCTTTTAAAACCTTTTTCTAATAAAGCCTTATATGTTCATAGTATTGGAGCAGTGCTGGTTTTGTTGTTCCTGTTGTCTGCCTTTGTACCGAGCACACTCCTACATGCAGCTGTAGCTGTTTTTTGTTTTCCTGCACAACCTATATGTGGACCTTAGCTTGTTAAGATTGAATGATCATAGAAATATCCATATTTTGACATTTATGTTCAGGTGCCATAAAGTAAAATTCCCACAATATATTTTGGAAAACATCTTAAAAAGGCCAAGGAAGGATAATTTAAGCTCTGCTAAGGGCTTGGAATCTATGGTGCCTAAATGTAACTTAGAAGTGGGAAGGGCTTCTCTGTACTATTTGGTAACAATTTTATGGAATACTGTTCCTTATACTTTGAGATTGGAGGATGGCGGCTGGCCCGGTGGCACTGAGGGCTGAGGCACTGGACACCACACCTCGCGCTACGCTGGCGACCCGGGATCGGGAGTGAACTCGGGTGCCAGTGGGTCAGCAGGGGCGGGTTGAGGATGGAGTGCTCTTGTGGTACTCTTCTCCCCAGGAGATGAGGATGGGATGGCCCGGTGGGCCAGTGACGCCCGATGAGACCGGGGGACATTGCAGCAAGCCAGGCAGCACTAGAACAGCGTCGCCAACACAGGCAGGGTTGCCATGCTCCAGAGCGTTGGGCGTGCCCATGCAGAGTGGGGGTTCTATGAGTGCAGAACAGGGAAAACACCAGCTTAGTGAAACAGGCGAAGGCACCTGTCCCCCATGCCCTCTGCCGGGTTCTCCCAGTTGGCCTTCCAGTTCTTCCACCTGGGCCCCACCTGCAGCCAGAGTCTGACTTACAAGTGAGCCCAAGAGGTGACTGTATAGTACAGTATGGTCTGCCGCCCATTGGCCCACATGTGGACCAGTGGGCATACAGCTGTACTATGCGCTGTCAGTCAGTGGGCAGCTGGGCGGCTTGGGGGTGGGGAGCTGCCACCCACCGCTGACCCGGGGAGGGAGTGGGGTGGCGGGCTCAGTGGCCGGGTGGGGAGGGGGTACCCGCTGGACCACCAGGGTGTTTTCATGTAAGAAGCCCGCGATTGGGCTTGAGTGGGTCCACTGGTCCACAAGGATATATTTCTTATTATGAGCCTGCGATAGGGCAGGATTCGGTCCACTGGACCACCAGGGAGTTATTTATTTCATATGCCCGTGATCGGCCAGAATTCAGTCCACTGGGTCACCAGGGAGTTATTTATTTCATATATGCCTGCAATCAGGCAGGATTCGGCCCACTGAACCACCAGGGATACTATTAATATTACATAGCCCGTGATCGGACTGGAGAGCAGGTCCACTGGACCACCAGGGATGGTATTAATATTACATAGCCCACGATTGGGCGAGGGGGGGCACGCCTGGCCTGTGGCTCTGGGGGTCGGGTGGCCACCCACAGCTGGTGGCTGCAATGTTGTGCCCTGCAATACAGCCCCACATGTGGTGGACAGGCCTTGCTCCCTAATATTCGATGGATCTTTGCTCCCCGTGTGGTGCAAAGGCGGTGTGTGCCTGCATATGCACCTGTACATCCCAAACTGAATATTGGGATGTGCTGAATATGCATGATCATGCCCCACTTGCGCCCGCACATCATTACTGGTGCACCCCAGGCGCATAAGAATTTGAATATCACGCTGGGCGCATCAGTGGTAGTCATGGCACAACACTGTTGTGCCATGTGCAACCCCTTGGAATATCCTGGCCTCAGTGTCAAGTATGTAACATTTTGTTATGGATCTGAGACTGTCACAATTTCTTTGAGTCTTTATTGTTGAGTTACTTAGTGTCACAAGTCATCTCTGCCATGCCTGATGTAAACTTTAGCCAGCTCAATGTGAATGGTACTGACCTTCCCCAGTCACTTTGACTTTCATGCATTAATTACCCCTTCTTGCATTGATTTTGGAATTGTATTTCATTACTGTCTGCTGCAGTTAGTTTTTGCATTCTGAGCTGCTAGAAAATGCAGGGTAAACCAGAGCTTCTATAGCAAGCCTGGTGTTGCTGTGGGCCAAGGGTTGTACTGTTGACATCATTGTATGGCAGAGTCAATTTCACAAAAAAAACATACAGACAAGGCATTTAGATTTTGTCGTAATACATTGCTAACAGGGTGTTTTGGGTAAGGGGGAACACAGTATGTAAACTGAGTACTGGTAGGTTCCCCTTGCAACATTGTTGCAACTGCATGGTACTGTGCAGTGTGAGTCACTCCTCTATTCTACATTGATGTCATCAGGAGCTAGCAGCCCAGCAGCTGAACAGCAAAGGCAAGTGCAGCAGGGCCCAAAAACAAATCCAAATTATGGAAGGCAGAGTAAACCTTAGCCAGGAATAACAAATGCATACACCTTTTCATGTCTAGTACTGCATATAATGACTACAAGCTGTAACTTTTTGGACCATCAGGGAAGGTTCTCTTTAATGGTAGCTATATGCCTGATGTGATGCCATTTGTAATTTTTTTTGTTGTTTTCTCATCTCTTTTGAAATATGCTTACACTGCAATGTAGTAAAAAAACTCAGTGAAATAGTGACATTCTCAGATCCATGACAAAATGTTACATACTTCACACTGAATTTAAAAGCCTATTTGCTCTAATACATTGCTTTTCAGTACTCTGCTCAGTATGCCTTCCTGGTAAAACTCTTAAATAAATAAATAAATTTCACTTAACACTGATTCCTGCTCTGCTCTAAGTGTTTCAATGAGTGAAAAAATAAAATGTAATGCACATCTATTTCTAACCCTATCCCATTTCTTTGCAAGTGTTAAATTTGAGAAACCTAAATTAGGTTCCACAAAAATACATAGGCCTCTGGATATCCTTTTATTTCCGTAATATTTTGCCAGACTGACTATATGCTACTCCATCATTATCTGTTTTTCTTTAAATTTTCCAATCTGTTTGTCATTTGTCATACACTAGGGTGGAATATTGAAAGGGGTTGTGCATGGCGCAACAGTGTTGTGCCATCGCTGACAACCCATAATCTTGTAGTGCGATATTCAAATGGGGATGTTGCACCATGCAGATCCTGATGTGCCAGGGTGCACCAGTAATGTATGTGGTGCAAGTCCGGGGGGCGTGCCCATGCATATTCTGCACATCCCAATATTCAGCCTGGGATGTGCGACGCAAATGCTGGTGCAACCCCTACTTGCACCGCACACTGGTGCTCAAAGTTGAGCCACAAAGTAATAGGAGCAAGGGCTGGCTAACCACAGGTGAGCTGTCATATTGCAGGGAGCAACACAGCAGCTACCAGCTGTGGGTGGCCACCCGAGCTCCGGAGCCAGGGTCTGTCGGCGTTACGCCCCCCGACACCCGATCATGGGCATTGATATTAAAAAGGCAAGTCCAATGTCCCTGGTGGTCCAGTGGACCATTTCCAGCCCAATCGGGCATAGGTATTGAAATAGCAAGTCCAATATCCCTGGTGGTCCAGTGGACGCTCCCAGCCTGATGGCATGCATGGGTATACCAAAACAGTTTAAATCAGCCCTAGTGGTCCAGTGGTACCCCCTCCCACCTGCCCACTAGGCCCTGCCACCCGCTCCCCCAGTCAGCAGCGGGTGGCAGCTCCCCTAGCGTCGCCCAGCTGCCCGCCACTGACTGCATCAGTACGGCTGTATGCCCATTAGTACACGCGGGGCCAATGGGTGTGCAGACTGTACCATACTACACAGTGCCGATATGTGAATGGATCCATTCACATATCAGGACTGTAGTAGGTACGGTCTGCATGCTCATTTAGCTCACGCCAGTGGACCAGGGGCATACAGCCGACTTATGCAGCCAGTCAGCGGTGGCTGGGTGGCTTATGGGTGGGGAGCTGCTGCCCGCTGACCGGGTGGAGTGGGGTGGTGGGGTTCAGTGGGTAGGTGGGAAGGGGGGTACTGCTGGACCACAAGGGTTGATTTAAACTGTTTGTGGTATATCTATGCCCGCGATCGGGCTGGAAGTGGTCCGCTGGACCACCAGGGATATTGGACTTGATATATTTAATACTTATGCCCGTGATTGGGCATTGGGGCACTTTCCCACGCTGTGCAGGGGGCATCAGTTCCCGACGATTGCAGCCTGGCAGGGCGTCAGGCGCAAGTTGCCAGGGATCGGCGCACCTGCATGCAAATGGGGCCATAATGACATGCTAATGGCCCCAGTTGTGCCTTGCATGCATTATGACCCCATTTGCATATCCACCGCTGAATATCATGGTTCCTGCACCTAGCACAACCACACTTGCGCTGGTGCATCCCCCTGATCCTCTCTTGCCACTTGCGCTGGCACAGTGCCACTGCACCATGTGCAATGCGGGAGGCCACATTGCCATATTCAGTGGTGCTCAGCCATGGTGCAGCACCATTGATTATCACCCAGCACACTCCCTGGCACATCTCAGTTGCGCTGCTCCCGGCTTGCACCCCCGCCTGGCGCATTTCTGAATATTCCACCCACGATGTACTAGAAAACTATTTTTTTTACATTTGATACCCAGTCATCTTTCTGTGAGATAACCAATGGGGCTGACTTACAGTATATGTTGTCAATATTTCTAATTCTTGAAATATATCCATATTTAACTACAGTACAGTAATATACTTATAGGTAAAGGAATGTACCTTTTCCCAGTCAGGCAGCACTGAAGATCACAGCAGATCACAGAATAAAAAATATATTACATGTCCAATATCTTAATCTGGTTCAAGGTCAGTTGGCATTCATCTGTATCCCCCTCCCCCGGCTCATGCCTGAAAATAGGCAGGATTTGTCTAGTGCACTTACCCGGTCAACAAAAACTAAATAAATAAATAAAATAAATATTGGAAACCTCAAAAAATGTCCCAGTGGAAGTCAGTAAGAAAAGTTCAAATACATGTGGTATATGTTTCATTTCATTTCATTTTTATTTTTTTATTTTTAACCAGGAGGTGGACTGGGCACTGCCCCTTTTCAGCCATGCCTGACACTTAAAACACAATACAAACAATACAATACATCATGCATTATAACTTACATTTACCTACATTCTCACAATTTAAAAGTGTAAACAACATTTGCCTAAAGTGCAATGCACTATGCGCTCCATTTTACAGGTTAGCATATTCATTCAGTATAGAAGGTGCATACCGAGAGAAGGCTTTCCTACTCATTTGCGGTTTAAATATAGGAATAGTATAATGAGATGCTCTTTTGTTTCTTGTAATGCACTCTCTTTCTAATGGTAATAATGTATTTGAAAGAACCATAGGTTCAGTAGTTCTTGCCACTCTAAAAACATAATGCGCTACATGAGATTTGAGTCTCCTCTCTGGAGATAGGACTCCCAATTTATCATACAATAAGCAACGATGCAGTGATGTGTCCAAGATGGAACCTGGAGTGCAAATCTACATATGTTGTTAAATAAAAATTTGTATTTTGATTCAAATACCCCATTGCAGTGGATAAATATTATATTTACACAATCAAGTATGGGCATAAGCACTTGTTTTGCTATTACTGGACGAGCCTCTTCAGTCAGGGAGTTCAAATTTCTGTATAAAAAAACAGTTTTTGATTAAACCATTTACCTTTCAATATGGGGTACTAGACTCAAGATGGGATCAATAAGTATTCCCAAGTATTTAAATGAGGAAACTAAGGGGAGGCATACTCCATTCTGTCCAGTAATTTGTAGCTTGCATTCCTTTTGAAATTTTAGTGGAGTTTCAAACAGTATTATTTTTGTTTTAGTCTCATTTAAAATTAACTTATTTTCCCTAATCCATTTGTCCCAGTATATTATACGTATTTATTTTGTAAAGACACTTGTATTTCACTACATGTTGGAGCAGAGTCCCAGACCACTGTATCATCAGCATGAACTATGCTGTATGTAATAGAAAATGGTTTAGGGAGATAATTCATAAAAATGAAAAATAACAGAAGACCTAACACTGATCCTTGTGGTACACCTGCCTTAACATCCATTGGTTCAAAAAATGTATTACCAATGTTTACTCTTTGTACACGATTTTCCATGTAGCTTCTAAACCACTTAATCTCTGTCCCCTTAACCCCCATGAACTCCAGCTTCAGCAAAAGAAAACCATGGTCCACCATGTTAAAGGTGCCAGCCAGGTCCACAAACACCACACCAGTGGCCAACCCCCACCCCCACTGGCCACCAGCACAGCATCCGTGAACCCGTCCAGCACCATTGTGGTGGACTGCCCACCTCAGAATACATGCTGCTGGTCTATAATCAGGATATGCCTTTCAAGGTGGGCAAGGAGCTGAGAGAACACACTTCTCCAGCAGCTTGCTCACCACTGTAAACAAGTTCTATGAAAGATGCTATTATCACACTTTTGCACAAAAAGAAAAAGATACTTTAGATTGTGCTAGCTACCGGCTGATCTCTATTAAACTCAGATTACAAGATTCTTGCTACAATTCTAGCTAAAAGAATTCAATTGATAATTGTAAGATTACTCGGTAAGGAACAAGTAGGGTTTGTAAAGAACCGATCTACTGTAAGCGCTAATAAATTTAATATGGTGGTCTAACAAAAGAAACACCGTATGTTCTTGTATCTCTAGATATCTTTAAAGCATTTGACTCACTACAGTGGGATTATTTATTCAGCACTTTGAAGAAGTTTGGCTTTGGGGAAACTTTTCTGTCCTGGGTTCACATGATCTATAACAAACCATCAGCACAAGTCCTCACAAATGGGATTTTATCGAGTCCTTTTAGACTTCACTGTGGCACCAGACAAATCTTTTTATCCTAGCCTTCGAACCACTAATCCAAACCATCAATCTTCAGAAGGATATTGGAGGAATACAAATAGACAAACACATCCATAAAACCTTAGCCTTCGCAGATGACCTGCTCCTAACTCTAACCAATCCTACCTTATCCTGAAAAAAGTTAAATAAATTTTAAATAACTTTGCTGAGGTGTCAGGTTTTGTAATTAATTGGGATAAAATGCAAGTACTGAGTAATTTCATCTCTGATTTAACTAAGAAAGCTCTAGATGATATTCTTAATCCTGAATGGTTTAAAGAATACATTACATAGCTGGACATAACAATTTCTAGCAATCTTATAAACATTAAGAATATTAACTGTACACCATTTCTACAGAGATACAGTGGCATCCCTCAGAATGAGATCCACTTTTAAAGCACTCTGCAATATGCTGCAGCAGACCTACTGAATAAAGAATGTATTTCAATGGCAATTATTCCCCTTTGTCATGCAGGAAACTGTGGCATTCACTTCATCCTGGCAGTGTCACATTTTCCTGAATGACAATAGGTACTCATTGCCATTGAAATTACATTGCTTCATTCAGTAGGTCTGTTGCAGCATTCTGTAAAGTGCTGCAAAATGCTGCAGAACTGGTTTTCATCCTGGGGGATGCCACTGTATGAGTTGGATCTTGAACATTGGGCAAAACTCAAACTTTCCTGTAGGGGCATGATCAATGCCATTAAGGTGATAGCTGCATCCGGATTTTTATTTCTTCCAGAACACACCTACTCAATTGACTAATAAATTATTTAAAACTCTGGATCGAATTACAAAAAATTTCTTATGGGATGGAAAAAAAAAACAGACTGAGTATCGCTAAACTTAGAGCCCCCAAGGAGTTTGGTGGTTTTGCGCTCCCTTGGTGGTAAAGATATTATCTAGCATTCTCTCTTTGACAAATATTAATTCACATGCACCACCACCCTGAGAACCACTTTTCAGTATCTTTTTGGTGTGAATTGGAAAAATATCTTATTAAACCTAACACATTATAGTACTTTTTATATTTACCCCTTCCCCAGACCTAAAAAACAATCCATGATTCTCTGTCTCAGTAAATGCCCTTAAAAGAACAAACAATATTAGAAACCCAAGGAAAACTCCTTTAAGTTCTATGCCATTGTGGTTAAATCTGACACTTAAATATAACAAGAAACCCCTTTATAATCCAGACTGGACAAAAGCAGGAATTTTAAGAGTTAAAGATCTAATAGACACAAATACGGGAATTTTATCTTTTTCAAATGTCTAAAAATTATACAATCTAAACAGACTATAATTCTATCAATACCTTCAGATAAGGGACGTATTAGTAAAAGAAATTCTGACCCAAGACTTTTGTATGCCAATCTTGTGAGGAATGGAACAAATCCCTTGAAATTAGAATGGTGAAGAAAAGTTCAAGTATGCTTTACAAATTATTAACTGAGTGTATTTCTTCTATAGTTCTCACAAATGGAGCCAGGAGTACTGGGAATTAGAGCTTAATATTACAATCTCAGACCCTGAGTGGGAGGACACTTAGATAACCGCATGCACTAGCCTCAAGGAGACTCAAGGTAGACTCATTCAGTTTAAAATCTTGTATGGTTTATATCTATCTCCTGACAGAATTCACAAAATGGGCTTCTCATTGAATAAAACATGCTGGAGATGTGGAGATCAAGTTGCTGGATTAGCACATATACTCTGGAACTGTCCTTCCTTGATGTCTATTTGGAAATCAGTACATGGAATACGCTGTAGAGTATGCAATCAAAATATTCTCTTCACTCTGAGTTTATTCCTATTAGATATCTTTCTTATTAGAGGTACTATCAATGCATATGGCTTCATTTGGTTACATCTAGCATCGCTAAGTCTTAAGAGAATTATATTGATAATGCAAATCTACCAGTGTCCCACACTTAAATTTCCCTGTGGCCTCTTGATTCCTCCCATCCCCACTCTTCCTCAGCTGCAGCTCGCACTTTGTTCGCTGTCTCTGTCTGGGAATTATCTCCTTGCTGAGTTACCAACAGCACTGTCATGTTTTGCACATTATTAACCATAAATTGTGCCTTTTTGTCTGTTTGGTCCTACTATACTGTGTGATATGTACCTCCTCTATGTACTATGTAACTTGCAGCTCTGTATAACTGTTTGGAATCTCCTATTGTACAACACTGTATATATACTTGTTTTTACCTGTTTCTTGATTTGTACTTTCCTGGGTCGTGCCTAAAAATATGCAGTTCTGTCTAGTACACTTACCCAGTTACCAAAAGCAAATAAATAAATTGGATGTCTACCCACATTTCATCTCTAGATGACTGGTATAATCAAATGAACCTAATAGCAAACAATGAAAGGATAAGTTTCTTAGTTAGGGACAGATTAATTGTGTTTTATACGATTTGGGATCCCTTCTTACTATTGAGTTAATCCTTATTAAACATTATTTCTCCACCAGAAACAAAAAAGGTGAGGAAAATAGCTCTACTAGCTACTCTGCTAATCTGGTTTGTTTTTTCCAGTATGTGAGTTATTACTCTTGCTGTTATTATTTTCTTTTCTTTTACTTATAGTATGTTTAGATGATTTTTGCTGATGGTTCTTATATGCTAACATCTATACAAAACAGTGCTTCATTCTGTAGTCATTCTGTACCATTTAGTACCTTATTTAATTGTACATCCTTGTATTGACTTGAAAGAAAATAAAATAAAATTTATAATGGAAAGAAACAAGGATACAGGCCTGTAATTTGACATAACAAGCCTGTCCCCCACCTTGTGTATCGGGTTCACTCCTGATTCCTTCCACTTTAAAGGTACTAATCCCTTTCTACCAATAAGTTAAACAGTTTAGTTAAGGGACCCACTATTTTGTAGCTGATATCTCTAAAATCTTGGAGTAGTTCATCCATTCCTCCACTCTTCCTTTATTTAAAGCCCAATAGCAAATCTAAAACATTCTTTATTGTATCAAATTTAAAGGTTGGCACCTCGCTTCCCTGAAACTCAGCTGTATTACTAACAAATCCCTCTATTCCTTTTCTTTCCTCTTTAACCCTATCATTTATTGTTTTTGAAATTAAAAAAAAAACTGTTGAAACTTTCTGACATTTCTTTACTATTGTGTATCAACAAGTCACCCTCTTTCACACTTTTAATACTGTACTACTCACTTCCTGTGGGCTATAAACCTGCCTAAAAGACTGCAATTTTTTTTTAAATTTCTAGTGTTCTCTAACTGGGCTTGATGATAGTATTCCTATTTTCCATCAGTTATCTCCCATTTAACTTTATTCCTAAGTGTTCTATACTGTCTTAAAACTTTCTCCATCTTTTTTTATTAAATAATGTTTCCTCATTCCCTCCCGTGTTTTAAATAGATCCCTGAGGATCTTTTTTAATCAGCACAAGAATTTTCCCTTCACTCTCCATTTTGTAAGAGGAGTATGTTTTTTAAACAGCTGAGTCAAGCAGCCAGTAAATTGTTCCACCATTCTGTCCAAATCTGTAGAAGTCACAACTTGTGCCCAGTCTATGGGCCAGATATTCAAAACTTTGCCCCAGGGCTAAATTAGCACTGCCCTGTGGGAAAACTTAGCCTAGAGCACAAGGCAAGCTATATTGAAAAGGAAATAGCCTGGTGCAAAACCAGCTGAATATAGCAAGCAATGGAAGTCAGGCAAACAGGGCCAGGAGTGCAGGGCAACAATTGCCCGGGAATAAGACAGCACTGAATATAGCAACAGAGAAGTGCACACTGCAACTGCAACTCATTATACTCTGTAGCAAGCCAGTCTGACAGGTAGAGAACTTGGTGTGTGATTGCACAGAGATGTCTGACATCTACTGCAAACAACAATGTAAGCCACACACTTCAAAACTGTGCTATGCTGAAGTAAGATTTGCCCCGGGCTAACCTGATTGCACAGTACTAACACATTAGCCTGGTGCAAACTGGTTAGCCCGGGGCAAACGGGAGCTATGTTCAAAGCTGTCATGCAAATGAGCCTACTTATGTAATTCTGGGCAAACAGGTAAATTTGCATCTCATTAGGTGCTGCTTAGCGCTGCATTACTATGCAGTTTGCCTGGTGCTACTGCATGGAGCACAAAGCTCCCCTATTAGTCAAAATGGAAGTACAGGCTGGACACTGCAGGGCAAAGCATGCCCACAGCATCCCCTGTTGATTGGAATAGAAGTACAGGCCGGAAGCAACAGGAACTGTGCGCTGTCAGGCACAGTCAGTGTTCTGTCACATAAACATGTTATATTAAGGACAGAGGAACATGTGGAAGCTAAACCAGGGACCTCCTGAAAAGCAGGGACAGTCAGGAGGTATGGGTGCATTATGTGTGCCTGATACACACAAGTGACCCTGATAGTCTAGTGGTCCCCAACCCCCAACCTCCCAAACTAGGCTGTACTGGGACATTCATGGCACCATGCTTTTCTTGCAGGTACTTTGGGACATTACACATTTGGCCCCACTAAAGATACATGTCCCATGTATCCTCCTAAACCATTTGTGAGGACACATTACTTTAAAACATTTAATATTCTTAACTTCTGCATTTAACATTCCTAACATCTATTCTTTAACTGTAACACTTATTCCACCTTTGTTCTGTACTTTCATATTTATAGGCTACCTTTAACAGAACTACAGAGTTATTTTCTCCAATGTTTGGGAGGCGTACCTTTGTTTGTAGAGAAGGATCTATGTATAGGACACTCAGTAGAAATGGCAGTTACAAGGTCAAACGTACTGATACCTGGTAGTCAAGGCCATTCTATAGGAATCCCAGGGGCAATCTTATCTGATGTTGCATGCTCCTGCCTCTTTCATCTGTCATCTACAGTGTTTTGAACGTTGTCCATACCAGTTGCTTGCAACAGAGGCGGGCAAGCTAGAAATTATTCACATAGAGCCAAGCCAGATTTGAGCCAATAGTCTGGCTTGACTCTACAAGCCAAAGCACGAGCCAAGTCATGGCTGCTACAGGCTGTCCTTTACATTACTGACAGTGTCCCTCAAACTGCTCAAGCTGACAGAAATGCTTTGTTTGATCATAATTGGCTTGGCTTGATCTTGGCTCTCAGTTGCTCATAGAGGTCAAGCCAATCCAGGCACTAGACTTGAACCAAGCTTCAGTCTGCTCTGGCTTGCCTCCTTCTTCCTTGGAATGTACATGGTTTCAACATATTCTGGTGCACTACTTTGCTTGTGTTGCTGGTTTGATTCAGTACACTAGCGGTTCTCTGTATGGAATTTCAACAATTACAAAATGGTGTGGGCACCCAACTGCGAGTTTGTGACCTCTGGTTTGAGTATTCTTTAACATGACTCTGTCTCCAATGAACAAGGGTGCAGCTCATGCTCTACATTCATTCTGTTCCTTCTGTCACTGTCGCACATGTTCCATTTGAGTTGAAACAATGTCAGCTGCTTCTTTTAATCCACATTGATGTTTTTCCACCCCGATGTTGTTGGTTCTTCCCCTTTTCAGAATTCTTGTTGCATACTCAGAACCATATTCATCAGAAGTCTTCCATGCCTACAAAACAGTAAGTAGTACAGTGTGTACCCCACTGAGCAGTGGACAGTGTTGTTGTACAGATAAATTCTGGTAATTTTACTGTAACCCCCTGAGGGGCTTACCTTAAAATGTCCTGTTTCTCCTGTTAGACTCCTATTGTCTCTGGGGCATCTCCCATTCTCTCCAATTGGCAGCGCCACTGGCCTGAGGTGTTTTTGCACCCCAGGTGTGTGCTTGTGCCTCTGCCATGCCATTGCTTTTCCCAGGGCTCACAGTGGGGGCCAGAGGGGTAATTTCACAGCAATTGCAGAGCTGCCAGATTCTCTCCCATACACTTCATGTCTGGTTGGCAACTTGTGCATGGAGAAGTGCTCCCAGTGATCCTACCTGCAATTTGCAGTAAAGAGCCACCTCTTGCATGGTCCCAGTCTGTGGTGGCTGCAGGAGACCAGAGACCTAAAACAGGTGCAAGAGAGCAGACTACTGGGGCCCAAGAGAAATTTTACAGTTACAGAAAATCCCAAATTAAAGTTTTTTCTTTTCTTGACCTCAGACAGTGTTGCTGTGTACATGAGCAAGGGCAGACTGGCAAAATCTTTGACTTGTGCCATTCCAGATCCAGAGGAGAGAGGGAGAGACTACTGAGGGGCCCAAGAGAAATGTTACAGTTACAGAAAATCCCAAGTAATTTTTTTTTCCTGGCTTCAGTGTGGCTGTATGTACAAGGCAAGAGCAGCAGGCTGGCAAAATAAATCTTTGACTTATGCCGTCCAGAGCGTAGGAAAGAGAGAGAGAGACAGAAAGAGAGAGACTGCAGAGAGCCCACAAGAAATGTAACATTCCCAGAAATCCCAAATAATTTTGTTTTCCTGGCTTTTCAGTGTTGCTGTGTGTACAGGGCAAGGGCAGCAGGCTGGAAAAAGAAATCTTTGACTTTGCCATTCTATCATGAATCACAATCACTTGTTAACATTCATTCACAATTTTGTCCAGAGGGAGAGAGAGAGAGAGAGAGAGAGAGAGAGAGAGAGAGAGAGAGAGAGACTGCAAGGGGACCATGAGAAATGTAACAGTCCCAAAATTCCCAAATAAATATATTTTTCCTGGCTTCAGTGTGGCTGTGTGTACAGGGCAAAGGCAGCAGGCTAGCAAAATAAATATTTGACTTGTGCCATCCAATCACGAATCATGATCACTTGTTAACATTTATTAACTAGTTCATGTATAAAAAAATACTGTTCAGACAAATATACAAGTTGATGCACCTGGGCCTCTGGCTGTGGGTGGCCCAGGAGATAATCTGACTTTGTGACTCATAGCAGGCAGTTTTCACTACAACACAAGTAAAGTACAACTACTGTACACACAAGTGTCATCATCACTCATTCCCCATTATTCCTCCTTATCATCATTAGTTTTATAGTATATCATGTTACATTACGTATAAGCATTAATCAACACCCAGTGTGGGACTGTGCTGCATGCGGCTATGCACCAGGTGTGTCTGCATCTCCAATTCTTCAAGGTAGGTCTTCAAGGTGGGTCTTTTGACCTACAAAGCCCTACACGGGCTTGGTCCCGACTACCTGAAAGAGCTTCTTGTGCCTTACACTCCTCTGAGACAGCTCCGCTTGGCTGACGAGGGGTTGCTGGAGATTCTGAGGGTGAATTTGAAGTCTTCTGGAGCCCGTGCTTTTGGATTTGCGGCCCCCACCCTTTGGAATTCTCTGCCCCGCCAGCTCCGAGAAAGTTCAACTGTGGATAGGTTTAAGAAGGCCTTAAAATCTTTCTTATGGAATCAGGCTTTCCCTGTTGTATCTTAAAATGTTTTTAATTACCTTATTTATTGCATTGTTATTGCTTGTTTGTTTGTTTCTGACAAATGTATGAAGTTTGTACAGCACCTTGAATTATTTGAAAGGCGCTCAATCAAATAAATTTTATTATTATTATTATTAATTCAAATTCTGAGGCACTGTAGTGTTTGGATAGCTGCGTTGTATTTTTCTATCATCAAATAATTCAAGCCACATCAAATGAATGGTTTTCTCTGGTTTATATTTTTCTTGCGAGTCTTCAGTACAAGTATTTTGGTCAACTTCTCGATACATGTAATTTTTCTTTAAGATTGGTGCTACATATTCAATTCACATGCCATCTTATGTACAAATCTGTTATCTTAAAAAGGCCAACACTCCAGTACAAACCAATCACAAAACAATAACATGTCTATTTTAAGCCGTGATGTTCCTTTTTCTTTAAAAACAGGTTATTTATAGACTGTGTACAGACTGTGTAGCTTGAAAACATGTTATTGTTTTGTGATTGGTTTGTACTGGAGTGTTGGCCTTTTTAAGATAACAGTTTGGCTTGAATTATTTGAAGATAGAAAACACAACACAGCTATCTAAATGCTACAAATTGGTGCCGTGACTCGGATGTCTGAAGACAGTCTATATGGTTGCTGATGACATCAAAAGAACCGAGAAGAGAAGGAAGCCACTGCGAGGAATGCCTACCATACCTGAACTAATTACTCATGTATGGAGGGAGGTCGGAAGACACATAAGGAAGCTGGGATGAAGTCAGACGTGATTTGCAAGTGAACCTGCTGACTTAAGTATGGATTCCATATTACATAAATGTTTAGAGACAAACCTTAAAGAAGGTCCAAACAGCTCTCCTGAAAAGCAGGAATCGCATACTTATGTTTAGTTAAACACTGTACAGACCGTAATGAGAAGTGTAAATCAGGTAAAATCAAGTTAGCTAACATATGTCAGATGTACGACAGTATCAATTAGAAATAACTGCTAGGATGTGTCAGTTGAAGAAAGAATTGTTAGAGAAAAATAATTCTCATTACTTAAATATAGCCAAATATGTCACAGAGGCTAAAGATAGTAAATATGAAAGATATTATTCACAAAGGAAAATCTGTGGTTAAAATTAAGACTCTACAATGAATACAGCTGTTTCCTGCTGCCCAAGGTCATGCTGTTCTCTGTATTTGGACAGCTGCAAAACATTACTGTATTCAGTAATGAATGTTAACTATAATGATGCGGAGTGAAGTTTAAGCTACTCTGGTTTATTTTATGTTTCATCCCATGACATGTCCAGTTTTGAAATGTTGGCTCATTGTCTGCAAACTGCAGTTGAAGATATGAAGCAGCATTGAAAGGGGCATGATGGATGAGGTTACACCATGAGGCAATTGCATAGAAAATAAAGAGATTAGAGCATGTTGATTAGAAGGCTAAGAACTTTTATATAACAAACAGTCCTTGTATACATTACCAGCTGAGGCACAGTTGTAGTGCCAAATCTCCTTAGAGTAAAGGCAGAATAACTACCTCCTTTTATCTAATTGAGTGTTCAACTAAGCAAAAAGCTGATAAAACTAAAAATATTGTACTTTTCACCTTGTTGCAATTAGTGACCTTTTGCAACACAATTTGACCTTCCATGTTTAAACTAAGTTAAGCACATTATTTTGTCAGGATTTTTCAGGTCCTGCTGTAATTTAAGCTATACAAGTGAACTTTTTCACTCTGTCATGGAAAATGTGTTTTATTGTCCAAAAACACAAAAGAAGTAATCAAGATTTATTTAAATCTCACATGTCAACTAGCTTAAAATGAAGTTTCTTTAACATCATACATGGCTCTTAAGCAAGCACTAATGACAGCTACAGCTCTCATTAGTCCTTCTGAGTCCTCTGATTTTGTAATACAGGTACATGCAACAGATCAGGTAATTAATGTGGTCCTATTACAAAAGAGAGCAGGGACTTTACGTCCTGTGGGATATTTTTCTCATGTATTAACACCTGTGAAAGAAACATATAAAAAAATGTGTAAAATATTTATTAGCTGTATATTGGGCTATACAAGTCACAGAACATCTTGTGTGGTTTAACAGAATTATCCTACAAATGTCTTACACCCGAGTAAAATTTCTACTTGAAAGGGATGTGAGAGGTGTGTCTTCACAGTGATTGGTTAAATGGGCTTTAGCTCTACAAGGGAAAAATATCACAGTAAAAGAATGTACCTCACCTATGTTAGTTGAATAAATGACATGGGAGGGAGAGGCACATGGTTGTGGAACTGTAATGGAAATTGAATTTAAACCCATATTTACTGCAAAATCAAATACTGAAGCAAATGATGTTTATGTAGACGGCTCTCATTTTTAGAAGAATGGACATTTCTATACAGGATATGCCATATGGACATCAAGTACTAATCAAAAAAATATTAGTACAGTGCCCATCTTCATTTTCTGCCCCTAGTGCAGAATTAGAGGCAGTCCATGGAGCTATTATGGCGTACCCTCAGAAGGCTATTAATATCTTCTCAGACTGTGCTTTTGTGGTAAATTCCTTATTAGACTTTTTGCCAATTTGGACTAAAAGAGAAATGCAGACAGCATCTGGAGAACCTGTTGCATTTGTCCCCATATTACAACATATAGGGGATATAGGAGCTCAAACACCTTTGAAAATAGCAATATGTAAAGTAAGAGCTCACCAAAAGAATCCAAAGGATCTCCATGAGTTAAACAACAACTTAGTGGATAATCTTGCTCAAGTTGCAGCCAAACAAATAAACTTATGGGTAGACCCTCTAGGAGGTAATTCTACACAATTGTGGGAGATGGACAAATTTGACAAACATAATTTTAAATGGATAGCTGCCATCTCACAAGTCCCAAGTTTGGGGCGTATCCAAGATACAGATGTTTAGATAGTGGGTTGTCAGAACCAATAAAAAGACACTAGACAGTGTGCAACCAAGCATGTTACCATATGGGAAGATATGGTAGTATGGGAATGACAACCTGGGTTTAGGAAGTGGATACCACCCACTTCACTTAGAAAATATATTATCATAAATAATCAACAAACTGGAGGTCATTGTGGACTCCACAAAACTTGTAAAATGTTGGCACAAAAATATTGGTGGCCAAAAATGGGAAAAGATATCAAGCAATGCCTGGAGGCTTGTCTCATCTGGGCACAGATTAATCCTCCAGTGCCTGGTAAAAGGGGTTCCATTAGAGCGGATACCCCCGGTGGACGGTCCTTGGTCCAGCTTACAAATTGATTATGTGGGGCCCTTGCCTGCTGCAAAAGGGGGGTTTCCGATATTTATTAGTCATTGTTGACATATTTTCCAAATGGGTAAAAGCATTGCCCATACAAAATGATGGTGCTACAGCTACTGCAAAAGCACTATGGGAACAGGTATTCTCATGATGGGGTTTTCCAAAAATACTTAAAAGTGATAGAGAACTCACCTTACAGCAAAATAATGACAGCTTTGTATGATATTTTGGGTATCACCCAACGTTTGCATTTTCCCTATCATCCATAATCATCAGGGATGGTAGAAAGATTACATCGCACTTCAAAAATGCTCTGAAAAGGCAGTGTTGGATATTGGTAAAGGATGGGTGATGCACTTACAGAAATCCTAATGGGTATTGAAGTGCGGAAAACAAGAGTACTGCTATAGCCCATACCAATTGATGACTGGACGAGATACGTGGCTGTATTATCCTTCAGATCCAGATTTATCAAAACCCGTGTTAGACCGCATCAAAACTGATGTATTTTTGCAACAGCTGCAAAAACAGTTGGCTGTTTATTTACCCCATGCTGCCAAAAATATGGCACAGACTCATTGAAAAAACAAACAGAGACATGATTAAAAAAGTGATACTGCCCATTAAAAGGGGTTATCATGTCATGGTAAATAAATGTTGGTCAAAAGGGACACTGAGTCATTCAGGTCCGACGCATTCAAGAAGGGTCTACAGAGACCAAATGAAACATAGAAACATAGAAACATAGAAGTTGACGGCAGATAAGGACCGCAAGGCCCATCCAGTCTGCCCATTTCTTTTTCTACCTTATAAATGTGCCATCGGCCTTTGCTCTGTCAGTGACCTATCTATTCATAGTCATTTGTATTGCTCCCTTATGCCTATCCCATGCCTGTTTGAAGCCCTGCACTGTATTCATAGCCACCACTTCCTGTGGTAAGCTATTCCATGCATCTACCACCCTTTCTGTGAAAAGAATTTCCTCATTCCCCTTAATCGGCCTCCTCTAATCTCATGCTGTGTCCTCTTGTCCTGCAATTTTCTTATATTTAAACATGTTAGACTCTTTCACCTTGTTTATGCCCTTAAGGTGTTTAAATGTCTCGATCATATCACCTCTCTCCCTCCTTTGCTCAAGGGTATACATATTGAGCTCCGTTAATCTGTCCTCATATGTCTTCTGATGCAGTCCCTGCACCATTTTGTTGCCCTTCTCTGGACTGCCTCAATTTGGTTAATGTCCTTGTGAAGGTGTGGCCTCCAATACTGCAGTACTCCAGATGGGCCTAACCAATGTCTTGTACAGAGGGATTATTACCTCCCTCTTACGACTTGTGATACCCCTACTAATACACCCTAACACCCCCTAGCCTTACCTACTGCTTTAGAGGTCTGCTTGGATGATTTTAGGTCATCAGTGATGATGATGCCCAAGTCTCTTTCTTCCTTTGTGACTGCTAGCAACTCCTCCCAGCCTATAAGTGGCTTCAGGGTTTCTCTTCCCTATGTGCATGATTTTGCACTTCTTTGCATTAAATCCCAGTTGCCACTCTTCTGACCATTTTGCTAGTTTATCCAGATCTCTTCTCATTCTGCCCACCCCATCTGGATCATCTACTCTGTTGCAGATCTTGGTGTCATCTGCAAACAGACAAGCCTTACCTCTAGTCCATCTGCGAGGTCACTAATGAAGATGTTGAATAGGACTGGCCCCAGGACTGATCCCTGAGGTACCCACTTGTGACTTGCATCTCTTCTGACTGTATACCATTTACCACCACTCTCTGTTTTCTGCCAGTCAACCAGTTTGCCACCCAGTTGACCAACTTCTGACCCACCCCGAGCCTACCTAGCTTATTTATCAATCTTCTATGTGGAACAGTGTCAAAAGCTTTGCTGAAGTCAAGGTAGGCGACATCAACTGCTCCCCCTTGGTCCACCACTCTGGTTACCCAGTCAAAGAAATCTATGAGATTAGTTTGACAGGACCTTCCTTTTGTAAACCCATGCTGTCTTGGATCCTGTGCCCCTATGGATTCCAGGTGTTGCACTATCCTTTCCTTAAGGAGTGCCTCCATAATCTTGCCCACTACTGAGGTAAGACTGACTGGTCTGTAGTTCCCCGCCTCCTCCCTGCTACCACTCTTGTGGTCCATGTGGACCAATGTAAATTGTATCAGCAATTAAATGATGACAACTGATACTGCTCTGTTTCTCCCAATAGGTAACGTACAATGATGTATCCTGTACTTATGCTGAGTGGTACCTTACTGATCCTGGCCACTTCTGAACGATTCAATGGATGCCCAGGGCACACATACAACAGTTTATACAACAAGAACTATGCCACTCATTCTGCCTGGGGTATTCCAGTGCTGTTAGGAGAACAACATGAACACACTGGACATCTTCTTGTCAATGATACTTTATTTGTTATGGATAATGTCAACATGTGACAAAGGGGATACTCGCCAGATGCCTGGCCTGGCACAGTGATGTGTGTTGTGAACACAACAGCCCAGAAAAAAATCAATATCCCCTCTACTTTGGGGGATACTCCAAATGTAACAAAAGAAAAACAAGATTTATTTCAAATAAAACTAAAGGACATGTTACATTATCCATCCAATATTACATTATTAAATGCATGTTATAAAAGTTCAAGACTTAATATGTGGCATTTTTTTATATAATACATCTATTGTAAAAAACTATACAATAGGGTTAAATGTAAATTGAAATATTGTAATGTGTTACTACATTTGCCTTTTCCACGATTACCACTTCAGTGTAAGGATCAGTCATTAGTATTGTTGTGGCAACAGTATTATAATAATACTTTAAATCAATACCATGATAGACACAAAATGTGGTCATTTCAAATTCCTGCAGAGGCAACACCAGGCTTATTCCATCGTAAAAGAGATGTATGGGGCTGGTTAGGCTCAGGATTAGAAATTGTTAATGGTATAGATACTATGGTTTTAAAGGGTCATATTCGTTCTTTGGAAATTACTTTAAAAGATATGGCTACTGGACCATTATCAACTACTGTGAAATTAGCAGCCGAAAATGAAAAAAAAAATGTGATTGGTTTGCATTTAAAGAAACCTTACATAATTTTAAAATTATTGCTCAAATAGCAGCCGCTCTTATAACTCACTTTCTAAGATGTCTAGAGAAAGGATGTAGCAGACATCGAAGCAGCGGTGATATGGCTTTTTGTGATACTTCTGAATAAAAGTTTTTATAGACCTGTGCCCTTGTCATTATAGGTGTGTGTGTTCTACTTTTAAAGTTTTGTGAATTCTATACTAGTATAGAAGCACCACTTCCTTATGCTCACTCCGTTTTGGTCTTTTGTTTGAATCTATATAGAAGTGGCTTGTTCTCAATTAGATACTGAAGCACATGCTTATCCAGTCAATGAGTTAAATAAAATTAAGATGAATAAATTACCTTTAGGAATAGGTGATAATAATGTGACTAGATTATTGGATTGTCCTACTGTATTCCTACCACCCTTAGCTATGATAAAAGTATGGAATTCACCAAATCAATATGCACATGTGTTGCAACATGTGATTCCCATACTAGTGATAATACCTGTATGTTTTGAACCACGAGAAAATCACGGCAAATCAGTAATTTGGGAGTTTTAATACATGACCAAATCATGAGACTTCAAATACCAGGTGACACTACTGTCCCAGTACATGATGAATATGTTGTCTTACCTTAGCAACAGAGGCCCAGATATTCAAACTGCGCCACAAAGTAGCATAATAGCAGGTGCAGGTGTAAGTCCACTGTGAACATGCGCAACACGTGTGATATTCAAACACTACGCAGGTCAAGATGCACCTGCGGGACACGACTGAATACCATGCCAACTGCGCCATTGCACAACCAGGGATGTGCAGTGGCACAGGTCAGATGCTCAATAGCACAACCAGGGATGCTCAGTGGAGCAGGGCAGCAGCAAAACAGCACAACCAGGGATGTGCAGGGACAGGATGCAGGGGCCCACCACCCATGGTAAAGATGGGCAGAGGAGCACACAGCAGAACAGACATCACCCCCCACACCCTATGCACTGCACAACTGGAGGACAGTTGGAAGAGTCACCAGCCCATGGACACCAGCAACAAACCCACAACCGGGGCATGGTGCCCCAGCACACCCCCTAGCAAGCTGTGACCGCCACATGAATGACTGGCTACCCTGTGCCACACCATCCCACCAATGCAGAGCACACCCTGCCCACATCCCCATACACCCTGCCCAGGAGTAGAACAATGCAGGACACCCCATGCATGCCACCACCCCCACTGTGACAATGCAACCCTGTGCACCACTGAACCATGCAAGGCAGCCCCACCACGAGCACCCTGCAGTGGGCGGCAGCAGACAGTGATGCAATGACTGCATACACAGTGCCACCCCGCACGTCCCCCCTGAGGGACAGCTGAGAGAAGAACCATGCGTCGGCACACGAGGTACCCCACACATGACAGGGCATGCCTCAGACCCCATCACCAGTGGTACAGCACCCTGCACACTCTCCCAAGGACACACCCCATCCCAGCACTGACCACAACAGCTAGCAGACACCCCACAGTGGTGCATGGGCGTCGCCACACAGGATGCAACACAGTGCATGGACAAACACCACCCATATCAAGGGTACACCAACACAGGGACACAGTAGCGGGTCAACCAAGCCCTGGCGTGTGGCCACGGCAGCCATGTACACACGGCCAGAACCCCTCTATGGCACAGGTGTGCCAGCTACCCTGTGCAGGCATCACGATGCTGTACGCCACCAGCATGCAGCTGGAGCACAAGTGACAGACAGTGTAGCACACCCCTTGCAACAGACACAAGTGACAGCATTGAGGTGGGACAACAACAGCAGAGGCCACAGTGCCACCTGAGGCAGATGTGCACCACACCAGTGACAGGAGGCAAACCAGCATCGTGCTGGGTACAGTGGCTGTCCAGCATGGGCAGCCACCACTGACATGCCAGCGGACCATGCAGGTCACAGACATGCAAGAGTGTCAGCTACACAGGCCATGGATGGTCTGACAGGGGCACCATGGACACAGTGTATGCACCATGGATCACTGCACACAGTCATCCAGTGCACAAGGAACAACACACAAACCACAGACAGTGACTGAGAGCTACACCCACACCAAAGTCACCTCCTCCACGGACACACACACACACACACACCCATGACAGCACCACCCTGATGCCATGCACACCACTGCAGCTGAGCACCTTTAGCCCTCTGCAAATCAGAGACCACCACCGTAGGCATAACAAAACAAATGTATTGGAAAAGTTAAAACAAAACTATATACAACTATTTACAATTCAGTATGGGGTGAGGCCACAAACCAGGTGGGGTGGGTAAGAGTCAGGGGTGAACATATGGAAGAAGAGGAAGGAGGGATGTGAGGGTGGGTCCAGAGGTAGGTTTGATCCAGGGGCATGTCGCTTCAGCAGGCACCCCTCCCGCTCCAGTGGTGCCTCCTGCCATGCCTCCTGCAGACGCCGTGTTGTTCCACCCACAGCAGTATCAAGCGAGGCCCATGCCACCTACAGCAGCTCCTGCACTGTCCTCTCTATTCCCATCATCCTCCGTCCACCTAGGACAAGGGAGCAGAGTCAATATGTGTGAATGCACATCCCCCTGCAGCCCACCCATTGTGCATGGCATACAGCCATGGGACATGCCCCTGTGATGGTGTTCGACCACCCACAGTGATTGTGTCCACATGACCTGCCCACCCAGGCACACACGGCCATGCTGACGCTGCACTCACCCACCACCCTAGGCCTGCACAGCACCACCATGGCTGTACAGTGACATGGCTATGCAGTGTGAAGGCAGTGGCACAGCCATGTACCTGGTGCACACATGGACCACCAGTGCTGCACATCCAGACATGCAGTGCCACTGGACAGTACTGACTGTACCATATGGCATGCATGGCAGTGGTGTCAATGGATGGTGGCCATGCCCCGCCACCTGCCCTGCTACACAGCATACACAGAATATCCTGGATGAAAGGCACTCACCATCATTGGCCTGATCCTGTCACTGTCCCATAATTGGACCTTCTGCATGTGGACATTGCTCCTCTCCCCTCATCTCACATCATTGTCAGTCCTCCCTAGCCCGGCGATGCTCATCAGGGCCTAGGGTGCAAACATGGAGAGAGGAACATCAGTACAATTCAGTAGCAAAGGCCCCCAACCCCCCGGGTGTGTGCAATCCCGCACAGCCCAACCATTCTGCAACACCCCCACACCACCACCACTGCCCACACTGGACGACCCACATGCCCACCTCAATACCCATACAGACGCAACCAGTGTTTGGATGGGGCACCTACCTGGTCGTGGAACTGCGCCTCCCAGCACGTGCCACAGGCAGGCAAGCCTGTCCGGGTCTCTCCACTGGAGGTCCCTGTACCTGTGGCGACACTGCTGCACTGATCAGTCCATTCCTGTGGCCTCCTCGGCGCCACCTCCATCTCCTCCCACGGCACTCCTGGCCCTGTTCAGGGGTGCATCTCCAAATAGTGCACCAGCATGGGGCTCCACTAGTGCCACCAAATTTGCAAGTTCGATCTGGCTCCAAACTGCAGTCTTCCAACGTGCCATCTCTGAATCTGCTTGGATTCAAAATGGCACTCCCTAGTGCATGTCCACCATGTGCAGATGCTCGTGGTACAATGCTGCTATTCTGCATCATGCTGTCACCAAACAGCACAATAGGGTGCACCCATGGGGACGCATGGTGCCTAGGGGCAAAGGTCAGGCACAGGGTAAGGGTCTCTCACGCATGGACTGCCACAGTGGATTGGTACTCCCCATGTGTAGCGCAGTAGGGCACCTGTGTGGGACTTCCTGTAGTGGCCTACCATGCTGTGGCACCACAGTGTCTACAGCGCTCCAGGGCAAGGGCGCCATACATTTGAACAGCGCATTAGCGCCACTGGCACAGTGGTGGACATGCTCTGCACTGCCTCCCATGATCAGCACATCAACAGCGCAGCAGGCGTTGGCATCAACACCCCAGGCATGTGCCGTGTGGTGCCTACTGTGCACGTCACAGATCTGCACCTGTGCCTGAGCACGTTCAACACAATTGCGCAAGGTGCAACAACGTGCTATTCAGCTGGCATATGCAAATCAGCTCATCAGCAATTCCATGGCACAGCTACTGCACCACTTAAATTTGAGCCTCACCTCATTTGCATGTGTTGCGCTATATAAATGCGACATGGGGCTGCAAAGGCCATAGTCTGGTATTGCAGTCTATTGTGGTGGGTTGCATGTTGTTTGCCAGTGTGGTGTGTGGGAGATGCATGGGACTGCACAGTGAAAGGTAACACCTGTCATTCCCACAGGCTCTATAATGACTGAATGTGAGGAAGAGGTGGAACAGAATGTTGGAGGAAGAGGAGGCCCAACTTCACACGGCAGAAACAGACGCCTGTTCGAGGCATACCTTGACAGGGAACCGCTGCTCAGTGGACAATGGGAACACTACAGGCCCATGCTGCGGCATGGGTGAGGTTGCACATGCTGTGAACCAGCATGGCAGCCACCAGCGGTCTGTACAGAAATGTAAAAGAAGGTCGGACGGACAGGAGGAGCATTAAGAACAAGGTGGCTGCCATCAGGGCTACACGTGCTGCAACCGGTGGTGGGCAGCCAGATGTGCCTCACCTGATACCACAGGAGGAGCGGATGACCAGCAGCATGTGGCGTTGTGCCATAGAGGGCATTCAGGTGGTGGCTTCCAGACAGGTGGCAGCCCGCCACTGCATGGTAGGTGCTGTGCTGTCACTGTGTGGAAGGTGGGGAAGTGCCACAAGTGCAGGCAGAGACATTAATGCTACTGTGTTCCCTTGCAGCCCTGAGCATCTACATGGATCAGTGGTGGTGGGTGTGCCACAGTGGGTGAGGACCTGGACATGGAGGAGCACCCATCCACCTCCACAGGTGTCCGAAGGTCAGTACCAATGCACACCTGCCTGTCTGTCCAGAATGAAGATGGTGGTGCTGGTGCGGACGAGGCCCTGCCTGTGTCCCAGCGTGACAGCGGCCATGGAATCCAGCATGCTGGGACACAACTGGTGCTGGATCAGGCACCGATGATGATGATGGATCACACATCCCAGACAGTGATATGTGTGGGACGCAGGATGGTTCCACAGCAGGGAACAGCACAGGCGTAGCCGTGTGTGGTGCCGCCGTGGAGGCCTACATGACATCACAGTCCCAGCCCATACCTGTATGCCCCAGTGGGGCAGCACTGGTGTGCATCCAGGCCAGTGGGGCTTTTGCCACCGCTGTGGCGGCACCAGCGAGCCCTGGCGATCGACGGCTGGAGGGGCAGTGCCAGTAGTCGGCAAATGGAGACAGGGGGACAGTGTCGGGGACCGGTGTCAGTGCACCATCTATGGACATGCCCAGGCATGGACCTGGTGTGCAGCACCCAACCTCAAGGGGTGCTGCCCATCATGGCCGCGAACACCATGAGGGACAGCATGCTGATCAGGCAGATGACCTCTTAGATGAGCACACCTGCATACTCCAGGATTCAGTGGATCAGCAGTTGTGGCTTGTGACAGCAGTGGATACACTCAGTGTGGTCCACACCAGGCAGAGGAACAGTGTAGCAGGGACACCGGTCTGCTCCTGGCAGGGATGGACCGGCTGTGGGAGGATGTGACCACTGCCATTGACAGGCAGACACAGGCATTCACAGCTGTCATGACCACAATGAGCACCCAGTTATTTGCCCATGCACCGCAGACACCATGCAGTGCCATGTCCACCCCCTGTTCCTGGTGTCATGTGACACCTCCCATGTCAACACCGGGTTCGGCTGTCAGCATACTGAGAACACCAGGCATAGGCATGTTCGGTGAGCTGCAGACCCCTGTGCGAACATGGTCGCATTCCCACAGCGTCACCCCTGGTGGTACATCTGTGCCACCCGATGAGGCCAATGGTCAACCTGGCATGGCTGGCAGGTCTCGGCAGGGACTTCCACGTATCTGTGGTGGCCATGGCACTGTGCCGCATGACTGGCCTGTCTCCCACCGTGGCCACTGTCTGCCGCTGCCCTGTGTGCAGTGTGTTGTGCACCGTGAGACACACAGGTGGTGTATCCAGCCCTGCACACACACACAGTCCATGTGCACACCCTTCCTGCTGCTGGCCACTGTGGCATGTGCATGATGATGCCTGCGTTGCACTGTACGCCAGTGTGCAATGGTGCCCAGCATCTGACACATGCACAGTGACAGCCACTGGGCGCTGCCTGTGTGGGCCTGTGTGGGCTACGTGTTGCATTCATGGTCGATGTGCCTCTACCCTTTGTGCATGTCTTGTGGGTGGGGTAGGTGTGTGTGCGGTGTGTGTATGTGTGTGTGTGTGTGTGTGTGTGTGTGTGTCATGTTTGGCCATGCCCATCCATGACGGCATGTGGATCCACGCTCAGTCCCATTCACTTGCCACCATCCACCCTGGGGTTCGTCCCATGCATGTGTGTGGTTGTGCCCTTGCCAGTGGTGGTTGCACATGGCCCCGTCCTACCTGTGTTGGCCAAAATGTGCCTCTGTGATGGTGTCCCGGTGCAGCTGTGCCATCCTGAACAGCCGGGGGTCTCTTCACCCAGGGAGTGGCTGCTTATCACCATCTGGACCGGAATCCTCATCATCCCCATCGCTGTCCCCCTCTTTGACTTCTACAACTATCCCACAGTCATTGGCCATGTTGTGCAGGATACAACAGGCCAGGAATAGCTCCAGGCCTTTGAGGGGCTGTATTGTAGGGCACCACCAGATGTGTCCAGGCACCGGAACCGTGACTTCAGCATCCCAAACACATGCTCGATGATGTTACGTGTGGTGGCATGTTGCTGTGATGGGGTTGCAGGGCACCGCACGGTGTGAGCAGCCAGGGACGGAGTGGGTATCCACTATCACCTGTGTATAGAGGGTGTACATTAGTATGGTGGTCTGCATCGCTCTGCCATGGGCCATCAAGACCGGTACCCATGGCACCTCTGAATATGCCTCCCATCCACAGCTGCCCATGTCATCCTGCATGTTGTGCATACTCACCCACTAGGTGGCCAGTGGGGATATCCCCACTCTCAAACCTGTGGCACAGTGCTGACTGGTGCCAGAAGAAGACGTCATGTGCTCCCCCAGGGCACGTGGCACAGACATTGGTTTTGCGTCCCCTGGCATCGCACACCACCTGGCAGTTGATGCTGGAGTATCCCTTGCGGTTACAATAGGCAATGCCTTCCAGGACAGGTGGTGTGCAGATGGCCACATGGGTGCAGTCAATGGCCCCAAGCATGCCAGGCATATGTGCTACCCTGTGGAACTGTTGTATGTGTGCTGTGCACTTTGCCTGTGTGCTGGGGAAATGGATGTACTCCACAACATGTGGCAGCAGTGCACTGAGGAAATGTGTGAGTAGGTGTGACGTGGCTGACTGGGTTATGCCTGTTGTGACCCCTGTTGGTCTTTGGAAGGTGCCCGTGGCAAGCAGGCACGTGACAGCTGTCACCTTAGTCTCCACTTACAGAGCATGGCTCCGTCATGTGGGTGCCTGCATCTCATCACTGCACAGCTCACAGAGCCACCTCAGGATTGCCTGGTTCAGGCGGTCCGGCCCCAATCTCTGTATCACTATATTGGCAGAAGGTGATGCAGGCTCGGTACCGCCCTGTTGAGAACGATACCACCAATGGGCCCTTCCATGGCTCCGCCCCCCTGCTGCCTGCCTTCTCACACCCCTCATTACTGCCTCCATCTGTATGGTGGCACTGTCCATATCCCTGGCTGTTGTTCACCCCCCAGCAGATGTTGTCCTGGTCCCCCCGCTGCCCTCTATGCTGCTCCCCCTGCACCGGGTACGCCCCCGGCCTTCTGCTGTCCTGCATCCTGCCACTGTCCTGACCACTCTGCAGCACTGCCCTGTTGTCCCTGCTCTGTTTGTCTGGCTCCCCAGGCCTGTCCTGCATGGCACAGGTGTGCCCTGTCCTGCCCCACCACTGTCCCTCTCTCTGTTCCTCTCACTCATATGGCTGCCAGCTCACCCTCACTGCAGGCCTTCCTGTAGCATTCTTGCACCTCTCTGTTGCTCCTTTTTATTTTGGCTCACTTCCACTATGGCGCAACTTCCGCTTTCTCTCCTATTACGCATGGTGCATGTCATTGAATATCGCACTGCGCCATTTATTCATGGTTCCTTCCCCTACCGTTGTGCATGCATTCATTATCATTGCACTCTTGCACATTGCAACTTGAGCGGCGCAGCTACCTCCCACTGAATATTGCAAAACGGCACATTTTCGGACTTGTGCTGGCACATCTCTGTTGGCGCATGGCGCAACCCTTTGAATATCTGAGCCAGTGTGCACAAGAACATAAAACTTAATATGTGGGAAAGATACATCAATCACCCCACGGTTTCCTGAACAACGTAATTTACCTTAATGTCTGCAAATAAATACTGCCAAGCAATGAGCTGGAACCAATCATGGTATGTAATCACAGGTCAACCTTGAAATGTATGGGGTGTAGTGACAAGACCTGGCAGGTTGCAAATTGACCCTCAGAGAATGTCCTGCCTATAGTCGAACAAATGTTACCCATATCGATGGTTCCAGTATGGCCTTGGATTTACTCACTGATTTGGCAACTCCACCTCATTTCACATTACCCCAAATTAATGCCCTGTAGTACCATCAACAAACAAAAACACTAAAGACCTCTGCTAAAGAGGTAAAAAAAAGATCAGTCATCATATATCCCTATTATATCCTGGTGGGATTGGGGATTGGCTGTTTTGGGTACTAATCCAACCCTAGTAGTGGTGGGTTGCGGTATTGCAGTAATGTGTGTTCTTATTATTGTACAATTGTTATTGTATCATAAAATAAAACACATGGCTCAACAAATACAAGTGTTACAATGGCAACATCATCTTGTGTGATCTCCAGTTATAGAGAATCACATGGGGGATTGTAGTGTAACATTTTGAGGTAAAACATTTGTTTCAGTACAACCTTTTACAATAGGTACACTGAGTGTTAAAGTATATCCTTTTTCCAAGATGCTTCAGTGTAATTTCTTGTACTAACCAAATGTGTTTACTCAAGTCATGGAATAATTTAACATGTGCTGTACACGAGGTGCATGACCAACTAACTATGTCCATCAAAAAGGGATGGAGTACAGATGTTGATGTATGTTTGTTATGTTGATGTACTAAATAATAGGGAAAAATGACAACAGTATCTAGAAAATGTTAGGACATCTGATGATAGGTGCCACTGCTGATCAGAAATAAATATAGCCTAACATGAAGACATAAAGTTGTCATGACAAAGATATGATTGGTAAAACACTACCAGCGGTTGTAAATATTGAGAAATATACTGCTGACTTAACACTATATAAGCTCTCTGTGTTAGCACTTACCAACTGAAGATATATCCTTGTATGCTATGATGGGTGCATAACAAGTGATATCGAGATACATGTATTTGGAAGAGATGAGCTTGCAAGAATAAATATTACAGAAAACCATACCAATTTCTGTGTGGCTTGAATTATTTGAAGATAGAAAACACAACGCAGCTATCTAAATGCTAAAGGCACACTTAACAGTTGCTGAATTTGGTCACCTAACAGTAACTAACTGTACTGTAGGAGTCAGTCAAGTAATCTTGGAAGGAAGTGATGGTGGACTGCTGTGCTGTTGGTGTGCTGTGCACAGTCACAAGTCAAAACAATAAATTTGTCCCTGGCCTGTGGGTGGAGGAGTCATCAGAAAGACATCATGTTAATTAGAGGGATCTTTTGCAGGTTAGAATAATAAGAAAATTGATCAAAGCGTTGATGAGGTGCATTCTATTTCTAGGTAGGCAGTGGCACTGCAAAAGACAGCAATCAGCCTGAAAGAGGAAAATAAAACAAACCCCAAAAAGTTATTTTTTTTTCACGACTAAGGTTTTGTCTTCCAAGTGAATGCTTGAATCCAAAAAAGGTGAATGTCTCAGATAATCATCAGTCCCAAGTAAAAAAAAAAAAGTTACGTAGTTTAAAAACTAAAGTCTTAGTGAGTACCACCCACAGAGGCACCCAAAGGTATGGAACAATTGCATACTATGATATTGCCAGTCCCTCACCCGATTCTTCTGAGGTTCAACCCAACAAGGGTAATCATAAAGATGAGAAGAATGAACAGGCAGCACAAGGTTTACTGGAGGTGATGGAAATTGCAGATGAAGAAGAAGCAGGCAGAAATGTTTTGGTTGTGGAGAGGGAGCAGTTGGAATAAACCGCAAGAGTAACAGGCCCAAGAAAAATCTGGGGGAGGGGGGGACCTGAAAAGGTGACTGAGGTGCTGTGTCTTTCTGGAAAAAAATGAAACAAATGTCATCTTTTATTTGGTCATACTTCTCCACTAGTGCTTCCAATGACTTGGTAGCAACATGTGCTATTTGTAAATGGCTAATCAGCAGGGGTAAAAAGAAAGGAGCATTGGGAACTTCAGCACTGAAAAAGCACCTAGACAGATGTCATAACATTACTGAGAACTCCAGTTGTGAGTCTTGAAGAGAAAGTGACAATGATAGCTCACTACACTCAGGGGTAACTCCCATAGATGAAAGCAGTGGTAGCCCCTGCAGCACTACAAAACACCTCCACCACCACTTCCTCCCATTCAAAGGACTCCTCCTACTGTTACTGAAAGTGACCATGTGTTCAGAAGTCCTTCTCCTTCAAGGAGACAGCTTACCATTTCAGAAACATATGAGAATAAAGCCAAATATGCCTCAACTCACCCTGTTGCTGTAACAATAACCAAAAATTTTTTAGAAATGATACCTGTTGATTTGCTACCTACCATATAACGTGGTTGAAAATAACAGGGTGGACATAGATGCAGTAACCGAGACTTGGGCAACAACACACCATGACTGGGACCTTGTGATCCCTGGATATACACTATACAGGAGGGACAGTGTAGTCAGAGAGGGGTGGCAGTTTATATCAGGGAGGGAATAATTTGCACAAGGGAAGAGTCAGAGAAAGGGGAGGTGGAGGCATTATGGGTTCAGTTAAGGTCCAATAGAAGGAGAAAGGTGAGGTTGGGGGTGGTTTACAGACCACCCAGTCAGGGTGAGGAGATGGACAGGGAACTGAGCTCACAAACATTGGAAGCTGTGGGGAAAGGAGAGGTGGTAATTGTGGGGAACTTCAACTTGCCCAAGGTGGACTGGAGCATACCCTCCACAACATGTACTAGGAGTCAGGTGATCCTGGAAAGACTGGAGAGTGGGTTCCTGATGCAGCGCATCCCTGAACCAACAAGAGCTTAGGCAATTCTTGATCTGGTACTCACAAATGGGGAGCATGTACAGAAAATAATGGTCAGGGAGCCAATGGGTGGAAGTGACCATTACAGTGTAGTTCCAGTTGATATGGGCAGGGAAAGCATCCCAACTAAGACCAAAATCTTGGATGTCAGGAAAATGGACAAAGTGCTAAGGAGCCATCTGGTGGGCATCAAAGCAGCTATGGGGGTGGACCAAAGGTGATCCATCATTAAGGAAGGAATACTGGTTGCCACAGATGAGTGCAGCTCAGGAGTAAGAACACAAGGGCCAAAGCATTCAGCTGATTCAGTTCTGAGGTTGTCCAGGCAGTAAGGGAAAAGAGGTTGGCCCATAGAAAATTCAGGAATACCAAAAGAGAGGTGGATAGAAAAAAATACCTAAGGTTGGCTAGTGAGGCAAGTAAGAAAGTCTGTCGAGCAAAGACATATAAGAAGCTGCATACAGTTGAAGGAATTAAGAAGGGGAGAAGGCTTTTCACTATATAAGTGAGAAAGGGACAAGAAGGTAGGGATTGTTAGTCTTAAGAAAGGGGTGGAGTGGGTGGAGGATAATGGGGGACAAGCAGAGATACTAAATGAATACTTCTGTTCTGTCTTCACCAGGGAAAAGGATGGACCAGTGCCTTCAGGAGGGAAAAGAGGAGCAGGGAGGGAAGGGAACACAGATGTAGTGATAGAAAAGGATAGAGTGAGGGAGGGGCTGCTGTCATTGAAGGTAGACAAATCACCAGGCCCAGAAAGAGTACATCCAAGTGTAACCCCCCTGTCACCCGGGGTTACTAGAATCCCACTTAGATCTAGTGGCAGGCAGGGAAAGGCAGCTTGTGGAACACCAGTTAAATGGGTTTCACACTGTCTCACTCTGTTCTCAGTCTTAGCTGAGCTGGAGGGATGACATCATATAGAATTCTCACAGCAGCATAAAGCCACAGTGGAATGTTGCAGCTGGGAGTTAGGTTAGAACGTTGGGGTTTTCAAAGTCAGTCTGTAGTCTAGTGGGAGACTCAGTGGAGGGAGGAGGTGCACTCTGTTGGCAGTCCCTCAGAGCCCTCAGCTCTGTGACAGAGCTACCTCAAAGTGAGTGTGTTCTCACCCCAGAGAAGAACAGAAGAATACATTTTGAAGTGGTTGAGACCATCCCCAGTTGTTCCAGTGCTCCATCCCTGAGAGGGAAGGGGGGGTGACAAGACCAGCTGCCTGAGAGATGATTTGTGCTGAGGCACCGAGAAGTACATGTTGTTTTTCCTGAGAGAAGCCTATGGGCACCTGCGAACCAAGGTGAGTCTGCTCTGCCAGAGAGCCTATGTGTTCACCGAGACTGTTGTGTTAAGTATCTGCCACGTACAGTACTTAAGTTTGTGTATGGCTTGAAATACATCTAATCGAGGGGGTCTACAGGGGTGGACAGAGCCACTTGAAGAATGTTACAAGTCAGGACACCAGTTACCAGAGACAGTAGATTGTTAAATGTGATATACATTTCGAGATAACATTCTACAAACAGAGAGGTTCACAAGGAAACATGTTGACTCCAAATGAATGGCCGGGTATGTAATTGGGGACAAGGTGGAGACCCCTCATCTGGAGAATCAGATTTACCTCCATGGATTCACTCTGGGCACCTATAGCTTTCTCCCAGGCACTTGGCCAGTGTTTGCAGAAAGTACCCAGACGGGATTAGGATATGTGTTTTCCTTAGAGCTTGGAAGTGTTCATGGGTGGTAGAGGAGCCACCAGCAGACATGTCCATTCCATATGAAAAGTGTGTACCAGTGCTGGCCAAGGGCCATGCCAGGAATCCAGGATAGAGAGAGAGTACCAGTTCGGCTGAGAGCCCAGTGTGTTCAGAACCTGAGGGAAATGTTGTGATGATGAAGAAGATGTGTTCTGACCTCAATAGTTCTATACAGCCAGTGAGTGTAGCCCCATGGGGTCCATCCTGCTTTGTATTCCTTGTGTAAGTGAATAAAGCCCCACTTTACAATCCCACTCCTGGTTTGGACATTCACAGTTCTTGCTTCCTGTGTCCAGAGTTACTTGGGTGCCCTTGTACAGAAGTACAAACCTAGCCCTGATGTCAAGTGAATGTTTTCTCCCGAACTGAGGCTCACCAGGTAATGGTTATAAAATGGAGGCACGGGCACTAAATAATAACAACATCATAAAACCTTTAACACCAACACCTGGCTACAAATTGGAGGCACCACTGGGATTTGAGTTTGGAATCTTGGCCGAGAACAAAAGATTTGTTTGGATTAGGGTTAGCGTTTTGGCTGTCTGGCAGTAGGTAGCCCAAAAAGTAGAAGCATTGCCATCTAAATGTCCTGCTGAGTGCTGCTGTTCATGTGCTGCTGTAATTGTGCCACTAGTTTACTGAGGAGCAGTAAAGCCCGTGAATGTATGCCCCTTGTCCTGCATCAAAGTTATAATGTTTGCCAGCTTTTTAAAGCATTGTGTGACAAGAAAAGTGTGGAAAACTGTGGGAAACAAACATAGATTTGTGTCCTAGACATTGGAAGTTCTTGTTGTATGGACAGAGAGAGTCGCTAAGTGACATGCCATGAAAAATGGTTGAAATGATGCTCCCGCCGAGGAGCTACAGTTGAAAAAAAAAAGGTGTGGTTTGCAGTTTAAATTATGCCTGCTTGACAATCGCCAAGGAGGAAAAGAGCATGAGAAGAAAGAGGCTCATTTGCATGGCATCGAGTGATTGGTGAGACTGCAATCAGTCCCGCCCACAAGCCAGCTCTAGAGTGACTGCAGAGTGTTTGAGAGGGAGAGAGAGAGTGTGTGTGTGTGAACTGGCTTGCTAGGAGGAGCGTCGCGGTGACTGAAAACATTTTCAAAGTAGTAAAATCTGACTTTTCCGCTTAAATCGGGCTCAATCCACATCCGATTTGTCTGAGAAGAGAGCGAGGTGTTCAGAGGGACAATCAGCAGGACTGCCAGCCCGCCATTCCAGAGGCCTCCAAGACCAGCTGTAGGCCTAATTTTTCCATCGCAACAACCAGCAACTGATTAAGTGAGTACCAACCTAAAAGCAACTCAAACTGTGTGTGATTTCAACTAAAGCCAGCTGAATCTATATGTAGCAGTGCAATCAATTTGCAAAGGACTGTGTCATAATTGTGGATTCAGCAGCAGTATAATTTTCAAAGCCATGTGAGACTGTGGTTGTATGAAAGATGCAACAAGAAATACAGGGACTCCTGTGCGATGAACTACTGTGGCTTTAGGGACTTTTAAGCAACAACAGTGAGTTTCAGCAAGTAAAAAAGTCCAGTAGAAATCATATAAATGTGCTAGGAGAACAGACAGTGCAGTTAACCAGTTTGAGTTAACTTTATCAGTGGAAGTGTGTAAATCGGATGCGCAATGGCTTGAGTCAGAAACAGAACGTTGATGTGCTGGAGTGCTGCCGCCGCCATTACAGGGTGGGGTAGTAAAGTAAACACAGCAGTAGGGGAGCCATTTTGTAAAAGTTTTTCCTAAAGAGTGGGACTTGAGATAACAGTGTGCTTTTGTTTTTCTCTGCAGTCATGGCTTCTGGATTAGCCCGCTACCCGGATCATGCCCAGGCTATGATAGTAGAAGAAGTAAACGGATTGAAAGATATTGAGCGATGTTACTATGGGGGACGGTTGCCTCCTCATGTGGCAATTCCTGGATATCCAGTAAGAGTGTGCATAATGTGCTTAAAGGCTGGAAGGGACATATTTATGGTTTCTCACTGTTCTGGGTGCCTGTAGAGACATGGTTTAATCAAAGTGCCCAAGATTTGTTTGGCTCCTAATGGACAAAGATTCAAGAACCTGTAGTTGGCAGCCCACAGCACCAGGTAGAGCCTGTTGGAGGAGACTCAGTAGAGTGTGGCATGGAGCAGGAGGGTGAAGAGCTACAGGCAAAACAAAGTACTGATGTATCTGAGTTTGAGTCACAGAGAGACTCAGCGGTGGGAGCTCCAGCAGACCCTTGGAGAGAGGGGCCTAGCCCAAGTCTCATAAGAGAAGATGAGATGAGGGAGACCCTTGAATGGGAGGTGTCGCCCTCTGCACTCAGCAAGGAGTGGATAGTCTCAGGAGTAAGGACGACAGCTCACTCCTGGGCTCAGATCCTCAGTGAGGAAGAGGATGAGGGGGAAGCGATGTGACCTTATGAAGGAGGTGTGGATCCACAGCCTTGGGCTCTTGCCTCGGAGGAGCGAATGGAAGAAGAGAGTGGTGACTCCACAGCCCTGTCCCCACAAAGAGGAGTTAAAGATCCATTTTATGTAGCCTTACGTATGCATAGCTGGCAGAACCAGGACTGGCCACCCCCAAGCCATGCCAGAGGTCTCAAGGGGACCAAGTGTAGTAAAGAGGAAAGACTGGTCTGTACGAAGGCAAATGAGATCTATGGGATATCCTTTACTACCTTTCCTCAGAGAGTCTGGGAGAAGATTGAAAGAGACAGGAAATCCTGGATAGTGGAAGAGGCCACAAGATTTGTTCATCCTGGTGCAAGTCAATATGTCCAAGACAGAGTGTTCCAAGAGAAATTCAGACAATGGAAAGTGGGCAGAACACTGTTTATAGACATTGTTCAGATCGTGGATGCAGGGTGACATGAAAGCTTCTTCAATGTGAATTATAAGCGCCCAGATGGGGTGATAATTCTTGCACCTGACCCATTGTGCTATTTCCCACAGTGCAGACAACTTCCTGTGAATGTGCCCATGCCTACCAAGTGGAGAGCAGAGCAGTGGTAGCCAGTGCTGCCATCCAGCCATTGCTGTACCTATGTTGTTCCACCAGTCTGGCATTCCATGAACCAGGTGCCCAGATTCATCAGCCTTGCAGTATACTGCTTTCCAGATTCCATCGACTGGCCTACCGGATAACTTCATATCCAGAGAGGACACCAGCCCAGCTGTATACCGATTCATAGCCTGGGATTTCAGATGACTTCAGACCAGCTGTTTTCTGTCCTGTTTCCAAGGCTCCATCTCCTAGATGACATCAACCCAGCAGTTTCCAGATGTGCCATCCTGTTGTTTTCCGGAAGATGTCCACCCAACTGTATCTGAAGAATGCTGCCAGGGAGAGTCTTCAGCTGGAAATCCAGGTTTCATATTGATTTTGTTCTTCAAGGGACTGGTAAGTCCAGACTTTTGTATTTTAATGACACTGCAGTACACACTCTACACCTAGCAGACTTCAGACTGTTTGAACTGTCCTCAAAGACTCTCCTCTTCAGGATTACAGTCCAACCAGAACTGTGCTTCACTGGGCTCTGGCCCAGGAGAGACTCTTTCTTGGACTTGCCTTCGGGCACTGTTGTCACTAGATATGACTTTTAGGCACTCCATCCCAAAATAATGTGTATTGTAAATAGTGTCATTGTTTTTCTACTGTTTCTACTGTTTTTCTACTTTTCTAACAAAATTATTTTTGGGATTCTTCAGTGTTTAGATGGTAGGGGTTAGATAGTACTGTGTTTGCAGAATAGGGGTTGTTTTGTCTTTTCTCTTGCAGGTGTTCCTAAAGAAGATAAGAAGAGGAGGAGGGACTCATTGGAGTCCTTAATGTGCATTGAAAGTAGTAGTGCTTAAAGTGCAGTGTTGTTGTTTGCTGTGTTTAACTTTTCCTTCCACAGGTATGGTTGTGGGGGAGTGTGGGAGTAATACCTAGGATATAGCATTAGCTCCTTGTGTGCTTGGTTGCAGGTGTCCAGGGTTGGGGGAGGTTCCCCTGTGTGTTTTTGGGTAATTTGGGTTTTTGATCAGTTAGGTTTTCCCTAGAGGGCAAGGGGAGATAGACAGGCTGTGGTCCTGACCTGCAGTAGGCACTGCAGTACTGATCTATTATGGCTATGCTCTAGGCAATTCTACCAGGACCACTAGGTATCCATAGCAAGACCATAGAGTAGAGGCTGATGCATCGGCTGATAGACTCTGGGCCCTTCATTATTCCTTCAGCTACATGCAGCTTCTTATGTGCCTTTGCTCGCTGGACTTCCTTACTTGCCTCACTAGCCAACCTTAGGTATTTTTTCATCCACATCTCTTTTGGTATTCCTGAATTTTCTATAGGCCAACCTCTTTTCCTTACTGCCTGGGCAACCTCAGAACTGAATCAGCTGAACGCTTGGCCCTTGTGTTCTTAGTCCTGAGCCACACTCATCTGTGGTAACCAGTATTCCTTCATAATGATGGACCACCTTTGGTCCACCCCATTTCTGCTTTGATGCCCACCAGATGGCTCCTTAGCACTTTGTTTTCCTGAAATCCAGCCCTCCTGAAATCCAAGAGTTTGGTCTTAGTTGGGGTGCTTTCCCTGCCCATATCCAACTGGAACCACACTGTGCAATGGTGCAATTGCCTGCCTGTGCCTGGCACATAGTAGGGGAGAAGGTAGTGCTACCTCCCCGTAGTCAACACATAGGGTAAGATTGCCTGGGCCAGGTAAGTAATGACTGCAGAGAGTCATTTTCCTGGTTGAGGGTGGGTATAATCCCCCTGTCACCCGGGGTTACTAGAATCCCACTTAGATCTAGTGGCAGGCCGGGAAAGGCAGCTTGTGAAACACCAGTTAAATGGGTTTCACACTGTCTCACTCTGTCCTTAGTCTCAGCTGAGCTGGAGGGATGACATCATATAGAATTCTCACAGCAGCATAAGCCACAGTGGAATGTTACAGCTGGGAGTTAGGTTAGAATGTTGGGGTTTTCAAAGTCAGTCTGTAGTAGTCTAGTGGGAGACTCAGTGGAGGGAGGAGGTGCAATCTAGTTGGCAGTCTCTCAGAGCCCTCAGCTCTGTAACAGAGCTACCTCAAAGTGAGTGTGTGTTCTCACCCTAGAGAAGAACAGAAGAATACATTTTGAAGTGGTTGAGGCCATCCCCAGTTAGTCCAGTGCCCCATCCCTGAGAAGGATGGGGAGAACAAGACCAGCACTTCAGGGCACTCCTGGCCCTGCTGGAAGAAGAGAAGCCACCTGAGAGAAGATTTGTACCGAGGCACCAAGAAGTATGTTTTGTTTTTCCTGAGAAGCCTGTGGGCACCTGTGAACCAGGGTGAGTCTGCTCTGCCAGAGAGCCTATGTGTTCACCGAGACTGTTGTGTTGAGTATCTGCTACTGTGGGTCAGGAAAGGACAGCCAAGTACAGTACTTAACTTTGTTTATGGCTTGAAATGCATCTAATCAGTGGGGGTCTACAGGGATGGACAGAGCAACATAAAGAACGTTACAAGTCAGGACACCAGTTACCAGAGACAGTAGATTGTTAAATGCGATATACATTTTGAGATAGCATTCTACAAACAGAGAGGTACACAAGGAAATGTGTTGACTCCAATTGAATGGCCTGGTATGTAATTAGGGACAAAAGGTGGGAGACCCCCCCATCTGGAGAATCCAGATTTATCTCCACGGATTCACTCTGGGCACCTATAGCTTTCTCCCAGGCACTTGGTCAGTGTTCGCAGAAAGTACCCAGATGTGGGTTTAGGAAATGTGTTTTCCCTTAGAGCTTGGAAGTGCTCATGGGTGGTAGAGGAAGCCACCAGCAGAAATGTCCATGCCATATGGAAAGTGTGTACCAGTGCTGGCCGAGGGCCATGCCAGGGAATCCAGGATAGAGAGAGTACCAGTTCGGGCTGAGAGCCCAGTGAGTTCAGAATCTGAGTGTAAATGTTGTTGTGATGATGAAGAAGATGTGTTCTGACCTCTATAGTTCTGTACAGCCAGTGAGTGTAGCCCCATGGGGGTCCATCCTGCTTTTTATTCCAGTGTGTAAGTGAATAAAAGCCCCACTTTAGACTCCCACTCCTTGTTTGGACATTCACAGTTCTTGCTTCCTGTGTCCAGAGTTACTTGGGTGCCCCTGTCCAGAAGTACAAACCTAGCCCTGATGTCAAGTGAATGTTTTCTCCCCGAACCCAGGCTCACCAGGTAATGGGTTATAAAAATGGAGGCACCGGGCGCTAAATAATAACAACATCATAAAACCCTTAACACCAACACCTGGTTACACAAGGGTACTAAAAGAATTGACTGAGAAGCTGGCAGGACCACTGTCAGACCTATTTAATAGTTCACTAGAGTCAAGCATGGTACCACAGGACTGGAGAAAAACACATGTAGTGCCCCTCCACAAAGGCGATCCTAAGGATGACCCAGGGAATTACAGACCAGTCTGACCTCCATTGTGGGCAAGCTTATGGAGACCATACTAAAGGAAAGGTTGGTAGAATATCTAGAGGAGCATGGTCTCCAGGATGCAAAGCAGCATGGGTTCATTGGGGGGAGATGGTGTCAAACAAATCTGATTGACTTCTTTGACAGTGTCACTAAGACAGTAGACAGGGGCCAAGTGGTAGACATCCTCTGTTTTGATTTCAGTAAGGCCTTTGACTCTGTGTCCCACAAAAAGGTGATCAGGAAGTTGGTGGATCTTGGGGTTGGGGAAATGATGGCCAGATGGGTGAAAAACTGGCTGAGGGACAGAACCCAGAGGGTGGTTGTGGGGGGAGAGTTGTCTGGTACCAGAGAGGTAACCAGTGGGGTCCCACAGGGCTCTGTGCTAGGGCCAGTATTGTTCAATGTCTTCATCAATGACATTGGGGATTGCATTAAGGGCAAATGTGCCTATTCGCTGATGACACCATGGTCTGTGGGAGAGTAGACATAGCTGAAGGGATACAGGACCTACAGGAAGATCTGGATAAGCTGGGGAGGTGATCCAAGATCTGGCAGCTTGGCTTCAATGCTAAGAAATGCAAAGTTATGCATACTGGAGCCAATAATCCCAGGCCAAAGTACTACCTGGGTGGAGTCCAAGTATCTGCATCAGAGGAGAAGGACCTGGAAGTGATAATCACTAGTGATCTGAAGCACTCCACACCGTGCAAGAAAGCAGCAGCAAAGGCAAACAAGATGCTGGCATGTATATCTAGGGGATCAGTAGTAGGAGAGAAGAGGTTATACTGCCCTTGTACAGGTCACTGGTAAGGCTACATGTAGAAGTATGGAGTACAGTACTGGTGCCTACACCTCAAAAGGACATTAACCTGCTGGAGAAGGTCCAGAGGAGGGCTACAAAGATGACAGTGGGTCTGTAGAGTAAGGCATACAAGGAGAGGTTTATGGGCACTGAACATGTACCCCCTAGAAAACAGGGAGAGAGAGAGAGAGAGAGAGGGGACAAGATTGGGATCTTCAAGTAATTGAAAGGAATAAATAAGGCTGATAAGGAGAGTCTCTTGAAGCTGAGTGGCAACCATAACACTAGGGGGTACAGTCTTAAGCTGGAGGGTGGAAGGTTTAGGAGAGAGTTCAGGAAGCACTTCTTCACAGAGAGGGAAGTGTATACTTGGAATGCACTGTTGGAAGAGGTCATCTCGTTGACGACAGTGGGCAGCTTTAAGAGAGGCTGGGACAAGTATGGGGGAAGTAAAGATCATAGGTAGGGGGGATGGGAGTAGTGGGGAGGGAGGAGGGCAGGGACATTAGCTCAAGCTGTGGACCCTGCAATACTGAGCAGACTTGATAGACCAAATGACCTTCTTTTGCTGGCTTCTTCATATGTTCGTATGTTTGTATATAGGATTCAGGCAGCTGCTTGAGTACCTCGATCCTCAGTATAGTATACCATTGCGGGAATACTTCTCGACAACAGGGATTCCAGATCTTTACAATGACGTATGTAAAAAATTAAGACACATCTTGTGCAGTGCTGTTGGGAGGGTGGTGCATCTCACAACAGATATCTGGACAAGCTGTCAGCCTGAACCCTTCATGTCTGTCACTGCACATTGGGCATTTTTCGATATTTTACGTGGGACTGTAAACAGTGAAGCATTGCAGTTTGCTGTTCTAAGAATGTTTTATGTTCCATCTGAACATACCTCATACAACATCAATGAAGAGCTCCAAAAACCCATACTGCAATGGCTTACTTCACAGGGACTGTCAGTTGGCTTTATAGTTGCAGATAATGGATCCAACATAAGGAAGACCTTGGACGAGGGGGGTTTTGTTCACATCCACTGCTTTGCGCATTGCTTAAATTTAATAGTTCACAGTTTTCTCGATGACGACAGGGAGACTAAGGCTCTCATTAGCAAGGCTAAAAGAATATGCACTCATTTCAGTCCCTCAAGCAAAGCCCGTCACTTGTTTGAAAAAATACAGCAGGAGCACAGTTTACCTTTGCACAGACTGATCCAAGACATTTCTACTCGACGGAATTCAACCTTTTGTATGTTCCAAAGGCTACTGGAAGAAAAGAAAGTTGTCAGACAAAACACCTTAAAAAATAGCATTGGTGATGCAGACATCTATAATACTCCACCACAGTGGGCCATGCTGGAGTTTCTCATTTTCCTGCTTCAGCCATTTGAGGAAATCACCAGGAAGGTTACTGCAAACACAGCAACTCTCAGCCAGGTGATGCCCCTAATAAAAATTTAAATATTCAGATTGAATCTGATTAGGGGAAAGTTAGAGAAGCAAGACAGTTCCATGATCACACAGGCTGCCAGTGGTGCTGCTGACACATGCAGGTTGCCCCCCAGAATACAACAAGATCTAATGAGACTTATGATCAAAAATGTTGAAGAAGATGACAAACTACAGTGAAATGCTTCATTCTGAGTACTACATTAAAGCAGTAATCTTGTACCCATGATACAAATCAAAGCCAATATTGAGTGATGATGATGACACTTGTTTTGAGATAAACAAGAAATAATGGATGATGTGCATGCTGTCATGGAAGAGTACAAAACAGCACCACATTCAGAATCTTCTTCACGGCACAGTATCTGGTGGCCCATCCTCTACTGTTGCAGCATTTCTCTCTCTTCCTCCTCAGCCACTGTCAGCTAATCTTCACCACCAGCCAAACATAACACTGTCCCACAGTCATTTGGTTCAGCTTTGTGTCGCTGGAGTCATTTAGAAGATGTAATTGTAACATCTTCTTCATCTGCCTCTTGTAACACAACCTCAGCACAGACCATTGTTGAAATGTACCTGGCAGAGTCCAATATCAGCTGAAATGCTGATCCTTTGCAGTACTGGAAATCCAAACAAAATATGTGGCCTGCTTTAGTAAACATTGCAATGAAGTACATGAATTGCCCTCTGACTAGTGCCTGTTCAGAATGATTGTTTAGTTCAGCTGGTAACATCATTACTGACACACAATCCTGTTTGACACCAGAAAATGCTGAGCACCTCACATTTCTCAAAGTCAGCATTCCTCACTTTAATTTCAAATATGATACCTGAATAAAACATACACTGACTGCTCTGAGCAGGCCCTATCCACAAAATACTTTCAAGAATTTGTGCCTGTGGTGCAAAGCTTGTGAGTAGGGTCTACTACATGAGGTAGCAATTAATTGCAACAAGTCAGGTCAGGATGGACTAGGCCAGGCCACTATTACTTGAATGATCATAGAGCAGCACAGAATAGAAAAAATAATAACATCAGTGGGTTCAGAGTTCAAATACAGCAAGCAACTGCATTTCATGTCACAAACTTACTTGGTGGTACCTGGTACCACTATCTGATCTGGAAGGTAGAGTACTGCTGTCTTCTACTACTACTACTATCACTTTTTGTCCTCACGAGTCACGATTACTACTTATCACTTTTTGTCCTTACTCCGATCCTTACTTCTACCAGTCACTTTCCCCCCAGCAATTGATCCTAACTGTACTGTTTTAGTTTTTGTACAGTGCATGGCTTAGCAGATGCCTGAAACCCAGAAACTGAATACTCTGCATATTTCTCACGTCCCCATATTTGCCTGTGATTGTGTCACAGAAAAAAATACTACTAAATTGAAAATTCATATTTCTTCATTGTTTGTGTGTGCATGGTATGCTAGCCAGGTTACATCTCACTTACAGTAACTGGTCTGAGATTATTACTATATTTTATTTTTGATACTTAAATTACTTGGCAGTGGCTGGCAGCAATTATGGAATTAGGAAGGATGTAATTGTGTTGTGTGTCTGTTATCAGATCTTCAGGTGGCAGTGCCAAACTTTTTTATGACTGCACTACACTTGACCGATGCAATGTGTGACTAGCTGCCTGCCTGGGTGGTAGTGATCACTATGTCTTTCGTTTTTCTTCTTAAAGGATTCAGCATGTTGATCAGATTAAGTAAAAGTACTCGTAGTACTAGAAAATATTACCACCTGTTGGACGAGGTAGTGTACCATATACCACAGTACACTGGGGCATGTAAAGCAGTTGCATCATTCACATGGGTAGGTGGGTGGGCTCTCTTAGTGCTGCTCATTTAACATTCAAATCCATTTCTTTGGCCTGTTTGGCTCTGAGTGGAACATTCATTGAAATAATACCCATACAGCACCATTAATAAAAAACCTTAGCTACCTGGCAGTGCCTGCAGTGCTTGGCGGTGCATGATATAGGTATTTGTATCTTCTCTCTGTCTTTCTGTCTCTCCCTCGCTCTCTCCATCTCTCTTGTCTCTCCCAGCACACCATGTCACGAACCTGAGCAGGATATGCCACCATTACAGGCCAGCCATGAAGGGGCTAGTAGTGAGTGATTACTTTTTTATTTAGCAGTTTTGCATTCATTTTTATGCAAATAATCCATTAAATTATTTCCTTTGGGCCTCAGTGTCAAATGTGACCGATGACCGACTTTGGCCAGTTTCATGCAGTTTTTCGCATTTTTTCAAATATTTGTCAATTAATCAGAACTATTCAGAACTTCACCATGTTCCGGTTCTTATTTAATAAGGGTCAGAACTTCACCGAGTTCTCCCAGCCCTAGTGTTAACTGTCTGGCTGGATCAGCCCAGTTAAGTGAATGTGCTGTAATGTGTGAAAGAGAAAGAGACTGTGCAGGATTTGGGTCTTCCCTAGCCCATGGGGATGCACCCATGTTTGAGACTGAATCCTGAATGTAAAAGGACCGTGGCTGCTATGCCAGCAGTTGTGGTTGAAGTGCAAGAGCGTCAAAGTACCTGAATTGTCTGCAACTGTAAGGGACTATATTTGAGACTGGTCTGGGAGTCAGCCTGTTAGTGTGCCAACTATGCACTGCCATTTGCACTTCCCCATGAGGTGCATAGTCCAGATGTGGGGGTTGAGGTGTGCCAGCCCTGGTCCCAGCCTGTTCTATTCTAGAATGTGACTTCAAGCCCAGAGAGAAGGGACAACCATCAAAGATGCTGAGAAAGTTCCAGCCTGCAAGCTGCAAGAGCCTGGTAAAAAGAGGTCAGCCAAAGCTCCTGCCTGCACCTCAGCTAAAGCTTCTCTACACCTGATAAGGACTACCAAACCCTGTGTAAATGCAGATGTGGTTCTGGACCACCGGAGGGAACTGTAAATAGTTATTTCAAGTTCTGCAAAGTTTCAGTGTTCAAGGCCCAAGCTAACTACTGTAGGTGTGGGAATTGCATCTCAGAATCAAGGTTTAAAATGTGTCCCAGGACTGAAGTTAAAGCTTATCTGATCTTTCCTTTTAAGGGCCCCAATGCCAGCCAACTCAGCTGCAACTTTATCAGACCTGCAACTTAACATTTATTACTGGGTACCCAGGTTAAAGTTTAGAATTGTGGAGTTCTAATATAGACTGGGGACTGGTACCAGTGTGGGCATTTAATGTGTATTTGTCATCAAATGCAGCTAGCTAGTTAGAGAGGAAAACCTGAATACACCAGAGGGTTGGTGGGTGGCCTCTGTGATTAATGTCTCGATCTAAAAATGCAAAATGATTACTCTGATGCCAATTGCAATTCCACAAATGCCAAACAATGCAAATGTTAAACTTCTGTTTCCAGTTTACCTCATCCTAACCATCACCCCTTTTAAATAAATGTCGGTTAACCATTTTTTATAAATCTTGTGTTATAAGCATATTGTTAGACTGAGCCTTTAATTCTTAAAATGTGAAATATGGGTTTTGGCTATTAATCCATGCGTGAGGTGGCATTATGGTATTCTGGGTGGGTACAGTATCCCAGGGGGTTGTTCCAGGTAATTTCTAGCCCACTGAAAGTATACTCTGGGTGGAGGCACTGCGCAATATTGTTATCTATAGGAAAGAACCAGTTTAAAATCAGAAATAGGAACCCATGCCCCTTAACCTTGTTTATGGGCCCACAAAGCAGGTGTAGTAGCCACTGGGACACAACATATGGGTTACATTACTTCCTGGTGCTTGGGTACAGCTCTTAACATTTGCAACAGTGTATGATTTGCTGTTTTACATAAATCACTTGTTTGAGGGTGGTAGGGGGCTGTTTTTGATTTCCTGCTGCCATACATGAAACATAGTTCTTTGAAAAATGATGGTTCAAAAGCAACACCTTGGTCAGCTAAGATTTGTGATGGATACTCATATGGTCGAATAGTATGTCTCCAAAAGGCCTCAGCTGTAGATTTGGCTGGCAAGTCTTTTACGGGTACTGCCAGCATGAATTTTATGTAGTGGTCAGTGATCACGAGCACATACTAAAGTCCACTGGTACTGGTTTCTAGTTTCAAATGGTCCAAAGTGACAATCTCTAGAGAAGTTCTAGTTATGACTGGGTGCAGGGGTGCCTTCTGGTTATTGTCTGTTCCTCTTTTTAGGCTGCAGACCATGCAGTCCTCGTACCATTTTCTGATATCATCCCTCATGCCAACCCAATAGAACCTTTGTCTGTTCTCTCCATTTTCTGTTTTCCGAAGTGACATGATCCATTGTGATAGGCTTCCAGCATGATATCTGCTTCTGCTAATGGAATGAGGATCTGGGTGAGCTCCTCTCGCATTCTTGGATCTCGTGTTTTATGCACAATCTGTTTCCTCCAGGCTGAGGTATCTCACTGTCTCAGTACTTTGGCCATTTCTGGGGACAAAGTCTGTCATTCTAGGTACTTATGGTCCTTTCAGTCCTGAGAATCTCTTTTAATTCATAAATCAGAGGACTCTGGACTTGTAGCTGCATCCACAGGCCTATTATTTTATCTGTTGGCAGTGCGGGTTTCACCTCTGACTTTGGGTTGACTCTCTCTAGGTACTGGCAACATAGTCAAATTATCCCCCTGGGATTCTGAAAAATGGTGGCATTTCCAAATCTTCCCATTCACTCTCAACTAGCTCCACTTCATCCCAGTCTGGCAATCTAGAGAGGGCATCAGCATTGCCATATGATCTTCGAGAATGGTAAATAATTGTGAAGTTGAAGTTGGACATCCTGGAGACCCACTGCTGCTCTAGTGCTTCACGTTTGGCTGTGTCAAGATTCACCAGTGGGTTGTCATGCATGTATACTGTGAATGGAGTAGCAGTTAAATATTGTCAAAACTTTTCTGTTGTGGCCCAAATGTGTGCTAGGTACTAAATCTTGAAAGAACTGAATTGTTCATGGTTTCTTTCAGAACCCATAATCTTCTGCTAGCATAGACAATCACTCACTGTTTTCCTTCTTGTTCCCATGTGAGCACTGCTCCTAGTCCTCTGTTGCTGGCATTGGTGTAGAGGCAAGTCAGGATAGGCCAACAGCAATACCATGGTGAGTACTGTCTTGAGGGGATCAAATACTATTTGACATTCCAGTGTGCAGTTTCCTCTCCTGTGCTTTGTGACTTTACCCCCTTTTGAGTAGAATAACAGTTCATGGAAAGGAGATTCTTGTTTTGAAAGTCTTTCATGAACCTGCAATAGTAGCTGACAAATCCCAGAAATTATTGCACATCTCTGATGGTAGTAGGACATGACGTTTCCTTCACCACTTTGACTTTCTCAGGGTCCGGGGCTATTCCTTTGGAGGATACAATGTGTTTAAGGTAATCCACCTGTTCCTTCAGGAAATGACAGTTTGAGGGTTTGATCTTTAAGCCATACTTCTTTAGGAGCTCAAAGACTAGCTCCATGTGTTTCAGGTGCTTCTCATTCATTTATGAATATACTATGATGTTGTCCCACTACAGGAATACTGTATCAAAGTTCTCACTGCCCCAGGGATTGTTCCAGCAGGTGCTGAAATGTCCCAGGCACATTACAGAGACAAAAAGCATCAAGGAAAATTCATATAGTCCCATTGGGATCACAAAGGCAGTCTTTTCTTGGTTCCCTGGTGCCATGGATACTTGCCAGTAGCTGCTAGCTAAGTCAGTTGTGGAGAAGAAGGCTGCTGGTTTCAGAGTTGTGAATCCCGGTGTGTGATTTGTGACTATACTGCACTGAAGTTATGTTTCATATAATTTTCTTTTCTTTGGGGGAATTTAAGGGACAGTTGTACCAATTATTCTGCTATTTATTTTTACTTTTAGTTTTATTTTTGTGAATCAGTAGTTTATATAATTAACATTTTGTGTAATGTTTTTGAATTTGGGACTATATAACATAATGGCCCAGATATTCAAAAGGGTTAGCGTGGTGCAACAGTGTTGCGCCATGCACAACCTGATGTGCTTGTGTGATATTCAAAGGGAAAGCGTGACGGCTGAAATCCCGATGCGCCAGAGCACATCAGTAATGTATGCAGGCACAGGTGGGGGCGTGCCCATGCATAACCTGCACAGCCCGATATTCAGCCCGGGATGTGCAGAGCCATGCATGCGCAACCCCTACCTGCGCCAGCACAAAGTTAAGCCAAAAAAAAGGAACAACTGATGGCCACCCACAGGTGAGCTGGCGCATTGCAGGGCACAACACGGCAGCTGCCACCTGTGGGTGGCCACCCGAGTTCTGGCTGCATCTGGCGGTGCCCCCCCCATGCCTGGTCATGGGCATTTGTAAAAAAAATATAAGAATTTGTCCAATATCCCTGGTGGTCCAGTGGACTGCTATGTGCTCGATCGCGGGCATCTGTCTAAAAGTAGACACATTCATCCAATATCCCTGGTGGTCCAGTGGACCGCTATGTGCCCGATCATGGGCATCTGTCTAAAAATAGAAATATTCATCCAATATCCCTGGTGGTCCAGTGGACCGCTATCTGCCTGATCGCTGGCATTCGTAAAAACAAAAACAATTCCAATATCCCTGGTGGTCTAGTGATACCCCACCACCGCCCATTGAGCACCACCGCCCGCTCCCCTGGTTGGCGGTGAGTGGCAGCACCCCCGACTGCTTCCCACCGTCCATCCGACTGACACCTGGGTAGGGCTACCGCCCATTGGTTACGCAGCATAAGCCCAAGTGGGCATGACCCTACCGTACTACACATTCAGATATGATGGTGATTTCATTCACATATCTGGGATATATTACAGTGAACTGCATGCCCATTGACTCATGCTGTGAACCAATGGGCATGCACCCCACCGAGGTGTCAGTCGGCAGGCAGGGCGGCAGGCGGTGGGGTGCTGTCACCCACTGGCTGACTGGGGAGCGGGCGGTGTGCTCAGACCACCAGGGATATTGGAATTGTTTTTATTTTATACGAATGCCCGCGATTGGCAGATAGCGTCCACTGGACCACCAGGATATTGATGAATATTTCTATTTTAGACAGATGCCCCAATCAGGTACATAGCGGTCCACTGGACCACCAGGGATATAGGATGGATATTTCTTTTTTTAGACAGATGCCCGTGATCGGGCAGCAGGGCGCCGGTCCACGGCTGATGCCTGGCAGGGACCAGGCGCAAGTCGCCGGAATCAGCGCACTGCATGCAAATGGGGTCATAATGACTTGCAAACAGCCCTATGTGTGCCTTGCATACATTATGGCCCCATTTGCATGTTCAGTTTTGAATATTGTGGTTGCTGTGCATGGCACAATGGTACTTGCGCTAGTGCATCTCCATGCTCCATTCTGACCACTTGCGCTGGCGCAATGCCACTGCACCATACACACTGGGGGTGGTCAGGGTGCGATATTCAATGCTGCTGAGCCATGGCGCAGCTCCTTTGAATATCGCTTAGTCCACACCCCTGTGCGGCTAAGTTGAGCTGCGCCCAAGCTTGCGCCACAGCCTGGGCCAGTTTGAATATCTGGGCCAATGTGTTTTTTCTGTTGTCTTTTGGAAATTATTTGAAATAAAATTCCCCTATTCTTGCAAAAAGTGCCTTGAGTTCTTTTTTACTTTCACCTGTACACCCACCAGGACAGCACCAGAGATGGGTAGAAATTACTTTAGTTTAATATCTCATCCAAAGGACAGCACTACCCGACAGTACAGCACACACACACTCCCGTACTGTACCCGGTGCCACGCTTATGGTATGAGACCAATCTCAGTGTGGGACAAGAACTCACAATCTTTTGGCCCAGAGACAGGTGTGCTACCAACTGAGCCACACTGACACCTACAACATTTTGATTTTAAACTTAGGTTCTGTTTTCTAAAAATAAAAGTTTTTAACATGATTTATCATCTCTATTTATTCAGACATCTCTTATGATGCTAACAAGGCCTTCTCACTTCCTTTGTATACCAGAACTGCTCAGCTTCGTTTAACAGTTCTCACACAAAAAACGAGAAGGCATTCATAACCATAAGAGATGCTGCAACTGTACATATAAACAATAATATAGCCCTGCATTTGTTCTATATTAGTCACTGGTGCAAGCGCACAGGCATAATAAAGTACTCAGTGCTCCAGTTAACATCAGAACATAACTGGTGCTTCAGCCTCTCACCAAACTGCCCCTTCCCTTTGTCAGGATGTCATAATCACAAAACGTCTTGCACTGGGGAGCAATCATGGATTCTCCTGCTAATCAAGGACAGTGAGCCAAATGGCATTCATGTATGTCCATCAACAATCTCAAGTTATTTATACACAGCCCTGATAAGTATTCAGGATATCATTAAGACCAGATCAACAAAGATCAGACTGGACAACAAAACCGTAGCAGAATAAGAAGTAATGAAGGAGGTATAGATTTAGGCTCAATGCTACAACAAGCAGAAAGTTAGTCTGCTGGTTAAAAACAATACATTTCTAATTACTTGAGAACGAACGTGGAACTAAAATTCTAAAATAGAACTATTGAGGCGGTTATGGTGATTGTTTTCACTTCAGAGCTTCCTTCCTCTGTTTACATGAACTAGATGTGTCTGGATTTGCTTTTAATAAGAGTTTTTGTATGCATGATAATTCAGTTTAGATTAGATCAGAGTTCTCCATTCAAAAAAAAACAGAAGTGGCTGCATTGACTAAACAGAATGTCAATCAGATGTGGTCAGATTTCTTGTAAAAGTAACTAGTAAACTTTATAAGCAGAACAGATCACAATCCCCAGTTCATGTAAGCATTTATTTTCCACTAACCCATGAAGCATTTTGTTCCTCACTTCAGACATCTGACATTATTTGACTTTAAAAGTTTTATTGAAATTTTTGAGAAGACAACACACATACTGTAGTACATAACAACACAACAATGAAGCCTGTTACATATTCCATTCTACCAGGATGCTTTGACAGAATAAGCTGACTATGAGGTGTATAGTTTCTAGGACTGAGATGATAATGCACACAGACTATATAACAGTAATTGCACTGTGAAGGATACAGTCAGTATGATCTGACTTATTATTGATGTCTCACCCGCCTCTTCCAATAGATTCTCTTATCAACACTTACACTAATACTGTACTCCTGCTTATCTGTTGAATTAGTTTGTTTTCCTTTGTTCTTATTTACTAGTGTCTTCCAAAAACATCCAATTTTTTATATGCTATTGAAGTCTTGAACAACCCCAGTGAATTTCTGTTCATTTACCAAACATCCTGTTCAATCAGCTGGGGAATTTGAAACTTCATGTATGGCATAAGGACTTTGGGAGAGATTCCACGGAAGGATTCTCTTTGTGTAGACTTACTAAGCCCCATATTAGCACTGGTATGAAAGATATTTGTGCTGGTGCTAATCTGGGTTTGTGCTAGCACCTGCAAAGGGGTCATATTTAGAGGCACACTGGACTACCGAAATATTGATGTTGGGTGGTGGGTCCACTGAACTACCAGAGATATTGATGAGTGGCACAGCATGGGACTGAGGAGCTGGGGGACCACTGGAGTGCCAATGATATAATGAAAAGTGCAACATGGGTGTTGGGGTGGAGGGACCACTAGACTATGATGGATATCAATAAATAGCACAGTATGGGTGCTTGGGGTGGGGGACCTCTGGACTACAGGGATATCAATGAATAGTACAGCATGGGTATTTGGGGGTGAGAGGGACCACAGGACTACCAGCAATATTGATAAACAGCACAGCATGGGTGTTTAAGGGTAGGAGAATCACTGGACTACCAGGGATATCAATGAATACACAGTATGGGTGTTTTGGCGGTGGGGACCACAGGACTTCCAGAGATATCGATGTGAGCACAGTATGGGTGATTGGGGTAGGGGACAATTAGACTTCCAGGGCAGTGTTTCTGCTACCATCCTGTGTCAGGAGTAGGGCTCCGCTGCATCCATGCAGATGAGCCCATAATGGGCATGCAGGTGGTCATGTGTTCATTTGCATGCTCAGACTGAATGTAGCCCACAGCAGCCCTGGCACCTTCTCAGTTAGGGCAGCGCCATCTGCTGTGAGCCATATGTGACCTTAGTCCATGTCAACATAGCACAGGCCCTCTTAACACTGCACAGACACGACTTGATACTCTCAGTTAATGTGCTCCATCGACACATTCTAACTGACTGAATATAATTCACAGCTGGTCATGTGCTATCGCAAGCACAGCACAACAGGCTGCACCGCGCCTCAAGCCAGCTCTGAATATGGGAGTCACTGTATCTGAAGGCTTTTGGTTTTAGGTCCAACCTTTCCGGATCTCTGCAGAGGTCATTGACCTGCTAAACATTTTCAGTTGTTGAGGTATTTAAGTTTTGTGTGATTATACAGTGATTTACAATTCTCATTCCATGTAACTTAAAAAATAGACATTTTTAGCTACCTGTGGTTTACAAAATATTGGAACTTTTTATAATACTAACTTAATCACTATCCAAACCAGAAGAGTATTTTCAATAATTTTAATCTGGATCCCTACCATTGCTTAATACTATAATTCGCCAGACTAAGTGATGACATAATTTTAATGGATGACAATGAATATATACCCTGCCTACTTCTGCTACTGCTGGTGGGTGATGTGGAACTAAACTGTGGCTCTCCTCTTCTTCCCATCCACCACCCTTCTCAAAGGGCTGTGTGTTTTGCATATAAACATCACAAGTCTACTCTCCAAGCTTGACCAGTTAAGGCTGTGGGCCGTACACTTCAGTACTGATGTGCTGCTTGCTACTGAAACTTGGCTCTCTGCCCAAATCAATGATATAGAAATCAGAATTTCTGATTATAAATGTTACAGACAGGATTGTGGGAAGCATGTTGGTGGAGTTCTTCTATACATACTTCACAGCCTTAACTGTGATGTTATATAATGTTCTGCTGTTCCCTGTTCTCATGAACTCCTCCTGTGAGACTGTCTTTCTCTGCTCACTTCCCATTTTCATTGTTGGCATTTACTCCTCCTCTAAGGTCAAGCCTGACACCTGTTCTTCCACCCTCTCATCCATTTCCTCCATTTCTGCTTCAGGTGAGCTCTTAGTCCTTGGAGATCTAAATATAAAATGCATCTTACCCTCAAATGGTTTACCACTCCACCGCATTGAAGCCCACCCACAATTTATCTGGTAAGGAGCACTCAAGTCTCCTGTCCTGCCATCCCTGCTAGGCAATCTTAGGGACACTGACTGGTCAGCACTCACTTTATCTACTGATATAGATTTTGCTCTAACCTCTTTCATTTCAAAATTCATTGCAACATGGAACAAACATACACCTCTCAGAAGGTTTTGTGTCTGTGGGTCCCACCTTCTCTGGATCTCTGCAGAGATCACTAAACTGCTCAAAGCTCATGATTCTGCCTGGCATTTCCACAAATCCTCAGGCTCCCCAGAGGATTTGTTTATTTATTTATTTTTTTAACTCTGTTTATCCTCCTCTCTGGCCCCATAGGACTCTCTCCAGCATGGTCACGGGGTCTGGCCATTTCCCACTCTGTCTGAAGTCTCCCCAGTCCAGCCTCCATTCAGTGATTCTCCTACCACACTACTGACCTTCCCAACCCCCCAGCTGTGAGCCTCCCGAGATGGGATCACCACTCCTACTGGCACTCTATCTATAATCTATTAGGGAGGCTGGAGTGAGCAGGAGATTGGAGGCTGGCTGGGGGATGACCCGATGATGAGCATGGGGTCAACCGCTGGACCCACCTTCACCATCCTGGGTGCAAGGCCTTCTTCCTTGTTCTGTGTCTTGGGGGCACAGATACACAATGATGTCCAGTGTGGTACACCCTACACCCACCTGCAGGACATCCGCCATCACCCCATACCCTGTAGCATGCCCGTGCCAGCTGCTGTGCTCCCAGTCTCCACTAGGAACTGCTAGTGCGTAGTGCCCAATTCCTCCCTAGGAGAGGAAAGCTGCTTGACAGCAGCTCAATCCAACTCTGCACCCTCCCCAAGCCGACTCCATAGCAACCCAAGCTCGCCCAGAATCCAGGTCGCCGACGTGGCACAAGATGTGGTCTCAGCGCTCAACCTCAGTGCCACCAGGCCGGCATTATCCCAGAGGACTTGTTGAGATATGAACAACTATGCAACACCTAAGCTGGAGGCAACCTGGGAAACCAAATGAATTTACTTCACCTACAACCTGCAGCACACTCTTAAATTGCCTGATAGATTCTAGAAGGTTATTCATTTCCTTCTCAGTCTCTGAACACATTTTACCTCTCCCTTCCTCAAACTAGAAAACTTGGTTATCTCTGTCCCAGCTAAGGTTGCTAACACTTTTAACAATTTCTTCACTTCAAGTGCTTTCCTCTGCTTCCTCCTCTCTCCTTTTCCCCTCTTGCCTGCCACGCCTCCCAAAATGCCTTTATCTCCCACCCTCAACCCCAGAATATTTTCCTTCTCCCAGTCACCACAGAGATTACCTTTGCTGCCTTACTCTCTTTCTTAATTCTGCAGAGGGGCACAGCCCCAATGGTCTCGATAGTAATCTTCTCCATCTCTCTAAACAAGCCATTGCTGCCCCTCTTGCTCATTTTTTCAATCTTTCTTTCCAACTTGGATCCGTTCCCTCAGTCCTGGAATCAGACAAAAGTACTCCCCCTCCTCAGAGGGGGGTGGTCCTTCTTCCCCAGGCAACTACCAGCCCATCTTGCTCCTCCCTTCCCTGACTATGGTGTCATAAAAACGTGTTCTCTCCCAGATAGCCATCTACCTTGACTCCTTCCTTCTCCCATTTTCAGTCTGGCTTCCACAAGCACTACTCCACCAGCTCCTCCCTCGTCTGGTTCACAAATGTTTTGTGCTGAAAGGCATGGACCAGGGCCTGTTCACCACTGCCATTTTCATAGACCTTGCAAAGGCATTTGATACTGTGGCCCACCCCTTCTCTTGGATAAGTTAGGTACTGCAGGCCTAACTGACCTGACAGTTCATTGGTTTTGCTTTGATGTCTGATTGCCTCCAGCTGGTCCAGGATGGTGATGCCCTATATGCCCACCTGCCCATCAAGTCTGATTTAGCCCAGGGCTCCATCTTTGGTGAAGTTGTTTTCCCTATCTTCTTAAATGACCTCCTTTTCCACCTGTGTCTCTTCCCATATACACAGGCTCCAACATACTCCTGTCCTCACAATTCTGGATGGCAATCTGCTTCAATAGGTATCCTATTTTAAGTACTTAGAGGTGTGGCTGAATGAGAATCTTAGCTTTTCCATGCACATTGACACCATGCACAAGAAACTTCATCCTAAGCATTGTGTTCCTTTCCCAGTCCACCAAAAGATCATCCTTAAAATGCTCTTGCCGGTATTTGACAGTGCAGATGTAGCTACAGCACTGTTCCAAAGTCTACACTTGCCAGGCTGGACCATCTTTTTCATTCCTTCTGCCACTTTGCCCTCAGTGCTCCACCTCTCACCCATCAGTGCTCTCTATGTTCTAATATCTCTTTCCCCTCTCTTGAGCCCTGACATCTCTCACACTGTTCCTCCTTCATGGCAAAATACTGGCTTGTCACTGTTTCTACTTACTCATCTCTCTCCTTAATCCTGTCATCCTTCCTTTTACTCCTCTGTTCATCTCCTGCTCATTCCTTTCTGATCCCTCACAGTAAAACTGTAGCAGGCCAGTCTGCTTTCTCTATTCAGCCTTCTACAATGTGGAACAGTCTCCCTCTCCCTAACTCTCTTGTCCTCACTATATCCTCTTAAATTATTCTTACTGTCACACTTCTCAGAAGAATGCATCTGCAGCTAGACTTGATTCTCTTCTCTCCACATTACAACAACTTATGTTTTATCCTTCTCCCCCCTTCTATTTTATCTGTTTTACCTATTTTTGCCTACTCAATTGTATAGCTTAAATTTCAGTATACTCTGTAATCTTAATTTTACACCTGAATGGTTATGTACAAATAGCTTGTCATACATTGATGGCACACTGCCTTAGCTCTCAACCTGGTTGCCTCACAACCAATGCACATGCACACTTTTTACATTGTTTTGTCTTTCTCTGAAATTCTTTATATATACTAGATTTTATTGTACATGTTCATGCAACTATTGTCGTCACTTTCTTATTGCTGTTTCACTCCTCTGTATTCCCTCCTAGGGCCACACCTGGAAATGAGCCCCAGCTAAGTGTGCCTATGCCAGTTACCAAATTTAAAATAAATAAATATATCAGGTACATTAGTGGCCTGTCCAAAGCTTGTGAGAAAGGCTCTGTCCAGACTACAACCATGCTGGCAATGCTAACTTGTTTAAAGTGTAAAATTCAATTAGCATCAAAATCATTCCTATGTTCTGTAGCCCTCCTAGGAGGTAGTCTACAGAATGGTTCTCATAAACTAATTTAACAAACTCAGTTCTGCAGTAGCTTAGATGGGACTACCTGCTGTAAACAACTTTGAGAATGGTTGACCAAGTCATGTGAACATAATGTGGGTGTTACATGAGGTTCCTGCACCCTTATTGGTACCCCAGAGGTACACATTCATACAGCTAGCATTTAGGCATATGTTATACTAACATATAGGGCTAAGGGCATCTACTGCACAAGAGTAGATGTCAGGATATGCATCGTATTATTGTTGTACACTTTGCTTTCTAGTACATATATACATGTCTTATGTATTTCTTGCTTATAAGATTTTGGGACATCTGTGTCCTTGTAATGATTATGATATATAAGTCGGCATTGCACCTTTTGGTGATTTGTACTACTACACTGATCTATGCAAGCAATAATACCCGATAAAATAGTTCCTCTGCCTACCACAGCCTTTGAGGCCATCAATTGTATTTCCTTTTCCTCTCTGCTGATGGGTTCCATTTTTAAACTGTGCTTGTCTCACACACAGGGACCATTAATTTTGGTTTGCTGCATAGCTTCATCTAGCTCGAGTCACCCACCCTCCTCCACAAGCTGTGCTCCATTTCCCCCTTTAACGATGTGTCTCCATGTCGGGGCAGGGGAGGTAGTGGGCGAGCGGCCGTGTTATGGGGCTTAACAGAGAGAAGCATGAACTACCTGGCAGCAGTGGACCTGGAGTTTGGCGTCAATAGTAAGCAATGACACAGCACAGTGTCAGTTACCCTCTCACTCCCCGGAGTTGCTGTCAGTGTTTTTTTTTTTATGATCAGTTGAACAATGTCAGAGCATGATGGAAAGTAGTGCTTCTGATTGGCCAATACTCATTGCTGAGGGCAACAGAAAACGCTATCTCAGGGGCTGATACTGTGTATAGCACTACTGGTATTTTCTGTGCTCTCCCTGCCGCTATGGATGTCCATCTGTGGCAGAGAAATCCAACAAAATAACGGTGCTCTCAAGCCGGGTCACTTTTTTAACAAGCAGAAAGCCAATAACTACGGAACGCTTGATGGTATGTGTCAGTCAGGTAACACTGATCAAATACAGCAGTGGCAGACCACTTTTTCCCTATTTATTTATACAGAACAACATTGCTGTTATTTGAAGTCCTGGGTCATGAAGTGGGGTAGAGTGCGAGGGACATCAAGCAGGGGACCTCCTGAAATAGACTGCTGGTCTCTTTCTTTCTTTTCAGTGAGACAACCCTGAATGTGGGAAATAATGGAACAAAAGTGCAAGACCACTGACTTACTGTTCATTTGTTTACTTTTTTTTGTGTATGTCTTTTCCAGGGATCTGAAGTTGGGGCCAGGTGTGAGCAGGAGAACAAAAAAACACAACACCTTCTTGATGGAGAGGGATATTAGAAATGGAGTAATCTATGGTAGGGCAGCGGTACACTACTTTTTCCAATATGCAAACAATGGTTTTCTATTTAAGTTGAGTCACTAAATTGTGGCACTATTTTATAAGATGCCAACTGAAGATGGAGATGTGGGCCCTCGCTCCACCACTAGACGAAAAAACAAACATGGCATGATTAGCAATTTGAACATTCTACTAGCCCAAAGATACTTAGCACAGTATGGGGCAATAGAGACTGGGACTAATTATTTTCCGGTCTCTATTGTCTCATACTGGTCCCGCACATTGCACCTACCAGCCAATCAGAAACTAACATAGTCAGGACCTATTTTCTAACTAAGAACTGTACTCTTTTGTTTCACAAAGTGATGGCTACTACAAAATTGTATAATGTTATTTTTGGACCATGGAGCCACCTCTACTTTAGCCAATAGGGCTCATCTCTGTAACTAGAAATGTTTCTATATTACAGTAACGATAGTAATTATCATAGGTATATAATGTAAGACATTACATCTTCTACTCGGAGACCCCAAGAGACACAGAAACTCCTCGGTGTAAAGATGCTTAGCATTGGCTTCCAGTTCAGTATTAGTAAAATTGCTTAGGGCAACTGTGATTATCCTTTTTGGCAGTAATAAACAAGTTTTTTACTCTTATGCAACATGTCTGTGATTCCTTGCATTCCCAATATTGCCAAGAATCTGAGAGTGAGGTTTAGACCTCCTGACAATTGGCGACCGTGTGCAGGCAATATTTGGTGTTTGCAAAGTTTTGCCTGTTGCTTGCTACTTTTCCCTTCCCAACGGAGACTGTAGGTGTGCATTCCCGCATCACCTCTCCTGTTCTATGACCACTTTGTAATCACTTGCAGAGTCTAGCTGCTTCTTTGGATGTGGTCGATGCTGACTTGACCCACTCCACAGCAGTTTTGAATTGCAAGCTTACAAAGGTACAGTAGCCCAACTGTGTATAAAGTGCTCCTGCTGTGGATTGATACACAGGACGGCACCTTTTTCATGGTTTGATTTTCCATTCTCTCCCACACAATGGTCACCTTATCAAATATCTGCACAGAACTAAGACTCGATGTCTCCAACTTCCTTGCCTCCCATGGAGGATGGGCTGACTTTGTGCGGGACACAAGTCAATAGGAAACCCTATACTGGGGATTTCAACTCAGTACACTGAGACAAGACAAACAGCCAATAAGCGCCAAGCTAAAGGGCTGTTGGTTGTGGCGCTCTCTATTCTGCTCTGGAAGCCTCCAAAGTGAGGTTTCATACCTTTGAACTGCAAATTTCATCTCTAAAGCAAGAGATGGGTTTGCAGGAAATGGAATGTGTGAGACTACAGTAGAGTTTGGAGTCTGAACTTCAAACTCTGCAGAATGAAAAGGATTCACTTTTGCATCATTCCTCCCAGGCAAGTGAGCAAGAAATTTGTATGTTGAAGCAGGAGTGTGAAAGTTTGAGACAGGATAAGGGACAGGCTTTTAATATGAATGATTTGTTGAGTAGAATGAATGAACAGTTGAGTGAGGAGATGGGAGAGCTACAAAATGAGATAAATCAGGTGCGTAATGACTTAGAAATGGCTACTAGGGACAATTTGCGAATTGAGCACCGCATATAGAGTGTTACAGAAACAAATGCAAGATGAGGTTGATGTGAATGTTGCAAATGTGAGTCATGCAGAATGTGAATCCAAGATGGCAAAACTGCGCTATCAGCGGAGGTTCTGGCTGGACATGTTAGGGCGATGGAGGTTGGCCCTGCCTTAACTACGTTATCTGAAGGAGGTCTCAGATGATGACATCTCTCAGTACAATGCCCAGTCACACCCCTACTATGGCTCAGAGGCCCCACCCCACCATCCAAACATATGCGGATCCCGTTACATCCACACCATGTCATACGTCATCGACGTCATGGCGTACATCATGGTGATGCAACATGGCAACCCCATGATAGGGGAGGAACAGGCTAGGTGTAGTCCAAACAGCACCACCGGTAGCCATTATTAATGTGGAAGACAAGCAGGAGATAGAGAAAATGATTGATAATGCAGTAAATAGTGTGCCCATTCCTGAGAGGAATAATTGAGTTTTAAAAGGCCAAATTAGGCAGCTTATTCATGAAACTGGTACTCAGGAGGGCATAGTTCACTCTGTAGCAGAGGCCACAGCCCAGGCAGCCCTGGACGGCACCTGAGGCAATGTACCTCCACCTGATCGTCCCAATAATCCCCTACAAATGGCCTACTCTATTCAGCAAATAGCTGACAGTATTGGTCGGATGAGCCTGTCTGACAACCTCAGCTGTCACTTGGAAAAGGTGCATGCCAAATGTAAAATGCTTAGTCTCACTGTAGACTACCAGGTCCAGATCCTACGCCAGACCATTGATCCTGGACTGTGGGCCAAACTCCCTGATGCCATCCGCCAGGCCGGCAATGCCATCTTTGATGAGGTTGCAGCTGAACTCATTTCTGTGCACAGCCCAGGTGCAGTAGGAGTGATGCTTGCATACCCTGTAAAACAGAATGCAAAAGAAAGTCCAGCAACTTACCACCAGAGACACTGGATGGCCTACCGAGCAGGAAAACAACTCGCACAAGAAGCTGTGGATGTAGATCTTATCAAGTATAAGAACTTGTTCCTTAGGAACATGATCCCTGCAGTAAGGGAGAAGGTAGAGCCAACCACCTATCCCACCATGGAATGGTTTGCCGACATGCTGCAGAAAACCGAAAGAGTTTACCAACTCTACATCCGTGATCTGGGCTCCGGTTCCAAAAGTAGCTGCCATGGAGCCACCCCAGAGGCTGTGATGCACTACACGGTGGAAGGGTAGGCCCAACACAAACAGGCCCTCCCTGCGGACAACCAATACCCCAGCAGGCCCAACAACCACAACAGCAGCAACAGCAACAATGGGGTGGGAACCGAATTATCACAAGAATAAGAAACACCATAAAAACAAGGGTAAACAACAACAAAGAACAGGCCCTTCAGTAGAGGGAGATAGCTGAAGAGAATCAGAGGTTCAGAGAGCTCCTGGGGCAGGTGCGATCTGTAGTGAATGCTGTTCCCGCTCAGTCCCTTGCAGCCATACAACCAGGAACCCAGGCCCCAACAGGCCATGGTGATACCGTAAGTACAGGCCCTCAGGCCCACACAGGCCTGAACCCAGAAGCACCTCCCTATATAGCATCAGAGCAGCACGATGAAGTGGTTCACAGAAGCCAGGCCCAACCTCTCCATGCTTCCTCCAGTACAGATTGACAATTACAGGCCCCAGTCTGGATTGTAAACAAGCTGGTCTTAGATAAAAGCGGAAGGCCCTGCACTGAGGCTGAGGTCAGGGGCTGCCTACTTACAGTGTTACTGGATAGAGGTGCAGCTGTGTCTGTATTACATGATGATCACCCAGATACATCTCCTTGGTCCACCGGACGGAGGACCAACATGTCAGGAGTAGATGGTACTAGGTTGGCTCTGTACCATTCTCTATCTTTGCCTGTAGAGTTAGGACACCTGAAGGCCTCTCACACCTTCTAACTAATGGTATTGCATGATCATCCTAGTATAATTGGAATTTACTTCCTTGCACCAGACGACTGTGTGGTGGATCTAGCCAACATGCTATTGATCCAGATTCAGGGCCAATATCATACCATTTTGATCCCTGATTCACATGTAGTGGACACAATATCTGCCAACAAGAGTATGATGTCATAGATTTGTTCAAGAACCATGAGCTTTTCCAAAGCTCCTCCCCATTCTACAAAGACATATGGAAGTGTTTGCTATCAACAAGCATGACTGTGGCAGAATACACACTGTCATCAAAGTGCTAGGCCCAGCCCATGAGAGGCAAAGGCAATGTCCTTTGCCACCTGAGGCCTTGCTTTCTCTTAGGGGAAACAATAAAATCTCTCCTCAACCAAGGTGTAATCAGAACATGTGTCTCTACTGCCAACTCCCCAGTGTGGCCTGTGAAAAAACCTACAGGTACCTGAAGACTTACTGTTGACTACAGGAAACTGAACCAGGTCACCCCAGTTGTGCTCAACTGTGGCCTCAGCACCTGATGTGCTGTGACTTCTGACCCCTGACCAAAAATGGTTTAGTGCCCTGGACATCTCCAATGGTTTCTGGTCACTGCCATTGGCCCTTAAGAGTCAATATAAGTTTGCCTTCACTTCTAAGGATAGACAGTACACGTGGATCTGCTTACCACAGGGATTCCATAACAGCCCGTCCCTGTTCCATCTGCACATGATGGACAACCCTTGAGGGTTTCTCTACCCCCAGTGTCTCTTGCAGTATGTGGACGACCTGTTGTTGGCCACAGCCACACAGAACAACACTTGGATCTCTTGGATGAACTATTGACTCTCATTCAGAGCAGGCCTCAAAATGTAACCCAGCAAAAGCACAACTATGTCAGAAAGAGGTACTCTTTCTGGGCCTGAAATCACTGATCAAGACCGAAGCCCTACCTGGAAGAAGATACAAGGATTGCAAGACCTGCCATTACCCACCAATATAGCTACTCTTAGCAGGTTTCTAGGTATGGTAAACTATTTCAGATATTTTATTTGTGATTTTGCTCAGAAGGCTGCTCCTCCATATGAGTTACTGAAAAAGGACATTCCCTGGACTTGGGGTCCCATTCACACCTAGGCAGTGACATCACTGAAACAGGCCTTGGCCTTGGCTCCAGCTCTGGTCAACCCCAATCCAGCATTGCCATTCCATCTGGAGTCAGCCACCTCTGACACAGTCATGTCAGCAGTGCTGGCCTAGAAGGTTCATGGCACCTTGAGACCCATCGCATATGAATCACAGCTCTTGACCCTAGTGGAGCAAAAGTACAGCCTTTGTGAAAGGAACCTTCTGGTGACCTACTGGGCTGTCAAGCACTTTCTGTATACCATTGGGTACTCCCCACTGATCATCAACACAAACCACACCCCAGCTACATTTCTGCTATTAGACAGAGTGAAGGATGGGTCAGTCTCTAACACCAGGCTGACATCCTGGTCACTTCTTCTTCTCCAAGATAGAGACATACAGGTACACTCAACCAAAATGCCATCCATGCTGGCACATGGACTCCTTTTCCAAGGAGAACCCCATGATTGTACACTGCAACCACCTGATCTATCAGATCCAGGTCCTTTCCTCCCTGCCACACCACAGTTACTTGGGAACACCTCATTGTGTCGTATTTTTACAGATGGTTCAGCTTCCTACTATCAGGGAGAACAGATTGCAGGGATGGGTATCTTGGTGATTTACCCTTATGGTAACACTGTTAAAATCTTTAAGCGTTGCAGTGTGACATCATCACAATGTGCCGAGATGGCAGCGGTGGCTTGCGCCCTTGAGTTCATCCAGCATGGGACCAAGGATACCATTATCTTCACAGACTCTAACTGGGTTTGTTGTTCTCTTACAGAATTCCTTCCTTTCTGGCAGAAGAACTCCTTCCTCTCCTCTGATGGCAGCCCAGTGAAACACAAAGAACTGGTAAAATACATACACTCACTGGCACAAAGGTTTGCACACAAACTCTATGCACACAAAGTTAAAGCTCACTCCATACATAACCCCTATCATGCCTTCAATGATATAGTAGATACCCTTGCCAAGGAAGGGTCCCTAGGATGGACACCTGGATGATGGATCATCCAGAGGCCAATGCGGCCATACACATTGCAGCAGTCAGGAAGAAACCTGAACCCTTTTCCCCCCTTGGACCTCTCAGCAGCTCAACATGCTGACTCTGAACTCAAAGAAGTGTTCAGATTCCTTGACAAGAGCACCAAAGACAATCTACCCACTCATAACCCATACCGGTGGCATGAAGGTAAGTTACACTTGTCCCCAGATGACAAGCTCATCTGGTACCAGCCAGATGACACCACCACCAAGTTGTGGGTGGTTCCCAGACACCTTAGGTCCGAATTCTTGCACCAAATGCATGACACCCCCACTAGTGGACACCAGGGAGTGGAAAATACCTTCCAGAGGCTAAAAAACACCGCCTGGTGGCCTGGTGTCACCAAAGATGTCAAACAGTACATAGGTAACTGCCCCACCAAACGAAATGCCAAACGTCTACCACAAAGATATTCTGGCCCTTGGCATGCCATTCAGATTGATTTTATTGGTCCTTTGGCCAATACAAACAGAAACAACAAGTGTGCTCTTGTGGTAACTGATCTTTTCTCTAAGTGGGTTGAAGCTTTCCCCACTAAGACATGTACTGCTAAAACCACAGCCAAAATCCTGCTGGAACTGATTTTCTCCAGGTGGAACCTACCTCTTAAGGTAGACTCTGACAAACGAACCTGATTTACAGGTCAGTTGATGAAAGAAGCACTTGAACTCCTCAGAGTTCACCAGAAGTTCCACATACCTTATCATCCACAATCTTCAAGTCAAGTAGAAAGAGCCAACAGATGGATTAAGCAAATGCTTTCCAAATTTATTGAGGACAATCCCAAGACCTGGGATTCCCTGTTGCTGTTACTCTTTATGGCAATTAGGGGTATGCCCTCAGCCACCACTCAGTTGACACCCTTTGAGGTGATGACTGGAAGACAGATGAGATTACCTGAACACCTGTTGTTTGACCTGCACACTCTCACTGCAGACCGCGTGTCTGTAGACCAATATGTGGAAAAATTCAGACAAGACTTCATACACACATACTTGTATGCTGCCAATTGCATGGGCAAGGCCCAGCAACAGTCCAAAATACAGTTTGACACACACACACAAGAAGTGGATTGGCAAGTTGGAGATCAGGTAATGGTTCTCAGATTTGCCAACCCCACACACTCCTTCTCCAATAAGTGGGAAGGCCCCTACCCCATTGTCAACAAGCTCAGTCCAGTCTATCAGGTTAGACTCTTGCACAACAACAAACTGACTGACAAATGGTTACATGTAAACCAGCTGAAACTGTATAAAGGAGTATAATTACTTTTCCTCACCCCATTGGGCAGAATAGTACTAACCTACTAATGTTTGATTTTCCTTTTCAGATACATTGACAAGATGGCTATCTTGTTCCATTTTCTTCTCATCTCAGGAGTTATCCCTGCATCCAAGGCACGGTAAAGCACCTCCTTCCTCACCTTGATCCTCCAGCATCTACCCCAGAGGGAGTTTCCATCAATATACCCGATAATGTGATTACTGTCCAGGAAGGTTCTGATGCCTACCTCACTGCCTCAGTTGTTGCTCCTGACAAATCTACTCCACAAATTGAGTGGCAATCCACATCACAAGGACAAATTCTCCCTGTGGCCAAGCTCTCCAAGGGAACTTTCCATGGATGGCCCAATGCTGAATTATCCCTAATGGTTCTCTGTCCTGCTCAAACTGCTCTTAGACATTCTGGTTTATACAATATTACTGCCTTAATTGATCCCTCATATTGTAATTCTTTGTCTAAGGAAATTTTGTGTTGTGCACAACATGGCCTCTGCTGCCATGTATCTTTCTGTGTTACCCCTACTGAGAAACAGTTTTGGAATGTCAAAGCATTCCCTGGTCCTTGTGTGGTCTTACACCCACTGTATTACCTGGTACACTTATTAACAACTTACCATTTATGCATATACCTGTTTTTTTAAATTTGACTTACTGGAATATGAAAAGAATTTGGTATGTGTCATACTACTAACACGTCTGCATTTTACTGTACTTTATTGCTTGATAGCTTAGCAGCTTTTCAGATTAATACTCAAGACCCTATTGCTGGGGTACACACCACCGAGCATAGAGGCAACTTCAGGAGAAAATTCAATCATGATGATCAAAGTCATAAACGTAATACGTGAAATTGACTTTGATGTCACTGGTGCCACAGGAACTGTCACAGGTCTTTTGGTACAGCTATGTCTATTTGGAATAAAGCAGACATTGCTCCTATCAAATCTCATGCAGCCAAATTTCAAACTGGTTAGTGAACAATATGTTATCCCCATTATTGCATCGTGTGGATGGCCTTAGTCAGGAAGAAAGATACACTGTATACAATATGCACAACATTGCTAAGGCATTTACAGATTCTAAAGATAAGATTAATGCACTCATTGCACAAAATAACAAAGAAGCAGATAAACAATACATTGCTAGAGAAATCCTATGCTCAGTCTATGGCTCATACATTACACTACCATCAACAATCTCTTCCATGATCTAGAATCTGGAAGGATCCCTGATATTATACATGACAGAGGTATTTCCAAATGGTATTGTCCATGCTGTAAAACCCCTGGCTGTACTGCTATGTGTGTAACAAACCTTAACTATTCCTCTTTCCAGAGCTAGCAATCTGGATTTCATGACCAGGCAACCTAATACTGGTCCATGCTTTACTTCTAAGAAATGTTCTATTAGAGATACAATGTTTGTTTCTTTTACTGTCTCTTTACCATGTTTTGATCCCTACAGCTTTGTTTGACAAGCTCGCTTCAGTTCACTCCATCGGGCACCTTGATAATGACCTCTACAGAGAACACCTGGACTTGTCTCTTCTACTGGTCTTCCATCCTTTCCTGGACACCACGTGCGCACACACACAGACTGCTGTGCAAAGAAACAATATATTACTTGTGTCGATGTGATGTATTTGATGTTATTAACCCTGTATGTGGTTATTCTCCCAACAGTATTGATTGGGCCTTTTCTATGACGATGACATCAACACTAATGGCACAGACTTTTGGACTCAACATTGGCTCCAGACAAACTTTACCAGTCTTATCGAGACGAGGTTCATTGCCTGTCAACACAGATTTCCAAGACCAGTTACACTTGCCCAGTACAGCTGCAAAAGTGGGGGTTCCCCACTGTTAAAATGCAATATAATTCTGATGGGGAATATTGTATTGTTACTAATGATAAAAGTTACACTTATGGAACCCAGACTTGTGTTATTGATGCTCCTAATTTCTGTTTTGTCTCACATCAGAAGTCTGTCATTAGACATACTGTTATTACCCGCTCCCTTATGGACGCTAATATCATTGATGGTAACCTGATTATCTGTTCACCCTTTGACTATTTGACATATTTTAATGTACATTGACCCACTGACACTTACATTAAAATCACTTTTAGAGAGAAAAGACATCCACCTCATCCACTTCGGCAATAATATAGCTAAAGCTAATGAAGCTATCCTTTCATTGATTAATGATGGTGATATGAACGATGCATTAACTAACACTTGGTTAGAGATTACTTTTAAAGATTTTGTTATTATACAAGCATTTTTGATATTTTTTTTGATTAAGCTATGCTGCCTGCGGCGGACACTGTGTCAACACCGTGAGCAGCTGGAGTTTCTTTACAAGGCTCGCGTGTTGGGTTTGTAAATGGCCCCTGCTCTCTGTCCATTTCCTTATTTTACTGTGTAGCCCTGAGAGGCAACAAGGGGGGAAATGTTACACGAGGTCCCTGCACCCTTACTGGTACTCCCAGAGGTGCACCGTACACGGCTAGCATTTAGGCATATGTTATGCTAACATATAGGGCTAAGGGCATCTACTGTACAAGAGTAGAAGGCAGGATATGCATGCATATTATTGTTATGCACTTTGCTTTCTAATACTTATATATTTATATTTTGTATGTATTTCTTGCTTATAAGATGTTGGGACATCTGTGTCTTTGTAATAATTATGCTATATAAGTCAGCATTGTCACCTTTGGTGATTTGTACTACTACACTGATTTATGTAAGAACTGTACTCTTTGTTTCTAAAGTGATGACTGTCACAAATTTGCTCAGCTGATCAGTCATCTACTCCAAAAGTGCCAACCTCTGAGCATAGGATTTGTGGACAGTTAACAGTACAAGGTAACCCTCTTGTCTATTTTGTGTGTTTGAATCACCTTAGTCTTAAGTTATGGAGGGATTCAAACTGATAACCTCTTGTTAGCATACCCAATTATCAGGCTCAGATAATTCTGTCTTTGGGGGCCAGATATCTTTGCTTATGGGCACCTAACCAGGTCTACAAAATGAACCCTTAGAACTCTGTGCAAGACCTTATAGAACTCTATCCATTTCCCAGTTTGGTATAACAATAAGTTCATACACAGTGTCAACTATGACCTTCAAAGCTTCACTTATATAAAAAGAAATTTCAAGGCACTCCAGGCAGTTTCCATTTTTAAATATATATATCTTTACTTTAAGATAGGAAAACAGAAAATATTACAGAACAAAATATCCCAACACATACAGCCTTAAAACAAACAGGTTAAAGTTCAGATTTCTAAAAATAATAACAGTAGTATAAGTTCATATATCTTGTCAAATGTTAAATTTCAGTCAATCAGTACATGCCACGTCATTTGACAGGTGGGCGTGGCCTTAAATGGACCAATCAGAACTGTCCCTTGTTAAACCGAAAGTCCGTCCCTAAAATGCACTAGACCCACCCACTTCTGGTGGAAGTGACATAAGCTCGAATCCATGTCCCACCCCTTGCGCAGGAAATGATATGTGTATGAACCCGTGTCCCACCCACTTGTGCAGGGAATGACCCATACTGAAGCCCTGGAAGTGACATAACACCACCATTTTGTAAGCGTCCTATGACCCTCCTTCTCATACACTCCTCAAACCCCTGCCACACCATTCTGGCTGGAACCCGGATCCCACCGTGCTAGCTTGAACTCCTGTCCCCCCATCTTTCTCCTGCACCACCACCATCCTGGCTCAAACCCCATCCCACTTCACCACTGTGCCCCACCCCAAAAAATAAGTTAGGGTTTATGTAGTGTTATGTGCCCCTGTCGGCTTGGGTGCATAACTGCTGGGGTATGTGTGTGTTTTTTGATTAGGATATTTTCAGAAAGCAGTATCTAGGAGGCAACCTGATCATGCAGAGGTTTCACAGATCTGTTTGGAGACCCCCCTAGAGGGAAATCCATCTGTCTGTGTGAGTACCCCTTTTTCTGTTTTATAACAAGTTATAAAATGTGTAAAACTTGGACCAAAAGGATACCTTTATGTATATGCATGTAACATTTATAAGATAAAACAGGGGGACCTGTGTGTAAATAAGCTGGTTCAACAGTTTTCTCTGGATAGCATTGCAAAATGCTGGCTGTGTGTGTGTGTGTGTGTGTGTGTGTGTGTGTGTAATTATTCTATAGCAATCACAAAACTAATCATTTATACTCCATCATGAATTACAAAATAAAATATATCAGCAAAAAAAAAAGGAAGACCCATACCTATAGTTCTCCCCTCAGCTCTGTGCATTATCAAGGAGAAGGCTGAATGAAATGTGAGTGATCTTTATAATGTTTTTAAAAAGGGGGGTGGGGCTACAACAGATGTGCCTCTGACACATGTTACCATGTATAGTATGATGGGGTGTGGTGATGGTTTTACCAAGGGGCAGTCCATCTTGCAAAGCATTATATAAACCCTGAAGTTGAAACCAGAAGGCCCAGCTTTTGAGACTCCTCAGATTCTGTTTTATAGACTTGGAGCAGATTATCAAAAACATCAAGAAGAAGATGGCACAGCGCAGGACTTCTAAATTCAACTTCCCAGCAACATGACAGATTGCCACACCACCAAATGAAAAGTCTGGAGATGAAAAACCAAGCAAGAAGATGGCTATCGGGGTTCCACAACCCAAGCCAACGTATGTGTACTACATGAGGTGTGAAAAAGAATGTCCCACACAAGTCTTGTTGCGTGGAAGAGTGTCTGACATAAAAAAGAAACTCTCTGAACAGTTTGGTGAATCAGAAAATCCTAAATCTGACTGTCCTTCTGAAGAAGCACCACTTCAAGACCTTGAAGAGTTGCTAGGATGTGAATCTGATGCAGAAAAAGAAGTTACTATGAAAACCAAAACAGACAGTGACAAGAAGGGGGCAGAGAAGATGAGCTGTAAGACACTGACAAAACAAGCATCAGAGAAAGTTGTGAAAAGAAATCCAAGACACAGCCAAGAGGTGCCTCTGCCCAGGAGGTGCATGATGATGATGATAATGCAGCCACAAGCAGTCAAGCCCAGGCTAAGAAAGAGAAAGATAAGAAAAATGAAGAAGAAGAAGAAGAAGAAAAGAGGTGTCTTGATGAGGTAAATGCATTTTAACATTACAAAATGTGTGAGTGGTGACATGCGTACATGGTGTAACTGAGGAGATGAGTTAGCAGCAGAACTAAATCTTACCTATAGTGAGTCACAGGACCAATGCTGTTTTCTGTTTTTACTTTAATAGACTGAAGGATTTGCAATGGAGCAGCAGTCATATTCGGACAGCATGGATTCACGATTTTCCACAAATCCACTGCTCGACTATGTTTGCTGTGTGAAAGATACAAATGTGGTTGTTAATGAGATGTGTGAGGACCAGTATGTTAGAAATACAGAGAGCGATAGAATGTTTCAAAATGTCACAGAACAGGCTGTGATCACTACCCATCCCTCTTCCTCTTCTACTGAGATTAGACAGGGGCCATCATGTGAAAACAGGCCTGTGTAGTAAACTCCCCAAACTGACCACGACATGTATTTTAAGTCACGTTATGTATCATACCATCCGTACGAATTGCTGCAGGATAGAGAGGTGATACATGCTGAATTGGTTGATGCCTATCCCGGGTGCGAGACAGATGACCCTAGTCAGAAAAATCGTTCTTGTATCACTGATGAATTGACCGCTATAGAATTATACAGAAATGTTTCTGAAGCCATACATATAGAGCAACTTATGCCTGTGATTTTAACAATAGCAATGAAACAACAGGGCTTAAATATGACCAACAAAACACTACAGCATATCAGTCAAGTTTTAAATTATGTGAAAATAGCTGATGATCCCAAGTGGTGTACTAAAATATGCACCACCAGACAGACAGAGAGATTAGAAGAGGCCACATGTCTGGTCAACAAGGTCCCTTTAAATATTTCTAAAAGAAATTCAGGGACCCTGTCTATATTGTAAAAATATTACCCCCTCCAAATTGATACATGTAAACATTTCAGTACCAAAAAGTGTCATATTTTATTTTATAGATAATTGTATGGGATGCAAGTACAGAGAGAATCCAAAGACTTATGTATCTGATCCTAAGCCATTACTGCCATCCATCACTGTTTGGTTCACCTCAATATGACATTTGCCTTTGTGAGATACATGCAGCCTCTGAACTGATGATGTGTGCCCTTCCAGAAGTATGGGAAGATACAGATAAATATATAAATGAATCAGTGTTGTCACTTGTAGAAAATGTTCAAGTGTTTGCTGATATATTTGTGGAAGACAATGAATATCTTTGTGGACTTTATATCATGATCATCATAGTCATGTGTGTGTGTACTGTAAAGCAGAAAAAAACTTGTGATATTGTACGTGCTGTTAACCTGGCTTCTGTGCTTGCTGAAATGATCCACCGGTCAAAAAAGGGCCCTTTAAAAAAATTCTATAAGGAAATTCAGGAACCCTGTTTATGTTGTAAAAACATTTGCCCCACAAAAAACTGTTACTTGTTACCATTTTAATATTGTTGGCTTTTCCACTTGATAAACTGCAGTATGCAGTGAGATGTCACTAAAACATAGTACTGTATGTTTTTTTCCAGAGTATACCATGATCAGAAACGCCTGTCAGTGCATCCAGAGTCTTATTTACCAACTAGTCAGATACAGAGCTAAACAACCTGGTTTAAATCTACCTACAGGACAAGCACTGTCTGTACTTTTAGAGAGAGCCAAGAATATTTTGACAGTATCCGAGAAATACCCTTGAAAATAACCACAGACTATTTTAAATAAGAGGTGCTACTCTTGAGCAAGCGATGGAAGATATTCTTATGCAGTTTATACATAGCCTTTATGATCTAGCAAACTTTTGTTTTTCTCTGACCGCTGTTGATCTCTTAGTGTTTAGTCTGCAGAACGGAGGTCAGAGTCTGTCATCATACATTACGCTGAAGCTGTTGCTTTTTGTATTTAATAAATCTGATTTAAGATATGTGTAACCCCTGTTGCCCGGGTTACAAGAATCCAGTAAGACCTAGTGGTAGGCAGGAAAGGCTGCTTGTGAAACTCCAGTTAAATGGATTTCACATCTGTCACTCTGTTCTCAGTCTCAGCTAAGACTGAGGATGACATCATTTAGAACTGTCGCAGCTGCATAAGCACACTGGAATGTTGCAGTTGGAGGTTAGAGTAGAACATTGGGGAATTTGAAGTCAGGAGTTCTGTAGAGTTCAGTAGAGGTGTGCAGTCTGAAAGAGGTGCTCTGCTGTAGGCAGGCCGTCAGAGCTCTAAGCTCTGTCAAAGAGCTACTTTTGTTGTTTCAGGTGTGTGTTCTCACCTGACCTGAGGAACTCAAGAACTACATATTAAAGTGGGTGGAGACCGCTGTCACTGAGCTTCAAGCCCCATCCCTGCGGGATGGGGGAAGGTATCAGCCTGCTTCCAGGGCAACCCCTTGGTCTGGCTAAGGAAAAAAGCTGCCGTGGTTTAAGTTCTGGCAAGGCACCAGAAGCCTGGAAGAGAGTCTGAGGAGGAAACGCCTGTGGGGCACCTGCAACCGAAGGGTGAGTTCACTCTGCTAAAGGGCCATGTGTTTTCACCTGCATCAAGATGAAACTAAAGAGACTGTTACTGTGGGGTCAGGAAAAGACAGCTAAGTACAGTTTGGAAGATGTGGGGATTGGACTGCTTGACTCTGTGGGGGGTCTATAGTAATGGACAAAGCCACTTATTAAGTATGTTCAAGTCCAGCACAAATGGGATGTAAAGACAGTAGATTGAATGTGAGATACATTTAGCAAGAATCTATACAGCAAAGTGTGTTAAAGGATGAGGTGTTACAGTCCACAGAAATGGCCGGGTATGAATTATGGGAGCGAGAGGTGGGAGACCCTCCATCAGTAGTAACCAAATTCACCTGTACGGATTTGCTCTGGGACACCTGTTGCTTTCTCTCAGGTACTTGGCCAGTGCCTGATAAAAGTACCCAGACATGGGATTGATGAGGAAGATTCCCTTATGGAAGAAGTGCTCATAGGTGGTTTGGGGAGCCACCAGTAAATGCTTCCATGCTATAGGAAAGTGTCCAAGTGGCTGGCAAGGAGCCGAGCTAGGAAAACCCAGAGCAGCATACAAGTTTGGCTAAAAGGTTCTGGTCTCCTTAAATCTACAGTATTACTAGGAGTGTAGCCCTGTGGGGTCCATCTATGCTTTGTTTATTCTGTTGGATTGAATAAAAGCCACACTTAGAATCCCACTTTGTATTGACATTACAGTTATTCCTTTTGTCCGAATTACTTCGGTGCCCCTGTGCACAGTAGCCAAACCTAGCCAATGTGCTGAGTGACATATTCCTCCCCGAACCCAGCCCACCAGGTAGAGCTGTTAGATAGAAACGGCATACCTGGGTGGGGGTTACAAAAATGGAGGCACCACTGAGGATTTGGGTTTGGGATTTAGGGAGGAATGTAAGAAAGGTCGCTCGGACAAAGGCTAGCATTTTGGTTATCTGGCAGTGGGTAGCCCAAAAAGCTGAAGCAGAGTTAACTAATGTGCCACTGTGTGCTGTTATCCACGTGCTGCTATTAAAATGCCAACTGTTTACCAAGGAGCAGTAAAACCTGAGAGTGTATGCCCTTGTCCTGCATCAAATTACAGTGCTTGCCAGCTTTTAAAAGTGTTTGTGACAAAGAAAAGTGTGGAAAACTGTGGGTAGCAAAAGGAAAATTGTGCCCTAGATGTTGGAAATGCTTTCTTGTGAACTGAGAGACTTCTTGTACTTAATGGCCATGAAAAATGGTTGAAACGGGCTCCCGCCATGGAGTCAGTTGAAAAAAAAAGTGTGGTTTTGCAGTTTAAATTTTGCCTTCTCAATGATCGCCTTGAGGAGAACAGCACAAGAGGAAAGCATTGTTTGTTTTTCTCTGCAGTCATGGCTTCAGGACCAGCCCGCTACCCAGATCATTCACAGGCTGTGATAGCAGTAGAAGTTAACAAGTTAAGAGACATTGAGAGATGTTACTATGGGGGATAACTGCCTCCTCATGTGGCACTTCCTGGATATCCAGTGCGAGTATGTGTGATGTGCTTAAATGCTGGAAGGACGCCTTCATCCGACTTACTGTTCTGGGTGCCTAGAGAAATATGGTTTGTTTAAAGCACCCAAGATTCATTTGGCCCACATGGGCAAAAGTTCAAGATTCTGCAGTTGGCAGCACACAGCACCAGATGGAACCTGTTGGAGAAGGTCCCTCAGTGTGGCACAAAGCAAGAGGGTGCAGATTTACAGACAGAACAATGTGCTGATGTTTCAGAGTCTGAGTCACAGAGAGACATTTCAGGAAGAGCATCGGTAGACCCTTGGAGACAGGGGCCTAGCCCAAGTCTCATAGGTGAAGATGAGATGAGGGAGGCTTTTGAATGGGAGGTTTCTACCTCCACGTTCAGCAAAGAGTGGACAGTCTCAGGAGTGAGGATGACTGCTCACTCCTGGGCACAGATTCTAGTGAGGAAGACAGCAGAGGGGAGCCTATGTGGCCTTGTGTAAAGGAACTGGTACACAGCCTCAAGCTGTTGCTTCAGAGGAATGCATGGAAGAGAGCAGTGATTCCACTGCCTGGCTGTGCAAGAAGAGCCAGGGATCCATTTTGTGTCATTAAGAATGCGTAGCTGGCAGAACCAGGACTGGCCTCCCCAAGCCAGGCCAGAGGTCTCAGGTTGACCAAAGCTAGTAAAGAGGAAAGACTGGTTCGAGGAAAGCAAATGAACTCTCGGGATGTCCTTTCTCACCTTTCCTCAGAGAGTCTGGGAGGAGATTGAAAAAAGCAGGAAATCTGGATTTGGGAAAAGCAATGAAATGGTGCATCCTGGTGCAAACAAGCATGTCAAGAACAGAATGTTTCACGAAAAATACAGCCAGTGGGAAGAGGCAGGACACTGTTTATGGACACTGTTCGAATTGTGGATGAAGAAGGATGAAACCTTCCACAGTGTGAATTATGAGTTCTCAGACAGGGTAATAATTCAAGCGCCTGACCCGTTGTGCTATTGGCCATGATGCAAAGACCTTCCTGCGAATGTGCCCATGTCTACCAAATGAAAGCAGAGCAGTGGTAGCCAGTGCTGCCACTCCAGCTGTTGCCATACCTATGTTGTTCCACCAGTCTGGATGTCCAGGACTCAGGTGCCCCACATTCATCAGTTCTACGGTGTACTGGCTTTCCAGAATCCATAAACTGGCCTACCAGATGACTTCAGATCCAGAGAGAACATCAGCTCAGCTGTATCCTGATTCATTGCCTGGGTATCCGATGACTTCAGACCAGTTGTTTTCCTTTTGTTCCTGTTCCAGGTTCCATCTCCAGAGATGACATCATCCCAGCAGTTTCCAGATGTGCCCTCCTGTTGTTTCCCAGAAGGTGTCCACCCAGTTGTATTGGAAGAATGCTGCCAGGGAGAGTCTTTAGCTGAGGACCAGGTGTGGTGCCATTTTCATTCTACAAGGGACTGGTAAGTCCAGACTTTTCTATTCTTGTGACATCGCAGTACACACCCTACACTAGCAAACTGCAAATGTTTGAACTGTCCTCAAAGACTCTCCCCTTCAGGACTTTGGTCTGCTAGAACTGTGCTTCACCAGGCTCCGGGCCAGGAGAGACTCTTTAATGGCCTTGCCTTTGGGCACTGTGGTCACTAGATGGGACTTTTAGGGCACTCCATCCCCCAAATATGGTGCATTGTAAATAATGTAGTTGTTTTCTACTGTTTTCTAATGTTTATACTATTTTTTCTACCTTTCTAAAAAAAATCTTTTTGGGATTCTTCAGTGTTTTGATGGTAGGGGTTTAGATAGACTGTGTATGCAGATTAGGAGTGTGTGTTGTCTTTCTTTTTCTTGCAGGTGTTCCTGAAGAAGATAGAAGAGAAGACAAGAAGAGGAGGAGGGATTCATCGGAGTTCCTCAGTAGTACTTTAGGGTGTAGTGTTTAGCAGTACTGTTGTTGTTACTGAGTGTAACTTTTCCTTCCAGGTATGGTTGTGGGTGAGAGTGAGTAATGCATAGTGTATGGTATTAGTTCCTAGGTGTGGTTGCATGGTGTCCAGGGTTGGGGAGGTCCCTGTTTGTTTTGTTTTGGGAATTCTAAGTTACAGGCAGACAGATTTTCCCTAGAGGGCTGAGGGGATAGCAGGCTGTGGCCTGACCTAGTAGGGGTTGCAGTACTGAATCTATTAGGGCTAAGCTCTGGACAATTCTACCAGATCCACTAGGTACCCATAGTCAGCGGGTAGAGTAGAGGGCTGATACATGCTTGTAAGGCCTCTAGGCCCTATAGTGTTGTCTGCCTGTGCCTAGCAGCATGGTAGGAGGGGCCTGATCACCTCCTGTAGGTAGCACATAGGGTAGAATGGCCTAGGAGTGAGTAACTAATGACTGTGGACAGTCATTTTCCTGGCCAGGGTGAGTGTAACCCCCTGTTACCTGGAGTTACAAGTAACCAGTAAGACCTAGTGAGTAGGCAGGAAGGCAGCTTGTGAAACTCCAGTTAAATGGATTTCACACTGTCTCACTTCCTGTTCTCAGTCTCAGCTGAGACTGAGGGATGACGTCATTTAGAACTGTCGAGCTGCATAAGCCACACTGGAATGTTGCAGTTGGAGGTTAGAGAGAACATTGTGAATTTGAAGTCAGGAGTTCTAGGAGTTCAGTAGAGTGTGTAGCAGTCTGAAAGAGGTGCTCTTGCTGTAGCAGGCCCTCAGAGGCCTAAGCCTGTCAAATAGCTACTTTTGTTGTTTTAGTGGTGTGTTCTCACCTGAAGAGGAACACAAGAACTGCATATTAAAGTGGTGGAGACCACTCTCAATGGTTAAAGCCCCATCCCCTTGTGGATGGGGGGGAAGGTATCAGTCTGCTTCAGGACAAACCCCTGGTCTGGATAAGGAAAATAAGCTGCCTTTGTTTAAGTTCATGCTGAGGCACTGGAAGTTCTGGACGAGAGTTCCTTGAGGAGGGAAACACCTGTGGGGCACCTGCAACTGAAGGTGAGTTTGGTCTGCTAAAGGGCCATGTGTTTTCACCTGCATCAAGATGAAACTAAAGGGACTGTTACTGTAGGGTCAGGAAAGACAGCCAGGTACAGTTTGGAAGATGGGGATTGACTGCTTGACTCTGTGGGGGTCTAGAGTAATGGACAAAGCTATCTTATTAAGTATGTTCAGGTCCAGCACAAATGGGATCTAAAGACAGTAGACTGAATGTGAGATACATTTAAAGAATACACATTACAAAGTGTGTTAAAGGATGAGGTGTTACAGTCCAGAGAAATGGCTGGGTATGAATTATGGGAGCGAGGGTGGAGATCCCCCATCAGTAGTAACCAAATTCACCTGTATGGATTTTCTCTGGGACACCTATTGCTTTCTCTCAGGTACTTGGCCACTGCCTGAGAAAAGTACCCAGACATGGGATTGATGAGGAAGATTCCCTTATGGAGCAGAAGTGCTCAAAGGTGGTTTAGGGAGCCACCAGTAAATGTTTCCATGCTATATGGAAAGTGTCCAAGTGGCTGGCAAGGGAGCCGAGCCAGGGAAAACCCAGAGCAGCATACAAGTTTGGGCTGTGTGCCAGTTCTGGTCTCCTTAAATCTGCATTACCAGGAGTGTAGCCCCGTGGGGTCCATCTATAGCTTTGTTTATTCTGTTGGATGTGAATAAAAGCCACACTTTAGAATCCCACTTCTGGTATTGGACATTACAGTTATGCTTCCTTTGTCCGGAGTTGCTTTAGTGCCCCTGTGCACAGTAGCCAAACCTAGCCAATGTGCTGAGTGACATATTCCTCCTGAACCCAGCCCACCAGGTAGAGCTGTCAGATAGAAATGGCATACCTGGGTGGGGGTTACATATAGCTTTCCTAAATAGTGCATTATATGATGTACTGTCATGGTCCCGATATTCCAGTCACTTTTGATGTCTACAATGTACCATGTGATAAACAGTTTTTCGCTTGCTAAACTGCACCATGCGGTGAAGATGTCACTAAAACATAGTGTTGTGTGTTTTTTCCCAGAGTATACCATGGTGGGAAATGCCCTGTCAGTGCGTCCAGAGGCTTATTTACCAACAAGTCAGAACACAGAGCTAAACAACCTGGTTAAAGTTACCTACAGGACAAGCACCAAGAGACATGCTAGGGCTTTTTGATGGTCTCAAGTATAGGGACCCTCAAAGGAAACTGTGGATTATTTTAAGGATGAGGAAGCTATTTTGAGGAAGCAATGTAAAATTGCTACAGAGTTTATGCATGGATTTTATGATGTAGTACACTTTTGTGGTTTTATCTGTACCACTGTTGAATTTTTTAGTGTTTAGTCTTCAGAAGTCTGAGTCTGTCATCATATATTTTGGCTCTTTTATCGCTTTTGTTTGTGTTTCATAAATCAGATTTAGTATATGCTTTTCCTAAATAATGTATTATAATGTGCTTTCAGATGGCGTCGCTGGCATTATCCCAATCTTCCAGTCATTCTTGATGTCTACAATGTGCCGTGTGATAAAGGACATTTTAAAGGAAACTATATACTTTGAAAGCAGCCTTCATTAAATATCTGCTCTGGAAGATGAGCTGTTACTGGCAGAAAACACTGACTCTGGATTAAAGTGTTGCCTCACTTTATATGGAAACTCTATACTGAAGTAATGGAAAAAAATAATCAGAGCAGTATGTAAGGTGAACAACATTGTAGATGTAACAGATTTTCTTAAAAATTAGGCTAATTATTTTTGAGTGGTGTGTAGCATATGTATGTATATATTGTGCACTGCCTCATCGCTGAAGGAGTAGACGATGCCCATGCTTGTGTAAAACATGCAGCTCAAAAGTTACTGTCTCTGGGTACTGTGAAATATGTAAAAACTGGAAGATAGAAAACAAGACATTATGTAATTATGTAATCATTGCATGCTTGCTATGTGTTATGCCTTTTTGTAGGTAGCAGCTATATGCATTAGTTTATGTATTATAAAGTTTATAAAGTAAACCTTCAAATACTGTTATGACGCGTGTATTTATAAATAAAATATAATCATGCATTGCACTTTTGTGGTTTATGTAGTGTTTTAAAAGAATAGAAAGGCACATGCTTTATTTTACTGGTGACAAGAGTTTTACTAGCCAACAGATGTATCAGGGTTGACGAATGAAGATGAATGATGAATGATCACCTGCTCAGAATATATATTTAATGCAAAAATTGGTAGTTTCACAGGGTGACTCAGCTGTAAAGGCTGCAAAAACTTGATAAAGATGTCACCAGGAAAGTGTTGCAGAATGGCTTGTGAAGTAGGACCCTGCTCATTACACAAAGCAGCCAGAGTCTGATTTAAGAGAAATCTTGTCATTGTTTCTGACATATGACAATGCAAGCTGATTTAGTGGATATGAGTCAATATGCAAAGTACAATAATGGGTTTAAGTACATATGACGTGAATCGATGTACTGTCCACGTATGCCTGGGTAGTGTTTTAAAACCGACTCAGAGCAGGCAGTGGCGTAAGCTTAAACTATTTTAAAAGTGGTTATTGACCTCAGAAGTTGCAGACTGATCAGGGTAAAGAGTTTCAAATGCCTCCTCAAAGAACTTATTAAAACAAAATACTACCTATTTTGTGACAAATAATGAAGTTAAGACCAGCATTGTAAAAAGATTTTATAATATACTGAAGTCACGCATGTGGCGTTACTTTACAGCCCAGAATATTTGGAAATATACAGATGTGTTGTCAGACCTGGTGCACAGCTATAACCATGCTTATCACAGAAGCTATTTAACACAGGCCTGTGGATGTTAACCCTTCCAATGCTATGGGTGTATGGAAGATCCTCTACGGTAATACTGTTCTTGGCAAAAACAAAGGTTACCCTTCAGAAAGATGATCACGTGAGACTATCTTGCTAAAAGGGGTGTTTGAAAAGGGATGTGAAGACATACACAGATGAGATATTTATTGTGATGGGAGGTCTTAAGACACAGAGGCCCACCTATAAGTGAAAAGACTATCAGGCGGAAGACATCAAAGGTACTTTTGACTGAGAAGTTACAAAATTGAACTGGATGAGGACTGTGTGTATAGGGTGCAGAAAATCCTGGCAGAGAAAAAGCATGACAGAAAAACTTGGCATCTGGTAAAGTGGATAGGGTGGCCCGATAAATTTAATAGCTGGGTTGAGGCAACACAGGTTTGGGACATAAGAAGCAGATAAGGCTTAAATGCTCAAAAATGTTTTTTATATCACCTTGCTCAGCAATGCCTTGCACATTTTCTCCAACAATACTATATCCTCTTTTACAGTAAAGTTACCACAAATGCTTGAACTACCTGGTGAATGGGAAGTGGGCTTAGCAGAAATTCAGTACCCTCATACCTGGGACAATGTGCCTGCACAGAAAAACAGGTTCAGTATGCGCTATCAGCCTCTAAGTGTAGCCCACAGTAAAACACCACCAACCAGCCCCTTTGCTGAGTCAGCAGCATTTCATATTCCATCAGGCTATTATCCTAACATGGCTGGTGTTATTACCAAATTAATAAAGCATATTTGAAGTAAATAAACTACGTGATTTTGGAACAACAAGCCGTTGGAGAGAAATGAGCATTGACAGTAACATCAAGTGCATTTTGTTTATGCATGGCAGTTACAGTACCTTTTGGGTTTAGGAGACTCGAGGTAGGTGTAGGAAAGACTCTAACAAAGAACCCTACAGATATTAATGAGGGCTTTTACACATTATATCTACACTGACATTATCACACATGAAATAGTGGGTACAGTATAGTGCCTTTGCTGAGATGCTTGATTCCATCAGGGCCAAGACAATGAGATAGTGACCGTGACCTGCAACTAAACCCCATTATCAAACAGTCAATAAACATCAGATCGATACAGTCACTATTGAAATAAAGAATTAACATGAACCTGTACCATTTCGATTTGGAAGGTGATCGTGAAGAGTTGCATTTCGCTTCAGAGTGCTTTAAAATTTAAACAAGGATGGAGATCGTTCGACATTATGAGGACCCTACCTTGTACAGAAGCTATTACAAGGCACAGGTAGGATATGGTCTGCCTGGCTTTCATGGACTTCCTACTATATGGTTCTGTTATGGGAGGGATATTTTATAGTCTGTTCACAAAAGCAGTTCCATTTTAAGAAGGGGTTTGAAATTACAAACCACATCTACAGACAGCTATAAAAATGTTGCAAAGGATGTTGTGGGCATGGATTGGTGCTGTCACTCAAAAGATGTCAGGGGGTGATAAGCCTACTCAGGGTGGTTCAGGGCTGATTGTATTCAAGAGAGTGAAAAGAGAAAGCGTAGAGTACAATCCCTTCTTCTCATCGGACTTCCAGGATACTTTTAAAAGAGGTGTTAAAATGCAAACTTCACATAAGCAGCGCTCAAAGGACAAAGGACCTTCAAGGTGGCATAAAAAAGCATTGACCTGTTCTAAAAAACATGGCTTATACACTGTGGTTCTGAAGAATGCACAAAATCAGAACTGACTTGTTTGCTATCTGTTCTACACAGACAAGCATTGAAAAAAGCGGAAATAGTGAAAACTATTTGGACCCAAACAACACGCTCTTACCTGGTTTGCAAATCACTGAAGTGGATGGTGGTGATATACCTGTTGGCCAGTGGGGCCTTATAGGCACTCAGTGATCACCATTTTCAGTCAGCTGGATTCGACTGTCAGTGATCAGCTCATCAGTCAGAGCAATAACAGTTACCTCTACGGAGCAGTCATAGAATCTGTGCTGAACTTCAGTGAAGAGACCTTTTTCACCCATTCACACAGGGTTATTTCACAAAGACACTTTAGGGAAACATGAAATCATGACAGAGTGGTGACAGGATTAATAAAAGTATTCTTTCACATCTCAGTAGAGGGTAGAGCTGTTGGGATACTTGCACACAGACTTGTTTTTTCATGAGAAACTGATGCTGAATGGCGTGTATATAAAATTAAACTGACAGGACAGCTTTTGCCTGATGAGTGAGGTTGAGCCTATAAGCTAAAAGTCGGATGCCTATTTGTCAAAGGGCGAAGTGACCCCGTGTTTGTTAGGGACACTCAGCCCTCTGACGTCCAATGCTAAATACCCTATAGACAGAGTGGGAATGAAAGGTTTAGTTTGCTTGCAGGCAGCAGGGTCTGCAACCAAGATAATTTGTTTTGAGATAACAAAAATGATGGTCGGGATTTTTAACATGATGTTTTTAGTAGTTCGCACTAAAACCCCTTTCTTTAAACATTATAACATTAATTTTGTTGTTTGTATCTGACGTGAACAACCTCACTAAACCGCAGCCTGATTTTAGAAATGGTAATGCTGTAGAGAATATTTAATTTAGATTGGAGGCGGGAACTGTGAAGATCGGCTACTAGTTGTTAACTGTCGAATTTATCCAAGGATAACCCTGTTTGCCTTTGATCTCCTCCAGACCAAGAATGTGCTGATCATTACCTAATTAACTGGGAACCTCAGAGTTGAGACTGATTGTAGAAGCCCTTTCCATAAACAGTTAATCTCATTATCTATCTGTTTGAATGTAATTGAAATAAACCAGAGAAGAAATGTCATTTTGATTATTGTGATAAAACATTAAAAATGAATACAAAGCAGTTGGAAAAATGATAAAAATTACCTCACATCCGGTGACTGCTTGGGTCTGTTTCCTGTGATCTTTTCAGCAAGAGAGACTGAGAAACCTGCTGTGCTAGTCATCAATACTGACCCCATGACCTCCCCTGGACAGCACTGGTAGTTGTATACATTTCAGAAATGACTGGGGCCTTTTGACAGCTGCAGTTTTCATCCTGACAATCATGCATAAGTGATTGTTTGTTTTTACAGAATGAAAAACATTTTGAAAACACACAGTTGCAAGATATCTTCTACCACCTATGGATTTACGGCATCTTTTTCACACCACATATGCAGTTGACTTTCTTATGATCAAATTCAGTACTCAATGATTTGTTGACAAAATGATGCCATGGTAACTAGTTTGTATCACCTTTCAGACATATAAATAGGCACATATCAGTGAGGTGGCAACATGTTCAGACTTGTTTGTCTGTAATGAATTTAAAATATGCACCCTTGTATTTTATTCAAACCAGTCTTTTTATAACCTCATATAACACCATAATTGTGTGTTTCTGTATGTTTGGGGTCTGGTTAAACTTGGGGGCACCTGTGTTTAAATTTTCAGATATGCAATGTCTTCTAAAATGACAAAATATATAAAATATAAAGGTATTTATTGTAAAAAATGTCAATAAATACAAATACATCAGTGGTAACATCATGGATATGATATAGTCAACAGAATATCTCCTGTTTAAATATGCACACTATATAAACTATAGCACTGAGGTAAATTATGATAAGTACCTTTTCTAAAACATGTTAACATATTTAACATGAGGTAGGCAACATGCATCAATATTAACATTTTTTCATAAAAAAACAGGATTACATAGTCAATATGAAGTAGGCTAACGCATCAATATTGTTTTTTGCAAACAGGATTACATAGTCAGTATGAGGTAATGGTTAACATAGGTTGTCTACAGCAATCACTGAGGTTATAACATTCATACATAAGTTGCATTTAATTTTTACTCCAGTGAGCCACATAGGTTTTTAAGATTTTCCGTCTTTGGGTGTCACTGACGATTGGCTGACGGAGATGCTGTGGCTGTCTTGCATTGCCGAGCCAATCCTTTCAACATAGCTCCTGTTTGCTGAATGAGCAAACACTGGAGGTGGGTGTTTAGCCCACCACTGCTTTGATAAAAACATTACAGCCTCTTGGCTTTCTGTGGTCAGGATTGTAGTGGCTGTAGCCACTTACCAAATTGACCATGTGAGACCCAGAAACAACAGTACCTTTATATTCATTTCATCATCTAAAACAATATCGTTGTTTTGCCATATGTTTTAAAAGTTCAACATTGGTTAATCAATGAGAAACACTACTTAAAATGACTTTTTCCATAGTACTAGGTGCAGAAGCTGTGTTTGTAGAAACTGATTCAGGCATCAATGATGTTATTTGGTTTTAACTTGTTCTCTTGTCTTATCAAGTTGGCCAGAGTTGCAACACAGAGTACATTTTGTTTTGTCATAGTCTGCTAAACTGTGTCCAGGACAGTATAGTTTCATGTCGTGTCCAACTTAGTTGCAACTTTTCTCATATCCTGACTTGTAATTAGTTATGTGATCCATCTGTTGCTGAGGCACCAAATACATTTTCTGAGTAAAATATTATCTGTTTGCCAGCAGGCTTTGATCAAGGATGTCTATTCCTAACAGTGTCCTTATAAAGTCACCTGTTTGGTTAGCTATTTTCTTTTCCTTTAAGGTTGTTTGTTTATCACTTAAAGTTTTAATGACTCTGTTGTTTTTTTCACAAACCTGTTTTTGCTGACAGTGAATATTTCCTTTGAGAGTGTTTGCTATCTCATTATAGCTGATATCAGATCGTGCTGAACATAAAATATTTTCTTAAGCTTGAGGTCTTTTACTAGTAACTCAAACTGATATTGATCCAATCAACCAGTAAATAGCCATGAGATTTCTTGTGGCATCTTCAAAAGTTTCAAGAAAAATATTGTCTGACCAGGATACATCTGCCTTGCCAGATTTATGATCTGTAGCTTGTCTCTGGGGTTTAAACAAATCAGGTATTTGGCATTCTGTGATGGTCCTGTTTTTTTTATCTGACAGAACACATTCTGACAATTAAAAATATTGTCAACTATTTATGATGACTGTGCTTGTAAACCCATATTCGGACTTTCTGATTTTGACATGAGATTCATAAATCATCTATAATAATGAAATTTACTTCCCGGGTATGCGGTCAGTTAGTGACATCGGTAGTCTTCCACAAATTTAATCTGCGGAACTTAATAACAATTATTATACAAAGGTTCCCAACAGCTGTAGAACCAGACAATATTTTCAGGTCTTTGTGATAAAGTGGCATCAGATGTTCCAACAACTGTTTTATAAAGAAGTTTTCCACTATTAGAGGGGTCAGCAGACAAGTAAAGGGATGTTGCAACTGATATCCATTTTCACAATCAGTATCCAAGGGAGTGCTTTAAATTGCTTGTAAACTTGCTTGTCATAAACCACCTTTCTGGGTCTTGGATGTGTTTTTGTTTCAAGGGACCACTGCTTTTTATTCCAATAATGCTGGGTTGACTCACGGTAATTTTTAGAGATCTGTGACCCCATATAATCAAAGACCAGGTCCTTCAGACTTTCGTATCATGAGTTTACTGTTGGCTACATTAAGGGTAACCCTTCACTTTAAGAACAACCCTCCACTGGAAAGTGCATTCTTGCAGCACAGCACTTTCATGGTGCTGACTGCCTAAACCAATTTGTGGCCATGCAACAACTCTCCTTTTCTCCTGGCCCCATGGATAGTAGCAATCAGGGCTGGGGAGCAGTGACAAACATAGTGCCTCACCTAATGTATGGGGCACCTTTTCCTAAAGGCTGGCGATTTGCTTGTAACTACCACTCTCCTGGCCATGTGAACAGTGCAAATAAGGCCAGAGAGCACAGCAACTGATAACAAAAACCTGCAAAAAGGGATAGCAACATGTTTAAAACTGAAGAAGGAAAATGGACTGTATGGGGATCATTGCTGTCTATGTGGTGGTCTGGCTTAAGACAGCAAGATAGACAATTGGTGGCTGCAGTCAGCCAGTCAGAGAAGATCTGGTGACTACTTTCAGACAGTGGTGAGCCGAGTTGTGTATAAGAGGATTCTGAAGAAGCTTTATTAATCTGTCCCGCTGGAGGAATTGAAGAGCACAGGTGTGCAGTTTGCCAGCAGCTGTTTATAAAAGTGTCAAAATTGGGATTTCTTTCAGCTAAAGTGCCTTCCCAGGGCCTTAGCACTAAACAGAAAAACGTTTTTTTTTCCTAAAGCATCTCCAGAAGAGTGAGGGTGCTTAGTTGCAGCTCTCATAGAAGACCGTCCTGTTTTGTCTTGATAGGGGACTGACCTACTTTGTCCCAAGTGATTGCCCAGCTGGAGTGGGCGCAAAAAGTCCCCCTGTAGGGTGCAGAGGAGCCAATACATCAGAGTCATCATGGCCTGCACTCTTCACCACCGGGAGCACTTTGGGTTTACACAGCTGAAATCAGCCTTGAAGAGGAACCAGCAGCGTCAGTGTCATCAGAGCCCACACCTTTATCACCAAGGGTATGTTTGGTCTGCTGCATTTTTACACAGCCTGCTCAGTGGGAAACACTCTCAAGAAGCCAGCACCACACTGTCAATGAAGATCATAAGTACTGGGTGACACCCAACTACATACTGTAACTGGTTAGTCTGAGAAACCCTGTGCTTCTTGCACCTTAGAGCCATGTCCACCAGCACAGACTGTGACAGCAGTAACTGTTTTACATTTCTTCTGTTTTTGCTGAAGTTCATTCTGTAATTTCTTTTTTACACCCTGGTACACTGTCCTCAAACTCCTTCAGGTCCCAAAAGGCAAGCCAGCTGTCTCCTTTACCTGACAATCCTGAGATGCTGTCTCCGATGGAGCTGTGGCTTACCCCCCAGGTGGGGACGAGGTGAGGACAACTATCCTTCCAGCGCTTCAGGTTTCGTCGAGCCACTGCTGGGTTGTCAGGCAATGAGATCTGCTGGTGCCAGGAGACCATAATCTTCAGGAACAGGGCTACACTTTTCATGTTTTCTGTCCCAACTATCAGAAGCCATGCATACGATGAATCGCAAGTGGGCATGCTCACAAACACATGCCAGCTCATGCAGCCAGCATGGTTCATTCCAGCCCTGGTTGTGCTATGCCCTATCACCCCTGTATCCAAGGGCCAGTGTTACAGCGTCAGATGGAATTCTCCCACCTGGGGAAGGAATGCATCCTCTGGGACCTTCAATCCATCCCCTCCACCAAGCCCCCAATGGCTGAGCTCATTCCCAAAACCAAGCCACCAGCGCTGTGAGCAGTAGCACTACTGCTGTGCCGATGGGCTGGCTTGACGCTCATTCTGCATTCTCAGCTACCAAACTACTAATGATACCACCTCGGGGGCCATCAAAGCCTACAACCTCCAGACTGTGTGCATGTACAGACTGTTTAGAGGGCCCAGAGGGATGTTGGGGTTAACTGCTACACCAGTGGGAGGGTGTGGGGGAGTGTGGACTGCATATATTTCATACCAGAGGGTATGGGAGCTGAACAGTGGATCTGCTGTACTTGTTAATGTTTATTTTTTTACTTTACTCCCCTACCCCAGATCCCCAAATGAATCCCTTTATTTAACTGCAATTGCAGAGTACTTTAGCATTAATGTGTTACTTTTATTCACTGCATGTTTATAGTGATAAATGGGTGGGGGGGGGATTGTGTTATTGGGTTCCTGTTCACTGAAGGCTGGGGTTGTATTTATACCTGTTGCGAAGCATCCTGGCAGCATTCTGTCAAAAGGACCCCCATAGATGGGGGCACCGCACCAGGTTCTGTACCCACTGTATACCTTTAATACAGGAATCTTTCATCTGAGGCCTGAAAGTCACTGACTTTTTGCCTATGACCTTCTTACAGGTTTAGTCACAAACCTTGTGAGTGGTTGCACAACTGTTTTAGATTTACACACTAGTAGTGTACCCTTTTAGAACTGTATGATGTAGCCTGAATCTCATTACATGCTTACAATGTTGTCACAATGCATCAATAATCCACTATAGAACTCTGTTTAAATGGGACTGTAAATGCAAAATGTTCTACAAGTAAAAAACATACAGGTAGAGGATACTCAGACTCCTCAAGAAAAAATAGTAACACAGTAATGTAAGGTCGGAAGGAACTCTCGTCTATCGTGCATACCACCCCCACCTTGGGATAAAATAAGTATACAGTGCAAACATATGTAACCCCCAAAATGGGGGCCTTTAGCTTCTTCCTGGTGCTCTGCCTGCATGCTGCACTATTCCCGCCTCCTGGCCCCACAGATATAGAAACCGGACCAGGGAGCACAAAATAGCAGTATCTGTTCTTCTGTGGCCAGAACAGCATGAATTCCTTGCTCACTGAGCTCACTCAAATTTTTTAAACAGGGCACACTCAGGAGCATTCCCTAGGTCTTTGGTACCACCGACATCCACAGTTCTGCAGCTGAGGTAGCATCAAACACATTCTCTTGGCCCTGACTAGTTTACTTTAGTCATTCAACTACAGGTCATTAGGATACAGAAAAGGACATTTCACAACATCCAGCAAGTAACAGAATATACAAAATATAGATACAAATATTTCAATTCATCACTTTAAAGCAATACCTTGCACTGTATAATCAAGTGTAGTCAGACATTTAAAAAAATAATACACATTCAACTAGTGTCTTTTGTGTGCACCCTTTGCAGATTGTGAGAGAGGCTCTTTGGCACCATGCATTCCTGCTTAAAGCTGAAGCAGCCTAAAATATCATGGTATTTGCATATACATCCAATGATGCTTTGCATTATGGTGGTATGTGTGATTTTGTATTTCTTTGAAACTTGGCTTTATGGCCAAGACCCTTGCCTCAGTACTTTTGCACTGAGATTCTTTGTATTTTAGCTTGCCTTTTTTTTGGGGCGCTCACCATGACCCAACTTAGAGGCTGATTCATTTCCCTGTGGTGTCATACAGATAAGGCAAACTGTTTAGTCCTGGGTAAAACAAAACATGTGTCTGTGTCTTCTCTTTGCACCCTTTGCAGATTGTGCAAGAGGCTCTTTTCTGACATGCATTCCTGCTTACAGCTAGACCAGCCTAAAATGTCATGGTGATTTAGTATGTGTGTGTGTATATATCTCTATCTATATATATATCTATCTATATATATATCATACACACACACACACACACACACACACACACTGTTTATATATATTTATACCACAGGGGTGAGAGCTTTCTAGTAGGATAACCTGTGTTATTTCCACTGCAGTGAGGATAAATCCTAATGACATCAGCAGAGTGAGGATATCGACATTTATCCATACTCTGCTGATGTCACCAGAGTGAGGATAAATGCACTGCGTCTTGCATTCTAAAGGAAACTGCTTCAGAAAGTTTCTCTTTCTCACTGAAGCTGCAACTTATTCAATTAGCTTTGCCAAAGACTCTCACCTATGTCCCACTGTGTTTCTAACATTGCTAGCCCATTGCTGTGCTGATCTCAGCTTCAAAACAACCTGAATTCTAAATGAAAGTCTTTTACAAAGCAGGTTCTGTTTCTCAGTGCTACCTGCAGCAGTTTGTCTTTCTCACTGAGCCTCTGACTCACTCAATTAACTTTGCAAAAGACACTCACCTGTGTTTCTGACTCCCAGTCCATTCAGAACACACACACACACACACACACACACACACACACACTCTCTCTCTCTGGCAGTACACACAGAATGAGCAGGAAACACACAGACTCAGAAAAAATGTTCCTGCAACTCTCACCCCTGTAGTATAAATCACACACACATGATGGGCAGATCACGGCATATGGAAAATATTCTCACTCCTGCCTCGTGAGCTGTGTATTTTCACTCGTGCCTTTGGCACTCATGAGAATACACAGCTCACTCTGCAGGAATGAGAATATTTTCCATGTCCCACTCCTGCCCATCATGTATCCCCAGCGGATCTCTAATTTTCATCAGATATCTGATTCGGATTAATTTATCACTGTATCCGACCGAGTCAGGATATATATCAGGTTGGATAAAGCGTTAAACTAACACAGCTAGAATTACAGGTAGACAACCATTGGAAATTTTTTTTTTGATAAGTAAATTGTTAAATGTTTATAAAAAAGTTTAAAATAGCAATGCAGTCTTAGAAATTGTGCATATCCTGTTTTATAAACAACAACATGTTTGCATTCTCAGGTGTGAGCCAGGACCTCCTCTTTGTTACTATGTCACTGACAACACTAAAAATACACTAGCTGGCACACTGGTAGAAGGGCAGCTAAGCAGTGTCTAGCAATGTTATTCAGTGCTGGAAGGCAACGTCCTTGTGTTTTCCAAAACATTAGCGCTTCTGGTGTGCTTTTCTTGGGGATTAAGCTCTCAGCTAGGTAAATGTCCAGTTCCTGGTTGCATTGTTATAACCCACCAATAGCAAGCTGAAAGATAAAATAAAAGCGTCAGCTTATTATGCAATGTTACCAGATAACATCAGTGTTAAAGTTTACTTACTGTACTAGGCAGGGAATTAGTTTGAGAGAATACATCCCATGGATCATCAGTGTCTGGGTCACCTCTAAAGATGTTTGCTGGAGTGGTTCTTAGATTTCTTTTGTGGCTCATCGGACTGCTTCTCCACAAGCTGTTTCAAGATTTCCCAAATTCAGTGTGAAAAAAATGAAGCTTGTATCAGGCATCAAGTATTGTTACCACTACAACCTCCTTTATGGACTCGTATTGTACAAGTCGCTTGTCCATTGACTGAATCATGGCATTTTTCATGGCTTGCAGCCCTGGCACTTTAATGCCCTCAAACGAGTGATACAGCACAGTGGAGGTGGAAATAATGTCAGAGACACAAGCAAAATCTGTGCTGAGGCACCTGGTTTCAATTTCAAAGGGTCGTAGTCATGTGCATACATTCTCTGCTAGTGACCATTATGTTGAGCTGAAAGTGCGTGTATCACACTCTGTGGCATACACAGTTAACACTTGGTGTTGCTCTAACAGCCTCTCGAGCATGTAAAAAGAACCGTTCCACCTAGCGGGTATGTCCTGAATTAAGTGATGTTCTGGTAACTGGAGGGTCTTCTGAAGCTCATTAATTTTCTCAGTGACAGAGGCAGAGTGCTTAAAGTGGCCCACCATTGCGCTCCAGTTGCTAATAACTCCTCCATAGAACGCTGCTTCAAAACAGAATTGTAAATAATCAGCTGCAAAGCGAGCCACACACACACCCCAGCACTCGGACATCATTAAGTTTCATGGCTTTTGTGATATTTGGCCCATTATCTCTTACGATGAGGTGTCTCTGATTAGCCTTAATCCCTCAGGTGTCAAGGACATTTAGAAAATCTTTTGAAGATTCTCCCTGTATGTTTGTCTGTGAGGTGCTTTAAAAAAATAAAACGTACGTTACAAACTCTAGAATCATACTTTGCTCACACAAATCCATATCAAGTGATCACCCCAGAGCTGTAAATTACAAAGCGTAGCCAAAATTGATTGCTGCTTTAAAATCAATAGGGGTGAACGTCTGGTTAGGGAGTCACTGACCCGATGTGCTGTTATAGGTAGGTACGAGACAACTGAACATTCTGCAGTCCAGGTATCTGTTGTGAAAGCAAAGTACTGCACACTTGCCAGTTCATCCTGCATCTTTGCCCTCAATTTACTGTACAGTGCGAGTATAATAGCCTTAGAAAAATGACCCCAGATGGCAAAGTATATTTTTGTTCCAGGACTGCAAGGAGCCATTTAAAACCACTGTTCTCCACTACAGAGAATGGCTGCTCATCTGCAGCAATCAATTTTGGCTACAGCGTTTGTAATTTCATAGCTCTGGGGTGATCACTTGGATATGGATTTGTGTGAGCAAAGTATGATTCTAGAGTTTGTAACGCACGTTTAATTTTTTGGGATGGAGGTGACTGTAAAGCATCCGCTTGCCTAGCTAATGCTGTTTTTACTTTTTCTGTTTGCATGTCTTCACATTCAGCACGATGCTTGTTTCGTAAGTGATTTAGCAGCCCAGAAGTTCCAAAGCTTCTTACTGAAGACCCTCCACTAATAAAGGTTGGAGCACGGCACAGACAACATTTTGCCCTCAAACTACTGTCACTATCGAGTGTGAAGTAAGTCCATACAAGGCTTTTGTGTGACATGTTTGCTGGCAAGCTGGATGCTCAATCTGAGCGCAGGTCTGACAAGCACCGCAAAGTACAGTTCTGGCCAACTTCTTTCAAGTTCTTTGCGCTAGCTAGCAAATAGATTAACACATGCTAGACTACCAGGTGTTAATTACATCAACTTAACTTGATATAATGATTCAAATGCAGCATTACTGCCTTTGGAATCATTAGCAAGTGGAAATTGAGTTAATGGCAAGCAGCTTTGGAAATATGTGAATTGTTTAATTATTGCTGAGTATGAGTAAGAGTGCCTGATGCCTGGAATAGCTGATCCGAGGCACGAATGGCTGAATATCGATCGGACCAGATTTAACCATAAAGGCTGATATCTGACCGAATATTTTTATCGGATCGGTTATCCACTCACCTCTCTATATCTTCCATGATGCTTTGCATTATGGGGTATGTGTGATTTTGTATTTCTTTGAATCGTGACTTTATGGCAATGCCCTTTGAATAACTCTTGCCTCAGTGCTTTTGCACTGAAGTTCTTGGTCTTCACATTCAATTATGCCATTTATAGGTGCCTTTTGGCAAAAAAAATATTTTGTAATAAAATGGCCCATAATGTTATGATCAATGCCCCAAGGATTACCCCAGAAATCAGTCCTCAAAATGCCTGGCTAGATTCCCTCTAGGTTTAAACTCTTGGTACTTTACAATGGATTAGAAATTGTAAAACACAGTTGTTTATTTTCTAACCATTGTAAGAGCATTAAATTATCCACATACAAAAATATTAAAACAGTTAACACGGCCTCGCGGTGCAGTGGGTGGATTTCTGTCTGCAATGCCAGTGACCCGGGTTCTGAGAGGGCCAGCCGAGGGGAGGAGGATGGAGAGTCCAGTGACGGCTTGCCTTCTCCAGGGTCACCATTTTAAATGAGTTAATTCTCAGTGGTCTAACCCTTCAATAGAATGAAATGAAATGAGGATGGGGATGTGGCCTGGCACCTGCTGGGCCCTGGCAGAGGCTGGGAGCACAGCAGGACGTCAGGCCCCAGATGACTGGGGGAGTGGCGGGCGTCGGCATATGACTTGATGTCTGTGGCATGCCACTCCTCAGGGAGAAAACCAGGAATAGCTCCCTGGCTGGCCGGATGAAGGTTGCCAAGCACTGGATGACTGACCCCACCTCAGCAACACCTGGACCAGTTGCAGAGTGCGCTGGCCGCCCCCATCGATGCCTCCCCCCCCTCAGAGCAGGGGGACCCGTCCAGTGAAGGGACACGCAGAGTTACCTGGGGGGAGTCGCAATGTGAGGTGTTGGTCGGTGTCAAGGCCGACGAGTAGATGGCCCAGGCGACCCGAAGGAGTTGTCGGCTAGGGGGACGAAGGGTGCAAAACAAACCCCCAAAAACAGTTACCCCACAGCCTTCATTCATAAGAGATGTCACCCTTAAAGGGCTTTTGCCCCAAGTAAACACTGACAGATACACAAGTTGAAATTTTGGACTCACAACCATCAACCATCCAGTCCTTAGAGTTGAAATTTGGCAATGGTATTAGGTCACATAAACAAGTAAGAGTCCAATTTTGTGACCTTTAAAATCCAACTCAAAATAGCAAGAATACAATCCCTGACTCTTAGACCAATCTAAACAGTGTCCAGAAAAAGGGTCCTTGGACTACACTTGCCCCTTAAGTTTGGACAGTAGTCACACGCCGGACCTCTAACTTGAAATCAAGGCCAAACCACACCTCATATTTCTCTCTTATAGGATTAAAACAGTAAGGTGCATATCCAAATACAATGACCATAAAGTCGTATCACATGGGTCATTCCACGAGTCCCAAAAATGGCTCAGTTGTATAACAGAATTTGAGGCTTGCCATCTTATAATTTTTTCACCATTTAAATTATAAATACTCTGGATACTATGGATTCTACCAACACTGAAGATAAACAGCAATAGAGTGGAAAATTCTTGACAAGCTAAGCCATATTTCAAAGGGAACACCTAAAGCATGCTTGACAGGTAGTGTGCCGAGTTATTACATACTAACATTCTAAACAATACTGTGAAAACATCTGAAACTAGTTAACCACCTCTCCTTAATTAATATGACAACTAGACTTTAATACAGTGCTCTTATCAATGCACAAGTAAAGATACAAAGTACATAAAATAAGCTAAGGATAACCCCCCCCTCCGCCCAACAAAAACAGGTCTACTGATTTTCATCACGCTCTTCATAATCTTAAAGCTCATGTGAGGACTGTTCATAAAATTCAGATCCTTTTTAAATTTAAAAGATATAGAAGATTTAAAGTAAGTTCGGACTTCTCCATCAGAGTCTGTAAAATTGCAGTGAGGCCACTGTCATATTTTGTTTAATTCACATTTCACAAGGCAAGCACGTGTTCCTTTGAAAAAAAAAGAGTTTAGAAATGTAAAAATGGAAAAGCAGTACCTTTAGATGCAGTGTCTCTTGTGAGAGTCTCCTTACTGCAAACTGGGGCAAGTAAAGATACCAACCATATAGGACAATTACGGGGGTTTAAAAGCAGCCAGCACTTTAAGGGATATATTCCATTTTGTCTCAAAGTTTTCTGGTCAATGCTTTCTCTGGGGTCTCTACCCCTTAATTCAAATCCAAGCACCCGTTGAAAGGATTTCCTTTCCCATCTCCTTTTAACAAGGTTCTCTGTTACTCTGTTTTTCACTTTGACCATTCTTATCCCTTTTCAAATGTTTTAGGATAAACACAGGAATGGGTAATTCCATAATCCCCTTCAATCTTTTTTTTTTTTTTTTTTTTTTACACTCGGCGTGGGTTTTGGTAGAGGCACAAATATAACTGTGTCTGTTTTTAAGGCCATTCCAAATACTTCCAAACTTAGTCTGGTAATGTCTTGCCTGGACTTCCCCAGGAGAAAATAAAGAGAAACAAAATCGCTCCACTGAGCGTAGTCATTTTGAACACTTACTCATGGAACTTTTTTTTAGCCCCCATAGGCAACATTATCATACCTTAGGGTGAGTTTCTTAGGCATTTTCAGCACATATAGTGCACCCCAGTATTCACCACTGGTACAGAGGTCCTCATATGCTCTTCTCCTCTTCTACAGGATTCCAGGTCCATTCCTCACATCCAGAAGTCCTGTACGCTTTCACACCATGTTCTGGAATCCGACATGGATCCACTCCAAGGCAATTAATCACAATAGAGGGAAAAATGCCCTATAAGCGACAGTCCAATAATATGAGGGCCACTTTAAGAATGCACTCCTGGAGTGCCCCTTTATTCAACCTTCACTCCCGGTACAGCATTCCACTAAGTAACATTAATTAAAGCACAAAGAAAAGTGATGAAGTCCCAAAGACTGGGTCCCATAGTGACTCTAAAAGTTAAAACTCTGAACGAAGCTCCATGCCAACGCTGGCCAATACTGTGCACTGCATCTGCAAACAGTAGACATTACGGGGTGCTTGGCAAAAAAATAATTTACAATGCTGTCATACAGGACTATTAAATATTGTTATAAATAAAACCAACAATTTTTATAGAGCTTTACAAAAATTAGAGATATAAAAATACATAACTGTTCGAGGTTTCAAGCGGAGTGGTGAGTAGCAGAGCAGCAATGCGGCCATCTTGCTGCTCCGCCCCCCTCACGGAGCCGAGAAAAAGCAAGCACTGCTGCCCATCCTTGGTGCCGATCACATCCACATCTTTGCAGCCAGAAAGCCTCACTGGATTCCTCACTTCCTTGCCCTTAGAGACATTGCAGCAGGGGCAGGGAGCCAAACACAAAATGGCTAAACTTTCTCCTGGCATGTGAGCTTCAGAATCTCACTGCAGCCAGTGAGCTGCCTGCATACTATTTCCTGGCCCACAGGAACAGTGCAACTAGTGCCAGGAATTGCAATAAACAAACAGCAACACTGTGAATTAGCAAACCTAACCCTGAGAGAGAGACAGCAGGGTGGTTGGGGAACACAGGGACTACATAGCTCAGGAGAAAGCAAGCCCTATGTGCATTTGTAGCTGGCCAAGCACACAGCAACATGAACTCACTTTGAACAAGAAGCACACCTACTGAAGTTCCCAACAGTACTCGGATCTCCATAAAATACTTCCTGGCACCACCAAACACCAGCAGGGACCTGAAGGGCTCTGTTCAGCAGCCAGAAGCGGCATAAAGTGCAAAGAAAGTAAAGTTTTAAGGAAGAGAGAACTGAACTTTATGGGGGCAGCCCTCTTGGATGTGGTATGGCTCGAGACCAGTAAGAAGCTCACTGGTGGCTGCAATCAGCCAATTGGAGATGATCTAGTGAATACTTCAAACAACGGGGTGTCGAATACAAGTGAAAAGGTTCTGAAGAAGCTTCTGTCAGTCCTGTCAGAGATTCTGAATCGCTCAGAAAGTGCTATTCTGCCTCCCTGTCATTTGTCTGTAAAACAGACTCTGAAGTCATAAAAGTAGGACTTCTATTCAGCTGAAATGCCACTGCAGGGCATTAGCATGAAAGGAGCAGAAGTTGCCTTGATGGGTGCTCTGGAATTGGGAGGGTGGCTAGCCGCTACCCTTTCTGTTTGAGTAGAATTTATCCCAGCGGAATTGAACCACTGTGGCATTCGACTTACTGCCCATTTGTCAGGGAGGGTGAAAAAAATAAAAAAAGTCCCCTGTGGGGTGGAGAGGAATAGCATCATCAGATCATTCCAGTTCGCAACCCTCATCACCGGAAGCCCACAGGGCAAGCTGCAACTATACACAGCCAGTGAATGTCCTTCAGAAGCCAACATTACCAAAGTCATCAGGCCTGCATCATTTGCCACCGGGCATGCGCTGGGTTAATCACACCTTTAAACAGCCTGCATCTGCATGAGCAAGTGAGACATCCTCACACAGCCAGCACCATCCTGTCACTGAAGGTCATGAGTACTGGGTACTACCCGAATATATACAAACCAACTAATGGTACCACACTGAGGTACATCTGTCACAGGCCTGCTAAATGTACACTGCCTATGTAATATCCCAAAGGTTTTGGGATCCCTAGTACACCCCAGTGTCCCCAACCAGCATCAGGGCCCCCTGTTTGCAAACTGCAGCTGCAGTTTTAAATGTATTTTTTCCCTTCCTCCTGCTGTAGCCTGCCCAGTCAATGTGTCACGAGGCAGTGCCACATTCAAGTAGTGCTGGACAGCGCATGCCTCCCTGGGTGTTATGGACTCAGCATCCTGAACACCAGGGAGGGTTCCGTACGTGGCCAGTAATGGCTGTAGCATTTTTGAGAAGACAGAAGTTTTGTTGGCCATTGTACAGGCCGTGGAGCGCTTGTACGCACTGACGAAGAGAAGGAAAGAAGTGTTGTGGCCAGTAAGGGAGCGAGTGAGGACACAGGAGGTAAAAGTTAAACAAAGTAATTGGTAGCTGCAATCCTCCTCTCCTCCATTCTGTTGAAAGTCACTGGTCCAGTAAATGATGCGGCGGTCCGTGGTGTCAGCAGGTCTCCCTTGCAGCAGCTGTGGTCGCCCGATCATGGTGCAGGCTCTGTACAGCTCTGTCTTTTGTTTTATTTAAAAATAAAAGTAAATTCCGTCCCTCATAGGCAGTGTGGTCAAGAGTGCATCGAGACAGAGACAGCAGGAGGCGTCATGCGTCAGCGAGACCACCAGCCATCCGTGTCTGCCTGAAAACCCTCCCCTGCCAGCACCTTCCACTCCTGCAGTCTTCACCCCGGGCCCATGAGTCGGCAGCAGTACTAGTGCCAGAGTGTTGACTGCCAGAAGTTAAAAGTTTAAATCAAATAAATAGTTTTACTTAAAAGCACCTAGGGCACATTGAGGATCAGCAGAGAGTCATGGGGTTGGGCCTCGAGCCCAATATTTAAATAAATTTTCATTGGGCAAAGTGACGCCCGGGGCGGAGCAAAGGGCAGTAGGCCCTGTAGTGAAGGCACATTAATATTTATAAGTAAAGCTCCTGGTGGCAGAGCAGAGGCGGGGTTCTTTCACTTAGGAAAGATGGCGGCCCTATTGGGCTAGCCTTCAGCGGCTTTAGCAGTAGCACTCCCCGCATGAAGTTTTATTATTGTGTTTTGTTTAAATTTTCTTTTGTTAGGTTATAGCTCAGTAGCAGTTTTTAGTTAGAAATAGTCCGAAGTAGCTAGGGATATTAAAGCGAGTTAGCTAGGTAGTGAATTTGCATTACCGGGCCAACGTGGAGTGTGGAAGGCACCCACCTTAGACTAGTTGCAACTTACTGGACGCCCTAAATAGTTATGCAGTTTCTCTTGCTGTTGGAAATCAAAGTTGGTACATTTCACCTGGAGCGCATACTTCCAAGTGTTACTCTTATTTTCTTCAACCTGCCTTAAACTGCCTGCTCTGGACTATCCTATCTGGGGAGTTTTGGTAGAACCTCAGTGAGCCTGTGGAGTATGCAGAGCCTGGAAGGAGTTGTTGATGGAGGCCGCTGTGAGGAGTGGTGACTGGACAAAGTGGTGCATTTGGAAACTGTACCCCAAATTAATCGACTGCCTTACTGGGGCCTGCTGCCTGAGGGCTCATTGGAGACTGGCTGGACAAATGCTGCGAGTGCTGGGGGCCTGTTCATTTGTTCTGGGGGTGGCCCCCCTGCCTTGGTCTCCCATGGGGATGTTCAGGGATGTCCTCTGGAGGGTGGACGGTTTCTGACTCTCTTAGGGCTATCTGAGGGTGTTTGCCAGATGGGCGGACGTTGTCTCGGATTGTACCTTGGGAGTGTTTGGGTTGGGGTGGCTGCATTTGGGGCGTGTGTTCAGGGGCCTCAGTTTAAATCCTTGCCTGTGCTGTGTCTTTGGTGTCTGCCAGAGTGGTGGTCACGGGGAGAATAGTGCAGAGCAGTGGGTAAAACCCAGCAGTGTCTGGAAGAAGAAGTAAGGAAAGTGGCTCCAACCTTTGAGCAAGGTGAAGGACATTCTTCATCGGATCCTAATCTGGGCAGGTTTGGGCCTGGCAGAATTGAGTTATAAGGCAGTAAGAGTGTCTAGTTTTTATTTACATTTTTAAGTCTGTGCAGCACTAAATTCTGCAAAAGAGAGAGTTTTGCAATTTTGGGGCGTCTTTTTGTACTCTGGTCTATTGGGGGTGAGAGCTGTAATAGCCTGTCATTATATATTTTCTGAGACTTGGCGTATCTCATAATTTGTGGAACGACTGACTTACTTCTGGAAACCAACTGTTTAAAGGGAACATAAACAGACTCTGTATTTCTTTATTAAGAAAAACAATCCTTTATGCCTCCGTACATGTTCTGTAAAGTGCTGTGAACTTGAAAATGTACAAAACAGTGTTTTTACCTTAAAAATGACTTTTTTCCCTTGGCAGCACTGCAGTTCACATCAGTTTACCAGTAATGAGCTGGGCCAATCAGTGGCGGAGCCAGGTTTGGGAGCATTTGGGAGCAGGGGGGCCATCTAGTCAATCATGGGCTCACAATGGCACTAAAACATTGAACAAAGATGGTGGTGGAGCACTACTACTCACACTAGGGCAGCCAGAAGGGGTGACCGCCATCCCAGCCCCCCCCCAGCTCCGCCACTGGAGCCAATCACATGATCGGATGACATCAGATTAGCAACAAGAGAATGAGAGTGCTCCACATTCGACCAGTGAGTCAGTGAATACTGAGGGGCATATATGGCAGATTAAAACCAAAAGCTTCAATACATTTTTCGAGTGTCATACTTTAGAGCAGTGAAAACACTGAATAGTTTTCCAGCTGAGGTTGTGGAAGCATGGACTTTTGGATAAATTGTAACACAAGTTAGATAAATACATGGATGCAAATCACAATGGTAGAACCTGCTGAAAGACAGGGAGACATTCCTAATAGACTTCGCCGTCTTCTTATATCTCTCAAACCAAAGTATTAACCTAAAATTAAAGTAGTATGACTTTATGGCAATGTTAAAAGATGAAATCCAAGGGAAAAATATCCTGTTTTGTTTAAATATATTTTATTCAGTTTGAAAGAAATACATAAGATATTTGAAAACCCTAAGCATAGGATGAATACATAAAACTATTTCACAGTACAGCTAATCTGGTTTTAATTTCACTTGGCATGCATCTGTGTGGGGGTAACTGTGAGGGGAGGGCAGCTGCAAAGTGGGGTGCTGTGCACACTCCAGCAGACTTGCTAGACCATGTGGCCTGTATCTGCTGGCAGGTATTAAGTAAGTAGGAGAATGAACACTACATTTTACGGCTGTGGGCAGAGCCTACAGATGTTTTGCATGTACAAAAGTAGTGATGCCATGTTTTCTGTCCGTGGAACTGACTGAAGGTGTAAATAGTATCTTTCACCTTACCCTCCTCCAAGCAATGTTTTCCGCCCTCAAATAAATACACTTTCATGTTAGTCAATGGTTGCAGGGTACTATTTTCTTTCTTAAATGGGTGGTACAAGAACTGGAACCTGAGTAGTGGGAGGCAGCATTAGGTTTTTTTTTTTTTTTTTTGGAGTAAGATCCCCCCCTTCCTCCACCCAAATTTTTTTCTGATTCATGTGGGAGGGGCATGAGATCGCTCTATCATGCTGAACAACATACACTAGTTTGGGACCTTATTAACCAATAGACATGCCTGTGCAGTGGAGAACAGAACAGAAGATATTTAATGCCTTCAAATTGCCTTAAAAATCCTTTGGAACAAAAGATTATCAGAGCCACCCGGGGCCTCAGAAGGAGACCTAGACACACATTCTAATTTACAGTAAGAGCCACATGTTTTTCTTAGACATTTTATATATGTATAGTTTATATATAATTTGTCTTTAGTAGTTTCAAAACTTTGAAAGCATTGGTGTTAGTAATGCATTTAGAAATACAATTTTTAATTGTCTTTATAGTTCAACATGCAGTTCCATGTCAGGGTACATTTTTTGGGGGGTTTCAAATTATTTTAAACATGGGCACAGTACTTGGTAAATACAAACTTTGATAATAAAGTGTATTTTTTCTTTCAAGTTTGAGAGGTATATTATATAGAAGTGTAACTGTGTTGTAAATGGTTAAGTAGGCAGTGGTTTAAGGCTCTGTGCTACAAACCTGGAGACCTGGATTTGACTCCTACAGTCCCCACTTGCTTACTGTGTGACCCTGTGCAAATCACTTAACTTCCTTGTGCTCCCAGGTCACACCTGTAAACAAGCTTTCAGCTTAGTGTGTCTCTCCTGGTAAAAAAAAAAAAAAAAGTGCCTAGAATTACTTTTTTAATATAGTTGAGTTTATATGTGATAAGTAGGTAGGGTATGATGTCTTGAATGTAGCAGTAGGATTTAGCATGTGCACTGCTTTAAAATCATTTCACAGTATTTTATACTTTCTTAAAAAGATACTTCATATCTGTGTGGGGGCTGTGGGATTCAAACCTAGATCTCCAGATTTGCAGAGAAGAACCTTAAACCACTGTGCTACACTGCCTCCCTAGTTATGACAGTCATCGGTTTTATGGTTCATGATGTTGGTGTAGTAAGCATACTAACATACAAAAATGCCAGCAGAATAGGCCTAGCGGGCTTTCGTGTCTGCTCCTTTGGTCAGTCCCCACCCTGGGAGCTGACCTTGCTGCCCCCCGCCCTCTTGGCCTTCTCCCTTCCCAGTCCAGGGGAGAGCTAGCTAACTGGGGTTTCTGTAAGACAACAGCTATTAAATAGCTCTAATTCACTATTTTTATTTTCTGTGTGTGTCAGGTCTAGCTAGCAGGAGTGTTTCAATTTTAAAACAATTGTATCAAACTTTCACAACCATAAAAGCACAGAAACTGCCCAGATCATCAATGCTATAATTAATACAAACTCTGTCTTCTTACAGAAACCCCACTCAGTTAGATTTCAAGTATTTGCTAAGTTGTAAATGTAGGTATCAGCATTCTATAAGCAGTTGGTGCTAATTAGCTCTGTAAGAAAATGTTCATTGTTTTTGTGGGGGCTGTGGGATTCAAACCCAGATCTCCACATTTCCAATTAAAGGAGTAGTCCATCAGAATTTTCAAAAAAATATGTTATGCAGAATGTTTTGATATGTATGTTAAGTCCTAGGTGTCCTTCCCTGTCTGCTATTAAGAGTTTTCCTAAATTAGCCTTGCCAGCTGTATGGTAATTTTACGCACCCTGGGGATCTCCCATCACAAATAGGTTGATTGGTTTTCTTCTCTATGATGCACCCTGTCTCATGTGACAGTGATGTAGCCAGGCCCTTAGATTTAGCATGTGCACTACTTTAAAATCAGTTCACAACAGCAGAGCTTTGTGTTTTTATCCAGGGAGCAAGCTAGCTGGGTTTCTGTAAAACATCTACTAAATAGCTCTAATTCACTGTTTTGTTTTCTATGTGCATCAGGTCTAGCTAGCAAGAGTATTTTAATTTAAAAAATTTTAATTTTATCAAACTATACACAACCATAAAAGCACAGAAACTGCCCAGATCATCAATGCTATAAAATGCTATAATTAACAGACTCTAGCCATTTTCTTACAGAAACCCCACTCAGTTAGATTTCAAGTATTTGCTAAATTGTAAATGTAGGTATCAGCATTCTATTAGTAGTTAGTGCTGATTGTGGTCTGTGACAAGATCATTTTTTTTTTTTTTTTACAAATGAAGTGTTTGGTAGGAAGCTGCAGCCTAGAAACAGCAAAATACTTTAAAGTCAGCTTTTCTCCTGCCTGTGGTATGGCATGAAAGCAACAGGATGACAGTGACTATTCCAGCTATACATTTGATTCCATTTTATAATGGTTCACCGTCACTACATATTTAGTGTATCAAACTTTTCAAATAATAAAACAAATATTCTCCAAAAAATAACACACATACATATTTTTATACTTTATTAAAAATACACTTCACATTTGTAACAAAAACCAACAATAAAATAAATGAAAGTCATGTCACAGAGCAAAATCAGCCCTAACTCCCAGTTCCTTCTAGTAGAATGATGATACCTACATTTACGGTTTAGCAAATACTTGAGAGCTGAGATGTTCTGTAAGAAAAACCACCAGTCTTTACTAGTTATTGCATTGATAATCTGGGGCAATTCCTATGCTTTTTATTGTTGTGTGTAGTTTGATAAAATAACATTTTAAAATGAAAACACTTACTACTGTAGCTAGACCTGACACACACCGAAAACGCAAATAATGAATTAGAGCTATTTAGCAACTGTTTTCTGTGCACATGCTAAATCTAAGGGCCTGGATACACCACTGTCACATGATACAGGGTACACCACAGGAAAAAGAAAGCCAATAAACCTGATTGTGATGGAGATTCCTAGGGGTCGTAAAACTACCATATAGCTAGCAGGCTAATTTAGCAAAAACTTCTAATAGCAGACATAGGGAAGGACATGCTAGGATTAAACAAACATATAAAAACACTCTGCATAACATATGTTTTTTTAAAAATTCTGGATGGACTACTCCTTTAAGAGCCTTAAACCACTGTACTATACTATACTGTCTCCCTAGTTACGGCAGTTTTATGGTTCATGATGTTGGTGTAGTAAGCATACCAACATACAAAAATGCCAGCAGAATAGGAATAGTGGGCTTACGTGTCTGCTCGTTTGGTCAGTCCCCAACCTGGGAGCTGACCTTGCTGCACCCCCCACCCTCTTGGGCTTCTCTGTTCCCAGTCGTGGGTATTCCCGCTTATGTGGTCTTTGCTTCCATAATCCTTCCCCTGTACCTGTCCCACCTCTTGAACCCCTCCACAGTCTCTGCCTCCATCAGTCCCCTGGGCAGTGCATTCTATGGTTCTACCACCCTCTCACTGAAGTAGCATCTCTTCCTTTCTCCCCCCCCAAGTATCCCCCCTCAAGCTTCCACCCATGCACTCTAGTTGCCCCCAACTTTCTTCAGAGCACCATGACTTTGTCACCCCTGTTTACGCCCTTCATGTACTTGAAGACCTCATCATGTCCCCCCTCTTTCTCTCTTCCAACGTATATACTCAGGCTCTCGAGCCTCCTTAGGTCCTTTCCTCCAAGCCCCAGATAATTTTAGATGCCTTCTCTGGACCCTCTCCAGGAGTTCAATGTCCCTCTTAAAGTGTGGCCTCCAAAACTGCATGCAGTACTCAAGGTGTGGCCTCACCAAGCAGTTATACAGAGGGAGCATCACTTCCCTCCTTCTGGGGTGATCCCCCTAGTGATGCATCCCAGCATCGTGGCCTTAGCCGCTGCCCTCCTACAAGTCTCTGAGTTGTTCATCTTGACATCCACCACCACCCCCAGGTCCCTCTCAGCCATATGGCCATAGCAGCAGTACACTGCATAGCAGATATAAAATGTCAATAAGCAGGTCATGCAACAGATGTGCTGTGCAGTTACTGAAGCAAGAAATGTACAGCTGTCATTTTTTAACATCATGTTCAAAATGTGTTTTTGCACCTGTGATGCCAAATGGCACAGTCGTTGTGCAAAATCTCCTTTCAGCTAATGAATCATAGTAAGTCAAGCAGTTCATGCGGTGAGGTCACAAAACGCCTATGCTGAAAACTTGGAGTGAAAATACCAAGAAACGCCCAGGGCATTAGGGTTTCTGACCATAACCAGGGTTTTATTTAACTTCAAAAACTGATTAGCGATTTGCTCATAAAAGTGCTAAAACATTGTGAAAATGCATAGCACTTGTCTCACTGTGTCTAACAAACATAACACTTCTAGAAAACCTATATAAATACTTTCTGTACAGTTAGCATTGTCCAAAGAAAAAACTGCTAATCAATTATTTAAAACCCTGATAACACCCTGCACAGTAGGGACTAACAGGCATCAGGGTGACTTGGGATGTCAACAGTAATGCTCATGCCTTTCCACCCCCACCCTGCAGCCAGTGACAGGTACGAGGTGTGCCTCTGACTCTTCAGCTCCAAAATTAACTCCATTCTCTTATGCTGTACCCATTTCAGCATATTTCTGTATGGAATGGGGTGAGTGTAAAGTTTGAAAACCCCAAGGCACACCTCGACTCTTGTCTGTGTCTGAAGGGTAGGGTGAGGTGAAATGGCGTGAGTGTTTCGGCCAATGACCCAAAAGGCACACCCCAATGCCTGTACATGTCTGCGGGGTGGGAGTGGGGTTGGTGTCACTTCAATACTTCACTGCCATTCCTATTCTGCCTGTCTGTGTCTCTTGCTCTCTGTCTATATGTCTATGTAATTATCTATCTTTCTATTAATCGTATGTATCGCTATTTTTACCTATTTCTAAAACAAACCTGTATATCACATTTGCCTGCACTCTGAGCACATACTTATGAAACTGTGCATATTTGTACTTCACTTCTACGTGAACCTCATACTTTCCTAATATTCCCATTATCACATATAAACTACCTTGCCCCTTATCAAAGCGCCCCTCTGAAAGTTAATATCACATTTTCTAACAGTCCATCACCATTACACCTGACGTCCTGACATCAACACACTGCTTAAATATAACTACATCACTCGTGGACAAAACCCTATTTCTCTTAAAAAAAATAAATAAATAAAAATAAAAAACAAATGAGTAAATAATCCCAAGGCTGAATATGCCATTACTTTTCATGTACTGCCACCTTCTGTACCATCATGGGGATCTGCATATGTTTCCTTGATGCTTTGCATTATTGGGATATGTGCAATTGTGTTTTCTTTAAAATGTGTCTGTCTGGCCAATATCATCTGGGATAACACATACATCAGTGGCATTTGCTCTGGGTTCTTTGTAAGCTTCCGATTCCTTCCATTAAAATGTATACTTCCATATATTTTCCTAATAATGTGTATGCCTTCCTTAGAACAGAAACCAAAACAAATCTTACTACTTACAAATCATTGTGTTGTTTCTCCATACCTCCTTAACAATTCCACACAACTTCACTAACTTCATTATGCAGCTGTGGTGGATCTGACCAGATTTTGTTTGGTACAGCATGACCTAAAATATCTAACAGTTTAACACTGTAAACCAAAAATTAATCAAACTATTAGCCATTTGCAGCAATATTATGCACTATTTTCTAATAAAATTTCTGGAAATGTTCTGGATTATGAACCCAGCACCAACAGACCACCTTGTCTTAGCATTACAAAGTCCAAGTTGTACAATTGGTAAGAAACAGATTGAAGATCCATCTCTGATAAACAGTAAGTAACGGTCGCCTGATGTCCCAAAATACACCCTTTTCTAAAGTAACGCCATCACATGCTGCTATAAAATGCAATCAAATTACAGATAGGCTATCTTTAGCAAGTTTAAACTCTTTGAGATCCCAACACCAGTATTTACATCAACACCTTTCTAAAGTGGGTATACCTCATGTAAAATTCAATGTAATAGTTAATAACTGTAACCCTTCTAAATTACCTGAATATGGGTTGAACTGTCAGTTTAACTACACAAACTGTTAAATACAGCATCCTTCGTCATTTGTATTTCTCATATAGAATGGACTGAATTAGTATCATGATACTCCCCAGCCCCTTGCATAGATAAAGGCTTTGTATGTGTGGACTCATTGCCCAACATACTGTATATAGCATCACGCAGACTGAGAGTAAGTGCCACCATTACTGGTTCTTCGTTCCCTTTGATGGCAAGGGATGTTGATATAAGGCTAATTATTTTAAAACTGGTCAGCCGCTGTGAAGAGCCACGCATACTGCACACATGGCAATCATATTGTAAAATATGCTGATCAACCTACTGCTGGAGCCCATCAATTACTTGTGGCAAAACTAACTGCAATTCAAAACATAGATACATTTATATGGCATACAGGTAACAGCGGTTCACTGTTTCAGTGATTACAGCTCACATAATGCCTATGAGTGCAAAGTCTATAATACACTATCACTTCCTAGTAGCCAAACCTGTTTATCCAGCATCTTGTGAAGCAATGTCCACTTTAATGCTTTCAAGGTTTTTTGCCAGCATCCACCAGATCGTTAAAAATAGACACATTGCCAAAGTAGGTCACTCTTAGTTTAGCTGGTAACTGCTGGATATGGGCTATTCCAAGGGAGTGCAATGCAGTCAGAACCCCATCAAATGCGTTACGGCATTGCCGTACAGAATAACTTGAGGTTTGGAAAGACGTATAGCACAGAACCATCATCCCATCTTAAATGTCTTCCTTAGTATGCTGCTAGCAGGACTGAATCTGTGATGTGCTGTCTGTGCATTACAATCAGCAGGGGCCTGGGCTGGATGTCAGGTACTCTGCATTTGGGGTGATTCAATATACTTTGTAGTTATAAAGGGTTTGTCCTTCTAAACTACTGTATACCTGTGTAAGTAGTATGTTTGTTTTGCTACTGTGGCAACACAGTTTAGATCAGCCAATTAATCTAATACTGTTAAAAATACAAAAACAACATGGTGCTTCTGCATCACCATAGTATATCTGATCTAATAACACTAGTCTCGTAAACTTCATTTGAAAGTCGATATGCCGATCGCTTAGTGTGCACTAGTTGGGAGATATGATGACATGCATAAAATTAAAGATGGAATATATGTAGGGACTGTTTGATCTCATTCCTCTTTAGCTTACAGTTTATCTGGTTCGATTCCTGGTACTGATGTTTTGTCTAACATGTCAGTGACATCCTAAAAAAACAAAAAACAAACAAAACAGAGGCATTAAAATATTTGAAAAAAAAAATTTAGAAATACAGCAAACTATGTAATACATACGATACATATATATATATATATATATATATATATATATATATATATATATATATATATATATATATATATATATATACATACATACACACACACACACACACACACACACACACACACATATGTATATAGGGGATACATGATGGGCATGAGTGTGATATGGCAAATATTGTCACTCATGCAGAGTGAGTGATATCCAAGCTCACGATGCAGGAGTGACAATATTTGCCATAGCACATGATCTGCCCATCATGTATTCGATATATACAATAAGGCCAAGAGTTTCAGAAGTTTTGTTATGCTGTCTTGTGTTCTGTTCCTGTTAATGTGTTTGCTCATTCTGTGTGTGAGCTTTTCTGAATGGGCTGGCAGTGTTATAAACTCTGAGACACATGAGTGTGTTTTGCAATGCTAAATGAGTTAGTTTTAGATAGGAATGAGAAACACTTTTGTGAAGCTGTATTGTTTAGCTGTCTGGCTGCAGTGAAGTTAAAAGCATTACAGTAATTGTAATGAACTGAGAGGCAGAGTGTCAGAACAGCTGATACTGTTTTCAGTGGTAATTAAGTTAGCTGCAGGCAGAGTGCAGAGTGTTCTGTGAATTGTGCTCTTTAGGATTCTGGCTGCACTGAAGTTTAAATTGTCACAGTAATTGTAATGGGAGAGAATCAGAGTTTGAGGAACAAGTGAGGTGTGTTTCAGTGGTAGTTGAGTTAGCTGCAGGCAGTAGTTTAGACTGTTCTGTGAAGCTGTGTTGTTTGGATTCTGGCTGTATCAAGTTGAGAGCATCACAGTAATGAGCTGGAAGTTGGGGGGAGATAGGTGTGTTTGTAATGCTCACTGGAGTTGCTGTGAGCAGCAGTGAGACCTCTCAGGTAGTTCTGCATTTGTGTCTATGGTAACAGCACAGGTGTTTCTTTCATGCTGAGGAAAGCTGCCTAGGTGATGATATCAGTGACCTTTTGTGACCTGTGTGTGTAAATGTCTCATATCATCACAGTAGAACAGAGGGTAAAAATATCACACTGCAGTGGATGATACACTGTTTTTCTCACTCATTTACCATCACCTCTATTAGTGTAGTGTGTGTGTGTATATACACACACACATATATATATATATATATATATATATATATATATATATACACACACATACACACACACACACACACACACACACACATACATATATAATACACACACACACACACAGTGAGTGAAGTGTGTGTGTAGTCAGTCTAATGCATTTCTAAAACCTTGAACTTATGTAAGCATGCAAAAGTTGCAGAACTGCATAATCTTGTAGCCAGTCATTTAATGATATCTACGTTTATTTTCTCTGTACATAAAAATGGAACTCGTCTCTGAAATGAGAGCAGCACCTCCAGCATATCCTATGTGCTGCACTGATGGTCCTGATTGGCAGGTTCAAGATACATTTGCTCATTTGTTGCATATCTGGGGAAAAGGCTATTTTCCATCAAGACAGGCAGCTAAAAAGTTGACAACGCATTAGAAAAAGCCTTGTAAGTACAGAGACAATTAAAACTTAGATATCCTTAAAATGATTGGTTACAAGATTATGCAGTTCTGCAACTAGGGCATACTTATACAAGTTGTCAGTTTTAGACATGTATATGATTGATGTGAGGGAAAACAAACTCATACACAGTCTATATATTACACAGGTTATTGTGTTGTTTTTTTTAACTTCCAAATATTGTAATAACGCCTCTATTACATAAACTATATGCAGAAGAGGGTATGCATCAAACAGTCCCTAGATACATTCCATTTTTGTTTTGCTACTAGGAATGCATGTCATCATACCTCCCTGTTTATTGCAACTATGCACACTGACAAACAGCATAGTGGCTTTAATATGAAGTTCACAAGGCTACTGTCATTTGACCAGGTTTACTATGGTGATGCAGAAGCAACATTTTTATGTCATCTTGCACATGCAGCGCAAGAAACATTTTGTGACAGCTTGCTGGAGTAGCAGGTTATGGAGGTGCGGCTGTGTTGTGGCCAATGGCGCCACTGCGTTCTTGGGCTGGTCTGTGTGGCACCAATGAATGAGCATGCTGTCTATGACAGCACTTCAGAAGCGTAACACCAAATTGAAAGAAATCCACCGCTGCAATGAAAGACAGGCTCATCATTGTAGCAGCAGATCTCACACGCCTCCATTACGTGCCCCTGGTGAAACATTTCAATAAACATGGCAGCGGCTCCCGTCGTCCGCCTCTCACAGTCCCTACAAAGCCGACGCCAGGGGATGCCAATCCCCGTCAGCCTGAACCCTCCCAGTTTGTTTGCGGCGGAGGCCCAATCTCCCCTCAGCATCATGCCCCATCCAAACACAGACACATTTTCTTTTACTGATAGGGGCCCAATCCCCGTCAGTTTCAGTCCCCTCCCAAAAACCACAGATGGCACACTGGGAGCCCACTAGCGTGCTTAAAAGCAAACCTATAAATAAAAAAAACTTCCCGAGATGTCCTTTTTTTTTTTTGTTCCCTGTAAAACAAAACGGTCTCTCATGATCACGAGGCCCCCTCCCCCAACCTGCACCCACCCTCTGCGCACCCCACCTCCCTACACTCCCCTCACCCCATATTTACCTCCGGAGTCCAGCATGATGATCTTCGGTGGAGAGGGAGACGACTGAACTCTTCAAAAGCTGACCGCTAACTGAAGAAAATCACGGTAAGCTGTATAATGGCATCAATTGGGGGGTTCAACTTAGGTGCATATCATGGCCAGTTTTAAGACTTTTGGCTCCAAATTTTCAACATGGGGTTCTTAGGACCCCACCTCATGAACTCAGTCACTGTCATTTCATTATTTGGTCCTGAAAGGTGATTTTGTGGTCACTGCGTGGAATCACCTTTTGCGACCAATTAACAAAATGACAGTGTTACTGTTTATGAGGTGGGCTCCCAAAAAGCCTACGTTGCAAATCTGGAGGAAAAATTCCCCAAAATGACTGCTATGAGCATGCATTGCACAGTTTCCATGCATGCTCGTAACTTCGAGAAGTTTTAATATTTTCACTCCAGATTTTCAACATTGCCATTTTTTCACACCTCCTTATAAATTGTACAGCTGTCATTTTTCACATCTTGCCCAAAATGTGTTTTTGCACATTTGGCGCACAATGGCGCAGTCACTGTGGGAATCAATATTCGGGACAGATTAAGAAAATCACAGTATTACTGTTCATGGCGGGGTCCCAAATGCTTTCATGAGATGGGGTTACAAAAGCCCACGATAAATTTGGAGTGCAAATACCAACAAACACATACGGGCATTAGGGTTTCTAACCATAACGTCCACAATAGAGAGACTGACAAGTGTCAGGGTGTGACTTTGGATTGCTGGCTGTAATGCTCCTTGTTCCACCCCCCTCCACCCTGCAGCCAGTGACAGGCATTAGGTGTGCCTTGGGACTCTTCAACCCCAAAGTTCACCCCCATTCTCTATACTGCATGCATCTCAATGCATTTCCTTATGGAATGGGTAAGGATAAGGTCCGACGACCCAAGGCACAACGCAACACTTGCTGGAGTCTACAGGGTAGGGTGAGGTGAAATGGCATGAGCGTTATAGCCGGATGACCCAAAGGCACACCTCAATGCCTGTCAGTATCTGAAGGGTGGGGTGGGGTTGTCATCCATTCTATACTGCACTGCCATTCCTATTATGCATCTAACTTCTGCACTACCAATGCCAATGCCAGCAAGACAACACTGGCTTTGACAAATGCTTGTTTTTATAGTACTAGATAAAATAACTGATTTAAAATGAATCACCACAGTAGCAAGACCTATGACTTACACACGTATACAGTAGTTTAGAAGGACAAGCGCTTCCCCAAACAAAAACCAGAATAATTTGAATGCCCAACAAATGATGGAAGACAGCTTTATGTATCAACAGCTGTTTTTGACAGTAGTCATTCTGATATGATATTCATTGTAACAGTTTAGTTTACAAAAAAGTCATTCAAGCACACTGTACTGACTGTCACAATGAGGTCCAATTTGCTATCAGACAGAACAAAAAACAAAAAAAAGGCTAGACACATTGCTTACTATTAAAATATTCCATTTATTACACTGCTATAGAAAGCTACTGGGAAAGTCAAGATTTACAATAGGATATTTGCCATTGCTCATTAAGGCATGCCAAGTCTCTCGCTTTACAGAAGAGGCTCCCTCATTTCTAATTCCACAAGCATAAAAAATAAGTAATATAGTAACACAGAGCTCCTCTGTTATTAACTTTGAATAGACATTCACTGAATTTTTGCCTGTTGCAGACTAGAAAGACAAAAATACACACTGAGTTTTCTTTTACAACACATTTTATTAAACTATTTATAGGAATGCAATGGAACACAACATAATGCTCCGAGATTATACAGAAATAGCTTGTTAAAGTGACATCATCAGCTTCTGTTCTCTTCTGTGAACACAGGCACTGGGATTCAAACATGCATACAGCTCACGCCTTAGAATTGCAGCTTTTAAAACAAAAATATCTCTGTCATTTTAACACTTTGTTTTTCACCCTTGTTGCAAAAATGGTACATCGGGGACAAGGGCAGCTGCACAGTAAGTAATTTATTGCAAAAAAAATGCTTGTTTATATTCCCTTTAAAGGACTGCCCATATCCTTATAACTACCTTCGATTTGTTTTGTTATATTTGTTTGTGGGTGGGTTATGGTTGGGATTGTGGGGAGTAGAAAAGGGGTGAATGTAGAGCATTTGATTAGGGTATTTATTGTAATTAGTGTGTGTTTTGAGTATGACTGTGTAGTTAGGATTTAAGAAAATAGAAATTTAAATACCTGTAAATTTTCTTTCTCCGACTGCTGGTCTCTGGGCTCATCACTTCTGTGAGGTCCTTCCTGGAACACCGTGACAGGCAGGAGGTATCCTCTCACTCATTTCCTCCAGACGTCAGTACTTCTATAGCCTTTGTCTTCTGAGGAAACACATAACTTGGAACAAACAAAAGAAAGGGTAGTGTAACTTGTGTCGGAGGCCAACTTTCAGCATTCTGAAGGACTGGAGCGCAGACCAGCAGTCGGAGAAAGACAATTTACAGGTATTAAAATTTCTATTTCTCTCTCCTAAAGCTGGTCTCCAGGCTCATCACTTCTGGGATATACTAAAGCAGTACATTCCTCCACTTCCTGGGTGGGAAGAAAGTTCATAGTCCCTTATGGGTCCACCACTGCCTGGAGGACCCTGCGGCCAAAGGATGCCTCTGCCGAGGTGGCAACATCCAACATGTAGAATTTTGCGAAAATATGGATAAATGACCATATGGCCGCTCTACATAAGTCTGCCAGGAAGCTTTTCTAAAGTCCATGGGGCGTAGCTATTGTCTTGGGTTGAGTGTGTCTCACACTGGTCCCGCAGATCAATCCTGGCCTTCTGGTGCCATGGTGATGATGGAACAAATCCACCTAGCAATAGAGTCCTTTGATGCCTTCTTACCCATGTTCGAGCCCGAGGTAAGGACGAACAGACTTGAAGTCTTATGGACTGAGTCAGATCTCTTGATGTTAATTTTGAGTGTTCTCCGTGGATCAAGCGTGTGAAATTCTCTCTCTTTCTCATTCTTGGAATGAGGACAGAATGAGGGAATGTTCAAGACTTGGTTGCAGTGAAAATGTGACATCACCTTCGGTAAGATGGCCGGATCTGTCCACATGACTACAGAGTCTTGATGAAATATGGTGTAAGGTTCTTTGGATGACAGGGCTCCTATCTCACTGATGCGTCGGGCTAAAGTGATTGCAACGAGAAAAACAGCCTTCATAGTGAGGTGAGGTAAGGACGCCTCTTTTAAGGGCTCGAAACGTGGTTTGGTGAGTGCTTTGAGTACTAGGTTTAGCCTCCAAGGGGACACTACAGGTTTTATTGGAGGACGCTGCAAGGTTGCTGCTCTCAGAAATTGAACATGAGGAAGAGCTCCTAAAGAGTCTCCTGAGTCTGCTAACAGGAGCACCCCTAGAGCAGACACCTGTACTTTTAAGGTAGCCGGTTGGAGGCCCTTGTCAAAACCCTCCTGTAGGAACTGAAGTATGGTAGGTAGAGACACAGAGTCATCTGGTAAAGAGGTGTCTCATAACCAGAACAGGAATTTTCTCCAGATCCTTAATAAACCCTGGAGGACGAGGCCCGCCTGGATTGAATCATCATTTCTATGACAGGTGCAGAGAAACCTAACTCTTTGAGAGTTTCCCGCTCAATCTCCACACTGAGAGGGACAGATTGTGAGGACTTGGGTATAGCACTAGTCCCTGATGTAGAAGATCTGGGCTTACTTGGAACGTTATGGAAGACTGAAGACACATTTGGACTAATCGAGGAAACCACATTCTGCGGGGACAGTGAAGGCAAACCAGAACCACCTCTGCTTGGTCTTGGGCAATCTTGTGCAGTACCCTTGATAAGATCGGAATTGGAGGAAAGTCATGCAGGAGATCGAACTGACCCCAGTTGATGGAGAAGGCCCTGTGCTATAGCCTTCTCGGCTCCTTGCTGAAAGAGCAGAATCTTGGAACTTTGCAATTTTTTTCAGATGGCAAAGATCTACCTGGGAGGCCCACCACTCCATGGTGAGCTGGAAGGTGCTGTTCTTGAGTTCCCACTCCTGGTAGGATGTCCTTTCGACTTAGCCATCTGCTGTGATATTTTCCTGGCCGGGATGTATGCGCCCTTAGGCGTCCCAGGTTGTCTTCTGCCCATTGGAAGAGAAGACAGCCTCTTGCAGCGCCCAAGAGCTCTTTGTGCCTCCTTGGCGGTTGATGTATGCCATTGTCGTCCGACTGTCCATGAGAATGAGGGATGTCCGGGGGAACAGCTGCGTCTTGAACTGCTGCAGTGCCAGGCGGACTGCCCACATCTCCAGTACATTGATGCTGTAGAGGGACCCACCGAGACCACCTGCCCTGTGTGAGTGCTGTTCAAATGCACCCCCCAGCCCGGCATCGGTGGTGACTGATCTGGTGAGGGTATCCCAGACTGAGTCCCTTCATTATGTTGTTCAGCTGGAGTCCACTAATCAGAGTTCCTTCACCTGGTAAGATACTTGAATCCTCTGCTCCGCTGAAACCATTGCTGGAGGAGGCCTGACTGGAGAAATTACATGTGGACTAGTGCCCAGGGGACTGAGTCTGCCAGGGAGACCATCGTCCCTATGAGCTGCATGAAGGAGAGGGCCGGCAGAGATTGGGTGGCCTGGAATTTGAAGATGAGGGCCCTCAGTTCTTTGAATTTCGACTCTGTGGGGAAAACTTTGTTTTGGATCGTGTTAATATTCACTCCTAGATGGCTCAGAGAATCAGATGGTATGGAAAGCTCTTCTTCAGGTAGATTACGAACCCCAGAGAGAAAGGCACTGGGTGACCTCTGTCACTGCCCGAACTGCTTGACTGTACCCTGAGGCTTTGATGAGAATGTCGTCTAGGTATGGGAAGAGCTGGGGTTTTATTTAACTCTAAAATTGATTAGCGTTTGCTCATAAAAGTCCTAAAACATTGTGAAAATGCATAGCACTTGCCTCACTGTGTTTAATAAACATAACACTTCTAGAAAATCTATATAAATGCTTTCTGTACAGTTAGTATTGTCCCAAGAAAAAAACTGCTAATCAATTATTTAAAACCCTGAGCTGGATCCCATGCATTCGGAGGCGAGCAACCACTGTCACTAGGACTTTGGAGAAGACTCTGGAGGCTATGGACAGGCTGAAGGACAGCGTGGTGAATTGAAAATGGTGAACTTCCACTTTGAATCTTAGAAATTGACGGTGTGCTTTCCGGATGGGAATGTCCAGATAGGCATCTTGTAAATCTACTGAGGCCAAAAAGTCCCCCTGATGGATTTCTCGGATGATGAAGGACAGGGTCTTCATCTTGAATGTTCTGTAATGAACAAAGCCATTTAGAAACTTGAGATCTAATACTGGCCGGAAGCCCCCTGAGTGTTTTGGCACTATGAAGAACAGGAAGTACACCCCTCTGTTCCTTTCTGGAGCGGGGACTTGTTCGATCGCTGCTGCCTGTATGAGATCTGTAATAGTTTGCAGGGTTGCCGCTCATTTTACTGGGTTGCTTGAGACTGGTGAGGGCACTATGTGGGCGGGGGGGCCAGGAGTCGAACTCAATGAAGTAACCCTCTCGGATTATGTCTAATACCTAGTTGTCCGCAGTGGTGCAGACCCATTCCTCGAAAAAGCTGGAAAGCCTGCCCCTGACGCGAGGATGGGTCTATGAGTCCTCACTGTGATTTTCTGGAGTTGCCCTCAGCATCTCAGGTGCCTCCCCTGCCACCTTGGAAGCTGCATTAGTTGTGCGAGTTGAACCAAGAGCATCTGCCTGGGACCAACTTGTTCTGCCCCCTGGAATAATTTTGGGCACGAAAATTCTGTCTGGAGTCCGAGGCCCAGGGCCTGTTCCTTTCCCGGGCTTGCAGCATTTGTACTTTCACTGTTTCTCCAGATTCCTTGACCGCCTCCTTTAGAGCTGAGCCGAAGAGTAGGCCTCCCTCGTAACGGGCGTTGATCAAATGCATCTTTGAGGAGGCATCTGCCTGCCAAGCTCGCAGCCATAAGTTGCGTCGAGCTGAGGCCTGCTAAAACATAGCCCTTGCTGCACACCTGACTGCCTCCTCCGATACATCAGCTGAATAGGCCAAAGCTAGTCCCATGAGCTGTAAATGCTGTAAAATGGGCTGGTTCTTCTCTGGCTCATCAGCAAGCTGGAATGCCAGATCCGTGGCCCATGAGAGCGCAGCTCTAGCAGAGTAGAGGTTAGCTGTAGCTGCCCTGAGGGAGGTTGCGGTGGACTGAAAGGCGTTCTTTAGAGAAGTGTCCAGTTTCCTATCCACTGGGTCCCGCAGGGAGGCACCGCCTTCTGCTGGGATCACCATCTTTTCAGTGAGGTTTGAGATAAAAGGGTCTATCCTAAGACAGTCGAGCCATTTCTCTGAAGGCTTCTTGTCGAATTTCAGGAGTTTGGTTAGGTGGCGAGGGACGGGGAAAGAACGCTCGGGTCCCTGCCATTCTTCCTTTAAGCGGTCCTCTATGGCCAGAGGGAGGGGAAAATCTGTCACTGGCTTCGAAACTGACAGTAGCTGGAATGCTGGCTTCGCTCGCTTGGGCTCTGAAAGAGAAGGAGCGCTCAAGAGGATCTCCTCTGACACCTTTTTAATGAAAAAATCTAGATCTTCCAAATCAAAGTTTCTGGCTGGTGAGGAGTCCGAGTTGGAATCTGAGTTTGGGAGTTCCCCCTCTTCTAAGGATGTACAGTCGGACCCTGTGGGGGACCTATCTCGCCTGTGCTTCCCATGGGCTGTGTTCCCGGGTCTGGAAGTACTCCTGGATCTGGGTCTCTTCCTCCTCCTCCTATCATGCCGTGAGGTGTGTGGGGGGTGTCCTCGTCCGAGGATGGGAAGGGGGTGCGCTTGTGTGTGGTTTTCCTATGGGTTTTGGGCTCCAGAGACTGCTGAAGGATGCCAAAACATGAGGTGTTGATAGCGAAGGCTCTATTCAGTTTCTCTATCAGATCTGGGGCTAGGGCCCCAGCTGAGTGGCGACATCCTTCTAAGGTGGGGGACTGTCCCTAACCCCTGAGCTGGTCTTGCGGATCCCGAGATTCTGAGGCGGATGCCTCATCCTGAGCTGGAGAGGTTGCACTGTCGCATTTCACACACAGAGACCCAGCGAATGTGGCCTGCATAGGTGTTCTGCACTTGTGGCACTTTCTGCCCTTGGGGGGTCTGTCCTTAGTGGAAGCCATGACACTTTGATATAAAAAATTTCACAGCATAATTTTATATTGCCTGGCAAACTGAGCTTAGTGCTATTCTGTCCCTTTAAGGCTTTGTTGGATATTGCTGTGAGGAACTGTGCTTGGTGCAGTCCCTTTAAGACCTTGGTGCTTTGCTGTGCTGTTTTTAGCATTGGTGCCCCAAAATCCAAGATCCGTCGATGAGCTGAGCCACAATGCTCATCGACAAGTAGATCATTGCTGCTCCTTTGTCCTCTAAGCGGCCTGCCACTGTAGGCGCTATTGTTCCGTGCTAATTTTTCTGCGTCGGAGAACCCTAATGTGATAATGTGTCTCCTCCGACCCGCGGGCGTGTTGACAGCCTGAGCATCCTGTGGCTATCGGCGAGAGAGAAGCTCCAGGTGCCCGTCAACGAGACGAATCCTTTTGCTCGTCAACGTGGCTGCTGCTGATGCTTCTGGAGATGCCTGGGGACTAATTCTGCTCCGTGGTCCCAACACGCCACAATTGCATCCACGATGCTCCGGAGGGGTCTCAAGCGCGGGAAGATGGCTGTGCGCTGGTGAGGGAGAGCAGGGAGCCCGTCTGAACAGCTTGCAAGGCTGAGACTAGGGTCCATGCACTAGTGCTCCCGAGCGCTAATCAGTAGTCCTAGTAGCAGAAAAAGATGTAGACTCACTGATCTTCAGGTCTGTCTCTCTTGTGATAGAGGTCCTGCAGAGCTCCTGCCATTAGACAGGTAGGAAGTAAACTGACGCCTGTCGGAAATGAGTGGGAGGATGCCCCCTTCCTGCAGAAGGCTGTATACCTCCTGCCAGTCTCGTGGTTCCAAGAAGTACCTCCCAGAAGTTATGAGCCCGGAGACCAGCTTTAGAAGAGACAAAGATCTTATGAGTCAGGGTGGGATTGTGTTTTGATTTGATAGTGGGTTGGTAATTGTTAGTGTGAGCTTCTGTGAATTTAATCGGTTTCAGCGTGCTTGGTTCTATAGGGCTGAAGAATGTGCTGGGGAGGTTTAAAGAGGAGAATGGGGCCTGGTGGTGGAAGGGAAAGGGGAGGGCGAACTGAGGTCATGGGGACCAGGATACACCTTGGGGTGAAATGGGCTCCATAATAAGTGGGCAAGAGCTGAGGTCTTCCTCAACAACCCATCCTACTTGGGCGGTGTTATGCAATGCCATATCTATTAAGAACAAGACAGCCATTATAGCTGATCTTGTTGGAACAACAGATCTGACATGCATCACTGAGACCTGGCTGGATGAAAATGCAGATCCTGTATTGTCCTCAGCTGTTCCGGCCGAGTTCTCAGTGATTCACCGCCCAAGGTTGGATCGTAGGGGCGGAGGTGTACCCACTACATTAAGATGGAACTGGGCCTTGTGGATGTGCCAGTGGGACCCACAGATCTTTTGAGTGTATCCTGGGAGAGGGTGTAGGCTGCGGGATAATCCTCATCTACCATCCACCAGGTGATGGTGGAGAATTATTGCAGGAGATAACAGACTTCATTGTCGACATGGTACTGAAATCCCCCAGATGTATAGTTCTAGGGGACTGCAATGCCTGGGTCGACTATGAATTCTTGCAATTTGGTCAAAATCTCCTCCAGCTAATGACAATGCTGGGCCTCACATAGGTGGTTACCTCCCCTACCCATATAGGGGGTCACTCGTTACATCTGGTGTTCCTCCTAGGGATAGAGATCACTGATTTGGGGGTGGAACCAGTCAGTTGGTCCGACTATCACACCATAAGATTCAGGTTTGGGGCTCCCCCAATGGGCCTGCCCCTATGGAGATGGTCTAGTACCACCCTTTAAGGAGAAGTTACCTAGATGGTCTATTGATGGTTGCTGGAGCTATTGGGATTGTCAGGTGAATGCATGAGTCTAGAGGATCTTGTACTGGCCTATAATAGGGTGGTGGGAGATGCCCTGGACATGATTGCTCCTGTTCGTGTTCGACCTCTCACTCTTCGCTCAAGGACCCCTTGGTTTGAGGGTTCCTTGAAGGAGCTGAGGCGAGCTGGTCAAAGGATGGAGAGAGCATGGCGGAGGTCTGGACAGGATGCTGACAAGCTTAGGTTGATGGAACATTATAATGCCTATCAATCAGAAATCACCTGTAAGAAGGCAGAATTCCTGTCCAGGAGATTTCTGCTGAATCATTCCAGTTCAGTTCTTCCAGACTGTTGATAGATTGTGCAATCCTTTTCTTAGGCTAAATGTGAGGAGTTAGCTAGATTCTTTTCAGATAAGGTTGCCAGCATCAAGTCCGGCTCCCCTTACGAGGGACTGCGGAGGTTGTCAAGAGGTGGTGAGCACTCGGTCTGTCTGGACGGACTTTAGCTGGCCGGAATTCATTGACATTGTAAAGATCGTACTGACCCTGTGCCCAACCAGTTGTAGTTTGGATCTGGGCCCTACACCCCTATTAGTGGGTTGTGTAGATGTTATCTGCCCGATCCTAGCTGAAATTGTCTGGAATTCCTTGGAGAGGGGGTCTTTCTTTATCTCCTCAAGGAGGCAGTCGTATGACCCACTCCTTAAAAAAATCCTCCTTGGATCCAGATTGTCTAGCTAACTACTGACCTGTCTCTAACCTGCCATTTGTGAGTAAGGTTATTGAGAAGGTGCTTATGTTGCAAATGGACGATCACCTTGTGACCCACAATGTCTATGATGCTCTCCAGTCCGGATTTAGGAAGAGACATAGCACTGAGACTTCACTTGTCCAAGTACTGAATGATCTCCTAATAGCGAGAGACTGAAAGACTTGTACCATCTTGGTCCTTCTTGATCTCTCCGCAGTATTTGACACTGTGTACCATGGTGTGCTTTTGGAGTGCTTGCAGCTTCTCTGTGGGCTGTCGGGTACAATCCTCGAGTGGTTTTGATTGTTTCTCGTGGACAGGTCTCAGAGGGTGGTCACTGGAATTTATTCCTCTGGTGCTCTCCCCCTGTCCTGCGGGGTGCCACAGGGCTCCATACTGGCACCCATGTTGTTCGCAGTGTACATGCTGCCATTGAGAAGTATCATCAGGTGATATGGTTTGAGTTTTCACTGCTATGTAGATCATACTCAACTGTATATCTCCTTTCTGCCCAGACAGGTTGATGCAGTCTCTGTGATAAACAACCGTCTCACCGAGATCAGGGACTGGATGAGCACCAGCTGGCTGAGACTGAATCCGGACAAGACTAAAGTGTCAGTAGTGGACCCAGGTCGTCCGCGGGGGTGGGTTTGGGGGCTGGACAGGCATTAGGCCTATGACTTGATGGTGTTCGGCTCACTACCTCAGACCGGGTGCGCAACCTGGGCGTTATTTTTAATGACGGTTGGACCCTGAAATCTCAGATGTCGGCTATGGTTAAATCCTCATTTTACCATCTGAGGAATATCGCCCGGGTAAAACACTTGGTTCCTCTAGATGACCTTCCAACACTGGTCCACGTCTTCATCACCACCTGCCTTGACTACTGCTATACCCCTCTACCTAGGGCTTCCTGGGGTTATTTGCTACTTGCAGCTAGTGCAGAACGCTGCAGCCAGGCTTCTGACTGGTACAACAAGGGCCAGTCACATTATGCCTGTGCTGCACGAACTGCACTGGCTGCCTGTCCAGTGGCGGGTCACCTTGAAGGTTGTCTTGCTAACCTTTAAAGCCCTACACAAACAGGGACCAGCCAATGCATGATCTCCTGACTCTACTGCCCTCCCACCTTCCTCTAATCCGCCGATGAGGGAATCTCAGGGTTCATTTAAAACATCTGGTGCCCGTGCTTTTCCTTTTGTGGCACCTACCCTGTGGAATTCTCTAGCTCATCGTTAAGAGAATACCTGACCGTTGATAGATTCAAAATTGATCTAAAAACATATTTGTTCAATCTAGCCTTCCCAAATGAAATTTAATCTAATTTATTGATATATCTATTGTTTTAGACTACATTTTTATGCTGTATACCGTATTTTAACTGTGCAGCGCCTTGGTTTTCCGAAAGGCGCTATATGAATAAAGAATTTATTGATTGAATTGACCCTACTATAAAGAAAATAAATATCTATAAGCAGTTTCCCAAGGGTGGAATAGAGGGGCAAGACATGCCCCAGTTAAACCAAGAAGCTCAGGTGGGCTAGTTGAGAAATGGGCTAGAAAGCCAAATGTGTTTTCTGTCTCCCTTCCCAAATAACTAGGCAGTTGGTGAGTGGGTAAAACAGTAAGCCTTTCCTTTCAATGTTTAAAGAACTTGCACCTAGGAGCACTGTGCTAGAGAATAGGCCACAATGGTGTGATGGATCTGTAGGTTTTCCCCACCGCTGGTCCGCACATAGTGGCAGCCGAGCACTAGTGTAGGCTAGTAAGCCCCACAAAAGGGCTAGTAGGGAAAAGAGGGTTGATTGGGGCTATTAACAGGCAATTCAGAGTGGCAATAATACTAATACCGTGACTGATGTGTGAATTGTTACAATTGCCCTCAAACTATGCGTTTTGGCCTACTGCAAACTGCAGCTGCCGCTGAACTGAGCGTTTTGCCCTCTGCAACCAGCAACTGCCCCAAACTGTGTGTTCTCTGCCCTGCAACCAGCAACGGCCCTCAAACTATGTGTTTTGCCTCCAGCAACCACCCCTGAACTGTGTGTTCTATGCCCTGTAACTAGCAATGGCTCCAAACTGAGTGTTCTTGTGTCCCACAACCAGCGATTGCCCTGAACTATGTGTTCTGCATCCTGCAATTGCCAGGAACTGTGTTCTGCAACCTGAAATTGCCTAAAATGTGTTCTGTACCCTGCAACTGCCCCAAGCTGTGTTCTGCAACCTGCAATTGCCCCAAACTGTTCTGCAACCTGCAATTACCCGGGCAGTGTTCTGCACCCTGCAATTACCCCGGAACTGTGTTCTGCACCCTGCAATTGCCCCGGAACTGTGTTCTGCACCCCTGCAATGTGCTCCGAACTGTGTTCTGCACTTGCACCGTTCTTCAATCAGTTCTGCAATCTGATACTGCCCAAACTGTGTTCTGTAACCCGATATTGCCCCGAGCTGTATTCTGTAACCTGCAATTGCCCTGAACTGTGTTCTGCAACCTGTAATTGCCCCAAGTTGTATTCTGTAACCAGCAATTGCACCGAACTGTGTTCTGCAACCTGCAATTGTCCAAACTGTGTTTTGCCACCTGCAATTGCCCGAACTGTGCGTTCTGTGCCCTGCAACCAGCAACTCCCCCCAAATTATGTGTTAAGTGCCCTGCAATTGGCAATTGCCCCGAACTGATATTCTGTATCCTACAACTTGCAACTGCCTCTGAAGTGTGTGCCTCTGCCTAAAACAAACTGTCTGAATTCATGTGTGTCCACATGGGCTGGAAGTCCCACAGCCTCTTCTGCATCTTTGTTTCCCGAGATCCTGCATTGGCCCAGAGGTTCTCTAGCTTCTTCTGCCTCTCATTTCTTAGGATCCTGCATCAGCCCAGAGGCCCTCCAGCTTCTGCTGCATCTCGTTTCCTGGGATTCTACATCAGCCCAGAGGCTCGTCTGCATGGTTTCCTGGGATAATGCATTGGCCAAGGGGTTCTTCAGCTTCTTCTGCATCTTGTTTCCAGGGATCCTGCATCAGCACAGAGGCTCTTCTGCATCTTGCTTCCTGGGATATTGCATCAGTCTAGGGGTTCTTCAGCTTCTGCATCTCATTTTCCCTGAGGTCCTAAAGCTTTTTCTGCATCTTGTTTTTGGGGCCCACACCGGCCAAGAGGCTTTACAGTTGTTTGTGGCTCTTGTGCATTTTAGTCCCCCCCCGGTTTCTCCCAGCTCAGCTAAACCAGCCAATGCAGTGCACTGGAGATCACCGCTCTTAATCCTTGGCGAACAGGACACTCTGACTTTTGATTTATTCTGGTCATGCTGGCATAGAATAATAAGGATGTCTAGCATAGAGTTGTAGTATTAGTATAGAATAATAGAATGATAGAGTATAGCATTATAGAGTTTTTGAATTCTAGAAATACAGAGAATAGACTTCTAGAGTATGAAGCTATCGCAGAGTATAGAGAAAAGAGTTCTATAAGTATACAGCTGTGCATTTGCCTGTCCTCTTTGGTGCTCTGCAACTATTAAATCTTTGTTCTTCAGGTTTGTGTCCTGCCTCTCCTTACTCAAACACCGCTACACCATCAGCAAAAAGAACCAGTGCTTGATACCTGCACACAGTGAACTGTTTGGGAACTCAAATAGGGATGGTGGGGTTACTATCCAAGAAAACAGGTGTGCTCAGTGGCGCTCAGCTGAGGTTGCTAGCCCCTACTTATTACCAAACAGTTCAACAAAATGCCAAGCATTTAAGCTGCAGAATAGCAGGACCCAATAATAAAGAAGATCCACTCCAAAATGTATTTGAGCTAGTTGTATTACCTGCAAATACATAAAGTTAAAGTAATGGTGTGACTGTATAGCCACCACATTACACCCCTGTACTTCAACCACGGTTTTCCATAGAGGGACAAAACTAGCAGGTAGAGTGGTCAAATGTGACCTGAGTCAATGCCCAAGAAGGAAAGACACAATGAGCCTTATACTACCTAGTACCTATCAAGTCATGGCCTTGGCATGCTAGGAATCTGCTTGACTGTAAATTTGTACGAAAAACGAACGTTTTCATTGCCAGGGAGGACATTATGTCTTTAAAGGGCAAACAACATGGAATCTTTTAATTCAGATACTGGCCCAGATATTCAAACTGAGCCAGGCTGTGGCGCAAACTTGGGCGCAGCTCAACTTGGCGCGGGGGTGTGGACTAGCGTGATATTCAAAGGGCTCGCCATGGCTCAGCAGCTTTGAATATCCGCAACCTGGCCAGCCCAGTGTGCATAGCGCAGTGGCATTGCGCCAGCCAAGTGGCCAGAGTGGAGCATGGAGATGTAAGCAGCACAAGTACCACACGCCATGCACAGCACCCACGATATTCAAGTCGACATGCAAATGGGGCCATAATTTATGCAAAGGTGTACATGGGGCCATTTGCATGTCACTATAGCCCCATTGCATGCAGGTCTTGCCGACCCCGGCGACATGCCTGGCACCCTGCCAGGCAGCGGCGAGGACGGCGCCCCCTGCAGCCCGATCTCGGGGCATTTGTTAAAAAAAAGTCCCTGTCCTATATCCTGGTGGTCAGTTGACCTCTCTGTGCCCGATCGCGGGCATCTGTGATACTAAACATATTCAACTAGCCCTGGTGGTCCAGTGGACCGCTTTCTGCCAGTCGTGGGCATCTGTACACAAAGAAAGGATCCTATATCCTGGTGGTCTAGTGGTACCCCCATCCCACCAGCTCACTGGGCCCCACCACGCCAGCTGGCAGCACCCCACCCGCCTGCCGCCCGCCCGACTGACAACCGGTGGGGTTCTGCGCCCATACCGTGCTACACATTCAGATATGTGATTCATTCACATATCTGGAATGTGTCTGACTATGGGCTACCTCGATAGCTCACTTATGAACCAGTAAATTGCAGCCCTACGGTGAATCAATCGGCAGGCTGCGGGCGAAGCGGGTAGGGTGCTGCACGCCCGCGGCTGCCGGGGAGTGGTGTTGGGGCTCAGTGGGCGGGTGGGGATACCACTAGACCACTAGGGATTTTGGTTATACAGGCCCCCACAATTGAGGAGGCTATGGAGGATAAACTGATTGAGAACATCAAGGGTCATTGTGATCTTGGTAAGGGTAGGGTGGTGGTCATGGGTGACCTTAATATGCCAGGGGCAGACTGGGACACCATGACATCCTCTGTAGCCAGGGAACAGTGACTGATGGATGTTTTTCAGGATGCTTTCCTGGTCCAACAGGTGGGGGAACCTACTAGAGAGAGGCGGATACTGGACGTTGTCCTAGCGGACAAAGATCATATAAGGGGCCTGGAGGTGTGCAGTCCACTGGCGGGTGATGACCATGCCATGGTCTAGTTTCTGCTGTATATAGGGGGTGAGGAAAACCGCACTAACAAAACTGTGGTAGACAGTAGGGGAGCGGATTTCGTGGGCATGGGTAGGATTCTAAGAGAGAGGTTGGACAAGATTAGGCCGGCCATGGATGCTGAAAGATTGTGGGAGCCCATTAAAAAAAGGGGTGCAGGAGGCTACTAAGTACTGTATAAAATTAAGGTGAAAGCATGGTAGAACCAGTAAGCCATGCTGGTGGACTAGGGAGGTGCAGGAGGCAGTGAGGGATAAAAGGCCCGCTTACGCAGGTTTTAAATGCTCAAGGGGGGACAAGGAGCGAGGAGAGTATGAAATATCGGCCAGGAGGGTCACCAGAATGGTGAGGGAGCCAAGGCAGTGATGGAGCAAAACCTGGCTAGGGATATCCGGGGAAGAGGGATTCTATAGATATATAAGAGAGAAGCAACAAGAGAGACAGCAGATTAATAAGATTAAAATTCCAGGCAGGTTTCATTAAGAATAGAGCCACGATGGACAACATCAGAAAATCCCTAATCTTAACAGAATATATCCAATCTCAAAAAATTCCAGTGGCTTTTATCAGCCTAGATGTAGAAAAAGCCTTTGATCGGGTACATTGGCCCTTCTTATGGGACGCTCTTAGGGCATTCGGATTTCCAGAATCATTCATATGCTGGTTAAAGGGGATATATCATTGTCCAAAGGCATATGTCCACAGGGTTTTATTTAACTCTAAAAATTGATTAGTGTTTTGCTCATAAAAGTTCTAAAACATTGTGAAAATGCATAGCACTTGACTCACTGTGTTTAACAAACATAACACTTCTAGAAAACCTATATACATGCTTTCTGTACAGTTAGTATTGTCCGAAGAAAAAAACTGCAAATCAATTATTTAAAACCCTGGTCCATATAAATGGAGGACTCCCCCAGCCAATTCGGTTACACCAAGGAACGAGACAAGGTTGCCTCCCTGTCCCCTTTATTGTTTCCCCTTTACACTGAACCATTAGCTATAGCTATAAGAACATCCAGTGGAATAGAGGGTATTCCCATGCACCAACACGAATACAACATTAATCTCTTCGCTGATGACATTCTCCTTTCTCTTTTATCGCCTTCAGACTCGGTGGCCGAGACATGGAGAATTCTCTCAAAATTTGAAGAGTTAGCTGGCTTTAAACTAAATCTCTCTAAATCGAAAGCGCTCTTGTTCAACTTTACTCCCCCCAAATTCTCTGAAACGTACCTTCAACATCAAATGGCACGCTACCACTATAAAATATTTAGGTATCAACATTTCCCAAAATTTACAGTTAATTAAAATAATTAACTATGAACCTCTCTCTAATGCTATTAAAAAAGACTTGGAAAGATGGACCCATCTTCCACATTCATTTTTTCAACGCATTGAGACTATCAGAATGAATGTGCTACCCCGACTGTTATACTTGTTTCAAAACATTCCATATTCCCATCACCATATTACTTTAAATCTTGGGACAATATGATGTCAGTATTCACTTGGAACAAACAAAAAGCACGTATTCGACTTTCAATATTAAAATTATCATTGGCTCAAGGTGGAACCAACCTTCCTGACCTTAAAAGATATGCCGAGGCTGCTTTCCTCGGAGTGCTCCTCCTCGGGCTCTCTGAGCAATCTGATCCACTCTGGAAGAAATTAGAATTTCTTCTGAATGATATGTTTGATATCAAAAAATTATCTTTTCCTCCTCTTTGAGGTCCCCTCCCATCTATGACTTTACTGATATCACCTCACAAGTCCTGAAAATCTGGTTCCAGCTCCGTGGAAAAGAACCATTCAAAGTAATCTAAGAATATTGTAAGGTTGTATCAGAAGACAAACTTTTCATTCCCCCTTATAGTGACATGACCTTCTCATGCTGGTGTAGACTACAATTGGAGCAGGCGTTTAAATTCCTAGGACATAATGCGATACTATCATTTGAAGAACTTAAAAACAAATTTAACCTACTAAATAATGATCATTTCAGATATCTTCAAATCAGGAATTACTTACTATGAAATAAACTCATCAAGGTAAAACTGACCCTTTCAATTCCCCCACTCTTAAAATTATTCATGGATCACTCCCTGGGTTTAGGAGGGAAGCATCTAATTGGTAATCTATACAAGATGATGGGTGATCTTACTAAAGAATCTACCAGCCCCATACTGACAAGATGGAACAAAGATCTGGATCTACAAGTACCCAAAGAAGAATGGGTCTCCTCCGCTCTCCATGCGTTAAAAATCACTCAATCACATATCTGGAGGGAATACTCATGGAAGTGTAGGTCCAGGTTTTTCAGGTCACCGGCACGTTTGACAAAATATCTCCCTACTGAATATGGGGCTTGCTGGAGGGGATGTGGGGAAGGGATGGCTGATTTGGCATGTGGCTGTGTCCACTCCTGATGCCATTTTGGATCAATCTACAAATATAAATTTTCAGACAGTTTAGCGGAGCTCTTTGAGCTTATGGCTGAGATGTTGCTGTTGGCTGTTTACCCGGACCACTCCCCTCCTTGGGTCAAAACTCTACTGCCTATTTTCTTACTGGCAGCAAAAAAAGCCATAACAAAAAATGGATGACTCAGGTCATCCCCTCCATTCAGGACTGGAGGCGAATAATGATTACAATATTCTGGATGGAAGAAATTACAGCAAAAATTAACAACCAAACCCAGAGGTTTACCTCACTTTGGCAGAGATGGGCGCTCCAACAAGCGAAATTGACCCCAATTTCTGCCTTTGATGGGCAGGGGCCTGGGGGTGGAGAGAGGGCAAAACAATGAAAGAACTTTTTGGTACCTCCCCTATGTCATCAGGGGATTGTTCCATATCTGCTTATGTTATTATTAACTTTAAGAATTTTCTTTCTGATTGTCTCCTAGAGGCTATTATTATATTAATTCTGAAGTAATGATCATATATCTTTATTAAATATAATTCAGACCCGTTTCCCTATAAAAGACATAATAAAAATAAATAAAAAAAAAAGGATTAAAATTATGAGGGGATGGGCACAGGAAGCAGGGGAACAGGCAGAGGTGCTAAATGAGTACTTTGCCTCAATTTTTGCAGATGGGGACTGGGGATCCCTACAGGCTGATGGGAGGGAAGAGCATTCAGCAACGGTGAAAAGTCGGTCTGAAACCAGAGGACAGAATGAGGCTAGGGTACAGATAGGACCAGACCCAGAAGGAGTGGGGAGGTTGAGTGAGGGGGATGACTGGGGTAGAAATCACAGTGGATAGGGTGAGGGAGGCCCTTCGGAAGCTAAAGACTTTTAAGGCACTGGGGCCAGATGGTATACACCCGAGGGTTGTAAAGGAACTGGCGGAGGAGCTGGCAGCTCCACTAGCTGCACTCTTTAACACCTCTTTGCAGACAGGATGGGTGCCCCAAGACTGGAGGGTGGCTTATGTAGTGCCTATCCATAAGGGGGGGGTCTAAAGAAGAGATGGGAAATTATAGGCCTGTCAACCTAACGTCTGTGGTAGGCAAAGTAATGGAGTGCTTTATCGAGGAGAGGATTGGGAGGCAGCTGGAATGATTAGGGCACCAGAATGATAAACAGCATGGTTTTGATCTGGGGAGATCGCGTCAGTCCAGCCTCATAGAGTTTTATGACTGGGTGACGGGGGCCTTGGCTAGACACAGGCCGGTGGACAACCTATACCTAGATTTCAGCAAGGCATTTGATTCAGTACCATATGATGGGCTGATAAAAAAGCTGGGGGAGATGGGGGTGGGAGGACAGGAGCTGAATTGGGTTGAAAATTGGCTCTCGGGACGCTTACAGAGGGTAATGGTGTGTGAGATACTCTCCTCTCCCAGGAAGGTAATCAGTGGGGTCCCTCAAGGTTCAGTATTGGGGCCACTCTTGTTCCAATGCCTCGTCTCAGACATAGGGAGGGATTAGGAATAGGTTAAGTCTCTTTCGGATGATTCAAAACTGGGAGCACTGGTGGATTGTGAAGAAGCGAGGGAGGTGGTCCAGGGGATCTGGATACCCTGAAAGGGTAGTCAAGGAGGGTGGGGACTGAAATTTAATGCGGGAAATGTAAGGTACTTCATTTGAGGTCAAAACCCAGGCCATAAATATACCGGGGGTCACACTGCAAGCCACAATGGGAGAAAGGGATTTAGGGGTGGTGATAGATGTCAAAATGAATAACACTGAAAATTGTAGTAGAACTGCAACCAAAGCAAACAGGATACTGGGCTGCATAGCCAGGGGAATTATGTCCAGAAGGAGGGAGGTGATCCTCCCTCTATATAATGCCTTGGTCAGGCTGCAGCTTGAGTACTGTGTACAGTTCTGGAGACCTCATCTGAAGGAGGACATAGCGCTGCTGGAGAGGGTCCAGAGGACAGCGACCAGGATGATTTAGGGCATGGAGGGGAAGCCTTATAAAGACAGACTGGAACAGCTTGGGCTTTACTCACTGGAGGAGAGGAGGGACAGGGGAGATATGATAGAGGTTTTCAAGTATGAAAAAGGAATAACCAGGAGTGGAACCAAGGAGCTGTTTAGGCTAAAGAAGGGGGCACAATCAGGGGCCATGAGTGGAAACTGGAGGGGGGAAACTACAGGGGGTGCTTAGGAAGCATTTTTTCACTGAGAGGGTGGTGGAACCACGGAATGTGCTGCCTGGGAAGCTGGTGGAGGAGGGCACAGTGGAGGGCTTCAAGAAGGGGTGGGACAGGTACAAGGGGAAACACACTAAAGACCACCCTCTTGGGGGCTGGGAGGTGGTGAGGCGAGCAGCCACTAGGTTGCTGGCTTTCAAGCAGACAAGACAGACCATTTGGCCTATTCTGCTGGCTTTTAGTATGTACGTATGTACATGTCAATCTTCAGTTAGGGTTTTACTCTATTTCCAAATAGTTGTCCATCCTCAAGTGTGACAGCTGAGTCACCTGTGGTAAAAGATATGGGAAGGATGGGGAATTAAGTCTTACCAAGGTCTGTGGTAAACTGTGTTATATCTGGGACTTAGTGGTTGATCCTTGGCCCGTGTTTTATATGTACACTGAAAGGTACACACTACTGCTCTTTAATGTTAGGCTGAATATATTCAGCTAAGCCTTTTTTCCTGCCACTGGATCCTGTCATGGTTGTTTCTTATCTGTGTCACTGCTTAAAGCAGATTCAATCTTGGATGACCACTAGCAGGCTACAACTTATCCAGACTAGACCAATGCATTGTGTTTTGCTTGTTGTTTTGAGAAGCTCTGTTGTCTCTATGTGGATGGGTTGACAGTAAATAGGGCTGAGGCTATCTGTAACCTAAAGCTGCAACCTGATCAGGGTTTAACCATGGAATCTCAGGTGTCAGCCAGAGTAAACGTGTTTTTACCACCCAACACTACTGTTCAGTACCTGCCTCCCAAGGACCTGGTAGTTCTCATACAACCATCTGTCAAATCAATATACAAGACTGGACTACGTGAACCTTCTGGACAGGTGAATTCATATCCTTGAGGCACTTGGTTCTCATAAGAAGGGTGATTTGTGCACCCCCTGCTGAGCAATGCAGGAGTAGCACTTACATCAGCTGTGAAGGCAGTTACCCACTCGCTCCCTCATCTATAGGAGGGTATAGCCATGGCAACCCAGATAAATGGGTAGGGGACGGGGGAACAACAGTATTACATGTGTTAACCAAAACATATGAGATTCTTTTTTTTTTTTTTTTTTTTTTTTAAATACACGTGAATCACATTCTCTCCACTGCTTATGAACCTAACAACACACACTGTAACTGTTAAATGTTTAACCAGGACTAGCACACTAAGCTGAAAGCTTTTTTACAGATGCGACCTGGGAGCACAGGGAGTTAAGTGACTTGCTCAGGGTCACACAGTCTGCAAGTGGAAGCTGTGGGATTCAAACCCAGGTCTGGTCTGCTGGATGTCACCAGATTTGCAGTTCAGAGTATTAAACCACTGCGCTCTCCTGCCTCCCTAATATTGTTCTGCAACAATATTATTAAAAATTACATGTTAGGGTATGGATACTTATTATTAACATACATAAATAAAAAGGCTGCTGGGTAAATATCTTACAAATACTAATGGACCGCTGCATCTCTTATGGGGTCAGTGTATGCTCTTTTGTGATTTTAGGATTTTCTGTTATTGTATACTGTTTCTAGAGATATACAGCAGGTGTTTTGCACACTCATATTTTGCCTGACTACTGTTATAATGTTATTGTTCTAATACTATGCACAGTATGTATTCTGCAGGCCTGTTAACCTTATATCGAGCACAACGAGGAATGAATGAAAAAGCTCAGGTAGAGGCTGGGCCTCTTTTACAGGATCAAACATCTGCTCACCCAGGATGCCAAGAGGAGACTGGTACTTACCACATTCCTATCACTGTTGGGACTGTGCTGACTTCTTGTACTGCCAAGGCCCTGCTTCTACACTAGCCAAACTAGATGCACTCTACCACAGAGCCATAAGATTCATCACTGCCGCTCCGTATTCTACACACCACTGCCCCTTATGTGCTATAGTAGGATGGCCATCCCTTTGCCTATAGAAGACAGAGAAACGCCGCATACTGGACATACAGAGCAATCTCTAAAAAGCTACCTCTTTACATATCGGACTGTCTTCCACTAAATACGGTAGGTAAGTATGCCCTGAGAAGTGCCTCCTACATCTCCCTTACTGTACCCAAAGTCAAATCGAATTCTGGTAGGTCATCCATAAGCTACGCGCTACCCCTGCTATGGAACAACTTGCAAAAAAACCTTGAAGCTGGTCCTCCCTATCAATTTCTCAGCGTTCAAAATGCTTTATGTTCACTCTGTCAAGGAGTCTTGTAGCTGCTTCCCCGATTGGTGCCGTGTCACCATGCTTCAGAGTCACCGAGTCCCCCTGGCACTTGCTATCTACCACACCCTCTTACCTCCTCCCTCTCTATCAGTATCCAAAAACATTCAACAGGTGCTCCGTCTTGGAGCCAGTAAATATTCCCCCAAAATTGTTGCCACTTGTCTCTTGCCTTCAGAGGCTCACCATACTGATCACCTTCCTCTTCAATTACCTTCATTTTTGCCTTCCCTTTCCCCCATTGTGAATGCTACAAGCCTACCTCCACATTATCCTTCTCTGTTCCTCTCTCAAAAGGCCATCATCAAATTCTATATTACTATATATTGTATAGGTACCTGACTGTGTTACTCCAGCAATATATTGTCCCTTGTCATATTCCCTAACCGGATCCTGTTCCTCTATATACTGATGTGAGCATTACTTACTCTGTGTATTTCATGTATATTGTGTGTACAACTTATTTTGTGTACTGAATATGAACATGTATATACTGTATATATAACTTACTCTGTGTGCACTGAGTATGAATATTGTCCACATCCACCTCGAAAATTGAGTTTTTTCTCAATGGTGTTTCACCTGGTTAAATTAAAATTTTGATTGCTTGATTGAACCTACCATGAGACATGGCCTGAAAACAGGACACATATCCTAACCTACCCTTCTTGGTGAACAAAATAAATTAAAAAATACATACTTGTCTTTCATCCTGGACTGTTACCTTGCTAATCATCAGCCTCATTATTTCCTATGTCTCTGTTCAGAGGACTTTCTGGAAGGAATTACTGACAGTCCTCAAGTCAGGACTGAGGCAAAGCTAGCCTGCCAGCGTAGCAGTAATGCTACCACTCATGACGCCGATGACCCAGGTTCCGAAGCACGCCTGGGCATTGGAGGGCTGGCTTGGGGGAGGAGGACTTAGCATCCTACAGACTGCTCTCCTCCAAGGGAAGGATGGGGAAAGTTCACAGTGCTCTCCTGATCCCTGGTGGATGGCAGGGGTCTGGCAGCGGAAACTGGTATCTTCAGGAGGTGGGGCAGATGGTGTGTGGGCCTCTGTTGTCATCACACACTCCACCTCCAAGGGAAGAAAAAACAGAAAAACTCTGGCCATACAGGATGCCGCCCACCTTGCGACACAGGCCCTGGACCGCTGACCCCTGGCACACCTGGACACCAGATCCAGACATCTGTCAGGAGGAAGGGCCCTCTCCCGAAGGCCCGGCCCTGGGGGGGGAGGTAAGCCAGGGAGGAACACTGGGGAAGGTAAGTCATGGATGCAGCGGATAAAAGAGTTGGGCACAGGGGTCTTGGCCGATGGGGCCTAGTCCATAGAGGCAGAAAAAAAGAAAAAGTCAGGACTGAGGTCTGTGCATTGCTGGGTTTTTCCTGTAGCAAGTCAGAGCACTGGTCTGGGGACTAGAAGACCACAGGTTCAAATCCCCTTAGAGCCAAATATTCACTCTAAGAGGGCAAGCAACCTCTCAGTGCTCTAGCCCATCTAGCTGCAGAAATGGGTAGAAGCAGAACTTCAGTGAAATTAACTCATTTGCTCCTAGTGGCCATTTTGGGTCGGATCCAGCAATGTATGGTTTCGACACCATATGGTGTCTATGGGAACAAATGAGTTTTAAGGCTACATCAGCTGAGCTAGCTTTGGTAACTAAACTGAAAAAAAGTCTGCATTTGTAGGGATTTTCTGACATAATCATAAACCCACTACATTATAAAACCTACTTTTATTTACTGTAGTAAGACTTTTAACTGAATAGAGTATGCTATATTGAATTCTCATTGCACTCACACAGCACAGGGCTGACAGTAATGAGTATAGCCTAGAGGTTAAAGTAACAAGCTGTGAATGAGCTTGGAACATCCGCAGACCTGGGTTCGATTCCCAAAATCTCCGCTTGCATACTGTGTGACTCTGAGCAAGTCATTTAACCTCCCCAGTGCTCCCATGTTGCCCCTGAGAACAGGTACTTGTGCCTAGTGGGCTTTACTTGGTTACCAAGGAATTTAAAAAAAAGATAATTGCTTGTGAGGAACATTTTAATTGACAATGTACATATAAATGCATGTATTATTATTGTACAGCAACCTGAAGGGAGTTTCCAGGACGGCGCAATCCTTTTACCTTGCATATAAATCTGAACGTAACTCTGATGGCAGCAGTGAGAACAGTGATTGTTCAGGAACAGAAAATGGTTTACAGTAGTGCTCCAAAGGACAATAATGCATACTGGCAGTATAGTGATTAGTGACATACATTGCAGAGGGAGTGCATTTTGTGGCATGTACAGCATAACCAGCTGAACAGGACTGGCATTCAACATAACAGTAACCACGACTAAACCACTAACTATGATACTGGAGACCACACTTCCTGCTTATAATGTACTCACTTAAAAAGCAGTGTGTTTTGGAAGTGATGTACTGTGCAAAATTATATACTCAACATCCCATATAAAACCCCTACAATTCTGGAGTACCCAATTCTCCTGTGAAAGTAATAGAGAATGTGCTGAAATGAACAAGTACACAGTCAAATGTAACCATAATTATCAACATGTACTGCCGCTGGTCAAGCAAACCCTAACCCATGTCATTACAGGGTCTGAAATTGGCATCCACCACATGACACATGCTGAAAGATTTGAAATCAGATCAGAAGGATTTTTCTTTCAGCCTGCTTGCTTGCGCTGGAGGTGGTAACATTTCAGTAAGCCCACCAGGTGGGACAACGGATTTTCCCAGTCACGTCACCCTGCTGACTTGCAGCTGCAAAACATAATTTCAACCCTGAATAAGGATTTCTAAGTTACAGACAACAAAACAAAATATTCTTCTGATAATTCTGAAACAGTACTATCTTCCCCTTGCAGACAGTGAAACCCACAGCACAGTCTAAAAACACAGCAGCCTGAATCTCCACAGACTGACAATGCCTCCGTTTACTTTTTATTACTTATTTTAGGAATGTCATGATAACATGATATGATGACACAGCACGATAAATTCCAAAGACAATTTATCGCTGTGAAAAGTGATATAGCGATTATCGCACAGCATAATATACCCCAATACACGATGACAAATGCCCTGACTTTCGCGTCTCTGTTGCTCCAACATCCTGTCCCTCCATGTGCGACCATAATTCCCATTTTTCCACCTTATCCAATCAGATTTTTACTAATAATAAAAGTGCTACAAATTATCATGATAATTAACATACTGCAATATTTGTTACATAAATATCATGATACTACCGATTTATTTTCGTGACATCCCTAATGTATTTACAATGTTTGGGGACAAAAGGTGCACATAGATAATACTAGCTCATTTCTGGTTCATCGTGACAAAGAGGAAACAAGGAAAGACTTGTCTAGTGGTCTCTAAAAGCCACTGATCTAGTTAGCCTGATCATGCAACAGCAGGCACTGCTTGCCATGCTGGCAACCCAGGTCTGCACCTAAGCCAAGGGCATCAAGACATGTTGGCAGGAGGAGGTGCGCTCATCCCAGAGTGTGCTTTCATCTTTTTGGGTGCAAGGGTCACAACTCCACTGCTTTACCCCCATCTGAGTGACCACAGGTGGCAGAGCCGTTTGTCACACAGGGTAGGTGGGAGCAATGACATGGTGCTTGACAGAACACCTCCCTGCAGCATCCCTGTGGGTAGGCATCAGGGAAGCTAAAAGATGTTAAAGAACCAGCACCTACTTCTGCATATTTAAGCAGTAAAGCATGACAGAGTATGAGCCAGCCCGGTGGCGCTGAGGCGCAACAGCGTTTTATAACATGCCACGCCGGTGACTAGAAGTCTACTGCCAGTCTATACTTGGTCTCAGAAAAGCACAAAGACCTCTAAATCGCAAAGCGAAGCTACTAATAGTTCCATCCATAGGTTTACACTACATACGCTCCCGCGGCTGCTTCCCGGCTGTGACGTCAGCCCAGGGAGATTGTGGGATGCGCGGCTCTAGGTGCGCTACTCAAAATGCAGCTGGGAGAGATGGCAGGATCAACCAGACAAACTATAAATAAAACAGCAGCACAGTGAGGGAAACACAGGTACACTCAGGGACAGCGAGAGACAGGACAAAAAGGGTCAAAGCTGCAGATTGCCTAAAAATTACCCACTTTCCACATGATAGTGGGTCCAAAGTAGTGCACCTGTCTGTAACAATATCCGAAAGATGGAAAAGTAAACAATAGAAAAGTATTTTCACTTGACAAATTTAAGTTTCTGTACTGGTGAAATTGGTACTTGTGATTAGGGTTTGACCCAGCTGTTTATCATTTTGATCCACATTTTTTTACAACAGAGGGTTTAATTTGACCCATGCTTTAAAACCCTAGTGCTGTTACTGGGCACAGTGTGCTAAACTGCTAATAGAGTGGGTGGGGGGGGGGCATAACTAGGTGGACGTTTCCCTTTAAAAATCTGTTGGGACTATATAAGGACTGTGAGTAGTATTGGGCCTGGCTCTCAAAGAACTGACAGAACAATGTGGATTCTGGACTTAGTGTTTGAAATTTGCTGTTTTATCTTGTGTCGCTACTTGTTCATGTTGCTGCTTTTGATTTCTCTTTTTGTACACTGGTGTCATGTGTATGATTGTTTCTGGCTTGTGAAGTGCTTATGTATGTTTTTTCAGTTATACAAATATAAAATAACACTGAAACTGATTATCCAGGAAGCCTATGTAAAAAGATTTCATCAAGATTTTCTGACATCGTAGTGAACTTATGATATCATAGTGCTTATCATAACAACACTACAATGTCATAAAAACGACAGTGTGGGCAACTGGAGACCATTGGATTTTTTTGTAAACATGGAATAAGTATTTAGTAATGTATGACAAGGTATGCAGTATCATAGGATATTGTCCTACCTCAGGTGTGCTGTGAGGTATAAGGTTACAAGGCGAATGGCTTCTATCACCTGAGAAAGGGCACTATCCCACGATACTGCACATCTTGGGAGTATACTATTATGATTATGAAATGGATGCATTTTTTAATTACTAAAAAAAAAAAATGAAATAGTTGTAAAAATATTTTATAATGATTTTTGTTGACTCCTGGAATGGCCTACTTTCAGTCTGAGATTATGATATCAGCCTGCTATAATGTGGTCTCAGCCAATCAGATTTGAGGATTCTGATCATCCACTTTATAGTGGGTATCAAACTGGTTAAGGGATAGGAGACAATGGGTGGTGGTAAATGGTAGCCACTCAGGCGACAGAAGGGTGACTAGTGGGGTACCTCAGGGTTCGGTGCTGGGACCAGTCCTCTTCAATGTCTTCGTAAGCAACACTGCAGAGGAGCTTGAGGGGAAGATGTGTCTCTTTGCGAATGATAGAAAAATCAGCAACAGCGTTGACACTCAGGAAGGGGTGGAGAGAATGTAAAGGAATCTGAGGAATGGTCTAGGGGGTGGCAGCTGAGTTCCAATGCCAAAAAGTACAAGGTTATGCTCATAGGGCTGTGGAACACAGTGGCTGTGTATAAGATGGGAGGAGAGGAGCATACAGTCACCAAAGAAAGAAAGAGACCTAGGGTCATCATATCTGATGACCTCAAGGTAGCTAGGCAGTGTGACAAAGCAATGGAAAAGGCTAGCAGGATGCTGGGGTACACTGGGAGAGGGATTTCTAGCAGGAGAAGGGAGGTGGTGCTGCTGTTGTATCACTCATTGGTGAGATCCCACCTGGAGTACTGTGTCTAGTTCTGGAGGCTGCACCTCCGCTAGGACACTGAAAGGGTGGAGGTGGTACACAGGAGGGCAACCAAAATGGTGAGGGGGGTTGCATGACAAGCCATACAAAGAAAGGCTGCAGGAACTCAACATGTACTCCCTGGAACAGAGGACAGCGAGAGGGGACATGATTGATACCTATCAACAAGTACCTCACAGGAGTGAACAAGGTGCAAGTGGAGGGTCAATTTCAGAGAATGGAAGGCATTAGATATGGGGGCATTCAATGAAACTAAGAGGAGGAAAATTTAGGAGAGATGTGCAGAAATACTTCTTCATGGAAGTGTGGCAGATGACTGCAACAGCCAGCCAGAGGAGGTACTGGCGGGGGGAAGTCTGTGGGTAGCTTCAAGCATGCATGGAATAGGCAGACAGGCATATTAGGTAGACAAACGGTGGGAGGAGTGACACCATGACCAAGTAGTGTCAGTGATGAAGAAATAGGCACAGACAAGGAGCAGACTGGATGGGCCCAAAGAGTCTTTCAGACAAAATCTATATTTTTAATGTGAAGTATTTAGCAGACAAAACTAAAATTGTGACACCATGAAGTAAAATGCAACTGTGATACACACTATGGCATTAGGCGACTAATTTTAATAGATACTAGCTCTTTAAGGAGGTGGATCATAGTCAGATGTAGGTGGATCATAGTCAGATGTCTGTTGGGGCCCACCAACTCGCTCAGAGGTACTCTGCCCCACTTTCGCTAGGCAGGGTTCCAGACTGACAACGAGGCATGTTGGGTCCTTGCCATGGGGTGGCAAGCCACAGAGGCTCAGAGAAGGCAGGTGGAAGTCAGCGACAGCAGCAGCAGTGGGTTACCCTGGATGGAAAAAATACTTGTGGGAGACTATAAGAAATTCTGGGTACTCCTGGAAAAACTTGGGGGGACATGAACAGAAACAAAACCTAATAAAAGCACACTGATATTAACTGCCTATCTGTGGTGGCAGCCGTTCAGTTTATTATATTAGAAAATCTGCTTTCTGCATTCAGGGGCTGTTAAAAAAATAATTAAACTGCTGAACCAGGTTGGCTGGACAAGCTTTATTTCTTTTTCCCTGCACTTTGCCATTTGTGTCCCATGAGCCATACAGACTGTGCCAAAAACTTCCATGTGCAAAACTGAATGGAGTTTAAAGGGGGGGGAATCTGCATTACAACTTGGATAGCTTGTAAAACTCATTTGTTTATTTGAACAGCAGTTTGAAAACCTTTGAGCCAGAGGCTCATTTACAAAGGTACCTTGTCACATAGAGGCAGATCACAATACAACAGCAGGTAAACAGTAAACAGGTACTAAACAATGGGTGGTAATCAAGTTGAACAACAGAGGGACAACAAAAGAATGTATGGCATGCAAACTCAATAGTCATAAGCAGCTTTCAAGTGGCATTGTCATAATGTTTGTGCCAGGCTAAAACTAATAGCAATTACAGCAGTGAATACTAATTCGGTGATTTCGTAGTGAGGTTTTGAAGCAGGATATAGAAGGAGCATCAGAGACGGATGGGGGCAATGTGTTGAACCAAGAAGGGCTCTGTAGCAGTGAGCTCTGTGACCTGCAAGGGTCCTAGCCCTAGGGATCGGTAGGGTGGTTTTGTCAGAGAACGGTATGCACCTTGAGAGCTTGCATGTTGTGTGGTGGCCATCAGACCCGGGGGGGGGATAGCCCAAGAAGGGTTTTTTAGCGATGATACAGGTCTGATATTTGAGCTGCTCATCCAGGTCAAGCAGTACCGCTTTCTCATATAACTGACAAGTGTGCGCACCTGGGGCCCCAGTGATTAGTCTACAGGCTTTGTTTAGTATGGTGTGAATTTTGTTGAGAGCGGTCTGATCAGCAGCGCCGTAACAGGTAGCCCATAGTCCACTAGTGACAGGATGGAGGAGGTGACTGCGAGTCAAAGGCCATGGGGGACACTTTTTGTGCCGGTGTAATAAGCCTAGTCTGATATTTGTCGCCGTGGCAAGGGCTGAAATGTGGTCATGGAAGGAAAGAGAGGAGTCAAAGTAGATCCCAAGGTATTTATAGGAGCAGACTTGCTCAAGCATGAGTTTGGAGCTTGAGTGTATGTGGAGCTTAAAGTTGCACAACTTGTTTTGTGGGTGAGCAAAGACCATGGTTTTAGTTTTTTTGAGATGTATCACCAGCCTGTGTTCCTTGAACCATCCCTCGAGTTTAAACTCATTGAAGGTAAATGTGGTATTTCACACCTTCTTGCAGCTTGTTTCTTTTAAAACTACTTAAGCAGACAGGCATACTGGGGAGTTTAAAGGTTGATTACGCATCACATTCTCATATGCTAATACAGCTCTCAGGAACAATGAGATTTGAACAACCACGAAATGGACTCTCCCAGGACAGTGACAGGGCCTAGTATGAAGCGTGAAAACTAACTGAAGCAGTTGCATACATCTTTAACAGCTACATGAAAAGAGTTGTTTGTTGACATGAAAACAAATGACATTCAGAAAATATCAGGGTGCAGTTTTACTTTAAACTGGGAGACGCAAGCCATAAAAAGGGGAACAGAAGAGACATATGCCAGGAAAACAACAAGGAAAGAAAATCCCATGGGTGTGGAAGAGGAAGAGGAGGAGGAGAGCAGAGATATTCTAATAGCCCTCTACGACAAAGGTTGTTTAGATATAGATACACAATACGTAAAAGTTAGAATATACAGTACCATCCCAGGATATTGTTTGTCAAACTTGTGGGTATTTTTATATTAAGGATGAAAAGTTATTTAAATGGCCAGAAAGTATGCCACTGTTTTAAATTTAACTTTTTTTATATTATTTGACAAGTGTACATATAGCACATATTTAAGTATCTATCAATACATGTTGGTGGCTAAGACAACAGATAACAAGGTGTGCTGAGGGATTGTACAATGTATGCCTTAGTCCTTTAAAGTGACAATGACAGAGGAGGGATAATGTGATAGGGGAAGTGCTAAGAAAGGCAGGAGTGGGGGAGGTTAGGACAGGGCATGGGTGAGGAGGTGACAGAGTGCGTGAGGGGTGAGGCAAAGTGCTGCTGAGACTATCCTGGTAGGATATGAATGGGAAAGTGCTGGGGTGATCCATTGCTATGGTTGGTCCTTTCCTACACTCTGCACAGTGTAGGAAAAGCGGCAGCAAGGCAAATAGGTTGCTGAGGTGTATAATCATCTCAAGGAGTGAAGAGGTGATCTTGCCACTCACGCATGGCATTGGTTGGGTTACAGATGCTCAGTGTGTACTCACTAGAGGGACAGAAGGGACAGGGGTGATATGATTGACACCTTCAAATACTTGAAGGGTATTAATAGGGTAATCCATGAGGGTCTGTTTAAATTTAGAAAGGAAGAGATCATAAGAGGGCATAATCTAAAGTTGGAGGGTGAGAGGTTCAGAAGGAGATGAGGAGGCACTACCTCACTGAGAGGGTGGTGACAGCATGGAATGTTCTGCCTGAGGAATTGGTTTCGAAGGCATCAGTGGGGGAATTTAAGGGGGTGGGATAGGCTTAAGGGTGAAATCACAATGGGGAAAAGGAGAAGGTAAAACAGTGGGATCAGTTAGTGGGGAGAGAGGAGTGGGGGCAGCATCAATGCCCGTCACTGAGAGCTGCACAGTCAAGCAGACTCGATAGACTGTTAGGCCTTTATCTGCAGGCTTTATCATATGTTCCAATAAAATATGGATTGATTGAGTGTAGCCATATCTTGTGAAGTGATTTTAGGAGAAACAAAGACACTGACACAAACTACTTTGCTTTCTGCTGAGTTTATTTTGATTACAGATCCATGGAACTTGTGGGCAATGCTGCGCGGCTGAGTGAGCACGAGCTGTGGAGCTGAGAAGCTGGTATGTATTGGGTGTTATAACCTGTGGGTAAAAATGGCAAATTATAACCAGCTTCTCCCATGTAAAACAAAAAAAAACCAGCCCCCAGTCATAACATGCAGAATAATATATGGGGTGGTGTGTGTAACAAGAATTTTACACACACCCAAGGTGTTGGATGCTACAAAAAACCCAAAAGTAAAGCATGAGGGGTTTGTGCAAGCATCCAACACAGAGTGTGTGTGTGAAATTCGAGTTTACACACCACTCCATGTTTTATTTTATATAATTTCTGGGTATTGTTTTTTTCACCACAGCAGTTAGGATTTTAACGGAGTCCGCAGTCAGACGCGGCTGCTGAAGGAATCATTTACATTTTTTCCATTTTTTCAAGTAGTCCAGTTTTAGCCCAGCTTTGTTTTTTTTTTTCTTTTTAGTTGACTTACCGCTGAGTCCGAGTGGTGGTGTAGTCTCTGGCGGTAAGCCATGGCATTCAGAAATGAGGAAGGGAAGAGCGACGGCAGGCGTATGCACAGGACAAGGGAAACAGAAGGTACCCAGTCAGAACACAGGAAGTTTCTCAGAAATCTGTTATTGTGTTCTTGCACAAAATAACACATAGGCAGCTCACATCCACTAGTACCCCCAGCGCAGAGTCACCAGAGGAATTTGATGGTCATCGGGTGCTCTAGGTCAGTGATGAGGAACAAGGACCAGAATCCTGATGATCCCGCAGTTGAGTATGACACGCCTGCAGCCAGTCGGTCCCGGGTGGCACATCCAAACATTAAAAGGGCAACAAGAACGCACACTGTAGTACAGATCCAGGGAAGCTGGTTCAGTGAGTTACCTCAAATGGGCAACCAACAGTAAATTTAAGTATTTTCCTTTTTTTTTTCTATTTATATTTTATGTGTCCAGCCTACCGCCAGGCAATGCGCCCGGTCACGGATCCTCACGGCTGTGGCTCCCCCACATTAGCCACCCTCCTGGGACCTCCTGGACTGCCCCCAGGGTGGAGTCATGGCACCTGGCCCTAAGGTGCCACGAACGACGGCATAGGGCGGGAGTCGGCCTGGGGGAGCCGAGTGCAGCCAGGGGCAGGCTTCATAGAGGCGGCAGGTGGGCAGTTTTTTTTCCCCTCTTTGTGGGGGGGGTGGGAACGTGCAATGACACCAGCGTCTGTTCCAACCCCCCCCATGCACTGGCGACATCCCACGCTCTACCCCCAGAGAAGGAAAGCAGTCCATGGGATGCTCAATCCAACTCCCCCCGGCTGGCCCTCCAACGACCCAGGTCCGCTCAGAACCCGGTCGCTGGCATCGCAAGCGAAATCCAACCGCTGTGCCAACGGGCTGGCAGTATTTTCTAATAAAATATAGGACATCGAGACTGCTAGTAGTATGTGTCTTCTTGGTCTACTTATTTATCACTCACTGTGCAATCTCACACACACACACCTCACACACAGTCACAAGGGCAGATACTCACACACACTGTTATAAGGGTCTGAGAAATGCTACAGTCTGATTGACTGTAATAGCAGTAAGACACTCGATTCCCAGGAGTCAGATTCACAGTCGGTTAATCCCCCCCACCCAGGTAGGGGCAGTATAGCACCCAGATATGCCTTGTGCCAGTTACACCCTAGGGTGATTAACAGAGTTGTTAATGTAGCCCCGGGCTAGTCGTGCGTTATTGCTTAAAAAAGTCACAGTCCCAGTCTGAGCAAGCTACAAAGCTGCATTGTTAGTTTGTCGGGCCTCTGCTCATCATTTGTACAGGCAGGCTGCCACTAAAGAAAGTATGTTACCAAGAATCAGAGGCAGTGCAAAAGACACAGAGGAGGACTGCTTAGCAGACTAGTCAGTGCTCCCAGATTTGACTGACTTGGCCGTGCATTGATCACTTCGCCATTGCTTTATTCAGCTTTAAAGGAAAACTACACCCAAAACCTGAAAAAATATATGTTATGCAGAGTGTTTTAATTTGTATGTGAAGTTCTAGTGTTTCCTTCCCTCTGACTGGTATTAGGAGTTTTTCACAAATTAGCCTGCTAGCTTTATGCTAGTTTTACGACCCTTGGGGTTCTCCATACCTGATAGTGTAATTGTATTTCTGGTTCCCCAGTGCATCTTGTCTCACGTGACTGTGATGTAGAGACCCAACATTCAGCACATGCATGCCAAACAAACTAAATATCTTGGAAGCTTTACAAGCTGCACAAAATTACCAGCAGCAAAGTTTTCAGGACAGTAAAACCTTTAGGATGAGGCGCCCAAGCTGAATTCTACAGATTTTAAAATATAGCCATCTCTGTTGTTGTGAACTGATTGTAGCATAATGCTTTCTGCTGGATTTATGGTCTCTTCTACATCACCATTACATGAAACAAGGTGCACTGTAGGACAAACAAGTGCAATAAAACTATTTGATATGGTGATCTCCAGGGGTCGTAAAACTACCCTAAAGCTAGCAGGCTAATTTAGGAAAAACTCCTAATACTAGTCAGAGGAAGGAAACACTAGAACTTCACATACAAATTAAATCACTCTGTACAACATATATTTTTCAAGTTTTGAGTGTGAATCTCCTTTAACCTGTTTTAACTAAAATCAGTGCAGGGATGGTAACGAATGCTGGCACCCAAAAATCAGCACACACTTGTAGTGATATAAAATCCTCATCGTTACATGACAGACACTGGCAGCTGTGAAACTTAATTAACAGCTGCCAGATGACAGTGAGAATTTTATGTTATACACTTAGGTGACTGTGTCATGTGCCGATTTTTTTATTTGGTGCCAGCATTCGATACCATCCCTGCACTGATTTTGGTTAAAACAGGTTAAAGCTGAATAAAGCAATGGCAAAGTGATCATGCATGATGGATTGTCGCCCGGTGCCAAATAGGTCAAATCTGGGAGCACTAGTCTGCTAAGCAGTTGTAACACATTACGCAAAATTTACCCTTTAGCTGTCTGCCCACGTGAGTCTGCCAGTTAGCCACAGCACTGTGGTATGCTCAGCTTGCTATGGGTAGTGGCACAAATAAAATTTGTCTGTAACCACACAGGCACAGTGACATGACATGAATCTGTCCATGATGCATAACAAAACAGCATTTATTTAGCATTTTTACCGCTTCCAGCCACCTTGAACCTAAAATAATTCATCAGCAGTGCAGGTTACAGATAGGAATGCCAGTACTACAGTGACAATCCTCACAAAGAAAGATCAGGCACATAACTTACTATGATTTAGACCAATACAACAAGTTAGCAATACCTCAGGTCTCACTCACTGCCCAGTCTGTTTCCTGTCATGTTTCTCTGCCACTAGTGAAGACTCACAATAAAATCATGCCATGGCAGCTATAAATCATCTAATCTGCAGAAGAGCAACAAAAGTTAGCTTACTATACACTTGCTGGTCACTCACTGCCCAGCAGTCTGCTCCAGTGTCATGTTTGATGACAGGGAGCAGACTGGGCAGTGAGTGACCAGCAGGTATAAAGCTAAGTTTTTGTTGCTCTGCATAATTTTTAAGAGTCAGTCACAGCTGCCATGATCATATAATTAGCATTCACTATATGCAGTGATCTCCAACTCTTAAACTGCCCTGGAGAGTTAAGGGTCAACTTTATGCCAAGGCATAGAACGTTGAGCTCGAGCTCAGTTTTCAAACCTCTGTCTGTGTACTCTGCAGTGTAACCGTCAGATTCTTTTCTCTCCGCCTTACTGTGAAGTTGCTCGGAGATTCCTCCTGCGCTTCAGTTCAATTAAATCGAATTGGCTGGTTTTCTAAACCGTATTTTTCTATTCAGTATTCTTACCTCTGTCTCGGTACCAGTAAGTGATAGAATTGTAGGTAGTGTTATAATTGTCTATTTTGTTTAAGAAATTGTTTTGTTTGGTTCTTTGCTGGGTCACAACTGAAACGATTTAAATCTGGGTTGTCTGTAATATTTCTGTGTGGTTTTCCGGTACTTACTGGTTCCTAAAAAAAAAAAATCAGATTTCAAGGATTTTTTTTAACTGACCCGTGACACGGTTGGAACCGATAGGTGTGCACTCGCCTGGCTTAACCGCGGTGTAAGGTCATTTTCTGGTTGAAGGTATGTCTGGAAACCTAGAAAGAAACCGGACCCACTGGGTTTCAGCACTGTACCAGTGTAAGGGGCCTTTGCTAAGGCCAATCCTCACCTCGTCTGTGTATATTGTCTGGGTTTGACCACCTTAAAGAAGTCTGCCAAATATGTAAAAACTTTCCCAAATCCACTCTCGACACGCCTTGAGTAGACTAAGGGAAAGGGAGGCTGAGAAGCCCGCTGACCCGGATGGCCAGCCCGGTTCGGTTATGGCCGAATCTGAGGAGGTGCCCACTGACCTGGGCGATACCTCCTCGGGCAAACAGAGAGCCGATTCGGCGGAATCGGTTCCGACTAAACGAAAAAGAAAATCAGCCAGTTCAGATCCGATCTCCCATGGTCCGACCGCTGAGGAAATAGCGAAAGCAATTTCTATTGTTCAATCACTTTACCAGGTCCCAACCAAACTGGTGTCAGTTCAACGCCGGTCAGAGGTTCTGACTTCAAATGTGGATCCTGAAGCTTATTATGAGGGCGATTGTGAGGAGGACGAAGATTATGAAGAGGATGAGGGCCTGGATGAGCCAGTAGAGGCTGACATCTCCCCAGACAGGCCTTCTCAAGATTCTCCTCCAGGGCTTTCTGAGTTCCCTTCTCATTTCTTGCTTTTTAAGAAAGTGGATGAGACTCTTCAGCTTCCTTTGGAAGAGGCTGAACAGTATCAGGAGGAACCTCACTTTCTGGAAATGATGGATGTCCCAGAGTCAAAGAGGGTGTCTATTCCCTTACTTAAATTCTTGGGAAAACAGACACAAAAACTTTTGCAATTTCCTACTTCCATACCTCCTGTGGAAAAAAAGAATGGACAGGAGGTATGCTTTGTCGGGTCCGGGGACGGAATTTCTTTCTAATCATAGCAGCCATGTTGGGGTAGTACAAGCTGCAGCCTGTGACAAGGCTAATATTCCTCTGGCATCTCACCCCCAGACAAGGATTCCAGGAAAGTGGATGCCATGGCAAAGAAGCTGTACTTGGCATCCTCTTTGGGACTCAGACAGGTAAATTTGGAGAGGTCTGTCCTAGAGCCAGCCCAGCTTCTCACCTTCATAGGGGTGGGACTAGATATAGTGCAAGCAAGGGCTTTTCTTCCTTCCTCAAGGGTTCAATCTTTGACCACTCTGGCTTCCTCTTTTCGTCCTCTGGTGTCTCATCCAGCCAGACACTTCCTACAGCTGCTGGGACACATGGCAGCTTCCACAGCAGTAGTTCAGAGAGCAAGACTTCAAATGAGAGATATTCAGTTTCATCTCAGATCTTTCTGGTCTCAGAAGAAGGACCCTCTCTCCAAACTGGTTCCAGTTTCCAAAGTCCTGGTCCAGGCTTTTCAGTGGTGGTTGGATGAGGACAACCTTTGACAAGGACTCCCCTTTATTACTCAGGCTCCTTCAGTGATTCTCACCACAGATGCCTCCCTCTTGGGGTGGGGGGCTCACTTAGATCATCTCACAGCTCAGGGAACTTGGTCTCACCAGGAATCCCTGCTGCACATAAATCTTCTCGAATTAAGAACAGTCTTTCTAGCACTCCAGACAGTCTCAATAGCTGTTCAAGGGAAAGTGGTACAGGTTAGAACAGACAATACCACAACCATGTGGTACATCGACAAACAGGGAGGCACTCGGTCTTCGGCCTTGTGCACAGAGGCCATGAAAACTTGGTCCCTAGCTTATTCCCTTCAGGTTTCCCTTGTGGCAGTGCACCTCCCAGGGAAGGACAACATTCTAGCGGATGCTCTCAGCAGGATTTCTCAGGGTCACCATGAATGGACCCTAAACCATGTCATTCTTGAGGTCATTTTCAGCAGATGGGGCACCCCAGAGATAGATCTCTTTGCGAGCCCAGACAATCATCATCTTCCTCTCATAGCTGCAGACCACCCTCCTGGGCTCTGCCCCCAGGATGCTCTTCTACTGAACTGGACAAGCAGGTTTCTGTATGCATTTCCTCCTTTTCCTTTGATATTCAGGGTTCTGATAAAAATCAGGTCTCAGCCTTGCAGTGATTCTGGTGGCTCCAGACTGGGCCAGACAACCTTGGTATCCTCTACTGTTGTCACTCTCAGCAACACTGCCCTTGTGTCTTCCCAGGCAATACAATCTCTCATCTCTTCCCAGGGAGGATTCTGTACCCCAGCCTTCAGTCTCTCAGACTCAAAGCCTGGCTCTTGAAGAGCTGGAATATGAAAGTTTGCATCTGTCCCAAGCAGTCTTGGACATTTTAAAAGATAGCAGAAAACCTGCTACCAGAAAGACTTATTACAGTTCCAAATGGAAAAGGTTCAGGTTCTGGTGCTTCAGTAGACATATTAGGCCAGAGCTGGCTGATACTGCCACTGTTTTGGACTACCTGGTGGATCTTAATGGTTTAGGCCTCCGGTCTACTACCCTCAAGGTACATTTGGCAGCTGTGTCTGCTTTTCTTTCGGCTGGTAAGGCCTCTTCTTTAGCTTCTCATACAGTTTTCAAAAAATTTTTCAAAGGCTTGCTCCATATCAGTCCTCCTTTCCGAGAGCCTACTCCTGCTTGGGATCTGAACATCTGTATTGCACAGCTTATGCAGCCCCCTTTTGAACCCTTATCTTCAGCTGAGCTGAAATACTTGACTTGGAAAACTGTATTTTTGGTAGCCATTACCTCAGCTAGGAGAATTAGTGAATTACAGGCCTTGTCAGTGGAACCTGATTTCATTTCCTTTCATAGGGATAAAGTGGTCCTTCGCACTAATAGAAAATTCCTTCCCAAGGTAGTGTCAGACTTTCATCTGAACCAGTCTATCTCTCTGTCTGTCTTTTTCACTGATCATTCTTCTTCTGGAAAGAGGAGGTTACACAGTCTGGATGTGAAAAGGGCTCTCAGTTACTATATTGAGCATACTAAGGCCCATAGGAAAGATTGTTCTCAGTTATTCCTCACTTATGGTGAGGTGGGTAAGGGCAAGCCTGCTACCAAAAGGTCTATTGCGAGGTGGATTGTCTCTTGTATCCAATTCTGCTATTCCAGACTTGGGAAGGAGCCTCCCTCAGGCCTGAGGGCCCATTCTACTAGAGGTACAGCTGCTCTGGTCCAGCAGCTAGAGATATACCTTTAGTGGATATACTGTATGTAAAGCAGCTACCTGGAAATCTGTTCATACTTTCACTAAGCATTACTCTTTGGACATCCTATCATGAAGTGATGCTAGGTTTGGCACAGCTGTGCTGCAGAGCCTGTTCCCAAAAATAGGTTCTTTCACTCCCTCCTCCAAGGGGTACTGCTTGGTACTCTACATATAGTCAAAATACAGCAAGACTTCATGTTGTTTGAAGAAAAATTACTTACCATAGTAATGTTGTTTCTTCTAATAGAGTCTTGCTGTAGTCTGCTCCTCCCTGCCTCCCTCCTGGAACCTAGTAGTTTGGGGATGTGGTGGGCAGGCACAGTACTGCACCTCAGAGGTGCCTAGATATGCCCCCATCTTGGGGACTCTTTTTTTTTTTTTCTTGCTTTAATTTTCAGAATCACTCCTTTTGGGTTCTTTTGGGTTCATTTTACTACTTGAGTCTTTGACCTAGAACCTTGATTAGCCATTTGGCTCTAAAATTTTAAACAATTTCTTATACAGAGTTAGCTAGTTTAGTGCTAGTAAGACTCAGCCCGGTTACACTGCAGAGTACCACAGACAGAGGTTTGAAAACCAAGCTTGAGCTCAACGTTCAATGCCTTGGCATAAAATTAACCCTTAACCTCCGGGCAGTTCAAGAGTTGGAGATCACTGCATATAGTCAGAATACAGCAAACTCCATTAGAAGAAACAGCATTACTATGGTAAGTAATTTTTCTTGCTCCCTACCCCCAGCCCCAGTTGTGGCACCAGACATCTTTTTAGCCTGTGCAGCAGGTCAAACGTGACAGAGCAGCCAGCAAGCACTAAGCAGCAGGACACAGGGATCTAAATCAACCAGATTGATTGAGCAGTGCCGAGCAGCACTCCCTCCGGCCCTCAGTAGAAGTCACTTACCTTACCAGGCCTTCACGCTCAGGGACTGTTCACTTCAGGGCTTGTCTTCCATTTTTCTACGCTCCGTCCTCTGGATTACACTGGGGACTCGACTCCCAGCCTCTCAAGACTCCTGACTACACGATCGGGTCCGCAGACACAATGACGGATGTTCTGCTCGATGCCACGGACTTCTGGCAACCTCATGTTCCCTCGCTGGCTTCTTCTCGTTGGCAGCTCTGTCTTGCGTTGTTTGAGCTTTGTGAGCATTTGAGCTCACTTCAGCAATTTCTGGCAGAGGCTGAGCATCCAGGAGATCCAATTCGGCTATTTTCGGGCGGTGGCTCTCTAGCGGGAATGATGGGAACTGCAGCTCAACTCTGAAGCTGGCAAAGGTGCCTGGCGAGTGCTCAACTCAGCCAATTTTACCTGCTCAAGGTGAAATCCACCCGCATTTGGCGGGCGTCCACCAATTTTGAACCCTACTCGTATCTGGACTGCCTTTCCCCTCTCTGCTGTACAGCAGGGTGCCTTTATGCTTATCCCATGCACTTTTGAATCCCCGTACTGTTTTCACTTCCACCACCTCTGCTGGTAGGCTGTTCCACGAATCCACCACCCTCTCTGTGAAAAAAATACTTCCTAGCATTCCCACTAAGCCTCCCTCCCTCCAGCTTCATGTTATGTCCCCTTGTCCTTGTGCACTTTATTCTCTGAAATATGCTCCCCTCCTGTACCCTGTTTATTCCTTTGAGGTATTTGAAAGTCTTTATCATATCCCTTCTCTCCCTTCTCTCTTCCAGTGAATAGATGTTTAGTTCCTTGAGTCTTTCCTCATAAGGCTTGTGGTGCAGTACATGTATCATTTGTGCTGCTCTTCTCTGAACTGCTTCCCTTCTGTCTGTGTCCCACCTGATATGCGGTCTCCAGAATTGGACACAGTATTCCAGATGAGGCCTCACCAGTGATCTATATAGTGGCATCACCGCTTTGCTCCTCCTACTGGCTATGCCCCTTCCTATGCACCCCAGCATTCTGTTTGCTTTCCCCACTGCTTTTTCGCATTGTTTGGATGACTTCAGGTCATGAGGTGTGATAACCCCCAGGTCTATCTCCTGACTTGTGGTGGCTAGAACCTGCCACCCCATCCTGTATTCCTCTCTTGGGTTTCTGTGTCCCAGGTGCATTATCTTGCACTTCTTAGCATTGAAACCCAACTGCCAAACCCTTGACCATTCCTCAAGTAGTCTTGGGTCATTTCTCATTTTATCTAGCCCCTCCTGTGTATTGACTCTGTTGCATATCTTGGTGTCATCTGCAAAGAGGCATACTTTCCTCTTGAGTCCCTCTGCAATGCCACTTATGAAGACATTGAATAGGATTGGACCCAGCACCGATCCCTGTGGCACCCCGCTGGATGCCTCCCCCTCTTTAGATTTTATGTCATTTACTACCAATCTCTGGGTCCTGCCTTTTAGCCAGTTTCCAACCCATTTTACCACTTTAGTACCCATACCCAGATTCTTCAATTTGTTAAGCAACCTTCTGTGTGGAACAGTGTCGAAGGCCTTGCTGAAATCCAAGTAGGCCACATCTACTGCCTCTCCCTGATCCACCACCCTGGTCACCCAGTCAAAGAAATCGATAAGATTAGTCTGACAGGCCCTTCAGTCACTGAATCCATGCTGCCTTGGGTCTTTTTCATCACTTGACTCCAGGAACTTCACTGCTCTCTCCTTAAGCAGAGACTCTGTCAGCTTCCCTAACACCAAGACCAGGCTTACAGGACTATAATTGCCCTCCTCCTCCTCCTTCCTTCCACTCTTGTACAGGGGGACCACTTCTGCCCTCCTCCAGTCCCAGGTACCTCCCCAGTCTCTAGTGATTGGTTGAAATGGGTTGTCAGCGGTTCTGCTAGGACTTCCCTGAGTTCCTTCAAAGGTCCAATCCCATCTGGCCCCATTGCCTTGTCTATCTTTACTTTCCTAGTTCCTCCAAAACTCTATCCACTCTATATTTTTGCAATGACAATGCAGTTCAGTTCCACTGATACCAACTGTGACTTTTTTCTTTTTGCTGGTGACCTGATACCATCATTAATAAACACTGGTTTATTTACTAACATACTGAAAGCCAGCAGAATAGGCCAAAAGGTCCCTCAATGTCTGGTCAAAAGCCAGCAACCTAGTGGCTGCTCGCCTTACCACCCTCCATCCCTCAAGAGGGTCCCTCTGATTTCAATTTCCCCTTGTACCTGTCCCACCCTTCTTGAAGCCTCTGCTGTGCCCTCCTCCAATAGCCTCCTCGCAGCGATTCCACGGGCGCCATCACCTCTCAGTGAAAAAATGCCTATGCTCCCTATAATTTCCTCCAATTTCCACCATGGCCCCTGGTTATTTCCCTTTTAGCTAAACAGCTTCTTGGTTCCACTGTTGTTTATTCCTTTGACATACTTGAAAACCTCTATTATATCTCCCCTATCCCTCTTCTCCTCCAGTGAGTAAAACCCACACTCTTCCAACTTCTCTTCATAAGTCATCCCCTCCATGCCCTGAATCATCCTGGTCGCTGTCCTCTGAATCCTCTCCAGCAGCGCTATGTCCTTCTTCAGATGGGGTCTCCAGAACTGTACACAGTACTCGAGCTGCGGCCCTACAATAGCATTATATAGAGAGAGGATCACTTTCCCTCCTTCTGGACGTAATTCCCCTGGCTATGCAGCCCAATATCCTGTTTGCTTTGGCTGCCATTCTTTTAATTTTCCGAGTTATTAATTTTGACGTCTGCCACCACCCCTAAATCCCTTTCTCCCAATGTGACTACAGTGTTACCCCCGAGAGTAAACAAAGGCCCAGATTATTGACTCCTAAATGAAGTACCTTACTTTTTCCAGCATTAAATTTCAGTCCCCATCTCTATGACCACCCCTCCAGAATACCCAGGTCCCCCTGGACTGACTCCCTCACTTCCTCATAATCCACCAGTGCTCCCAGTTTTGAATCACCCACAAAGAGACTCAACCTATTTCTAACCCCCCTCCCAATATCCGAGACGTAGGCACTGAACTAGATTGGACCCAAAACTGAACCCTGAGAAACCCCACTGATTACCTTCCTGGGGGAGGAGAGTATCCCACCCACCATTACCCTCTATAAATGCCCCGAAAGCCAATTTTCAACCCAAAAAAGCTCCAGACCTCCCACCCCCATCTTCCCCATTTTTGCTATCGGTCCGTTATGGGGCACTGAATCAAACGCCTTGCCGATATCTAGGAATAGGACATCCACTGGCCTATGTCTGTCTGAGGCCCCTGTCACCCAGTCATAAAACTCCATGATGTTGGACTGACACAATCTCCCCTGGACAAAGCCAAACTGTTTATCATCCTGGTGTCCTAACCTTTCCAACTGTCTTCCAAGCCTCTCCTTAATAAAGCTCTCCACTAACACAGATGTCAGACTGACAGGCCTACAATTCCCCATCTCCTCCCTAGACGACCCCCCTTTTAAGTATAGGCACTACATAAGCCACCCTCCAGTCCTGTGGCACCCATCCCGTCTGCAGAGAGATGTTAAAGAGTGCAGCCAGTGGAGCTGCCAGCTCCTCCGCCAATTCATAATTACCCTCGGATGTAGTCCATCCCCCCGGCGCTTATTAGATTTTAGCTTCCTAAGGACCTCCCTCACCCCATCCACTGTGATTTCTCCCCAAGTCCACTCCCTCATGTAACTTTCCTACTCCTTCTGGATCTAGCCCAGTCTGTACCCTAGCTTCTTTCCATCCACTGATCTCAAACTGAGACAGACCTCTCCATTGCTGTCTCCTCCTCTTCCCTCCCATCAGGCTGGCAGGGATCCTTGGCACCCTCTGTAAAAATTGAGGCAAAGTACTCTTTTAGCACCTCTGCCTGTTCCCCTGCTTCCTGAGCCCATCCCCCACAATCAATCCTATCAATCTGTGTCCTCTCTTTTCTCTTCTCTGTTATGTATCTATAGAATCCCCCGCTATCCCTGGCCAGATTCTCCATCCCTGCCTTGACTACCACCACTCTGGTGACCTTCCTGGACAAAATTCATAACTCCCCTCGCTCCTTATCTCCCCTAGAACATTCAAAACGTGCATAGGCAGCCTTTTTATCCCTTACCGCCTCATGCATTTCCCTGGTTCACCAACATGGTTTACTGGTTTCCACCATGCTTATGCCTTACTTTAGTACAGATCCTAGTAGCCTCTTGTACCCCTTCTTTAATGAGATCCCACAATCTTCCAGCATCCATGTCTGGCTTAATCATGTCCAACCTCTCCCTTAGAATCCAACTCATACCCACAAAATCCGCTCCCCTACAGTCAACCACTACTGTATGAGTGTGGTTTTCCTCCCCTCCTAGATACAGCAGGAACCAAACCGTGGTGTGGTCACCACCTGCCAATGGACTGCACCTCTCAGGCCCTAATTTGTTCACTGTCCGCTAGGACAATGCAATATCCGCCCCTCTAGTAGGTTCCCCCACCTGTTGTACCAGGAAGGCATCCTTAAAGACATCCATCAGTCTCTGTTCCCTGCTTACAGAGGATGTCATGGTGTCCCAATCTGCCCCTGGCATATTAAGATCACCCATGACCACCACCCTGCCCCTTCCAAGGTCTCAGTGACCCTTGATGTTCTCAACCAATTTATCCTCCAAAGCCTCCTCTATAGCAGGGGGCCTATATACCACTCCTATCTTTAATTTCTTCCCTCCCCTTGAATGCAGGGTTACCCAAATTGCTTCCACACCCCTTCCAGCCTCTTCCACTCCACTAACCACTATATCATTTGACAATCAGCGCAACCCCCCTCTCCTCTTTCCACTCCTCTTCCCTTCCTGAATATCTTGTATCCCTCTAAGTTAAGATCCCAATCATTACGCTGAGTAGCCTATGTCTCTGTAACTGCTGCCACGTCCGCTGATCCCTCAGCCAACATAGCCTAAAGCGCGGGCATTTTATTGCTCATACTCCTGGTATTGATTAGGATTGTCCTCCACCCCGACTTCTCCCCTCTCTCCAATCCCCTCCACCCTATGCAGTCCCCTTTCTGCACAGGATTCCTTGAATATGCAACATAGTCCCTCCCACTCCTTTCATCTCCTAGACCTGGACCCTCAAACAGCCCCCCTGGGGTCTTATTATTTGATCCCCCTTTACAAGTTTAAACCCCACCTCTCGTCTATGAATCCAGCAAGTTTTAATTTCAAGATTTTCCTCCCCTCCAAGTTGAAATGTAACCTATCCCTGGCATAAAGCCCCTTATCTTCCCAAGTATCCCCCCAATCCCCCACCAACCCATATCCTTCTGCCTTGCACCAATCTCTAAGCCACTTATTTACCCCTCTGAGTTTTAGTTTGAGTTCCCCGGTTTCCCTTGGTGCCGGAAGAATCTCAGAGAAGGAAATTTTGCTATCTATAGAGTGACAAACCCTGGCCAGTTCCCGGAATCTAGCCTGTATTTCTAGCTATCTATTCCCCTCCAAATCATTTGTCCTCAGATGTACTAGGAAGTCCAGGGATTCCCCACAATCCAGTGTCAGCGAGTATAGGTGAAATTTAGCCTTATGTACGGATAGTTCTGGTATACATTAGTCTCCCAACAGTATCACCTTTGTCCCACCCCCCATTTTGATAGCCCTTTTTGATCCATCCCGACTCCTCCTTCTGTCATCAACCCCTTGCTTGCACCTCCCACTTCCGTCTGCCTATGGGTCTTTGTAAGTCCTTATTTTTCTATCCAGACTCCTACTTTCAGCAACCCCCTGCTTGCTGCTCCCTTCCACATCAGCCTGGGGCCACCCTCCTCATACATGCTCTACCATACTCCTTATACCTGCAACTGACATTTTGCTCCTCGCCCCAATCTCCTGGGTGGACAGAGATGCCCTCCTAGTTCAACTCCCATCTCCCTCCCTTCCTGAACTAGAGACAGAGATCGATCTCACTCCTGAGAAACCTCCCACTACATTCTCTCCCCTCTCTAAACCTGCACCTCCCATCCCAACTACTAAAATTTTCCCTACCCTTTTCCACCTCTTCCAATGATTTCTGTCTCAAAACTGCCCTATCTGGAAAACTCTCTACCCCCCCCCTTGATTGACAACCCCTGCCTAGACACCGGCCTGACCCCAGTCCTTCCTCGTTCTATCCCGTCCTCTTTCATTGCCCCCCATCTACTATATTTCTCTCCAACCTAGGCTCATGTTCCTCCCTCATCCTTCCTTTTCTCTGAATCTGGCTCTCCCCTCTATCCCCTGCCTCTCTTAGTTTACTGAACGAACCCTCACTTTCCACCTGATCACCCCTCCCACCAGCCTCCTCCCCTTCATCTCCTGGATACAGTAAGGTGAATCGGTTTGAAAGTTTAATGTTTGCCCCCCGAATTACATTCTCCCATCCCCCTCATCTGTTCCCTCTGTCCAGCCCCCTCCCTACAGATTGCATCCCGTACATTTCTTATTCCGCCTCCCACTCCTCTCGGATCACCAGACACCGGCCTATCCCCAGTCCTTCCTCCTGCCATCCGGCGTCCCTCATATTCCCCCATCTACCATATTTCTCTCAGCCTAGCTCATGTTCCTCCCTCCTCCTTCCTTTCCTTTGACTCTGGCTCTCCCCTCGATCCCTTACCTCTCTTAGTTTACTGACCCGAACCCTCACTTTCCACCTGATCTCCCCTCCCACCGGCCTCCTCCACTTCATCTCTCGGATACAGTAAGGTGAATCGGTTTGAAAGTTTGATGCTTGCCCCCGAAATACTTTCTCCCACCCACCTTCATCTGTTCCCTCCGTCCAGCCCCCTCCCTACCAATTTCATCCCATTCATTTCTTATTCCGCCTCCCACTCCTCTTGAATGACTGTATGGTCCACCAATCCCCTGATATATGCCCTTTTGGCCTAGTCTACTACGTCTAGGTACATATGATCCATACCCCAACTTACTCCCCCATCCCCCCCCTTCCAACAGCCTTTTGTTTTTTGTTTTTTATTAGCTTTTGAACACATGAACACCTTGACAGACATAACATTAAGCAGACAAAAATACAAAAAACGACCTAAGCAGATTGGAGCTACTGACAAAAAAACCCCAATAAAAACATACATGTACAGACATTCTGTTTTCAGGCTATTTCACTGAATTAGACAATAAGACAAGAAAGCAAAGAATACAAAACCTAACAGCTCTATTTACAATTGTCCACATCCTATCAAAATTTCATGAATTTTACTTCATACAAATCGCCTCTTAAGCTGCCATCAACATTTATAGTCACATTAAGGTTTCAGTCCCTATTTCATAAGTGCTACTTTTTTCAGTCATAATTTGATTTGAGTTAAGTTACGACCCCTCACACCCCCTCCTTCCTTAGGCTCCCAGCTGTAGAATCCTTAACTTCTTCCATAGTCAATGCTGCCAGAGGGATTCCATATAGAGATAAAGGACTCAATCCTTCCCTGAATTTGGTAAGCTCTTTTCTCCATTGCTAAGGCGCCAGTGATCATGACGCCATTGTTCAATGGAAGGGTCCTTTGCTGACACCCACGTGTTCAGGATAGCCTGTCTAGCCAGCGACAATACAATCCTGATCCACTTCCTGTATGGGGCCATTCTTCTCCTTCCCCAGTTCCACCCAAATAGGAGATCAACTGGACGGAAAGGATGCTCACCCTATCCTCTCCTTCATATGCTGCACCACTTTTTCCAGACAATTTGCAGCGGGAACAAGTACAGAAACAGTGCAGATATGTGCCTCTGTGCTGTTGACATCTAGTACAACTATCTGATACCTCTGGCTGATATTTATGCATTACCACTGGGGGTAGAACAGTCTATGAATGAACTTATAGGCTGACTCTTTATACCTATTCGACATCAATAGGCCCATGTGCATTTCCATTATAATTCCCCAATTAAAATCAGAGATTGAGAGCCTAAATCATTCTCCCATGGTTCCTTAAATATTCCCGTCTTTCCTTGCAAACTATCCCGAGTATCGTGCATAACCCGATCATCCCCTTCGGATCTACCTAGCTTTCCCAATCAGGGCCTCTATCCGTTGCAGAGGAAGGGTTGGGCCCCACCTCCTCAGCTTCTTATAGTAATCTCTAGCCTGAAAAACCTCAACATATGATTGTTAGGGATCCCTCTACCTCCATGAACTCCTGGAAGGAACATATGTTTGGCCCATTTAGTAGGTCCCCTAGCCTGTGTATCCCCTATCATTCCATTCTGCAAATCCTGATCCTCTAATCCAGGCCGGAAGAAGGGGTTTCTGTTTGATGGGCTTAGCGTTTCTACTTCTGTGCCCCTACCATCTTCTTAATCTGTTCCCAACTTCCTAACGTCCAAATCACCATCGGGTTTGGGCCAGCGACTGAACCAAAGTAGCTTTTTCCCTCCTCTGACTAAATATGATGAAAGTCTGCCCTGTTCCTCCATTTCTTCTAAGCCTATCCAGCTAGCTACCTCTGGTTTATAACCCAGTCCTTAATCACTCTTACTTGTGTGGCCAGATAATAATTCTTTATGTCTGAAATTTAACCCTCCTCCTTTATGCTCAGTTTTAGCCTACTCAGACTAATCCTAGCTCTTCTCCCCTGCCACAGAAAGTCAAAGAATCCTCTCTCAAGTTTCCTGCTGTCTTTCTTAGTCAGACCCAGTGGGAGCATCTGCAGCAGGTATAATATCTGTGGCAGTGCATTCATTTTCAAGAGATTCATGCGTCCAATCCAAGATAACGGTAACGCTCTCCACCTTTTCATATCAGCCACTATACTATCAACCATCGGCCTATAATTTAGTCCATATAGTTCTGAAATATTCCTACCAATGTTCACTCCCAGATATTTAAAAGAAAATCTGACTTCCCGCAGGCCCCACCCCTCCTTTCCTCTTAATTTCCCCTTTCCCACATACATTACCTCTGATTTGTCTAGGTTTACTTTGTAGCCTGAGAAGAGGGAAAACCCATTTATCGTATCCAATATTATAGGAATAGAACTCTCCGGGTTACCCACATATAGGATCATGTCATCCGCATATAGCGACAGTTTATATTGTTGCCTCTGGTCCCTATACTCCCACCACCCTTTCATTCTGCCTTATGGCTATGGCTAGAGCTCAATAGCCAGAATAACAGAAGTGGGGACGCGGGCATCCCTGCCTCGTCCCCTATATAAAACTAAAACATTGTGACAGCCCGCCATTGACTAGTACCGCAGCCTGCGGAGAAGTGTATAGGGCCCTAACCATATTTACAAACCTTTCCCCCATGCCAAATCTGCTTAAAACCTCAAAAAGATATCCCCATTCAATGCGATCAAAAGCCTTCTCGGCGCCCAGTGCCAGAACTGCTGTAACTTCTGGATGCCGAGAAGAGCCATGCACCACATTAAGTACCTTCCTTACATTGTGATAAAGTATCTCCCCTTTACGAAGCCCATCTGGTCCGGATGTACCAGACGAGGCATCAATCCTTCCAAGCGGCCAGCTAGCACCTTAGCATAGATCTTCGCATCCACATTCAATAAGGATATGGGTTGATATGCGGCACATTCTTGGGGGTCCCTTCCATGCTTTGGAATTACACAGATCGTCGCCATCCCCATGTTAGGGGGGAGCTTGTTCCCTTCCCTTGGTTTCCAAAATACCTCTCATAGCAAATCCACCATCTTTTGCCCCACTGACTTATAAAACTCAACAGGAAGACCATCCGGTCCAGACGCCTTACCTGCCTTCATATCCTGTATAGCTCTTTTGATCTCTTCTTTAGAAATTTCTCTATCCAGTTCCCCCCTCTGCTTCTCATTAATTTTCCAGAGCTTAATCCCTTCAAGAAAAGTTCTCGCTTTCTCAGTTGGCCTCGCACTCCTACTCTCATACAGGCTCTACAGAATTTCCTAAACCTTTCCCTCATGGCCTGAGGATCTTTCAGCAGCGTTCCCCCTTCCCCTTTATCTCTTGAATTCGCCACCCCCACTTCTACCTTTGATAAGGTTGACAAGCATGGGTCCAGGCTTATTACCCCATTCATAAAACTTTTGCTTCACAAGCCATGTCTGGCTTCTTGCCTGCTCAGCCAGCATATTGTTGAGTGTCCCTCTTGCCGTTGCCAACATCTGGATACTCCCTTCATCTCCCCCACTACCTTACGCTCCAACATCTTAACCTGGTGAAACAGCTCTTCGTACCTGCTATTCTGCTCCTTCTTATACCCTGCCACATAGCCTATAATAGCCCCTCTTATATATGCCTTTCTGCATCCCAAAGTACCTGTGTGGATGGCGCTGAATCCCTATTAAGATCGACATATCTCTCTGCTTGTTCTCTCAGGAAGGTCCTAAACTCCTCCTTCCCCAACAGGTACAAAGGGAACCTCCATGAAGCAGGCCTCATCCTACCCACCTCCATTTCTAACGTCACTGTTACCATGGCATGATCCGAGACATGTATGGGTTCATGTCTCACATCCACCATCTTGTGGTACCAAGAGCCTTCTATATATATGTGGTCTAATCTCGACCATGTTTTGTGGGGGTTAGAGAAGAAAGTGAATTCCTTATGGTTCGGGTTAGCTGTCCTCCACACGTCCAATAAATCCAATTCTACCACGCCCTCCCTCCACCGTTTCATACAGCTCCCACCCCTACCCCTCCCTCCGGAGTGATCCATGTTTGGGTCCGGTGTGCAATTGAAGTCGCCTCCCATAACCAACCCTTGAAACTGTTCCCTCGTTAACAGTTCTAACAGGTTTCTATAAAACATTGGCTTAAATACTACTGGGGCATATACACTTCCAAATGTTACCTGGGTCCATATATCTTGCCTTCTGAACACATATCTCCCTTACTTTTGTCCTGTACCACTCTTGAAATCCTTAAAGGAGGTGTTTATGTATTAGTATTGCTTCTCCTCTCTTATGTGAGGAGAAGGATGCTAATTAGCAAGTTCCCACCAGTTCCTTACCAGCTTCGAGCTGGGGTCAGATGTGTCTCTTGGAGTAGAGCCACCTGGGACCTCACTCTCTTGAGGGCTGTAATTATAGAGGTTTGTCTAATTCGGGAAGAGGCAGCCCCGCACATTCCATGAGACTACCTTCACTCTCTCTTTTGACCCATCTAGTACCCAGCCGACCTTTGTGACCCACTAACCCATGTCATCCCTCTTATTCCCTTAATGTGTGGCATTTCTCTGCTCTTTGACTCTCTTAGTGTGGACTTAACATATAACTCTTGAACATATAAAACAAAACATTTAAACTCCCTACCCCAAACCTATTTACAACATATGTTTTCCTCCCTCTTGCCAAAACATACAACATTCTTACAACCAGTATGTTCTCCTCTATAGTTAGTTACAGGGTTTGATACAAAGAAAAACTCTTACGATCAACCTTTTCTCCCCTCCCAGGTTATGTACTTCATCTTACCACCTATCTCCTACTCCGTAAATTCTTTTGTTCAACAACGACCTATCTATGTATTTCATCTTTTATCCCCTCCTCCATGACATATTAAATTCCATCTTCATTTCCTTGTAGTTGTTATTCAGGATTTCACAGCTTTCAGCATTACCCCTCCTTGTCGTTGCCCTCTTTTCTTGCCCTCCCCCCAGCTGTCTTTCAGTTATAAACATCTCTTGAGTCTTCCCTTCATACTGCTGTCGGGGTAGGCCCATGAATCAAGCTAAGCACGCAGCCCTCCTCGCAACATTGTTCTACTCCCTCCCCAACCCCCCAAGCTTCAGAAAGCACACCCCTCCCACTTCCTCCCTACAGTCCTCCTTCTTCTTCTATATCGTTCCTGAAAAATCCTTTAGGCAGTTCAATAACTCAGATCCGCATGTCTCTCTTATCCGGTCCACCAGGATAGGCCGCCTGGAGTCAGAATCAACGCGCAGGCCCCCTAGCGACATCCTTCTCTTCTCCTTTAAACAATGCCGTCTGGGTCCAAGTGTGTCGCCAAGATCCCTAGGTATGTAGCACAACAGTTACCCTCTCTCAGTGTCCCTCCGAGAGATCTCAGCTGAGCAAAACAGATCGCCATTACATGCGCATTGGGGGCAGGGAGTTGAGGCGATCTTCTACTAAGACAAGGGAAATGTTCAGCAAGCGTTCGACCTCGCCACATGGCTAAAGATCAAATGTCTTAGGACTTTTAAGTTCTCTCATCATACCTGTCTTCGAGAGCAACCTTACTTGGAAAATGAGGAACCTTCAACTATTTACAGGATCTTAAATGCTTAGCATCTCGCTGCAGTACCAGACATCTCCCTTCTGTGAATCTTTAAAGGGGGTTCACCCAATCTTCTTTTGCAACTCCGTCACAAATTGGTGTGCTTTTCAGCCTCCAAAAAGCTATACGTAGCCCCCTCAAACTTAATCTTCATAGTGGCGGGAACACCATATACCACTCCACTGTCATATTCTGGCAAGCAGCTATCACTTTGTTAAATTCTCTTCTCTTTTCCCTACCCTCACAGAGTGATCGTGGGACATATACAGATGCACCCTTCATATTTCAGCTCAGGCAAGGCCTTATATAGCTTCACATCTCCTGTCTGTCTTGGAAATTGTGAAACGGAATATCACTTGCCTCAGGGGTTGCCCACTCTGGGGCCGTGGCTGAACTGCACAGTGAGCTCTTTCTAGCTTATATCTCCCTCCCTAGGGCTTCAGGCCCATGATTGCTGGCAAAATTTTAGCACAGAACCCCAGGATGTCCACACCTTCCCTGCCCTCGGGGATGCCCCGAAGTCGCAGGTTGGACCTTCGTTGGTAGTTCTCCTGGTAATCCATTGCCTCTCTCATGTCCTGAAGTTGTTTCTCTAGCTCTTCCACTCTTTTTCCCAACAGGTTCAGCGTGTCCTCCGCAGCCGACACGCGACCCTCCATCTCCTCCAGCCTTTCGTGCTGCCGTTCAATTTGAGCCTCCATTGAAACCAGATGCCCTTCAATCTTGTTCTCTAGTCTCTCCAACTGCGGAGATAGAGCTTTCATTAATTGATCCTTCAATTCTCAGCCTATCGCTGTCATTTCTGCAGTGGAGAATGAGATGGGGCCTATGTTGTTCGTCTGTCCCGCAGCCGGGTTTTTTTTGTTAGTTTAGCTCCCGATCGCTGCGATTTGCCCGCCGCCGACACAATAAACTCTTCCATAGCATATTCAGACGTTACTAGATCTCTTACTGACAGTAGATTTAGTACGGATTCTGGTGGATTTACAACTTATATTCACCTGGGGTTTGGAGCTCGAAAAAGGCACGTCCTCACACCATTAAGCGGTCACGTGACCCCTCCAACAGCTTTTTAATCCCACTGATCTCCTCCCTAAAACCCTCCAATCTAAAGCACACTGGGCACCCTCCGAACCTCCTTGCCCAATTTAATATTATTATGGCCGCCTCACATCCTGTACACCCAGTCACCCTACTGAAGATACCCACATTGACAGCCCCCAAGTCTACCCTCATTTTGGAAATGAATAATATGGTCCCCTTTCAGCAATACACACCCACAAAACCCAGCACTTTAGTTTTACACCAGCAGTAAATACTTTTCTGCAAATTATCCCCAATCCCCACAGAATGTAACAGTCAGTCCAGCAGTAAATAATTTTCAGCAATTTCCCCTATCCCCACAGTGTGTAACTATCCTACTACAGCAGTCCCTTAAATAGTAACCCAAAAATGCTAAATTCCAGCCTCCAACAGTAACCACTAAACCAATAAGTAAATAATTTTCAGCAGTTTTCCCCAATCTCCACAGTGTGTAACTATCCGACTACAGCAAATCCCTTAAATAGCAACCCCCAAATGCTAATTTCAGCCCTCAACAGTAACCACCAAACCAATACAATATATGACTAATGCCCACCCCCCCACCTATCCAGCAACAAATTCTAGCTTCTTATTGCTCCAGCTCGATCAGTCACACCATGCCCTCCCCCAAAACTCCACCCTCACCAACCATTTAATAGAGGTCGGGCCGGGGTAGGTGGAGTGAGACACAAATTACAGCTCCCCAACGACTAGTGAGGTGACTGGGCCCGTCTATGTAGCCCAGTCACAGCTCAAATTTGGTGCCCTCAGTCCTGATTGGTCCACAGCACTTTCAGCTCCTCTTCCTCCTACCCTGGCACGCTGCCAACTACAGCCACTGGGAAAGTCCACACCGATGCTCCTTCTTCACTGCTTTACACCCTCAGGCCCTGGCCCACTGCTGACTGCAGCTGCCGGGTAGTCCTCTCCGATGCTCGCTCTCCTCCATCCCAACCCTCAGGCCCTGGCCCGCTGCTGACTGCAGCCGCTGGGAAGTTCGCATCAAAGCCCCCAGTGAACACCACAGCTGCCGATGCAGCACCGAAATCCCCCTCCTCAGATGCAGCTGCCGATGTAGCCCCTGCTCCTCTCGCCTCATGTGCGGCCCTTTTGAGGATCTCACCCCCACGACTCTGCCCACTGGAACACTCCAGCAAATTACAGCCCCCAACAACTAGTGGAGGTGACTGGGGTCTCGTCTTGTAGCCCAGTCACAGCTCAAATTGGCGCCCTCAGTCCTGATTGGTCCGCAGTACTTTCAGCTCCTCTTCCTCCTACCCCTGACACGCTGCCGACTACAGCCGCCGGGAAAGTCACACTGATGCTCCTTCTTCCACTGTACACCTCAGGCCCTGGCCCACTGCCACTGCAGCAGCCAGGTAGTCATCTCCGATGCTCGCTGTTCTCCGTCCCAACCCTGAGGCACTGGGCTGCAGCCACCGGGAAGTTCGCATCAAAGCCCCGCTGAACACCACAGCTGCCGATGCAGCACAGAACCCCACTGCAGCTGCCGATGCAGCCCCTGCTCCTCTTGCCTCATGTGCGGCCCCTTTGGGATCACCCCCAAACGAGCTCTGCCCACCGGAACACTCCAAGCAAATTACAGCTCCCCAACGACTAGTGAGGTGACTAGGCCCGTCTGTGTAGCCCAGCCACAGCTAGGCTACATAATTAAATTGTTCATCCACGGTAGATCTTTGGGCAACAGGTGACCTTTTTTCAAAGGTGACCCAGTCATACAAAACAGATTTAAACAGTACATTACATCATACAGGGTTTTAAATAAGCTGCGAAAATTGATTAGCAGTTTTGTGCGTGAAAGTGTTACTCAAATGTGAAGATGCAGAGCACTTGCCTCAATTTGATTAGCAAAATTTAAAATGTTCTAAAAATGTGTATGCATACAGTTTTTAAAAACATATATTTTATTCTGAATCAATCAATATTTAGCCAGGTGAAACACCATTGAGCAAGCTAATTTTCAAGGTGGGCCTGGTAGGTACACATAAATAATACAGTCTAACACTTAAGTAATACAGTATAACAATGGAACATATATCAATACAATCGGATACATGAGCAGCTTAAAAAGGTCATGTCATAAGGTGAAACAACAATGCAGATTTCGGCAGAAATGAAAGGGTGGAAACAGCAACACAGATTTCTGCCGAAATAAGAATTTTATACAATGATTATTCTAAGAAAACAGAAGTTGTTGCTAAAAACAATGTTACACTATCGAAGTCAAGCAGCATGGAGATAAGACATAGGTGAATAAGACACATGAACTAGGGAGGAGGAGGATTGGGTAGGGATAGAAAGGTGGAGAGTAATAGCTGCAAGTGAAGCTATAGTTTTGGCAGCGCAATTAGCGACAAGGAGGACATTTGCAGGGCTCAGAGAAGGATCCTTAGTAGAGTGACGTGAACTTCGCGAAATTAATAGCATTCACCAATTTTAATGATTTTGGGATTTTATTCTACAACTGGGGCAGTACATAACTGAAGGAGTTTCTGCCGAAACAGGATCTGACCTTAGGCACAGATAGTGATATGTACGAGTAGCTTCTCAAGGCATAATTTCCTAAGGTGCAAAAGGGCAGACAGCTTTTTGATAATGGCTCTACAGGTCCAGAGTACAGCATTCCTTTGTCTCCTGAATGTAGTGATGACTAGCCCACCATGGAATAAAGTGCGCGGTGGTGGGTAGTCTAAACCGGCAGGAAATGAGCGTAGTGCCCTGTGGTACAGGGTGTCAAGCTTAGCTAGGGCGGACCCTGGGACTAGACCATAGAGGAAGTCTGCATAGTCAGAGAGCTAGGAACATGGTTTGTACCAGCCTCTTCCTGGTCTCCTGGGTAAGCAGATGTTTAATTCTAAAGAAAAGGCCAAGGCTCTGCCTCAGTTTTTAAGGAGCTCATCTACATGATCAATGAAAGAGAGTCTGTTGTTAATCCACATTCCTAGGTACTTAAACTTGGCAACATAATCCAGAGACTCACCAAGCAAAGTAGTGATAGTGGGCATAGGCCCATGCTTAAGGGATTTTTTTACCCTCTATTTATCCCCACTACATTCCGCCATCCCTGACTCTTCGAGAGCACCTACGAGTCATCCCTCTGCCAGCCACCCTATCTGGTCCGTCCTTGATCCCCATGGAGCTGCAGCTTACCCCAGGTGGGGATAAGGTGGGGCCTGGACACCCCAAAAACTTCACAGGTCTCATCGATGCAAGACAACCAGGCGGGTGGTGGCATATCGAGGGCAAGCTGGTACTCTGTCATCCCGAGATGGAAGGCATTTTCGTTTTCCTCCCATGTGGTGTGCACCCTGACATCAAAGGCTACGTGCCAACATCCACCACCACGTCTCCGACCGGTCCCTCCTGTGACTGCAGGACTTGCTGTACTAAGCCTCCACCTGGGGTCAGGCAAACTGTAGACCCTGGTCCCTCCCTTCCCCCGGAGAAGGCAAGCAGTCATGGGATGCTCAAGCCTTCTCCCCGGCCGCCCTCCAGCGGCCGGACCCGCTCCCAAACCCAGGTCGCTAGCATCGCAGACAGAAATCCAACCGTTGCGCTGGCGGTCCAGCTTTAAGGGAATTTTTGACCACTGTCAACGGGGACACCTGCATGGCCTTAGTCTTTTTTGCATTTAACAGTAGTTTTTGGCTAAGAAGGTTTTGTTGCAGAATAAGAAAATCTGATTGTAGGTCCGTACAGGCACTCTTGGGCGTTGGCCTAGCAGTGCAAAGGACCGTGTGTCATCAGCAAAGAGGTGGACACTGGATGATATGATTCCACAGTCAATGTTGTTGATAAACAGTGTGAAAAGTATGGGCCCCAGAATGGAGCCTTGAGGTACTCCTCTGCTGATCTGTTTTAGCGAGAAAAGATCACCCACTGCTTTGATTTGCTGCATCCGCTCTGCCAGGTAGCCTGAGAACCACTTTAAGGAAACTGGGTCCAAACCAATGTTGTGGAGGGTAACTAAGAGCAGGTCATGATCCACAGTATCAAAAGCCTTGCAGTGGCAGAGCCAGGTTTAGGAGCATTTGGGAGCTGGGGGGGCCATTCAATCATGGGCTCCACAATGAGCGCTAAACAGTGAATAAAGATGGTGGCGGGGCACCACTACTCACACTGGGGCAGCCAGGAGGGGTGACACCCCCCAGCTCCCCCCTCTAGCTCCACCACTGAAGCCTTGCTTAAATCAAGGAAAACAGCACATATGTGATTCTTCAAATCAAGAGCTCTCTGCCAGTCATTAGTTACCTTAGCCAGTGCTGTGATTGTGCTGTGTCGTGGCCTAAAGCCTGACTGCACTGCGTTAAGCAGACTGGAGGTGTCAATGTAGTTCCTAAGCTGACTATTCACTAGTTTCTCCAAAATGTTTGATAGGATAGTAAGTAAGGAGATCGGCCTGTAATTACTGAGGTCACTTGGGTCTCCTTATCTGAAGAGGGGTATAAGTTGGGCAGTCTTCCAAATAGAAGGAGTTTACCCATGCAAAGGGACATGTTAAAAAGGTGTGTTAATGGTGGGGGTGCGCCAGTACTTGGATGACCAAGCTATAGGAAGTATGGTCCAATGAGGTCCACACCTGTGCTTTTTCTGACATCCAGCTGTATGAGCAGGTCATCCACTTTCTTTAATGTTACAGGCTGAAAGGGAAATCCCGTGTTGGGGGAATGCTGGGTGGGGGCAGGGCTTACTGAGCCCTGAGTTAAAAGCTGGATTCGTAGGTTATGTGCAGGTGAAAAGTCAAAGGCCATTCCTGCAGTGGCAAAATGTTTGTTAAAGCAGTCTAGGATTTCCACTTTTTCGGTAATGGAAGAGCCATCATATCAGATCTTGGTGGAGAGATTGCCTGAAGATGCATGGTCTTGAATATCTCTAAGTGTTCGCCAGAACTTAGCAGGGTCCATGGGTGGAGGAATCCAACGTTGAGTGGTAGTAGTTAGCCTTATTGCTTCTGACAAGCTTTGTGCAGAAATTTCTGGCTGACCTGAAAGCAACTCAGTCAGACTGAAGTTTTGATTTGCACAACTTCTTCCAGAGCTTATCCCTACTGAGCAGAGCAGACTTCAGTTCTTGTGTAAACCAATGGAATGTTTTTTTCTTGGTGTGGGTTTTGGCGAAAGAAGCATGATAAGGTAGTGGTCACTGAAGTCAGTGAAAGACATCAGAGTGAGAGAACAGGTGCGGTTTGTTTACTAGTGTGACGACCAGTGGGGAGCTTTTGTTAGGATTCTTTTTATCTGGATGAGTCACTTCTGAAACAATTTGAGTGAGTCCGAAGGTGTCACATAGGTTTTTCCGAGGTTTCGAGCAGTCCGAAAGCCAGTCCAAGTTAAGGTCACCCAGAATTATGACTTCTGACTGCATCACATTTAATGAGCTGGTTAGATGACTTAGCAGTTATAGGCCTGCAGAGGGAGGCCTGTAACATCCCATGATGAATAGGGCCGAGGAGGGAAAGAGTTAGACTTTGATCGTTAGACTTTTAAACTCCTTCGCATAGATGTAGTGTCGGTAATAGAAACAGTGAATTTGTCCAATATTTAAATGGCAACCTCCCACCTCTAGCCCATCTGAGCGAAAGATATTGTATTCACTTATGTTAACCTCAGCATCTGTGGTAGAAGTTTACAGCCAGGTTTCTGAAACCACCAGGACGTCAGGTTTGTGTGTGTGATCCAAGTCTGTATGGCATCTAGTTTATTCATGAGACTACACACATTTATATAGAGATACTTAGGCTTTTAAGGTTTACAAGGTCACAAGGAGCAAAGACTGGTAGAGGGGGGTCCTGGATTCAATTCAACGCTGCCTGAACAGAGCAGTAGCAGGAATAGGATCATTTTAAGGGCTCTCAGCATTAGTCTGTAGGATCGTGCGTGTACACGTTTATTCTATGGTATTAGGCAAGGCAAGGCATAGTTAAAACGGATACCAAGAGCATCCAAGGTTGCATGAAGAAGCACCCTGGCCTGGTGCATAAGCGGGGAAGGGTGAAGCTGGCAAGTTGTGCTGGGTCCTACCCACATATTAAACATCAGAGGTGAAGTCCCAGTGTGCCAAGGCAGCAGAACAGGTGGGCCAGCGTTGAGGACATGAATACAATGGTATGGGGATCATCAGTGCAGGGTGGGGTACTCCCGGTCAACAGATAAGTGCCTATGCAGGGAGCTAGGGAAAAGGGCATAAGACCAACCAGGAGACATATAAACAATGAGGACCACATTCCTTTAGTAGTGTGGTTGTCGGCACTGATGAATATCTGCGTTCACGTTTAATCTAGTCCATAAAGCTCTAGCCAATGAATAGGCGACACTAAAAGTAGGGGTGGAAGCAAGGCGTATTTAAACTTGTGGCGGGGGGGAGGGCACGAGGGACAAAAAATGCAGTTAGCTATAGGAGAGTGGTGAGCGCTGTTTGCAATGGGCTACAGAGCAGCGGAGAGACGGCTTTGGACCTCAGGCCAGTGTAGCCGTGCGGCCCAATCAGGAAAGGCTGTAGCTAGAAAGGTGGTCTAGTCAGGCCTGAGATCCTAGAAAGGAGCCAATCAGGGCGCAGCTGAGAAGCGCCGAAGGATAGTGGCGCAAAGCTGAGGAGTTGACCATACCTGGAGCTGCTTGGTGGTCTCAGGCTTCGGGATTGCTGGCTGGAGTGGTGGAGCGGGCGGTGGCCACTGAGTGAGGCCAAACCATGCCACTCGAATTCCGGAGGGCCCGTCGAAGGGTGTGGAGCTGGAAAGTGAAATAAACAGGGAGAGTTTTAACTAAAATACAGGGATAAATCAGAGGGCGGGAAGCTGCCAGCAAGTGTCGGCGGGTGGGCGGGGCCAGACAGGACAGATTAAGGACAAAGGAAAAGGCATGGAAGTAGCAACAATTAGTGCAAGGGTAAAAGAGAGACACAGAATGGTTATCAGGCTGAAGTGTAGACATGGGGGAGAAGGTGGCACAGGGCCAAGAGTAGAAGGCAATGAAATGCTCAGTAGGACTTAGAGGGTTAAGAAGAAAGGGGATTAAAGTATTAGAAGCAGGGTGCCAGGAAGGCAGGGAGCAGACAATACAATAATCTACATTCACTATTTAACAGTAAATTCCAGGTATCTAGTGGCTAGCAACTAACACAGTCTGACAATTCAGGCATGTAGTAATACAATACATCGGCAGTTACAGTTTGGATGACTATTCCTGTCTACCTGATGGAAGGCATCAAAAACATTCCCCAAAAATGCAGTTAACTATAAAAATGCAGTCAGCTATAGGAGCACAATGGCGCTGTATGCAATGGGCTACAGAAGAGAAGAGCAGTTTGGGACCTCAGGCCAGTGTAGCTATGCGGCCCAATCAGGAGAGGCTGTAGCTGGAAAGGTGGTCCAATCAGGACTGAGTTCCTGGAAAGGAACCAATCAGGGCACAGCCGAGAAGCGCTGAAGGATAGTGGCGCTAAGCTAAGGAGCTGACCGTACCTGGAGCTGCTTTCGGTGGTCCCAGGCTTTGGGATTGTGGTGAAGCAGGTGGAGGCCACTGAGTGAGGCCAAACCACACCGCGCAAATTCCGGAGGGCCCGGTCAAGGGCATGGAGCTGGGATGAATAAAAAATCTTATTAAAATTAGCTCTGTCTTTGCGTGATCTGTTTCAAAATACAAATACAGACACAAGCCTAATTGGCAGTATAGCCTAGGGTTAGAGTAATGAGCTATGAATGAGCTTGGTACATCCAGAAGACCTGGGTTTGATTCCCACAACCTCCTACTGAGTGACTCTGAGCAAATCACTTAACCTCCCCTGAAAACAGGCATTTGTATCCAGTGGTTCATACCTGGTTACCAGGAATAAATGGAGAACCCTCCCACTCCAGCAGACCTGGGTTTGATTCCTACAACCTCCACTTGCCTACTGTGTGACTCTGAGCAAGTCACTTAACCTCCCCCTGAAAACAGGCACTGACTTGTAGTGGGCCATACCTGGTTACCAAAGAACACATAGAGACCCCACTCACTCCAGCAGACCTCGGTTTGATTCCCACAACCTCCACTTGCATACTGTGCGACTCTGAGCAAGTCACTTAACCTCCCCCTGAAAACACATGGTTACCAAAGAATAAATTACTCCAGCAGACCTGGGTAAATTCCCACAACCTCCACTTGCATACTGTGTGACTCTGAGCAAATAACGAAAAGCCCACAAACAGGGAATCTTATGTTGCCTGCTGTACAAATCCAGATTGCTCACTACATTAATGAAAAAGCAACCTGGCTGCTACAATCTTGTGCTAGATTCCAGATATGTATTTTCCTCCTTCCAAACAGACCACCATGATCCTTTTCCATCCTCTTCCTGCCACTACCCCATCAAACCACAGTACTGCCAGAGACTGAAAACTCGGGAGGCGCCAGTACGGGAGGCGGAGGATGTCGCCTGTCCTGTCTGCCCGCCTGCACCGTAGCTGAGCACCACAGCCGCTTTTGCGCCACACCAGAACAAGAAAACGAACCCAACAAATGCCACCTCGATGAAAAGAAAGAGGATGCACCCTGCGTGAGATGCACGACAAACGTGCGGACCGCACATTCTCAGTGTGAGTGGCTGGTGGCATGGTACTAGAATTACTTGTGCGTGCTCCCTGAGCTAACTCTCAAGTCCCAGAACTGCATATTTTTGAACAAGTCAAGCACATTGAAACAGTGGAAAAAAAAAAAATGGATAGCACTTTTTTCGATCCATTGCTCATTTTGACTAGTGCAACCAGATGATTTGTATCACAAATTGCGATGTGATACCGGCTATTTAAAACCCTGTGCTACATTGTTGTTGAATCACTGGCCCCAGCACCAAGCCCTGTTGGACTCCACTGATGACCACCCGTGATGTTATTCTCCCCTTACCACCACCCTCTGCTACCTTTTTTCCATCCAGCTCCCAATTCATCTGACCACCCTATCACTAACCCCCAGATCCTTCTGCTTGCCTATCAGTCCATGTGGCAGAGTCAAAGGCCTTGCTGAAGTCCAAGTACAGAACATCCATTGACTTAACTTCAGCCAGAGTTCTAGTCAGCCAGTCATAAAAATCTACAAGGTTGGTCTGATAAGACCTTCCCTATGTGAACCTGTGTTGCCATTCACCTAGGAGATCATTCTCCTCCAGAAATGCCATTATTTTTTCCTTCAGGATACTTTCCAACAGCTTACCCACAATCATGAGACTAACTGGCCTGTAGTTCCCTGGATCATCCCAAGAGTCACCTTTGTGGCGGGCACCACATGCGCCACCCTCCAGTGCTGGGGCACACATCCTGCTTGAAAGGATGTGTTCAATACATCTGTCAGAGGCTCCGCCAGCAACTCCGCAAGTTCCCTCAAAACCCTCGGGTGTATCCCGTCTGGTCCTGGTGCTTTATCCATTTGCAGAGCCATTAGACCCTCCAGCACCCTCTGCCTAGGGATCCCCTAGTCTACCATCCTTGCTCTCTCAAACTTCACCTCGTTGCCCTGTCTACGTTGACTAGGTAACTCCCTCTTCCTTGTAAAAACTGAACAGAAATATTCATTTAATACTTCTTCCAGTTCATCCCCCTTATCTACCCATCCCTTATCCGTCTTAATTCTAGAGATCTGCTCCCTGCATTTCCTTCTCTCCGATATATTTTAAGAACCCCTTTTCACCCTGCCTAATCCCTTGAGCAAACCATATTTCCTTTGCAGCCTTGACTGCCCTTACCACCCTGGTCAACTTCCTGGAACTCCTGATATAATCCTCCTATCTGTTTCTTTGAAGGTCCTGTTATAGGTTTTAAAGGCCTTTTTTTCCCTCTTTCATATGTACTTCCCTGGTCCACCAACTCAGTTTATTAGACCTAGCCTTCTTACTCCTCTACTCAGTGCAGGAGTTTGTGGCCTCCACCAGCCCCAACCTTATGATGTCCCATTTCTGGGTGGTGTCCATATCAGGTTTTATACTAGCCACATGCCTCCCCAGTACTGATGCCATCCTACTGAAATTAGCCCTCTTAAAATCATAAACTTTGTGGCAGTACTTTCCTCCTCACTATCAAGCTCAAGTGCAAACCATACAGTGCTATGATCACTCCCCACTATGGGTGCCTCCACCATCACTTCCCTTACTTGATCCCTATTTGACAAGACAAGGTCTAATATGTTGCCCTCTCTCGTAGGTTCCCTTACCATCCGAGACAGGAACTCATCCTGAAGCGCATCCAGGATAACTTGCTCTCTGCTGCTATTTGATGTCATGGCAGCCCAATCTGCCCATGGTAAGCTGAAGTCTCCAACCACCACTGTGCTACCCCTTCTACAATTCCGCTGTAAAACACTAACGAGCTCCTGTCTGTCTCCTCTGGCTGGGATGGTGGTCTATACACTACACCTAGCTTGACCCTCTTGGTTTTTGTCTTACATGAACTAATCCACAGGGTTTCCGTATTCCCTTCCTCCCTATGACATTCTATCCTCTCCCTTATGTAGACAGCCACCCCATCTCCCCTGCCAGTTACTCTGTCCCTCCTATACAACCTGAAGCCTGGTATTAAGTCCCATACTCTATCCTGATTTGCCCACGTTTCAGTGATGGCGACAATATCTACCCCCCCCCCCCAAAAGTGCTTGGAGCTCTGGTATCTTGTTACCTAGGCTCCTCGAATTCATGGAGAAAACCACCCATCCTTTCCCGTGACCCCTGTACCCTCTAACCCTTTCCTCATACCCTCCACCTGCATCCTCCCAGTGCCCTACATTTCCACCCAGCAAAGAGGCAGTGGCCCACCGCTGGCCCTAGCCACCAAATGCTTGATATGTGCCCACCCCCCTCACTAGTTTAAAGTGAAATAAGATGCCATAAACTCCTCAAATACCTGTTTAAGAACTGGTGTACACTCTTAACTGAGATGCAGCCTGTCTGGGGCATACAAGCTATTGTTTGCCTATGTCTCCCCCCAATTCCCTACCAACACAAATCCCACAGATTTACACCATCAACTCAACCATTCATTAAAATAACTTATTTTCTGTTTATCGTATAAACTAGCTCTAGGTACAGGCAGTACCTCTGAGAAGGCAACTGATCTTGCTTCATATTACCAAACACCCTTGCCAACTCCTTAAACCTTGCCTTGATCACCTGAAGATTGTTATCCGCCAAGTCATTTGTGCCTAGATGGACTACGAAATGAGGCCTCCTCCCCATCTCCTATTCCCTGCAGGGTTGATATGCCTCGCTCTGTGCGGTCATCCTCGGCATGCAATGCACCCATACTGAGCTCTTCCTGCTCGGATTCCCCCCTCCCACCTGATACCCTTAATATTAGTCACTAAAAATGATGACCCTTAAATCCCCTATTTGCTGTCTGAACTTTGATTCCCCATCTGTGTCACTGTTCATAACTTCTTGCCCCCCTGATTTTACCTCGCTAGTGGTTACCTCCTCACACCCTGTATGCATCGCTTCTCCCCTTAAAATATTATTGTCCCCCTCTACTGTAGCTGCTGCACTCCCCTCCTCATCCTCCAGAATCCTCCCTAAAGCTACCAATTCTGGAAGTTTAGCTACCTCCAAGTCCCCCTCTCCTTCCTCCCCCTTTCCCTGGGTCTCTCAGCACACTTATCTACCCTGATTCCTCCTTGTAGCACCTTTCCATCCTCTCTGAAGATCTGATTTCCAATAAAACTCCATCCAATACTGATACCCTATCCCTTCCTTGTTATCACATTTCTGTCTTGATACCTCCAGATTATCAACATTAACTCCCCTTCCCTCCTTTGCCCCTCACGTGCCTCATTTTCCCCCTCCCAAATCACTTACTCCCCTACCAGCTCCTATTCCTATCCACATGGCACCATACCAATCCTGATTGTCTGTGTCTTGCAGATCTCCTAAGGAAGCATACCTGTTCCTCACACCAACCATATTCTCACTGCCATTCCCAATTCTTGTTTCCTCCTGCTTAGACCTCTCTTTCCCTCAATCCCTCTCCAACCACACCCCTGCCCTCCCCATTTCTCCAATCACCCCCTACCATGCCCAAAGCTTGACCCCCCGCCTTGACTCCCCCTTCTCCCTGATTACTTGCGTAACACTCCTCAAACCCCCAAGGCAACTGAAAATAAATTCTCCTTTACAATTGCTTCCAGACATAAAACAAAACATAACAAACAGTTTTATTTATTGAGTGGTTCAGAAAGACCTTTGAGCGTGAGCTCTTTTACAAAGGTTCCACGTCAGAGTAGACAGCAAGAACAGTATACGATACAGTAGAGCGGTTACAATTACATGAGCAGTAGGCATATGAACAATAGGTACAAGAACATCATACAACAATAGTGGAGCAATTACAATTTGAATACAGTACTGCAGTTATTTCATTGCCCAAGGTAAATCTCCTAACAGTTTAACACAAGACATATAGTAATAATGTCTAAAAAAGTTGCAAGGGTTTGATATTGCATCAGAGAGGAAGAAAATGGGGCAGCGGTGGTAGGAGGGGAGAAGCAGCCCCACGGGGCCTTGTCGAAAATAGGAGCAGTTGCGTGGGAGGTTAGAGGACGGTGGAAAGGTGAGAGAGTGGGGCAAGGCACTACTATGGGGAAAAAAGCATTAATAGTGCAGGGAGTGGACAGGCTTGGCCAGGTTAACTGTGCAAACATGAGGTAGGCGAGGGGGTGGGGTACATTAAAACCTGCCTGGTGCTTATATAAGGGCAGGCAACGGGGGTGGGAGGGGTTAGCCTTAGAGGCAGGTGCATTTTGAGATTGTTATTAGGTGCAGTTTGAGGCAAGTTTTGAATTGAGTCAGGCTGTTAGAAGCCAGGAGGTTCACAGGGAGTTCATTCATCCACAGTGGGGCCTGACAGGAAAAGGCACGTTGCCCTAACAGTACACATATAGTTTGTATACTCACCTCTGACTCCAGAACAGAGATAAAAAAACTGGAACATAGCAGTGAGATTTCACATCTGTGTTCACAGGAACCAGCATAACCTTTCAGCTATTCAGCTAGTAAGTGAATTTGACCATCTCCATGGCAATCTCGAACCAAAGCTCAATTAAACTAACAATCTTTTAACAAAATAGACGTTTTTTGACTTTTTTACAGTTAATCCTGTAGTTTACTATCAGATATGTTGATTCTTGGTAGCATTTTCAATACTTTCCCTAATCGCTATATGTTGTTATGCTTAGCCATTTTGCCTCTGAAGGTCAGTTTTAGAAACCTTGATTTTTGCACAGTGCAGAGTAATTAGTTTTCAAAACTGCAAAATGTATTTAAATATGCTGTGTTATCTTACACAGCATTTTCTCACTTGCCTAACAAAAGTTAAGCCTGAAAGAAACTCAGACACATATTTTTACAATTCTCTGTTTTATTTCTATTACTGATGTTGGGGGGAAAAAAAAAGTCCCCAGCAATTACATAAATAAAAGTATGGGGAGGAGTGCCACCAAATTCAAATTTTATGCACATTCTCAGTGTGGGATGCTTTATTAAGCATGTGGGGATGAGGGCCCAACCATGTATCATATATATCACACATACATATATACGCACATACATATACATGTATATATAGTATATCAATATACATACACACGTATATAGATACACACACACACACATATACATACATATACGTATATGTAAGTAGAGGAGACATCTCATGTTACTGCGGCACCCAGTCACCAAATGTTGGTTACTCGTCATTACTAATATTAGAGAAGACAAAGACAGGAAACATAGATGTCAGTTGATGTCCCCCCTACTACAGATACAGTAAATATATGATCTATATGCATTTCCAAAACAACAGATTTCAGGGGAAGTCAACAAATTTACCAAGCTTGTCCAATGCAAATAATCTCCAGCTCCCATCCAACAATATTTTACAATGTGTCTGCATCCTCATTTTCCTCATGACTGCTACAGGAAAAGCGGCAAGTAAATGGAGCACAGGATACTGCAGGATAGGGCCCTCAGTTCAGTATCTAGTCACATTAGCTGAGCTCATGCAACCCTCTAGGGTTTCCTCTAAATTGCTCACAACAGCTTCACTCTGGCCTGCTCAAATAGATCCGATTAATTGAAACAGAAGTCCTTTTTAAATAATTTATTAAATAACTTGTGACCGTTTTTAAAGAAAACTGCATGGAACTCAAGTCCCTTATTTCTGTAGAAGAGGTTTTTAAAATGCTGTTTCCCATTCTAGTATTGCTCAGTCTTTAGGGGCCTTTTTTAAACCAAACAACTGGTTCTGATTTTTCATGGTAGTAAATGTTTTTCAAAATTTTTCCAGTAAAAATGGGACAAAATATATGTTATATACATTAATTAAGATGCACAATACAATCACACTAACTGGGTTCAAAGAACTATTAAAACATTGTAAGATACTGAAATAAACAAGCATATAGTAACACTTAAGTGAGGTGATAAAACAGAACATACCATGATTTACTGCCTTGGGAAGAAGCACACTTGAGACCCGGACACCACTGGGGAAATGCAATACAGTACATGTGTCTGCATAGTATGATGCTAAATAATATAGATCTGTATGTCATAGTTTTCCCCATCCTTCCAGTGCATGGTTAATGCTTGCTGACAAACGCTCCACAGAACCTGCCTCTAACAAATTACTGTCACTCAGTCATTGCAGCTCGCAACACCAACGACCTGAGTTTGGAAGCGACCATGAGGCATCGCGGAGATGGCTGGGGAAGGGGGGGAGAATTGGGCATCCCAAGGTTAGCTGTCTTCTTTCAGGAAGGTGAACTGCACTGGTCAGCTGTCTAACGACAACCTAGCAAAGGCTGGCTGGCAGCACAGCTGGCTTGGCACAACAAAGGAGGGACAGGACCCCTGCCAGCGCTGGCACTTGACACATGCCCAGGAGTGTCTTGCATGGCCGTGTTCCTAGAAAGAAAAAAGGAGGGAAATGGTGACTAGCTGGGCAGATGACATCCTGCCTGCCCCCTTAGGCCCACAGTCTGGCTCCCTCCTTCGACTCCTGGAATGCCCCAGGGCCTTACCTTCACTGTGGGCTGCTGGATATCGGGGGCGAAGTTGCTGAAGGAGCTGAAGACTGGCTCCACTTGGGGGCCTTAATCTGAGGCAGCAGTAAGTCATGGGTAGCCTGTAAAGTCCTGGAAGGAAAGGTGAGAGGAGTTCTAACAAACGGAAAGTGGCGCTGGCAGCGGCTGAAGGAGGTCCCAGCCAGGAGGGTCCAAGGAAAAATAACATTAAAAAAATTGAAGAAATATACTGATTATTTATTCAGTGTTTTTACCAATTTCTTTACTATCATTAAAAGCATAAAAGCATATAGTTTAGCTAAGTTTGTTAACATCTGAGGTTCAGCCAATAGGAGGAGCTTCTGGGGTAAAAGAGAAAATGACTCACCTTAGTAATTGTGTTTCTTCTAATGGAGTCTTGCAGTATTCTGACATATGCAGTTAGCCCCAGCACTTGAACTGCTCTGGAGAGGAAAGAGTTAACTCTATGCAGGAAGCATAGAACGTTGAGCTCGAGCTCGGTTTCAAACCTCTGTCTGTAGCACTTCAAAGTGTAACCGTCAGATTCTTACGAGCTATTACTAACCAACTACACTTCTTAAAGTGGAAATTGTAAAAGAGATAGCCAACAGGCAACACATTTTAGTTTCCCCAAAAGACTCCAGTCGAGAACCCAAAATAATAACCAGGTAGTGAACCAACATATAGCTACAAAACAACATAACAACCCCTCCCCTTCTAGAAAGGAGTGCCAAATACACCCCTGAGGTGCAACACTGTACCTGCCAGCCCACTTCCCAAAAACAGGATGAGAGGGGAGACAGGGAGAGAGGTCAGAATACAGCAAGACTCCATTAAAGAATTCCAAGAAACACAATTACTAAGGTGAGTAATTTTTTCTTCAAACAACATGAAGTCTTGCTGTATTCTGACATATGCAGACTACCAAGCAGTACCGCCATGGAGGGGGGTACCAAACCTATTTTGGGAATAGGCTTTGCAATACTGCTGTTCCAAACCGAGCATCACTCCTAGCCTGGATATCCAGAGAGTAATGCTTGGTGAAAGTATGGAGAGTTTTCCAGGTGGCTGCTTTGCATATCTCTAGTAAAGGAATATCCCTGGCAGCAGCCAGGGAAGCAACTGTACCCCTAGTCGAATGAGCCCTCAGGCCTGAAGAGGGTATTTTGCCTAACTTTTCATAGCAGAATTGAAAACAAAAGACAATCCACCTGGCAATAGTTCTCTTAGTAGCAGGCTTACCTTTTCCCACTTCACCATAAGTGAGAAACAATTGGGGACATTCATACCCTAAGTGCCTTAGTATGCTCAATGTAGTAGCTAAGTGCCCTCTTAACATCCAAACTATATAATCTTCTTTCTTCTGAAGAAGAATGATCAGTGAAGAACACAGGAAGAGACATGGACTGGTTCAGATGAAAATCTGAGACCACTTTGGGTAACAACCTCCTATTGGTTCTAAGGACCACCTTATCTCTATGGAATGAGAGGCAATCTGGCTCCATTGACAGAGCTTGTAATTCACTAATACGCCTGGCAGAAGTGATAGCTACCAGGAACACAGTTTTCCAGGTCAAATATCTGAGTTCAGCTGAAGCAAAGGGCTCAAAAGGGGGTTGCATGAGCTGAGCAATACAAACATTAAGATCCAAAGCAGGGGCAGGGTCCCTAAAGGGAGGGTTGGTATGAACCAAACCCTTAAAGAATTTAAAGAAGACAGGATGAGATGCCAGAGAGGGAGCCTTCCCTGCTGACAGGAGTGCAGATACAGCTGCTAAATGAACTTTTAAAGTGGCTGGCCTGAGGCCTAGGCCATTAAGATGAACCATATAATCCAGAACTGTAGCCAGATCAGCAGTATCCGGTAAGACATCCTTATTGGAACACCAAATGCTGAATCTCTTCCATTTTGAATTATAAGTTTTTCTGGTGGCAAGTTTTCTCGAGAGGCTTTGAGAATATCCAGCACCCCCTGAGACAGGTGCATACCTGCATACTCTTAATTCTTCAAGAGCCAAGCCTTGAGGTTGAGAGACTGAAGATTGGGGTACCAGATTCTTCCCTGAGAGGAGGTTAACAGGTTGTGCCTCTTGGGAAGGGATAGGGGAAGATGGACTGCTAGGTACATCAACAGGGGATACCAAGGCTGTCTGGCCCAGTCTGGTGCAATCAGGATCACACTGCACAGTTGTGACCTGATCTTGACCAGGACCTTGAATAACAGGGGAAAAGGAGGAAAAGGCATAAAGGAATTTGTCCCCCCCCAATCCAGAACCAGAACATTCAGGGGAACTGTGCCCATGACTGGAGGTCTGCAACAGAAGAGAGGAAGTTGATGATTGTCTGGGGCTGCAAAGAGATCTATCTGTGGAGTGCCCCACCTGGAGAAGACTACTTTCAATATGAAGGGGTCCAGGGCCCATTCGTGATGGCCCTGAGAGATCCTGCTCAGGGCATCTGCTAGCACATTGTCCTTCCCTGGTAGATGGACTGCTACTAGGGATGCTTGCAGGGCACAAGTCAGAGACCATATTTTCATGGCTTCCATGCACAAGACCCCCTTGCTTGTTGATGTACCACATGGTGGTGGTGGTGTCTGTCCTGACCTGAACCACTTTGTTCCTCGCTGAGTCCGAGAAAGCTTGGAGACCCAGGAATACTGCCCTGAGTTCCAGAAGATTGATATGAGGTAGAGACTCCTGAGGGGACCACATACCTTGTGCTGTGAGGGCTCCTTAAGTTGGCTCCCCAGCCCAGGAGAGAGGAATCTGTGGTTAGTACGACTGACTGAGTCTGACTGATGAATGGGACTCCTTGTCTGAGATTGTCCTGCTCCGACCACCATTGGAGAGCCTGGACCAGAGTCTGAGTCACTGGAATCAATTTGGTTAGAGGATCTTTTTTCTGAGACCAAAAGGACCTCAGATGGAACTGAATGTCCCTCATTTGAAATCTGGTTCCCCTGTACCACTGCAGTGGAAGCTGCCATGTGGCCCAGGAGCTGAAGAAAATGTCTTGCTGGTCGAGACACCAGAAGGCGGAAAGAGGAGGCAAGATCTGTAAGGGCCTTCACCCTTACCAAGGGAAGAAAAGCCTTTGCCTGCACAGTATCCAACTCTACCCCTATGAAGGTGAGGAGTTGTAATGGTTCGAGAACTGACTTTGGCAGATTGAGAAGGAACCCTAGAGAAGTGAGCAACTGTTTTGTCACTTGTAGGTCTGACTTGACTTGGTCTGGAGACTGCCCCACGATGAGCCAGTCGTCCAGGTATGGAAAAATGGAGATACTCTGTCTCCTGAGAAGGCACTACTACTGCTAGGCATTTGTGAACACCTTGGAGCTGATGTTGGGCCGAAGGCATTGCTCTGAACTGATAATGGCTTGAAGGCAATTCGAACCTGAGGTACTTCCTGTGGGAACACCTGATTGGGATGTGAAAGTAGGCATCCTTGAGGTCGAGGGAAGTTAGCCAATCCTGGCCTTAGAGAGGGAAGAATTACTCCCAGGGTCACCATTTTGAATTTTGGTTTTAAGATGTTCTTGTTCGGTATCGTAGGTCTAGGATGGGCACCCTCCCCTGTCTTTTTGGGGTAAGAAAATATCTGGAAAACAGATCCTTGCCCCTGTGCTGAGTAGGAACTCTCTCTACAGCCCTGAGGGTTAGTAGAGAAGAAACCTCTGCTTCTAGAGTAGTGGTCTCGGAAAGGTTTGCAGGTGGAAAGGACTTGGCCCTCAATTTTGGAAACTTTGCAAAACTGAGAGCCAATCCCTGACTTACTACCTCCAGGACCCACCTGTGTGAGGTAACAGACTTCCAGGCCTGGAAGTAGTAAGCCAGCCTGCCTCCTACTGGGATTGGGGAGTCGACCCGGGCTGACACATCAGGGTGTCTGCTTGGCAGGAGCCTTGGACTGAGAGGAGGATGCAGCTCTGCTCATTCCCCTTCTGTCTCTCCCTCTGAAGAACCCCCTCTGTGGAAAAGGAGAGGAGGCCTGTGCCTGGTAGAAAGGCCTGTGAAAAAGCCTGCCCCTGCCCCTAGACTGCTGCTTCTGAGGAGTTGCCTGCCTTTCCTTGGCCTGTGCACTCCTGTAGGTGGTCCGATACTCCTCCATTTCTTCATGTAATTCTCGGTCTGCTCCCAAACAGAGACTTACCCACCACAGGAAATCCATGGCCTTAGCCTGGGTTTCCTGTGAAAGGCTAGTACATCTGAGCCAAGCAAACCTCCTAAGAGACACAGATGTAGCCATGACTCGTGATGCCACATCATCTGAGTCCAAAGCAGCATGAAACTGAATTGTGGGGGGGGGGTGGCTAGCCTGGCGGTCGCATTCTAAGCTAGCGCCCTGGGGAAATGTCCGTTAAAATGATAATACAGCTGACCTAACTTCACAGTGGTTATATTTTGTATGGCATCCTCCTCTAATGTGTTGATGGCATCTGGAAAATCAAAAAATAAGCAGGGAAAGCTGCAGTTCGAAGCTAAAAAAACAAGCGATCTGAGAGTGAGACAAGTGGCTTGGGGCCTCCATCTCTGGGCTCTGGTCTGGAAAGTGCCACAGCAGACGCTGAACTAATGGAACTCACTAAATCTCTAGCGGGTATTCCTGATACCCTGTCTCAAATGCAAAAGGACATGAAGTCTGGCTTTAGTAATCTAAATAAGCAGTTTGCACACTTACAATCCGTGGTTACCAGCCTTAATGAAATGGCAACTACACATACCTCACAAATTTGTGAACTGGAGCGGAAAATAAGCGAAATGGAGGACTCATATATAGGGGCATCAGCTGAAAGAAATGGACTTTTGTCAACGATCGCAGAGTTACGAGAACGCTTGGATGACCAGGAGAACCGCTCCCGTCGCTCTAACCTCCGAATAGTGGGCCTACCGAGGGAACCGAAGGTCAGAATCCCAACGTGGAGTTGTATGGGTGGTTAGTGGCTCATCTTGGCCTCCCGGAGGAGGCAAGGAACTCTGAAGTTGAGAGAGCCCATCGTGTAGGCCCGCCGCCAAAACCGGGGGAACGACCTCGTCATTGCCTTATAAAGTACCTGCGATATGGAGATAAGGAGACTGTGCTAGGGAAGGCTAAATCACATGGCCCTATCAGCTTTAATAATACTAGAGTCTCAATCTTTCAAGATTTTAGCCAGGAGCTACAGGCAAAATGACAGAAATTTAATCATGCTAAGAATCGGCTCTTTAGGCTCGGCTGGAAATTCTCTTCTCCTACCCAGCAAAACTACGTGTGGATAGACCAGGCCAGAGTCCACGGTATTCCCTATGGCACAAAGTGGCAGAAAAATGGAACGAGGAGGAGGAGGAGGAGGAGGAGGAGGTCGGGGGGTAGTACAGCTAAATGCAGATTAAGATACCAACTATAGCATTTGTCTTGAATTGGTGAGATATAAGAATTTATTGTCCCTCTCTGGTGCTCTAATGTCCCCTCGGTGGAGAGGAATTAACATTGGAAGTTGTCTTTCAAGACTCCTATGCCTGGAGGTCTCTATGTTTATAGTACCCCCGACCAAGTCAGGGGACCCGGGTATCAGCGGGGAGCGCTAACATATATCTACCATAAGCTAAGTACGCCTCGGAATCGTCTGGGACTGCTAGTTAACCTACAAGTTAATTTTCTAATTGGATGCTACATGCAAGGCCTAACTGACAAATCACGTCGATCCTGAAAATGTTGATGGCTCATACTTGTAAGCCCGACCGTGCCTAGGGGCACGGGTAGCTCCGAGCTCTGGTTTCTTTAGCCTTATCTTTACTGGGGATATTTTCTCTAATTGCAACCATGGAGGGAACTTAATTTAATGTTGTAAATGCTATTTATGTTGGACAACCTGCAGACATTTTCGTATTACTGAGTACGCAAATTATATATTTTGATGGTGTTGTTATAAGGGACTTTTCCTTTTCTATTCAAACGAGTTATTTAGCTACTTTAATTACCTAATTTTTACAGGTGATCTCTTACAGGTCAGTTGCGTGTACATATTAATAAACTGGTTTCTTGGACGTTGCCCCACCAAGGAGGGGTATGGATTCAGGCAAGAGGTTATATACTTGCCTTTTGTTTGTAGTGGAATTTTGGAGGGATTTCCCTGAGGAGGTAATTTGGATAGGAAAATCTGGGAGTTGGTGCTGAAGAGGGTGGGAGGAGAAATATTCTTTTTGAGGAGAATCAGATGTTAATTAAGCAGTTTCCTTGTTATGGGCTGGGGTGGCCTGAGGGGCTGCTGGGACTGTGCCTTACTTTCCTGTTCCTGGCACATGGCTGGCAGTGGCCCCGACTGGGTCTCAATATGCCCATTTGTTTTGAGGAGTGTTACGGTTGGGTTGTATCAATGGGTTCTATTTGGGTTAAATGTGGACGAGGGAAGGTGGAAGGGGAGAGGGAAAAAAGGGCAAAACATGTGGGTATGTGCTTGCTGTGTAATGGAGCTCAAATTGACTTAAATAGGATATGGTATGATGGCGGCTGAATTTCGATGTTTGACGTGGAACATCAATGGGCTTAAGTCCATCATTAAGCGTAAGAAGACCGCTGCAGAGGTCCGTAGACAAATGGGTTCTATTACACTCTTACAGGACACGCATTTTTCTCATACAGAATCCTTAAAAACTGCCGAATTTATGGGGGTATTTGGGTATCCTCCACCTTTTCTTCGAAGGCGCGTGGGGCATCAATTTGGCTATCCAGGGGGTCCCAGGTCCAACTCTTGGACAAATTGCCAGACAACACGGGCAGATACGCTTTGGCTAAGGTGTTAGTGCCGGGCAGGGGAGCCTTACTGGTGGGCTCTGTATATGCCCCGAATGTGGAAGACCCCATTTTTTTTCCAGAGATTAGCATTAGATATGGCTAGCTGGGAGGGCTCATGGATCCTCGGGGGGGACTATAATTGCATCCTAGATACAGTACTTGATCGTTCAGGATGAATCCCTGTGACCCAATCCCAAAATGCAAAATCACTGACTGCACTACAAACTAAGTTGGACCTGATTGATGCACGGAGACACCGTTATCCCACAGTAAGAGTATTACCATGCTCACAATTCCTATGCACGCATAGATAGAATACCTGTTTCTAGTGCCCTGGTGGTTGAGGTGGGAAATGTTGGTTATAGGCCAATTTTGGTTTCAGACCATGCACTACACCATATTTCAATCTCTGGTACTGGGACCCCATCCAATGTCAGGACATGGAAGTTAGACCCTTTGCTTTTGAAAATCAGGTACCTCTCTCATATGAGCAACTCCCTGCAGGAATTCTTAACATTTAACGGGTAGGTGAGACCTCCCACGCCACACAATGGGAGGCACTAAAAGCTTTTGTGAAGGGACTGACCATTTCTTTCGCAGCTCACACCAAGAGAAATGACAGTAAAGAGTTAGAAGACCTTCGAAAGAAAATCGCTGCTTATGAGACTGCACACATGTTAAATCTCACAGCCGCACTGTATAATATCCTCCTGAAGTTAAAATGGACGTTCAATACTATGTCTAGTGCGCAGTTAGAGAGGGCTATATTATTATCTAACTCAGTCAGGGGCATACTTTGATGGGGATAGAGCAGGGAAATATTTAGCCTAACAACTGAAGCATAAGGAAGCAGCAAAAACAATTGCACAGGTACAGAATGCAAGGGGAGAGATGGTATATGGGTCTAAATTGATAGGGGACACATTTGGGGCATACTATAAATCCCTGTATGCCTCTGAATGCGACCCTTCTCATACCGAACTAGGTGCTTTTTTTAAGGACCTTCCTTTAGCTAAGATTAGTGGAGAGAGGGCTATGACACTAGAAGCTCCTTTGGATAAACAAGAAATTTGGAGTGCTATGATGGCACTAAAAAGTGGTAAGGCCCCAGGTCCCGAAGGAATTCTGATTGACTTTTTTAAAACATTTGAAAAAGTCCTCTTAGATCCCTTTGTTGAGACTGTAACGGAGGGTCTGGTGATGGGTGGTTTGCCCCGCTCCACGTGGTCTGCGACTATCACAGTACTGTCCAAGCCTGGGAAAGATCCGAGTAAATGTGCCCTGACTTCCAGATCAGAAACAGTATTACCTGAAATTATCCACCCGGATCAGTCTGGCTTTGTCAAAGGTCGTATGGGGAAACATAATATCCGATGGACACTTAATATTATACTTAGATGGGCCCGCACTAAAAGATGTCATGGGGCAGCGGTGGTAGCCTTAGATGCAGAAAAGGCGTTCGACCGTGTGGAGTGGGGTTATCTATTCTATACCATGGAAAAGCTGGGGGTGGGTCCATCCTTCTGCTCCTGGGTTAGAGCTCTATACCAGGACCCCATGGCACAGGTCCTTGTGAATAGAGAACTATCCGGACCCTTTAGTTTAGGCAGAGGTACTCGCCAGGGTTGCCCTCTATCACTGCTGCTATATGTAATAGCCTAGGAACCCCTGGGAGCTGCCCTAGGCGCATGGGGAATTAGAGGCTTCAAGGGAGTGTAACGAGCACAAAATAGCAATGTATACTGACGATCAACTGCTCTACCTGCAGCACCCATCCGAAGACTTACCTGTGGTGCATAAATTGATGTCAATCTTGGGGCTATTTCAGGACATAAGGTCAACTGGTGTGAGAAAAGTGAACTGATGCCAATGGGCCTGTTGGAACGTGCCCAGCTTATAACCAACCTGAGGGGGTCTGCAGCTGGTACACCAACTAAAATATCTAGGGGTCCAAATATCTGTGAAGATGTGGGATTTGTATAGATTGAACTTCAAGCCCCTTATGGCTAACATTACTGATGACTGTGAGAGATGGATGTCCCTGCCCTTATCCTTACTAGGGAAAGTGGGAGTTATTAAAATGACTGTTCTTCCCAGGCTGTTGTACTTATATCAGGCCCTACCTATAAAATTGCCACAAATACACTTTAAGCAAATAAATGCACTCACGCATAGGTTCTTATGGCGGGGGGGGGTTTGAGCCAAAATTTCAAGAGCAATATTGCAGAAACTGCGAGAAGAGGGTGGAGTTGGTCTGCCCAATTTTAAATTATATTTCTGGGCTGCTCAATTGGCTTTTCTCCCATCTGAGTCTTTGGGTTTACAATGCCCGTGGGTGGGTCTTGAGGAAGACATGCTGCAGGGAAACCTAACACATGACCTACTCGTGGGGCATCTACAAAATATGGAGGAGATGCGTTTGAATAACCCTTTCACCGCAGTCACCCTCCGGGTTTGGAATTGGGCACATGTACTACTAGGGCATGTACAGGGTAATTTGCCAAATCTGAGTCTGCTGCACTTTATGCAATCTAGCGGGAACTGCAGTATAATGATGACTCAAAGGTTGTGGGTATGGCAGAAAAATGGCCTCATTGCGGTTAATCAGCTGTTTGAAGTGGGGGTTGTTGAAGAGCTTTACACAGATCTGTGCCGAATGGAAGATTCCACCTGGAGACTTCTTTTTACATCTGACCATTCGGCATATAAGTGGGATCACCTTAACACCTAAAAACAAATGGTTGGAGCCTTCACCTATTGAACAACAATTGCTCAGGCCGCAGCCGGGGGGATAAACATATGTCTATTTACTACCGTATGTTACATAATGCCCAAGACCCTATACAAATACCAGGTATTGCGAGGTGGAGTGATGACCTTGGGGTACCCATTAGCCATAAGACATGGTCGCTAGCCTGTTCACATTATCAACAATTCTCACGTAGTAATAAACTACGGCAGATACAGTTGTACTTCCTACATCGGGCCTATATGACTCCCCGGCGTCTACATATAATGGATGGTAATAAATCACATCTATGCCCTAAATGCTTAGCGGAGGGGGCTGACTTCCTTCACCTGGCACTAGTGTGCCCACGGGTAGCTCCATTTTGGCATGTAATGCATAGTATCATGTCCAAAGTCTTGGGGTATAGCCCTTCTAAGTCCCCTGTAGAACTGATGCTTGGAGCTGACCCAAGGCACCCGGATCATGGGAAGACAAATCCCCTGTGGTCCATAGCCCTCATTAATGCACGAAGAACTATTGCCCAGCTCTGGATGTCACCAACCCCCCCTTCCATTAGCAGATGGGTTCAAAATGTCAAATCTTGCATGATTCTTGAGCGAGTACAGATGTGTGCGAGGGTAAGAAAACTCAATTCTGGGAAGTGTGGCACCAATGGCTATTGGCAGTAGAGGCTAATATTATCCCAATTTGAATGGGGAAGACTAAACATAATAATAAATAACTGCTGTTTAATATGGGGTAACACAATTAGTAATGCCTACGGTTGATAGCCTAATAGCCTATTGTCTCAAAATTTCTGTCAGTGTCTGTAATAAACCGGTCAGAATACTAAAGTATTATGCTGATGGATAGTCAGATATCAATCCTGTAAACCACGTCAACATATTTAATGCTAATGTAATTTGTAAGCACTGGTTTTGTCTATAAGTGATGGTATATCAAATCATGGGAGGGTGGGGTGGTACCCGAGGACTGGAGGAGGGCCGATGTGATTCCCCTTCACAAAAGTGGGAGCAGGGCAGAAGCGGGAAACTACAGACCAGTTAGTTTAACCTCAGTGATAGGGAAAATGATGGAATCACTTCTGAAGGAAAGAATTGTCGAGTACCTAGAGGCCAGAGGGGCACAGGACCCAAGGCAGCATGGATTCACAGCGAGAAGGTCATGCCAGACAAATCTAATAGATTTCTTTGACTGGGTGACCAAAGTAGTAGATCAGGGAGGGGCTGTGGACATGGCCTACCTAGACTTTAGCAAGGCATTTGACTCAGTCCCACACAAAAGATTAATATACAAGTCAGCCAGCCTGGGAGTGGGTCCCAAGATGATAGCCTGGGTAAAGAATTGGCTGGAGAATAGGACACAGAGGGTAACAGTAAATGGAGTCCACTCTGAAGAAGGGTTACTAGTGGGGTGCTGCAGGGTTCAGTATTAGGACCAGTCCTCTTCAATGTCTTTGTAAATGACATTGCAGACGGGCTGAAAGGAAAAGTATGTCTCTTTGCAGATGACACAAAGATCTGCAACAGAGTTGATGCACAAGGTGGGGTGGAAAGAATGAGAAGGGACTTGGCAAGGTTAGAGGAATGGTCAAATGTATGGCAGCTTAGATTTAATACTAAGTGCAAGGTAATGCACCTGGGAAACAAAAACCCAGGGGAAGAGTACACAATGGGGGGTGAGATACTAACAACAACAAAATGGAAAGGGACCTGGGGTAGTCATATCAGATGAATTAAAGGTGGGCAAGCAATGAGAGGGCAGTAAGGAGGGCTGGGGATACTGGGATGCATAGGGAGAGGCATCACCAGTAGAAAACAGGAAGTTGTTATCCCTCTGTACAGACAGCTGGTGAGACCCCATCTGGAGTACTGTGAGCAGTTCTGGAGACCCAATCTCCGCAAGGACATGGACAAGATGGAAGCTGTCCAGAGGAGGGCAACTAAAATGGTGCAGGGTCTGCACCGGAAGACATATGAAGAGAGACTAAAGGAGCTTAATATGTATAGCCTCGAGGAAAGGAGGGAGAGGGGGACATGATAGAAACTTTCAAGTACCTCAAGGGAATCAACAAAGTCCAAGAGGGTAGCATCTTTCAAAAAAAGAGGTGTGCAAGAACAAGGGGCACAATTTGAAGATAGAGGGGGCGGCTCAGAAGTAATGTAAGGAAGTATTTTTTCACAGAGAGGGTTGTGGATGCATGGAACGGCCTTCCGGAGGAGGTTGTGGAGTAAAAACAGTGACTGAATTCAAGCATGCATGGGACAGCCATAAGGCAATTCTAGGGGGTGGGGGTAGAAAGAAGTAGGCTGCTGGTTAACTAGGATCTGCAGCTTATCCATTAGGTAGGGAAATGGGCAGACTGGGTGGGCCAAGTGGTCCTTATCTGCCGTCAAATTCTATGTTTCTATGTTTCTATGTATATGTCATATTTATGTCATATTCACTGTTGCGCTCTATCTGTACTGCAAGTCTACCCACATATTTAATAAAAATATTTTACAAAAAAAAAAATTAATAAAATTGAATTTTGGATGCCTCAATCCCATCAGCAGCCACCTCCTCCAGCTATCTGGCTAGCTCGGGGGAGGCCTGTTTAGCCAGCTTCAGAACAGTATCCCATCTAGACTCCTGGTATCTGGCTGTGTAGGCCATGTAATTTGCCTGCCTGAGTCCCAAGGAGGATGCTAAGCACTGCTTTTGGCCATAGCATCCACCTTCCTAGAATCTTTATCTGGGGAGTGTGAAGCCAAAGGTATGTTAGCCTTGTCACAGGCTGCAGCCTGCACTACCCCAACATGGCTGCATTGGTGGAACAAGAACTCTGTACCTGAACCTGAAAGCATATACCTCCTGTCCATTCTTTTATCTACAGGAGGTAAAGAATTTGGGGTTTGAAGAACTTCCTTTGCATCTGTTTCCCAAAAGATTTATGGAGGGGAATAGACAACCTCTTGGACTCTGGGATTTCCATCATTTCCACGAAATCAGGCTCCTCTTATTCCTCAGCAGCTTCAACCAAGGGAAGCTGGAGGGTCTCAGCCACTTTCTTGTAGAACAAGTAGTGGGATGGGGGCTCAAAAAGCCTGGGAGAGGAAACATTAGAAGGCCTGTCTGGGGAGATGTCCGGTTCAATGGGCTCATCAGACCTTCATCACCATCATCATCATCATTGTCTTCTCCCGCCCCCCCTCCAGTTCATAAAACTCATCCGCACATAATCCGAACTGGAGGAACTCGATCAAACCGAGCACCTACCAAGAGGCGCCGGATCGGACGGAACTGGATGGAGCGATTCCACAATACTTATCGCACTGGCTATTTCTTCGGTGGTTGGATGATGCGGTTGTTGATCCGAACCAGCCGATTTCCTCTTAAGCTTCGATGGAACCGATCCCTCAGGGTCGGATCTCCTTTTGCCCTAAGGAGTATCGCCCATGTCAGTGGGCACTCCCTCTGGTTCGGCAAGGACTGGACTGGCCATCCGGATTAGCGGACTTCTCGTCCTCCTTTTCCCTAAGCCTACCCAACCTCTTTTCCAGGGTGGCCTTTGGGAAATTTCTGCAAATTTGGCAGTCTGAATCGAGGTAGTCAAACCCGGACAATAAACACAAATGGCGTGAGGGTCTGCCTTAGCAAAGGCATCCCCACACTCATCACAGTGTTGAAACCCAGTGGGCCGGGTTTTTTTCTTGGGTTTCTCAGACATGGCCAGGCTACAACTTACCCTTTACAGCTATTTAGCCAGGTAAGATCCCCTGTTGGTTCCCAACCGTACTACGGGTCATGGACAAAAACATGTAAAAATCGCAGTTTTTTGAAACCGATAGGAACCGGCATCTCACACTACAGAAAGAAAATAGATAAAACCCTAACACAATTGGTTTCTAACCGGACCGATCGACAGGTTTTTACAATTTCCTCACTTAAAAATAATAAAATACAACAAATCTACCCTACTGTCCACTACCTACAACACTTACTGTACCGCAGACAGGGATCTGAAGCTGAAAAAACAACAAAATCGGTAATTAAACCGACGGATTCTAAACCGAACCGACTGTAGCAAAGGAGCAATCTTCGGAGCGACTGTTCAGTTAGGCGGAGTAAAGAATCTGACGGTTACACTTTGAAGTGCTGCAGACAGAGGTTTGAAACCGAGCTCGAGCTCAACGTTCTATGCTTCCTGCACAGAGTTAACTCTTTCCTCTCCGGAGCAGTTCAAGTGCTGGGGCTAACTGCATATGTCAGAATACAGCAAGACTTCATGTTGTTTGAACACAGATTTTTCTGATTTTTCATACTGAAGGTAACGACCACTTAGGAATTCTATGGTATACAATGTAGTTTACGACCTTCTTAAGCGCTTATATTGCTGCCACAACATATCAGTGTTCTTTCTGCTATAGAACCCTGTGGTTGACAGAAGCATTTAGCTACATCATACCGTTCCAAACTGTACCAGCAGTGTGTAAATTGGGAACAGCCACCAGGTTTACTAAGAGGCCAGGAGGGACTGAACAATAACCGAATGTAAACCAGTATTTGAAACACAACTTAAAGGAAAAACAAGCTTACCAGTTCAGTGTAAATCTCTGTCTTACTTCTATTTTAGCTCCAAACCAGTCAACTCAACTCTAGACTTTTACACCCCCCCCCCTATTTTTTTACTCAAAATAGTTTTCTTGTGACAGTGTAGGCTTCCTGGAGATGAATATTACACAGAATTTTGCAGAAAGCTGTTTGAGTAACCAAAGAATACTTAGGGGAAAATAACATGTTCCAACAGCTCAAACTTTCACAGAACATTGTTGTCACACAGTTGCGAAGTTGTTGAAAATCATAACCAGAGCACAGAAAGGGCAAAGCTGCAGACAACAGGAAAGAACAGGTCTAGAGTAACATCATCAGCTTGAGGTCCAAAGCAGTCCTGCCTGTCTAACACAGTGATTTTATTTATTTATTTAGCTTTTGTTAACCAGGTAAGTACACTAGACAAGACATTTGCCTATTTTCAGGTACGACCCGGGAGAGTACAAGAAAATACGAGTACAAAACATAGGACAACATGATACATTATAGGCAGTTACACAGAGTCAGAGAAACAGAGGCCTAACATAGTCTGTAGGTACAACAAATGGTCTGACCATATACATTGAGACACCAAGGCTGAGAGCAGCGCATTATATACAGTTATATACAGTATACGACCCCAAAGTTGGGGGGCACAGTCAGAGCAATACCTAATACATAGTGTGCACATTATGTGCAGGACAGAGCCCATGCAGGCAGGCTACACCTTAGGAAATGAGGTTCATTGTAGGGGACCAAGTGAGATTATGGAGGTTTGTGACAACCACACTTCAGTGGGGAATCTAAACAGAAGTATTTGGGAAGGAAGGAAGCTGCATGAGTACTAAATTTGTAAGCAACACTGCATTCACCAATTCAGAATCCTAGGACTCAAGATTAGCCAGCGTTCAGTAAGTATTAAAACATCTCAAGTGCCATGTTTTTTTTTTTAATAAATGATACTTGAAGCATCCAAAATGAAGTAAGCAATAGCCTGCCAGCTTTTTTTTTTTAAATGGCTCTTGGTAGATTCATGTGGTCATGATGAGATTCACAGATTTGCCAAAACAAGTTCAGTCATTTAACATAAGCAGAAAAGCAGCAGGCAATCAAAAATAAAAGCAGCTCACCCTCTTCCAGTCAGTACTGTGCTTACCAACCAGCGATTCCTTTTCCAGAGACATTCAGACCCATCCCCAGCTTGAAGTTTGTTTAAAAACGGTATTCCATCACAGTCCAACTAAAAATGCTTATAAACAGGGCAAGCAGAAAGCCCTGCATCCTGGCAGGCCAGGACCCGTGCATGGTGACAACATTACCAATGGGTGGAATTATAATATTTTGAAAGTATTTTTTTTTTATTTTAAAATGTTACTCACAAAACCATTTATAAGCACAGTAAGACACTCCTGGCACTGGTAGCACTGTGACAACCTGTAGTGTCTTGCCTTACTGTGCCCTAGGCGTGTGGTTGTCACAACACTACTGGTGCCCTGTCATCTCTTATTGCTTACCTCATAAACACAGAGTGGTGGCACTCTTAGCCAGTTTTATAGCTGACAGAACTGAATACCGATCAGGTGACTTCTCCAAGGCAACATAGTACACCAGATTAGTTAATAATGACACTGAGCCATATTTCAGAGTTTTATGCTCAAACCAAGAACCTTCACTGATGCTTCAGTCAGGTTCTCCACCACTAGAATATGTCCAAAAATTACAACTGTTTAAGATCTACTACATAGGTCACTGGTCCATTTTTTAGATAAAAGGTATTTTTGTGAAATACAAAAACAGCCTCATGACCAATATGTTGGTATGTCCTCCCTCGCCACTTGTTGCAGGATCAGAACGGTTTCAATTGCGCTCATGTATCGGCTCAGCTTCGCTATGTTGTTCACACACATGATGAGCACGTGTGAAATCACTCCTTTCCTGTGATGAGTGGCTCTGGCAGACATACTGACACTTATTACGGTGACGTCACAAACACTGGGCAGTATGACATCGGCTCCAAAATAAGCCTCAGCTGTAGATGAACTTATCAGGGGGAAATGCTGTTTTCATTCACATATCCTTTAGTAATGAAGACTGGAATGGCTTGCAATTCTTGTTTTTTTGGAAGGCAGAGCAACTGAGGTCTGCTAATCCCAACTGTGATTTCTTTTTCGTTGGTTGGAGGACCCATTCTTGAAAACAAAAGTGTTCTTGCTCCACACAGACCCTTCTCAGCACAACATACTCTACAAGAGGACACCAGCAAGAATGCCCCAACTTCCTAACCTGCTTTCCTACTGGACATCTGATTACAAATGTCAGCTACTAGATAAATGAGCGTGGTAGAAACATTCAAAGAACAGGGTGCTGCAATATTTACTGACACGTTTAAAGTTATTTAACAAAAAAAGGAAAACTATTTTGCATGAGACATAACTAAAACTGGCATCAAACACTTGGTGGGATGGCCCCATTAGATGAAAATGTCTAATTTTCATGCGAGTCCCTTAGTACACATAGGGTACCATGTGTTTATGTCCCTGTGCAATACACAGAGAATAATGCATAAGGTAGTGTGCATTATGAGAATTTAATGCACATCCGAGGTGTGGGATGCTACATACACCCCAAGAGCAAAGCTCTATGGGTTTATAAAAGCATCCAACTCCAAGGATGTGCATTAAATTTGAGTATGCACACTACCCCATGCTTTATTTTTTTATAATTGCCGGTGAGCAATTTTTTCCAGCTAGATGCCTGTGAGTCACAGGGTTGTCACTGTATCACGGTATACCGCGGTATCAGAAGTCACGGTATTGATACCGTGGACAATTTCTGATACCGCGATAACCGTGATTCATGGTATACCGCTGTATTGAGACCTTACAACTATTTTTTTTTTTGCATATTCAGGGACAACTGTCCCTTACCCGCCAATTCTCCTTGATGCAAGAGTTCAAGGAGGCTTCTTTTTTGTGCAAGAATTGTTCTGCGGATGTGATGTCTGCTCTCTGCTGCAGTGCTATACAGATTAATAATGTATGGTTTAGGTGTCCTCACCTGTCCAATCAATAAGTGGACTGATGATGTCGGTTGACAGATCAATTAAATGTAAGTCAGTCTTCTGACTTCTTCCTTCCTTTTTTAAATTTTCAGTGTTCAATTTCAGTAACAGGACCAGGTTTTTTTTAGTCATATAATTTGTGTGTGTTTACACTGACTGCCACACAAGGCACACAGAGGCCAAGTGAGTATTAAGACAACAGTGACATATAAGTAATAACTGCTTCCTTAATGATAAATGCGAGAACAGACTGTGTGCAGCAGCACACAAAACAGTCAGTGTGCTGTGTAAGTGTGACTGCATCACTCACACACTGCACAGTGCACACTGACTGTGGGGTGCGCACTAAGTGCAGCACACTGCTTGCACAAAAAGCCACACTGTAAATGCACAATACACATCATTATTGTCCTCTCCTCTATAGTTCTTTTGGAACACAAGCAGAAAATTATGCAGTATTTGTTTCAGAATAAGTGACATCCCACTAGAAAAGTTGAACAACAACAACAAAACACATGCCTGTTGACTGGGCTTGAGCAATGGGCATGGAATGGGGCGAGGGAGGGATCAACAGCAGCACCCAGGCCCAGCATCAAAATCTGGTCTGTTATTTTGTTAACAGTAACACTGTGTAACACAATGCCTGTCATGTCATGTAATGATCATCATGTTAACAGTCCTATACATATGTAGCCCGAAAGATATGAATCGAGGTACCAATGGGTATTAGAATATCAGGAACCTATGGTCTTTTTTCTAGGATCTTTATTTCAGCACTTTAAGATATTATCCGACTGTCATTGTTTTAACATTTTATGTAATATATGTGACGTGAAATTCTGTAATTCCTATTTTTTGTATTTGTTATTTTTTTTTTTTGTTAGTCTCTGGTAACCGGGTAAGGCCCACTAGGCACAAGCGCCTGTTTTCAGGGGCGACCTGGGAGCACTGGGCGGTTAAGTGATAAAGTTATGGGGAAAGTTAAGGTTTAGGGAGGCAGTATAGCGCAGTGGTTTAAGGCTCTGAGCTGCAAATCTGGTGACATCCAGCAGACCAGACCTGGGTTTGAACCCCACAGCTTCCTCTTGCATACTGTGTGACCCTGAGCAAGTCAGTTAACTTCCCTGTGCTCCCAGGTTGCTCCTGTAAAAAAGCTTTCAGCTTAGTGTGCTACTCCTGGTTAAACAAATAAATAAAATAAATAAGTGACTTGCTCAGAGTCACAAAGTATGCAAGTGGAGGTTGAGAGAATCAAACTCAGGTCTGGTCTGCTGGATGTATCAAGCTTGTTCACACCTCGTTTCTCTAACCTCTAGACTATACTGCCATATGATTTTATTGTATGTTCGTATTTTTTATGTTGGGTCATACCTGAAAAGGGAACAATATTCTTTCCAGTGTACTTACCCGTAAAGCTAATAAAGTTTTCTTATCTTTATGGGTAACAATTTTAACAAACTGTCTGTGGCTGGCTGATACTGTGTTTGCAGACTGGTCAGTCACCTCATCGTCAGGGCCAGTGAGTGACAGATGAGACTGCAGTGATTATTCACATTACTGTTAATTGTTGTGCTGCTGGTGCTCTGTCTCGAGTGGTCATGTGTGTTTCATGTTCATTCACTGTTATTCTGAACTCTAGAGAGTAGACAGTCCTGTCAGTCTGTCAGAATCACAAAACTGTAAAGGTTAGTCAGACAGAGAATGAGATACACACAGAGAACTTTTTCGGGTTTATTGTTTATTGATAACACAAAAATTGCCATAATGCCAATGCCATTTACAAATTGCAATTTTGCATTACACTTACACTCAGCGTTTTTCAGTTTCAGTGATAAGAATTGGCACTAGTCTGTGTGTTCCTTCAATTTTCATTCCCAGTTGTTCCCCAATCCCCTCCCCTCTATCTGATTCTGCAACACAAAGTTACTCCTGTGCACCACACCTGTGGTGTAAATAACTAATTTGACGCCCAACTCATACTTTATCCGGAGTGCACTCCACTCGCTAATCCAAATTCTCTCTGACATCTGCTGCTGTTGCTTCCTGACTCCAAGTCTGAGTCCTCCTCCTCACATGTCCTCTTACTGTGATCTGTGATGACTATTTCGTACTTGGCACTGGCTATTCAGTTGAGCTAGCACACTTAGTGAAGTTGCTGTCTTGTCTCATCTGTCTACTTGATGCGCCCAAGTCCCTCCAGTCCAGTTCCACTGTGAACCACTTCCTGTCACTCCCTGTGTCTGCTTGCCTGATGCCCCCACTACAGTGGTCCCTAGAACTGAGTGAATCCAACTCCTGACTCTTGATGAGTCCTCTCTGACTGACTCATATCATCTGTGTCACAAAACCTTGGTTGCCTGGCTCAGCTGAGCTCTTGGCTGATTGTGGCTGGGGGCTACTTAACACAAAAATCAGTAAGAGAAATTACTTTAATTGCATAATTAGCCTTGGCCAGCTGCTAGCTTAACAATTAGTTACTTGACTCAGCAGCCACCAAGCATGGCATCGAGGATATATAGTCTAATTTCTTTAGTGCCACGCAGGACTCCAGTCCTCCTGAGTCACTCATGTCACGAGTCTTGACTCATGAGTCCCGAGTCCGAGGTGGCAACAAGATGACTCAAGTCACTCAGAGGGGCAACCTAAAACAAAATCCAATGGAAAAAGTAATTTAAATTCATAAATGCCTTATTTACTTAGTTAAATAGCTAGCAGCTTAAAAACCAAAAAAAAGCAGAGAAAGAAGTGCCTGCCACTGTCATGGCATTGAGGATAAATAAGCTGATTCCTTTAATGCCAGACTGGACTCATGTCACAGTCGCACGACTCGACTCGATTCAATTCACAATATAGCACAACTCACTCAACCTAAGCAAGTCAAGCAAACAACTCACATTGGCTCACTGCCTCAGCAGGAGGCTACTGTAGCTAAATACCTATTACCTACCTTTAAAAAATGAAAAAAAGCAGCCAGTGAGTGCCTGCCACTGCCACGGCATTGAGGATATATAAACTGATTCCTTTACTGCCAGACTGGACTCATGTCACAGTCACACGACTCAACTCGAGTCACAATATAGCACAACTCACTCAACCTAAGCAAGTCAAGCAAGCAACTCACACTGGCTCGCTGCCTCAGCTGGAAGCTACTATAACTAAATACCCATTACTTACCTAACAACAGAAAACAAGCAGCCAGCCAGGCAGCCACCATGGCATTTGAGATATATATAGGCTTATTCCTTTAAATGCTGCCATCTCTTGCAGTTGGCTCAGCTCAGCTGATTGGCTCTGGCTGTTGGCTTGGACTCTGACTCTAAGTCTCGGACACAGTCAGTGGTGAGCGCAGGCAGGAGTTGTTTTGTGGTTGGGGTGGTAGGGTACTACATTAAGGAAGTAAATATGAACACAAATCTCTCCACATTTATTTGCACTACTTAGGTTACTTTTACTAATTTAACTAGAGGGGACTGGGGGAACTGGGTCTTGGAGGGAGCCCCATGCTGTGAGGTGAGGATGGAGGAGGGACACTCGGCCTAGCCATAACCAGACAGTGAGCCTTGATTTTCCAGTGAGAACTGTTCTAAGTAGTGCTGTTGCTGTGCCTGCTTCTAAAGCTAGTAGCACACTACTTCAGTATAGTGTAACTCTGTCTGCATCTGCAACTCTAGCCTGCACCACCCCCAGGAGTGGAGTGACAGAATTCCGTTAGAAATTATTCAGAATAGTTCTTTTCAGGTTCATATGAAATCTTCAGAAGTTGTTAATAATAACTCCTGTCAGGGTTTTAAGACACGGTTAAAACAGTGGCTATCTTTGGAAACATGATGTATTTTTATGTATTGTATTTTATTGATTGAATGTTTTGTTTGTATTATGTTTGTTTGTTAATATTTTGTGTGTTTTTTAGTTTCAAACTTGTCTCCAATGAAAACGGGCAGTTTGCTCATTTGGATTTACAAGTATAAAAAATAAAAATGAAATGAGTGGACATTCCTTTCGTATTTATCATCTCTTGTCTTTAAGTTATTGACAATTTAACACAACAAAAATGTAAATCAAACAACTTACTAGTCATACTCACCGTGCTATTTTTGTATGGTGCTTTTGGTACTGGTGGCATTTTTTTCTGTAAGTTAAGAGTACGCTAAACAAACACTTTACTTATAATAGTATGTCTCTCACGTGTCAGACTGCAATGAAATGAACATTTTTGTGTATATAAATATACTTACAGTGCTCGAAGCTCCATGTTCATCATCAGGTCAGGAGGAATCTTACTTAGTCAATAAAAATCTGTTTCTTTTGCACATATTTGACTCATCTTTCTTTTCTCTCATAAAATTCATAATGTGTCATTTACTAGTATTTAAACTGCTTTTACATGTCAAATTTGGCTAAAATTGCATTATATTTGAATATTTTAGGTTTTCCCACTGGAATGCATTATACCGAGTATCACACACCGCAGTTATCATACCATCAAAATTTCACACCGTGATAACCCTACCTGTGACCATAACATCTGTATAGAAAGTAAGACACTGGTACAAGAGGTTCTGTAAACATTATGCTTTTATTGTAATTATAAAGCTTAAATAAATAATTAAATGCATTAAATAATTGTCATACTTGTGAGAAACTTGAAACTGGAGCAAGAAAAAATCTAACTAGGGCAACTAGCACTCTCTCTCGCTTGTTGAACTACGTTACAGTAACGTGTCAGACATAGACAGGTAATGAATACTGTTTAGGAGGTAAACTGTTGCATTCTGGAACTTCCATCTTATAGTCTTTTAACAGTTTATTATGTTGTCTGGTACTGCCGTCCATTTCGGTCCTGCTTCACGACTTCTGCAGTTCGTTGGTTGGCTGTTGTATGAATAGCTCTGTGTCAGGAACTGCCACTATTTGGAATCGTGAAGACATTATTTTATTTATTATTTTTTTCTCTCGATATTCCAGTTATGTTGACCCAATCTGAAGATTTCCTGAGACAAATAAACAAATTGGGGTCTGAGCTGATGGCTGACAGACCAGCTGTGCTTTGCTGTGCTGTTTTCTACAGCAGGCGGTTCGTTCTTTTACTTAGCGCGATTTCACTGTTTGCAGCTCGCATTACTGTCTCAGACCCTGCCAAGCATGTTTGCCGTAATAACTGCAAATAATAACTGACTGAGCCCATAGAAAACTGCTCACCAGTTATTACAGTACGGTACATGATAATTACAGGTCACTGTTGAGAATACTTATTCATACAGCGGTCACAGGGCAGATACACAATTATCTTGACAGCAGGTAGAGGCACTCCCTTACTCACAGTTATGGGGTAGGGCAAGAGGGGGATGGCGAACAGTAGTCATGTATGTGTACTCTGGGGTTGCTCTGCATGGGGAACTAGAGAAGTAAGAATGGTAATCGCCCAGGAGGGAGAAGGGGGAGCTAATAAAGGTGTGTGCGTGCCACCACCTTGAAGAATACAGTAGCTCCTTAAGCTGCCCCAGCAACAGCATTATGAAAGCATGAATGTTAGGGGTTAGACAGAGGGATATTGGTAGTTTATTCCACTCAGCTAGGCCTGAGAAGGAGAAGGCTTGCCTGCTACGGTCCTTCATGGATTGAGGTAGTACTCAGCTAGGTAGAGAGATTTAATGTAGCTAGGGCCATAGCAAGGATTCACGTATAGAAAATATATACCAGTGGAAGTTCTGCAAAGGGGGTTGGGGGTGGAGCTGAGTCAGTCAAGTGAAACAGGAATAAACAGTAACCGATGAGTCCTTAAATCAGTCCTAAATGAAAATTTGCAGTGTGAGTCATACAGGAAATCCATCCTGTTCACAGTGGCATCAGGAGCTGTGCAGTATACACATCTGAAATAAAGAAGAGGGAGCAGGAACTCTTGGCCAGTTCGTGGGGTGGGGGGTCAGGTCACAATAAGCACCTAAATATGTTCCTCATCCGGCAGAGGGCTCCCAGCCTGGAGTCCACCATGTCAATAGTGTGGTCTTCATACTTGTGGTAAGTATACTTGGGTCTAGCCATACTTACAGCTACTTGAAGGACTGAACCTGCTCGAATGCAAGGTTGTCTAACCTGTCGTCTCTACATCCTTCCATCCTGGAAGCCATAATGACAGGGGATATACCAAGCAGAAAACACCAAGGTTGCCAATCCAGGATGGAACCACAGAAGAAAAAAAAAACACTCCTTATAACAATGGGGATTAGACAATAACTGCAATATGAAGCATTTTTCTTCCAAACAAGGCATCCACTAAGGCTTCTAGACAGAAGGTGATAATGCCTAGTGAATCTTTGAATACAGATCAGATTGGTACCCCACTTCGGGTTATTAACAAAGTTGGGGGGATGGGGGTGGGAAGACAGTTGCTTAGATGGGTGGAAAACTGGCTTACAGATAGAACACAGAGGGTGGTGGTTAGAGGTACCTCTCCTCCCTTAGGAAGGTCTTCAGTGGGGTGCCCCAGGGTTCGGTCCTGGGGCCACTCCTGTTTAACGCCTATGTCTCCGATATAGGGAGAGGAGTTAGGAGTAGGATGAGCCTTGTTGCAGATGACTCTAAACTGGGAGCATTGGCCGACGGGGAGGAAGCAAGGGTGGCAGTCCAGAGGGATCTGGATACCCTGGAGGGTTGGTTAAGGAGTTGGGGGCTGAGGTTTAATCCAGAGAAGTGTAGGGTGTTGCATCTGGGGGTCAGAAACCCAGGGCATGTTTACACCTTGGGAGGGGTCACACTGCAAGCCACTTCGAGTGAAAGGGACCTCGGGGTGGTGGTTGACACCAGAATGAACAACAGTGAGAACTGCAGAAGAACGGTGGCAAGGCAAACAAGATACTGGGCTGCATAGCCTGGGGAATAACTTCTAGGAGGAGTGAGGTGATCCTACCTCTGTACAGTGCCTTGGTTAGGCCGCATCTTGAGTATTGCGTGCAGTTCTGGAAGCCGCACATTAAGAAAGACATAGTACTGTTGGAGAGGGTCCAGAGGAGGGCAACCAGGATGATCCGGGGCATGGATGATAGTACCTATGAGGATAGGCTGGAAGCCCTTGGGCTGTACTCACTGGAGGAGAGAAGAGATGGGGGGACATGATTGAGGTTTTCAAATATGTGAAAGGGATTACCAGGGGTAGAGCCAAAGAAATGTTCAGGCTAAAGCAAAGGGGCACAACCAGAAGGCACGAATGGAAGCTGGAGGGAGGCACCTATATGGGAGAACGTAGAAGGCATTACTTCACAGAGAGGGTGGTGAAGCCATGTCGAGCAAGGCACTGTGGAGGGCTTCAAGAGGGGGTGGGACAGATGCATGGGTGTACTAAAACCAAGGTTGACCCTCTCAGGGTCCGGGGGGGGGAGAAGCTAGCGCCCAATAGGGGCTGGCTAACGAGCAGACACAAAAGACCATCGGGCCTATTCTGCTGGCTTTTAGTATGTATGTTAGATCACAGCCCTACATATGTCCACTGGAGATGCCAGAGTTTTTTCTGATTAGGAAGCAGAGATAACTCGAGTTGAATGCCCTTTTAAAGTCTACCTGAACACAAGTCTCAGGGGGTACACTGTTCCAGAAACCCTCCTGTGGAAGCCGCGCAGACAGGGAGAGGTTTTAAATAATGCAAGGCATTACCTTAAATTCTGCCACACCCACCCTGAAGCCCTGAAGCAAACCAGCTCCCTGCTGGAGGTCATGAGGGTTCCTGAAGCTGCCCTCCCCCAAATTCTGCTGTGCCCACCATGAAGCCCCGAAGTAAACCAGCTCCTTGCTGGAGGTCGTAAGGTCTCCTGAAGCTGCCCTCCCCCGAATTCTGCCACGCCCACCCCGAAGCAAACCAGCTCCCTGCTGGAGGTCAGGAGGGCTCCTGAAGCTGCCCTTCCCCGAATTCTGCCGCGCCCACCTCGAAGCCCCAAAACAAACCAGGTACAGCGTTCTCAGCCAAGGGCACCCTCAGGCTGAGGATTAACAATCACCCAAGTTTCCTATTAGCAGCTTATTGGTGCTCTCTACTAGGTGTCTCCCTAGCATTTTTCCCCACCTACTTCTCTTAAGCTAACTTTCTGTAACCTACCTACCCTATCCATTAAGCCCTTCTTGCCCAGTCAAGCTTACCTGATCTCAGCATTTAAATCTCACTAAATTCTGCCCTTTTACATCAAATTTCTGCTCCAGCTCACAATGCCTGCAGATCCTCTGGTACCCAGATACCTGCTCTTCCTTGCTACCCTATTCTTCTGACACTCCCACCTCACCTGTCCAACTTGCCCCACACTTCCACCAGCTATCCTTCCTGAGCTGACTAGGCTCCCCTACTCATCCAACCCGGCAACCAGCTCTCTATTCTTCCAAAAATGGGCTCACTTCTCCTCGTGTCCCTGCCCCTACCTTTTCAATTCCTCGCACTCCTGGGTAATAATACACCTAATTACCTTCCGTCCAACCACCCACAGTCGCTCTCAACCACTACTGACATGGCGACAGCTCACTGCATGGTGTGTTCAACTGGTAGCGCACATCTAACAACTATCCTCCTGCTCCTTGCTGCAGGGGCCATACACCCGAACCCCGGCCCCCTATCTACTGCCACCCCTCTAAACGTAATGGGCCCTTCCACCTATACATCAGCTACTATAAATCCAGCTAGAGGCCCCCTCCCTTGTGGCCTGCAACTCCTGCACCTAAACATAAAAAGTCTACCCCTCAAACTTGACTCACTCCAAGTACTCGCAGCACATTATGACCCAGACATCATTGCCCTCTCTGAGACGTGGCTAAACAAAAATATCGCTGATCCCTCAACTGCAATACCAGGCTACGTCCTGGCTCATCAGGACAGATCAGCCAGAGGCGGCGGAGTGGCCATCTATGTATACTCAGACTTGCACTTCTCTATAGTCTTAGCCAAGGCTGAGCCCAATGCCTACAAGCTTCTACTGCTGCAGATGATGCTACCCTTCTCAATTCCTATTTACATTGCAGGAATATTCAGCTGGCCAGGTACAATGACAACATCATTTACTGACCTCCTCTCGCATATGTCCTCCCTAACTCCCAAAGGCGAATTATATATTTTAGGTGACTTCAACCACAACTGGCTAGCTCATCCTTCAAGAAAGCCCATACTGAAATTTCCTCACTAAACCTGTCGCAAACCATCACCGAGCCCACCCGCCTTAACCACAAAAGTGTCAACCACTCACTATTAGACTGGGCTCTCCCACCCACCTACCCAGAGTCATCAATGCAGGCTTACTCCTGACCCCATGAGTGACCATTGTGCCATATACATAGTCCAAAAATTCACCACCCATAACCCCCAAAAATTCTCATCCAATACTCCTACAAATCCATTAATCTCGCCTTGTGCTCAATGACTTAGCCTTGACTAACTGGGTCCAATCCGCTATAACCACCTCCATAGACAAGGCTCTCCTACATTTTCAGAACACATTCCACAACGTCTAGAATACACATGCCCCCCTGCATTGCACAAGGGTACGTGGCAACCACCTGCCATGCATCACCCAGAAACTCATACCCTGCCAAAATGCACGCAACAAAGCATGGCAAGCAGATAAATCTTCACACCTCCACCAAAACCTCTCCACATACCGAATGTTAAACAACAAATGCACCAAAGCTATTCAACTAGCTAAAGCAAAATACTTCAGCTCCTCCCTCCAAACTAACTTAAACAGCCCATCCAAATTCTGGAAGGTTATTCACTCCCTCTTCTCACCACCAGCTGCTAATCCCACTCCGCTCCTATTGGTAAACACCACCACTATTTTGGATCCACACGCTGTTGCCGACGAGTTCAACGCATATTTCTCCCCTTGTGCCTCAACTCTTCTCTTCTCCCTGCCCACTCCTGCTCCATGTGGACCTACTTCAGACACTATGAAAGCACACGGGCCATGCTCCTTCACCTTCAAAGATATCTCACCAACTGAAGCCCTTGATGCCCTATTGTCACTCAACCCATCGAAAGGCAAATCCCCAGACGGGCTGGACACCAAGCTCCTATACCTTTCCGCCCCAGCAGTAGCAACCCCACTCGCCAACCTTCTTAACTTCCCTTTTGCCTCTGCAACAGTCCCCCAGTCATGGAAGCATGCTGTTGTCATCCCCCTTCCCAAAGGGGAACTCCCACCTCCACTTCAAACTACCGCCCAATCTCCTTCCTCCCAACTCTTGCAAAACTACAAGAACACATAGTGCTCGCCCAACTTACCTCCTATCTCTCGGCCTCCAATTTTTTCACGCCATTCCAGTCTGGTTTCAGGAAGGGTCAGTCTACTGCCTCCTCGCTGCTAAGGCTCACTGACACTATCCTCTCCGGAATGGATAATGGACTGACCACCTCGGCCATCTTTGTAGACCTTGCTAAAGCTTTCAATATGGTCTCCCACCCCTTGCTGTTATCGAGCCTTTCGGAAGCTGGCCTCTCTGATTCTGCCACCAACTGGTTTTGTGCCTACCTCACAGGCCGAACTCAATAAGTAAATATTGCTGATGTCACCTCCTCCTCCTTCCCAATGACAACCGGTGTCCCCCAAGGGTCAGTACTGGGCCCCCTTCTATTCTCCATTTTTCTTAACGTCCTGCCACTAATCTGCTCATCTACTTCCATCCATATATGTACACAGACGACACAGTCTTCAGGGCCCTGTGTTTTCTGTGATTCTGCGGTTGCAGCAATGGCCGCAGAAATGAGGGCTGACCGCAGAAATCAGTGCTTGCCGCAGAAATCAGGAAAATCAGCCACACAGTCGCAGAAATGCTAGCAATGCTATGCAATCACACAAGGCAAGGGCATATGGCATACATGCTCATTAGGGCAGAAAACTGATACCATCCGCTACAAAGCCAAAAAGCTAGTGGCTGCACGGCATCTTGACTCATGCTGGTTCTTGTTACATAACTCCATCCAGCCAGTATTGTGGGAAGTGGGGGTACTGATGCAAGAGTAGCATAGCTTGATTATGATTTGCTGCTGTGTAGGTGTGGGTAGCTCAGCCATGTTAATTTTTCATTGTGAGGCTGCTCATGGTGTATGCTGAGTCCCTGGAAGATGAATTTGGAAGGAAGACCTGGGAGGTGAGCTGTAATTAAGAAGTGAGAAGATTCAGTGGTGCCTGTGGAGGTGGACTCGATCTCGGTGTGGTGACAGGTATTGGAAGAGGAGCTGATTGCAGAAACATAGGGCTGGCTGAAGACTGAGCAGAGGACTCAGCCCCCACTGGTGGATATCAATCACAGTTTTGATCTGTGGGCCGCAGTTCTGTACCTGCAAGTGTGAGAGTAATTTCTTAGCAGATTTGAACCTGCAGCCTAAGTGGTGGCTTCAAGCTCAGTTCTTAAGGCGGGCAAACTGCCCAGCTGCAGCAATGTTGGAGACCAGGGTATACTAGAACTGGAGCAAGCAGGTATGGAAAAAAATCAGAATGGAGAGTTTGATTGCTGCTATACATAAGTGAAATGAGGGTCACTGCCTGAAGAACACCACCACCCGCTGAGTTGCAAGGAGAACAGAACATGCTAACCAAGGTTATCCCAGCTTAATAAGAATGACTTGCTTGCATATTTTAGTGTGTCTGCAAATGAAAAATCAGGAGTCAACAAATCCTACAAACACTGCACGTTACACCCTCCTTCAATGGTATAGGAAGACTATCCCCTACACACAGATTTGCATACTGTACTCAACATGTTTGTTGCAAGGCAGTTAGGGTATTCCTAGTTTAAAAAATAATAATGTAAAAGAACACTGATCAAAAATCAGAAAAAAAATGACTATCAAGTTGGAGTCTCTCTTTATATCTGCTAACGAAATATAAACCAGAAAAAATCCAAGCAGGTTTTGCCTTCTGTGTAGTTTTAGTTAACAGTGTGTCCTCTGATTATAACCTAGGAGAACAGCAAAGGCCACCAATTTCCAGAAGAAGAACAGATGAGCTTAAAATTTGGGGAGGGAGGGAAAATTAATTATAAGAGAACACTGACGCCCATGGCTGCACCAGGACTGGGTTACTGTAGTTTAATATTTGTGATAAGAAGACTACATATTGTTAAATGGCCCTCAGTTCCACTTTCAGTGTCTAGCAAAGTGGCTGCACGAAGGCAGTCAAAGGCTTAACACTTAATCCTTTTGAAGGTATGCTGTTTAACTGCAATTTATCTGCCACAGAATAGCCACAGAATCAGCAGTTGTTCTGCCGTAGAAAGTATGAGGTCCTGCCACAGAATGTAGGTCCACTTTGCATGCGGTAAACCGGGGGCCCTGACAGTCTTATTCGCCACCGGCTCCTCCTCGAAAGAAGTAGCTTCCAACCTCCAGGCTGACTTCGACAAAGTCCAGCTCTGGTTCAGCTCCCACCGGCTCTCCCTCAACGCTACAAAAACAGTCACCATGACCTTCGGGACTAGACAACGTCTGTCTGGATTCCCCTCCCTTCCACACCCTGGATGGGACAACACTGGAGGATGTCACTACCTTCCGGTACCTAGGGGTATGGCTAGACCGCCACCTTTCCTTCTCCGACCACATCGGCGCAGTTTTAAAAAGCTGCGCCCCAAGCTCGGTGCCCTCTATAGGAACTGCAATAGCCTCCCTCTTGTTGTGAGACTTGATCTAGTGCGGAAGATGATCCTGCCTTTGTTTGATTACTGTGATACAGTCTATAGTACTGCGCCCAAGGCCACCTTATCTCAACTGGACCCACTCTTCAACGCTTTCTGTCGTTTTGCTCTTGATGCCCCCCCCCACACCCACCACTGCGATCTCTACCGTTCCCATACACTCCCTTCCCTCAACAGTCACCTTCTGCATGTTACCAAATTTGTTTCAAAATTCTGGCTTGGCACCCTCCCGTCTTACCTGTCAATCTTGCTATTGCCAACCCTCACCCCCGCTCATGCCCTCAGGTCCCTTGACTCCCATCAATTACTAATCCCTAAGCGCAGGACCAATGTAGGCCACGTTGCCTTCTCACACCGCTTCCCTAAACTCTGGAATGATCTCCCCTCTCAAATTCGCCTCTCCTCCAGTATCCTCTCCACCACCCTGGCAAACTACCTCACGATGAACTGCTCCTGCACTTGACACCCACAAATGCCATTTCACCCCCAACTGCCTGACCGGCAACACCTAGCTTACGCTACTGAAGCTGGCTTATATATGTTTGTCCAACTCTGCACTTCCTGTCTCGTGCCTGGTCTCATCCTGCCCCAATATGCGCTTAGTATTCTATGTTGTATGCTGCCTCAATGTTTTACTATATGTGCCTCAGAGTCATGTTTTCTATGTACTATGTTCCTAAATGCTCCAAGTGTTATTCTGCTGTAACTTGTACATTGTGACTGGATAACCTACGAGTTATCCTCCTTCTGTACCCTCCCCCAGGCCATTATCTGAAGACATGAGCCTTTTGCTCAGTGTGTCTTTCCTGGTGAAACATTTCAATATATAAATAAGTTTAATACTGTTTCGGTGTCTTTTTTCTAAATACCGATACCTGGAAGCATTTTTTCAAGACTGTGCCGAATGGAGGCTAAGGCTGCCAGGAACGTGCAGCACGATGATGTCATCTTAGCAAGTCCCGTAGTCCCCAGTATTCAGTCCTTATGCAGCCTTATGTATATGCGTAAAATTACTGGTATATCTGTGTATTTTGTCATCTTTACCGTTATTTAATATGTACAGTACACTACTGTACATGTTAAATAACGGTAAAGATGACAAAGTATGCATATAACGGTAATTTTACACATATACATAAGGCTTCATAAGGACTGAATACTAGGGACTACAGGACTCACTAAGATGACACCATTACGCTGCACATTCCCAGCAGCCTTAGCCTCCGATCGGCACAGTCTTGAAAAAAATAATTCCTGGTATCGGTGTTTAGAAAAAAGTCACCGAAACTGCATTAAACTACAGAACTGTATTATCTATAACCTCTTCCTGTCTGCTCAGCTTCCATGGGGAGGGTTTCTGGAACAGTGTACCCTCTGAGAATTATGTTTAGGTAGCCTTTAACCTGGCGGGGACTAGTTTAAATAAAACCCAGTAGGCAACTCTAATACCATGCTTAATCCAGCAGGAAATGTTTGTGGTCCCTGTATCAGGAAAAATCAGGCTGGAGACCAGCAAAACTCCCAAATCCTGTATAGGTAGTGTCTGATAGCCCTATGGACATCTAAGCAATGACACCTTCTGCTTAAGGTGCAAGGAAGAGTTGACCTTTGGCACAAACACCAGGCTTGGTCATAAAACTATACTCTCTGGAAGGAGAAGAAGAGTTCCCCAGGCTGCAGGGTACTCAGCTCCCCTACTACGCCTGCTGAGGTCAGTACTGCCAGAAGGCCCTCCTTTAAAGTAATCTGTAGAAGGTTTATACGGGCCAGTGGTTTGAGCGGGACTCCCATAAGGGTCTGAAGCATGTCTCACATCCTAGGGTGAGGTCCAGGGCTAGAAATATTTTTTTTGAGATGCCTGTCCGAGGGACAGGTGGAATGTAAATGTTGCCTGTCCGGACAAAGTTTTACCTGTCCACATTGTTGTGAGGTGAATTTTAAACTTAAAACATAAAATGGACTGTAAAGTGGAAATACAGAAAACTGTTGCTTTTTGGGGGGTTATTTTTCAAGGTGAAACACTGATTGAGGCTAGTCTATTTCTGAATCAGAACTTGAATCTAGTCTGCAGCCATATGGTCTCACATGAGGTCTTCTCTTTTGTTTTCCAGATTTGAACCATAGTGTTATGGCATCCTGCAGGTCAAATGTAGCAACGCTAGCATCTGACAGCTTGACACACATTAGTTCAGATGTAGTCATAGGAGACAGACAGGACCGCCAGTCAGACTTCACTCTGCCCATCAAGCTGAATCCTCTCTCAACTACTGCAGTTTGGGTTGAGATCAATAGAGCTATTGTGACTAAGACCAGAATATCAGGGAATCGCTGTTCATGTGCATCATTATGGAGAATTTTTTGCCAGAAATCCAAATAGTGAAATTTCGGAGACAGCTCATTCAGTGATTTTTTCATAAGTGGTTTAAGCTCTAACTATTGGCGCTCAATCAAGTTTACATTATGATTGTGTTTCTTCAGTATGTCACTGTAGTGCTCTGTGAGGGTTCTGACTTCCTCATTGCCATAAAGGGCTAGCTGGTGGTCACTATCTGGTAACTGTAATGGGTTAAATATTGAATGACCGTAGGACTTTGTTTTAAAACTGGAAAATCGTGAGTTAATACTTTCAATTGTTGATGAAAGAAGGCTTGTAACATCACGCAACACTGCCTGTTTGGTTTTATCTATAGAATATCCCCTTTCTAAGTTAAGGAAGATATCAGATCCACGGTACTGAACCTGAGTACTGGCTGAGCCTGTCAGTCGACTTGTGCTAGTGTCACTGTCAGCTGTGTCAGAGTCAAGGAGCAAGAGCAATTCCTTACAGACTTTGTCAAGTTTATCCTGCACAGGGTAGTTCTCTAGCAAGAGCACTGTGCTTTCAACCTTACTGACTATTGTTTCTACTGTTGAGCTGTCTCTCTGTAGAGTTAGACTGAAGGCCATCATGACAGAAATGTATTCAGCAAGAAACTGAGAAAAGAGGACAAATCTCACAGTACTTATTGTTTTGAACAACCCACTGGCCTGATCTTTTGTTTGCCCTGGTGTGGAAGCAATGTGCTGTAAATGTACAACTAGGGCCTTGTAGCTGGACAGAATAACAGACAGAGCCCTTTCTCTGTGTGCAACCCACCGGGTCTCTGACACGTAACTGGTTTGTGAATGGTGCAGCTCATATTACTGGCTAACTCTTTGAGACCAGCCCAGTTTTTGGGAGACTTATGGTATATTTTATAGATACCCATTAAGACTTCATCTGTTGTTTTCATGTATGGAATAGATGTTGCTGATTGCTTTATAGCAAGCTCCAACTTGTGGGCACTGCACTGAATCCCTAACAAATGAGGTACATCTTTCAAAATCCTGTCACTTCTATAACTGACTCCGACATTTGTACCATTTACATGTTGTAATTCTAAGATGCCAGGAAATCTGTGAATGGCGTTCTGAATTAATCAAATAAAGAGTTGTTCTAAACAAATGTTCTACTTGTGTGCCTCATTTTTTCCATTTGTATTATTCCTCGTTCTACTGCTAAGTTGGAAGGTTCAGTGTTAGACACAATATTTTTTTCATTGGCTAATTTACGAGGTTTGGAGAGTTCATGAGCACATACATTTTCAAGTCTCATGCTCTTACAGCCACTCATGAAAGTGTTTGTCTCCCTTAAGTATTTTTTGCAATATGAGCAGGTCATGCCTACATCAGGCTCATACAGTAGCCACTCCCTATTTTTCTTCCAGGTTTCCTGGAACCCCCTTTTTCTTTTTGTCCTACTTTCAACAGTAGTCAGAGTTGCTGGCATATCAGCACTGGCAGTGGCACTACAAGTTGCCACATCTGTGGTCACAATGGTGGGGTGAATAGTTGGTGCTACTGAGTCTATCAGTAATGGAGTAGCAGTACACATAGAGGAACCAGAGCTTTCCTCCTCTTGGCTTGAAACTGAAGGCTTTCCTGTAATTTTTTAAAGCCAAACTTTAACGAAGACATTTTTTCCTTTTGTTTACTTAGGTAAGAATACTTAACTTAGTAGTACGAATTTAAAGTACAGTAAGCACCTTGGAAGACAGTGGACACTACAGTGAAGTGATGATCAGAGATATCAGAAGACGTGAACCATCTGTTTAGTTTTCTTTCCTCCCGTAAAACCCCAGACAAAGCAGTTTAATATTTATATTTTCCTCCGGCCAGATTTCACAACTAAAACCAGAGGGCTATTCTGCTGTCAACCTGTTTTATAATTTAATCCCCTCCTCTCTCTTTGACAGTGCCTTGATGTCACTCACACTCACTCAGTAATTTTTTTTTTAACCCCCCACCTGCAATCCTTTTTTTTTTCCACGCACAAGCAGCCTGCTATGATATTGTTGTTACTTCTTGGGTTTGGTTTAATATTTTTTAACCTGGGTCACAGTGACTGAATTCAACCCCCCTCCTCTCCCTTTGACAGTGCCTTGTTGTTGTCACACTGTATTTTATTAGTCCTCCTCCTCCACTCCTCCACATCCACAGAGAGCCTCATCTCTCAACAGAAGCACTGCAGGCACTCCTTATACTTGTTTTGATTTAGTATTTCTTTTTATCCACAAAACAAAACCCCAGAAATCTGAAATATGTGTCCCTGCCTAATCCCTTCTTATAGTTCTTTTCTTTCTTTAATTTTATATATCTCAATTCAATCCCTCTCCTCTTCACCAGAGAGCCTAGTACACCACCAGCTCTCAAGGTATATAGTCCCTCTGATTTAGTGAGACTCAGGGCTCTTTCTTGGTGTTCCCTAATTTTCCCCAAATTCAGACTTAGAATATTGTTTTATATGTTCCTCTGATTGAGAGATCGTTTTAATTCAGTCCCAGACAGGGCACTTTCCCTCCTCAACCAGATGTGGAGAGAACAGCCTGCCTAATAAATCAGATTTCAAGGCAGCCCTACTCTGTGTTTTTTCATTAACAACGTTTTTTTTATTAACAGCCCTGCTATTTGTAGGCTTTTCCCCCTTTTATAAGTGTAGAGGTAAAGGTAGTAAGTTCAAGCTCTCAGACTCAGACTAACAGTGCTATTCCTCCTTCGCCTCTGCTAGCCTGAGAGAGCGAATTTTTTGTTGTACAGTCGCTTGTGGACAGTATCTGTATCAGGCTCACTGGTGCTTTTTTTGCCTGGTAGAATGGCAGTGAATTACAGCATTGGCTGACCGTGAGCTAAACACTGCTAAACACTCGCTCTGCTCTCCATCCGTCTCCTACAAGATCTGTGCTGAAAATGAGCAGAGCGAGTACTGAAACGTCAACAGCGCATGTGCAACAGTGATCTGCGCATGTGCAGTTGTCAAGAATGCCCGTTGTTGCATCAGCTCTTCCCGCCCGCACCACTCTAAACAACCACCAGAGCAGAGAGACAGACGTCAGGTGACTAAGGCAATGGTAAGTCATCTGACATTGGCATTGATGGGCAGGGCGGGTGGTCGGGCACACTATGCGTGCTGCTTCCCTACGGCTCCGATCTCCACTGGGTCCTAGTGCCCAGCACATCCCCTTGCTGCAAAGATGGAGATTCGGGGATTCAGCGCTAGTAAAGCGCTTGCCAGTAAAGCGCCTGTCCCAGGGACAGGCATGAGACCACAACCAGCTGTCCCAAGTGAAAACCGGCTGTCCCAGACAGGTGGACAGCCGGTTATTTTGAGCCCTGGTGAGGTCCATTCCTTGAACCTTGCCAGTCCAAAGAACACTGACTATGGAAAATAAGACATATGCAGATGTATCCCATGGTACATGAGAGGCCTTCTGCAAAGAATGCCAAAAGGACTAAGACATGCACTCTAAAAGTGGATGTTGTCAGGCCGAGGACAAACCCTGCCTGCAGAAACTCCAGCACCTAACCTAATACTGCCTGCTGCCTTGCAGGTACAAATCCACTTAACATCTCACAAGCCGGAAATGTGCACCAAACGATATAATAAAATCAAGATGTGGACCATTTACGAGCTTTGAGCAGGCTGTCTACCAATATGTTTGGCACTCAGCCTTCGAACCTTTAGATGCGGCAAGTCTGGGTTGGGATGCAGAAGAGGCCCATGTCTGAGTAGGTCCCTCCTGGAAGTAAAGGATACTGGTGAAGTTATCAATATATTGTGGAGGTCTAGGACTCCCGACGGATGTCATGGCCAGTATGGGTCTATGAGAATGATCTGGTCCTTGTTAGCTAAAAGTTTCTGAAATACTGTCCAGATGAGAAGAATTTCAAGAAAAGCATTAGGACACCTCAGTGACTACAGGACGGAGAAGGAGTAGTTCCCCTGTGACCAAGGGTCCTGAACCTTAGAGCAAAAATTGTGGAGTTGCTTGTCAAGCCTGGTGGTAAGCAGATCTACTGTTGAACGCACCATGGAGAGGATTACTGTGACAAACATTTGCGGGTGTTTTTGCCACTCTTCTGGAGACAATCACTGCTGACTGAGTCAGTCAGCCTCCTGGTTCTCCTTTCCCAGTAAATAAAGAACTTTCATCTTTAGAATATGCTGCTTCACCCACAGTAACAGAGGACAGACCTCTCTTTGCTTTTCTGAGCTTCTTGTGTCGCCCTGTGTTCTAATGCAGGCTACTGTGGTGTGGCTGTCCCGACTGATCAGTACTGCTTTTCCTGCTATCTGCTGCTGAAAGGCAAAGAGAGCCAGGAAAACAGCCTTAGTCTCTAGGGCACTGATCTTTTACCTCCCATTCATGTGAAGCCATATACTTTAGGCCCATCTGTCCTGCAGAGGTGCTCCCAAATCCCAGCAGGCTTGTGTTCATTTGGACTCTGCTGGGCTCCGACTTCCCAAGGGAAAACCCATAAGGAGATGGTCACTGGATGACCACATGGCCAGATTTCTTCCGACTTCCCACGAAAGGAAGGGAGGGACAGAAGGTCAGATAGAGGTGCATCAACAAGGCTTGGAATTGTCTGGCATGCAATACAGCCTGTGGCATGAGATCCTGGCAGGAGACCATATTCCCAAGAGTTGAAGGCACGGGGTACAAAGTTGATCAAACTGAATAAATCTTGCCCAAGAATCATCCAGTTTCGTAACTTTAAATAATTTGGACCCTGCACATTTCATGGTCGCAGCAGCACAAATTGACTGGTCCTATCTCTGAGACTTCTAATGTTAACTCTGCAGCTGCCTCCTTTACTTCTGTTTTTACGGGCCTGCAAGACACATCTGCCTCATTACAAGGAGAAGGGTAAGAGGTCCTATCAATAAATTGCTGGACCACCCTCTCCTAACCAAACGTATCAAGAGGAATAGAAAATGGAGTGAGTATAAGGCTTCTTCTCTTTCAGACTGGGTAGCATATAGGGCATTTTGTAACAAATGTAAGAGCGCTATCAGGCTTAACAAAAGCTCTCACTGTAAAAAGCTCTTTAAGTCCTCTGTTCATAACCCAAGATAATTCTGGAAATTCATCAAGCATATGCTGGGTTGAAGCAGGGATTACTCCCCTTCGGACATGATCCTAAATGAAGTCAACTGCACCAACAGTTCCACTATTACTAATGCCTTCAACAGCTTCTTTTCATATCTATCCTCATATCCGAGTACTTCCCCATCAGCTCTACACCAACAACTAACAGTGCCCCCCCGACCACTGAACCTATTGTGCGCCCTCCTTTTTATTTTAAGAGGGTTGGCATACCTGAGGTCCCTCTTATGGCTTCCTGCTTTGAAGTCTGCAGGCTCTGATGGAACTGAACCTAAACTACTTAAAGTAGCAGTTTTTGAATTAGCTCCCCTTGATGCTAAACTAAATGAATCTGTCCCTGACATCTGGTGTGGTAACTGAGCTATAGAAAACCTCCCATGTAGTACCAGTCTTTAAGCAAGGAAACCACAACTTCTTCAATAACTATAGGCCCATTGCTATACTTCCAACATTAAACAAAATATTTGAGAAAACTCTCCTGACAGCTCACCAACTATCCCGCTCCTTGCAACCTCCTCTATCTTATACAGAATTGTTTCCGCAAAGACCACAGCACTACAACTGTCCTGCTCACACTTATCAACCACATGGCATCAGGTATGGATATAGGCAGTCTTACTTGGTTAGCTTCTACGATCCCTCATTCGTGACCGCACCCCGGGAGGTGTAATTTTCAGCATCCTCCACAGCCAACTGCCCATATCCCATGTAAAACACCTCAGTCCAGTTCGTAGTGTCTACCCCTTGAGGTCTGGTGAAAATGCCTTGCTGAATGCTCCTGAACTCAAAACTAGAGCTGGGGAATCTGTTCTTGCCTGTCTTGCTCCTAGCTTGTGGAATTCCATTCCGTCCGAGATCCATCTTTGTTCTTCAGCAGAGTGGTTTCGTAAAATGTACCGCTAAATATCTCCTCAAGTTGCTCAGGTATTCCTGCTCTTTAATTGCAATTATGTATGTATATTATAATTTTGTACAGTATTACCATGCTATTGTACAGTGACAGTGCTAACATGCACCAAAAGGGCAAACGCTGCATCCTTTCCAGAACTGACCCCTCTTTCCTTTGCCAATGGGTCCAAATTGATGCATCTACTCTATAACAATATCTAAAAGAAGGAAATGGAAACTGTCAAACTCTGCCACTGATTGTGTTTTGACCCGGTAGATTCCTCTTTAGACCCACGTTTTTTTACACCATTGTGTCCAATGCGACCCATGTTTTAACCCCAGCGCTGTCACTGCTATTGTATTTCTGTTGTACTTGTTTGCTGCATTACCATATTGTCACAATATTTGCCTGCCATGTATACATTGTTGTAAACATCTTTGTATGTAATTCTTCCAGGTTGTGCCTGAAAATAAGCATTTGACTACCTAGTGCACCTACCTGGTCAACAACAACTAAACAGATCACTTGCTCAAGAATGAAGTTCTGAAGCCCTCCCAACATGGGTTTCACCCTGATCACAGCATACTGACGGCCTTGGTGGGATTCACACAGGCAGTCCATGGGGCTTATAAGGGCTTCTGCTCTATGACTGTCGTAGACCTCAGCAAGGCCTTCAATCTACTCAACCACCAGCTTCTTCTGTTCTCATAAGGAAATCTTGGCCTGTCACCTGATGTGATTAGATAGTGTCAGAACTATCTACAGGGGAGGCAACAATGTAGAAAAATCATCAATGCACTATCCCCTTTTGTCCCTGTAAATGTGGGAGCTCTGCACGGCTCCGTCCTTGGTCCGTTATTTTTCAGTTTATTCTTAACTACCCTCCATTTGGTGTGTTGTAATAACTGATATTTTCCTTTATGCAGATAATGCGATGATCTACACTAGTGGTCCAAGTGTACTTGATTTGACTAAAACACTACAAGATGATTTTAATAACTCCAAAGATGGTTTATAAAACATAAATTAACATTGAATGCATCCAAGACCAAATCCATGATGCTTTTTTAAACCCAGAAAGAAAAATATTAACAGTCCATTTTTTTAGCAACGTTACAGAGCTCAGTTATTGAACAGGTTTCTACTTTTAAATACCTAGGACTCTCCATGGACAGTTCTCTCTCCTACAAGTTACACACAATCAATATGATTAGAACAGTCCATCAAAGATTGGGTGCCTTATTTAAATTGAATTCATTTTTAGGGCTGTGGGCATAGCCTATAGCCGTTCTGCGAGAGCTCTGTAGCTCTGAAAACGGCCGATCTCACAACAGCTTCCGTTGGACTTTTGGAAATATCCTTCCGAAAGCCCAACGGAGCTTAAACCCCTCTGCCACGATCGTCATACGGAATAACAGCCGCACTATTTTGGCTGTTACTTCAGCATTCTGATGAGAGTCATGCGTATGCACAGTTCTGTGGTGCACTGCATATGCGCAGAACTTCGTGAATACAGTTCTCCACAATAACATGACCACTGTGCCTCTGTTCTCTCTCTCTCCCCAACAACAAAACCCATGAATATAGGGATTCTCCACTGTAACATCCTTTTTAAACTGCTGCCGCATATGACTTGTGAATACATGAATTCTCCACAATAACATTGACCACTGTGCCTCTGTTCTCACTCTTTCTCTCTCTCTCTCTCCAAACAACAAAACCCATGAATACAGGGCTTCTCCACTATAACATCCTTTCCAAACTGCTGCCATGTGCAGTACAAGAACAGTTCCCCAACTGCACTCTAACATCAACCGCAGGCAGGCACTACATCATCTTCAGGAAGCAGCACAAGTTATTCACGCTCTAACACTCTGTCCCACTCACTTCTCTGTCACTGCCGTCTGTCTCTCTCTCAAACCGGCACGGCCCTCTGTGACTGTCTGTCTCTCTCTCTCTCTTCTGCGCCAGATTCCAAAAATGCATGTACCTTGTCTGACTCTTCCACCTTCTTCTAAATATCTGCAAAGTGACAGTGACAAAGAGAACCAGAGAGGAGACAGGCGATATACGCTGTGATTTCAGCTAACCACACAGCAGAGAGAGGAGACAGTGTGATATGAAGTACCACAGACAAACAATCAGTACTGATGTGACACTTTTATGTCACACTGTCTATTCTTCTGTATCAGCACCTTGCTGCCCATGTCCCTCTGTTCCTCTCTCACGCTCCCTGTTGCTTGCCCATGCTGCTGTGTCAGTACTAGTGTCATTTACAGTCCTGTTTTCCATTGCCACCAGCCCCACACCACAAAAGGAAACCATCCTGTGCAACCCCCTTCCCCCTTCATGTGGCACACTGGGAGCACACCCCAGTGTACCGAAATGTTTTTTTTTTTTTTTTTTTGTTCCTGTAAACTAGAAAGCGTCCCTCGTTGCATTCCCCCCATAAAACTGAAAACGGTCCCTCATCGTCACTGCAGTCCCCGTCCTGACCCTCCCACTGAGCACCCACCGCAACCCCCTTACTCCATACTTACCTCCGAGGTCGACACGGTTATCTTCTCTGGACCGGGACACGCTCTGCACTCTTCAAAGCCCGACCGCGAGCTGAAGAATTAAAGGTAAGCTTGATACACAGCCATTCAATGGGGGTTTCATATTATGCTGATATCTCAGCCACTTTTTGGAATTTTTGACCCAAATTTTCAACATGGGGTTCTTGGGACTTCACCTCATGAAAACTGTCACTGTCATTTTGTTACTCGGCCCCGAAAGGTGATTTTGCAGTCACTGTGCAGAATCACCTTTCGGGACAGATTCACAAAATGACAGTGCCACTGTTCATGAGATGGGGTCCCAAAATGCACATGTTGCAAATCTGGTGAAAAAATTCCAGCAAATGACTGCGCATGAGCTGCATGCTACGCAGTTTCTACGCATGCTCCTAACGTCACCAATTTTTAATATTTTCACTCCACATTTTTACCATTTCCATTTTTTGCACACCTCCTGCAAAACAGTATAGCTGTCATTTTCCACAACCTGCCCAAAACGTGTTTTCGCACCTGTGGCACAGAATAGCGCGTTTGGTCAGCACAATCACCTTTCAGGACAACTGAACAAAATTACACTGGCACTGTTCATGAGGACGGGGTCCAAAAAATGCCATGTTGAAAATCTGGTAAAAAAAAATTCCAAAACATGACTGCGATATGCGCGTGCGTTGTGCACTTTCTACGCACGCTCCTATCATCGCTAATTTTTTTTATTTTCACCTCACATTTTTAACACTGCCATTTTTGTACACCTCCTTCACAACAGTACAGCTGTCATTTTACACAACCTGCCCGAAATGTATTTTCGCACCTGTGGCGCAGAATAGCGCGTTTGGTCTACACAATCTCCTTTCGGGACAACTGAACAAAATGACACTGGCACTGTTCATGAGGAAGGGTCCAAAAAAGGCCATGTTGAAAATCCGGTGCAACACCTCCAACATATGGCCGAGTTACACCTGGGTGTTGAATAATTTCTACGCACGTGTATAACTTTCGTCACTTGGTAGTGCTTCACAGCCCTATCAGCTCTGGCCAGAACTTGTTCATACCAGCCACAAGAAGGTTACCAGCACAGAACTCCCTTCTCCCAGTTCTTTATTATGGCCTCATGTTTTCTTACTCAGGAGGAGAGGGTTTACTGTCCAAGGTGAAGACCCTATATAATCATATCACCAGATCTGCTTCACAGTTACTCTTCCATTCTCACCACTGTTCATTATACTACTACCTACAATGGCCATTATTTGAACAAAAGATTTTTGCTCCAACCTGCCATTTTGGCCAAAAAGATTAACCCCCCCACACACAAGCACACGTGCACACACACCAGTTTCCAAGTCTTTTTCTAAAGATTTTTCAGTTACAGAGAAGTGTAGTTACCACGCGATTGGGACCCCAGAATTTTTTCTTAATACCAACAATGAGGATCTCTAAAGGCCAGCGATCTCTGAGATACAGGGTTTCAAAATTCTTTACTCCATTACCAAATTTGATAACTGCGGCAAACAACGTCTCAAGTTAAAGCAGCACTGAAAAGACTTATACGCAAACTCTGATTGTCAATGCACATGTCTGTTGTTAATGTTTTGCACATAATTTTGTTGGTCTTCGTTAACTTTTTGTTATGCCCATTTTATATGTTCTGATCTACCATGTAAACGGGCTTCTTACCATTAGCCCATGGACTTAACAGATGTTTAAATAAATCAGATCGAGTATTTATATACATTTCATGCATACCAGTTGTGGGATTGCCGTTCTTAGTAAGCTAAGGCTTTACCCAGCTTAGAGTACATGTTTCCCTGAGCAACACCTACTCAGACTTCACAAATCATGAATTGTGACTACAGTAACTACCTTTCTTTAACTTGTTTTAGTACTTACACCGTGGTGCTTGTGGGCACAAAGTTACTGTGCAAGCGCTAGAGTCAGAGTATCCCCACTGGTTAAAAATGATAAATAAATAAATAAATAAATACAATCCCACGAGTTTGCTTGGACCCATTAAGAGACCCCCTCCTCCCCAAGCACATACATACACATACAAGCGTGCACAAACACACGCATATATATATATACATATATATATAGTCCTGCACGGTGTCTGTGCCAGACATCAGTTCCAGAGCGTGATATGACGGTGGTGAAATGACTGGTGGTACTTGCTTCCAAGTCCTCCCACTGCCTGTCACACTGCCATGACTGGATGTTGCAGCTTAGGCTCCTCCTCTAGTCTCTCCATTAGGACATATACACACTAGGATAGCTTCTGTCTGAAAATGAACTCCTGGGTTTGGCATGGTCCCTTCTCTTGCCACCAACTTACTAACAGCAAAACAGTGCACCAAGTCTCTCAAACGAGACTGTGAGATTTAAAAAAAGAACACAACACTCACAAGGGACAGAGATAGGGAAACAAGTTGCAGCTTGCCCAGAAATCACCCCCTTTCCACTTGACAGTAAGTCCTTAGCGGTGCACCTGGTCAGTAACAACAGCCAAAAGATGAAAGAGTGGACACGAAAGTATTTTTTACTTGTCAAGTTTTAACGTCTGCAGTTTTGTGATAGTATTGTGTATAACTTCCGTTACAGTGAAATTTGTGCTTTCGAATAGGTTTTGACCCAATTGTTTTTATTTTGACCCACTTTTTTTGACACCAGTGGGTCTATTTTGACCCAAGTTTTAAAACCCTTAGCACTGTCACTGGTGTTTGCAACAGTTTGCTACTGCTCCTACCATGGGGATGCATTATCTGGTGGTAACACACCCCCAAGAACTAACTCCAGGCTCAGTGCATAGAAGGGCCAACACAACAAGGCACCAGCCTACTCCCACTTGCAAAGGGAGCAGGTTTTGTATATTAATTTTGTTCCCCTGAGCACCTCCGTGCATTAATGCTTTGGCGAAAACAACAAAGCACTCAAACAATGAGGTGACATCATGACTTTCCACGAAGAACATTTATCACATTCTTAAGATAGCATCAGTGACACTCTGTTACGAGAGAACAGAGTTCCTAGAAAGTCGGAATAAAGTGCTCCCAATGAGCAGCAGCTCAGAATTGCACTTTTTTCAGATCCTAACAATTAGAGCTTAAATTAAATTTTTTTTTTTTTTCTGGTAAGTCTGGTGACCGCCCCTGCAGATTATCTTACAATCTTTCTAGGAACTCCAGTCTGACATTATTTGTTTATTTGAAACTTGGTAACTGGGAGAGGCACACTGAGCCAAAGCTTGTTCCCGGGTGCGACCCGGGGGAGGGGTAACATGGAGGCACAACGGCAGTCAACAGTCAATAAGTCAGGGAACAATCAATGAAGTGCAAACATGGCAATACAATACCCTATCTGAATGAAACTGATGGCTACAGGGAAATTTATTTAAAAACTCTGGAGTGAAAAAAAAACTGTGCATCTTTGGACCTTTTTTCATCTGATTATGTGTGAAGGAAAATACAGCAGTCCTGGAATCCGAATGATGGGGTTAATGGTAGCTCACAACAATTCATGCTTACCTGCACGTCACTGTAATTTTCACTAGTCACCCAAACAATTTACTGAGCTGACAAACTTAACCTTCCATGAACTGGTGTGATTTATTCTGAACATAGATGATGCAACCATCACGGCAAGAGGACCATGCTTTCCTCTGCCCATCACAGGGTACCATACACATATTAATCTGCAAGACACGCAACAGCAGGAGTAATCAGGTATCCAACAGCTTTTCATTTCTTTGAAGGAATACTGAACAACAACAGAGGAAAAGCATGTAATCTGACACAGCATGAGCGAACAGCAATGCTACATTCACAGTGCACTCATTATAATCACAACAGATTGACAGAACTCTCTATGGTAACCCTTCAAACAAGCTATCTCGTCCCTGTGGCCTTTGTTATATAATTTGCCCTGATCATCTCAGTAAGAAGAGGCATCCTACTTTTACTGCTTAGTCATCCTACGTTCTACATACAGTATACTGTTTCGGAAAGCAACACAAGCCATTTTGCCAAGAAGCAGATCGGTTTCTAGCTCTTTATAAACAAAATTTGCATGCCTGGCTTGGTGCGTCAGCAATCACATTGTGTTCCCATGGGGGAAACACAGGTTTGCGCACCAACTTGACTCCTCCACTCTGAGCCAGGGGAGCCTTAACAAGCTATGGAGGTACAGTAGGATGTTCAGGCTCCAGGAAGGTGGGTTTAGTCTGCTTACGATTCAGGTGCCCCCTGTGGTCTGTTGGGAGCTCTGATATTGTGGATGACTGATGTGACAGTGGCTACATCCCACCATACAGTATGGAGCCAGCAAATCTGCAGATGGAATTGCATCAGGGAAGGAAGATGGGACAGGGTGGAAAATGGGGAAGAGAAAATGCGCTTGACTATGTGCACAATGGCCAGCCCCTCACTCCCATGTCACCAAATCCGCTCCACCTCAAACTGCCTCCCTCTACAGAACTGCAAACAAGTCCTTTGGGGGGCTATGTGAGCCAGGAGTTGGTCTGAGCCTTGCTGCAGGCAGGTTTCATACAGGGTGCCTTCGTGGCCAGGTACAGAACATACTCAAACTAGGAAAGGATGTGTGCCTAGATGGGCAGATGTTGAGAGCAGATGGAAGGACAAGAGCAGGAGACAGCAACAAGATGGAGGTATAAAGAATTAAAAAAAGAAATCTGCATATCATACATCTAAGGTGGATGAGGCTGGAGTTCTTGAACAGGTCCAAACCCAATGTCTAGAATAAAAAAGTGGATCCTTCTTAAACAGCTAGTAGTACCAAAAATAGCAGACAGGAAAATGGTGCAAAGGAAGAAGTACGCAGTATACTGCAGTGATTTAAGGCTCTGAGCTGCAAACCTGGAGACCCGGGTTTGAATCCCACAGCCCCCACTTGCATACTGTGTTACCCTGAGCAAGTCACTTAACTTCCCTGTGCTCCCAGGTCGCACCTGTAAACAAGCTTTCAGCTTAGTATGCCACTCCTAGTTAAATAATTGGATAAAACAAAAGAAACAAAAAAAAAGTTGTCATTTTTTTCCATTCTAAAGTATTTTCTTTTCCTTCTACTCACTAGAAAGTTTCCTATGTGAAAGTGTTATGCCGGATGTGTGGAACAGCACTCTGCCTGGCAGCTAACACATCTAGCTCTATTCTTCCCACTACATCATCAGCACTGTGATCTCCCCGACAGCGACTTTACAGATGACTGACTTGGCAACTACTGCGTGGCTTCTCTGGAGCAGCTGTGATGTCACAGTAGGCAAGGTCACCATGCTGATGATGTAATGAAAGGAACCGAGCTGGATATGTCAGCTGCCATACAGAGTGCTGTTTCACACATCACCCCTACTAACATCAGATAACAAGTCATCTAGTTAATCAAAGGAAAATAAAAATACCTCGGATATAAAAGAACAGATCTAGAAACAAATGATTTGATACCTTTTATTGGACCAACATGGATGTTACAGAAAAGAACAAAGTGCTTTAGCTTTCGAACCAACCAGGTCCTTCTTCAGAAGTTTTGTGGCAGTTTTTTAAATATCCCATACTATTAACACCAGATTATATAGAAAAGCAGAAATAATTCTCATTGGTTTAACATACACATTTAAAACATAGAAGATTACAGCAGAGAAGCTAATTAACACCAGTATGCCTTTAACCGAGGAGCCTCAGAAGGGCAAAGGTTATCAAGAATTCTCTACAGCCAGAGAGTTCTTGTCACATAAATTTTAAAATGTCTCAGTATGCCAAGAAAGCATTCAGTGATAAAAAACCTTGGAGTGGCATTTCTCTAATACATGTAAGATGAGCTTACAACTTACATTCCAATTGACCCGGTTTATTAAAGGACAGATAATTAGAGACAAAATCCTGAAATTAGGTATAACTGCAAGTTGAAATCAAGCCTAAAATTAACCTACACATATAAACATGATGCATGAAAGTATCACTTGTAAGTGTAAGTGCCAAAAAAAAAAAAAAGCTTGTCAAGGACCCCCAAGAAAACAAGACCATGAGCCTGATAAGTGCAGATTTCAACACAGAGTCTGTGTATACCAAAATGCACAGAATCAGTCTAAGCAATCTAAATGAAAACCCAAAGGAATTACACCTTTTATGAACCCCCAAGTAAATGAGATATGCATCTTAATATGAGCAGTTAAAAATGTGACAGTGTGTAATCCAACCACTGACAACAGAAGGAAATAAATGCACACTATATGTGAAAACTAAGTGTTCTAGCCACATAACAATTGCCCCATGCCACGCTCCACCCACACATATGTGTGTACATACACACCACACCACACAACACACACACACACACCTGCACACCCCACACAACCACAACACACAACAAATATAGCAAACACATTCCACACACACCATGCACAACAAACAAAACACACACACCATACCCACAACACACAAAAACACAACACACACCAAACACACACACACACACACTCAAACGCACTCACCACAGTGTTAAGGTGAGAAGTCAACAATGTAGATAACCTTAAACTTACAAAATCAAAGGCCCGCTGAAGAACTAAACTGTTTATGTCCATCTTTTAAAATAAAGGTCTGTGTAAGTTTAAGTGGAATAATGTGTCATGTAACTAACATCAATGTTCAATCCATCCGCCACCATATTGAGAAGTAAAATAAGTCTAATTTCAGAAGCCTGTCTCTGTTGTGTATTGTTGAAATGTCCTTTTAAGACCATCACAGACATATCTGAGATTGAGTGGTCATCCTGGGAGAAGTGCTGGGCTACTGGTTTCTCAATCATCTTGCGATTAATAGAATGTCTGTGTGAATTCATTCTAGTGCGGAGTTGTTGGCTTGTCTCCCCCACATAACCTGTGCGAGGACATTTCTTGCATTGGATAAAGTAGACCACATTACTTGATGTACATGTATAATTCCCCTGTATCCTGAATAGTCTGTTTTGTGATGTAACCACACAGTCTGAAGTGGAAATGAGGTTACATGTCTTACATGTGCGTTGATGACAGGGTCGTGTACCATATGATGTCATGGTATTCTGTTCCGGTTCAAGTTGACTCCTAATAATCAGGTTGGCTAAATTAGGTGGTTGTTTAAAAGATAGTAGTGGTAGTTCTTGAAAAAATACAGTTAAGGGTTTCATCCTCACTAATTATTGGATGGAGATCCTTAATAATCTTAAGGAGTTCAAGGTCAGGATGGTATGTGACTACTAAGGTATTCTGTTGGTAGTCATCCGTTCCTTATATTGCAGTAGCTGTTCTCTTGAGACCTGTGTTGCACGTTCCACTGCTCTGTCAATTTCCTGGATGAGTGTCCCTGCTCAATAAAGGTGTTTTTCAACATCGCCAGATGTGTGTCTCTGTCTTCCTCATTTGAACAGAGGCGGTGATACCAAGTGCTTGACTATATATAACAGATTTCTTTGTGTGGGCTCGGTGATTACTTTTCTTGTGTAAGTATCTCTGTTTGTCTGTTGGTTTCCTGTAAAGACAGGTATGTAGGGTACCATCCTTAATAGTGACAGTGGTATCCAGAAAATGTACACTTGTGGCAGAATATTCTAGGAAAGCTCTATAGATGGGTGGAGGTTATTAAGTTCTTGGTGAAAATCTTTAGATTTGTCAGTGCCCTCTGTTCAAATTATAAACAAATCATCAATGTAACAGAGAAATAGTGGTTTATGTGTACAGTGCCTTAGAAAATCCTCCTCCAAATTGCCATAAAAGATTAGCATACTGAGGAGCCATCCTGGTTCCATTATGTTCCTATAGTTTGAACATAATGTTTACCATTAAAGCTGAAGTTGTTATGTGTCAGAATGAATTCAGTGAGTTTACCCACAACTCCAGGGTCAATGTTGGGGTCCAATTCTTTGTCATGCAGGTATTTGAGGCAGGCTGAAATGCCATCTGTGTGTGGACTATTAGTGTAGAGGGAGGTTACATCCATCGTGGCTAAAAGGGTATCAGGTGGTAAGTCCTTAAAACCAGAAAGTTTATGCAGGAAGTGAGTAGGTCCTTGATGTAACTATCCCTTTGTAGAACCAGCGGTTTGAAAATAGCTTCTACAAACCCTGATATCCCTTCTGTCAGGGTGCCATTACCAGAGACTATGGGTCTACCAGGATTACCAGGTTTATGTATTTTAGGAAGCATGTAGAATGTCCCTGGCTTAGGTTCACTGGGGACGAGGTCCTTTAGTTTGTCTTGGACATGCTTTGGAAATGTTTCAATTAACTTCTGTAGTTCTGTTTTATATTCTGTAGTTGGGTCACTTCCCAGTACTTTGTAGTAAGTAAGGTCACTTAGCTGCCGGTTGGCTTCCGTAATGTAATCTTCCCGATTCAATATCACCACTGCCGAGCCTTTATCAGCTTTTTTTATGACAATGTTATGGTTTGATTTTAGCGTTTGTATAGCCCTCCGTTCCAATGGAGAGAGGTTGTAGCAGGCCTGTTTCTGCCTATTAAGAATCTCACTAGTAACTCTCTGGCAAAAGCAATTAATGTATTTGTCCAGTTTCTTGTTACAGCCACTTGATGGGGTAAACTCATATGGTTTCTTTTTCTTATCCATAGTATTTTTACTGTTTGTGATTTCTTCCCTGTCTGTGATGTCTTCTCTGCCATGAAAAAATTCCCTGAGTCTCAATCTGCGAGTATTCCTCCATTTCATCACAAAACTGTATTCTGTCCAGTGGTTTAGTTGGGCAGAAATTGAGGCCCTTAGAAAGTACATTTAATTCCTCAGTAGTCAGTGTGTGGATGGACAAATTAACAACTGAAAGGTGCCCATCTGTGTGGCTTAGTTGTTCAGTCACTCTGTTCTGTTCTTCATGTTTGTTAGGAAGTATGGTAAGTTGAAGGGCATCTAACTTCCTGTTTTTAATGAGCATGGCTTTTCTTAAGGTTCTTTGGTAGTTCATGTCCATCTCATGCAAGATGTCTGGAATTGGCACACCAGACATCCGCTCCAGTGTGGTAGCTATTTCATTAAACTGTTTCTTCAAAAATGCTTTTTTGGCATATGAGCTGTGGATTCTGTGATTTCTCAATTTCTCAGAGGTCCTACGACAAAGTTGTTCAGCATATGTAGAATTATCTGCAACCATATGAGTTTACCCCATCAAGTGGCCGTAACAAGAAACTGGACAAATACATTAATTGCTTTCGCCAGAGAGTTACTGGTGAGATTCTTAATAGGCAGAAACAGGTCCGCTTACAACCTCTCTCCATTGGAACGGAGGGTATACAAACACTAAAATCAAACCATAACATTGTCATAAAAAGCTGATAAAGGCTCGCAGTGGTGACATTGAATCGGAAGATTACATTACGGAAGCCAACCGCAGCTAAGGACCTTACTTACTACAAAGTACTGGGAAGTGACCCAACCACAGAATATAAAACAGAACTACAGAAGTTAATTGAAACATTTCCAAAGCATGTCCAAGACAAACTAAAGGACCTCAGTCTCCAGTGAACCCTAAGCTAGGGACATTCTACATGCTTCTAAAATACATAAGCCTGGTAATCCTGGTAGACCCATAGTCTCTGGTAATGGCACCCTGACAGAGGGATATCAGGGTTTGTGAAGCTATTTTCAAACCGCTGGTTCTACAAAGGGATAGTTACATCAAGGACACTACTCACTTCCTGCATAAACTTTCTGGTTTTAAGGACTTACCACGGATACCCTTATAGCCACGATGGATGTAACTTCCTCTACACTAATATTCCACACACAGATGGCATTTCAGCCTGCCTCAAATACCTGCATGACAAAGAACTGGACCCCAACATTGACCCTGGAGTTGTGGGTAAACTCACTGAATTCATTCTGACACATAACAACTTCAGCTTTAATGGTAAACATTATGTTCAAACTATGGGAACCGCAAAGGAACCAGGATGGCTTCTCAGTATGCTAATCTTTTATGGCTTAATTTGGAGGAGGATTTTCTAAGGCACTGTACACATAAACCACTCGGCTATTTCCGCTACATTGATGATTTGTTTATAATTTGGACAGAGGGCACTGACACACTTAAAGATTTTCACCAAGAACTTAATAACTCCACCCATCTATAAAGCTTTCCCTGAATATTCTTGCCACAAGTGTACATTTTCTGGATACCACTGTCACTATTAAGGATGGTACCTACATATACCTGTCTTTACAGGAAACCAACAGACAGAGAGATACTTACACAAGAAAAGTAATCCCGAGCCACACAAAGAAATCTGTTATATATAGTCAAGCACTTCGTATCACCGCCTTGTTCAAATGAGGAAGACAGAGACACACATCTGGCGATGTTGAAAACACCTTATTGAGCAGGGACACTATCCAGGGAAATTGACAGAGCAGTGGAACGTGCAACACAGGTCCCAAGAGAACAGCTACTGCAATATAAGGAATGGATGACTACCAACAGAATACCCTTAGTAGTCACATACCATCCTGACCTTGAACTCCTATTGAGATTATTAAGGATCTCCATCCAATAATTAGTGAGGATGAAACCCTTAACTGTATTTTTCAGAACTACCACTACTATCTTTTAAACAACCACCTAATTTAGCCAACCTGATTATTAGGAGTCAACTTGAACCGAACAGAATACCATGACATCATATGGTACACGACCTGTCATCAACGATGATGTAAGACATGTAACCTCATTTCCACTTCAGACTGCGTGGTTACATCACAAAACAGACTATTCAGGATACAGGGAATTATACATGTACATCAAATAATGTGGTCTACTTTATCCAATGCAAGAAATGTCCTCGCACAGGTTATGTGGGGAGACAAGCCAACAACTCCGCACTAGAATGAATTCACACAGACATTCTATTAATCACAAGATGATTGAGAAACCAGTAGCCCAGCACTTCTCCCAGGATGACCACTCAATCTCAGATATGTCTGTGATGGTCTTAAAGGACATTTCAACAGTACACAACAGAGGCGGGCTTCTGAAATTAGACTTATTTTACTTCTCAATATGGTGGTGGATGGATTGAACATTGATGTTGGTTACATGACACATTATTCCACTTAAACTTACACAGACCTTTACTTTAAAAGATGGACATAAACAGTTTAGTTCTTCAGCGGGCCTTTGATTTTGTAAGTTTAAGGTTATCTACATTGTTGACTTCTCATCTTAACACTGTGGTGAATGCGTTTGAGTGTGTGTGTGTGTGTGTGTGTGTGTTTTATGTGTGTTTGGTGTGTGTTGTGTTTTTGTGTGTTTTGTTGTGCGTGGTGTGTGTGGAATGTGTTTGCTATATTTGTGTGTTGTGTGGGGGGTGTGAGTGTGTGTGTGGTGTGGTGTGGTGTATGTACACACATATGTGTAGGTGGAGCGTGGCATGGGGCAATTGTTATGTGGCTAGAACACTTAGTTTTCACATATAGTGTGCATTTATTTCCTTCTATTAGTTGTCAGTGGTTGGATTACACACTGTCACATTTTTAACTGCTCATATTAAGATGCATATCTCATTTACTTGGGGGTTCATAAAAGGTGTAATTCCTTTGGGTTTTCATTTAGATTGCTTAGACTGATTATGTGCATTTTTGTTATACACAGACTCTGTGTTGAAATCTGCACTTATCAGGCTCATGGTCTCGTTTTCTTGGGGGTCCTTGACAAGTACTTTTGTTTTTTGTTTTTGTTTGGCACTTACAAGTGATACTTTCATGCATCATGTTTATATGTGTAGGTTAATTTTAGGCTTGATTTCAACTTGCAGTTATACCTAATTTCAGGATTTTGTCTCTCATTATCTGTCCTTTAATATACCGGGTCAATTGGAATGTAAGTTGTAAGCTCATCTTACATGTATTAGAGAGAATGCCATTCCAAGGTTTTTTTTTTATCACTAGAATGCTTTCTTGGCATACTGAGACATTTTAAAATTTATGTGACAAGAACTCTCTGGCTGTAGAGATTTATTGATAACCTTTGCCCTTCTGAGGCTCCTCAGTTAAAGGCATACTGGTGTTAATTAGCTTCTCTGCCGTAATCTTCTATTATGTTTTAAATGTATATGTTAAACCAATGAGAATTATTTCTGCTTTTTCTATATAATCTGGTGTTAATAGTATGGATATTTGAAAAACTGCCCAAAGCTTCTGAAGAAGGACCTGGTTGGTTCGAAAGCTAAAGCACTTTGTTCTTTTCTGTAACACCCATGTTGGTCCAATAAAAGGTATCAAATCATTTGTTTCTGGATCTGTTCTTAAAAGGACCAATACGGTACCTACAACATTTTTTCGGATATAAAAGGTAATAGCTTACTGCTTTTAAATGCAATATTAATTTAAGGGAGGACATTAGCTCTTTAATTCTGACATCAGCGGTCGACTATAAAAATACAATTTCACATTCTTTACCCTCCTCAATCGTTAAAATAGGTTGAATCCCTCAAGGAGCTTGCTATAAAAGTAACCCCAAATGGGAATTACTCCTTGGAATTCCCTCCATCTGCTCATTTTGGAATGCCATTACTGGTAATCTTGGCTCTTTTCTGGGGCTCACAAACTTTTTCACTCAGGCTATTTATATTTTAGGAAATGTATTCTCTGGTGTACTTTTACCACCAGCTGATACTGTATCTTCTCAATCCCTTGCTCGCTCTCCCCACTTCTTATTTTGCTATAGGCTAAAAAGCTTATAATGCCCCTGTGGTTGGATAAATGCCCCTAGCTTACACAGAATGGATAACAGAAGTGGTAGGTAAGGCCAGTCCACTGGTATGGCTGCAGTGTTATGGCCTGCAACATTGGTAACCAGGCTTTGGAACAAGCCCAAGTGGCTAGAGGGCTGTGGTGGTGGTGGGGATTCAGTGTCCACAGGACTCTCTCTCTCTCTCTCTCTCGGGAGGAGGCTGCCAGTCCCTACTGTACCACGGCTACCTGCATGACCACAAGTGGAATATGGCTGCGAAAGTCTCAGGGAGTGGGGCACTGGATGACTTCGCATGGCGACATGCAACTGCTTGCACATGCCTGAGTCCCTGATGCAGGCATCCTCATGGAAGGGGGGAAAATTATATGGAAAAACACAGCTGGCTGGCAAGTTAAGAACCGAGGCACTCAGGCTCTACACTGCCCTCTGTACCCAACTTGCCAGTACTCAGGAGGGGAGGGAACCCAACACCTGTGACCCACCCCCAGGGTCGGCACCTGTGAAGCTGAAATGACAGACGCATATTGGGGTGATAGGGCTGGGAGACTGCCAGGGGAAAAGAGGGCCCAGACCAGTGTGGGGGGAGACTAAAAGTACACATACAAAACAGAAGTGGTTGAGCTCCACAGATTGGAAAGATGGGCCCATCAGGTGCTGAAAAACATTTTGCAAGCCACAAGTCCAGAACTAATTATACTTTTTTTCCTGCAAGTCCATGGCAGGTGTTGGCAAGTCACATTTATTTCCAAGTTTTTTTTGTTTTTTTTTTTTGACCAAAGGGCATAGATTTTTCTCATTTCTTATAACATTTTTAGGTCCTTTTAGGATGGTGAGAACAAACTGCAAAATGATTTATTTTAGATCCCTGAGGCACACAGAGAGTAAGACTGCTGTGCACTATTCTAGCGACAAACATTTCATAGCTGCAGCATGTGATAAATTTTTTCAAAAACAGAAACAGGCTACATGCAGTATAGCAGCTGCTGAATAACATTTTTTAGGCCCTCTACAGCCACACAGAGTGAACTTTAACAATATTGTGTGTGGAATACAACCCTTCCCTCTCTCCCAAGTAGGCCCTCCTGCTTCCCCCTTACACCTAGCACCCTCTCCCTCTGCCTCCAATCTAGTCCCTTCCCTCCAATCCCTACTGCTACAGTATACTGATATTACGCTCTCCTTTTGCACATTGAACTTGGGCTCCTCCAATTCACCCCTTTTTCTTTTCTTTAGCACTTAGCAATGCTCCAAACAACCTCTTGTTTGCTGATAACTGACTGGTTTCACCACTGGGCACTGTAAATTGTCAGTTTTCCTGTGACCTGTACTATGTTTGATATAGAATCCTGTTTACCTTTGTATTTCTGCAGTCCTTTGTTTTGTAAAAAGAGATTCCAGCCGTACTGGTCCTTGCAAAACAGGAGAAGATGGAAGGTGTGATACCTTTTATTGGACCAACAAGTTTCTTGTACAAAGAGGAATTATACCCAAGCTTTCGGGGCCACACAGGTCCCTTCTTGATTCACCTGAAGAAGGGACCTGTGGCCTCAAAGCTTGGTATAATTCCATCTTGAACAAACACTTGTTGGTCCAATAAAAGGTATCAAACCTTCCATCTTCTCCTGCAGTCCTTTGTATAATTTCACCTATCTGTTGTACTGAAATGTCCTGACGTGGAACCTGTGAAAGAGCTCTGAGCTCAAATGGTTTTCCCAGAGTACTGAAATAAATAAGTACATACATACATACAAATTTCAGCAAGTCTCTCCTTGTATTCTTCAGATTTGAGTCAGTACTTAAAGTTTTAACCAAACAGAAAAACTGTGACCCTCTTTATCACTGGCCCGTTAAATCAGCATATTGGGACATCTAGGCTTGGCTGAATGTCTTGAAGAGGCCTCAGGCCAGTCACTAGCTGTAGACAGAAATATTCCCACCCAATACTTCCCCAAAAGATAAAACGCTGACCCCCAAAAGGTCCTGAACTTTTTTTTTTTTTAACTATTTCCAGCAAGGCACACGGTCTTGGTGTGTCTCACACTAAAACAGCCAGCCTACGCAGATTTGTTTTTAATATCCCCTGTTGCAATATCTTTCAATAATCCCCTGCCTAACGAATATCTGGCTCGCTTATATTTTTTTGGTAATTTGTCACAGTCGGTGAGCCAAGCGGGTTGACACATCTGTGTCCTTCAGCTACCACAGCCTCGAGTGAGATGGTGCCAGATTTCCCCTCTCACACATGCACAGTTTTCACCACACGAGGCACAAGATCACATTTCTGCACTTATCAGATCCTCCTTCTTGTTGGACTCCATTTCCAATCTCTCCTCCATCTACTCCAAAGCATGGTAATTCATGACCACGTGACTGCACTCAAGCAGCAGTTTTTGCGACCGCAGCAGCGCACGAGGCATGTGGCTCCCAATCCCCCACCTCCACAAATGTGTGATGACAGCAGCTCTGTGGGGGGGGGGGACCTACAGTTGCGCAAGATGTCGGTAGAGGAGGAGAAGGATGATTAGCAGTCAGGAGTTTAGAGCGGAAGGAACGTTAGCCACATATGCACACTACACCTCCTCTGACAGCTAAGTCCATCTGACTTGCAGGGGATTTAAAATGAAAGTCCTGCTGCTTGATCGGTAGGGTTCCGGACCTTGGACTTGGGGATTTTTCATGCCCTGCCCATGAGCTACATTATGCCTCAGTCACTTACTAGAGAAAACGGGGTATGTGGGAAACGCTGTTGATGTGAACATTTTGTACAGTTGTTGGCACACTAATGATAGTAATATTAGTTCACTATTTTTTGGTATCCATTATCGGACATGTACCAGGAATTTTGTTTTCAGCTATGGAATAGCTGCATTTTATTTTTTTATTTTTCTCATATGTACTGTATTGATTCCCCCCCCCCTTGCCTTATTGCCCAACTAGTTGTGCAATCTATTTTCAGCAGTTGGTGATGACAGCTGATTAATCTAATTTGGACATTCAGTGTATGGAAAAAAATGTTCTGGAGTATCTAGCTTAATAGTTATCTAATCTGCTTCCCTACCACTGTATTCCTCATGGTTTTTAAACTGTAATCTTACATGTATCATGTTTGTTTTGCTTTAATGCACCAGTAGTTTGGAGGTTTTTTTTGTACAATGCCAATGTTCCCAGAGGAGTACGGCACCTTTCAGAAGTAACCTATTTAAATGTGACCGGGTATTGAAGAGGTGCAGCCCCTGAGAAAGTCATTTGAGAAACGAAGGGAAGGGTGATTGAAGCACTTGATTTTAATAGACAATGCAGCTATTCACCACTCTGGAGGGAGAGATAGTATTGTGTATACTACATTATTTATTTTGACCACTGTCTTTAAAATGTAAAGATCCTTGGCAGACGTGCCAAATTGCCAGTTTTGGTCCCTGCTGAGTGTCAGTCTGCAATAGACAAATATTTACTGTCTCTCCCCACATCAAAAGTAGCTGATGTAACATGTTGCTGTTACGTATTATGGGAACTGATGCTGTCTCCTAAGTCTGTGTGTCTGGCCGAGCTAGCGCCGGCCAGTGCAGATACTGCATGACATCATTAGTGGTTTTATGAATTGATTAGCGCGAGCTAGCTTTCATGGCACCTGCCAGGTACTGTGCTTGCCGCAATTGTTGCCCGGCCACAGCTGCGCTGTGACGGTTGAGAATGCCTCAGTAGCACACTTTCTCCAGATTTTGTGACTGTGCTTGAATATATGTTGTGCTGAAGATAGTGACATGCAATAGCACATTTGTTTTTAAACAGTTTTTGGTTTTTTTACTTAACACAATATTCAACTGCTGCTTCACATCTATGCAGTGAGTGACTGTGGCTCAAATCAGTTGTATACACCGTCACAGTGGTACAGTTCATCTGGTACACAGATACAGACATTTGACGAAATTGTCTTTCCTGAAAGAGTTTAGAAATTATTCTTTTCATTTTTTATGGCATCAGTAATTGTTTTCAATACGCTGTATGTATCAAGTGACCATAAATACAACTGTGAACACATCCACTGCAGTTTGATGTCCGGATCTGTAGTTAACTAATTATGAGATGACAGTATTTTCCTAATTTCGCACCCACAGATGGAGACGCACTGCCGGGATAAGTTTGGAGCCAGCCCCAGTCGCGTGGCACACCTGCATGTACCAATAAGCTACTTCTCACAACATTTTAATCAAACAGTTGGCATCTGATTTTAACAGCAGTCTATATCACTTACAAAGACAATGTACGACAGTGTTCATCATTACTAGTGATCTATACAGAATTAGAGCTCTGGGCTCTGAAGTGAACAATGGGTACCATGGCAACAAGGAAAATGTGGTAGAGATAAATACAAATACCATGTAATATTTCATAAAGCACATGCAGACATGGTATATATTATATTCATCATAATTAAAGATGGAACGCTGTGCTATTTGATCCACGTGTGTCTGTGCTGATCAGAAGTGGGAAAGCTGAGATTTGTTTTTGTTTGAATCTTACTACAGATTTTCTTACTGTGCATACTACACAGGGCAGGACAATTAGGACTCTTTCTACGTACACTGTCATTAAACCCCAGTAAATTTTACAATAGTTATTATACAATAGGCAAAAGATTTTGAGAAATCTGACTGGTTGTTAGCCATGTGTTAGAAGTGTCTAATGCACAGCTAAAACTAGTTCTGCCAATAGGACGAGTACATGTTCAAATCCTTGTGCCATTAGAATTTTCAGAAATTAAACAGACACCATTTTGCCCCATAGAGTAGCCACTGATGATGAAAAGTTAATAATCTCTGCAGTCCCTCTTTAAACAAAAAGTTTCTACATATAAACGTTTGTATATTTTTTATACTCAAATGTAGTATAATATAATAATAATAATACTATAAGTGGGAGGCACACTTTTCCTTTCACATTTCCATCCTGATTTGAAAAAATTGCCTCGCAGTGGCGTACTACATAAAGAAAAAAGAGGAAGTTGTATATGTTTATACTCAGCGGTTTTTTTTTTTTTTTTAAGTTTTCACTGCTACTTCCCCTTCTCGTTCCTCTGTCTTTCGCCTACATTCCTGTCTGCTTGGCCATCTGTCTGATAGCCCTGTTCCACCACCCCCCTCACATGCAGCCGTCCGATTTAACCTGCTGCTGTTCTACAACACTTACTCCCCACTAACACCTCCTAGATACTGCACTCATATTGTACACGCTGAAATTTTAAAAATCTTTAATCCAACTGTAACTCTAACTCTGTCAGTGGGGGGGTCGGCGGCCCGGTAACCATGACGACGATGAGATAGATTGCGTCTCTGTTCTTGCGTAGTAAGCACCTGTCCTTCACTGAACTACTGCCAGCAAGAGAGACACACATTTAGATCAGCACCAACACAAATGTAGAGAGCCTGCATGATTTTTTTTTTCCATTTATTTTGAAATGCCGGCCTGCCACACACCACAATGCGGACTGCATCTAACCTCCCACGGTCACGTCTTTCATCCCGCCCACTCGCACCTCCCAAGAACTGCAATCAGATAAATAAAAATTCTGTAAATGCAGAAATGTAAGAAATTTTATTAAGTAAATGAGTAAATGTGAACTCCATCAGAGTGTGTGTGCACGTGGGGGGAGGGCGGTAACTAAGACAGCCAAACAGATCGCGTCTCTGCTCCTGCACATACGAAGCACCTGCCCTTCACACGGATTTACTGCTTATAGCAAGAAAATGAGGTATGCATCAGCAACCCGTTCATTCTTTTTTTACCTGCTTACCAAAACAATGTTCTGCTCATGTCTCTTTCTCGTCACCCGCCCAGCCGTCTGTTCAAACACTTCAGTCTCTCAGCTACACTCTCTCCTGCTTTCTCCTACCCCACAGACAGTCTTTCTTACAACATTTTTATTAATAAAAAACACTACACATATATAAAATATGAAAATATTAAAAACTAAAAGTACAAGTGGGGCAGGGTGCCATGGCAACATACAGACACTAATGTAAACAAAGTACAGATACGGTGGCCTCAACAGGATAAAAATCCTAAGGACAAAACAAAACCAATCAATAACAGGCGAAGGAACTATTTTACAACAAACTACATCAAAGATTATCATTTTTTTCTACATCCGCATACAAATTTTAATTTTTAAAAGCATAAGAAATACAGAGGCATATTTTATAAGTGCAATAAGCCACTCAGGGGTGTGCGTTAGACAGTTCTAACACAAGGCTACGGGACTGGACTCACTCGGCCTGTGGCCTCATGCCTGACTACGCCTCCTAGTTGTGCATTAGAACTGTCTAACGCCACCTCACATATGCCTTATTGCTTACATAAAGCAAAGAAATGTAATGTTATATCAGTGTTCCACTGTGAATAGCGCTGTCTGTCCCTTCTTCTGCATCACTTTCAGTCAGCTCTGAGGAATCAAACTGGGACACACTGTTACGAGCAGGAGGTTCAAAAGAGTACTGAAGGAATTGTACTCTGTATATGTATATATATATATATATATATATATATATATATATATATGCTGAGTTGCAGTGAACCATGAGTTAATAATAAAAAAAAAATTCCTTACAGCCAAACACGAGTGCTGTATTACTGAGTTGAGACCTGCACTAGTGACAGGCTAGTCATAGTTTGCGCTCAAGTGCTAACAGTAACCATGACAGCAAGTTATGCAAATTAGCACCTCCAATGACACGTGAAGTAAACGCCTTGCCTATGCTGCTTCAGTGGACTCTGAGTATGAGACAGGTACTGTTTCTGACACTCATAACAGAAATTAGCTGTTACTGAGAAAATAAGTTAAACTGTGCAAACGAACTGCAATACGGCTAGATATGTTACAACACACAGAATTATGACTCAGTACATTACAATGTAAAAATGTATTTGCCAAAGATCTGTAAGAGTGGATTTAACATCAGAATTTTTGACATGCTGTCATAATTAACTACAGTTGCACAACTGTCTCAACATTCCTAGTAAACCAGATAAACTACTTGTGATGTGTGTAGAAATGACATGTTAGCACTGCTTGCACTGATGTGCTGTCACTTTAACTGGGGAATGCTCACAGACACGCCCCACCCTGCTTTGAACTGCAGATAAAAGACAGCCCCTAGTGTCAGCAAGTCACCCCTGAAGAAGCTCACACATGAAAATTCAGGTGATGGCATCACAGGGGTTTCGGACTCTCGATCGTTTGCAGCACTTTAGGCACAGTTTGCACTTTGCTAACTTTTTGCACTTTGAGGACAGACTGAAAGAACCTATGGACTGTAACTGGTATCCTGTCTTCATTTTTGCCGCAAAGCTGAATAATGGAGATGGTTTGATGCCTGATGCTGGTGGGAAAAGTAAGTCCTACCTAAGCTGAATTGTGTTTAAAAATTGCATTTGTCAAATTTTTCCTAAAAGCGACAAACTGATAACTGGCGTATTGGTGCTGTGGTAAAGTTACCGCTCATGACAACAATAACCCGGGTTCAGGAACAAGCCTCGGCTAGAGGGCCGGCTGGGGGAGCAGTAATGAGTGAACCAGAGAATGCTCTCCTCTTCTGGGGAGGAGGGGTTACTGCCCCCACTGCAGTGCTGCCCCCGGGGTGGCTAAAGGTGGTAGAGCAGTGCAAGGCAAAGTGGGAAGGTGGACATAAGCTGGGTTCGCGGCTAGCACACTGTTGTGAGCGTCCTCACATAGCGCCCTGTGCATGCTGATACACAAAGACGCAGAGAGAGATTCAGAAAGAAAGTTCCCAGCACAGTGACAATGGATCCTGGTACAACCAGGTACTACAGCACCACCAGGCAACACCTCCTGGGAATATGGGCACTAAATAAAATCCACCTAGCCATCAATAAAGCCTGTATGCTCCTTGCTGGAGTGGATAAGCGTACCCACAGCTGTACCCTGGATGAGCTAACAAAAATCCTCACCCTAGACGAAAGAGTATGTTATCAAACATGTCTCCTTACAAAAGAAAATCCAACTAGGCCTTACTCCTACTGGAGTCTCTGCCTCCCTCCACGCTCACATACCTCAGCAAACACCCGCGCAGCAGATAAATTAACATGGGCTGTTCCTGGGGTCACAAACACCCTTGCACAATGGTCTTTCTCCCACAGAGCACCATCCTGGTACAGTGAGCTCCCCCTGGCCATCACCTCTATTTCCAGATTAGGCTCCTTCAAAACAGCCCTAAAAAAAAAAAAAAAAAAACACATAATCTCAACCCGTCACAGTCACTGTTCCTAATAAGTAAAGGAATCTGTCCTACGAGACGGTGAGATGCTAGTTAATAGACTGAGGCACACTCCCATTTTGACAAAATCAGCCCTCCTGAAGTCCAGTACCTTCACTTTTGTATGGCTTGACTCTACAGCTAAGTTTATCGTGAACCACACTGTTTGGTAGTCACTTGTTCCCAGATGGCTACCCGCTTCAAGATCAGAGATCCTCTCTCCATCCCCATTTGAGAGTACCAGGTCTAAGATTGCTCTCTCCTGAGTGGGTTCCAAAACTAGCTGTCTGAGGCATGCCCCCATAGGGCATCGAGAATGGCCCTGCTCTTGGATGTGGCAGCAGCAAAGGTGCTCCAGTCAACATCTGCCATATTCAGGTCCCCCATCAGCAATATCTCCCCTTTCTCTGCCATCCCAAGGGTGCATTTTATCATTCTGCTCAATCCCCAGTGTTGGAATGGCCCTGAAATAAGAAGAACATTCCTTGATGCCTTGATGTTTTTTTCAAAACCTGTAAAACAGAAAATGGTCCCTCACCGATCTGCCCCCCACACATCCACCCACCCCACCCCAACCTCTCACTCAGCAACCACCACCCTACACCTTCAGTCACCTGAACATGTCCTTGGGTGAAGAGCCACTCTCTATTAAAGACACATATTGCTGCTGGAACTGGTGACTGCAATATGAGAAAAGTGTGGTTCAATGTATTTCAGTGGGGTTTGAATGTTGATGCATAACTTTGCTATTTTTGCATATTTTGGTCCCAAAGTTTCAACATGGCCTTTTTGTGACACACCTCTTGAACAATGGTGGTGGAATTATGCAAACTAGGCCCAAAAGTGATTTCATGGTTGCATTGCAAAATCACCTTTTGAGCACAGTTTGAAAATTTTCACCATCCTTGTTCATGAAATGGGATCATAAGGAGGCTACGCTGAAAATCTGGGGTCAAAATATGTGAAAATGAGAAAGTTGTGTGTGTACATCAAAAATTCTGAATGCTCACTCATAACTTTGGTCATTTTAAATATTTTGACCCCAAAATTTTAACACAGCCATTTTTTTACACCACCTCATGAATGTGACAGCTGTCATTTTTCAAGCCCTGATAAAAATGTGTTTTTGCACCTGTGGTGCAGAATGACATTTTGGTGGTGTAGAAGGATGTTTTGGTGGGAATTTAAAATTTTCAACAACTGAGTGAATGAGGTGGAGTAAAAGAAGGCTATGCTGAAAAGTTGGTGTATATGGTAAATGCTCAGGCTATGACTGAACATTACATTATTTCAATGTTCACTCATAACTTTGCTAATTTTCAGTATTTTAACTCCAAACTTTCAACATAGCCATTTTGCACACCACCTCATAAATGTGACACATGCCATTTTTGAAATCCTGGACAAGATGTGTTTTCACACTGCAGGTGCAAAATTATATTTTGGCCAATATACAATAAATGGCACATGTCATGGTTATAGGGCAAATCATAAAATGAGTATCTTGAAAATTTGGAGTCAAAATTTAAAAAAATAATTGTTAAACTTTGTGGGTTGTGCCATCATCACTAATCTTGTATCCTTTAAAATAGAAGGGGAGTCATTGGGAGAAAAAGTGGCATTGGATGCCAAGGAGGAGAGATGCGGGAACCAAAGATCAAGTAGGGTCTGTAGAGGCATTAACATCATTTTGCACCCTTATTGACTCTGACCAGAGTTTGTTAAATATTTCAACAGAGGGGGTCTCTCTCAGACATCATTTATTTATTTATTTGCTTTTGTTAACCGGGTAAGCACACTAGACACCAGGTGCCTATTTTCAGGTGCGACTCGGGAGAGTTACAGGTGAGGCATCATACATAAACAGTAGAGGATACAAAATACATAGTAGGGATAGACATGTTGAGGCAAGCATTCCCCGGGAGGGGTTGCAGGTGAGAACATCATACATAAGCAGTAGAGGGTACAAAATTAAGGAAGGGATAGGCAGTTCAGGACAGGCATAGTGCAGGGAGAGTTAGGTAGGAACTTTAGCAGCTATATTACTGGTTTCAATACTGGCTGCATTACTACTGTCAAAACCTTGGTTAAAAGTCTTAAACATGGATATTGAAAGCACTGAGCAGTAGGCAGAATCAGCTATGCACACTCAGAAAATGGGTTGGACATGTTCTGCTCCTTCATTGGCTAAATAAGGTCAGAGATCCAAATATGTTAATCTCACAGAAATACATAGTCTGAAACAAGTTGAGGTAATGGGATTTGAAATTTGGACAAATCACATACAGAATTCATGATCCACTTGAGTTATCCCTGATTATCATGATAAACATGACTGGCTAACTTTACTCACTGAAATCCTTCAGCAAGTCCCTAAAAGTAAAATTCCATTAATTAAAAAAACATTGTTTTCTCTCACAATCCCTACTTATACATACATTACTAACAAACTTAAAAAGGACTACTATTCAGAGTTTTAATTCCTAATGTTTTTGGAGAACATGCAAAATCCACCTCCTGTCCTTACCAGCTTGCAAGGACAACCTCTGCTAATTATCCTGCCACATAAGGCCTTCTGTTGTATGTGAGGGTGAACATTCTGCCAGAGGAATTCAGCAAAAGTTTGAATTCTAGTACTCCAAGGTAAACAAACATTGCATCTATTGAATCTGTGGAAAGACAGATAATGGAAAATGGCCAGCTGCCGAGCAGCAAACAGTTTTCCATCAGTACTGTGCAAGCTGAGCGAAATAGATGATGATAAATTAAGCGTCAGAACTAGCAGATATAATTGTGATATTCAGCTTCTGCAGACTGTCTAGAACATGAGAATGTACTTTTTCTGAAAATTGGGACTGATTTGAGGCAGATATGGTTAGAGGAAATAAAGGGGGACCGAGTTGTGAGGGAGCCCGACCAAATGAGCAGCACCAGGGGGCTGGCAAGGACCTGATTCCCATGGTGGTGGAGCAGAATCAAATCAGCCCCTTAATGCAGCCTTACTGAAAGCTGTTCAGAGCCTCGATAGAAAAAAATGGAGGACTTTACAGCCCAAATGAAGTAGATGGATATGAAAGTGGGACTACTCTCAGAAGAGACTAAGGGAGTTACAAGCACACCTGATCAGGCTTTATCATCATAGCAGGTCTTTGTTAAGAGAATGGACCACTCTGCCAGATGCTGGAGAACTTAGAAAATGTCATCTGTGCTACCCACTTTAGGATGCTGGGTTTCCCAGAGGGAATGGGGTTGGGGGAAGACACCTCTAGAGAGTACATTAAACAGTGGCTAAAGGATATTTTTCAATTAGAGGAGGACTCTAATATTTTAAAGACTTTCCAAATTATGCCACATGGTGGCAGAGGCCTTGCCACAGTGGATGCCCCAACCCACACACGATCCTAGTAGTCCTATGATCTTCCTTGAAGAGGGACACTATCTTGCAAGCTGGAGAGATGAAAGGCCGCTTGGAGAGAGACAACCGTCAGGTCCATATCTTTCTGGACCTGAGTTATGCTACTAGGATGAGCAGGAAGAGTTTTGAGGGGGTCCAGACCCATGTTAGGGAGTTGGGCATTCACTATTTGTTACTAATGCCTGAGAGTAAAAATCCTCTGTGGCACAAAGACTTTTCAATTTAATTATGCTTCAGAAGCAGGAAGTTCCTTGACAACACTGAGGGCCACTTTCACGCCTGAGGAGAAGAATCAGAACTGGAGGCAGAGGAGCACATATAAGAGCTGTCTGAGATACTGGAGAGTGAGGTAAGCAGGAGAGCTACAAAATTGACCCCAGGTATTTTTGGAACTTAGGCATACCACTGTCTGTTCTGTTGGGGAAAATTATGTTATGCCAGTACTGTTCCTTTTCAGGCAGGTGGGTATCTAGACACTAAAATGGTGCCAGGACCATGTTGCTGTTACCATTGTGTGGCTACCCCTTCTCTACCTATGGTTTGCCAGTTTTGCTATGGTGCAACCTCGACTATGGACTCTAGCTGTTTTGTACAGTGCAAGTTCAGTACAAAATATATAATATTTCAAGCTCAGCACTCAGAAAGACTCTGGACAGTAATTTTTAAAAAATTTGAATGTCTTGATATGCACTAGAGTGGTTCAGCCCTCTAAGTGGAAAGATTTATATGTATGATCAATATCAGAATTTCTTAGACAAGATACATTTTTATCCATAATCCAGTTTAGGGATATCTTTCACCTTCTTGTCTTCCCAGCTTTTGGTTATATGCAGATTAAGCATTGCCTTCACTCTACTTTGGGGGCACCTCCATGTTCTGAGAAGGCTGCTAAATTATTCTCCTCATTGGCCTCCTTGGCTACTCAGGACAGACTCATTTCATGGATGTATAGGGAGCTGGTTTCTCTGTTTTGGAAATCAATCTCCCATCTGCCTTATTATTGGCAATTGGCAGCCAATATGTTATATGACGTAACCAAGTGGAAACCAATCTCATCTGAGGTTTATAGATATATTAAACAGGACAGATTACATCTTACACAGTTTAATATACATCATAATCTCTATTACACTCTCCTTACGTTGAGCCACATGGGCAGATGGGCAGATCCTACCTGCCATAAATGTCATCAGGAAGAGGGTTCCATGCTCCATATGATATGGGCCTGTCTGGTTGTGACCTCTTTTTGGAACACTATTAAAGAAGAAATGTCTCTGCTCTTTGGTCTCACTAACTGTTTCTCACTGGAAGTATGTATTATTGGTAATTATTCATCCATTCAGTTACTGTCCCATAAGGCCTATATGGTGCTTATTTCAGTGGTGGCCAAACTGCTCATTCTTAGACATTGGATTAGCGAATCCTTCCTGACTAGGTGGGAATGGATTCAGGAATTGTTTATGGCACTGCATACTGAGAGAGCCATCGCCACCTAATATAATCATTTAATCAGGTTTCAGGCTTTATGGGACCCTCTTAAGCTTGCTTGCAGGGAGGTGAAATGGCATAGTTAGACTTTACTAATTACTTTGCACCTTACTGAAGATAAATAGAAGATCGGAGGACCATGGTTTTCAGTATCTCCTTGTTGTCTTCCCTGGTAATACTCAGGACATGGACTTCAGATGGGAGGGTGGGAGGGAGTTGGGGGTTTAAGGGGACTGGGGTGTAAGGGCAGGGGAAGCTTTCTTGTGAGGCTGATTTGATATTTGTTATGTTTCTGTTGACCACTGTTCTTGTATTCTTGCTCTAGCATGGAGAGTGGGTGGGGAAGGGCAGCTTGGTCATTAAGAGATTGTACAAAGTGTGACTGTTGGATTGTATATCTTGGTTTAAAATCAATTAAAAATATAGAAATTACCTCTTACTTTATTGTTATTTCTGCATTTCTTTTTATTTCCACAGGTTTATAACACTAGACTCTAGTGACTAAAGCATGGATTACTTGCAGCTAGTGTAACTGTGTCTCTGATGCTAATTACTACTTTTCCTCTTCAAAATGCTAGCTCTAGATATAGGCAGGGTAAGCACTGTATGTGATGGAGTCAGCCATTTTCAGGGTCAACTAACATAATGTTTTCAGAAATGTTTTTCTCAAATGTTTGTTAAATATCAGTTCTGCATTAATGTTTCTGACTGTTGCTAGGAACAAAGGTTGCAGTGAACTGTTAGCAAAAGCTTGCATGTTGGTTTAGTTAAACCTGTAACTTGTTCAAGGGGGATGGTTAACACTTTTTATAGGGTGAACGATGTTGCTAGTTAGTGTTAGTATCCCTGATCATGGCAGCAAGGGCTATGTACTTAACCTACATATGGACTATATTTATTAACAAACTCAGCATATTATGATGATATTAAATGATATCTTACGAACCCCACATGCTGCATCAAGGTTTGGGACATCCAGACTCCTTTATTGTAAAAATGAAGCAATGTCATTGGTTCTGTGCCATGAAGTATGCCAGCCGAAGGTATTATTGTATGTAATGTTTTATATCACATTCAATAAAATGTTAGTTTAAAAGAAAGAAAATTAACAGGATGTGAGGGAGTACTTCTTACTAGTTACTTTTAAAGGATAATACCTGTCCTTCCAGTACCCATCCCCAAACCACAACCATTTGATTAGGCTTTTGGCCCGAAAAAGATTTTATAAATTACATCTTTGGCTTAATATGCATTCAGGTGTACCACCTGTAACCATGTTTCGAGCTACACGGCATCATTTCATATTCTCAGTGTGATGCTACATTGAGAATATGAAGTGATGCTGCACAGTTTGGGATATAGTTACATTACTGCTGGTTCATCTGACTGTATATTAAGCCACAGAGGTAATTAAAAAATTATTTTTAGGGCTTAAAAGCCTGATCGTGGAGTTGTGGTTTGGGGATGGGGTGCAGGAAGGGCAAGTGTTGTCCTTTAAGAAAAGAAAATCCTGCTTTTAATTTTTTTTAAAAAAGTTTGTATTTTTCTTTGAATTGTCTTTCAGTTTAACCATTTTATGAGCATAGTATGGCACCCCAGGTCAATGGTTGTCTGGGGTTAATGCACTTCCATTTGCTGAAGGCACTCAGTGCAAGCGCCTCATGCCTCAGCACACACCTGGGCATGCATTAACCCTAAACAACCAATGCCCTGTTATGTATTTTTGCTTAATTTAACTACCCTCATTAAGGAATCCCAACACTTCAGATTTCACCTCAGAGTGTTGGAGAATCAGGCCTGGAGTATTATTGCCCAGCTCCTTGGGTTGCCAGAGGGTGCCATGGGAGACTGCACAATACTGTTTCTCATGACTGGCTCAAGGAGGTTCTGTTGGAGAACCTGGAGCAAACATTGTTGCCCATACAGAAGGTCTGTTGTCAGATCACAGCTATGGCCACCATTCTGAAGGAGAAGTCCTCTGATCCCTACTGCTGGAGGCAGACTGAATGGACAAAGGCAAAGAAGCACAGTCCTCTTTGATCGCAAACCAGCATTGTTTTCTGGATATGGGCTATACATCCAGGTAGAGGTGCAAAACACTTGATGGGGTAAAGCCAATCTTATGAGAGGCTGAGGCACTACACTTAATAACCTACCCAGCACATATGCTCACTGTATGTGAAAGAAATTCAATTTTACTCAATAAAAAGTTAAAGAACAGTATTTGTAACCAGAGGTGGTGTGTGTGTGTGTGTGTGTGTGTGTGTGTGTGTGTGTAAGAGGGGAGCAAGGCGATACCTAGGGGGCCCTCTGTTCTCCCTTGATTATCCCTCAGACAGAGCATCCTTTTGTTATTTGTTTGTGGTAGTCCTTAACTCAGTGAAATCCTGCAGCCACAGAATGACTTGTTTCCATCCTTTTGAAGCAAGCGGTCATTTTCCTGAATGGCGGTAGGGTTCGGATGTTCCAATGCAAGACCAGATTCGAGGGATATTGATAATGAATGGTATGTCTGCTAATCTGAACAGTGGCAATACAGCCAAAGAGCAAGCAGATTTAAGCAGCCAACTGAAAACCACTAGGGTTTAGCCTTGCCCCCAAATTATATGCCCCTATATAAATAGCTCTCAGCTCAATGAGTCATTGAAAGGAGCCAAAAGAGAGGAGAGAGCAGAAAGATCCCTAGAAGAGGATCTTCAGGACAGACAAAGCTGCTGCTGAGGGAGCTGCATTAAGTGGCCAGGATGGAGCCATTGAGAGGGAGTCCTGCCCAACTAGTGACCCTTCAAGAGGCTTAAGAAGCTGAACCAACAGTATGCAGCAGTAAACTCTGTTGGCCTTGCCTGTAACCAGGCATCTCTAGCCTGGGAGTGGATCTCTAGGAGGTAGCCTTACAAGGGCAGTTAGGGACATGGCATACAGTGCCCAGTGTTTTATGTGGCAATTTGGCTGGCAGTAAAGGTGTGGTTCCCAAGAGGGCTAGCCCACAAAGTGGCTAGTGGTATGGCCTGGCACCCCAGCCCAGATCCTCCTTGAGAATATCATCTCCATTGGACCACACTTTTGGAACTGTAAGCTGTCACAGGACTACTTGAAACTTTTGCTAGCTGGGAGCTGCCCACAATGAAATGCAACGTTGGTGCCTATATATTCATGGGTGGCCCCAATACTCCTGAGTTCTTTCTCCTGCTGTTGACTGCTCATTGGACCTGTTGAGAAACAATGCCGTTATTTCTTTGACTTTATTATTTTTGAAACTTTACCTTATCAGTGCTGTCCTTTTGTGCTGCCATCAAAAGAACAAGATCTGCTAGGTTGATTTTCACCCTGGAAGAGAGGAGGAAGAGTTTTGACCTTGTAGATAATGCTTTCCCTCCTCTCTTCCAAGGTGAACGTCAGCCTTGTAGGCATTCACCCTGGGAGAGAGGAGGGAGAGTGAGGGACAAGACAGAGACATATAAAAAATAAGTACCTCACAGGGGTAAATAAGATGTGTGGGGGGTATTTTTTAGAAGAGAAGGTGCACAAGAATGACGGGGTATGCAATGAAGCGTGAAGGTGTAAATTTAGGCGGGATGTAAGGAAGCACTTTTTCACTGAAAAAGTGATGGACACCTGGAATAGTCTTCATGTGGAGGTGCAAAAACCATGGTGGGATTCAAGCATGCATGGGATAGGTACAACGAGTATTGTTAGGGGCGTGGTAGCCAGAAATCAGATAGGGTCTGTGGTGACAGTATATGCAGGGACAAAATGACAGACTGGGTGGGCCAAGTAGTCCTTATCTGCTGACAAATTCTATGTTTCTGTGTTTATTTGATTTATTTATGAACCCGAATGACACTGGAAAATAAAATGTTGGCTTCTTCAATATAGAACATGATGATTCTTAGGAGCAGGGAGACCCCTTATCTAAACAGACTTTAAATGTTTTGCACTTTTTGGTTTGTACGAATTAGAGTACATTTCATTGGGACCCATGGTGTTGCTTCCATATTGGAGGTAATATTCTCTGTAATGATTACATAGGGAGGAAGCAACTCTGATACCTGTAGTAATAGCACAACAAACAAAACAAATATACAGGACAGCAACTTATTAGGTTTCTAAATATTCTTTTGGCAATATGCCACACTCAGGTGCTTGCCCCACACAAACTGGCAATCTATGACATTAAAAACAATTGATATTCACCGAGGACCTACACTCATCATATAAGCCAGCTTTCCTTAACTGGTTACTTCAGAACAGCTAGTTATTTTTAGAAGTTTCCACAGACACAAACCATAGTCAATACGTATAATAGTCTATAAAATGAAAAGCTGCATAGGGCAAATACCCATTAATCTTAGGACAGATATGCATCTATTATACAGAGATATCACATGGGAGGAATCCACCAAAACAATAGACCTCATTGAACAAAACAGATTAGGCTGTGTTGTTGAGTCAAAGAGCAATATGGCTATTTCAAAAATGTCTAAATTGTCCAGTAAGTCCAAAAGATGTCATGTCCTCAGTGGGACTAATGATACCATGTATAAAACCTGAAGATTAATACAGTTACTAACAGTGAGCAGCGTTTCATTTGTTAAAGTAATGGGAAAATTAGTCCCCTTTCCTCCCAAAACCAAAATCCCACCCCCATGAACTCCAAACAATCCTTCTGAACATAGTGCAAATACACTTTTAACTTTATAGCACGGTTGAAGAAAGAGACTGCATAACTAAAATGCAGGGCAAAAAATGATAGTGACAGGCCACCTCGTGGTCAGTTATAACAGGATTAAAGGGCAAACCTGAACAAGCCCACACTCAGAGTAGATTATATTAAGAAAAACAGAGATCATTACATCCCCTTCATGTGTTCCCAAAAGTTTCACTGGGATCATCGTCCTCAGGGTGAGCTCTATGTGCAGCCTCATAATGAGTAGTCCACCAGCATCTACATGATCAGAGAAGATGTATACTTTATTTTCAAAAAACAATCCAGAGTCTGGCAAGGCAAAGCATTGAGTGCAGGACCCCAGCTTCTCTCAATGTTTGTAGCACCCTGTCACATGTCTTCCAACGTTGCCTTGTAGCGTAACTTATGTCCAGAAAGTTAAATATTTTATGTCCATTCTGCATAATGGGTCTCGCTGTATGGGCAAACTGCAGGATGTGGTCCCTAATACTGATCTCCGCTGTCACCACCAGGAGAGTTCAAGGCTCTTCTGAATTCTGTTGTTGGCCCTAGGGAGTAATTCGGCATACTTTTTGAATTTCGTGACGGCTTCTGCTCCCGACAGGACCTATTTTTCCATGAGCCAGTCCTTAAAATGAACACTATAGGGTGATCTCTCTCACATCCCTCTGGTAATCCCAGCAGCCAAACATTAGAAGATCTAGCCTGGTTTTCAAGTTTCTAACCTGGCTTACAAATGTTGTGTCTCCTTCACATGAGGCAGTAGCAGCAGTGGATGAGTGAGTCAGTCTGTTTACAGACCTCAGCCATATCACCCTTCAGTCCATCCACTGCTGATTCCAGGGCCAACACACAGCCATTAAACCCATCAAACTTTTGGGAAAGATTCATCACTGAGTATAAAAATGTCTGTAATTTCAGACCCAAAGATGTCAGGGTTTCTTCCGATCTCTAATCAGCCGCAGTCTGGGCCTCCATGCTAGACAATGAGATCTATGCTGCAACAGCTTTTTCCCTTTATTGGAACCTCCAGCAGCTTGTCACATTTGGGATTGCCCATTTTAGCCAAATTTAGCCAAACGATAATCCCTCTTTCAGTGCGTGCTCTAAAAAGCATTTAGAGCAAGGTAAAGGGCAGGTTTTGATCAGATTTAGGAGGAAATACTGGAGCTGTAAAAAACTGTGTCCACTCAGCTCGGACTCCACAGCACCTCCTCCTGTTTCTAGTTTTGCATTGTTTACCATACAACATTGTTATTGCTTACACTGTGGTTATATTATTCTTTGTAGTGGTACTTCAACACTTTAGGGATTTTGTGTGCCACCCATGTTCACTGGTTAGGTCCAAGACTATAGGACCTTACTCCAGTAGTCCATATTTTCCAGTGCTGCTCCTAGGCTCCTTTCTACAGAACCATGCTGGCTTTAAATCTTAGACTTTTGTTGTTTAATTGGATCAACCTTCTGCTTTATTACAATGTAGTAGACACAAAGTACTAAATATGTCTTGTTTCCTAAACAACATTTTGTTGCATGTTATGTCTCTTAAAAGAAATAAAATATGTTTTAAAACAAATAAAGTAGCAGCACCTTTTAACATGGACTACTGACCTAATTGATTGATGACATATCCCTGAATCCAAAGTAGAGCTCATTCAGATAGCAAAAGTTCAATTCACTTGTGTAGTAGGCTACTGCTCCATAATAATAGTCACATTTGTGATTATTAAACAGTGTTTTATAACAGGTATTTCTTGTGAGAACACAGGAAAACTTTCATTTAATATCTCACTACTATATCCACATTTTGGACACACTCACAATAGGTTATCCACATTCCAGACACACTCACAGTAGGTTATCCACTTTTCAAACACACCCACAATAGATTATGCACATTTCAGATACACCCACAGTAGTTTATCCATTTAGTCTACAGAAAAAAGTTGAAAAAAGGCAGGTTCTACTTTAACTAAAACAGAACTTTCAAAATCCTGGGTTCAAAGTTCCGACACATATAATAGTAGTAATAAAATAGAGAATAATGGATGGGGAAGGGTTTGATATGCGAATTTAATGCACACCTGAGTTGTGGGATGCTACATAAACCCCGAGGACGAAGCCCGAGGGGTTTATCAAGGCATCCCACAATGAGGGTGTGCATTAAATTCTCACATGAAACACCTTCCCCATCTTTTATTTTTTATAATAATAGGCCAGCAATTTTTCTCCAGCAGCTTGTGATATTGTTTGGCCCCTCCCACATTCAGAATGTTGGCCAATGAGGCAGCAGCATAGTTTGACTGGCATAGCTCATGAATGTCATAACAACCAGCCGGTTGTTATGGAAAATAGCAACCTGGTCAGTACATTGAGAGAAATTGCTGACCAGTTATTATATTCCGTTAGAATCTACTGGTTACTCCTTTATACTGTATGCTGTGGCTACCGAATGTCATCACTTAAATGACCACAGCTAGGCTGCGGTATTGCAGCTCATGACTCACTGAAGGAGTATAAAATATTTAAATAGGTAGGGTCAGCTGGAATTGATCACTTCTGACCCTTTCTAATAGGGCTCAACAGTGTCTAACATACAGAATTTTAGTACTGGATTTAATATACGCTAATGAGTGGCATTGTAATGTTTTAGCATGTGTTTTGGCATGCAAGTATATTCAGAACAACTGAGCAGAGCCTGTATTTGTGTGGTAGCACATTATTGTTGCATTCCATGCTATTTTACAACTTGTTCAAAAACAAAAAATTACCTAAACAAATTATACACAATGTCAGCCACTGTTCTAGTTCAAGTGTTTTTTTTCACCTTTTTCTGAATGCATTATCATTTTCAGGATATGGTACATTGTGCTGGGGTTTGCCCACTATGCTTCAATGGTATACACCTCTGACAGTGGCATTTTGACAGTGACCGACACTACAGCGACTACAGCGCCAGGTTGTTCAGATGTCAGTGATGTACCCCAGCACTGTATTCGGAGGGTCTTGCACCCCCAATCAGCTCCAACTCAGAGCTGATTATATTTAGTGGGGGTGGGGGCACAGCCCCTCATGGTGGGGGGTTTTGGGACAAAGTCCCTAGAAGAAAACATGTTCTTAACTTAGAAACTGTATGCTGGCCACAAATGTGGTCGACATGCCAGTTTCACTGTATGGTCGTCCAACAAAATTTTTGTGAACGACCAATTGTAGATCTTACTACAACATGGAACAGGTTGACGGCATTTAGAGGGCTACAAAAATGGCGACATTACACAGACCACTGCAGCAATAAACCAACAGCGAGGAGAACACCCCTACATACAACAAACTGCACAAATTACCTGCAAAACATGTACAAGACACATAGATCTGTTGAAAACAATGATACTGTGGGGGGCTATGACAACTGCAACCCCCAGAACTTAATATAACATACCCCAAGTTGCACATAAAGTGGGCACCTGTGGAATAACTGGATGTCAGGCAGTGTATTGGTATGCAGTGAATGTATTGAGAGGACTCTTTTTCAATAGCCGACCACACTTTCTAAACACAAATAGCCACCTGATCAGGTACATGGCTATGCCTCCTGACTACAGTAATAGCTCCTGTGACATGCCTGTCAGGTCATCCCATACACCTCACAGGGCCGTGCTCTACACATTCCCAATAGGTTCTCCCTCAGCAACACTCCTTGTGTCAGACAATTCACATCACCTACCCACCTGTAAAAACCTTTGCAAAAAGAACAGCCTGCACCTGTGGAACACGTGCTCCACCACAGTAAACCTTTCCCAGTCCTACAGGTCAAAGGCACTCTAAAATCCAAGTTGCACATATCAGGGAGCAGAGTAAACCTTTCCCAGTCACACAGGTCACAGGCAGTGTAAAATCCCAGTTGCAGACATCATGGGTGCTCTAATGCTGGTGACTTCAATGCATTGATAATATTTCAGTGGGGTTTGAACTTTTATTCATAACTTTGACAGTCTTTAATATTTTTATGGTAAATTTCAACATGGCCTTTGGGACCCCACCTCATAAACAGGGATGGTAGAGTTTTCCAATCTGACCGAATAGGCGATTTTATGCTCGCTGTGTGACATCGCCTTTTGAGCAGGATTTGAACATTTTCACCTACTGGATTCATGAAGTAGGGTCATAAGAAGGTCATATTGAAAATTTGGGATCAGAATAGTAAAAAAACAACAAAGTTGTGAATGTACATTGACATTTTTCAATATTTATGCATAAGTTTGCTACTTTTCAATATTTTGGCTACAAACTTTCAACAAAGCCATTTTTTCATACCACCTGATAAACGTAACTGATGTCCTTTTTTTTTTTTTTTTTTTTTCCTCCCTCCTTCTCCCTTGCTGCCCACTCCTTCAGGTCCCCTAGGCCCTTACTGACTTTCCTGCCTGTCCCCACGCCAGCTACTCGCCTCATATTGTGGCTCCCCTGGGTAACCCTGCGTATCCCTTTTGCCGGATGGGTCCCCCTCCTCCGAGGGGGAAGGTACCGGTGGTGGTCGGCCAGCGCTCTCTGGACTTGGCCCAGGATGTCTCTGAGGTGTGCCGGTTGTGGGTTCGGCAGCAGTGGAGGGCTGGGGACCATCATCCGGCCAGCCAGGGAGCTTTTTCCTGCTGGGGGCAGCATAGTAACATCATAGCATACGCCGACATCCGCTCCTCTCCCGGTTACCCTTAGAGCTGCACGTTCTGCTCTACTCCCAGCCTCCACTAGATGCCAGTAGGCACCGGACCAGTCCCCTACCCTCCCCCTGGAGAAGGAGAGCTGTCCATGGGATGCTCAATCCTTCTCCCTTGGTCGGCCCTCCAGTGACCCGGGCTCGTTCCTGAATCTGGGTCGGTGGCGTCGCAAGCGGAAATCCAACCACTGCACTGGCAGGCTGGCCCAGGTGTCCTTTTTTTAAATCCTGGACGAGAAGTGTTTTGTCACTTGTGGAGCAAAATTACATTTTGGCCAACATACTATAAATGCCACGTGCCATGTTTATGAGGGGAGTTATATAATGACTATCTTGAAAATATGAGGTCAAAATAAAAAAAAAGTTTGTAGTGCCAGCCTTTATCACAGTGGGTAGTGCTTTGTGATCCCGTGCCAATGAGCTGAGTTTGGGAGCTCAGTGAGGTAGCTGGATGGGGGTAAGGTGGGGGTGGTGGTGGTGCTGTTATGCTACACTAACCTCCCAGCCAGGGAAGGAAAAGTGCAAGGTTGCCTGCATGGATCCAGGTACCATATAGTGAAGAAGAAACTTCTCTTGACATAGGGCCCTGTACCTCTACACCCATGGGTGGCAGAGGGCTCTGTGCATTGGATGAGAGATGGACTCTTTGCTTTTTGCATATGTATCTACAGCCACATGTAAGTGCAGGACATAGTAGGCTCTGCAGTTCTGTAGCCAACCAGACATCAATCAATCAATCAACATTTGTATAAGGCACCCTTCCTATGCTCAGGGTGCCTTTACATCACTTATTAAAAACTCAAAATATTACAGCTTAAAACAAATAAAACATATCAATAAAACACATCTGTACACATTCAATAAATTCCTGAAAATGCCTGGCTAAACAGGTAGGTTTTCAATGACTTTTTAAAACCTCCTACAGTCTGCCTTTCTCATATCTGGCAAGGTAGAGAATTCCACAGGGTAGGTGCCATAAAGGCAAAAGATCTTCCCCCTGTTGTTTTAAGGGATACCTGGGAATCTCTATCAATCCCTCGCCAGAGGATTGGAGTGAACAAGTGGTACAGTAAGGGCACAAGATTTCTTTCAGGTAATGGTGGTAATGTGAGGAAGTATTTTTTTCACAGAGAGGGTTGTGGATGCATGGAATAGCCTCCCTGAGGAGGTCATGGAGTTAAGAACAGTGGGAGAATTCAAGAATGCATAGGACAGACATAAGGCAATCCTAGTGGGGGAGTAGGAGGAAGTAAGCTGTTGGTTAACTAGGATCTGCAGCTTATTTGTTAGGTAGGAAAATGGGCAGACTAGGTGGGCCAAGCGGTTCTTATCTGCCGTCAAATTCTATGTTTCTATGTTTCTATTGTCCCTATAATAGTATACTGCATGCTGGTGATAGTCCATTTTTGGCATTTTTTAAATTTTATTTGCAGCCTGAATTTAGTTGGAAGGGATCATAGTTTGGCCCAGACAAGGTGTCCAGCCTATCCCTTCCACCTTCCCAATTCATGTGCACACCAGTGCATTCAGGCACATTATGATTTGCAGCAAGGGAGAGCATGGGGTGAACCCCTTTGAAATGAATGGGAATCTATTTTCATTACTATTTAATACATTATGATGGTGAGTTGGAGATTAATGAAGGTCATTGCTCGACTAACATAGGTAAAACAGTTTGCTTGTTCTGTAACGGAGAGTGGAAAAACCCTGCTGCCTGTTGCTCAGGCTTCACAGCACCCTCCAGCACCCCTTTTGTACCCTTGATTTTGGCACTCCTATTCATTTTTTTTCCAAATCCACGTGTGTGGTACCCTACTTCATTTTGAGCTCACCATGTTAGAACTTATATTTTGTGACCTGGAATTAGTCCTGATGTCCCTAATTTCCCTAAGGCCAGGAAAAGTGTCTGTTGTATGCCACTGTAGTTTATCTGAGTGCTGAAATACAGCTGAGAATATAAACAAAAGCTTGGGAAGCCATATTTATTAGATCTCTTTTTATTTCTATCTACAAAATACCACATCAGACAGACCTGTTGGTGCAGCTGTGGCACTATCACCCATGATGCTGGTGCTTTGGGGTTTGATAGCATGGTAAGAGTACGGGGCTGGCGGGGGGGGGGAGACTGAGTGTCCCAGAGTACACGCTTTTCCTCTGTGGAGGGAGGGTAGCTGCCACTGCTACAACACGGTCATTTGGGTGACCATGGATGGCAGTGCAGTGGAGGTATAGAGGGAAGGGGGATGTCATTCAGATTCTGCTCAAGCATGCTTTATATATGTGAGAGTGTAACTTCTAGTGTGGTGACACCCTGGAGGAGGAACCTGAACAAGGAAACACCCTGGCTTGCATGGGATGGTCCTAGGCATGCTCAGTATCTGACCCCTGTCACTGTTCACTTCTTCATTCTCGGAAAGAGGTGAGGTATTAGTCTGGCTAGACCTGGTCCTGCCATGGGAAGTAAGCCCATGGGATTGAAAAAGCAATGGGGAGGTAAGCAGCAGAAATGCACAGGGATGATCCTGGACCTGACCGTGGAAGGGAGCCAAGATGGAGTAGGAGCATAAATAGTAAATAAAAAATGCTACATCAGACTCAAATGGGAAAAGGACTATGACCACGTAGGAAAAAGGTAATTTAAAATGGAATAAAAGGTGTATGTCTGAAATTTCACTGTAATATGAACTGCTACTTTATTCATTAGTCCATTGCCTAAATAACATTGCAAAAGTGGGTTGACAAAATAGCATAAGAGCTGGTGGGGCACTTGCCATGTCAAGACCATGGTTCGCTGGTCAGATTACTGCTGCAAGCTGGGAAGGGCTAATCTGATGCTTCTCTCAGTATGTGCTTCAGGAAGGGAGGGTGGCATCATCCAATGTGTGACTGCCCCCAGAGGGTGTTGGGATGCAGAATGACAGACCATCCCAAGGAGCCACTAACAGGAGGTAAGGGAGGACGTCATAGCTGGTAGGTGGGGCCTGTAAGATCAAGGTATAGGTATCCTCAGTAGAAGTTTTATTGGATAGACAGAATGTCCAGGAAATACAGGGTTAAATGAAAGAAAAATGTAAAATGCTGGTAACTGGGGAGATGAACCACTCTGCTCAGTGCAGGAAGGCAGCACAAAGGCAAACAGGATGGTAAGTTTCATAGCATGGGGAATTAGTTCCAGGAGTGTGGAGGTCATCTTGCCCTGTACAGGTCCCTGGTGAGACTGCACCTCGAGTCCTGCATGCAATTCTGGTGCCTCTACTTGAAAAGGGACATCAAACTACTCGAGGGAGTACAGCGCAGGGCAACAAGAATGCTCCTGGGGTTGGAGAACAGACCATTTGAGGAGAGACAGAGAGAGGTCAATCTGCATACCCTGGAGGAAAGAAGGGAGAGAGGGGATATGATTGAGATCTTCAAGTACCTGAAGGGTTTGAACAGAGTAGGCACCAGGTATATGTTCAGTCTGAAGGGTGGAAGGAAAATCAGGGGACACTCTATGAAGTTGGAAGGGGGCAGGTTCAAGAGGGAATGGAGGAGGCACTATTTTACAGAAAGGGTGGTGGCAGGGTTGAACATTCTGCTAGAGGAAGTTGTAGTGCTGCAGAGTGTTGGGGACTTCAAGAGGGGGTAGGACAGATTCAAGAGAAGGGTACAAAGCGGAAGGGGTGTGAGATGGGGAGGGATATGGGGGGTAACTGCAGTCTAATGGACTGAAGTGCTGCACACTCGAGCAGACTAGATAGATCGAATGGCCTGTATCTGTTGGCAATTTTGTATGTTCGTATGTTCATATTTCTGATTTCAAGATATTTTACCAATCAATAACATGATAACATATCATACTAGGGAACATAATTATTCATTCATCATGTAGTAACAAAATGAATTAAATGTTCCAGAGATATTTCAATTGACTTTCTATAAAGACATTTTGATTATCATCTTGTGTTGTCTATTTATGATTCTGTTTAAAATAATAATAATGCATTCCTGGTGCTGGGTAAATTTCAGAGAAGTGTTCAAAAGATATAAATGACCATTGTAATATAGAATTTAAATGTTCATATTGCTTTATCATTGTCAAGTATGCTGATTAAAATAGTTGTACATCCCTTATGCTATTGTTAAATACTAGAAAATGCCATTTAAATTCCATGGAGGAAGGATGCTTTTCTGATGTCATAATTTCATACAGTGTATTAAAATCGTAGCAATGACATTGATTGAACCCGCCAGATTCTATCATTAGTTTAATTGCAGGGTCAACAGAAAAGCAAGACAGTGAAACCAGTATTGCCTCAGTACAGAACTCCCTAAATACAGGAAGAGAAGGTAGTTACAGTGTCGATGCCACATATTTTATTACAGAAAGTTAAACAAAGAGACAAAATTTAAGTTACCAGTGAAGCAGTTATGGCAAAAATAACCACATTAGGTTCATAGTTTATCAACAGTGCTGCTGAGAAAGTGTACTGAATGTGATACCCTTTTTTCCTGGACAAGTATGACAGTAGTAAGTGTTGCCTTGATGTTGTTAAACACTTGCATGCTCTCTATAGAAACAAGACACGCCCTTTCAGGTATGTTTGCATACTGCAGGTCGCACAATAGAGTATAGTAACCTGTTCTGAGACACAGTATTTTAATTGGCATTGACAATGACCAGTGAGAAGTCTATGTTTCTGCTAAAAACCAATCATTTCTCCTCCGGGGTGGGACTTCTTGCTGTTATAGAGACTGCTCTCTCAGGGTTACCAGTATAACAGAACAGTTGTTTGAATGAATCAGGATTTAATGTCTTCGCATTTTTTTCATGATATACCTCAACCATGACAAGTTCTTTAAGACTTTCAGATCATAAAGATATTAGAAAATTTATTGATGCTGCCAGTAACAAAGGATTATTAGAGGACCATCATATACAACCACATAGACAAAGACCTTCTTCCCCAGGGTCCAACAGACATATTTTTGAGGTGAGCAAATGACATGAAACCGTATAGGTCTGGCAATTCTGTGCTTTAAGGCGGCTTTCTTAAATTAAAAAAAAAAAAAGAACTTATGTAGCACCTTTAAACTTTAAATATGTATTTAATACTTGACGGCAGCATATGTATTGTTTTACTAGTAGATTGTATGAGTGTATCCCATCTTACCCTAGCAGGACCTGTCTGTGTAAAAGTTCTGTACAACGTTATGTTGGCTATCCTAGATAGGCTCTCATTATATGGTTTTATTTTATTTTTTTCAAATACATAACAGTAAAAGAGAAAAAATCTGTTCCTTTTAATTTCTTTAAAAAACTATGACACAGGGTTTAATTTTCTCAAGGGAGTTCAGACTTGCACATCTAGTTTAGCCTTGTGACTGTTAGTAGTCTACATCTTCAGAAACATTTTAGTTTTCATTTTTTGCAGACTGATGCCTTCCCAGCATTTGTAAGGACACTGCCATAGTTACAACTTTTGTTAATTATGATGCTGCCCCTTCAGAAACAGGGGAGGTGTTTGAGAAAAAAAAAAAAAATCTGTGTTTGAAAATGTAGTGACTAACTTTTCAACAACTTAATCAGGCATGTGAGCAAGAAATCCATTTTGGAAATCCATTAACTTGTGTTTGTAATGTAATAAAATGCATCTTATTTAAATGTTTTAATTTATTTTTATAAGTGTTATAAGATACTTTCACAAACACTATCAGCAGTAAGAAAAACAATAGCCAATGCATATATCATTCTTACCATAGGATAAGTCATATTTTTACAGTTTGCTACATCACTGGGGGTGGGAGTATAAGAATCTATGGTACCTTTAAAAATATTGAATAAAAAAACTCATGCAGATTAATGCCACAATGGAGAGGGCACCATAAAAATATAATTAAACGCAAATGTAGGGATTTTCAAAAGGGCTGGATGTGGACATAAATGCATGCTGAGCCTGCTTCTGCATCCACCTGCTGGTGTCCAGGCAGCTCTTTTTCAGAAGTTTCATCCGTTTATGACAAAAACAATTTGGGGCAAAACAGACACAGTTGCTAGAGCTGTATCAGTTTAGATGCACTTATGTCTGTTTTGGATGCAAACTTTGAATGCCGTTAGGTACGTGATAGATAATCTAGCAGGTTTAGATACATTCTCATTTTGAAGATAACAGCTGATGCATCCTGGACAGATTATTTTGAAATCTTGCCCTAAGAGTCACAAGCCAAAGTTACTGGAGTATCTGGCCCAATAAGTGTGGGATAACAAACTACATATGATCCCTATGTCCCCAAAGAACTCCCTGCACAGAAATGGCTGTAAAATAATCTTAGCTGATATTTGAACAAAACTTGAGACCCTATAAAAACCCCTTCTACTCATATCAGTACTAGGAACAGTGAGAAAACATATCAAACTTAGTAGTAAACTACCGTCGGGAAACATAATACCAAATGAGGTCCTTAAGTTCATAAGTCCAGAACCCCCCAAAGTCCCAAACTGGCAATAAAAACCTAATAAACAAAAACTTAAGTCATCATTGTGATCTCACTCTTAAAGTGAGAGTGTTCCTATAGAGACTATGGCATAGTTAGGGAGGGAGGGGCAGAATGTTGCCACACCAGCCAACGCCATTTTGAACTAAACACTCAAAATGCATGTGTAACACTTTTATTAATTAAGCCCTAAGAATTACTACAACACTAACATATAATGTAGATAACTGCAATTTGCATCATTGCTAACACCCCCCCCACTCCTTTCCTTCCTAAATACTTTCCCCTACTTGCAGTCCACTTTCCTCAGTTTTCATTTGGAATCTGCCTAGCTGAACATTTCTGGAGAAATAAAGTTCAATCTAATTTTATTGCTCAGCTTGCTGGCCTCCTGTTGGTCTCCATAAGTATACTGCCTCCTGGCATAAATAATCTTAAATTCTGCCAGGTGTTGGAGTGCATGCGACCCTCCAAAACTCCAAAGTGTCAAATCAATGCATCAAAGGCCTTCTGGTGATCTCCAGTTGTAAAGCTCAGATCCTGGAATATGAAGATGTTTGTATTGCCTTCAGCTGTCACTGGATCCAATGTGTGTGACACTCTAAGTGTCTTGTCATGTTCAAGAGCCCTAGACAAAATTATAAGAAAAGTGAGGGCTGCAGCTGTGTCACTGACCTTCTTCCTTGCAGTGATTCAGTAGGCACGGTGTACAGTCAGAGATGGGTCTAAGGCATGTAATATCCCCCAGCCACTCACTGGCAAATTGGATAGGATCATCTCCATCTGTTGTTTCACAGAGCCCCAGAACTCACATGTTGCTCATCTTGGACTGGTCCTCCAGTGTCTCCAGCTAATACTGAAGGTCCTTATTTTCTTTTATTCCACCAACCGAGGCTGTTCCAGCCCTCAGTGCTGCACTCAGTGCTTTCTTCTCCTCTGTCACTGCTGCTGATTGTGCTCATGCAGCTGAAGATGAGAATGAAATTCCACCTTCTCTTGATTAAGCACAATCATTCTCTTATTGAGGGCCTTCACAGCTTGAAGGATGTCATGTAGGGTGGTTTCTGGCTTAGTATTGGTGTCTATAGCAGCCAACTTTGAGCCAGCACTTGTTCCTGTGGCCTGCTGTGCTCATTTCCTGCCTCCATCTTGGATGTTTTTCTTAAGCTTCCCCATATTGTTGAAGCTTAAAAGTCCACATATTCATCAAAACAGGTTGCAGCTGCCTTTTAATGCAGTTTGAGGAAGTCTGAAACTCAGGAAGGGTTTAAAATATAGCAAATAATACATTCCTGTGGGACAGCTGAGGGGAAACACATCTGTCTTGTATGGCAGTAGGTTCCACCACCATATTCAAATCTTAAAAAGAATATATACAATTTTAAAAGGAATCCATACCTCACAAACGAAAATCCAAACTGTGATTTGGCATATTCCAATCTCCTTGATCAGATCTTTTTTATTATATTATTTTTCTCCCCCATCACTGGTACTGACTTCGTCTACTGTCATGACTCCCATCCCATCACTACCCTTCTCTGGGGCTTAACTTTGTTCCAAGCACTAGGGTGCAGCCTTAGTACCATGGTGGTTTGGTTTCATTTGGAGACTTTGTTCAGCAGCCCCCTCTGGCCCTCACTTGTAGGATACAGAGCAGCAAGTTGGGTGATTGGGGCCCAAGAGCACTGGGATTCATTTGATGGCTTGGGTTTTCCTGCCTTGATAATTCTGCTCCTGAGGGATATCACCAACAGAACTCCATGTGCATGCACGGTGGCCACACAAGTAGGCGCGCAGCACTCACCTGCACCACCACTCACTACACTTCTACCTGTGGTCACCAGGGGTCAGTGTGTTAGCAGGGTGCAACCCCATCCCCGGAGAGGACAGCATCCTCTGGGATGCTCAGTCCTTCTTCCCCTACTGGACCTCAGTCACCTCCAATGACCCTGGCTCATGATGCAAAGCCGGGTCGCCAAAGTCGCAAATGATAGTTCTACTGCTGCACCATCAGGGCATTGTTTTTTAATAAAATTGCAGCACTCTGTACTGGGCAGCTTTCTTTTCAGGACAGTGCAGTATTTGCCATGACTGATTTATTTATTTATTGAGTCTTGGATTATAACACCTTTGAGCAATACATCTCATTTACAAAGGTTCCACATCAATAGTACAAAAACAAAACAAGGTAAACAATAGATAAATAAATAGCAGACGTTAAAAATATACTTAAAAAACCCTAATACATTGAAAGCACTCAAAATAGCACTGAATGTTACTCAATATAACAGTAAAGGGGACTAGAGGAGTGGGCAGCCTGGGAGGTCTTCTCAAAATCTAGGAGAGAAAGCAATGGGGTATAAGGTGAGGGAGGGAGGAATAAGAAGGGAAAGGAGAGGAGCTGCAAAGGAGGTGGAGGGATAGAAAGATGAGGGAAGGGAGGTGGAAGGAGGTGAATGCAGAGAAAGGGGTGCACTTGTGAAGGGGGACAAATTAATAGTAGAGGAGAAGAGGTGGTGCTTAGTCAGGGGGGGCAGCCTAGCAGGCCTTGTCGAAACCCAAGAGAAAGTACTATGAGTGGGAGAGATGGTAAGAGAGAGAATGTAGGGGAGGAGGGAAGAGTGATGCAAAGGAGGTGGCATGAGATAAGAGAATGGGTGGAGGGTGGAAGGGAGAAGATGAGGAGGAGCAGGGAAGAGCACAAAGATGCGCGAGCAGGAAGAAGTAGGGGGTGAGGGTGGAGGGGGGAAAGGCTTGAGGGGAGGATTAAAATGAAGTGCAGAGAGTTAAAGTGCCAAAAGGTATAAGAACAAAGATAATGTAAGCAGAAGGCTGTTAAGGGCAGCAGTCACATATACGGTTTGCTAATAGATGCTGCCAGAGTTTGTGTTTAAAGAGCTGAGTTTTGACTCAGCAGAGGTGCCCCTACTCAGAGAGTTGAGCCAGAGAGGGGCTCTATAAATGAAAGACTGCTGACCTAAGGTGGTACGGCATCTGGGAACAGTAAAGACCTGAATTGCTGAGCTGTATACTGCGACAAGGGCTAAGGAGCTGGTGAACCTCAGGGGGTAGCAGTCCAAGGTGCGCATTCTTGGCAAGTAAGCAGGTTTGATATTGGATCTGGCCGAATAATTGAAGCCACACAGTCTGAGCATATAGGTCACATGTGTGTGTGAGGCGGACAGCCCCAGTAAGGAATCTGCATGCTTTGTTAAGAGCAACAGTGATCCTGCAAAGGAATGTAGTACCATATCAGCTTCTGTTACTACAGTGAATAAATTACATTTTGGAGGTGCTTTTTCTTATAGAAAGTGGCAACAATTCCTAACAAATGGTGCTACCCAGCTCAGGTGTGGAGCACTTGTGTTTAATTAACTAAATAAATATGAAAGACATAAATTGTGCTGCATTTACATATAGGGTAGAAGTTTGGGCAATCGAGGGGGGGCATGTCACAGTCTGGATTTTTGTTTGTAAAGTGCACAGTCCCTTTAATTTAATTTTCATCTTTTCTTTTTGTAAAATCTGTTTATTGCAAGCAGAATAATATTTTGACAAATGACATATATTCTGCAATATATCATAGTTGGTTACAGATGGGTAGGAGGGGAGAGCCTCCCAGTATACATATAAGATGAATTGCTGAGAACATATACATGGAATATCTCTGGGTCACACTTTATATAGACCTTTCTCCCTACACGTCTGTTTAGGTGAAACAGTCCTCAGGTGGGGGTACAGGATGTTCAGTGATGTGTAATCCTGCCCCCTATGGGGCATATCTCAGTAGCTGGGGAACCAGGGAGTTCCTAGAGCTGCCTCCATGCGGCTTCCCATTTTTTGATATTCGTGAAGTTTATGTCTTTTCAGTTTTCATATAACCTAGTAATAAGGCCACCCAGTGTGCTATACTTCGGGCCCTATACTGTTTTCAGTATTGCACAATCAATTTCTTGCCCATTGTTGTACCCATTTTCCAAAGAAGGTGATGGTATACATGCCCCTGTGGCCCTCACAGGGCTAGACCCAGCAAGATACCCTCTACTGAGGTTTTAAAGGGGCTGTCCAGGGTTCTGTCCAGAAGGTCTGTGAGCCCACCTCAGAAGGGCTGCACATGAAGGAAAGACCATACTATATGCATGAAAATGCCCTCTTCCACTGTGCATCTAGGGCATTCACCTGGTTTTGAGGGCACTATCTTGTAAACATGGGCTGGGGTGTAGTAGGCTTTATGAAGAAAGTTTAAATGGATTTATCTGAGTCTGTTGTTAGAATTGCACATTGCTGTACCATTTAGCATACTATCCCACTCCCCATCTGTCCATGGTGGCTCTTCCAGATCTCTCTCCCATCTGGAATGGACCAGTTATAGGGGGTTCTGAAGACTGACTAGTAGCATGGAGTAAAACTGTTATATAGGCTTGGCAGTTTGACCGGTACAGAGTAGGATCTCATCTGCTGGGGATCTGTTTAAGACCTCAGTGGGGGAGTGAACTTTACTAACTAGGAGGCAGCAAACCTACAGGTAGACAAAAGAAAATCTTTAGGTTATCAGGGACAATTGAGATGAAAGTCTCTGAAAGGGCTTCATATGAACATTCTCGTATCGGTCTCCCACATTTGTCAAGCCCTTGTTGTATCACTGCTGGAGAGCTACCACTACTTGGGGGTTGCCACAACAGAGGGCTTTCTGGGTAGCCATTTCAGATGAGCAGCCCAGGGAGTAGTCAGTCAACCTATGGGCTGTTAGCCACATCATGGCTAAGGGTCTGGTGAAGGGGTTTTGAGTAGGTTTTGTTGCCCCATCAGTCAGGGCAGAAGCCAGGAGGGAGTGAAGATCTGAGCTCCAGTATTGTTCCATATCAAAGGGTATCCAAGCAGGTCTATCTCCCTCAGGGCATAATGCATCCTTCACAAAGGATAGTTGGTTTGCCAGGTAACAAAAGTGAAGATTAGGTAGACATAGCATCTCTCCTCTTCAAAGGTAGCCATAATGTAGATTGTTTAATTCTTACTCTTTCCCCTGTAAGAGGAGTCTGGTAAGGTATCCTCAGATGGAAATGAAAAATTTCGGTGAGAGATGCATGAGTTCTAATTGAAACAGATATGTAGGAGAATGTTGCATCAAAAAGATCCTCACAATCCTCCCCCAGAGTAGCAAATAAGGAGCAAAAAATAAAGTGTACTTTGCAGTTTTTTATTTTGCCATTCTGTTCAGCACACTTTAAAACAATGGATCTAAACAGTTATAGAGCCACCCTGAAAAATAGCCCGACAGCGTTTCGCCCCTTTCACAGGGGCTTTATCAATGTGGGAGAATACACATCTTCTCAGTATTATCCTACCTATTAGAGATAGCAGTAGAGTTTTCCACCTGTTGCAGTCTGATTTGATTTTCTAGAGGAGTGGCTGGAAGTTTCGTGCTCCCAGGGAGGATAGTTTCTTATGGAGGTAAACTCCAAGGTATTGTAGGCTAGTGGCAGGAGACTGTAGTATCCCCGATATCCAAAGGGCACCCCTGCTCCAGGGGCAGCCACTTACACTTGGCCCAGTTGATTTTGTGGCTCAAAATGAGGCCATATGTTTGGAATAAGTCAGGGCTTGGATCACTGACTTTGAGTTGGCCAAGAATAGCAGGACATTGTCTGCGAATAGGTACATTTTGTGGTTGGTCCTCTGAAACATAGCCCCTGTATTGTTCGGTAGTCTCCAATGGCTATAGCCAAAGGTTTGATAGCAAGGATATACAGGAGGAGGAAAGGGGCACCCCTGTCTGATGCCCCTAGAGAGGTGGGGAAGGAATCTGATAGGCAGCCACTGATAAGGACCTGGGCATTATACAGTGCTGCTATCCAGGAGCATATCATAGGGCCAAAACCAAAATACTCAAGAGTAGCAAACATGATGGGCCACTCAACCTGGTCAAAGGTCTTTTCAGTGTCAAGGGCCAGGAGACTGAGCAGGCAGCTCCCCCTCCTTAATTTTCATCTGTTTCACAGAATCAACAAAAGAAGCTCCCATGCATGTAGACCATCTGTTACATTATATGTGAACCATTCTGTTTGGCAAGTTAATAGTACACTTTTCAGGTGAGCTACCACACTTGCCTATAATTAAGGGAAAAAAGGAACAACCAACATAGTTAAGAAATTTAGAATTTACAGTATACCTTGGCTACAGAGCAGATGAATTTATTTAATAGTTTTAGTCTGTTATCGGTTAGGAATACAGAAGTAACAACCCCTTCCTACCTGTAGGTGGTTGTCACCTCACCATGCCTGTCCCAAGACTGCGAGTCTTGGTGCCATTGTCTCCAGGGGTATGGGTGTGGGTGGAGCTTACGGGATAAAATGAGGTAAACAGGAGACATCTAGGGCATTCTGGAGTCATATAGGTGACATCTGACTGCGGGCTGGGCATTTGGGTCTTCATACTGGTTAAGTCTAGGGTTGGAGTCATCTGGAGAACCCAGTTTAATAGGGGTCACCCTTAAAAGAGCAGTATTTAGTGGGATCACTGGAAGGGTGTGAAGACTGTGGGTGTTTCCCCTCAAGGGAAGCAATCCAATAGCTGACTGGTCTGAAGACATCTTCACTAAAGACATGGAAGCCGAACCTGGCTGGGGGGCACATGATTGGGAAAGTGCCCATCCCATGAAAGCAGCACATAAAGACCCTGAAGGAAGAGTCTGGAGCAGAGGTATTGATGGCAATGTAGGAGCTGTGACTGAATGTAAAATCTGTAGTGTCCTAGTGAGCAGGGCCCCATGTTGTGTGACCTGCTATGTCTTGGTCGAGGGGAGGACCTCAGCGGCATGGAAAAGTGATCTGGTCCACTGGTAAAATGGCCAGTGCATGAACTGCTGGGCACAGGATGCCTGGGCACACACAAGCGAAGAACTTTAGAGAAGTCACTGTGAGTGAAGCATTTGCAGGCCTCATTTGCTTCCTCTTTATGTTTTGAACTTTGATTCCTGACCAGACTTTAACAGCCACGTACCCATTAAGGGAATATTCAACCAGAAAGTGATTCTTATAGTCAGCAGTCTTTAAGAAATCTGACACAGCCCAGACCTTGAAGATGATAGGGGTGACATGACCTAAGTCTGATAGCAAACAGCAGGGGAGCTTTGGGAGCATAAAAGAGCAAACATGCAATTGATAAGCCATCAGAGGGTCTTGCCTGCAAAGTAGCACAGACACCATCTGTAGTGATGACACCCAGGACTGGGAAGCCAGCATCTGTGTGTAGCATGGTCACAGGAAGTGAAGTGAGACAATAATTTATCTTATATGTACAATGAACTAGGGTCATGGGACCTTGAATAATTGCCCTATGAACTACAATTTATCATCAGTAAATCTCAGTGTGTACGCAGCTTCACTGTATGACTGATTATTGCTATAGGGCCACAGGTTTGATTTAGGTAGGAACACTCGGTTATCTAAACTCTATAGCAAATGATTATGTTATTATTGGGGACCCTTGCCATCGAGTAGTGCCATCCCTAGACAGGGAAGGTCTCCAGTGCTGTCCCAGGGCAAACGCCATACCCCAAATTCTGTGGTGACAGAAGGAAATTGGGGTCTGTCTTGTCTGCCCCTCTTGCCACATGGCAGTGGCTCTATCAGCTTTGACTATGAACACACATTCAAACTTATTATCTGTAATGTTACTGCTACTAACGGTGTGTAACTCTATACTCCTATCCCCCTAAGGAAATTGCTTAGTCATGTTTTGAGATCCTTAACAATAACTTCCACAACTTCTTCATGTAGTCTATTCCACATGTTAAACCACCCTCTGTGTGAAGTAATGATGTTTCTCTATAATCGCCCTTCCAGTTTGAGTGGATGCCCTCTAGGTCTACAGGCACACACCAGCTGTAACATTTATTTATTTGTTCATTTATAATTTTTGACCAGGAAAGGCACACTGAGCTCTTATAGCTCATTTCTAGGTGCATCATGGGTGGTGAGGAGTGGGTTACATGGACCTGTGTTATTGATGGGGGAATGTTGGCCATGACAACAGGGAAACTCTTCATCTGTTACAGGTAGGTGGGGCCTGATGTTTGCGGTTCATTGGAGAAGGTGGAGGATGTTAGTGGCACAGGAGAAAAGTTGAGAGTAATGGAGTCAGTGGATTACCCAAACAACGTTTCCTTGGAAGCAGGCTCCTTGAGCACAGTAGAAGATAGAAAGGAGGAGTAGGTTACTTTGTGGTTGTGGGAGCAGGAGGAATTTAGCAAAACCCTGAAGGAGCAATGCTGCCAAAGCACATGCTAGCTATGCTTGGGGCGGGGTTTGCCAGAGGAGATTATGAGCCGCAGCTTCTGCACATTCGAAAAGCATCATGGGGTAGGCTGGTTACAGCCAGTGCTGGCAAATGTTTCTGAAGTAGGGTCAGCGCAGAAACTGGCCAACCTGAATGATAGACTTAAAGGGGAATTGTCATCTACAGGGTTTCTTAATGTCTGAAAGCCCATAAAAAGCTAATTTAAGTGAGCTATTGTGTTTATCTGTGAGTCTTTGCAGTTTAGAGTTATTCATATGTAAATCAACCTGTAATTAAGGGCTGGGGGCAGCCATATGTTTTAGGTTCCTGACTGGAAATTATATCACAGAGGGTCTTGGCCCTCCATTTACTGTAGGTTAAATAGGAAATTGTCTGTTTTATTGAGTGTGTTTTAAGGTGTTATTATACACTTTCTACAATTATAATTGTTTTGTATGTACATTGAAACTAGTGAGTTATCACCTTTATGTTTCAAACTGTTAGTAAAAATAATCCATCTTTAGGTTTGCTTCAACCTCTAGGCTATACTGCTAGCTGATCATCAAAAACTATGCATCTCAAGGCTGGCTCTGTGGTGCCACCAGGTATTGGGACCCCCCCCCATCAGGATTTCTAAACCCTGTCTATGATCATGTCAGTACAGATTTCTGTGGCTGCCACAGCACCAACTTCTGTCATATTCCATTCGCTCTTATAGTGATCACAGAGCCACAAAAGACTCACCATCCTAGAAGGAAAAGAGTAGCTCTCTCCGACCCCCCTGCTGCTGGAGGTCTGACTCTGAGCAAGTAAGGAGACTACTGAGAAATATAGGAACTTCTTGTCTCAGAACAGGAAGATCATGAGCTTAAAGGGCACAGAGGCAGTAAGTAAGTAGGCAGAAGAAAAAAAAAATAGAAGAAAGAGTAAAATATTCCAAACAACAGTTAAGGGGCCAGAAATAAGGCATGATGGGAGTGGTGCAGTGCAGTGGCTGTGGAGCAGAAGTCTTCTGGGAGACTTTCTGGAGGATGCAGTGTTGTCCCATCTGCAGGCACCTGTCTGGGCTGAGGGAGGAGGTCGCTCATCTCCAGGCAGAGTTGTCCAGGATTTGGGGAACCTCCTCTCCCACCCAGGGACCACCAGGGCCACTGCCATGGCCTCAGAGGCTGCCAAGAAAGAGGAGTGGTTGGACCACAGTGGGCTCAGGGAGGGTGAGAGTGGTGGAACGGAGGTGCATTCCTCCAGTTGTACCTCTCCACAATTCATATGCTGTTTTGGCAAAGTGTGGTTCCTCTATGGAGGCACCTGCAGTGGAGACCAAGGAGGATGCTGGGAACCTCCACAAAGGAGACCCACAGAAGGGTGGCATGTGACCCCACAGGGGAAGGAAACAACTCCTGGTGGGGGACTCCATTGTTAGGGGGGTAGAACTGGAGGAGGAAGGGGAGAGGAGGCAAGTGCATACCATGGCTTGAGGGACAGGGAGCGAATCCTCAGGACCAAGCAGCTGCACGGGGAGGGAGCTGGATGTCATTGTCCATCTAGGGACAAATGACCTGGCTGAGAAAGGGATCAGAGCAGTGCAGGAAGAGTCTGTGGAGTTGGGGGGGGCCTTAGACAAGTAGCACACACGGTAACCTTCTCAGAGGTGCTGCCTGTCTATGGCATGGGTGAGGCTAGGGTGCTCCACACCATGAGATTCAATCAGTGGTTGAACAACTGGTGCAGAGCTCAGGGATTTGGCTTCTCTGGGGACTGGGGATCCACCCGGAGTGATGCAGGCCTATACTGGAGTGACAGTCTGCATCTGTCCAGGAGGGGAACCAGGATCTTAGGTGATAGTTTAAATGCTTGCCAATGAAGCATTTAAACCTAGCCAAGGGGGGAGGCACTGAAAAGGAGCAGGGAAATCCTGGACCCCCCCAAAAAAATTCAGCTAAGTAAGTGAGGTAAACACCAAGATAGAGATGTCGATAGGGAGAAGGGCTGGGATAAATGGAGAAAATGACAAAGGCAATAAGGACATGGATGGGGCAAAAAGGGATAAGGACATCAAGAAATGGAGGTTAATGAGTACCTATGCCCATAGTCTGGGCAACAAGCTCCCCGAACAGGTGGCCTTGATGGAAGAGGGATGCCTGGATATCGTAGCAGTCACAGAAACATGGTACACAGAGAACCATGACTGGGATGTTAACATACCAGGGTACACAACCTACAGGAGAGACAGGGAGGGGAGAAGTAGCTCTTTATGTAAGGGAAGGGATAAAAGCAATGGAACAAAAGAGTAAACCAGGAGGAGAGGAGGCACTGTGGATCACCTTAGAGACTGGAAATGGCACCACAATCTGCATAGGGGTTGTATACAGACTCCCATGTCAGGGGGAGGGAATGGACAAGGATATGATAGAAGGCATCCTTAGGATGGCAGAGAAAAGGGAGATACTGTTGATGGGGGACCTAAATATGCCAGATTTTAACTGGAGCACCTTTGCTGCAGCCACATCCAAGAGCAGGGCCATTCTCGATGCCCTACAGGTAGCATGCCTCAGACAGCTAGTTTTGGAACCTCTCATGAGGGAGTAATCTTAGACCTAGTACTCTCAAATGGGGACAGTGAGAGGATCTCAGATCTAGAAGTGGGTAGCCATCTGGGAACAAGTCACCACCAAACAGTGTGTTTCATGATAAACTCAGCTAGAGTCAAGCCATACAAAAGTGAGAGTACTGGACTTCAGGGGGGCTGACTTTGGCAAGATGGGAGAGTGCCTTAGAAAAGCACTAGCAAACAGGCTAGAAGGAGAGGTGGAACAACAATGGGGAAACATCAAAACTGCTATCACAGAGGCAACAAGCCTTTGTGTGAAGCAAATGAACAAATCAAAACGAAAAAGCCACTATGTTTCTCAAAAGAGGTGACGGGGAAGATTAGGGAGAAAAAGATAAGATTTAGGAAGTATAAGGAAACACAGAAGGAGCAGGACAGAGAACTGTACCAGTTAAGGCAGAAGGAGGCAGGGAGGGAGGTCAGAATAGCAAAGGCACAAACTGAGGAAAAGATAGCCAACTCGGTTAAGAAGGGGAAAAAACCTTTTATGGGTACATCAGGGAGCGTAGAAAGACAAAGGGAAGGATAGTAAGGTTGAATAGAATGGACGGTGGGTGAGCAGAGAGGGACAGTGAAAAAGCAGGGATACTAAATGAATACTTCTGCTCAGCATTCACAGAAGAGGAGGAGGGGGAGGTGCCTAATCTAATTAACAGAAGCACTCAGGATAGGGGGGTCGATCCCAGTCCTTTCACAGAAGAAAGGGTTCTGAAAGAACTCCTAAAGCTGAAAGTGTACAAAGCAATGGGGCCTGATGGAATTCACCCCGGAATTCTAAAAGAATTAAAGGGAGAACCAGTGACACCACTGACTACCCTTTTTAACAAATCATGGGAGGATGGTGTGGTATCTGAGGACTGGAGAAAGGCAGATATGAATCTCCTTCACAAAAGTGGGAGCAAGACAGAGGCAGGAAACTACAGACCTGTCAGTTTGACCTCTGTGGTAGGGAAAGTGATGGAATTACTTCTGAAGGAAAGAATTGTTGAGTACCTAGAGGCCAGTGGGGCACAGGACCCAAGGCAGCATGGGTTCACAGTGGAAAGGTCGTGTCAGACAAATCTAATTAATTTCTTTGACTGGGTGACCAAAGTAATAGACCAGGGAAGGGCTGTGGACATGGCCTACCTAGACTTTTGCAAGGCATTTGACGCAGTCCCACACAAAAGATTAATAATCAAATTAACCAGCTTGGGAGTGGGTCCCAGGGTGGTAGCCTGGGTAAAACATTGGCTGGACAACAGGACACAGAAGGTAATTGAAGAAAGAGGGGTTACTACTGGGGTACTGCAGGGTTCAGTACTGGGTCCAGTCCTTTTATTGTCTTTATAAGTGACATTGCAGAAGGACTGGAAGGAAAAGTATGCCTCCTTGCAGATGACACAAAGATCTGCAATAGGGTTGATACACAAGGAGGTGTGGAAAGAATGAGAAGGGACTTGGCAAGGTTGGAAGAATATTCAGTAGTATGGCAGTTTGGATTCAATGCAAAGAAGTGTAAAATAATACACCTGGGAAACAAAAACCCAGGGGAAGATTACACAATGGGGTGGAGGTAGTAACAACAACAAAAATGGAAAGGGACCTAGGGGTAATCATATCAGATGACCTTAAGGTTAGCAAGCAATGTGAGAAGGCAGTAGGGAGGGCTGGGGGATACTGGGATGTATAGAGAGAGGCATCACGAGCAGAAAACAGGAAGTTGTTATCCCTCTGTACAGATAGTTGGTGAGACCCCATCTGGAGTACTTCATCCAGTTCTGGAGACCCAATCTCCACAAGAACATAGACAGGATTGAGGCAGTCCAGAGGAGGACAACTAAAATGGTGCAGGGTCTGCAAGAGAAACCATATGAGGAGAGACTAAAGGAGCTTAATATGTATACCCTTGAGGAAAAGAGGGAGTGGGGGGCATGATAGAAACTTTTAAGTACTTCAGTGGAATCAACAAAGTACAAGAGGGTAGCATCTTTCAGAAAAAGAGATGTGCAAGAACAAGGGGACACAATTTGAAGATGGGGGGACGGCTCAGGGGAAATGTGAGGAAGTATTTTTTCACAGAGAGGGTGGTGGACATGAACAGCCTTTCTGAGGAGATTGTGGGGTCTGAAACAGTGGGAGAATTCAAGAATGCATGGGACAGACATAAGACAATTCTTGTAGGGGGTAGGAAGAAATAGGCTGTTGGTTAACTAGGATCTGCAGCTTATCCTGTAGGTAGGGAAATGGGCAGGCTAGGTGGGCCAAGTGGTCCTTATCTGCTGTCAAAGTCTATGTTTCTATAGCCTTTTCTCTTACAATTTCACGTGTGAACTCAGGTCTACAAGATGTAAATGTAGCTATGTACCTACTGGCCTGGCATCATGGGGACAGCCTTGAAATGTGTAGTTTTTGATTAGCAGCTGGCAGTACAACCTAGAGGTTAAAGCAAAGAGCTGTGAACAAGCTTCGTTCATCCAGCAGAATGTTTTATTTTTTTTTAATTCCAACATGCTCTGCTTGTCTACTGTGTGACCAGAGCAAGTCACTTAACCTCCCTGTGCTCCTAAAACACACCCAGGAACAAGCTGTAGCTGTGTGCCTTTCATCGACAAAGACAGTAAAAACAATCTGAGCATTTGTTTTGTTTCTAAAAATATTATGCTCTTTCCATCCAGATTTGACTTGAAAAGAAAAAATAGGACACCATACTTGTTTATTAATTGCAAAAACACATAGATGGGCAACACAGGTAAAATATGCATAACCTGAAACGCATTATTAAAAGAGTAGTTTACTTCTTTTGATGAAGTTAACCTCTCCTATTAATATTACACAATATTAACTCTATGCATTTATGGAGAGACTATCAGGCTGCCATAATGATTGCTGAAACCTATAGAGCTAGATTGGAGAAGAAATTATTTATGTTGGCACAAGATTCCCATATGGTCCAAGTTCGTAACCAGAAACAAGCCCCTTGGTATAGCCAATATAAAACTGATACGAGTCTCGAAGACTATCTATTGTTCCCACTTGCTCCGAACATCCGTAAGGCGATTACATGGGCTAGGTTTGGGTTAATTACCTCAAAATATACTTATTTTAATGATCAACAGCTGCAAGAGATCTCGAAAGAGAATAAATGCCCTTGCAACAAAGGTTATAATGAATCGTTATTGCACATTATAATACAATGCCCTTTATATAACTTGCAGCAAACTCAAATTTTTAGAAATTTTGTAATTAGATATCAAAATTTGGCTTATGACCCGTTATTTATTTTGATGCAACTGATGAAGCAGAAATTATTGCCAAATTTTTGTTTTCTGTAATTAGCTTAAAGAAGAAAGCTTATTTTAAGAGAACTAGAACCATTCTATTTTAATATATTTATTAATTTTGAGGGCTCTCCAGCTGATTCTCTTCTGCACTTCAAGACTTTGTCTAGTTTTGTATTAAGTATCAGAAAAACATACTGAACTAGAAATGTACTCTTGACTTTTGGTTTTTTTTAAATGTTGCTGATGTATATTTAAGTGATGACGTATTTTCTTTTTTTTTCACTTTCTTTTTTATCCCACCTTATTACCCCCTCGACCCACTCCTTCAGAGCAGTGATCAGTCCTACAGGTCCCTCCCACAGAATCTACCCCTGGAGTGCCAGGCGTACTCCTATATGTCTGCTACCTTCTCCTACTCCTTGGAGTGCCTGCACAACAGGGTCTGTCCTGCGGGTTGGTGATCCTGAGGCAGATCGGTCATCATCTTGGCCTGAGGGGAGATTTTTCTGTTTTCTCCCTTAGTCCCTCCTACCCTTGAGGACATCGGCCGCGATAGGACTAATGTCCAGTAAATGGGCGTGCTGTGCTGTCGCCACGTCACCGACAAATGCCAAACGTCCTCCTCCCGCACTCAAGGAGCTGCCTATGCACTGGTGCCCATGCTTCCACTAGCACAGGCACGTCGGGTGTACAAGACACCCCAGGATCCCACCCCGGAGGAGGAGAGCATCCATTGGGATGCTCAATCCTTCTTCCCCCCTCTGACCCCCGGCAACCTGAGTCCATTCCCGAACTCGGGTCGCTGGCATGGTGCGAGGTGTGGCGTCCAGCGCCTCAACCCTCAGTGCCACCGGGCCGGCCTTTTTCTTTTTTTTTTTTAAACTCTGTTTATTGAGTTTTTCAGTTTGTCATCATACAACATACAAATACAGAACATACAACATTTAACATACATTAACACATAAATAACAGCTGAGTTGCATCTTGCAATTCATATAGTTATTTGATTTATATATTGAACTTATCTATTTTTATATTTTAAGTGCCATCTGTGCATTTTATTTATGATATCATTTATGATCTGGAAGTTTAAGTGTCTCAATCATAAAGTTCTACATTTTCCCTATATGAATACATTCTGAGAGATCCCTCCTCCAGCCATGTCCAGTTCAACCATCTCTCCCTCCCTGCCTCTCCCCCCTCCCATTTCCAGTTGTCCAATCGCAATTCTCCAAATTTTCACCATCTCTCGGAAGATATCTCTATCAGAGGACAAATTCTGGTCTATGTTGCATTATATACACCACCCATTTTCTCCATTGGATTTCAAATTTGTCCATTCTATGGTTAATTAGAGCTGTGAGTCTCTCCAGCCCATAGATTTGAATCATTATGTCCTGCCATTCCTTAATTGTAGGTGGGGTTGGAAAGAGCCACTGCCTAGTGATTAATTTTTTGGCTGCTAACAAGCTCACCTGTACTAGCTTTCTGGTGGAGTTGTCTCTTAGACCCCTTTCTAGGTCAGAAAAGAAAAAAAATCCTGTAGTTACAAAACATAGATAACGTATTTTCTGTCCTCTTTTGTACTTAACTTAAGATGTTTGTAATGTCCAAAATTGTAAACATTTTTTGGAAGAACAATAAACTTAAAACTTGATGAAGTTAAAAGTATATCAGTTTCTTACTGAAATACTTTGGATGGAATGGGATTTTCTACTGTACAGGGAAAAAATCAATCTGGTTGATCCTACCACTCATACCCTTCAGGTGTATCTTACACTCCTTTCCAGAATGCCATTCCCACTGTAATGTAAAAAAAGAAAGGAAAAAAAGGGACAGACATTGTGTGTAGTGCATGTAGTGTGTGGTGTGTGTGTGTGTCTATCTCTGACTGAAGTGCTGCAGTAGCCGAACTGTGCTGAAAGGGAAAACAATTATCACCATTAGTTAAATAAAATAATATAAGGGTGGGTGGGTGTAAAAAAACAGAATTTTACACACACCCTCGGTGTGGGATGCCTTTATAAACCCCTTGGAGTTTGCCCTTTGGGTTAATATAGCATCCCACATCTCAGGTGTGTGTAAAATTCTGGTTACACACACCCACCTATATATTATTCTATATTTTAATAAAATGCAATTCAGACTATGCATGTTTTAACAAAATTGTCCATCTATGTGTTTTGCAATTAATAAACAATTAATAGTATCCTATTTTTTTCTTTTCCAAGTCAAATCTGGATAGAAAGAGCATAATATTGCCAGAATCATAACACATGTTCGGATTGTTTCTACTGTCTTTGTCCAGGAAAGGAACACAGCTACAGCTTGCTTCTGGGTGTGTTTTGGGTGGACAGGGAGGTTAAGTGACTTGCTCTGGTCACACAATATACAAGTGGAGCTGTAAGAGAGGGAACAGAATAAGACAGACGTTGGCGCTGTGGCAGCCCCAGAATTCTGTACTGACATGAACACAGGCAGGGTTTAGAAATCCTGATATGGGGCCCCAATACCTGTTAGCATCACAGAGCCAGCCTTAAGATGTGTAATTTATAATGATCAGCTGGCAGTATAGCCTAGAGGTTAAAGCAATCCTAAAGATGAATTATTTTTACTAGCAGTTTGAAATGCAAATGAAGGTGATAACTCACTAGTTTCAGTGCACATACAAAACAATTATTATGAATGTAGAAAATGTTGTAATAATACCTTAAAACATACTTAATAAAACAGACAATTTCCTATTTAACCTACAGTCAATGGAGGGCCAAGACCCTCGGTGACATCATTTCCTGTCAGTAGCCTAAAACATATGGCTGCCCCCAGTCCTTAATTACAAGTTGATTTACATATGAATAACTCTGGACTGTAAAAAATTCACAGATGAACGCAATGGCTCACTCAAGTTAGCTTTTTATGGGCTTTCAGACATTAAGAAACCCTGTAGATGACAGTTCCCCTTTAAGAGTAGGAACTGGAGGGTGGGAGTAAGATGAACTCATTGTGGAGCCAGGTATCTTAGTCAATGGTACCCTCCCCCCACCCAGTCCAACATGATTAAGGGCCACATCTTATCTTGACCTTCTTTTTTATTTATTTGTTTTTATTTTACAGTTTACTTACACAGGCTAGCCCAGGTGAGATGCAGCATCTCATTTCCACTGTTGTCCTGGTACTACCCTATTTTGGCAGCTGAATGGACTGGAGAAAACAATGAACACAGCACACACACTTGGAGTGTAAATAAAGACTATAATCTGGATTGCTTTTGCTCCAAAAGATTATATTTGTCCGCAGTGACACAGTCTGTGCAAAATGCTGCTGACAGGTGCTCCAGCGCTTGGTCTTGGACCTTCATCAGGGGGCGGACTCCCAAGACTGAACAACAGCCCTTTTATCCAGTAACAGCTTCTGACATCATCACCAGCTGGGTGTGATGTCTTACAGAAATTGACAGCTACTGGATACTTAAAAATTTTAAACCAGTGATCACACTCACAATCTTTATTTGCAGATTAATCAAGTAAAACCAGCACCAAAGCACAGAATCCCACAATATGATTTCTTGTAAATAACTTTAGAAACCAGCTGGTATTGTACATGTAGAAAATCTAGTTTGGGAAGAGGTTGTGGGTGTTGTGGGAAATTTAACAGGAAGGAAAAAACTGCTCATACAAAAAAATGCACGAAACCTAACACAGAACTGATTAAGCACCACAGTAACCTACTTGTATGTGTTTCAGGAATAATTCCTTTTTCACAGATGCCTTTGGAAAAGGAATTACTTCTGAAATGTATCAGGCTGCTATCCAGCGGTTTTTATTTATCAAAAATAAAGTTTGCACAAGTTTTCTAAAATTGATTTATTGAGTAGTGTCATTTCTGAAGGAGGTGGAGAGTGCCCGATGTTTTGGTGTTTGTTTATTATGGCTTATCATGAGCAGCCCATTCTAGTGTGCTTTCTAGCTGTTTGACTGTTCCCAGAAGCATTCCACTTATCATATGCCCTCTTTTTCTCCATTAACTTCCCCTGAAGTGCTTTAGACAACCATGGGGGCCTTTGTCTAGCCTTCTTGTCCTAGTTGCCCATGGGGAACAGATTTAGTTGCTGCCTTCATTATATGCTGCTTCATGGCCTCCCACCTTGCATTAGCACTGCTGCTCAGTGGCATATTTGCAAGTTTATCCACAATTATCTCCCTCAGCTTATCAAAATCAGCTCACCTGAAGTTTAGCATCTGGTCCTATTTTTGGTGAAATAGCTTCCCTCATCACTTCAGATGCAGTCTTATAATGTTCACTGTTCCCCCATCCTTACTGCTTTGACTGTGTCCTTTTTTTCTCACTACTCGGCAGCTAACCCAAGAACTGCATCCCCTCTTGTCTTATGCTTAGCATGCTAAAGAAGGAAACAGTCCATAACGACTGACAAGAACTTCCTCATGCCATTTTCACCTTCCAGTCAATGTATCCGATAGGTTGAGATCCTCCATGAGAACATAGGTGATCCACCCATAGTTGCTGCTCTCATAATTTTGTTTGTTAGTTCTGTGTCATGCTGTGCAGATGTACCTGGCACCAGTGGTCTACAACATACTCCCTAAATTTTCTTATTCCTACCATGGATCTGAGTTCCAACCACAGACTTTCTGTAGAACCCCATCTCTCCTCACTCTTTCTTCTATCTCTTTCTTGACATACAGCAGTTCAGCCCTTTGACCCTCCCTATTGCTTCTGAAGAGACTGTACCCCTCAGTCCTTTTTACCTCATTCTACTTGCTCTCTGTGACTCCTATTACATCATAACACCCTTCAGTAAACTCACCCATTCATAGGAACATAGGATTTATAGACATGAGAAAGCAGGTAGCCTATTTAGGATGTCCGCTGCTTACCAAAGATTACTACCTGTAATTCCTTTACTTCTCTGAAACACATCTAGACCATAATTAACTGTCTCTAGATTCTCACTGTCTACCACTTCAGTGGGTAGTTGGTTACACATTGTTACTACTGTTTGGTTAAAGCAATGTCTTCTTTTGTCAGTTTTGAATGATGGCCTCTTTATTTTGAGATTTTGATGAAAAAATGTTACCTTTGAACTCAGATCTAAGACATTTCCTGAAATCCTTGTTTCTAGTTGCCCTGTACACCATAATAAGGTCCTTACATTCTTCTGTATTCAAGTTTTAAGCTCTGTCAGCCTCTGATTATATGTTTAAATTGTAAGCATTATTGTAAGAAAAAAGCTTGAGACAAATCATATGTATTCTAGGCTTTTTTGGAAGTCTATAAAAAGTATGTTGGGAACTGAAGAGAAAACTGATGTTAACACGCAACAATTTGTTATGTATATCTGTCACTGTTTTTTTTTTTTTGTATTTTATTCATTTATTTCTGCAGGGGTATCAGTTAGAATTTAGCAGCTAAGGGAAAAAGTCAAGATTTGTAGTAGAGACAGACCGGACAGCTCGGAGGTCAGTTTGCTGTCTGTGCTATCTGGTATCACAGCAGGACCCCTGGACAATTGAAGGTAAAGCTTAGAGTCTTTTGATGTCAGGAAGCTGCTAGATAAAGCAAACATTCCTGCTGGACTTGGGTCTTGTGGCAGAAAAACAGATGTATTTGTTGAAAAGGCCAGACCAGACTGCTTTCCAAACTGGCTCAAGACACAAAGAACATTGAATCTATGATGTCAGAGTGACATACTGCATGACGTGTCATGGGGGAGGCAGCTAGAGGGTCTTTAGATCTGGCAGAGTCTGAAAGAGTCAGTCAGGTGTGGGACTATGAACATTTGCCATCTAAGGGTTTGAGTCTGCCCTGATTTACCAAAGTATCTTGTGTTGCAAGCATTCTACCTTGTGAGAGAGAGATTGTTTTTTGTGCAAGTAACCTACAGTATGGTTCAAAACAATTTTCTTTCCATTTCTGTGGAAATACAGTTCCCTATAGTCCGTGTGTGTAGTATCCTGTGTTGTGTGTGTAATATCTTGAAGTATTAACAACTATTATTTTCATATACTTCATGTTTCTGTGATTGAATCCTTTGGGGTATGATTAACTGTTTAATAGTTGACAAAACTGTATTTCTGCCTGTGAAGAGAAGGCTACCATTACCATAATCTGTTTCTAAAGTAAGAAGTTCTCAGCTGTGATAGAAAGAGGTGGGTAAACTGCCATTGAGCAAGGGGCACTGTACTGTGTGAGTAGTGTCTCTGGAGGGACTCAGATTTAGAGATGCCCCAAAATGTGGTGGCAGCTACTGATTACCCTTACAAGCATCCAAAGAGTTCGAGAAAGCTGGTAACAGTCTTAGGCTAGTGTTGGAGAGACTAGTGTGCCACAAACTGGAAACAGCAGTTGAGATCTGAAACTGCTTTGTCAGTATTAAGGTTATCTGTGCTGTCACAGAACAGGATGTACAAAAGAGGACTATATTCTACCGGTTTTTGTTTTCTGTTGTGCAGGAGTAGATAAATGGAAGACATTATGCCTGGGCCATATGAGAGAGCTCACTGCTACAACTGCAGGAGCTGTGCCAAAAGAGAGAATTGGCCTATGAGGAGGACCAGACATGGTTGGAACTGATGGTCATGCTCAGAAAAAGTGATCAGAAAAGCTGAGTGAAGGCCACCACTGCTAGCCAGAGTTGTGAGATGGAGGCTAGGGAGAATGCAGATATGCTAGAGTCTTTGACTGGGGTAGCTGTGCAAGCAGACTGGGTATAGATGTTGGAGCTGGAGCTTGCTCTGGATAAGGGGAAGGCAGAAGTTGAGAGACGAAAGGCAGAGGTTGATCTGCAGAAGATGAGGGAGGAAGCAGAGGAGAAGTGAAAGGCTGAAGAGTGAGAGAAAGAGCACCAGCACAAGATCCAGTGAGAGCAAAAGGAGTGGGAGGAGTGAGAAAGGGCAGAGTGAACAACTGAGGAGCAAGAAAAGCAGCACCAGCATGAGCGAAGAGGAGTGAGGGTATGGATGGAGGAGCTGTAGAAGAGAGGAAGAAGCAGCACAAGTGAGAGACGGAGAAGTGGCAGAGATTATCGCCACAAACTGTGAGTAATGGCATGAGGGTTCCACCCAAGAAGACACAATTAATTCTAAAATGTTTTCTAGATATCAGGAGGGGAATGATCTTGATTTTTTTTTATTTTTAATTTGATTTTTATCGATTTAATAAAGATCATGCAATCAATAAATCAGATGCAGTATATAAGGGTACATTAATAACTGATGAGGATGCCACTCCTCTTGATACAAGTCAAGTAAACGAGTCATACCACATCAATAAGATACAGCCTTGGTGTGTTTCCAAGAGAATCATAAAATGCATAGTTAGTACAAATATACTGTGGGTAGTAGCCCAGAAACTGCATGAAACTTATACATTTTGAAGTTAAACTGAATATTTCATCCTTCACTATTTCCTCATTAGGAAATAAATGGTTCATGCTTTACCTTAGTTTTTACCAAGAAATGTATTCCCTTTATGTATATGGGTTCCAACCCTCCCAATTTTTGGACTTACTCAAAGTCATTGGAATTTCTACATCTGGGGTAGAAGGAGCTGAGTTAGAAAGAACTCCACCCCCGTCTCCTTTACCATATAAACCAGCTACTACACATAACATTATGACCCACTGATGCGATAGTCAGTCATCTTCTCCACGATTATTACAGTGAACTAAAAAAAGATTTTACTATGGTGATTAGAGAACACAGACTGAACAGTAGTGAGTCATACCTGAACCCATAGCTCTATCTTCATTTCAAGTGTCTCCGTCATCCTCTCCTTCTAATTCTGATTGGGACCCCTCGACCCTGTGGCATTGTGGTGTAACTCGATGTTGGACCCATTTCAGAGCCTCACCTGGATTAAAAAAATGTATATATTTTCCCCTCGTGGATGATTCTCAGACGGGTGGGGAACAGCATTCTGTGCACAATCTCGGCTTCCTGGAGTGTAGCCCTAATGCCGTCAAACTGCTTTTTTTTCTGTCTGGTTGCGTAGCTGAGATCTGGGAATTGAGAGACCTGGGGCCTGATTCAAAAATGGGTTACGCATGTCGCAAGGTGACTTGCACCAAACCAAATGGCGCAAGTTGCACTTTGCAACATGTGGTATGCTGTTTTGCTATTCCAAGATGTAGCCTGTGCCATGGCGCGGGCCAGCCTGCGCCCAAGTGGACTTCCACCAGCCACAACCCCTACGGCATGGTGGAAGGGGGGTTCTGGCAGCATCTGTGCCCTATTCTGAGAAAGGCTTGTAACCCACTTATGCCATTTCAAAGACACACTCACGCCACTCTTGAGGGGGTGGAGCCAACGTTAGCTGGTCTGAGGGCATCCATCCTTGCCAAATGGTGAGTTGCCCCCACACAGTGCTGCAACACGCACACAGATGTGCCCTATGGACACCCCCCATCACATAGATATCCCCCCCAAACTGTGGGGTGCCACTCGCGGACACCCAGGTCCATTTTCTGTGGAGCCATCCTTGCACCTGTGCCACACTGCTGAACCCCCCCATTGCCCCCAGGGACTTGTGTGCTCATTCCAGGGCTGGGGAGGCTCAGGGGAGTTGTTCCCTGTGAACAGTGGCTTGCGGCACCCAGGTACATTGCACCATTCCTGTGGCGCAGGCCTGCAGCTGCTGCACAGTGCAGGACATAAGTGCCAGGGACCCTGCCTGTCTTTGAATAGGGCGAAGGGTCCCTGGCATAGTGGCGCTTGTTGCAACTCGCATATGACCATGAGTTGCGACATGTGTCTTAGAATTGGGCCCCCAGTGTCCATCCTGCAGCAATGTCTTTTCGCTCCGTGCCAAAGCTAAGATGAAATCTCTAGTTGAAGTGCCATCTAGGACTGCTACAATGGCCCTTGGAGCCTCAAGATTTTCTGGTCGCCCCCTTTGAGCCACACGATAGGATTTTTGTATATTGATATGGCGATCCACCAGGGGTTGCTCCAGCTGCTATTCAAGCCACTCTATAATGAAAAGCCCCTGATAGTCGCCCTCACATTTTGTTTTTTATTTATTGAAAAATTGGAATTACAAACCTTTGAGTCAGAGACTCCTTTGCAAAGGCTCCATGTCATATTACAAAACAATGATTTGACAAAATAGTACAGTGATGGCACAAGACAGAGAACAACATATTTCTGAGGGTTGAGAACAGACCCTGCATCAGCAATGGTGCACAGAATACAGAGATAGAAAATAGAGAGGAAGTAAAATTACACAGTAAATTATACCAGCCATACAGGACAGACACCCAGTATGGGTAATATATATGTTAAGACAGTTAGGGACAGGAAGGGAGAGAAAGGTAGAATGTCACATCAGAGCAGACTATTCATTAGGGGGCAGGGGAAGCAGTATGGGTGGGGGTTAGGCAAAGTCGCATGTGCAGGCGTTGAGAAGTATATCTCTGAGGTTGGATTTGAAGGGGCCTAGCTTCTCTTCAAGGGAGATAGAAGTGGGTAGGCTGTTCAGCCAGAATGGGGCCTATAGAAGAAGGCTCATTGTCCCAGGGACATCCTGCAGCATGGGACTAGAAAGGAGGCTTTGGTGGAGCTTCTGGAGGCCCGGGGTAGGAAGGCAGGCTGAAGCAGATTATGAAGCCCTGGTGGGGAGAGTTTGTTTGTGATTTTCTTGGCAAGTAGGCATGTGTGATATTTAAGTCTGCCTGCGAAGTTAAGCCAATTAGTGAGCCTGTAAAGGTCACAGGTGTGGGTCCACCTGTCATATCCCGCTTCCAGGCAGCAGGCTTTGTTCAGTGCAATTTTGATTCAATGGAGGGCAGTGCTGTGAGTGGCTCCATAAAAAACAATTCCATAGTCAACCAGGGAGAGGACGGAGGAGGATACAGCTAGGCGGAGTGCCTCTGGTGGCAAGCAATGTTTCTGTCAGTATAGGAGTCCAATTCTGGCATTGATGGCAGTGCTAAGGAGATAGATGTGTGCCTGGTAGGTAAGGGAGGAGTCAAGGGTGACACACAGGTATTTAAAGGATTTAACTTGCTCCAGAGGGGTACCTTGATGTGATAAGAATGTGTAGTGGAAAGTTCCTGTGTTTGTTTTGGCGATGGGTGAAGACCGTGGTCTTGGTTTTTTATAGTTCAAGACTAGCTTGTGCACAGAGAACCATGCTTCAGCTTCAGAAAAGAAGCACTGGAGAGCATGTTGGAGAGTTGAGGGTGAGACTTGCTACAGACTATGACCGCGTTGTCACCATATAGTAGCATCTGACTGGAGCAAGCTCTGGGTAATGAGTTCAGGAAGAGACTAAAGAGGAATGGGCCCAGGATGGAGCCCGGGGATACACCTGAGCGAGCAGGCAGGCTGCTGGATTAGGTTGAGTTAATTTTGACCTGCTGGGATCTGTCACTCAAGTAGTTCTCAAACCAGGAGGTGGCTTCTGGGGTTAGCCCAATGCATACATGTAATATGTCCAACTCGCTTAAGAGGGAGATTTGGGTCAAATTGGGAGGGAGATTGGCCTGTCAACTTGCTTAAGAGGGAGATTTGGGTCAAATTAGGAGGGAGATTGGCCTGCTTGTAGGGAGATGCCGTAACATCGTGAGTTTGCCCTTAAATGGCGACAAAAAAATAAGAAAAAAGTCATTGCAAACATGTAATGTATTTCATTTCATCAAGAATAGGCATTAAATGGAATAAACAACTAGATATATAAAGTTATCAGCTACATTGTTCATCACTGATTTAATTTTTATGTGTCTTTATCTGCCCCAAAAACATAGATATTTTGGACAGAATTTTCCTTAAGCAGGAGATTTTGTTTCCCAGGAGGGAGGGAGGGAGTTCAGTCAAAAAAAACAGGAGACTCCTGCATAAAGAGGGAGATATCACATGTATGCAATGGAGGGCAGGGCAGGGCTTTGAGGAGGATGGCGTGATTGACTGTATCAAACACCTTAGTTAGGTCAGTGTAAACTGATCCAACTAAGTGTCCATGGTTGAGGGCTTTGTGGATGAAAGTGGTGTATTCCGGAAGGGCTGTGGAGGTACTGTGACCCTTTCTAAAGCCGTGTTGTTCAGGGCACAGTAGGTTATATTTAGACAGATAGTCAGAGACAATTTTTTTGAGCGCCTTGGAGATGGAGGGAAGGATGGAGATAGGACGGTAGTTGATAGGGGAGGTGCAGTCACCCCTTTTAGTATGAGTGTGATAACAGCTTGTTTCCAATGAGTAGGGAACTGGCCGAGACAGAGGGAGAGGTTGAGGATTTTGGTGAGAGGGGCAAGAATGGCATCTAGGGTGAGGTGGAGGAGTTTTAGATCAAGTGCGTCCCCACTATGTCAAGTTTTGCCCAGCACTCTGGTGAGGTAGGATCTGGACTCACGAGTTGATATAACCCTGAAGCAGAAAGGTGGGGTGTTGGTGGGGAGGTGGGGCAAGGGTAAGAGCTCAGATGTGGGGCCTAAGAAGTTAGGGGAGGCACGCTACTCAGATCAGAGAATGTGGAGTTTAGAGTGTTTGCTATGAGCAGGGGATCCTGAGTAAGGGTACCATTGATGGAGAGTTGAGCCGGGGGGGGGGATATCACTTTGCCATTTAGTTCTTTAATATTATCCCAGAATTTATGTCCTGAGCCCCAGGTGGCTTTGTTCCGGCATGCCTATTATCTGCAAGTTGGCCGCCCTGGCCTGGTATCTAGTGTCTCTAATCAAGATTTTAAATGTGTGTTTTCCTTGATAATAGTAGCGGTGGCCTCCAAAGCTGCTTCTGATCTCTTACGGGACTCCATGGATTCCACTTTCATGGATGATAGATCCGTTTCTAAAGTACTGGCTCTTCCTGTGTCGAATTTCTCTGCAAGCCCATTCACAGATGCAATAAGGCGGTGGATTTTCTGACCAAGACTCTGCAGAGTTTCCTCCTTGTTAGTAGTGGTTTCTGCAAGGTTCTGGCCTTGGGCTGGCCACGTAGTAGGAGGGACTAGAACATTTTTGCCTTTTGCTCCATTGGTCGTCATTTTATCCTTTCTTGGGTTACCCATTCTGGTTCCAGAGATCTTCTGATTTCCAAATATCTCTATTACTCCTGCCAAAATTTCAAAAAAGTTAGTGTTTTAAGTGTGCAATCTAGCCCTAGATCCCAGCCACGATCTTGTTCGGGCTCCACAGTGCCCCCTCCCCCCCGATTTGTTTTTAAGATCTTTTGAGAAAATTTGTGGGCAGTTGGAATTGGGCAGGGCTTCTTGGGCAACTCACCTATTGCCACTGCTTACAGGCAAGGCATTAGAAACCTTTGCCAGAATGAACAATGATGAGTGCATGGACTATGTTAAAGTGGAAAATACCTTGCTAAAGTGTTTTGAGTTAACCCCAGAGGCCTATAGGCAAAAATTTAGAGGGTTAAGAAAGGCACGGGAGGATACTGTGCAGAAATGCGTGTGCAGCTAAGTAACTAGTTTAAATTCTGGGTAGAGGGTATAACACTCGCTCTGTACATGAAATAAAAGATTTATTTCTTCTGGAACAGTTTCTAAAATCTGTACCTGAGGATCTGAGAATATGGTTGTTGGATAGAACTCTGAGCTCTGTGAGGGAGGCAGCCGAAAGTGCTGATCAGTTCATATCCAGCCACCCATCCTCTCACCACAAAGGTAATGGGAGAGGGACATCAGGTGGTTCTAGGGAAACCCGGGGGGGGGGCAGCCTAAAGGAAGCCAGCCTGTGCCTGAACAAAATGGGAAGCCACCTGGTCTCAAAAGCACAAAGACGGGTGAATGCAGGTGCTGTATCTGCCTGAAACTTGGGCATTTGTTTTACGATTGTCCAAAAAATGTAAATAAAATAAGTGGGAGTGCAGCTGGAGGGGATAGCTCAGGAAGTTCCCCACAGTTAGTAGCCTGTACATTGAGTGCAGTACCTTCTGACTCCACTGCACATATGTGTGTAAATTGGATGATGACCCAAGGATTGAGAGACACTGGGACTTCCATTTCTTTGGTGAAGCAGGATTTAATTCAAGAGGAGCAGATTCTGTCAGACCTGTTTTCTAGGATTAGAGGAGTGATGGGTCTTGTGGTCTCAGTGCCACTAACCAGGAACTTTCTAGGATGGGAAGGTGTCCAGGGCATATGGGATGCAGGTGTTGTGCCAGACCTGCCTGTGGATGTAATCATGGAAATTGATTTTGATAGCACGTCCTATATTGTGTGTGTCACTACCTGTAGCAAGGTGAAGGGACCAGTTCCTGAGGACACAGAAGGGTAGCGCACAAAGAAGCAACTCCTACCTCTGTAGCAGGAGAAACTGTAGCTCAAGAATGAGTCTGAAGCAGCAGTTCTGAGTCACAGCTACAGACTGAGGAGGGCACAGCTGTGGGCAGCTCTCCCATGGCAGAGTGTGTTTTGCAAAAGGTCAGCATGCAGAGCAAGGGAAAGCTCCTCAAGCTGACCCATCCCTGCAAAAGTTAAGGGAATTAGCCACCAGTGTGGAAGCTGACTCTCCAAGTTCTGGTAAAAGGGAGATGAACTGGGAGAATGGGATCCTGTACCATGAGTGAGTTCCTAAGGAAGAACTGGAGGAAAGGGTACTCTGGCAGACAGAGATACCAGCAGCTTCCGGTCTTAGCCTACAACATACCCTTTTCAGGACACTGAGAAGACAGCTATACAGAAAGGTGTCTGACTAATAACTTTTACTGGCCTGGTGTTTTGAAAGACATGGCAAACTATTGCTGGACTTGTCTGCAGTGCCAGAGGGTGGGAAAGGTTGGGACAAGGCTAATGCAGCTTTGAGTCCCCTACTTGTTATCGAAGAGCCATTTTGACATGTTGCCATGGACATTGTGGGGCCACTTAGCACCCCAAGTCATACTGGAAAGCAGTGCATTTTGGTGGTAGTAGATTACACCACAAGGTACCCAGAGGCAGTGCCCTTGTCCTCCATCGAGGCTGAGAAGGTGTCTGATGTACTGCTGGGATATTTATCCAGTTGGGTTTCCACCATGAGATTTTGTTGGACCAGGGCACCAACTTAATGTCTGATCTGATGGTTAGTCTGTAGAAGAAATGTGGGTTAAGGCAGCTCAGGGCCTCACCATAACACCCCCAGACTAGTGGTTTGGTTGGAAAGGGAAGGGGAAAGGGGAAGTTGTTTAACCAGGAAAGGCACACTAAGTCGGAGCTTGTTTCCAGGTGTGACTTGGGAGCACAAGGAAGTTAAGTGACTTGCTTGGGGTTACACAGTATACAAGGGGGGCTGTGGGATTCAAACTCAGGTCTTCAGGCTTGCAGCTCAGAGCTCTAGACCACAGCGCTATACTTCCTCCTGGTTGAGCAATTCCATGGCTCACTGAAGACTATGTTAAGGGCATTCACCGACCAGCATGTGAGAGACTGGGACAAGTACCTACCCCATCTCCTATTTGTATATAGGGAAGTCCCCCAGGAGTCCACAGGGCTTTCACTCTTTGATCTCCTGTTTGGCCATAGGGTAAGGGCCTCCTTGATTTGCTAAGGGATGAATGGGAGAGTGAGCTTGCTCCCCAAGGGGAATCTGTTGTGGAGTATGTCCTGAATTTCTGGTCATGGCTCAAGAAGCTCATGGAGTTTTCCCAGGAGCACCTAGCCACTGCACAACAGAGGCAGAAGACATGGTATGATCATGGGGCCAGAGCCCAGGAGCACAAGGTCGGGCAACAGGTGAAGGTGCTTATCCCCATCCGGCAGAACAAATTACATACAGCTTGGGAGGGGCCTTACTTGGTAGTCAGAAGCATGAATGATGTTAATTACATGGCGGAGGTACCAGACAGGAAGTGCAAACAAAAATGTGTTTATCATGTAAACATGATGAAACCTACCACAACAGGAATGAGATGGTCCTGGCTGCGTGTAGCTATCAGGAGGAGGTGGCAGAAGCAAACCTGCTGGTCGCTGTCCTGGGAGAGGTTAAGGGAGAATCCTCATTGGATGGTGTCATCCTCTTGGAGTGGCTGTCATCAGCCTAAGCTGCCAAAATGAGTGGGGTGCTGTGTACATTTGGTGAAATGTTCATGGAGAAACTGTGGTATACCACGCTGGACGAATACCACATGGATACAGGGTCTCATGTCCTGCTAAGACAGACACCCTACAGAGTCCTAGAAGGTGTAAGACATGCAATAGATGGGGAGATCAAGGAGATGGTGGCTCTCTGGGTGATGCAGGAGTCCAGTAGTCCCTGAGCATCCCCAGTGATACTGATTCCCAAAAAGGATGGGACCACGAGGTTCTGCATTGACTACCACAAGCTCAACAGCTGAACAGAGTTAGATGCATTCCCCATGCTCAGGATAAATAGATCCTAGACAAGTCAAGGAGAGCTCATTACCTGCCCACCACAGACCTGACAATGGGCTTCTGGCAGGTATCCCAACCCCTGAAGCCAGAGAAAGGTCAGCCTTCACCCTGTTCAGAATATTTGAGTTCAGGGTAATGCCATTTGAGATAAAGAATGCACCAGGCACCTTTCAGTGCCTTGTAGACCACATTCTGCAATGGGCAGGAGACTTTGCTCTGATGTACGTGGATGACATTGTCATCCATAGCCAGACTGGGGAGTATCACATCAGGCATGTGACCGAGGTGTTCTACTGACTGCAGGCCTCTTGGCTGACAGTCAAGGTGGAGAAGTGCCAGATAGGAATGGCAAAAGTGTCATACCTTGGGCACAGGGTGGGGAGTGGGTACATCTAGCCTGAGCCAGTGAAAATTGAGGCCATCCAGGGATGGCCATGCCCACTACCAAGAGAAGAGTATGGACATTCCTAGGGATGGCAGGGTACTACTGTAAGGGTGTGCTGAATTTTAGCAGAATGGCCAAACCCCTATCTGACCTCACCAGGAAGAAAATGCTGGAAAAGGTTCAGTGGACGGAAACCTGTGATATTGCATTCTGCCATCTGAATGAGACATTATGTCAGACACCTGTGCTCGCCAGCCCAGACTATTCCCTTAGGTTTATTGTGCATGTAGATGCATCTAATGATAGTCTGGGGCAGTTCTGAATCAGGTCACATACTCAGAAGAAGAACACCCAGTCGTATACCTGAGTAGGAAGCTGCTGCCCAGGGAAGAGGCCTATGCCATGATCAAGAAGGAGTGTCTAGGGATTGTTTGGGTGTGGTGGACCTGTGTTCCACCTATGAAGTATGTTAGGACCTCAGGAAATAATTCTCTACTTTTTCTGTCTTTCTCCTCTTAAAATCTACTGCGCAGTGGTTTCTCTTTGTCTAACTATTCTTTTTACAAGTTACGGTGGGTTGACCACCTACAATACCCCTGTCCTATCCTCTTATAAACTTATTCCTTCTTTTTTGTATCCTTCCTATATCAATTTCTTCCTTTAAGGTCACGTGTAAGAAGTGCCAAGGAATTTATGAAAGGCACTTAGAAGAATGCCAAGATAATTAATTAGAGGCGTAAGAAATAAGTGCACTCTGATGAACAGTGTATGGTGCCTATTTAAAGGCTGAAACCATTAAATATACTTAGGGCTAGATATTCAGACTGCGCCAGGCAGGGACGCAAGCCTGGGCACAGCGCAACTGGGCTGAGCTAGGACATAGTCCAGGTGATATTCAACGGGGCTGCGCCATGGCTCAGCACCGTTGAATATGGCACTGAGGGCGCACGCACAGTGCAGTGGCACTGCACCAGCCCATGTGGCAGCAGGGGAGCAGGGGGCTGCACCAGCACGAGTGCGGTTGCGCAAGGTGCAGCAAGAGCAATATTGAGCTGTGGGCATGCAAATCAGGCCATAATGCATGCAAGGTGCAAATGGAGCCATTTGCATGTCATTATGGTTCCATTTGCATGCGGTGCGCCGATCCCCGGTGGCTTGCGCCTGGCTCCCTGCCAGGCTGCAGCCATCGGGGACCGACGCCCTAGGCATGAGTAGAATAAAACCCTGGTGGTCCAGGGGACCAATCTCCATTGCCCTCTCGCGGGCATTAGTCAAAACACCCTGGTGGTCCAGTGGTACCCCCTTCCCCACCCACCCACGTAGACCCCCACCACCCTGCACCCCTCCCGTCAGCGGCGGGTGGCAGCTGATTGACAGCGTACAGTAGGGCTGTATGCCTATTGGTCCACTGCGTGGGTCAATGGGCCTGCAGTCCATACTATACTACACAGTCCTGATATGTGAATGAACACTCATTCACAGATCGGGACTGATATATGATATGGATGCATGCCCATTGGCCCACGAAGTGGACCAACAGGTGACAGCCTCCTTCTGAGCAAGCTGTCAATGGCGGGCAACTTGAGGGCAGGGAGCTGCTGCCCACCGCTGATCGGGGGTGCAGGTGGCGGGGACTACATGGGCAGGTGGGAAGGGGGGTACCACTGGACCACCAGGGAGTTTGACTAATGCCCGAGAGCGGGGGATGGAGATCGGTCCACTAAACCACCAGGGTTAATTGTACTATATGCCCATGACTGGGCAGAGGAGTTCGGTCCACTGGACCACCAGGGTTACATTTACTACATGCCTGCGATTGGGCAGGGGAGATCCCTCCACTGGACCACCAGGGTTAATTTCACTACATGTCCACAATCGGGCAGGGGAGATCGGTCCACTGGACCACCAGGGTTAATTTCACTACATGCCCATGATCAGGTAGAGGATAGCGGTCCACTGGACCACCAGGGATTAGTGTCATACATGCCCACGATTGGGTGAAGAGATAGGGTCCACTGGACCACCAGGGCTTCATTTGCACATGTCGGCGAACGGATGGGGGGGCACGATGCTCCCTGGGCAGGGGGCTCGTGGACTGTGTTCTGGGTGGTTGGGTGGCCACCCATAGCAGGCAGCTGTCATGTTGCACCCAGCAGTATGGTGGCCTGCCTGCGGGTGTCCCTGACATGTTCCAGGTTTCAAGGGGCACAACATTGCGCCCCCCTGTGCGGCACAAGGTGGGTTTGAGCCTGCATATGCGCCGCACATCCCGGGCTGAATATCGGGATGTGCCGCATATGCATGGGCATGCCCTCTGCACTTGCGCTGCATACATTACTGATGCTCCCCGGTGCATCGGGGGTTGCGCAGTGCAACCAGCCCCTTTGAATATCATGCCGGGGTGCATCAGTGGGCTGAGCATGGCGCACCCCTGTTGTGCCATGCGCAGCCCCTTTGAATATCCCACCCTTAATGTGTATATGCAGGTATATCCTGCTTGGATTTAAAAGGTCCCTAACGAATAGGGTCTATATAAATATAGATATCTGCAGACTGTATTGAATGTGATGAAATTCATGATATGATAGAGCCTTGATAAAATGGATTTAAAAAAATGCTTAACTATGCTTGCTTAAAATCCTGATAAAAATCCTTATATAAAACAAGGGTTTATAAAGTGCTTAGAGTACTTTAGAGGTATTCAGGGATTATAAAGAGCTGATAAAGTGCTTAGATTTATGCTGGGTATACAAATGTTAATAAAGTGCTTTATTGAATACAGTTAAAACATGCTTTTAGGCAGGTCACAAGAAAGCTGCACAAAGTGGGCTTTATGAGGTAGCAGAAGATACTGGCAGTAGAGAAAAGTAGTACCTCTGCTGAAGCCCTTCCCTCAAAATGGTAGCTTGCTTCCTGGTATAAAAAAAACAGGTGAAAAGTAAACTGGGAGAAAGAGCAGTTGTTTTATTTTTTTTTTCAGCAAATATTGCAGGTATAAGTAAGACAGGATTAAAACAAGAAAGTCTCCCTTATTTTTCTGCAGTTAAACCCAAAACAAACAGAAGAAACTTGGTTTACAAAACAAACAGGGAGTGTAACATAACTAGAAAAAGGATACAATAATGTTTACAGTAGCCTGTGAACACTATGCTTAACCCTGGTGCTTGAAACAGATAAAGGTTCATTTTCTTTGTATATTAATATATAACACCCCTTTGAGGAAAGTAAAAACAGGTTTAAAAATAAGTATCTATTTTTCCATACACTCCCCAGGCCCCTGTGCCAGACTTACCCGAGTCCAGGAGTCAGAGAAAATGAGCAAGTATAGGGAAAACAGCACCCTCTTGTGCCTTGTTTTATATGTGTAACCCCCCTGCAAATGGGGGTTCCCAAAAGACTTCCAGGAGCTTGCTTGAATGCTCCAAGCCTGAATGGTGTTTGGCATTTAAGCCATTTATCAGTGAGTGTTTTTAGAGCCTCTGGTACTGTCTCTTTAAGAGCTGTCTGCTTGCAGACATAATTAGTTTGTATGGGGGGACTGTGTGCTTCTCTGAGTACCACTCAAGCTGCTGCCAATTCACTTCATTTTTGCAGTCACTAGGAGTGCAAAGGGAACCTATCTGAAAGATGTAACTGTTTGCCAGAAATTATTTAGAGTAATAATGAAATTACAGTTTGTCTAACCTGCTTTCTTTGCAGTCAGAACTGTGTCTGCTAGTTCCCCATTCTAGTTTTGAACTGCTGAACTGGACCAATCAGTGTGGGGTAAGCTAGCTCTAAAATGGTGCCTTGACGAATCAGAACTTGGACTCATAATCTGAGCCAGCCACAAGAGGATTGTATAGACAGTGACTCTGGGAGATGTAGTTTAGACTTCAGCACCTTTTGGACCAACAGCAGCAGTCTATTGTGAGTGACAGCCAATCCAGTCAAGAACTGGGAGGAACTCAAAGGAAGTGCCCGTTTTGTCGGTTGGAGTTTCAGTTGAGCTTTGGCAGTGAAGAAGGAAGAAACCTATGCTCCTTCAGTCACAGTTTCAGTCAAAAACGTGTGCAAGGCCCAGAGTTCCGGCCCGCAGCTTGTGTAACTGCTTGTTAGGACTGAATCTGTCCCTGTGAAAAGAATCAAAGGATCTCTGAAGAGTAGAAACCAGGCTCACCCTGTAGAAGACTGGAGAAATTGTTGAATTGCACTCTGTCTGTCAGGAACTGAATCTGCTGTGTGTTCTCCGGTATTGTGCAGTAATTAGATCGGGATAGAGAAGCAGCCTGCCTGGTATAGTACTTCCTTTTACCATATAAATGTGTGAAGAGTCTCTTGGAGCTCAAGTAGCCCTGCTGATATTGAAGGACCCTATCTTATTTGGAGGTCGTGAGTACTAATTCAGGGTCGCTTCCTGTTGAATTGCCACATTAAATCCAAATGGAATTACTGTACTGCTGACTGTTTAATTCTCCTTTTCTCTGTGTGAAAGGGCCCCTACCAGCTACCACGTTTGGACTAGCCACTAGGGCTTGGGTACCCAGGGACAACTGATAGGGATAGGCCTGTGCACAGAGCCATAGGTAGATTATTAGAGTGATAAGCTAATTAACCTGATTTCCCTGTCCTTGTTATATCCCCTAAATAAATCAGAGCTGCTTGTTTCAGCAAAGTTATACTGCCTGAGGTATTTGTCTATGTTAAAGTACTGTACTGTGATTGTTGCACTGTATCTCATTTCACAGGAGGTCCCAGTGCCGGAACCAGTCCTGGGGGTAAGTGTATACTGTGAAGGTAATTTGATATATTGTGTGGGCCACTAGTGGAAGAAAGGGGTTGCAGTGTCCCAGAGGGCTGTGACCAAGTTAGTTTAACTATTGCAAACCCTGACCTCTGGGTGGAGGCACCCGCCATTGGATCCAGGCCCCTCAACCTGTTAGTGGCAAATCAGGCAGGGGTAGTAGCCCCTGGGATAGCGCCATCTAGGGGTTACATATGGTATAGAGCTGCCACTCTCAAAAGAGTGGGAGGGACTAAGTAAGCATTAATCACCGATGAAGGTGGCATCTAATGGGGAGTTAATGCATGGTTGGGACCGTTGTGGCACGAGGCCAGAGGCCGAGTGCATACAACGGTCCAACCATGCATTAACTCCCCTTTAGATGCCACCTTCAGAGGGGATTAATGTGCTTGTAACATGGCAAGTGCAAGGCTAGTATTTGGGAGATTATGTTTCATTTCTTATGGAACACTAATGAGCACAACCACTTATCCCACCTGTGAAATTATGCTGCATGTCTGTTACTTTTTGAGGCTCTGTATAACTGGAAGCGTGCGCGTGCATGTTCCTGAGACGACATCAAGTTATATAGTGGCTATCACTTTGTTACATGTTTCATCTGTGCTGTACATATGAACATCGACATACAATACTGCTGACACCTGCAAACTTCCTACTGTAAGCGGCAGTACTACTGTTTCAGCGCTGCTTTTATCTAACATCAATGATGTGCTGCTGCTAGGGACACATTTCTTCCATGCATAGCTTTGTATCCCCCAGCAGTGAGAGTACTTCTGTGCTCTGCCTGTAGAGTGCGGCCGCCGCTATTCCAACCAATAGGCGGCACTGTCCAACGAGCACAGGAGTTCTCTTCTCTTTTGGCATTCCTGTGTTTTGTGCCTCATGCTGTTGCACTGGAAATCTGCTCCCATTATTATTCTCTGCATGCCCCCACTCACTGTGCGCCGCACACCACACTTTTCTGTTGCACAGATACCTTATCTCCTGCCCATTTGTCCCCCCACTGCCTCACAATTCAGACACTTGCCACCGGAGCCCATTTTGCCTCAGGTCTCGGTTCTCATTCCCACCAATAGGTGGAGCTTTGACACAGCAGCACCGAGTCTCTTCTCTTTCACGGTCATCTGTTGATCAACTGTGACTCCCAGTCCTCTGTTCAATCACTCTGCAATTCCAGCACAACTGGCCGTTCTTTCCTATCTGCGGAGCTTCATTCTTGCAGGATCGAGGGACACACAGGATCTGTGTTCCACCTGCCAGTTCGCTTTCATGGGCTGTGTTTGTTATGCCACCTATTGGTTGAACTGCCCCTACCTTTTCAATTACACATAGCTTTCTAAGTGCATTCCTGATCTCAACACGGCATTATCGTCTCATAATGCCGTGTTGCTCTTCTACCAGCTGATGCCCTTGCACCAATCCTGTTTCTTCCCTGTACTACTTCTATTTGTGCCATGTTACAAGGGCTCATTAAAGCGTAATTAATTATGCAAGGCTGTTTGTAGGTCTGGGATGCATGTTATTATTTACTAACCTGCTTCATTTTATAGAGAATACACAGATGCTTATGTGTATAGGTCATTTTACCTGTTTTGTTACATAGATAGCCAGAAAAATGTATATGTTAGTTAAGGAGTACGTCAGGTGACCCAGCTAGTCACTATAAATACCCCTCCTAGATGAGAGCATAGGCAGTTAAGCCTTGACTTCCAAAGTGTAAAGAGCTACTGGAGAAGTAGCCGAGGAGGACTGACCATAGAGGGAAGGATCTGAATGTGAAGATCAGTACTGTGGAAAGCTACCTGTTGTAGCAGTATTTGTTTTGCTTTGCTTATTATTTTTATTTTAGTTTATTATTTTTGGAGAAAATAAATATTACACTCCAGTGTGTTTTAAAGCATTTTCCTGTGTTTGTGTTATCAATCCCACCCTGTTACATTGGACCTTGCAGAAGCTGTAACCTTACCTGTATGGAAGGAATAAATCCTAGTTATGGATCACAACCCACCCCCCCTCCCTTACATGGTTCCATAGGACCAGTGACCAGAACTGAAAATTACTAAGTTGAGTCTGGTGCAGCAGCCCTATAACACGGACATTAGGCACTGCAGCGGGTCACAATAGGGAAACATAGATGGGTTGTCCAGAAAATAGTTAGTGCTTTTTTTTTCTTAAGTAGAGAGATGCTAGGAGAATCTAAGGTGGGGTTCACACAAAGAGTGAACTGAGGGTATATCAGGTGGAGCTAGCCAGCTCATACAAAAAGAATAATTTAGTTGGGACTAAAATATTTTTTTCTTTCTTGGGTGGGGGAGATGTAACAATTTGCTATGTATACTTAACAGTGGTTTTTTTGGTATTTTATTCAGTTCTTTCTGCAGGGGTCTCGGGTAGAATTTAGCAGCTAAAGGGAGAAAGTCAAAATTTGTAGCAAGGACAGACCAAATGGCTCGGAGGTCAGTTTACTATTTGTGCTGTCTGGTATCACAGCAGGACCCCTGGACAGCTGATGATAAAGGTTAGAGTCTTTTGATGTCAGGAAGCTGCTAGATACAGCAAATATTCCTGTTAGGCTCAGGTCTTAGGACACAAAAGAAGATGCATTTGTCCAAAACGCCAGATCAGATGGATTTTTCCAGTCTGGCTCAAGACATAAAGAATGTTGAATCTATGACATCAGAGTGACATACTGGATGACGTGTCATGGTGGAGGCAGCTGGAGGGTCTTTAGGTCTGTCAGTGTGTCAGAGTCTGAAAGAATCAGTCAGGTTTGGGACTATGGGCATTTGTCATCCAAGGGTTCGAGTCTGCCCTGATTCACCAAAGTGTCTTGTGTGTGGAGAGAGAGAGAGACAGACAGAGAGAGAATTTATTCCCTGTGTGTGTAACTAGCTGGTCACAACAATGTTCTTTCCAGTTCTGTAGAATCAGTGTTCCCTATAGTCTCTGTGTGTAGCATCCTGTATCATATGTGTAATATCTTGAAGTATTAAACATTTATATTTTCATATACTTCATGTTTCTGTGACTGAATCTTTTGGAGGTACAGCTAACTAATTTATAAATGACAAAACTGTATTCCCACCTCTGAAGAGAAGGCTACCATTACCATAATCAGTTTCTAAAGTAAGACATTCTCAGCTGTGACAGAGAGGGGTGGGTCAGCTGCCCTTGAGCAAGGGGCACTGTACTGTGTGAGCAGTGTCTCTGGAGAGACTCAGACCTAATGATACCTCAAACGAGTGTCTATGCTGTGCAGTAGCAGCTACTGATTACCCCTGCAAGAGTCCAAAGGGTTCGAGAAAGCTGGTAACAGTCTCAGGCTAGTCTTCTTGGGCAGACTACATGGATCTTGTGGTCCCCTTCTGCTTTCACTTTCTATGTTTGTTTCTTTGTTTATTTTGCCACAAACTGGAGGCAGTGGTTGTGATCTGAAACAGTTTTGTCAGTATTAAGGTTATCTGTTCTGTCATTGAACATGATATACAAAAGGGGACTGTATATTCTGCCAGTTTTTTTTTTTTGAGCTAGAGTAGATAGATCGAAGACATTATGCCTGGGCCATATGAGAAGAGCTCAATGCTACAACTGCAGGAGCTGTGCCAAAAGAGAGAATTGGCCAATGAGGAGGACCACTTGGTCAATTATGGCCTATTGCTGTGTAGATTATCTTGTGCTGGAATTTCTTACGTTGCCCTGAAATGGGTAAGCAATACAACACGATGGGGTGTACATTAGACAGTTCTAATGCAGGGCAAAGGGAACGTAGTGCAGCACAAGGCCACACGCCGAGTGCGTCCAGTCCCCTAGCCGTGCATTAGAACTGTCTAATACACATCCCCGGAGCGGCTTATTGCACTTATAAAATGGGCATGTGTATTCTAAATGGGGGTTCTAGTTTTAGCTGTGCATTAGACACATCTAATGCATGACTAACAACCAATCAGATTGCTTGAAATCCTTTGCCCATTTTATAAGTCTCAAATTATCTTGATAGCTGGCTACAATTAGTTAAGCTGCATAATGCAAAATATGGCCCACTTCCTCTGTCTTCTGGTATGCCTCAGGGCTCAACCCTTGGACCAGTTTTGTTTTCTGTTTTTCTTAAACCACACCTCAGTTACCTCTGAACACTAATCTTCTGCTTTGTGTGGATGATTTAATCATTTGTAAACATTCTACTAACATTAATGAGTTCAATCATGTGTTGAACGCAGATTTTTCTGCCAAATCTAATTGGATGCTAGATAGTAAACTTGTAATGAATGCTGGTAAAACCAAGGCAATGTTGCCAGGACCAAAACAGAAACTTGCTCATTCAGATGGAGAGCTTAAAGTTTACAGTTTGAATGGAACTCTTATTGAAAACATATTGGGCCCCATTTTCAAAGCTGGCCAGCTGCGTGCCTCACATGGGGTGGCGCGCAAAAATATAGGGATGGCCAGCTCTGGCTCCATATTTAGACAGATGCGCAATATGAACTGACCGCACTATCTGTATAAATATTGGGCCATGGTGGCATGGTGCACAGCAGGCAGTTGCCGTGCTACTGGAGTGTTGTGCCAAACACCACCCACAGGTTAAAAGGGTGCAACATACTGGTGAGTGCCACGGCCCTAATGGGCGATATTCAGACCAAACATGTAGATGAACCAATTGGGCATAAACAACACTAGCAGGCCATTTGCATGTCCATTATTGGCTCATCTGCATGCCACGCATGGGCCAGGTCCCCCCCCCAGCCCCGATCCCCATCCTGGTATGTTGTATTAAAGCCCTGGTGGTCCAATGATCACTCCCTAGCCCTGATTCCCTCCCCGATATGTTTTATTAAATTTCTGGTGGGCCAGCAGTCCCTCCCAAGCCCCAATCCCCACCCTGATATGTTTTATTAAATCCCTGGTGGTCCAGCGGTCCCTCCATAGCCCCAATCTCCACCCTGGTATGTTTTATTAAAGCCCTGGTGGTCCAGTGGTCCCTCCATAGCCCCGATCCCCACCCTGGTATTTCTATTACAATCCCTGGTGGACCAACTCTCCCTCCCTAGCCCCGATCCCCTCCCTGGTATGTTTTATTAAATCCCTGGTGGTCTAGCAGTCCCCCCAGTCCCCACCTTGGTATGTTTTATTAAATCCCTGGTGGTCCAGCAGTTCCTCCATAGCCCCGATCCCCACCCTGGTATTTCTATTAAAATCCTTGGTGGTCCAACTCTCCCTCTCTAGCCCTGATCCCTTCCCCGGTGTGTTTTATTAAATGTCTGGTGGTCCAGCAGTCCCTCCCTAGCCCTGATCCCCATCCCAGTATGTTTTATTAAATCCCTGGTGGTCCAGTGGTCCCTCCCTAGCCCCAATCTCCACCCTTTTATTTCTGCTAAAATCTCTGCCAGTCCAGCTTTCTCTCCCCAGCTCCGATCCCCTCCCTGGTATGTTTAATTAAATCCCTGGTGGTCCAGCTCTCTCTCTCCCTAGCCCTGATCCCCTCCTCGGTATGTTTAATTAAATCCCTGGTGGTCCAGCAGTCCCTCCCTAGCCCTGATCCCCACCCCAGTATTTCTATTAAACTCTGTGGTGGTCCAGTGGTCTCTCCATAGCCATGATCCCCTCTGCTGTCACACTGAAATAATCCCTGGTGGTCTAGTTGTCACTCCCGATCCCCTAAACAAATCCCTGGTGGTCTAGCATTCCCCCCAACCCTGACATGTCACTATCAGTCTAGTGGACCCCCCCACCTTGTTAGGTAGTGTCTGACCACCCCGCTCCCCTCTCCGTCCGAACTCCAAGAGCCGGCGACCAGCAGCACCCTACGCACCACTGCGGCTGGCTGCAGACTGAGCTCTCCTGTGATGCATATGTGCAGTACACGTGCTGTGAGAACTCAGTCTGCAGCTGGCCATAGTGGTGAGAGGAGAGCTGTGCCAGTTGCTGGCTCTTGGGGTTCTGATAGAGGGAGAGCAGGATGGTTGGACACTACCTGCTGTGGTGGGGAGTCCACTAGACTGCCAGGGACAAGTCTATGTCTCCTACGAGGGATGGGGCAGAACACTAAACCACTGGGGATTTGTTTAGGGGATCGGGGCTTGAGAGTGCCTGCTAGACCACCAGGGATTATTTCAGTGTGACAGCAGAGGGGTTTGGGGCTAAGGAGGGACTGCTGGACCACCAGAGATTTAAATAGAAATACAGGGGTGGGGATTGGGACTAGGGAGGAACTGCTAGACTACCAGGATACCCAGCCCTTGATGATGCACGGAGGGGGTGAGGAGCACCCACCCCCCCTGTGCACTGTTAAGGGTTGGGTTTCAGAAATGTTCAACTGCGAGGCCATTTAGCGATTCTGAACACTTTCAATATTGTGCTGTGTCACATATGCATGTGGGATCCCTCATTTGCATAGGCACAGCACAATATTGTGCATGACGGTGCTGTCAGAGGTGCACTGCATATAGCTGGCTTTTGAATATGGCCACGCCTGACGGCCACAATATTTCTAGTGCGACAAACCTGCTTTTGAAGCCACACTAACCTTTGAAAATGGGGCCCATTGTCTTTAAGTAGAAGCCTGCCGGATCCTTCATTGACATTTTCTCCCAGATTGACAGCATTTGTAAATTGTATATTGGGTTTACCTTACCATATTCAACAACAGTTGACAAAGGAAGCCAGACTATCTATTGCAAGAAGTATGTTGATGTCCAGATTGGACTATTGCTCTGTAGTGTATTTAAACACTTGTGATGCTGTGTTACGTAAATAGAATGTAGTCCATAATAACATTTTTAGGTTTGCATCACAGTCAACTCAAATGACACACTGATGTGGTTCATATAGTAAACTCAACTGGCTAACACACAAAAATTAAAAGACTGATTTTTTTTATATGTTGAACATATTATGTTCTGGTCAACAATGTGGTCTTAGGCATCTTCGTTATGCCCCTTACACTGTTAGGTCTGAATCCTATAGACATGCTGGCTCCAAGTGCTTGGCATTACCACTTGTTAAGACCAAACAAGGGCAGAGATCTTTTGCCTATTTTGGACAATAAATGTGGAATACCCTTACTACAGATGTTAGTAGGTCACAGACAAATGTTATGTTAAAAACACATTAAAACAATGCCTACTTGCACACTCTAGATGTAACTGTTTTGACTAAGTTTTTATTTGTATTTTTGTCATTTATTGTTTATCCTTCTGGCTCTCCCTCAGATCTGTCCCACCAAACCCACAATCCTACAACCTCCCCAGAACTCAGGACCCCCATAGATTTCCCCCTATGGAGGGGCCAGGAAGTGGAGGACTATCCCACCCCCAAAGTACACACATCCAGTCTTCAGATCCGTTGGCCTGGTGGTGTGGTGGGTGAGATCAGTGAGCAGGCTTCATTTGCACCTGTCTTGCCACCATCTTTCTCCATATTTTCTCTCTGTTTCCACACGTTGGGGTGCGCTTGTGAGAACATGTGTGTGGAGGCATGCACATGCCATGGAGTCCCACAGCCCTCCTATCTTCTGCTTCCCTTGTCCCACAATACCACTTGCCCTCCAGTGAGTGGCAGTCATTCAGCAGAGCGTGCAGACATCCCTCCCTGGGAAAGGAGAGCAGTGCAGCCAATTGGTCGCTCGATCCTCTCCCACCCTGGCTGGCCCTCAGCAACCCGTGTCTGTTCCAAACAGAGGTCATTGGCATGGCAGAAGGTAAGGAGCTTCCAGCGCTTCAGCCCTGCACATCAAGACCATGCCCTAACTAAGTTTTTAACTGAACTATTATCTTATTAATTTTTTGATTGGTAAACATTTGTACATTATGTGCAAAACATGTTGGATTCTTTTATATATTGCATGAAGCATTTATTGTTTGTTTAATGTATTGTAAGTTTGTACCCAGGCGACACCTGATAATAGGTCCTCGCCTAACGTAGCTTACTCAGACAACAAAACTAACTAAATAAATAAATACCATTTCACATTCCCTTAATTGCTTTAGTGACTCTCCTCTAGACAGATTCCACTCTATTAAGGTCAGAAATCTTTTGGGCTGTCAAAGACTGACTGCCATTCATTGCTGTTTTATTTTAGCATGTAATATTATATGTATTGTGTTGCCAGTTTTAGAGCACTTGAAATGTATCCAATTAACAGGGTTTCTTGGATGGTCTTGCTCTCACAAGACTGGACAGAGTTCCGCTGGAAAATCATGATTAGATAGTTTTATGTTCCCACAGTTACCAGACACTTTGGCACTACACATTTAGACTGGTGCTGTAGAAGTTGTGGGGAAAGGGCATACATTATCATATTTGTGGTCATGTCCAAAGCTACAACAACATTACTGGGCAAGTATCTGGTGGGAGCTCTCCAGGATCTTGAGTGTGGAGGCCCCAGATGCCTTTCAGCATTATTTGCTGCAGGCAAGAGTGGGAGGGATCTGTACTAGGTAAAAGGCTGAGGTATTCCAGTATATGGTGCTAGCAACTTTTAAAGCACTGTTGTCACATTAGCTTAGCCCTATCATGCCAGGAGTGGATGAATGGAGAGAGAGGGTAGTCCTGATCTACAATAAGAAACAGTTTACAGCTTGCCTGTGCCTCACAGGGGACTAGTTTAACAAGGTCTGGGAACCCTGGGTTATGTACAGCTGTCTGAGGGGGGACTAGGCAAACCCCTCCCCCAGTGAGGGAGGGTTGAACACAGTTTGTACCCAATTATAAAATACTTTGAATAGGCTTATGAAGGAGGCTCACGCAAAGGTTTGTTCTTCTAAAAGTTGCAGTTTAATGTATTTCTTTTTCTTTGTTCTAAAAACAAGATACGGCTAAACTTAAATACTGGATCACTACCAAGGTATTTCACATACAGTAACAGGATAATGGATATATTTCTATAGCTCTTATGGGTTCTGCTGCATTAAAGGAAGGATGGAAGTAGAACTTTAGCATGGAATGATATATAGTCTTCTGCATCATGTATTTTTTGAGATGGTCTTCAGGCAGAAAATGTCTGTGAGAGAAGGGTTAACAGTTTAATACATCTTGTAAGTGGAATGGAACCCAAAAGTATGTGAAGCAAATGGAAATATTGCAACTTTATGTCTGAATACATGAGATGAAAAATAAAGCTGAGTAAAAAAAAAATAGGGGTTCCTCTGTTGTGAGAACTAGAGCCTTGTGAACTCCATAAAGTTCAACATTAACTGTTCACTGGTGAGCCCCCAAACACTTGTTCAACTCAGACTGTTCTTAAGTTTTGGTCCCAAAAGCTAACAAGTAATTGTCAATGCTGAATGTTTGCTTGCATGTTGTAACTGTTTGTGTATCCCAAATTTTCAACATAGTCTTTTTATAACCACACCTCATGATCAAGGCAGGAATTTTAAAAATGCTTTCCAAAGGGATTTTACGGAAGTGACTGCAAAAACATGTTTCAGAGGGGATTTGAACAACTTCTATCTGAACTCCGCTCTTTTGGACTCTCCACAGAAGTTGTTGGATAGTTTCAGAGCTACCTTTACAATAGGTCCCAATGTGTAAAAATAGATGGCGCACTCTCCAACAGTCATCTGGTTCTTTCGAGTGTCCCTCAGGGATCAATTCTTGGCCCCCTTTTATTTAGCCTTTTTATTAACAAACTACTCTCAGTCTGCAAAGAGAAAATTCTTCTTTACTCTGATGACGCTGTCATCTTCTCCAGAAGCCCAGACCCAGCTCCAACTTCAATCGAACTTTCAAACTGACTTCACTGCGACAGAAGTTTGGTTTTCTAAATATAAGCTTCTAATGAACTACAAAAAAACTAAAGTTATGCTGTTTGCAAATCCTCATAATAAGCATAAGAGCTTCGAAATGATAATCCTGAATAGCCTATGTACCCCCATTGAGCAAGTACAAACCCTCAAATATCTAGGTGTCACTCTGGACAGCGCTCTATCCTTTGCTCAGCATGCAGATCAAATTGTTAAGATTGTCAATCCTAGAATTGGTCTACTTTATAGGCACCATCATTGCCTGACCCAAAAATTGTCACTTGCCATAAAGCACCATCCTGTCCATCATCGACTATGGAGTTTAGTAGCCTATGGTGCGGCCCGACACCACCCTTAAAAGGATTAGTACTGCCATTAATAAATCCTGCAGGCTTCTTCTTGGTTCCGATAGACTAACACACGCATGTGCCCTTTATGCACAGTCCAATTGGCTTACTCTACAAGGTAGAATATGATATGAAGTGTGTCTTCTAGGGAAAATAAAACACCTTGGCTTAACTCTGCCTGCCATCCAGAACCTCCTCTTCACTACCACAACCCCACTTTATAAGAAGCACCACCAGACAATCACTCCATGTCCTATTTTTCCATACCTCACAAGTGCAAGATGTTTTGCTTATCAGGCCCCTCTATAGCTTAATGAACCCCTGAATATAATAAATGAACCCAAAGCTTGGCCCATTTAAGAGACAACTCCACCAACACCTCACCTGTCTTAGCATTTGTGATTGCTAGCCCCTGATTCCTGTCCTTGACTCCCACTCCCATTATGCCCTCTGCACTTATTCTCCCACCCCCACCCCCTCTCTCATGGAACCTGACAAAGAAGTACTTTACCTGCTTAACTCTTGAGCTTGACAAAGAAACATTTATTTCTGCTTAAATACCTTATTTGTTGTTACATTGTAATCTAATTGTATGTTATCCCTGTATTCTCTGTTTAGACACTGGCATCCTGTAACACTGCACTTTTACTGTTCCCAGTGTTCCAATCTTGTATTGTATGTTATGTGTCTTTTGTTCATTTAATGTGGAACCTTTATAAATGAGCTTTCAGCTCAAAGGTGTATTTCCAAGATTTCAATAAATAAATAAATAATTATACCTGTCTTGTTCACGGGTCAGGGCAAAAAAGGCTATGCTGAAAATTGTGTGTGGAAAAACCCTTCTGATTTTTTACCTGGCACAAATAGAATTAATGGTTTGAGGTCCTCTTTGAAGATAGATATTTTGTCTATATACCACAAAAAAAGAAAATCCACCAACCAGGTACATGTTTTTCTTCCAACTCCTTTTTATCTTCTTTTATTGAAATATTAATGGGGACATGCGTGTTTTCATTATGGTATTATTAAACCTAATATAAAGTAGCAAAGCAAGTGATGACACTGCAATGTGATGTTTACAGAAACTTAGAGCAATTAAATATGAAGTTGTTACTATCTATCTATCTATCTATCTATCTATCTATCTATCTACTGTCTCTCTATCAAGCTATCTGTCTATCTCTCTGTCTCTCTATCTCTCTATCTACCTACATACCTGCAGCGGAGCCACCATGATGGAACACAATATCTTGCAGTAGATGACATGTCACAAAATACAGCAGTAAAAAAAGGCTTAATTGCCATAGAATTACTCTGTTCCCTGCAGCATGCTGCAGCATTTGGTGATATTCTGCAACATTATTGCATTGCATCCAGGCTGGCACCCCTTTTGCACCGCTGTGCATACCTGCCTACACACATGCACGTACATGTGCGTGCCCCAGTATTGAATAAATTGGGTAAATAAATCCTGTGATTTAGAGATTAATATTTATTTTCACTTAGAACACATGTTATTTCAGTTAATACATGTTATTTCCACTTAGAATCTGAAATCTGAACAGATACAGGTGCTAAGGCCCTTTGGGCCTGCAGCATCGAAGACTCCACCTGCCTGCAGAAGTGCAAGGCCCTCCTGACCTGCATTTGCAGTGGCAAAGGATGTCAAGAATTTATAAGGGCTGTCTGATGAGCTGCGGAGGTGCAGGGGCCTCTGGGCCATAAGCCATGCTTGACAATAGGGCGAGGGCAAAGAATCTATCTGTCAGTCAAAGCACAGGTCCCTTAGACAGCCACAGGTGCAGAGGTGCAGGACCTGATGCCAAGAGAAAAGTTCTTAAACTGCATGGTACCGGACCCATACAGGCAACCCTGCACCTTCTCTTCTCAGACTGGGGGGTGGTGCTGCATGACAATGCCATCCCCTCAGCCTTAGCCTATACAGCTGAGTCACTGAGCCCTCCCCAAACTCAGCTCACCAGCTCAGGATCACAAAGCAGTACTCATCGGGCCAAAGGCTGGCACTGCAGCCAACGTTTCTTAATCATTAATTTTTTAAATTTTGACCCCAGTTGTCAGCATAGACATTTTATGACTCCCACTTATAAACATGATATGTGGCATTTATACAATACTGGCTGAAACATCATTTCATGCCACAAGTGTGAAAACCAGTTTCGGTCAGGATTTGAAAAATGGCACCTGTAATGTTTATGAGGTGGTATGAAAAAATGGCTATGTCAAAAGTTTGGAGCGAAAACATTGAAAATTACCAAAGTTATGAGCGAGCATGTACAAATTACAACATACATTTATAACTTTGTTATTTTAATATTTTGACCCAACATTTTGAACATATTTTTCATATGATCGTATGTCATGAACCAGTGAAGTGAATGTTCCAAATCACGAGAAAGGTGAGTTTACAGAGCGATTTCTGTGAAATCACCTTCGGACCAGATTTGAAAATTTTCACCTATCTTGTTCATGAGGTGGAGTCAAAAAGGCTATGTTGAATGTCTGGTAGAAAAATGAAAATGAGCAAAGTTATGAATGAATGTTGAAATATTTTAATGTTCATTCATAACTTTGCAACATAGTCTCTTATGACCCCCCCCTTGTGAACCTGGTAGGTGAAAATGTTCAGCTCCCGACTGAAAATCAAATAATTTCACCTACCTTGTTCATGTAGTGGGGTCCCAAAAGGAAATTCAGTGTAAAAATATTTACAAATGACAAAGTTTTGAGTAAAAGGTCTAAACGTATTGAAATACATTAACCGGAAATACCTTATTTTCTCATATCACAGTCATGGTTCCTGGAGGAGGATGTCTTTCAGATTTGAGGGTAGATCTATGATGTGGAATCATCTTTAGGTGTTTGAGAGTGTGTGGGGGTGTGTGGGGTGGTGGGTGCTGAGTGCAGGATGAGGTTAGGTGGGGGTCTGTGGGGCAGACACCCTCAATGCGAAAGGGTGCAGTCCTAGCCAGGTTGTCACATTCAAATACCAGGGCATCACGATAGATCAATCACTAACCTGCACACACCATTGACCAGCTGGTCTGCAATATCAATAGGAAACTGGGGCACTCTATAGGTTGAGGATAACCTTACCACCGAGACAAAAAGAGTGACTGTCACTAGCTCCATCCTCCCTATAATTGATTACAGCATCCTGGTCTATGGGGCTTACCCAGAAACAGTCCTAAATAGGGTCAAGATGGTGTTGAACAAAGCATGTCACTTCATCACTGGAGCCACCACCACTACCCACACCTGTGCACTTTATACCCTCACTGACTGGTTACCCCTTACTGACGGTGTTAAAGTATCAGACCTGTCTGATGGGAGCAAAAGCACTCCTTGGCCTCACCTCCCCAGGATACAAATGCTCCTAACCCCTCCCAAAACACTTATGCCCAGGAGCTCAACCCTTGGCATCTCTATGTCTTGCACTGCAGAAACTAGCTCTGGCCAAACGCTCTTTTTCATGACACACCACCTCAAGTGACTAAATGCTCTGGTATGCCACCAGGAGATCTCAAAATTGGACAGTTCAAGAAAGAACTACTGAAGACACTGTGCCTGGCCCATGTAGCTGTTGCTAACAATTGCACTTCCATCCCGCCAATCATTCTCATCCCTCCTGCTAGCTCCTGCTATCTCCTCTTAGTCTAACTGTGTAACCCACTCTAGTATAGTGGCTACTATATCTTGTCCTGTATGCTATGATGCCTACATTGGTTGCCTCTCTTTTTGCCTGTTAGAATATTGTACCTAACGCCAATATGTGCCTGTATGTTCTGATTTGTTGTACCACCTTGTTAACTGATGTGGAATCTTTGTAAATGAGCATTTATGCTCAAAGGTATATATCTGATTGCTTTAAATATGAATATATAAACAAAACAAGTAGGACAGATATGGACCCACATCGCAGCAGGGACAGTTCTAACTTACCAGATTCCTCCGACCCACCTGCCTAACTACCTAGTGACACACACTTCAAGCCTGTCACTCTCACTGACTCTTCATCTTGTCTGACTCTGTATTGTCTGCCCGTCTGCCCGTCAGACTGGTGGTCACTCTGTCTGCAGTGCTGTTGTGCTGCATAACTTCCTGTGGTCTGTGTAGAAGGGGACTGGGGAATCAACTTAGGAACATGGGAATACTGTCAACACAGACAATCACTGAACACTGGGGTGGAGGAAGAGCAGGCTGATAATGATGCCACTCAGCTGGTTGCTGGGCAGCATCTTGTAGATGTAGAGGTAGCCAAGCACGTGATCAGCCTCACTGATCATTGGCCAGTCAATGTCGAGCCCCTTGCAGTCTGGGCTGCATTGGATGTGACAGTGATGTGCCTCTGAAAGCTGCTACTCATGAGAATATGTTTGCTGTGCATGTGCAAGCAGACATAAAAAGGAGTGAGGAAACAATGTCTGAACAAAATGTTTAATCTTGGTGAAACATCAAATTCACCAGTGTTTGATTATTGAGCATTGACTATTTTATTGCTGACTCTAACTCTAAGCATACCTCTCAAGTGTCCCTCATTACGAGGGACATCCCTCATTTTACCCCTCAAGATTGCCCTGTCCCTCATTTGTCCCTCATGGAAAAGGTGTTGCACACACAAGGACTGTACTGTAAATTCAGATTTTAAAGCAGAAATTAATAATATTCTAAGATGCTAAAGAAAAAAGAAACTTTGTACAAATAAAGGCAATGGTTTCCACAGTGTTCCGAGCTTGTATCTTTATTGTTTGATGATGTACCCCTCATTATGAGAGTCAGTGTCCCTCATTTTCATTCATTTCCAGTGTCCATGTCTCTCAGTTCAGTGACCAAAGGTTGAGAGGTATGAATCTAAGTGCCGTGTCTTTTTCAGCTGCCTTAATTTAAGCTCTCCCCAACCCAGGTTGGGTTTACCTGAAGGAGCTGCACCCTTGCTGAGTCTTCCTTCTTCCTCCGGTACCCTGAACTGCTGAATCAGGAAAGGAGGGCTTATGCAGTGGCCTGGGTGGGATTCTGACCCATGGCACCCTGTGTGGGTTCTGCAGCTCTGGCCACTGAAATTCTGGTTTCTCTGCCCCATGCTGGGGGGGGGGGCGAGATCTGCAAAATATTTATGTGCCTCCGTGCACTGGGGGAGCATAGTTTTTAAAGGAGCCATGGGTCCATGGGAAAAAACACCAGTAAAAGGGTGTTTGTGGGGGATGAGTGTATCGGGAGCCCTCAGACAAAATAAAAGGTGCCCTATCTCCCGTAGGCTAAGCACAGCTAGGACAAGTAACTTTCAGTCCCTGGAAGGGCTCAGAATAAAAGTAATGGGGATGAACTGCTGGGGGCATAATATAAACACATATGGAGGCCCCCAGGTGACTCTGGTGGAACGTGGGCAGCCACTAAGCCCAGGAATGATGCAGCCAATCACAAGGAGTTGGAAAAAAGGACAAAAGGGCTGTCAGCCTACCAAAGAGGAGAGATTCCTCAGGGATTCTTTGAGAGGAGCAGAGCAGAAGAGACTGCTGTGGGCTTTAAGCCCCAGGGCCTGTTTGTTTTCCCAATGGCAATGCTGATCCCAGGATTGGACAAGCTTCAGAGTGCCTTATAAAACAAGTAGCATCAGGAAAGAACTGGACTGTGTAAGTGATTCCCTGGGTGAGATTTGATCCTGCTGCTGGAGGCTCTGGACTTAATAATTTGCAGCTAGGAAAGAGAGAAATTGCAGTCTGAAGCCAAAGACTGTCTTCTGCAGTCTGGGATTTGAGAACTTTGCATCTGAGATTATAAAGACTGAGCACACTGTGTTTTCCCTTGTAGGGGCAAGAGTTTGTGGGTCTGTGTAACTCTTCTTGCCAGAGACTGAGCCAAGCCACACTACAAGTGTGCACCTGGAAGCTGCACAAGCAGGAAAAAGTCTAGGGACTTACAGCCTACCGATCCTCTAGACCACTGGAGAGATCATTGTCGAGGAATATGTCAAAAAGCCCTGTCAAGAGACACCACATACAAAGGCCTCAGAGGTGAAAATTTGGAAGGCCTGACAGGTGAAGACCAGCTGCTGTTCATCTGTAACCTACATTGTGGTGCACCACCAACAGCTCCTGACACCAGCACTGTACTGGTGCAGTAAGTTTCTGCAATCCCCCTTTGAATCTACAGACTGTAAGTACCTCTGGGCTGTGGCTCAGAGGAGGTCTTTAGCTGGTTAGGGGCACAGGGTCATAATGTCGCAAGAATTATGTCAAGATGGCAAAATCACGCCGCCAACATGCGCGTGATACCGCTATGCAGAATAAGTCTTTATTCTGTGGGGACTCTGCCCCACACCCCACATTATGGGGGCTGTGCCCCGGAACCCCACTAAAGATTCTCAATTCAGGGAAGGGGGAGGATCCAACTTGGGGAGCTCACAATTAGTGTAAAAAAAAAGTGTCTGGGATCAGGAATCAAACCCAGTTCCAGACACTGCACCTGAGTTCTTGCTGCTGTGGCTTAGTCCAGTGAGCCACAGCAGCTGCTTGGTGGAATCCCCTCCCAGCAGAGGTCTTATCCTCTGCCTAGGAGTGTCAAATGGTGCAATACCACGTACAGCAGTATACAGCGTGTCACCATTCTATCATGACAGCACTGTATCGGTTATAATGTCGACGCTATTAAACGTATTACATTATGATCCGTAAGTGTTAGGGCAATGGGGTTAGGTCCTGGGCAGGAATGCGCTCAAATCTAAAGTGCTGCCCAGGTTGAAAAGTTAAAGTTTGCATCTGTATAAATGTTATTGGGCCCCAAAGAAAGTTTGTTCTCCAAATTAAAGACTGTTTAAGCCCCCAAATTCCCAGCCTCTTGAAACTATCACCCTGGTGTGGTACCCACTGCAAACTACTGACAGTTTCTTATGGCCATTTGGGGGGAAAGCCAAGTGCACCCATGGGTGGGAGACAGTGTTGGGTATAGTGGCTGTTACATTTATTATTGTTGTGTTATTTTCTTTCCTGTTCACCCCTCCCTATAATAAAATGAAAAGTTGGTTTATGTTACAATTTAGTAGTGCTGGTTTTTGGAAAGTGTGTGCTTTTACTATGCGCTGAACTGAAGGTACTATCACTACCCCAGGTGGAGGCACTGTGTCATTTCTTCTGTCCACTGGTGAATCCAGGCCAGCCCCCTCGGAGTGTGCAGTGTGTGCCCCAGGGCCCTGGAAACAGCCCGGGTGAGTCTGGGGGCTGCTACATTAACATTTTTATTTTTTTATGCATCTCGTATAACTTCACTATATATTGCATATACAGTAGCACTGGTACAACACATTTGCAACATTTAACAAGTTTATTATTTAATCAGCAATTAATTGAAGTAGGGTTACAATATCTCCACAAGTTCTATCCTGAAGATTTAGTTGAGGTTATCAGTAAGACACCTGAGTTCTGCTACTAATCAGAAGTGTTGGGATGTTGTTTGGCCAGTGTTTCAAAACTATTTTGACTATTGGGCTAAGTGTTTTATAGTTAGATCATTCCCTGTCTCTTGGCCTTTGAGTTCTCATGCTGTCTGATTTACGATTTTTGTATCTTCCTCCCTGTAAAATTAGGATTTGATATTGTCTCTACTGCTGCGCTGCTTCAGTTGTGGATGACTAGGCATATGTTACCAGCAAAGCAGATTTCCAGATCCATGAGTACTGTATGGAGGCCCTTCAGTCGGGAGTGTTATGTTTCTGAACTGACCACACAAGGAGCATAAAGCCCTTACATGCATATTTATTTATTTGACATTACTTCATGCAGGATAACCCCATAAGATGCAGTATCTTATTTTCAGGGGGACCTAGGGGATAGTAGCAATCAACAGGTTAACATAACCCAGCAGAATATACATAAAGGCTAAAATATACATAGAGGAAAACAAACTGTACAGGTAAGCACATCCAAACAGCAATCTAAGCAACCTAACAAACTGGGGCCGCAGGAAACAAAGAGCATGTGCATTGTTATACAACATGCTCACTGTTGGGTAGAGGAGATTCTGGACCCAAAACAAATACAGTTAGTTCTAAAATGGCTGGAAAGACTGTACTTGAAGCATATATTTCCCTCAGATACTTTTTATTTATTTATTTATAACTTTGAAAACCGAGTTGGTGCGCTGATCCCAGGGACCGTTTTCAGGCATGACCTGGGCCATGTTCAGAAATGGCACAGATAACAATACAAACAGAAAAGAAACACGAGCAAATAGAGACTAGAACAAAAGCAAAACTGTGGATACAGGTTACATTGGTCAAAAATGAAGCAAGAATTTCATAACATAATGTCAATTATTTACAATAAATAAATTAGTTATTTCAGAGGTACATTTGTGGTAGGCAACATTAGTACATTACCTATAATTGAAGTAGAAACAGCAGTTTGTAGTGAGTGTATGTGGAGGGGAAAATGGTGGGAAAATCCTAGGGAGGGAGGCAGAAATGTGGCTCGGCGAGGACGAGACAGGTTTGACAGGAACAGGTCGACTATCAGGGAACAGTGACAGGAGAGTTTGCTAGTCCTCAACTTTTGAGGCAGGATTTAAAGATAGAGTGTGTGTCAGCGGCAGTTTGAGTACAGTTGGCAGTTTATTCCACGGTTAGGGCTGCTGCGACAAAGCTCTACCACCATATTTAGTGTACCCTAGGAACCACTAGTGTAGGAGTGCTGTTTGAGCAGAAGCAGCGGCGGGGAGTTTGGATCTTGAGGAGAGCCGAAAAGGGGGATCCTTGGCCAGTACGGATAACTGTATCTGCCAGGCAGCAGAGGGTAAGATCAAAATGACCTTGCAGTGGGAGCCATCCAAGGAAGTTATATAGGATGTAGTGGAGGGCAGAGAAAGGGGCCAGCAAGGCAAAACGACAGGCATTGTTGTAGGCTGAGGAGAGTTTGGCTATAGTGGTAGCAGATGCTCTGGCATAGATGGTAGAGCAGTAGACCAGTATTGGGAGAAGATTTCCCTGGACAGTGGCTAGCCTGTAAGAATTGCCGGAATCTATATGCTGCGCCTAGTTTTTGATGGAACCTGCTAACTAGGGAATTGACGTGATCGGAGAAGATGAAGGAAGGGTCAAGTATGACTCCTAAGTACTTGAAAGAGTTTACGGCCTCCAGGGCTGTTCCATCGGGGGAGAGAATGTTTAGGTGGCAGTGAGTCGTGGTTTTGTAAGGAAGGCCTGATCCAAACAACATGGATTTGTTTTTTTGGCATTTACCAAGAGGAGATTCTTTGAGAACCAGTTGTGGGCCACAGTGTAGTTTTAGTGAGGGGTTGTGGAAATGCTGGCAGTGGTTTGTCTCTGTGGAAGAAACGAGGTCATCAGCGTGAGAGGAGAGAGTGGCAGTTTAGACTGTTTGAAGGAAGAGAGTTTACAAATAAGGAGAATAGAAGGTGGCCCAGAATGGAGCCCTGGGGAACCTCTGTGGAGATGGGCAGGGTAGGGGCGCAGGCCTGACCAATACTCACGAATTGGGATCAGTGTGTGAGGTTGCTCCCGAACCAGTCTGTTACCTCCTGGGAACAGCCTAGGCTGCTTAGCTTTGAGAGGAGGAGGGCATGGCTGACCATATCGAAGGCCTTGGAGAGGTCCACAAAAACAGTACCGGTGGCATTACCAGTGTCCATGTTCATGAGGATATGGTCAGTCAGAAGTGCCAGGGCAGTGGTCGTGGAATGGTTTTATGGAAGCCATGTTGTTGTCTATACATATTTGCCGATGTGTTTGGCTAGTTGAGTGTGGATCGCTTTCTCAAGCAATTTACTTAGGTGGGGAGGATGGAGATTGGTCGGTGGTTGTCGGAGGATTGAAGGTCACCGGCTTTTGAAAATGGGGATCACCTTAGCTATCTTCAGGGTTGGGCATGGAGGAGGTAGAGACAGGAGGTTAAAACAAAGGTGAGAGGTTTGGCTATGGCAGGTGCGATCAGCCTGAGGAAGACTGGTGATAGACCTCCGGCTCCAGCAGAGCTGTGAGTTGGTAGGCTTTTGAGGAGCTTGGTGGTATCAGTGCAGGAGAGCACTTTGAAGTAAAAGGTGGCATAGGAGGGTGGGTCGTAGGACTAGTAGCGGATGCCAGTGGTTTTTTATGGGTGGTTGAGCTGCTTGGTATGCCGCTGGGGAGTTTATTTAGGTAACTGGATAGATTGGTGAACGTGCTATTTAATGTCCTGACCTGTACTTGAGCACTCTACTCCCCCTTACTAATTGCTTTTCCTCCGCCTTTGTCCTAAAAGCCCTACTCCTTTACCACAATGTCACAGCCCACTCCTGCTCCTGTTTCTAGTGTCCTCCATCATCCACCCTTTTCAGACCACCTATTTGTTGCAGCTACTGGAATATTGGTTAGCTGCAGTCTCATTGCAGTTGCACTGCTGCCACCTGCTGTTGAATCGTTTGTATTGTATGTATATCTTTTTCTTGTCTATCTACCTAATGTATGGTGCTAATCCTCTATTGTACATGGTTATTGTGCTACTACATTTTATCCTGCAGCATTGTGTATGCATCCAATGCCCCTTTTCCCCAGGTCGCACCTGGAAATTGGTTTGGCTCAATATTCTTTTCCCGGTTAAAATTTAAAAATTAAAAAATAAATAATATAAACTGATTTCCAGACACAGAAAGAAAAGATATTCTCAGGGTTAACCGGGGACCAGGAGTTCTGAAGACACGAGTTGTACCAAATGGTTAAAGGAATGATCTCTATTGGCTGGTCAGATAGGCCTCTTAGCCTTTTAGTATCCAAATGTATAACACTTGCCTTCAGAGTGTGAGAAATTGTTGCATGTACATCACTGAATTATTGAGCTACATACAAGATTTTAAAACTGAAAAAAATAGTGTCGTCATTTTAATGTTGCTTGGTGACTATATAGCATCTTTGAATAATATGAATATCTGCCTTAGAATCTTAGTGTACATTAGGGACCAGCAGTTCCTCCATGTGAGACAGACAGGTAGCTAGTGGTAAAATGAAGGGACAATACTCTTAAAGTGGAACAGTTACTAAGCACAGGCATAATTAGTCACTACTATGCACATTCCACCTATTCCAGCCTCTTGCTGCCAGAAGACAAGAGTGCATGGCTTTTTCTCTTTTTGTCTGCTTTGTCACATGCAACAAATAGCAATAACATATTATTTTCCAGCTGTAAGCCAACATTTCAAAATAACAAGTGCCGTTATTAAAGAGCTGTGCCTACAAGGAAACAAAGTCCACATGGTCAAACATTATGCTACAGTTTCTGTGTTTCAGTTAAGTAGCAACCATTTTCCTGGGAAACAATATACTCAAACCAGCTTCTGGAACTTGCACCGTTTTCCTCATGGCTCACCCTCTGTAGTGCCTTCTGGCTGGGGATGGAGCTCCTCGGAAGGGTCCTTGAGGAGAGACTCCAAGTTGGGAAGCCAGTCACTAGGCTGGGGCTTGGGTGTGCTCTGCAGCTTTTTCCTGCATGTCTGGGAGTTTTCCTTTATTTTCTCCCCAGTCCATCAGAACCCTGGCATGCTAGGAGCTCCTGGCACACATACCGAGCATGTGGCGCCTAAACTTGACAATTGTCCTCCCTCCCTCCCTACAGTACCTCCGCTGATGGGTGCCAAAACATGGGGACAAGTGGGAGTGCTAAAGTTCAAAAGGGCACAGGATAAAAAAGGTAGTTTCTTTGAATGCTCATGGGCAAAAGTGGGGGAGGTACAGCCCCCTGTGCCCATAGGTTCCTGCATCTATGCCTCCACTGCAGTTCTACACATGGTCACCCAGGCGACAGTGTGGTGGTGGAGCCAGTTACTCTCCCATTCCAAAGGAGGATAGTGTCCTCTGGGAAGTTTGATCCTCCTTATGCTGCCAGCACTTTGATGATCTGGGGTTGATGCGAGCCGAGTCACTGGTGTCGACAATGGCAGCCCTGTTGCTCGCTGACAAACCACAATGATAGATTTAAAGATGATACATTCATAAACAGCACTCAACACAGTTTGAAAGCACAGGAAAAGTTATTTTAAATGAGACAGTAGACTGATCTGTAGCTGGAGAGATGTCCCTGATTAAATCTGCCATATAGTGATACTACAGTGCCACCATTTGTAGAAGTTAGAACCCTATCAAGTCAGAAAGCAACAAGCTGCACCTAATTTCAGTTTGGCTAGGCAGAACTCCACCTTGCATGACATCACAAGGTTTTAAAAATGGTGGCAGTGTAGTTTCAGTATATGGCAGACTTCGCATTGATAACTCTGGAATGCTGCCAGCGACAGATATACCCAATAACTCATTTAAAATACATTTTTCAAGAATTTTCAAACTGTGGTGGTTATAGTTCATAAATGTTCCCCATTAATTTCACCCTCACCCTCAATGCATTCTGTATGATATTGTAGTCATAGTAGCAGATTTACATTTGTTTTCGCATTTTTATAGCTCAAACATCATTTTGGTTTTTACTCTCTTTATACTCCTTTCACTGATTCCACTGACTGTCTCCAAGGAACCCTCAACAGACTGTATTCTGCTGCCTGAAATCCCTAGCCTTACCTGCCAGATGGGAGGGGACTCCACTCCGCTCATCCCAGTCCACCCCAGATCTAAGCCCCCAGAGGTGGGACCACCAACTCCTCAGGTGACCTTTCTGAAATCTAGTGGGCAGGCCAGGAGTTGCGCAGAGAGCATCTGGAGGCAGGATGGAGGATCCGACGTTGGGTGTGGTGGTCTGTTACTCGACCCACCTTTGCCTACCAAGGCACCAGGGCCTTTTTCTTGTTCTTCCCATCCCCCAATGGCTTGGATTTGCAATGCGTCCAGCCCAGGAGTGCTTGCTCCTGAGCATGTTCACAGGATTGCTGCCGCAGCCAATCCCCTGGCTGATTGACCCATGAACTGCTGTGCCCCCAGTCACCACCAGGAGCCCCCATAACCTGAGATCTAACCCACTCTCTCTCCAGCTGCTCAATCCTGTCCACCCCCACCGACCCCCCGGTTTCCTGAGTTTGCTCCCAAAACCGGTCGCTAAGGCAGTGTGAGTTGTGGCATCAAGTGCCTTAACCTCAGCGCCACTGGCCGGCCCTAAAAAGCATTATAATAAGCAAATACAACCAGAATATCATCAAAACAGGGTACTTCAAATAGCATAAAACATCCCATGCATTTGTGCGACCAAAATAGTGCAATCATCAGCATTTTCTATCCACAATACAGAGAATATGAAACAATGCATTACAAAGAAGGCTTGCTTTGTAAAAATCCATTGACTTATATTTAAATGAGCAAAAGGAACTAAATAAACGTAACTGCAGAGGTAGCTGATTGCAGTGGACAGGACAGAGTTCGAAAAAAGCTTGATCCCCAGCTACTTTTTAACAAGTACAGCAGCCCGGTTCTGCGGACCCACTCTCTTTTCCTGACATGTAGGGTCAAGAAGTTGCAGAAGTAGTGGGAGCTCAACCTCTGTTTTGTAGTGTGTTGTGTTTATCCCTCCCATTTGTGCAGAATCACCAAGAGCCCTTGCTGGTAATTAAAGGGATCCTGAATCCTGATTGCAGCATCTTTAACCATTCAACAAGAGAAATTTCCATTACCTGGGAGGATAGGTTGAGCTTTTGACTTCCAGGCTGCACTGGGGGGGGGGTCTCTTTCAAATGAGAAAGTGCTCCAGGACAAGGGCACACAGTGAGGCGGGGGGATTTAAGAGCCATGTAAGGAAATACTTTTACTGAAAGGGTGGCAGACACCTGGAACAGACTGCCAGCGGAAGTGGTGGAGGTGAAAACAGTGGGGGCTTCAACCATGTGGGATAGATGTAGGGTATATTATAAAATAGGCACATAGGAGGAAGGTTGCCGGAGACCAGTTAGGGTCTGTGGAGACAGATTAGGTAGGGAACATCTAGTCAGACAGGGTGGGCCAATCGGTTCTTTTCTGATGACAAATTCCATGTTTCTATTACTGTCAGTGTATCATTTCTAGAGGAAGCTGATATTAACATTCCTCAGCACTCTAGGAAATCTAATTCCAGGTGCCTCATCTACATGGCATTGCATTTCACATACTGTACAAAACAGTTGATCTTTGATTGGTCTGGACTTTTTGCCATTTACCACAACAATGTCTTTATTTTCAGGAACAGTTACAAGTTGGCAGAAGACAGTTTGGAAAGAATGATGATCTTGATTGCTCTGCCTTGACAAGGTATCACCATTATTTTTAATATTTATGTTTAAAATTGTGTCTCAGTAGAGAGCTTAAGTATGCTAGAGTAGTCCTGCAGTGGGGTCCATGCCTCTAGTCAGTTTCATAGTTCTAAGAACCGCAACATAGGAATAGCAAATGCCTTGCCTAAGGTCGCAGAGTGAGCCAATGGCAGTTCTGGAGCTGGAAAGAGATCCTCCATTTACAATTCCATGGGGGCCATACTCAGCCTTAATATCTCAGAAGGGTGCAAGGTTGAAAATGCTCACACTGTCAACAGTGGTGCTCCATTTTATGTTTGCTTGCGCATTGCAAGAAACATAGTGCCATCATCCGAGTTTTTGGAGGTGTGGCACCCATCTTCCAGTTCAGTCAGTGTGTTTGCAGGCGCCGCACTTCTCCAATAGATGCTGCAGCTGTCTGCAAGCAGTTGAAAATGAAGTGCCGTACAGTTGAAAGGAGAGCTCCACTTCAGTGAGCAGAGCTCCCCTCCACACACACATACCGCAGCATATTGCTTGCTCAGACCACCATGCCACACACTGTATGGCTGACGAGGTGCCCAATCTCGTCGGCTCTGCTGCACCCCCAAAAACTTTCCCAGGTGCCACGTTGGGAGCCCACCCCAAGCGTGGCAAAAATTGTTATGGCTGACTGGGGTGCCCAATCCCCATCGGCTCCAGGCTCCCCAACAGCCTTACACGGCTGCCATGCTGGGAGCCCATCCCAGCGTGGAAATGTCCACATTGTCTTCCTAAAAAACAAACCTGTAAACAAAAAGTTCCCTCGGCAGTCTCCCTGCCCACCCAGCCCACCCTCTACGAACTCTGCCTCCTCACACCCCACCTCACCTCATACTTACCTCCGAGTCCGAAGCGCGACGATCTTCGGGGACTGGGAACACATCTACACTCTTCAAAGCCGACCACGAACTGAGGAAATGCCGGTAAGCTGTATAATGCCATAATTATGTTTTTTCAATTTTGATGCATATCTTAGGCATTTTTGGGAATTTCGGCACCGAATTTTCAACATGAGGTTTTTGGGACTCCTCCTCATGAATTCTGAACTGTCATGGCGTTAATCAGGCCCAAAGGGTGATTTCGCAGTCACTGCATGAAATCACCTTTTGGGACCGATTAAAGAAATGACAGTGCCAGTGTTCATAAGGTGGGCTTTCAAAAAGCCTATGTTGCAAATTTGGTGAAAAAATTCCTAAAAATGACCGTTTTACAAGCGTATGTTGCGCAGTTCCTACGCATGCTCATAAGTTCACTAATTTTTAATATTTTCACTCTGTATTTTCAACATTGCCATTTTACCACACCTCCTTATAAGCAGTACAGCTGTCATTTTTCACATCTTGACCAAAATGTGTTTCCGCGCATGTAGAGCACAATGGTGAAGTTGGTGTGCGACATCAATGCATGGGACACATTAAGAAAATCACAGTGACACTGTTCATGAGCAGAGGTCTTAAAATGGCTATGTTGAAAATTTGGTGAAAAAATCCCTAAAAATGACTGTTTTACGAGCATGCGTTACGCAGTTCCTATGCACACTCGTAAGTTTGCAAATTTTTAATATTTGCACTCCAGATTTTCAACATTGCCATTTTACCACACTTCCTTATGAGCAGTACAACTGCCATTTTTAACATCTCACCCAAAATGTGTTTCCGCACATGTAGTGCACAATGGTGCAGTCGGTGTGCGAAAACAATGTTTGGGACAGATTAAGAAAATCACAGTGACACTGTTCATGAGCAGAGGTCTTACAAAAGCAATGTTGAAAATTTGGTGACAAAAGTCCATAAAATGACTGTGTTACAAGTGAACATTGCGCAGTTTCCTCGTAAGTTCATGAATTTGTAATATTTTCAGTCCAGATTTTCACCAGTGGCATTTTTCCACACTTCCTTATGACCAGTACAGCTGTCATTTTTCACAACATGGCCGAAATGTGTTTTCACACTTTCAGCGCAAAAATGTGTGGTCGCTGTGGGAAATCATTGTTCGGGACAGATAAAGAAAATCACAGTGACACTGTTCATGATCGGAGGTCCCAAAATGCCTGTGTTGACAATCTGCTGTAAAAATCCCAAACTAATTACATTATGGGGTGTGCATTGCACAGTTTCTCACAGCAGCTACATTGACTTCATCTTTTTAAAATATTCTCACTGCAGATTTTCAACATTGCCATTTTACACTCTCCATGAACAGTACAGCTGTCATTTTCACATTCTGTTCGAATGTGTTTTTTGCACCTGTGGTGCCAAATGCAGTAGTCACTGTGCAAAAGCAGCTGCTAACAAACTGATATTGCCACTGTTCATGAGTTGGGGGTCACAAAAAAAAATGTTGAAAATTTGGAGTGAAAATACCAACAAATGTCTGAGGCGTTAGGGTTTCTGACCATAACACCCCACCCTGTAGAGAATGACAGGCATCAGGGCTGTGACTTGGGATTGTTGCCTGCAATGCTCATACCATTCCACCCCGACCCACATCCTGCAGCCAGTGACAGGCATTGAGGTGTGCCTTGGACTCTTCGGCCCCAAAGTTCACCCCATTCTCCTATACCGCACCCATCTCACCATATTTCCTGATGGAATGGGATGCTCATAAGGGCCAAAGACCCCAAGGCGGACCATGACACTTGAGGGTGTCTGCAGGGTAGGGTGTGGTGAAATGGCATGGCCATTATGACTGACGACCCAAAGGCACACCCCAATGCCTGTCACTGTCTGCAGGATGGTGATGGGGTTGGCTTCAGTTCAGTACTTTACTGCCATTCCTATTATACAGCTCTGTAACTCCTACACTACCAATGCCAATGCCAGCAAGCAAACATTCGGCATTGACAAATGCTTGTTTCCTGCTTTTCACTGTGACTCCAGGATGGCATGGAATCATGGGTGTAGGCAGGCATACTCCAAGCACTCCATGGTGTGCGATTTTATTTAAGGGGGGGGTAGCAAATAGGCTCTGAGCTGCTTCTTTTTCCCATGAAAACTAAAAGAAAATACTGAACTTTTCTGCAATTGTATTCATAGGAGTCGAAACTAGAAGGACTGGTCACTAATACTCTCTTTGTATCCCAAGGACAATAGAACTTTACAGGCTCTGGGCTGGTATGTGGGGTGTCTTAGGGAACAATGCATGGCATTTGCATTTACCCATGCATGGCACCAACCATTGTCATGAGATACAAAAGTTGTATTTATTGTGCCAAATGAGGCAACCAACACAATCTTGGTGTACATTTGTATATTGTCTGGCTACACCCCGGGTAGCTCACCCAAACAAGGGGGTGGGGGTGGGGCAGCAGTAAGTCCACTTGGTGTGCAGATCTGAAATCACTGGCTACACCCCTGCATGGAATGCTGTCCCTCTTGCTGCACCCCACTCAGATACTCTGATCATGTGCTCAATCACTTCACACTGCTTCTCAGTGTAGTTGTTTATAAAACAATGTGCAGTAATTCTTAAGTGAACTGAAATACTTATGATAAAAGAGTCTCTGCTTTAGTTAAAAACAGTAGCCTACAATTTTTTTCGAACTCTTTTTACTTCACCTCACATCCATTGGCCTCTCTTACTTAAACAAGCATTTGTCAAGGCAGACTGTTGCTTGCTTGTATGTGCTGTTTAGGTATTTGGAAGTCATTTTAGTGCAAATATTGAAAATTCGCAAACTTACGAGCGTGCTTATGAACTGCGCAATGCACGCTCGTAAAACAGTGATTTTAAGGAATTTTTTCACCAAATTTTCAACATAGCCATTTTAAGACCTCTGCTCATGAATAGTGTCACTGTGATTTTCTTAATGTGTCCCATACATCGATTTTGCACACTGGCTAGCCGTGTACTTCCTTAAGGGCGGAAACACGCTTTGGGCAAGATGTAAAAAGACAGTTGTACTGCTCAGTAAGAGGTGTGGTAAAATGGCAATGTTGAAAATCTGGAGTGAAAATATTGAAATTAAACTTACGAAGGCATGAGGGAACCGCGCACCCACACCCTGTAAAACAGTCATTTTTAAATATGCCACCAAATTTTCAACATAGGCTTTTGAGAGTCCACCTTATGAACACTGACAGTGTCGTTTCATTAATCAGTCCGGAAAGGTGATTTCGCACAGTGACCGTGAAATCACCCTTCGGGCCTGATTAACGCCATGACAGTGCAAGAATTAATGAGGAGGGGTTCCAAAAACTACATGTTGAAAATTTGGGCCCAAAATTCCAAAAAATGCCTAAGATATGCAACAAAGTTGAAAAAACCCTATTTATTCCATTCTACAGCTTACCAGCATTTCCTCAGTTCGCGGTCGGCTTTGAAGAGTGCAGACGTGTTCCTGGTCCACCGATGATCGTCATGCCGAGCTCGAGAGGTAAGTATGGGTGGGGGTGGGGAGGCAGGGTGCTCAGTGGGTGGGTGAGGGTTTTGGGGAGCAGGAGATGGTGAGGGAACTTTTCTTGTTTACAGATTTTCTTTTTCATTAAGATGACACGGACGTTTGCCATGCTGGGGTGGGCTCCCAGCGTGGCAGCTGGAAAACTGTTTGGGGGTCTGGAGCTGACGGGATTGGGCACCCCGTCGGCTATAACGAGATTTGCCACACTGGGGTGGGCTCCCCAGCATGGCACCTGGAAAGCTTTGGGCGGTAGAAGCAGTGGAGCCAACGGGATTGGGCACCCCCTGGCCGGTTATTATTTTGCCACACTGGGGTGGGCCCCTGCGTGGCACCTGGACAGCTTTGTGGGGGAGGGGCATGGAGCTGAAGGGGATTGGTCACCCCCGACCGCCATACAGTGTGTGCGTGGGGAGTGCCTTCAGCACGCAATATGCATGCTTATGCAGGTGTGTGAGGGGGGAGAGCTCTTGCCTACTGGAAGCGGAGCTCTCCCTTTCAACTGTATGCCACTGCATTTTCGATCAAGCTGTCATAGATATTGCAGCAGTCATTGGAGAACCGCGTCGCGTGCCTGCAAACTCACTGACTGAATTGGAAGTTGGGTGCCACACCTCCGAAAACTCAGATGATGGCACTATGTTTCTTGCACATGCGTGCAAGCAACATAAAAAGTGCAAGGACTGCTTGGATCGGTCCAGAGAAGGGCAGCCAAAAATTATATATAGGCAGCAAAGTAAGACCTACAGTATGATGATACTGTCTGACCTGAATGTATACTCTCTGGAGGCCAGGAGGGAAGGGGGATATGACTGAAACTTTCAAATACCTGAAGGTAATAAACTGGGTGGACTGCCTGTAGCTGATCAAGCAATGTGAGGTATCTGAGACAAGAGGGCATAATTATAAACTGGTGGTGGTGCTCGAGAATTCAGGAGGGATGTGAAGAAAAACTACTTTATGGAGAGGGTAGTGGACAGTTGGAATCGTGTACCCAGGGAGATAGTTATTGTTGAAACAGTGATAGTTTTCAGGAGTGTGGGATACACAGCTAGGTATGGTAAAAATAATGGAGGGAGAAAGGGGTCGAGTAATGGTCACTCAGCTAACAAAATGGAGCTACAGGTGAGCAGCACCGCACAGGCCATACCAGTGCTAGACTGGTGGGGGACTCCATATAAAACAGCTACAATTCATTAAATAACATAACAGGTTAACAGTACGAAAAAATATTAAATAAAGCACAGCATTCACACCTTTGCACAACAGGAATCAGACCAGTGTACAGGGAGGACACAAACAATAAATATTTATTTTGTTTTATGTTACAAAGGCTATCTTATAAAGGCATTTCTTATATTAACAACAATTTAGTGTGAATTAAAGTAAGGCCCCTTAATCCTTTCTACAACCTTTTTTTTTGCAGTTGGTCATTTTTCTCCAGTGGTATCCAAACTGCCCTCTGGACGCTGACCCCCCCCAGCCCCACTCCCCTGCTTTTCTCCAGGACTTACCTTTATGCGTGGCTTGGGTGCTTGATGGGGAGGGGCAGTACTCCAGGCAGTCAGGGTCAGCAGCAGCTCAGTCAGCCATGAATTTTCTTGTGTTGTTCCCCTGCCTCTGCTCTGAATAGATAGGCCATTGACAGAGTAAAGGCCTATGGCACATTCATAAGCTAGAAAAAATGGGCAGACTAGATGGGCCTTGTGGTCCTTATCTGCCGTCAACTCTATGTTTCTGTCTCTATGTCTCTTTTTCGCTACGTCTCTATTTCTCTATGTCTCTATGTCTCTATGTTTCTATGTTTCTGTGTTTCTACGCCTCCATGCACACTTCTGTGTGTGGAGCATTAGCATATGCCATTCCCTCCACAGTGTTCCCCTGCCTCTGCCCTGAATAGATAGGCCATTGACAGAGTAAAGGCCTATGGCACATTCATAAGGTAGAAAAAAATGAGCAGACTAGATGGGCCTTGCAGTCCTTATCTGCTGTCAACTCTACGTATCTCTGCTTCTATGTCTCTATGTCTCCATGTTTCTATGTCTCTGTCTCTTTCTCTATGTCTCTATGCCTGTATGTTTCTGTTTCTGTTTCTATGTTTCTATGTCTTTATGTTGCTATGTTTCTATGTCTCTATGTCTCTATGTTTCTGTGTTTCTATGCCTCCATGCACGCTTCTGTGTGTGGAGCATTAGCAGATGCCAGTCCCTCCCCAGTGTGTGCAGTCCCAGTCTGCCTCACCTCAGCTGATGCTAACGGCCAGGCAAGTGCCTGGAACTGAAATCCTCCCTCCTTGGGAGAGGAGAGCAGTCCTCTGGATGCTCAATCCTGTTCCTCCCCGGCTGAGCCCCCCGTCGGCCTAAGTCCACATCCAAACTCAGGTCACCAGCATGGTGCGAGGTGTGGCATCTAGCACCTCAACTCTCAGTGCTGCTGGGCCAGCTATAACCTTTTTTTTAAAACATTGTCTCTATTGGAGTTTTATACATAAAATCTCAGGATAGAGGACAATACCGGGGGACAATACAATGTCAGTACATACTGATGTCTGCTCATATCTGCTTTTTATCAATTATAATCTTGTATTCTGTTTTGCATAGTTATTTCCATAACTTTTTGATTAATGTTTTGGGTTTATACTTAATAAACATTTTCATGTATGATATTTTATTTGCTTTATGTGATTTTTGAAACCAAGAAACTATTTTCGTGTTTTTAGAAGTGCAGCTGGTTTTGACATTTCTGGAAACATGGATGTCCCATGGTGAGTATAATTCTGTTACAGTTGTTTTCTAAATATTTATATATCTATCTCTGTAGCTGTATATGTATCTGTTTTCACTTTTTGTTTGTGCCCTCATGCCTCCTACTCCATCCTTCCTAGGTTTCAACTTCCCAGTAACATCTGGAATATGACTGGGGCTCTGGATCCTGGGTCCACTCCTCTACCCTGTTGGGGTTGCGGGGTGGGAGTGGAAGAGATGAGGCATTGCCTGTGCCTTATTGTGTATCCCAGGCATGCTGAAAGGAATGCCGTACTGCACAACCAGTTTTTATTACAACATAGAACTTTAATATTTTGAAGTTGCTGGCATGAGACACTCCCTTAACAAAGTAGAATATCCACTAGTGGTTTTAAAAAAGTGCTGCTTGACTACAAAACATTACAGGATTTTGTAATTTTTATAAAAGTTATGTCAAAGTATCAAATTTCACTATTGTAAAAGCTGGGGGCCCCTTCTCACTCATTGTCGGGATGGTGCAAAATGAATGGATTTCAAATGCTTTTTTGTGTTGCTACCTGATAGTTACATGCACAAAGTTAGATGCATGCTACTGGTGGGAGGAGTATCCTAGTGACAGAGGCACAGTGCAGTTTGTACCCACTAACAGACTGGATTGCACCTGTGACCAGGTCAGAGCATGGCACTGTGTCAGGCTCAATGCTGAGCATCAGGGCATCCCACCTGAAAATGTCCTCATTCCCTAGCCCACCCACACAGGAAAGGACCCAAGTGAATGAGTGGAACTGCTCCTCCTGGTGAACAAACTCCCTGGCAGTCCAGGTGTACCTCATGTCTAGCCTCCATGGTCCACCATACCTAGATGTTCTTGATATTTCACCGATGACTGTCTTGCATCTGGTCTCAGTGTGCCCAGTTGTACCACTGCCCCCTCCCACACACATACAGTTAAACTGGTAGAGGCAAAGGAGTCTGCGACTTGCTATGCTTGTTTTTAAATTCAGCTTTATAAAAAAAATATAAGTAACAAAAAAAAAGCTATCAAACTTGTTGACTGTTACATAATGAGTTTATGACAGTGATTACCTTCCTCCTGTCGGGTACCCCCACAGGAGGTTACAGACTAGGGATGGTATTCATACATGTTTATCAGTTCATTCATTTCAAGTTAATAACCATAAACTCACGCCAGAATGACCTCCCATATAAATGGACCAGATCACAAATTAGAAACCTAGAAATTCAGATCTCAATACAATTTTCCCACCTCTACCAAGTTAATCATGGGAAAATTATTACAGAGATCCTGGTGTACTTAAAAACATGGAAATGATTACCTTTCTCTGTGTTTGGCAGAATAGATTCTGTTAAAATGAATATACTCCCATGGAGTTTATTCCTATTCCAAACTTTACCATTAAATATCCCTCAGACAGACTGGGTAAAAATTCAGAGAGCTCTCCACTGTTTCATATGGCTGGGAGCAAAACCTAGGATAAAATGGTAGGATCATATAAGACCTAGGGAGGAAGGGGACTAGGCCTGCCAGATCTTAGAATATACTATTAAGCAGCTTAGCTGTTTCCATGGATAACTTATTTGCAAAATGACAATGTCAGTGTCTAGCTATGAATGGAAAAACACAGTAATACAGGTATACATCAGAACCCCTGGTTAGATTTGACAGGCTCAGGATTACCATCCCATAGAATGTTCAGTTCTTGGACAAGGCAGATGTGTCAGAATTAGGCGATTGGCAAGTCTTCACATCCCCCAGACAATAACATTCTCAGAGTTAAATCATAGTGTAGATTTTCACCTCCCCTGGACAGATGATACTTTTAGTAAATGGGAACATATAGCCCTTAAAAGATTTTCAGAATATCTACAATACACCCAAATAAAATCATCTGAGACACTCAGAGGGGTGTTTCAGCTTCTGGGCACAGACTATTTCCATTATTTCCAGGTAGTGTCCTTTCTCCAGGAACACTCTTGACTACAGGACTTACAGAATGACCCCCACCCCTTACCAACCCATTTGGAAAACCTCCACTTGGGAATGCCTATTACAAAACCCATCTCTCAGTTAATAAAATGCTTTGGATACCAGGCAGAACCCCAACCAGTTTATGGTCAAAGAGCATGGGGGAATGAGGACCACCTGCTACAGAAGGTGAATGAATGGAAGGGTATTTGGGAAGGAGTGTTCAGGACATCAGCCTCAACTAACTGGAGAGAATTTTGAGGGAGATTTTTTCTGACACCATCACAAAGAAAGCATTATACTAGAGATATGTTGGACAGATGGAGAAATTGTGCAGGGATGGGTACACCCTAATACATTTTTTGAGACTGTCCAGTACTTTGCCCTTTATGGCAGGAGATAACCTCCTGTTACAAACAGATGGCTGGTCTTACAAAATATACAGACTTATTTAGTTTTGGGCAGAAAACAACAATTCAAAAGTTCCAATCACCAGCGAAACTTTGTGGGGATCTTAGTGACAGCAACCTGCAAAGCAATAACAAGAAGGTGGCGGACCCCCACTTGCCGGACGATGGCAGATTGGTTTACTGTTATTAAGTCTATCTACCAAACTGAATGCTTAACTGCTGAGCTTAGGCTAAAACTGGACACATTTCATAGGGTATGACTATCATTTACAGTATGTCCTTCATAGAAGAGGGCTTCATTAGAGGGCTGTTATGTTCTATCTCAACAAACAGAGGACTGCTAAACAAAGTTACACATGACCACATCACATCTCATTCCTCAGGAATCCCAGATGTTATTAACTAGACTAATATTTCACCAATTGTTATCAACTTAAGTACTGTATGTTAACAGATTTTTTGTTTCTGTTATATGTACTCTTCTGTCCTTTTTTTCCCTTGGTGTGCATAAAGAATCAACAGGTCAGAGTCTGGTACCCTCAACTACAGGTAGCTCAGATTTGATTCGAAATATTATTGGATTGAATTCGTATACTAAGGAAATCAAAACAAGCTGATTTTCATATGGACATTTATTCACATATGGACTTTTGAAACTGTTTGACCTGTTATAAGTGATACCTTAGAGGTATAAGGCTTCATAACAGAAATATTGGTATACCACTATTCTATGCACCCCTTTTATATTTTTTGCGTAATGTGTGGATTATAACTGGATGAACGTCTTAATAAAGAAGTTAAAAAAATAACCATAAACTCAACAGAAGGTTGAACATGTATATTTTAGGCCAAACAACGTCTGTGTAAAAAAATTCTTAGGTTGCCTCTCTTTCCTCAGTGGCTTTAGCAAAACATTAACATAGAACTCCTAAATATAACTAATTCATTAAACAGGTTAAAGCCTGGTGTGCATTGATCCATCACAGTGAGGACACAGTTAATGACATGCAGCAAGGAGGAGATGGTAGAATGGTGTTTGCGGAAACCAGATTGGAAAGGAAAGAAGTAGTTAGGGGAGTAAGGGAAGTCAACAACCCAGGAGTTTCTGAGCTCGTGTAGGACAAAAGATGTAGTGAGACAATTTGAAATGGGTCCAGGCTTGGTAACAACAGTTGCACTGGCCACGGAGGTCAGGTGTGATCCAGGAATGGTGGGCCTTTTGACCCTGGATTTTCTGACTGAGTGCGCTTGTCCAATATATGTGTGAATTCAGAATTAATCAAGGAGAGGGTCACATAAAAGACACTAGGTAGATTGACTAGCATCACTCGATGATGCACATTCTGCACCCCCCCCGATGGTGCTCTGCAGGCTGTCAGCTGACAGCTTCTTAGGCAAGATGACAGCACACTGCAGGTTTGAGGGAGGAGAAGGAGGACCACTGAACAGCTGGAATAAAGTCTATACAAGATTACTGCCCTAACCCCCCAATCTGGGTAAATATATAATAGCATGGGAGTCAGTGAATGGGAGTTGACTGGTCACCGAAGGTGGCTATGGGACTAGCCCTGGACAGCTGGAGAAGGTTAGAAGCTGTTATTTATGTTATTGTAATAACATTTTGTAAATTTCCTGACTAAGAATACCCTAAATAGTGGATACTATTCATGATTCGGTCCCAGGTAATGAACAACCCATTATTAATGGCATTTGTGAAGTAATAATCATTAATCACGTGTCTATCAGAAAAAGACCAGCTTTCCATCTGAAGCTACCAATATCTACTTGGGTCTGTGTAGCTAGATTTTTAATCAGTTGAAAACACATTTAAAATTTTTCAGACTTGGATAATGGTGTTGCAAATGAGGTCTCCCTTTCAGAGGGGTCCCGGGGTCAGCAGCAACGGTGTTAAATATAATCATTCACTGAGCAAGTAAAAATATCTTAAAAAATGCAAATAAAATATATACACACGATAAACTGTAAAACAACCAAATAACTAAACAGGATTAAAACTAAAACCTGCACAACCTGAGTTCAGGTTATCATAACCTTTGTTCCAAAACTGAAATATTACTTACTTTGTTACGTTGTTCTAAAAGAATTTCATTCCATTTGAATGAGGCTTTATAATGAAAGGGTCTTTCCAGGAACTGCTGTTTTTTTTTTTATTAGAGGTTCATACGTTATTATTTTTGCGAACATGAATTGAAAGAAAGTTCCAAGAGACTAATTAAAGTAACCCAATAATCTAGAAGAAGATTCAAATCATATTTGTGTACAAAATGAAAAGATAACATTGCTTAAAGTGTTCAGAAGTAACATGTTTGGTATTGTACACAATGGGCTGGATATTCAAACTGCTATTTTGTGGCGCAAGCCCTGCGCTGCCCGTGTTATACAGGTGTCAACCCGAGTTGTGCTATTGAGCAACTCCTTTGAATATCACCCCCCGGCCACAGCCACTGTGCATGGCGCAGTGGAAGTTGCACCACCGCAAGTGGTCAGAGTGGAGCATTCAAGATGCAGTGGCGCAAGTTCCATTGTGCCATGCGCAAATTTCCGATATTCAAAAGGTGACATGCAAATGGAGCCATAATTCATGCAAGGCACAGGGGGGCAATTTGCATCTACTTATGGCCCAATTGCATGCCATTAACTGCTGGGTGCCGATCCTCGACGGCTTGCGCCTGGCACCCTGCCAGGCAGCAGCCGTCGGACCAACGCCCCTGCAGCCCGATCGGGCATAACTGTAGAAACCCCCACCCCGACTGGCCCAATCACGGACATAACTGTAGAAAATCCTCCCTGACTGGCCCGACTGGGCATAATCAGAACCCCCGACTGGCTTGATCGCGGGCATAACAGAAAACTCCCTCCCCGACTGGCCCAACGCTGGGCAAAACTGTAGTAACCCCTCCCCACTAGCCTGATCAAGGGCATTTGAGTTCACCCCCAAGAACAATATCCCTGGTGGTCCAGTGGACCGCGAAGCCCGATCGTGGGCATTAGAATCCACCCCCAAGGTCCAAGTAGCCTGGTGATCTAGTGGCCCTCACCCCACCCACCCACGGAGTCCCACCACCCACCCCCATCAGCCGGCGGCAGCACCCCACCATCTGCCGCCCGCCACCTGCCGACTGACTGCTCGGTAGGGCTACACGCCTGCACGCCCATTGGTTCAGAGCAAGAGCCAATGGGCGTGCAGCCCATACCATACAAGGTAGTCCAGATATGTGAATGAATGAATTCAATTTGTAATGCATAATTTAGATAATAAAATCAATATGTGTTTCAAATGACAGAGTAAAGCCTAACCATAAATCTAAAGTATTTACGTGTAGTAACATAATCGATAATTTTCTTCTAATGTAACCGAATTCAGTGTGGTGTTTAATTTAGTTCAGTCTCAAATAATATCGAGTTTATTTTCTTAGGGCTGGATATGTAGACTGTGCCAGGCAATGGCACAAATGGAGTGCTGCACAACTGAGATGTGCTGGGGCCAGGACAGGAGATATTCAAAGTGATGTGCCATGGTGCATTACCATTGAATATGGCACAGAATATGCATGGCACATGTACAATGCATTTTGCATTCCCTGACAGGGAGGACTGGAAAGCGCCAGTGCATGGATAGTTGTAGGTCTGGCTCAGTGTTCTAGGTCATTCGTGATATTCAGACGTGAGCATGCAAATGGCATCATAATGTATGCAAGGCACAAATGGGACCATTTGCATGTCATTATGGACCCATTTGCATGACCTGCACTGGGCAGCCCGACGAAATGTGACTGGTGCCCTGCACAGCATGCAGTGCTGTCAGTGGACATCCTGTCAATCCCCCCCACCCATAACCCCAAGTGCCCATAATGTCCAACACTGTATTACCCCAGTAGTCTAGTGGAGCCCCCACCATCCCAGTAGCCTGATTGTGTGTCCTACAACACAAAGAATATGCCCTGATGGTCTAGTGGTACTCCTCCCATCACAGCCCCTGATTGCCGCCATCTGCAGTAATGCAATATCCCTGATGGTCCAGTGGATCCCCTCCCCACTCGAATACCCGATCACTGGTTAATGTGTCAGTGACAATCCTGGTAGTCTAGTGGTAACCCCCACCCACACGGGACCCCCAGCCCACCCCCCATCATCAGCAGGTGGCTGCAACCCACCGCATACTGCCCAGCTACCTGCCAAATGACAGCGTACAGTATGAGCTGTAAGCCTATTGGTCCACAGTGTGGACCAATGGGCTTGCAGGGCATATCGTACAAGTCAGGCACAAATATGTGAATGACTTACATAGGCCTTTGTTTGCTTAGTGCACCCCACTCGGTCAACAAAAGCTGAATAAATAAATACAGTTATGCTTCTAGAGTTGTAGTCCAGTCCAGTTTCTTCATGTTGTTCAGCTCAAGTTATAAAACATCACAGTGCTACGTATTGTTACAGTAGTGCACAAACTATAAAACACAGGAAGTCAGAGCTGTCAAATGGTACTTCAATGTGGAAACCCTGTAGACCTTACAACTGCTGTAACAGTCACCATAGTCTGCTACAGATGTAGTAAATATATGGCCATACTCTACCATAATAGGTCAGAAACAGAGTCCGGAGTAACAGGGCTCATACAGAGACCAGTTCCACCAGACGTCCATTGGTATCCAGCAGCGTTCGAGTAGCTCATGGGGTGGGGGGAGCTAAACAGTTGAGGAGTGTGGGAAAGCCCTCTACATCCAGTGCTTGAGGTGGGGGCAAGATCTATACTGTAGCATCAGGTGTCATATTGCTCTTCGGATGACAAGCTGATGTACCTGTGTAACGATACATATCTCACATAGAAAACCAACATCAAACTGGATAGGCTGTTCTTGGAAAGTACTCTGAAATATAACAGACTGTCCATCAATAGCGCCAAGCCCTATCACCTCAGCCTATGTGCAGTTAATAGACTGTTGCAGCCTGTAGTCCGTACACCTCTACGTCATCGTCACTGTCAGTATAAGGCCTCACTGAGAACTCCTGTGTGATCTTTTGGAGTAGCTCCTCACCTCCCCCTGCATCGGAGAACTGGTAGGCTCTACCCCATAGGTTACTGTTAAACCAGGCAACATAAGCATTACATGGTGGGTGTCCAGCTGTCTGAGCCTCATATACATCCTGTCATACCGCTTCCTGTACTGATGGTTGGCAATGCTCAGGTCTGACACAATGTTGTAGTTTGCTTCTCGTCTTTAGAGTGGGCATTTACATCTGGCTTCCTCTAGTACACGGTCCCTTTTTAACACAGAGCCCAATGTTATCAGATCCATTCTCGGAGTCTGACATCCATCAGCTGGATTGTTCCGTGGACCACAGGGCAAGGGTCGATATGCCCGCTGGATGATGAATGGGCAGTTGAGCTGTGATAGTGCAGGGAGAAGATGGTAAGGACGTCCAGTTGCATGTCACCCTCTGTGCCTTCAGGTGGTTCCAGCACATGGATAGTTGTAGATCTGGCTCAGTGTTCTAGGTCATTCACATATCTGTGCTTGACTCATACTGTATGCCTGCAAGCCCATTGGTCCACACTGTGGACCAACTGGCTTACAGCTCATACTGTACACTGTCATTCGGCAGGCAGATGGGCGGTATGTGGGCTGGTTGCAGCCACCTGCCGCCGATGATGGAGAGGGGGTGCTGGGTGGGCTGGGGATCAGTGTGGGTGGGGGTTACCACTGGACCACCAGGGAGATGTGGGCTACTACGTCAGTGGCGATCAGGGACTTGGGTGGGGAGGGGGATCCACCGACCACCGGGATGTTACATTCCTGCAGATGGTGGCACCAGAAGTTGGGATGGGGAAGGGTACCACTAGACTGCTAGGCAGGTGCTGTTATATTTGTGGGATCAGTGCTACGGGTGGGGTGGGGGGACCACTAGACTGCCAGGGATTCATTCTACATTATTCTGCCTGCGATCATGACTAGCAGGAGCTTGGGGGTGTTCCACTGGACTACCAGGGCTTATTGTATATTTACACATACCCACGGTTGGGTTACAGGAGGGCGGGGTTTCCACTAGACTACTAAGGACCCGTTAAGTGCTTGGGGCAGTGTTCTTGCTTGGCAGGTAGCCACCCATGGCTGGTAGTTGCTCTGTTGTACCCTGCAATATGGCAGCCCACCTGTGGGTGTCCAGCAGTTGAGCCAGGATTTTCTGGCTCAACTTTGTGCTCTGGTATATGGCGCATCTGGGGGTTATGCCAGCAGATGCGCTACACATCCCGGGCTGAATATCAGGATGTGCTGCATATGCATGGGCACACCCCCTTCAGATGCACTGCATACATTACCAATACACTCCGGCGCATTGGGACTTGTGGTGTGAGAGTCACCCTTTTGAATATCGTGCTGTGGCACATTGTGGGGTTGCGCCGGCACAACTCTATAGTGCCAGTGCAACCCCTTTGAATATCCGACCCTTAGAGTTTAAGACCTGAGAGCATCTGGGAACCATTTATGAATTTTGTTAAAATCTCTGTGCAAGTGTTCAATTAGGGATTCAAAGTGGTTATATTAGTAACATCCATGAAAGTATGAGTTTCACAGTAATCATAAGTCAGTTGTAGATCCTTTATATACAAATTAAATAAAAAGGGCCAAATATTATACCCTGTTGGGTATCAAGTCATAACAGATACTGAATCAGATTTGATGAAACTGTGACAATTTCAGAGTGGTTAACTAAATAACCAGTACACCAGTTTACAGCCACAAGAAATAACCCAGTTTCGCTAAATTTCTGATGTGGAATATTGTGATTTACTATACTAAAAAAAGCTTTTGTTAGGTCAGTGTATACTGTTCCTTTGTCAAGAGTCTGGTGTACATCGTATGTGAAATATGATCTATGTTAATATGGTCTGTATCGAATGGCCAGAACCAAAAAAATGACTGTAATGTCTGTAAGAATATTGTGCTATTACCAAAATCTAACAGTTGGGAGTTAAACAATTTAAGATTTTGGAATAGACAGAAAGATGTGAAATAGTCCTATAATCATGAAATAATTTAGAATTTCCAGCTTTGCAAATAAGCATTGTCAAAGTTGACTTTTAGATAATGGTATCTGTACTTGTAGTTAATGACATATTACATAACAAAGTCAGTGGTGCTGAAATTACAGTTGCAGATATCCATATGACTCTGGGTTCCATATTCCCAAAACTGGACCCTTAGAAATAATAAGACTTTTAAGTTGTAAGTGTATCATGAATAAATACTTCTTTAATATAAAATTGGTTATGAAATCCTGAGGACATTGTATTCATGCTATTATTAGGGTGGTCAGTGGACTCCAGATAGTAGATCACCATAGATACAATATTAATCAAAGTAATTGCAAAATACTTTTGCTATTTCAGAGGTATTTGCATAAACAATTTCATCATGGTATATCAACTTAATAGAATTATAATTTCCCACTCACTCTTCTTTATACTGTTTAAGAGTGTTTATAATACTTTTAGTGCTGGTCTCCATACCTACCTACCTACCATAGCAGACCAGTTTCCATTGTGATCAGAGTCAGGAAGTGTTTTGCAGCTATCCCATTGTAATGCACTGGGGAGCTTGAACACAATCTTTATGGCTGTCAATGAATGGTGTACATTGCTGTTGCTCCTTTTAGCTGTAATGTACTGCTTGCTAACTTTCTACTGGCTGAAAGGAGAACAGTGCATGAGAGCCCAATGAGCAAGTGGGAAGCTTTTGTGAATATGCAGATGACCTAGGTGATACACTGAAGAAGCCCTTAGGTTGTTTAACCTAGTCCCCACAACTGTGATAACAAGAAGGATAATGAATGGGGCCAGCCCTGTGGTACTGCAGGTTGAGGGCTGGATGCCACACCTCATGGCACACCGGCAATCCAGGATCAGGAACAGACTTGGGTCATCAGGAGTCAACTGGGGGTGAGGAGCTGATTGAGCCAATGGTTGGCAGCTCTCATCCTGGGAGGGATCTGGAGGGCTCCTTAGGGTTCGGCTTCCTCCTGGTGGAGGCCAGGTGGCAGAGTGACATTTGGGATCTCTGGTGGCAGGCCAGTGGAGGGCAGATGAGGCTGTGACTAGAGCTGTGGTGGGCATTCGCACCTCCACACACATGAGCTACTGCTTCTGGGGCCTTGGGATAATGGGGCACAAACCATCATGCAAAAACAAGAAGTGGACCAGGGAGATGACGAGGGCTCCAGGGACCTTGCCCACATCCCCAACACCAGACCATATCTCCTCCGGTTCCCCAGCTCTCAACCAGGACCAGCCCTCTAATCGCAGAAAGGCCACTAGGTAGGTTGGTGGGTCCTCCCGGGGGAGGTGATCTGGGGGGCTGGAAGGTCCTGGGAGAGGGTCCCAGGGAGGGAAGCCTCAGGTGGGGAGTAGAGGTGATGGTCGAGTGGGCACCTCCGAGAGATGCCCTGGCCAACTGAGTGAATAAAAAAAAAAGTGAATACAAAATAAAAGAATGATGATGAATGAGTTCACAGAGAAAGTACTAATAAACTCTCAGTCTGCAAAACCATTTGATGCTTGTAGGAACTATATATATCTCTCCCAACCTCTCGATAAAATGAAAAAGGCTGAGTTTCCAGTCAATTCAAGTAGCCTGTCCAGGGACTGGGAATACAAATGGGTATGGGGTCAGTTGCTGGAGCCAGGAGAGGCAATTTGCAAAACATAGCCAAGATAGAGGATTTTTACTTTTGTTTATGCCCCATACTCTCCAGCTCCTCCGCTGGTCCCTCCTACCTCCAAAGTCACAGCCACTTACCTCCATCGAGCCTTGGTTGCCCCCAGGAGGGTGGGGTTGGGGGGGATGCTCCAGAACAATCTGGTCTTGTCAGGCAGGGCTCATGCAGGACCCTGGTTATACCGGGGCCATCACTGTCATGGAGGTGCTGGGGTCACAATCTTTTTCACCTGTGAATGCCCCCCTGGGACATTGCATGCAAGGTCATCTAGGTGGGCACACTGTGTGTGTATCTCCATGCCGACAACGTGACATCCTCCCCCAAGTCTATCTTCAGCTGCACTGCCACCTGTGGTCACCCAGATGGCAGTCTGGCAGCAGAGCCTGGAGTCTTTCCTCCCTGGAGGAGGAGGCATCCCTGAGATGCTCAATCCTCTCTCCAGCTGGCCCCCAACAACCTGAGCTCATTTCCGAATTTGGGTCACCAGCATTGCAAGTGGCAGTACTACCACTGTGCTGACGGATCAGCACCATAAAAACAGTTTTAATCATTTCACCATGATTACTTGCAAGGAGATATTATTTCCAGCCTATCAAATACCATGAATGCTCACACTACTATTACACTGAAAACTGCTAGTGCAATAAGTTATGAGATGGCCCTGGCTAGAGTCATTTTTGTTCTTATTGAAAAGAGCAATAAAACGTTATCTGATTAGTCTAGGGCCCACACAATCAAAAACAACAGCATTCATAGCAAATGAAGACAATAACAAGGAAAATAAGTGTAAGGGGCAAGGGAGAGCAGCTTGAGATGCTCAATAAATAGCATTTGCACTGATTTTCCTTGTTATTTTCTTCATTTGCCACGAGTGCTGTTGTTTTGTGTTGTATGTACTTTTGGGCTGGCTGCCCTCTCGACAACACTGGCCCTGCACCGCTTGTCTCACAGCAGCAACCACTTTGGAACTGGTTAGTCTAGGCCCAACCTGGACTATCAGGGAATAAAAAAGTAGGTCCCCATTCCCCAGCTACCTGACAGGTTTAGTGCATGGCCTGTGAGGGGACAGAAAAATCTGTCCCTCTCCCCCAAACTACTACATTTTGTTAGGAAATTTAAAATAAAAAGTATGTTCCACTCTGCTGCAGTGTTGTTGCTGCTACCTGTGAGTTTAGACCTCTTTGCCACTCCAGCCCCCAGTGTACTAGCGTGGGAGACTGGACTGGGGGACCAATAGCATGCACTTCAGAGGCTGTAATCTTAAGTGCCTGAGATCCCTATTCTGCCACCCAACTCTCCCTCTCTTACTTTCTTTCCATCTCTCAGTTCTTGTTCTCAGTTCTGCACTATTCCTGACACACACACACACAGGGTTAACACTCTTATGCAAGCTCCAACCCAGCATACTAAACAGTGGAGCACCTGGCCCATGGCCATCCTCATTGACTGACAACGCCACTCAGAAACAAAGACTTTTGGAAAAAATGGCAGGTGTGGGCATAATCAATTTACCATCCTTCCCTCCCCTGGAATAAAACAAAATCTAGCCCCCACCTCCAACTATCTGACTGGTACGGTGTCCAACCCTGCCCATCAGGGAATTAAAAATATATCTGCCCCTCCTCCTCCACCCTCCCAACTACCTGACGAGTCTGGGGACCAATGCGGCCCATTAGGGAATCAAAAGAAAATCTGTCCCCCTTGCCCCAACAACCTGATGGATCCAGTTCCCAACCAATCGAGGAATTAAAAGAAATCTGGCCTGCTCCTCAGAACTACTTGACAGGTCAGTAGTCAATCCAGTCTGTCAGTGAATTAAAAAAGTCCCCCTCTGCTGCCATGCTGCTGCCTCCATCAGTGAGTTTGAGCCTCTCCGCCACTTCCTGCCCACAGTGCACTAGTGTGGGAGACTGGGGACTAAGGAGATCTGACTGCATGCACTTCTGAGGCTGTAATCTAAAGTGCATTGCTCCCAGCTCTACTGCCCGACTCTCCCTCTGTTGCTGTCTTTCCTTCTCTCAGTACTCAGTCTCAGTTCTGCAGTCTCCCTAGCACACACAGGGTTCACATTGCCATGCATGCTCCAAACTAGCATACTGATCACTGAAACGCCTGCCCTAGGGCCACCACAATTAGCTGACAGTACCCATTAGAAGCAAAGTCTTTTGCAAAAAGTAGTGGGTGTGAGCATGGTCAATTTACCATCTTTACCTTTCAAGGAACTAAAAATAAAATCTGTTTCCCTCCCCCCAACTACCTGATGTATTCAGTTCCCAACCCAGCCAGTCAGAGAAAAATAAATCTGTTCCTCTCCCCCCAGCTATTACAGGTCTGAAGCTTACAAAGCATGGGAATTATAGTCTGGTAGGACAGGGATGGTTAGATATAATAGAATTTGGTTTTGTGTAATGACTTTCATGCACACTGTACCCTGAAATATTTTACAAGACACAGGAGTTTCATACAGTTCCATGTGATAACGGTGATCGTGGAAAGGCAATCACTGTTAGTGCGAGTGCACATCGCCGAAAATCAATTTGGTGATGTACTATCGGCACACAACAAAGGGTGCAGGAGACTTACATTTTTATTTATGGGGGGGGCTGCGCTCCTTGCTTCAGAGGGTGCATGTCAGGGGGTGCAAAACAAAACAAAAATAAATCCCAGACTGGCACAAAAAAAAGAACACACCCAGAACTGAACCTGGCACCTCCCAACCCTAGCCTGCCACAAACTCACCATGCCACACGGTCAGTTTGGCAGCTCACTGCCATGCTACACCCCACAAACCCTTCATCCCCTTCTGCCTGTCGCACAGCTTAGTCCCTCCCCCCCGCACATGTGTACATGTAGCGACATCCTGTTGCTATATTTTCTCACCCCTCTATCCGGTCACCCTCCCTGCCCAGTAGCTCTGTTCACAGGCGCTGTGATTAAGTCACCCTTTTTGAATGTGCTCAGTCGCGGTCAGCATTATCACAGGCTACCATTTCATACTGGTAGCACAGGAATTGTAGACTGGAATAGAATTTCCAGTGCTCAATCTGGCCCGATGGAATTAAACAACAACAGCAAAATCTGGCCCCTCTCCTAACTATCTGATGGGTGTGGTGACTAGCCCAGCCCATAAAAAATATCTGACCCACTCACCTGGCTGGCTAATGGGACCAGTGCTGAACTCAACCTATCAGGGAATATAAACAACCTGTCCCCCTCTCCCAACAACCTGACAGATCCAGTGCCCAACCTGACTCATCAGGGAATAAAAAAAATCTGCCCCCCCCACTACCTCACTGGTCTTACACCCAACCCAGCATATCAGTGAATAAAATAAAATATATGTCCTCTCTCCCAAAATACTGATAGGTCCAGCATGCAATCCAGCCTGTCAGGATTAATAAATATGTCCCTTCCTCCAGACAACCTGATGGATCCAGTGTCCAGTGCAGCCCATCAAAAATAAAAAAATCCATCCCTTCCTAAAACTGGTTTATTTCAATATACTTCCATCTGTTTTGAATGAGTTTCATTTTCAATTCCAGTAATTTCTTGGTTTTCAAATTACTTGTGGCATAGGAGCCATTGTACCATTATTAGTGGCACCTCATCTAATTTTGTTGATACCCATTGTGGGGTTCCTCAGGGCTGCCTTTGATTTTTTCTCTTTTTATGAATTCTGCACCTTTAAGTTGTCATAGCTTGTTTATGTCTCTTTACGCTGATGATGCAATTTTGTATAGGACTGCTGACAATCCTTAGGATTAAAAAATGTTCAGGATGATTTTATTGCATTTCAGTATTGGCTCCTGTCCAGGTGCATAGTGCTGAATTCAAAAAAGACAAAGTTAATTAATTTTGTCGGGCCCAGGATGGAACCAACACAAATGGTAACAGTGTTAGATTTTAAGGAGGCACCATAGAAAGGATTAATGCATTTAAATATCTTGGTGTTTATCTTGATTCACATTTATCTTTTGAGTTTCATATTGATTATTTACGTTAAAATTCTTCATCAATGACTAGGAATGTTGTATAGGATGTGCCCATTTTAACCATGGACTCTAGAAAATTACTGACTTATAGTTTTCTATTTAGTATTCTAGATTATGGCATTACTATTTATACAGCCACTTCAAGTACATTACTCAATAAAGTTAGAGTTACTTATAATGCCATTTTAAGATTTTCACTGGATCTCCTTTAACACTCATTCCTGTTATCTGTACAAGAACTGAGTTGTCTGTCACTAACCAGGAGAGATTTTCTTTAAATTATCAATATTTATGTTTAAGCAAGTTTTGAATCTCATACCCCCTTCTATTTCTGCTTTTTCTGTAGAGTTTCAAATTCATATGGTTCACAGTCTAAAAATAAATTGAATTTCATAATACCTTTGTTTAGGAAATCTGTAGGTCAAAGGTCACTCTTATTTACTGCTCCTACTAGTTTCAATTATCTTCCTCCTCATATAACAAATTGCACCCACTGTAAAGTTTTAAAATTATTACGAGCATGGCTCCTTGACAATGATAAATGCAATTATTTTCTGTGAATGTAATTGTTTTTTGTGATTTCTTGTTGTTATTTGTATTTGTGATATACTTATTTATTACTATTTTGTACTAATCATATTTTTGTATTGTTCTTAAGTTTTGTACACATGTTAACTTGTCGCATATGAAAACGGGGATATATGCTCATCATGGTAACAAGTATAAAATAAATAAAACAAACAAACAAACAAAAAAAAACTGCCTGACTAGTTCACTGCCCACCCTGGCCTGACAGGGAATAACAAAAAAACTGCACCTTCCCCCAGCAACCTGAAAGATCTGGTGTCCAACCTGGCCTGTCAGGGAACAAAAAAAAAATCACCCTCCTCCAACAACCTGACAGATCTGGTGTTCAACCCGTCCCATCACGGAATACAAAACAATATCTGACTCTCCTCTAACAATCTGACAAGTACAGTGCCCAACTCATCCTGTCAGGAATAAACAAATCTGGCAGCCTTCCCTCAACTATCTGAACAGGCTGTTGCCCAACGTAGCTCATCAGGAATAAAAAACCTGTCCCCTCCTTCTAGCCACAGTACCTGATGGATCCTGTGCCCATCCTAGCCCATGGATTAAGCCAGTCCAGTGTCAGTGTCAGTGGCTCAGTAGGTAGCATTCTTCTCTGGGGCTGGAAGATTGGAAGGTTGTGCATTCCAGACCCACACCAGTTTGTAGGATAATACCTATGACTGGCACTGTACAGCAGTATGGGTGGGGCTGTTCTTTAAGGTGCTCCTTGGATAGGATGTTAAACCAAGGTCCCTTCTTCCCATCTGTGGTCACTATCCAGGTGGAAGTAAAAGATCCCATGGCATTTTTGAAGAAGAGTAGGGAATTTTATTTACAAGAAATAATACAGAACTTACATGTATCATGCAGATTTCAGCAAAATAAACTCAAGTAAGACAATAAAGAAAGAAAGAAACAAACAAAAAATAGTAAGGGATTAAGCATCATGAAACATACAGTACATACAAAGGTCACGAACATGTGTAATGGATCCTTACATTTCCAATATCCATATGCAGGTCTCCCAAAGCTGATTTACTTTATGACCCAGCAAGGATCGCACTCCCGAAGAGTAGAGGTTTTTAACTGAACCAAATCAGCTACAACATGAGGGGCTATAACTTTGTTGCAAAGTAAGAGCACAGCGTGCCTGCCATCGATAAAATTTACAGCATGCCATACAAATGTGCAAGGTGCTTACTCTATATTTTGCCTAAGTGTCTAGAATTAGACATAAAGCAACTTCCCAATATGATACATTGGCAACTAAAGGTTCATGCCACAATCTGCCCAATGAGTTTCAAAAGGAGACTGCAAAAGGGCCCAAAAATAAGAATTGGGACTGTGTCTCAAGAGTATGACTACAATTCTGTCTTAGGCACATCCTCTCCTCCACCTTTTTGTGTTTGTGCGATGTTTTAAAGAACAAGTAAACCAGGTGATTAAATAAAATGAAGCCAGCAAAATCCCAAAACATAGGGCTGCAGATTAAGCCCTCACCTATGAAATATTGTCCTTTGTTTTCCCCAGAAAGGTGTTTTAACAGCATTTTGTCAGCTTTGAAAAATGTAAACAAAGGGAAGACTTTTACAAATTGCCCGCTCCCAGCAGCAGCCTAAGATGGCCATGATGTCCATATGAGATGATGTCATCAGAGTCACAGTACTTCAGAGTGATCAGAGGAACTCTATAGGGACCTATTAAATATATATATTGATATATGCTTCTAACTCCCTTGGACTGCATATATGAGTAAAATCCTTTACTGTGAAAAACCAGGTGTCTCCAATTACAGTTCCCTGCTGCAATCTTTTGGCAGACAGAAATCTTGCTTTCTGAGCAAGGAGCAGTTGACTAAAGAGCTATAACTATTCATATTAATAGAACACTTTTAACTCAGCAGGATTCAGAGCCTGTTGGAATTAAGCAACCAGATACTTTATTAGAAGTATGAGATCTCAGTTTGGGTAGAAAAAAGAGAGTCAGTGTGTTTTCTGTGTTGGGAAGAGGACTATATCAGCTTCTCAGTTTGCTAAGTCAGGAGGAGAGCAGTTAATTGGGGTTTGGCTTGGGCCACAGAAAATCAGGTGTCGCCAATTACAGTTCCCTGCTGCTAGCTTTTGGCAGATAGCAATCTTGCTTTCAGAACAAGGAGCAGCTGACTAAAAAGCTAGAACTTTTCTTGCTAACAGAACACTTCTAACTCAGCAGGAGTCAGAGCCTGTTGGGATTAAGCAACCATATACTTTATTAGAAGTGTGGGGTCTCAATTAGGGTAAAAAAAGAGAGTCAGTGTGTTTTTCTGTGTTAATGGAAGGGGACTGTATCAGCTTCTCAGTTTGCTAAGTCAGGAGGGAAGGAGAGCAGTTAATTGGGATTGCGGCTTAGGCAGCAGAAAACCAGGTGTCTCCAATTACAGTTCCCTGCTGCTAACTTTTGGCAGACAGCAATCTTGTTTTCAGAGCAAGGAGCAGCTGATTAAAGAGCTAGAACTTTTCTAACTAATTATCATCCTTCCCCCCTCCACCCTCCCACCCTTAGCCAGTTCCACATTTATAGGCACTGGATTTGATTGACAAAAGAACTTCCTGTTTGGCAGTAGGATGGGAAAGATCACTGAGACACATAAGTTTCATCATCCTTGAAGGAAATGAATAGCTTTCCTTCCCCCCCTAGCTGCTGGAAGTCTGACTCTGAGCAAGGAAGAAGGAGACTACTGAAGAATACAGAAGTTCCTGTCCCAGAACAGGAAGGGCAAGAGCTGTAGAGCACATAGGCAGTAGGAAAGTAGGTGGAAAAATAAATAGAGGAGGTGAGAATAAGCATACAAAGCAACAGGAGAGTGGCCACAAAATAAGACATGATGGGGTAGTGCAGTGCAATGGCTGTGGGGCAGTAGTCTTCCGGGAGACATTCTGGAGGCTAGTGCTGCCCTATTTCCAGGCACCTCTCTGGTGTGAGGAGGAGGAGGTGGCTAGGATTTGTGGCCTCCTCCTCCCCAGGGATATCAGGGTCACCGGCTACCTCAGAGGTTGCCAAGAAAGAGGAATGGTTGGAACAAAGGTGGGCACTGAGAGGGTGAGGGTGGTGAAACAGAGGCATCCCTCCAGTTATACCTCACACAATTCATACGCCATTCTGGCAGACAGTGGTTCCTCCATGGAGGCTCCTGCAGTGAGATCAAGGAGGATGCTGGGAACACTCCACAAATGAGACCTCCAGGAGGGTGGTATGGGACTCCAGGGAAGGAAACAACCCTGATGGGAGTCTCAATTGTTAGGGGTAGAACTGGGGAGGGAGGAGAGGGAATGTGGTGCCTGCCTGGGCCCATGGCTTGAGGGACAGAGAGTGAATCCACAGGATCACGAGAGTAGGTGCATGGAGGAGGGAACTGGATGTCATTGTTCACCTAGGGACAAATGACCTGACTGGGAATGGGATCAAAGCAATTCAAGAGGAGTTTTTGGAGTTGGGGAGGGGCCTTAGCCAAGTAGCACGTACGGTAACCTTCTCGGAAATGCTGCCTGTCTATGGCAAGGGTGAGGCTAGGGTACTCCCCAACATGGGATTCAATGAATGGTTGAAAAACTGGTGCAGAGCTTAGGGTTTTGGCTTTATTGGGGACTGGAGGTCCACCTGGAGGGATACAGGCCTATACTGGTGCAATGGTCTGCATCTGTCCAGGAGGGGAACCAGGATCCTAGGTGATATGTGTAAATGCTTCATTGGCAAGCATTTAAACTAGCCAAGGGGGAGGCACTGAAAAGGAGCAAGGAAATCCCAGCCTTCCCCCACAAAACAGGGTAGTTATTGAGGTAAACACCAAGGTAGAGAAGTCAACAGGGAGCAGGGCAGGGGTAAATGGAGAAAAAGGCAAAGGCAATAAGGACAGGGATGGGGCTAAAAGGGGTAAGGCAATCAAAAAATGGAGGGTGACAAGCATTAATGCTCATAGTCTGGGTAACAAGCTCCCTGAACTAGTGGCAGTGATGGAAGAGGGACACCTGGATATCGTGGCAGTCACAGAAACATGGTACACAGAGAACCATGACTGGGATGTCAACATATCAGGGTACACAATTTACAGGAGGGACAGGGAGGGTAAAAGAGGAGGAGTTGCTCTCCATGTAAGGGAAGGAATCAAAGCAATGGAACTAAAGGGTAAACAGGGAGAAGAGGAGGCACTGTGGGTCACCCTGGAGACAGGAAATGGAACCACAATCCTCACAAGGATTGTATACAGACTCCCATCTCATGGGGAGGCATTAAACAAGGAAATGATAGAAGGCATCCTTAGAATGGCAGAAAAAGGGGAGATATTGTTGATGGGGTACCTGAATATGCCAGATGTTAACTGAGCACCCTTTGCTGCAGCCACATTCAAGAGCAGGGTCATTCTCAATGCCCTACAGGGGGAATGCCTCATGCAGCTAGTGTTGGAACACACTTGGGAGGGAGCAGTCTTAGACCTGGTACTCTCAAATGAGGACAGAGAGAGGATCTCAGATTTAGAAGTGGGTAGCCATCTGGGAACAAGTGACCACCAAACAGTGTGGTTCACGATAAACACAGCCGCAGAGTGAAGTCATACAAATGCAAGAGTATTGGACTTTAGGTGGGCTGACTTTGGGAAATTGGGAGAGTGCCTCAGAAAAGCACCAGCAAATGGGCAAGAAGGAGGGGTGGAGGAAGAATGGGGAAAAATCAATACAGCCATCACAGAGGCAACAAGCCTTTGTGGGAAGCAAAGTAACAGAACAAAATGAAGGAACAAAACACTATGGTTCTCAAAAGAGGTGGCGGGGAAGGTTAGGGAGAAAAAGATAACATTCAGAAAGTATAAGGAAACACAGAAGGAGCAGGACAGAGGACTGTACCAGTTAAAGCAGAAGGAAGTGGGGAAGGCATTCAGAATAGCAAAGGCCCAAACTGAGGAAAAGATAGCCAACTCAGTTAAGAAGGGGATAATACCTTTATAGGTACATCATGGTGCAAAGAAAGACCAAGGGAGGGAATAGTGATGCTTAATAAAGGGAAGGGTTGGGGGCAGAGTTTGATTGTGAAAAAGAAGGGATACTGAATGAATACTTCTGCTTAGTATTCACAAAAGAAGAGGAGGGGGAGGTACCTAAACCAAACAATAGAAGCACTCTGGAGAGGGGGTTGATACAAGTCCATTCACAGAAGAAAGGGTCCCAAAGAACTCCTAAAACTGAAGGTGGACAAAGCAATGGGCCTGATGGGATTCACCCAGAATTCTAAAAGAACTAAGGGAGAACTAGTGACAACACTGACTACCCTTTAACAAATCATGGGAGGATGGTGTGGTACCTGAGGACTGAAGGAGGGTGAATGTAATTCCTCACAAAAGTGGGAGCAAGACAGAGGCAGGAAACTACAGACCTGTTAGTTTGACCTCACTGGTAGGGGAAATTAATCACTTGAAGGAAAGAATTGTTTGCGACTCTAGAGGCCGTGGGGCACAGAACCCAAGCAGCATGGATTCACAGCAGGAAGGTCATGTCAGATGAATCTAATTGATTTCTTTGACTGGGTAACCAAAGTAGTAGACCAGGAGGGGTTGTGACATGGCCTACCTAGATTTTAGCAAGGCATTTAACACAGTCCCACACAAAAGATTAATAAACAAGTTAACCAACCTGAGGTCCCAGGGTTGTACCTGGTAAAACATTAGCTGGACAATAGGATGCAGAGGGTAATAGTAAATGGAGTCCACTCAAGAAAGGGTTACTGGTGGGTACTGCAGGGTTCAGTACTGGGACCGGTCCTTTTTAATGTCTTTATAGGTGACATTGCAGAGGGACTGGAAGAGAAAGTATGTCTCTTCGCAGATGACACAAATATCTACAACAGGGTTAGTACACTAGTGGGGAGTGGAAAGGATGAGAAGGGACTTGGTAAGTTTGGAGGAACAGTCAAATGTATGGCAGCTTAGATTTAATGCAAAGAAGTGCAAAGTAATGCACCTGGGAAACAAATACCAGGGGAAGAGTACACAATGTGAGGGGCGGTACTAACAACAACAAAAATGGAAAGGGACCTGGGGTAGTCATATCAGATGACCTAAAGGTGGGCCAGCAATGTGAGAAGGCACTAAGGAGGACCGGGTGGATACTGGGATGCAAAGGGAGAGGCATCACCAGTAGAAAACAAGATGTTTTTAATCTTCTGTACAGACAGTTGGTGAGACCCCATCTGGAATACTGTGTGCAGTTCTGGAGACCCCATCTCAGCAAGGACATAGACAGGATGGTTTCAGTTCAGAGGAGGGCAACTACAAAGATGCAGGGTCTGCTCCAGAAGCCATATGAAGAGAGACTAAAGGAGCTTAATAGGTATACCCTCGAGGAAAAGAGGGTTAGGGGGACATGATAGAAACATTTAAGTACCTCAAGGGAATCAACAAAGTACAAGAGGGTAGCATCTTTCAGAAAAAGAGATGTGCAAGAACAAGGGAGCACAATTTGAAGATCGAGGGGGGACAGCTCAGGGGCAATGTGAGGAAGTATTTTTTCACAGAGAGAGTGGTGGATGCATGGAATGGCCTTCCTGAGGAGGATGTGGGGTCAAAAACAGTGGGGAAATTCAAGAATGCATGGGACAGTCATAAAGTAATTCTAGTGGGGAGTAGGAGGAAGTAGGCTGTTGATTAACTAGGATCTGTGGCTTATCCCATAGGTAGAGAAATGTGCAGACTGGGTGGGTGGGTCAAGCAGTCCTTATCTGCCATCAAAGTCTATGTTTCTATGCGGGAAGACGGTATCACACATGAACAGCAAAGAATTTTACCCATATATGCAGTTCGAGGAAGTTAAAAACAGCCAAAGCAAATAAAGTCCTAGGAAAGGAGGACGGAGCATCCATCAATGGCTCTTCTCCTTCAGGGTGGGGGGGACAGTGTGTACCACTGCTTGGCTGCCACCTAATGAGACTAGGTGGTACAGCTGCAGTTTTCAGAATCGAAAGCTGGAGGTGGGCATTGAAAGCATGCACCGTCTTCACAGTTTATGTGTGTGCCATTGCACGTTGTCAGCTTTGACTCAAGGGGAGTAACATGCAGAAAAGAACCCCCATCAACAAGATGATGCTGTGAACCTGCAGGCAACGCACCACCAACAGCCATGTCACTCACTCACTCACACAACAAGGTAAGAAGTTGATGGGATAAGTTCTGGAGGTGGGATGATGGGGTTGGGGGTCAACAGCAGAAGGGTGGCTGGTGGGAAGGGGCAGAAAGATCAAGTCCAGCTGAATAAAAAGAATTGCAAAAATATATGAAATACAAACTGAATTATATCTAAATCTTATATTTTCTAAAGTTACCCACCTGGTATCAGGGGCACCTTAACGGATCATAAACAATATGTAACTTAAATTTACTCTTTCTGGTGTTTTTGATCAAACATTGACATGTTGTTAACATATTTTAATTGCTATATTTGCATTCTGCATGCAAAGTGTGTTTTTCCCACATTGTTTAGTGCTTTCCAAGAGGTGCTCTCAGATTTCTGTCTGTTACTAGGCGAAACCACTAAAATGGCAAAACACACACACACACACTCACTCAAGCAGAAAGAGTGTGAAGCTTTATGTTTATCTTCAAAGACTAATGATGATGTCTGTTAGACACACAGAAACATAGAATGTGTCAGCAGAAAAGGACCAGTAGGTCCATCTATTCTGCCTTATTTTCCTTGCCTATTTCTATACTCTGGACCCTATTCCGTTCCCCTTTCATCTACCTATTATGCCCATCTGCCTATCCCTTGCAAGCATAAAGCTCTTCACTATCTTCGCCCTCACCATCTCCACTGGCAGGCTGTTTCAGATGTCCACTACCCTTTCTGTGAAGAAGTATTTCTTCACATCCTTCTTAAACTTCCTCTCCTCAAGCTTCATAGTGTGTTCCCTTGTTCTGGTTCTTCTTCTCTGAAAGAGACTCCCTTCCTGCATTTTGTTCAACCCTGTGAGGTACTTATAGGCCTCAATCATGTCCCATCTCATTCTTTTGTTTTCCAGTGAGTACATGTTGCCTTCCTGCAGTCTCTCCTCTTATGGTTTCTCATGCAACCCTGCAGTATTTTGGTAGCCCTCCTCTGGACAGCTTCCACCCTGTCAATGTCTTTGTGGAGGTGCAGCCTCCAAAACTGAACACAGTACTCCAGGTGGGGTGTCACTAGTGAATGATACAGTGGCCACCTCATGCCCCTTCTCCTGCTAGAAATCCCTCTCCTTATTCAAGTTTAAGGAGATTCAAGTTTGTTGCATGAAAGACTCCATTGAGCAAGCTCATTCACAAGGAGGTCCTGAGGCACATACACATACAGTTCGCAGTTACATAGACAGGAGATATAAAATGTAGAACAACAAAGAAAAAATATATATAATACAAGAGGTATACACAATAGAAGTCCTTATGCTATATATAGTACATTCCAGCTTTAACCTTGCCCTAAATTATGCAACACATTTCAGCTTAATAAGTAGAGGGCCAGTTGGTACCTAGGAAGTTGACTTGACATTGGGGGCCTAGTAGCACATACATATATATATGTCTTTTAATTTAGAGATAGCTAGTGTTTTGTAGTAGTTAATTATACGATGCTGGTTAGCTTCAGCATGGCTTGTAGTTGGTTCCAAATGTTTGGGAGGGCATATGAGACAGCTCTTTGGCCAGCTGTGGCACGTGTCCTGCGAACACCTAGTAGGATAAGGTCAGATTTCCTTAGGGAGCAGGCGCTATGCGAGATGTGTATGAGAGATGTTAAATAGACAGGCAGTTTGTGGAGTAGTAATTTGAGGGTCCAAATGCCAGCATGCAGGAGGCATCTGGTGGCAAGAGAGGTCCACTCAACTGCTGCATAAAGATCACAGTGGTGGGTTCTGTACGCAGAGTTAGTAATGAAGTGAAGAGCACGGTGATAAGAGTACGTCCAGTTTAGATAGGCTCAAGGTTGGGGAGGAGATAAAGATAATGTCTCCGTAGTCAAGCAAGGGAAGGAATGTTGCTTGGACAAGTCTTTTTCGGAACGTGAGAGAAAAGAGGGTCCTATTTCTAAAGAAGAAACCCAAGCATGCTTTAAGCCTCTTTGATAGATCCTTGATGTGGTCATTGAAGGAAAGCTTGTTGTCTATCCACATACCTAGATATTTAAATTTAGGTATGACTTCAAGGAGTTCACCTAGGAGGTAACTATGAAGTTTTTAGGTGGGGTAGGTAGGGCACCAGACAAGGCAAGCCTCGAAAAATAATTGTCTTTTTTTGGCATTTAAGAGAAGCTTGACATTGATAAGGTTGCTTTATCTGGATAAAGTCAGCTTGGAGTGCCTCGACTCCAGTTAAGGACAAGCCTGATGCGCACAAACCGTATCATCCACAAAGAAATGTATGCTAGAGTTCTTTATGTGGGAGTCAAGGTTGTTGATGTACAGGGAAAAAAGGATTGGTCCTAGGATGGAGCCTTGAGGGACTCCTCTGGCAATTGGAAGGGGGGCAGATAGTAGGCCATCAGCTTTGACTTTTTGTATCCTTCCTGTGAGATAACTGTTAAACCACTGTAAGGTAAGTGGAGTGGCACCTATGTAGGCAAGACAGATGATTAGGAGGTGATGGTCTACAGTGTCGAAGGCCTTACTGAGGTCTAGAAAGACTGCACCAGTAACCTTCTTGGTGTCCATAGCATGGATCCAGTCATTAGAGACTTTAGCCAAGGCTGAGATGGTACTGTGCTTCGACCTGAAGCCAGATTGGGCCAGGTTTAGGAGTGAGTGTGTTCGAGGTGATTTTTTAGTTGGTTGTATATAAGTTTTTTCCAGCACTTCGGAGAGAACGGGCAAGATAGAGATAGGACGGTAGTTGTTTAAGTCACAAGGATCTCCCGATTTGAAGAGAGGAAGAATATGGGCAGATTTCCAGCAGGATGGTAATAGAAAGGTTGAAGATATGAACAATGGGGGCTGTGAGCTGGGCATAGCCTAACCACAAGAAAAATGATTCAAAGCCATCGTCCCCTGCACTTTTCTTGGTGTCAAGGCTAAGAATTATGTCTTCGACTTCTTTGTAGCTAAACAGGCACAACTGGAAGGGATGAGGTGGAGTGGCATGTGTAGTATCTGGGCTAGTGTTGCTATTCACTCAGCTAGCATATGGGGAGGAGTCGAATGCCAATCTGGCAGTGGCAAAGTGAACGTTAAGTTCTTCGAGGATTCGCAGTCCCAAATATAACCCAGCTCCTCGCTAGCTTTGCCTACTGCCTTGTCATATTGCCCTGCCACCTTGAGATCATCAGATATGATTACCCCAAGGTCCCTGTCTTGCTTAGTGACTGTAAGTACCTCCCCTCATCTTATACACAGCCACCACATCTCCCCCAGGTGCATGTGCACTTTTGGCATTGAAACCCAGATGCCACACCCTAGACCACTCCTCTAGCTTCCCCAGACCCCTTTGCATTCTCTCCACCCCCTCCTGGGTGTCCACCCTGTTGCAGATGTTTGTGTAATCTGCAAAGAGGCACACCTTCTCCAGTTCCTAAGCAATGTCACTTATGAAGACAGTGAAGAGGACAAGACCCAGTATCAATCCCTGTTGTACTTCACTGGTCACTCTCCCATCCCACCGAGTGACTGCCGTTCACCACCACCCTCTTTCTCCTAGATGTAAACCAGTTTTATATCTGATTCATCACCTTTTCCCCACCCCAGGTTGCTAAGTTTCTCAATCAGCCTCCTGTGTGGTACATTGTCAAAGGCCTTAAAGAAGTCCTGATAGGCCAAATTCACTGTCCTTCCCTGATTCACCTCCCTTGTCCCCCATTCAAGGAAATCTATGATATTTTTGACAGACCTCCCCCTGTGAAATCATGCTGCTGGCAGTCATGCTGCCTGGTTTCTCAAGGTACCTCATCAGTCTATCCTTCAGCAGGGTTTCTATTAATTTCCCCACCGCTCATGTGAGACTGAGTGGTTTGTAGTTGCTAGCCTTCTCCCTGCTGCCGCTATTGTGCAGAAGGACCACATGGCTCTCCTCCAGTCCTCTGAAAGTATTCCTATCTCTAATGAGGTGCTGAATAGTGTTGCCAGAAGGGTGGCTAGCACTGTGTTTACCTTTAAGTACCCATGGTGGATTCATTCTGGCCCATTGCCTTGTTTTCCTTTAGGACTTTCAATCCCTGGCGGACTCTTTCCTTAGAAAACGGACTTGTGCCCACTCCTCCCTCCCTCCCCAGTGCCTGCTGATGCATTTTTTAACATTATCTTTTGGTATGGGCAAGGGATTTACACCTTCTCACTGCCTGGATCTTGAATCTGGCGTCCCCCTGGCTGTCCGGACTGGGGGGGCCTGCAGCTTGTCCCCTGTAGCTGGCTCCCCAAGGGGAGAGACTGAGATTTACCAGAGGCCTAGGGCATCATTTGCACAGAGGTAAGGGGGGCATCATGGTGCTCCAAGCCCAGTTTTTTTTTTCTGTAAGTTCGCCAGAGGTGCGGACATGCAATGATGTCAGTGTGGGTCAGGTGCGCTCACACCTGCCATCGCCTCCCCCAATGAAGAGTGCCCCTGGCTGTTGCACACCCATATTGTAGAGTAAAGCACAATCCCACAGGAAATGGAAATTTTTTAAAAGTTCCTTCTGCTGCCACTCTTAATGTTTCAATAAATACGACCGTGTACTCTATTATAGATTGTCAAATATGGTGGCGCTTGACAAATTCAGTTCCGTAGACAGTGTTTCTTAAATTTCACAACTTCTTCTTTATTTAAATATTGGCAAGCCTCAACATTTCACCAAGTGTCTTGGCTTTATCAAGAGATGCCCTTTTGCATAAATACAATTAGGAATCTGTCCACAACCACCAAAAAAATATATACATGTGTTCAAATATACATAATCATATATCATACATACACTGATGCCACTTACTTCATAAATTCTAGTGTGTATAGTTCTTTTCTTTTAGTATTAATGTTTTTTTACCATCCTAAAAAGAGGTGACACTAGTATTATCACCCATCCTAATACCTTTAAAATATTTTAATAGGGAAAGGTCAAAAGGATCCTAAATGCCAAATAACCAAATAATCAAAATTCCATTTATCCTATTGGATATTCATCAATACCTGCATATCTGGATTTCATTTTATCTCTTGCTTCCTGTTGCTTCATGTATCCACATTTATTTTCAGTTTCAGTGAATATTTCTCCATGTCATAATTATAACTAAGACCCAAACAAAATACTTTACTATTTCATTTTATACAATCCATGTATCTGTCATATTTAAAACTATTTACACTGAGCTTGTCACATATTCCTCCCTGAAAACATCTGCATGTGTTCTGTTTCAAAATGCCATTGTGGTATATCTGAACTATAAGGTACAAAAATTTATTCAAGCATCTTTCAAATTCCTAATACATTCAAAGGTATAAGAGAGTCCATTCAAACTCTCTGTAATGTTCCTAAAAGCAAATACTTGCCTTATAATCCATATTTCTGAAAACAACTTCAGAACATAAAGGTTAAAATACCTTAAGGCAATCTAAGGCCAACCTCTGAGTACAACAAGCCAGCATATGTCAAAGCCATTAAAATGCTTATTAGACCTTATTTATTGTACCACTGATTCATCAAAAAATATTAAACTAATGTTCCTTCTCACTTCTCAAAAAATACATGTGGTCCATCTTTAAAAAACTGCATGAATTTTTCATATCCGCTCTTACGCGGCATTTTATAATTGAGAGTGACCTAATTATAACTTTCATAGGTTCATGTCAAAACCATGTCATTTCATCCGCTTTTCTTATCCCACCTGATTCTCTAGACTCATAGAAATTCAGATCTAAATGTCCTATCTCATTTTCACACACACACAATACTAAAAATCCTTTCAGTTTTATGTTTTTCTCACTATCTCTTTCTTTAGCCTTGAAAGCGCAATCATAATTACATCACAGGCTCGCTTTAATTTCATTTCGCTAATCTTTTTTATAGAGTAAGAGTTGTTTTTCTTACTGAATGAGTTAAATCCTTTTGTAACTAGGCTCTTATCTTCTTTTCAAGTCACCTTCTCGTGACTCACATATAGCTACAAACTAAGTGAATGTATGGCTTTTAAATGTCCCTTACTTCTAAAAACCCCAAAAGTTTCCGAACTACTGATCAGATAAATTAAACATTTCTAAAAATTTTTACATGTCCCTCATTTATAAAAAACCCTTCCTAAGGTCCTGACCTGGATGTCGCAAATCCTCTCGCCACGTGAACGCTGAAAATGCAATTCTTAATGTTTTCTCGCCGTCGCCTCCTCTGGCTTTAAAAAGCGCTCTCATAGTGACGTCAGACTCCAAGCTTAAAGGCACAAGGTCTATAGATATCTAATGTTTTAAGAAATCATTAATTTCATGACTTCTTTTTTAAACCTGTACTGCATTTATGTTCCCATTAAATCAATAGGAATTACTTGTAATCTCTTATAGTCGCAGTCTGTTAATGCCTTAGCATCTCAATTACATAGATGTCCTTCAGTGTCCGAATCGCTCGTCCAAGTTGTCCCACCATTAATTTCTATGTTAGGCTGTGACTTGGTATTTATCTTATGTAAACTATACCCCCTATTGGGTTTTTTACAATTTTACTGTTGATTCTATTACAATTTACATACCATCCTAACTCAAACATATAGTGTCCTTGTTATATGTAATAGTCTCCTATTTTATCCTGTATTTCACTGAACCGGACTTCATTTAGATCAGAGAGTTCGTCTATGGTGTGGAATTTATAATCCTCTTATATCTCAGTTACTATGATGTCTCTAGCTAATAAGAGTTTTCACACACCCACCTCAAGAGTAACATGCCACCCCAAATTAGATGAATTATACACTTTTTATCTTTTAAAGTTCCTCATTTTGTCCTAAGTTTGACTGGACCATACTCAGTTCTTTACTATCAGTTTTGTTACAATTTACGTGCCATTCCAGACTAAATGGACAGTATACTTTTTTATATACTGTATAATATGATGATCTTCTATTTTAGCTTCTGTTCAACTAAACCACACTTAGTTTGCATCAAGAAATTCGTCTATGAAGTACAATTTATGATTTACGATCCTCTTGTGTCTCATTACGCTCTGGTGTTCCTAGCTAATAAGAGTCTCCTCTCTGCACAACACTCACATGTCTTCCCAGATTCGTGTAATGTATACTTTTTATCTTTAAAAATCCCCCATTTCATCCTAAATTCAGCTAAACCACACTCAATTTAACTCATGCAATTTATATATAATTTAGAATGTACCCTTCTTATTTATCTCACTAATTTTGATGTCCTTAGCTTGTGCAGTTTTTTCAAAGATGGACCACATGTATTTTTTGAGAAGTGAGAAGGAACATTAGTTTAATATTTTTTGATGAATCAGTGGTGCAATAAATAAGGTCTAATAAGCATTTTAATGGCTTTGACATATGCTGGCTTGTTCTACTCAGAGGTTGGCCTTAGATTGCCTTAAGGTATTTTTAACCTTTATGTTCAGAAGTTATTTTCAGAAATATGGATTATAAGGCAAGTATTTGCTTTTAGGAACATTACAGAGAGTTTGAATGGACTCTCTTATACCTTTGAATGTATTAGGAATTTGAAAGATGCTTGAATACATTTTTGTACCTTATAGTTCAGATATACTACAATGGCATTTTGAAACAGAACACATGTAAATGTTTTCAGGGAGGAATATGTGACAGGCTCAGTGTAAATAGTTTTAAATATGACAGATACATGGATTGTATAAAATGAAATAGTAAGTATTTTTGTTTGGGTCTTAGGTATAAATATGACATGGAGAAATATTCACTGAAACTGAAAATAAATGTGGATACATGAAGCAACAGAAAGCAAGAGATAAAATGAAATCCAGATATGCAGGTATTGATGAATATCCAATAGGATAAATGGAATTTTGATTATTTGGTTATTTGGCATTTAGGATCCTTTTGACCTTTCCCTATTAAAATATTTTAAAGGTATTAGGATGGGTGATAATACTAGTGTCACCTCTTTTTAGGATGGTAAAAAACATTAAAACTAAAGGAAAGAACTATACACACTAGAATTTATGAAGTAAGTGGCATCAGTGTATATATGATATATGATTATGTATATTTGAACACATGTATATATTTTTGGTGGTTGTGGACAGATTCCTAATTGTATTTATTTGTATTTATGCAAAGGGCATCTCTTGATAAAGCCAAGACACTTGGTGAAATGTTGAGGCTTGCCAATATTTAAATAAAGAAGAAATTGTGAAATTCAAGAAACACTGTCTTTGGAACTGAATTTGTCAAGCGCCACCATATTTGACACTCTATAATAGAGTACACGGTTGTGTTGCACACCCAGCCAACTGGGTGTTGCTGGCATGCTGGGGAGCCACAGCCCTCCCCCCTCTGGAGGAGGAAAACTCTCTGTGGGATGCTCATCCTACTGCCCCCAGCTGACCCTCTGACACACCACTCTCATTCCCAAACATGGGTTGTCAGTGCTGCAGGTGGTAGCTGCTGATGCATGTTGACCCTGAGGTGATGGTCCCCTGTATGTTTCACTTGTCAGGCGCACTTGGAGTACTGCTAGGTTCTGGTCTCCTAGTACTAGGGCAGAGATAAAGGTCCCTGGAAGGTGCAGCGATGTGTGACAAAAATGACAAGAAACATGAAATAATTGTCTCATGAGGAAAGGTTGTGGAAGCTGGAAGTATTGTCACTGGAATACAGTAGACTGCGGGGAGATCTTTGCCTGCTGTTTGGCTCTATTGTCAATGATGATTTTTGGGAGTGCTTACATTTGAAATTTAGAGAGCAGACTTGTAACACAAGATCACATTGTTTCCAACTTTGTGGGGAAACATGTTCTACAAAGAGGAGAGCTTTATGGTTTAGTCAGAGAGTGGTCAACATATGGAATGGCCTCCCGGTGGAGGTGGTGGAAGGTCAGACATGCCACAATTTAAGACAGATTGGACAATTATTATATCACACTAGCATAAAGGGGAGCTTGAATGGGTCTTTTGGGTCTTATTAGCTCATAATATACTATGGGCACTATGAGACCCATCACCTACCCTCTACTGTAAAGACCGATCAGAAGTACTCATTTAAAATTTTTGCTTTTTCATTATCTTCTTCTGCACTGTCCCCCATGTCCTCCTGATCCTTAACTATCTCTTCCTTTGCCTTCCTCTTTTTGCTCACATACCTGAAGAAAGTCTTATCCTCCTTTTTGACCTTAGGGTGATCCTCTCTTCTGGTTGAGCCTTTGTTGCCCTCACCCTCATCCATGTTTTCCTTTGTTTTTCCAGATATACCTCCCTGTCCACCTTTGTTTGGGTCTCCTTGTACTTCCTAAAAGCTGTATCCTTCTAGTGACCTCTTCCTTCTTTAACTGTTGTTTGTTTCCTTCAATCAGCTTGTTGTTGCTTTAGCTATTCCCTCCTTTATCCTTCTCCATTGTGCTTCCACTCTCCCCCGGCCATCCCAACCCCCTTCAAGGCATTTACTGAGACAGTCTCCCTTTTCTTTCAGATCTACTCTTCTAAGTTCAGTCACCCTCATCATACTGTGGCTTTTCTCTGCCAATCCATATGACAAACCATACTGTACGAGGATTGCCTATAACTAGAGAGCTACCCACTGTGACATCTGTGGTGCTGTCCATGTTTGTAAGCACCAGGACCAGCACTGCCCTATCTCTAGTGGGTTCTGTAACCAGCTGCCTAAGAAATGTCCCTTGTAGAGAGTCTAGAATGACCCTGTATCTAGTTGTAGCAGCTGCCACAATGCTGCAGTCTACATCCTGGAGGTTAAAACCCTCCATAATCAACTGTTTCTCTTTGCTTGCCATTCTGCCAGTGGTCTCCCGGCAAACCCTGTCTACCTCCTCCCCCTGTGTTGGTGTTCTGTGCACCACCCTCACACAGAGAAAGGCCCCAGACTGAGTCTGTAATCCAATCCAAAGAACCTCCAGCCCTTTCTTGTCCCCATGGTGTCCTTGTAACTTCATGGACTTTATACCTTCCCTCACATATAAAACACCCCCCTTTCCTCTCTGCCCTATCTTTTTGAAATGTTTGTCAGTGCACCAAGATTCTGTTATGGCTACCAGATCCAGGTCCACTTCTGTAATGGTTGCCTCAAGGTCAGGAATTTTATTTCCTATGCTCCTTGTGTTGGCACACATGGCTCTCCACTCCATTTGTCCATCCTGCCTGTACTTGCCTCCTTTCCTGAGTCCATCCTTTACTCTTCCTTGTTCTGGCACTCTCCTCCACTATTTTAATCTCTCTCTGTCCTCCTTTCTTAATTCTTCTCTCAGCATTAGAACTACCTCCTGACCCTTCACCCCCCTTGTCCCTAGGCCCCTGTATCCCAGATGAATTTATTTCCCCATGGCTTCTCATCTCTGATGCTCCATTTTCTGGGGTGGAGGTCATTCATTGCCTCTCTCTTTATTTCTGCCTCCCTCTCGGTGAGTTTAAATGCCTATCAAAGCACCCAGAACTGACATTCCCCTCTTGAATAGATGAAGGCCATCTCCTTTGTGCAGGTCTCTATCCCCCCAGGTAGGACGAAAGCCCCTAATGTAGCCAAACCCCTTCTCCTTGCACCATGCCTTTAACCTGTCTTTGAAGACCCTTGTGGGATGTTTTCTGTCCTCCCCTGGTGGTAGACAGGTAGCACCTCAGTGAAGGCCACCATGTGAGTTACCAGTTTCAGGCCCCTCTCCAGCCAGCAAAACCTGACCTGAACCAACCCTGCTGTGTCCCTTGCCAGGTCATTGGTCCCAATGTGGACAATGACATCCAGCTCCTCCTGATGCCCCACCACCCTAGCGATCCTAAGGATCTGCTCCCCAGCCTCTTTGCTGAGGTGCCAAGTAGCCACCTCATCTACCTCTTACCCGCCCACCCTGATCCCCAAAGCTACCCCGCTAACAATTGAGTCCCCACCAGAAGTTGATTGGGTGGTCTTCCTCTTCTCCTGGGGTCCCCTTCCTCCCACCTTAGGTCTTCCCTCTGGAGGACCCTAACATCCCCTTGCCACTACCATGAGCACCTCTTCTTTGCAGTCCTGTCCTGCCAGAGCAGCAAAATTTGTGTAGTGGAACTAGTGGAAGAATGTGTTTCTGACCCCCACACCAACCCTCCCAGAGCCCACCATAGTCCAGCTAGTCATCCTTTTTGGCACCATCTGGAAACAGCGGTGGTGGACTTGGTGGACCATGGATGGGGGAAGAGGTCCCACAAATCTTAGCCAACTTGACCTGGAGTCTAGTGACCTCTTCCCTCAGCTCAGAGAGGTGCATGCACATGGGATACAGTAGCACCTCAGACTCCAAAAGGTCTCCTTGAAGACTGCTGCTCCATAGCCATTGCACTGGCTGGCAAATGGGCAGAAACCAGTGTGATTGGTGTGGCCACATTCTTTGAACTACACAAAGTTTACACTCATCAGCTAGGTGAACACTGTCATCATCAGCCTTCTTGGCCCTGGTATTTGAGTAGCAAGCCTCCTGCATTTCCACATCCATTGGCTAATACAGCACACACCTCCACATCCCCCTACACTGCCTAAGCAGTACCAATATGCTCGCTTTGCACATGCGTGCAAGCAAACATAAAAAGACTGAAGAAAACTGGACCTAGAATGGACCTCTGTGGTACACCAAGGCTGAGTAAAGTCTGAGGGGACATTACTGCATTTTTTTACTTTGTGGATCTCTTTTGAAGACTGGGCATTCAATACATAAAACAAGAGTTAAGAGTCTTGAGGCTCAGTCCTAATGTTTCCTTGTCTAGTCTAGAAAATATACTCTTCTTTTATCACAAATTCTTAAATTTCTTTGTTGATTAATAAAGTTCTTTATAGCAAAGCACTTTACAGGACTCACAATGTACAAACAAAAGTCATAGAAATGCCCATACAGTACAATAAAGTTAAACACAAATGATATTTCAGCATTTTTTATGTAGACCCTTAGGAAATGCAGATGCTGAAGCATGGGGAGGGTGTCATCATATACTGTAAGTACAAATACCTTGAGCAGGAGCAACATACAGAAAGAACAGACAAGTTGTACTCTATAGAGCTGGCCACATATATACTCTGTATGTTTATTATGGTTAAATGGTTAAAGCACTAAACTGTAAAACAAGAAGTCAATCACTCATACCTACTGCTCATTTGGGTAGCTATGAGCAGGGCTCCTCCCACCCTGTGCTTTGTTTCCTAGTTGTAAAACTGGTGTAAATAGGGCCCAATCAAAAAGGTTTTGCATCATAGCTGGATGGACTATCATGGGGGAATAAATTATAACATCAGTAAAATCGAAAAGTAAGTTTGCCTTGTGGAAGTAGCTTACAGATTTTATTATGGCAAGCAGTTAGTTATGTCTCTTGTATGATATGCTACATATTGCAACACCTGAATAAGAAATGACATAAGGGATGAAAATAGTTTGATACTGAAGCACAAAGGAACAGATAAACAAAGACTCTGAACTGATAATCAAATTACAGTGGTACCTGTCATACATTTGAGGACTACCCAAAGGCATTTAATAAGTGCATATAGTTCTGATGTTTAACATTAGGGGGAGCTGATGTTCTGAAAATAAAACTGCATGGTAGGAGAAAAAGTAACATGGGAAAAGGTTGAACTCATGACTTATTGTACTAAACGAAAGTATATATCCCTGAATAATGTCATAATAGTCTGCAGGACAACTCTGCATAATGAATCATTGCTCATGTATTCATGTAGAGTTATCCCATGCAACTGGGACTGGAGCTATCCTTATGATCAAATTATTTCTAAACCCCTAAATACAAGGAGGCTCACATCTAGCAATTATGGTGCACTGCAGTCTGAATAGTTTAGCTCCCTATTACTTGACAGAAATGTTCCAGCACTATTAAGTGTCTACTCCTGAGAAGCTAGAAGCAGTGTAAATGGCAATCTGTACATCCACAATTAAGAATTAATCATGGCAAAGTGTCATTTGTGTATGCAGGCCCTGTACTGTATAACTCAATCCCTACTGATATAAGAACATTTCCCAGCCTCACTACTTTTAAAAGAATGGCCACTAAAAAGTGTGAAACACAGAACATCTGTGTTTAACCATGGAAACATAAAATAGTTGTGTAACTGGCACTAGGTCCAAACAGCGCCATCAAGAACAGCGCTGTCAATAACAGCATCATATAAGCTGCGCTGTGAAGAACAGCGACAAGTGCAAATGCCACACCACAATACAGTGCTACTGGTACTGGTCGTAAATCACACTGATGACTGCTACCAGGGCTAAAAAGTCATAATTTCCACCATTCACTTCTTCTTTATGGGGCTCTGTTCTCACGACTTCCACCGGACTTTATATAAACTAACTCATGAGGGGGGGCAGATCTTGGGGTAAAGGAGAAACTTGGGGGGGGTTCTGTCATGGCAGACAGAAAAAAATACATTTAGGGGGAGTGCATCTGCATGTGTTGGGAGACGAGGAACAGAACCCTGGCCTCTCACTTTGTACTGTACGAGCTGCTTCCTTAACCTGCTCTGCCACCACAATAGCAGCTCAGCCAGCTAGTACACTTTTCCTATATTTATGTACCCTCTACAGTCCCTGAATAGCTACACTGGTAGCGGTAGTTGCTATACGCTATTCTACCCAATCACTATTCAGGCACTATGTGGTCCAGACAGCACTGTTTAGACGGCGCTGTTAAGGATGCACTATTCTAACCGGCAGGGTGTAACTGTATTCCTGTGCAATATGTACTTTAATAAGTAATGATGTATTACTGTCTGTGTAACTGTCACACATCTTGACATGACCCCAGTTTAATCAGGTCTCTAGGATAACTTGTGAAAATATCTTTAATAACAATGTCTTATTCTGGCCTTGAAAGGCCTTACTTATATAAAAGGGCTGTATTATGTCTGACATACAAAACTATTCATGCACTTGGAAGTCAATGCATGAGTGTGATCTGGGTACACAAGATTTGTGTGTACCTCACCCATGCAGCTCTACACCTGTGGACAGACATGCAGTAGCCAGCATTCATGATCACCGGGCAACTGTCCATGGCCCTGCTCCCCGGCGCACAGAATTGCAGGGGTGGATCAATGTGGGTTGGAGGGCACAGGCAGGAATCCAATCAGATGCTCGACCTCATCCTGCAGTAAATTGTGGGATAGCATGGGTCCCAAATTTGTAAAATATTGAGTGAGTGCCCAAATGGCTGCCCCAATCCCTCCCTGCCTGACCAGAGGGCTGAGGCAGCATGGTGGGCGGGGGTATCACTTTTCCAGTGGTGGATGGGCATACTCAGTGTGTGCGGGGGTGTGCAGCAGATGCAGCAGGGTCCCTGCCTGCATATCTTGCGCCCCTCTTGTCCAGCACTCTCCATCTCTGTGAATTGCACAGAGTGATGGCAAGCTCTCAGATTCTCTCCCAGACCATCTGCATGCATAGCACAGCAAATGGCTGGGGGATCGGTGTGGAAGGGCACGTGCCCCTCTAGTGCATGCCACGGGGGTCTGTGGGACACCTGATACATGGCATTTTTGAATGCATGGCCCCCATGTGCAGTCCAGAATTGCTTTAACTACTACAGTCAGACTCTGCCTAGTACTGTTTCCCTCGCAGAAACTATTCATGATTTTTCATTAGTCCTAATAGGTCATTAGACTTCAGTGTCACTGCTGAATATGTTAAGGGGTATCTCTGTATATATATATATTTGACTTATATTTATTTTGGTGGTTGTACAATATTTAAGCAATATACCATGATAGGTGATATGGGTGGATTTCACGCCTTGTGTGGTCCGGCACAGGCGCAGTTTAGTGACTAAATCCACACTAGGAAGTGGTAATCCACCCATATACCCAAACCCTGGAGTGGTGTGTATTGCTATTATACAATGTGCCCTTTTTTCTGTTTTTATAATGGGACAAAAATGTTTTATATATGTATTTAAAGTTATTTTTCTTTAGTGTGTTGCTCCACGAGAAGAAATAGTGCATGATTGTGATCCTGCATTGTTAGGGCATACTGCACATGTGCAGGAGTGTTTGGAATACTGGTTCCATTTCTGCTGCATGCATGGAATCATCCTGGGCAGCGTGCACTGCTGCGTGATGTATGACAGCCTTCTCTGGCCCTCTTGTGCTTCTGGGCCATGGAAACAACGTTAACATTCTTTTTTTGGTTGCATTTTTCTGCTGCCTGCCTTGTTTGCCATGGAAGAGCGACAGAGGTCATAGCTGGTGGCAGATTTGAAGTGCTGAGCCACTGAGTAAAGATGACGAGGTGCGAGTGGCTTGCGAGACAGGAACTCAGTGAAGGAGTCAGTAACTTACTGAGGTAAAGTAATTTTGAAAAAAAAAAAAACAGTCAGTAGGATATTGTGTGTTGATAAGGTTTTTTTTTTTCAATTTGTTTGAGCGAACCGGCGAGTCACTATGGCATTTTTCCACCGGCTGCTCACTTTGATGCTTGGGATCTGGCAGAGCGAGAAGTAGGAGTTATGCCAGACAGGGGGTTGGAATGCTTGGAGTGATTTGAAGGAGAGTTTCTGATGTGGCTGAGAGATGGCTGACACCTTTTCCAGTTGGTATACTGGTGGATTTATAACGCTGGAAAGGCGCCAGCCAACCAATCAGAGTGTAGGATTTCTCTGTTTCCATTTATGACATTGTGTAATGATTTGTTTTGCATTGTGCCTAAATTGTTGATACCTCTTGTTAAAAAGTACTTAAAGGGTGCCTGTATATGTCATGCTTGTATGCTGTAGTATTAGGTTTTATCAAGCACAGTAGGTTTTCATTATACAGAACCTGTTCTAAAAGTGCCTTAATATATCACAAAGCCCTTCTGGATCTGCATAACAAGTGTAAAGAAAAAAGTAAACCATAGTCAGAAATCCCCAAAAAAGCACTATTCTCAAAAGCATTACTGAACTGATGTGAAATTTAGCCATCACGTTTTACCCATTTGGCTGCCTAGTCAATCCTATGATGTATTCTCTGTGCATGAGGGGGACTGCTCTGGCATGCTGGTGACAAGGGTTTGTGTCCTGAGCATAGGACATCAGAAGCATAGGCTAGCAGGGAGGGCTACATGTCATCCTTTGGATGCTCTCCTCTCAGACAAGTGGGTCACATGACACCACTCATGAAAGCCCCTGATTGAAACATGGTAGTGGCATTACAGGCAGCATGGGTGGCTATGATCTACCAACAGCACCTCCCAGTGTGCATGTGCATATAGAAGAAAGTGGGTGGGAGAACATGGAAAAGGCCATGAGCTCCTTACGCTCCTCCCTGCATCCCAACCCTAAAGTAGCCTGGCTCCAATACCTTCAACAGACATCCTGAATGACAGATGCTACTTCTTGCCTGGAAGCAGCAGGGTGACCAGCCAGCAGGGACATGCCAGATCAGGAAGGCCATTGGAAGACTTGGGGATCTGGTGATGGACAACTAGAGTGTGGAGGTAAGTTTGTCAGATAGCAGGGATTTTCCAGGGAAGTCCTTAAAAAGGGGTGCCAGTGGAGAAGAATAAAGAAATAAAGCAAAAACAAATTACATAACACTACCAGGGATTTTATTAACAGAAAACAGAATTAGAATCAACATCTGCGCATAGTCCTTCTTCAGGAATTGCCTATAAAGGAAAATAAACAAAGTCAATGAAGATGTAGGGAAATCAGGTAAGCAAAGTTAATGCCATACAGGCAGGAAAAAAATATGTATATATATATAATATACAGTATACATGTATGTGTGTGTGTGTGTGTATATATATATATATATATATATATATATATACATATATATATCTATATCTATATCTATATCATGGCAAAAACTCTGTTAATGCAACAGTTAGGGTTCATAGCACAGCAACAAAAGCATGGAAATGTGGTGTTAGGGTTACCACCCCTCAACTACCCACCCCACTCCTCGCCCCACCCTCCATGCACCAACCACGCATCGGGTGTGCACTGGGGTTTCGGCCTACTCTCATCCCATTCCATGTGTAAACAAGCTGAGGTGGTGCAGTATAGGAGAATGGGGTGAGAGTTAGGCACTATGACTAGCAGCACACCCCAATGCCTGTTGGTGTGTGGGCAGTGAGGGGGTGAGGATGCATGGTAGGGGTGGTAACCCTAACTACATATCCATGCTTTTGTCGCTGTGCTATGAAACCTAACTAATGCATTAACAGAGTTTTTTCCATGAATTTCCTTCTTTTGAGAAAGTGTAATGTAACTGGTAAGTGGTATGTGTTAGTGGGAGCGTGGGCCTCCTGGGCCCTGTGCTCCCTTCATATATTGCCTATTTTATGTATAATGGTATATATGGGAGCAGCTGAAGCCCGGCCCTGTGTCCCACTCACACATAACTACAGAGCCATACAGCAGTCTCTACAGGGCAAGGAACCCCTTGTAACACCAATTTGCTAATATCTCAGCAACAGTAGCAGCTAGGAAAAACTTCCAGTGCCATTGTAATCATGACAGTGAGGCCTCTACATAAGATACATCAACCAAATCTGTATCTCACATCATTTACAAGATATGGGCACCAAAATATGCTGAAAAGGCACCCTTGGAACCCTTGTGACACTAATTTGCCAATATCTCCGTAACCGTAATAAGTAGGAAAAAATTCCACTGCTGCTCTAATCTATTATTTCCATACTTGATTTTATATGTTTTATATGTATGTTTTAAGCTGTAGGTAGTGAAAACTCTGTATCTCGCTTCGTTTTCGAGATACGGACGCTGAAAGGCATCACAGGCACCGCAATGTTATCCTACAGGAAATATCTCAACTTTGGAACACTGTAACTTTGGGCCCGTTGAATGTTTTGGCAGCAAACCACCAAAAGGCACATCTGTGGGACCAGGGATTGCCACCATGCAAATTTCAGCCCAAAAGCCCCAACCGGTTTGTTGCAGGGTGATGGCAAAGATTTGCAGTTTTGAACAAAATACTTTAGCAAATTGCGAAAGTTTGCAAAACAACATGAAACTTTGCATTTGCGAAAAGTATCAGGCTGTTTCTTTCACACGTAGAAAGTACTACCATTTTGAAAAATGGCATTTCTGTGGTTTTACCCCAAAAAGATAGGGCTGGCATCCTCAGGACCCAAGTAGGTAAACCCAGCAGTCAGTGTTTACCTAGGGTCCCAAATTTAAACACCAGGCATTTTTCTGTCTTGCTAACTGAAAACAAGATGGCGGCAGCAAAAAGTAAAAGACCATTTGCAAAGGAAAATTGTACTTAGACACTTTTGTTGAGACACATGTATTTTTCCCAATTGACTATAATGGGAAATCTGTTTTTTGGATAACTTTTGAATGGTTTAATATTTTTACACCAAATCTTCAAAAGGCACATCAGATCCAGAGATCTATGGTACCAGACCGTGCATGCAAAATGTCAGGCAAATCTGTCATATGGTGGCAAAGTCATTAAGGTGCAAAAATACAGGTTTAACATTAAAGTGCTTACTCAACCCTAACTATAGTGCCATTACCATGGCACTATAATATATATGTGTATATATACATTGCAAAAAAACTTCATTAATGCATCAGTTAGGGTTGTCATTACAGTGACAAAAGTTTGGAAATCCGATGTTAGAGTTACAAACCCTACCCCCACCCCCACTCTCAATGTACCAACAGGTGTTGGGGTGTGTCTTGGGGTTGTCAGCCCTATCTCTCACCCCATTCCATTTGCAAGGAGGCTGAGTGGTACAGTATAGGACAATGGGGTGACAGTTAGGTCTGACAACCCCAAGGCACACCCTGATGCTTGTTGGTGTGTGGAGAGTGGGGGTGGGGTGGGGGTAGGGTTGATAACCCTAACATTGAATTTCCAAACTTTTGCCACTGCAATGACAACCCTAACTGATGCATTAACAAGTTTTTTGCAATAAATTTCCCTTCTTTTTGAGAAAGTGTAATGTTACTCATATGTGGTTGTAGGGAGGGCCCTGCGCTCCCATCATGCATACATTTTGTAATTGTCGCTTATTTTCATGTGGGGCCTGCACTCCCATCTATACATAAGTAGAATGATATTTTAATGATATCACACCATGTACCCATAAGTACATAGACACAGCGCATGCCTAGAGCCATTCCAGGTAACCCTTGTGCTGCAAAAGTTGTAATATCTCAGGAATCGTAGGAACTTTGTAAAAAATTCCTTCACAGTTGTATTCATGGCCTGACCACCTCCACGATTGTGCTTAGCGAAAAATCCGTATCTTGAACTGTTTTCGAGATATAGTCACCAAAAGGTGCCACGACCACCACAATATTATCCTATGGGAAAATTTACAACCTTGGAGTGCTGTAACTATGGAACTGGTGTCCATTTCTTCACCAAACCAACAAAGGGCACATATGTGGTACAAGGGCTTGCCATCCTGCAAATTTCAGCCCAAATGTCCTAGCCGTTTTCTTTCTATGAAGTGGCAAAGAAACTGGTTTTGGGGGCTGTTAACCTGCTTTCACTTTCAGATCATATATATTTTTCCCCATAGGCTATAATGGGAAATTGTTACATTTAGTAACATTTGCACAGAACAACATTTTTTCACCAAACCTTCAAAAGGCACATCTCTGTGGCAAAGGCTTTTCACCCTGAAAATTTCAGACCACAACCTAAAGCCATTTCTGAGATCTAGGTGGACAAAGAAATGTCAAAAAACATGGATTTTTTTGTTTATTCAACACTCTGTATCTAAGAAAACTCACAACAGATTCCCACGAAATTTAGCAGGTGAAGAGCTCTACCCCTAGACATTATGCATGCCAAATCTTTTGCAAATCCATTGAACTGTTCAAAGTTATTAATGTTCAAAAATTTGGGTTTAACATAAAATTGCCTTTCATCCTAACTATACTGGCACTACCGAGCCAGTATAATATGTGTGTGTGTGTGTGTGTGTGTGTGTATATATATATATATTTTCATGGCAAAAACTCAGTTTAATGCATCAGTTATGGTTGTTCCACAGTGACAAAGCGAGGAAATTCGGTGTTAGGTTTGCCACCCTCTTGTACCCCATGCCCACCCCCGCCCCCACCAACAGGCATTGGGGTGTGCATTGGGGTCACTGGCCCTAACTCTCACCCCATTCCATGTGTAAATAAGCTGAGGTGGTGCAGTATAGGAGAATGGGGTGAGAGTTAGGCCTAACGACCCCAACACACACCCCAATGCCTGTTGGTGGGGCGGTGGGTGTGGGTGCAAGGTGGCAACCCTAACACCGAATTTCTCCTTTTGTCACTATGGAACAACCCTAACTGATGCATTAAACAGAGTTTTTGCCATCAATTTTTCTTCTTTTGAGAATATGACTATAATTAGTGAATGGTGTGTGGTAGTGAGCACAGGGCCGCCTCCCACCATGCTTCCCATTTGTGCGTAATAACCCTAACAGTAATGGTAATGCTAACAGTAACATAATGATAATGGTAACGGTAATCCTAATGGGAAAGTTAACGCTAAAAGTAACGCCAATGCTAACAGTAATGGTAACAGTAATGAGAACAGTAACGGTAATGGAAACGCACATGCAAATGGTAATGAAAATGCAAACAGTAATGGTAACACAAACACAAGTGGAAATGGTAACGCCGATGGTTACGCGAAAGGAAACAGTAATGCAAATGCAAGCTCAAATGGAAACTGTAATGCAAACGGTAATGGAAATGCAAGTGCAAATGAACACAAACACAAGTATGGTAATGGCAATGGCAATGCAAATGGTAATGGTAACGCAAACGGAAACACAAATGCAAGTGCAACTACAAACGGTAACACACACGGTGACGCAAATGAAAACACTAATGAAAATGGTACCAGAAATACAAACGGTATCGGTAACGCAAACGGTAACACCAACGATGATGCAAAAGTAACACAAACATAAGTGCAAATGCAAATGATAATGCACACAGTGACACAAATGGAAATGATAACGCAAATAGTAACAGAAACGCAAGCGCCAATGGAAATGCAAACACTAATGGTAATGCAAATGGTAACAATAATGGCTATGCACAAGGAAACAGTAACGCAAGCAACAATGGAAATGCAAGCACAAATGCAAATGCTAACGGTAATGGAAACGCAAAGGGTAATGAAAATGCAAACAGTAATGGTAACGCAAATGGAAACAGAAACGCAAACGGTAATGGTAATGGCAATGATGACGCCAAAGGAAACAGTAATGCAAACGGAAACGCAAGCAAAAAAGCAAACACAAATGGTAGCGCACATGGTGATGCAAAAGAAAACGCTAATGAAAATGGTACCAGAAATGCAAATGATATCGGTAATGCAAATGCAAATGGTAATGCCAACGATGATGCAAAAGGAAACAGCAATGCTAACGGTAACACAAACGTAAACGTAAACAGTAATGCACACGATGATGCAAACAGAAATGATAACGCAGACAGTAACGGAAACACAAGTGCAAATGGAAATATAAACACTAATGGTAATGCAAATTGTAATGGAAACACAAACAGTAATGGTAATGTAGATGGAAATGCAAATGCAAATGGTAATGGCAATGGCGACGCACAAGAAAACAGTAACACAAGTAACAATGGAAACGCAGGCACAAATGCAAATGCTAATGGTAATGGAAACGCAAATGGTAATGCAAAGGGTAACGAAAAAGCAAACAGTAACGGTAACGCAAGTGGAAACACAAACGCTAATGGTAACAGCAACGGTGAGTCAAAGGAAACAGTAATGCAAACGGAAATGCAAGCAAAAAGCAAACACAAATGGTAGCGCATACAGTGATGCAAACGGAAATGCTAATGAAAACGGTAATGGAAACACAAACGGTAACGGTAACACAAACGTAACGGTTACAGTAACGAGAACAGTAACGGTACCGGAAACACACATGCAAATGGTAACGGAACCGGTAATGAAAATGCAAACAGTAACTGTAATGCAAATGCAAGCAGAAGCGATAATGCCAATGGTGACACGAAAGGAAACAGTAACTCAGACAGTAATGCAAACATAAGTGCAAAAGCAAATGGAAACAGTAACGAAAATGGTAATGGAAATGCAAGCGCAAACATGAAACCAAACACAGATGGTAATGCAGATGGCAATGAAAATGCAAACAGTAATGGTAATGCAAACAGAAACACAAACGCAAGTACAAATACAAACACAAATTATAACACACACGGTGACACGAACGGAAATGATAACACAAATGGTAATGGAAATGCAAATGTATATGCAAATACAAATGTTAGCACAAATGATAATGGAAATGCAAACGATATGCAAATACAAATGTTAACACAAATGGTAACGAAATGCAAACAGTAACGCAAACGACAATGCAAACAGTAATGCAAGTAACAACGAAATGCAAGTGCCAAGGCAAATGCTAACGGTACAGAAACGAAACGGAAATGGTAACGCAATGGTAATGAAAACGCAAACGTAATGGTAACGTAAATGCAAATGCCAATGCAAACGCTAACGCACACGGTGATGCAAACAGAAATGCTAATGAAAATGGTAACGGATACACAAACGTAATGGAAAAGCAAACAGTAACGCCAACGGTGACGCAAAAAGAAACAGTAACGCAAACGTGTAACGTAAACACAAGCAGAACGTGAAACGAAACGCAAATGCTAACGATAATAGTAACGCAAATGCACATGCTTTGTGTTTGAAAGAGTGCATCCAGAAACAGAGTGAATACAAAGTATGTGGGCATAATAGTGGCCTCGGACAGGAAAATGAGCATTTGGAATACTAAATTGCTTATATCTCAGGAACTGTACGGACGAGAAAAATTAAAATCTCATTTTTACGACTTCCAGGTTAGTTTTAGGCTTAGGTTTCAGCGGGGACTAAGAATTTTTTTTGTTTTATTTTAGTCTTTGGTAACCAAGTGGCTGCTTTCAGGGGTGACCTGGGAGCACTAGGCGGTTAAGGACTTGATCAGAGTCACACAGTATGCAAGTGGAAGTTGTGAGAATCAAACTCAGGTCTGCTCTGCTAGATGTATCAAGCTTGTTCACACCTCATTCCTCTAACTGCTAAGCTATACTGCCAGCCGACGAAAAGTCTGTATCTCAAACCATTTTCGAGATACGGGACCCGAAAGGCGCGGTGGACACCGTAATGTTATCCTATGGGAAAAATGGTCAACTTCAGAGTGCCGTAACTTTACAGCCCTGTTATATTTTGGTACTAAACTACCAAAAGGTACATCTGTGTGATGTTGGCTTTCTTCCCTGCAAATTTCAGCCCAAAAGACCAAACTGTTGTTTTACAGAAGGGTGGCAAAGATTTCCCTGTTGTTTTGGCTAGTGTCTTCAAGTACTGTCAGAATCGTACACTTTCACAAAAAATCATGAAAGTGTCGCATTTGTGAAAGTACTTTGTGACATTACTTACAGAAATTTATAAACATATTTCTGGGGTGTGTTACCTCAAAAAGATATGGCTAGCATCATCAGGACTTGACTAGGTGAAACAACAAGAATTGTGTCCCTAGAGGATCCCAAATTTTAATGCCAAGTATTTTCTGACCACCAACTGAAAAAAAAAAAAGGCTGAATCATGAAAGTAAAAGGGTAATTTGCGACAGTAAAAATCTACATTTAAGAGCTAATGTCGCATGGTTTGTTAATGTTTCCCATAGACTATAATGGGATTCATGTTTTTTGAATAACTTTTTAACTGTTTAATATTTTTTCACAAAATCTTTGAAAGGCACGTCAAGGACCCTGGCTTCATGTTCCTGACTTTTTGAACCAATTGTAGCAAACCGTGTGGGCTGTAGGTAAGGAGCAAAGAAACATGCAAACTCCTTAATTTATGCTCTTTTGTGCACTGTAGGTCCGCAACTCACATCCGACTGTAACGCAACTTGCCAGATCCAGAGATCTATGGGACCAGACCTTGCATTCCAGATTTCATGAGTATCTGTCATATGGTTGAAACAGGGGTGTAGCCAGGAATTTCAGATGTGTACACCAAGTTGGCACACTGCAGTGCTAACCCCCCCTTTCTGTCCCCTGCTACCCCCTTCTCCGTGGTGGTGCTCAATCCTTCTGTGGCATTGCACCTGAGCATCCTAGTGTTACTCTGTAGTGTATGCTATAAATGAAGGTGTGATCCAGAAATGAACCATAAAGTAACACACATGCTCCCAGTTATTAAGGTGCAAAATTTGAGATTTAACCTTAAATGGGGTATTCAACCCTAACTATAGCGGTGCTACCATGCCACTATAATATATAGATATATATATATATTCTTCACAAAAAAACTCCATTAATGCATCAGTTAGGGTGACTACCACAGCGACAAAAGCAGGGAAATGAGGCATTAGGGGTTCTAACCCTAACATCCCACCCCCAGGGTTTCTGCACCTACCACCATACCTTCATCCCTCAACCCTCCACACACCAACAGGCATTGGGGTGTGCCATTGGGTCATCTAGCCCAACTCTCACCCCATTCCACATGTAAACAGCCTTATACGCTACAGTATAGGACAATGGGGTGAGAGTTAGGCCTGATGACCCAATGGCACACTCCAGCACCTGTTGGTGTTTGGAGGGTGGGGGGATGGGGTAGATTGGTAGGGGTTGGAACCTAGGTGGGGCATTAGGGTTGGAAACCCAACGCCTCATTTTCCTGCTTTTGTTGCTGTGGTAGTCACCCTAACAGATGCATTAACAAAGTTTTTTGCAAAGAATTTCCCTTCTTTTTCAAATAGTATAACTGTATCCTCATTTTACTGTGCTCCCATCCCACCATCCAGATAGTTCAACAGTGTCTATATGTCACGGTGGACCCTGCGCTCCCATCCCTCCACAGATGCACATATATATGTAGCTATGGAAACACAGGGGTCTCTGGCCCCTGCTCTTCCACACATAAAGTTACCGGCAGGCATAGAGGGCTAGCAACAAATAGTCATAACTGTGCCATCTGAAATTATTTTCACCCCAAATGTTCAACCTAACCTTCTTAGCACCTCACCACATGTACCCAGTACAGCAAACTTTCGAATCCCAGTCAAAATGTAATTTTGCGCAACTATAACACCGTTTTTGCTCCACAGTTGCAGGAAAACATTAGAATTTGAAAAATGACAGCTGTGCTATTCATGTGGTGGTGTGAAAAAATGGGAATGTTAAAAATCTGGAGTTAAAATTGGAAAACTTGGCGAAGTTACAAGCGTGCATAGAAACTGCACAACGCATGCTCGTAATGCAGTCATTTTCTGGAATTGTTTTGCCAGATTTTCAACATTGTTATTTAGTCCTCTCCTCATGAACAGTGCAACTGTGATTTTGTTAATCCATCCCTAAAGTTGGTTTCGCACAGCGACCATGCCATTCAGCGCCACAGGTGCGAAAACATGTTTGGGGCAGGATGTGAAAAATGACAGTTGTAGTTGTACTGTTCATAAGAAGGTGTGAAAAAATGTCAATGTTGAAAATCTGAAGTGAAAATATTAAACACTGGTGAAGTTACGAGCATGTGTAGAAGCTGCGTAACATACGCTCAAAACACAGTCATTTTTGGGAATTTTTTTCACCAAAGTTGCAAAATGGGCTGTTTGGGACCCCACCTTATGAACAGTGGCACTGCTGCTTTGTGATCCAGTACCGAAAAATTATTCTGCGCAGCGATTGCAAAATCACCTTTCGGGACCGAGAAATGAAATGACAGTGCCAGTGTTCATGAGGTGGGGTTCCAAGAACTCCATGTTGAAAATGTGGTGCAAACATTCCTAAAATTGGCTGAGATATTAACATAAGTTGAAAGCCCACCATTGACTCCCATTATACGGCTTACCTTGATTCCTTTTCTATGTATACCCCTGAGGAAAGGAGGGAGAGGGGGGACATGATAGAAACTTTCAAGTATCTCAAGGGAATTAACAAAGTACAAGAGGGTAGTATCTTTCAGAAAAAGAGGTGTGCAAGAACAAGGGGGCACAATTTGAAGATAGAGGGGGGATGGCTCAGAGGTAATATTAGAAAGTATTTTTTCACAGAGAGGGTTGTGGATGCATGGAACAGCCTTCCTGAGGAGGTTGTGGAGTCAGGAATAGTGGGAGAATTCAAGAATGCATGGGACAGACATAAGGCAACTCTAGTGGGGGGTAGGAGGAAGTAAGCTGTTGATTAACTAGAATCTGCAGCTTATCCATCAGGTAGGGAAATGGGCAGACTGGGTGGGCCAAGCAGTCCTTATCTGCCATCAAATTCTATGTTTCTATGTTTCTTCAGATCGCAGTTCGGCTTTGAAGAATGCAGATGTGTCCCCGGTCCAGAAAAGATCACTGATCCTGACCTCCAGTGGGTAAGTATAGGTGTGTGAGGAGGTGGGTGCGCAGAGGGAGGGCAAGTATGGAGGAGGGGGGAGTGGAGAAATGATGAGGGACCATTTTCTTTTTTACAGGGTTAAAAAAAAAGACTCCAGGGGACTGTTTTCTTCATTTACAAGTTAAACTGTAAAAAAAGTAAATTTGGGCACACTGGGGTGGGCTCCCAGTGTGCTGCATGAGTTTTTTGGGGGCATACATAATGCTGACAGGGGGATTGGTCACCCCTGTCAGCAATGGAAGTGGACTAGGAGGAGACATCTGACACCAGGAGTGGGCATCCCAGTGTCGGAAAGATTAAAAAAAAATATATATATATTAATCTGGGCACACTGGGGTGGGCTGCCAGTGTGCCTTACGAGTTTGGAGTGGGGGCATACATGATGCTGACAGGGGGATTGGGCACCCTCGTCGGCAATGAAACTAGGTTGGGGGGGCATCCGACACCGGGAGTGTGCAAGTCGGCAAGTTTAAAAAAACATTTAATTTATCTGGGCACACTGGGTGGGCCTCAGTGTCTACAACAGTTGGGGGTGGGGATACACACTGACAGAATTGGGCATCCCGATGTCGGTGCCAAAAATAGGACTGGGGGGCCGAGATTCTGCATTGAAAGTATCACAAATTTTGATGCAGGATTCTGCATTCAAAAAAAAAAAAAGAACTTGCGAAAGTGATCTTTTTGCACCACTCCAGGACACTTGTGAAAATCATATTTTTGCACCTTGACCATGCGAAAGTCAGATTTCACATTTTGCCCTAATTCGCACAAATCTTACTTTTGTGCTAAACACAACTTTTCCCATAGGAAATAATGGAAAATTTAAAATTTTAATAACTTTTGAACAGATTAATATTTTTTCACCAAACCTTCAAAAGGCACATTTGTGACCCAAGGGCTTTCTATCCTGAACATTTCAGCCCACAACATGAAGCCATTTCTGAGCTCCAGGATGACAAAAATGTAAAACATCCTGATATTTCTGTTTTTCAGCACTTTAAATCTCAGAAACCACTCAACGGATTCCCACCAAATTTAGCAGGTCAAGAGACCTACCCCAAATTTCATGCAAATCCATTGAACAGTTCCAAAGTTATTAACCCTCAAAGTCTGAACTTTAACACAGAAGTGCACTTTCACCCTAACTATACTAGCACAGCATGCGGTATAATATATATATATATATATATATACAGTATATGGAATACATAATGGACTGCAGTGGAATAACACATTTATCTCCACTAGTGAGTGGTAAGACCCATAACTCAAGAGTGGTATATATATATATATATATATATATATATATATATATATATATAAACTGCTTAATGCACCAGTTAGGGTATAACTTAATGCCACAAAAGAAGGGAAATGTGGGGTTAGGGTTTCAAACCCTAACTCCCCGCCCCCAAGCAGCAAAAGGACAAGACCACACAAGCAACCACAGACAGTCATCACCAGGTAAGACAAACAACATACAAATGTTTCCAGATTACACAAATGAAGTAGCACTGATGTGCTGCCTTCATGAATTTGTACCTGTGGCATGCACAATGCAAGATATACACACTCACTTGTTGCTGGAGATAAAAATGCACAATACTCAAATCACAACACTTCTTCAGTGTACAGAAGCACAGGCCAAAATCAACACTGCTTCTGTGTACAGAAACACAGATCCCTGCAGCCTGAGGCAAATCCATGATATCCAAACTACAAGAGTTCTTTTGTCTGCAGAAGTGCAGGCCTGTATGGAGTCAGAGCTCTGAAGCCTCAGGAAATCTCATGAACACTGTAAGATATACACACACCTGACAGGCCTCTACTTCTGCAGCTTCAGATGTAAGACATACACACTGACCTCTGGTTACAGAAGCGGATGTGCAACAAAATCAATGACATTAAAATTTCAATAGTTCATCTGTGTGCATAATAGGGCTGTGCGAATACCGAATATTAATTTCCGAATACTAGGAATAATGGACTATCCGAATATTCGAAACCGAATACCGAATAGTCCACTATTCGGCTGGTATCCGGTATTTGGCCGTGCACAAGGACAAAAGAGTCTTTCCCACCCTGCTGGCCAGCAATAAATAAATAAATATCTTTGCCCTGGTGTCTAGTGGTCCCACCCCCGGCCGATCGCTGGTCCAAAATAAAGAATTCACCCCCTTGCCCAGACTCTAAGCAATATCCCCAGTCCTCAAATACATAAAAATAGAAAAAATTCCCTAATTTCCCTGGTGTATAGTGGCCCCCACCCCCACCCTGCCAGATAGTGCCTCCCACCCTCTCCCCCATCCATGACCCCAAGCTGGCCACGGCACAACCCTCCACTCACCTCCATGGCTGGCAGCCCGAATGAGTTTTCAATGAATGAGCGTGTGCTTGGACAAGCACGCAGTCATTTATTGACAGATTCAGCCACTGGCAAATTAGGAACTAGCACTACCAGGGGCTGGAGGGGAGGGAGGAGCTGCTCCGATCTGGCGTTGTGGACCCCGGATCCACAATGCCATTTCCCCCCATACGGCCCCCCCTGCCAGTGACTGGGGCAGCTCCCCCCCCCTCCAGTCCTGGTAGTCCTACTTGCTATTGGTGGCTGAATCTGAGTGTCAATGAATGAGCGGCTTGTGGCCAAGCACGCCATTCATTGAAAACTCAGCTCCGGCTGCCAGCCGTGAGGTGGGAATGGAGGGCTGTGCCAGTGGCCCGCTTTGGGGTCATGTGTGGGGAGGGGCACTACCTGACAGGGTGGTGGGGTGGGGTCCACTAGACACCAGGGAAATTAGGGAATTATTTTTTATTTTATACATTTGGGGACTGGGGAGTCCTGAGAGTCTGGTGGGGAAGGATTCTTAATTTTAGACCCGGTGATCAGCCAAGGGGGGGGTGGGTTAGGACCACTAGATACCAGGGCTAAAATATTTATTTAATGTTACAGAGGGGGGTGGTCTTTATTTCTAAATACCCCTCCCAGCCACCCAAATACAAATACTGAATAACGGAATATTTCAGAACTGAACACTGAATATTCACTAATTATTCAAGAAAAGGTACTTGCACGGCCCTAGTGTATAAGCACAGGCCTCTGAGGATCTTGTGCCTTTTCAGCCACAGGTGTAAGACACACACACCGACTTTTGCCTCCAGGAGCGCAAGCACCTGTCAGGCTTACAGTTACTCAGCTGAAGTGCTGTTGCAATGTGTGTTATGGTTTCCAGTAATGGCGCTATTTTTCAAGGGGTAGCAATTTGTCAGTTACACAGCTGCATGTAGAAAACCATGCACTACTGGATCATACTATCTAGAGAGAGTATTTTGTGCAGTGTGCATGAGTATATCTGTCTGCAGAGGTGCAGGCCCCATGGAGCCTTCTGAAATAAATAAATACAAACAGCACTCCAAGCATAAGGTTTTAAATGTGTGCTTTACTGTGTAAATAAAATGATTTTAAGTAGTAAAAACACACACAGTACCTCTGATTCAGGATTCCAATTGTGCACAAAATACATTCAAAGGCAGGTTCTAAACATCTATTCTTCCAGCCCAGCGCTTCGAGGTGCTATACCTCTTCATTAGGGGGTTGTATTTATTTTTTTGATGTGCTTCCATTTACCAGCACCCAATCTGAAAACTGTGAGGGCTGCCTTTCTTTTTTGTGCCCATGGAGCCTTCTATCTGCAGAAGTTGAGGCTCACAGGGGGGCTTGCTCTTCTGCAGCCACACATACTCATGCATGTTGTATGACATACACACACAGGTGCTGCTGCATATGCACAGGCCCGCCTACCCACCTTCTGCAGCCACATGTACTCATGCATGCTATATGACACAAACACACAGGTGTGGCTGCATATGTACAGGCTCACCTGCCCTTCTGCAGCCACACATACTCATGCACGCTGTATGACATACATGCACAGGTGGTGCTGCATATGCACAGGCCCGCCCGCCCTTCTGCAGCGACATGTACTCATGCACGCTGTATGACATACACAAACAGGTGAGGCTGCATATGTACAGGCTTCTATGGAGCCTGTGATTATGCTGCCACTGATACAAATCCACAAAGGTAGCACATCATTGCTACTGCATTTGTGTCTTCTGGAAACAGTTGTATGTTGTTTATCTTACCTGAGGATTGCTGTTTGTGGTTGTTTGTGTGGTGTTGTCCTTTTGCTGCTTGAGAGTGGGGGTAGGTTGGAAACCTCACGCCACCTTTCCTTTCTTTTGTTGCATTAAATTATACTTTAACTGGTGCACTAATTCAGTTTTTGCAATTCATTTTCTTACTTTTGAGATACTATAATCATATCAGTGACAGGGTTGAATAAGGCCTTGCCCCATTTGTAATGCAGAAAGAGTTTAAATGCAAGGGTCTGTTCTATCCTCTCCTCTTCTGTCTCTTTTCTGTCTGGTTGGGCAACCAAATTTTTTTGTGAGACCTAGGAACGGATCACTCCGACGGTTTCATAATTCTTTGCCTCTCACTACCTCTCTGCCTTCACTTGCTGTTCTGTCTTTTCTTCCCCCCTTGCATATCTGCAGTTATAAAAACTATGTGAATCTCTGTGTAAAACTGTATGTGAAACTGGGATCCCTTTGTTTAAAACTGTATATACTTATACTGTTGAAATGATTACAGAAAACTATTTGGAACTCAAGGGGTTAAACTGAGAAGCAGTTTTTAAGCCGTTTGCAGAGTGGTCAACAAGAGGTCAGTTCTGGGACATCATGTACTGTTTTGCTGCACCTGCAAGGAATGAAACTGACAAGAACATTCTATAAACTTTCAAGAACATTCTGTGAGAAGCAGACTCTCTTAACGAGTTCCCAAAGAGCAGCAATGCTTTTGCTAGAGAGACAAGGAGAGTGAGAGACTGAGAGATTGAAACTTGGAATTAAGAGATACCCTCAGAAAAGGACTTTGTTTTCTCTGTTTGTACTGCCTTTGTAAATAGTTATAGTGAACATTTATTTTTTTCCATTTTGCTGTTATTGAGAAAAATAAAATGCTATTTGTGAATTTTGAAACTGCTCCTGGTTTTCCGATGCTTTCTGTCCTGTGCCTCGATAACAGTATCCTCATTTGCCTACCCTAACTCTCCACCCCCTCAGCAGCAAAAGGACGTGACCACACAAACAACCACAGACAGCCATCATAAGTTAAGACAAGTGAATGTACAACTGTTTCTAGATGACACAAATGCAGTAGCATTAATGAGCTACCCTCCAATTGCCATCCCCATACTTCATTGATCTTTCCCTGTTGTCTGGTGGCACCCCCACCCTCCAATCGCCATCTCCATTTGATTGATCTTTCCTTGGTGTCTAGTGGCACCCCAAATCACTGTCCCCTGCATTTGATTGATCTTTCCTTGGTGCCTGGTGGCACTACCACCCTCCGATCACTGTCCCTGTGACTGATTTATCTTTCTATGTATCAGGTACTTTATGACACAGTACTGCTCATAGCCATGAGTGAGGTACTGGTAGAGCCGAGACTGTATGTTTACAGACACAACAACAGCTGTTAAGTGCATGTAACATTCATGCACAACCTTATACACACCGCATTAGAAACCATTTTACTGCAAAATGGAATGCTGGCCTGGACATCAGAATAATTTCCCTACTCTTGTGGCTGATTTAAGGGGCGCAGGGACCTTTTTCTGCTGACAGCTTCTTTGTTTCTATGTAATAGTGCTACGTGATCTTTTCACTTCCACCAGGTCAACCGCCAGAGAAGGATCAGTCTAGTGTCTCATCTCTGGTGCAGAATACTTTGTGGTACCCTTTTAATCCAGCTGATTTATAGACTGGACATACATTCAAACCATGACAGTTTCAAACAGCAACGTTCATACTAAAACGTTCGCTAAAAATAATTTTGTTTGTAGGGTAATTAATAGCCCCAGCTCAAAAGGGGTATGACACTCCTAAGCACCATATGTTCAAGTTAGTTCAAGTTTATTAAGCAGGAAAAAACTCTGTTGAGCAAGCTCATTTACAAGGAGGTCCTGAAAGGGACACTGATAGTACATACAACATTAGGTATACATTGGTACAATGGTACAACAATAATCAGGAGGAGAAATACAGTGCAAAGATGGATAAGAACTTTAAACAATCAAAAGAGGCATTCGATGGTGCATATGATACAGTGGTAGGAGCAGTAGGAAAAAGGTACAATAAGGGCAAAAACTATGCAACATTTGTGTGATATATATACAATCCCAATAAAATCAGGTACAAGTGAGGATATTAAGTGCATGATATTTACAAAATAAATCACTTACTTAAGGGGAGTGGAAGCATTTCAGCAACAGGAGGTTTCACAGGGATGGAGCAAAGGACAGACAGGTTAAGAATATGAGTCGGGCGGGAAATAGAGGGGTAGCAAGGGCGATGTATAGAAGGAATGGGAAAGATGGAAAGCATAGAAGAGAGAACAGAAGGAACGAGGTTGGTGAGGACCAGACCCTGAGAGCAGGAGAAGTAGGAAAGACAGTTTACTACAACAGACATAATTAGGGCAGAGAGGAACTAGTAGGAAGTAAAGCTGGGTCAACAGTGGGTCATCGAGTGGGGTGACATGTTTATATGTTCAGCAGACCTTGTTAGAGCTTAATTTCAGAGTTCAATAATATCTAGATTGGAGGGTGGAAGCAGGGGTTTAGCACCCATAGTTCTGAGCGAGCTCGCTCCTGGTAATGGTGATGCAGGGAGCTCAGTATAGAGACAGATCCTCACAATTTATTTGCTTTCTTCTTTCTCTCACTCACACACTAAACTTCTCTTGCATGCAGTCTAGTATGAAATAAAACAGTGATGAATACGGTTGCTAAAAGATAACTGTTACAACTACATAAACTAGTGTGCTCTAACATTAGTTCAGTGGGGAATACGTCTGCATAATGTCTTTGATTAACTTTCTTTAAACTTTTCATACATTGATCACGTGTTAAATAAAGAGTACTGCACTGACATCAACTGACTGCAGTTGATTGCTCATCTGTGAATTGTGTTCCCGTCATTGTTGTCTGCTTCACTTCTCCATTTTTTAATTTGGATCCTAATAGTGATATGTTGTCTCTGTCCAGTCCACCATCCAGATCAGTAAACATATTAAAGCTGAACTGGAAATGCTTGCCATTTTATTTCCTGTTATTTTAAACTAATGGCTTTTTTATATCTGAGCTCTTTTTAATAGCTTCTGCCTTGGCATCTCACTCGGCTCAGCCTTGAACTTTGTTAGTACAGTATGTGTCTCACCTCCAGCTGCCTATTCTCTGGACTTTACTATATCATTATTATTTTATCTGCTGTCTAGAATTTGATCTTGAATATGGATTTGAAATGTATTCTGATCCTATGCAGAAAAGAGATGAATTGGCTGCATCATACTGTCCTCTTCTCTGGACCAGGTTTAATACCCTATCTGTTGAGCACTTATGCATGTACTTGTCAATCGGATGTGAGATTCACTGCTACTCCCTCCATCCCACCCCTGGAGGTCCAGTGAGGTCAATTTCCCCACATCCAAACCCTGGAGGTGCAATGAGGCACTCACCACTGTTGTCCTACTCCTTGCAGCCCTGCTCCTGTTGAGGGTTCCCAGAGTCTGAGAGGTAAAGAACCAAGTTCTAAGTCTTCAAGTCTGCCAGTAGGTTAAACTCTGGTGGAGGAGGAGAGGATGACTGACCTGCAGACAAAACAAGGTGTGGAGAAGGAAAGAAAAGCAAACCCTCACTAATTCACAGACTAAACAGAAGTCTCCCTGCTGAGGGCGAAGCTATATTCATCCGTATAACCCTTGGACACACTAAGCAACTAACCATAGGCTGTGTCTACCACCCACCAAAGACTGCCCTCCAGTCTCTTGAAGCCATCATGAATGCTGTGGCCCTTGAGGTAGCTATGGAGCTACTCATTCTGGGCCACTTCAATATCAACTGGGCCCAGGACCCTGGCCATGTCTTGATGTCCCTAACCCATGAAGCAGGTCTGACGCAGGTCATCTCTGAACCGACCAGATTGAATTACAAAACTGGGAATCACACCACGCTGGACTGAGCTCTGGTGTCAAACCCTGCCAACATCCAGTGTGCGGGCACAATGGCAGACTCCTTGAGTGACCATTCCCCGATATTCTGTACATCGAAGAACAGAGCACCAAAGGTCCAGCCAAGAATCCTTACTGCCCGAGACTACGCCTAACTTCTCGGAAGTGCACTCAGTCACTATTTGGCAGTCGGACTGGAGCCCCATAACACTCCTCTCAACTATAGCTGAAAGTTCTTACTAAGTACAGCTGCCAACCTCTTTGCTCCAGTGAAGAATATGAGAGCCGAAAGGTAGCTGTTACAAGTGGATCTCTCCATCCCTCAATCTCTAATGCCTACTCGGACAAAGCTTGTAAGAAGTTCAACCTCCTCCCTCCTGCAGACTTACTGGAATACAAAGCCCTAAGAAACAAAGCCAAGAGAGCCATTAAACTTGCAAAAAGAGAGCACATCACACACTTAGGAAAACCAGCTTAGGCAACCCTAAGCAATTCTGGAATCATGTCAATGACCTGATCAAGGGCAACAAAAAGGCTGAACCCAGCCCCATGGAGATCAACGATCAGCTCACTAGTGACCCTTCTCTAACATCGCTGCCCTTAACAACCACTTCACTGATCTGGAGGTCTACAAAGCCGGACAACCCTCCCAGACTTTGGCCCCAAGCACAACTGAAGCAACACACTTTGAACGACCCACTTTCCACCTGAGACTGGTAAAGTGCACATTAGGTCCTATTCCTCCTAAAGGCGCTGAAACCCAAAGGGTCAGGTGGACCAGATGGGATCAACCCCTGGCTACTCAAGGCTGGAGCCACCTCCTTATCCAGGCCTTTAACCATGCTTCTTAACAGATCACTAAGGGAAGGAGCAGTCCCTGACCACTGGAAGCAGCAAACGTAGTCCCTATCCACAAAGGTGGACTCAGAGACAAACTAACCAACTATAGGCCGATCTCTCTCTCTGCACACTAGCTAAGTTGCAAGAAAGGCTAATCTACAACCAACTCTGGGACTACTTGAAGCTCATCAGCTCCTTGCACCCTCCCAACATGGATTCAGACCTAGTCACGGTACTGACACTGCCCTCATTAACTACTCGGATGAAGTGCTCAGGGCAATGGACAAAGGGATACCCATAGGTGCAGTATTCATAGACTTGTCCAAGGCATTTGACCTTGTAGACCACAACCTTCTGCTACAGAAACTGCACAACGTGAGCCTAGACCTCCATGCCCTTAAGTGGTTTGGGAGTTACTTATCTGGCTGGACACAGAGGGTCTCCTGGAAGGGGACCATGTCAGGGCCACTACCTCTAAAACAGGGAGTACCTCAGGGCTCAATACTAGGCCCCCTCCTATTCTCCCTATTTACCAATGAACTAATTAGCTACTGTGGGGAGAGCTCGGTTGTACAGTATGCTGATGACACCATCACCTACCGACCCTCGGGTGATATGGCTGCTCTCGGTTCCCTCCTCCAAAAGGACCTCACATCCCTACAGACATGGCTGTGTGAGAACAGAATGGTACTTAATGCAGACAAAACCAAGGCAATACTATTCGGGCCAAGATCATTGGGACTTGACAGGTCCTCATCCTTGTGACTTACCACGCTCTCTGGCAAATGCATAAATATAGTGCCCTCCCTAAAATACTTAGGCCTAACTCTGGATCAGTCATTCACCTATAAGGACCACATGGACCAGGTCACCAGGACCCTATACCGCAAACTCGGAACCTTGTACCAACTCAAGGACCAGCTCATCCCTGAGGCCAGGCTCTCCATTGTGACTAGTGTCCTGCTCCCTACCCTGACCTATGCGGCCCCAATTATACAGGGCATGGCAAAGCAGGAGGTATCCAGGATGCAAATCCTATACAACAAAATAGCTCAGTTCGCTACCCAAGACCACCCGAGATGTCACCACTGTGACACTCTGGCCCGGCTTCGGTGGCCCACATTGGCCGCTCGCCTCTAACACCCATTGCTTGTCCAGGCCTACATGCTACTCAAAACCCCTTCTCCTCCAAGCATAGCCGGAACTATAGCTATTAAAAACAACCCCAGGAACCTAAGGACATCAGAACGAACACTACTAGAGGTCCCCAGAGTTAGGACCAATCCTGGTGGCAGATCCTTTCCTTGGCAAGCCCCCAGCCTATGGAACAAGCCCCCCCCAATCCAGGATGCCTCCTCACTCATGAATTTTCAGACCAGGCTCAAGACCCATATGCTGGATACAAGTGCATGCCACTGCCACGGCTCTTAAGGTACCCCCCTTCTACTGCATCAAACCCTCCCTAAGGTGAGCCAATCTCGTACCTCCCGCTAGTATATGGACACCTAGGAACCAATGATACCTGATTTATGTACCAAGTCAAAAATGTGTAATGATGATAACCATGTCTGAAAACCACTGTCTGTACCCTATGCCTTCAAAACCAATGTAATCAAAAATTGTGCTCCTCTGTACCATATCAGGTATTGTTATCCCGGGTCGCTCCTGAAAAAGGGACCTTTGGGGCTCAGCGGGCCTACCCGGTCACCAAAATTTAATAAATAAATAAATAAATAAACAACAAACAGACCGACAAGGCTATTTACACCATCTGATGGTGACAAAATGTGCACATATATGGAAAACTACGTTAAAAAAGATGAAGGTTCCCAGTTAGTCTCTGTGTTATTGGTAGTTTTGAACTTAGGATAATTAAAATAACAAAATAAAGGCTAAAAGCAGTGCTTCTGAAAATAAATTGCACTCATACAGGGCATGCACTTATTATACTTGCTTTCATTTCTTCACAGCTTGAGTTTTCCACCAGGCTGTGGACCTTTCTGAAATACACTGATATATCAGCTCCCTTGTAAGGCAAAGGACTAGTTAAACAGTTTTCAAAGTCTTCACACCAAATCCACATTGTACCCTAAAAGTGGACAGGAATGCATTTATGTTGACGATACTGTGACTATATCTTGAGATTATCATTATCATTAAAACATTTTTTTTTTATCAATAATGTTTCTCCTGTATTCTTTTATTAGTTTTTTTTTTTAAATTGAAACTGTACACCACTGAATATCAAGCCTCAGTATTGTATCTTATGCATGAGGACATCAAATTGGATGAAGGTCGGAGATGAGGTACATTTGTGTATTCTATCTGTTGACTTAGGTCCAAAATCAAAGAACAGCCAGTGAATAGTTATAAAAGTAAATAAAATGTTGATCTGCAAATGTTAGCCTGATGGATATTTGAATATGATAATATTCTCAACTGTCAATTGAAGCCTGCCTGTATATTTTACTTGTTGTGCTGGCTAATGGTAATTTTACATTATTTCATTAGCACTTATTGTTTTTTTTGTAACATAATCTGCATTTGCAAATACCTATTTATGTAAGGGACTCCTCCACCCCACTTACACACTCATACCTGCATGCACAGTGATTCTATGTTCTCTCTCTCTCTCTCTCTCTATATATATATATATATATATACATATGAAAATATGGGGTGTCAAACAGATGAGGCATACTGATGAGTCCTGGTAGGACGAAACACATGTCTATGTCATCTGTTAGCACCCTTTGCAAACTGTGTGAGAGGCCTTTCGGCACCATGCAATTCTGCTTAAAGTTGAACCAGCATAATATTCTGTGGAGATCTGCATATGCAGCCAGTTGATGCTTTGCATTGTGTGGGCATGTATGATTTTGTATTTTCTTGAAACTTGGCTTCCCAGCCAAATGCCTTTTGGGGTAACCCTTGCCTCAGTGTTTGCTCAAAGAGGTTCTTTGTCTTTTAAATAGATTTTTATTTTAATAGGTTCACCACAACATATCCCAGACAGACCATCCTAGGATAGCTGGTTCAGTCCACTGGGGTGTCAAACAGGTGAGGCATACTGATAAGTCCTGGTAGGATGAAACACATGTCTTATGTCATCTGTTAGCACCCTTTGCAAACTGTGTGAGGGGCCTTTCGGCACCATGCAATTCTGCTTAAAGTTGAACCAGCATAATATTCTGTGGTGATTTGCATATGCAGCCCATGATACTTTGAATTGTGTGGGCATGCGTGATTTTGTATTTTATATATATATATATACACATACTTACATACATACATATAAGTATAATGCAGCAGTATCTTAAAATGTATCTATTTCTTTATTTACATGTTATGCATAACTGCCTCTATACACCTACCCCCCATGCTCCTACTTTTCATCAAGCTAAAGCCCAGGATTTTCAAGGACATCGGTTTATGTTGGTTACCCTGTGAATAAATTGAAAAATAAAAAAAACAAACTTGGCTGTCTTAGTATGCATCAAATATTTTCCATCTCATTTTGGATCAGAGTATGTGGCACTGCGAGGAAACAAAAACAGCTATACTGCAGAAATCAACACAAAACCAAGTGCTTTATTGTGAAGGCATCAGTAAAGTTAAATACTTTGCAGTTCCAGCTGCTGCCAATGTGCCAGCACTTTGGCTATCCCACTCTTCTTGGGGCATGGGAGGAGATGTAAATTACAATGTTTAAATAGCCAGGCTGCTCAGAGACATCACACATTGTGAAATAAGGGCAAAAGGAATATACAAATACAGAAAATAGACAAATCTGCAAATCCAGTATCACAACCGTAATTTGCAATACAGTACAGTTAAAACTTAATGTACATTCAAATTAAGCGCAGGATCAAATTAATTCCCTTCACAGATCCGAGCAACACTGGAAGAAATTCCAGAAGAAAGACAGAAAACTGGCGTGATCATGTGATCACCCTTAAAGTTTGTTTTTTAGTAACACTTGGAGGTTCGGGGGGGGGGGGGGATCCATATGAATTCCATCCAGGAGGCAGGGAGAGGCAAAAGCTAGGAGGAGTACATGCAGAAAAATCAAATTGTTTTAGTCTAACAGAAATAGTTTTAGATCGCACTGCTCATTCAAGCCCACTGGTTTGACACTCCTCAGTCTATTACCTTGTTACAAGGGCATCATAATGTGTACACCACAAAAGTAATGTCACCTGTAAGGCACTCCTCATTTAAAATATTTTTCTCATGTCGCCTGGGTAGATGAAGGTATTACCTGTTCTGAAAATGTATAGACATTAATGTACAACTGTGACATTTAAAAAATCCTTTAGTTTCTTTAGGGGAGCCAGTTAAGATGCTCTCTTGGGTTAGGAGTTGGAGGTAGTCTACTATGGACTAATGCAGCCGTCTGACTTGCTGCTCTACTAGTAGAAAGGGCTTGGCCCACAGATATGCCTTTAGCTGCTTTGGCGAAAAAATATCAGTCCGTTCCAAAGTTATTAGACTGTGAAAATGTGGCTTCTAAGTCATTCTGTCATATGCAGGGTCTTATTTTAAATACATTTCCTTGGTGTTTAGTGGCACCCCCACCCTCCGATCTCCATCAGCCATAACTACATTTTCTGGTCTCTAGTGCCCCCCACCATCAGATTACAGTCCTGCTAAAATTTATAAGTTCCCTGGTGTCTATTGGAGCCCCTTCAGATCGTCATCCCATAATAATTATACATTTCTCTGGTGTTTAGTGGCACCTTTTCCCTCTGATCAGCTTCCCTTTATTATTTTATTTGTCCCTGGTATCCAGTGGCACCCTCTGTCCAATAGCTGCCCTTGCTGAAGTAAAGAAAACGTTCCCTTGATGCCTTTTTTTTTAATTTGTAAAAAAAAAAAGGTCCCTCTCCAATCCGACCCTCCCACTCTGACCTCCCACTCAGCATCCACCACCATGTACCTCCCACACACACACCCTACCCACACCTCACTCACCTGAATAGGTCTCAGGTTAAAGATTCACTTCGACTAAAGACATGTCTTGCTGCTGGAACCGCGACTGCAATATGAGAAACTAAGGAAATGCAGTTCAGTGTATTTCAATGGGGTTTTCAACTTTGGTCCATAATGTTCCCATTTTTGCATATTTTTACACCAAATTTTCAGCAAGGCCATTTTGAAACCCCACCTCATGAACAATGTCAGTGGAATTCTGCAACTCCAGCCCAAAATGTGACTTCATGCTTGGTTGGCGAAATCATTTTTTGATTGGGATTTGAAAATTTTCACCACCCTTGTTTATGAGGTGGGGTCGTACTGAACCCTGAGGTAATCTGCTCCCACAGGCAAATAATTATATGATTATACTATCTCAAAAAGTATGGATGGATGTGACTGGGCCCTGCGTTTTGGGGCAAATAAGGATAAGATTATACTATCTCAAAAAGTAAGGAAATTCTTTGCAGAAAACTGCGTTAATGCCGCATTTAGAGTTCAGGCTAAAGCAACAAAAGTAGGAAAATATGGCTTTAGGGTTCCACCCTAAAACCCCACCCCATGCATACAACAAATCAGGGGTGCAGTCTTCCTTGGCGTTGTCAATACTAACGCTCACCCCATTCTATACATTCCAAAAACATACACACCTAATAAGGGGAGTTTTAGGGTTGACAACACCAAGAAAGATTGCACCTCTGATTTGTTGTAGGCGTGGAGGGGGGTTTTAGGGTTGGAAACCCTAAAGTCACATTTCCCCACTTTTGTTGCTGTACCCTGAACCCTAAATGTTTTGCAAAGAATATAAACGTATACATGAGCAAACAAATGCTTGCAAACAATTTCTAAGTCTAGCATGATAAAAAAAGTTTGAAAATATTTCAAAGTCAAACACAAACAAACTGTTTTAAGAACCTAAACAGTCAAAGGGCCCTGGAGTAATGTCACTTTTCTTGTAGGGTCCAAAGCAAGTTAAAACTAGGCTTGTGTTGCCCGAACTGCCTGAAGAATCCTGCATATCCTGCTTCACATAGGTAATGAAGGGCCCTGCATGATGAAAGTTAGGACTCATAGAAACATAGAGTCTGTTGGAAGATGAGGACAGCTTGGCCCACCCAGTCTGCCCATTTTTTTCCCTGCCTATGCTGTCACCACAGACCTTACTTGATCTCTGACTAACCCTCCCCAATTTTTTTACCAAGATTCCTTTGTGCCTACCCCTCACATGCTTGAATGTGTTTGAAGCCTTCCAATCTTTTTGCCCCACCACCTCCACTGGAAGAATGTTGCAGCTGTCCACTACTCTTTCAGTGAAGAAGTACTTCCTCACATGCCTCCTAAATTTCTACCTTCCAGCTTCATTGCATGCCTCCTTGTTCTCGTGAACCTTCTCTTCAGAAAAATACACCCCTCCTGTACCTTATTTACCTCCATAAGGTGTTAATAGGCCTCTATCATGTCCCCTCTCCCTCCTCTCTTCCAGGGTGTACATACTGAGATCCTTCAATCTCTCCTCATACAGCTTGTTATGCAGTCCCAGTACTATTTTAGTTGTCCTCCTTTGGACAGCCTCTACCATGTCTATGTCTTTCCTGAGATGTGGTCTCTTCAACATAGAAACATAGAAACATAGACTTTGACAGCAGATAGGGACCGCTTGGCCCACCTAATCTGCCCATTTCCCTACCTAGAGGATAAGCTGCAGATCCTATTTAACCAACAGCGTATTTCTTCCTACCCCCCACAAAAATTGCGTTATGTCTGTCCCATGCATTCTTGAAGTCTCCCACAGTTTTAGACCCCACAACCTCCTCAGGAAGGCTGTTCCATGTGTCCACACCTCTTGTGAAAAATACTTCCTCAAATTGCCCGAGCTGTCCCCTCTATCTTTCAAATTGTGTCCCCTTGTTCTTGCACACTCTTTTTCTGAAAGATGCTACCCTCTTGGACTTTGTTGATTCCACTGAGGTACTTAAACATTTCTATCATGTCCCTCTCTCCTCCTTTCCTCAGTGGTATACATATTAAGCTCCTTTAGCCTCTCCTCATTATGGCTTCTTTTGCAAACCCTGCACCATTTTAGATGCCTCCTCTGAACTGCCTCCATCCTGTCTATGTCCTTGTGGAGTTTGGGTCTCCAGAACTGGATGCAGGACTCCAGATGAGGTCTCACCAACTATCTGTACAGGGGGATAACAACTTCCTGTTTCTGCTGGTGATGTCTCTTCCTATACATCCCAGTATCCCCCAGCCCTCCCTACCACTTTCTCACATTGTTCCAACCTTAAGGTCATCTGATATGAACTGGGCACAGTACTCCTGGTGGGTTCTCATCAACAATCAATACATTGGTAACACCACCTCTCTCCTTCTGCTGGTATTATCCCTCTCTATGCACTCCAACATCCCCTGGCCCTTCTTATTGCCTTGTCACACTGCCTTGCCTCCTTAAAGGTCATTAGATATGTTTACCCTAAGGTTGCCTTTCCTGTTTAGTGACAGCCAATACCTCTTCCACATTTCATACATCACCTCTGGGTTTCTGGGTCCTAGGTTGCATGATTTTGTACTTTTTCACAGAAATCCTGCTTCCATACCTTTGACCACTCTCTGAGTTTTCTCAGGCTTTACTCATTCTATCCACCCCTTCTGGAGTATCTACCCTATTGCAGATTTTGTGTTGTCATCTGCAAAGAGGCATACCTTTCCTTAGAGCAAAAGCTAATTCCAGCTCTTCTACAATGTCTCTATAAAGACATTGAAGAGGACTGGTCCCAGTACTGAGCCCTGAGGTACCCCGCTGGTCACTCCCCTCATTAGAGTGAGTGCCATTTATCACCACCCTCTATTGGCCATCCATCAACCAGTTTGGTACCTAGTTAACCAAACAGTTGGAGTTTCCTTATAAGCCTGCTATGTTTGCATGATGTTGAAGACCTTGCTGGAGTCCAAGCTTTTTACATCCTGCCCCAACCTGATCTCTTTCTCTGGTCACCCAGTTGAAGAACTCAATCAGATTCACTTGACGTGACCTCCCCTGTGAATCTGCGTTACTCGGATCTTGTACTGTGCTGGATTCAAGATACTCCTCTAGTCTTTCTTTTAAAATTGTCTCCATTAACTTCCCCACCACTGATGTTAGACTGACTGGCCTACAGTTGCAGGTGCTTTCCTGCTGTTACTTTTATGAGGTGGGACTACATCTTCCTCCTCCAGTCCTCTGTTGCCACTCCTGTTTCCTGTGAGTTGTCCAATAGAGCTCTCAGCGGTGTAACCAGTACCTCCCTGAGCTCCCATAGCACCTTTGGTTTTACCCCATCCATCTGCATGGCCTTATCCACTTTCAGATTCACAAGTCCTTTCAAGACTCTTCTTTCTGTGAATGGACTTGTGTCTACCTCCTACCCACCAGTGTTCCAGCTGCTTTTATGTGGTCTGACCCCCACTCTGTCTACTGAACAAAAGCATTTGTTAGGGATATCTGCTTTTTCCTGATTTTCCTATGTATAGTCTCCCCCTGCCCTTCCTAACCTCGCAATACCTCCCCTTGTCTTCCTCGTTTCTCTTATGTATTTAAAAGAAGGTCTTGCTTGCTCTAGTTTCCCCTTTGGATATCCTTTCCTTATTCCATGTTGTGTTTCATGCAGGTAAAAAGACCCTGTAAAGAAAGTTATGATTAAGGTTTGCATTACGCATAGGAGTCAAAGGGCCATGCAGGAAACACGTTATGACACTATTATCTCTAAAAGTGAGAAAATCCATTACAAAATAACTATGTTAATGCATTGCTATGGTTCCATACCCACAAGAGGTGGGCAAAGGGGTGTTTTTTCAACCCTAATGCCCATCTTTCTTGGCATCCCATAACCTCATGAGCCAAAGAAAGCTACAGGTCCTGGCCAGACCTCTTCTGCTTCAATTTATAGGCCTGGGGCTATGCGCAGTGTGTCTGCTGTTTCAAGTTAAAGGTATTGGGCCCTGTGCAATGAAAGTTATTAGTGATCTTCTGCTTCATGCAGGGCCTGCACAAGGAAACTTATGACTGATTTTGTGCTTCATGCTGGGCCCAGAAGGCCTTGCACAAAGAAAAGTAACAATGATTATGTGCTTTGTGCAGGGCCTATTGTGAGAATGGTCTTGTTCTTCATACAGGGCTCAAAGATGATTGATGGGAGAGACACAAAGAAAGTGTTAGGAGAAAAAGAGCTGATGAGCCATAAAGTAGGATCTAATAAGTGGGGAAAGACAGAAAGCTGAAAGATGACAAGTGTAGTGGAAGGAGTCAGGAAAATTAGGAGTATATGTGATATGTGAGGCATATACGGGACGCAGTATAGCGCAGTGGTTTAAGGCTCTGAGCTGCAAATCTGGAGACCTGGGTTTGAATCCCACAGCCCCCACTTGCATACTGTGTGACCCTGAGTAAGTCACTTAACTTCCTTGTGCTCCCAGGTCACAACTGTAAACATGCTTTCAGCTAATTGTTCTTGTCCTGGGAAAACAATTAAAAAAATTAAAAATGTGCCCAGGCTGAAGCTATAGCTATGTCCTAACAAGGATGAAACACATGTCTGTGGTCTGATGGTTTGTCTTTGTAGATTGTGAGGCCTCTTGGCACCAAAGAATCCTGCTTAAAGCCAAGCCAGAATTAATTGCCTCATGTTGAATTGTATCTAGAACCTGTGGTGATTTGCACTGGGGATATGGACAACCCTTGACATTATGAGCCTCGCTCTCCTCCTTCTTCTAGGCTGAGGCTACTGCTACAGCGCACTGATGTTTTCCAACAAGGATGAAACATGTTCTATGGTCTGCTGTTTTGAACATTTACAGATTGTTAGTGAGGTCTTTTGCCATTATACAATACTGCCTAAAGCTGAGCCTGGCTAAATATTTCATTGTTATTTGCATATACTACCCATGATGCATTACGTTAGGGATATGCATAATTTTCTATCTCTTTAAACGTGACTTTATTGCCAATGCCTATTCAGGGTAACACTTGCTTTGGTTGTTTTACACTGTCCTATTTGGGCTCTCCTTGACCTTAATCATTGACATAATGAGGCTCACCCCCTTTTGGGCCAAAGTTACATTCTACAGCACACTGATTAGTCATAACATATAGAATAACTCCTGGGGTAGTGTGTGTAATGAGAATTTTACACACACCTGAGGTGTTGGATGCTACATAAACCCTGAGAGCAAAGCTCAAGGGGGTTATACAAGCATCTAACACTGAGTGTGTCTGCAAAATTTGAGTTTTACACACTACCCCATGTTTTGTTTTATATAATTGCTGGGATTGGTTTTTTTTTGCCACAGTAATTACATAAATAGAAATACATTTCTGTGGAGTCACAGTTGGGTTGAACTGAAGTGCCTGTTTAAACATTTACTTTTTTTAGAGCGATTCCCCAGAGAAATTAAAAAGTGTTCTGAAAATAAATTAATTCAAACATTAAAGTTCAGTATTGTAACACTTACTCTGGAGTCGGAGTGTGAGAGTTGCTGAAGTGTCCCAGGCAGTGAAGAGAAGACCACAGCTGGTGCATGCATACAGTGAGGGAAACCTGGTACGTGTTCACCATTATAACCAGGTTTCTCTACAGAAAAATTCTCTCTGGTCAGTATATAGAAAATGCATGGGGAAGTGTGGTTAATGAGAGTTTTATGCACACCAGGGTGTGTGATGCACTTATAAATTATTGCATCACACACCAAGGAGTGTGCATAAATCTGAGTTAGAACACTTCCATCGTTTTAGGTTTTTTTATTATAGCTGTGGCTGAGCCTACAGCCATTTTGCTTTCATGGCTTACAAAAAGGCCGATCGTGGCACCTTCCATTGGGCTTTTGGAAGTATCCTTCTGAAAGTCCAATGGAGCTTGTAACACTCTGCCACGATCAGCCACTACGGAGTAACAGCTGCACCATTTCGGCTGTTATTTCTGCATTCCGAGACAAAAACTGTGCATGTGCGCCTTGCATACATGCGCAGTTCTGCTGTTACTGCCATCTTGCGAATGGCATATTGACATTCACTGCAACTGTGCATGTGCAAATGCTGTGCATGCGCAGTTGCATTGCCATCACCATCTTGTGGGTGGCCTTCAGCGGTGTTAGAAAACTGGAGCTTCGGAAGCTCACCACAGCCTTATCAGCTCTGGCTAGAGCTTGTATTTACTGTTTTTTCTGTGTCGTCTGGCAGAGAAAGGGGAGATATTGCTGATGGGGGACCTGAATATGCCAGATGTTAACTGGAGCACCTTTGCTGCAGCCGCATCCAAGAGCAGGGCATTCTCGATGCCCTACAGGGGGCATGCCTCAGACAGCTAGTTTTGGAACCCACTCAGGAGGGAGCAATCTTAGACCTGGTAGTCTCAAATGGGGACAGAGAGGATCTCAGATCTAGAGGTGGGTAACCATTTTGGAATAAGTGACCACCAAACAGTGTGGTTCATGATAAACTTAGCTGTAGAGTCAAGCCATACAAAAGTGAAGGTACTGGACTTCAGGAGGGCTGATTTTGTCTAAATGGGAGAGTGCCTCAGAAAGCACTAGCAAATAGGCAAGAAGGTGTGAGCAACGATGGCGAAACATCAAAACCGCCATCACAGAGGCAACAATCCTTTGTGTGAAGCAAATAAACAAATCAAAATGAAAGGAAAAAAACACTATGGTTCTCAAAAGAAGTGGTGGGGAAGGTTAGGGAGAAAATGATAGTATTCAGGAAGGATAAGGAAACACAGAAGGAGCAGGACAGAGAACTGTACCAATTAAAGCAGAAGGAAACAGGGAAGGCAGTCAGAAAAGCAAAGGCCCAAACTAAGGAAAAGATAGCCAACTCAGTTAAGAAGGGGGAATAAAATCTTTTATAGGTATATTAAGGAGCAAAGACAGACTAAGCCAGGGATACTGAGGCTGAATAAAGAGGAGGGTGGTTGGGCAAAGAGTGACAGTGAAAAAGCAGGGATACTGAACGAATACTTCTGCTCAGTATTTACAATGGAAGAGCAGGGGGAGATACCTAATCCAGTCAATAGAAGCACTCTGGATAGGGGGGTTAATATTAGTCCTTTTACAGAAAAAAGGGTTCTGAAAGAACTCCTAAAACTGAAGGTGGATAAAGCAATGGGGCCTGATGAGATTCACCCCAGAATTCTAAAAGAACTAAGGAAAAAACTAGTAACACCACTGACTACCCTTTTTAATAAATCATGGGAGGATGGTGTGGTCCTAAGGACTAGAGAAGGGCAGATATGATTCCCCTTCACAAACGTGGGAGCAAGACAGAGGCAGGAAACTACAGATCTGTCAGTTTGACCTCAGTGGTAGGGAAAATTATGGAATCACTTCTGAAGGAAAGAATTGTTGAGTACCTAGAGGCCAGTGGGGCACAGAACCCTATGCAGCATGGATTCACAGCGGGAAGGTCATGTCAGACAAATCTAATTGATTTTTTGACTGGGTGACCAAAGTAGTAGACCAGGGAGGGCTGTGGACATGGCCTACCTAGACTTTAGCAAGGCATTTGACACAGTCCCGCACAAAAGATTAATAAACAAATTAGCCAGCCTGGGAGTGGGTCACAGGGTGGTAGCCCGGATAAAACATTGGCTGGACAAGAGGACACAGACGGTAATAGTAAATGGAGCCCACAGTGAAGAAAGGGGGGTTACTAGTGGGGTACCACAGGGTTCAGTACTGGGGCTGGTCCTTTTTAATGTCTTTATAACTGACATTGCAGAGGGACTGGAAGGAAAAGTATGTCTCTTTGCAGATGACACAAAGATCTGCAGCAGGGTGCATACAGAAGGTGGGGTGGAAAGGATGAAAAGGGACTTGGCAAGGTTGGAGGAATGGTCAAATGTATGGCAGCTTAGATTCAATGCAAAGAAGTGCAAAGTAATACACCTGGGAAACAAAAACCAAGGGGAAGAGTACACAATGAGGAGTGAGATACTGATAACAACAAAAATGGAAAGGGGCCTGGGGGTAGTCATATCAGCTGACCTAAAGGTGGGCAAGCAATGTGAGAAGGCAGTAAGGAGGGCTGGGGGGATACTGGGATGCATGGGGAAAGGCATCACCAGTAGAAAACAGGACGTTGTTGTCCCTCTGTACAGACAGTTGGTATGACCACATCTGGAGTACTGTGTACAGTTCTGGAGACCTCATCTCCACAAAGACATAGACAGAGTGGAGGCTGTCCAGAGGACGGCAACCAAAATGGTGCAGGGTCTGCAACAGAAGACATATGAAGAAAGACTAAAGGAGCTTAAGATGTATAGCCTCAAGGAAAGGAGGGAGAGGGGGGACATGATAGAAACTTTCAAATACCACAAGGGAATCAACAAAGTCCAAGAGGGTAGCATATTTCAGAAAAAGGGATGTGCAAGAACAAGGGGCACCATTTGAAGTTAGAGGGACAGCACAGAGGTAATGTGAGGAAGTATTTCTTCACAGAGAGGGTTGTAGATGCATGGAACAGCCTTCCTGAGGAGGTCGTAGAGTCAAAAACAGTGGGGGAATTCAAGAATGCGTGAGACAGACATAAGGCAATTCTAGTGGGTGGTAGGAGGAAGTAGGCTGTTGGTTAACTAGGATCTGCAGCTTATCCGTTAGGTAGGGAAATGGGCAGACTAGGTGGGCAAGCGGTCCTTATCTGCCATCAGATTCTATGTTTCTATGTCTGCTGCCCTGTTTCTGCACTCACTCACCTGTCCTCCATCCCTCTATTTTGTGTGCTCTCTTTGCTTTCTCTTTCAGTCCCAATCTTTCCTGCTGTCCACAGCCTGTTCCATGCCCCTTCCGTTCTATCAACCCCCAACCCCCACCCCGTTGACTGTTTCATTCGGTGGCATGAACTGTAAACAACCTGCCATTTATTGATGTTTTTCTGTCACAGTTTTCATACTGAATTGTGCTTGGCTTTCTTTTTTTTGAACATCCAAGAAGACTGTCATTCCCGCCGGCGGTTCTGTGGAGCAAGCACAAGTGAATGGCCAGCATGAGGACAGTCTCTGCTGCAGGTATTCGAGCGCACAGAAGGCTATTTTTGGAAACGTGGAACTCCATTATTCACTTCTTCACTAGCTGTGCTTATTTTTTGTAGGTAATTTCTATTAAAGGCAGTCTGAAAAGGTAAAGCCGGCAGAGGCTACTTACTGGGAACCTCAAGTGAGTAAATGGAATTAGTAGACCCTGTTTCTTCAAAATAAAATGCTTGATTTGTGGCACTTTGAATAAAATCAAGCACTGATTTTGAAGATACAGGACTCCCATGCATCATTTGCTCGCTTGAAGGTTCCCAGTAAGTAGTTGTTGATGTTGGCTCTTTCAAAACTGTCTTTACCTTCTTGTGGGCCAGGCATGGCATCCCAGGTGCAGCCAGTACTTTGTTTACATTCAAATTCCTATTAAAGACCTATGCTTAAAACATTGATTCTAACTGTAATAATAATAATAATGGTAGTAATATTTTTTATCTTACCATGCATGTAATCTATCCCTTTTGTTTCATTACCAGTCCGCACACTGACACAGTACTCTATTTTTTGTTCTGCATAATATTTCATTGCATTTACTTGATGTTCACTCACACATAAGACAATCCTTTGTCTGTTTCTCTTCCATCTCTTCCATCTCATTCAGTTAGAAATGTTTTGGTATCCCATTGATAAGTTTCAGTCATAATGTTACAGTTGATCTTTTCCTGTTGGTCTCCTAACATTCAGAAATGGCTTCTATAAATGACACTGATAATAGAGTTTGATAGGTTTAAGGGATGTTGCTATAACATTACACATCCTTGTGTTGCTTTCTTTTTTTTTCTTCATTATTGTTTATCCTCCTGTGGCCACCTTTAAACTGCTCCTCCCTTAATCTTCGCATCCCTACTGTTGGGGGATCTGGCCGCCATACGTCTCGACCGGGACTGCTGGCACCCAGTAACCCCTGTGGCTTACCCACCACAGTGGGGTGGCAGGAAGCCCCCTAACGCCCCACCCCAATGGATCCAGTTTGGGTGCCAGCGCCCAGTGAACACTAGCGGACGACCATCAAGCCACAGTTGGTGCCACCTTTTTCCTTGTTCTGTTCTCCTGAGTCAGAGGGCATGCAATGATGCCAGCAGGCATGAGCACGCACGCATCCACACACATCCCCATCCAGGCATCTGCCCCGACTCTAGTGTATGGTGTGCATCCCTGACCCCCAGCCTCAGCCAGGGGGCAGTCAGATGCCAACTGTTGTGGTCACCCATCCCCAGAAAGGAAGAGCCGTCCTCCAGATGCTCGATCCTTCTACTCCCCTGCCAGCCCCCGGCAACCCTTGCTCACTCTTGAACCCAGGTCACTGGTGTGGTGCGAGGTGTGGCATCCAGCGCCTCAGCCCTCGGTGCCACTGGGCTGGCCACTCATGTTGCTTTCTTAAGTAAGCATTAACATCCTTTACTGCAGGCTAAGTGACTGTCTATGGCCATAACCCTCCTGTACATAAAGGGATGGATCCAAACTTGTGAAAGTGTCTTGTACCTTCCATTGTGGTTGTCTAAAGTACACTTCTGTATCTGATCTGTGTCTCAGGATGCCCTTCCACCTCTCTTAAGGAGATGTTCATTCAGTTCGAAGGAGTCTCTAAAGGCAAGAAAGTGTCCAAAGTCAAAAATAGAAAAAGAGTTCAGCTCCTGTTTCTTTTGATAATAATTACTGTTTGTATTTATTTCGTTGTGCCACAATTTCACCAATTACAACCAACCTTCCTTGGCTATAAGCATGCACCATGTTATCAAGCTGTACAGGTTTGCATAATCTTATCTGTGTAAAACACAAAACACATTAAAATGTATTGAAATCCAAAATATTCTTAACATTTATATTATACTCTTGAAAATAAAGTATGCTTACTTGACCCCTGAAGCAAGCTGAAGACTAATATATGAATGTGTATAATAGCTATTGAATATATATAGTAACAAATGAAAATGCAGTATTTACAGAAAGCAGTATGAAAAAAGCAGATGGATGCACAATCTTTTATAAACTAAATGTTTAGAGGGGACGGATGACAAAAATAAAATACTCTTAAATGATAAATGGAGTGCAACCATAAAATGAAGTTAAGATTTTACTAGGTTTATTAATATTTGCAAAAGGGATCAAAGAACATGTAAAATAATTAGGAAACAAACAGCATAAAGCTGCAGGAACTAAGGTTACACAGTCTATCCCATTCTACCTCTAGTAGACTAGACATTCACGCTGCTTCATAGACAATCCCTTCCCTTGAAACAACGGCTGCACAAAATTTAAATGATCTCTGCAGAAGGTCTATTGCCAGCATCACCTGTCATTTGCTGTAAGTAATGCAGTTAATATTTATGTGTACAAAATCACTTTAAATATGATGGTTAATGGGGGAGCCAGGATGTCAGCACAACATTTGAGTAAAAAGTTATCCAAGTTGTTGATCCCCTTGGCAGTGTCCTCTGAGGCCGGGAGATCAGAGGGCTGTGGGTTCAGTTCCCACATCTGGCACTTGGGTTAGTATCCCAGTACTGACACTGTAGTGCAGCATGAGAGGGGTGCTGCACTTCTGAGGTGCCGTCTTTCAGATGAGACGTTAAACCGCGGTCCCATCTGCCTGGATTGGTGGTAGTTCAGGTGGATGTTAAAGATCAAAAAAAAAAAACAAATAGAGTAATCAAAGAGGAAAAAAAAAAGAGAAAAACACTGTGTAACCAAAAGAAATACATTCAAGTTACAGCAGCGTCAGAGTCTGTCACCCAAGGAAGGGCCTTCCAAAGTTCCAAAAGCCGAGCCTCAGATAAGGAAGTACGTTCCTGTAAATAAATAACCCTCAAATCCTGCACAATCTTTTTTTCCAATGCAATATACGTACATTCTTTCTGTTGCAAAGTAAATAAACATTGAGCCATCCATATATTCCACTTAATAACAATAAACACCAGATTCAAAGTATCAATGTGCCATAAGGACCATTGAGGGGAAAAAACTCCATAAACAATATTAAGATATGTAACCGTCTGAAGCAAGGGAAGATGCCAAGTATGTGCCAAAAAAGTCCACCAAGACTTAATGAAAGAACAGTCAAAATATAAGTGAGAAATGGTCTCGGGTTGAGTAACACATAACAATCTCGAACACATTCTGTCTTGAAATTGCTTATGTTTATGGTTCGCCTTTACATTAATCCTTTCATGGCAGGATAACTAGTGAAAGTCCCACATATGAGCTGGTACTCTTGTGCAACATAATAAGGACATAAGGGAAGGGTTATGTAGTCGAGGACACTTTTCAAAAGGTACAGGGACAGCACAGACAGTGGAAAGTAAAGACTTATGTAAAACCTTATGGGAAGGAGGCAACAACATCTGGAGCATTATCTGCCATTGCTTCAGATGTAAAAAAACATTCTTGACATACACAGGTCTTCCAACAGTATGACACAACACAGACAGGGAATTAATTTCCCATTGGTGAAACCAAATGTGACAAGAATCAGAAAACCAGGGTTCCCAACCCTTTTGGGTGTTAATCAATAAAGGTCTTAGGTTGGCCGTAAGAAAAATAGAGAAAAAAAATAACAGGGGATTAATCATAAGGAGACCGCCCTCCGAAATAGGTAAATATGTAACATTCCTTTTAATCGGATTTAGCCTGCTCCCCCAAAAAGCCTGAAAAAACAAACTAAGAACAGTCGTTTCCAATTGCCGAGGAATAGGGAAAATATAACTCAAAAAAAGAAAAATCGGTATCAAATAAGATTTGATCAAAAAAACACGCTTCTTTTTTCCAAGGTGTCCCCTATTCCAATGGGCTACCTTAAGTTTGCCCTGCTGCAATTTTATCTCCCAATTATAAAAATCAGAATCCCTTGAACCAAAATAAACCCCTAAAATATGAACAGGGCCATCCACCAAACGTAAAGGGCCAATATGATCCAGCTGTGACACAGCAGAACCCACCCTTATTCCCACACTTTTTTCATAATTCAAAACAGCACCAGAATACACCTTAAAGGAAGAACAGACCCGAAGAGAGACCACCACAGAGGGGGCATCAGCTGCCAGAAAACAAACATCATCAGCATAAGCAATGGCTTTATAAGGTGAGCACAGAGTAGAGTTAGAAATAGCCGTAATCCGAGGATGGGTATTCAGTTGACAAAGCAAAACATCTAGAAAAAAAATATACAAAACCGGGCTCAAAGGGCATCCCTGGCGAACCCCTCTCGTAATAGGAATCATAGGACCTAGCCAACCATTCACTACTGGTACCACAGTGGCAGCCTGGTAGAGACAATGAATCCAGTTAACCAACACCGCCGGCACACGCAGTAATCGGAGTGCATCCCATAAAAAGGCATGGTCGACCGAGTCAAATGCCGCTTTCTGGTCCACAGAAATCACAAACCCTGAGAGTTCATCGGGAAAACCATGGGAGAATAATTCCCGAAGGAGAATCAGGTGATCCGAGATCCTTCTGGAAGACACCGAACAGGACTGTGTAGGATGCAAAACTACTTCTGCTATCCTCACGAGACGTTTAGCAATAATTTTTAACAGTGTCTTAAAATCAGTATTCAACATACTTAAAGGACGCCAATTGTCTAGGGAACGTATATCCCCTTTGTGTTTATATATATATAAATCAAAAAGCCTTTCGTGAACTCCAAAGGGAGAAATTCACACTTAACCAGAGAGTTAAACACTACAACCAATTCTGAACTCAAGTGGGCACCCAACACTTTATATAGGGCAGCGTGGAGACCATCCGGGCCAGGGGTCCTCTGTAGAGGCAGAGAAGAGATGACCAAGGTCACATCCAACGCTGAAATAGGCAAACTAACCTGGTCCAATAAAGACTGGGAAGGGAAAGGGATGTCAAGGCCAGCATATAAACTATCAGAATCAACTGCAGTTTTGGGGAAGTAAACAAAGCCGACGAATGGGCCGTTACAATACGACAAATATCCGATTGAGAAGTACATAAGCTACCATCGGAGTCAACTAAACCAGTCATGTTTTTCTGGGAAATTTGACGGGAATTGGCTTCAAAAGGGCAAACAACAGCATGAGCACCAACTGTACCAAATTTTTGTTGGAAATAAAGTTGCTGTGATTTTTGAGTTTGAAAACGTAACATCGCATCCTGGACTAATTTAATTTGGTGAGAAAGATCTTGCCCCGTCAGATGTGCAGTAGTTAATAAGGATTGCAAGTGAACCCTCTGTTGTAAATAATCCAAATATTCTCGTCTACATTTCCTACGACTATAAGTTTTCAAAAAAATATGTAAGTCACATTTAGTATCAAACCACCACCTAATAGGGTCCTCATAACAACAAAAAACAGATTTACATGCCTGGATAAATGATAACAAGGGTTGCATGAAAACTGGGATTTGCAACAAGGACGTATTGAACTTCCAAAATCCAGGGCCTTTATAAAAAGGGGTAACAGGTCCCAAACCAATTGACAACAACTTATGATCCAAAAATGCAACCGCTTGTACCTCAGCCGACCCAACATGCAAAGATTGGGACAAAAACACAAAGTCAATCCTCGTCGCCAATCTACCCTTCTGAAACGTGGGTGTGTATTGGTTAGTAAATGTTAAATAAGCATCATTCAATCGGGCTATACGAACCAGTTTCCCCAATGTATGTGAATCACAAAACAACTTACGGGTAGTAGCAAAAGAGCTCTTATCATGCAGACTTAAACCACAATTAAAGTCACCAGAAAAAATAATCTGTAAAGAAGTATGCAAAAAAGGACGGATCAAGGAAAATAATTCTATACGTGCCAATTTCGTCTGAGGGGCCTAAAGATTAATCCCCCTATATGAACAAGGCCCAAGCACAAAGTCCAAAATGAGTGCTCTACCTGGAGCCACGTCATATAATTTCAACAAGCGAAACCCCAGGACAGATACAAGAATCCCCAGACTGGAACAAGAATCCTGCCTGATGGACCAGTATGAAGGTCCCTGCAACCAGTCTTGCTGTGCATGTCATATTTCCTGAGTAGTGTGAAAACGGGTATCTTGTAAAAAGAAAATCCCCAGTGGCAACAGACGTACCCAAGAAAAAATCAGGCGTCTCTTTGACAGTCGCATCATACTGTTCACATTAAGAGTATAACAAGTAAAACAGGACATAGAGATTGATTACGGCAAAAGGACACATCACAATTTCCTTTTCCCAACTACCTTTTGCCCCTTAAGTTTCACTCTTGCTTTTCGTTTTTGAGAAAGGCCAGAACCTAGGTTAAGTTCTATATCAGTAGGACCATCAGGGAGGGATGAAGCTACTGATGAAGAGTCTGATTCACCCCCGGCATCATCAGAAACAGACTGGAGTAACTCAAAAGGATTTGATATAGGGATTGGAGAGGAAACTGAACCTACCGGGAGGGAAGGCACAGTATGGGACACATTTCTCAAAGACCTGCGACAACTAGACGTGACTAATACCTGAGATGGGGGGTGAGGGGGCATAGTACTCGGACCAGGGGTAGGGTCAGAAAATGGCATAACAGGCTGGGCCAGAATAGCGGAGAGCTGCTCCTGAGCACTGACCGAAAGGGTGACTGCATTCGACTCCTCATCCCGTGGGGCTGAGACAGACTCAGGGACCAGTGCAGAGGACTGAAAAACCGCCAAGGGCGGAGACACCGGAGTAGCGTGTAAGCGAGCCTTCTGTGCCTGTGTGATAAGAAAACGCTGGTCAACCACCCCATCATGAGATACCTGATTATGGGCAGCCCAGTGACAATTCTGGAAAGTATGTCCCAATTCGTCACATAGGTTACACTTGCACTCATTAACACAGTGTGCACCCACATGACCCAGTTCGCCACATACATTACACTTCATTTTGTCACACACATTACTGAGATGAGTAGGATCACCACACCGGTACCACACTTTAGGTTGACCTGGGTAAAATAAAACCCCTCTATCCCAGCCTATAAAATAAGAGTTGGGGAGATGGACTGGACCCGACTCATTTGTATGCAATAAGACTCTAATCTTCCAGCCCCCAGTCCAGATATTTTCCGAGGCCAGGATTGCCTCATCACGGCCCTGCACAGTACATCGTTACCTCAACCAGTAAAGGACATCATTAATTTCCACTCCCTCATTCCGAAACAAAACAGTTATAGTCTTAAAGGCTGGTTTAGAAAGAGGGATAACTTGGAACGGAGTCCAAAGAGCAGTGTTCTTTAAGGCAGAATATCTCAACCAAAAACGTACTAAACCCCAGACAGTCTGGAAACTGATATCAAAGGAAGGCTCCCCAGAAATGTGAATCATCGCATATATTTCATGAGAGAAAAATTTCAAGGAGTCTTTTAGAAGAGTCCGAAGACACATAGATACGGTGGGGAGGTCAGGTAATCCCCTTTACAGCAAGCGGACAGCATTATGCCTCTTGGCAGCCTGAATCAGGAACTTAAATAAGGAGGAAAATGAACGGGTAGGTACAGCCAAACCAGAAGTAGGAGCAGGAGAGGAAGAATCAGTCTGAACAATACCTGCAGCTCCAGGAGAATGAGCAAGGGAGGAAGCCTGGCAATCAGCGCCCACAACATGCATCAGAGTCGGGTGTTGCGTCAAAGCCAATTCGTCTGGCAAACTCAAGGGATCTGAGGAATCCATGGGAGCAGCAATGGAACTGTGCATTTCAGGAAGAGCTGCACTACCGGGGGATTGTATCAGGGATGGACCGGAAATCCAACGGCCAGTTTGAGGTTCCTGTACCCAGCCAGCTCCACAAAGAGCAGTGTCAACAGACCGGGGATGCTCCTCAGGGGAGTGTGAGACTTGGGGCAATGGCAGCAGGGGAGACAACACAGCAGGCTTCAGTGTACAGCCGCCTTCCACCACCGATGAACAGGAATCTATGGGGGCAGCCTCCAGCATGACAGAGTCCAAGGGCCCAGAATCCAAAACCTCAGCAACCAGGTGGTGAGTTTCCAAAGTCGTTCCAACAAATTGTACAGGCAAATCAGTGGGGGGAGAAATAGCTAGATGAGATGCAGCAGCAGAAGAGAAATCCTGTAGAGAACTCAATTCATCGTAAATCTGTTTTTTTGTAAGCAGAAAACTACGTTCTGCTTCAGCCAGGTGGTCACACAGCTCCTTCTTAAGCGAGCAAGGTACAGGCGAAACAAGTATCGAATTATCCTCCGGGACAGCGTTTGTAGACAACAGGCAAGGCTCCAAAACTTCAGCGACTAACATAGGAACAGGCTCCGTCTGTAGCAAAGGCACAACAACAGCAGAAGGCAAAGATCCCAATGAACAAACAGCATTGTCGGTCTCATTAAGAGCCAAGGTGGGGGCTGAGACCAAACCTCCCACCTCCATAGCTTCCTCCACCACAACCACAGGGACGTCCGCCATCTTGGGCAGGGGTTCCCCGTCTGACGAGTAGGGGAATTTCCCCGGTGTCCTGACCAAATTTCCCTCATTCACTAAAAATACCACCAACAGCTTAATCTGGTTCAAGGTCAGTTGGCATTCATCTGTATCCCCTTTCCCTGGGTCGTGCCTGAAAATAGGCAGGATTTGTCTAGTGCACTTACCCGATCAACAAAAACTAAATAAAATAATAATTTAAATACCGTCTCAGCTTTTAAAGATCTAAATAAAAACCTAGGTCTTGAGAGAGGAGACACTGTGAGGGAATCATAATGCAGGCCAGCAGAGGATAAACCAGATATTTAGTAGCAAAGCAGGAGCATCAGATAAAAAGGAATCAAACATAGTACAAACACCCTCCTTAGAATAAGATGTATAACCACTATAAGACACGTTTGTAGTGAAGGACTCAGAGGCATCCTCCAGACAGATTCTACCATATGCCAACATTTCTTATAATTATTTCTAGTGTTCGCTAAATTTACTTTGAAAAAGGATGATTGGGATTTCTTAATACAGTGCACTCCACTTATAACGAACACTGGTATAGCGGGCAATCGGTTATAATGGACAAAAATTGATTTCCCAAAAGTAAATATATCAAATCCAATGCATCTTCCTCTGGTTGTAATGGACAGAAACTCTGCTTATAATGGACACTTTGAAGCTTTTATAGGTATTTGTAGTGCATTTAGGGATGGGGTGCAGAGCTGGTTAGGAGATTTAGCAAATGTAGAATTTAGATGAAGGAGCTACAGAGACTAAATTTCTTACTTAATAATTCTCCACCAGCTGCATAAACTTTCATAAGATAATTACACTAAAAAGGAAATGATTTTATTTTTTAATAAAACCCATACAGTACAATTGCCTTTAATTGTACTGTTCTGGAATCCCAATACCCAGCCATTAGAGTTGATATCTTCTTACCTTCTGCAATAAACTTAATTAAAAAAAATAATGTTCCCTGACAGTTAAATAACTCTAAATGCACAAAGTACAGAAACGTATATGCTAGGCAGGATTCTGACTGAGTAAGCTATGACATTTTACAATAGGTTTTCAATCACTCTGAGCCCCTGTTCACACACACAGGCACACCTAATACATAGACTCTACCTCCTCTGGATATAATGGACACTGGATAAACTGGACAAAAACTGTGTGCACAGATGTGTCTGTTATAACAGGCTTGCACTGTAATAGAAACACTGTAATTATGAAATTTTCAAAACATTTTCCAAGATTCAGACGTATCCAATTTTCTGTCTATATAATATAATTACATGGTAACATAGTAGTTGATGGCTGATAAGAACCGCTAGGCCCACCTAGTCTGCTCGTATTCCCTGGCTGCATCAGCAGCTGCTGACCCGACTTGGTCATTGGCTTTTGCCTCTCTTCTCCACATCTGAGTTTCCCTTATGTCTATTCCATGCATGTTTGAGTCCCTCCACTGTGTTAGCCCCCACAACTTCCTGGGGTAGGCTATTCTAAACATCCACCACCATCTCTGTGAAGACAAACGTCCTCACATTTTCTCTTATCCTGCCCCCCTCCAATCTCATATTGTGCCCTCGCATCCATGTACAACACTTGTACTGAAAGATGTCACCCCTCCGCACTTTGTTCAAGCCTTTAAGATATGTGAAGGTCTCTATCATATCCTCCTGTTCCTTCCTCTCTTCAAGTGTATACATATTGAGGTATTTTAATCTGTCTTCATATGTTTTCTGATGCAAGCCCTGCACCATCTTGGTCACCCTTCTCTGGACTGCCCCCATCCTGTTTATGTCTTTGCGAAGATGTGGCCTCCAGAACTGAACACAGTATTCTAGATGAGGCCTCACCAGCGTTTTGTACAATGACTTCATCATCTCCCTTCTTCTGCTAGTGATACCCCTTCCTATGCTCCGCAGCATCCCACTGGCCCACCCCACAGCCTTGTTACACTGTTTGTCCACCCTTAGGTCATCTGAGATGATTATCCCTAAATCTTTTTTTCCTGTCAGCTATCCCCCTCATTCTGTAGCTCTCTACGTGGTTTCTTCACCCCAGGTGCATGCTTTTGCACTTTTCTGCATTAATTTACTACCTGGGGCACTTTCTGAAGTCTGAGTTTTTCATTGCTTAACCTTGATACAAAATTGCTGCAAGCATAATTGTGTTAAATTTTAACTGCCACATTTTTGTCCATTTTTCCAGCTTTCCCAGATCCCTCCTCATTCTTTTGACCCCTCTGAGGTGTCTATTCTGTTGCAGATCTTGGTATCATCTACAAATAGGCAAACCTTCCCCTCCAGCCCTTCAGCAATGTCACTGATGAAGACCTTGAAAAGGACTGGCCCCAGGACCGATCCCTGAGGCACCCCACTGGTCAATCTCTTTTCCTCTGACTTAATTCCATTTTCTACCACCCTCTGCTTCCTGTCCCTCAACCAGTTTCTAACCCAGTTTTCCACTTTGTGGCTCACCCCCAGGCTCCCTAGTGTGTTCACTAGTCTTCTGTGGGTTATAGTGTAGTATGCCTTACTGAAATTGATATCCACTGCTCCTCCCTGATCCACCTACTTTGCCACCCAGTCAAAAAAGTAAATCGGATTTCTCTGACATGACCTTCCTGCTGTGAAACAATGCTGCCTTGGATCCTGTGCTCGCATGGTTTCCAAGTGTTCCACAATCCTTTCCTTAAGCAGTACCTTCATAATGTTACCCACTACTGAGGTGAAGCTGACTGGCCTATAGTTTCCTGTCTCCTCCCTGCTACCACTATTCTGGAGAGGGACTATATTTGCCCCCTTCCAGTCCTCTGGAACCATCCCTGTATTGAGGGTCTCACTAAACAGGGCCACCAGTGGTGCTGCTAGCACTGTTCATAATTCCTTTAATATCCTGGGGTATATATCATCTAGTCTCATTTCTTTGTCCAACCCTCAATTTTGTGAGTTCCTCCAGGACCCTCTATCCTGTAAAATGACTGGTATTTATCTCTCTACCCCCATTGTTTCTGCTGCCCAGCTGTGGTCCCTGTACCTCCCCCTCTACCATAAATACAGAACAGAAATAATCATTCAGTATTGATGCTTTTTCTAGGTCACCCTCTACGCACACCCCTTTCTCCCCTTTGAGCTTAACAATCCCTCCCCTGGCCTTCCTTCTATTGCTAATATATCTATAAAATATATTGCCCCCCACTGTCTGTGCTAATCTCTCCTCTGTTTGTGCCTTCGCACTCCTAACTGCTTTCCTTGCCTCCCTCTGTCTCTCTCGTAGGTCACCCCTATCCTTATCCTTCTGAGTCTCCTTGTATTTTCTGAAAGTTCCCTTTTTGTCCCTCACTTTCTCTGCCACCTCCTTTGTGAACCATAATGGTTTGTTTCTTCTTTTTCCCTTGTTACTCAGCCTAATGCTGCCCATTTCAGGCAAGCACCTTATCCTAGCAGCTGCTTTTAAGTTTGAGCTGCCCGCTGACTACAGCAGCGAGACCAGGAGCCTGCCTGCTGCCACCCACCCACTGCTCTCTAAGCACAGTCTTGCTGCCCACTTCGGGCAAGTACCTCATCCTCGCAGCTGCTTTTAAGTTTGAGCTGCCTGCCGACTACAGCAGCGAGACCAGGAGCCTGCCTGCTGCCACCCACCCACTGCTCTCTAAGCACAGTCTTGCTGCCCACTTCGGGCAAGTACCTCATCCTCGCAGCTGCTTTTAAGCTTGAGCAGCCTGCCGACTACAGCGGTGAGACCGGGAGCCTGCCTGCTGCCACCCGCCCACTGCTCTTCAAGCACAGGTAATTGCCGAAGCCAGATCTTCAGCCCTCAGCGGCTGTTGCAGCGAAGATCCTGGACTGTTTTTCCGAATTCCTGGTGCCATCTGACTGCATTGCCCCCATTGTCTGCTCACCATCTTGGTGAACTCCCTGAGTGGCTAACTCTGGAATCCAGCGTGGCTGCTTTCCCAGGACTAATTGCATGCCTGTGCACAAATTTTGTAGTCTGTGCTGCCTGGCCCGCGCTACTAGTGTGTGCACATAATACCAATTACAGCTAAACTGAAAACCGGGATTCCTACTGCTGATTTTTTGTTTGTTTAAGGACTGTTAGTAGCCTGTATTTGCTCATTCTGGTAGGAAAAAAAAAAGAGAGTAAAATACTGTTTGTTTGCTTTGTTTTAGCCTAGCTAGACCCCTTAATCTTCCCATTCTCTCCTTTGTGTGTCCACAAGTTCTTAAATACACCTAAACCACTCCCCCTTTTGTACACCTCCTCCCATTGGCCATCTTGTCATACACAAATTTAAAGCTGCAGAACACATCCTAGAGTGCGGTTCTGCCCCACAGAACTACACTTCTAACAGCCCCTTGCCTCACCACTCCCTTCTCTCCCCCTTCATAAGGCTGACCACGCTAATTCTCTCGTACTACTTCTGCCGAGAACCCTCCAGGGCTCCCAGCTCATCCACTGCAAGAATTGTGGCCACTGGGCGGTCAGCACTCCTGAAGCCGCTGCCCAAGACCATTCGCTCGGACTCCAGACCCAGAGAGCCGAGAACCCTCCAGGGCTCCCAGCTGATCCGCTGCAAGAACCACGGCCACCAGGCGGTCAGCGCTCCTGAAGCTGCCACCCGAGACCACTTGCTCGGACTCCTGACCCAGAGAGGTACGGCAAAGCTGCAAACCAATCAGAGTGTGAGCACTTTCTCCAGGCTTGCTCCGATTGGTCCTTCATCCCTTCTTATCTTTTCTCTGTCTCCTAAGCTAAAAAGGCGCTGTTTTTTTACTTATGCTTGGTAATGTACGCCTATTTTGTTAGAATCTGCCTGTAAACTGCCTAAAAAAAGCTGTAATACTTGCAAACTGCTCTTTCTAGATTGATTAAGTGAAACAGCCCTTTCCTTTGCCCCTGTAACTGCCGCCCAGACTACAGGGCATCAAGGAAATCGACCCCTTTCATTGGTAAATTAGTTTTGTCACTGGGTAGCTCGACCACTGTCTGGGACCCATACTAATTGGCTTCGCTTTCTCTTCCCCTTCAACCGAGAACCCTCCAGGGCTCTCAGCTCATCCACCACAAGAACCACGGCCAGCGTGCAGTTGGTGTTCTCAAAGCCGCCGCCCGAGACCACTTGCTCAGACTCCTGACCCAGAGAGTACAGCAAAGCCACAGTTTTATGCTCACCACCCATCCCCCTGACCATTATTATATAGACCTCCTTGCCCCGCCTCCTGCCATTGGCTTTCCTACAAATCTATCCTCCCCGCCTTCCTAGGACGCCCACAGACATATAAATTTTGGGCTGCCGCTTCAGATTCAAGTGTCCCATCCTAACTAAGCCACCGCAGTCTTCCCTACCACTCGTTTCAGATCAGATTTGTGACTTCTTATTACTGTACCTAGTCGCTGTGTCATAGTAAATTCTCCTTGCTCCCTATAAGTGGTTTCAGCACCTATATCCCTTTGCTGACCCTGTGGTGTGTAGCCTTAGCTGGTGATACTTCTTAGATCAGGTTTACGACTTCTTGTAACTATCTCTAGTCGCAGTGCCATAGAAACATCTCCTTGTTCCTTTTAAGTGGTATTGGCACCTGTATCCCTTTTCAGACCCTGTGGCTCGTAGCCTTACCTGGTGACACCTTGCCCAGATTAAGCCCTTACAACTGTTTCTCTTTCTGACCCCCAGACTTTAACCATGGAACCTGCAGTCTGGCTCTACCTATTTACTGCCTTATGCACCCTACCCTTATTAGGGTACACGCCAGATGGAATTTACCCCAAAGAAGACTCGTATCCCCTACAACAAGAATGTCTACTCATGGAGTCCCTATACAACTCATGCTATGCCCCTAAGTTGTTGTACCCACTTTCAGCTGAGTCTCCCTCTCGGACAGCCACTGGCATCTCTTTACCTACCCAAGGAATGTTACCTACACGGCCCAGTACCTGCATCTACTGGTGTTATACGGCTAGGGTCTTAGCATGTGTATCACTAGGACTGAACACTACAAAGAATAGGTCCTTGCATTCCTACGCCAATACTTCCACTAGCCAAAGAAGGCTTAGTTCTTCCAAATTACCACTTGTTGCCCTAAGAAAAGTTGTACTCCTCCTCCTCTTGCTATGCTCAGATAATGTTAAACTTAACCATGGTACTATACAAGCAATTCCTTCACCGTCCAAAGTCACGAAGTATAAAGGTATCAGCTTTCTGCATGTTAATGTGTGTAGCCTCTTAAAGAAACTCACCTCAGTACAGGCTTGGGCTATCCACACGGAGCCGGATGTACTTGTCATATCTGAATTCTGGCTTCATCCATCCACGCCAGACAAAGAGGTCAATATCCCCAACTATCTGTTATTCAGAGCCGATAGACTAACCAGAGGTGATGGTGTAGCCATCTATGTTAAGGACAAGTTTACGGTCGCTCCCCCGACACTACATCAATTGCCAATGCCTTTGAATGCCTGTCCTTAAAAATTGAAATATCTACATCAAAGGCCCTCCATGTCATAGGATGTTATAGACCCCTGTCCTCGGGGTCACAGCTTCTGTCCCACCTATCATCTACTATGAGTACCGACACAATGGAAACAATTATACTAGGGGACCTTAACTACGACTGGCTGTCAAGCTCATCTCTTCCACTTAAAATCCTTCTATGACTCTCATGGGCTCACTCTACTTATTAATGAACCTACTCATATCAATAAGAAAAACCCTATGAAAAGTACACTATTAGATGTACTTCTAGTAAGCAAACCCCATTTCTTCTCCCATGCTGGGATCTTTTCTGCCGACGTTAGTGACCATTGTTTTATTACTGGCATAAGAGCAGTCCCTAAACCAACAGCCTCAGCAAAGTTCTCTACCAAAAGATCAAAATGGAATTTTGACCCGCTTGCATATATCAATGACCTGAAAGCTTCCCCGCTTTGGCAGACCTTTTATTTAGCCAAATCGGTAGAAACAGCATATGCCATTTTCCACGAAATTGTATCCAGCGCTCTTAACACCCACTCACCCTTAGTCAAAACCCGCATAAAGGCTAGAAAGTGCCATTGGTTTACAGCAAACATCAATGCAACACTATTAAAAAGAGACAAGCTTTAGAAGCTAGCACGCAAATCCCACAAAGCCGAAGACTGGCATCTTTTCAGAACAGTCAGAAACCACTGTACAAAGCTAATTTGGGAAACCAAGTCCAACTTCTATCGCTCTGAACTCGACACTGCCTCCAACTGCCCTACCAAGTTCTGGTCCACAATAAAAGAACTTTCTGGTAATACCACAGGAAACAGTCTCCCCTCAAAAATTATTTCTGACAATGTAACTATCAACAACAATAAAGAGATACTACAAGCCTTCAACAATCACTTTGCTACTGCAGGGCTAGCTTTTGATAACTCACCTGCATGTAACCTACACTCCCAGCTTACCACGCAAGCTTTAGAATCTAGTCCCTCAGATGCAGTCTTTTCATTCTGTCCTGCCTCACTAAAAAGAGGTCGAAGATCTCCTCCTCCAGTTGGACACCAGAAAAAGTGCTGGTGCAGACACCTTCGATCCATACTACCTAAAGATTGCCTATCATGTCTTGGCCGTACCTATTACGCATCTATTTTACTTGTCCCTTTCTCAAGGGACCCTCCCCAAACTGTGGAAGACCACACGTTATTCCGTTGTTTAAATCCGGAGACCCCTGTGATCTAAACAACTATAGGCCCATCTCTCTTCTCCCGGTACTATCAAAACTTCTGGAAAAAAATCGTGAATGCCCAGCTGAAATCTTTCATAAATGATACTAACCTGCTAAACCCAATGCAATCTGGTTTCAGAACTGAACATAGTACAATCATGGCCCTGGTCAAGGTGACAAATGACTGTCAGCGCGAGCTAGAGAACAAAAAATTTGTCTGCGCCATTTTTCTAGACCTAAGTAAAGCCTTCAACACTGTCGAACCACAGCCATTTCTTTCTTCACTAAAAGCTATTGGTCTAGAATCTACCTCCTTGCGTTGGTTCCACAATAAAGAATGGTTCTGATAGGCACCAACAGGTCAAGGCCGAAAGTTAACTCTCCCCTCAAATCTGTTAAAAAGAGGCGTTCCACAGGGATCCATCCTGGGGCCACTCCTATTTGCCATCTATATCAACAATATAGACTCAGGCATCAATGAGGTGAAAATTCATCTGTTTGCAGATGATACAGTGATCTACCTAAGCCGTAGAACTCCTGAAACTGCGTGCAGCGACCTGCAAGCTGACTTCAACATACTTCTATACCAGCTCCTTATTAAAAAATTGCTACTTAACACCAAAAAGATAAAGGTGATGCTATTTTCACCTATTAACCATGCAGCCTTCCCTGCTCTACTCCCATCACCACCCTCCTAGGAGAAACCCTGGAATTTGTGCCGAAATTCAAATACCTGGGGGTCTGGCTAGACTTCAAACTCTCCTTTGCAGATCACCTGGAGGATTTGTTAAAAAAACTGAGGCAGAGACTAGGTCTCTTCTTCAGGTTAAACGCCTACTAACTACAGAGGCCAAGAGACAGCTAGTTCAGGCAATGTTCCTTTCCCTAATTGATTACGCCGACTTTATATACAGCCAATGTGCTACTTCATACCTTAGTAAATTGGACATACTTTGCCACAGAGCCCTGCGCTTCATCACTGGTCTCCCCTTCTCCACCCATCACTGCTCTTTATATGCGGCCATAGGTTGGCCCTCCCTACACTACTGACGAAATAAAAATGCGTCTCTCTGGACATACAGAGCTATCACTGGCAAACTTCTGCAGTACATTGTTGATTGCCTGACTCTCAATATGCCTAGAACCTATGCCCTAAGAAGCTGTTCACTGATTTCTCTGAAAGTGCCCAAAGCCCTAACGCGTTTTGGGAGAACTGCCATAGGATTCGTTTTACCATCACTCTGGAATGTGCTACAGAAATCACTGACACTGAGGACTCCTGTTAGTATTACTGTGTTTAAGACCTTATACTCAAAATACATTACAGAAGCCTGCAACTGCTTCCAACAATCCTAGCTCTGGAATGTGCTACAGAAATCACTGAAACTGAGGCCTCCTGTTAGTCTCACTGTGTTTAAGACCTTATACTCAAAATACATTACAGAAGCCTGCAACTGCGTCCAATGATCCTAGCTTATTTACACCCCACTTCCATATCCTCCCTGCTTTTCCCATCCTCCTTCCTTCTTGTATAAGTGCATAACTTGTCCCTGAGCTACCTACTTATTTATTGCCTTAAATCTCACCCTCCCTCACCCACCTATTCCTTGTATACCCACAGCATCTCATTCCTTCGCTCCTAGTATTATCCCAGTTCCAGACCCCCCCCTCACTGGCTGCTCACTTCTCCCTACACGTCTCCCCCTTGATACGCCTGGGTCTTTTTAAACTGACTATGTATGTCTCTTTGCTTTTAGCATCCACTTCAACTAATCTCTTCACTGGACTATAATGCCTTTATCTTACAGGAATACTAAACCATGTATGTTGTCGTATCTGGTATACATTTTTATTGACTTGCTACCTTATTGTTTATGTATACCCTTACTGACTGTCTTTTACCTGAACCCAAATGTATTTTTACTCATCCTGTCTGTTGCAGGCCTACCTGTACTGTTGTACTCTTGCATCTACTGTCTATTTGTCTGTATATAAATGCATTGTTACTTGACTTGTGTAATGCAGGTCCACCTTGTGAATGAGTTTGCTCAATGGTGTTTACCTGGATAAATAAATAATTTGATTGATTGATAATGCACTGAATTGTCACCTCCTGTATGGCTTCTTTTAGGTGTGCCCACTGCTCCTCAACCCCTCCTCTTGGATCCATTCCTGCCAGGGCTTCTTTGACCCCTTCCCCATCCTAGCAAAGTCTGCCCTCCTGAAATCCAGGACCCTTGTCTTTGTGTGGCTCTCCTGTGACACTGTACTGATGCTGAATCACACTGTACGGTGGTCACTAGACCACCGTACAGTGTCCTGAGTCTTCAATTGGGTACGAATAAAGGGGGTAACCAAAGGGACATGTATAGATTTGACTTTTTTTGGGGGAAAAGGGGCATGTTGTTCACAAAGCAAATTAAAATGCTAAAACAAATACTCCCAGGCAGTATCAACGTTTGAAAAGGAAAACAACTCCCTGCAATTTAACTTAGACAAGCCAAGGCAAAAAGCTTCCAAGTTAAAATTCCTAAAACACTGAAACTTAAAGAGCAACTCTCTATTATAATAAAAAAGCTTAAAAACACTAGACTTACAACACTTAGGTTTTAACTTTATTGTTTTCTAGTTGTCATTTTCTTTACTTTCCCCTACTGTTAGTCTACTAAATATTGTAGATAATGCAGCAGTTATTTCACTGAGTCTTTCACACTGTATCTGGCTCTCTTCTGCTAACCACACAGTTGCTGTTTGTGCCATCACAGTCTGTTGTCATGGTGAGCACTATGATGTCATAAACAAAGACACTGTGAGCTTAACTGGGGAGAGGCAAATGTTTTCAAATGTTTTCTATACAGACTTTTTTGATGTACTACCAAGGTGTGCTGTAGCTCTTAGAAAGGAACACTGAAAATGAAAAAAAATTATTTTCTAGTAAATCGTAACAGCTGAAATATCTTATTTATGAAAGCATATGCCAAAGTGCAGAGCTGCTCTTTAATAGTGTTGGGCATACATTTGGGAGGTGGAAGGTTAACTGTACAAAAAAATAATAGCATGGTCATTAAGTAAATTCTCATGACAACCTGAAGCACACATTGGAAGCTCAGGGTAAGCGATAATTAGATCCAAGACAAAAGAAATGATACAATTTGAATTGGTTAACTAGGCTCTTTAATTAACTGTCAGGCCAAGGAGGGTGAGGGAATTTTTCAATCTAAGGCATTTACTAGAGGACCAATTTGTATTAAAATTGCCCAATAATGTGGACTATGGAAGTCACCCAGGGAGTGGATCAGTGAATAGAGCTGAAGGAATTTGATTGCCTTCAATTTGGCAGGGGGGCAGAATAAACTGCCAAACAAAATTTCCCTCCCAAATAACTTTAGGGAGACAAAAACAGAATTAATCAGACCACCCATGGTGTCTGATTGAACAAGTGAACAGGGAATAGAAGCATGAACAAACAAGGCTGCACCATCACCATGTCTGTTCTTATCAGATCTAAGAACAGTATAATCTGGGAGGTTAATATCTGAGTATGGGACAGCTGAGTCCAGCCATGCCTCAGATAAGGCGAGAATGGAAGGATGTTTGCCAAGAGACCAGCTTATAAGTAAGTCTGTTTTAGGGAGAAAACTTGTGAAAAAACCTGAGGTTGTGCTGTGGGGGTCAGGATTGGATTCAGTATTGCCAGGTACCAAGAGAAACAAACAAACAAACAAAAAAAATGAACGAATAACAAGTTGAAAAAACAGGATCTAGAAAACCTTTTTTGGGCAGGCACAACCACCAAGAACTTTTGGCAACAGTTCTAAAGGAACAGTACCTTTATTTTATTTCAATTTTGGTAACCAGGTAGGCCCAGCAAGCGATCCCTTTTTCAGGGGCGACCCGGAGTTAATGACTGGAGTACCTAACGCCCCTCAGAGTGGAATGATTAGGGTGGGCCACAGAAGTTATATCAGACCACGGTGGGGGAAATAAAAAGGCCTGACCATCCACACTGTTTAGAAACTTAAAAGGGTGAGAGTGAGATGTTAAAGTGAAACTGAATGTGAAAATACAAAAATATAAACAACACATAATTGAAGCTGCCTCCTTAGCGTTGCCAAGCAGAAACAGTGGGAGGATATTGAAATTGAACTGATATGTACAAAAAGAGTGGAGTCTAAGACTACAGTGGGGACTGCCACTCATTCACTCACTCACAGTGCTTAGCCTGCTAAAACCAACCACTGATTCAGTGACACTTTTCTTCTGAAGCAGCCCTGCCACAGTAGATGAGTCAGATGAAAGGATTACAAAGCCTGTCACTGACACTGGCTTATCAGAAAAACTGAGTAGTGAATAAGGGAAAGCAAAAATAGTACTGAACTGCAGAAACAACTACTGCCACTAGTTCAGTTGGTTCAAAAAATCCATACATTAACTAAGAAAGAGATGGGAGATGGGGATCTTAGTCTCAGACACAAATTAAAATGTGAAATTTAAATCTATAGTAATTCAGCTATCATTGCAGCTGATTCTGATGAAAATTGTAAGAGGTTAATCAAATTTAACCACTCCACACAGTGCAAGAAAGCAGCAAATGCAAACAAGATGCTGGGATGCATATCTAGGGGGATCAGTAGTAGGAGAGAGAGAAGGTTATACTGCCATTGTACAGGTCACTGGTAGGGCTGCATCTAGAGTATGGAGTTCAGTACTGTGCCCACACCTCAAAAAGGACATTAACGTGCTGGAGAAGGTCCAGAAGAGGGCTACAAAGATGATAGTGGGTCAGCAAGGTAAGGCATACGAGGAGAAGTTAAGGTCACTAAACATGTACTCACTAGAAGACAGGAGAGCGAGAGAGGGGACATGACTGGGACCTTCAAGTACTTGAAAGGGATAAATAAGGTTGATAAAGAGAGTCTCTTTAAGCTGAATGGCAACCATAACACTAGGAGTCACAGTCTTAAGCTCGAGGGTGGGAGGTTTGGGAAGGAGGCCAGGAAGCACTTCTTCACAGACACGGTGGTGGAAACTTGGAATGCACTGCCAAAAGAGGTCATCTCATTGAAGACAGTGGGCAGCTTTAAGAGAGGCTGGGATAGGTACAGGGGGAAAATAAGGATCATGGATAGGGAGGATGGGAGGAGTGGGTGGGGAGGAGGGCAGAGAATTTAGCTCAAGCTATGGACCTTGCAATATCAGCAGACTTGCTAGACCAAATGGCCTTCTGCTGCTGGCCTCTTTGTATGTTTGTATGCATGTAAATTTGAGCTGCACACTATTTGGACCAGTGCTGAATCAATATAAAAGCAAGTGTAGTTAAACAACAATCTAAGAAATAGAACATATGAAAACTATCTAAGATACAAAACATGTGAAAACTAAGTACAAATTAATCAGTATACTAATAATATAATAGCAAATATGAATAGGGCATGACCTTAAAGAGCAGCTGACACCTTTGGGAAAACTTTGAAAGACATAATAGCCGGACACAATTCAGCATGTGCATCACATATTTTCTATAGATTTCTCATCTCTGTTATTTATTACTGAAGAAATTCTCACAAAACAAGCTCCTCATCTCTTTGGGTTCATTTGCCTCTATAGCTGACTCCCTACTTGAAATCATAATACTGTGTTGTGACATCACAATCTGTTGCTATGGGAATAACTGTGATGTCACAAGCAGAGTATTATGACATCAGGTAGAGAAGCAGAAAAATGAGCTGATGAACCCTTGGGGAACAACTCTCCTGTTTCTATGCATGTGTCCTCAGTAATAAATAATGGGGATAAGAAATACAGAGCTAAAGAGAAATATAAGCTGATTTGTGTCCAACTATTATGTTTTCCAAAGTTCTTCTTGAGGTGTCATTGGCTCTTTAAAGGAGTACTGTAGTCAAATTTTGCAAAAACATATGTTGTGCAGAGTGTTTTGATTTGTGTAGTTCTGGTGTGTCCTTCCCTTTGTTTGCTGTTAAGAGATTTTTCTAACTTAGCCTGCTCATTATATGGTAGTTTTATGGCCCTTGAGTATCTCCATCTTAGCAAGTTTATTGCTCTTCTTTTTCCCACAATGCCTCATGTCCCATGTGACAATGATGCGTCTGGGAGCACTGATTCAGCAAGTACTAGAGATAGGAGCTTGATGTTCTGGCCTCCACTAAATAGCTCTAATTCAATATTTTTGTCTTCTATTGTGTGTCAGGTATAGCCAGCAGGAGTAAATGTTTTGCTTTTAAAACTTTTCATTGCATCAAACTATACACAGCCATAAAAAGCACACAAATCACCCCAGATCATCAGCAGACACAGTAGGACTACACACACACAAATAAAAACGCTCTGCATAACATACGGTTTTGCAAATTCTGACTGTAGTACTCCTTTAAAATGACAGGATAAACTACCATCTGCATTAGTATAGTCCCAGTAGCAATGACGACTTTAAAAAGGTCCCTTTTAAAAAACAGCTGTGCCCCCATTGACTCTGTCTCCATATTACTTCCCCTGAAGTACCCATCTTCCACAGCCTCAATGCCTTTCCAGACATAGAGGGCTATGCCCCCCTTTACCTTTTCCTCTATCCATCCTAAACATTGTGCAACCATGGACTGTCAGATCCCAGGCATTAGTTTCTTTGATGTTTATGAGGTCCATCTCGTGTCTGCCGTCACTGCCTGGAGCTTGCTGATTTTATTACCTAGACTCCTGGAGTAAAGGTAAATCCCCTTCCATCTAACTCCTGATCCCCTTTTGCTTTTTACTTGTCTTTCTTCCTTACTTCTCCCTAGTCTCCTTAACTTCTTGTTTTTCATGTTGATTGCAGGCTTTGTGAGTCCTCCGTCCTTGGTCCCTTCCCCTAGCCCAGTTTGAACCTCAACCTTATTTTTTCCATTGTGCTGCTTCAAGCCCCCAGATTAGGGGGAGTACTAGCTAGGTTCCCTTTCTTCTCTTCTATCGCTGTAGGTTCCCAGCATCAGTCTCCCTGACAGTCAGTTTAACTGTCTAATAAAGATGTCAAACTTCTGCCCCAGTGCACTGCCCCCCCCATCAGGTGAAGATCATCACCCTTGAGAAGCCAACTCTCCCAGATGTCCTCCCAGTCCCCCGCAAAGTGGTACCCCATCTCCTGAGACCATCCCTTTACCCACCCATTAAACTCCCTGATCTCATCCCTCCTTATTCTATCTCCTCCCCCACTCCACATAGGAGGACCTTGGAAAAGGCCAGGGAAGCTAAGCATGCTTTCAGTCTATCCTCCAGCTTGTGAAAGTTTTGCTTCATTGTCTCCACAGGCTCCACAGATAAGAGGATACAAACCTGTATGCCTTGATAAGGTGGCTCATGGTTTCAGCCATGAAATGTTGGTAGTAGTTAACAAAATAATGACATGAGTGAAACACACACACACACACACACACCCCTATTTTAAAAAGAAACAGGAGTTGAACTTCTTTTTTCAGCCGATGCCTAAAGTCAAGAGTATTATTTCAGAACAGCCAGGGGTTGCAGTTGAGACCCCTATGATTTCTTTACAACCCCTATGATGTCTCTTGCAACCCCTAGGAATGCTAAAACAACCAAGGTCTCCCTAGTGGTTATTTACATGAATTTGTCGGATGGAAAGCTTTGCTACTCTTATGATTCTGCTGAAATGAGACTTTGCAACCCCTATGATTCTGGTGAAATGACATTGCTGTGTATAGTACTGACAATTGTAAATGAACTCTTCCTTCAGAAGCACTATCCTTGTGAGAATTCAATTAAATCCTATGAAAACTACAAAAACCTTTTTAACCACTCGCATTGTATTTTAAAAGTGGCATGCAACTGTCTGCTGCATTGCAGCTGCTCTCTCTACTCCAGTTTTATTAACTCGTTAACTATAAGCTCATTGACATGTTATTTGCAAAGTCGAAATACAGCAGATGTTTTTGTTCTACTACAACGCATATTCATGAACTACCTATTAATATTGTTAATAACAATTTAAGACTGTCTCTATTTACTAGTAATTTTCAGAAGTTTTTTAGATTACTGGTCATGTACAAAATACAAAAATATTTGAACAAGTATCTTCTTCTTGTACAATAAGATGGGTTAATAATCAACTCCTCATAATTCCGACAAGCAAAACAAAAGCTGGCACTAATTTTTTTCCACTTTTGCCCTCAAGTTTTACTACAGTTTGCCAGTTCATATGAGATAATCAATCCATGTGTGTGTTTTAAAATGAAACTCTGGGTACGTTTACAGAGTTGTCTGTCTTGTATCCATCAGTTATGTCATACACAAGTGTGTTTATTATGTTATGTTCCAGGGTTGCATTATGTTTTCCATGCCTTGTCCCAGGACGGTGTTGAAAAAGAGACAGTTGTCACACTGGGTTATAGCCCAGATTCACATAGATAACTAGATGAGTAAATACTGTACGTAATAAAATTCGTCTCTAGCACTTGGTAGACTTCTTACAGCATTGACAAATGGGATGAACTGAGGACTTTTTCTGAGTGCTTCATATTGATTAGGGCTTCTGATTACCAATCTGTCATCTACTGTGTCACTTTTAAACAGTAGTACTGGATTTGCAACAAACAAATAGTGACATTGAATTTAATGTCATAGGAACACCTTCTATCAGTCCTAATCAGAGAAAAGTGATTTTTGACAAATAGTCATTCTAGGAGATAACTATCTACCATTATCATCAACACAAACGTAATGTATGCTAAACATTATCTGAATATTTCAGTAGTAAATATTCGGAAATTCCCCTTCTAATTCACACAGCCCTCAATGGGAGTTATAAAATGGCAAAGAAAACCCTGTATCCTGATTGGCTGAGACTTGGTTCTAGCCATTGCAGTAAGAAAGCACCACCAATGGCTAAAAACAAGTCTCTGCCAACCAGGGCAACTCACAGAATTCATAAGCCACTTACTTCCTAATTTCTATCGGTAACATAGCTGCAACCTTTACTCATATATAAAAAACTTCAACTAGGCCCTACAAATAAAAGTCAATTAAATAAAATAAAATAAGTATATAATTTAATGTTATTTTCACTCAAGAGCCCCTTCCTACACACCTACACAAATTTTAAAAATCAAGTACTACTCAGAGTTTCCATTGCTGTTGTTTCTTTGATGACCATGAAAATTCCCTCTCCTATCCCTACCAGTTTACCAGAGAACTCCCTGCTCCTTAGCTGGCAATAGATAAAATGAGATTCTGGCTTCATTTGAGGCCTGTGTGTGCGTGTGTGTGTGTGTGTGTGTGTCTGTGGTCCTGTCCACACTCGTGGTCTTGTAACGTTACTGGTAGCTCGTAATGTTACAAGACTAGCAGACACGGTTTGCGTCCGCACTGTAGCACGGTAAAACCATGCTACAAACCATGTTTCAAAACTGTGCTCGAAACCTGATGGAAGTATGTTTCAAGCATGATTTCAGACCAAAACGGTTGCCTTAAACTATATTAACTGTAGTGCAGATGCAAATCATGCTTCAACACGGTTTAAGGCAGCCTCTTCCGACCTATGTGGTGTTTTTACCGATTCCCAGAAGAAAAGGGGATAATGTTACTTACATCCCCGACCTTGTGCAAGGCTCCCTGTTTCAAGATGCTATTAGTTCTCCAATCTGTCACAATGCCCATTCACGAGTATCCCAGTATGCATTACGGTGCCCGGTATTGCCACAAGCATGCCTGGGAACTGAGACGGGCAAGCATGGTTGTCGAATCGCAGTGTGGACGCACCAACAACCGTGCTTGAAAATGGAACAAAAATTTTTTAAAAACATTTTCCAAACAGATGTAACCCCTAGATGGCACTATCCCAGGGGCTACTACCCCTGCCTGATTTGCCACTAACAGGTTGAGGGGCCTGGATCCAATGGCGGGTGCCTCCACCCAGAGGTCAGGGTTTGCAATAGTTAAACTAACTTGGTCACAGCCCTCTGGGACACTGCAACCCCCCTTTCTTCCCACTAGTGGCCCACACAATATATCAGAATTACCTTCACAGTATACACTTACCCCAGGTCTGGTTCCGGCACTGGGACCTCCTGTGAAATGAGATACAGTGCAACAATCACAGTACAGTACTTTAACATAGACAAATACCTCAGGCAGTATAACTTTGCTGAAACAAGCAGCTCTGATTTATTTAGGGGGATATAACAAGGACAGGGTGAAATCAGGTTAATTAGCTTATCACTCTAATAATCTACCTATGGCTCTGTGCACAGGCCTATCCCTATCAGTTACTGTCCCTGGGTACCCAAGCCCTAGTGGCTAGTCAAACCGTGGCAGCTGGTAGGGGCCCTTTCACACAGAGAAAAGGAGAATTAAACAGTCAGCAGTACAGTAATTCCATTTGGATTTAATGTGGCAATTCAACAGGAGCGACCCTGAATTAGTACTCAGACCTCCAAATAAGATAGGGTCCTTCAATGTCAGCAGGGCTCACTTGAGGTACACAAACCTCTTCACACATCCATATAAAAGAAAGCACTATACCAGGCAGGCTGCATCTGTATCGATCGCAATTACTACTGCACATACCGGGAGAACACACAGCAGATTCAGTTCCTGACAGACAGAGTGCAATTTTCAGCAATTCCTCCAGTCTTCTAGGGTGAGCCTGGTTTCTACTCTTCAGAGATCCTTTGATTCTTTTCACGGACGGATTCAGTCCTAACAAGCTGTTACACAAGCTGCAGACGGAACTCTGGGCCTTACTCACGTTTTTGACTAAAACTGCACACTGAAAAGCACAGGGCTCCTTCCTTCTTCACTGCCAAAGCTCAACTGAAACTCCAACCGACAAAACCGGGCACTTCCTTTGAGTTCCTCCCAGTTCTTGACTGGATTGGCTGTCACTCACAATAGACTGCTGCTGTTGGTCCAAAAGGTGCTGAAGTCTAAACTACATCTCCCAGAGTCACTGCTCATACAATCCTCTTGTGGCTGGCTCAGATTATGAGTCCAAGTTCTGATTCGTCAAGGCACCATTTTAGAGCTAGCTTACCCCACTGATTGGTCCAGTTCAGCAGTTCAAAACTAGAATGGGGAACTAGCAGACACAGTTCTGACTGCAAAGAAAGCAGGTTAGACAAACTGTAATTTCATTATTACTCTAAATAATTTCTGGCAAACAGTTACATCTTTCAGATAGGTTCCTTTGCACTCTAGTGACTGCAAAAATGAAGTGAATTGGCAGCAGCTCGAGTGGTACTCAGAGAAGCACACAGTCCCCCCATACAAACTAATTATGTCTGCAAGCAGACAGCTCTTAAAGAGACAGTACCAGAGGCTCTAAAAACACTCACTGATAAATGGCTTAAATGCCAAACACCATTCAGGCTTGGAGCATTCAAGCAAGCTCCTGGAAGTCTTTTGGGAACCCCCATTTGCAGGGGGGTTACACCCTTCCTGGCCTGAGAAAGCTTGACGTCCGCGTCAAGCAAGTACCCCCATAAGTTTCAACTGCAACCATATACATTTGCATTAGGCTCGCACATGTAATCATCAGTCAATATATCATTTTACCAAGAACACATTTCTGAAACATTGCAGTACGTCACTCTTTACACAGTATTACATACACATTGTACCATAACTCAAGTTATTACCTCTTGTACATGAAACCTGAAGAGAGTGGCCTTCCCTATCAGTTACCTTGGGGCTGGATGGGGCAAGGGCACCATAGAGAGCAACACAAGTAACTTGGTTAGCACTGATGCTCAGTTTGGGCAATGAGCTCTGGGACACATACACTCCTTTATGGACAACATTGAGAGGCAAGTCCACAGGCCTCCCAAGTGAATCATAACTGAGGAGCACCACAGGCTTTACAGCTCGACCAGTCTTTCTAGGGGAACTGTTACAGTCTCTGCACTCTGAGCCTGATTTTCAGCATTGTCCTCACTTGTCAAGGGAGTCTCCATGGGGTAGAGAGGCTAGAACTTGGGGCACTTTCAGCTCCAGGAGTTACAGTTTCTGAGTCCACAACATTTTGCTCTAGGGGAGGCTTTCGGACACTGGCAGTGGACTGTCAGGGCACTCAAAATACTCTTCTTGTTCTGGTGTATCACCAGTCTGCCCCAATCTATCATTTCCTCCCTGAAAGCTCAAACAGTTCAACCATGCACAATGATTCCATTTCATCTGATCTGATGCTTGCACTTCACTTTCTGGGAGCATTGGCTCCAGGGATGAAGCTGGGGGCTTAGACAGTCCAGAAGGCCCAGCTTTGTCTCCAGTATTGACTAGGGATTGCCCGAAACAATTGACTCAGTTCGTAAGAAGGATAGTATTCAAAGTCACTCTCACTTTCTTCCGATATGGACTGACAGTCATGCTCAACTGGGACTTGTGGAGGGAACACTTTAACTTTGCTTCTGTAGGTGCAGACTTTCTTGATCTTTTCTTAGCAGCAGCTCTAGTCACTGGTCCAGAGGGGCATCTTCTAGGGCTCAGACTCAATTAAGATTTGTCAATGGGCAGTAAATGATTTCTATGCATTGTTTTACATCTTTTGAATTATTCTCAGGCCTTACTTTGTACACTGGCAGATCATCTAGTTTGCCCACTACAATGTGAGGGAGATGGTGCCATCTGTCAGCAATCTTGTGCTTGCCATGCAGTCCCAGATTTCTTAGCAATACCGATCTCCCTCCTGGAGTTCCTGTGCTTTCACCTTTTTATCATACCTTTCTTTGTTGGCCAGATTTCTTTTGGCAGCCATGGTTTGAGCCAGTTGGTACGCATGAGTTAGCTGGGCCTTTAACTTTGCACATACTGTAAATAGTTGTCAGCTTGAACCCCATCAGGAGAGACCCCAAAACACACATCTACTGGTAGTCGAGCTTCTCTTCCAAACATCAGGCGGTGGGGAGAATCCAGTGGCATCACTTTTGGTGCAGTTATAAGCATGTACCAGGGTGCTAATTTGTTGGCTCCATCTAGGCTTGTCCTTTGGGTGCAGGGTGCCTAGCATATCTAGCAAGTGCGGTTGAAGCGTTCAGGCTGTGGGTCCCCCTGGGAGTAGTGAGGTGGTTCTGGACTTCGCACTCCCCACAGAAAGCATCTCTTTGATCAGGCGACTCTCAAAGTCTCTCCCTTGATCAGAATGGATTCTTTGTGGAGCCCATAGTGAACAAAAGTTTTCTACAAGTACTTTGGCTACAGTGGATGCTTTCTGGTCTTTGGTGGGAAAGCTTGGGCATATCTCGTGAAATGGTCAGTGACCACCAGCACATTACTGATATTTCTTTGATCTGACTCCAAACTTAGAAAATCAATACAGACCAGCTCCATGGGTGCACTGGTGGTGATGTTAACAAGGGGCAGCCCTCTGGGGCAAAGCTTTCCTCTGTAGGCAGCGACTACAAGTTCGAATGTGTTGTTCCACATCAGCCCCCATCTTAGGCCAATAGAATCTGGATCTCACCAAGTCAAGTGTTCTGTCTATACCAAGGTGCCCCATGTGGTTGTGCAAGGACCTCAGTACTGAGTCTCGAAGGCAGTGGGCAGCACTAGTTGTTGTTTGTCTACTTGTCCCCTCTGTCTACTGTTTCTCTGTATAACAGTTTATTGATCAGTTTCAACTTAGGACCTTCTTTGTATAACAGTGCAGTTCTCAAATCAGTGGAGCGTAATTTGGACACATCTTTTCCTGCATAGAGGGCTTCTAAAGCTGCTTTGATCATGGGATCGCGGGATTGAGCCCGCCGAATACTGTCATTGTCCAGCTGAGGCAGTGCACCAATGTCTATTGCAGAAAAGTGGCAATAAGCAGCAGGTATGCAATTCTCAGATGCTCCCAAGCAATCCACCATGCAGTCCACTGTGTCCGTGGACATTTGTTCCTCCCTGTCAAACTTCCGGCAGAGTGCCCGAATGTCAGGTTCTGCCAATCGGACCCAATCATTCTGGGGAACAGGCCTCCGGGAGAGAGCATCAGCATCTATGTGGTTCAGACCTGCTCGGTATTCGAGAGCATAGTCATATGTAGATAATGCAGAAAGCCACCTATGGCCAGTGGCATCCAACTTAGCTGAGGTCTGCACATAGGTCAAAGGATTATTGTCAGTTTTACTAGTATTTTAGCCCCATACAAGTACTCATGGAATTGGTCAACAATAGCCCACTTCAAAGCTAGGAACTCTAACTTATGTACAGGATAGTTCTTTTCGGATGGGGTCAGGCTTCTACTGGCAAAGGCCACTGGTCTCAGGCCATTCTCGTGCTCTTGGTACACACAGCCCCCAACCCTTGCAAGCTAGCATCAGTGTGCAGGGCGTAAGGTTTTCTTGGATCGGCATAGGCCAGCACTGGAGCATGGGTAAGTTGATATATGATCTCATGAAAAGCAGTCTCACAATCAGGAGTCCAGCGGGCCCCAAATACTTCACTCGGATGAAAATACACTCTTTCAGTCTTGGGGACGCTGACTTTTGGTATTTTTGTGGGTTGGGGATACCCTTGAGTAAGGTTAAGTAAGGCGGATCACTCTTGAATAGTCCTTGATGAGCGCCGATAATAACCACAGAATCCCAGGAATCTTTGCAGTTCTTTTAGATTTTTGGGCTGTGGCCAGGTGGTCAAGGCCTCAACTTTACTTGGGTCGGTCTCTATTCCTCGGTGGATACTATGTCCCACATACTTTACTGATGTTTGAAAGAATTGACACTTATCAATGGACAGTTTAAGGCCAAAGTCCTCCAGTCGGTCCAATACCTTAAATAATCTGCTCTCATGTTCCTCCAGTGAGCTGCCAAACACAATAACATCATCTAGGTATACCAGGCACTCTAGTAAGTTCATGTCCCCACTGCACGCTCCATCAATCGTTGAAAAGTGGCTGGGGCACCTGAAATCCTTGAGGCATCCTCATGAATTCATAGAAGCCAAGCGGACAGATAAAGGCCGTCTTCTCACGGTCCTCTGGGGCCATCGGGATCTAGGTAGTACCACTGCGGAGATCCAGCACGAAGAACCACTTGCTCCCGCTTAGGCAGTCCAAAGCATCCTGAATGCGGGCATTGTGTACTGATCAGGATAGTCCGCCGGTTTAAGGTCAATAATCCACACACATCCTTACTGTTCCATTCTTTTTCCTCACTACCACAATGGGGAAGCATAAGGCTTCTGGATTCTTGTATTACACCAGCAGCTAACATCTCTTGCAGATGCCGTCTCACATCATCTATGTCAGCAGGTGCCAGGCGTCGAGACCTCTCACGAAATGGTCTTTTGTCATGCAGCGGATATTGTGCTCAGCTCCTTGCACGCATCCTACATCCCATTCCTTTAAAGAAAACACCTGGTCTCTCTGGGCAAGCTTCTCACTGATCCTCACTTTCCATTCAGCTGGCAGCGGGAGTCGCGAAATCAAACAAGTCAGGCGTTACTCTGTCATTCTTCCTTGAACTCTTGCTGCTGGGTAGCACTGCAGTGTCTGCACAATGCACATTAGCCAGGATGCAACCTCTGTTTACTCGAATGTCTCTTTCAGACACATTTGAACTTGGACCATTACCCTTCTGGCATAAGCATGGGCTCTAGCGGGCAAAATACTAGGCTTGACCAGCAGTCCCTCTGGCAATTTTCCATCGCCTGGTGCATCCAACATTAATATTTTATTCTTAACATCCTTTCTGATACGGACCTCTCCCTGTAAGGTACACTGGGCATTTGGCACCAGGATCAGAGACTCAGGATCCTTCTTCCATACAATTCCGACCGGTTCCTCTGGTTCTGTTTTTTCAGCATCTCTCTGTGCCTCATAGGCCTTCTTAATTAAAGCCAGAACTCTTAAAGCTCTACTAGTCTTTGACCCCTGTTTTTCATAACACAACTGTGCCAGCCTTCCGAACATATGAGCATTTGTTCCAATCAACAAAGGACACCATCATACAGTCCAGTGGGGGACACACTAAGGCTAGGTCTCTACTTGTTCAGCCACCCCAGCCACGGAGGTGGGGAAAGACAGCCAAATTCGGATATACCCGGAATAGGGGTAGGCCTTCTCACTAACCCCCATACATGCAGTCCTTCTAATGGTTGTAAGGTACGTCTGACAAATGCTTCTGATACCAATCCTGGAACATAATTGTCACTTGGGAGCCACTGTCTATACAGCTCTTGTAGACACTCCATTCACCTTTACAGTGGTCTCCATGGAGGGACCCACTATTCTGGACCAGTCTGGAGAGGCGGTAGTGGGGGCCTGGGCAACTGACCTTGCCACAAAGGGCGTGAATTAGCATTTTGGTGCCCTCACTGGGATCATGTCGTGCACCTCTTAACCACTGATTTCTTCTCGAAGCTCTCCTTGTAGCCTATATGCAACTTTGTCAGTGTCTTTTGGGACTGGCATTCCCTTTTCATGTGCCCATCTTTCCCACAATTATAGCAAAACATACTTTCTGGAGTTTGAGCTGGCGAGGCGCCACTGGGAGCCAGGGGGGTATTACTAACTGGAAACCTTGGTGCCATCTCTGTCTGTGGCGTGATAAGCATTTGGAGACATCTCGTCAGTTTCTCCACTTCCATGGTCAAGGAATCGAGTTCGAGCTGTTATCAGCAGGAGATACATGGGTGGGTACCCCACCCCATAGCAGATGCAGTCGGATATAGGTCAGGGCCCGTACTTGCAGGCATGGCCTTCATAAAGGGACTGTTTTGAATCCGGATCTCTCAACAGTTCGCCCCATTGTGACATATCTTTTCCTTGTCAGAGCACTCATTGACTGCCAACCTCTGCCCTAATTTCACTTGATGGGTCACCCTCAGTCACTCGGGTCGTAGCCGCAGCTATTGGTGCAGGTCCCTCGAGGTCGTCTTTTCTCAACTCCTCGAATTTCTCATTAACTCATCATAGGAGGGTGGGATTCCAGTCGATCTGCCAGGGCGAACTGAAGCAACAGCAGTTCTGAGAAGGGGCAGACTTAAGGATCCTGTCCAGCCTGGTTCGGTCCAGTTCAATCGCTGGCAAACTACCTTTTCTGAGGCATTCTTGCAACAATTTTTCCAGCCGAGATACATACACAGACAACAACTCCCTTGGTACTGTTGTGCATCTCTTACTGTCCACCATAGGTCCTCATCAGAATCTGGGCTCCCTACACATTCTCCAGGGCCTCAAGATAGGCCTGTGCAGTCGCTTCAGGGTTACTGGCCCGTTTGCTCCTGGATGGTAGCCAGGGCGGGACCTCGGAGGCTCTCACTAACCCTCTTTCGCTTTTAGCCTTCGAGCATTGCCATTCTAGCACTTGGGGCAACATAGTCTATCCAGGTCTCCCAGTCATCCTCCCTTGGGGGTGGGGAGGTGCCAGAGAAGATCCTCAACCTTCGGTAAGAGTCGTGACTAATGGCAGGTGCAGAAATAGGAGTCTGCATTGGTTCAGCCACCATTACGGGCACTGGAGCAGGAGAAGGTGTTGGGGAGGAACACCCCCAGGTGGCAAGAATAGTTTCTTCAAGTCCTCCACAGTTTTCCCTCTCCCAGCAACCATTCAGCAAATTTCTCCTCAAAAGTTTCAGATAGTGGTGGGGCTGATTCCCCGGTCTTTACTGTCCTTAGTTATCACTCTCCAAGCAGTGAGGGCTCCCTCTGGGGTAATGGTCTGTGGCACTTTGGAGCTATCTATGGGATCCTTAAACTCTACTAGGGCCAGGAAAGTGTGGGAGAGCAGATTAGCATGCCGACCCACCACCACAGGGTTTTGTAAACCTTCCACCTTGGAAAGTACTCCCTGCACAGTGTCCGTATTGATACCCAGGGGGATGTCCAGGATAAGCATAGCATTTTGAGGTCGATCTCCTCCCAGTACACCACTCCACCAGCCGGTGCACAGCCACTTCTGTCGGGTACCCATTTTTCTTAACAGTGGTTAGTAAATATGGCCACTAGAGGACACACAATCCCAGCGGTGAGCCTCAAGATGTAACCCCTAGATGGCGCTATCCCAGGGGCTACTACCCCTGCCTGATTTGCCACTAACAGGTTGAGGGGCCTGGATCCAATGGCGGGTGCCTCCACCCAGAGGTCAGGGTTTGCAATAGTTAAACTAACTTGGTCACAGCCCTCTGGACACTGCAACCCTTTCTTCCCACTAGTGGCCCACACAATATATCAGAATTACCTTCACAGTATACACTTACCCCAGGTCTGGTTCCGCACTGGGACCTCCTGTGAAATGAGATACAGTGCAACAATCACAGTACAGTACTTTAACATAGACAAATACCTCAGGCAGTATAACTCTGCTGAAACAAGCAGCTCTGATTTATTTAGGGATATAACAAGGACAGGGGAAATCAGGTTAATTAGCTTATCACTCTAATAATCTACCTATGGCTCTGTGCACAGGCCTATCCCTATCAGTTACTGTCCTGGGTACCCAAGCCCTAGTGGCTAGTCCAAACCGTGGCAGCTGGTAGGGGCCCTTTCACACAGAGAAAAGGAGAATTAAACAGTCAGCAGTACAGTAATTCCATTTTGGATTTAATGTGGCAATTCAACAGGGAAGCGACCCTGAATTAGTACTCACGACCTCCAAATAAGATAGGGTCCTTCAATGTCAGCAGAGCTCACTTGAGGTACACAAACCTCTTCACACATCCATATAAAAGAAAGCACTATACCAGGCAGGCTGCATCTGTATCCCGATCGCAATTACTGCACAATACCGGGAGAACACACAGCAGATTCAGTTCCTGACAGACAGAGTGCAATTTTCAACAATTCCTCCAGTCTTCTACAGGGAGCCTGGTTTCTACTCTTCAGAGATCCTTTGATTCTTTTCACAGGACGGATTCAGTCCTAACAAGCTGTTACACAAGCTGCAGACCGGAACTCTGGGCCTTACACACGTTTTTTGACTAAAACTGCACACTGAAAAAGCACAGGGCTCCTTCCTTCTTCACTGCCAAAGCTCAACTGAAACTCCAACCGACAAAACCGGGCACTTCCTTTGAGTTCCTCCCAGTTCTTGACTGGATTGGCTGTCACTCACAATAGACTGCTGTTGGTCCAAAAAGGTGCTGAAGTCTAAACTACATCTCCCAGAGTCACTGCTCATACAATCCTCTTGTGGCTGGCTCAGATTATGAGTCAAGTTCTGATTCGTCAAGGCACCATTTTAGAGCTAGCTTACCCACACTGATTGGTCCAGTTCAGCAGTTCAAAACTAGAATGGGGAACTAGCAGACACAGTTCTGACTGCAAAGAAAGCAGGTTAGACAAACTGTAATTTCATTATTACTCTAAATAATTTCTGGCAAACAGTTACATCTTTCAGATAGGTTCCCTTTGCACTCCTAGTGACTGCAAAAATGAAGTGAATTGGCAGCAGCTCGAGTGGTACTCAGAGAAGCACACAGTCCCCCATACAAACTAATTATGTCTGCAAGCAGACAGCTCTTAAAGAGACAGTACCAGAGGCTCTAAAAACACTCACTGATAAATGGCTTAAATGCCAAACACCATTCAGGCTTAGAGCATTCAAGCAAGCTCCTGGAAGTCTTTTGGGAACCCCCATTTGCAGGGGGGTTACACCGAGATCAGTGTGGACAGGGCCTGTGTGTCTGTGTGTGTATACCAGTGGACCTCTGAAGAATTTTGAATTCATGTACAACGTAACCTCGATTAACCAAACCAACTGGGGGACATAGGAATGGTTCAGATAATCGAGGGGTTCGTAAAACTGAGTGCCCCATTGAAATGAATGGGACTTGCCGGTCACAGTTTGCGGTTGGTACTAAAATTAATTAAAACACTGCTCTGATCATCCCAAAACAGCAACCTTTGCCAACCTTTGCTTTCCTACAAACAAGTTTTTCTAAAGCCTCAGCTGAGCTAGATTGGAACAGACTACTACAACTCTGAGCTAGGACACTCTGACAGCTGTATTTAATTTAACCGTCCACTTGCACTCCAATATTAAATTATGTCCTTACCAGAAAACTACAGTACTACGGACTCTGTAATTTATAGCATGCTTACATCTCGGGTCAATTACTGCCAAGTCAGTATTTTCAAGTAAGCACATGTCTCCCTCTCACTGTCTGCTCTCAGACGAAAACATTGAGAATTAGGGAACTTACACAAAGCCCATCAAACTACTCCAGTAATCATAAGGGAAACTGCTGCCATCTCTTTGTTCTGCCAATGACATTACTGCTGAGCAGAAATGTAACCAAATCTATCAACTTTTTCAGGGACAGAAGCTGCAGGGTAAGTTCAAACTGTGCCATGGTAGGGCTAAAATGAAGCTGCTCAGGGAGCTCTTTACCTGTTCATGCTAGCGCCTTTGAATTACAGTACATTTTCGCTCTTTGCAGTTGAACTTGATTCATTGTGTACAGTGCAACTTCGATTAGAAGTGTGCTGACTGGCTGCTAATTGAATCCATTGACTCAGCGGTAAAAACAGTTGGCACATCGGGGGACATGGCACAGGTTCAGATAATCCAGAGGTTCGGTTAATGGGAGGTCAGATTATCAAGGTTATACTGTATTCCATGTTACCATTCTGTATATGTGTGTGTGTGTGTGTGTGATTGGGGAGGGGGGGGTGGGGACATTCTATGTAAGCAATAATACCTGATAGGGTGGGCGGTATTGGGCAATACCAGACCACCCAGGGGTGTAATGAGGCCCGACGTCAAGTAGTGAGGGCCTATAGCCCCTGGAAGAAACTGTATTGCCCATACTGCCCACCCTGAGGGTATTATTGCACTTAGAAATGGGCTACATGACATTTTCCTGTGCACTTGGGAAAATAAAACAAAATATATAAAAAATGACTAGAGAGAAATTAAGTGTGTTTTGCTGGTTAAGTAGTTCCTCTGTGCTGTTCTATCTTCTACTGTCCCCCTCCAGGTCAGAAAGCCATTCTGTTGTACTACCCCCTCCCCCCACACACACACACACATGTGCGCACATCCCAGACAAGTTCTTTTTAAACTCTTAAGCCATTGTGCAACAGTATTTTTTTTAACATATTTACTTTTCTTTTAACTGTTACTGCAGCATGATGTGGCCAGTGATTCTATCGCGAGCGGGACGGGACCCATTATGGAAGATCAGGAGCTGCACATCCAGGGAAGTCAACTGCGGCTGCAGTGGGAAAACAACTGAAACAAGGTCTTGCTTTTTTTTTCCTACGGTCTGTCTCTGGTCGTAAGAATCGGGTCCAGTTTAAAACAAGTCCGCTATTTTTGGATGAGAAGCCTGGCTAGGAAACGTAGAACCAGGAGCTGTTTGAAGTGGCTTCCACAGACGAAGTCGGCTGCTGGGTTCTTGGCCGGTTATGAGGCCCAGTGGAGTGGATGGACTTGCCCAACTGACTGTCAGCTGAGTTTTTGGGGGAAAATGTAGTAGAGAGTTTTTTTGAAGATGCGACTGCTTTTGTTTGTGTACACTGGTTCGGGAGTGGGGCTTCTCGCTCGCTCTACGCTTATCAAGCAAAACAAATGGCAGCTGTTTGAATTTGTGTGCCTGGTGCTTCAGCCAATGATGAAGCAGGCTGGGCACAAGGATACTTGGCTGGGCATTAGGCAGGTTTGGTCTCGGACTTTTTATTTGGTGGGCATCTATTGAAAGTTAATGTACCCCTGCAGAGTGGGTACCAGCCAATCAGATGCCTCCAAATAAAAGGCCCATGGAATAATGCAGAGCTCTGAATTATTCTATTCCATGGTAAACAATTATGCAATGTATTGAATGTGAAGAAGGACAGATGACTAATAGATGAAAAACACCTGTGGAGGGACTATTTTACAGTATTATGCAACATTTTATTATTTGTTTTGTGGGTTTGAAAACTTTTAGTATTTTTTTAAAACTTGCATATGGGACCATTTTGTATAAGCAATAAGGCACTCCAGGGACATTGGTGGTACTAGGTTTACCACATGATGAGGGGGCTGAAGGCACTCAGTGAACACCCCTGACAATGGGGTAAATCTAGTACCACCAATGCTCCATTGTGCCTTATTGCTTAATTAATGAACACAAATACAAACTATTGACTTATAAATAGAACTTAATTATTTGATAACTGGGTAAGTAGACTGGACCAATGGTCATTTTCTCAGGAGCAACTTGGGACACAAGGCAGAATAATACATAAAAATATATAAGAACAATCAGATCACAACAATAACTGACAAAATGGTATAGCAAATCACAAAATCGCAAAGTAATTTATCAAACTGAACATTGACAAATTGTTTTTTCGTCAAATACTTCGGTATATAAATCACAGTTTTGCAAGCAATTTGCCATAAGAACTGTAAGCAAACCTAAATTTTCAAGTTGATTTTTTTTTTCCATGTAGAGGTTTCTCTTGTCAGGGGCACCAGGGCAGGTTCTGCTCAGGTCATCGTCTTGAGAGGACTTACTCTGCCTCCGAGCTCAGGGCATCATCCTCCCTGCCCCAGTACTCCCTTTTCCCATTTTCTTCCTGTTACCCCAAAACCCCGGTACCCGGATGCACATATGCGTGGAGACATGTATGCGTTCCAAGGATCTAGTGACTGCCTCTTCCTTCCACCCGGCCCTAGTGCCAGGTCCCCCCTCGGCTTGGCACTGCCATCAAGCCTCCACCTGGTGGCAGCCAAGAGCCAGGGAAACCCCGTGTCCCTCCCTGGGATGGGAGAGCTGCCTGGCAGCAGCTCAGTCCAACACCTCCCCCTCCCCCTTGTAACCCATGCTCATTTCTGAACATGGGTTGCCGGCGTGGGAAGAGGTAAGGCACCAGTGCCTCACGCCTCTTCGCCACAGGGCCAGCACCTTCAAGTCAATTTCTTTGACAGTTGAGACCAAAGTTTGACAAACACACCATCCAATCTATGTAGGTATGCATATTTTACAAAAATGGCCATTCTGATTACTGCATGTAGGATGCTGGTAAAATGTCCAATAAGTCTAGATGCTTATTCTTTGATTTATTTTGCCATTTCAACATATGCAAGAAACAGTATAGCCATTTCCATTTTTGTTTGGATTGCTTAATGATGTACATTCAGCATCAAGTTGCTTTAAACAGCATGCATTCAGACACAGAGGTTCTCCTGAGTTCTATAAATGCCTTAGTATTACTTAATGGAACTAATATACTCTGCTCTGTGAACACCAGCAAACACGACAATCTGTATATTTACATTTTTGCTTTTCTTTTTTCTTATTTGTACTGTCATGATTTTTAATGTTGTTACAGTAATGTGGCTGTCTAAAGGAACTCTCCCCTTTTTCACTATAATGGTATTGCTATTCCTGGTGCAGGAATGTTAAGGAAAGTCCAGAGAGATCAAAATATTGTACTTCTTTTTGTTCTGGAATAAAGAAGAACTAGTATTAAGTATGTTGCTATGGTGTGCACTGATTTCATAGCATCAGTCCCAAGAATGAGTCAAGAAAGAGTGGTATAAGGAGTACTTGGCACACCTGGTCTGCCCATTTTTCCCTACCTACATTATTATCACAAACTGTACTTGATCTATGGCTCTTTTTCCCCCCGTTCCTTTCAGGTATGATTCCTTTGTGCCTATCCCATGCATTCTTTAATGTTTCCCCTCACCATCTCTGCTGGAAGGCTGTTCCAGGAATCCACCACTCTTTCTGTGAAGAAGTACTTCCTCACACTTCTCCTGAATCTATGTCCCTCCAGCTTCATAGCATGTCCCCTTGTTCTCAAGCATCTTTTTTTCTGAAAAATGCTTCTCTCCTGTACCTTATTTACCCCCGAGAGTTATTTTAATGTCTCTGTCATATCCTCCATCTTCCTCCTCTCTTCCAGAGTGTACATGTTGAGGTCTCTTAGTCTTTCCATGTAGGGTTTTTAATGCAGACACTGCACCATTTTAGTTGCTCTGGACTGCCTCCACTGTGGCTGTGTCCTTCCAAAAATGTGGTCTTCAGAACTGGACACAGTACTCTAGGTGGGTTCTTACCAGAGATCTACAGTATACAGAGGCAACACCATCTCTCTCTTTTTGCTAGTGATACCCCTTCCTATGCACTCCAGCATCCCATTAGCCCTCCTGACTGCTTTGATGCACTGTCTGGCCACCTTTAGGTCATCAGATATGATCACTCCAGGGCTCTTTCCTGCTTGGTAGTCGACAACACCACTTCACCCAATTTATACTCTGCCCCTAGGTTTCTGTGACCTAAGTGCATTATTTTGCCCTTTTTCACATTGAAACCCAGCTGCCATACGCTTGACCACTCCTCTGGTTTTCTTAGGTCTCTGCTCATCCTTTCCACACCCACACCCCCCCAGTGTGTCCACCCTATTGTAAATTTTGGTGTCATCTACAAATAAGGAGTCCTTCCTTTTCAGCTCCTCTACAATGTCACTTATAAAGACATTAAAGAGGACTGGTCCCAACACTGATCTCTGAGGCATCCCGCTGGTCACTCTTCCTTCCTCAGAGAGGACTCTGTTTACCACCACTCTCTGCTGCCCACCCCCCTAACCAATTTCTTACCCAGTTTACCACCTTTGGACCAACTCCTAAGCCACCTAGCTTGCATACTAGTCTCCCATGTGGAATGGTGTCAAAACCCTTACTGAAATTGAGGTAGGCCATGTCCACTGCTTCACCTTGATCTAATTCCATTGTCACCCAGTCAAGGAAATCAATCAGATTAATTTGACATGACTTCCCTCCTGTGAAACCATGCTGCCTTGGGTTTTGTAATCCACTGGATTCAAGATAGTCCACAATCTTTTCCTTCAGCAATGATTCCATTAACTTTTCGCTGCTGATTGGCCTATAACTGCCAGCCTCATCCCTGCTACCACTTTTGTATAGTGGAACTACATCCACTCTCTCCCAGTCCTCTGGAACTACTCCTGTTTCCAGTGAGCTGTTAAACAGGACTATCAGAGGTGCAGCCAGTACTACCCTGAATTCTCTCAATAGCCTTGGAGGTACCGGGCCTCATTGCTTTGTTCACTTTCAGATTAGTGAGTCCCTTCAAGACTCTCTTTCCTCTGAAAATGGACTAGTGTCCACCTTCCACTCTACAAAGCTTCTGTTACATTTTTGTGGCCCCTTCCTTTTTTTTTCCCTCTGTGAACATTGAACAAAAGTGTTTGTTCAGAATGTCTACCTTTTCCTGGTCTCCCTCTGCACAGTTCCCCCCTTCCCTTTCCTTTCTAACCTTACAATCTCACCTCTGGTCTTCCTCTTTTGACTTTCACACCTAAAAAATACCTTGTCTCCTTTCGTTACCGCCTCCTATTCTGTCTTTAGTTTGCACCTTTGAGTTCTTACTGCTTTCCCTGCTTCCTTCTGTTTCCCCTGATGCATCTTCCTATCCTCCTCCCTCTGTATCTGCTTATACATTCTAAGAAATGTTTACATCCCTACCAGGATTTGAACCGCAGATTCTTTGCCTGCTAAGCAAACTCACATACAGTGTGCCACTGAGCTGCAGAAAAATGTTTAAATCCCTGCTCAGATCTGAGCCACTGATCCTTTGCCTACTTAACAAGCACACATTGAGTGTGCCACATGTGCATGTTGTTGTTGTGTTTGCCTTATTACTTATGTCAGAATTAATCTGTTGTTTAAAGTTCTGAAAAGACCTTTAAAGCCCTATTTCCAAAATATTTTTGCCATCAGGGCAGAATGGGAGAAATCCTTTTAAAAATGTAACCTTTTTCAATTGCACAGAGGTAACAACAGGAATTGTGTGGCAATGACAGTACAATAAAGAGAGTATTCAAATAGCTAAGGCTGCTAACAAAAAGTATTTAAGTGGTCATATGGCCACTATGTTTTGGATACCTATCCTATACAATTAGATTTAATCATTGCCATCATAAGAGTTTTGGCCATTAAAAATTCTACTCTGGTTGCTACATAGGCTAGATTTCCTATGGGCTTGCAAGACAAGAGTCCCTCTGGTGGCATTACAAAAACTCTGGCCAGAGCCGTTATGGCTCCAGCTGAGGTCACGGAGCACAGCACTGTCCACCGTGTCCAAGATGTCTGGCAGAGTGTTCTGCACAAGTGTGATGACTCGCACATGTGCGCTGAACTCTGGCGGCATGGCAGCCATCTTGGACATGCTGGACTGTACCACCATGCCGTTGGAGTTCGGTGCACATGTGAGTTGTCATGCATGCACAGAACACTCCAGTGGCCATCTTGGACATGGCAGACAGTGCTGTGTTCTACTGATGGACAAAATAGTGCAGTGAATGCCCAGTGATTGCCGACCTAGAGGCCAGTGGGGCGCAGGACCCAAAGCAGCATGGGTTCAGAGCGGGAAGGTCATGTCAGATGAATCTAATCAATTTCTTTGACTGGGTGACCAAAGTAGTAGACCAGAGAGGGGCTGTGGACATGGCCTACCTAAACTTTAGCAAGGCATTTGACACAGTCCACACAAAAGATTAGTAGTCAAATTAACCAGCCTGGGAGTGGGTCCCAAGGTGGTAGCCTGAGTAAAACATTGGCTGAACAACAGGACACAGAAGGTAATTGTAAATGGAGTCCACTCTGAAGAAAGAGGGGTTACTAGTGGGGTACCGCAGGGTTCAGTACTGGTCCAGTCCTTTTTAATGTCTTTATAAGTGACACTGCAGAGAGAGACTGGAAGGAAAAGTATGCCTCTTTGCAGATGACACCAAGATCTGCAACAGGGTTGCTACACAAGGGGGCATGGAAAGGATGAGAAGGGACTTGGCGAGGTTGGAGGAATGGACAGAAGTATGGCAGCTTGGATTCAATGCAAAGAAGTGCTAAAGTAATGCACCTGGGAAACAAAAACCCAGGGGAAGATTACACAATGGGGGGGGGAGGTAGTAACAACAACAAAAATGGAACAAGACCTAGGAGTAATCGTATCAGATGACCTTAAGGTTGGCAAGCAATGTGAGAAGGAGGTAGGGAGGGCTGGGGGGATACTGGGATGTATAGGGAGAGGTATCACCAGCAGAAAACAGGAAGTTGTTATCCCCCTATAAAGACAGTTGGTGAGACCCCATCTGGAGTACTGCATCCAGTTCTGAAGACCCCATCTCGGTAAGGACATAGACAGGATGGAGGCAGTTCAGAGGAGGACAACTAAAATGGTGCAGGGTCTGCAAGAGAAGCCATATGAGCAGAGACTAAAGGAGCTTAATATGTATACCCTTGAGGAAAGGAGGAAGAGGGGTGACATGATAGAAACTTTTAAGTACCTCAGTGGAATCAACAAAGTCCAAGAGGGTAGCATCTTTCAGAAAAAGAGATGTGCAAGAACCAGGGGACACAATTTGAAGATAGAGGGGGGACAGCTCAGAGGCAATGTGAGGAAGTATTTTTTTCACAGAGAGGGTGGTGGACGCATGGAACAGCCTTCCTGAGGAGGTTGTGGGGTCTAAAACTGTGGGAGAATTCAAGAATGCATGGGACAGACATAAGGCAATTTTTGTGGGGAGTAGGAATAAATAGGCTGTTGGTTAAATAGAATCTGCAGCTTATCCTCTAGGTAGAGAAATGGGCGGACTGTGTGGGCCAAGCAGTCCTTATCTGCCATCAAGGTCTATGTTTCTATGTTTCTATGTTCACCTCCACTATTAACCCTTGCTGTGCCCGCGGACTGATACATCAGTCCAAACTTTCTATACGTTCTAATTCTGTCAGCAGCCAAAGGATTAAAAGTCGATTCTGTATCTGGAACACTCCCTTTTCTCTATTGTGATCGCAAGACAGCTGCAGGGCTATGTCCACTGCAGCCATAAAAATTGTCTAACATCAATGCCAGAATTCAACCTCTTGCAAAAAAAAGGAAAAACTGTAGTGGGGCTACAAAAATTGATCACTGATATCCGAAAGAAACAAGGTGTACACTATAAATGTCTTCTTGAGTATTTACTTAAAAAAAAAATCAAATTTTTAAAATAGAACACTGATGTTTCTGTATTGCAAATTCCAACAGTTAGCATTTTGCTTTTACTGATGTACAATAATCTCAAAATGTCAATTTGATGCAAATCACAAGTAATTTTGTGATCAAAGAATCACTTTACACATGTAGGAAGTAGAATGTTCACTCCCATGACATGGTGGATGCACATGTGGGAGAGGTGGTTTTGGGAATAATTGCCTGTCTCTCTCTCTTTCATTGGTCTAAAAGAGAGTGGTTGTGCAGTGAAATAAAACACATGGGATCAAATCTGCAGTTGCTATTTAGCATTGCAAAGGGGTCAGTCTGACCATGTTGCACCCCTGTTTTAGTTTATGCCCCATTGTACCATACACAGCAGGGTGGCAAATCATACCCTGCACTGCTGCAATGGTCATTGCAACAGCACAGGGAAAGGGATGGGGCGGGCATGCAAATTATATGGTTTGCTATGCATAGACACATGCCAGCCCCAGCATGTACTAACTACACTGCCTTGCAACTCACCCCCAAACCGGGTCCAAATAGAGTTTAAACTGAACATAAGTGTGTATAAAAAGTGACAAATTTATTAACTTTTTATTTCTACCCACACATATATAGTTAGAGTAGAGCAGTGCCACCCCCAAAAATATATGTGTAGAAATAGAAAGTTAATACATTTGTTACTTTTCATATACACTTGTATTCAGTTTGAACTCTATTTACACTCAGTTTGGGGTGAGTTGTGAGGCTTTGTAGTTTGCACTTGCCTTATATTTTAGCCCAACGCAACCAGAGTCGGAGGGTGACCTCTTTTTAGATTCAGCCCCTGCATGCCCTGGAGGCATTCTAGAGTGCCACCAGCCAGGTGGGACTGATAAAAGCAGTCAGTCAGGGTGGGCCAAACATGAGACAGGGATAGTGAGGATAATCTGGGGACAGAAACTGATGAGAGACCATTTGAAACAGTTTCATGTGTGTGGGGGGGAATGGGGTTCCACTGGAAGTCAGGTGGACGGATAGCCTCAAGGAGAGAGAGTCAGAGGCCACTGTAAAATGGATCAAAAATGCTGAAAGTTAATTGGTAAGAGCCAGTGTCACCTATGATGTTCTCAGCATAACCTTATAGGTGAAGCTAATGCCCACAAAACAGCCTACTTATGACCACAACTACATTAATGGATCCATTTTATAATTAAAATTAGACATTTTAGGGTGTGTGTTTCTAGGATAATGTCACTTCTCAGGTGTTTGAAGGCACTCAGCTTGTGGTCTAATGCCTCACGACCAACCCAGTGCCATTTTCACAGCATGACACATACCTTGGCATGCGTTACTGCTTATCTGAACTACCAAGGAATATCAGTGAGAGACCTGAAATATGTAAAATCAACATTGCCCACAAGCAGGGTCTTAAGGTATGGAGTGGGGGGGTTACTTAGTCAGTACGGCCTCTGGCCATAACCTCTGGGCATGTTATCCTGCATGGTACAGTGCCATTCCCAGACATCTGTGGGTGGTGCATGCCAGCATCTTAATAGGCAAAAAGCCTATATATGCCCACTAGCATTTGCAGTGCAACTTAACTACTGGCAAAGACTCGTCTTCCAGTAGCTAAGTCTGGGCTCTGTGTATGGTAATTTTTGGTGGTGGCATAACAGGGTGCCTCTTTGCACCCTGCAGTTGCACCACCAGTGTCTGGGACTGTATATTAGGCTCTTGCTTTCTGGGAAGGAAGGCTAAACCTTGTCAATAAGAACATACTGGAAACAGGCATGATGTGAATGATTCATTCACTGTGTTATAGCTCTTTCTGATCCTTTTTCTAAACATGGCTAAAAAGACAGCAGACATCTTAACACTTGTGTGAAACATAGACCTTTTCTATAGTTTTCAGTTTAAATGTTTGGATTTAAAATGATATTGCACTAAGTTACTACACCTTTTGTGATGTGACAGAAGACTAGATGAATTTCGACTTCAAGAAAGTAATTCAGAAAAGCAGGTTAGAGTTCATGTTGCTAGGAAACTCAGCTTTACAATAGCAGAACTCATTTTTTGGCAGCTGAATATGTAACATATATGAAAATATATATTCTGCCTGCGATTTAAACAAGCAAAAACCTTTAGCTGTACTTTGCTTTTTCTTTTCCATTCTTTCTGTATTTATTAGCAACGGTTAATTGATAAGACAATATAGTTTGGATGTTTTGGATGCTGGTCGGAGTGCTTTTGGGGATTTTGGCCTGTTCTTGCAACATGTGAGATAAATAAGGGATATGAAACATGGAGTATGTCTTCATGAGTGGTCCATGAACTCGTGGCCCTCACAAATGGCGAGGCCATGCGTGCGAGAACAAGAGGTCACTGACCATGAATGAAGATAAAATCCATATCTCAGATGCGCATCACACGTGCAGTTTATACAATAAACATTAGTGCTACAATAAAAGACTGCAAAAAATAACTCAGATGACACACAACACTCAAAGGCGCATTATTGTTTTGAACAAACCACAGATGCCATGCTGTTCACTGAAGGGCTTTCCGCTCTGGCTCTTAGTTTTGAAGAGATCAAGGCACAGCAATCAGCCACAGGTACTTGCAACAATGTACCCAACTGATAAGACAAAAGAAGCAGCAAACCCTACTAGCAAGATAAAAAATGTATTCTAGTTAGCTAGGGTTCTGTGTTCCGGATAGCAGATTTATCTTAGTATAAAAGTGCTAATGTATATTGTATAAAAGGAGATTAACAGTCAGTAATGAAAACCAAAAGAAATCCTATTAAGTGGTAATTTTCCATTTTTTATTTGTTCTTTTTTTGTACCACCAAGCAATGTGACTCCCATCAGATCTATTAGTCTGGATCTCTCAGAAGAACAAGCATCTGAAAGCACTTTACAATAAGCAAGAAACTGCAGACTAAAGAATAATTGAAGTGTAGCACCTCTGGGGTGGAAATGGCCATTGTGCTCCAGCCCACAACACAACAGCATTCTGACTCTCTGTGGTCAGATGCAAACTGACTGATATTGAGCCAGGTTAATGTATTGGTAGTTTAGTTAAAGGGGGAACAAAACTTGACCAGGACACAAGGGAAAATTCACTTACTCTTTCTGAGAAATCCCATTAGTTCAAGTTTATTGCAGGAAAACTCCATTGAGCAAGCTCATTCACAAGGAGGTCCTGTGACATAAACACTTAAAGTACAAACACAGATAGGTAATAACAGTATATACATGAAATACACGTTACATGATACAGGCTGGATATACATACAAGGGTACCACATAGGGTGACCGCAGGTGGTAAACATTGATATGAGACAGGAAGCGACTTATAGGTAGCATACTGATAAATGAAACATGATGACTGGTGTGATTTGATTTAATCAAATCAAATCAAATCAAATATACAGTATTTGGCAGCTAGAACAAACAACAGTCTACAACTGATATGGGAGGAGGAGAGATTTGATAGAGTAGCAGTGGGCGTAAGCAAAAGATAAAGCCAGGAGTAGAAGGGAAGGAAAGCAGTTAATATGACAAATCAATTATACCTTACCAGTGGATAAATATGGCACACATGGGAAGGAAGAGACTTAATGACAGTTACAGGTGTCTTTTATTTTCGCTGAACTTAGCGATTTGTAGAAGTTTATTGAAACTGTGCTAGTTAGTTTCAGTACGGTTTGTAATTGGTTCCAAATGGAGGGAAGGGCATATGCAATATCACGTTTACCAAAGGAAGTCCGCGTCCTTGGTATGTCAAGCATAATAAAGTCAGATTTTCTTAACGAGTATGCACTATGTGAGATACTAATAAGGGAAGAGAGATAGCTTGGCAATTTCTGCAGGAGCAGTTTAAGAGTCCATAGCCCAGCATGGAGCAGGCGTCTAGTAGTAAGGGATGTCCAACCAACAGCTGCATATAAGTCACAGTGGTGCGAACGGTAAGGGGAGTTGGTAATGAACCATAACGACGGGTGATAAAGGATGTACAGTTTACTTAGATTTGCAAGAGTGGTGGAGAATAGATTACATCGCCATAGTCGAAGTAGGGGGAGAAAAGTGGCCTGTACAAGCTTGTTTCGAGTTTCAAGGGGAAAAGGCCTATTTCTGTAGAAGAAACCTAACCTTGCTTTTAACCTTCTAGAGACATCTTCGATGTGGTCACTGAAAGATAATTTATTGTCGATCCAGATACCTAGATATTTAAATTTGGTTACAACTTCCAGAGGCTCGTTTAGTGTGGTGACAATGAAGTCTTGGGCAAGAGTATTGGGGGGGCCTGAGACAGCACTGCGGGAGAATATCATCGCTTTAGTCTTCTTGGCATTGAGCAGAAGCTTTGCCTTTATTAAATTATGCTCAAGTTGTGCGAAGTCCGCTTGAAGCACTCCCTTGACTTCAGATAACGATGAGCCAGAAGTGTACAACACAGTATCATCTGCAAAAAAGTGCAGATTGGACGTAGATATGTTAGCATCTAAGTCATTGATGTACAGAGAAAACAAGATAGGGCCTAAGATGGATCCTTGGGGACTCCTCTTGCAACTGGCAAGGCAGCAGAAAAAAAGCCTTCCACCTTTACTTTTTGGAATCTTCCAGTTAGGTAGCTAGAGAACCACTGGGTGGTATGGTATGTGGCTCCCAACTTTGCAAGGCAATTGACTAATAGTTTGTGATCAACAGTATCAAAAGCTTTGCTGAGGTCCAAAAAGACTACACCAGTTACCTTCTTAGCATCTATAGCAGAGATCCAATCATTGGTTACTTTTGCTTGTGCAGTGATTGTGCTTTGATTAGCCTGGAAGCCAGATTGAGCTGGGTTAATGAGAGAGAAGGTTTCCAAGTGAGATTTTAACTGAATATGGATCAGTTTTTCGAGAACTTTAGAAAGGATAGGCAATATGGAGATAGGCCTATAGTTGTTTACATCGCATGGGTCACCAGATTTAAATAGAGGGAGGATATGTGCTGATTTCCAGCAGGGCAACAGCAGCAGATGTAATGGAAGATTGAAGATGTGGAGAATTGGGGCAGTGAGATGGGCATAGCCTGACCTTAGGAAAAAGGGTTCCAAGCCATCGTCCCCTACGCTTTTTGGTGTCTAAGTTAAGAAGAGAATCTTCTACTTCTTTATAAGTTATCTCGGCGCAGTTGGAAGGGACTGGGTGCAGGACTAGATGTGGCGGGAGGGGTATGCTGGCTCACCGCAGCACCAGCATAAGTGGCGAGTCAAAGCTAATCCAGCTGTGGCAAAGTGGGAGTTAAGTTCCTCCAGGATTAGGGACTTGTTTTCCACAATCTTGCCACTCGACTATCTTTGTTGGGACAGAGGGGCCATGGGCCGTCCTTCTATAGCTTTGATAGTCTTTCATATTTTATGAAGGTTACCTTTAGCTTGTTCGAGAGTAGAAATATAATAGTTAGCTTTAGCAGAGCAGATTTTTTCACACAGTTATTCCTGGCTGTTCTAAAGGCCTGCCAATCCAAGATTCTTTGGAATGTCTAGCTTTAGCCCAGAGCTTATCTCGAGCTATAAGGGCTGCCTTGAGATCAGAGGTGAACCAGGGGTTGGAATTGTTCCGTACCCTTACTTTGATGAAAGGGGCATGCTTATTTATTATTGTAGTGAGTTTGTCATTAAGGATGCAAGCTGCCTTGTTGACATCTTTGGCTAGGTAAAGATCTTGCCATCTAATCATGCTCAGGTCAGATAGGAAGTTTACTGCACTGAATTTGCGAAAGGATCTTTTTGTTATAAAGATGGGTTGCGGACGGGCCTTAATTTGAGATCTTATGCAAGCAACAATTCCATGATCGCTCATATCGTTGTGAAACACTGCCAAATGAGATATTTTGTGTGGATGGGTGGTTAGTACCACATCTAGAATGGAACTGTTGGCAGTATTTAGAGTGTTGTTCCTAGTAGGTTCTCTGACTAATTGCCCAAGACCCAGCTCGTCACAAAGGGATTTGAGGCCATGTGATTTAGGTGACAGCCAGTCCATATTTAGATCTCCTAGAAATATTGTTTCAGTTTTTGCATCTACGAACATGGATTTCAAAGATTAAGGACTTCATCACCACCAGGCGGGGTCTATAGCCACCTAGGATAGTGATACATTCGAGGAGGAGATGAAGGCTCAGAAACTAACTCAAATTCCTTGGCTAGAGATTTGCAACTAATATTGGTGACCAAGTACTTAGATTTGGCATAGATAACCACACCCCGCCTCTAGACTCTCTATCTGCTCTAAATAAATTGTAGCCCTGCAGTGATATTTGTTGATCAGTGTTGTCTTTTTAACCACGACTCAGTAATTATGATAAGGTCTGGGTTAGCGTGTGCAGCCAGGCTTGCAAGCTGTACAAGTTTTTTAGGCAGGCTTAAAATGTTGACCATCATCATTTTGAGACCTGTGACCTCAGCAAAATCGATAGGCGAGGTAAGTTGTGGGGCCAGGGTTGAGCTCCACATTTCCTGAGCAGAGAAGAAGCAGAAGTATAACTTTCTTTAAGGAGCTTATAAGAATGGAGACTGCTTTTTTATTTCTTTGCGGCAACCCATATCGTGCTGCGCAAGAGGCGGCGCCACTGTAATGACAGTTGATTGTGATCAATGTAAGTGCTTGGGTAGACATAGGTGAGGACAGTAGCAAAGGGGTGTAGGCTAACCGGGGGGAATAGGCTAAAAGGGGAGAGGAGAATGACAGAGTGTCTGCATGGTAGACTGTTATAACATTAGGTATTGATAAGGTACATTGGAGAACTGAATTGCATTGAGGTACTTAATTGCACTGTATTGCTGAAAACTCTGCACCTTAGGAGCAATAAAAACACAATAAGGAGAGCCATGGTCCCAGATTGAGGTGGTCTCGTGATTTGTATTAGTGCAATATTTTCTAGGCAAGAAATTTGAGCACCTAGGTACCCATTTAAAACCTAGATGAGAAAATACAGCAGAAAGGGGAACAAGGAGATCAGGAACAGCTTAGTTAGTGGCCATCCACCCTTCAGACTCAAGTCCCTTGTAGCAGAACCGGGAAAAGTAGAATGCTAACATGAACCATATTGCCCAGAAAGAATACAGTGATTTATGTAGAAGACCAAGAATCCCTCTAGTGGCAGGTCTGTATAACCCGCTAATGGAAAACTAGCCACTTAAAAAAAAAAAAAGGTAGTTAGACTTATCGGAGCCAAGGCAGAGTGCTTGGATGGGGCGCTGCAGGAATAGCAGTCAGACAGAAGAGGTGTAAGCAATTTAAAACAGTAGTAGAAATTACAATCCAGCTAATACAGTAGAAAAACTCCTAATAACACAGTAGAAATGTGCTTAGTTCTATGGAAAGTCTAACAAAGTGCCAGGTGTCTATAGCAGGGGAAAACTCCTGCCAATCAGAGTGGGTTTGCTGGAAGCACCCGTGTTCCGATTGGCTGCACTGTCCCGTACCTTCCAAGGAGCTGCAGGCGGGTGTCCTGGTCTTGGTCGGTGGCTGGATGGGTGCCGGCCGACCGTGGGTGAGCTGGAACAGCCCTGTTCAGGGACAAGCAGCTTCCAAGGAGCTGCAGGCGGGTGTCCTGGTCTTGGTCGGTGGCTGGATGGGTGCCGGCCGACCGTGGGTGAGCTGGAACAGCCCTGTTCAGGGACAAGCAGCTTCCAAGGAGCTGCAGATCTTTAATTCATTTTTTTATAGTTCACATTTTTCTCCCTGTCTCCAGTGCTATTGCTGTTTACTGGATGATCCCCTAGCCCCATCTATAGGTTCGTTCACACTGCACCTTGCCACAGCGGCTACAGTAGTTTCTAAGCGTTTTTAAAAAATTCTTCGGAAGCGCAAGACAGCTGCGTTCACATGGCATCAGTGTTGCCACTGCCCTTTTCCTTTTTGGCGATTCAAGTGTTGTCCCTGTCAGTGTTGGGTAGGTGGGGAATTGCGGTGTTGTAGGTGATTTAGTGGTTCACACAGCACAGGAAACCACCAACACCACACTGCAAACCCAGGGAAAGAGGGACTGTGGTGGCAACGCCACGCAATGGAAAACAAGTAAAACGGTAAGGTTCACACATGGGCAGGGGCACCGATCTTGCCACTGTGAGCCACTGACAATGGCTCACATTCAGTCATGAGAATGAGCCTTATGGCTTCTCTGTCACCTACCCTTGCCTCATGACTAACGGCCCCCCATGATGAGGCCCTTGGGTCAGTGTTCCACTTGGGGTGCAGAGTTGTGGGTGAACAATTATGGCTGCAAGGCCTGAGAGTGCCTGCATTTCATGCTGTAAGCACTGGGGCCATTTTCTTGTTCCTTCTCCTACCCTCAGGATGCTGGCATGCAGGGGCAACTGTGTCAACACAAAGCCCAGCAAGTGTCCTCCCTTTCACGGCACCTGCACTGGCAGTGTTATAGTAGAGGCAGTGAGCCTCCTCCCTTCTAGAAGAAGAAGAGTATCATCTGGGGCACTCTGTCTTTTTCCCTCCATCCACCGGCCCTCTGACATCCTAGGCTTGGGATGGGAATCAAGGTTGCTGGTGCTGCGAGTGGCAAAGCTGTCACTGTGCCAATGGGCTGTGTGCCATGGGATCTTTAGCATCCACCTGAGCAACCATAAGAACAGGCAGATGGAACCTCAGTTTAATGTCTCATCCAAAAAATGGCAACTCAAGACAGCAGTGCTAATCTAAAACAATACCTGGACATCAGTAGGGTTACTTATAACCAAGGTGGAGTGCCCCATATAGAGCTATCAACACCACTTCCTGCAACACCCACTGCTCACTGAAGATCTTCCATATGACTACAAACGAGGCTCAATCCTGCTTAGCTTCTGAGATTTGATGGAATAAGGCTTCAAGGTGGTGAATCTGCAAGCCCTTCAGTACTGGGGCGGGCCCAACACTGAGCAGTGACCTTGTGCCAGTATACTTCCATATCTTTTTCCTGGTTTGTAGTTTTGGTCCTGGAAGCCCTCAGAGCTCTGAGTTACTTGCAGATCTGACACAGTGAGCCCCATTACCCTTCCCAACCTGTCCAGGAGCAAATAGCCATTCTGCAAACACAACAGTCACTCTTCGAAGAGGTCCTGAGGGATGCGTGTCAAGTGCCTTACCTTGACCTAGCCACAGGGATAACTGCGGCAAGCAACATGCCAATGTTCCACTTTCCAGGACAACAAGCTTTGTGATTGGTAGTGCTGCTGTTCCTGAGTCACTGATATGCTGGGACCTGAGCTCATTTCCAGAGCTGGGTCAGCTGCATAGTAATGCCTAACAAAAGGTCACTTTCATTTAAATTGTATTTGCTAAAGCTAATAAAGTTCAATTTAATATTTTATTTTCACATCGTAGACGGTATACACATTGTACAAACTTTATTTTTAATTGTTGTTTTCCAAATTTGTTTTATATTCTTTATTCTGAACTTTTCAGTTTGACAGCTTAGTTGTATCAACAATTGGCTTTGGGTTCTAGAGCACACTTGATTTGCATAGTTACCAAAACTAGAGTTTCCTAAGATGTATAATGAGGGCAACTAAAATGGTGCAGGGTCTGCATCAAAAACCCTATGAGGAGAAACTAAAGGACCTCAATATGTACACTCTGGAGGAAAGGAGGGAGAGGGGAGGATATGATACAGACTTTCAAATACTTTCTGGGTACAAATAAGGTTCAAGAGGGAAGCATTTTTCAGAATAAAATGTGTAAGAATAAGGGGACATGCTATGAAGCTGGGGGGGTAGACTCAGGAGAGATGTGAGGAAGTACTTCTTCACATAAAGAGTGGTGGATGCCTGGAACAGCCTCCCAGTGGAGGTTGTGGGGCAAAAATGGTAACAGGATTCAAGAATGCATGGGATAGGCATAAGGGAACCTTAGCAGGAAGGAAGGGGAGTGGGATAAAGCCAGAGATCAAGTAAGGCCTGCGGTGTTACCGTAGGTATGGAAAATGGTCAGACTATGTGGCCCAAGCAGTCCTTATTTGCCATCAAATTCTATGTTTCTATGAACCTTGGATATTTTGTGGAAAGTCGGCATCTTTGATATTTTGTAATGGAATTTGCAACCCTGAGAAACCTCCCTAAAGTAAGATGTGCAAAGGCTTATTTTACTGTTGAGAGGTTACTAGGGGTTGAAAGTTCTTTTACAGAATACCAAAAATTATAATCTAGGAGGGAGGTTATGTGTCCCTGAATACAGAGTGTGTGTTTTTTGAGCAAATCGCCATTAATTAAACCTGTCCAGTCAATTCCCTGATATCTTCAAAAGCATAACTGATGTACTCCTGAGATGTGCAACACACTTGAAAACATCTAGAGGCAGGGATACAGTTTGCAGTATCTTTTTAAATGGTCATCAGTCTCTCAAACTAACTAGCATACCAAACCAGGGTGGGGGAGAATTGCCATGCTATAGAAGGGGGTGATGACACCTATGGGACTGCAGTGCACTTTCTGAAAATGGGAGATACATCTATCAATTCTCCTTTTTAGCAACTGACAAAGTATGCCCTAAACCAAGAGGAGGTAACTTGAATAATCTTGTCCTGAAACAGGAAAGTTTTTGGATTATTAATCTGAATGCTACTAAAACACAGAAGTTAAATACTGGTTTTGAAATTAAAGCCTTCTTTACAAAATAAAGTGAGAGACTGATTTTTTTTTTCAAAATTCAAGTCAGTTTATTAATAGTATGAATAGAAATTATTTTAGTGACTAGGTACTTAGTATAGCGCAGTGGTTTAAGGCTTTGAGCTGCAAATCTGGAGACCTGGGTTTGAATCCCACAGCCCCCACTTGCATATACTGTGTGACCCTGAGCAAGTCACTTAACTTCCCTGTGCTCCCAGGTTGCACCTGTAAACAAGCTTTCAGCTTAGTGTGTCTCACCTGGTTGAACAATTGGAAAAAAAAAAAATTGACACTATTAGGTCCCTCTATCGATAAGGCCCTTTACCCAGTCCTTTTCTGTAAGACATCCCTAGGGCAGCGAATGTTCTTCCACAGGGCCCCTGTCCTGCTTAATGGCCTGCCTCCTCTGGTTTCCTCCACAGTTAAATTGGGCCCCTTTAAAATTTAACTTCACCAGCACCTACTCTCTGTGAATAGTTGTGACTGCTTTTAACTTTTTCTGGTCAATCTGGGACTGCTCATTGCTTGTCGCTCAATTTCCCCCTGTTCCTCCCCACCTTATCTTGATCTAATTTCTCCCTCCCCACTCTGTTCCCCTCCTGCCCTTTACTCATCCTTTACCTGCACTCTTTCCTACTCCTCCTTCTCTACATCTTACACCCCTCTACTCAACTTTTCTCCCTATCTCCCCCTTCAGCTGTCTCACAACTCTCCGTAACTGACTTCTTTCTGGTCTCCCTTTCTTTTCTTTAATTTCCTATCTGTTTACATAGTTAGCTACCACTGCCTGCACCATGTTTGTTTCATTATGATGTATTCCACCCTCAGTTATGATGCACTTATATATAATGCACTGCATTGCTTGTATACTCTTATCCTATGTATTATGTACTGTATTAATTTCCTGTAATGTTTCATATCCTGTTTTAAATCTACTCGCCATGTTGTTTCCTTGCCATGCCCTCCGCCTCATTTATGATGCACTTATGTATAATGTAATATATCATTTGTATACTCGTATCCTATGTATAATGTACTGTATTAATCTCCTGTAATTTTTTTTAACCTGTTTGTAAATCTGATGTGGAGCCTTTGCAAAAGAGTTTTTGACTCAAAGGGTTGTAATTCCAAAACTTGAATAAATAAATAAATAAATTAGCAGGTATTGCTATTAATAGGCACCTGTTATGTTTTAAATACTGTATATGTTCTAATATTTGGTTTATTTATTTAAAATTTGGTAACTGGGAAAGGCACACAGAGCCGAGACTCATTTCCAGGTGCAACCTGGGGACAAGGTACAAAAGGGGCAATCGGAGGACAAGGTAAACATAACATCAGTTGACAGCATAAAACTTAAGTAATTACAGTCAAGTATGAACATTTCATATAGTAATACGTACAAGTGTGGTACATTTTTTCAATGCATCAATATGCATAATATTTGTTTAAGTTCTTATCAAATTTTTACTTTTATGTTGGTTTTATATCTGTATAAATAAGAATGTTGGTGGCTTGTTTGACAATATGTTAATTATTTAAGTTTCCAGCTTTTAAATTTTGATGTCATTATACATCAGTATCAGCAGCCATATAAAAGAAGAGGTACATTTGGTATGCAACAGCCTTTGTCAAAGGACCTGTTCATCCGAAATGCATCAGGAGTGTATTACCTTTAAACATGTGTGCTGAACTTTTACAGTGATTGTGTTATGTGAATAAAGGCAATGGAGCCTTTTGGGGGGATTCTAACTATGGAGTTTAAGTGTCATTATCTTATTGAGGTGATGAGTGCCTAATTGTTGTGTTTCTAGTATTCTATATGTACGACAGTTCCCATTCATGTATTATATCATTTGCTAATTGGTGAAGATTGTGATGCATTGTATTGAATGAACACAGATATTGTAAACAATTTAAAGAGATTTTTCTGATTTCCAGAAAAAAGAAGAAAATAACAGCTGGCATCAGCAGAATTCTTTTGCACAAAATTCCCTCAAAATGTGATTTTCAGAACAATTATTTTTTATTACAATAATACATTTTCATTAAATAAGATGTCTTTTCCTTCAGAATTCATCTATTCATGTTGCCTACACCAGTGGTGAAGTTATAAAACCCTCTGCTTATGACATCAGAGCCTGTTGCCATGGAAATGCCACAGAAATGCCATTGATTGATAGGCAGGCAGACAGGCAGACAGACAGACAGACAGACAGAGAGAGATAGATAGATAAATAGATAGACAGACAGACAGATACTTTATTTCTATATTCCGGAGACTTGGAGCACTTCACATTAACAATTAAAAACACAATATATAACACACACAATTTAATCAAATTACAGACAAATTCAGGTGGAGGTAGCAGTAATAAACTTAACCTTATGCTTTAAAATAATGCACTAAAATACATTTATAAATTAAAAGTCTGGTCGAATAACAAGGTCTTTAAACCTTTTTTGAAATTTTCCACCGAGGGTGCCTCCTGAAGATGGTTAGGCATTGAGTTCCACAGGGTAGGTGTGCCAACAGAAAATGCACAGTCACCCGAATGCTGCAGCCTAACCCTGAGAATCCTAAGGAGGCAACCCTTGGTGGAAAGAAAAGCACGGGATGGATGATAGGGCACAAGGAGATCTTGCAGGTAGACTGGTCCACTTTTCATGTAGGGCCTTATAGGTCAGTAATCTGACCTTGAAGACAATCCTCCACCTAACTGGCACCCAGTGCAGTTCATGGAGGACAGGCATTATATGCCCGTACCTTCATACGCTCATCAATAATCTCACTGCCGTGTTCTGCACCAGCTGCAGCTAGCGGAGATTGCCTCCAGATAACCCTAGGTACAGGGCATTGCAGTAATCCAGCCTGGACATGACAAAAGCATGTACCAGTGTGGTCAGGTCCTCAGATGGTATCAGGTCCTGGATCCGGGTGATGTTCCTCAGATGGTAAAATCCACTTTTACTGATGGCCGACACCTGGGCATCTGATGTCAGGCCATCATAGAGGATCACACACAGATCCTTCACCCATGTGGAGGGGGTCAGTTGGATCTCTCCCAGTACAAGACCAAGGGGATCTCCCAAATTCCCTTCCCCACCACGATGACCTGGATCTACCACCAGTACCTCAGTCTTGTCAGGGTTGAGTCATAGCCAGTTGTGAGTCATCCAAGTCTGGATCTCCTTCAGGCATTTGTTAAATACAGAGGCCAGGGCCAGCCTGGTGGTGCAGAGGGTTGAGGCGCTGGACACCACACCTTGAACCATGCTGGTGACGTGGGTTCGGGAACGGACTTGGGCGCCGGGGGTCGGCAGGGGAAGGGGTAGGATGGAGCGTCCATAGGACTGCTCTCCTCCTCTGGGGTGGGTTAGGGATGCATGGTCACTCTGCAGCAATCCCTGGTAGAGACTGGGAGCACAGCAGAGGGATCACATTACGGGGAATACCAGGAAAAATGGATATACTGCTCTGGGGACTGGCCGGATGATGGCTGCCAGCCCCGGACACCTCTGAAGACTCCCAGGAAGCCACAGAAAACCTCAGCAGTGCCCAGGACCAAGGAAAAATAGTGTGCCAGTCTCCTCCCAGCCGGTGCCTTCCCCCTCGGAAGAGAGAGACCCACCCGGTACAGGGTTACACCGGGCTATCCCGAGGATGGCTGCAGATCTGAAGTAAGGTGGCTTGGGGGAGATAGTAGGAGGATGTCTGAGGATCATGGCAGCCCGAAGGAAAGGCAGCTCCAGAGCATGATGGGGGTATAAATAGAATATACAAAAAAAAAAATATGGAGGCCATCAGCTGGTAACCAGGTGCACAGGACAAGTATAGCAGGTATCATCAGCATAGCAATGAAAACCCAGCCCATACCACGTGATAATGTCTCCCAATGACAGCATATACACTGAACAGCAAGGGCGACAAGACTGATCCATGCGGAACTCCACAAGTCAGAGGCTTCGGGTTAGATGAGGCTAACCCCATCATCACCCTCTGTACTCTGCCTGTCAAGTGTGACCTGAACAATTTGATGACATTTCCAGACAGGCCACAGGTTGGTCAAACAGCATCTCATGGTCCATGGTGTCAAACACTGCAGAGAGATCCAGGAGGACCAAGATGGTACGCTCCCTCCTGCCTCTCACCATCAGGAGATCATTAAGCACCTTCACCATGGCAGTCTCCATACTATGCCTGGCTCTAAACCCAGAATGGAAAGCCTCATAAGTGGAGGAGGAGGTAAGTCGCTCCTCAAGCTGGATGGCCACCACTTTTCCTAAAACCTTCCCTAAAAATGGGAGATTAGAGATTGGTCTGTAGTTGCTGAGACAATCCAGGTCAAATGAGGGTTTCTTTAATAGGGGTCTAACTAGGGCTTGTTTCAAGGACAGTGGGAAGACCCCACTCCTCAAGAAACTCCGGATGATCTCAGCCACAATAGATCCAATCATGTCCAAGTATCCAACCAAAAGTCGTGTTGGGCCTGGGTACAGATCACAATGTGCTGGCCACAGCCTCAAGACAATCTCCTAATACCTCCTCCACTCCAGCTGGATCGAACTCAATCCATACAGGAGGAGTGCTCCGACAAACCTAAGGATGAACCCTGCAATCCCTATGAATGATGTTGGAGGAGATCTCTGCTCTGATAGAGGACATTTTGTTGGCAAAGAACAAAGCAAACTCTTTGCACCTTGTACTCGAACCTGCTCCTCCCACACAGAGACAGGCAGGATGTAGTAGCCCATCTACCATGCAGAAGAGCTGAGCTGGTCTGTTCCTTGCTGCAGCAATCTCCCTGGACAAAAAATCTGCCTTCTTTTGGGAGATTGCCCCCTGATAGCCATTCTAATGAGACCTCAGGGCCAATTTGTTCTCCATCAGACCAGATCTCCTCCAACATCTCTCTAACCTCTGACCCTTAATCTTTAACTCCCTAAGTTCCCTGTCAAACCAGGGAGGTCTCCACTCTCCAGCAAGTAGATAAGAGTCAGACATGAATGGGTGTGACTGAATCAAAGGAGGCAGTGATGGCCCAATTATAGGCCACTGCTGCCTCCTCTGTTCCAACCGTACATACTGCCTCCACACTTGATAGGTACAGCACCACATGTAGTCCTGCTGGGGACTATCCCCATAAAGGGTGGTACTGGACCAACTCCACAGAGGATGGACCTTCGGGGGGGCCCCAAACCTGAACCCCATGGTGCTATGATCCGACCAAACTACTGGATCCACACTAAGGTCTGTGATCTCAAGGCCTAAAGAAAACACCAGGTCCAGTGGGTGGCCACGTGAGTGAGTCACTGAGATGACCTTTTGCATCAGGCCAAGTGCCTTCATGCTCCTCAGGAGATCACACCCAAATGATGAGAGCTCGTCATCAACCCAGACATTGAAGTCCCCCAGAATTAACCATCTGGGGACTCCAACACCAGGCCGGTGATGAAATCTCTGATCTCCCTCAAAAATTCACTCTCCACACCTGAAGGGCGATAGAGCAGAAGGATCCTGAAGCCCATGCCAGGACCCCCCCACCACAGCAACACACTCAAAGACCCAGTAGGACCCACAGGTAGCATTGTGAGGCTCAGGCTGGATTTAAAATAAATGGCCACTCCCCTGCCTCTGCAATACTTCCTCGGGATGTGTATCAAGGAGTACCCAGCTGGCACCACCACGTCCAAGATGGGAGCTGCATTTTCACCTAGCCAGGTCTCAGTGATGTAAGCCAGGCCTACCGAGGCAATCAAGTCCACCATTATGGCAGTCTTGTTTCTTATCAGCCTGGCGTTGCATAACACAGCCCGAGTAGGATGAGGGGACACTACTGGATCAACTATCTGCCCACTTCCTTCAGTGGAGCCCTTGGGTATGGGAACCAGACAGTGAGTACCCCTCTCTAATACCCATTTCACCCCAGGGTGTCTCCTTGGCCTCACCACCCGAATCCATGACTCCCTGGTGACCATTCGAGCATACTCCCTGACCCCCCCATGCAATCCCTAACATCCGACACCTACTATAAGTCTCTGCAGAAAGTGATGGGAGCTTGAAGGGGCGAAGGTCTCGGAGGAAGGCCACCGAGTAGCTGCACCTTATAGATCTTTGTCCCAGGCACATACTCCACTTATATAATCAAATCAAACCAATATTATAACCCACATAGTCACACAATCACATCAACCCAGGCACTGGAAAGAAGCAGGGAAATCCTAGTCCCCCCAAAAAATCAGGGTAGTAAGTGAGGTAAACACCAAGATAGAGACGTCGATAGGGAGAAGGGCAGGGGTACATGGAAAAAAAGACAAAGGCAATAAGGACAGGGATGGGGAAAAAAGAAATGGAGGATAATGAGTACCAATGCCCGTAGTCTGGGCAACAAGCTCCCTGAACTGGTGGCCATGATGGAAGAGGGATGCCTGGATATCGTAGCAGTCACAGAAACATGGTACACAGAGAACCATGACTGGGATGTTAACATGCCAGTGTACACAACCTACAGGAGAGACAGGGAAGGGAGAAGAGGAGGAGGAGGAGTAGCTCTCTATCTAACGGAAGGGATAAAAGCAATGGAACAAAAGAATAAACAGGGAGGAGAGGAGGCACTGTGGGTCACTTAGAGACTGGAAATGGCACCACAATCCACACAGGGGGTTATATATAGACCCCATCTTAGGGGGAGGGAATGGACAAGGATATGATAGAAGACATCCTTAGGATGGCAGAGGAAGGGGAGATACTGTTGATGGGGGACCTGAATGTGCTAGATGTTAACTGGAGCACCTTTGCTGCAGCCACATCCAAGAGCAGGACCATTCTCGATGCCCTACAGGGGGAATGCCTCAGACAGCTAGTTTTGGAACCCACTCATGAGGAAGCAATCTTAGACCTCGTACTCGCAAATGGGGACAGTGAGAGGATCTCAGATCTAGAAGTGGGTAGCCATCTGGGAACAAGTGACCACCAAACAGTGTGGTTTATGATAAACTCAGCTACAGAATCAAGCTATACAAAAGTAAGGGTACTGGACTTCAGGAGGGCTAACTTTGGCAAGATGGGAGAGTGCCTTAGAAAAGCACTAGCAAACAGGCAAGAAGGAGGGGTGGAGCAACAATGGGGAAACATCAAAACTGCCATCACAGAGGCAACAAGCCTTTGTGTGAAGCAAATAAACAAATCAAAACAAAAGAAAAAGCCACTATGGTTCTTAAAAGAGGTGACAGGGAAGGTTAGGGAGAAAAAGATAGCATTTAGGAAGTATAAGGAAACAAAGAAGAAGCAGGACAGAGGAATGTACCAGTTAAAGCAGAAGGAAACAGGGAGGGAAGTCAGAATAGCAAAGGCCCAAACTGAGGAAAAGATAGCCAACTCGGTTAAGAAGGGGGATAAAACCTTTTATAGGTACATCAGAGAGCGTAGAAAGACAGAAGGAAGGATAGTGAGGCTGAATAGCTAGGACAGTGAGTGGGCAGAGAGGGACAGTGAAAAGGCAGGGATACTGAACGAATACTACTGCTCAGTATTCACAAAAGAGTATGAGGGGGAGGTACCTAATCCAATTAACAGAAGCACTCTGGTTAGGGGGTTGATCCCAGTCCTTTCACAGAAAAAAGGGTTCTGAAAGAACTCCTAAAACTGAAGGTGGACAAAGCAGTGAGGCCTGATGGGATTCACCCCAGAATTCTAAAAGAATTAATGGGAAAATTAGTGACACCACTGACTACCCTTTTTAACAAATCATGGGAGGATGGTGTGGTACCTGAGGACTGGAGGAAGGCAGATGTGATTCCCCTTCACAAAAGTGGGAGCAAGACAGAGGCAGGAAACTACAGATCTGTCAGTTTGACCTCTGTGGTAAGGAAAGTGATGGAATCGCTTTTGAAGGAAATAATTGTTGAGTACCTAGAGGCAAGTGGGGCACAGGACCCAAGACAGCATGGGTTCACAGCTGGAAGGTCATGTCAGATGAATCTAATCGATTTCTTTGACTGCGTGACCAAAGTAGTAGACCAGGGAGGGGCTGTGGACATGGCCTACCTAGACTTTAGTAAGGCATTTGACACAGTCCCATACAAAAGATTAATAAATTAACCAGCCTGGGAGTGGGTCCCAGGGTGGTAGCCTGGGTAAAACATTAGCTGAACAACAGGACACAGAAGGTAATTGTAAACAGAGTCCACTCTGAAGAAAGGGGGGTTCTAGTGGGGTACCACAGGGTTCAATACTAGGTCGAGTCCTTTTTAATGTCTTTATAAGTGACATTGCAGAGGGACTGGAAGGAAAAGTATGCCTCTTTGCAGATGACACAAAGATCTGCAACAGGGTTGATACACAAGGAGGCATGGAAAGGATGAGAAGGGACTTGGCAAGGTTGGAGGAATGGTCAGAAGTATGGCAGCTTGGATTCAATGCAAAGAAGTGCAAAATAATGCACCTGGGAAACAAAACCTTGGAGAAGAGTACACAATGGGGGTAGAAACAACAACAAAAAGTGAAAAGGACCTGGGGCTAATTATATCAGATGACCTTAAGGTTGGCAAGCAATGTGAGAATGCAGTAGGGAGGGCTGGGGGATACTGGGTTGTATAGGCGAGGCATCACCAGCATAAAACAGGAAGTTGTTATCCCTCTGTACAGACAGTTGGTGAGACCACATCTGGAGTACTGCATCCAGTTCTGGAGACCCTATCTCCGCAAGGACATAGGCAGGATGGAGGCAGTCCAGAGGAGGGCAACTAAAATTGTGCTGGGTCTGCAAGAGAAACCATATGAGGAGAGATTAAAGCAGCTTAATATGTATACCCTTGAGGAAAAGAGGGAGAGGGGGGACATGATAGAAACTTTTAAGTACCTCAGTGGAATCAACAAAGTCCAAGAGGGTAGTATATTTCAGAAAAAGAGGTGTGCAAGAACAAGGGGACACACTTTGAAGATAGAAGGGGGACAGCGCAAAGGCAATGTGAGAAAGTATTTTTTCACAGAGAGGGTGGTGGACGCATGGAACAGCCTTCCTGAGGAGGCTGTGGGGTCTAAAACTGTGGGAGAATTCAAGAATGCGTGGGACAGACATAAAGCAATTCTTGTGGGGGGTAGGAAGAAATAGGCTGTTGGTTAACTAGGATCTGCAGCTTATCCTGTAGGTAGGGAAATGGGCAGACTAGGTGAGCCAAGCGGTCCTTATCTGCCATTAAAGTCTGTTTCTATGTTTCTATACAGCCATTCTACCTTACATTCCAAAATAATTCCACAACCTACCCTACCCAAATAAACTTGAAACAAAACCCTCCGACCCTAACCCTCCCACTTTAAAAACTCTAAGTTAGTTCAAATTATTTCCTTATAGGGTGAGAAAATTCAAAACTAAATCTGTGAGGCAGTCTCAGTAAATCTGTTCAGCTCTTATAAATCACAGCACAGGCAGTTCCTCTCCTCTCTCACAAGAGAAAATGACCTATTACTCTGCAATTTTGGGCCAGTTTAGAGTCACATGGACAGACAATCCACCACAGTCCAAATCAAAACAGGACATGCCGATTTCATAACAGTCCAGGCTCTCACCACTGGCTGCTCAAGGATCCTTTGATGTAAGTCTAAGTCCTGCAGTATCTAGCCACAAAGTTTCAGTTTCGGAGCTCAGCCAGAAACAATAGCTCACCTTTAAAACCACAGTGAACTAAAGTCTTCTTAGAAGGAAAATACTTTTGCTGCAGTTCATTTCAACGAAGCAATTCATAGTACAGGTAGCAGATAGTGATTTCAGGGAATGGAAAGTGGAAGAAACAGATAAAGCCTAGGGGACATAGAGCCTGTTTTAATGCAAATGTCTTAAGAAATAAAGAATGGGGTGTCCTAAGATTCATTTTTAGTATTATGAGCCTGAAGTCCTGCTGCTGTAAATTACGATTCTTCTTTACAGAAACTGGAAAATCATTTCAAAGTCAATCTACAGGGCCTCTCCGATGGCCCTACCGCAGTGTTTTGTGCTACCTTGCAGGCAGCCTGAGTTCAGGAGCGGACTCAGGTCACTGCATTAAGAGACAGGCAAGGCTGAGATAGCTGCTGCTTGGCAGCACACCTCAGTCAGGGAGGGTTGGTGGTAAGTTCCAGTACCGCAGTGACCCCCTGTCCCATGGATGGGTCATGGAGCTTGCCTCTTGCCACACGGATGCTGTGACGTCTGAGGCTGACGAAGGCACTGCTGCTCATGCCCTGAGGTCGAGGGAGAGACTTCGGGGTGAAAAACAGGGATGAAATGAATGTGCATTGAGCCATTTATATGACTATTTATTAGTACCTTTGGGCTCCGCTTTGAGTGTCTCTCTTTCAGGTGTGATAGTGGGGGAAGCAGCAGGCAGGGCTGAGGGGTCACCAATAGCACAGAGGCAAGACCCAACTGGAATCAGTGGGTGGCAGCTAGGGGGGCCAAAAATGATATTGAAAAAAGAAAAAAATAAGGTGAATCTGCATACAAAATTTGCTGGTCATTAAGATGTCATTGTTCATTACTGTGAATGCATTTTCCCCACATATGCTTTTATTGCTGACTTTTATCAGAGTAACAATAAAAACTCAATCTAGAATGAATTTGTCTTTGAAGTTGTTAATCCACCTCTCCTCATATGCCTTACCCTGCTGACCCACTGTCATCTTTGTACACCTACTCTATACCTCCCCCAGCAGGTTAATGTCCTTTTTGAGGTGTGGGCACCAGTACCGAACTCCATTCTCTAGAGGCGGCCTTACCAGTGACCAGTACAAGGGCAGTATAACCTCCTCTCTCCTACTACGATCCCCCTAGATATGCATCCCAGCATCTTGTTTGCCTTTACTGTTGCTTTCTTGCACTACGTGGAGTGCTTCAGGTCATTAATGATCATCACTTCCAGGTCCTTCTCCTCCTCCTCTGATGCAGATACTTGGACTCCACCCAGGTAGTACTCTGTCCTGGGATTCATGGCTCCAATATGCATAACTTTGCATTTTTTTGGCATTGAAGCAAAGCTGACAGATCCTGGACCACCTCCCCAACCTTTCCAGATCTTCCTATGGGTCCTGTATCCCTTCAGCTGTGTTCACTCTCCCGTAGAGCTTGGTGTCATCCATGAATAGGCACATTTTGTCCTTAATGCCATCCCCAATGTCATTGATGAAGACATTGAACAACACTGGCCCCAGCACAGAGCCTTGTGGAACCCCACTGTAAAATCATTAAAATCATTTACATTCAGTTCAGAGTTGTATTTCAAATGCACAACATACTGTAGAATTATCACCATGAAGCTTGTTTATCCTACTGGAAACTGTAATCATTGATAAAATGTATATAACTTTGTTCCAGAAGGATGTTATTACCTTACAGCTCCAAATCAAATGAGTAGTAAATATTAAGTACATTATTTTTATTTAAGAAAATACATTGAGTATGTAGCTTATTTTCAGTGGTGTCCATGGATACTAAACAAGCTGATTACAAAAAAAGGTCATATGCAAAAACTATTTACACAGGCATAATATTCATAACATATACAACTGCAGTACAATTGGCATGCTTTTTTTTACAAAACAATAAATCTTATTACTGGGGCATCAATTTAAGTTAATACTTTAGATCATAGTATATTAAAGTGCACTATATCAGCACAGAAAATTAAATTACAAGCAAAAGAAAAATAAGTTACTTCTTCATGCAACATATAAAAGCCTTAGAAAGTGCTCAAAGATGAGACAAATCTGTATTAGGGCCTGGTACATATTTCACAGCAGTTACTCTTAGTATTTTTAAATTAAGTCTGACAGAGTGTTTCCATAGGCACAAAATAAGAGGTTGCATACTGGAACAGAGAGCAGTATATTGGAACAGAGGACAGCATATTGGAACATAAGGTAGCATACTGGAATAGAGATCAGCATACTGGAACAGAGGGCAGTATATTGGAATGGAGGGAAGCATATTAGAACAGAAGACAGCATACTGGAATAGAAGGCAGCATATTACATAGAAACATAGATAGTAATGGCAGAAAAAGACCAATGGTCCATCCAGTCTGCCCAAGTTCTCTGTCTAACCCTGGGACCTACTGTCCATCCATGGACCTAGCATTCCCCTTCCCCCCATTCTCCTTCCTGAATCCAGCATCCTGAATGATCACTATACCCTTCACTCTGTTCCAACCATGCCTGAAGCCAGCAAACTGTTTTAACACCTGCCACCTCGGCTAATAGACTGTTCCATGGCTTCACCACACTTTCTGTAAAATAATACCTCCTCATGTTCCTCCTGAACCTCCCTCCTATCAGTTTGCATTCATGGCCCTGTGACATTGAACTAGTATTCAAGCTAAAAAGTTTCTTGCACTTTACCCTGTTTATTCCGTTTAGGAACTTGAAGGTCTCTGTCATCTCTCCTCTCTCCTCTCTCCAGTCTGGTCTCCAGCAAGTACATGTTTAGTGATTTGAGCTGCTCCTCATAAGACCTGCCCTGTTGGCCCTGAATCATTTTTGTCACCCTGTGCTATACCGATTCTAGCCTGCCCTATCCTTCCTGAGGTGAGGGCTTCAGAACTGAGCACAGTACTCCAGGTGCAGCCTCACTAGAGATCTAAAAAGGGGTAGTATTTATTCTTTCATCCTGCTGTCATTACCTCTCTCTAGACTCCCCATCATCTTAATTGCCTTACCATAGGCCTTGTTGCACTGGCTTGATTGTTTGAGGGTGTCACTGATGATGACTCCCAGATCATGTTCCTCAGCCGTAGTGTTGTCTCAACCCACACATCCAGTACTCTGTCCTGGGATTCTTATTCCCTAGGTGCATTACTTTGCACTTTCTGGCATTGAATTTCAGCTGCCAAACCTTACACCACCCCTCTAGTTTTTGTAAATCACTCTGAATTTCCCTGATTCCCTTGTTGCTATCCACCCTCCCACAGAGCTTAGTGTCATCTGAGAAGAGATACAGCCTGCCGCGGATACCTTCTCCATGTTGCTAATAAACATATTGAAGAGGACAAGGCCCAGGACAGATACCTGTAGCACCCTACTTGTGACCGTACTCTCTTCTGATCTGACCCCGTTCACCACAACCATCTGCTGCCTACCCTTTAACCAGTTTGCTACCCAGTTTTCTATGTCCTTAGCCATACCCAGATACTCCACCTTTTTCAGCAGGCACCTGTGGGGCACCAAGTTGAAAGTCTTGCTGAAGTCAAAAAAGAGCAAATCCACAGCATGGCACCTATCCATTTCACTAATCACCCACTCAAAGAAAACTATTAGGTTTGTCTGACAGGACCGCCCTGCCATGAACCTGTGTTGTTTACTATCCTGGAACCTGTTGCACTTCAGGTAGTCCAGGAGATCTTCCTTAATCAGTGACTTCATCAGCTTCCTATAATGGAGGTCAGACTGACAGGTCTATAGTTCTCCACTTGTTCCTAGTCCCCCATGGAGCAGAACAACATCCATCACCCTCCGGTCCTTCTGAACTACCCCGTCCGTAGTGAATGGTTGAATAGTCCTATGGGGATTCAACATGTTCTGCTGCCAGTTCCCTGAGAATCCTCAGATGTAACCCATCTGGTTCCAGGGCTTTATCTATCTTTAGGACTGCTACCCTTTCAGGACCCTGTGGTTTGTAAATATTGGCTGCCTCATCTCTGGGACCCCTTACAGGCTGCTTTGATGTTACTCTCAGACAAGGACTGCCTTCCTCCCTGGTGAAAACTGAGTCATTAAGGGTAGCAGCCTTATGCCTGTCCTCTTCTATCATCAACCCTCCACTGCTAGCCTAACGATTCTCCTTCTTTTCTTTCTTTTTTCCCCAGTATATCAGAAGAAATGTTTTTCTCTGCCCTAGACCCCTTCTGTAATATGCAGCTCTGTGTCTGCTTTTGCCTCTCTAACTGCCCTCTGTGCTTCCTTACTTATCAGTAAATATTCTCCCTATTCTTCTTCCACTGCTTCTCTTTGCACTTAAAAAGGGTCTTCTTCTTAGCCTTTGCCACTTCCTTGACTTTTGTTGAGAACCGTAATGGTCTCTTACAATTATTTCTTTTCATTACCATCCTAATGCATAAATTATATGCATTGAGAATGGCCCCCTTTATTTCCCCCCCAACTGTTTTCTTCTTCTTTTTTTTTGTACTATTTGTCCGCCTACCCCTACTCCCTGCGCTCCGCCTCTTCAGGAGCGCCTGGCATCTTCCTTGGTTCCTTCCTGACCTGGAGCCCTGTGGCAGTCCTCCCATATAGCCTTGGATTTCCCCACAGGCAGGGATGAGGTGGGGCTCTTACACCCCGAACTTCATGGCACTTCGTTGGGGCCACCGCGCAGGACAGGGAGGGGACCATTGAGGTCTGTGCTGGTGTTCCGTCTACCCGGAGCGCAGGAGGTACTTTCCCAGTTTTCCTCCTGGGTGTACCATGTGCCCTGATGTCAAGGCAGAGCTCCATCAATGTCTGGCATGCCTGACCCTCCTTGTATGGCCAGGTGCTTGCTGTACCCCAGGCCTCCGCCTGGGGTCAGTCAAACACCAGACCTCGCGCCCCCCTCCCTCCCTGGAGAAGGCGAGTGATCCTCGGATGCTCAGTCTTCTCCCCCAAGCTGACCCTCCAGCTCCCCGGGCTTGTTCCTGAACCCGGGTTGCCAGCATCGTGAGCGGTAGCGCTACTGCTGCGCCGATGGGCCAGCCTCCCTCCAACTGTCCTCTAAATTGTCTGCCATGACTAATTGTTCCCTGAGTGGTTCCCTCAGCCTGCCAAATTCATCCTTCCTAAAATCAAGGAGTTTTGTTCTTATGCCCCTAGGGCCAGTTTGAAAGAAATGGAGCTATGGTCACTGTTCTCTAGTGGCTTCCCGAGTCTCACCACTCCTACCACCACCAAGCTGGCAAGCACCACATTGAGAATGCAGTCTGCCTAGTGGGTTCCTTAATGAGCTGTACCAGGAGACAGTCATGGAGTGCATCTAGCAAGGCCTGATTTCTAGTACTTCTGGCCACTGGGGTTCCATGTCATAATAGTGAATGCAAAACAGCGATCGCTATTATGGCGAGTGTATACTGCTGAAAAGGAAATTGGTGATATACACTTCAAGGTGACCCAACATCTGGAATTTTAAAAAGAGTTTTTGCGGGGGATGTGCCCCCCCTCCACACTCACCTTACTTAGGACTCTCAACTGCAGGGGGTGCATAGCAAAAATCTGGATCCTGGCAAAATTTAAGTGCCACAGCTTGCAGCTGTGGCAAAATATAACCTACTCCTGGTCTCAGTTCCAGTACCTGCTCTGCCAGAGCTAGCCTCCCACACCACCACACCACATGATTAACTTGGCAGCAGCAGGAACACTAGTACCTGAAAACCCCTCCCCTTCTCCTCGCTATTCTTCCCTTCCATTCGACCCTTCCCCCTGGTCGCTATCCCATACCCTTGCTATTCTGCAGGGTAGCCCACCATAAAAGCGCCCAAAATGAGTCACTACATTTCTAGTCGCTCATTTTGGGTCACTCTTATGACATGATACTGGCCACTGGAACATCTCAATTGATGTCTGATAGGTTCACATCACCTACTACCAGTGATCCCGCTCCACAAGAGTGGTAGCAGGGAGGAGGCAGAGAACTACAGACCAATCAGTCTTACCTCAGTAGTGGACAAGATTATGGAGGCACTCCTTAAGGAAAGGATAGTGCAACACCTGGAATCCATAGGAGCACAGGATCCAAGACTGCATGAGTTTGCATCAGGAAGGTCCTGTCAAAATAATCTCATAGATTTCTTTGACTGGGTAACCAGAGTGGTGGACCAAGGGGGAGCAGTTGATGTTGCCTAACTTGACTTCAGCAAAGCATTCAATACTGTTCCACATAGAAGATGGATTAATAAGCTGGGTAGTCTTGGGGTGGGTCAGAAGTTGGTCAGCTGGGTTGCATACTGATTGGTGGGCAGAAAACAGAGAGTGGTGGTAAACAGTATATAGTCAGAAGAGATGCAAGTCACAAGTAGGATACCTCAAGGATCAGTCCAGGGGCCAGACCTCTTCAATATCTTCATCAGTGACATTGCAGATGGACTGGAGGGTAAGGTTTGTCTGTTTGCAGATGACACCAAGATCTGCAACAGAGTAGATGACCAGATGGGGTGGGCAGAATGGGAAGAGATCTGGATAAACTGGCAAAATGGTGGAAGAGTGGCAAATGGGGTTTAATGCAAAGAAGTGCAAGATCATGCACATAGGGAAGAGAAACCCTGAAGCCACCTATAGGTTGGGAGGAGTTGCTGGCAATCACAAGGGAAGAAAGAGACTTGGGCATCATCATCACAGATGACCGAAATCATCCAAACAGACCACTAAAGCAGTAGGTAAGGCTAGAGGATGTTGGGGTGTATTAGTAGGGAGTATCACAAGTCATAAGAGGGAGGTAATAATCCCTCTTTACAAGGCACTGGTTAGGCCCTATCTGGAGTACTGCATACAGTACTGGAGGCTGCTCCTGCACAAGGACATTACAAAATAAAGGCAGTCCAGAGAAGAGCAACCAAAATGGTGCAGGGACTGCATCAGAAAACATATAAGAACAGATTAATGGAGCTCAATATGTACTGTATACCCTAGAGCAAAGGAGGGAGAGAGTGTGATATGATCGAAACATTCAGACATCTTAAGGGCATTAACAAGGTGAAAGAGTGTAACATGTTTCAATATGAGAAAAATAGCAGAACAAGAGGACACAGCATGAGATCAGAGGGAGGCCGATTAAGGGGCAATGTGAGGAAGTTCTTTTTCACAGAAAGGGCGGTGAATGCATGGAACAGCCTGCCTCAGGAAGTGGTAGATATGAATACAGTGCAGGGCTTCAAACAGGCATAGGATAGGCATAAGGGAGCAATACAGGTGAGTATGAATAGATAGGCCTTTGACAGAGTACAGGCCTATGGCACATTCATAAGGTAGAAAAAAATGGGCAGACTGGATAGGCCTTGCAGTCCTTATCTGCTGTTAACTTCTATGTTTTTATGTTTCTTCCCACTTTGCTACTCCCCCTTTCAAGTTCTTCCCCAAGCTCTCTGTCCCTCTCTTCCCCTTCTCCTGGAGGTCTATGAACCACCACTAAGTGTAGGTTCTTGCCCGAGGCAGCCATGAGTTGCAGTAACAGTGACTCTGAGTCACTATTATTACCCTTGATGCATCCATCCTCCACCACCTCACGGCCATCCCTGACATAGGGGGCTACTCCTCCCCTATACCTTTTCCTCTGTCACTCCTGAACAATGAGTACCTAGGAACCATCAGATCCTACATGTTACTCTCTGTAGACCATGTTTCCATGATGGCTGCAAGTTCCACCTTAGTATCTACATCAGCACCTGTAGCTCACTGATTTTATTACCCAGGCTCCTGGCATTATGGCATTCTCCCTTCCATCTGACTGCTGAACCCACTTTGCTATTCCCCTTACTATAACCCTTGTGTTTCCCATGCTCACTTATCCTCCTGTTTTTCTTGTTTTTTGCAGATTTAGCATTACCCCTTTCGAATTTTCCCTTACACGGCCCAGACTGTGTTGCATCCCTTTTTATACATGCTGAGCTGCTACAAACCCCCAGATGTGGGGGAGTACTAGCTAGGATCACCTTCTTCTCACCTGTCACTGTGGTTCCCCTGCCATAATCTCCCCTGCAGTAAGTGTAATGTGCATCAAACTTCTGTCCTAGTGTGCAGGCCCCTTCTTTTGTCAAATGGAGTCCATCACTTTTGAGGAACCCATATTGAAACAGAGGACAGCATACTAGAACAGAGGACAGCATACTAGAACAGCAGACAGGATACTGGAACAGAGAACAGCATACTGGAACAGAGGGCAACATATTGGAATAGAGGACAGCATATTGGAATGAGAATAGCATACTGGAACAGAGGGCAGCATACTGGAATAGAGGGCAGCATACTAGAACAGAAGACAGCATACTGGAACAGAGGACAGCATATTGGAATAAAGGGCAGCATACTGTAAATAATGGCAACATACCGAAACAGATGGCAGCATATTGGAACAGAAGGTGGAATAGTGGAACAGAGGACAGCATGTTGGAAATGAGGACAGCATATTGGAACAGAGGACAGCATATTGGAAATGAGGGCAGCATATTGGAACAGAAGACAGCATACTGGAACAGAGGACAGCATACTGGAATAAAGGCCAGCATACTGTAAATAATGGCAGCATATTGGAGCAGAAGGCGGAATAGTGGAACAGAGGACAGAATATAGGAAATTAGGTCAGCATGTTGGAGCAAAGGGCAGCATATTGGAACCTAGGGCAGTGTCGTAAAGGCATAGGTCAGGAAGCATAGGCAGACGAGGAGAAGTTATAAAATTTGCAAGCAGCATTTTATTATTATGAATAACAATAGAATAGAAAAAGTAAAAGTATACAGGATATGTCTTACTAAGGGCAGTACAAACAAAAATCCTTCATCTGATTCTCTCAGTTTAAATCTCAGTCTCTCTGTTTCTCTCAATAAAACATTGCTCTCCTTATATACGGTGTCTTTTACTGGCAGTTTAAACTCTGCACCCTGTTGTTGTAAATTACATCTCCTGCTTTTCACAAAATATCTCAAAACATTGTCATTTTTCTTTCTGCGACCATTCTGAAGAGTATATCTAGTTTAACAGGTGCAGCAAAATAGAACATTCTGTCCGAGAGCTGGTCTCCTGTTGACAGTTTTGTAAACAAACTTGTGGAGGTCAAAACACATCTCAAGGTTGACCCCCTGTGTTCCAGATTGCTTTCTTTTCTAATAAACCTAAATAGCATTCTGCAATCATTTCAACAATATAACTATATATATGTGCAAATTAAGGGATCCCAGTTTCAAATAAAGAGTCACATATTTTTTAACCACTGAGAAGCAAGGGGAGAAAGAAAGAATAGAAACAGCATGTGGAGGAAGGGAGATAACGGGGCAAACTCTGGCACCATTGGAGTGGCCAGTTCCTAGATGCCACAAGAAAAATTTGATCGCACAATCAGACAGGCAAGAGACAGACAAGTGGCAGAATAGGAGAGGACAAAATAGATCCTTACTTTTAACTGTCTCTGCATAACAAATGGGACAAGGTCTTACCCAACCCTATCACACAAACACACCCCTCTTTAAAAGGGAACCTTTTTTCCTTAAAAAACACGGGTTTCCAAAACCTTCCTTAATTTCTCTTTTAATATTGCCTTATAACATTTACAGTTCCTTGCATATGCAGTATCCATTTTGTCATGGCACCTTTTACAGCAAACATTTCAGTTAAGCACACAAATTTTTTTTGGCCTTCTGAATTTTCAATTCTTGAAACATATCTTAGCAGAAAATTAGCACTGACATTCTCTGTTCTGGATTTGTGCATCGCTTTGAATTTAAATGGCTGTAGTGCCAGCTACCACCTTGTGATGCTGGTATTTTTATCCTTCATTTGATTAAGCCAAGACAGAGGACTGTGATCTGTTATAAGTACAAAGTCAGCTCCTAGCAGGTAAAATGTCAGGGAATTCATTGCCCATTTTGCAGCAAGGCATTCTTTTTCAGTAGTGTAGTACTTTTTCTCTCTGCCTAGCAGTTTCCTACTGATATACACAATGGGATGTTCCTTCCCATCTATATTTTGACTTAGGACTGCACCTAGGCCTACTTCTGATGCATCTGTCTGTAAAAGAAATTGTTTCTCAAAGTGTGGATTTCTTAAAACAGGGGCTGAACATAATGCAGCCTTGATGGCCTGGAAAGCCCCATCACCCTCTGGTGACCATTTCACATTATTTGGGCACTATTTTTCATAAGTTCATTGAGGGGCGTAGCTAACTGGCCAAAGTTGGGAACACATCCCCATTAGTAACCAGTCAAACCTAAAAATGACCTGACATGTTTCTTTGTTCCAGGGACAGGATTGTTAACTACAGCTTCTAGCCTGGAAATCTCTTTCTTCTCAGTTTCCCAAAATATAACCCAAATATCTGGTTTCCTTCATGTCTCATGTGTACTTGGTAGGATTAATGGTCAGACCTGTATTTTTGATAAACTGGATAAGTGCTCATAGGTATTCCAGGTGTCTTTTCCAGTCTGAACTGTACACCATGACATCCTCCAGGTAAGCAGCACAGTAACCAATGTGAGGGGCTAGAATTACATCCATGTGCCGCTAGAATGTAGTGGGCGCACCATGTAAACCAAATGGCATGGTGGTGAACTGATAGAATCCAAGTGGAGTGGAAAATTAAGTTTTATCTCTAGATTCTTTAGCTAGGGGATTTTGCCAGTAACCCTTAGTGAGATTGAGGATACTAATGTACTTAGCACTTCCCAATCTGTCCACCAAATCATGTATCCTAGACACAGGATAGATGTCAAATATGGAACCTTGATTAAGTTTCCTAAAATCAAGGCAGATTCTTATATCTCTTTCTTTTTGTATTTAGTCACCATTGGTGATGACCAAGCACTATTTGATTCTTCAATGATACCCAAGTCTTTAATTTTTTATATTCCCTTAACTACATCTGCTCTTAACTGCTCTGGTAATCTGTATGTCTTTTGTCTGATAGGGCGAGCATTCTCTGTCACTATTACGGGTTTTATTTGATAAACGTGGCTCAATAAGAGCACTGACCACAAAAAGCAAATCAAACATTGCCCACCATCAAAACAGTGACCAGAATTACAGTGACTGCCGCAAACAGCGATGGTCACTTATTTACTCTATGGCAGCAGCACAAATTACATGTTTATGCGGGCGGCTACGCCCACCGCACCTTCCAAATTTTATATAATTAACTCCAGGGGGGCTAACACAGGAGAAAGAAGAAATAATAAAGAACATAAAAGGCCACCACAGCTGTACCCAAACCCGGGTCCACCAGATCCAGGGGTGGTGACTTAAACCACTACACCAAACGGCTAGCTCGGAACTGCTTGCTACCCTATTCTGTGCTGGACCACCTTTGCTTGGCCTGGTTCTGCGGTGAAAATGCCTTTACCAAGTTTTGAATTTCTACACTTTGTTCTTTGGGCAAGGAAACATTCACCTCTACAGCATCAGAAGTTACAGTTTGTTCCAGTCTGTCATAAGCTATATCAATCAATATTAGCAGTTTCTGGTAATACTAACAAAGCAACCTTGGGTATTTTTTCCATCCATTTCTTCAGGAGATTAGAATGCTATATCTTGGTAGGATTTTTCCTATTAGGGGTCTTAATCTCATATTTAACTGTACCAGTACATCTTACCACTTTATAAGGTCCTTGCCACTTCATTAACAGTTTGTTTTCTGTAGTGGGTAACAGTAACAAGACCTTTTCACCTGGATCAAAACCTTTTTCTTTTACCCCATGGTAATAATACACCTTCTGCTGGTTTGGGGTTTTCTCCTGATTTCTGTGGGCAATTTCAACATATTTTGCCAGTTTCTTTCACAGTGCACACATATAAGATGCAATAGATTATTTCTGAGTGGGGTTATCTTCCCATGTTTCTTTTATTACATTAAGTGGCTCTCTAGGTTGTCTAACATACAACATTTCAAAGGGTGATAAACCTGCTGATGTTTGTGGCACTTCTCTGTAAGCAAAAAACAGGCAAGTTAAGTATTGGTCCCAATCTTTCCCTTCAACTTTCACAAACCTTTTTAGCATACATTTTAGGGTTTGATTAAAACACTCAACAAGACCATCTGTCTGAGGATAATAAGGGGAGATTCTTATGGCAGTGATACATAGTAGTTGGTACAGCTCCTTCAGCAGTGCAGCACCAAAATTACTACCCTGATTGGTAATAATCTCTTTAGGTACGGCCAACTTGCTGAAAATTTGGGCAAGCTCTGTTGTAACTTTTGGGGCTGTGACAGTACACATTGGAATTTCCTTTGGGTATTGAGTAGCATTGTCAAATACTGTCAAAATGAATTGATTACTATTTTTGTCTATGGGGCCAACCACATCCATTGTAATTCTGTAAAAAGGTACATCTATCAAGGGTAGGTGCACCAGGGACACCTTATGCTTGATTTTCAAAGCTCCCAGCATGGCAAAGGATTTGCATCACAAAGAATTGCTCACAGTGCCCCTTGCACCAAAAGATGTGCTGGGAGTGATTCTCAATGGCAGCCTGCATCAACTGAAGGCTGCCTGCCCCAAATGGGGTTTTCACTGCCTGTGCACCCAGAAACGGGCTGTGGCATGGTGCTAGGGGGTTTGTGGCAGACACAGGCTGCCATATCCCTTAATGTGGGATTCTCAGAACTCTCCCAGAAGGAGACTTTCTAATTACTCTTAGACCAGCCAGGGCTGGTCTAAGGGTATTTAGAAAATTCTCCTCTGGGAGAGTTGACTTATTTGCAGAAATGTGCCACAGTCCCCCCTCCCCAGCCCCAATGTCCCCAAAATTAATGTATTACAGAAACTCCTGGAAGTCTAATGGCCCCCTCCCCAATCCCTGATGTCCTTGAAAGTAATGTCTCAAAAAACCCTGGTGGTCTAGTGGCCCCCTCCCTGATCTCCGATGTCCCCAAAATGATTGTATAAAAACAAACCCTGGTGATCTAGTGGACCCCCCCCAGCAGTGCCCTACCACACTGCCCTCATCCCATAACCAAGCTGGCAACTGGCAAAGCCCATTGCTCACCACCTTTCACTGACTGAGCTCTGAATGAGTGTGTACTGCATATAGTACATGCTCAGTGATTGACAGCTCACTGAGCACATACAATATACAGTACACACTCACTGAGAGCATGGTCAGTGGCTATCCATGGTGGTGAGTGGTGGGCTGTGCCAGTTGCTAGCTCAGTAATGGGATGGGGGAGTAGGAGGGTAGGGCACTGCTGGGTGAGTGGTCCACTAGCTCCCCAGTGTTTTTCTTAATACATTCATTTTGTGGACATTGGGTATTGAGGAGGAGGGCCACTAGCCACCAGGGACTAGCTACAGTGGTGCACAGCTGCCCCATAGCTTGTGGCAGACCCTCAGGATGTGCCGTGTGTTTGGTGCACTGCCAGGGTTGCTGCAAGCCACAGGACTTTGCAGGCAGGACCCTGCCCAATAGAGAATCAGGCACAGGGTCTCTGGTGCACCCAGTTTTGATGCCAGCTGCCTTTGGTGGCAGCTTGCATCAATCTAAGAGCTCTTTGAGAATTGAGCCCCTTGTCTTTTTTAGTCACTGGGGCTACTTCCCAACATTCAGCACAAGAACTGCAAAAGGTAGCAACATTCTCATGAATCCCAGGTCATTAAAATTTGTACAATAATCTGGCAAGGGTGTGACCAGCCAAAGAACAATTATGTGCAGTCTGTAACAATTCAGTTCTATACTTCTTTGGTATGACTAACAGTTCTGTCTGTTCCTGCATCTGAGGATTAACCTAAACTCTGCACAGTAGCCCATTACATTTTTTAAACATTGGTTCTCCCTGTTTTTGTTTCACCCCCAGCAGCTTAAAATAACCTTGGAGAGAAACATTGTTAGTTTGCTCAGAAACAAAATCACAATCAGTTATCAGTTTAATTTTAACATTTTCATATATCAGCTCATTATGTCCATCAGTCTTTTGTTGCCACTGTTTTTTTCAGGCCTCGTCTTTCTTTCATGGACTTCTGGATCTTGCAGCTGGGCTCAAACAAGTCTGAATCAAAGTTACCAAAAGGAAAAGAGTCCCCAACATGTGAGATTTTCTTTGCCTGTGCTCTCGTTATCACAGCTGCTGAAACAGCAAGGTTTATTCCCTCTGTAATTAACTTAGCAAATCCTGTAAAGTCATTTCCAATGATCACAGGTACGGGTAACTTTGTTACTACCCCCACTTTCATATGGTGCAACATCCCATTAATGTTCAGAGTCACTTGGGTGGTAGGATAGTATTGAGTGTCTGCGTGGATGCAAATGACCCCAGTACCTGATACTTTTGCACAGTCTTTCCCCAGCACTTCAACATGCACCAGGGTCTGTATGCTTCCTGAATCTGTAAGTCCCTTCACAGTCTTTTCTCCTACCTTGACATCTATTAAATACTTGCCCCAATTTGCTAAGACCAAATTTGTTCCAGTGCTACCCTCTTATTTCTATTGCAGTTTCTTGCAGCATGGACTAGCTTATTATAGTTATAACAAATAAAGGGCTAAATTTACAAAAAAATTGCAAAGTGCAGTGCAATGGTTTGTGTTGCTCTTTGCAATTGCCCAGGTGGTAAAAAATGCAATTCACTGATACATAGTGTAGGGCACTATCTGACTGTGAACAGGGCTACTTAGAGGCAGTGGTAACCCCATTACTGCCACCTCTAACCTCACCAGCACAGCCCCAACCTGCATTACTTTAAATGGCTTCACAATGAATAGCGCTGTTGCGCTATTATTCTCAAAAGCAGCCATGCAAATGAGCCCATCGGGCATGCATGGGGCTAGCTGGCCATTTGCATGCCCATTATGGTCCCATTTATATGGGCTGTGAGGGAGTTTTGAGTGCTTCCCCCATCCCACCCAAGAGGGACTGCCAGTCCTGTAGTTACACAAGAGCCCCCATGGTAGACTAGTGGTCCCTCACTGTCCCCGATTGCCGACCCTTTATGAATGAAAAATCTCCCTGATAGTCTAGTGGCTCCTCCCTTCCCCTCTGCCCATTCTCTGATCACCTTCCCTATATAATAAAAATAAGTTTCTCATGTAGTATAGTGGTCCCTCCCCCTCCTCTGTTCTCCAATCACCATCCCCGTAGAAGAAAAATTCTGTTCCCTGGTAGTCTAGTGGTACCTCTTCCCTCCCCATTCTTCAATTGCCATCCGGTAGGTTAAAAAAATAATGTCCTGTCCCATGATAGAAGTACAGAAAGATAGAGGCAGCGTCGGTGATATCTTCCCTCCCCCCATGTCTTGTGATCACCAGCCCGTCATAAAGAAAGGAATTTCCAAGGTGGCTAGCATTCCCCTCTGCCCAATGACCTATTTAATATATATAAAACATTACCATTGGTGTCCAGTGGTTCCCCCCCAACATCCTGATCCCTTGCATCAGACCATTCCCTAGTTCCCTGGTGGTCTAGTAGACCCCCCACGCTGTCAGACATTGACCCCCTACCCTCCCCAAACTCAATCCCCAGGCAGCAACCAGCACAACCCTCCTCTCACCTCCATGGCTGGCTGCCGACTGAGCTCTCATTGAGCACATACTGTAGGTACGTGCTCATTGAGAGCTCAGTTGGTGGCCAGCCATGGAGGTGAGAAGAGGTTGTGCTGGTTGCCAGCTGGGGATGGGGTCTGTGGGGGAGCGGGGTAGGGGGGGTCAATGTTTGACAATGTGGTGATCCACTTGACCTCTAGGGAACTGGGAAACTGTCTGATACATGGGATCTGAATGTTGGGGATGGCCTCTGGACACCATTGGTAATGTTTTATATATACTGGATGGGTCACCGGGTGGGGGGAACCTCTAGCCACCAGGGAGATTCCTTAATTTATGGCAGGCCAGTGATCAGAGGACACGAGGGGGCATTACCACTGGCACTGCCTCTGTCTTTCTGTACTTCTATTACAGGACAGGATGTTATTTTGTTAACCTACAGGACAGCAATTGGAGAACAGGGAGGGGAGAGGGACCACTAGACTGCCAGGGACACTTATTTGTCTTATATGGGATGGTGATCAGAAGCCAGGGATGGGGAGAGACCACTAGACTACCAAGGAATGGTATTTTTATTATACAGGGCTGACAATCAAACACCAGGGAGGGGAGAGGGACCTCTACATTACAAGAGGCACAGTGTTGTGGGTGTGGGGGTTGCTGCAGTACCTCTAGCAGCCACTAGGGTTGCACAGAATACTGCCAGGTCTCAGTCAGTGTCATTATCTCCATGCAAGGGACCTCTGCAAAAGGGCCCTTGCATGGAGAAAATGGTTTGTGAATGGCACAATGCCATTACACAAATCCTTCACCCTAATTTAAATTGTGGCCCCCTGAACCCTTTGCTCCAGTACAAGCCCATTCTGATTGTGCAGACTGGGCTTTTGTGAATAACACTATGGCGCAAAACCCAATTTGTACCATGCAAACGGGGTTTGTGCTGGGGCAAAACTTTGTGAATTTAGCCGAAAGTCTTTCGGTTCAGATGTGCTACCTCATCAGAGTTCTTATCTGGTCTGTAGTTAAATTGGGAAAAAGAGGGTCTTACTGGTCCTTAGCTGTTACTTCACTGTTGCAGTATCTTTCTGGCTGTCTGATAGTCTTCAGCCAAAGAAATTACCTTTTCCCTACTTCCTCGTCAGTGTTCTTTTACCCGTAGCTGCATGTCTATAGGAAGAATGCTGATAAATGGCTCCATTGCAAATATGTTGATGATCTGTATGACTGTTTTGTCCTCTGACTGGAGCCAATTAATAAGGAGTTCTGTGAGAGAGGTGAAGACTTCTTGAGGATTGTCAACTGAGTGGTACTTCAAGGACTGGAATCTTTGCTTGTAGGTCTCTCCTAAGATGTCATATCTTTTCAGGATTTCTCTTTTCACAAGATAATAATTTTCCGACTATGCAGTGTCCATATTGCTATGGGCAAGTTGGGTTTTACCTGTCAGATAAAGTATGAGCCTGACTGCTCACTACTGTTTTGGCCATTGGCAAGCTCCAGTGAACCTTTCAAAAGTTATCAGGTATGCTTCAGTGTCATCCGAGGGACACAGCTTTGTAAGTTGACTTAATTTCTTTTTGCTCTTCCCCAGGCTCCCTGGTTGGCCACTCCTTCAGGTCATCTAGGCCCACCACCACTCTGCCCCATCACCATCCTCTGCCCCTACATGTTGCAGCCCCCAAGTAACCTAATGTAACCCTTTGTTGGGTCCCCCTTTCCAGAGCAGAAGTGACTCAGAGTCTCAGATATGTATCCGGGGCATGGCGGGGTCAGCTCAGGCACTTCCAGGCTTTGTGGCAATGGGGAATGGAAGCCATCATCTGGTCAACTGAAAGGCAGTTTTCCACTTTTCTACCCCTCCCCACCTTCCAGAATGGACCTGGTTGTGATGGTGACCTGGGGCAGGGACGTATGGCACAGTGTTGAGACATCACACCACTTAGAACATCACCCAAGCCACCTCCATGTTCTGAAGGTCTGCCCAACCCCTGGGAGGGAAGCATCCAATAGATGCTCTGAACTTCCTCTCTGCCAGTCTCCACTCCTGGTACCCAGGCTCGGGGAATCCTTCGATTGGTGCCATGAAGCCAGCTGTTGAATATATATATATATATATATATATTTTTTTTTTGTTTACTCTTTCTTTATCCTCCTACTGCTGCCACTGATCACTCTCTCAGCACTCCCCTCATAGGTCCCAATCTGCAGCCTCCCCAAGGAGTCTGCCCCTAGAGTGCTAATGCTACCTACGTACCTTCAGGGCCTCAGATTACCCTCTCGGCAGGGTGGTAGAAAACCCCCATATCTCCCTCCCTGAGCATTGTCTGGGACCACGCACAGTGGAGTCTGCTTCTCAGGTGCTGCCTTGGGACCAACACTGAGGCTCGTCACCTAGACTAGGGTAGGATATTTTTTCTGGCGTTCTGGTGGATCCCTTCCCCTAACATTGGCATGCAATAGGGACAAGGCTGCCGGCATGCATAGAGATGCACGTTGAAACCGGTCCCCTGCCAACATCTACCCTTGCATAGATCATCTCCCCAGCTGCACTGACCACCCAGAGGTTCCCCCAACAGGTGGCGGTATCACAGCAGAGAGTACACTTCTCCCTCCCCGGAGAAGGAGAGCTGTCATTGGGCGCTCAATCCTTCTCCCTCCCAGCTGACCCCTGATGACCTGAGTCTGCTTCCGAACCTGGGTCACCAGCGTGGTACGAAGTGTGGCATCCAGCACCTCAGCCCTCAGTGCCACCGGGCAAGCTTGTTGAATATATTTTAAGTTGATCGTGTTTTGTTGATCTGCTGGACTTGTACCAGATCCTCCAACTTCAGGTATCTAGCCATCACTGCTCCTCTCACTGCAACTCTTCCCTTCCCTTCCTTCCCTTCCCTTCCCTTCCCTTCCCTTCCCTTCTCTTCACCTCTAGAAATTGAATCTTGTTTTCTATCTGTTTCTCAGTCTCTCCTTGTTGTATAGCCCATCAATTGAAGCAGGCAGATGTGCTTTCAGGTTCTATCCCTGCCTATTCTTCTTCTTTTATCACTGGGGCCAGCTGTGCAGTCTTAGTTTTGACTTTTTTTCCTTCTTCTAATTTGGCTGCCATTCTTCTGGCAATCACTCTTGGGCTTGTTGTTGTAGGATTGATACCTTTCTTCTGTGTTTCCCAGGTACTGGGTCTAGTACACATGCACAAAACTCCTAGCATAGAGTATGCAAGGGGTAAATCCCACTTTAAGCACTAACTGGCATAAAGGCATAGGTCAGGAAGCATAGGCAGACCAGAAGAAGTTATAAAATTCACAAGTAGCACTTTATTATTATCAATAACAATGGAATAGAAACATTTAAATTGTACCGGATTGGTCTTACTGAAGGTAGTACAAACAAAAATCTTCCACATGAGTCTCTCTTTCAGTTTAAATCTCAATCTCGCTATCTTTTTAAATGAAAAACTACACACTTTATATAAGATGTCTTTTCCTGGTAGTTTAAATTCTGCATTCTATTGTTGTAAATTACATCTCCAGCTTTTCACACAATGCCTTAAAACTTTATCACTTTCCTTCCTCTGACCAGCCTGAAGAGTGCATCTAGTTTTAACAGGTGCAACAAAATAGAATATTCTGTCCCAGAGCTGGTCTCCTGCTGGCAGTTCTGTAAACAAGCTTGTGGAGGTCAAAATGCATCTCAGGGGCAACCCCTTATGTTCTAGATTGCTATCTTTTCAAATAAACCCAAATTGCTTTCTGCAATCTTTCAACAATACAACTGTGCATTTGCAAACTAAGGGATCCCAGTTTCACATAAACAGTCACATATTTTTTTTAACCACAGAAAAGCAAGGTTAGAAAGAAAGGATAGAAACTGCAAGTGAAGGAAGGGAGATAACAGGGAATTGTGAGACCATCAGAGTCACCAATTCCTTGATGCCACAAGAAAATTTGATTGCCCAGTCAGACAGGCAAGAAACAGACAAGTGGCAGAATAGGAGAGGACAAAACAGATCATTGCTTTTAACTCTCTTTGCATAGCATATGGGACATGGCCTTACCTCCACTTACAAACCCAGTAGCAGTCAGTTTTGTGCTCATAAAATAGTGAGTTTGACAACAGGTATATTTGAACAGTCATAATGCAACATTACAAGCACAAACTGGTTGATTAAACTTGCTGTCAGAAAAATAGAAAACAAGGCACAAACTCCATTTCCCTTACAAAACACACCACGTGACCAGACTCACAAATAACCTGACAGGGGCTGCTGCTGTGAGCAAGCAGGGTACACCCAGTCACTTGCATGTTTATAGCACAAACACCTATTTGTATGTCCTAGATGGAGTATCTGTCCCTGAATACTACATGCTCATATTGGAAACTATTATGGAAATGAACCCACACTCATTCACCTCTAAATCAACATTGCTGGCTCATTGACTACAGTTTATTTACTTACTTACTTTTTGTTTACCAGGCAGGTGTTCTAGACAACTGAATGTCTATTTTCAGATATGACCTGGAAGGGTACAAAAGAGCAACAGAACTTGATTAGTAGTAAAAAAAAGGCAAGAGCGAATTTCAAGTGACGCAATGCAAGTAAGAATTACACACCATACAGATATTTAGATCAAAACTAATTCCATGCACAATAAATGGGTTAACTAACACCAAACAGTATAAAACAGTATGAATAAGGTAAGTATCTTAGATCATATACAATCAGGAATATGTTAAGATGTAATATAATAATTCTATCAGTGTTTGTAGAACAATGAAATACCAAATGGTTACAGTTAGGAATGCATTTGTCACTGATTATAAATGGGTAAAGACAGTCCCAGAATGTAAATGGCCGAGACAGCATTCTAGTCATGTTTTCTTTTTTTTTTGTTAGTATAACATGGGAAAAAAAAGTACCAGCACCTGTGTCATTTTTACTCAAGCTACCCTAGTGTAGTGATCAAGATTTAAAAAGCTCATTCATCTGCACTTGGTTTCTGAGCTACCTACTCACTTAAACCACCTTCCTTACGGCACCACGAAAGTAAAAAATATCAGTCCAAACCACCACACAGCTTTTTGTTTCTAAACTCAGTGCTCTGTACAGTAAGCAGTCTAACTCTTTCTCTCCTTCCCAGCTTGTTTAGTCTCCCTCCCACCCACAATGCTCTCTGTCACTCTTCATCCTGCCCCCGTGCTCTTGCTCACTTGCTCTCCCTCCCACCCTGCAGAGCTGACACACTGCTCATGATGGCAAGCAGCAGTTTGCTCACCTCATAGTCACTGGCATTGAAACAGCGCCCTATTGCTCTGTCTTGCTCTCCCTCCTGCCCCATGGCACTCAACCACACTGGTCACCGTGGCACACAGCAGTGCTCATTCAAACCGCTTGCTCACCTGACATTAGCAGTACATGGCACACCACCCCTAGTAACAACTCTAAGGCAGAGGGACTATTTAGTACAAAACCAGATATATTTTGTGCTCATGTGGCCATGTGGTGAGCAGAGTTCCTGCTTCACACATATGGAGACCTCCATACATCTACAGCCCTGGATGTGGTTCCCTTCCAAACCAAATCCTGAGCCGCACATGGGCAGCCAGGACAGAGGTGGACAAGGGGGCAGGGGTATGCATGTGCTCCATTCACAAATGAATTTCCATTGTATGGAGGGTTGGTGGAGGGGGGCATAGCCTACACAGCCCTCAGGGTGGCAGTAGCACTTATGTGTCCCCTCTGCATGGTCACCGGATCTTCAAAACCACATGACTGGCACCCAGACCCCCTGCCCTCCAGCCCATGGAGCCTCCACAGAGGGCTGGGGCCATACCCACATCATCCAGTGCAGTAGATAAAATCATTGAGTTGCCAACAGGGTTATGGCAGTTTTTAGAGAGGTTCTGTATCCCACCAGCCCCTGCTGTATGCAAAGACAGAGATCCACTCGTAAGCTGGCTCAGGCGGCTTCTGGCACAGCTCAGTCCCATAGGCATAGCCAAGGGTGTGTCCTGTGAGACCAGAAACTCCCCACCCAGTTTGCTTTCAGTATGTTTTCTTGAAGATTTTTTGTACACCAGGACTAAATTTTAGGATATTTTTTGTGGAAACCCTCCTCACCACAGCATGTCTACTAATTACTTGGGAAAAAAAACATTCCCCCAGTCTATGTGATAACTTGTACATGTATACAATGACTGTGAGAATAAAATTTTGCAATTAAAAATAGAATAATGGATAGTTTAGTGAGCATTACCAGGGAGTAATGCCATTAAGAGGTTCTGAACATAGGAACCTCGAGAGCAAAGCTTGAGATGTTCCAAAGTGTCCAGAACCATGGGATGGAATTACTCCCTGGTAATGTTCACTAAGCTATCTGTTATTTTTTTTAATATATGGATCTGAATCTGATTTTAAAATTGTATTAAATTGAAAACAGGCAGCTGACTACTTCACTCACTACGGGTGCCCTATGTGTACTCTGCAGACTGCTTGCAGGAGAGAGGAGCACTGCACTTTTGAATCGCTCACTATGAGGCTTACCTTTAATTGAGAAATTTATTTTGCGGCGAGAAGACTGAAGGCAGGATCAACCAGATAACTAACATTATGCTAAATAAAATAAAAAACATGCTTCTAGTACTGACTGAGGATCCCACCGAGAAGACTGTATTTCTCTCGCTAAGTGAGAGAGAGAGAGAGAGAGAGAGAGAGAGAGAGAGAGAGACACCATGTTTCAAAAGTTGTTCTGCCTCCCCACTCAGGAAAAACAGCCAATCGGAAGGCACACTTTGGACGCCGTCAGGAGGGAGACTAGTGCTCGTGCTGTTGAGGTTTGCTGATAATAGTATTGTTCATGTACAGATCGATGGTATTACCATATCTGAATGATACTGTTATCACCCGAGAAGTGTGGTATTATCGCTACAGAAGCGATAGTATTACTGCAAAGTTTTTGTATGCTTTAGTGTCTTATTAATTTCAAAATCCATATATTAAATGCATTTATTTTTATGTCTGTCATTCAAGTGTAAATTAATCATTTATTTCAATGTTAGGTGGGTCATCAGCATTCACTTGCACTGTAAATTGGTCACAAAAGAGCTCTTAATCAATATCCGAACAACTTGCACAATGCCTGATGACATTACACTGGCCTTTGCTGCAGTTAAAAAGAGAACAGTGAAATCAAACAGAAGCTGCTAGATCTTCATTAAAAGAACTAATCTGAAAAGCACTACAATTTAAAATACATTGTATAAATTGGACACACAATGGCCTCACTTAGAATACGATATTTATTATCACTTGTGGGGGGCAGGACTTTCATAACTCATTCATGAAGATAAATGGCATATCCTAGGTCAGACTATTGTATATCCCACGTTTATCAGATGCTTATGCAGTAGCTTGGTGGCAGGTGTAGCTGATATGGATGCAGTTATCACAGAATGAACAGTGCTTAAAAATATGGTTGTCTACTTTTAGATATATTGTAGAATGCATGTCAGAATTGCATTCTTGAATTAGGCACTTACCATGATCTTATATCACTAGATGGGGTGTAATAACTTGTACTCGAGAGTTGACAGAACTGCTGCCCCCGCTTCATAAACACAAACCAAAATATGTGCTGCCCCACCACGCAAACATTGCCCCACCTCCATTTTATTCAACAATATGCAGTAAGCCAATGATCCTAATAAAGTAATAACATTTTATTTTACCTAACAGACACACACTACCAATCAGACAGATACTGACTGGCTTTTAGTTACAATGTTTAGTATGCATTGTGATAAGCCTCTGTACTGCATCAAGGTAGCCAGCCTTGCAGAAGCCCATTCACACACATGGATACATACTTAGTCAGGGCACTCATAGAGTCATGGCCTCTAAGTGTAGCACCCACATATAGAAACACAGAAAAATAGAAGTTAACGGCAGATAAGGACTGCAAGGCCCATCCAGTCTGCCCATTTTTTCTACCTTATGAATGTGCCATAGGCCTTTACTCTGTCAATGGCCTGTCTATTCATACTCATCTGTATTGCTTCCTTATGCCTATACCATGTCTGTTTGAAGCCCTGCACTGTATTCATATCTACCACTTCCTGAGGTAGGCCATTCCATGCATCCACCACCCTTACTGTGAAAAAGAATGTCCTCACATTACCCCTTAATTAGCCTCTCTCTAATCTCATGCTGTGTCCTCTTGTCCTGCTATTTTTCTTATATTGAAACACGTTAGACTCTTTCACCTTGTTAATGCCCTTAAGATGTTTGAATGTTTTTCGATCATATCACCTCTCTCCCTCCTTTGCTCTAGGGTATACATATTGAGCTCTGTTAATCTGTCCTCATATGTTTCCTGATGCAGTCCCTGCACCATTTTGGTTGCCCTTCTTTGGACTGCCTCCATTTTGTTAATGTCTTTGTTCAGTTGCAGCCTCCAGTACTGCATGCAGTACTCCAGATGGGACCTAACCAGTGTCTTGTAAAGAGGGATTATTACCTCCCTGTTATGACTTGTGATACCCCTACTAATGCTCCCCAACATCCCTCTAGCCTTACCTACTACTTTAGTGATCTGCTTGGATGATTTCAGGTCATCTGTGATTATGATGCCCAAGTCTCTTTCATCTTCCAAAAATTCCAAAGATCATTCTCAAACTCACACTAAAGCATCCAAGGAGGGGAGACATGTTCTTTGGGTACTTCAGGCTCTATTTGTGTTTGTTGCACTTGCCTGAGGCTTATGTTTGTTGCCCCTGGATTTTCAAGATTTTGCTCCACTCAGCAGGGTACACTGACTATGCCTGCCAACACCCATGTCACTAGATACTGTAAAATTTGTTTTTGTTGATTTAGCCTAGGGAAAAGAGGACTTGGAAACCTCTCCTATTTTCAACCGTTTTCCAGGAATAGGTACAGATAATACAGAAGTTACAAAGATACAGTTAGCGTTGTAAATCACTTATGTAATTTCAGCCAATCAGCACTGAGAACCTCGCTACAGTGGTCATGCAGGAATGTTAAAAGTGGAGCATTCCACATCACAGCCAGGGGTAGAATGACTACATTAAGTTTTGATATTTATAAAAAAAATGACTTTAAGCTTATTATAGTGTATGGTGGAACCTTGTTTTGCATGAAATTCCATACCTGGAATATGCTTGCTGTGATGCAGTAGTGACATCATTATGCTGTTGTGCTGCAGTAGTGATGTCACTACTGTAGCATAACTTAGAATGCTGCCACACATCTGCTTTCCTCCATCCAGTTCAGCTGGAAATCATTTTTTTTTTAACCTGAAGTTACAGAAACAGCTGCAGCACACCGAATCAGTAATTTGAGTTTGCTACCAACCCTCGAGTGCCTCATTCTCTAACCACTAGTTCACTGAAAGGAAGCAGAGTGTCTGAAATGGGCATGGGTGCCCATACACTACATAAGATAATGTATGTCCATCCATACACAGATAAGCCTGTGCCTTCATCTCAAATTTTCTATGGCAAGCAGGGAACCTCTCAAGCTTTACTCTTGAGGTTCATGGTTGCCACAGAAACCTCTCGATGCACATACAGGCTTGTTGTGTATGGCTGCCCATACATTAACATCTGAATTACAGTAGCTAACTTCAGTAATTTATAATAACTCAGTACTGCCTCTGAGGGGTGTCTCTTAAGAATCTACTCACGTGAGGTTTGGGCATCAAGAACTTCTCAGCTTTGCTTTGTAGTCCTCTTGCCCAAACCTCATGCTCAAGAGAGTCTTACACCATAAGAGACACTCCTCTGAGGCAACACTAAGCTACATAGGCTGGTACAGGATAATGTAGTAGATAGATGTAGAATTCAGTAAAGTGAAGTCAAATGGCTGTTTAAAGGCATCGCAGCCCCATGTAATGTAATGCAAGGTACCTGTGGAGTGGACTTTCTCCCAGATGCCTTAGGGGTAAGGGCATCACTACCTTATACTGCCACTGGGTCACCATAGATATTTGCTGTGGCTCCTGGGTTCTTTCTCACTAGTGGAGGGGGGGATTCATACCCAGAAACATGAAAACAGAGTTTGTAGACAGAAAAGGACCACTTGGCCTACCCAATCTGCCCAGATGATCCCTGCCTAGTCTGTCTCCACAGACCTTAACTGGTCTGTAACCAACCTCTCTTCACCCTGCCTATTTACTAATATTTTACTAAGTCTATCCCGCGCATGCCTGAAGCCCCTTATTGTTTTTGCCTCCACCACTTCTGCTGACAGTCTGTTCCAGGCATCCACCACCCTTTCAGTGAAGTAGTACCTCCTCACATCCCTCTTAAACTACCCACCTTTCAGCTTCATCGTATGCCCTCTGGTCCTGGTGCTCTTACTCATTTAAAAGAGGCTTCCCTCCTGTACCTTGTTCACCCATGTGAGGTACTTGTAGGTCTCTTTCATGTCCCCTCTCCCTCTCCTTTTCTTTAGGGTGTACATGTTGAAATACCTCAGTCTCTTCTCGTAGGGCTTTTTTGATGCAACCCCTGCACCAGTTTAGTTGCCCTCCTTTGTACTGCCCCCACCCTGTCTGTGTCCTTTTTGAGGTGAGACCTCCAGAACTGGACACAATACTCCAGGTGGGGTCTCACCAGTGAGTGATACAGTGGTAACACCTCTTCCCTCCTCCTGCTGGTGATACCGATCCCTAAACATCCCATCATCCCAGTGGCCCTACCTGCTGCTTTGCCATACTGTCTGCCACTTTGACATCATCGTATATGATAACCCAAAGGTCTCTTTCCTGCTTAGTGAGTGTCAGTACCTCTCCTCCATCCTATACTCAGCTCCTGGGTTTCTGTGCCTTAGGTGCATGATTCTGCACTTTTTAGCATTGAACCACAGCTGCCATGCCCATGGCCACTCTTCAAGTTTCCCAAGGTCCCTGCACATTCTCTCCACCCCTTCTTGACTGTTCTCCAGTTACAGATTGCAGTGCCATCTGCAAAAAGGCATACCTTCCCTTCTAGTTCTTCCACAATGTCAATTTTCACTTGCTCAATATGTGCCTTAAAGTCCAAAGGCCATGTAATTGCTTAAAAATCTGATGAAATCTCAGATGTGAGGTGTTTGTACACTCCTGGCCTGATGGTCCAAAGCAAGAAACAAATTCCCAAAGTAACAGTTCACTTTGGTCAGAGCAGGGCAGGCTCTGATTTTACTCATGGTTCCCAAACTGGTAGCTCCTCTATTGCTCTGCAGGGTCTTTGGACCCTTGATCTACAGTCTGTCTTGATCATCTGGGCTGCCTCTCTGGCCTTGCTTTATGAGCCTCAGGCATTAGCTTTCCTCACTCTGTCTAGAGATTTGGTTGACTCTCACACTCCCTGAACATTGCATGTCTGTACTGACTCACATCATGGCTTTGTATCCCTCTGGGCAGTTGCAGCCCCACTTCTGATTCTGGTGCCTGGTAATGGACCCCTACAGCTGCCTTTTCTCGCTCTCTCTTTCATACTGGCTACCCGTTGGAGCCTCGGCATCATCTTCCATGGTGGCTAATACATGAATGCCCCACTTTTCCTCCTCACCTGGCAAATGGCTTACTCACAGTTTATATTTCACAGGCACTCTGTCTGCTGTAGTATAGCTTGAACTTTCCTTCTAGACAGGAATCCTACCTCTTTGAGATCTCACATGGATCTGACCGAAGTCAGCACAGTCCCTGATTCTTCTCCTCAGGATGTCCAGCTTCCACTGGCTCAGTGGGCTGACAGTCATGTCTAGCCAGCCCTGGAAGTCTCACCCACAGCAGTCCTTTGGCACACAAAAGGGTGCTAGAATTAATAAGTCCTCCTGCAGCCCACAAGTCTCTGGGCCCCTTCATCTAGATCCTTTTCCCCGACTGATTGAAAAGGCAGAGTCAGAGGTCACCAATATGGCAGCAACCATGTATTGCAAGGACTCTGGCCCCAGTGTTTGTTTTTCAGCTCGGCATCTGTGCTTGGACTAAGGCCTGCATTCTGGTTTATCCTTGCGTGGCTGCATTAGAGGGCCTGCTGTCAATCAGGGCATTGGTCGGAGATTTCTCAGTTGAGCAAATGCACTTAAACATTTCTGTCAGTGGTGACTTGCTGTCCCTTTGATGTGTGGCCCAAGCGGCAACAACACAGTGGTGCAGGAGGTGCCATAAAAGACATCTTCTGCACTTTCCACTCCAGTCCCTGATTATAAAAATCCAGTCCTGGGTGTTGGGGAGAGCAGGGAGAAGGATGCAGCCATCTGGTTGGCTGTGTGGAGCTATGCAGTAAGCCCAACACTTTTGGGTAGGGGATTACATTAATATAATTGAGATGCAGTCACTTAAGAGAATCTATATCTTACTAACAACTGTTTCATTATCTACCTGTTGCATATGCAGTACAGACTAGTATTTCAGCTTCTGAATTCTCACTGGGTGGTCACCGTGACAATCTACCCTAAACACTATTCATGGAACATTCTTTTCCAGTGGCAAAAACAACTTCGTCCTTTAACAACTTCAAATGCTGTCTATGAGATATCATCTTCATGGATTTGTTTAGTTCCTGTACCATAACAGTAAAACGCACATTTCCGTTCTACTCTCTGGTATAAAAGTAAAATTGTATTGCATTAGTGCAGCTTTGTGGCATTCTATGTCTAGGTTTGCAAGCAAGGAACCAAGATTCAAATCCAGGTAGGAATATACTCTTTCATGAAGACAATACAGCCCTTCAAGGTAAACCTGGACAAATTATTGCTCTCCAAGGGAATCAGCAGGTACCCTGTGTAGTAGAGTAGGTAGAAAATCCCAATAAATTAGTACATGATTGCACAGAATGTTTTTTTCATCCCTACTTATGGGGGTGGGGGTGGTGACATGATGGAACCAGTGTTCTGTCCCTTCCAACCTTAAATTACTATGTTACTACAGTACAGTAGGTTGCTGTTTTGTACTGGTAATAGGAACACGTTATTCAAGCATATATGTGCCTTCAACAGACCAGGGCTGGCAGTATAGTTTAGAGGTTACACTCATGAGTTGTGAATGAGCTTGTTACATCCAGCCAGCAGACCTGGGTTTAATTCCTGCAACCACCACTTGCATACTGTGTGACTCTGAGCAAGTCACCTAACCTCCCCAGTGCTCATAGGTTGTCCCTGAAAACAGGCAGTTGTGCCTAGGGGCCTTACCCGGCTTCCAAAAGAATAAAATAAAAACAATTCACAGAAATGTTTCTGTCTGGGTCCTCAATGTTCCAATGCAATATAGCAGAGCTGTACTGCGTGCTATCTGAAGTGGTTAGGCTAACAGAACAATATTACAGTAACCTGAATTGCCTTAATAACAACAACTGAGACCAGGTAAACAGTACAGTTGATTACTTCTTTCTGACGGCAGTGTACTAGTTTATGTGCTGTTGCCAAAGGCAACACTAATTTCCCACTCAGGGTCATTTGAATCTGAGCAAGGTGAAAGGGGACATTTATTTTTATTTACCTTATTGAAACCAGACAAAAGGATTGAGTCTGTTAGTCTACCTTTCAACCAGAGCAGTAGGTTACAGGCAACCAGCAGTTCTAAAACAAGTAAAAGAGTATAAAGCAGCAATAAAACCCCATTGCCGATTTTTAAGTCAGGAAGCCTATCACTGCATTGCTGAATTCCTTATAATGCATTCCTTGATTCCTTATACGGGACAATGCATTTATATCACCTGCCTTCATGCTGTGCTATGTTGTAGTGTGTGTTATTGCTGTGTTTGTGGTGTGGTGTGGAAGTTTGTTTGTTTTTTTATGTTATTTGATTGGGTGTTTGTGAGTTGTGGTAAAAATTTGTTGGGTAGGTATATCGACGGTCAGGCATTATTTCCCTTCCAGGCTGAGGAATGTCAGCCCTTTTTGTTGTCTCTCCCTGTCACTGGAGGTGTATAGATGGTGTAGGGCATTGGGAATAGCTAGGAGGTTAAGGGTGGGGGCTCGGCCTGTCGGGGGAATGGAGAAGAGTGGACGGATTGGGATCGTGGGGACAAGGAGATGCCCTGGGGTGAAGTGGATCCAGGAAAGGGGTCTTCCCTGTCTGGTTCCCATACCCAAGGGCTCTGCCTATGGCAGGCAGGAAACTTGGTCTTCCTCGGCTACTCATCCAACTCAGGCGGTGTTATGTAATGCCAGGTCCATTAAAAACAAGACCGCTATATTTGTGGACCTTGTTAATTCAACTGACCTGGCTTGCATCACTGAGACCTGGCTGGATGAAAATGCTGATCCTATTTTGGCTGCAGCAGTTCCATCTGGGTACTCGGTGATACACCGCCTGAGGACAGAATGTAGGGGTGGGGGTGTGGCCATTTGTTTTAAATCTGAACTGAACCTGATGGAAGTACTAGTGGGAGCCACCAATTCTTTTGAATGTATCGTGGGTGAGAGTGTGGGGTGCAGGATTCTCCTCGTCTACCATCCACCAGGAGTTGGGAATGTTTTCTGTGGGAAGTCGCAGACTTCACTGTCGACCTGACATTGGGATCCCACAGATGGCTGATCCTGGGGGATTTCAATGCCTGGGTTGAAGATGAGCTCTCTCAGATTGGACAGGACTTCCTCCAGCTAATGAATTCACTGGGCCTCACACAGGTTATTTCCTCCTCGACTCACATTGGTGGTCATTCATTGGACTTGGTGTTTCTCCTGGGGATGGAGATATCCAATTTAGTGGTGGAACCTGTCGGGTGGTCTGACCATCATACCATCAGGTTCAGTTTTGAGGCCCCCCTAGGAGGCCTGCCACTATGGAGATGGTCCAATACTGCACTTTGAGGGGTGCATCTCCTGATGGCCTGATGGCGGTGTTGAACCTATCAGGTATGCCGAGTGAATGCTTGGATCCAGGGGACCTTGTACTTGCCTATAATAAGGCAGTGACAGAGGCCCTGGATTCCATTGCTCCTGTTCGTGTTACATAGAAACATAGAAACATAGAATTTGACGGCAGATAAAGACTGCTTGGCCCACCCAGTCTGCCCATTTTCCTACCTACTGGATAAGCTGCAGATCCTAGTTAACCAGCAGCCTACTTCTTCCTACCCCCACCCCCTAGAATTGCCTTATGACTGTCCCATGCATGCTTGAATTCCACCACTGATTTTGACTCCACAACCTCCTCGGAAGGCCGTTCCATGCATCCACAACCCTCTCTGTGAAAAAAATACTTCCTAAATTACCTCTGAGCCACCCCCCATCTTCAAATTGTGCCCTCTTGTTCTTGCACACCTCTTTTTGAAAGATGCTACCCTCTTGGACTTTGTTGATTCCCTTGAGGTACTTGAACGTTTCTATCATGTCCCCCTCTCCCTCCTTTCCTCGAGGCTATACATATTAAGCTCCTTATTCAGTGCCCAGAATTTCTATTGGTCAAACTTCACCCTACAGGTGAAGGAGTATTGCAGGTCTTGTCACCGGTGCCAAGAAATAGGGAAGGCAGGAAAGAAAATCCAAGCTGCCCTGATTCCAATGCCTATAGTGGAGGAGCCATTCCAGAGGGTGGGAATGGATATTGTGGGGCCTTTAAATACCCCCAGTTCCTCAGGGAAGAGATTCATCCTGATTGCAGTGGATTATGCCACCCAGTACCCAGAGGCAGACGCTCTATCCTCACTGAGGACAGACAAAGTGGCAGATGCCATATATGGGATTTTCTCCCATGTTGGGTTTTCACAGGAGGTTATCACTGATCAAGGGGTTCCTTAATGTCGGATCTGATGAAATGTTTGTGGCAGAAGTGTGGGGTGGTGCAGAGATGCATGGTACCATATCACCCACAACCCAATGGGCTTGTGGAAAGATTTAATGGTACCCTGAAGTCAATGCTCCGGGCGTCTGCTGAACAGCATGGGAGGGACTGGGAGAAATACCTTCCCCACCTGTTGTTTGTATACAGGAGGTTCCCCAAGAGTCAACAGGATTTTCCCCTTCAAACTCTTATATGAGCACCGGTATGGGCCCATAGACTTGATACGGGAGGACTGGGAAGGCAAGCACACCATCCAGGAAACTCCCATAGTGGATTATGTCCATAGGTTTAGGGAAAAGCGAAGGAGCTTATTGGGACAGCCCAGAGCAACCTTGCAGCTGCCCAACAGAAACAAAAAGTGTGGCATGACTGCAGAGCCAGAGCTCACTCATACATGGTGGGTCAGGAAGTCATGGTCCTTACTCCAGTCTGGGAAGACAAGCTGCAGGCTGAGTGGGCAGGACCGCATAAAGTGGTTAGGAAGGTAAATGACATGAACTATATTATAGAGTTACCTGACAGAAGACAGGCAGAAAGGATGTACCATGTCAACATGACAAAGTCATATGCTAATAGGGCTGACATGGTGTTTGCAGTGCGTAGTCCTGGGAGGGACAGATGAAGGAGACCCCATTCTGGACAAGCTGGAAGAAAGCAAGTGGAAGTCCTCTGTGTAGGCAGTAAATTGTCTCCCAGCTGGCCCCAGACCAGATCCAGGAAGTAAGACAGGTTTTAGCAGACTTTGCCCCATTGTTTTAGCGCCAAGCCTGGACTAACCCATAGTGCGCACAATGTGGAGGTAGGGAAACAGACGCCCATATGGCAGACAGCATATTAGGTGTCAGAGGCTGTCCAAAAGGACATTAGGAGGGAAGTGGAGGAGATGCTGGATTTCGGGATAATTCAGAGATCCCACAGCCCCTGAGCCTCATCTGTAGTCCTTGTGCCCAAGCCAGATGGCTCTACTCATTTCTGTGTGGACTATCATGGACTGAATGCAGTCACAAAGTCAGACGCCCAGCCGATGCCCCAGACAGATGAATTCCTGGACAAGTTGGGAGGGGTGACCTACCTTACGACATCAACCTGACCAAGGGGTATTGGTAGGCACAGTTAATGGACAGAGTTAGGGAGAGGTCAGCTTCATCATCCGATAGACTTATTTGAATTAAAGTAATGCCTTTGAATGAAGAATGCCCAGCCACTTTCCAAAGGTTGGTGAACCGGGTGTTAAAGGAGTATGCTGTGGCATACCTGGATGACATTGCTATCTTTAGTACCAGCTGGGAGGAACACCTATCCCACTGTAGGGAAGTGCTGGGCAGGATACAGAGGTCCAGGCTCACTGTCAAAGCTGGGAAGTGCCAGGTGGCCATGGGAGAAATGGCATACCTCAGGCATGTGGTAGGCCAGAGACAGCTCTGTCATAACCAAATAAAAATAGAGCTGATCCAGGCATGTCCCAGACCAGAAACACAGAACTAGGTCAAGAGTTTTCTAGAGACAGCAGGGTACTATAGGAAATTTGTACCCAATTACAGTGCCCTAGCTGCTCCCCATCTGACCTGATAAAGAAAAGGATGCCAAAGAAAATTACCTAGAACCCAGCCTGTGAGAAAGCATTCACCAGACTGAAGGAGGCACATGCAGTGCTCCTGTTTTGACAAGTCCTGACTATAGCAAACCTTTATAGTTCAGACTGATGTCTCAGACGTGGGTATTGGGCAGCACTGAGTCAGACATCCAGCCAAGGAAAGATCACCTGGTAGCATATCTGAGTAAAACGTTACTTCCCAGGAGCAGGTATACTCTACTGTGGAAAGAAGAGTGTCTTGCCACAGTGTGGGCCCTAAAGAAGTTAGAGCCATACTTATATGGGCAGCATTTTGGGGTACAGACTGACCACAACCCCTGGTTTGCTTGACGCAAATGGAAAAAATGATGGTAGATTGTTAAGATGAAGTCTTGCTTTGCAAAGGTTTGACATGACAATCCTACATAGGGCTAGAGTGACCAATCAGAACTCAGATGGGTTGTCACGTGTCTATGAGGTGTGAACTGATTTGGGAAGCTCATCCCATGGAAGGGATAGAGCCTCCAAATTCAGTCTAGGTGGGGAGGATTGTGATACTTGGACAGCTGGTTCTGATTATTCTATGCTTTTTGTAGTATAAAATGTGCTATTGAATGTCTCTCTTGAGAAATGCTGTGTTCCTGGGATGACACCCCCCAAGGTTTCAACTACAAGGTGTTAACCTAAAAGCCAGAAGATAATTACAGGCTAGAAGAGACACACATTAAGGATCTCCTGTTTATCTGGCTTAATTGTAGCTTCCAGCTGCTAGGATGGAAATCATAAACTTTTATAATGTTTAGAGGAAGAATACAGGTTATGTCACTTGGGTGCTAAGTTATAAATGTCCTTTGATGTCTGTGAAGGGCAGGAAGACACACTAGATCAAAGGGTCATATGGGGAAATGAGGTTTTGCTGATGTCACCTTAGTTAATTTACCTTCTGAATGATCAGACATCCTGGTTGTATGATTTTTAATAAACAGAGGAGGAGCTGGGTGACATCATGGAGAAGGCAGGTTCAAGAGAGTGTTTTAATTATGCTGTGACTGACCTTTAGAGATATACATGTTTGGACTCTGAAGAAAAACACTTATCAGCACTATTAGAAGATATACATTAGATAGACCAGTCTAAGTGTATGGTTGGTGGAATTTGCGCTTTTAAACCTTGTTCTTTTAAGTGATTGTATGCAATTGTGATATATTGTTCTGTATTTACAGTTTACATATTTTTTTATATTTTAAAGTAAACCTCTATTTTAAGAGACTACTTGGTGTGCCTTTGAAATTCTTTCTTTGACATGTTAAGCATATATGGTTAAAGTTGACACTATGCAAAAGCTTACTGGTTTACCAAACTGGGAAAAGGTAAGAGTTTATCTGATGTCTTTAATAGAGTTTTTAAGGGTTCATTTTGTACACCTGGTTAGGTGCACATAGGCAAAAGATATCTGGCAATTCCCTGAAGAGCAGAATTATCTGAGCATGTATATTGGATAACCTAGCAAGAGGTTCAGAGTTTGAATCCCTCCAGAACTTGAGACCAAAGGTTGATTCGAACCCATAAAACAGACAGGAGGGTTACCCTGTTCTGTTCCTGTTCACAATACTGCACTCAGAGGTTGGCACTGTGGGAGCAGAGGGCCCTAGCCTGCTGAGTTTGGTAGTGACAGATCCTATCCCCAAAATGAAATGGTTATTTCTCAATACTAGCTCTGCTAGTTCTAAAATTAATCTATTGGGTGGGCTCGTGATCTACCCTGTTTTGCAGGAAATCTCCAAGGATTCCATGTTTGATTCCATAGGAATATAAGTACATAAATCTTTATATCTGCTGTTCATGGCAGATATTCTAAGTCTCCATCAGTATTTTTTAAATTTGATATCCTCCGCTAAATTAAGGAAATCTGTAGAGTAATCCTAGAATGATTTAGAGGGACATATTTAGAGCCTGCCAGTTGCTCATGCATAACTATGAGTTGCACACAATGGATGAGCTGGCTAGTTCTGTTGCCATATTCACTTGGAATGTGCAATTGGCACAAATCGTGCAAACTGTGTGAATATGGGACCCTGTATGCACAGCACAAAGTGGTCTTCTGCCATGTGTGGGCACCACATCCAGGGGTTTGGGCTGAGCGCCACCAATGAGAGAATGAGCAAGCGCATACCTGGATGCACCGTCACCCTCAAGGGTGATATTCAGCCACAATATGCTAATGAGTCATTGGGCAACCATGGCACAATTGGAGCTCCATGCAAGCTCATTATGTGCCCATTAGCATGGCTGCACCCAGCTGAATGCACTGGGCTAGCCCCTCACAGCCCTGATCCTCAATCATGCAGAGGGCTGTGCCAGTCACCAGCTCTAGTTGAGTTGCAGTGCAGGGCTGGGGGACCATTCCTGGTGGGGTGGGGGCCACTACACTGTGGAAATGCTGTAGGGTTCTGTATTATATTTTAGACATTGTGGATTGGGGCTGGGAGGAGTTCCTGTCTGCTCTTCTGCAGCCTGCCTGAGGTGGCCAGCTGATTTAGGCCAGCTTTTTGGGCCCATCTTTGCGCCGCATTTCTTGCACTTGGACAGCCCATCTTTTCTGAATATTCTCATCCATGGCACATTCATGGGAATGCCCCTCTACATTTGCCACATACATTATTTTGGGCCATGGTCCATTTGGATTTCAGCAGCCCATATGCCCCCCTTGAATGTCAGATTCAGAGCTTTTCTTTTCTTTTTTTTTTTTTTTTGCAAATATTGTATTTTTCCTCCTTGGTCTGCCAGCATAGATCTGTCCTCCTCCATCCCCCAGTCACTGCTTCACCCCTTGGCATCCCCTGAGCCCTGTAACCCCTATGGATTACCCCCATGGTGGGGTGGAAGTAGGAGGGCCATCCTCCTCCCTCCCGAGTACATGTCCAGAGTGGGCCCAGAAGTTCCTTGAGGCAGCGGCACCGGAGCTTTGGAGGGGCTTCATGAAGCTGGCAGCTGCATTTCACATTTTTCTTGTTCCCACCACTCGCGGCCATGAACACACATCCATGGAGGTGCACGCATGTCACAAAGCCATGCTCACTTTTCTCCCTTAACTCTGGTGCTACCCCCCCAGCCTCCACCAGAAGGCAGCCAAAGAGCAGGATGACGTGCACACCCTTCTCTGGGGAGGAGAGCAGTTGTTGGACACTTGATCCTCTCCCTCTCCTGCTGAACCTCGGGGGCCCATGCTTGTTCCCATACATGGGTCACCGGTGTGGCGCAAGGTGTGGCATCCAGCACCTCAACCCTCAGCACCACCAGACCGGCTGAAATATACCCAACTCTTTCATAGGGCCATCTACATATTCAGTCATTACTAGTCATACTATTCATTTCAGTGTTAATATTACTCATATCATTATATATATTATTATTATATCACTCAGCCTTAGGTGGCAATTTTGAATAAGGTTAAACATAGAACATTTTAACTCACATGTGAGTTCCAGTGCTTTACAGAATTGTATTTAAACATGGTATACAATAATTTTGTTATTTATGACAAAGTTGCTGCTACTTGTAAATAGGACTTAGCAAACACTACTTTTAAAGGGTTCAATCAATCAATCAAAGCTTTATTTGTATAAGGCGCCCTTCCTAAGCTCAGGGCGCCTTTACAATACACATTAAAAAGAGAAACTCACAATATTACAGTTTAAAAACAAATAAGACATATCAGTACACACTCAATAAATTCCTGAAAATGCCTGGTTAAACAAGTAAGTCTTCAATAACTTTTTAAAACCTTCCACGGTCTGGCTCTCTCATATCTGGTGAGGTAGAGAATTCCACAGGGTAGGTGCCATAAAGGCAAAAGATCTTCTTCCTGATGTTTTTAGGGATAACCTGGGAATCTCTAGCAATCCCTCACCAGAGGATCGGAGTGAACTGGTGGGACAGTAAGGGCATAAGAGTTCTTTCAGGTAGTGGGGTCCCTGCTCATGTAGGGCTTTATAGGTCAGCAACATGACCTTGAAGGTGATCCACCACTGTATTGGCAGCCAGTGAAGTTCACGCAGCACAGGTGTTATATGACTGAAGCTAGAGGTTCCAGTCAACAAGCTGGCCGTCACATTCTGCACTAGCTGCAAGCAGAAGATATATACCCCCAGTAGCCCTACTTAAAGGGTGTTGCAGTAATCAAAATGACTGGTGACAAAGGCGTGGACCAAGATAGGAAGATCTTCTGGCGGAACCAGGTGCTTCACCTGGGCTATGTTCCTTAGATGGTAATAGGACAATTTGACTACAGCCGAAACCTGTGACCTCAGGGTCAGGCCTTCATCAAATACCATGCCCAGGTTATGCACCAGGCCTGAGACAATAAGCGGGTCCCACCAAGATTTAATCCTGAAGGTTTTCCTCCATGCCCCTGTCATCCCAAACCAGGGTCCACCACCAATACCTCTGTTTTTCCTGAGTTCAACTGAAGCCAACTGGCACTCATCCAGTTCTGAATCTCCAGCAGGCAGTTATTAAACACCATAGCAGAATCTAACTCCTGTTCAGGCATAAAAGACATGTATAGTTGAGAGTCATCGGCATAGCAAGGAAAACTCAACTGCTGGTCTTATAATGTCCTAATGGAAGCATGTACACCACGAATAACATGAGGGACAGCACTGAGCCCTGTGGAACCCTACAGGGTAGCCATGAGGAGCTGAGGAATAAATCCTTTGACACCACTCTCTGGGATCTACCTCTAGAAAATATCAAACCAACTGAGGACCGCCCCTCTCAGTCCACATAAGATCCACATGCGCTTGAGCAATACCCCATGATCCATGATGTCAATGTTCCTGAGAGATCAAGGAGAACCAAGATGGAATGGGTTCTCCTATCTCTCTGGTTAGTATCATTTTAGGAGTTACAAAGTTTAAAATATTCTTATTTATTTTGTTTTTAGTCTTAGGTTGGTTTTAAAGGATTTTCCTTCCCATAATAATATGGCTGTTAGGGAACTACTGTGGGTAGGTGTCATCGAGGCACCAATCAGGAAGCATAGGCAAAAGCAGGAGCAGTTGTAAAATTCACAAAAAATATTTATTTACACTAGCAGTAACATAAAAAAAACCTGTTCAGAATAACTATTTACAAAGGAAGAATAAACAGCAGATTCATCAGAGTTTTCCATCAATCTCTGCATGTCCATCTGCAACCTTTGCAGCTCTGTCTTTTTATAAGTCCTTGCAACAACCCCCCCCCTCCTAACAAGCATTCTGTTTTTTTTTAAAATATCCATGTAGTATCAGGTGCTGCTAGAAAACAGTGTCCTACAACAGATGCCCACTTTTCCACAGCTCTTGTAAAGGCTTAAAAATGCACTCAGGTAACCTCTTGAGTTTCCAATAGCTTTTTACAATCATCTCAAACTATAGTTATATACATTTCAACAATGACACTATATCATTTCTAAACAAAAGGATCCAGTATCAGTTACATTTCCACATTATGATTTGCATACATTTTATATCAGCAGATATGTAGGGAGAAAAGACAAACAGGAAGGGAAGACTGAGAGATAGTGAGAGGCAAATAATTGCGAGACTGTTGGGGTGATCAAATCCTAGGTCTCACAGGAAAATTTGGTTGCACAACCAGACAGACAATAGACAGGAAAAGGAAAGAACGGATCCTTGCATTTAAACACTTTCTCCATAACAACTGGGACAGGGTCCTATTCTACCCTGTCACATACACCCTCCTCCTTAAGAGGGAACCTGTTTTATCAAACAGGTTTCCAAAACTTTTTATTAACTCTCTACTAACATTTGCTGCTAACGTTTAGAAATTAAACACACGCATTATCCTTTTTCTATAAAAGTACAGCAAACCATAAAGTTTAAACTCATACATTTGTTTTCAACCTTCAGAACCCTCAATTCTGATCCATATCTTGACAGAAAATCAGCATTGCTATTCACTTTACCAGGTTTGTGTATCACATTGAATTTAAGTGGCTGTAGTGCCAGGTACCACCTTGTGATTCTGGAATTTTATCTTTCATTTGGTTAAGCCAACAGAGAGGATTACGATAAGTACAAAGTCAGTTCCTAGTAAATAAAACTTAAGGGACTCCATGGCCCACTTTGCTGCTAAACATTTCTTTTCAATGGTGGAGTACCTTTTCTCTCTGTCATGCAACTTCTTACTTATGTACAGAATAGGATGTTCCGTCCCATCTATATTTTGACTCAGTACTGCACCTAGGCCTACCTCTGATGTATCTGTTTGTAAAACAAATGGTTTCTCAAAGTCTGGGCTTCTTAAAACAGGGGCTGAACATAAGGTAGCCTTAATGGCTTGAAAAGTTTCATCGCACTCTGTGGACCATTTCACATTATTTAGGTGATATTTTTCATGAGTTCAGTGAGGGAGTAGCTAACTCAGCAAAACTGGGAACAAATCTCCAATAACCAGCCAGCCCAAAAATGACCTGACATGTTCCTTGTTTTAGAGACAGAGCTGTTAGCTACAGCTTCTATTTTAGAAACCTCTGGTTTAACTTCTCCATTTCCCAACACATAACCCAAATATCTGGTTTCCTGCATGCCCAGTGCACATTTGGTAGGATTAATAGTCAGACCTGCATTTTTGATAGCTTGGACAACTGCTAGTAGGTGTTCTGGTGGCTTTTCCAGTCTGGACTGTACACCACAACATCATCCAGGTATGCAGCACACTAACCAGTGTGAGGTGATAAAATGACATCCATGTACCGCTGGAATGTAGCTGGTGCACCATGTAAACCAAATGGCATGATGGTGAACTGATAGAATCCAACAAGAGTGGCAAATGCAGTTTTGTCTCTGGATTCTTTAGCTAAAGGTATTTGCCAGTAACCCTTGGTGAGATCGAAGGTACTAATATACTTTGTACTCCCCAGTCTGTCCACCAAATCATCTATTCTAGGCATAGGATAACTGTTAAATTCTGACACTTGATTAAATTTCCTAAAATCAAGGCAGATTCTAACACCCCCTTCTTTTTTGTTTACAATTACCATTGGAGATGACCAAGCACTTCTCGACTCCTCTATGATACCCAATTCTTTAATTTTTTGTATTTCCTTAACCATGTCAGCTCTTAAGCGCTCTGGTAACCTGTATGTCTTTTGCCTAATAGGATGAGCATTTCTTGTCCCAATAACATGCTCAACTCTTTTGCTCGGCCTGGTACTGTGGTAAAAGTACTGTCAAATGTCTTTAGCACATTACAAATGTCTGCAGTTTGTTCTGAGGTGAAGGAAACATTCACCTTTACAGCATCAGCAGTTACAGTTTGTTCCAGTCTATCATAAGCTACATCAATATCTTATCTTATTTATTTATTTATATTTTTGATAACTGGGTAAGCTCACTGAGACCAGAGATCCCTTTTTCAGAAGCAACCCGGATTAGTTACAGACAATAATTACATAGATTGGCAGGAGTACACAGTAGTACATACATTTGTAGAAATACACACTAACTGGAGCATACATTGGATAGGGTATAGTGTACATTACAGAGCATGTCAGTTACAACACATAATAACAAATTAAATCAGACATATGACACCTTAACCAACAATACTTTAGGGGAAAGGTGGTAACAGCAATATGCAGGATATATTGCCACCCCGTAGGCTGACTGCTGTGGGATAAGCAAGTTTTAGCCACCAAGACTAAGTTCCAGGCTAGAGGTTACAGCCACAGAGACTGAGCTCTAGCAGGTATACTTTCAGGCCTGACTTAAAACACTGAATAGTACAACAGTTAGTCAAGTCAGCAGGGAGAAGGTTCCATAAATGTGGGGCAGTGTACCTAAAGGAGTGCTTGCCATAGTTAGTTCGGACATGAGGGGATGTCTATGGGATGGCCAGTGGAGGATCTCAGGCCCTGGCCCCTGGACTTTGGGATTTAGCAGCCCACGCAGGTGAGGAGGAGGGCCAGCAGTGGTAAATTTGAAGGTCAAGCTCAAAGAGGAGTAGGCTAGTTTTTGTCGCATAGAAGACCAGTGGAGATCAGCAAGGATCTCACAGTCATGCCTTCTTGTGGGGAAATTGGTAGAAACATAGAAATATAGAATTTGACGGCAGATAAGGACCGCTTGGCCCACCTAGTCTTCCCATTTTCCTACCTAACAGATAAGCTGCAGATCCTAGTTTACCAACAGCTTACTTCCTCTTACCCGCCACTAGGACTGCCTTATGCCTGTCCCATGCATTCTTGAAGTCCCCCACTGTTCTTGACTCCACAACCTCCTCAGGGAGGCTGTTCCATGCATCCACAACCCTCTCAGTGAAGAAATACTTCCTCACATTACTCCTGAGCTGTCCCCACTCTATCTTCAAATTGTGCCCCCTTGTTCTTGCACATCTCTTTTTCTGGAAGATGCTACCCTCTTGGACTTTGTTAATTCCCTTGAGGTACTTGAAAGTTTCTATCATGTCCCCTCTCTCCCTTCTTTCCTCAGAGTATATATATTAAGCTCCTTTAGACTTTCTTCAGATGTCTTCTGGTGCAGACCCTGCACCATTTTGTCTGCCCTCCTCTGGACAGCCTCCACCTGTCTATGTCTTTGTGGAGATGGGGTCTCCAGAACTGCACACAGTACTCCAGATGGGGTCTCACCAACTGTCTGTACAGAAGGATAACAACTTCTTGTTTTCTACTATTGATGCCTCTTCCTATGCATCCCAGTATCCCCCCAGCCTTCCTTACTGCCTTCTCATGTTGCTTGCCCACCTTTAGGTCATCTGATATTATTACCCCAGGTCCCTTTCTATTTTTACTGTTGTCAGTATCTCACCCCCCATTGTGTACGCTTCCCCTGGTTTTGTTTCCCATGTGCATTACCTTGCACTTCTTTGCATTGAATCTGAGCTGCCATACATTTGACCATTCCTCCAACCTTGCCAAGTCCCTTCTCATCCTTTCCACTCCATCTTGTGTATCAACCCTGTTGCAGATCTTTGTGTCATCTGCAAAGAGACATACTTTTCCTTCCAGTTCCTCTGCAATGTCACTTATAAAGACATTAAAAGGACCGGTCCCAGTACCGAACCTCACGGTACCCCCACTAGTAACTCTCCTTTCTTCACTGTGTACTCCATTTACTATTACCCTTTTATGTCCTGTTGTCTAGCCAGTTTTTTATCAGGCTACCACCTTGGGACCCACTCCAAGGCTGGCTATCTTGTGTATTAATCTTTTGTGTGGGACTGTATCAAATGCCTTGCTAAAATCTAGGTAGGCCATGTCCACAGCTCCTCCCTGGTCTACTTCTTTGGTCACCCAGTCAAAGAAATCTATTAGATTCATTTGACATGACCTTCCCATCATGAATCCATGCTGCCTTGGGTTCTGTGCCCCACTGGCCTCTAGGTACTCAACAATTCTTTCCTTCAGAAGTGATTCCATCATTTTCCCTACCACTGAGGTCAAACTAACTGGTCTGTAGTTTCCTGCCTCTGTCCTGCTCCCACTTTTGTGAAGAGGAATCACATCTGCCCTCCTCCAGTCCTCAGGTACCACCCCATCCTCCCATGATTTGTTAAAGAGAGTAGCCAGCGGTGTCACTAGTTCTACCCTTAGTTCTTTTAGAATTCTTGGGTGAATCCCATCAGGCCCCATTGCTTTGTCCACCTTCAATTTTATTAGTTCTTTCAGAACCCTTTCTTCAGTAAATGGATTGGTATCGACCCCCATCTTCAGAGTGTTTCTCTTGTTTGGTTTAGGTAACTCCCCCTCCTCTTCCTTTGTGAATATTGAGCAGAAATATTCATTTAGTATCCCTGCTTTTTCACTGTCACCCTCTACCCATATTCCTTCCCCTTTATTAAGCTTCAGTATCCCTCCTTTGGTCTTTCTTCGCTCCCTAATGTACCTATAAAAGGTCTTATCCCCTTTCTTAACAGAATTGACTATCCTTTCCTTGGTCTGGGCCTTTGCTATTCTGACTGCCTTCCCAGCCTCTTTCTGCTTTAACTGATAAAGTTCTCTGTCCTGCTTCTTCTGTGTTTCCTTATATTTCCTGAATGCTGTCCTTTTCTCCTTAACCTTCCCTGCCACCTCTTTTGTGAACCATAACGGTTTTTTCCTTGTTGTTTTTATTGATTTGCTTTATACAAAGGCTTGTTGCCTCTGTGATTGCTGTTTGATCACTCCCATTGTTCCTCCACCCTCCTTCTTACCTGTTTGCTAGTGCTTTTCTGAGGCACTCTCTCATTTTCCAAAGTCAGCCCTCCTAAAGTCTAGTACTCTTGCCTTTGTAGGGCTTGATTGTATGACTGTGTTTATTGTGAACCACACTGTTTGGTGGTCATTTGTTCCCAGATGGCTACCCACTTCTAAATCTGAGATTTTTCTCCATCCCCATTTGAAAGTACCAGGTCTAAGATTGCTCCTCCTGAGTGGGTTCTGATACTAGCTGTCTGAGGCATGCCCCTGTAGGGCATCAAGAATGACCGTGCTCTTGGATGTGCCTGCAGCAAAGGTGCTCCAGTTAACATCTGGCATATTCAGGTCCCCCATCAACAATATCTACCCTTTTTCCACCATTCTAAGAAAGCCTTCCATCATTTCCTTGTCCATTCCCTCCCCCTGAGATGGGGGTCTGTATACAACCCTCATGCAGATTGTGGTGCCATTTCCTGTCTCAGGTGACCCAAAGTGCCTCATCTGCTCCTGTTTACTTTTAGTTCTGTTGCTTTGATCCCTTCCTTTACATAGAGAGCTCTCCTCCTCCTTTTACCCTCCCTGTCCTCCTGTAGATTTGTGTATCCTGGTATGTTGACATCCCAGTCATGGTTCTCTGTGTACCATGTTTCTGTGACCTGCCACAATATCCAGGCAACCTCTTCCATCAAGGCCACTAGTTCAGGGAGCTTGTTACACAGACTATGGGCATTGGTACTCATCACCCTCCACTTTTTGATAGCTCTTACCCTTTTGCCCCATTTCTGTCCTTACTGCCTTTGCCTTTTTTACATTTAAATCTGTTCTGCTCCCTAATAACTTCTGTACCTTGGTGTTTACCTCACTAATCACCATGTTTTGTGGGGAGGCTCGATTTCCTGCTTCTTTTCAGTGCCTCCCCTTGGCTAGTTTAAATGCTTGCCAATGAAGCATTAAACCTCTCACCTAGGATCCTGGTTCCCTCTGGACAGATGTAGACCATCGCACCAGTATAGGTCTGCATCCTCCAGGTGGCTCCCCAGTCCCCAATGAAGCCAAAACCTTGAGCTCCACACCAGTTTTTCAACCACTCATTGAATTCCCTGGTGAGAAGTGCCCTAGCATGTCCCTTGCCATAGACAGGCAGCACCTCTGAGAAGGTTACCGTATGTGCTACTTGTCTAAGGCCCCTTTCCAACTCTACAAACTCCTCTTGCACTGCTCTGATCCCATTCCTAGCCAGGTCATTTGTCCCTAGGTGGACAATGACATCCAGCTCCCTCCCTCGTGCAGCTCCTCCAATGATCCTGAGGATTCGCTTCCTGTCCCTCCAAGCCGTGGCGCCAGGAAGGCACCTTACCTCCCTCTCCCCTTCCTCCCCCATTTATACCCCCTAATGATTGAGTCCCCCACCAGGAGATGTTTCCTTCCCCTGTGGGGTCCCATGCCACCCTCCTGTGGGTCTCCTTTGTGAAGGTTCCCAGCATCCTCCTTGGTCTCCACTGCAGGTGCCTCCATAGAGGAACCACTATCCACCAGAAGAGCGAATGAATTGTGGAGAGGCACAGCTGGAGGGATGCAACTCTGTTCCACCACCCTCTCCCTCCTTGAGCCCACCCTGGTTCAGCCTCTCCTCTTTCTTGGCAACCTCTGAGGTAGTGGCATTGGCCCTGGTGGTCACTGGGTGGGGGAGGAGGTTTCACGAATCCTAGCCGGCTCAGCCTGGAGACGGGCAACCTCCTCTCTCAGACCAGAGAGGTGCCTGCAAATAGGGCAGCATTGCCCATTTCACCATCGTTGGTGGTGAAATGAGCCACCCCATGGTAGAGTGTAGTAAGCTTTCTTCGTTCACCCTCCCTTACAGAATGCAGCAGGGAAGCCCCATAGAGGAGGAAGGGGAGTAGGGTGCATTTAAATATGGCACAATGAGCTTTGAGAGAAAGAGAGTCACCCAGCCTATAGAGAAGTCCTAACTTCTGGTGGATGTACTTAGCAACAGAGTCAATATGAGGCTGGAAGGTTGTCGCCTAATCAAGCAGGACTCATGGTGATTGATCTTGTTCAGACCTCTATTCTCTTCCCTTGGGCTGTATGAAGCTGAAAGATGCCACGACAGTCTGAGCCAAGGCATCTGGACCAGAACAGGGCTGCCTTCTTTATTCATTACAAGTGAGTTTGAGGAGAACCAGGCTTTCAGTGCAGCTAGACTGGCTTGGAGGTTGCCACTGATTATGCTAGGAAGCGGATCACTGCAGTAGACGACAGTGTCATCTGCATAGAGGATAAGGTTGTTCCTCCCACCAACCCCTTCTATATCATTGGCAAAAAGAGTAAATAACAGGGGACCAAATATCGAGCCCTGGGTACCCCAGAGATTACTGGTTTAGCACTAGACTGGGTTCCTCTCCATAGGACTTTTGGGTTCGGTTGAGCAGATACTGTAGCTCTCAAACCATGTAGCAGACAGCCTGTCCAGTCCAAGTAGATGAAGTTTAGTGAGAAGAAGCTTGTAGCTGACCAAGTCAAATGCCTTGGATAAGTCAATGAATAGATCCCCCAGTTGGGGAACCTTGGTCCATTGCGTCAAGCATGTCCAATGTAAGCTGGATAAGGGCTGTATCAGTGCCATGGCCTTTCCTAAATCTGTGTTGAATGTCAGCTAGGAGTAGGTGCCTTTTGAGGTAGTCCTGTATTTGATTGTTGACCAATCTCTCCTGCACCTTTGCTAGTGGCAGAGAATGGAGATTGGCCTGTAGTTCCCCACATTGTCCCGGTGCCCTTTTTTGTGAATGGGGACAATGGTTGCCACCTCCATTTATCTGGGAGCTTTCCTCAAGGAGGGACTTGTTGATAAGCAGGGAAAGTGGGTGGATAGCCGAGCTGCAGCCTGCAGGAGTCTAGGTTCAAGCAGGTCATGTCCTGGAGAGGAGTCTGGGTTTATACGTTGCAGAAAAGGAAGTACCTCAGCGGGTTTGACCAGCTTCAAATGAAATTGGGGTCAGGAGTGTTCCCAGGCAGTGCCTCTGTTGCTGAGGACACCAGAGGGCAGGTGGGGTGTGGTTCCTCCAGAACTGGGGAAAGCGGCACTAAACACCTCTGCAATTAAGGTGAGATCATTGGTTAGGGTATCACCAACCAGGAACACTGGGGCCACCCTTTATCAGCAGGTTAATTTTGCCCCAGAATCTCTTGGGATCCTGTAGGTGCCTAGACTGGAGATCTCGTAGGTATTTAGATTTAGCTGACTTGGAGGCTTTCTTGCACTGATTCCTCAGTTCTCTATACCTCTTCCAGTTGGTTTTCAGGCCTGTGGATTTGTATTGACCCCAGGTCCGATCCCCAAGCAACATGCTCCATTTGAAGCTAGGGTTAAGCCATTTGTGGCATTTACCCTGTACCCTCAGTTTTTTGCAGGGGGCGTGTATATTGGCCACCAATGTAAAAGTGTTGGTAAAGAAGTCAAGTGCCTCATCTAGGGTAGGGAGGGAGATAAGGTGACTGTTGTCAAATGGACCTATGCATCACACCTGTATATTGTGCTTACTATTGTTGCTTGTATCAAATCTGTTTCATGTGTATTACTGTTACCTTGTACTCCACTGTCACCCTGCACCATGTGCTATGGCCCGGGTCGTGCCTGAAAACTGTCCCTGGGATCAGTGCACTCACCCAGTTATCAAAGTCATGAATAAATAAGGGGATCCCAGTTTACAGTGCATAGGTCAGAGCAGAGAGCCTCCGAAGAGAAACTGCTGCAGTTTCTGGCTTCGATTACTTTGGCAGGCAGTTTGGGAGGCCTGTTGGACCAGATGCATAAAATTCGGGAATGGTCTCTCAACGAGTCTGCCATGACCCCAGCAGCCTGTATGTGGTCCGGGCTGGATACTAGGGCCCAGTCAAGCATTGAGTGGTTACCAGTCCTAGCATTGTGCCTTGTGGACTGGTGGATAACTTGGGTAACATTGGTGTTGTGTTTAGGGTTCTTGCTGGCAGAGGCCTCTAGTAAGAGTCACTTTTGGTTAAAGTCCCCTAGGAGAATCAACTCCCCAAAGGTACCCAGCCCGGTGGTGCTGAGGGCTGGGAGCACTTGATGCCTTACCTCGCGTCATGCTAGCGACCCATGTTCAGTAACAGACATGGGGGCGGGGTTGGCAGGGAGGAGAGGGATTGAGTGTCCCCAGGACTGATCTCCTTCTCCCGAGGAGGGGGATTGCAGTGCTCGGAGATTGCCTGCCACCTAGCAGAGGCTGGAAGATGGCACACCAGCATTGAATCTGTGGGTGATAGTCTGCAGCAGGCGACTGGCAGGATGCGCATGGGGCGTGCGCACCACTGTCGCTGGTGCCATTGTACCCGAGACCTCTGGGGAAGGAAAGAGGGAAAATGGGAGTCCTCGCGAGGATGACGATGGTCCCCTCTGCGACAGCCCAGGAAGGCACCTCCCCAAACACTAAATCCAGTCCGGTGGGTCGGTCACTCCCGCCCTCTGCCATGAAGATGTGTGGTGGGGTCTAGGGAGTGGGTCTCATACCCGGTGCCGGGCGCAGGGGGGGAATGTCAGAAGGGACGCCGAGGATTCCAGGAGGAGAAACTAGATAAATGCAAAAAAAAAAAAACTCCCCCAAGAAGTGTTCTGCCAAGGCATGAATTAGCAATTTGAGGGAAGACGTAGCTGTTTGGGGAGGGAGGTAGGCACATCCTATGTACAGGGGTTTGGTGTCTCCAAGAAGCACCTTCACAAAAATAATCTCATTCACAGAGTTGCAGATGGGAGAATGGTCAATCTGCATTGCATTAAGACCACTATGGGTGTAAATGAGAACCCTCCCCCCCCACCTTTCTTCCCAACACGGTCCTTCCTGAAAGCATTAAAGCCAACTAGGTCCATTTCGGTTTATTGGTTTCTGGTAGAACTAGCAAAGTAGATTTTGGATTTTTTCAACCCATTTCTTGAGGAGGTTAGCACAATATATCTTAGTAGAATTTTCCTGTTAGAGGTCTCAATCTTGTAGTTAACTGTGCCAGTACATCTAAGCACTCTATAATGCCCTTGCCACTTCATTAACAGTTTATTTTCTGTTGTGAGTAACAGTAGCAAAACCTTTTCACCTGGCTTGAAAGTGTTTTCTTTTACCCCATGGTCATAATATACCTTCTGCCGGTTTTGGGCCTCTTCCTGATTACTATGGGCAATTTCAACATATTTTGCCAGCTTCTTTCTTAGGGCACACATATAAGACGTTATGGATTGTTTCTGAGTGGGATTATCTTCCCACGTTTCTTTTATCACATCCAGTGGCCCTTTTGGCTGCCTATCATATAGCATTTCAAATGGCAAAAACCCGTTGATGCCTGTGGCACTTCTCTGTAAGCAAAAAGTAGGTAAGGCAGGCATTGGTCCCAATCTTTCCCTTCCTCTTTTACAACCCTTTTAACGTGCATTTTAGGGTTTGGTTAAAGCTCAACAAAACCGTCTGTCTGGGGTGATAGGGGAGGTTCTTATGGCAGTGATACCTAGAAGTCTGTACAGCTCCTTAAGTAATGCAGCACCAAAATTACTACCCTGATCAGTAATAATTTCCTTAGGTATGCCCACTCGCTGTAAACTTTGCAAGTTGTGCTGCCACTTTGAAGCTGTGACACTATGCATTGGAACCACTTGAGTATCGAGTAGCACAGTGGCATACTACCAGGATAAATCTATTACCCTTTTCACTTTTATCTTAAGGACCAACCACATCCATTGCAATTCTCTCAAAAGGCACATCTATCAAGAGTAGGGGCACCAGGGGCACCTTGTCTAGTATAGTGACTGGGGCTACTTTCTGACACTGAGCACAGGAATTACAACAGGTAGCAACATCTTCATGAATTCCAGACCAGTAAAATCTATACAGCAATCTGGCAAGGATGTCAACCCTCCTGAGTGACCAGCCATAGGACTGTCATGCGCTATCTGTAACAACTCTGTTCTATACTTCTGTGGAACTGTTTTGCCCTCTGGTTGGAGCCATTTTATCAGAAGTTCTCGGAGTCAGGTGAAGGCTTCTTGAGGATTGTCAACTGCATTGTACTTCAGAGATCGAAATCTCTGCCTGTAGATATCTCCTGAGATGTCATACCTTTTCAGGATTTCTCTTTTCACCAGATCATAGTTTTCTGACTGTGCAGTGTCCATACTGCTGTAGGCAAGTTGGACTTTCCCAGTCAGGTTGGGTACCAGTCTGATTGTCTATTGCTGCTTTGGCCATTGGCAAGCTGAGCAACCCTTTCAAAAGTTGTCAAGTATGCCTCAATATCACCTGAGGGACACAACTTTGTAAGTTTAATGGCTTTTAAGTTGTTTGTGTTTTTTTGTTCGTCTGGATCTATGCTAAATCCTCTGCCTTTGATAGCTTGTAAGGCATCCAGCCATCGCTGCCCTGTCGCTGCATCTCTTCTCTCCTGTGCTTCTAAACATTGAATCTCTTTTCTTTGCTTCTCCGTCTCTTTTGTTGTATAGCCCACCATTTGAAAAAGTCCATCAGCCTTTCAGGTTCTGTCACTGCCTGTTCCTTTTCCATAACTTGTGCTGGCTGTACAATCTCAGCTTGGATTTCTGTCTCTGCCATTCTCCTGGTAACCACTCCTGGACTTGCTGCTGTAGAATCCATACCTTTCTCTGTGATTCATGGTATTAGGTCCAGTACCTATGCACAAACACCTGGCTTAGAGTATGGACGGTGTAAATCCCACTTAAGTTGACACCATCTGTCATCGAGGAATAGGTCAGGAAGCATAGAAAAACTAGGAGCAGTTATAAAATTTACAAAATATTTATTTACACTAGCAGTAGCATAAAAAATAAACTTACTCAGAATAACTATTTACAAAGGAAGAATAAACAGCAGATTCGTCAGAGGATGCTATTGCTCCTTCCGTGTTCACCCTCTCACCTCCACCCTCGGTCCCTGTAGTTTGATGGGACCTTGAGGGAGCTGCGGGAGTGGGGCAAAGGATAGAGCATGCTGGTGAAATCAGGCCTTGATGCCAACAAGCTTAGATTGGTAGAGCATTACAGAGACTATCAATTGGCTATCTCTCATAAGAAGGCAGAGTTCCTGTCCGGGAATACACATATAGCGCAGAATCGACCAGCTCAGCTCTTTTGAATGGTGGACTGACTGTGCAATCCAGCCTATCTATGAGTTCAAAGAGCCTTTTCACAGGAAAAGTGTGATGAGTTTGCTCTCTTCTTTGCTGATAAGGTGGCCGACATCGGGTCCAAGATTCGATTGGCTTGCTCTATGGGGTGTAACAGCGGTCACTGTGAGGTTGGTCCTCCTCAGTTTTGCTGGGATGGCTTCAACCAGCTGGAGATCATGGAGATCAGTGCAGATTGTCCAGAATATGCAGCCGACCTGCTGGCTCAACTCGCCTCTTAATGGGGTGTCTTGATGTCATCACCGGTCCTTGCAGAGATAGTCTGGTCTTCATTAGAGTCAGTTGAGTTTCCTCCCTGAAAGAGACGTGGTGATGACACTCTATAAATCCTCTCTTAATCTGGACTGTCCTGCTAACTACAGACCAGTCTCTAACCTCCCTTTTGTAGGGAAGGTTATTGAGAAGGTGGTCTTGCTGCATCTGGAGAATCATCTTACCATCCATGAAATCTACAATCCTTTCCTGTCTGAATTTCAGAAGAGACATAGCACTGAGACTGCCCTTGTTCAGGTTCTCAATGATCTCCTAATAGCGAGAGATTGGAAGAGCCGTTCCATCTTGGTTCTTCTTGATCTCGCCACAGCATTTGACACTGTGGACCATGGGGTGCTTCTGGAGTGCCTGCAGTTAATCTGTGTCCTGTCAGGGACAGTCCTCAGATGGTTTCAATCTTTCCTCTCTGGCAGATCTCAGAGGGTGATGTTAGAGTTTTTTTCTTCTGACTCATTCTCACTGCCATGTGGGGTCCTGCAGGGCTCTGTGCTGTCCCCCATGTTGTTCATGGTCCACATGCCGCCATTGGGAGACATTGTAAGGAGGTATGGGCTGGGTTTTCACTGTTATACAGATGATACCCAGCTGTACCTATCCTTTGTTCCTGAGCAGGATAGTGTGGTCTCGGTGTAACAGCTGCCTCACTGAGATTCATGACTGGATGAATGACAGCTGGATGAAGTTGAATCCTGACAAGACTGAGGTACTGGTTGTGGATCTGGGCCATCGGTCTGGGGGAATGGCGACTGGTATTGTCTCTGGGCTTTGGCTTGGGGGTAGCCAGCTTTTGACGTCCAAACAGGAGCAAAATCTATGTGTAACATTTGACAATGATCTGACACTTCTTTTGCAGGTGTCAGCTGTTGTTAAATCCTCTTTTTACCATCTGAGGAATATCACCTGGATTAAGCACCTTGTTCCATCTGATGACCTTCCAACATTGATCCATGCCTTTGTGACCTCCCACCTTGACTACTGTAACTCTCTTTACCTAGGGCTTCCAAGGTTGATATCTGCTGCTTGAAGATGGTGCAGAATGCTGTGGCCAGGTTGTTGACTGGGTCATCTTGATCCAGTCATATTATCCTCTGCTGCATGAACTGCACTGGCTGCCAGTTCAGTGGCGGATCACCTTCAAGGTTGGTTTGCTTACCTATAAGGCCCTACACAGACAGGGACTGGGCTACCTGCAAGAGCTCTGTTTCCTTACTGCCCCTTCCGACCACTCCGCTCTGCCGATGAGGGATTGCTAGAGGTTCCCAGGGTTTGGTTAAAGATATCGGGGGCTCATGTTTTAATGTTCATGGCCCCACCCTATGGGACTCTCTACCTCTTCGGATACAAGAGTGCCTGACTGTGGAGAGCTTTAAAGCTGCTTTGAAGTCACATTTATTTGATCTTGCTTTTAATTACTCTGTATAATAATGTTATTTGACAGTGATTGTTTTTACTGTTTTATTGTTTTAATTGTAAAGGCACTATGATCTTTTGGAAGTGAATTGAATTGAACTGAATTGAGTTTTCCTTCAATCTCTGTGTGTCCATCTGCAAGCCATTGCAGCTCTGTCTTTTTATAAGTCCCTGCAACAAGCCCCCTTCTTAACAAGCATCCTGTTTTTCTAAAATGTCCTTGTAAGTATCAGACAGGTGCTGCTAGAAACAGTATCCCAGAACAGAGGCCCCTTTTACACAGCTCTTGCAAAAGGATTAAAAATGCACTCAGGTAACACCTTGAGTTTCCAATAGCTTTTTGCAATCATCTCAAACTATAGTTAAATACATTTCAATAGTAACACTACATAATTTCTAAACTAAAGGATCCCAGTATCAGTTACATTTCCACATAATGATTTGCATATTTTTATATATCAGCAGATATGTAAGGGAGAAAAAGACAAACAGCAAGGGAAGACTGAGAGATAGCGAGAGGCAAATAAGTGCTAGACTGTCGGGGTGATCAAATCCTAGGTCTCACAGGAAAATTTGTTAGTGTAACCAGACAGACAATAGACAGGAAAAGGAAAGAACAGATCCTTGCATTTAAACACTTTCTCTGTACCAACTGGTCCTATTCTACCCTGTCACAGTAGGATTAATTATTACGACCTGGGGGCTGATTAAAGTGTTATGGGGTAATAATTTTACAAAAGTAGAGCCACTTGATCGAAGTCAGTCCAAAGCTCACCCAGCAACTAGCTCATTATTCAAGGAGGGTGTAACCCCTAGGTGGCACTATCACAAAGGATACTACCCCACCTGCGTGGCTATCTGCAGGTTGAGGGGCCTGGTCTCATGAAAAGGGTTCCTCCACCCAGAGGACAGGGTTAATGGCAGTGTGACTGCTCTGGGTACAGCCCTCCAGGACACTGATACCCCCCTCTTCTCCTCTAGTGGCCAAAGCACGTCTGAGATAACACAGTCCCAATACACACTGTAATGTACTGTTAACCTGTCTTGTAACACACTTACCACTAGGGCTGGATTAGATGGAATGGCCCTGGAGACCTCCTAATAAAACAAGGCCTATAAGAGTAAACAGCAATGTCACAGTACTTTCTATACAGAGGTACACCACAACCAGTTTGGATGCAAAAAGATTTAGATCTGATTTATTAGGGGATGTGAACAAGGGAGGGGCATTAATCTAGTGATTGATTTTAGATCCGAATGGTTCAGGTTATAAGGCATGCACTCAAAGGTCCCTGTAACACAGTCACACACACTCTGGGTACCCAGTTGGGACTACAGGCTAACAGGAAGTGTTGCCCGGGGTAAGCCAGTGTTGCAGCTGTTGTTGGGGCCCTTTGGAAGAAAAAGAACACAACATGCACTTTAACCTTTAATTTGTAATCCTGAGCCGGATGGCTCAGTCCAAAATGATTAGCAACAAATATTAAATCAGTTGACACACTTTGATTTGAGCTTTGTCACAGGGAGCTACCCTGGTGTTTACTCACGCTACCCGGTTCAGGATGCAGGATGGATGAAATGGAGACCTCAGGATAAAGAGCTGGATTGCCAGGAGAAGCAGGACCCACACGATGCACCATGGTATCGTTCCTGTTTGTTTGTGTTGAGCAGGGAGCCGAATCCCCAGATGGGTCTCTCATCAGATGTAACTGTGGTGTGAGCAGCAATCTGGGCCAAGTTGGTGAGGCCCAGACCCGGTGAACAGTTTGGTTATAGTCTGGTAAAGTATTGGATGCAGCTTCCAGCAGGCATGCACATTAAGCAAGACGGGGAACCAGATTGCGACCCATCCTCCACATTCAGCACACTTATAGTAAAAGCCAGTAAATACCACAGTTTGGATGACAGTCCGGTTGCTATACACAGTGTCTCTGCACAAACCGCACACTCTGTGGCAGACTCAAGTCCTGACAGGCCGATTCACTTTGTTACAATTCAGGTTCCGATTGCAAACACTGCAATTTCAGATAAAGTCCAATTTCAACTCATGGTCTCTTTACTTGGGAAGATTGTAGCAGGTAGGCCAGACAAAGGCTTCCTGCCAATTTCCTCTGCACACCATGCAGGAGCAGCTGCTCAAATCTCTCAAGCTGTTCACTCTTCCAACTCTAACTCCACACTGACTCACTGCTGCAGGCAGCTCAGGACTTTCCCAGTGATCCAAAAGGTTTGATTCATTGATCCATCTGTCTGTCATAGCAATGGCTCCCCTTCCAGGTTCATTTAGGTGCCAAACAGTAAAAACTACAATTCCTACAGAAATTCACTCCCACAAGACCCCTGGGCACAGGCTCCATTTTAGAGTCCCCAAAGGTACTGATTGGTCCAAACTGGCAGTCAAGAACCAAGATGGTGGTGCAATACAGAAATATCTATTAGTGCAAAGGAAGGCAGATTAGACAAACTATGATATTATTATTATTAATGCAGATAATCAGCAAACAATCACAAATGTCACTAGGCCTCCCTTTGTGCGATTAGCGATGGCAGAATGGAGCAATAATACTGCAGCCTGGGTGGGAATCAAACTTGAAACTACTGGGTCCCCACAGATTAATTATAACTACAGATAGGCAGGCACTGAGGCTAGCTAGGCACTCACATGCAAACACTTTTAATCTATCAGGGCACAGAGTGCCAGCCTGGCAGTGGGCATTTAGGCAAGCCCAGGAATACTTTTGGAACCCCATTTGTAGGGGGTTACAAGGGGTTTACAGAATGGTTAGACAAAAATTGCACCTGATTTACTAGCAAATATAATGGGTAGAGATTTAATGAAATTGCTTCATATGGACCACCCTCTTAAATGACTAGATAAACAACAGTGTACTTTTAGGCACTTTAGTAAACTGTTGCTGAGACTGTTGGGTGGTTGAGATTTAACCCTAGGCTGCCAACAGAATTAGAATGTATAGGAATTTTGTACTGATATATCAGTCTATGGACTTGCAAGGGTTAAAACAAATTGAGAGATATCCTCAGGGTGATATTGATTTTGTTTTGCTACTGTATGTATCAACCCGAATCCAGGTCCAGCTGAGGCAGCAGCTATAAACACTGAAGTCTTGAATGGAGGGAATTTTGTTATTGTCCATTTCAATGTAAGGCGTATAGTCAGTAATGCTGACTATATTAAGGAATGGGTAATCAAATACAAGCCAAATATTGTGGCAGTTACTGAATCATAGCCCAGCAGTAAAGTATCAGACTTCCAAATTGCAACAGAAAATTATCAAATGTTTAGGAAAGATAGAAGCAAAAAGGAGATGGGGGTTTTATTTACAGTAAGCTGGATCTGGTAATAACTAGAACTGAGGACAGCATAAAACCTGAGGATCTTGAAGTATTGTTTGTAGAGGTTGCAGTACCACACCATGGGCTGGATTCTCAAAGCTCCTGGCATGGTGCAAGGGGCTTGCACCACAAAGTGCCCCTTGTACCAAAAGATGTGCCGGGAGCGATTCTCAAAGGCAGCCTGCATCAACCACAGGCCACTTGCACCAACTGCAGGCCTCCTGTACCAAACGGCTTGTGCTGCCTGTGCACCACAAAATGACCTATGGCATGGCAGAAAACTGTCAAATCTCCTAAATTGGGATTCTCAAAACTCTCCCAGAGGGCAAATTTCAAATTACTATTAGGGCTAGCCAGGGCTAGTCTAAGGGTACTTAGAATTTTGCCCTCTTGGATAGTTGAACAATTTTTGGCAATGTACCATAGTCCCCAACCCCAGCCCCAATCCCCTGTTAGTAAAATAAGTCCCTGGTGGTTTAGTGGACCCCCAGCCCTGATCCCCCATTATGTAAAATTAAGTCATCCCTGGTGATCTTGAAGACCCCCCCAAAGCCCCACTCCACCATTATGTACAATGAAATTATCCCTGGTGATCTTGCTGACCACCCTCCCAAGTCAGGATCCCCTGTTATGCACAATGAAATCATCCCTGGTGATCTAGCGGACCCCCCCCAAGCCCCTATCCCCTGTTATGCACAATAAAATCATCCCTGGTAATGTAGCGGACCCCCCAGCCCTGATCCCCTATTATGAAACACTTACACACTCCTGGTGGTCTAGTACACCCCAACCCACCCCCACACTGGCAGGCAGTGCCAGACTTCATGACGCACTAGCTGTGAAACCGTCGGGTTCTTGTTTGCTGCTTGTAATTTGATGGTATGTTGCTGGCAATTAGCCCTTTTAAAACCTTTTTCTAATAAAGCCTTATATGTTCATAGTATTGGAGCAGTGCTGGTTTTGTTGTTCCTGTTGTCTGCCTTTGTACCGAGCACACTCCTACATGCAGCTGTAGCTGTTTTTTGTTTTCCTGCACAACCTATATGTGGACCTTAGCTTGTTAAGATTGAATGATCATAGAAATATCCATATTTTGACATTTATGTTCAGGTGCCATAAAGTAAAATTCCCACAATATATTTTGGAAAACATCTTAAAAAGGCCAAGGAAGGATAATTTAAGCTCTGCTAAGGGCTTGGAATCTATGGTGCCTAAATGTAACTTAGAAGTGGAAGGGCTTCTCTGTACTATTTGGTAACAATTTTATGGAATACTGTTCCTTATACTTTGAGATTGGAGGATGGCGGCTAGCCCGTGGCACTGAGGGCTGAGGCACTGGACACCACACTCGCTGCACGCTGGCGACCCGGATCGGGAGGAACTCGGTGCCAGTGGGTCAGCAGGGGCGGGTTGAGGATGGAGTGCTCTTGTGGTACTCTTCTCCCCAGGAGATGAGGATGGGATGGCCCGGTGGGCCAGTGACGCCCGATGAGACCGGGGGACATTGCAGCAAGCCAGGCAGCACTAGAACAGCGTCGCCAACACAGGCAGGGTTGCCATGCTCCAGAGCGTTGGGCGTGCCCATGCAGAGTGGGGGTTCTATGAGTGCAGAACAGGGAAAACACCAGCTTAGTGAAACAGGCGAAGGCACCTGTCCCCCATGCCCTCTGCCGGGTTCTCCCCAGTTGGCCTTCCAGTTCTTCCACCTGGGCCCCACCTGCAGCCAGAGTCTGACTTACAAGTGAGCCCAAGAGGTGACTGTATAGTACAGTATGGTCTGCACGCCCATTGGCCCACACTGTGGACCAGTGGGCATACAGCTGTACTGTACGCTGTCAGTCAGTGGGCAGCTGGGCGGCTTGCGGGGTGGGGAGCTGCCACCCACCGCTGACCGGGGAGGGAGTGGGGTGTCGGGGCTCAGTGGCCGGGTGGGGAGGGGGGTACCGCTGGACCACCAGGGTGTTTTCATGTAAGAAGCCCGCGATTGGGCTTCGGAGTGGGTCCACTGGTCCACAAGGGATATATTTCCTTATTATGAGCCTGCGATAGGGCAGGATTCGGTCCACTGGACCACCAGGGAGTTATTTATTTCATATATGCCCGTGATCGGCCAGAATTCAGTCCACTGGGTCACCAGGGAGTTATTTATTTCATATATGCCTGCAATCAGGCAGGATTCGGCCCACTGAACCACCAGGGATACTATTAATATTACATAGCCCGTGATCGGACTGGAGAGCAGGTCCACTGGACCACCAGGGATGGTATTAATATTACATAGCCCACGATTGGGCGAGGGGGGGCACGCCTGGCCTGTGGCTCTGGGGGTCGGGTGGCCACCCACAGCTGGTGGCTGCAATGTTGTGCCCTGCAATACAGCAGCCCACATGTGGGTGGACAGGCCTTGCTCCCTTAATATTCGATGGATCTTTGCTCCCCCCCCCGTGTGGTGCAAGGCGGGTGTGTGCCTGCATATGCACCGCACATCCCAGGCTGAATATTGGGATGTGCTGAATATGCATGATCATGCCCCCCGCACTTGCGCCGCATACATTACTGGTGCACCCCAGCGCATAAGGAATTTGAATATCACGCTGGGGCGCATCAGTGGGTTGCGCATGGCACAACACTGTTGTGCCATGTGCAACCCCTTGGAATATCCTGGCCTCAGTGTCAAGTATGTAACATTTTGTTATGGATCTGAGACTGTCACAATTTCTTTGAGTCTTTATTGTTGAGTTACTTAGTGTCACAAGTCATCTCTGCCATGCCTGATGTAAACTTTAGCCAGCTCAATGTGAATGGTACTGACCTTCCCCAGTCACTTTGACTTTCATGCATTAATTACCCTTCTTGCATTGATTTTGGAATTGTATTTCATTACTGTCTGCTGCAGTTAGTTTTTGCATTCTGAGCTGCTAGAAAATGCAGGGTAAACCAGAGCTTCTATAGCAAGCCTGGTGTTGCTGTGGGCCAAGGGTTGTACTGTTGACATCATTGTATGGCAGAGTCAATTTCACAAAAAAAACATACAGACAAGGCATTTAGATTTTGTCGTAATACATTGCTAACAGGGTGTTTTGGGTAAGGGGGAACACAGTATGTAAACTGAGTACTGGTAGGTTCCCCTTGCAACATTGTTGCAACTGCATGGTACTGTGCAGTGTGAGTCACTCCTCTATTCTACATTGATGTCATCAGGAGCTAGCAGCCCAGCAGCTGAACAGCAAAGGCAAGTGCAGCAGGGCCCAAAAACAAATCCAAATTATGGAAGGCAGAGTAAACCTTAGCCAGGAATAACAAATGCATACACCTTTTCATGTCTAGTACTGCATATAATGACTACAAGCTGTAACTTTTGGACCATCAGGAAGGTTCTCTTTAATGGTAGCTATATGCCTGATGTGATGCCATTTGTAATTTTTTGTTGTTTTCTCATCTCTTTTGAAATATGCTTACACTGCAATGTAGTAAAAAAACTCAGTGAAATAGTGACATTCTCAGATCCATGACAAAATGTTACATACTTCACACTGAATTTAAAAGCCTATTTGCTCTAATACATTGCTTTTCAGTACTCTGCTCAGTATGCCTTCCTGGTAAAACTCTTAAATAAATAAATAAATTTCACTTAACACTGATTCCTGCTCTGCTCTAAGTGTTTCAATGAGTGAAAAAATAAAATGTAATGCACATCTATTTCTAACCCTATCCCATTTCTTTGTACAGTGTAAATTTGAGAAACCTAAATTAGGTTCCACAAAATACATAGGCCTCTGGATATCCTTTTATTTCCGTAATATTTTGCCAGACTGACTATATGCTACTCCATCATTATCTGTTTTTCTTTAAATTTTCCAATCTGTTTGTCATTTGTCATACACTAGGGTGGAATATTGAAAGGGGTTATTATAAGCGCCAGCAGTGTTGTGCCATCGCTTGACAACCCATAATCTTGTAGTGCGATATTCAAATGGGGATGTTGCACCATGCAGATCCTGATGTGCCAGGGTGCACCAGTAATGTATGTGGTGCAAGTGCGGGGCGTGCCCATGTATATTCTGCACATCCCAATATTCAGCCTGGGATGTGCGACGAAATGCTGGTGCAACCCCTACTTGCATCAGCACACTGGTGCTCAAAGTTGAGCCACAAAGTAATAGGAGCAAGGGCTGGCTAACCACAGGTGAGCTGTCATATTGCAGGGAGCAACACAGCAGCTACCAGCTGTGGGTGGCCACCCGAGCTCCGGAGCCAGGGTCTGTCGGCGTTACGCCCCCCCACACCCGATCATGGGCATTGATATTAAAAAGGCAAGTCCAATGTCCCTGGTGGTCCAGTGGACCATTTCCAGCCCAATCACGGGCATAGGTATTAAAATAGCAAGTCCAATATCCCTGGTGGTCCAGTGGACCGCTCCCAGCCTGATGGCATGCATAGGTATACCACAAACAGTTTAAATCAACCCTAGTGGTCCAGTGGTACCCCCTTCCCCACCTGCCCACTGAGCCCTGCCACCCGCCCCCAGTCAGCAGCGGGTGGCAGCTCCCCACTCGCAGGTGCCCAGCTGTCACTACCAATCACTGCATAGCACGGCTGTATGCCCAGGTACAGCGCGGCCAATGGGTGTCAGACTGTACCATACTACATAGTGCCGATATGTGAATGGATCCATTCACATATCAGGACTGTAGGTATGGTACGTCTGCATGCTCATTTAGCCCACGCTGTGGACCACGGGGCATACAGCCGACTTATGCAGCCAGTCAGCGGTGGCTGGGTGGCTTATGGGTGGGGAGCTGCTGCCCGCTGACCGGGTGGAGTGGGGTGGTGGGGTCTGGTGGGTAGGTGGGAGGGGTACTGCTGACCACAAGGGTTGATTTAAACTGTTTGTGGTATATCTATGCCCGCGATCGGTTGGAAGTGGTCCGCTGACCACCAGGATATTGGACTTGATATATTTAATACTTATGCCCGTGATTGGGCATTGGGAAACTTTCCCGCTGTGCAGGGGGCATCAGTTCCCGACGATTGCAGCCTGGCTAAGTTGCCAGGATCGCGCACCTGCATGCAATGGGGCTATAATGACATGCTAATGGCCCCAGTTGTGCCTTGCATGCATTATGACCCCATTTGCATATCCACCGCTGAATATCATGGTTCCTGCACCTAGCACAACCACACTTGCGCTGGTGCATCCCCCTGATCCTCTCTTGCCACTTGCGCTGGCACAGTGCCACTGCACCATGTGCAATGCGGGAGGCCACATTGCCATATTCAGTGGTGCTCAGCCATGGTGCAGCACCATTGATTATCACCCAGCACACTCCCTGGCACATCTCAGTGCTGCTCGCTTGCACCCTCTGGCGATTTCTGAATATTCCACCCACGATGTACTAGAAAACTATTTTTTACATTTGATACCCAGTCATCTTTCTGTGAGATAACCAATGGGGCTGACTTACAGTATATGTTGTCAATATTTCTAATTCTTGAAATATATCCATATTTAACTACAGTACAGTAATATACTTATAGGTAAAGGAATGTACCTTTTCCCAGTCAGGCAGCACTGAAGATCACAGCAGATCACAGAATAAAAATATATTACATGTCCAATATCTTAATCTGGTTCAAGGTCAGTTGGCATTCATCTGTATCCTCCTCCGCTCATGCCTGAAAATAGGCAGGATTTGTCTAGTGCACTTACCCGGTCAACAAAACTAAATAAATAAATAAAATAAATATTGGAAACCTCAAAAATGTCCCAGTGGAAGTCAGTAAGAAAGTTCAAATACATGTGGTATATGTTTCATTTCATTTCATTTTTATTTTTTTATTTTTAACCAGGAGGTGGACTGGGCACTGCCCCTTTTCAGCCATGCCTGACACTTAAAACACAATACAAACAATACAATACATCATGCATTATAACTTACATTTACCTACATTCTCACAATTTAAAAGTGTAAACAACATTTGCCTAAAGTGCAATGCACTATGCGCTCCATTTTACAGGTTAGCATATTCATTCAGTATAGAAGGTGCATACCGAGAGAAGGCTTTCCTTCTCATTTGCGGTTTAAATATAGGAATAGTATAATGAGATGCTCTTTTGTTTCTTGTAATGCACTCTTTCTAATGGTAATAATGTATTTGAAAGAACCATAGGTTCAGTAGTTCTTGCCACTCTAAAAACATAATGCGCTACATGAGATTTGAGTCTCCTCTCTGGAGATAGGACTCCCAATTTATCATACAATAAGCAACGATGCAGTGATGTGTCCAAGATGGAACCTGGAGTGCAAATCTACATATGTTGTTAAATAAAATTTGTATTTTGATTCAAATACCCCATTGCAGTGGATAAATATTATATTTACACAATCAAGTATGGGCATAAGCACTTGTTTTGCTATTACTGGACGAGCCTCTTCAGTCAGGAGTTCAAATTTCTGTATAAAAACAGTTTTTGATTAAACCATTTACCTTTCAATATGGGGTACTAGACTCAAGATGGGATCAATAAGTATTCCCAAGTATTTAAATGAGGAAACTAAGGGGAGGCATACTCCATTCTGTCCAGTAATTTGTAGCTTGCATTCCTTTTGAAATTTTAGTGGAGTTTCAAACAGTATTATTTTTGTTTTAGTCTCATTTAAAATTAACTTATTTTCCTAATCCATTTGTCCCAGTATATTATAGTATTTATTTTGTAAAGACACTTGTATTTCACTACATGTTGGAGCAGAGTCCCAGACCACTGTATCATCAGCATGAACTATGCTGTATGTAATAGAAAATGGTTTAGGAGATAATTCATAAAATGAAAAATAACAGAAGACCTAACACTGATCCTTGTGGTACACCTGCCTTAACATCCATTGGTTCAAAAATGTATTACCAATGTTTACTCTTTGTACACGATTTTCCATGTAGCTTCTAAACCACTTAATCTCTGTCCCTAACCCCATGAACTCCAGCTTCAGCAAAAGAAAACCATGGTCCACCATGTTAAGTGTGCCAGCCAGGTCCACAAACACCACACCAGTGGCCAACCCTCACCCCACTGGCCACCAGCACAGCATCCGTGAACCCGTCCAGCACCATTGTGGTGGACTGCCCACCTCAGAATACATGCTGCTGGTCTATAATCAGGATATGCCTTTCAAGGTGGGCAAGGAGCTGGTGAAGAACACACTTCTCCAGCAGCTTGCTCACCACTGTAAACAAGTTCTATGAAAGATGCTATTATCACACTTTTGCACAAAAAAGAAAAAGATACTTTAGATTGTGCTAGCTACCGGCTGATCTCTCTATTAAACTCAGATTACAAGATTCTTGCTACAATTCTAGCTAAAAGAATTCAATTGATAATTGTAAGATTACTCGGTAAGGAACAAGTAGGGTTTGTAAAGAACCGATCTACTGTAGACGCCTAATAAATTTAATATGGTGGTCTAACAAAAAGAAACACCCGTATGTTCTTGTATCTCTAGATATCTTTAAAGCATTTGACTCACTACAGTGGGATTATTTATTCAGCACTTTGAAGAAGTTTGGCTTTGGGGAAACTTTTCTGTCCTGGGTTCACATGATCTATAACAAACCATCAGCACAAGTCCTCACAAATGGGATTTTATCGAGTCCTTTTAGACTTCACTGTGGCACCAGACAAATCTTTTTATCCTAGCCTTCGAACCACTAATCCAAACCATCAATCTTCAGAAGGATATTGGAGGAATACAAATAGACAAACACATCCATAAAACCTTAGCCTTCGCAGATGACCTGCTCCTAACTCTAACCAATCCTACCTTATCCTGAAAAAAGTTAAATAAATTTTAAATAACTTTGCTGAGGTGTCAGGTTTTGTAATTAATTGGGATAAAATGCAAGTACTGAGTAATTTCATCTCTGATTTAACTAAGAAAGCTCTAGATGATATTCTTAATCCTGAATGGTTTAAAGAATACATTACATAGCTGGACATAACAATTTCTAGCAATCTTATAAACATTAAGAATATTAACTGTACACCATTTCTACAGAGATACAGTGGCATCCCTCAGAATGAGATCCACTTTTAAAGCACTCTGCAATATGCTGCAGCAGACCTACTGAATAAAGAATGTATTCAATGGCAATTATTCCCCTTTGTCATGCAGGAACTGTGGCATTCACTTCATCCTGGCAGTGTCACATTTTCCTGAATGACAATAGGTACTCATTGCCATTGAAATTACATTGCTTCATTCAGTAGGTCTGTTGCAGCATTCTGTAAAGTGCTGCAAAATGCTGCAGAACTGGTTTTCATCCTGGGGGATGCCACTGTATGAGTTGGATCTTGAACATTGGGCAAAACTCAAACTTTCCCTGTGGGGCATGATCAATGCCATTAAGGTGATGGCTGCATCCCGGATTTTTTATTTCTTCCAGAACACACCTACTCAATTGACTAATAAATTATTTAAAACTCTGGATCGAATTACAAAAAATTTCTTATGGGATGGAAAAAAAAAACAGACTGAGTATCGCTAAACTTAGAGCCCCCAAGGAGTTTGGTGGTTTTGGGCTCCCTTGGTGGTAAAGATATTATCTAGCATTCTCTCTTTGACAAATATTAATTCACATGCACCACCACCCTGAGAACCACTTTTCAGTATCTTTTGGTGTGAATTGGAAAAATATCTTATTAAACCTAACACATTATAGTACTTTTTATATTTACCCCTTCCCCAGACCTAAAAAACAATCCATGATTCTCTGTCTCAGTAAATGCCCTTAAAAGAACAAACAATATTAGAAACCCAAGGAAAACTCCTTTAAGTTCTATGCCATTGTGGTTAAATCTGACACTTAAATATAACAAGAAACCCCTTTATAATCCAGACTGGACAAAAGCAGGAATTTTAAGAGTTAAAGATCTAATAGACACAAATACGGGAATTTTATCTTTTTCAAATGTCTAAAAATTATACAATCTAAACAGACTATAATTCTATCAATACCTTCAGATAAGGGACGTATTAGTAAAAGAAATTCTGACCCAAGACTTTTGTATGCCAATCTGTGAGGAATGGAAACAAATCCTTGAAATTAGAATGGTGAAGAAAAGTTCAAGTATGCTTTACAAATTATTAACTGAGTGTATTTCTTCTATAGTTCTCACAAATGGAGCCAGGGAGTACTGGGAATTAGAGCTTAATATTACAATCTCAGACCCTGAGTGGGAGGACACTTAGATAACCGCATGCACTAGCCTCAAGGAGACTCAAGGTAGACTCATTCAGTTTAAAATCTTGTATGGTTTATATCTATCTCCTGACAGAATTCACAAAATGGGCTTCTCATTGAATAAAACATGCTGGAGATGTGGAGATCAAGTTGCTGGATTAGCACATATACTCTGGAACTGTCCTTCCCTGATGTCTATTTGGAAATCAGTACATGGAATACGCTGTAGAGTATGCAATCAAAATATTCTCTTCACTCTGAGTTTATTCCTATTAGATATCTTTCTTATTAGAGGTACTATCAATGCATATGGCTTCATTTGGTTACATCTAGCATCGCTAAGTCTTAAGAGAATTATATTGATAATGCAAATCTACCAGTGTCCCACACTTAAATTTCCCTGTGGCCTCTTGATTCCTCCCATCCCCACTCTTCCTCAGCTGCAGCTACGCACTTTGTTCGCTGTCTCTGTCTGGGAATTATCTCCTTGCTGAGTTACCAACAGCACTGTCATGTTTTGCACATTATTAACCATAAATTGTGCCTTTTTGTCTGTTTCGTTCCTACTATACTGTGTGATATGTACCTCCTCTATGTACTATGTAACTTGCAGCTCTGTATAACTGTTTGGAATCTCCTATTGTACAACACTGTATATATACTTGTTTTTACCTGTTTCTTGATTTGTACTTTCCTGGGTCGTGCCTAAAAATATGCAGTTCTGTCTAGTACACTTACCCAGTTACCAAAAGCAAATAAATAAATTGGATGTCTACCCACATTTCATCTCTAGATGACTGGTATAATCAAATGAACCTAATAGCAAACAATGAAAGGATAAGTTTCTTAGTTAGGGACAGATTAATTGTGTTTTATACGATTTGGGATCCTTCTACTATTGAGTTAATCCTTATTAAACATTATTTCTCCACCAGAAACAAAAAAGGTGAGGAAAATAGCTCTACTAGCTACTCTGCTAATCTGGTTTGTTTTTTCCAGTATGTGAGTTATTACTCTTGCTGTTATTATTTTCTTTTCTTTTACTTATAGTATGTTTAGATGATTTTTGCTGATGGTTCTTATATGCTAACATCTATACAAAACAGTGCTTCATTCGTGTAGTCATTCTGTACCATTTAGTACCTTATTTAATTGTACATCCTTGTATTGACTTGAAAGAAAATAAAATAAAAATTTATAATGGAAAGAAACAAGGATACAGGCCTGTAATTTGACATAACAAGCCTGTCCCCCCACCTTGTGTATCGGGTTCACTCCTGATTCCTTCCACTTTAAGGGTACTAATCCCCTTTCTACCAATAAGTTAAACAGTTTAGTTAAGGGACCCACTATTTTTGTAGCTGATATCTCTAAAAATCTTGGAGGTAGTTCATCCATTCCTCCACTCTTCCTTTATTTAAAGCCCAATAGCAAATCTAAAACATTCTTTATTGTATCAAATTTAAAGGTTGGCACCTCGCTTCCCTGAAACTCAGCTGTATTACTAACAAATCCCTCTATTCCTTTTCTTTCCTCTTTAACCCTATCATTTATTGTTTTTGAAATTAAAAAAAAAACTGTTGAAACTTTCTGACATTTCTTTACTATTGTGTATCAACAAGTCACCTCTTTTCACACTTTTAATACTGTACTACTCACTTCCTGTGGGCTATAAACCTGCCTAAAAGACTGCAATTTTTTTAAATTTCTAGTGTTCTCTAACTGGGCTTGATGATAGTATTCCTATTTTCCATCAGTTATCTCCCATTTAACTTTATTCCTAAGTGTTCTATACTGTCTTAAAACTTTCTCCATCTTTTTATTAAATAATGTTTCTCATTCCTCCTGTTTTAAATAGATCCCTGAGGATCTTTTTTAATCAGCACAAGAATTTTCCCTTCACTCTCCATTTTGTAAGAGGAGTATGTTTTTTAAACAGCTGAGTCAAGCAGCCAGTAAATTGTTCCACCATTCTGTCCAAATCTGTAGAAGTCACAACTTGTGCCCAGTCTATGGGCCAGATATTCAAAACTTTGCCCCAGGGCTAAATTAGCACTGCCCTGTGGGAAAACTTAGCCTAGAGCACAAGGCAAGCTATATTGAAAAGGAAATAGCCTGGTGCAAAACCAGCTGAATATAGCAAGCAATGGAAGTCAGGCAAACAGGGCCAGGAGTGCAGGGCAACAATTGCCCGGGAATAAGACAGCACTGAATATAGCAACAGAGAAGTGCACACTGCAACTGCAACTCATTATACTCTGTAGCAAGCCAGTCTGGCAGGTAGAGAACTTGGTGTGTGATTGCACAGAGATGTCTGACATCTACTGCAAACAACAATGTAAGCCACACACTTCAAAACTGTGCTATGCTGAAGTAAGATTTGCCCCGGGCTAACCTGATTGCACAGTACTAACACATTAGCCTGGTGCAAACTGGTTAGCCCGGGGCAAACGGGAGCTATGTTCAAAGCTGTCATGCAAATGAGCCTACTTATGTAATTCGTGGGCAAACAGGTAAATTTGCATCTCATTAGGTGCTGCTTAGCGTGCATTACTATGCAGTTTGCCTGGTGCTACTGCATGGAGCACAAAGCTCCCCCTATTAGTCAAAATGGAAGTACAGGCTGGACACTGCAGGGCAAAGCATGCCCACAGCATCCCCTGTTGATTGGAATAGAAGTACAGGCCGGAAGCAACAGGAACTGTGCGCTGTCAGGCACAGTCAGTGTTCTGTCACATAAACATGTTATATTAAGGACAGAGGAACATGTGGAAGCTAAACCAGGGACCTCCCTGAAAAGCAGGGACAGTCAGGAGGTATGGGTGCATTATGTGTGCCTGATACACACAAGTGACCCTGATAGTCTAGTGGTCCCCCAACCCCCCCAACCTCCCCAAACTAGGCTGTACTGGGGACATTCATGGCACCATGCTTTTCTGGCAGGTACTTTGGGACATTACACATTTGGCCCCACTAAAAGATACATGTCCCATGTATCCTCCTAAACCATTTGTGAGGACACATTACTTTAAAACATTTAATATTCTTAACTTCTGCATTTAACATTCCTAACATCTATTCTTTAACTGTAACACTTATTCCACCTTTGTTCTGTACTTTCATATTTATAGGCTACCTTTAACAGAACTACAGAGTTATTTTCTCCAATGTTTGGGAGGCGTACCTTTGTTTGTAGAGAAGGATCTATGTATAGGACACTCAGTAGAAATGGCAGTTACAAGGTCAAACGTACTGATACCTGGTAGTCAAGGCCATTCTATAGGAATCCCAGGGGCAATCTTATCTGATGTTGCATGCTCCTGCCTCTTTCATCTGTCATCTACAGTGTTTTGAACGTTGTCCATACCAGTTGCTTGCAACAGAGGCGGGCAAGCTAGAAATTATTCACAGAGCCAAGCCAGATTTGAGCCAATAGTCTGGCTTGACTCCTACAAGCCAAAGCACGAGCCAAGTCATGGCTGCTACAGGCTGTCCTTTACATTACTGACAGTGTCCCTCAAACTGCTCAAGCTGACAGAAATGCTTTGTTTGATCATAATTGGCTTGGCTTGATCTTGGCTCTCAGTTGCTCATAGAGGTCAAGCCAATCCAGGCACTAGACTTGAACCAAGCTTCAGTCTGCTCTGGCTTGCCTCCTTCTTCCTTGGAATGTACATGGTTTCAACATATTCTGGTGCACTACTTTGCTTGTGTTGCTGGTTTGATTCAGTACACTAGCGGTTCTCTGTATGGAATTTCAACAATTACAAAATGGTGTGGGCACCCAACTGCGAGTTTGTGACCTCTGGTTTGAGTATTCTTTAACATGACTCTGTCTCCAATGAACAAGGGTGCAGCTCATGCTCTACATTCATTCTGTTCCTTCTGTCACTGTCGCACATGTTCCATTTGAGTTGAAACAATGTCAGCTGCTTCTTTTAATCCACATTGATGTTTTTCCACCCCGATGTTGTTGGTTCTTCCCCTTTTCAGAATTCTTGTTGCATACTCAGAACCATATTCATCAGAAGTCTTCCATGCCTACAAAACAGTAAGTAGTACAGTGTGTACCCCACTGAGCAGTGGACAGTGTTGTTGTACAGATAAATTCTGGTAATTTTACTGTAACCCCCTGAGGGGCTTACCTTAAAATGTCCTGTTTCTCCTGTTAGACTCCTATTGTCTCTGGGGCATCTCCCATTCTCTCCAATTGGCAGCGCCACTGGCCTGAGGTGTTTTTGCACCCCAGGTGTGTGCTTGTGCCTCTGCCATGCCATTGCTTTTCCCAGGGCTCACAGTGGGGGCCAGAGGGGTAATTTCACAGCAATTGCAGAGCTGCCAGATTCTCTCCCATACACTTCATGTCTGGTTGGCAACTTGTGCATGTGAGAAGTGCTCCCAGTGATCCTACCTGCAATTTGCAGTAAAAGAGGCCACCTCTTGCATGGTCCCAGTCTGTGGTGGCTGCAGGGAGACCAGAGACCTAAAACAGGTGCAAGAGGAGCAGACTACTGGGGGCCCAAGAGAAATTTTACAGTTACAGAAAATCCCAAATTAAAGTTTTTTCTTTTCTTGACCTCAGACAGTGTTGCTGTGTACATGAGCAAGGGCAGACTGGCAAAATCTTTGACTTGTGCCATTCCAGATCCAGAGGAGAGAGGGAGAGACTACTGAGGGGCCCAAGAGAAATGTTACAGTTACAGAAAATCCCAAGTAATTTTTTTTTCCTGGCTTCAGTGTGGCTGTATGTACAAGGCAAGAGCAGCAGGCTGGCAAAATAAATCTTTGACTTGTGCCGTCCAGAGCGTAGAAAGAGAGAGAGAGAGACAGAAAAAGAGAGAGAGACTGCAGAGAGGCCCACAAGAAATGTAACATTCCCAGAAATCCCATATAATTTTGTTTTCCTGGCTTTTCAGTGTTGCTGTGTGTACAGGGCAAGGGCAGCAGGCTGGAAAAAAGAAATCTTTGACTTTTGCCATTCTATCATGAATCACAATCACTTGTTAACATTCATTCACAATTTTGTCCAGAGGGGGGGAGAGAGAGAGAGAGAGAGAGAGAGAGAGAGAGAGAGAGAGAGACTGCAAGGGGGACCATGAGAAATGTAACAGTCCCAAAATTCCCAAATAAATATATTTTTCCTGGCTTCAGTGTGGCTGTGTGTACAGGGCAAAGGCAGCAGGCTAGCAAAATAAATATTTGACTTGTGCCATCCAATCACGAATCATGATCACTTGTTAACATTTATTAACTAGTTCATGTATAAAAAAAATACTGTTCAGACAAATATACAAGTTGATGCACCTGGGCCTCTGGCTGTGGGTGGCCCAGGAGATAATCTGACTTTGTGACTCATAGCAGGCAGTTTTCACTACAACACAAGTAAAGTACAACTACTGTACACACAAGTGTCATCATCACTCATTCCCCATTATTCCTCCTTATCATCATTAGTTTTATAGTATATCATGTTACATTACGTATAAGCATTAATCAACACCCAGTGTGGGACTGTGCTGCATGCGGCTATGCACCAGGTGTGTCTGCATCTCCAATTCTTCAAGGTAGGTCTTCAAGGTGGGTCTTTTGACCTACAAAGCCCTACACGGGCTTGGTCCCGACTACCTGAAAGAGCTTCTTGTGCCTTACACTCCTCTGAGACAGCTCCGCTTTGCTGACGCGGGGTTGCTGGAGATTCTGAGGGTGAATTTGAAGTCTTCTGGAGCCCGTGCTTTTGGATTTGCGGCCCCCACCCTTTGGAATTCTCTGCCCCGCCAGCTCCGAGAAAGTTCAACTGTGGATAGGTTTAAGAAGGCCTTAAAATCTTTCTTATGGAATCAGGCTTTCCTGTTGTATCTTAAAATGTTTTAATTACCTTATTTATTGCATTGTTATTGCTTGTTTGTTTGTTTCTGACAAATGTATGAAGTTTGTACAGCACCTTGAATTATTTGAAAGGCGCCAATCAAATAAATTTTATTATTATTATTATTAATTCAAATTCTGAGGCACTGTAGTGTTTGGATAGCTGCGTTGTATTTTCTATCATCAAATAATTCAAGCCACATCAAATGAATGGTTTTCTGGTTTATATTTTTCTTTAGAGTCTTCAGTACAAGTATTTTGGTCAACTTCTCGATACATGTAATTTTTCTTTAAGATTGGTGCTACATATTCAATTCACATGCCATCTTATGTACAAATCTGTTATCTTAAAGGCCAACACTCCAGTACAAACCAATCAAAACAATAACATGTCTATTTTAAGCCGTGATGTTCCTTTTCTTTAAAACAGGTTATTTATAGACTGTGTACAGACTGTGTAGCTTGAAAACATGTTATTGTTTTGTGATTGGTTTGTACTGGAGTTGGCCTTTTTAAGATAACAGTTTGGCTTGAATTATTTGAAGATAGAAAACACAACACAGCTATCTAAATGCTACAAATTGGTGCCGTGACTCGGATGTCTGAAGACAGTCTATATGGTTGCTGATGACATCAAAAGAACCGAGAAGAGAAGGAAGCCACTGCGAGGAATGCCTACCATACCTGAACTAATTACTCATGTATGGAGGGAGGTCGGAAGACACATAAGGAAGCTGGGATGAAGTCAGACGTGATTTGCAAGTGAACCTGCTGACTTAAGTATGGATTCCATATTACATAAATGTTTAGAGACAAACCTTAAAGAAGGTCCAAACAGCTCTCCTGAAAAGCAGGAATACGCATACTTATGTTTAGTTAAACACTGTACAGACCGTAATGAGAAGTGTAAATCAGGTAAAATCAAGTTAGCTAACATATGTCAGATGTACGTACAGTATCAATTAGAAATAACTGCTAGGATGTGTCAGTTGAAGAAAGAATTGTTAGAGAAAAATAATTCTCATTACTTAAATATAGCCAAATATGTCACAGAGGCTAAAGATAGTAAATATGAAAGATATTATTCACAAAGGAAAATCTGTGGTTAAAAATTAAGACTCTACAATGAATACAGCTGTTCCCCTGCTGCCCAAGGTCATGCTGTTCTCTGTATTTGGACAGCTGCAAAAACATTACTGTATTCAGTAATGAATGTTAACTATAATGATGCCGGAGTGAAGTTTAAGCTACTCTGGTTTATTTTTATGTTTCATCCCATGACATGTCCCGGTTTTGAAATGTTGGCTCATTGTCTGCAAACTGCAGTTGAAGATATGAAGCAGCATTGAAAGGGGCATGTGGATGGGGTTGCACCCTTGGGCAATTGCATAGAAAATAAAGAGATTAGAGCATGTTGATTAGAAGGCTAAGAACTTTTATATAACAAACAGTCCTTGTATACATTACCAGCTGAGGCACAGTTGTAGTGCCCAAATCTCCTTAGAGTAAAGGCAGAATAACTACCTCCTTTTATCTAATTGAGTGTTCAACTAAGCAAAAAGCTGATAAAACTAAAAATATTGTACTTTTCACCTTGTTGCAATTAGTGACCTTTTGCAACACAATTTGACCTTCCATGTTTAAACTAAGTTAAGCACATTATTTTGTCAGGATTTTTCAGGTCCTGCTGTAATTTAAGCTATACAAGTGAACTTTTTCACTCTGTCATGGAAAATGTGTTTTATTGTCCAAAAACACAAAAGAAGTAATCAAGATTTATTTAAATCTCACATGTCAACTAGCTTAAAATGAAGTTTCTTTAACATCATACATGGCTCTTAAGCAAGCACTAATGACAGCTACAGCTCTCATTAGTCCTTCTGAGTCCTCTGATTTTGTAATACAGGTACATGCAACAGATCAGGTAATTAATGTGGTCCTATTACAAAGAGAGCAGGACTTTACGTCCTGTGGGATATTTTTCTCATGTATTAACACCTGTGAAAGAAACATATAAAAAAATGTGTAAAATATTTATTAGCTGTATATTGGGCTATACAAGTCACAGAACATCTTGTGTGGTTTAACAGAATTATCCTACAAATGTCTTACACCCGAGTAAAATTTCTACTTGAAAGGGATGTGAGAGGTGTGTCTTCACAGTGATTGGTTAAATGGGCTTTAGCTCTACAAGGGAAAAATATCACAGTAAAAGAATGTACCTCACCTATGTTAGTTGAATAAATGACATGGGAGGGAGAGGCACATGGTTGTGGAACTGTAATGGAAATTGAATTTAAACCCATATTTACTGCAAAATCAAATACTGAAGCAAATGATGTTTATGTAGACGGCTCTCATTTTTAGAAGAATGGACATTTCTATACAGGATATGCCATATGGACATCAAGTACTAATCAAAAAAATATTAGTACAGTGCCCATCTTCATTTTCTGCCCCTAGTGCAGAATTAGAGGCAGTCCATGGAGCTATTATGGAGTACCCTCAGAAGGCTATTAATATCTTCTCAGACTGTGCTTTTGTGGTAAATTCCTTATTAGACTTTTTGCCAATTTGGACTAAAAGAGAAATGCAGACAGCATCTGGAGAACCTGTTGCATTTGTCCCCATATTACAACATATAGGGGATATAGGAGCTCAAACACCTTTGAAAATAGCAATATGTAAAGTAAGAGCTCACCAAAAGAATCCAAAGGATCTCCATGAGTTAAACAACAACTTAGTGGATAATCTTGCTCAAGTTGCAGCCAAACAAATAAACTTATGGGTAGACCCTCTGGAGGTAATTCTACACAATTGTGGGAGATGGACAAATTTGACAAACATAATTTTAAATGGATAGCTGCCATCTCACAAGTCCCAAGTTTGGGGCGTATCCAAGATACAGATGTTTAGATAGTGGGTTGTCAGAACCAATAAAAAGACACTAGACAGTGTGCAACCAAGCATGTTACCATATGGGAAGATATGGTAGTATGGGAATGACAACCTGGGTTTAGGAAGTGGATACCACCCACTTCACTTAGAAAATATATTATCATAAATAATCAACAAACTGGAGGTCATTGTGGACTCCACAAAACTTGTAAAATGTTGGCACAAAAATATTGGTGGCCAAAATGGGAAAAGATATCAAGCAATGCCTGGAGGCTTGTCTCATCTGGGCACAGATTAATCCTCCAGTGCCTGGTAAAAGGGGTTCCATTAGAGCGGATACCCCCGGTGGACGGTCCTTGGTCCAGCTTACAAATTGATTATGTGGGGCCCTTGCCTGCTGCAAAAGGGGGGTTTCCGATATTTATTAGTCATTGTTGACATATTTTCCAAATGGGTAAAAGCATTGCCCATACAAAATGATGGTGCTACAGCTACTGCAAAAGCACTATGGGAACAGGTATTCTCATGATGGGGTTTTCCAAAAATACTTAAAAGTGATAGAGAAACTCACCTTACAGCAAAAATAATGACAGCTTTGTATGATATTTTGGGTATCACCCAACGTTTGCATTTTCCCTATCATCCATAATCATCAGGGATGGTAGAAAGATTACATCGCACTTCAAAAAAATGCTCTGAAAAAGGCAGTGTTGGATATTGGTAAAGGATGGGTGATGCACTTACCAGAAATCCTAATGGGTATTAGAGGTACGGAAAACAAGAGTACTGGCTATAGCCCATACCAATTGATGACTGGACGAGATACGTGGCTGTATTATCCTTCAGATCCAGATTTATCAAAACCCGTGTTAGACCACATCAAAACTGATGTATTTTTGCAACAGCTGCAAAAACAGTTGGCTGTTTATTTACCCCATGCTGCCAAAAATATGGCACAGACTCATTGAAAAAACAAACAGAGACATGATTAAAAAAGTGATACTGCCCATTAAAAGGGGTTATCATGTCATGGTAAATAAATGTTGGTCAAAAGGGACACTGAGTCATTCAGGTCCGACACATTCAAGAAGGGTCTACAGAGACCAAATGGGTCCATGTGGACCAATGTAAATTGTATCAGCAATTAAATGATGACAACTGATACTGCTCTGTTTCTCCCAATAGGTAACGTACAATGATGTATCCTGTACTTATGCTGAGTGGTACCTTACTGATCCTGGCCACTTCTGAACGATTCAATGGATGCCCAGGGCACACATACAACAGTTTATACAACAAGAACTATGCCACTCATTCTGCCTGGGGTATTCCAGTGCTGTTAGGAGAACAACATGAACACACTGGACATCTTCTTGTCAATGATACTTTATTTGTTATGGATAATGTCAACATGTGACACAGGGATACTCGCCAGATGCCTGGCCTGGCACAGTGATGTGTTGTGAACACAACAGCCCAGAAAAATCAATATCCTCTACTTTGGGGATACTCCAAATGTAACAAAAGAAAACAAGATTTATTTCAAATAAAACTAAAGGACATGTTACATTATCCATCCAATATTACATTATTAAATGCATGTTATAAAAGTTCAAGACTTAATATGTGGCATTTTTATATAATACATCTATTGTAAAAACTATACAATAGGGTTAAATGTAAATTGAAATATTGTAATGTGTTACTACATTTGCCTTTTCCACGATTACCACTTCAGTGTAAGGATCAGTCATTAGTATTGTTGTGGCAACAGTATTATAATAATACTTTAAATCAATACCATGATAGACACAAAATGTGGTCATTTCAAATTCCTGCAGAGGCAACACCAGGCTTATTCCATCGTAAAAGAGATGTATGGGGCTGGTTAGGCTCAGGATTAGAAATTGTTAATGGTATAGATACTATGGTTTTAAAGGGTCATATTCGTTCTTTGGAAATTACTTTAAAAGATATGGCTACTGGACCATTATCAACTACTGTGAAATTAGCAGCCGAAAATGAAAAAAAAAATGTGATTGGTTTGCATTTAAAGAAACCTTACATAATTTTAAAATTATTGCTCAAATAGCAGCCCGCTCTCTTATAACTCACTTTCTAAGATGTCTAGAGAAAGGATGTAGCAGACATCCGAAACGCGTCAGGTGATATGGCTTTTTTGTGATACTTCTGAATAAAAAGTTTTTTATAGACCTGTGCCCTTGTCATTATAGGTGTGTGTGTTCTACTTTTTAAAGTTTTTTGTGAATTCTATACTAGTATAGAAGCACCACTTCCTTATGCTCACTCCGTTTTGGTCTTTTGTTTGAATCTATATATAGAAGTGGCTTGTTCTCAATTAGATACTGAAGCACATGCTTATCCAGTCAATGAGTTAAATAAAATTAAGATGAATAAATTACCTTTAGGAATAGGTGATAATAATGTGACTAGATTATTGGATTGTCCTACTGTATTCCTACCACCCTTAGCTATGATAAAAGTATGGAATTCACCAAATCAATATGCACATGTGTTGCAACATGTGATTCCCATACTAGTGATAATACCTGTATGTTTTGAACCACCGAGAAAATCACGGCAAATCAGTAATTTGGGAGTTTTAATACATGACCAAATCATGAGACTTCAAATACCAGGTGACACTACTGTCCCAGTACATGATGAATATGTTGTCTTACCTTAGCAACAGAGGCCCAGATATTCAAACTGCGCCACAAAGTAGCATAATAGCAGGTGCAGGTGTAAGTCCACTGTGAACATGCGCAACACGTGTGATATTCAAACACTAAAGCGGGTCAAGATGCACCTGCAGTGCGACTGAATACCATGCCAACTGCGCCATTGCACAACCAGGGATGTGCAGTGGCACAGGTCAGATCTGCAATAGCACAACCAGGGATGCTCAGTGGAGCAGGGCAGCAGCAAACAGCACAACCAGGATGTGCAGGGACAGGATGCAGGGGCCCACCACCCATGGTAAAGATGGGCAGAGGAGCACACAGCAGAACAGACATCACCCCCCACACCCTATGCACTGCACAACTGGAGGACAGTTGGAAGAGTCACCAGCCCATGGACACCAGCAACAAACCCACAACCGGGGCATGGTGCCCCAGCACACCCCCTAGCAAGCTGTGACCGTCACACATGAATGACTGGCCACCCTGTGCCACACCATCCCACCAATGCAGAGCACACCCTGCCCCACGATCCCCATACACCCTGCCCAGGAGTAGAACAATGCAGGACACCCCATGCATGCCACCACCCCCACTGTGACAATGCAACCCTGTGCACCACTGAACCATGCAAGGCAGCCCCACCACGAGCACCCTGCAGTGGGCGGCAGCAGACAGTGATGCAATGACTGCATACACAGTGCCACCCCGCACGTCCCCCCTGAGGGACAGCTGAGAGAATCATGCGGCCGGCACACGAGGTACCCCACACATGACAGGGCATGCCCCAGACCCCATCACCAGTGGTACAGCACCCTGCACACTCTCCCAAGGACACACCCCATCCCAGCACTGACCACAACAGCTAGCGCAGACACCCACAGTGGTGCATGGAAGCGTGCGCCACACAGGATGCAACACAGTGCATGGACAAACACCCACCCATATCCAAGGGTACACCAACACAGGGACACAGTAGCGGGTCAACCAAGCCCCTGGCGTGTGGCCACGGCAGCCATGTACACACGGCCAGAACCCCTCTATGGCACAGGTGTGCCAGCTACCCTGTGCAGGCATCACGATGCTGTACGCCACCAGCATGCAGCTGGAGCACAAGTGACAGACAGTGTAGCACACCCCTTGCAACAGACACAAGTGACAGCATTGAGGTGGGACAACAACAGCAGGGCCACAGTGCCACCTGAGGCAGATGTGCACCACACCAGTGACAGGAGGCAAACCAGCATCGTGCTGGGTACAGTGGCTGTCCAGCATGGGCAGCCACCACTGACATGCCAGCGGACCATGCAGGTCACAGACATGCAAGAGTGTCAGCTACACAGGCCATGGATGGTCTGACAGGGCACCATGGACACAGTGTATGCACCATGGATCACTGCACAGTCATCCAGTGCACAAGGAACAACACACAAACCACAGACAGTGACTGAGAGCTACACCACACCAAAGTCACCTCCTCCACGGACACACACACACACACACACACCATGACAGCACCACCCTGATGCCATGCACACACTGCAGCTGAGCACCTTTGGCCCTCTGCAAATCAGAGACCACCACCGTAGGCATAACAAAACAAATGTATTGGAAAAGTTAAAACAAAACTATATACAACTATTTACAATTCAGTATGGGGTGAGGGCCACAAACCAGGTGGGGGTGGGTAAGAGTCAGGGGTGAACATATGGAAGAGGGAAGGAGGGGATGTGAGGGTGGGTCCAGGGGGTAGGTTTGATCCAGGGGCATGTGCGCTTCAGCAGGCACCCCACTCCCCGCTCCAGTGGTGCCTCCTGCCATGCCTCCTGCAGACGCCGTGTTGTTCCACCCACAGCAGTATCAAGCGAGGCCCATGCCACCTACAGCAGCTCCTGCACTGTCCTCTCTATTCCCATCATCCTCCGTCCACCTAGGACAAGGGAGCAGAGTCAATATGTGTGAATGCACATCCCCCTGCAGCCCACCCATTGTGCATGGCATACAGCCATGGGACATGCCCCTGTGATGGTGTTCGACCACCCACAGTGATTGTGTCCACATGACCTGCCCACCCAGGCACACACGGCCATGCTGACCGCTGCACTCACCCACCACCCTAGGCCTGCACAGCACCACCATGGCTGTACAGTGACATGGCTATGCAGTGTGAAGGCAGTGGCACAGCCATGTACCTGGTGCACACATGGACCACCAGTGCTGCACATCCAGACATGCAGTGCCACTGGACAGTACTGACTGTACCATATGGCATGCATGGCAGTGGTGTCAATGGATGGTGGCCATGCCCCGCCACCTGCCCTGCTACACAGCATACACAGAATATCCTGGATGAAAGGCACTCACCATCATTGGCCTGATCCTGTCACTGTCCCATAATTGACCTTCTGCATGTGGACATTGCTCTCTCCCCTCATCTCACATCATTGTCAGTCCTCCCTAGCCCAGCGATGCTCATCAGGGCCTAGGGTGCAAACATGGAGAGAGGAACATCAGTACAATTCAGTAGCAAAGGCCCCCACCCCCGGTGTGTGCAATCCCGCACAGCCCAACCATTCTGCAACACCCCCACACCACCACCACTGCCCACACTGGACGACCCACATGCCCACCTCAATACCCATACAGACGCAACCAGTGTTTGGATGGGGCACCTACCTGGTCGTGGAACTGCGCCTCTCCTAGCACGTGCCACAGGCAGGCAAGCCTGTCCGGGTCTCTCCACTGGAGGTCCCTGTACCTGTGGCGACACTGCTGCACTGATCAGTCCATTCCTGTGGCCTCCTCGAGCGCCACCTCCATCTCCTCCCACACGGCACTCCTGGCCCTGTTCAGGGGTGCATCTCCAAATAGTGCACCAGCATGGGGCTCCACTAGTGCCACCAAATTTGCAAGTTCGATCTGGCTCCAAACTGCAGTCCTCCAACGTGCCATCTCTGAATCTGCTTGGATTCAAAATGGCACTCCCTAGTGCATGTCCACCATGTGCAGATGCTGCGTGGTACAATGCTGCCATTCTGCATCATGCTGTCACCAAACAGCACAATAGGGGTGCACCCATGTGGACGCATGGTGCCTAGGGGGCAAAGGTCAGGCACAGGGTCAAGGGTCTCTCACGCATGGACTGCCACAGTGCGATTGGTACTCCCCATGTGTAGCGCAGTAGGGCACCTGTGTGGGACTTCCTGTAGTGGCCTACCATGCTGTGGCACCACAGTGTCTACAGCGCTCCAGGGCAAGGGCGCCATACATTTGAACAGCGCATTAGCGCCACTGGCACAGTGGTGGACATGCTCTGCACTGCCTCCCTTGATCAGCACATCAACAGCGCAGCAGGCGTTGCATCAACACCCCAGGCATGTGCCGTGTGGTGCCTACTGTGCCGTCACAGATCTGCACCTGTGCCTGAGCCACGTTCAACACAATTGCGCAAGGTGCAACAACGTGCTATTCAGCTGGCATATGCAAATCAGCTCATCAGCAATTCCATGGCACAGCTACTGCACCACTTAAATTTGAGCCTCACCTCATTTGCATGTGTTGCGCTATATAAATGCGACATGGGGCTGCAAAGGCCATAGTCTGGTATTGCAGTCTATTGTGGTGGGTTGCATGTTGTTTGCCAGTGTGGTGTGTGGGAGATGCATGGGACTGCACAGTGAAAGGTAACACCTGTCATTCCCACAGGCTCTATAATGACTGAATGTGAGGAAGAGGTGGAACAGGAATGTTGGAGGAAGAGGAGGCCCAACTTCACACGGGCAGAAACAGACGCCCTGTTCGAGGCATACCTTGACAGGGAACCGCTGCTCAGTGGACAATGGGGAACACCACAGGCCCATGCTGCGGCATGGGGTGAGGTTGCACATGCTGTGAACCAGCATGGCAGCCACCAGCGGTCTGTACAGAAATGTAAAAAGAAGGTCGGCACGGACAGGAGGAGCATTAAGAACAAGGTGGCTGCCATCAGGGCTACACGTGCTGCAACCGGTGGTGGGCAGCCAGATGTGCCTCACCTGATACCACAGGAGGAGCGGATGACCAGCAGCATGTGGCGTTGTGCCATAGAGGGCATTCCAGGTGGTGGCTTCCAGACAGGTGGCAGCCCGCCACTGCATGGTAGGTGCTGTGCTGTCACTGTGTGGAAGGTGGGGGAAGTGCCACAGGGTACGGCAGAGACATTAATGCTACTGTGTTCCCTTGCAGCTCCTGAGCATCTACATGGATCAGTGGTGGTGGGTGTGCCACAGTGGGTGAGGACCTGGACATGGAGGAGCACCCATCCACCTCCACAGGTGTCCGAAGGTCAGTACCAATGCACACCTGCCTGTCTGTCCAGAATGAAGATGGTGGTGCTGGTGCGGACGAGGCCCTGCCTGTGTCCCAGCGTGACAGCGGCCATGGAATCCAGCATGCTGGGACACAACTGGTGCTGGATCAGGCACCGATGATGATGATGGATACACATCCCAGACAGTGATATGTGTGGGACGCAGGATGGTTCCAGACAGGGAACACAGGCGTGGCAGTGTGTGGTGCCGCCGTGGAGGCCTACATGCACATCACAGTCCCAGCCCATACCTGTATGCCCCAGTGGGGCAGCACTGGTGTGCATCCAGGCCAGTGGGGCTTTTGCCACCGCTGTGGCGGCACCAGCGAGCCCTGGCGATCGACGGCTGGAGGGCAGTGCCAGTAGGTCGGAAATGGAGACAGGGGACAGTGTCGGGACCGTGTCAGTGCACCATCTATGGACATGCCCAGGCATGGACCTGGTGTGCAGCACCCAACCTCAAGGGTGCTGCCCATCATGGCGCGAACACCATGAGGGACAGCATGCTGATCAGGCAGATGACCTCTTAGATGAGCACACCTGCATACTCCAGGATTCAGTGGATCAGCAGTTGTGGCTTGTGACAGCAGTGGATACACTCAGTGTGGTCCACACCAGGCAGAGGAACAGTGTAGCAGGGACACCGGTCTGCTCCTGGCAGGGATGGACCGGCTGTGGGAGGATGTGACCACTGCCATTGACAGGCAGACACAGGCATTCACAGCTGTCATGACCACAATGAGCACCCAGTTATTTGCCCATGCACCGCGACACCATGCAGTGCCATGTCCACCCCTGTTCCTGGTGTCATGTGACACCTCCCATGTCAACACCGGTTCGGCTGTCAGCATACTGAGAACACCAGGCATAGGCATGTTCGGTGAGCTGCAGACCCTGTGCTGAACATGGTCGGCATTCCCACAGCGTCACCCTGGTGGTACATCTGTGCCACCCGATGAGGCCAATGGTCAACCTGGCATGGCTGGCAGGTCTCGGCAGGGACTTCCACGTATCTGTGGTGGCCATGGCACTGTGCCATTGACTGGCCTGTCTCCACCGTGGCCACTGTCTGCCGCTGCCCTGTGTGCAGTGTGTTGTGCACCGTGAGACACACAGGTGGTGCTATCAGCCCTGCACACACACACAGTCCATGTGCACACCCTTCCTGCTGCTGGCCACTGTGGCATGTGCATGATGATGCCTGCGTTGCACTGTACGCCAGTGTGCAATGGTGCCCAGCATCTGACACATGCACAGTGACAGCCACTGGGCGTTGCCGTGTGTGGGCCTGTGTGTGGCTACGTGTTGCATTCATGGTCGATGTGCCTTCTACCCCTTGTGCATGTCTTGTGGGTTGGGGGTAGGGGTGTGTGTGCGTGTGTGTGTGTGTGTGTGTGTGTGTGTGTGTGTGTGCGTGTCATGTTTGGCCATGCCCATCCATGACGGCATGTGTGGATCCACGCTCAGTCCCATTCACTTGCCACCATCCACCCCTGGGGTTCGTCCATGCATGTGTGTGGGTTGTGCCCTTGCCAGTGGTGGTTGCACATGGCCCCGTGTCCTACCTGTGTTGGCCAAAATGTGCCTCTGTGATGGTGTCCCGGTGCAGCTGTGCCATCCTGAACAGCCGGGGGTCTCTTCACCCAGGGAGTGGCTGCTTATCACCATCTGGACCGGAATCCTCATCATCCCCATCGCTGTCCCCTCTTTGACTTCTCAACTATCCCACAGTCATTGGCCATGTTGTGCAGGATACAACAGGCCAGGAATAGCTCAGGCCTTTGAGGGGCTGTATTGTAGGGCACCACCAGATGTGTCCAGGCACCGGAACCGTGACTTCAGCATCCCAAACACATGCTCGATGATGTTACGTGTGGTGGCATGTTGCTGTGATGGGGTTGCAGGGCACCGGTACGGTGTGAGCAGCCAGGGACGGAGTGGGTATCCACTATCACCTGTGTATAGAGGGTGTACATTAGTATGGTGGTCTGCATCGCTCTGCCATGGGCCATCAAGACCGGTACCCATGGCACCTCTGAATATGCCTCCCATCCACAGCTGCCCATGTCATCCTGCATGTTGTGCATACTCACCCACTAGGTGGCCAGTGGGGATATCCCCACTCTCAAACCTGTGGCACAGTGCTGACTGGTGCCAGAAGAAGACGTCATGTGCTCCCCCAGGGCACGTGGCACAGACATGGTTTATGCGTCCCCTGGCATCGCACACCACCTGGCAGTTGATGCTGGAGTATCCCTTGCGGTTACAATAGGCAATGCCTTCCAGGACAGGTGGTGTGCAGATGGCCACATGGGTGCAGTCAATGGCCCCAAGCATGCCAGGCATATGTGCTACCCTGTGGAACTGTTGTATGTGTGCTGTGCACTTTGCCTGTGTGCTGGGGAAATGGATGTACTCCACAACATGTGGCAGCAGTGCACTGAGGAAATGTGTGAGTAGGTGTGGCGTGGCTGACTGGGTTATGCCTGTTGTGACCCCTGTTGGTCTTTGGAAGGTGCCCGTGGCAAGCAGGCACGTGACAGCTGTCACCTTAGTCTCCACTTACAGAGCATGGCTCCGTCATGTGGGTGCCTGCATCTCATCACTGCACAGCTCACAGAGCCACCTCAGGATTGCCTGGTTCAGGCGGTACCGGCCCACAATCTCTGTATCACTATATTGCTTGAAGGTGATGCAGGCTCGGTACCGCCTGTTGGGGGCGTACCACCAATGGGCCCTTCCATGGCTGCGCCCCCCTGCTGCCTGCCTTCTCACACCCCTCATTACTGCCTCCATCTGTATGGTGGCACTGTCCATATCCCTGGCTGTTGTTCACCCCCCAGCAGATGTTGTCCTGGTCCCCCCGCTGCCCTCTATGCTGCTCCCCCTGCACCGGGTACGCCTCCGGCCTTCTGCTGTCCTGCATCCTGCCACTGTCCTGACCACTCTGCAGCACCCTGTTGTCCCTGCTCTGTTTGTCTGGCTCCCAGGCCTGTCCTGCATGGCACAGGTGTGCCCTGTCCTGCCCCACCACTGTCCCTCTCTCTGTTCCTCTCACTCCTTGGCTGCCAGCTCACCCTCACTGCAGGCCTTCCTGTAGCATTCTTGCACCTCTCTGTTGCTCCTTTTATTTTGGCTCACTTCCACTGTAACCTTCGCTTTCTCTCCTATTGCGCATGGTGCATGTCATTGAATATCGCACTGCGCCATTTATTCATGGTTCCTTCCCCTACCGTTGTGCACGCATTCATTATCATTGCACTCTTGCACATTGCAACTTGATCGGCGCAGCTACCTCCCACTGAATATTGCAAAACGGCACATTTTCGGACTTGTGCTGGCACATCTCTGTTGCGCATGGCGCAACCCTTTTGAATATCTGAGCCAGTGTGCACAAGAACATAAAACCTTAATATGTGGGAAAGATACATCAATCACCCCACGGTTTCCTGAACAACGTAAATTTACCTTAATGTCTGCAAATAAATACTGCCAAGCAATGAGCTGGAACCAATCATGGTATGTAATCACAGGTCAACCTTGAAATGTATGGGGGTGTAGTGACAAGACCTGGCAGGTTGCAAATTGGACCCTCAGAGAATGTCCTGCCTATAGCCGAACAAATGTTACCCATATCGATGGTTCCAGTATGGCCTTGGATTTACTCACTGATTTGGCAACTCCACCTCATTTCACATTACCCCAAATTAATGCCCTGTAGTACCATCAACAAACAAAAAACACTAAAGACCTCTGCTAAAGAGGTAAAAAAAAGATCAGTCATCATATATCCCTATTATATCCTGGTGGGATTGGGGATTGGCTGTTTTGGGTACTAATCCAACCCTAGTAGTGGTGGGTGCGGTATTGCAGTAATGTGTGTTCTTATTATTGTACAATTGTTATTGTATCATAAAATAAAACACATGGCTCAACAAATACAAGTGTTACAATGGCAACATCATCTTGTGTGATCTCCAGTTATAGAGAATCACATGGGGGATTGTAGTGTAACATTTTGAGGTAAAACATTTGTTTCAGTACAACCTTTTACAATAGGTACACTGAGTGTTAAAGTATATCCTTTTTCCAAGATGCTTCAGTGTAATTTCTTGTACTAACCAAATGTGTTTACTCAAGTCATGGAATAATTTAACATGTGCTGTACACGAGTGCATGACCAACTAACTATGTCCATCAAAAGGGATGGAGTACAGATGTTGATGTATGTTTGTTATGTTGATGTACTAAATAATAGGAAAAATGACAACAGTATCTAGAAAATGTTAGGACATCTGATGATAGGTGCCACTGCTGATCAGAAATAAATATAGCCTAACATGAAGACATAAAGTTGTCATGACAAAGATATGATTGGTAAAACACTACCAGCGGTTGTAAATATTGAGAAATATACTGCTGACTTAACACTATATAAGCTCTCTGTGTTAGCACTTACCAACTGAAGATATATCCTTGTATGCTATGATGGGTGCATAACAAGTGATATCGAGATACATGTATTTGGAAGAGATGAGCTTGCAAGAATAAATATTACAGAAAACCATACCAATTTCTGTGTGGCTTGAATTATTTGAAGATAGAAAACACAACGCAGCTATCTAAATGCTAAAGGCACACTTAACAGTTGCTGAATTTGGTCACCTAACAGTAACTAACTGTACTGTAGGAGTCAGTCAAGTAATCTTGGAAGGAAGTGATGGTGGACTGCTGTGCTGTTGGTGGGCTGTGCACAGTCACAAGTCAAAACAATAAATTTGTCCCTGGCCTGTGGGTGGGAGGAGTCATCAGAAAGACATCATGTTAATTAGAGGGATCTTTTTTTGCAGGTTAGAATAATAAGAAAAATTGATCAAAGCGTTGATGAGGTGCATTCTATTTCTCAGGTAGGCAGTGGCACTGCAAAAGACAGCAATCAGCCTGAAAGAGGAAAATAAAACAAACCCCAAAAAGTTATTTTTTTTTCACGACTAAGGTTTTGTCTTCCAAGTGAATGCTTGAATCCAAAAAAGGTGAATGTCTCAGATAATCATCAGTCCCAAGTAAAAAAAAAAGTTACGTAGTTTAAAAACTAAAGTCTTAGTGAGTACCACCCACAGAGGCACCCAAAGGTATGGAACAATTGCATACTATGATATTGCCAGTCCCTCACCCGATTCTTCTGAGGTTCAACCCAACAAGGGTAATCATAAAGATGAGAAGAATGAACAGGCAGCACAAGGTTTACTGGAGGTGATGGAAATTGCAGATGAAGAAGAAGCAGGCAGAAATGTTTTGGTTGTGGAGAGGGAGCAGTTGGAATAAACCGCAAGAGTAACAGGCCCAAGAAAAATCTGGGGAGGGGGACCTGAAAAGGTGACTGAGGTGCTGTGTCTTTCTGGAAAAAATGAAACAAATGTCATCTTTATTTGGTCATACTCTCCACTAGTGCTTCCAATGACTTGGTAGCAACATGTGCTATTTGTAAATGGCTAATCAGCAGGGTAAAAAGAAAGGAGCATTGGGAACTTCAGCACTGAAAAAGCACCTAGACAGATGTCATAACATTACTGAGAACTCCAGTTGTGAGTCTTGAAGAGAAAGTGACAATGATAGCTCACTACACTCAGGGGTAACTCCCATAGATGAAAGCAGTGGTAGCCCCTGCAGCACTACAAAACACCTCCACCACCACTTCCTCCCATTCAAAGGACTCCTCCTACTGTTACTGAAAGTGACCATGTGTTCAGAAGTCCTTCTCCTTCAAGGAGACAGCTTACCATTTCAGAAACATATGAGAATAAAGCCAATATGCCTCAACTCACCCTGTTGCTGTAACAATAACCAAAAATTTTTTAGAAATGATACCTGTTGATTTGCTACCTACCATATAACGTGGTTGAAAATAACAGGGTGGACATAGATGCAGTAACCGAGACTTGGGCAACAACACACCATGACTGGGACCTTGTGATCCCTGGATATACACTATACAGGAGGGACAGTGTAGTCAGAGAGGGGTGGCAGTTTATATCAGGGAGGGAATAATTTGCACAAGGGAAGAGTCAGAGAAAGGGGAGGTGGAGGCATTATGGGTTCAGTTAAGGTCCAATAGAAGGAGAAAGGTGAGGTTGGGGTGGTTTACAGACCACCCAGTCAGGTGAGGAGATGGACAGAACTGAGCTCACAAACATTGGAAGCTGTGGGGAAAGGAGAGTGGTAATTGTGGGGAACTTCAACTTGCCCAAGGTGGACTGGAGCATACCCTCCACAACATGTACTAGGAGTCAGGTGATCCTGGAAAGACTGGAGAGTGGGTTCCTGATGCAGCGCATCCCTGAACCAACAAGAGCTTAGGCAATTCTTGATCTGGTACTCACAAATGGGGAGCATGTACAGAAAATAATGGTCAGGGAGCCAATGGGTGGAAGTGACCATTACAGTGTAGTTCCAGTTGATATGGGCAGGGAAAGCATCCCAACTAAGACCAAAATCTTGGATGTCAGGAAAATGGACAAAGTGCTAAGGAGCCATCTGGTGGGCATCAAAGCAGCTATGGGGGTGGACCAAAGGTGATCCATCATTAAGGAAGGAATACTGGTTGCCACAGATGAGTGCAGCTCAGGAGTAAGAACACAAGGGCCAAAGCATTCAGCTGATTCAGTTCTGAGGTTGTCCAGGCAGTAAGGGAAAAGAGGTTGGCCCATAGAAAATTCAGGAATACCAAAAGAGAGGTGGATAGAAAAAAATACCTAAGGTTGGCTAGTGAGGCAAGTAAGAAAGTCTGTCGAGCAAAGACACATAAGAAGCTGCATACAGCTGAAGGAATTAAGAAGGGGGAGAAGGCTTTCTTTCACTATATAAGTGAGAAAAGGGACAAGAAGGTAGGGATTGTTAGTCTTAAGAAAGGGGTGGAGTGGGTGGAGGATAATGGGGGACAAGCAGAGATACTAAATGAATACTTCTGTTCTGTCTTCACCAGGGAAAAGGATGGACCAGTGCCTTCAGGAGGGAAAAGAGGAGCAGGGAGGGAAGGGAACACAGATGTAGTGATAGAAAAGGATAGAGTGAGGGAGGGGCTGCTGTCATTGAAGGTAGACAAATCACCAGGCCCAGAAAGAGTACATCCAAGTGTAACCCCCCTGTCACCCGGGGTTACTAGAATCCCACTTAGATCTAGTGGCAGGCAGGGAAAGGCAGCTTGTGGAACACCAGTTAAATGGGTTTCACACTGTCTCACTCTGTTCTCAGTCTTAGCTGAGCTGGAGGGATGACATCATATAGAATTCTCACAGCAGCATAAAGCCACAGTGGAATGTTGCAGCTGGGAGTTAGGTTAGAACGTTGGGGTTTTCAAAGTCAGTCTGTAGTAGTCTAGTGGGAGACTCAGTGGAGGGAGGAGGTGCACTCTAGTTGGCAGTCCCTCAGAGCCCTCAGCTCTGTGACAGAGCTACCTCCAAAGTGAGTGTGTGTTCTCACCCTAGAGAAGAACAGAAGAATACATTTTGAAGTGGTTGAGACCATCCCCCAGTTGTTCCAGTGCTCCATCCCTGAGAGGGAAGGGGGGGTGACAAGACCAGCTGCCTGAGAGATGATTTGTGCTGAGGCACCGAGAAGTACATGTTGTTTTTCCTGAGAGAAGCCTATGGGCACCTGCGAACCAAGGTGAGTCTGCTCTGCCAGAGAGCCTATGTGTTCACCGAGACTGTTGTGTTAAGTATCTGCCACGTACAGTACTTAAGTTTGTGTATGGCTTGAAATACATCTAATCGAGGGGGTCTACAGGGGTGGACAGAGCCACTTGAAGAATGTTACAAGTCAGGACACCAGTTACCAGAGACAGTAGATTGTTAAATGTGATATACATTTCGAGATAACATTCTACAAACAGAGAGGTTCACAAGGAAACATGTTGACTCCAAATGAATGGCCGGGTATGTAATTGGGGACAAAAGGTGGGAGACCCCTCATCTGGAGAATCCAGATTTACCTCCATGGATTCACTCTGGGCACCTATAGCTTTCTCCCAGGCACTTGGCCAGTGTTTGCAGAAAGTACCCAGACGTGGGATTAGGATATGTGTTTTCCCTTAGAGCTTGGAAGTGTTCATGGGTGGTAGAGGGAGCCACCAGCAGACATGTCCATTCCATATGAAAAGTGTGTACCAGTGCTGGCCAAGGGCCATGCCAGGGAATCCAGGATAAGAGAGAGAGTACCAGTTCGGGCTGAGAGCCCAGTGTGTTCAGAACCTGAGGGTAAAAGTTGTGATGATGAAGAAGATGTGTTCTGACCTCAATAGTTCTATACAGCCAGTGAGTGTAGCCCCATAGGGGTCCATCCTGCTTTGTATTCCTTTGTGTAAGTGAATAAAAGCCCCACTTTACAATCCCACTCCTGGTTTGGACATTCACAGTTCTTGCTTCCTGTGTCCAGAGTTACTTGGGTGCCCTTGTACAGAAGTACAAACCTAGCCCTGATGTCAAGTGAATGTTTTCTCCCCGAACTGAGGCTCACCAGGTAATGGGTTATAAAATGGAGGCACCGGGCACTAAATAATAACAACATCATAAAACCTTTAACACCAACACCTGGCTACAAATTGGAGGCACCACTGGGATTTGAGTTTGGAATCTTGGGCGAGAACAAAAGATTTGTTTGGATTAGGGTTAGCGTTTTGGCTGTCTGGCAGTAGGTAGCCCAAAAAGTAGAAGCATTGCCATCTAAATGTCCTGCTGAGTGCTGCTGTTCATGTGCTGCTGTAATTGTGCCACTAGTTTACTGAGGAGCAGTAAAGCCCGTGAATGTATGCCCCTTGTCCTGCATCAAAGTTATAATGTTTGCCAGCTTTTTAAAGCATTGTGTGACAAGAAAAGTGTGGAAAACTGTGGGAAACAAACATAGATTTGTGTCCTAGACATTGGAAGTTCTTGTTGTATGGACAGAGAGAGCGCTATGACATGCCATGAAAATGGTTGAAATGAGCTCCCGAGGAGCTACAGTTGAAAAAAAAAGGTGTGGTTTGCAGTTTAAATTATGCCTGCTTGACAATCGCCAAGGAGGAAAAGAGCATGAGAAGAAAGAGGCTCATTTGCATGGCATCGAGTGATTGTGAGACTGCAATCAGTCCCGCCCACAAGCCAGCTCTAGAGTGACTGCAGAGTGTTTGAGAGGGAGAGAGAGAGTGTGTGTGTGTGAACTGGCTTGCTAGGAGGAGCGTCGCGGTGACTGAAAACATTTTCAAAGTAGTAAAATCTGACTTTTCCGTTTAAATCGGGCTCAATCCACATTCCGATTTGTCTGAGAAGAGAGCGAGGTGTTCAGAGGGACAATCAGCAGGACTGCCAGCCCGCTTCATTCCAGAGGCCTCCAAGACCAGCTGTAGGCCTAATTTTTCCATCGCAACAACCAGCAACTGATTAAGTGAGTACCAACCTAAAAGCAACTCAAACTGTGTGTGATTTCAACTAAAGCCAGCTGAATCTATATGTAGCAGTGCAATCAATTTGCAAAGGACTGTGTCATAATTGTGGATTCAGCAGCAGTATAATTTTCAAAGCCATGTGAGAGACTGTGGGTTGTATGAAAGATGCAACAAGAAATACAGGGACTCCTGTGCGATGAACTACTGTGGCTTTAGGGACTTTTAAGCAACAACAGTGAGTTTCAGCAAGTAAAAAAGTCCAGTAGAAATCATATAAATGTGCTAGGAGAACAGACAGTGCAGTTAACCAGTTTGAGTTAACTTTATCAGTGGAAGTGTGTAAATCGGATGCGCAATGGCTTGAGTCAGAAACAGAACGCTGATGTGCTGGAGTGCTGCCCGCCATTACAGGGTGGGGTAGTAAAGTAAACACAGCAGTAGGGGAGCCATTTTGTAAAAGTTTTTCCTAAAGAGTGGGACTTGAGATAACAGTGTGCTTTTGTTTTTCTCTGCAGTCATGGCTTCTGGATTAGCCCGCTACCCGGATCATGCCCAGGCTATGATAGTAGAAGAAGTAAACGGATTGAAAGATATTGAGCGATGTTACTATGGGGGACGGTTGCCTCCTCATGTGGCAATTCCTGGATATCCAGTAAGAGTGTGCATAATGTGCTTAAAGGCTGGAAGGGACATATTTATGGTTTCTCACTGTTCTGGGTGCCTGTAGAGACATGGTTTAATCAAAGTGCCCAAGATTTGTTTGGCTCCTACATGGACAAAGATTCAAGAACCTGTAGTTGGCAGCCCACAGCACCAGGTAGAGCCTGTTGGAGGAGACTCAGTAGAGTGTGGCATGGAGCAGGAGGGTGAAGAGCTACAGGCAAAACAAAGTACTGATGTATCTGAGTTTGAGTCACAGAGAGACTCAGCGGTGGGAGCTCCAGCAGACCCTTGGAGAGAGGGGCCTAGCCCAAGTCTCATAAGAGAAGATGAGATGAGGGGAGACCTTGAATGGGAGGTGTCGCCTCTGCACTCAGCAAGGAGTGGATAGTCTCAGGAGTAAGGACGACAGCTCACTCCTGGGCTCAGATCCTCAGTGAGGAAGAGGATGAGGGGAAGCGATGTGACCTTATGAAGGAGTGTGGATCCACAGCCTTGGGCTCTTGCCTCGGAGGAGCGAATGGAAGAGAGTGGTGACTCCACAGCCCTGTCCCCACAAAGAGGAGTTAAAGATCCATTTTATGTAGCCTTACTGATGCATAGCTGGCAGAACCAGGACTGGCCACCCCCTGCCATGCCAGAGGTCCTAAGGGGACCAAGTGTAGTAAGAGGAAAGACTGGTCTGCACGAAGGCAAATGAGATCTATGGGATATCCTTTACTACCTTTCCTCAGAGAGTCTGGGAGAAGATTGAAAGAGACAGAAATCCTGGATAGTGGAAGAGGCCACAAGATTTGTTCATCCTGGTGCAAGTCAATATGTCCAAGACAGAGTGTTCCAAGAGAAATTCAGACAATGGAAAGTGGGCAGAACACTGTTTATAGACATTGTTCAGATCGTGGATGCAGGGTGACATGAAAGCTTCTTCAATGTGAATTATAAGCGCCCAGATGGGGTGATAATTCTTGCACCTGACCCATTGTGCTATTTCCCACAGTGCAGACAACTTCCTGTGAATGTGCCCATGCCTACCAAGTGGAGAGCAGAGCAGTGGTAGCCAGTGCTGCCATCCAGCCATTGCTGTACCTATGTTGTTCCACCAGTCTGGCATTCCATGAACCAGGTGCCCCAGATTCATCAGCCTTGCAGTATACTGCTTTCCAGATTCCATCGACTGGCCTACCGGATAACTTCATATCCAGAGAGGACACCAGCCCAGCTGTATACCGATTCATAGCCTGGGATTTCAGATGACTTCAGACCAGCTGTTTTCTGTCCTGTTTCCAAGGCTCCATCTCCTAGATGACATCAACCCAGCAGTTTCCAGATGTGCCATCCTGTTGTTTTCCGGAAGATGTCCACCCAACTGTATCTGAAGAATGCTGCCAGGGAGAGTCTTCAGCTGGAAATCCAGGTTTCATATTGATTTTGTTCTTCAAGGGACTGGTAAGTCCAGACTTTTGTATTTTAATGACACTGCAGTACACACTCTACACCTAGCAGACTTCAGACTGTTTGAACTGTCCTCAAAGACTCTCCTCTTCAGGATTACAGTCCAACCAGAACTGTGCTTCACTGGGCTCTGGCCCAGGAGAGACTCTTTCTTGGACTTGCCTTCGGGCACTGTTGTCACTAGATATGACTTTTAGGGCACTCCATCCCCAAAATAATGTGTATTGTAAATAGTGTCATTGTTTTTCTACTGTTTCTACTGTTTTTCTACTTTTCTAACAAAATTATTTTTGGGATTCTTCAGTGTTTAGATGGTAGGGGTTAGATAGTACTGTGTTTGCAGAATAGGGGTTGTTTTGTCTTTTCTCTTGCAGGTGTTCCTAAAGAAGATAAGAAGAGGAGGAGGGACTCATCGGAGTCCTTAATGTGCTTTGAAAGTAGTAGTGCTTAAAGTGCAGTGTTGTTGTTTGCTGTGTTTAACTTTTCCTTCCACAGGTATGGTTGTGGGGGAGTGTGGGAGTAATACCTAGGATATAGCATTAGCTCCTTGTGTGCTTGGTTGCAGGTGTCCAGGGTTGGGGGAGGTTCCCCTGTGTGTTTTTGGGTAATTTGGGTTTTTGATCAGTTAGGTTTTCCCTAGAGGGCAAGGGAGATAGGACAGGCTGTGGTCCTGACCTGCAGTAGGCACTGCAGTACTGATCTATTATGGCTATGCTCTAGGCAATTCTACCAGGACCACTAGGTATCCATAGCAAGACCATAGAGTAGAGGCTGATGCATCGGCTGATAGACTCTGGGCCCTTCATTATTCCTTCAGCTACATGCAGCTTCTTATGTGCCTTTGCTCGCTGGACTTCCTTACTTGCCTCACTAGCCAACCTTAGGTATTTTTTTCTATCCACATCTCTTTTGGTATTCCTGAATTTTCTATAGGCCAACCTCTTTTCCCTTACTGCCTGGGCAACCTCAGAACTGAATCAGCTGAACGCTTTGGCCCTTGTGTTCTTAGTCCTGAGCCACACTCATCTGTGGTAACCAGTATTCCTTCCTTAATGATGGACCACCTTTGGTCCACCCCCATTTCTGCTTTGATGCCCACCAGATGGCTCCTTAGCACTTTGTTCATTTTCCTGAAATCCGCCCTCCTGAAATCCAAGAGTTTGGTCTTAGTTGGGGTGCTTTCCCTGCCCATATCCAACTGGAACCACACTGTGCAATGGTGCAATTGCCTGCCTGTGCCTGGCACATAGTAGGGGAGAAGGTAGTGCTCCCGTAGTCAACACATAGGGTAAGATTGCCTGGGCCAGGTAAGTAATGACTGCAGAGAGTCATTTTCCTGGTTGAGGGTGGGTATAATCCCCCTGTCACCCGGGGTTACTAGAATCCCACTTAGATCTAGTGGCAGGCCGGGAAAGGCAGCTTGTGAAACACCAGTTAAATGGGTTTCACACTGTCTCACTCTGTCCTTAGTCTCAGCTGAGCTGGAGGGATGACATCATATAGAATTCTCACAGCAGCATAAGCCACAGTGGAATGTTACAGCTGGGAGTTAGGTTAGAATGTTGGGGTTTTCAAAGTCAGTCTGTAGTAGTCTAGTGGGAGACTCAGTGGAGGGAGGAGGTGCAATCTAGTTGGCAGTCTCTCAGAGCCCTCAGCTCTGTAACAGAGCTACCTCCAAAGTGAGTGTGTGTTCTCACCCTAGAGAAGAACAGAAGAATACATTTTGAAGTGGTTGAGGCCATCCCCCAGTTGTTCCAGTGCCCCATCCCTGAGAAGGATGGGGGAGAACAAGACCAGCACTTCAGGGGCAATTCCCCTGGCCCTGCTGGAAGAAGAGAAGCCACCTGAGAGAAGATTTGTACCGAGGCACCAAGAAGTATGTTTTGTTTTTCCTGAGAGAAGCCTGTGGGCACCTGTGAACCAGGGTGAGTCTGCTCTGCCAGAGAGCCTATGTGTTCACCGAGACTGTTGTGTTGAGTATCTGCTACTGTGGGTCAGGAAAGGACAGCCAAGTACAGTACTTAACTTTGTTTATGGCTTGAAATGCATCTAATCAGTGGGGGTCTACAGGGATGGACAGAGCAACATAAAGAACGTTACAAGTCAGGACACCAGTTACCAGAGACAGTAGATTGTTAAATGCGATATACATTTTGAGATAGCATTCTACAAACAGAGAGGTACACAAGGAAATGTGTTGACTCCAATTGAATGGCCTGGTATGTAATTAGGGACAAAAGGTGGGAGACCCCCCCATCTGGAGAATCCAGATTTATCTCCACGGATTCACTCTGGGCACCTATAGCTTTCTCCCAGGCACTTGGTCAGTGTTCGCAGAAAGTACCCAGACGTGGGTTTAGGAAATGTGTTTTCCCTTAGAGCTTGGAAGTGCTCATGGGTGGTAGAGGAAGCCACCAGCAGAAATGTCCATGCCATATGGAAAGTGTGTACCAGTGCTGGCCGAGGGCCATGCCAGGAATCCAGGATAGAGAGAGACCAGTTCGGGCTGAGAGCCCAGTGAGTTCAGAATCTGAGTGTAAATGTTGTTGTGATGATGAAGAAGATGTGTTCTGACCTCTATAGTTCTGTACAGCCAGTGAGGTAGCCTCATGGGGTCCATCCTGCTTTTTATTCCAGTGTGTAAGTGAATAAAAGCCCCACTTTAGACTCCCACTCCTTGTTTGGACATTCACAGTTCTTGCTTCCTGTGTCCAGAGTTACTTGGGTGCCCCTGTCCAGAAGTACAAACCTAGCCCTGATGTCAAGTGAATGTTTTCTCCCCGAACCCAGGCTCACCAGGTAATGGGTTATAAAAATGGAGGCACCGGGCGCTAAATAATAACAACATCATAAAACCCTTAACACCAACACCTGGTTACACAAGGGTACTAAAAGAATTGACTGAGAAGCTGGCAGGACCACTGTCAGACCTATTTAATAGTTCACTAGAGTCAAGCATGGTACCACAGGACTGGAGAAAAACACATGTAGTGCCCCTCCACAAAGGCGATCCTAAGGATGACCCAGGGAATTACAGACCAGTCTGACCTCCATTGTGGGCAAGCTTATGGAGACCATACTAAAGGAAAGGTTGGTAGAATATCTAGAGGAGCATGGTCTCCAGGATGCAAAGCAGCATGGGTTCATTGGGGGGAGATGGTGTCAAACAAATCTGATTGACTTCTTTGACAGTGTCACTAAGACAGTAGACAGGGGCCAAGTGGTAGACATCCTCTGTTTTGATTTCAGTAAGGCCTTTGACTCTGTGTCCCACAAAAAGGTGATCAGGAAGTTGGTGGATCTTGGGGTTGGGAAATGATGGCCAGATGGGTGAAAACTGGCTGAGGGACAGAACCCAGAGGGTGGTTGTGGGGGGAGAGTTGTCTGGTACCAGAGAGGTAACCAGTGGGGTCCCACAGGGCTCTGTGCTAGGGCCAGTATTGTTCAATGTCTTCATCAATGACATTGGGGATTGCATTAAGGGCAAATGTGCCTATTCGCTGATGACACCATGGTCTGTGGGAGAGTAGACATAGCTGAAGGATACAGGACCTACAGGAAGATCTGGATAAGCTGGGAGGTGATCCAAGATCTGGCAGCTTGGCTTCAATGCTAAGAAATGCAAAGTTATGCATACTGGAGCCATAATCCCAGGCCAAAGTACTACCTGGGTGGAGTCCAAGTATCTGCATCAGAGGAGAAGGACCTGGAAGTGATAATCACTAGTGATCTGAAGCACTCCACACCGTGCAAGAAAGCAGCAGCAAAGGCAAACAAGATGCTGGCATGTATATCTAGGGGGATCAGTAGTAGGAGAGAAGAGGTTATACTGCCCTTGTACAGGTCACTGGTAAGGCTACATGTAGAGTATGGAGTACAGTACTGGTGCCTACACCTCAAAAAGGACATTAACCTGCTGGAGAAGGTCCAGAGGAGGGCTACAAAGATGACAGTGGGTCTGTAGAGTAAGGCATACAAGGAGAGGTTTATGGGCACTGAACATGTACCCCCTAGAAAACAGGAGAGAGAGAGAGAGAGAGAGAGAGGACAATTGGGATCTTCAAGTAATTGAAAGGAATAAATAAGGCTGATAAGGAGAGTCTCTTGAAGCTGAGTGGCAACCATAACACTAGGGGTACAGTCTTAAGCTGGAGGGTGGAAGGTTTAGAGAGAGTTCAGGAAGCACTTTCTTCACAGAGAGGGAAGTGTATACTTGGAATGCACTGTTGGAAGAGGTCATCTCTGATTGCGACAGTGGGCAGCTTTAAGAGAGGCTGGGACAAGTATGGGGAAGTAAAGATCATAGGTAGGGGATGGGAGTAGTGGGAGGGAGGGAGGCAGGGACATTAGCTCAAGCTGTGGACCCTGCAATACTAGCAGACTTGATAGACCAAATGACCTTCTTTGCTGGCTTCTTCATATGTTCTGTATGTTTGTATATAGGATTCAGGCAGCTGCTTGAGTACCTCGATCCTCAGTATAGTATACCATTGCGGAATACTTCTGACAACAGGGATTCCAGATCTTTACAATGACGTATGTAAAAATTAAGACACATCTTGTGCAGTGCTGTTGGGAGGGTGGTGCATCTCACAACAGATATCTGGACAAGCTGTCAGCCTGAACCCTTCATGTCTGTCACTGCACATTGGGCATTTTTCGATATTTTACGTGGGACTGTAAACAGTGAAGCATTGCAGTTTGCTGTTCTAAGAATGTTTTATGTTCCATCTGAACATACCATACAACATCAATGAAGAGCTCCAAAACCCATACTGCAATGGCTTACTTCACAGGGACTGTCAGTTGGCTTTATAGTTGCAGATAATGGATCCAACATAAGGAAGACCTTGGACGAGGGGTTTTGTTCACATCCACTGCTTTGCGCATTGCTTAAATTTAATAGTTCACAGTTTTCTCGATGACGACAGGGAGACTAAGGCTCTCATTAGCAAGGCTAAAAGAATATGCACTCATTTCAGTCCCTCAAGCAAAGCCCGTCACTTGTTTGAAAAAATACAGCAGGAGCACAGTTTACCTTTGCACAGACTGATCCAAGACATTTCTACTCGACGGAATTCAACCTTTTGTATGTTCCAAAGGCTACTGGAAGAAAAGAAAGTTGTCAGACAAAACACCTTAAAAAATAGCATTGGTGATGCAGACATCTATAATACTCCACCACAGTGGGCCATGCTGGAGTTTCTCATTTTCCTGCTTCAGCCATTTGAGGAAATCACCAGGAAGGTTACTGCAAACACAGCAACTCTCAGCCAGGTGATGCCCCTAATAAAAATTTAAATATTCAGATTGAATCTGATTAGGGGAAAGTTAGAGAAGCAAGACAGTTCCATGATCACACAGGCTGCCAGTGGTGCTGCTGACACATGCAGGTTGCCCCCCAGAATACAACAAGATCTAATGAGACTTATGATCAAAAATGTTGAAGAAGATGACAAACTACAGTGAAATGCTTCATTCTGAGTACTACATTAAAGCAGTAATCTTGTACCCATGATACAAATCAAAGCCAATATTGAGTGATGATGATGACACTTGTTTTGAGATAAACAAGAAATAATGGATGATGTGCATGCTGTCATGGAAGAGTACAAAAGCAGCACCACATTCAGAATCTTCTTCACGGCACAGTATCTGGTGGCCCATCCTCTACTGTTGCAGCATTTTCTCTCTCTTCCTCCTCAGCCACTGTAGCCGAATCTTCACCACCAGCCAAACATAACACTGTCCCACAGTCATTTGGTTCAGCTTTGTGTCGCTGGAGTCATTTAGAAGATGTAATTGTAACATCTTCTTCATCTGCCTCTTGTAACACAACCTCAGCACAGACCATTGTTGAAATGTACCTGGCAGAGTCCAATATCAGCTGAAATGCTGATCCTTTGCAGTACTGGAAATCCAAACAAAATATGTGGCCTGCTTTAGTAAACATTGCAATGAAGTACATGAATTGCCCTCTGACTAGTGCCTGTTCAGAATGATTGTTTAGTTCAGCTGGTAACATCATTACTGACACACAATCCTGTTTGACACCAGAAAATGCTGAGCACCTCACATTTCTCAAAGTCAGCATTCCTCACTTTAATTTCAAATATGATACCTGAATAAAACATACACTGACTGCTCTGAGCAGGCCCTATCCACAAAATACTTTCAAGAATTTGTGCCTGTGGTGCAAAGCTTTTGTGAGTAGGGTCTACTACATGAGGTAGCAATTAATTGCAACAAGTCAGGTCAGGATGGACTAGGCCAGGCCACTATTACTTGAATGATCACATGAGCAGCACAGAATAGAAAAAAAATAATAACATCAGTGGGTTCAGAGTTCAAATACAGCAAGCAACTGCATTTCATGTCACAAACTTACTTGGTGGTACCTGGTACCACTATCTGATCTGGAAGGTAGAGTACTGCTGTCTTCTACTACTACTACTATCACTTTTTGTCCTCACGAGTCACGATTACTACTTATCACTTTTTGTCCTTACTCCGATCCTTACTTCTACCAGTCACTTTCCCCCCAGCAATTGATCCTAACTGTACTGTTTTAGTTTTTGTACAGTGCATGGCTTAGCAGATGCCCGAACCAGAAACCGAATACTCTCATATTTCTCATCCCCATATTTGCCTGTGATTGTGTCACAGAAAAATACTACTAAATTGAAAATTCATATTTCTTCATTGTTTGTGTGTGCATGGTATGCTAGCCAGGTTACATCTCACTTACAGTAACTGGTCTGAGATTATTACTATATTTTATTTTGATACTTAAATTACTTGGCAGTGGCTGGCAGCAATTATGGAATTAGGAAGGATGTAATTGTGTTGTGTGTCTGTTATCAGATCTTCAGGTGGCAGTGCCAAACTTTTTATGACTGCACTACACTTGACCGATGCAATGTGTGACTAGCTGCCTGCCTGGGTGGTAGTGATCACTATGTCTTCGTTTTCTTCTTAAAGGATTCAGCATGTTGATCAGATTAAGTAAAAGTACTGTAGTACTAGAAAATATTACCACCTGTTGGACGAGGTAGTGTACCATATACCACAGTACACTGGGGCATGTAAAGCAGTTGCATCATTCACATGGGTAGGTGGGTGGGCTCTCTTAGTGCTGCTCATTTAACATTCAAATCCATTTCTTTGGCCTGTTTGGCTCTGAGTGGAACATTCATTGAAATAATACCCATACAGCACCATTAATAAAAAAAAAAACCTTAGCCACCTGGCAGTGCCTGCAGTGCTTGGCGGTGCATGATATAGGTATTTGTATCTGTCTCTCTGTCTTTCTGTCTCTCCCTCGCTCTCTCTCCATCTCTCTTTGTCTCTCCCAGCACACTCATGTCACGAACCTGAGCAGGATATGCCACCATTACAGGCCAGCCATGAAGGGGCTAGTAGTGAGTGATTACTTTTTTATTTAGCAGTTTTGCATTCATTTTTATGCAAATAATCCATTAAATTATTTCCTTTGGGCCTCAGTGTCAAATGTGACCGATGACCGACTTTGGCCAGTTTCATGCAGTTTTTCGCATTTTTTCAAATATTTGTCAATTAATCAGAACTATTCAGAACTTCACCATGTTCCGGTTCTTATTTAATAAGGTCAGAACTTCACCGAGTTCTCCAGCCCTAGTGTTAACTGTCTGGCTGGATCAGCCCAGTTAAGTGAATGTGCTAATGTGTGAAAGAGAAAGAGACTGTGCAGGTTGGGTCTTCCTCCTAGCCCATGGGGATGCACCATGTTTGAGACTGAATCCTGAATGTAAAAGGACCGTGGCTGCTATGCCAGCAGTTGGTTGAAGTGCAAGGCGTCAAAGTACCTGAATTGTCTGCAACTGTAAGGGACTATATTTGAGACTGGTCTGGGAGTCAGCCTGTTAGTGTGCCAACTATGCACTGCCATTTGCACTTCCCCATGAGGTGCATAGTCCAGATGTGGGGGTTGAGGTGTGCCAGCCCTGGTCCCAGCCTGTTCTATTCTAGAATGTGACTTCAAGCCCAGAGAGAAGGGACATCAAAGATGCTGAGAAAGTTCCAGCCTGCAAGCTGCAAGAGCCTGGTAAAAGAGGTCAGCCAAAGCTCCTGCCTGCACCTCAGCTAAAGCTTCTACACCTGATAAGGACTACCAAACCCTGTGTAAATGCAGATGTGGTTCTGGACCACGGAGGGAACTGTAAATAGTTATTTCAAGTTCTGCAAAGTTTCAGTGTTCAAGGCCCAAGCTAACTACTGTAGGTGTGGGAATTGCATCTCAGAATCAAGGTTTAAAATGTGTCCCAGGACTGAAGTTAAAGCTTATCTGATCTTTCCTTTTAAGGGCCCAATGCCAGCCAACTCAGCTGCAACTTTATCAGACCTGCAACTTAACATTTATTACTGGTACCCAGGTTAAAGTTTAGAATTGTGGAGTTCTAATATAGACTGGGACTGGTACCAGTGTGGGCATTTAATGTGTATTTGTCATCAAATGCAGCTAGCTAGTTAGAGAGGAAACCTGAATACACCAGAGGGTTGGTGGGTGGCCTCTGTGATTAATGTCTCGATCTAAAATGCAAATGATTACTCTGATGCCAATTGCAATTCCACAAATGCCAAACAATGCAAATGTTAAACTTCTGTTTCCAGTTTACCTCATCCTAACCATCACCCCTTTTAAATAAATGTCGGTTAACCATTTTTTATAAATCTTGTGTTATAAGCATATTGTTAGACTGAGCCTTTAATTCTTAAAATGTGAAATATGGGTTTTGGCTATTAATCCATGCGTGAGGTGGCATTATGGTATTCTGGGTGGGTACAGTATCCCAGGGGGTTGTTCCAGGTAATTTCTAGCCCACTGAAAGTATACTCTGGGTGGAGGCACTGCGCAATATTGTTATCTATAGGAAAGAACCAGTTTAAAATCAGAAATAGGAACCCATGCCCCTTAACCTTGTTTATGGGCCACAAAGCAGGTGTAGTAGCCACTGGGACACAACATATGGGTTACATTACTTCCTGGTGCTTGGGTACAGCTCTTAACATTTGCAACAGTGTATGATTTGCTGTTTACATAAATCACTTGTTTGAGGGTGGTAGGGGCTGTTTTGATTTCCTGCTGCCATACATGAAACATAGTTCTTTGAAAAATGATGGTTCAAAAGCAACACCTTGGTCAGCTAAGATTTGTGATGGATACTCATATGGTCGAATAGTATGTCTCCAAAAGGCCTCAGCTGTAGATTTGGCTGGCAAGTCTTTTACGGGTACTGCCAGCATGAATTTTATGTAGTGGTCAGTGATCACGAGCACATACTAAAGTCCACTGGTACTGGTTTCTAGTTTCAAATGGTCCAAAGTGACAATCTCTAGAGAAGTTCTAGTTATGACTGGATGCAGGGTGCCTTCTGGTTATTGTCTGTTCCTCTTTTAGGCTGCAGACCATGCAGTCCTCGTACCATTTTCTGATATCATCCCTCATGCCAACCCAATAGAACCTTTGTCTGTTCTTCCATTTTCTGTTTTCCGAAGTGACATGATCCATTGTGATAGGCTTCCAGCATGATATCTGCTTCTGCTAATGGAATGAGGATCTGGGTGAGCTCCTCTCGCATTCTTGGATCTCGTGTTTTATGCACAATTCTGTTTCCCTCCAGGCTGAGGTATCCTCACTGTCTCAGTACTTTGGCCATTTCTGGGGACAAAGTCTGTCATTCCCAGGTACTTATGGTCCTTTCAGTCCTGAGAATCTCTTTTAATTCATAAATCAGAGGACTCTGGACTTGTAGCTGCATCCACAGGCCTATTATTTTATCTGTTGGCAGTGCGGGTTTCACCTCTGACTTTGGGTTGACTCTCTCTAGGTACTGGCAACATAGTCAAATTATCCCCCTGGGATTCTGAAAAATGGTGGCATTTCCAAATCTTCCCATTCACTCTCAACTAGCTCCACTTCATCCCAGTCTGGCAATCTAGAGGGCATCAGCATTCATATGATCTTGAGAATGGTAAATAATTGTGAAGTTGAAGTTGGACATCCTGGAGACCCACTGCTGCTCTAGTGCTTCACGTTTGGCTGTGTCAAGATTCACCAGTGGGTTGTCATGCATGTATACTGTGAATGGAGTAGCAGTTAAATATTGTCAAAACTTTTCTGTTGTGGCCCAAATGTGTGCTAGGTACTAAATCTTGAAAGAACTGAATTGTTCATGGTTTCTTTCAGAACCCCGCAATCTTCTGCTAGCATAGACAATCACTCACTGTTTTCCTTCTTGTTCCCATGTGAGCACTGCTCCTAGTCCTCTGTTGCTGGCATTGGTGTAGAGGCAAGTCAGGATAGGCCAACAGCAATACCATGGTGAGTACTGTCTTGAGGGGATCAAATACTATTTGACATTCCAGTGTGCAGTTTCTCTCCTGTGCTTTGTGACTTTACCCCTTTGAGTAGAATAACAGTTCATGGAAAGGAGATTCTTGTTTTGAAAGTCTTTCATGAACCTGCAATAGTATTGACAAATCCCAGAAATTATTGCACATCTCTGATGGTAGTAGGACATGACGCTTCCTTCACCACTTTGACTTTCTCAGGGTCCGGGGCTATTCCTTTGGAGGATACAATGTGTTTAAGGTAATCCACCTGTTCCTTCAGGAATGACAGTTTGAGGGTTTGATCTTTAAGCCATACTTCTTTAGGAGCTCAAAGACTAGCTCCATGTGTCAGGTGCTTCTCATTCATTTATGAATATACTATGATGTTGTCCCACTACAGGAATACTGTATCAAGTTCTCACTGCCCCAGAGAGTTGTTCCTGGGTGCTGAAATGTCCAGGCACATTACAGAGACAAAAAGCATCAAGGAAAATTCATATAGTCCCATTGGGATCACAAAGGCAGTCTTTTCTTGGTTCCTGGTGCCATGGATACTTGCCAGTAGCTGCTAGCTAAGTCAGTTGTGGAGAAGAGGCTGCTGGTTTCAGAGTTGTGAATCCCGTGTGTGATTTGTGACTATACTGCACTGAAGTTATGTTCATATAATCTTTTCTTTGGGGAATTTAAGGACAGTTGTACCAATTATTCTGCTATTTATTTTTACTTTTAGTTTTATTTTTGTGAATCAGTAGTTTATATAATTAACATTTTGTGTAATGTTTTTGAATTTGGGACTATATAACATAATGGCCCAGATATTCAAAAGGGTAGCGCATGGTGCAACAGTGTTGCGCCATGCACAACCCACTGATGTGCCCCGTGTGATATTCAAAGGGAAAAGTTTGACGGCTGAAATCCCGGCGCGCCAGAGCACATCAGTAATGTATGCAGGCACAGGTGGGGGCGTGCCCATGCATAACCTGCACAGCCCGATATTCAGCCGGGATGTGCAGAGCCATCATCGCCAACCCCTACCTGCGCCAACACAAAGTTAAGCCAAAAAAGGAACAACTGATGGCCACCCACAGGTGAGCTGGCGCGATTGCGGGGCACAACCACGGCAGCTGCCACCTGTGGGTAGCCACCAGATTCTGGCTGCATCTGGGTGCCCCCCATGCCTGGTCATGGGCATTTGTAAAAATATAAGAATTTGTCCAATATCCTGGTGGTCCAGTGGACTGCTATGTGCTGATCGCTGGCATCTGTCTAAGTAGACACATTCATCCATATCCCTAGTTGGTCCAGTGGACTTCTATGTGCCTGATCATGGGCATCTGTCTGAACAAAATATTCATCCAATATCTTGGTGGTCAGTGACGCTATTCGTCGATCGCTGGCATTCAGAAAATAACACCGGTATCCCTGGTGGTCCAGTGATACCCCACCACCGCTTACTGAGCACTCATCGCCCGCCCCTGGCTGGCCGGTGAGGGTAGCACCCCACCGACCGCTTCTCATTGCCCGCCGACGACCTGGTGATACGCTCTATTGGTTCGCAGCATGTTGGGCGGGCATGTGCTCAATGAGCCATACATTCCAGATATGTGAATGATTTCATCTAGCATATCTGGAATGTGGTAGTATAGTGGTTGCATGCCCATTGGCTCATGCTGTGAACCAATGGGCATGCAGCCCCACCGAGGTGTCAGTCGGCAGGCAGGGGCGGCAGGCGGTGGGTGCTGTCACCCACTGGCTGACTGGGGAGCGGGCGTGTGCTCAGACCACCAGGGATATTGGAATTGTTTTTATTTTATACGAATGCCCGCGATTGGGCAGATAGCGGTCCACTGGACCACCAGGGATATTGGATGAATATTTCTATTTTTAGACAGATGCCCGCAATCAGGTACATAGCGGTCCACTGGACCACCAGGGATATAGGATGGATATTTCTATTTTTAGACAGATGCCCGTGATCGGGCAGCAGGGGGCGTCGGTCCCGACGGCTGATGCCTGGCAGGGGACCAGGCGCAAGTCGTCGGGAATCAGCGCACCTGCATGCAAATGGGGTCATAATGACTTGCAAACAGCCCTATGTGTGCCTTGCATACATTATGGCCCCATTTGCATGTTCAGTTTTGAATATTGTGGTTGCTGTGCATGGCACAATGGTACTTGCGCTAGTGCATCTCCATGCTCCATTCTGACCACTTGCGCTGGCGCAATGCCACTGCACCATACACACTGGGGGTGGTCAGGGTGCGATATTCAATGCTGCTGAGCCATGGCGCAGCTCCTTGAATATCGCTTAGTCCACACCCCAGCGGCTGTTGAGCTGCGCCAGCTTGCGCCACAGCCTGGGCCAGTTTGAATATCTGGGCCAATGTGTTTTTTCTGTTGTCTTTTGGAAATTATTTGAAATAAAATTCCCCTATTCTTGCAAAAAGTGCCTTGAGTTCTTTTTTACTTTCACCTGTACACCCACCAGGACAGCACCAGAGATGGGTAGAAATTACTTTAGTTTAATATCTCATCCAAAGGACAGCACTACCCGACAGTACAGCACACACACACACTCCCCGTACTGTACCCGGGTGCCACGCTTATGGTATGAGACCAATCTCAGTGTGGGACAAGAACTCACAATCTTTTGGCCCAGAGACAGGTGTGCTACCAACTGAGCCACACTGACACCTACAACATTTTGATTTTAAACTTAGGTTCTGTTTTCTAAAAATAAAAGTTTTTAACATGATTTATCATCTCTATTTATTCAGACATCTCTTATGATGCTAACAAGGCCTTCTCACTTCCTTTGTATACCAGAACTGCTCAGCTTCGTTTAACAGTTCTCACACAAAAAAACGAGAAGGCATTCATAACCATAAGAGATGCTGCAACTGTACATATAAACAATAATATAGCCCTGCATTTGTTCTATATTAGTCACTGGGTGCAAGCGGCACAGGCATACAATAAAGTACTCAGTGCTCCAGTTAACATCAGAAACATAACTGGCGGCTTCTCAGCCTCACCAAACTGCCCCCTTCCCCTTTTGTCAGGATGTCATAATCACAAAACGTCTTGCACTGGGGAGCAATCATGGATTCTCCTGCTAATCAAGGACAGTGAGCCAAATGGCATTCATGTATGTCCATCAACAATCTCAAGTTATTTACAGTACACAGCCCTGATAAGTATTCAGGATATCATTAAGACCAGATCAACAAAGATCAGACTGGACAACAAAACCGTAGCAGAATAAGAAGTAATGAAGGAGGTATAGATTTAGGCTCAATGCTACAACAAGCAGAAAGTTAGTCTGCTGGTTAAAAACAATACATTTCTAATTACTTGAGAACGAACGTGGGAACTAAAATTCTAAAATAGAACTATTGGGCGGGTTATGGTGATTGTTTTCACTTCAGAGCTTCCTTCCTCTGTTTACATGAACTAGATGTGTCTGGATTTGCTTTTTAATAAGAGTTTTTTTGTATGCATGATAATTCAGTTTAGATTAGATCAGAGTTCTCCATTCAAAAAAAAAAACAGAAGTGGCTGCATTGACGAAACAGAATGTCAATCAGATGTGGTCAGATTTCTTGTAAAAGTAAATAGTAAACTTTATAAGCAGAACAGATCACAATCCCCAGTTCATGTAAGCATTTATTTTCCACTAACCCATGAAGCATTTTGTTCCTCACTTCAGACATCTGACATTATTTGACTTTAAAAGTTTTATTGAAATTTTTGAGAAGACAACACACATACTGTAGTACATAACAACACAACAATGAAGCCTGTTACATATTCCATTCTACCAGGATGCTTTGACAGAATAAGCTGACTATGAGGTGTATAGTTTCTAGGACTGAGATGATAATGCACACAGACTATATAACAGTAATTGCACTGTGAAGGATACAGTCAGTATGATCTGACTTATTATTGATGTCTCACCGCCTCTTCCAATAGATTCTCTTATCAACACTTACACTAATACTGTACTCCTGCTTATCTGTTGAATTAGTTTGTTTTCCTTTGTTCTTATTTACTAGTGTCTTCCAAAACATCCAATTTTTATATGCTATTGAAGTCTTGAACAACCCCAGTGAATTTCTGTTCATTTACCAAACATCCTGTTCAATCAGCTGGGGAATTTGAAACTTCATGTATGGCATAAGGACTTTGGGAGAGATTCCACGGAAGGATTCTCTTTGTGTAGACTTACTAAGCCCCATATTAGCACTGGTATGAAAGATATTTGTGCTGGTGCTAATCTGGGTTTGTGCTAGCACTCTGCAAAGGGCCATATTTAGAGGCACACTGGACTACCCGAAATATTGATGTTGGGTGGGTGGGTCCACTGAACTACCAGAGATATTGATGAGTGGCACAGCATGGGACTGAGGAGCTGGGGGGACCACTGGAGTGCCAATGATATAATGAAAAGTGCAACATGGGTGTTCGGGGGTGGAGGGACCACTAGACTATGATGGATATCAATAAATAGCACAGTATGGGTGCTTGGGGGTGGGGGACCTCTGGACTACCAGGGATATCAATGAATAGTACAGCATGGGTATTTGGGGGTGAGAGGGACCACAGGACTACCAGCAATATTGATAAACAGCACAGCATGGGTGTTTAAGGGTAGGAGAATCACTGGACTACCAGGGATATCAATGAATACACAGTATGGGTGTTTTGGCGGTGGGGGACCACAGGACTTCCAGAGATATCGATGTGTAGCACAGTATGGGTGATTGGGGGTAGGGGACAATTAGACTTCCAGGGCAGTGTTTCTGCTACCATCCTGTGTCAGGAGTAGGGCTCCGCTGCATCCATGCAGATGAGCCCATAATGGGCATGCAGGTGGTCATGTGTTCATTTGCATGCTCAGACTGAATGTAGCCCACAGCAGCCCTGGCACCTTCTCAGTTAGGGCAGCGCCATCTGCTGTGAGCCATATGTGACCTTAGTCCATGTCAACATAGCACAGGCCCTCTTAACACTGCACAGACACGACTTGATACTCTCAGTTAATGTGCTCCATCGACACATTCTAACTGACTGAATATAATTCACAGCTGGTCATGTGCTATCGCAAGCACAGCACAACAGGCTGCACTGCGCTCAAGCCAGCTCTGAATATGGGAGTCACTGTATCTGAAGGCTTTTGGTTTTTTAGGTCCAACCTTTCCCGGATCTCTGCAGAGGTCATTGACCTGCTAAACATTTTCAGTTGTTGAGGTATTTAAGTTTTGTGTGATTATACAGTGATTTACAATTCTCATTCCATGTAACTTAAAAAAATAGACATTTTTTAGCTACCTGTGGTTTACAAAATATTGGAACTTTTTTTTTATAATACTAACTTAATCACTATCCAAACCAGAAGAGTATTTTCAATAATTTTAATCTGGATCCCTACCATTGCTTAATACTATAATTCGCCAGACTAAGTGATGACATAATTTTAATGGATGACAATGAATATATACCCTGCCTACTTCTGCTACTGCTGGTGGGTGATGTGGAACTAAACTGTGGCTCTCTCTTCTTCCCATCCACCACCCTTCTCAAAGGGCTGTGTGTTTTGCATATAAACATCACAAGTCTACTCTCCAAGCTTGACCAGTTAAGGCTGTGGGCCGTACACTTCAGTACTGATGTGCTGCTTGCTACTGAAACTTGGCTCTCTGCCCAAATCAATGATATAGAAATCAGAATTTCTGATTATAAATGTTACAGACAGGATTGTGGGAAGCATGTTGGTGGAGTTCTTCTATACATACTTCACAGCCTTAACTGTGATGTTATATAATGTTCTGCTGTTCCCTGTTCTCATGAACTCCTCCTGTGTAGACTGTCTTTCTCTGCTCACTTCCCATTTTCATTGTTGGCATTTACTCCTCCTCTAAGGTCAAGCCTGACACCTGTTCTTCCACCCTCTCATCCATTTCCTCCATTTCTGCTTCAGGTGAGCTCTTAGTCCTTGGAGATCTAAATATAAAATGCATCTTACCCTCAAATGGTTTACCACTCCACCGCATTGAAGCCCACCCACAATTTATCTGGTAAGGAGCACTCAAGTCTCCTGTCCTGCCATCCCTGCTAGGCAATCTTAGGGACACTGACTGGTCAGCACTCACTTTATCTACTGATATAGATTTTGCTCTAACCTCTTTCATTTCAAAATTCATTGCAACATGGAACAAACATACACCTCTCAGAAGGTTTTGTGTCTGTGGGTCCCACCTTCTCTGGATCTCTGCAGAGATCACTAAACTGCTCAAAGCTCATGATTCTGCCTGGCATTTCCACAAATCCTCAGGCTCCCCAGAGGATTTGTTTATTTATTTATTTTTAACTCTGTTTATCCTCCTCTCTGGCCCCATAGGACTCTCTCAGCATGGTCACGGGTCTGGCCATTTCCCACTCTGTCTGAAGTCTCCCCAGTCCAGCCTCCATTCAGTGATTCTCCTACCACACTACTGACCTTCCCAACCCCCCAGCTGTGAGCCTCCCGAGATGGGATCACCACTCCTACTGGCACTCTATCTATAATCTATTAGGGAGGCTGGAGTGAGCAGGAGATTGGAGGCTGGCTGGGGGATGACCCGATGATGAGCATGGGGGTCAACCGCTGGACCCACCTTCACCATCCTGGGTGCCAAGGCCTTCTTCCTTGTTCTGTGTCTTGGGGGCACAGATACACAATGATGTCCAGTGTGGTACACCTACACCCACCTGCAGGACATCCGCCATCACCCCCATACCCCTGTAGCATGCCCGTGCCAGCTGCTGTGCTCCCAGTCTCCACTAGGAACTGCTAGTGTTGCGCAGTGCACCCAATTCCTCCCCAGGAGAGGAAAGCTGCTTGACAGCAGCTCAATCCAACTCTGCACCCTCCCCCCCCAAGCCGACCCATAGCAACCCAAGCTCGCTCCAGAATCCAGGTCGCCGACGTGGCACAAGATGTGGTCTCCAGCGCCTCAACCCTCAGTGCCACCAGGCCGGCATTATCCCAGAGGACTTGTTGAGATATGAACAACTATGCAACACCTAAGCTGAGGCAACCTGGGAAACCAAATGAATTTACTTCACCTACAACCTGCAGCACACTCTTAAATTGCCTGATAGATTCTAGAAGGTTATTCATTTCCTTCTCAGTCTCTGAACACATTTTACCTCTCCCTTCCTCAAACTAGAAAACTTGGTTATCTCTGTCCCAGCTAAGGTTGCTAACACTTTTAACAATTTCTTCACTTCAAGTGCTTTCCCTCTGCTTCCTCCTCCTCTCCTTTTTCCCCCTCTTGCCTGCCACGCCTCTCCCAAAATGCCCTTTATCTCCCCACCCTCAACCCCAGAATATTTTCCTTCTCCCCAGTCACCACAGAGATTACCTTTGCTGCCTTACTCTCTTTCTTAATTCTGCAGAGGGGCACAGCCCCAATGGTCTCGATAGTAATCTTCTCCATCTCTCTAAACAAGCCATTGCTGCCCCTCTTGCTCATTTTTTCAATCTTTCTTTCCAACTTGGATCCGTTCCCTCAGTCCTGGAATCAGACAAAGTACTCCCCTCCTCAGAGGGGTGGTCCTCTTCCCCAGGCAACTACCAGCCCATCTTGCTCCTCCCTTCCCTGACTATGGTGTCATAAAACGTGTTCTCTCCCAGATAGCCATCTACCTTGACTCCTTCCTTCTCCCATTTTCAGTCTGGCTTCCACAAGCACTACTCCACCAGCTCCTCCCTCGTCTGGTTCACAAATGTTTTGTGCTGAAAGGCATGGACCAGGGCCTGTTCACCACTGCCATTTTCATAGACCTTGCAAAGGCATTTGATACTGTGGCCCACCCCTTCTCTTGGATAAGTTAGGTACTGCAGGCCTAACTGACCTGACAGTTCATTGGTTTTGCTTTGATGTCTGATTGCCTCCAGCTGGTCCAGGATGGTGATGCCCTATATGCCCACCTGCCCATCAAGTCTGATTTAGCCCAGGGCTCCATCTTTGGTGAAGTTGTTTTCCCTATCTTCTTAAATGACCTCCTTTTCCACCTGTGTCTCTTCCCATATACACAGGCTCCAACATCTCCTGTCCTCACAATTCTGGATGGCAATCTGCTTAATAGGTATCCTATTTTAAGTACTTAGAGGTGTGGCTGAATGAGAATCTTAGCTTTTCCATGCACATTGACACCATGCACAAGAAACTTCATCCTAAGCATTGTGTTCCTTTCCCAGTCCACCAAAAGATCATCCTTAAAATGCTCTTGCCGGTATTTGACAGTGCAGATGTAGCTACAGCACTGTTCCAAAGTCTACACTTGCCAGGCTGGACCATCTTTTTCATTCCTTCTGCCACTTTGCCCTCAGTGCTCCACCTCTCACCCATCAGTGCTCTCTATGTTCTAATATCTCTTTCCCCTCTCTTGAGCCCTGACATCTCTCACACTGTTCCTCCTTCATGGCAAAATACTGGCTTGTCACTGTTTCTACTTACCTCATCTCTCTCCTTAATCCTGTCATCCCTTCCTTTTACTCCCTCTGTTCATCTCCTGCTCATTCCTTTCTGATCCCTCACAGTAAAACTGTAGCAGGCCAGTCTGCTTTCTCTATTCAGCCTTCTACAATGTGGAACAGTCTCCCTCTCCCTAACTCTCTCTTGTCCTCACTATATCCTCTTAAATTATTCTTACTGTCACACTTCTCAGAAGAATGCATCTGCAGCTAGACTTGATTCTCTTCTCTCCACATTACAACAACTTATGTTTTATCCTTCTCCCCCCTTCTATTTTATCTGTTTTACCTATTTTTGCCTACTCAATTGTATAGCTTAAATTTCAGTATACTCTGTAATCTTAATTTTACACCTGAATGGTTATGTACAAATAGCTTGTCATACATTGATGGCACACTGCCTTAGCTCTCAACCTGGTTGCCTCACAACCAATGCACATGCACACTTTTTACATTGTTTTTGTCTTTCTCTGAAATTCTTTATATATACTGTGATTTTATTGTACATGTTCATGCAACTATTGTCGTCACTTTCTTATTGCTGTTTCACTCCCTGCTGTATTCCCTCCCTAGGGCCACACCTGGAAATGAGCCCCAGCTAAGTGTGCCTATGCCAGTTACCAAATTTAAAATAAATAAATATATACGGGTACATTAGTGGCCTGTCCAAAGCTTGTGAGAAAGGCTCTGTCCAGACTACAACCATGCTGGCAATGCTAACTTGTTTAAAGGTGTAAAATTCAATTAGCATCAAAATCATTCCTATGTTCTGTAGCCCTCCTAGGGAGGTAGTCTACAGAATGGTTCTGCATAAACTAATTTAACAAACTCAGTTCTGCAGTAGCTTAGATGGGACTACCTGCTGTAAACAACTTTGAGAATGGTTGACCAAGTCATGTGAACATAATGTGGGTGTTACATGAGGTTCCTGCACCCTTATTGGTACCCCCAGAGGTACACCGTACACAGCTAGCATTTAGGCATATGTTATACTAACATATAGGGCTAAGGGCATCTACTGCACAAGAGTAGATGTCAGGATATGCATGCGTATTATTGTTGTACACTTTGCTTTCTAGTACATATATACATGTCTTATGTATTTCTTGCTTATAAGATTTTGGGACATCTGTGTCCTTGTAATGATTATGATATATAAGTCGGCATTGCACCTTTTGGTGATTTGTACTACTACACTGATCTATGCAAGCAATAATACCCGATAAAATAGTTCCTCTGCCTACCACAGCCTTTGAGGCCATCAATTGTATTTCCCTTTTTCCTCTCTGCTGATGGAGTTCCATTTTTTAAACTGTGCTTGTCTCACACACAGGGACCATTAATTTTGGTTTGCTGCATAGCTTCATCTAGCTCGAGTCACCCACCCTCCTCCACAAGCTGTGCTCCATTTCCCCCTTTAACGATGTGTCTCCATGTCGGGGCAGGGGAGGTAGTGGGCGAGCGGCCGTGTTATGGGGCTTAACAGAGAAGCATGAACTACACTGGCAGCAGTGGACCTGGAGTTTGCGTCAATAGTAAGCAATGACACAGCACAGTGTCAGTTACCCTCTCACTCCCCGGAGTTGCTGTCAGTGTTTTTTTTTTTATGATCAGTTGAACAATGTCAGAGCATGATGGAAAGTAGTGCTTCTGATTGGCCAATACTCATTGCTGAGGGCAACAGAAAACGCTATCTCAGGGGCTGATACTGTGTATAGCACTACTGGTATTTTCTGTGCTCTCCCTGCCGCACATGGATGTCCATCTGTGGCAGAGAAATCCAACAAAATACCGGTGCTCTCAAGCCGGTCACTTTTTTAACAAGCAGAAAGCCACGAACTACGGGAACGCTGATGGTATGTGTCAAGTCAGGTAACACTGATCAAATACAGCAGTGGCAGACCACTTTTTTCCCTATTTATTTATACAGACAACATTGCTGTTATTTGAAGTCCTGGGTCATGAAGTGGGGGTAGAGTGCGAGTGGGACATCAAGCAGGGGACCTCCTGAAATAGACTGCTGGTCTCTTTCTTTCTTTTCAGTGAGACAACCCTGAATGTGGGAAATAATGGAACAAAAGTGCAAGACCACTGACTTACTGTTCATTTGTTTACTTTTTTTTGTGTATGTCTTTTCCAGGGATCTGAAGTTGGGGCCAGGTGTGAGCAGGAGAACAAAAAAACACAACACCTTCTTGATGGAGAGGGATATTAGAAATGGAGTAATCTATGGCAGCGGTATACTACTTTTTCCAATATGCAAACAATGGTTTTCTATTTAAGTTGAGTCACTAAATGTGGCACTATTTTATAAGATGCCAACTGAAGATGGAGATGTGGGCCCTCGCTCCACCACTAGACGAAAAAACAAACATGGCATGATTAGCAATTTGAACATTCTACTAGCCCAAAGATACTTAGCACAGTATGGGGCAATAGAGACTGGGACTAATTATTTTCCGGTCTCTATTGTCTCATACTGGTCCGGCACATTGCACCTACCAGCCAATCAGAAACTAACATAGTCAGGACCTATTTTCTAACTAAGAACTGTACTCTTTTGTTTCACAAAGTGATGGCTACTACAAAATTGTATAATGTTATTTTGGACCATGGAGCCACCTCTACTTTAGCCAATAGGGCTCATCTCTGTAACTAGAAATGTTTCTATATTACAGTAACGATAGTAATTATCATAGGTATATAATGTAAGACATTACATCTTCTACCTCGGAGACCCCAAGAGACACAGAAACTCCTCGAGGTATAGGGAATGCTTAGCATTGGCTTCCAGTTCGTATTGGTAAGAATTGCTTAGGGCAACTGTGATTATCCTTTTTGGCAGTAATAAACAAGTTTTTTACTCTTATGCAACATGTCTGTGATTCCTTGCATTCCCAATATTGCCAAGAATCTGAGAGTGAGGTTTAGACCTCCTGACAATTGGCGACCGTGTGCAGGCAATATTTGGTGTTTGCAAAGTTTTGCCTGTTACTTGCTACTTTTCCTTCCCAACGGAGACTGTAGGTGTGCATTCGCATCACCCTCCTGTTCTATGACCACTTTGTAATCACTTGCAGAGTCTAGCTGCTTCTTTGGATGTGGTCGATGCTGACTTGACCACTCCACAGCAGTTTTGATTGCAAGCTTACAAAGGTACAGTAGCCCAACTGTGTATAAAGTGCTCTGCTGTGGATTGATACACAGGACGGCACCTTTTCTATGGTTTGATTTTCATTCTCTCCACACAATGGTCACCTTATCAAATATCTGCACAGAACTAAGACTCGATGTCTCAACTTCCTTGCCTCCCATGGAGGATGGGCTGACTTTGTGCGGGACACAAGTCAATAGGAAACCCTATACTGGGATTTCAACTCAGTACACTGAGACAAGACAAACAGCCAATAAGCGCCAAGCTAAAGGGCTGTTGGTTGTCGCCTCTATTCTGCTCTGGAAGCCTCCAAAGTGAGGTTTCATACCTTTGAACTGCAAATTTCATCTCTAAAGCAAGAGATGGGTTTGCAGGAAATGAATAATGTGAGACTACAGTAGAGTTTGGAGTCTGAACTTCAAACTCTGCAGAATGAAAAGGATTCACTTTTGCATCATTCCTCCCAGGCAAGTGAGCAAGAAATTTGTATGTTGAAGCAGGAGTGTGAAAGTTTGAGACAGGATAAGGGACAGGCTTTTAATATGAATGATTTGTTGAGTAGAATGAATGAACAGTTGAGTGAGGAGATGGGAGAGCTACAAAATGAGATAAATCAGGTACGTAATGACTTAGAAATGGCTACTAGGGACAATTGCGAATTGAGCACCGCATATAGAGTGTTACAGAAACAAATGCAAGATGAGGTTGATGTGAATGTTGCAAATGTGAGTCATGCAGAATGTGAATCCAAGATGGCAAAACTGCGCTATCAGCGGGAGGTTCTGGCTGGACATGTTAAGGCGATGGGAGGTGTGGCCCCTGCCTTAACTACGTTATCTGAAGGGGAGGTCTCAGATGATGACATCTCTCAGTACAATGCCCAGTCACACCCCTACTATGGCTCAGAGACCCCACCCCACCATCCAAAACATGGCGGATCCCCGTTACATCCACACCATGTCATACGTCATCGACGTCATGACGTACATCATGGGTGATGCCAACATGGCAACCCCCATGATAGGGGAGGAACAGGCCTAGGTGTAGTCCAAACAGCACCACCGGTAGCCATTATTAATGTGGAAGACAAGCAGGAGATAGAGAAAATGATTGATAATGCAGTAAATAGTGTGCCCATTCCTGAGAGGAATAATTGAGTTTTAAAAGGCCAAATTAGGCAGCTTATTCATGAAACTGGTACTCAGGAGGGCATAGTTCACTCTGTAGCAGAGGCCACAGCCCAGGCAGCCCTGGACGGCACCTGAGGCAATGTACTCCACCTGATCGTCCCAATAATCCCTACAAATGGCCTACTCTATTCAGCAAATAGCTGACAGTATTGGTCGGATGAGCCTGTCTGACAACCTCAGCTGTCACTTGGAAAAGGTGCATGCCAAATGTAAAATGCTTAGTCTCACTGTAGACTACCAGGTCCAGATCCCACGCCAGACCATTGATCCTGGACTGTGGGCCAAACTCCCATGCCATCCGCCAGGCCGGCAATGCCATCTTTGATGAGGTTGCAGCTGAACTCATTTCTGTGCACAGCCCAGGTGCAGTAGAGTGATGCTTGCATACCCTGTAAAACAGAATGCAAAGAAAGTCCAGCAACACCACCAGAGACACTGGATGGCCTACCGAGCAGGAAAACAACTCGCACAGAAGCTGTGGATGTAGATCTTATCAAGTATAAGAACTTGTTCCTTAGGAACATGATCCCTGCAGTAAGGGAGAAGGTAGAGCCAACCACCTATCCCACCATGGAATGGTTTGCCGACATGCTGCAGAAAACCGAAAGAGTTTACCAACTCTACATCCGTGATCTGGGCTCCGGTTCCAAGAAAGTAGCTGCCATGGAGCCACCCCAGAGGCTGTGATGCACTACACGGTGGAAGGGCAGGCCCAACACAAACAGGCCCTCCCTGCGGACAACCAATACCCCCAGCAGGCCCAACAACCACAACAGCAGCAACAGCAACAATGGGGTGGGAACCGGAATTATCACAAGAATAAGAAACACCATAAAAACAAGGGTAAACAACAACAAAGAACAGGCCCTTCGTAGAGGGAGATAGCTGAAGAGAATCAGAGGTTCAGAGAGCTCCTGGGGCAGGTGCGATCTGTAGTGAATGCTGTTCCCGCTCAGTCCCTTGCAGCCATACAACCAGGAACCCAGGCCCCAACAGGCCATGGTGATACCGTAAGTACAGGCCCTCAGGCCCACACAGGCCTGAACCCAGAAGCACCTCCCTATATAGCATCAGAGCAGCACGATGAAGTGGTTCAAGCCAGGCCCAACCTCTCCATGCTTCCTCCAGTACAGATTGACAATTACAGGCCCCAGTCTGGATTGTAAACAAGCTGGTCTTAGATAAAAGCGAAGGCCCTGCACTGAGGCTGAGGTCAGGGGCTGCCTACTTACAGTGTTACTGGATAGAGGTGCAGCTGTGTCTGTATTACATGATGATCACCCAGATACATCTCCTTGGTCCACCGGACGGAGGACCAACATGTCAGGAGTAGATGGTACTAGGTTGGCTCTGTACCATTCTCTACCTTTGCCTGTAGAGTTAGGACACCTGAAGGCCTCTCACACCTTCTAACTAATGGTATTGCATGATCATCCTAGTATAATTGGAATTTACTTCCTTGCACCAGACGACTGTGTGGTGGATCTAGCCAACATGCTATTGATCCAGATTCAGGGCCAATATCATACCATTTTGATCCCTGATTCACATGTAGTGGACACAATATCTGCCAACAACAGAGAGTATGATGTCATAGATTTGTTCAAGAACCATGAGCTTTTTCCAAAGCTCCTCCCCATTCTACAAAGACATATGGAAGTGTTTGCTATCAACAAGCATGACTGTGGCAGAATACACACTGTCATCAAAGTGCTAGGCCCAGCCCATGAGAGGCAAAGGCAATGTCCTTTGCCACCTGAGGCCTTGCTTTCTCTTAGGGGAAACAATAAAATCTCTCCTCAACCAAGGTGTAATCAGAACATGTGTCTCTACTGCCAACTCCCCAGTGTGGCCTGTGAAAAAACCTACAGGTACCTGAAGACTTACTGTTGACTACAGGAAACTGAACCAGGTCACCCCCAGTTGTGCTCCAACTGTGGCCTCAGCACCTGATGTGCTGTGACTTCTGACCCCTGACCAAAAATGGTTTAGTGCCCTGGACATCTCCAATGGTTTCTGGTCACTGCCATTGGCCCTTAAGAGTCAATATAAGTTTGCCTTCACTTCTAAGGATAGACAGTACACGTGGATCTGCTTACCACAGGGATTCCATAACAGCCCGTCCCTGTTCCATCTGCACATGATGGACAACCCTTGAGGGTTTCTCTACCCCCAGTGTCTCTTGCAGTATGTGGACGACCTGTTGTTGGCCACAGCCACACAGGAACAACACTTGGATCTCTTGGATGAACTATTGACTCTCATTCAGAGAGCAGGCCTCAAAATGTAACCCAGCAAAAGCACAACTATGTCAGAAAGAGGTACTCTTTCTGGGCCTGAGAATCACTGATCAAGACCGAAGCCCTACCTGGAAGAAGATACAAGGATTGCAAGACCTGCCATTACCCACCAATATAGCTACTCTTAGCAGGTTTCTAGGTATGGTAAACTATTTCAGATATTTTATTTGTGATTTTGCTCAGAAGGCTGCTCCTCCATATGAGTTACTGAAAAAGGACATTCCCTGGACTTGGGGTCCCATTCACACCTAGGCAGTGACATCACTGAAACAGGCCTTGGCCTTGGCTCCAGCTCTGGTCAACCCAATCCAGCATTGCCATTCCATCTGAGTCAGCCACCTCTGACACAGTCATGTCAGCAGTGCTGGCCTAAGAGGTTCATGGCACCTTGAGACCCATCGCATATGAATCACAGCTCTTGACCCTAGTGGAGCAAAGTACAGCCTTTGTGAAAGGAACCTTCTGGTGACCTTACTGGGCTGTCAAGCACTTTCTGTATACCATTGGGTACTCCCCACTGATCATCAACACAAACCACACCCCAGCTACATTTCTGCTATTAGACAGAGTGAAGGATGGGTCAGTCTCTAACACCAGGCTGACATCCTGGTCACTTCTTCTTCTCAAGATAGAGACATACAGGTACACTCAACCAAAATGCCATCCATGCTGGCACATGGACTCCTTTTCCAAGGAGAACCCCATGATTGTACACTGCAACCACCTGATCTATCAGATCCAGGTCCTTTCCTCCCTGCCACACCACAGTTACTTGGGAACACCTCATTGTGTCGTATTTTTACAGATGGTTCAGCTTCCTACTATCAGGGAGAACAGATTGCAGGGATGGGTATCTTGGTGATTTACCCTTATGGTAACACTGTTAAAATCTTTAAGCGTTGCAGTGTGACATCATCACAATGTGCCGAGATGGCAGCGGTGGCTTGCGCCCTTGAGTTCATCCAGCATGGGACCAAGGATACCATTATCTTCACAGACTCTAACTGGGTTTGTTGTTCTCTTACAGAATTCCTTCCTTTCTGGCAGAAGAACTCCTTCCTCTCCTCTGATGGCAGCCCAGTGAAACACAAAGAACTGGTAAAATACATACACTCACTGGCACAAAGGTTTGCACACAAACTCTATGCACACAAAGTTAAAGCTCACTCCATACATAACCCCTATCATGCCTTCAATGATATAGTAGATACCCTTGCCAAGGAAGGGTCCCTAGGATGGACACCTGGATGATGGATCATCCAGAGGCCAATCGACCATACACATTGCAGCAGTCAGGAAGAAACCTGAACCCTTTTCCCCTGGACCTCTCAGCAGCTCAACATGCTGACTCTGAACTCAAAGAAGTGTTCAGATTCCTTGACAAGAGCACCAAAGACAATCTACCCACTCATAACCCATACCGGTGGCATGAAGGTAAGTTACACTTGTCCCCAGATGACAAGCTCATCTGGTACCAGCCAGATGACACCACCACCAAGTTGTGGGTGGTTCCCAGACACCTTAGGTCCGAATTCTTGCACCAAATGCATGACACCCCCACTAGTGGACACCAGGGAGTGGAAAATACCTTCCAGAGGCTAAAAAACACCGCCTGGTGGCCTGGTGTCACCAAAGATGTCAAACAGTACATAGGTAACTGCCCCACCAAACGAAATGCCAAACATCTACCACAAAGATATTCTGGCCCTTGGCATGCCATTCAGATTGATTTTATTGGTCCTTTGGCCAATACAAACAGAAACAACAAGTGTGCTCTTGTGGTAACTGATCTTTTCTCTAAGTGGGTTGAAGCTTTCTCCACTAAGACATGTACTGCTAAAACCACAGCCAAAATCCTGCTGGAACTGATTTTCTCCAGGTGGAACCTACCTCTTAAGGTAGACTCTGACAAACGAACCTGATTTACAGGTCAGTTGATGAAAGAAGCACTTGAACTCCTCAGAGTTCACCAGAAGTTCCACATACCTTATCATCCACAATCTTCAAGTCAAGTAGAAAGAGCCAACAGATGGATTAAGCAAATGCTTTCCAAATTTATTGAGGACAATCCCAAGACCTGGGATTCCCTGTTGCTGTTACTCTTTATGGCAATTAGGGGTATGCCCTCAGCCACCACTCAGTTGACACCCTTTGAGGTGATGACTGGAAGACAGATGAGAGATTACCTAACACCTGTTGTTTGACCTGCACACTCTCACTGCAGACCGCGTGTCTGTAGACCAATATGTGGAAAAATTCAGACAAGACTTCATACACACATACTTGTATGCTGCCAATTGCATGGGCAAGGCCCAGCAACAGTCCAAATACAGTTTGACACAACACAAGAAGTGGATTGGCAAGTTGGAGATCAGGTAATGGTTCTCAGATTTGCCAACCCCACACACCTTCTCCAATAAGTGGGAAGGCCCCCACCCATTGTCAACAAGCTCAGTCCAGTCTATCAGGTTAGACTCTTGCACAACAACAAACTGACTGACAAATGGTTACATGTAAACCAGCTGAAACTGTATAAAGGAGTATAATTACTTTTCCTCACCCCATTGGGCAGAATAGTACTAACCTACTAATGTTTGATTTTCCTTTTCAGATACATTGACAAGATGGCTATCTTGTTCCATTTTCTTCTCATCTCAGGAGTTATCCCCTGCATCCAAGGCACGGTAAAGCACCTCCTTCCTCACCTTGATCCTCCAGCATCTACCCCAGAGGGAGTTTCCATCAATATACCCGATAATGTGATTACTGTCCAGGAAGGTTCTGATGCCTACCTCACTGCCTCAGTTGTTGCTCCTGACAAATCTACTCCACAAATTGAGTGGCAATCCACATCACAAGGACAAATTCTCCCTGTGGCCAAGCTCTCCAAGGGAACTTTCCATGGATGGCCCAATGCTGAATTATCCCCTAATGGTTCTCTGTCCTTGCTCCAAACTGCTCTTAGACATTCTGGTTTATACAATATTACTGCCTTAATTGATCCCTCATATTGTAATTCTTTGTCTAAGGAAATTTTGTGCTGTGCACAACATGGCCTCTGCTGCCATGTATCTTTCTGTGTTACCCCCTACTGAGAAACAGTTTTTGGAATGTCCAAAGCATTCCCCTGGTCCTTGTAGTGGTCTTACACCCACTGTATTACCTGGTACACTTATTAACAACTTACCATTTATGCATATACCTGTTTTTTTTAAATTTGACTTACTGGAATATGAAAGAATTTGGTATGTGTCATACTACTAACACGTCTGCATTTTACTGTACTTTATTGCTTGATAGCTTAGCAGCTTTTCAGATTAATACTCAAGACCCTATTGCTGGGGTACACACCACCGAGCATAGAGGCAACTTCAGGAGAAAATTCAATCATGATGATCAAAGTCATAAACGTAATACACGTGAAATTGACAGTTTTGATGTCACTGGTGCCACAGGAACTGTCACAGGTCTTTTTGGTACAGCTATGTCTATTTGGAATAAAGCAGACATTGCTCCTATCAAATCTCATGCAGCCAAATTTCAAACTGGTTAGTGAACAATATGTTATCCCCATTATTGCATCGTGTGGATGGCCTTAGTCAGGAAGAAAGATACACTGTATACAATATGCACAACATTGCTAAGGCATTTACAGATTCTAAAGATAAGATTAATGCACTCATTGCACAAAATAACAAAGAAGCAGATAAACAATACATTGCTAGAGAAATCCTATGCTCAGTCTATGGCTCATACATTACACTACCATCAACAATCTCTTCCATGATCTAGAATCTGGAAGGATCCCTGATATTATACATGACAGAGGTATTTCCAAATGGTATTGTCCATGCTGTAAAACCCCTGGCTGTACTGCTATGTGTGTAACAAACCTTAACTATTCCTCTTTCCAGAGCTAGCAATCTGGATTTCATGACCAGGCAACCTAATACTGGTCCATGCTTTACTTCTAAGAAATGTTCTATTAGAGATACAATGTTTGTTTCTTTTACTGTCTCTTTACCATGTTTTGATCCCACTACAGCTTTGTTTGACAAGCTCGCCTCAGTTCACTCCATCGGGCACCTTGATAATGACCTCTACAGAGAACACCTGGACTTGTCTCTTCTACTGGTCTTCCATCCTTTCCTGGACACCTGGGCCGCACCGCACACAGACTGCTGTGCAAAGAAACAATATATTACTTGTGTCGATGTGATGTATTTGATGTTATTAACCCTGTATGTGGTTATTCTCCCAACAGTATTGATTGGGCCTTTTCTATGAACGATGACATCAACACTAATGGCACAGACTTTTTGGACTCAACATTGGCTCCAGACAAACTTTACCAGTCTTATCGAGACGAGGTTCATTGCCTGTCAACACAGATTTCCAAGACCAGTTACACTTGCCCAGTACAGCTGCAAAAGTGGGGGTTCCCCCACTGTTAAAATGCAATATAATTCTGATGGGGAATATTGTATTGTTACTAATGATAAAAGTTACACTTATGGAACCCAGACTTGTGTTATTGATGCTCCTAATTTCTGTTTTGTCTCACATCAGAAGTCTGTCATTAGACATACTGTTATTACCCCGTCCCCCTTATGGACGCTAATATCATTGATGGTAACCCTGATTATCTGTTCACCCTTTCTGACTATTTGACATATTTTAATGTACACATTGACCCACTGACACTTACATTAAAATCACTTTTAGAGAGAAAAGACATCCACCTCATCCACTTCGGCAATAATATAGCTAAAGCTAATGAAGCTATCCTTTCATTGATTAATGATGGTGATATGAACGATGCATTAACTAACACTTGGTTAGAGATTACTTTTAAAGATTTTGTTATTATACAAGCATTTTTGATATTTTTTTGATTAAGCTATGCTGCTTGCGGCGCAGACTGTGTCAACACCGTGAGCAGCTGGAGTTTCTTTACAAGGCTCGCGTGTTGGGTTTGTAAATGGCCCTGCTCTCTGTCCATTTCCTTATTTTACTGTGTAGCCCTGAGAGGCAACAAGGGGAAATGTTGGAGTCCTGCACCTTACTGGTACTCCCAGAGGTGCACCCTGCATATCAGTAACATTTAGGCATATGTTATGCTAACATATAGGGCTAAGGGCATCTACTGTACAAGAGTAGAAGGCAGGATATGCATGCATATTATTGTTATGCACTTTGCTTTCTAATACTTATATATTTATATTTTGTATGTATTTCTTGCTTATAAGATGTTGGGACATCTGTGTCTTTGTAATAATTATGCTATATAAGTCAGCATTGTCACCTTTTGGTGATTTGTACTACTACACTGATTTATGTAAGAACTGTACTCTTTTGTTTCACAAAGTGATGACTGTCACAAATTTGCTCAGCTGATCAGTCATCTACTCCAAAAGTGCCAACCTCTGAGCATAGGATTTGTGGACAGTTAACAGTACAAGGTAACCCTCTTGTCTATTTTGTGTGTTTGAATCACCTTAGTCTTAAGTTATGGAGGGATTCAAACTGATAACCTCTTGTTAGCATACCCAATTATCAGGCTCAGATAATTCTGTCTTTTGGGGCCAGATATCTTGCTTATGGGCACCTAACCAGGTCTACAAATGAACCCTTAGAACTCTGTGCAAGACCTTATAGAACTCTATCCATTTCCCAGTTTGGTATAACAATAAGTTCATACACAGTGTCAACTATGACCTTCAAAGCTTCACTTATATAAAAAGAAATTTCAAGGCACTCCAGGCAGTTTCCATTTTTAAATATATATATCTTTACTTTAAGATAGGAAAACAGAAAATATTACAGAACAAAATATCCCAACACATACAGCCTTAAAACAAACAGGTTAAAAGTTCAGATTTCTAAAAATAATAACAGTAGTATAAGTTCATATATCTTGTCAAATGTTAAATTTCAGTCAATCAGTACATGCCACGTCATTTGACAGGTGGGCGTGGCCTTAAATGGACCAATCAGAACTGTCCCTTGTTAAACCGAAAGTCCGTCCCTAAAATGCACTAGACCCACCCACTTCTGGTGGAAGTGACATAAGCTCGAATCCATGTCCCACCCCTTGCGCAGGAAATGATATGTGTATGAACCCGTGTCCCACCCACTTGTGCAGGGAATGACCCATACTGAAGCCCTGGAAGTGACATAACACCACCATTTTGTAAGCGTCCTATGACCCTCCTTCTCATACACTCCTCAAACCCCTGCCACACCATTCTGGCTGGAACCCGGATCCCACCGTGCTAGCTTGAACTCCTGTCCCCCATCTTTCTCCTGCACCACCACCATCCTGGCTCAAACCCCCATCCCACTTCACCACTGTGCCCCACCCCAAAAAATAAGTTAGGGTTTATGTAGTGTTATGTGCCCCTGTCAGCTTGGGTGCATAACTGCTGGGGTATGTGTGTGTTTTTTGATTAGGATATTTTCAGAAAGCAGTATCTAGGAGGCAACCTGATCATGCAGAGGTTTCACAGATCTGTTTGGAGACCCCCCTAGAGGGAAATCCATCTGTCTGTGTGAGTACCCCTTTTTCTGTTTTATAACAAGTTATAAAATGTGTAAAACTTGGACCAAAAGGATACCTTTATGTATATGCATGTAACATTTATAAGATAAAACAGGGGGACCTGTGTGTAAATAAGCTGGTTCAACAGTTTTCTCTGGATAGCATTGCAAAATGCTGGCTGTGTGTGTGTGTGTGTGTGTGTGTGTGTGTGTAATTATTCTATAGCAATCACAAAACTAATCATTTATACTCCATCATGAATTACAAAATAAAATATATCAGCAAAAAAAAAAGGAAGACCCATACCTATAGTTCTCCCCTCAGCTCTGTGCATTATCAAGGAGAAGGCTGAATGAAATGTGAGTGATCTTTATAATGTTTTTAAAAAGGGGGGTGGGGCTACAACAGATGTGCCTCTGACACATGTTACCATGTATAGTATGATGGGGTGTGGTGATGGTTTTACCAAGGGGCAGTCCATCTTGCAAAGCATTATATAAACCCTGAAGTTGAAACCAGAAGGCCCAGCTTTTTGAGAGACTCCTCAGATTCTGTTTTATAGACTTGGAGCAGATTATCAAAAACATCAAGAAGAAGATGGCACAGCGCAGGACTTCTAAATTCAACTTCCCAGCAACATGACAGATTGCCACACCACCAAATGAAAAGTCTGGAGATGAAAAACCAAGCAAGAAGATGGCTATCGGGGTTCCACAACCCAAGCCAACGATGTGTACTACATGAGGTGTGAAAAGAATGTCCCACAAGTCTTGTTCGTGGAAGAGTGTCTGACATAAAAAGAAACTCTCTGAACAGTTTGGTGAATCAGAAAATCCTAAATCTGACTGTCCTTCTGAAGAAGCACCACTTCAAGACCTTGAAGAGTTGCTAGGATGTGAATCTGATGCAGAAAAAGAAGTTACTATGAAAACCAAAACAGACAGTGACAAGAAGGGGGAGCCAGAGAAGATGAGCTGTAAGACACTGACAAAACAAGCATCAGAGAAAGTTGTGAAAAAGAAATCCAAGACACAGCCAAGAGGTGCCTCTGCCCAGGAGGTGCATGATGATGATGATAATGCAGCCACAAGCAGTCAAGCCCAGGCTAAGAAAGAGAAAGATAAGAAAAATGAAGAAGAAGAAGAAGAAGAAAAGAGGTGTCTTGATGAGGTAAATGCATTTTAACATTACAAAATGTGTGAGTGGTGACATGCGTACATGGTGTAACTGAGGAGATGAGTTAGCAGTAGAACTAAATCTTACCTATAGTGAGTCACAGGACCAATGCTGTTTTCTGTTTTTACTTTAATAGACTGAAGGATTTGCAATGGAGCAGCAGTCATATTCGGACAGCATGGATTCACGATTTTCCACAAATCCACTGCTCGACTATGTTTGCTGTGTGAAAGATACAAATGTGGTTGTTAATGAGATGTGTGAGGACCAGTATGTTAGAAATACAGAGAGCGATAGAATGTTTCAAAATGTCACAGAACAGGCTGTGATCACTACCCATCCCTCTTCCTCTTCTACTGAGATTAGACAGGGGCCATCATGTGAAAAAACAGGCCTGTGTAGTAAACTCCCCCAAACTGACCACGACATGTATTTTAAGTACGTTATGTATCATACCATCCGTGGCGTAATTGCTGCAGTGATAGAGAGGGTGATACATGCTGAATTGGTTGATGCCTATCCCGGGTGCGAGACAGATGACCCTAGTCAGAAAAATCGTTCTTGTATCACTGATGAATTGACCGCTATAGAATTATACAGAAATGTTTCTGAAGCCATACATATAGAGCAACTTATGCCTGTGATTTTAACAATAGCAATGAAACAACAGGGCTTAAATATGACCAACAAAACACTACAGCATATCAGTCAAGTTTTAAATTATGTGAAAATAGCTGATGATCCCAAGTGGTGTACTAAAAATATGCACCACCAGACAGACAGAGAGATTAGAAGAGAGGCCACATGTCTGGTCAACAAAGGTCCCTTTAAAATATTTCTAAAAAGAAATTCAGGGACCCTGTCTATATTGTAAAAATATTACCCCCCCCAAATTGATACATGTAAACATTTCAGTACCAAAAAGTGTCATATTTTATTTTATAGATAATTGTATGGGATGCAAGTACAGAGAGAATCCAAAGACTTATGTATCTGATCCTAAGCCATTACTGCCATCCATCACTGTTTGGTTCACCTCAATATGACATTTGCCTTTGTGAGATACATGCAGCCTCTGAACTGATGATGTGTGCCCTTCCAGAAGTATGGGAAGATACAGATAAATATATAAATGAATCAGTGTTGTCACTTGTAGAAAATGTTCAAGTGTTTGCTGATATATTTGTGGAAGACAATGAATATCTTTGTGGACTTTATATCATGATCATCATAGTCATGTGTGTGTGTACTGTAAAGCAGAAAAAAACTTGTGATATTGTACGTGCTGTTAACCTGGCTTCTGTGCTTGCTGAAATGATCCACCGGTCAAAAAAGGGCCCTTTAAAAAAAATTCTATAAGGAAATTCAGGAACCCTGTTTATGTTGTAAAAAACATTTGCCCCCCCCAAAAAAAACTGTTACTTGTTACCATTTTAATATTGTTGGCTTTTCCACTTGATAAACTGCAGTATGCAGTGAGATGTCACTAAAACATAGTACTGTATGTTTTTTTCCAGAGTATACCATGATCAGAAACGCCCTGTCAGTGCATCCAGAGTCTTATTTACCAACTAGTCAGATACAGAGCTAAACAACCTGGTTTAAATCTACCTACAGGACAAGCACTGTCTGTACTTTTAGAGAGAGGCCAAGAATATTTTGACAGTATCCGAGAAATACCCTTGAAAATAACCACAGACTATTTTAAATAAGAGGGGTGCTACTCTTGAGCAAGCGATGGAAGATATTCTTATGCAGTTTATGCATAGCCTTTATGATCTAGCAAACTTTTTTGTTTTTCTCTGTACCGCTGTTGATCTCTTAGTGTTTAGTCTGCAGAACGGGAGGTCAGAGTCTGTCATCATACATTACGCTGAAGCTGTTGCTTTTTTTGTATTTAATAAATCTGATTTAGCATATGTGTAACCCCCTGTTGCCCGGGGTTACAAGAATCCCAGTAAGACCTAGTGGTAGGCAGGAAAGGCTGCTTGTGAAACTCCAGTTAAATGGATTTCACACTGTGTCACTCTGTTCTCAGTCTCAGCTAAGACTGAGGGATGACATCATTTAGAACTGTCGCAGCTGCATAAGCCACACTGGAATGTTGCAGTTGGAGGTTAGAGTAGAACATTGGGGAATTTGAAGTCAGGAGTTCTGTAGAGTTCAGTAGAGGTGTGCAGTCTGAAAGAGGTGCTCTGCTGTAGGCAGGCCGTCAGAGCTCTAAGCTCTGTCAAAGAGCTACTTTTGTTGTTTCAGGTGTGTGTTCTCACCTGAAGAGGAACACAAGAACTACATATTAAAGTGGTGGAGACCGCTGTCAATGGTTCAAAGCCCCATCCCTGCGGGGATGGGGGGGAAGGTATCAGCCTGCTTCCAGGGGCAAATCCCCTTGGTCTGGCTAAGGAAAAAAGCTGCCTGGTTTAAGTTTGGCAAGGCACCAGAAGCCTGGAGGAGTGAAGGAAAGCCTGTGGGGCACCTGCAACTGAAGGGTGAGTTCACTCTGCTAAAGGGCCATGTAGTTTCACCTGCATCAAGATGAAACTAAAGAGACTGTTACTGTGGGTCAGGAAAAGACAGCAAGTACAGTTTGGAAGATGTGGGGATTGGACTGTTTGACTCCTGTGGGGGGTCTATAGTAATGGACAAAGCCACTTATTAAGTATGTTCAAGTCCAGCACAAATGGATGTAAGACAGTAGATTGAATGAGATACATTTAGCAAGAATCTATACAGCAAAGTGTGTTAAAGGATGAGGTGTTCAGTCCACAGAAATGGCGGTATGAATTATGGGAGCGAGAGGTGGGAGACCCTCCATCAGTAGTAACCAAATTCACCTGTACGGATTTGCTCTGGGACACCTGTTGCTTTCTCTCAGGTACTTGGCCAGTGCCTGATAAAAGTACCCAGACATGGGATTGATGAGGAAGATTCCCGTATGGAGAAGAAGTGCTCATAGGTGGTTTGGGGAGCCACCAGTAAATGTTTCCATGCTATATGGAAAGTGTCCAAGTGGCTGGCAAGGGAGCCGAGCCAGGGAAAACCCAGAGCAGCATACAAGTTTGGCTAAAAGGTTCTGGTCTCCTTAAATCTACAGTATTACTAGGAGTGTAGCCCTGTGGGGTCCATCTATGCTTTGTTTATTCTGTTGGATGTGAATAAAAGCCACACTTTAGAATCCCACTTGGTATTGGACATTACAGTTATTTTCGTTTTGTCCGAATTACTTGGGTGCCCCTGTGCACAGTAGCCAAACCTAGCCAATGTGCTGAGTGACATATTCCTCCCCGAACCCAGCCCACCAGGTAGAGCTGTTAGATAGAAACGGCATACCTGGGGGGGTTACAAAATGGAGGCACCACTGAGGATTTGGGTTTGGGATTTAGGGAGGAATGAGAAAGGTCGCCGGACAAAGGCTAGCATTTTGTTATCTGGCAGTGGGTAGCCTCAAAAGCTGAAGCAGAGTTAACTAATGTGCCACTGTGTGCTGTTATCCACGTGCTGCTATTAAAATGCCAACTGTTTACCAAGGAGCAGTAAAACCTGAGAGTGTATGCCCTTGTCCTGCATCAAATTACAGTGCTTGCCAGCTTTTAAAAGTGTTTGTGACAAAGAAAAGTGTGGAAAACTGTGGGTAGCAAAAGGAAAATTGTGCCCTAGATGTTGGAAGTAACTTTCTTGTGAACTGAGAGACTTCCTGTACTTAATGGCCATGAAAATGGTTGAAACGGGCTCCTCGCATGGAGTCAGTTGAAAAAGTGGTTTTGTAGTTTAAATTTTGCCTTCTTCAATGATCGCCTTTTGAGGAGAACAGCACAAGAGGAAAGCATTGTTTGTTTTTCTCTGCAGTCATGGCTTCAGACCAGCCCGCTACTCCAGATCATTCACAGGCTGTGATAGCAGTAGAAGTTAACAAGTTAAGAGACATTGAGAGATGTTACTATGGGGGATAACTGCCTCCTCATGTGGCAATTCCTGGATATCCAGTGCGAGTATGTGTGATGTGCTTAAATGCTGGAAGGGACGTCTTCATCGTACCTCACTGTTCTGGGTGCCTAGAGAAATATGGTTTGTTTAAAGCACCCAAGATTCATTTGGCTCCCACATGGGCAAAAGTTCAAGATTCTGCAGTTGGCAGCACACAGCACCAGATGGAACCTGTTGGAGAAGGTCCCTCAGAGTGTGGCACAAAGCAAGAGGGTGCAGATTTACAGACAGAACAATGTGCTGATGTTTCAGAGTCTGAGTCACAGAGAGACATTTCAGGAAGAGCATCGGTAGACCCTTGGAGACAGGGGCCTAGCCCAAGTCTCATAGGTGAAGATGAGATGAGGGAGGCTTTTGAATGGGAGGTTTCTACCTCCACGTTCAGCAAAGAGTGGACAGTCTCAGGAGTGAGGATGACTGCTCACTCCTGGGCACAGATTCTAGTGAGGAAGAAGAAGAGGGGGAGCCTATGTGGCCTTGTGTAAAAGGAACTGGTACACAGCCTCAAGCTGTTGCTTCAGAGGAATGCATGGAAGAGAGCAGTGATTCCACTGCCCTGGCTGTGCAAGAAGAAGCCAGGGATCCATTTTTTGTGTCATTAAGAATGCGTAGCTGGCAGAACCAGGACTGGCCTCCCCCAAGCCAGGCCAGAGGTCTCAGGTTGACCAAAGCTAGTAAAGAGGAAAGACTGGTTCGAGGAAAGCAAATGAACTCTACGGGATGTCCTTTCCTACCTTTCCTCAGAGAGTCTGGGAGGAGATTGAAAAAAGCAGGAAATCCTGGATTTGGGAAGAAGCAATGAAATGGTGCATCCTGGTGCAAACAAGCATGTCAAGAACAGAATGTTTCACGAAAAATACAGCCAGTGGGAAAGAGGCAGGACACTGTTTATGGACACTGTTCGAATTGTGGATGAAGAAGGACATGAAACCTTCCACAGTGTGAATTATGAGTTCCCAGACAGGGTAATAATTCAAGCGCCTGACCCGTTGTGCTATTGGCCATGATGCAAAGACCTTCCTGCGAATGTGCCCATGTCTACCAAATGAAAGCAGAGCAGTGGTAGCCAGTGCTGCCACTCCAGCTGTTGCCATACCTATGTTGTTCCACCAGTCTGGATGTCCAGGACTCAGGTGCCCCACATTCATCAGTTCTACGGTGTACTGGCTTTCCAGAATCCATAAACTGGCCTACCAGATGACTTCAGATCCAGAGAGAACATCAGCTCAGCTGTATCCTGATTCATTGCCTGGGTATCCGATGACTTCAGACCAGTTGTTTTCCTTTTTGTTCCTGTTCCAAGATTCCATCTCCAGAGATGACATCATCCCAGCAGTTTCCAGATGTGCCCTCCTGTTGTTTCCCAGAAGGTGTCCACCCAGTTGTATTGGAAGAATGCTGCCAGGGAGAGTCTTTAGCTGAGGACCAGGTGTGGTGCCATTTTCATTCTACAAGGGACTGGTAAGTCCAGACTTTTCTATTCTTGTGACATCGCAGTACACACCCTACACTAGCAAACTGCAAATGTTTGAACTGTCCTCAAAGACTCTCCCCTTCAGGACTTTGGTCTGCTAGAACTGTGCTTCACCAGGCTCCGGGCCAGGAGAGACTCTTTAATGGCCTTGCCTTTGGGCACTGTGGTCACTAGATGGGACTTTAAGGGCACTCCATCCCCCAAATATGGTGCATTGTAAATAATGTAGTTGTTTTCTACTGTTTTCTAATGTTTATACTATTTTTTCTACCTTTCTAAAAAAAATCTTTTTGGGATTCTTCAGTGTTTTGATGGTAGGGGTTTAGATAGACTGTGTATGGAAATTTTTTTGCCAGATTAGGAGTGTGTTGTCTTTCTTTTTCTTGCAGGTGTTCCTGAAGAAGATAGAAGAGAAGACAAGAAGAGGAGGAGGGACTCATCGGAGTTCCTCAGTAGTACTTTAGGGTGTAGTGTTTAAAGTACTGTTGTTGTTACTGAGTGTAACTTTTTCCTTCCACAGGTATGGTTGTGGGTGAGAGTGGGAGTAATGCATAGTGTATGGTATTAGTTCCTAGTGTGTGGTTGCATGGTGTCCAGGGTTGGGGAGGTCCCCTGTTTGTTTTGTTTTGGGAATTCTAAGTTACAGGCAGACAGATTTTCCCTAGAGGGCTGAGGGGGATAGCAGGCTGTGGCCCTGACCTGCAGTAGGGGTTGCAGTACTGATCTATTAGGGCTAAGCTCTGGACAATTCTACCAGATCCACTAGGTACCCATAGTCAGCGGGTAGAGTAGAGGCTGATACATAAGCCGAAGGCCTCTAGGCCCTATAGTGTTGTCTGCCTGTGCCTAGCACATGGTAGGAGGGGGCCTGATCACTCCTCTCTGTAGGTAGCACATAGGGTAGAATGGCCTAGGTCGGGTAACTAATGACTGTGGACAGTCATTTTCCTGGCCCAGGGTGAGTGTAACCCCCCTGTTACCTGGAGTTACAAGAATCCCAGTAAGACCTAGTGGTAGGCAGGGAAGGCAGCTTGTGAAACTCCAGTTAAATGGATTTCACACTGTCTCACTCTGTTCTCAGTCTCAGCTGAGACTGAGGGATGACGTCATTTAGAACTGTCGCAGCTGCATAAGCCACACTGGAATGTTGCAGTTGGAGGTTAGAGTAGAACATTGGGGAATTTGAAGTCAGGAGTTCTGGAGTTCAGTAGAGTGTGTGCAGTCTGAAAGAGGTGCTCTGCTGTAGGCAGGCCCTCAGAGCTCTAAGCTCTGTCAAATAGCTACTTTTGTTGTTTTAGGTGTGTGTTCTCACCTGAAGAGGAACACAAGAACTGCATATTAAAGTGGTGGAGACCACTCTCAATGGTTCAAAGCCCCATCCCTGCGGGGATGGGGGGAAGGTATCAGTCTGCTTCCAGGGACAAACCCCCTTGGTCTGGATAAGGAAAATAAGCTGCCTTGTTTAAGTTCATGCTGAGGCACTGGAAGTTCTGGACGAGAGTTCCTTGAGGAGGAAACACCTGTGGGGCACCTGCAACTGAAGGGTGAGTTTGGTCTGCTAAAGGGCCATGTGTTTTCACCTGCATCAAGATGAAACTAAAGGGACTGTTACTGTAGGGTCAGGAAAAGACAGCCAGGTACAGTTTGGAAGATGTGGGGATTGGACTGCTTGACTCTGTGGGGGGTCTAGAGTAATGGACAAAGCCACTTATTAAGTATGTTCAGGTCCAGCACAAATGGGATCTAAAGACAGTAGACTGAATGTGAGATACATTTAGCAAGAATCTACACAGCAAAGTGTGTTAAAGGATGAGGTGTTACAGTCCAGAGAAATGGCTGGGTATGAATTATGGGAGCGAGAGGTGGGAGATCCCCCATCAGTAGTAACCAAATTCACCTGTATGGATTTTCTCTGGGACACCTATTGCTTTCTCTCAGGTACTTGGCCACTGCCTGAGAAAAGTACCCAGACATGGGATTGATGAGGAAGATTCCCTTATGGAGCAGAAGTGCTCAAAGGTGGTTTAGGGAGCCACCAGTAAATGTTTCCATGCTATATGGAAAGTGTCCAAGTGGCTGGCAAGGGAGCAGTTCAGGGAAGACCTAGAGCAGCATGCATTTGGGTTTGTGTTACAGGTTCTGGTCTCCTTAACTGCATTACCTGTAGTAGTGCTCTGTGGGGGTCCATCTATGCTTTGTTTATTCTGTTGGATGTGAATAAAAGCCACACTTTAGAATCCCACTTCTGGTATTGGACATTACAGTTATTGCTTCCTTTGTCCGGAGTTACTTGGGTGCCCCTGTGCACAGTAGCCAAACCTAGCCAATGTGCTGAGTGACATATTCCTCCCTGAACCCAGCCCACCAGGTAGAGCTGTCAGATAGAAATGGCATACCTGGGTGGGGGTTACATATGCTTTCCCTAAATAGTGCATTATGATGTACTGTCATGGTCCCGATATTCCAGTCACTTTTGATGTCTACAATGTACCATGTGATAAACAGTTTTTCCGCTTACTAAACTGCACCATGCGGTAAGATGTCACTAAAACATAGTGTTGTATGTTTTTTCCCAGAGTATACCATGGTGGGAAATGCCCTGTCAGTGCGTCCAGAGGCTTATTTACCAACAAGTCAGACACAGAGCTAAACAACCTGGTTTAAAGTTACCTACAGGACAAGCACCAAGAGACATGCCAGGGCCTTTTTGATGGTCTCGCACAGGGACCCCAAAAGGAAACTGTGGATTATTTTAAGGATGAGGGTGCTACTCTTGAGGAAGCAATGTATAAAATTGCTACAGAGTTTATGCATGATTCTTATGATGTAGTACACTTTTGTGGTTTTATCTGTACCACTGTTGAATTTTTAGTGTTTAGTCTTCAGAAGTCTGAGTCTGTCATCATATATTTTGCCTCTTTTATCGCTTTTGTTGTGTTTCATAAATCAGATTTAGCATATGCTTTTCCTAAATAATGTATTATAATGTACTTTCAGATGGAACGTGCTGGCATTATCCCAATCTTCCAGTCATTCTTGATGTCTACAATGTGCCGTGTGATAAAGGACATTTTAAAGGAAACTATATACTTTGGAAAGCAGCCTTCATTAAATATCTGCTCTGAAGATGCAGCTGCTTCACTGGCAGAAAACACACTGACTCTGATTAAAGTGTTGCCTCACTTTATATGGAAACTCTATACTGAAGTAATGGAAAAAAATAATCGTAGAGCAGTATGTAAGGTGAACAACATTGTAGATGTAACAGATTTTCTTAAAAATTAGGCTAATTATTTTGAGTGGTGTATAGCATATGTATGTATGTATTGTGCCTGCCTCATCACTAAGGGGGAAGTAGACGATGCCCATGCTTGTGTAAAACATGCAGCTCAAAAGTTACTGTCTCTGGGTACTGTGAAATGTGTAAAACTGGAAGAGTAGAAAACAAGACATTATGTAATTATGTAATCATTGCATGCTTGCCATGTGTTATGCCTTTTGTAGGTAGCAGCTATATGCATTAGTTTATGTATTATAAAGTTTATAAAGTAAACCTTCAAATACTGTTATGACGTGTTTATTTATAAATAAAATATAATCATGCATTGCACTTTGTGGTTGCCATAGTGTTTTTAAAAGAATAGAAAGAGCACATGCTTTATTTTACTGGTGACAAGAGTTTTACTAGCCAACAGATGTATCAGGGGTTGACGAATGAAGATGAATGATGAATGATCACCTGCTCCAGAATATATATTTTAATGCAAAAAAGTGGGTAGTTTCACAGGGGTGACTCAGCTGTATAAGGCTGCAAAAAAACTTGATAAAGATGTCACCAGGAAAAGTGTTGCAGAATGGCTTGTGAAGTAGGACCCCTGCTCATTACACAAAGCAGCCAGAGTCTGATTTAAGAGAAATCCTGTCATTGTTTCTGACATAGACAATGGCAAGCTGATTTAGTGGATATGAGTCAATATGCAAAGTACAATAATGGGTTTAAGTACATACTGACGTGAATCGATGTGCTGTCCACGTATGCCTGGGTAGTGACTTTAAAAGACAAATCAGGCAAGGCAGTGACGCAAGCCTTTAAAACTATTTTTAAAAGTGGACGCACACCTCAGAAGTTGCAGACTGATCAGGGTAAAGAGTTTCTAAATGCCTCCTTAAAGAACTTATTAAAACAAAATACACCATTTTGTGACAAATAATGAAGTTAAGACCAGCATTGTAAAAAGATTTTATAATATACTGAAGTCACGCATGTGGCGTTACTTTACAGCCCAGAATATTTGGAAATATACAGATGTGTTGTCAGACCTGGTGCACAGCTATAACCATGCTTATCACAGAAGTATTTAACACAGGCCTGTGGATGTTAACCCTTCCAATGCTATGGGTGTATGGAAGATCCTCTACGGTAATACTGTTCTTGGCAAAAACCAAAAGGTTACCCTTCAGAAAGATGATCACGTGAGACTATCTTAGCTAAAAGGGGTGTTTGAAAAGGGATATGAACAGACATACACAGATGAGATATTTATTGTGATGGAGGTCTTAAAGACACAGAGGCCCACCTATAAGTGAAAAGACTATCAGGCGGAAGACATCAAAGGTACTTTTTATGCTGAGAAGTTACAAAAAATTGAACTGGATGAGGACTGTGTGTATAGGGTGCAGAAAATCCTGGCAGAGAAAAAGCATGACAGAAAAACTTGGCATCTGGTAAAGTGGATAGGGTGGCCCGATAAATTTAATAGCTGGGTTGAGGCAACACAGGTTTGGGACATAAGAAGCAGATAAGGCTTAAATGCTCAAAAATTTTTATCACCTTACCCAGCAATGCCTTTGCACATTTCTACACAATACTATATCCTCTTTACAGAAAGTTACCACAAATGCTTGAACTACCTGGTGAATGGGAAGTGGGCTTAGCAGAAATTCAGTACCCTCATACCTGGGACAATGTGCCTGCACAGAAAAACAGGTTCAGTATGCGCTATCAGCCTCTAAGTGTAGCCCACAGTAAAACACCACCAACCAGCCCCTTTGCTGAGTCAGCAGCATTTCATATTCCATCAGGCTATTATCCTAACATGGCTGGTGTTATTACTCAAATTAATAAAAGCATATTTGAAGTAAATAAACTGCCAGTGATTTTGGAACAACAAGCCGTTGGGAGAGAAATGAGCATTGACAGTAACATCAAGTGCATTTTGTTTATGCATGGGCAGTTACAGTACCTTTTGGGTTTTAGGAGACTCGAGGTAGGTGTAGGAAAGACTCTAACAAAGAACCCTACAGATATTAATGAGGGCTTTTACACATTATATATCTACACTGACATTATCACACATGAAATAGTGGGTGACAGTATAGTGCCTTTGCTGAGATGCGTACCCATCAGGGGCCAAGACAATGAGATAGTGACCGTGACCTACAATAAACCCCATTATCAAACAGTCAATAAACATCAGATCGATACAGTCACTATTGAAATAAAGAATTAACAAAATGAACCTGTACCATTTCGATTTGGAAGGTGATCGTGAAGTGTTACTTTTCGCCCAGAGAGTGCTTTAAAATTTAAACAAGGATGGAGATCGTTCGACATTATGGGGACCCTGCCTTGTACAGAAGCTATTACAAGGCACAGGTAGGATATGGTCTGCCTGGCTTTCATGGACTTCCTACTATGTATGGTTCTGGTATAGGAGGGATATTTTATAGTCTGTTCACAAAAGCAGTTCCATTTTTAAGAAGGGGGTTTGAAATTACAAAACCACATCTACAGACAGCTGCTAAAAATGTTGCAAAGGATGTTGTGGGGCATGTGATTAGTGCTGTCACTCAAAAGATGTCAGGGGGTGATAAGCCTACTCAGGGTGGTTCAGGGCTGATTGTATTCAAGAGAGGTAAAAAGAGAAAGCGTAGAGTACACCCTTCGCTTCTCATCGGACTTCCAGGATACTTTAAAAGAGGTGTTTTAAAATGCAAAACTTCACATAAAAGAAAGCGTTAAAAGGACAAAGGACCTTCAAGGTGGCATAAAAAAAGCATTGACCTGTTCTAAAAAAAAACATGGCTTTCATACACTGTGGTTCTGAAGAATGCACAAAATCAGAACTTGACTTGTTTGCCATTGCTCCCACACAGACAAGCATTGAAAAAAGCAGGAAATAGTGAAAACTATTTGGACCTAAACAACACGCTTCTTTACCTGGTTTGCAAAATCACTGAAGTGGATGGTGGTGATATACCTGTAGTGGCCAAAGTGGGCCTTATAAACTACTCAGTGGTCACCATTTTCAGTCAGCTGGATGTGACTGTCAGTGATCAGCTCATCAGTCAGAGCAATAACAGTTACCTCTACAGAGCAGTCATAGAATCTGTGCTGAACTTCAGTGAAGAGACCCTTTCTACCCAATTCACCACAGGGTTATTTTACAAAGACACCTCAGGGAAACATGAAATCACAGACAGAGTGGTGACAGTGTAGGTTTTAATAAAAGAAGCTCCTTCACACATCTCAGTAGAGGGGTAGAGCTGTTGGGATACTTGCACACAGACTTGTTTTTTCAAGAGAAACTGATGCTGAATGGCGTGGATATTAAAATTAAACTGACACATAACAGGGACAGCTTTTGCCTGATGAGTGGAGATGCTGAGCCTTATAAGCTAAAAGTCATGGATGCCTCTCTATTTGTCAAAAGGGTTAAAGTGACCCCGGTGTTTGTTAGGGACACTCAGAAGCCCTGCTGACCTCCAATGCTAAATACCCTATAGACAGAGTGGGAATGAAAGTGTTCAGGCCTGCCTGCAGGGCAGCAGGGTCTGCAACCAAGATAATTTTGTTTTTGAGACAGTTACCAAAAATGATGGTCATGGGATTTGTTAACAATGATGTTTTTAGCAGTTCTTACACTAAAAAACCCTTTAACTTTAAACATTATAACATTAATTTTGTTGCTCTGTATCTGGACGGTGAACAAATCCTCACTAAACCTCTGCAGCCTGATTTTAGAAAATGGTAATGCTGTGAGAGAATATTTTAATCTAGTACTGGAGGCGGGGAAATCTATGAAAGATCAGCCACTAGTTGTTAACCGTCAGAATTTATCCAAGGATACACCCTGTTTGCCTTTGATCTCCTCCAGACCAAGAATGTGCGTCTCTTACCTAATTAACTGGGAACCTCAGAGCTGAGATCAGATTTGGAAGCCCTTCCACAAACAGTTAATCTCATTATCTATGCTGTGTTTGATAATGTAATTGAAATAAACCAGAGAAGAAATGTCATTTGATTATCTGTGATAAAACATTAAAAATGAACTCAAAGCAGCTGGAAAAAATGATAAAAATTACTCCCACATCCGGTGACTGCTTTCTGGGTCTGTTTCCTGTGATCTTCTACACAAAGAGACTGAGAAACCTCCTAGTACTAGTCATCAATACTGACCCCATGACCTCCCTGGACAGCACTGGTTAGCTGTATACATTTCAGAAAATGGGACTGGGGAGTTCTTTGACAGCTACAGTTTTCATCCTGACAATCATGCACAAGTGATTGGGTTTTTGTTTTTACAGAAATGAAAAAAAACATTTTGTACCAAAACACACAGTTGCAAGATATCTTCTCTACCACCTATGGATTTCACGGCATCTTTTTCTTACACCACATATGCAAAGGACTTTCTTATGATCAAATTCTAAAAATGTACTCTAATGATTTGCTGACAAAATGATGCCATGGTAACTAGTTTTGTACATCACCTTTTCAGACATATAAACATGTCAGGGCACATATCAGTGAGGTGGCAACATGTTCAGACTTGTTTGTCTTGTAATGAATTTAAAATATGCACCCGCTTGTAATTTTATTCAAAACCAGTCACTTATAAAATCATATATAAACACTCATAATTGTGTGTTTCTGTATGTTTTTCTGGGGGTCTGTGTTTAAACTTGGGGGGGCACCTGTGTTTAAAATTTTCAGATATGCAATGTCTTCAAAAATGACAAAAATATATAAAATATAAAGGTATTTATTGTAAAAAAAAATGTCAATAAAATACAACATACATCAGTGGTAACATCATGGATATGATATAATAAACAGAACATCTCCTGTTTAAATATGCACACTATATAAACCATAGCACTGAGGTAAAATTATGATAAGCACCTCTTTCTAAAAACATGTTAACATATTTAACTATGAGGTAGGCTAACATGCATCAATATTAACACTTTTTTCATAAAAAAACAGGATTACATAGTCAATATGAAGTAGGCTAACGTGCATCAATATAAACTCTTTTTTTGCAAAAACAGGATTACATAGTCAGTATGAGGTAAATGGTTAACATAGGTTGTATACAGCAATCACTGAGGTATATAACATTCATACATAGAGATTGCATTTAAATTTTACGCAGTGAGCCACATAGGTTTTTTAAAAGATTTTCGTCTTTTGGGTGTCACTGACCATTGGCTGACTGGAGATGGCTGTGGCTGTCTTGCACTAGCCTGATTTCAATCCTTTCAACATAGCTCCTGTTTGCTGAATGAGCAAACACTGAGGTGGGTATGTTAGCCCACCACTGCTTTGACAAAAACATTACAGCCCTTTGGCTTTCTGTGGTCAGGATTGTGCAGTGGCTGTAGCCACTTACCAAATTGACCATGTGAGACCCAGAAACAACAGTACCTTTATATACATTTCCCCATCACCCAAAAACAATATCCTTGTTCTTTGCCATATGTTTTAACAAAGTTCAACATTGGTTTTAGACCAATGAGAAACACTACTTAAAATGACTTTTTCCATAGTACTAGGTGCAGAAGCTGCAGGGGTTTCAGAAACTGATTCAGGCATCAATGATGTTAAACTGGTTTTAACTTGTTCTCCTTGTCTTATCAAAGTCAGCTAGAGCTGTAACACAGCAGAGTACATTTTGGCTTTGTCATAGTCTGATAAATCAGTCCAGGACAGTATAGCTCTCATGTCAGTGTCCAAACTGTTAGTTGCAACTTTTCTCATATCCTGATCAGGGTAATTAGTTTTCATGTGATCCATCTGTTGCTGAGGCACCAAATACATTTTCTGAGTAAAATCCATTATCTGTTAGCCAGCAGGCCGGAGATCAAAGGGATGGCAATTCCTAACAGTGTCCCTATAAAGCCACCTGTCTGGCTAGCTATTTTCTTTTTCCTTTTTAAGGTTATTTGTTTATCACTTAAAGTTTTAATGACTCTCTGTTGTTTTTTTTTCAGCAAACCTGTTTTGCTGACAGTGGAATATTTCCTTTGAGAGTGTTTAAGGCTATCTCATCTATAGCTGATATCAGATCATCAAAGGCTGAACATAAAATAGCTTTTCTTAAGCTCAGAGGCCCTTTTACTAGTAACTTTAAAACTGATATTGGATCTTAAATCAACCAGTAAATAGCCATGAGACTTTCTTGTGGCATCTTCAAAAGTTTCTAAGAAAAATATTGTCTGACCAGGATACATCTGCCTTGCCAGATTTATGATCTGCAGCTTGTCTCTGGGGTTTTTAAACAAAATCAGGTATTTGGCATTTTCTGTGATGGTCCTGCTTTTTTTATCTGACAGAACACATTCTCTGGACAATTAAAAATATTGTCAACTATTTATGATGACTGTGCTTGGTAAACCCATATTCGGAATTTCATGATTTTGACAGGCTAAGTCCATTAAATCATCTATAACAACAAAATTTACCTTCCCGGGTACGAGATCATATTAGCTCTGACATCGGGAGTCCTTCCACAAATTTAATCTGCGGAACTTTAACAACAATTCATTATACAAAGGTTCCCAACAGCTGTAGAACCAGACAATATTTTCAAGGTCTGTGTGATAAAGTGGCATCAGCATGTTCCAACAACTGTTTTATAAAGAAGCTCTTCCCACTATTAGAGGGTCAGTCAACAGACAAGTAAAGGGATGCTGCAGCTGATATCCATTTTCACAATCAGTATCCATGGAATTGCTTTAAAATTGGCTTGTAAAACTTGCTTGTCATAAACCACTCTCTGGGTCTTGGACAGTGTTTTTGTTTCAAGGGACCACTGCTTTTTATTCCTAACAATGCTGGGTTGACTCACGGTAATTTCTTTAGAGATCTGTGACCCCATATAATCAAAGACCAGGTCCTTCAGACTTTCAAAATTAATGAGTTTACTGCTGGCTACATTAAGGGTAAACCCCTTCACTTTAAGAACAACCTCTCCACTGGAAAGCCAGTAGCCGTAAGTTTTTGGGCCTGCAGAAACAAACTCTGTAATGAGTTCATCTGCAGGAACTTCACTGGTTAGCTCCCTTAAATAATCGCCTAGAGGTGGGGCCCAGTCACCCGGCCTGGACACAAAAATGACAGAGTCGGTGTCATGGTATAGGCACTTGTCCTGTAACTTATCTAGCAGGTTGTAGAGTTCCACTCTGGCATATGCTGTTATAAAACTAACTATAAATATGTTGATATTATTAGAATTTGGGTAATGATCGCTGGTATATTTCCAGCTTAAACAAGCTGTTTCATCATCGATGAAAAAGCATGAGGCAATATCGTAGAAAGGTGCAAACACATACTGAAAGAGCTTGTTAGGGTCTGTTAGTATGCTTGTGGTCAGTAAATTAGCTCTCTGCCAAATTTGCCCCAAAGAGAATTTAAAAACAGTTTAGATATTGTCTCCTTGTGGGTTAACAGCTATGACCACAGGGTTCAAATGTACATTTTCCTTTTCAGAATACAGTTGTATGTACCCGACTTTTATCTGTTTCTTTTTTACCCATGAAGGAAACCAGATGCCTGCTGCTTGCCTTTTAGATACAGTTGGTGTAATATGAAAATGTTCTTTGTAACTTTCAAATGCCAAACTTTAAATGTTAATGATTTTGTAGCCTTTTCCAGTGCCAGGTATATTTCATGTGCAGTAGGTACCTGTATGCCCTGTTCATCATGTGTATGATGTTGTTTGAAGTGTTTTCAGCACATGCGAGACATATGTAAACACAAGTTTTTCCAATCCGGATGGCGGCATGGAAAAAAGGCTCTGGGGTGAGACTTTTACTTGCTAAACCAATGTACTGAGGAGGTCATCAAATTGTCATAAATTATGTCAGGATGATATACTGGATACTGCTTTGTTTGTTAACAAAGGGGTAGAGGCTGGTAAAATCATTATAGTATTTTTCATCAGACTGCATCTTATAGTACAGACAATGGCCTTTGTTCTCCCCCAGGCAGTGGCCTAGGTTGGTGGCTGTGGTAGCTCCTGTCCCTCAAGAAATTATTCAAACCCTGATCTGTAGCCAGCATTGCTTTCCATTTGTGTTCCTACAATACCTAATGGCAAAACCTTGCTTTTTAGAAAATGAATGCATGGTCCTATGAATAATTGTCCAAAACTAGTCTCTATCATGTGGTTTCTATCTTTCTCACAGTAACAGATGTTGCAGCTGTGAAAAAACAACCATTAAATTCAAATGCTGTGGTATTCATTTATGATAAATAATAGCATCCAAAAAGTATTGTCTTAATTTTACCACCCCTTAGTGCGATGAATAAATGTTTTTCTCGCATGTGTACATAAGCCACTGAATACTGGGTGGAGTTCTCTTTAGTGTCTGTGGTGTAGTCATCTGGGGAGAACAGCGATAGTGCAGTCTTTCAGTAAAAAATCTGTACATGGCCATGCAGACTGAGGCTATCATGATGTACTGGAAGGGGTCTATGATATTGTTTTGCTCACTGTATCAATATGATGTTTTAAAACACTGGCTGTCATGTTCATTACTTTTCCTAAATTGTCATATGGTTTTTGAAGAATTTCACATCTAATTGACATAGATGGCTTTGTCTTTCAGATGAAATTCTATGTTGGTTATTAGGTACCATTGGTAAAAACTCTTGCTTTTCTGCAGCAGCATATTCAGAACATAAAACTGACATTGCAGGGGCCAAGATTTTCATTAGCCTTGGTAAAAAATGGAAAGTAACCTTGGCAATCCTTTCTCACGTCCAAGGGCTGCAGGGATTTTTCTAGTTTAAAGAAAAAAACAATGGCTGTTGATAATCTGATGTGTAGGGATGTCACTGTGACATAGTATTTTTCTCCATGTGTGAGCATTAATATGTTCTTTCCTTGACTAGCTGGCTAACTATAAAATAACTTCTTAGCCTTGGCATTTTGTTCTATAAATGTAGTGTCTAAATGGTATCAATAAATGTCCTACAAAATCTTTTATACAATCTTCCCTTCAAATTCCCAGGACCTCCCCATCTAATTGCTTATATACACAAATTTGATATGCCTCTGTTTCCTGTGTGGCCCTAAAATCAAATATATTCTCAAAGATTTTACATCTGTAGTGGTGACATGTAACACATTCTTGTCTGTGGTCATGAAGAACCATCTGTTAAAGATCAATTTATATGTAGGATCCCTTTAAAGACAAACATTTTCACACAGTTTCGTGGATTTACAAGACCCTGTATTCCCATCAGCTCTGGCTAAATGTCTTTCTAGGCATGCTAAACCTTAATCTTTTGTAGGGACTGGATGCTGTCAGTTTCTGTTCGATAATGGGGAAGCAAATTTGCACTGTTTGCACAGATAGATGTCCTTTATTAGGCTATGTCACAATATTCATATAGGTACCTGGCGCTGATGATTTTTTACATTTTTATACTGTAATAATGGTTGTCGCAGTAATACAAACAGTGTTTAGAAGTCTTTCTGGTCTTGTTGAAAATGTTGCCAGTTCCTTCATTATGATATAAAATCTTAATTCTGACTCTGCAGCGTTCAAACTGGGGCACATCATGAAAGTGGCAGGGTTGGTCTGACAAACCTAGCTCAGCATGCAATATTTAGCCTTATTCAACAGCTGTCACTCATATGTATTTAGAGCGAACGACACGAAACACAAACTATTATCTCGTTATTAAATCAATCAAGTATCGTCTCTTTTTTTGTAAAATCCTGCTATACAAGATGGAGCTCAGTGTCCTCTCCACCCCATCCCTGGTGATTCCTGATAGTGTTACACGAGATGGTGTCATCAGTAATGAACTCAGTATTTGTAGCATATCAGCTAGTTGATCTAAGAAAGTGGTTACATTTAGTCATTTGGCGTGTTTTCTTGAGAACAAGGGTTGATTTAGCTTAGCATTTAATCTAATTATAAAGTCTCACAGCGTGTTTATTCCTAAACCCTGTCCAACAATTCTTGTATAGCCTGGCATTGCAGAAATGGCCTCTGTAAAATTTTATTTTATCTAGATTTATAACTTATACGTTGATGGAATTCTGTAGTGTTAAATTTTTTTAAAACTCATTCATATTGCTGTACAGATTCTAAAAAATACTGTGGGGGTGACTGTTTGCCAGCTTATCTTTATCTTTCATGTACAGTAACATGTTGTAATAACTCATTGTAATATTTTCTGGCCTTTTACTTTTTTTTCAAATTTTTTCTATTTTTTATTTTTACCCAGATTTTCTTTTTGACCTCTATTTGTTATTTTTTTCATTTTGTTAGTGCTGCCACCCTTTTACTCAGCTTGAGCTTCTGTGCTTTCCTTTGTAATTTTATTTTGTATTTGACAGTTTCCTCCATTCTCCTGTACTTTTTAAACATGGGGACATTTGTCTGTTTCAGCCTGGTATGAAAACTTGCTGCACATAATAAAGAAAGTCCTGCTCAGTAAATGCCTTACAAACCTGATTTAAATCTGATGATCTTAATCCTACTAGATAATCTGTTCTCCTTTGCCAATGAACAAACAATCAATGACATTAAGAATACGTTTTCAGCATTGACCGTGTTGTCCCTTTCTGTAACCTTGGGTGCACGCTCTTTGTCAGAAACCTTGTGCTGCTACTGCTCATAGATGTGTATGTCATCATTCAGATTTACAGATCTGTTTTGTTCATGACTCACACCAGCAAAATTTTGAGCGCTGACTTATCGCATTCGATAATGGTCTCTTTCTCCTCTCTCCTTAGGATTTTTGTGCTTTGGTAAAAAGGAATACACCCTGTCACTACTTTTGTATTTTCAGTATTATATTGTGACAAAATTTCAACTCTAAATGTTGCAGTCTTTTTTACCCTACCAACCTCCCATTTTCAGCATTATACTGTAAAACTAATTTAACCTAAAACTTGCAGCATTTTTAAACCTCCTTCAATCTCCTATTTCAGTATTATACTGTGAAACAAATTTCAAATCTAAGTTTCAGCCTTTTCCTAGTTAAAAATAAAAATACACACTTCTGTGGTGGTAAACTGTACATTATTACTCTTCAAACGATTGGAAAAGGGCTTCATTTCACCATGACTCATTATTGCTTGTTAAATGTTTTTAAAATTTTTAGCTCGTATTTTTGGCTGTCTCGCTTTGTTCTTTTTCTTTAGCTCCAGTATCTTAAAGCGCTTATATAGTGGTCAGATATCAAACTGCACCCAAAATGTGCGTGGGAGTAAGCATAAGTCACTTGTACATGTGCAATGGTGTGATGTTCAAACATGGAGCAAGTCAATTGGCAGCAGTCAATGTCTATATATCGCACAACCTCTTTAGCCATAGGAAAAAGGAAGCTGAGTAATATGATGTCATATTGTAACAAGGCCAGCCCAGTTGGCAGTCTAGAGGTGCCAGGCACAAGCAGAGACCCCAGCAGCAGAGCAATGGAACTGCACAACCAGGAGGTGGGCGGGCCCACCACCATGCCACAGATGGGCACAGGAACACACTGCGAACTAATAACACACCTCACACCCGGAGCACAGCATCACTGGTGGAGGATGGAATATCCACTGGCCTGTGGGGACAAGCCAACAAAGCACAGCTGGGCCATGGTGCCCAGTACACCCATGGCACGCAGAGACTGCTATACAAGGGGCTTCTTCCGAAGTGTACAACAGCCCCTCCGTGCACGGCACACCCTGCACTGGAACCCAAGACACCACCCATGAGCAGTGACTGTGACCGCACTGCGGAATTTCCATGCCTCTGGCACAATGCAACCATGTGTACTGCAGAACTGTTCCAAGCCAGACCCACTAGGACCACACAGCGGTGTGTGGCCGCAACGGAACCGGGCTGACCACCACCACACCAGGGACACCTCTCATACACACACACAATCCCAGGACAATACCACACAGATGCCATGCACACCACTGCTGACACCCATATTAGCTGGGTAAGAACCACCACAGTCTTCATATCAAAATAGATTTATAAATGAACAGCAACATGAACACACAACAACAAACTATGTACAGAGAGATATATATCAAGAAAGGGGTGGGGTGCGGTACAAGGTAGGGGTAGGGGTAGGGTGGAAGAACTTGGTGAGGGAAGGCAGAGTGTGGGAAGGGTAAGGGGCAGGTGTGGGGCAGCCTTTGCCCCAGGCTGCACAGCAGCAGTTTCTGTTCCATGGTCTCCTCCGTCATCAGACACCCTCCGTGTGTCTCCGCAGAATGTTTGGGACTCTGGGACACCTCCAGAGGCGGTGGATGGCTGCTCTATCTTTCGGAGGACCCGGACACCTAGGACAAGGAATAGAATGGTTTTACCCACTGCTCAGCAAAGAGTGATAGTCTCAGGAGGAGGATGACTGCTCACTCCCTGGGCACAGATTCTAGTGAGGAAGAAGAAGAGGGGAGCCTATGTGGCCTTGTGTAAAGGAACTGGTACACAGCCTCAAGCTGTTGCCTCAGAGGAATGCATGGAAGAGCAGCAGTGATTCCACTGCCCTGGCTGTGCAAGAAGAAGCCAGGGATCCATTTTTGTGTCATTAAGAATGCGTAGCTGGCAGAACCAGGACTGGCCTCCCCAAGCCAGGCCAGAGGTCCTCAGGTTGACCAAAGCTTAAAAGAAGAAAGACTGGTTCGAGGAAGCAAATGAACTCACGGATGTCCTTTCCTACCTTTCCTCAGAGAAGTCTGGGAGGAGATTGAAAAAAGCAGGAAATCCTGGATTGGGAAAAACAATGAAATGGATGCATCCTGGTGCAAACAAGCATATCAAGAACAGAATGTTTCACGAAAAATACAGCCAGTGGGAAAGAGGCGGGACACTGTTTATGGACACTGTTCAATTATTGTGGATGAAGAAGGACATGAAACCTTCCACAGTGTGAATTATGAGTTCCCAGATAGGGTAATAATTCAAGCGCCTGACCCGTTAAGCTATGGCCATGATGCAAAGACCTTCCTGCAGAATGTGCCCATGTCTACCAAATGAAAGCAGAGCAGTGGTAGCCAGTGCTGCCACTCTCAGCTGTTACCATACCTATGTTCACCAGTCTGAGATGTCCAGGACTCAGGTGCCCCACATTCATCAGTTCTCACAGTGTACTGGCTTTTCCAGAATCCATAAACTACGACTACCAGATGACTTCTAGATCCAGAGAGAACATCAGCTCAGCTGTATCCTGATTCATTGCCTGGGTATCCGGACGACTTCAGACCAGTTGTTTTCCTTTTGTTCCTGTTCCAAGGTTCCATCTCAGAGATGACATCATCCCAGCAGTTTCCAGATGCCCTCCTGTTGTTTCCCAGAAGGTGTCCACCCAGTTGTATTGGAAGAATGCTGCAGGGAGTCTTTAGCTGAGGACCAGGTGTGGTGTCATTTTCATTCTACAAGGGACTGGTAAGTCCAGACTTTTCTATTCTTGTGACATGCTTGTACACCTTCACTAGCAAACTGCAAATGTTTGAACTGTCCTCAAAGACTCTCCCCTTCAGGACTTTGGTCTGCTAGAACTGTGCTTCACCAGGCCCGGGCCAGGAGAGACTTTTAATGGCCTTGGCCTTTTTGGGCACTGTGGTCACTAGATGGGACCTTTAGGGCACTCCATCCCCAAATATGGTGCATTGTAAATAATGTAGTTGTTTTCTACTGTCTTTCAATGTTTATACTATTTTTTTCTACCTTTCTAAAAAATCTTTTGGGATTCTTCAGTGTTTTGATGGTAGGGTTTAGATAGACTGTGTATGCAGATTAGGAGTGTGTTGTCTTTCTTTTTCTTGCAGGTGTTCCTGAAGAAGATAGAAGAGAAGACAAGAAGAGGAGGAGGGACTCATGGAGTTCCTCAGTAGTACTTTAGGGTGTAGTGTTTAAAGTAATGTTGTTGTTACTGGAGTGTAACTTTTTCCTTCCCAGGTATGGTTGTGGGTGAGAGTGGGAAGTAATGCATAGTGTATGGTATTAGTTCCTAGTGTGTGGTTGCATGGTTGTCCAGGGTTGGGAGGTCCTGTTTGTTTGTTTGGGAATTTCAAAGTTACAGGCAGACAGATTTTCCCTAGAGGGCTGAGGGGATAGCAGGCTGTGGCCTGACCTGCAGTAGGGGTTGCAGTACTGAATCTATTGAGAGTTAACTCTGGACAACCCTAACAGATCCACTAGGTACCCATAGTCAGCGGGTAGAGTAGAGGCTGATACATAAGCTCAAGGCCCCTAGGCCCTATAGTGTCTGTCTGCCTGTGCCTAGCAGCATGGTAGGAGGGGCCTGATCACTCCTCTCTGTAGGTAGCACATAGGGTAGGGAATGGCCTGGGTCGAGTAACTAATGACTGTGGACAGTCATTTTCCTGGCCCAGGGTGAGTGTAACCCCCCTGTTACCCGGAGTTACAAGAATCCCAGTAAGACCTAGTGGTAGGCAAAGGCAGCTTGTGAAACTCCAGTTAAATGGATTTCACACTGTCACTCATGTTCTCAGTCTCAGCTGAGACTGAGGATGGCGTCATTTAGAACTATCGCAGCTGCATAAGCCACACTGGAATGTTGCAGTTGGAGTGTAGAAGTAGAACATTGGGAATTTGAAGTCAGGAGTTCTGTAGAGTTCAGTAGAGTGTGTGCAGTCTGAAAGAGGTGCTCTGCTGGCAGGCGAGCCCTCAGAGCTCTAAACTCTGTCAAATAGCTAATACTTTGTTGTTTTAGGTGTGTGTTCTCCCTGAAGAGAGAACACAAGAACTGCATATTAAAGTGGTGGAGACCACTCTCAAGAGCTCAAAGCCCCATCCCTGTGGGATGGGGGGGAAAGTATCAATCTGCTTCCAGGACAAACCCCTGGGTCCGATAAGGAAAAATAAGCTGCCTTAAGTTTAAGGTCATGCTGAGGCACTGGAAGTTCTGGACGAGAGTTCCTTGAGGAGGAAACACCTGTAGGCACCTGCAACTGAAGGGTGAGTTTGGTCTGCTAAAGGGCCATGTGTTTCACCTGCATCAAGATGAAACTAAAGGGACTGTTACTGTAGGGTCAGGAAAAGACAGCCAGGTACAGTTTGGAAGATGTGGGATTGGACTGCTTGACTCTGTGGGGGTCTAGAGTAATGGACAAGCCACTTATAGGTATGTTCAGGTCCAGCACAAATGGGATCTAAAGACAGTAGACTGAATGTGAGATACATTTAGTAAATCTACAGCAAATTGTGTTAAAGGATGAGGTGTTACAGTCCAGAGAAATGGCTGGGTATGAATTATGGGAGGCGAGGTGGGAATCCCCATCAGTAGTAACAAATTCACCTGTATGGATTTTCTCTGGGACACCCTGTGCTTTCTCTCAGGTACTTGCCACTGCCTGAGAAAGAAATGCCAGACATGGGATTGATGAGGAAGATTCCCTTATGGAGCAGAAGTGCTCAAAGGTGGTTTAGGAGCCACCAGTAAATGTTTCCATGCTATGGAGAAGTGTCAGAGTGGCTGGCAAGGGAGCAGGCCAGGGAAAACCAGAGCAGCAGCATCAAGTTTGTGTGCCAGGTTCTGGTCTCCCCTTAAATCTGCATTACTCAGAGTGTAGCCGTGGGGTCCATCTATGCTTTGTTTATTCTGTTGGATGTGAATAAAAGCCACACTTTAGAATCCCACTTCTGGTATTGGACATTACAGTTATTGCTTCCTTTGTCCGAGTTGCTTGGGTGCCCCTGTGCACAGTAGCCAAACCTAGCCAATGTGCTGAGTGACATATTCCTCCCTGAACCCAGCCCACCAGGTGAGGCTGTCAGATAGAAATGGCATACCTGGGTGGGAGTTACATTCTTTCCCTAAATAGTGCATTATGATGTACTGTCATGGTCCCGATATTCCAGTCACTTTTGATGTCTACAATGTACCATGTGATAAACAGTTTTCCGCTTGCTAAACTGCACCATGCGGTAAGATGTCACTAAAACATAGTGTTGTATGTTTTTTCCCAGAGTATACCATGGTGGGAAATGCCCTGTCAGTGCGTCCAGAGGCTTATTTACCAACAAGTCAGACACAGAGCTAAACAACCTGGTTTAAAGTTACCTACAGGACAAGCACCAAGAGACATGCCAGGGCCTTTTTGATGGTCTCGCACAGGGACCCCAAAAGGAAACTGTGGATTATTTTAAGGATGAGGGTGCTACTCTTGAGGAAGCAATGTATAAAATTGCTACAGAGTTTATGCATGATTCTTATGATGTAGTACACTTTTGTGGTTTTATCTGTACCACTGTTGAATTTTTAGTGTTTAGTCTTCAGAAGTCTGAGTCTGTCATCATATATTTTGCCCTCTTTTATAAGCTTTTATTTGTGTTTCATAAATCAGATTTAGCATATGCTTTTCCTAAATAATGTATTATAATGTACTTTCAGATGGGACGTGCTGGCATTATCCCAATCTTCCAGTCATTCTTGATGTCTACAATGTGCCGTGTGATAAAGGACATTTTAAAGGAAACTATATACTTTGGAAAGCAGCCTTCATTAAATATCTGCTCTGAAGATGCAGCTGCTTCACTGGCAGAAAACACACTGACTCTGATTAAAGTGTTGCCTCACTTTATATGGAACTCTATACTGAGTAATGGAAAAAATATAATGAAAGCAAGTATGTAAGGTGAACAACATTGTAGATGTAACAGATTTTCTTAAAAATTAAGCTAATTATTTTGAGTGGTGTATAGCATATGTATGTATGTATTGTGCCTGCCTCATCACTAAGGGGAAGTAGACTGATGCCCATGCTTGTATAAAACATGCAGCTCAAAAGTTACTGTCTCTAGGTACTGTGAAATGTGTAAAACTGGAAGAGTAGAAAACAAGACATTATGTAATTATGTAATCATTGCATACTTGCCATGTGTTATACCTTTGTGGTAGCAGCTATATGCATTAGTTTATATATTATAAGTTTATAAAGTAAACCTTCAAATACTGTTATGACGTGTTTATTTATAAATAAAATATAATCATGCATTGCACTTTGTGGATATGCCAGTGCTTTTAAAGAATAGAAAGAGCATGCTTTATTTTACTGGTGACAAGAGTTTACTAGCCAACAGATGTATCAGGGTTGTGAATGAAGATGAATGATGAATGATCACCTGCTCCAGAATATATATTTTAATGCAAAAAAGTGGGTAGTTTCACAGGGGTGACTCAGCTGTATAAGGCTGCAAAAAAACTTGATAAAGATGTCACCAGGAAAAGTGTTGCAGAATGGCTTGTGAAGTAGGACCCCTGCTCATTACACAAAGCAGCCAGAGTCTGATTTAAGAGAAATCCTGTCATTGTTTCTGACATAGACAATGGCAAGCTGATTTAGTGGATATGAGTCAATATGCAAAGTACAATAATGGGTTTAAGTACATACTGGCGTGGAATCATGCTGCTGTCCACGTATGCCTGGTAGTGACTTTAAAAGACAAATCAGGCAAGGCAGTGGCGCAAGCCTTTAAAACTATTTTTAAAGTGGAAGCACACCTCAGAGTTGCAGACTGATCAGGGTAAAGAGTTTCAAATGCCTCCTTAAAGAACTATTAAAACAAAATACACCATTTTGTGACAAATAATGGTTAAGACCAGCATTGTAAAAAGATTTTTATAATATACTGAAGTCACTTATGTGTATGCCATTTTACAGCCCAGAATATTTGAAATATACAGATGTGTTGTCCCAGACCTGGTGCACAGCTATAACCATGCTTATCACAGAAGTATTTAACACAGGCCTGTGGATATAACCCTTCCAATGCTATGGGTGTATGGAAGATCCTCTACGGTAATACTGTTCTTGGCAAAAAACAAAAGGTTACCCTTCAGAAAGATGATCACGTGAGACTATCTTAGCTAAAAGGGGTGTTTGAAAAGGGATATGAACAGACATACACAGATGAGATATTTATTGTGATGGAGGTCTTAAAGACACAGAGGCCCACCTATAAGTGAAAAGACTATCAGGCGGAAGACATCAAAGGTACTTTTTATGCTGAGAAGTTACAAAAAATTGAACTGGATGAGGACTGTGTGTATAGGGTGCAGAAAATCCTGGCAGAGAAAAAGCATGACAGAAAAACTTGGCATCTGGTAAAGTGGATAGGGTGGCCCGATAAATTTAATAGCTGGGTTGAGGCAACACAGGTTTGGGACATAAGAAGCAGATAAGGCTTAAATGCTCAAAAATGTTTCTTATATCACCTTGCCCAGCAATGCCTTGCACATTTTCCAACAATACTTATATCCTCTTTACAGCAGTTACCACAAATGCTTGAACTACCTGGTGAATGAGGAAGTGGGCTAAGCAGAAATTCAGTACCCTCATACTCTGGGACAATGTGCCTGCACAGAAAAACAGGTTCAGTATGCGCTTATCAGCCTCTAAGTTAGCCTACAGTAAACACCACCAACCAGCCCCTTTGCTGAGTCAGCAGCATTTCATATTCCATCAGGCTATTATCCTAACATGGCTGGTGTTATTACTCAAATTAATAAAAGCATATTTAGTAAATAAACTGCCAGTGATTTTGGGAACAACAAGCCGTTGGGGAGAGAAATGAGCATTGACAGTAAACATCATGCATTTTGCTTTATGCATGGGCAGTTACAGTAACTCATGGTTTTAGGAGACCTGAGTGTAGGTGTAGGAAAGACTCTAACAAAGAACCCTACAGATATTAATGAGGGCTTTTACATATATATCTACACTGACAATATCACACATGAAATAGTGGGTGACAGTATAGTGCCTTTGCTGAGATACGTACTCCATCAGGGCCAAGACAATGAGATAGTGACCGTGACCTACAATAAACCCCATTATCAAACAGTCAATAAACATCAGATCGATACAGTCACTATTGAAATAAAGAATTAACAAATGAACCTGTACTACTGACTTGGAAGGTGATTTGAAGTTTACTTTTCGCCCAGAGAGTGCTTTAAAATTTAAAACAAGGATGGAGACTGCTCGACATTGACGGGGACCCTACCTTGTACAGAAGCTATTACAAGGCACAGGTAGGATATGGTCTGCCTGGCTTTCATGGACTTCCTACTATGTATGGTTCTGGTATAGGAGGGATATTTTATAGTCTGTTCACAAAAGCAGTTCCATTTTAAGAAGAGACTCGAAATTACAAAAACCACATCTACAGACACTACTAAAATGTTGCAAGGATATTACTGGGGCATGTGATTAGTGCTGTCACTCAAAAGATGTCAGGGGTGATAAGCCTACTCAGGGTGGTTCAGGGCTGATTGTATTCAAGAGAGGTAAAAAGAGAAAGCGTAGAGTACACCCTTCGCTTCTCATCGGACTTCCAGGATACTTTAAAAGAGGTGTTTTAAAATGCAAAACTTCACATAAAAGAAAGCGTTACAAAGGACAAAGGACCTTCAAGGTGGCATAAAAAAAGCATTGACCTGTTCTAAAAAAAAACATGGCTTTCATACACTGTGGTTCTGAAGAATGCACAAAATCAGAACTTGACTTGTTTGCCATTGCTCCCACACAGACAAGCATTGAAAAAAGCAGGAAATAGTGCAAACTATTTGGACCTAAACAACACGCTTTACCTGGTTTAGCTAAAATCACTGAAGTGGATGGTGGTGATATACCTGTAGTGGCCAAAGTGGGCCTTATAAACTACTCAGTGGTCACCATTTTCAGTCAGCTGGATGTGACTGTCAGTGATCAGCTCATCAGTCAGAGCAATAACAGTTACCTCTACAGAGCAGTCATAGAATCTGTGCTGAACTTCAGTGAAGAGACCTTTCTACCCAATTCACCACAGGGTTATTTTACAAAGACACTCAGGAAACATGAAATCACAGACAGAGTGGTGACAGTGTAGGTTTTAATAAAAGAAGCTCCTTCACACATCTCAGTGAGAGGGTAGAGCTGTTGGGATACTTGCACACAGACTTGTTTTTTCAAGAGAAACTGATGCTGAATGGCGTGGATATTAAAATTAAACTGACACATAACAGGGACAGCTTTTGCCTGATGAGTGGAGATGCTGAGCCTTATAAGCTAAAAGTCATGGATGCCTCTCTATTTGTCAAAAGGGTTAAAGTGACCCCCGGTGTTTGTTAGGGACACTCAGAAGCCCTGCTGACCTCCAATGCTAAATACCCTATAGACAGAGTGGGAATGAAAGTGTTCAGCCTGCCTGCAGGCAGCAGGGTCTGCAACCAAGATAATTTGTTTTTGAGACAGTTACCAAAAATGATGGTCATGGGATTTGTTAACAATGATGTTTTTAGCAGTTCTTACACTAAAAAACCCTTTAACTTTAAACATTATAACATTAATTTTGTTGCTCTGTATCTGGACGGTGAACAAATCCTCACTAAACCTCTGCAGCCTGATTTTAGAAAATGGTAATGCTGTGAGAGAATATTTTAATCTAGTACTGGAGGCGGGGAAATCTATGAAAGATCGGCCACTAGTTGTTAACCGTCAGGAATTTATCCAAGGATACACCCTGTTTGCCTTTGATCTCACTCCAGACCAAGAATGTGCTGATCATTACTCTAATTAACTGGGAACCTCAGAGCTGAGATCAGATTTGCAGAAGCCCTTCCACAAACAGTTAATCTCATTATCTATGCTGTGTTTGATAATGTAATTGAAATAAACCAGAGAAGAAATGTCATTTTGATTATCTGTGATAAAACATTAAAAAATGAACACAAAGCAGCTGGAAAAAATGATAAAAAATTACTCCCACATCCGTGACTGCTTTCTGGGTCTGTTTCCCTGTGATCTTCTACACAAAGAGAGACTGAGAAACCTTCCTGCAGTACTAGTCATCAATACTGACCCCATGACCTCCCTGGACAGCACTGGTTAGCTGTATACATTTCAGAAAATGGGACTGGGGAGTTCTTTGACAGCTACAGTTTTCATCCTGACAATCATGCACAAGTGATTGGGTTTTTGTTTTTACAGAAATGAAAAATAACATTTTGTACCAAAACACACAGTTGCAAGATATCTTCTCTACCACCTATGGATTTCACGGCATCTTTTTCTACACCACATATGCAAAGGACTTTCTTATGATCAAATTCTAAAATGTACTTAATATGATTTGCTGACAAAATGATGCCATGGTAACTGAAGTCTTGTACATCACCTTTTCAGACATATAAACATGTCAGGGCACATATCAGTGAGGTGGCAACATGTTCAGACTTGTTTGTCTTGTAATGAATTTAAAATATGCACCAGCTTGTAATTTTATTCAAACCAGTCACTATAAAATCATATATAAACCTTCATAATTGTGTGTTTCTGCATGTTTTCTGGGGTCTGTGTTTAAACTGGGGGGCACCTGTGTTTAAAATTTTCAGATATGCAATGTCTTCAAAAATGACAAAATATATAAAATATAAAAGGTATTTATTGTAAAAAAATGTCAATAAAATACAACATACATCAGTGGGTAACATCATGGATAAGGATATAATAAACAGAACATCTCCTGTTTAAATATGCACACTATATAAACCATAGCACTGAGGTAAATTATGATAAGCACCTCTTTCTAAAAACATGTTAACATATTTAACTATGAGGTAGGCTAACATGCATCAATATTAACACTTTTTTCATAAAAAAACAGGATTACATAGTCAATATGAAGTAGGCTAACGTGCATCAATATAAACTCTTTTTTTGCAAAAACAGGATTACATAGTCAGTATGAGGTAAATGGTTAACATAGGTTGTATACAGCAATCACTGAGGTATATAACATTCATACATAGAGATTGCATTTAAATTTTACGCAGTGAGCCACATAGGTTTTTTAAAAGATTTTCGTCTTTTGGGTGTCACTGACCATTGGCTGACTGGAGATGGCTGTGGCTGTCTTGCACCAGCCGATTTCAACCTTTCAACATAGCTCCTGTTTGCTGAATGAGCAAACACTGAGGTGGGTATGTTAGCCTCCACCACTGCTTTGACAAAAACATTACAGCCCTTTGGCTTTCTGTGGTCAGGGATTGTGTGAGTGGCTGTAGCCACTTTTACCAAATTGACCATGTGAGACCCAGAAACAACAGTACCTTTATACATTAATTCCCCCATCACTCCAAAAAACAATATCCTTGTTCTTTGCCATATGTTTTAACAAAAGTTCAACATTGGTTTTAGACCAATGAGAAACACTACTTAAAATGACTTTTTCCATAGTACTAGGTGCAGAAGCTGCAGGGGTTTCAGAAACTGATTCAGGCATCAATGATGTTAAACTGGTTTTAACTTGTTCTCCTTGTCTTATCAAAGTCAGCTAGAGCTGTAACACAGCAGAGTACATTTTGGCTTTGTCATAGTCTGATAAATCAGTCCAGGAGCAGTATGGCTTCATGTCAGTGTCCAAACTGTTAGTTGCAACTTTCTCATATCCTGATCAGGGTAATTAGTTTTCATGTGATCCATCTGTTGCTGAGGCACCAAATACATTTTCTGAGTAAAATCCATTATCTGTTAGCCAGCAGGCGGAGATCAAAGGATGGTAACCCTAACAGTAACCCTATAAAGCCACCTGTCTGGCTAGCTATTTTCTTTTTCCTTTAAGGTGACTTGTTTATCACTTAAAGTTTTAATGACTCTCTGTTGTTTTTTTTTTCAGCAAACCTGTTTTTGCTGACAGTGAATATTTCCTTTGAGAGTGTTTAAGACTATCTCATCTATAGCTGATATCAGATCATCAAAGGCTGAACATAAAATAGCTTTTCTTAAGCTCAGAGGCCCTTTTACTAGTAACTTTAAAACTGATATTGGATCTTAAATCAACCAGTAAATAGCCATGAGACTTTCTTGTGGCATCTTCAAAAGTTTCTAAGAAAAATATTGTCTGACCAGGATACATCTGCCTTGCCAGATTTATGATCTGCAGCTTGTCTCTGGGGTTTTTAAACAAAATCAGGTATTTGGCATTTCGTGTGATGGTCCTGCTTTTTTTATCTTGACAGAACACATTCTGGACAATTAAAAATATTGTCAACTATTTATGATGACTGTACTTGGTAAACCCATATTCGACTTCATGATTTTGACAGGCAGAGTCCATTAAATCATCTATAACAACAAAATTTACCTTCCCGGGGGTAAGAGATCATGGTCAGCTAGTGACATCGGTAGCCCCTCCACAAATTTAATCTGCGGAACTTTAACAACAATTCATTATACAAAGGTTCCCAACAGCTGTAGAACCAGACAATATTTTCAGGCTCGTGTGATAAAGTGGCATCAGCATGTTCCAACAACTGTTTTATAAAGAAGCTCTTCCCACTATTAGAGGGGTCAGTCAACAGACAAGTAAAGGGATGCTGCAACCTGATATCCATTTTTCACAATCAGTATCCATAAGGAAGTGCTTTAAAATTGGCTTGTAAAACTTGCTTGTCATAAACCACTCTCTGGGTCTTGGACAGTGTTTTTTTGTTTCAAGGGACCACTGCTTTTTATTCCCAACAATGCTGGGTTGACTCACGGTAACTTCTTAGAGATCTGTGACCCCATATAATCAAAGACCAGGTCCTTCAGACTTTCAAAATTAATGAGTTTACTGTTGGCTACATTAAGGGTAAACCCTTCACTTTAAGAACAACCTCTCCACTGGAAAGCCAGTAGCCGGGAAAGTTTTTTGGCAATGCAGAAACAAACTCCTAATGAGTTCATCCGCAGGAACTTTGCACTGGTTAGCTCCCAAACAATCGCTTAGAGGTGGGGCCCAGTCACCCGGCCTGGACACAAAAATGACAGAGTCGGTGTCATGGTATAAAGGCACTTGTCCTGTAACTTATCTAGCAGGTTGTAGAGTTCCACTCTGGCATATGCTGTTATATAAACTAACTTATAAATATGTTGATATTATTAGAATTTCAGTAATGATCGCTGGTATATTTCCAGCTTAAACAAGCTGTTTCATCATCGATGAAAAAGCATGAGGCAATATCGTAGAAAGGTGCAAACACATACTGAAAGAGCTTGTTAGGGTCTGTTAGTATGCTTGTGGTCAGTAAATTAGCTCTCTGCCCAAATTTGCCCCAAAGAGAATTTAAAAACAGTTTAGATATCTGTCTCCTTGTGGGGTTAACAGCTATGACCACAGGGTTCAAATGTACATTTTCCCTTTCAGAATACAGTTGTATGTACCTGACTTTATCTGTTTCTTTTTTTACCCATGAAGGGAAACCAGATGCCTGCTGCTTGCCTTTTAGATACAGCTTGGTGTAATATGCAAAATGTTCTTTGCATAACTCTTTAAAATGCCAAACTTCTTAAATGTTAATGATTTTGTAGCCTTTTTCCAGTGCCAGGTATATTTCTACAGTGCAGTAGGTACCTGTATATGCCCTCTGTTCATCATTGTGTGTGCATGATGTTGTTTGAAGTCTGTTTTCAGCACATGCGAGACATAATGCAAACACAAGTTTTTTTCCAATCCTGGATGGCAGCATGGAAAAAAGGCCTCTGGGGGGTAAGACTTTTACTTTTGCTAAACCAATGTACTGAGTGAGGTCATCAAAATTGTCATAAATTATGTCAGGATGACATACTGGATACTGCTTTGTTTTGTTAACAAAAGGGTAGAGGCTGGTAAAATCATTATAGTGTATTTTCTCATCAGACTGCATCTTATAGTACAGACAAATGGCCTTTGTTCTCCCCCCCAAACAGTGACTGCCTAGGTTCGAGTGGCTGTGGTAGCTGCCTGTCCCTCAAGAAATTATTCAAACCCTGATCTGTAGCCAGCATTGCTTTCCATTTGTGTTCCCACAATACTCTAATGGCAAAACCTTGCTTTTTAGAAAATGATAGAAATTGTGCATGGTCCTATTGAATAACTGTCCAAAACTAGTCTCTATCAATGTGGTTTCTATCTTTCTCACAGTAACAGATGTTGCAGCTGTGAAAAAACAACCATTAAATTCAAATGCTGTGGTATTCCATTTATGATAGAATAGCCATCAAAAGTATGTCTCACCTTAAATTCACCACCCCTTAGCAAGTGAATAGAAATGTTTTCTTTCTCGATATGTACATAAGCTCACTGAATAGCAGGTGGAGGCCCTTTAATTCGTGCGTGGTAGTCATCTGGGGAGAACAGCCACAGTGCAGTCTTTCTAAAATAAAAATCTGTACATGGCCATGCAGACTGAGGCTATCATGATGTACTGGAAGGGGTCTAAGGATATTGTTTCATACTCTACTGTATCACCATATGACTGTTTTAAAACACTTTTGGCTGTCATGTTCATTACTTCTTTCCTAAATCTGTCACAGGCTTTTTGAAGAATTTCAACATCTAACTGACAATAGTAGCGAATCTGTCTTTTCAGATGAAATTCTCTATGTTGGTTAGCTAGGTACCATTGCAAAAACTCTTGCTTTTCTGCAGGCAGCATATATTCAGAACCATAAAACTGAGCATTGGGCAGGGGGCCCACATAATTTTCATTAGCCTTGGTGTTAAAAAAATGTGGAAAGTAACCTTTAGCAATCTCATTCTCAAATCCAAGGGCTGCAGGGATTTTTGCTAGTTTAAAAGAAAAAAAACAATGGCTGTTGATAAATCTGATGTGTAGGGATGTCACTGTGACACATAGTAATTTTCCTCCATGTGTGAGCAATTAATATATTCTTTCCTTGACTAGCTGGCTAACGATAAAATAACTGCCTAGCCTTTGGCATTGTGTGCTATAAATGTAGTGTCTAAATGGTGCATCAATAAATGTCCTACAAAATCTTTTATACAATCTTCCCTTCAAATTCCCAGGACCTCTCCCCATCTAATTGCTTAGCATACACAAAATTTGATATGCGCCTCTCTGTTTCCTGTGTGGCCTCAAAATCAAATGCTATATATTTCTCAAAGATTTTTACATCTGTGAGTGGTGACATGTAACACACATGCTTGTCTGTGGTCATGAAAGAACCACATCTGTTACACTGAATCAATTTACATGTATGAGATCCCTTGTAAAAGACAAAACATTTTTCACACAGTTTCATGGATTTACAAGACCCTGTATTCCCATCAGCTCTAGCTAAATGTCTTTCTAGGCATGCTAAAGACCTACCAATCTTTTTACAGTAGGGACTGGATGCAGTGTCAGTTTCCTGTTCAAGACAATGGGGTTAAAAGCAAATTTTGCACTGCTGTGCACAGATATGATGTCCTTTATGGCTATAGGCTACGTCACAATATTCATATAGGTACCTAGCGCTGATGATTTTTTTTTACATTTTTTATACTATAATAATGGTTGTCATGCAGTAATACAAACAGTGTTTTAGGAAGTCTTTCTGGCCCTGTTGAAAATGTTTGCCAGTTTCCTTCATTATGATATAAAATCTTAATTCTGACTCCTAAAAAACGTTCAAACTGGGGCACATCACTGAAAGTGGCAGGGGTTTGGTCTGACAAACCTAGCTCAGCATGCAATATTTTAGCCTTATTCAACAACTGACTGTCACTCATATGTGGATTTAGGAGTGCGAACGAACACCAAACACAAACTATTATCTCTGTTATTTAAATCAATCAAGTATCGCCTCTTTTTTTGTAAAATCCTGCTATACAAGATGGAGCTCAGTGTCCTCTCCACCCCATCCCCTGGTGATTCCTGATAGTGGTTACCACGAGATGCAGTGTCATCAGTAATGAACTCAGTATTGCTCTGTAGCATATCAGCTAGCTGATCTAAGAAAGTGGTTACATTTAGCTCATTAAGGCGTGTTTTCCTTGAGAACAAGGGTTGATTTAAAGAAGCAGCATTTAATCTTAACTGTATAAAGTCTCCACGGCGTGTTTATCTCAGAACCCTGTCCAACAATTCTTGTATAGCCTGGTGCATTGCAGAAATGGCCTCTGTAAAATATTTTATTTTATCTAGATTTATAAACTTATACCGTTGATGGAATTCTGTAGCGTTAAATTTTTTAAAAACTCATTCATATTGCTGTACAGATTCTAAAAATACTGTAGGGGGTGACCCGTTTGCCAGCTTATCGTTATCTTGCATATGTACAGCAACATGTTGTAATAACCTACATTGTAATATTTTCCTGGCACGCTTTACTTTTCTTTTCAAATTTTCTCATATTTTTTTATTTTTTACCCAGATTTTTCTTTTTTGACCCCATTTGTTATTTTTTTTCATTTTGTTAGTGCTGCCACCCTTTTTACTCAGCTTGTGAGAGCTTCTGTGCTTTCACTTTGTAATTTTATTTTGTATTTGGACAGCTGCTCCTCCATTCTCCTGTACTTTTCAAACATGTGGGACACATTTGCCATCTGTTTCAGCTCTGAGTATGAAAACTTGGCTGCACATAATAAAGAAAATACACTGCTCAGTAAAGTACCTTTACAAAACTCAGATTTAAAAATCTGATGATCATAATCCTCACTAGATAATCTGCTCTCAATAACCATGCCATTGAACAAACAATCAATGACATTAAGAATACACGTTTTTCCAGCATTGACCGTGTCAATGTCCCTTTCTTATAACCTTGGGTGCAATAACTCTTTGTCAGAAACCCTTGTGCTGCTGCTACTGCTCATAGATGTGTGTATGTCATCATTCAGATTTACAGATCTGCTTTGTTCATGACTCACACCAGCAAAAATTTTTGAGCGCCTTTGAAAAACATCGCATTCAAGTAATGGTCTCTTTCTCCCTCTCTCTCCTGTAGGATTTTTTTGTGCTTTTGGTAAAATTAAAAAATACACCCCTGTCACTACTTTTGTATTTTCAGCATTATACTGTAAGACAAAATTTCAACTCTAAATGTTGCAGTCTTTTTTACCCCTACCAACCTCCCATTTTCAGCATTATACTGTAAAACTAATTTTAACTCTAAAAACTTGCAGCATTTTTTAAACCCCCTCCTTCTCAATCTCCCATTTTCAGTATTATACTGTGAAACAAATTTCAAATCTAAAAGTTTCAGCCTTTTTCCTAGTTAAAAATAAAAATACACACCTTCTGTAGTGGTAAACTGTACATTATTCAGCTCTTCAAACGATTGGAAAAGGGCTTCATTTCCACCCCATGACTCCATTATTGCTTGTTAAATGTTTTTAAAAATTCTTTTAGCTCAAGACATATTTTTGGCTGTCTCGCTTTGTTCTTTTTTCTTTAGCTCCCAGTATCTTAAAACGCTTATATAAAGTGGTCCAGATATTCAAACTGCACCCAAAATGTGCGCAATAGCAGGAGCAAGCACAAGTCAATTGTGCACATGTGCAACAGATGTGATATTCAAACATGGAGCAAGTCAAATTGCGCAACCAGTCAATGTCTGAATATCGCACAACCTGCGTCATAGCGCAACCAGGAAGGGGAAGCTGAGCACATATGATGCACCATAGTGCAACAAGGCCAACCCAGCTGAGCAGTCTAGAGGTGCCATAGCACAAGCAGAGAGCCCCCCAGCAGCAGAGCAATGGAACTGCACAACCAGGGAGGTAGGCAGGGGCCCACCACCCATGCCACAGATGGGCACAGGAACACACTGCAGAACTAACAACACACCCCCACACCTGAAGCACAGCATCACTGGTGGAGGGATGGAATATCCACTGGCCTATGGGGACAAGCCAACAAAGCACAGCTGGGCCATGGTGCCCCAGTACACCCACTGGCAAGCAGAGACTGCCATACAAAGGGGCCGGACAACCCAAGTGTACAACAGCCCCCTCCGTGCACAGCACACCCTGCACTGGAACCCCAAGACACCACCCATGAGCAGTGACTGTGACCGGCACTGCAGGAATCTCCATGCCCCCCTGGCACAATGCAACCATGTGTACCACAGAACCATACAAGCCAGACCCACCAGGACCACACAGCGGTGTGTGGCCGCACACGGCCAGACCGACTGAAAGCCACCACCACACCAGGGACACCCCCCCCATGCACACACACACACAATCCCAGGACAATACCACACCAGATGCCATGCACACCACTGCAACTGAGCACCCATAGCCAGCTGCAAATCAGAGACCACCACAGTATTCATATCAAAATAGATTTATAAATGAACAGCAACATGAACACACAACAACAAACTATGTACAGAGAGATATATATACAAGAAAGGGGTGGGGAATGCGGGTACAAGGTAAGGTGGGTGAGGGGCAGGGGTGAAGAACTTGGTGAGGGAAGGCAGAGTGTGAGGGAAGGGTAAAGGGGTAGGTGTGGGGCAGCTACTGCCCCAGGCTGCACAGCACGCAGGCTTCCTCTGTTCCCATGGCCTCCTCCGTCATCAGACACCCCTCCGGTGCATCTCCCGCAGAATGTTTAGGGACTCTGTGGACACCTCCAGCAGGCGGTGGATGGCCTGCTCAATCCTGCGCAGGACCCGGACACCTAGGACAAGGGAACAGAATCAATGGCTGTGACTGTCCACAACCCTGAAGCCCACCCAACATGCATGGCATACAACCAAGTGCTCCGCCCCTGTGATGGACTGCACCCACTCACAGTGACCGTGCACAAGCCAAGTCCAACCAGGCAGCAACAGCCATGTGTGCCACTGCACACACACCCCACCCATGCCCAGCACAGCACAACCAAGGCTGTCCAGTGACATGGCTACATGGTGGGAAGTTAGGGCCACAGCCATGTGCCCAGTGCATGCATGGACCACCAGTGATGCACTCACAGACATGCAGTGCCACTGGACAGTGCTGACTGTCACATGTCGCGTGCATGGCAGTGTTGTCCATGGATGGTGGCCATGCCCTTCCCCCCATAGCACGCAATAGCATCCATGGTGTAATGACACTCACCCTCATCACTGCTGCTGCTGCTGTGGGCCCACACCACCACCACCTTGGCCAGCCACCTCCGCAGCGCCCCTCTGTGCCTCATCCCAGGCCTCCTCCACTCCTCCACGCCTGTGGGAAACAAAAGTTGAGAAACACATTAGTGAGATCCCAAAGCAGACAACCCCCTGCCCTAATGAGTGTGCCTGCCCACACAGCCAGACTCATACATCACACACCTCCAAACACTGTTACAGGCAACCATGGACCAACCCTCCCCCATGCTCTGGTCACATTACACAGTGTTACCCATGCGGACATTACAGGTGCATAGACGGCTCACCCACCTGGCCTAGGCACAATGCCCCTCCTGGCACATGACCTGAGGTGCACCAGCAGTGCCCGCTCCCTCCTGTGCAGGTCACTGTACCGGTGCCTGCACTGCTCCGGTGTTCTGCACCGCCCAGTGGCCTGCTCCAGATCGGTGGCCACCTGCTGCCACACATGGGTGTGGACCATGTTTAGGGGTTCCTCCCCAAACAGTGGCCCATGGTGAGGCTCCACCACAGCCACCAGGTTGGCCACCTCCAAGGCACTCCACTGAGGAGCTCTCCTGCGTGCCATGTCTGCAGGTTTATAGTAGGCAATATGGCCCTCCGCAGTGCAGCAACCCCACGTGGAAATGTTGTGCAATACAACTCCGTCAGTCCCTATCGCGCTGTTACTGAACAGCGTGATAGAGCTGCAGACATGCCATACGTACAGTGCCAAGGGGGCAGAGGTCAGGCACAAGGTCTTGGGTCTCTGGCGCAAGGCCACGCACAGCGCCATCGGATGTCTACACATCCAGCGTGATTGGTCACCTGCGTGCCAGTGCCACAGTGGACTATTGCGCAGTTGTGCCACAGCACCGTGTGGTGACCAGCGCTGTAGCGCCACTGGCACAATGGTGGCCATGTTCTGTATTGCCGATCGTGCACAGCACGTCATCAGCGCGGCAGATGCCTGCATAAGCTACCTGGGCATGCGCAGTGTGGTGTACTACGCAGTCACAGAACTGCGCCATTGGCTCAGCTGGCTCAACCGTATTGTGCAAAACACAACAGCACGATATTCAGCCGTCATTTGCAAATCATCTGATCAGCCATTCAATGGCGCAGTGGCATGATTTGCATCTCATTAAAGTTGCTCCACTCCTAATTTGCATGCATTGTGCTATAAATGTGTGACATTGATCTGCAGTGGCCATATTCGGTTACTGCAGGTGATAGGTGGGTTGCATGCTGTGTGATGTTCTGGACTATGGTCTTAGGATATTGCTGTATACTGGACAATCACAGGTGTCCACTTCCACCCATACAGACTGTGACATGGCCGAGCCAGGAATGGGTGAGGAGGATGATGGTGGGTGGAAGAGGAGGCCCAACTTCACAAAAGCTGAAACAGAGGAACTCTTCAAGGCCTACCTGGAGGAAGAGCCACTACTCAGTGGACAGCGGGGCACCCCTCAGGCCTGTGCTGCTGCATGGGAGGGTTTAGCTCACGCCGTAAACCTGCACGGAAGCCACCAGCGCTCTGTGCAGGAATGTAAAAAGAAGATGGGGACCGACAGGAGGAGGAGGGTGAAGGAGAAGGTGGCAGCCCTCAGGGCGGCACGCGCTGCCACAGGCAGGGGCCAGCCAGAGATGGTGCAGCTGACCCCAGCGGAGGACCATCTTGCTGCATCCATGCAGCGCAATGCCATTGAGGGCATTCCGGGAGGTGGCTTTCAGACAGGTGGTAGCCCATCACTGCACGGTATGACATGGTCGTTGGGGGGGGAAGGTGAATCCCATGCACTAACATGTTCTCACTTTCTGTTACAGATCCTGTGCATCTGCAGGGGACAGTGGTGGAGGGCCCGTCCACTGTGGACATCCAGCCGGAGTTGGAGGAGGGTCCATCCACCTCTGCTGGTAGCCGGCGTGCATTGCACCAGTGTGCCGCCTGGCTGCCATCTCCGATGTCGGTGAGACAGGTGTGGGGGGGTGCCCTTCCTGTGTCTCAGTGGTCTGGCATGCAAGCATGCCAGCACGCTGTGGCTGTGGCTGTGGCTGTGGCACGAACCTGCACCATTGATGATGCAACGACCACTATGGGCAGTGACACGTGTGTGTCACATAATGGACACACAGCAGGACAGCTCGCGCCCATGGACCTAGCTGTTTCCAACATGTGTGCCAGCACATCAGCACAGTCCCAGGCTGTGCCTGTCAGCACCTGTGGGGCAGCACCAGTGGCTGTGCAGGTCACTGGCACTGTTGCGGACACAGCAGTGGAACGACTGGTCCCTTGGGCACAGCAGGCAGAGGGGCAGCAGCAGCAGTCACCCACCGGGTCTGGGGGTACAGGATTCAGCGGTGGCATATGTACACCACCTGTTTATTTATTTATTTATTTATGTATTTAGCTTTTGTAGACCGGGTAAGTGCACTAGACAAATCCTGCCTATTTTCAGGCACGACCCGGGGGAGGGGAATACAGATGAATGCCAGATGACCTTGAACCACATTAAGCTGTTGGTGGTATTTTTAGTGAATGAGGGTAATTTAGCCAGGACACCGGGGAAATTCCCCTACTCTTTTTCGATAAGTGCCATGGGATCTTTAACATCCACCTGAACTACCACCAATCCAGGCAGATGGGGCCTTGGTTTAACGTCTCATCTGAAAGACGGCACCTCAGAAGTGCAGCACCCCTCTCATGCTGCACTACAGTGTCAGTACTGGGATATTAACCCAAGTGCCAGATGTGGGAACTGAACCCACAGCCCTCTGATCTCCCGGCCTCAGAGGCGAGTGTGCTACCTACTGAGCCACTGACACTGGTAAACCTGTCAAACTGGTACACTGACAAACCTGTTGACTTGCCCATACCTGGTCCTGGTGAACAGCACCCACCCTCAAGGGGTGTTGAGCATCAGGCCTTTCCATACCCTGAGGGACAGGTTGCTGATGTGGCAGACGACCCGTTTGATGAGCACACCCGCCTGCTGCGGCATCAGTACAGCAGCAGATGTGGGTTGCAACATCCGTGGAGGCACTGTGTGTGGCTGTGGAGTGGCACAGCAGGGAAAACGTGATGATCCTTGCAAGGTTGTCCAAATGCGGATGGATGTGACCACCGCCATTGACATGCAGACTCAGGCACTGGTCGCTGTCGTGGCCGCATTGGGCACACAGTCAGGTGCCCCTGTGCTGCGCATGCCACGCAGTATGCTATCCACTCCCCGTTCCAGGCATCGTGTGACACCCAGCCTGTCGATGCTGGGTTCTGCTGTGGGCATCCCAAGCACACCTGGTGCAGGTATGTTCGGCATGCTGCAGACCCCTGTGTGGACAAGGTCGCGCTCACGCAGTGGGACCCCTGGTGGTCCATCGGTGCCACCCCAAGTGTCCCATGCTCAGCCTGCCAGTGCTGCTGGGTCTCGGTGGGGCTGCCCATGCATCCGAGGTGGCCGTGGCACAGTGCCACATGACTGACCTGTCTCCCAGTGTGGGCCCTGTCTGGTGCTGCCCTGTGTGCAATGTGTGACATGGTGGGCAGTGCACCAGTGGGTGCCCTGCCCAACACGCCGACACACGGACTACCTGCACACCCTCCCGACTGCTGTCCACGGGTGCATGTGCATGATGATGCCTGCATTGCACTGTACACCAAGGTGCAAGGGTTCCCAGCATCTGACACACGTACATGGTCAGTACAGGTGGTGGAGGTGGCCTGTGGACGTGTGTGTTTGACATGTCTGTTCCTGCTCTGCTGTGCACCTACCCCTGTGCACTTTGTGCCTGGTGTGTGTGTGCGTGTGTGTGTGTGTGTCTGTCCATGTGGCGTGTGACTATTCACCCCTCCCTGGTTGTGTGTTTGTGCGCCTGTACCCTTCCACTCCCCTGGCCGTCATGCACCCCTGGTGTGTTACCCTGTGTGTATGTGGTTGCGCCTGACAGTGTTGGCTGCATATGGCCCCATGACTTACCTGTGTTGTGCGGCGTTCCTCTGTGATGAAACCAGTGCAGCTGGGCCAGCGGATCAGTCAGGGGTCATGCCATCCAAGGGGGCTGCTCATCCCATCATCACTGGTGTCACCAGCATCCCCATCGCTGTCCTTCTCTCGACCTGCACGGCTATCCCACAGTCTTTGGCCATGTTGTGCAGGATACAACAGGCCAGGAATATCCCACAGGCCTTTGAGGGGCTGTATGCTGAGGCACCGCCGGGAGGTCTAGGCATCGAGGCGTGCCTTGAGCATTCCAAACACCCGCTCGATGATGTTGCGTGTGGCGGCATGTGCCTCATTATAGCGTTACTGCGATGGGGTCATGAGGCGCCGGTATGGTGTGAGCAGCCAGGGACGGAGTGGGTATCCACTGTCACCTGTGTGGAGATAGTGGAGGTTAGTGTCATGTTCAGGACCATATTGCCCCTAGCCATGTGTGCCACTCCCATGGCACCTGTGGCTTACCCACCCTTGCCCCAACTTTGCTACTCCTACATGCATACTCACCCACTAGATGTCCTGTGGGGATGTCCCCACTCTCAAATCGATGGCACAGTGCAGACTGGTACCATATGAATGAATCATGTGCTCCGCCAGGATGCGTGGCACAGACATTGATGATGCGCCCACTGGCATCACACACCACCTGGCAGTTGACACTGGAGAACCCCTTCCGGTTGCTATATGTGGCTCCATCGGGGCCAGGTGGCGTGCGAATAGCCACATGGGTCCAGTCTATCACCCCAGCACACCAGGAATACGTGCTACCCTGTGGAACTCCTGTATGTTTGCTGTATGCTCTGCCGCGGTGCTGGGGAAATGGATGTACTCCGCAGCATGTGGCAGCAGTGCGCTGAGGAATTGGGTGAGGATGCGTGATGTGGCCAACTGTGTTATGCCTGTGGTGCCCCCTGTTGGCCTCTGGAAAGTACCCGTGGTGAGCAAGCACATGCGGGCTGTTACCTTTGTCTCCACTGACAGGCATGACTCCGTCGTGAGGGTGCCTGCATCACATCACTACACAGCTCACAGAGCCGCCTCAGTATTGCCCTGTTCAGGTGGTACCGGCCCACAATCTCGATGTCCGAATACAGCTCAAAGCTGATGCGGGCACTTTACTGCCTGTTGGGGGCTTACCGCCGACGGGCCCTTCCATGGCCATGTCCACCTGCAGCATGCCTTCTCACCCCTCTCACTACAGCTTCCATGTGGAAGCTGGCACTGTCCATCTCCTGGCTTGTGTCCCCCAGCTGTTGTTGTTCTGTTCCCCCCCCCACTGTCCTGACTACTACCTCCACTGCACCGGGTACACCTACTGTCCTCTGAACTCTGTGGCCCCACACACCTTCAGCTGCCACTATTCTGTCCTGCCTACTCCCTGGCCTGCACTGGTTGCTGCTGTGGCCTGCTCTCTGTCGCTGCCTCATTAGCATTCCCTGTCTTTCTTGTGCCTCTTCCTTGAGCCTTTTTATTTTGGCTCATTTCCGCCGTGGCGCAACTTCCGGCTGATCCGCTGTTGCGCATTGCGCAAGCCTTTGAATATCGCATTGTGCACTTTATGCATGGATCCACCCCCTTCGGTTGCGCATACCTTCATTTGCATTGTGCTGTTGCTCAGCATGTTTTCAGTGGCGCAACTGCCTCCCGCTGAATATCACAGAATGGCGCATTTTCGGACTTGCGCTGGCTCAACCCTATTGCGCATAGCGCAACTCTTTTGAATATCCCACCCAATGTGTACAACCACACCCCAAATACGTGGCTAATCCTGAAAAAATGTCTAAACATCTGGTACTGTCCATCAAAAAACCCTCCCAACCCCTTCTCCATGGGAAAATATATAAGTCTTAGGCTGCTCCTTGCAGTCTTTGTTTTTGACGTCCTGTGACAACTGGAAGGCTTCTCTATAATGCCTTTCTACTAAAACATTGGTCACAGTCTAATTAAAACATATGTTTTTTCTCAGTCTTAAGACAGAGGCACAGTTTTATAATGAGGTCAGCTGTATGCCCCAACTTAGAAGTTATAATGTTTTTAAAATTCAAAATGGAAATTCTGTCTTTTCCTAAAACAGCTGCGTCCTTTAAATTAGTAATTCAGTAAAACAGCTTACATTCCACTAATCAGAAGATAAAACTTATTTTGTCTTTTCTAAAAAGTTAATCATGAGAATTACCTGTTTTTCTCTTTTACACTTAGAAAGAGTAATGCCATACTGCTAAAACTTTGGTCGCAGTCTAATTAAAACAAATGTTTTTTCTCAAATTTGTTTTGTTTTTCTCAGTCTTAAAACACATACTTGCAAGCCCCTTCAAAGATAAATGTATTTTATTCTGTAATTAGTTTTGTGATTGCTATAGAATAATTACACACACACACACAAAGCGTGTATTCTTTTGCACCGACTCTAAGCAAAGCTGTAGATACAGTCTGTCTTTTCTTTCTAACATATTATTTAGTTTCCTATTTAGTTAAGCTTCAGATTAATACCTTTGAGCCATGAGCTCTTTTACAAAGGTTCCAAGTCAGACAAATTACAGAAACATTATACAGGTAATGGTTACAAACCTACTACATGACTTTTCATTTTTTATAGTGTAACTATAGACATTTATTTTGTAACAAAAGCATAAAGCTACATTTTTTAAAGATCCCTGTAAATACAGGGACCCTGTAATCCAAAAATCTTGATACTACACAGAGCTGAGGGGAGAACTATAGGTATGTGTCTTGCTTTTTTTTCTGATATATTTTATTTTGTAATTCATGATGGAGTATAAATGATTAGTTTTGTGATTGCTATAAAATAATTACACACACACATACACACAAACAAACATACAGCCAGCATGTTGCAATGCTATCCAGAGAAAACTTTTGAACCATCTTATTTAAACAGAAGTCACACACACACACACACACACACACACACACAGCCAGCATGTTGCAATGCTATCCAGAGAAAACTGTTGAACCATCTTATTTACACTCAGGTCCCCCTGTTTTAGCTTATAAATGTTACATGCATATACATAAAACTATCCTTTTGGTGCAAGTTTTACACATTTTATAACTTGTTAGAAAACAGAAAAAAGGGGTACTCACACAGGTAGATGGATTTCCCGGGGGGGGGTCTCCAAACAGATCTGTGAAACCTCTGTATGATCAGGTTGCCTCCTAGATACTGTTTTCTGAAAATATCCTAATCAAAAAACACACACATGCCTCTTCAGTTATACACCCAAGCCAACAGGGGGCACATAACACTACATAAACCCTAACTTATTTTTGGGGTGGGGGCAGTGGTGAAGAAGGATAGGGGTTCAAGCCAGGATGGTGGGGGTGCAGGAGAAAGGAGTTTGAGCTAGCATGGTGGGACTCGGGTTCCAGCCAGGATGGCATGGCAGGGGTTCAAGGAGTGTATGAGAAGGAGGGGTGTAGGATGCTTACAAAATGGTGGGTGGCAGGGTTCATGGAGTGTACAAGAAGGAGGGGCATAGGACGCTTACAAAATGGTGGTGTTATGTCACTTCCAGAGCTTCAGTGTGGATCCTTTCCTGCCAAGTGGGCAGGAAACAGGTTCTCAAGTGTGTCATTTCCTGCACAAGGGGCGGGACACGGATTCAAGCTTACATCACTTTCACCAGAAGTGGGTGGGGCTAGCACATTATAGGGAGGGACTTCCGGTTAAACAAGGGACAGTTTTGATTGGTCCATTTTAGGCCATGCCCACCTGTTAAATGATGTTGCACACGCTGATTGGCTGAAATTTAACAATTGATGAGATATATGAACTTATACTGTTTTAACACTCATACTAATTTTGTCTAAGGGTCCTTACTTTTTAAATCTTTCAGTGCTCTGATATTCCTCTTCTCTCAGTCATAAATATGAAAGCATGTGTCTCAAGGTTTTCTCAGCAGGTTTAAAAAAACAGTCCTGAGCCGGCCTTCTCTCTGAGGTCATCAAACTCTGCCTTGGTGTAACAAAATCTATATTTTATAACACATGATGGCCTACTAAGTTATTTAAAAAAAATAAGAGATGACATAATAAATCTCCTCTTTATGTAACTAGTCGAAACCAGTCTGTGATCTGCTTTCTCCTAGACATCAAAAGTCTCTTTGATATAAGTCACTGTATATTCAAAGCAAAAGTGTAGTTGACTCCTTAGTTCCATCTAGGCCTTGGTATCTACACATCAAAGGTCTCTTTGATGAAATGAGCTGGCTTCCTGGGAGGTTATTCATAACACTGGCCAGTGTCCCTTTTCTCAGGACATCTAGTGCAGATCAAAGAATTTCCCTGAGGACGTCATGAATGGCTAATTTTATTTCCTGGGATCAAAGTAAATTGACAAGATAATTGCACCCCAGATATCTGCAGTTTAGCTATTTCCTGTCCTTTGAACTTATCCCTGGGGGGGTTGAAGTGTCAGTTTCTCATGCTGTTTCAGCACCTCTCATGACAGACAATCCATAACCCATATTTATATTTATAAAAAAAATGATACAGCACCCAGAACTGGCTGGCTACATCACAATTCCTCCCCACCTATACTGAATTTGGGGGATCTATTCCCTACATGGGATTAACTTCCCAAATCAGTTCACTCCTCATAGACCCTAGACAGTCCATCTGAGTTCTGATTGGTCGCTCCAGCCCTATGTAGAATGGTCATATCATATCCTTGCAAAGCAAGACTCCATCTTAGTAATCAACCATTGTTTTTCCCCATCTGCATCTGCCAAACTAAGGGGTTGTGGTCAATCTACACCACAAAATGCTGCCCATACAAGTATGGCTCCACCTTCTTAAAGGCCCACACTATGGCAAGACACTCCTTTTCCACTGTGGAGTATGACTGCCCCCTGGGAAGTAATTTATTATTCAGGTAGGCTATGGGGTAGTCCCTCCCTTCACTGGATACCTGGCTCAGTACTGCCCCAAAACCCACATCTGAGGTGTCAGTCTGAACTACAAAGGTTTTACTATAGTCAGAACTTGTCAAAACTGGAGCACTGCACAGTGACTCCTTTAGTTTGGAAAAGGCTTCCTCACAGGCTGGGCCCCAGATAATTTTCTTGGGCATCCATTTCTTTGTCAGGTCAGATAGGGAGCAGCCAGGGCACTGTAATTGGGTACAAATTTTCTATAGTACCCTGCTGTCCCGGGAAACCTCCTGACCTGCTTCTGAGTTTCTGGTCTGGGCCATGCCTGGATTACCTCTATTTTTATTTGGTTAGGACAGAGCTGTCCCTGGCCTACCATATGATCTAGGTATGCCACTTCTCCCATGGCCACCTGGCACTTCTCAGCTTTGACAGTGAGCCCAGCCCTCTGTATCCTGTCCAGCACTTCCCTAAGGTGGGATAGGTGTTCCTCCCAGCTGGTACTAAAGATGGCAATGTCATCAGGGTACACCACGGCGTACTCCTCAGCACCTTTTAACACCTGGTTCACCAACCTTTGGAAAGTGTCCGGGGTGTTCTTCATTCCGTAAGGCATTACTTTGAACTCAAATAAGTCTATCGGAGTGATGAAGGCCGACCTCTCCCTAGCTCTGTCCGTCAACGCTACCTGCCAATACCCCTTTGTCAGGTCAGTGGTCGTAAGGTAGGTCACCCCTCCCAACTTGTCCAGGAGTTCATCCTTCCGGGGCATCGGGTGGGCTTCTAACTTCGTGATTGCATTCAGTCCATGATAGTCTACACAGAATCGAGTCGCGCCATCTGACTTGGGTACAAGGACTATGGGTGAGGCCCAGGAACTGTGGGATCTCTGGATTATCCCTAAATCCAGCATCTCCCCCACTTCCCTCCTAATGTCCTTTTGGACAGCCTCTGACACCTGATATACTGTCCACCATATGGGCATCTGTGTCCCTGTCTCCACATCGTGTGTCACTAAAGGGATTAGTCCAGGCTTGGTGCTAAACAAGGGGGCAAGGTCTGCTAAAACTTTCCTTACTTTCTGGATCTGACCCCGGGTCACCTGGGGAAACAATTTTACTGCCTCCACAGAGGACTCCCACTTACTCTCTTCCAGCAAATCCAGAAGGGGGTCTCCTTCGTCCATCCACTCCCATGACTACACACTGCAAACACTATGTCAGCCCTATTTGCATATGGCTTCATCATGTTGACATGGTACATTGTTTCTGTCTGTCTACGGTCAGGTAACTCCACAATGTAGTTTACGTCATTTACCTTCCTAACCACTTTGGACGGTCCTGCCCACTCAGCTTGCAGCTTGTCTTTCTGGACCGGAATAAGCACCATGACTTCCTGAACCACCATGTATGAGTGAGCTCTGGCTCTGCAGTTGTACCATGCTTTTTGTTTCTGTTGGGCAGCTGCCAGGTTGCTCTGGGCTGTCCTCATAAGCTCCTACAGCCTTTCCCTAAACCTATGGACGTAATCCACAATGGGAGTTCCCTGGGTGGTGTGCTTGTCTTCCCAATCCTCCTGCATCAAGTCTAGGGGCCAACGTACCCGGCGTCCATACAAGAGTTGGAATGGGGAAAATCCTGTCGACTCTTGGGGCACCTCCCCGTATGCAAACAACAGGTGGGGAAGATATTTCTCCCAGACCCTCCCATGCTTCCCAGAGCATTGCTTTTAGGGTACCACTGAATCATTCCACAAGTCCATTGGCTTGTGGGTGATATGGTCTCGTGCATCTCTGCACCACCCCACACTTGTCCCATAAACATTTCATCGTGTCTGACATGAAGGAACCCCCTCGATTGGTGATTACTACCCAATACAGGAGAAAATCCCAAGTAAGGCATCTGCCACTTTGTCTGTCCTCAGAGAGGATAGGGTAACTGCCTCTGGCATAATCCACCACAGTCAGGATGAATCTCTTCTCTAAAGAGCTGGGGGTATTTAAAGGCCCCACAATATCCATTCCCACCCTCTGTTATGGCTCCTCCACTATGGGCAAGGGGATCAAGGCAGCTTGGGTTTTCTTGCCCGCCTTCCCTATTTCTTGGCATCGGTGACAAGACCTGCAATACTCCTTCACCTGCTGGATGAAGTTAGGCCAGTAGAAATTCTGGGCCAACCACTGTGTAGTTCGTGCGATTTCCAGATGACCAGATAAGGGAATATCATGGGCAGCCTTGAGCAACTGCTCACGATATCCCTGGGGAACGACAAGCTGCCTGCCTAGCATCCCTCCCTCTGTCTGTACTGCCTGTGTATACATAAGTCCATTTTCCCAATAAACCTTATGTCTTTCGTCACCTCCTTGTGTGCCCTCTAAGTCTGCCCAAGCCCTCAGCTTCTCTAAACTAGGGTCACTCCTCTGAGCAGCTGCAAACCCCTCACACAGTCCCAAGGCATGGGACAGGTCCCCTTCAGTCACTAAACTAGGGTCCCTTGCACCAGCATCAGGGCCCTCAGGATCACTGTCAATCCCAACCCTCTGACAAGGGGTCAGCCCTCCCTCTTCGGAGTAACCCTCTGTAGCTGTGTGGTTACTTGCTACTGGGGAAATTTCTACCCCCTTTTTATAAGTCTCCTCATCTGGAGACAAAGGCTGGGGAACCAGCCTCTCGGTGGTTTCCACACTGGTTTCTGTGGGGTTCAGGGAACTACTATTTTCTTTTGCCACTTAGCTACAGGTAACTCCACATACCACACCCTGCTAGAGATTGTTACCCAGGATCACATCCACTGCTAATGTGTTGGCTACAGCCACCTATTGCACAGTTCCCCCTGTTTCACCCCAGTCCAGGAGAACACTAGCGAGTGGCAATGTTTTCTCTTCACCAGTAAACCCTTGTACAGTTACGTATTTATTGGGTAAACTGACCAGGCTGTACCAGATCCCCCTTTACCAATGTCAGGGATGCCCCTGCATCCCTTAAACCCTGTGTCTGTACATCATTTACTATGCCTGGGTGCATGTGTTCCCTCATGTTCACTGCCATACTCTCAGGGACACATGAACAACCCACTTCTTTTCTAGCACCCTGTTGTTTATTATGGCTCGCTTTTTTGGGGCACTGTCTGGTAATATGCCCAGTTTCCTTACACAGCCAACATGCATTTCTTATTTCAGATAAATCTTTTCATTGAAACCTGGAGCTAGCTGGTTTCAGTGGAGGCAGTGAGGGTTTTAGCTGCCCTGAAGGTGTGCGTTTCCCTTTCTGCCCTGCCACACCTGCCCCATTCATTCTCAGAGCAGGTCTGCTCTTGGCATAGCAGTCCGAAAGTTCAGCAGCCTCTTGCCCTGTTTTAGGATCTCAGTCCTCTAGCCAGGTTTTTAGCTCTGCTGGGCATACCCAATAAAACTGTTCTAATAAAATCACATTTTCAATTTTATCAACAGAGTTTGCCTCAATTCCTTCCCCCCAGCATTTTAAAAACTGAGTTGTTTCGTGGCTAGCTCCTCATAGCTTATATCAGGGCTTCTCCTGAGCTTATGGAATTTAGCTCTGTATGATTCAGCAGTTAATTCAAACTTTTTTAACAGTGCAGCTTTTAACTTGCTGTAATCATCGCTGTTCTCATAGTTTATTTGACCCAATGCATCCCGAGCTTTCCCCGTAAGTAGCGGGGATAGCTGAAAGCCACAGGACTCTCTAGGAAATTTAGCCTGAATACAAACTTTCTCAAAAGAATTTAAAAAGGCATCCATGTCCTCCCACTCTTTAAACTCGGCTATTAATTTGGAGTTCAATTTGTAACCCAGTCCTGCAGTCCCAGTTAAACCCAAGCCACTTACCTATTCTGGTGCCACTGGTTGGAGTCGTTGCTTCTCCAGTTCTTGTTGCCACTGGTGCTCCTCTCTCCTCTCTCCTCTGCCTCTCTACATTCTCACTCTCCCTTCTCCTCTGCAGCTCGCTGGTGCTCACGCTCCTCACTGTCCACCTCCCTCTGTTGTCACTCTGCCTCCAGTTCCATCTTGCGCAACTCAATTTGCAGCCTGAGTACCTCTGGATTCAGGATACTGGTGACCTTCCCCTGCTGCTGTGGCCCTTCACTGACAGTGGCCCTGCTATCCTCCTCATCGGATCTGGACCCTGCACTGGTCACTAGCCCTGCCACATTTGAGGCTTGTTCTCTTTCAGTCATGGTCTGTGACTCACTGCTCTGGGCATCTGCTACCATCAGGGCCTCTATGAGGTTCTGCTTTTTGGCTATCACCTCGAACAGGACTCCTCTGTCCTTGCACAACTGTTTTAAGTGTTCTACAGTGTGCCTGCTGTAGTTGGACACCATTTTTCCTGACTACTGCTAATCTGACTGGCACTTTAGAAAAAAAAAATGGGTAGGAACTTTACTGTAAGCTAAGGGATACAGTTCTGTTTCCTATTGAAATAAAACACTGCCTTTCTTTTTTCCAAGTGAGTTGAACGGTCTCAAGCTGACACACTGAACAATGAAGCTTATACCTCCAAACTTTTTATGCCACTGTTGCCAACCAATCTGGCACAAATTCACTCAACCAGTCAGCCCTCTACTCAAAAAGTGCCAAACTCTGAGCATAAGATTTATGGACAGTTAACAGTACAAGGTAACCCTCTTGTCTGTTTTGTGGGTTTGAGTCACCTTAGTTTCAAGTTCTGGAGGGATTCAAACTGATAACCTCTTGTTAGCCTACCCAGTTATCAGGCTCAGATAACTCTGTCTTTGGGGGGGCATATATCTTTGCCTACAGGCACCTAACCAGGTCAACAAAATGAACCCTTAGAACTCTATGCAAGGCCTTAGAGAACTCTATCCATTTCCCAGTTTGGTATAACAATAAGTTCATACACAGTGTCAACTATAACCTTCAAAGCTTCACTTATATAAAAAGAAATGTCAAGGCACTCCAGGCAGTTTCGGTTTTTAAATATATATTTCTTTACTTTAAAATAGGAAAACAGAAAATATTACAGAACACAATATCCCAACACATACAACCTTAAAACAAACAGGTTAAAAGTGCAGATTCCTACAAATAATAACACTCAGACTAATTTTGTCTAAGGGTCCTTACTTTTTAAATCTTTCAGCGCTCTGATGTTCCTCTTCTCTCAGTCAGAAATATCAGGGTTTTAAATAATTGATTAGCAGTTTTTTCTTGGGATGATACTAACTGTACAGAAAGCATTTATATAGATTTTCTAGAAGTGCTGTGTTTGTTAAACACAGTGAGGGAAGAGCTATTCATTTTCACAAAGTTTTAGCATTTTTATGAGCAAAACACTAATCAATTTTTAGAGTTAAATAAAACCCTGAATATGAAAGTGTGTGTCTCAAGGTTTTCTCAACAGGTTTAAAAAAACAGTCCTGAGCCAGCCTTCTCGCTGAGGTCACCAAACTCCACCTTGTTGTAACAAAAATCTATATTTTATAACACACGATGGCCTACTAAGTTATTTTAAAAAAATAAGAGATGACATAATAAATCTCCTCTTTATGTAACTAGTCGAGACCAGTCTGTGATCTGCTTTCCCCTAGACATCAAAAGTCTCTTTGATATAAGTCACTGTATATTCAAAGCAAAAGTGTAGTTGACTCCTTAGTTCCATCTGGGCCTTGGTATCTACACATCAAAGGTCTCTTTGATGAAATGAGCTGGCTTCCAGGAGGTTATTCATAACACTGGCCAGTGTCCCTTTTCTCAGGACATCTAGTGCAGCTCAAAGGATTTTCCTGAGGACGTCATGAATGGCTAATTTTATTTCCTGGGATCAAAGCAAATTGACAAGATAATTGCACTCCAGATATCTGCAATTTAACTATGTTCTGTCCTTTGAACTTATCCCTTGGGAGGGTTTGAAGTGTCAGTGTCACATGCTGTTTCAGCACCTCTCATGACAGACAGTCCATAACCCATTTTTATATGTACAAAAAAATGATACAGCACTCAGAACTGACTGTCTACGTCACAATGACTACTACAAAATTGTATAATGTTATCTTGGACCATGGAGCTACCTCTAATTTAGCCAATAAGGCTCATCTCTGTAACTAGAAATGTTTCTCTCTTACAGTAACCATAGTAATTATCATAGGTATATAATGTAAGACATTACGTCTTCTACCTCGGAGACCCCAAGAGACAGAGAAACTCCTCGAGGTATAGGAAATGCTAAGCATTGGCTCCTGGTTCATATTGGTAAGAACTGCTTAGGGCAACTGTGATTATCCTTTTTGGCAGTAATAAACAAGTTTATTACTCTTATGCAATGTGTCTGTGATTCCTTGCATTCCCAATATTGCCAAGAACCTGAGAGTGAGGTTTAGACCTCCTGACAGTGGGTAAGCAGTCATGTTTGTGCCGGATGAAATGGTGCCCAGGATTTTGCTGCCTACCAAACATGACTGTGAGCTCTAGTGGGTAAAAGTAAGCTGCAAGATAACAATGCATCAACTTTGTTGTTCAGTTATAACCCCTACACAGCTTCACATATGAACATACAAAATAGTTAGCAGAAGAAGGCTTTATGGTCTATTGAGTCTGCTTGATTGTGAGGTCCCTGATCCAGAGATTATAGTGGGCCCCACTCACCGCCCCAACAACCCTGAACTTTCTCTTCACCCTGTCCCTCCCTGTCTTGAACCCCTCTCCAGCCTTTTTTGAGTGACAGCCTCAGATGGGAGTTCACTGCACCATGACAGCACCCGCACTATAAAGAAGTGTCACCTGACTTTCTACTTGAACCTTCCCCTGCCAGCTTATAATAGCGTCCCCTTGAGGTCTTATTTTCACTGAGACAGAAAAGTTCCCCAATATCCACCTTGTTTATACCTTTCTGGTACTTGAAGGTCTGAATCATGTCCACTCTCTCCCTCCTCTTCATGGGTGAGGACATGCTGCATTCCCTCAGCCTGTCCTCATATACCCTGCCCTGCTGTCCCTAAACCATCTTTGTCACTGGAGGTCATTGTCTGCCCAAGGACTAATGACCTGGTGAGTGATGGAGTAACGGTAGTTCAGGGCAGTTCAGGGACATTCAGAGAACTGGGAAGGGGCCTTAAACATGTAGCACAAAAGGTGGTTTTCATCAAGGTGCTACCTGTGTATGGCCAAGAGGAAGATAGGGCACTCTGCACCAGGAACTTCAACTTTTGGTTGAAAGAATGGTGCAGGAAGTAGGAATTTGGCTTCACTGGGGACTGGGGGGCCAATGTAGAAGGACATGAGCCTCTACAGTGGACACTTCTGGGAAGGGGACCTCAGTCCTCAGAGGAAGGTTTAAATGTTACTTGGATGAGCGTTTAAACTAGCCAAGGCTATATTACCAAGGGAGACATAAACTTCCCACTCCCCTCACACAGGCTGAAGAAACAAGGAGGGAGACCACAAAGGGAGAAAAATCCCTCAGGGTAGGGGCACAAGATGAAGGGGTGTTGAAAAGTCAGAGGATAAGGTGGTAAGAACAAAGTATGCAGAAAGAGTGGTGTAGAGAAGACAAGAAACAGAGGGAGCAATAAGGGAAGTCAGGGAGAGTTCTGGAAATCATCACAGGCAGAAAGGGGGGAAGAATGGAAGGATACAGGGAGAGAGCACAGTTTAAAGAGCCATATACGCTGATACTAGGAGTCTAGGAAATATAATTCCTGACATACTGTAGAGGCAATCGTGCTGGAGGTGGACCTGGACCTGGTGGCCATAACTGAGTCATGGTGCATTGGTAACCACAACTGGGACATGGTTCTACCAGACCACTCTCTGTTCAGAGGAGATACTGTAGTTAGGGGAGGAAGGGTGGTCTGTATGTGAGGGAGGGTATCAGGACATTGGAAGTGCAAGGTAATCTAGAGGTAAAGGAAGGGCTGGAAGCATTGTTGGTACCCTGGGGGACAGGACCACTATTTATACTGAGGTGATATACAGACCTCCAAGATGGGGAGAAGTTGGATAAAACACTAGGGGAAATGATGAGCAGATTGAAAATGTGGGGGTGGGGGGGGGTGCTGCTGGTTGTAACTTCAATCTGCAAGATGTGGATTGGAGCCTTCCAGCTGCAGCTTTGGCTAGAAGCAGGGCCATCCTTGACTGCCTGCATGGGGCATTTCTCAGGCACCTAGTCAATGAACCCACTAGAAACAGTGTAATACTGGACTTGGTGCTTACTAACAGAGACAGTATTGCAAATGTCACAGAGGGAAGTCCCCTGGGAACCAGTGATCACAGCACAGTGTGATTTTTCATTAAGATGGGTGCATAGGCAAACCAAACAAGGACCAGGGTCCTGGAATTTAGGAGGGTGGTTTTTAAAGAAATGGGAGACTGCCTTAGAAGCAGCCTAGCAGGTTGTATTTCCAGGGATGGGCAGAGGAACGATGGAGAAAATTAAAGGAAGGCATAGTAAAAAGCAACTAGCCACAGCATGAAAAAAGTGAGCAAAAGTAGGAGGTAAAAAAAGACCATTATGGTACTCTAGGGATGTGGCCATGAAGGAGAAGGGGAAAAAGGGTGGCATTCAGGAGGCACAAAGAAACACAGAGGGAGGAGGATAGGGAGTTGTACCAGGCAAAAAAGATGGAAGCAGGGAAAGACGTGAGGGGACCAAAGGTGCAAATAGAGGCAAGGATAGCCAAAGGGGTATCAAAGGGGGACAAGACTTTTTCAGGTACATAATCAAGGAAAGTAAGGCAAGGGAAGGGACAGTGTGGATAAGAACAGCAAAGGGTGATTGCACAGAAGAGGAACAGGAAAAAACAGGCAAGCTGAACAGATATTTCTGCTTCATCTTTATGACGGTGGAAGAGGGGAACGGACCACCAAGGAACAGCAGGAACACTGGAGGGGGTGGACACAAGTCCATTTTCTGAGGAAGGAGTCCTGAATGGACTTGCACATCTCAAAGTGGACACAGCCATGGACCAGACAGGATACACCCAAGGGTACTAAGGAAACTCAGGGAAGTGCTTGCTGCACCACTGATGGCCTTATTCAACAACTAATTGGAAACAGGAGTGGTTATGGAGGCAAGGAAGCGAGCTGGTGTAGTCCCACTCCTGCATCAGCTTCCCTTTGGTGGTGAGACCAGCATGCCAGGTGCCTGGACTTCAGGTGTATGTGTGTTGCCCACCAGTGGCAAGGTGGCTACATATTTTCCCATGGCATACACACACTTGGCATAGCTGGCAGATAGCCACTATTTCACCACTGGGTCCAGAATGTAAAAATCCCACACTAGGGATTTTGTACTCCTAGCTTTCACATAATAGCAGTGGACTTGGTAGCGGAACATTATTGGAGAGCTAGAAATGGGTGTTCTGGGGCATGATTTTTGCTCTGGTGCAACTGTTGACTCATCTTCTCTTATTACTATTACTGGCTCAACAGATCCAACAGCTGGAGAATGGGGGGGGGACTTTACTGAAGCTCTGTCCCTGGCCCTTACTTTTTTTCCCTATGGCTCCCATAGAGGGTCCATATCATCATTCCCATCCCCACCTATGATGCTAACCTCCTGAGATGTGTCCTTCTCATCCTCCTCCTCATCCTCATCCTGACTTTCATCACTGTGTTTACTTCTCAGCAGCATCTGATTCCCTAACACTCAGATCTGCAACATCACACTTTGACTCAGGCTCATGCTCTTCTGCAACAATTTTGGGGACAACTACTACCTCCGAGTCCTCGGCCTCAACCACATTCCCAGAGGAAAACTTTTTGGGGTTTGTTGTAATGCTCCTGTTGTCCTTTTTTTTTTTTTTGTTGACTGGGAAAGGAGGACTAGACAATTCGGCCTATTTTCAGCCTTGTCCCAGGGGAGGGGGATACAGATGGATGCCAACTGACATTTCCTGCCTCCTTGCCTGCACCGCCTGCTTTGCCAGCACCAGCAGCACCCACCAGCATTGATGCCACAGATTTGGGGAGAAATATTTTGCCACACTGATGCCTCCACTTGCAGCAAATATTCCTTGTTGATTAGTACTACCAGCCCCTGATGAAACTGCATCATCACAACTGGGCGTTGTTATGGTACCCTTCGGAAACACAGAAGCTAAGCTCTTCTTGGCAGCAGTGCCAGAAACTCCTTTAGCAGAGTGTCTCTTTATGGGAATGTTCTTATATGTTTAGGTTTTGGAACACAGGATTAAGGGACTGGGGGAGACATGCAACACCACATAACACTTTACAAGACTTTACACAGCAACAACTACACCAGAACTTTTTTCCCCTTTTTCCTTTTTTTCTTTTTTGCTAAACAGTACACAACAGGGATTATTTAAGGGACTAGGGAACACAAGACTACACAGCACTTACAACACTTTACACAGACAGTAAACAATAACACCAGAAATATTTTTTCCATTTTGGGGGGGGGTTAGTAAAACAATACTCAACAGGGATTTAAGGGACTATGGGTACCCACACAAGACCACACAACGCTTTTACAAGACCTTACTCAGAAACAGCTACACCAGAATTGTTCCCCTTTTTTTCTTTTTTTCATGAAACAATACACAACAGGGATTATTTAAGAGACTAGGGATCCACGCAAGCCTACATAACATTTACAACACTGTACATAGACAGTAAACAACACCACCACCAGAAATATTTTTTTTTCCTGTTGTTTTTTGTGGTGTTGGGATAACAAAATACTACACAACAGGGATTTAAGGGAATTAGGGGTACTCCAGCAAGACCACACAACACTTCACGAAATTGTACTCAAAAACAACTATACATAACAGGGACTATTTACAGGACTGGGGGATCCATGCAAGACTACACAACACTTTACATAGACAGTATATAAACAAAAATAACACCAGAATTTTTTTTTTCCTGTTTTAGTTTTTGAGAAAAACAGTACATAACAGAAATTTCAGACTAGGGATCAGACTTGGGGACACACACAATATGCTATAGGTACACAAACTAAACATCCAAAATAAAGGGGGTGGAAGTCATTGACTTCCAAATATAAAAAAACTAAATTGAATGATTTCCAGAACTGAAGGCACAGAAGCTAAGAAATGATTGATTTTTTTCTAAGAGAAATTGTATTTTACCACTAATATTTTTATTAACATCCATAAATTGATCATTCCTAGAATACTGGCTTTCAAATTGTGGGATCGGGAAAGTATTTTGACTTCCAAAAAACTGGAATGACTTCCAGATTTTGACTTTTGACTTCCACAAAAAATAAATTAACTGAACCCCTGGGTAAACTATAGTGACAAAATAATACAGTAAAATAAATTTCACTGTGCTAAAGAAGTAAAGTAACAAACCACAGAAAACACGAAAAAAATAATAAGTAGAACTGTACTACACTGCCTAGGCTGTAAGACAAGCCTGTCTTTTTGCTGTTGGAGCTACAGATAAACTCAACCTCCCCAAAGCACACTACACTGTCTGCAATACAAAAACTGGAACTGCTACTTTAAACAAGGTAAATCACCAAAAAATCAACAACTGCTTGGTGATATACAGGCACAAGGCACAGTACACACTTAATAGAGTGATTTTGGACAGAAAACTCCATGTAAAGTGGTTTTAGGTTTCTGGGGCACACGGCTCCAGAGCACAACTAACTCCAACTCTCTTTTCCTCCCACTGCGCTGAATTCAGCCTATGCATGGAAAAACAGCCTATGTGATGTCCTATCCCATGAATCCCTGCTAACTTCACCTAAGAACCATAATTCATAGGAGAAATTAGGTGAAGTTGTCATTTTTCCACTATTCATGAATTTCTATTTTAACACAAAGTAGAAATGTGCCTTGTGGAGTAAATTCACGAATTATGAAAAATTCATAAAATTCTCCATGAAATGAATTTTTCCAGCTTTGTCCACCACTATTCATAACTATTTGTTACCAGCTAAGTCAAGAGCAATTCTGTTAACAAACAAAAATAGAGAAAACAAGTCTGTATGACATTTGCATACTTTGGAGTAATGAGATTCATTGCTGTTTGTACACAGAGTATTACTATTTCATGCAATATGTTTAATTGAAATGGCAACACAAACAATCACTAAATTACTTCATTGGTACAGATCCAGAAACAAATGATTTGATACCTTTTATTGGACCAACATGGATGTTACAGAAAAGAACAAAGTGCTCTAGCTTTTGAACCAATCAGGTCCTTCTTCAGAAGCTTTGTGGCAGTTATTTTGAAAATCCCATACTATTAACACCAGATTATATTGAAAAAACAGAAATAATTCTCATTGGTTTAACATATACATTTAAAACATAACACAAGATTACGTCAGAGAAGCTAATTACACCAGTATGCTCTTAACTGAGGAGCCTCAGAAGGGCAAAGGTTATCAAGAATTCTCTACAGCCAGAGAGTTCTTGTCACATAAATTTTAAAATGTCTCAGTATGCCAAGAAAGCATTCTAGTAATAAAAAAACCTTGGGGTGGCATTCTCTCTAATACATGTAAAATGAGCTTACAACTTACATTCCAATTGTCCTGGTGTATTAAAGAACAAATACATTAAAGGACAGATAATGAGAGACAAAATCACATAACATCCTGACCTTGAACTCCTACGTAAGATTATTAAGGATCTCCATCCAATAATTAGTTAGGATGAAACCCTTAATTGTATTTTTCAAGAACTACCACTACTATCTTTTAAACAACCACCTAATTTAGCCAACCTGATTAAAAGGAGTCAACTTGAACCGGAACAGAATACCATGACATCATATGGTACACGACCCTGTCATCAACACATTTGTAAGACATGTAACCCCATTTCCACTTCAGACTGTGTGGTTACATCACAAAACAGACTATTCAGGATACAGGGGAATTATACATGTACATCAAGTATTGTGGTCTATTTTATCCAATGCAAGAAATGTTCTTGCACAGGCTATGTGGGGGAGACAAGCCAACAACTCCACACTAGAATGAATTCTCACAGACATTCTATTAATCACAAGAAGACTGAGTAGCCAGTAGCCCAGCACTTCTCCCAGGATAGCCACTCAATCTCAGATATGTCTGTGATAGTCTTAAAAGGACATTTCAACAGTACACAACAGAGACGGGCTTCTGAAATTAGACTTATTTTACTTCCCAATATGGTGGCAGATGGAATGAATATTGATGTTGGTTATATGACACATTATTCCACTTAAACTTACACAGACCTTTACTTTAAAAGATGGACATAAATACTTTAGTTCTTCAGCAGGCCTTTGATTTAGTAAGTTTATGGTTATCTACATGTTGACTTCTCACCTTAACACTGGGGTGAGTGTGTTTGAGTGTGTGAGTGTGTGTATACTGATGTATGTATGTATGTGTGTGTTTGTGTGTGTTTTGCATGTGTTGTGTTTTTGTGTGTTGTGGGTATGGTGTGTGTGTGTGTGTGTGTTTGTTTGTGTGTGCATGGTGTGGTGTGGTGTGTGTGGAGTGTTGTTATATTTGTTGTGTGTTGTGGTTGTGTGGAGTGTGCAGGGGTGTGTGTGTGTGTGTGTGGTGTATGTACACACATATGTGTGGGGGGAGCTTGGCATGGGGCAATTGTTATGTGGCTAGGACACTTTGTTTTCACATATAGTGTACATTTACTTCCATCTACTAGTTGTCAGTGGTTGGATTACACACTGTCACATTTTTAAATCTGCTCATATTAAGATGCATATCTCATTTACTTGGGGTTCATAAAATGTGTAATTCCTTTGGGTTTTCATTTAGATTCCTTAGACTGATTCTGTGCATTTTTGTTATACATGGGCTGTATGTTGAAATCTGCACTTATCAGGATCATGGTCTCATTTTCTTGGGGGTCCTTGGCAAGTATTTTTTTATTTGGCACTTACAAGTGATACTATCATGCATCATGTATATATGTGTATGTTAATTTGAGGCTTGTTTTCAACTTGCAGTTATACCTAATTTCAGGATTTTGTCTCTCATTATCTGTTCTTTAATACACCAGGACAATTGGAATGTAAGTTGTAAGCTCATCTTACATGTATTAGAGAGAATGCCACCCCAAGGTTTTTTTATCACTAGAATGCTTTCTTGGCATACTGAGACATTTTACAATTTATGTGACAAGAACTATCTGGCTGTAGAGAATTCTTGATAACCTTTGTCCTTCTGAGGCTCCTCAGTTAAGAGCATACTGGTGTTAATTAGCTTCTCTGACGTAATCTTCTGTTATGTTTTAAATGTATATATTAAACCAATGAGAATTATTTCTGTTTTTTCAATATAATCTGGTGTTAATAGTATGGGATTTTCAAAATAACTGCCACAAAGCTTCTGAAGAAGGACCTGGTTGGTTCGAAAGCTAGAGCACTTTGTTCTTTTCTGTAACATCAATGTTGGTCCAATAAAAGGTATCAAATCATTTGTTTCTGGATCTGTTCTTAAAAGGACCAATACGGCATGTACAACATTTTGTTTGCTTCACTGGTACAGTACATTGCTTATTTGACAAACTGGAGAAGAAAAAACTGCAGCCTGAAGTGGGTGTGTATGTGTTGAAGTGTGCATGTGTATCCATGGCTGCAGAAGTGGTGGACCATGATGATGGACATCTGGGCCCAGATATTCAAACTGCGCCAGTCTGAGGCGCAAGCCCCTGCGCTGCTCAAAATAGTTGCGCAGGGGTGTGGCCGGGGTGATATTCAAAGGGTTGCGCTGTTGAGCAGCTCCTTTGAATATCACCCAGCTCTAACGCCGCGCGTAGGCGCGGTGGAACTTGCGTACCGCAAGTTGCCAGGTTAGCATTAAACTTGCGGTGGCGCCAAGTACCATTCGCCATGCTCAAATTTCCGATATTCAAAGGTGACATGCAAATGGGGCCATAATTTATACAAAGGCACAGGGGCCATTTGCATCTATTTATAGCCCCATTTGCATGCCATTTGCATGTAGAGTCGCTGATCGAGGACTTGCTCCTGGCCACCCTGCCAGGCAGCAGCCGTCGGGGACCGCGACGCCTAATGCAACCAGATCGCGGGCATCACAGTTACATGACACCCCCACCACATCTCCCACAGCCGATCGCGGGCAGAACAACATACATGTCCCCCACACACATCTCCCACAGCTCGTCGCGGGCAGAACCTGTATGAACCCCCAGTGCCCGATCGTGGAGCCGAACCTATAGACCCACCCAGTGCCGATCGCGGGCAGAATGTAACCCTCCCCAACCTGAATAACTCCCTGGTGGTCAGTGGACCGTAAAGCCCGATCATGGGCAGAATGTCACAACACAACTCCCCACTCTCCTGGTGTCTAGTGTCCCCCACCCACCCACGAAGCCTCACCCCGCTCCCCCACTGCAGCCGTGAGCGACAGCATCCACCGCCTGCCGCCCGCTGCCCGCCGACTGACTGTCGGTAGGGCTGCCGCCCGATGGTGCTGCACCACGGGGTGGGGCGCAGCCCTACCGACAGTCAGTCGGCGGGCGGGCGGGCGGTGCAGGGGCGGTGGATGCTGTCACCGGGCCGCGCGGGGGGAGCGTGGAGGGGCTTCGTGGTGGGGTGGGGGACACTAGACACCAGGGAGATGTGGGGGAGTTGTGTTGTGACATCTGCCCGCAATGCGCTTTACGTCCACTGACCACCAGGGAGTTATTCGGGTTGGGGGAGGGTTATCTCTGCCCGTGATCGGGCACCGGGGGTTCATACAGGTTCTCTGCTCCGCCGATCGGGCACTGGGGGTCATACAGGCCCTGCCCGCCGATCGGGCACTGGGGGTTCATAAGGTTCTGCCCGGCGATCGGGCTGTGGAGAGTGGTGGGGGACATGTACGGTTCTGCCCAAGTGATCGGGCTGTGGGAGATGTGTGTGGGGGGGGACATGTACGTGTTCTGCCCGCGATCGGGCTGTGGGAGATGTGTGGGGGGGGTTCATGTACCTGTACTGCCCGCGATCGGGCTGGTGGGGGGGCACAGGGACCGAGTTGGGGGCCAGCCAGGGATGGCAGCTGCTGTGTTGCGCCCTGCAATGCAGCAGCTCACCTGTGGGTGGCCCTCAACTTAAGCCTTTTTTGCCTGCTTGTCAGCGGGATAGAGGTTGGGTCGCCAAGATGCACAACTCTGCGCAACCCGACTGAATATCGGGTTGCGCAGGTTATGCATGGATCCTCCCCCTCCTGTTGAGCATGCATTCATTTGCATTGCTCTCTTGCGCAACCTGTTGCCAGTGGTGTAACTGCCTCCTGCTGAATATCGCAGAATGGCGCATTTTGGACTTGCGCATGTGCAACCCTGTTGCGCATGGCGCAACCCTTTTGAATATCTGGGCCCTCTTGTCACATGTGTGTATTGTGCTTTTATGTGGCCGCTAGCTGGTTAAATGAACTGCCTGATACACTGCTGAATCTCCCAAAGATTCATCAGTTAAACAGATCTCTGTGGTCTGCTCTTGCAGTCCAGTGCAACTGTAAACATTACATTGTTTTATTTGGTTTCTCTCTATACATATCCTGTGACTTTTTATACAATGATCTGTATGGATTTTTTCAAAACTCTAAGTAATTTTTCTGTCTTAAGTGCTCTGAGCCTGACTCGACTTCATTTACTCTTGAACTGCTTATCATACTTGTGATGTTTTTTGTGACTATGTATTTGATGTGGGGCCTTTGTAAATGAGCACTTGTGTTCATAGATAATCTCTGAAGTTTTCAATAAATAAAGAAATGAATGTTCTGTCAGTCTCTTATGTAACTGCCTTGAAATTTTCCTACATATGAAGTTTGTCATTTTTTTAATCAGAAATTGGTTATGTGAAAATTAATATTTCTGTCATCCTGACAAAGTGACACACAGGACATGAAATGTTGTTTTAGAGGCCTAGTGTCTAAGTATATTGAATAAAACAAAACTATGCACACTACACTACACTATAGTAATTGGGTCAGATTATTTTATATTTGGTTGCATTTTTCTTTGCACAGTAGAATAGATCCTTCCCTTATATATGGTTAATGTTGTAGGCGTGGACAGCTATTGTGGCCTGTTTAATTCAATACTGTATAACCCCTTATTTTTGAGGTAAATTTATTTCCACTATTTCGTGGAAATAAATTTATTGTGAAGATAAATGGACCATTCCACCAACACGCCAAGAACACTCAAGAGAACATCGACACGCCAACTCCTCATTCACAGTCAACAGTAAAGTACCTCTCAGCCTCATAACCTGACAGTACACCAAGAATGCTGACACACCGACCCTCATTCACAGTAAACACTAAAGTACCTTTAGTAGTAAAACAGTAAAGTACCTTTCAGCCTCGTAACCTCCTGGCAGGCACAGAGAATGCCGGCATGTGCTTGGTGGTAGTACACTGAGAATGCTGACACATCAACCCCCCATTCACAGTAAAGTACCTTTAGTTTTACATTTCAGGCTCGTAATCCATGTATGAGTGTTTTTGTTTCTTTTTAAAAAGTTCAAAGTCAGCAGATGCCTCAAAACAAAGTAAATTAAACAAACTGCCAACTGCTCAAAATCCATGTAGGATTAATGAATACATGAATCAAACTAACTGCCATGCTGCCACATGATACAGGTGTCTCAGCATGTTGGCATGACAACATGGCAGATCAATTGATTCATTAATTCACTCATACAAGGATTACATGGCTAAAATGTACTACTAAAGGTACTATACTATACTGTTTACTGACTATGAATGGGAGTTCAGTATATTGGCATTCTTGGTGTATGCCATCTGTAATGGCAATGTAGTGGCTGAGGTTCAAATCTTGCTTCTGGAGCAATGGTTTCAATGTGACACTACTAAAGACAACTGTAGCCGTAAATGCACTAATATAAGTTTGCGTGGAACTACCTATCGACCTGACCACGTGAACAAAGAGATGTGTGGAAATAAGGGGTTATACTGTATTTTCTCTGTCAATAAAACAGGTCCATTAACACCCCCACCCTGAAGGACCTGAAATGAGCTATCACTGTTTAGTGTGCCTTTCCTAATAAGTGGGATCCATGGACTCTCTCTTCTTTTGGGTTAGGATGTGTTTGTTGCAGATTAAACTATCTGAGCTGAGGTAAACGAAAAGGCAGTGGAAGACTCCATTTATTCATTCCCCTTTATCTAGAATATGAAAGAGACAATACAAGGCCACTTTAATTGGATCACATTTTTTACCAAAGTGAATTGAATTCACATGTGGAAGTAATCTAGGTTGTTTTCATTTCCTTACACTACATTTATAAGCATGGCAACTAAAGTCATTGAGAAGCATGGCAGGCAAAAAAATATGTGCCTCGCTTTGAATCAAAGATACATTTTATGACACAATACATTTTTTTAATGTTGCCTTTTACACAGCAGTATATGAAAATGTGTTACAGTTGCCAACAGGGCAGGCAAAATGTAAAGTACAGGAAGAACATAAAAATAAAGTATATGGGATGCTTAAATATTATTAGTATCACAGTAAATGATAAACTACAGAAGTCACTGGAGTTCACTGCAGAGCATAAACAAAGTGTGTAATGAATGAGGAAACAAACGTGCAGGGTGGAAGGAGGTACTCAAAATAGCTTAGGGCAAGGGGTCAACAATCATGAGCCTGTGAGAAGAGGAAGATTTTCAAGCAGCAGTACAAGGAAGGGTCTGATTAAGGAACCAAGGCCAGTGTGCTGGGAAGAATAGGTGGAAGTACTGATTATTTGAGCTAAAAATAAATAAATTCAAGACACTGTCTTGCTATATGTGTTGAGCCACTAAATTAACCTCACTCATTAGAATAACTTTACTACTGGGGTATAGGTTTTGAAAGCCTTTAATTACAGAGACTAAATGATAATACAAAATGGCTTGTACTGTATCTGAGAACATGGGAGGAGATCTATAGATGCATCCTATGATTATTTGAAAAGCACTAGGTAAGAATACTTGGATAAGTGTTTGTCAAGTCCCTAAGTGACAGATGTTTTACAAGACTTAAAAAGCAGATATCCTCTTCAGTATATGTTTTTGTAAAGATAATTTATTTAGCTAATTCTCAGTAAATTAGCATTCATGGTTATTTGTTTTTTTATTTAAAACTATACAATATAAAAAAATACTGGTTGGGTAACCATGCACAACACGCCTGTGCTGCCACTTCAAGGTTCTTTTTTTAATTTTAATTTTGTATTGTGTTTTTGAAAGACAGATGAAAACAGATCATGTATATTTGACATTTTACATACAGGTTGGGTGAGGTGGGGCATCTCACTTCCACAACAATATCAGCTAGCATCCATATGTCACATACATTGCTATAGCTCAAAATATAACATATTTCCTATATGTAGAAACATATATTTTGTCAGCAGAAAAGGACCTTTAGGCCCATCCAGTCTGCCCTTGTCCACACATCCTTCCTAAACTGACCCTTCTTGGTATCATTGCATGACTCCTTGTTCTAGTGCCTACTTATCTCTGAAACAGACCCTCCACTTGTACCTTGTTCACTCCTGTGAGGTACATGTAGGTTTCAGTCATGTCCCCTCTCACTCGCCTCTCTTCCATTGAGTGCATGTTAAGTTCCTGCAGCCTACCCTTGTATGGCTTCTCGTGCAACACACTCATCATTCTGGTTGCCCTCCTCTCTACCGCCTCCACCCTTTAGATGTCCTTGCGGAGATGCAGTCTCCAGAACCAAACACAGTGCTGTAGGTGGGGCTAGAGATGCAGTGAATTTAAATTTCACAGGCGATGTGAACGTGAAGTGGGCACTTCGTGTTGTTGTTCCACTACATGGAGTGGTCAATGTGAAAGGCTCACTTCATGTTATAATTATGACTTTACATTGTCATTCCACCTTAAAGTAAGACAAAGTGACAACACTATAGGTAGCCCCCCCCCAAACATCACATGGCTTACAGTACTGTAAGTCACATGTTTAGCCAGGCAGGAAGGAAGTGACTCATGCAAGCAGATACTTTCACTTTCTCGTTTGCAGAGGTAGAGAGAGGAGGCAGTTTGTCTGTGTAGTAGTTAGGAGGAGCAGAGAATTCAGAGATCATATAAAACCCACCCAACAGCTTTTTTCAAAGCTATATTGTTGGTTAGTGTTTTTTGTACTCTTTTTGAAGTTCATTTTTTCTTTCTGTGATTGTGATTTCCTTGTTTTTTACTTTTATAAGTTTTTGTTTGTCTGCATGTGTCTGACTGTGTGTGTGCCTGTGTTGTATGTGTGTGTTTCATGTTGTCATTGTCAACTCGTCGTTGCTCAGACAGAGGAAAAGAGGGAGGGCAGTCGAGCTCGAGTACTTAAGTTGCTGAAATGGACCAGGGGCAGGGTGAAAGTCTGTGAATGTCTAGGACAGTGCTGGGGCAGTGGGACTACATGGTAGCATGGTTGGCAGGGGAGGAGTGTGCACCCATGGGGGGCGTGGCCGGGTGCTGTTGGACTGGTCAAAACTCTTGGGTCCTCCCCTCCCCCCAGAAGCAGCAGCACCACCACCAGCTCCTCCCCCCTGGAAGCAGCAGCAGCAGCACCATCACCACCACCACCACCTCCCACCCAGAAGCAGCAGCAGCACCACCACCAAGTCCACCACCAGCAGCAGCAGTGGCAGCTCTAGCAGCACCACCTCCACAGCAGGATGTGCTGGACGTTGAGCACCGCCATGACCAGGCTGCTGCCAGTGCATCTGGCCCTCCTGGGCCTGGATCCCCCCCCTGCAGCTCCCCAGTTTGGGAGTTCTTCAACTGTGTCGGGGGGACAACAGCCTGCTACGGTGCTGCATTTGTGGTGTCAAGGTGTGCCATGGCCCCCAGAGGACACACCTGGGGACTGGGGGACAATGCACTCACAGAGTTAATCACCACAAGGTGGAGTGGCAGGCTGCCACAGAATGGACCAGGCCTCCACCTGCTGACCCTTCTGTGGCAGTGGCAGAGGATGCAGCTGTGCATTGCCACAGCAAGAGGAGGGCCACAGCAGCAGCTGCTCCATGACCAGCACCACCCCCACCACCAGCTGTACTACCACCAGTGGACCCCACACTGCCTGAAACTTGGGCCAAACTTGCTGTGTTGTGGGCCACGGTAGAAGAGAACAATGAGAGGGTGAGTGCCGTCCAGCAGCAGTTGGAGCACATAGAGCAACACCAATTGCAGATTGTGTCAATGCTCCATCTGCTGCTGGACCAGCAGGGGATCCCACATTAGCTTTTTTTAAACACCCCCCGTGTTATAATCCAGGTTAAGAATGTGTACCCTGATGTATTTCTGATGCCTCAGTAAGGTTTACTTTCTGTTGTGGAGTGGTTATGGAACAGCAGGACTGAGCAGTGCAAGTATAATGTGTTAAAGTGCATGTGTGCAGTCAGTGTCCTTTCCTGTGTGTGGACTGCAGACATTGTCCAGCTTCTTGTAAACATATATATGCTGACCTGTTGCAGTGTTTATGGTATAAAGAATAAAGATAAGAATGCATAACATATATTTTATTGGTACCATCAGCAGCAGCAGACTAAGTGATATGATATTTTTTCAGAGGTCTCTGGCCAGAGTACATCTTAGTCACACAGTGCATACATGGCTTTTAGGAGATCATATAGCAACCAAAAATCCTGCTTCCAACAAACTGTACCCAACAGACATGAAGTATTGGTGATGGTGAGGCGCCCACAATATTTGACAGATGGTGTACAGACACTATAAAGTCAGAAAATATATAAGGTCCAGTTCACTCACTGTCAAATGCCAACATACTGTACTACCACAGTTCTTCTTTTCTTTTTTTGTTCTGGAATAAGTGATGTCTAGTTTAGACTGGCAGTGTCAGTTTTTTAGCAAGTTGATGTACACCATAACACAACACAGCACCAGTGGTTGCACAGTGTGGTGGCAGTGGACTGCAGGACCTGTTATATATTCTGACTTTAAAATGTCTGTACACCTTAACATATTTTGGGTGCCTCAGCAATATTTAATGTCTGTTGGGTATGGTTTGTTGAAAAGCATTATTTTTTTGTGCTATTATCTCCGCAAAGTCATGTGTGTGCTGTGAGTGACTGAGATGCACAGTGGCCCAAGACCTCTGAAAACGTATCACTTACTCCACTGCTGATGATGACACAAATAAAATATACATTATATATTCTTATCTTTATTCTTTACATACTGCAACAAGTCACACCATATATATGTTTGCACAACGCTGGACAGTGTCTGCACATACACAGGAAAGAACACTGACAGCACACATGCAGTTTAGCACAGTATACTTGCACTGCTTAGTCCTGCTTTTGGACAAACACGTCACGACAGAAAATAAACATTACTGAGGCTCCAAAAATATTTTTTTTTTAAATAGACATTAATTTATAATTTATGACATTATGTGCTCACAACACACAGTCACTAGAATTGTTGTGCCTCCCCAAAATGCACTGTCTTGTGTCTAAAAATTCCCCAGTGCTGATGAAGTGAAATGGGAGCATTACACCAAATGTCCCCCATAACTAATGGTGCACTCAGTCATATGTGCAGTGCTCACACAGAGTGACCAGAATTTTTGTGCATCCCCAAAATGCAACTGTCTTGTGTCCAGAAAATTCCCCAGTGCTAAAAAAATGAAATGAGAGTGTAACATGAAATGCAAAGTGTCCCAGAATTAATGGCACACTCAGTCATGCGCGTAGTGCTGACACATAGTCACCAGAATTTTTGTGCATCCCCAAAATGCAACTGGCTTGTGTCCAGAAAATTCCCCAGAGCTAACGAAGTGAAATGGGAGCGTTACACCAAATGCAAAGTGTCCCAGAATTAATGGTGAATTAATGGTGCACCCAGTCATGGGTGCAGTGCTGACACACAGTCACCAGAATTTTTGTGCATCCCCAAAATGCAACTGTCTTGTGTCCAGAAAATTCCCCAGTGCTGACAAAGTGAAATGGGAGCATTACAAGAAATGCTGCTGCTGTTGCAGTTACATGTAATGTTGCTGTGTATTGACCTTACTGAGATGATGATGTGATGATGCACAGTGTCTTGCCAAACCGTATGAAGGAAGGATAACATGAATGACTATTCAGTGTACCGTCACAAATGATGACACTGAGAGAACATTTGGTTGCCCAAAGTGTGCTGCAATCACCTCAACAGGAAGGGTACCCTTTGTGTGCACATCAATAGTAACCTTGCCGAGTTGACATATACATATATACATATATGTATTTTCTTGGGGGGGTTGACATAAATATACATGTACTCATCGTACTGTTTTCTGTCATAGGTCACATACTGTTGGTGTGTGCATTCCCATGCTTGAGAAATTGTGGCACTGGAATTGAAAATGGAATACTCGCAAGCCAATAAAGGTAAGTATTTTTTTGGGGGGGATTATCATATTTGCAGGTAAGTCTCATTAATGGTATATTGTTTGGTTACTTCTTCACAGATTTTATCTGCATCCTTCTCCAGTCCAGTAACGATGGTCATGGTCATCATCGATCCATACGACTTCTACTTGTTGCATGTCTGCCCCAGCCCAAGGGCTGGGAGGTGATGTTGAAGTTCTTTGGATAAGGCAACTATGACATAATAAAACATCTGGAAATTTCCTGAAAAAAGAAATGAAGGACCTATTACAACTTGATTGCAGCAGTAACACATTATGTTTAAGCCGTGGTTGTTCCACCACGGGTATATGGATTAACACAGATCACAAGCTATGAAGCCACAAGAACACCAAATCATCAAAGCACAATTAAATTTAGTACCAGGCTGTAAGAAGTACACTGTGTCAGTGTCCCTGCATCTTAACTCAAGTTACATTTTAAAACCACATCTTGTCAAGACACATGACCTGGGTCAAACTTTTTTCAACACTGGCATGGCTGCAGCTGCAAATTTGGAATACAGTGCATGATGTGTTGGGCAAATATTTTGTGACATACATGTCACCTACTTTACGAAACATCAGTCAGATTTTTTGCTCTCTTATGAAAAAAAAAGGAACAGATTAAATAAAATTGATATACTTACCAATATGGAAATGGCTATCCCATAGGTTGCCATACACAATAATGCTGTACCATTGATACAGACCTTCAGCGAAGGAGAGTAATTTGTTAACCTGTACAAAAACAAAATAAGTTGACCATAGTTGTTTGACCATTGCAGCTCATAAAAGCAACAGGAAACAAAACACACAGCTAAAGGAAGTTGAATAGCATGAAAAACAGTACACATACTCACTTTATAGTATTCATAGTAAGAAGCCTTGTGCCTGTTGCTGATAGATGTGGTCATCTGTTTGACTCCCTCTACCTTGGCATGGTCAAGACATGTAATGGAAAACATCATCAGAATGGTGGTAGTGGGTGGTGGTGGTCATAGCTTAGGCACATGATGACATTCCCTCTCACATCTTCCTGCATCTGATGGTGGTTGCAGTTGCTAACAGCAGTCTTATGGTGGTTGTCCAGGGGGGCACACAAAGTCATTCCCCATAGTGGCAGTGGCTAACAGCAGTTTCATGGTGGTGGTCCAGGGGTGCACATGGTGACATTCCCCATGGTGGCAGTGGCTAACAGCAGTCTTATGCTGGTGGTCCAAGGGGGCACACAAAGTCATTCCCCTTGGTGGCAGTGGCTAACAGCAGTCTTATGGTGGTGGTCCAGGGGTGCACATGGTAACATCCCCTATAGTGGCAGTGGCTGACAGCAGTCTTATGGTGATGGTACAGGGGCCAAGATATATTGTGCTCTGTGTTACAAATGTGACATGACATATGGAATTTGAGTCACTCTGAGTGGGACACTGATTTAACTTTATGAAAAAGAAAACATGTATCATACAATAAATGTGACAGCCTTTTAACCACTTAAGTTAAAACCTGCCAACATTCACCTCATCATCATCCTCCTCATAAAGAAAGCTGCCCTCACAGTCATCTATGTTTGAATTCTGCCCACTGGGAAATTCTTTCTCCATTGTGTCATCATCTACGTCAGTGGTAGGCCGGTTCATGCTGCCACTGCCGGTGCCACCAGGATGGTTCATTTCTACATCAGCAAAACCATGACTAGGCTGGGGCACGAATACTGAGGTTGCAGTCTGTACTGGTATGTGCCTCTCATTCATTTTTATGAATGTCAGCAGACTGACATTTGCAGGAGAGAGGTTTGTATGACGATCCTGAACTATTGCATCTGCTGAGCTGAATACTCTCTCGACACTTACACTGGAAGGTGGGCATGTCAGGTACTTCAGTGCCACTGCGGTCAGCTCTGGCCATTCACTGACCTTTCCACTCCAGTATAAAAGATGATCATCAGTTATTGACAGATGCCTGTTTTCAGACAAATATGACTGAACCATTCACTGTGCTGCACTAAGTCCAGTGGTTGATGCATCATTCTGTTCTCTGGAATCATTTATGTCACAAATCCCCACTTGGGACAAAGCCTCCCAAAGTGGGTTAATGCCAATCAGTTTTGATGACAGACCATCTGGAACTGCAGTCCCCTTCCCCTTATAGGATATGCTTCCAGGTTCACCTTCAGCCTGATTATGCTGCTGAGGTTTGCTGACCTTGGCATGTGACTTTCGTGCCCCATGAACCAAGTGCACAAGTTGCCCACTGACATTTTTTTACCTGTTCAGGCCCACCCTCAAGTACTGAAGCAATTCCACTTTTGTATCGTGGATCCAGCATTGTTGCTATTGCAAGGTTGTCACTACACTGAATGCTCAAGATGTGATGATTGGTTGAATACTGTCAGCATGTATTTCAGCAACACACTGCTAGCACTGTCTCCGGCAACATCAAGGCTATGCTGTGCATTCACCAATGTCTGCCTCAGCACCCACAGCAGTGGAATTGATTGGCTAATGGAGGCAGACTCACCACTCACTGCCTGTGTGGCATATTCAAAAGACCATAAAATTGTTATTACAGAGTCCATGAGGCGCCACTATTCAGTTGTTATAGACATGGAGGCCCCGAAACAGTCACGGCTATTGTACATGACAAGATATTCTGAGATGGCTTTGTATTGTTCATACAACCTCTCTGCCATGTATAAAGTGAAGTTCCACCGGGTGACAACTTCCAGCTTCAAGCGGTGCTGTGGGAGGCAGTTTCAGATCTGCAACTGCCGAAGTTGGTCACGGGCCTTTGCAGAGAGTGAAAAGTGAGAACAGATATGGCGTGCAACTGTCACCATTTCCTTTATATCAGAGTGTGGCAGAAACTCCTGCACCACAAGATTTAAACAGTGGGCCATGCATGGAACCCGAACAAAGCCACCATTCGTGATGCATTGAACCACATTTGACCCATTGTCACTTGCTATGAACCCAGCTCCCAGGGACAGGGAGTTCAGTCACTTGTCAATTTCAGTCAGTACCAAGTCCAGCATGTTTTCACCAGTGTGTGAACAGGTCGCAGTGCGCATAGCAATCATTGCATGCTGTCAAATTCCTGGAAGATTGCTACCACGACACTCCACCTTACTTCACTGATTATTCACACTACCAATAGTACAAACAACACCTGGCACCTCCGCCCAATGTGTAGTTATACACAAATATGAACTCCCCGCTGTTTGCCACTTGTCCACATATCCATGCTTAAATGGATGAATGGAGAGGAGGAATGTCGAAAGGCATGTCTTACAGAGTTGGACACACTATGGTACAACTCAGGGACAACACTGGTGGAAAAGTATGTCCTGGATGGAACTTTCCATTTTGGACAGGCACGTGCTGCAAACTACCAGAACCCAGAATTCTCCACGAAGGAGAAGGGCAAAAGATCAATTGCCAGCATTCCAGCACCAGCAGCATTAAGTTCACATGACACTGTATGATTGGATGGGTACGTCAGCTCATGCACAAAAACACTCTGTAACGTGGGCTGACAAATGTTTTACATGGGGTGTGATGACAAATGGTTCTGCTCTGCAAATGGCAGGGGGTGGAGTGTGAACGTGTAATGAAGATGGTTGCACAGGTTATGAAAAAGCCACAAATGAAGTTATTTTCCCAGATTTATGAATTTATGAACAGGGGTTGATGTACCACTTGCACTAGACATACTGCATTCAACACCACTACCACCAAAATTGCTACTCTCACCGCCACTGGACAAGACTTCAAAATCATTTTGCTCCTCCACCTCATCATGCCTGTAGTAATCCTCTGCTGTTATTTCATTGCTACTGCACACATGTAATTCCCTACATGATCTTAAAGTCATGGAAGGGGATAACATGCTCATTATGGTTGATGATGAGGGTGAATGCCCCACTGTGGTATTAGCTACCATCTTTTGCTGGATCCACAGTGCCATGTGCCTGTTCTTAAGATGTGTATGCTGTCCCCTGTGCCCTGATGGCTCCTCTTTTTAACCTCACATGCCAATGGCAAGCCTGGCAGATTGCAACTGACTCATCATTTGCATCTTGCATGAAAAAATCCCAAAACAAGGGATCGTGATCCCCTACTTTTAACATGTCCCTGATGCTGCTTATTGGACTCCGTTTTTTTTAAGCCCTGGAGTAGGGTGTATGTTACATGATTTTTCAGGCCTGACACACTTGGACTGCAACTGACCACCATGACTACTTATCATTATTACTAGATCATCATCATCAACTGAAACTGGTAAATCACAACTTTTTATGGGGGGTTAATGCAAACAGACCCAGACACAGCCACCTTGAATTTCTTTTTATCCAGTTCTCAACAGGGGTCACTGACATCATCATCATATTCATCAACATCATCCACATCCACATCTTCTGTTTGGATGCTGACATGTGGACTGTATGTTGCAACCACAGCAACATCAGTATCATCAGTTTCATCATCAACACCACCATCACCCAATATTTTTTCACCACACTGTGAATCATTGCATGGCAAATGCATGACCTGAACCGTGGTGGAAGAAATGTGACATTGTGTGTTATCATTGCCATGATGATCAGAATTTTCATGTTTAGTTACCAATGGGATGTTACTGGGGAGTATGACATCATCTACACTGTCACTCATTGCTTTACATTCAACTATATTTTTGGACACAGTCAACTGGTCAGAAGTGGAACTTGAGGCAGCAATACTCATACCATAAGCAACTGCACTAACACCACCAGCTGGGACAACATCATATCCTCCAACTATGAGTGAAGCTACCGATTATGCTGTAAAAACCATTGAAGGAGCGATACCTTTCCTCACATCAGCAATACACTTCTGCGACTACATACTACCACGCCCACAGACAACCTTACCACTGGCAGCAGTGCCATGGCGAGAAACAGCTTTGCTTGCACATCTCTTTGCGGGCATTCTGGGATATCAACAAGAATGTTCTAAACAAATTTTGATTTTAAAACATTCACTCTGGCCCGCTGGATGTGAAGCCAAGAATAAACAACTGTGGCTTCAACAAGAGATACAGACGCAAAGTCACAACAAGTTCAACAAGACCTTAACTAAGCAGTGGTGCTCAAGTCACAATCCAATCTGGAAAACAATACCTTTTGCTGGTTGGGGGGGGGGGGCACTGTCACTGCAGATTACAGTAACAGTGCAAAACCAAAATACCATAATGGCAGTACAAAATCACACAGGTGCAGTGGGCTGCAATTACACTGTGGCACAATAAAAAGGTGTATTATTTGATGTCAAGCACTGCACACACACACACACACACACACACACACACACACACTTTGTCTAAGCAAATTGAAAACTTCAGTAATATACCACATATTTTAAACAACCTGAAATTATGCACTGCTGCACCAGGTCCACAACACAATCAGCAAAAAAAATGGCAACAATTACTAAAAATATTAGTGTGTATGCATTAACACCATTATACAAGAAAAATATAACCAAAAAACAAAGAACTCCCTATTTCTCCATCTTAAATCTACTTACACCACAGATATGCCCCTCCCCCAAAGCACACTTCCACTGTCTGTCAGTACACAGACTGAATGTTGTACATTAACATTCAAAATCCACACACAAACAATAAACACTCAATGATATGAGCACAGGAGGGTTTCCTACAATCGATGCACTAAAGTTTGAGCAAACAAAATTAGTCAAAAAGGCTTTTTTAACAGATTTTAGAGGGTTTGAATCACAGAAAGCTCTCAGAGCAAACTGTCTCCTACAGCTACCTACACACACTACCCTGAACTGAGGCTGTGCAGAACAATCTAGAGCCCATGTGACCTGCAATCCCATGAATCACTACAAAATTCACCTTTGCAGCTCACCAGCAAGGTGAAGTGATGCAAAGTACATTGATGTCAATATACTTTGCCTTAAAATTAGAGGAGTAGTGGTTTGGGGAAGGCGGAATAATGCAAAGTCATTGCTTTCAACAGACTTTGTATTCCTCATTTTGATGCGAAGAACTCCGCTTCACATTGCGGAGTACTTTGGCAAATTCCGCATTACTCCGCGAACCACTTCACGGAGCGAATTGGGGCCACTTCGTCCACTAGGTGGGGCCACACCAGTAAGCAAACAACAGTAGCACCATCTCCCTCCTCCTGCTAGAAATCCATCTCCCAGTGCACCTTAGCATCTTGCTAGCTTTTACCACTGCTTTGTCACACTGACTATCTACCTTGAGGCCATCAGATATGATGACCCCGAAGTCTCTTTCTTGCTTTGTGACTGTAAGCTCCAATCCCTCCATCTTATACACAGCCCCTGGATTTAGCAGCATGTGCATAACCTTGCACTTTTTGGCATTGAAACCCAGCTGCCACCCCTAGACGATTCCTCTAGTTTCCTCAGATCCCTTTGCATTCTCTCCACCCCTTCCTGAGTATCAACTCTGTTGCAGAATTTTGTATTATCTGCAAAGAGACACACCTTACCCTCAAGCTGCTCTGCAATGTTGCTTATGAAGACATTGAAGGGGTTCGGTCACAGCACTGAACCTCCTGACACATCACCAGTCACTCTTGTAGCCTGAGTGACTACTGTTTACCACCACCCTTTGCCTCCTATCCATAGCACATTTTATACCCAGCTTGTCACTTTCTCCCCTAACCTCAGGCTGCTTAGTTTCTTAACTAGCTTCCTGTGTGGCACAGTGTCAAAAACCTTACTGAAATCCAGATAGGCCACATCCACTGCACCCTCTTGATCCACCTCCCTGGTAACGCAATCAAATTAATCTTTGAGATTAGTTTGACATGACCTCCTCATGTGAAACCATGCTGCCTTTGGTGCTGCAGTCCTTTTGCCTCCAGGTGCTATATGAACCTCTCCTTCAATAGTGCCTTCATTAACTTCCCCACCACAATGTCAGATTGACTGGCATGTGATAGATAGCATCCTACCTACTGCCACTTATGTGCAGAGGGACCACATCAACCCTCCTCCAGTCCTCTGAAACTTCCCCATCTGCACTAATATGCTAAAAAGTGCTGTCTGAGGGGGTGACCAACACGATACTCAGTTCCTTTAGGACCCTTGGCTGAATCTCATCCGATCCCATTGCCTTATTCTCCTTTAAGTCTCTCAGTCTCTTCTGGACCCTCCCCCTATGAATGGACTTGTGTCCACTCTCCTCTGTCCCTAAAAGGTAGCTTCCCTCACCCTCCTGCAGCCTCTCTTTTTTTTGCCAGCTATAGCTCCCTGCCTTCATCCTTCTGGGCCTGCTCATGCTTTCTAAATGCTATTTTCTTCGCTTTCTCTGCCAACTTCTTAGAGAACCATAGTGGCTTCTTCCTCCTCTTTCCTGTACTAATTTTCTTCAGACAGCATATCATTGCCTGGACTATACCCTCCTTAATTTTTCTCTATTGGGCCTCCACTCTCTGTCTGCCTCCCAACCCCCCCCAAGCATTCTCTGAGGAAATTTTCCATTTCTTTAAAATCTACCCTCCTGAAATCCAGGACCCTTATCTTAGTGTTTGTTTCCTGTCCTATTCGTATTCCAAATCACACAGTAAGGTGATCATTTGTACCCAAGGGACTACCCACTGTGACATCAGAAATGCTGTCTCTGTTTGTAAGTACCAAGACTAGTGCTGCCCCGCCCCACTGGATTCCAAAACCACCTGCCTGAGAAATGCCTCTTGTATGAAGTCAAGGATGTCCTTGCCTCTTGTTGTAGGTGCAGTGAGAATGCCCCAAACTACATACCACAGATTAAAGTCCCCCATTATAAAAAGTCCCCCTTACTTGCCATTTTGCTAATGGCTTCCCACAGGGCTCTGTCTAAATCCTCCCCTCCCCCTGTGTTAGAGGACTGTACATCACCCCTGTGTGGATAACAGCCCCCAACCCCATCTCTAGGCTAACTCCTAGTACCCCAAGCCCTTCATTGTCCCCCAGTTGTCCCTGTATCTCAGTGGCCCTTATACCCACTTTCACATATAAAACAACCCCTCTACCTTTCCTCCCTGACCTGTCCTTCTAGAACTTGGTGTAGTCTGGGATGGCCACTTCCCAGCTGTGGTTGTCCATGCACAATGATTCCATTATGGCCATAAAATCAAGGTCTGCCTCTGCAATGATTGTCTCAAGGTTAGGAATTTTGTTTCCCAGACTCCTTGCATTGGCAGTCATGGCTCTCCATTCTCTTTGTCCCTCGCTCCTTCAAACCTGCCTCCCCGTCTTACTTCCCCCCTTGCCCCATCTGCTACCCTGATCTTGCCCTCCCCTGTTATGCTGTCTTCCTGCCTTCCCCTCCTTCACCTCTCTTCCAACTGATGTTTCTCCTCCAGACTTGCCTGCCCTGCCCTTCTCTTTGCTTCCCTCAACCTCCAGGGACTTTCTTCTTCCTGGGTTACCCTTCCACGTTGCACTAGTGTCTGGGGGGTGGCAATATCTGCTTTCCTCAGTCTTTCTTCCTCCTCCTTCGGCTAATCGAAATGCTCATCAGAGTAGCATTGAAACTGTAGTGCCCCAAGGTTCCTGGTGCCCTTCAAAAATGGGCAATCAGGTGCTCCAGGCTTAAGCTGGTGGTTCGGTGTGGCCCAGGGAGATAGGTGCCCCTGTTTAGTGCCCCAGGGTAGAAAGGTGCCCCTGTGTTGTGCCCCAGTGTAAAGTGCCCCCCCAAACCACAAAGCCCCAGCTGGGCTTGTGGTTTTAACATTTTTTTTTATTTCTTACTCCATTTTCCCTGCCTCCCTGCCTGCTGCACTGTTTAGAGCCTCCCCACCCAGTTACCTCACACTAGTAGCCTGCGCTCATGATTCCCAGTCGCAAAGGCAGGCAGGCAGGCAGGGAGGAGATCATGAAGATTCTGAGATGGAATTCTCGGCCCATTTGAACAGTTACAGCTGTTCAGTTCATTAGTGGAGGAGCAGCAGAGAAGAAGCAACAAGTAAGAGGTGGAGCGTTAAGCCAGTCGGGGCTCAGCCAAAAAGGGAGCGACTCACCAGTAGTTTCTGCATCCCTCCTGATGTCCCAGCAAGTCCAGTGCAAAACGCTTTCCCTTCTCCTCAGTCCTTGTGGTTCAGCAGCTGCCTGGGCTGTGGCAGGGGAAGTCCCATTGGCAGGGGCAGCGGCAGCAGTGAAAGGCCAGCCTCTCTAGCAGCACTGAACCCAGCAGTGGTAGTCCATGGGAGGAGGTGGGTCCAGGCCTCCCCACCATTGCCCTGCTCAAGTAATCCATGGAGGTGAGTGGGAGGAGGTGAGTCCAGGCCTTCCCACCATTCAGTCTGTAGCAGTTCCGGCTCAGAAAGAGTAGGGGTGGCAGGGTGAGTGGTGGCAGCACCAGGTCTGGGTGATGGCCGCTGACGGAATGAAGCAAGATTTTGTTTTTGTTTAGAAAATAATAAGTAGAGAAACTTTGGCACTTCCAGGTGCCGGCCAGAGTGTGGGCAGCCTTTGGGAAAAGGAAGGTCCCAGTGAATGGACCGTCCATGGGGCGAAGTTAGCAGCAGAACTCCGTTGAGCCAGCGACTGTGGGGGTGGGCAAGGCCCCAGTCGTGGACTGCCTATGGGGCAGAGCTTCAGAAAAGGCTCCGTTGAGCCAGGTACTGTTGGGGTGGCAGGATCCAAAGTTTCTACCGTGCAAACACAAGGGACAGGTGCAGGTATGAGGGCAGCCAGCCCCAAAACAACTCCACAGTTCCACAAAATAACTGCACACTATGGAAAAATGCCACAGGATTCAATTAATACTCGCATGTAGTGTAGCTTGGCTCTGCCAGAATAAATCACTGCATGTGAGCATCCATTGAATCATGTGGCATTTTTCCTGTGGTGTGCAGTTATTTTATGGAACTGTGGTACAGTGGGAGTGGGCAAGGCCCAAGTCATGGACCACCCATGGGGGAGTCAAGAAAAGACCCATAGAGACAGAAAAAGAAAGGGCATGGCTTATTTAAATACTGAACTGAATATGTATTAATGCCTGAAAGCAGAATAAAAGGGGCAATGCACCAAATGCTGAATATAAAGGGGCAATGCACCCCATTGATGAACTGCCTGACAAAACTGTACATAAATGACTAACTGATGTTTGGGGCCCTGGTACTTAATTGTTTTATTACCTGCAGTTGCCCAGAACTGTGTATTGCAACCTGCAGTTGCCCAAACTGTGTTAATCTAATGCACAAAAGCTTTGCCTGAAATAACCACTACCAACACCAGGTTTTACAAGAAATGTTTTATTGTACTGCCACCCCTGCCTGTGTGTGGTCCCAGTGTATCCAAGCCCCTGTTTTCCCAGACCAGCTATCTTGTTCCTGTCAGTTCCTTCAAGGATCCTGCCTTGTCCTGTTTGTCCTTGTGTCCTGGCAGTCCACGGAGGGGCTGTGGCTGGGTGATGTTTGTCTGACTTGTTCTTGGAGGGGTGTCCTGTTCTGGTGGTCTGTTGGAGACCTGCAGCTAATAATCTGCACCACTTCAGAAGAGTTATTCATCCGGAATCCTTGTTTGGTGTTCTTCTTCTTCTGTGTAAGTATCCTTCCCGAACTGAAAGTGCCTTGTACAGCTTTGGTCTCCAGAACTGTTCTTTCCACAAAAGACACTCACAAGGGTGGCTGGTTAAAAATACAGAACTGCAAAGCTTGTGTTATGATTGATTTACAGTATAGAATATAGCATCTCAGTAGTAATAGTTTAGTAAAGTTATAGATTTTTTTAGCTTTTAGAGTTTAGATATTTAGTGTGATGTTATTATTTTAGAAATGTTCAATAAAATGTTGCCTTGTTTGCATTCGAGTCAGCTTCATGCCTCTCCCTGTATGTTCCAGCTTGTGGCTATTTGGCTTGGGCCCCCTACCCCTAAATTCCCCCTGACACCTACTGGCTGGGCGTCACCTGAAAAATCCACCTCGGGGTGGTTGGTGTAATTGGAATTCATTTTTTCCCTCCAAGTGGTAGCTGAGTGGACCTCTGCTCTGACCCAACCAGGCCATTTTGAGAGCAGTCAGCGTCAGTGGCTTCCCTCACCCATTACAAAGCCTTCCACCCAGGACTGCTGTTCCCTTCCTGGATGGATGACGACCATCTCCCTTGTACAGGCCTCCATCACCCAGGTATAACAGTGACCCCAGTCCCCAATGTAGCCAAAGCCCTCCTCCCTTCACCATGCTTTCAACCTCTCATTGAAGAACCAGGTACAGAGTTCCCTAGCCTTCCCTTGACCATGCATGGGCAGCATTCAAGTGAAGGCCACTATGTGAGCTACCTGTTTCAGGCCCCTCCCAAGCTCCCTAAATTATTATATTATTATTATATTATATTGTTATATATTATTTTTTCAGCTTTATGTGTATGGTAGTGTAACCCCCCTGCAAATGGGGGTTCCCAAAAGACTTCCAGGAGCTTGCTTGAATGCTCCAAGCCTGAATGGTGTTTGGCATTTAAGCCATTTATCAGTGAGTGTTTTTAGAACCTCTGGTACTGTCTCTTTAAGAGCTGTCTGCTTGCAGACATAATTAGTTTGTATGGGGGACTGTGTGTTTCTTTGATTGAGTACCACTCAAGCTGCTGCAATCACTTCATTTTTGCAGTCACTAGGAGTGCAAGGGAACCTATCTGAAAGATGTAACTGTTTGCCAGAAATTATTTAGAGTAGTAATGAAATTACAGTTTGTCTAACCTGCTTTCTTTGCAGTCAGAACTGTGTCTGCTAGTTCCCCATTCTAGTTTTGAACTGCTGAACTGGACCAATCAGTGTGGGGTAAGCTAGCTCTAAAATGGTGCCTTGGACTGAATCAGAACTTGGACTCATAATCTGAGCCAGCCACAAAGAGGATTGTATGGGCAGTGACTCTGGGAGATGTAGTTTAGACTTCAGTGCCTTTTTGGACCAACAGCAGCAGTCTATTGTGAGTGACAGCCAATCCAGTCAAGAACTGGGAGGAACTCAAAGGAAGTGCCAGTTTTGTCGGTTGGAGTTTCAGTTGAGCTTTGGCAGTGAAGAAGGAAGGAGCCCTGTGCTTTTTCAGTGTGCAGTTTAGTCAAAACGTGTGTAGGCCCAGAGTTCGGTCTGCAGCTTGTAACAGCTTGTTAGGACTGAATCCGTCCTGTGAAAAGAATCAAAGGATCTCTGAAGAGTAGAAACCAGGCTCACCCTGTAGAAGACTGGAGGAATGCTGAAAATTGCACTCGCGGTCTGTCAGGAACTGAATCTGCTGTGTGTTCTCCAGGGTATTGTGCAGTAATTGCGATCGGGATACAGATGCAGCCTGCCTGGTATAGTGCTTTCTTTTTATATGGATGTGTGAAGAGGTTTGTGTACCTCAAGTGAGCCCTGCTGACATTGAAGGACCCTATCTTATTTGGAGTCGTGAGTACTAATTCAGGGTCGCTCCCTGTTGAATTGCCACATTAAATCCAGATGGAATTACTGTACTGCTGACTGTTTAATTCTCCTTTTCTGTGTGTGAAAGGGCCTACCAGCTGCCGCGGTTTGGACTAGCCACTAGGGCTTGGGTACCCAGGGACAGTAACTGATAGGGATAGGCCTGTGCACAGAGCCATAGGTAGATTATTAGAGTGATAAGCTAATTAACCTGATTTCCCCTGTCCTTGTGTATATCCTCAAATAAATCAGAGCTGCATGTTTCAGCAAAGTTATACTGCCTGAGGTATTGTCTATGTTAAAGTACTGTACTGTGATTGTTGCACTGTATCTCATTTCACAGGAGGTCCCAGTGCGGAGCCAGACCTGGGGTAAGTGTATACTGTGAAGGTAATTCTGATATATTGTGTGGGCCACTAGTGGGAAGAAGGGGGTTGCAGTGTCCCAGAGGGCTGTGACCAAGTTAGTTTAACTATTGCAAACCCTGACCTCTGGGTGGAGGCACCCGCCATTGGATCCAGGCCCCTCAACCTGTTAGTGGCAAATCAGGCAGGGGTAGTAGCCCCTGGGATAGCGCCATCTAGGGGTTACAGTAGGATTCCCTGATTTACTGCTAACTGTCTATTGTACAAGTAGCCTTCAAATATTACCTAAGGAAGTATATTCAGTCAAAGTGGTATAATGAGTAATAGCCATGGTTTACATCTATTCTGTATCTTTTCCTCCTTTTTTGTAAATAGCCATTGTGTTACGTTGGAGAGTCAGAGTCGTGTTACAGCTTTTTTGGCCGCAGTTAGAAAGATGCCCAATAAGTATGATGAGGTTTTATATTTGATATGGTGTAGGTAATGTAAAAGGAGTGCAGCTCATGGGGTCAGTGCACTGTAAGAGGTAGTAACTGCACCTATCTCTACCTCCACTCCTGTCCAAAATGTGAGAAGGAGAATCCAGGACCACAGTATATGAGTGTGAGTGGCTATTGCCTCTCCTGTTCTCTCTCTTCTTAAATGAGCTACCCTTGGCTCTGGCTCTAGGGTCCTCAGTGCTATATGCAGACAACCTAGTCATCATGGCCAAATCCCAGGATATCGCCACCATTAACACCAAACTAAACTCGGCCTTTGACCACATCCAAACTTGGTTGCAGGACCATAAACTTGTTATTAACCTACAGAAGACACAGGCCCTGCTATTTGGCTCAGCAGCCTAGTTAAAAGCCACCCCAGATTCACTACAGATCTCCGGGGCTGATGGGTCACTGCTGACTGTCGCAGGCTTGGTCAAGTACCTGGGGGTAACCCTTGACCCGCAGCTGGATATGAACCTGCATATACAAAATACATGCAAGGCCTCAAACTGCAAGCTGGGTCAGGTTTACAGAGCAAAAAGCTGTCTAACTCCAGCTGCCCATCTTGCTCTAGCCAGGGAAGTCCTCCTACCTACGCTTTGCTACAGATTAACCACCTTTGCCCACGTTGCAAAAACTAGTCTAGTAAAGTGGGACTCAGCGTACAACAACATATGCCGTTTTGCACTCTCAGCCCCCCACCTCACTCACCGCTGTGAGCTTTACACCCGGCTTGAGTGGCTCCCACAAGAAACTCACCGCTCTTATGTCATGGGCAACTTCATTGACAATATTGTCAGAATTGCCACCCCTCAAAACCTTGCTGAAACCCTTGTTCTTGATACACCCTCCTACAACCTGCAATCCAGCTGCTCCCATGCCCTCCTGGTACCTAAAACCCACACACAAATGGGTGACCGAGCCTTCGATGCGTATGTGCCCAGGGTTTGGAACTCTCTTCCAACTAGCACAAGCTCCTCTCCCTCACACCAGAGCTTTAAAACCTCCCTCTGGGGTTTTCTCAAAATGGCTGCCACCTGTCTCTGCACTAGACAAACCCTCTTAGCTTGAGATGCCCCAACTAACTGAGATGCTACCTAAACATTACAACTTGGGCAGAGCACAACTGTGCTCATACTTCTCCTGTTCTCACAGCATATATAAAAATGGACCATTTAGGCCCACCGGCAAGAAAGAGTGAGCACTATAACTGTGAACTCCTTTCCCTCACACTGGGCCCACTCTATCCCAACTGTAACTCCTCTTTATTCTAACTGCTAGCCTTACAACTTGCTGCCTGGAGCAATGAATTCACACTGCACTTCTTCCTACTGACTGCAATGTTTAATACTGTATTATAATACCTGTTTTTGGTATTGTTGTCTTACAATGTCCCTGTGTTCTGGTCACTTTATATTAACTCTTTACTACTATTTGCCTGATGAAATCTGATGCTTGTAAAGTCCCTGTGGTGCTAATTCTATGTAATGTAATCCTCCACTTGTATTTGCCTGATGTTCATGTATGTACCTTGTAATCTCCCAGGTCGCACCTGAAAATAGGCACTTGGCTGTCTAGTGTGCTTACCCGGTTAACAAAAGCAAACAAAATAAATATTTCGCAGATGCAGACCATCCAACAGGACACATCATGTAATGTCAAATATTTTGCCATTATATGTGGGATTCTAAAATATCTAATGGCCATTTTCCAACTAAATTCTCACTAATTACAAGAACCCCTCACCTTGTGCTGTCAAAGCTAAATCCTCGTCCAGCCTGCTGCTTCTAGGTCTATGGTTAATTCAGCTTCCCATGTAATTTGTACCTGTGAGGCATCTGTCAGAAGGATCTATAAAGTTTGATAACAAAATAAAATAAAATGGTGCAGCCATTGCCCCATAAAATTGGAAGTATAGTAAATTAGCATGCTGTTTTTAACACCTTTTAACACATTTTGGTATTGTTTCTAATGAACAAACTGGTTCATTCTTGCACATATTTTCTAATGTCTTGTAGACAGAGCTGTTGAATCTTTCTATCAGAAAGCTACCGAGGAAGCCTTAATTTTTACCATATTTGACTTCTCGTGTTGATGGTTCCTGTATGTCCCACTCATATTGAAGCAGAAACAAGAAGGAGGGTGTTTTGATTCATTTCAACATATTGTAAATTCTTCTTTTCCTTTATTATGAATGAAATGCAGATGAATGCATAGTCAGGTCATTAGTGCGATTATCATTGTCTTACTTTGTAAGAAGGGTGGACTGATCAGTAAGAGGAAGTGGAACTCTCATGTCTCCTGCATTCCATATTAAGGCCACAGCTAGTGTCCATAGCAGGGGGTAATATAACCCACTGATTAGGACTTCCCAGTGACAATGTTGCATATAACAGAAAAAGAAATTATGCTAAGTCTATTAGACTTTTTATTGCCCTACCCGGTGTTTACCGTATATTTTTGCCAATTTACATACTGGCATCACAAGGCACATATATCTGAGGCTAACCCCATAGCTCAGTAGTAGCTTTACTGCCTGCCACACCGGCAACCCAAGATCAGGAGTGGACTCAGGTTGCAAGGGGTCGGAGCTTCTAGAGGACTGCTCTCCTCTCCTCTCCTCTCCTGGGGAAGGGAAGGTTCCCCACCCCACTGTTGACCATCACCAAGTGGAGTCTTGGTGGTGGTGCTAGTGAGGGGAAATGTAGGTTTGATGCACATGTGTGCCTCCACACTGCATATCTTGACATCTATGCGGCAGCAGTGGTACAAGGGAGAAAAGAGGAAACAGCAGCACTGAACTCATGATGCTCCTACCTGCCTACCCCAAGTCTGTACCACCACCTGTGACGCTGGCCTACATCTGGATTAGGTCTCTGGAGGGGGGAGGATGACTTACTCCCTCCTGGCTTTGGTACAATCTGTAAAGAATTCAGGGCACAGTAAGCCACAAGGTGAGTGGAAGACAGGTAGGGTAGGGCAGGACAGGGCTGATAGCCCCCCATGCTGCAGTGGGGGAAAAGCAATATAGAAGAAAAATCAACAATGCACGTATTTCTGGGATCATATTCCACTCCTTCACAATTCTATGATGTCACAAACACAGCAATTCTGAGATCAGCTCTTAACACGTCTGTGTTTTTGATAAAGAGAAAACACACTGGAACATATATAAGCTTATTTACTTATTTATTTCAAAAGATTCACCAGAAAAGACATACTCAGCTGAGTAGCAGCTCCTCTTCAGATGTGTCCTGGGGAGAATGGGTAAAGGGAGGCAAAGCATAACAAATCAAAACAATATTTACAATGCAGGAAGAGAAACAAACTTTGCATTGAAAACAATCAACAACGATTGGCAACTTTAACATGTATAAGTTAGGCCTGGATATAGCAGAGGATACCATTTAAGTGGATCATAGAACTATACAGGCGGAGGCTGCAGAAGCTGTACAGTAGGTTTCTTTGTGGGAGTACATAGGTTACATAGGTTGTCACACAGCATAGTCGACCGAAGTCCATGGAGCTCGCCTCAAGTTATTAACCATACCCTTGGATCTTTTTTTGCACAAGGTATATATCTAATTTTGTTTTTAACTCAGTCATGCTGTTGCTCCCCACCACCTCAGCTGGGAGGTGGTTCCAAAGCTTGATTACCCTAACACTAAACCTGTGTTGACTTTTATTGGTTCTAAACTTTGGCAGTGTTATCTGGGATGTGTGTGCTCTGGTACAGTACTCTTTTTCCCCTAATAACCAAGCCAAGCTGATTCATCATGTGATGCCCAATAAAGCAGACATATGTCCCCTTGGAGTCTCCGGTACTCCAGGAAGTACAGTCCCAGCTCACCCAGTCTCTCCCCGTATTCCCTGTCCTTTAAGTCCAAGATCATGTGCGTAGCCTTTCTTTGTATTTTTTTCTATGGCATTAATCTTGGTTTTGTATGCAGGGGACCAGAACTGTGCACAGTACTCCAGATATGGTTAGGTGGAGAGTGGGCTAGGGTAAGTTTGGGGGGAAGGGGATGAGAAATATTTTAACAGCTGCTGATGCCCCTCTAATATCTTTGAAAAAAGAATTTAGCCACAATACAGCTTGTATGTTGTATATGTTCTGTCAACTTCTGCTCTCCATTTTTTATTACTAAGGAAATATGCATGAAAACAGGATCTTTATCCCTCAGAGCTCCTCTGTCCCAGCCACTTATTCCCCACTGGAAGTCATAATCCTCCATTGAGAGGTCACATTCTATTGCTATGGGAATAACTATGATGTTGAGGATGTAATGAAGTTCCAATCCCAGGGTTCCTTTCAGTTGTACTTTATATGTGATGGGGGGACCTGCTAAACTGAGATTCTCCAAAGTTCCAGAAATGCAAGATACTCAACCGTCTGTGTTTAAATCCTTAAAGATCAAAAGAACTGTTTTTTCCTTATTTTTTATAAACATGAATTCATGTCCCTGTGTCATGATAATTGTTTCCTGAAAATGTCATGCTGTTTGGATTTGTGGTTTTCTTTAAATCAGCATCTGTTAATGCTCTGATTGGGAAGTGCAACAGCTTCTTCAGTCAATTAGGGACTTAACTGCTGAAGCAGCAGCTAGACCAAAATTATGTCATCGCTCTGCAGGCCTCACTGATAGGGACATAAAAATCTTCACTGTTTTCAGTTATTGCAGAGCACATTAACAGATGCTGATTTAACAAAATCTACAAAACCAAACAGCATGACATTTTCAAGAAACACTAATCATGACACAGGAACTTGAATTCATATGAATTCAAACGTTTATAGAAAAAAACAATAAAAAAACAGTTCAATTGATCTTTAAACTTTGTTTTATACTCTTTAAAATAATTCATGATATAATTTGTTTATTACCTGTTTTTACTGAAAATTGCCATTAAATATTTACACTTCCGTAAGGTTTGCAGTGCACTTTTTCCATATGTGCTTTAACTCTATTTTTGAAGGCAATATAACCTGACCCAATCTGTAAATTTAATTGTTTTAGTAGCTAATATTTCAAGATCTCCTGAGTCTCTTCTTTAAAATGTTGGGCTATCAATAAACAAAATACAAAAAAGAACAATTTAATTTCCCTTCCTTTTAAAACTATGTGGGCTGTAAAGTTTATATAAACTTAGCCTCAATAAATACTCTACCAGGTGGAACTGGCCTATTATTATAGGAACAATTTAAAATTATTTAAAAATCATAACCCTTATGATTCCAAATAATTCCTATAAAAAGAAAAAAAAATATTGTTGCAATTAACTGGAAGGCTTTCTGGACTTTTTTTAGAATGAATTTAAACACGATATACAAATCACTGGACCAATTTCCCTTGATATTACCAAATATTAATTTAGTAGTTCCTTATTTGTCATTTCTCCTGTCTTGTAAACTCTCCTGTGCTATGCCATTTAAATAAAAAAAGTAATGATTTATTTTAATTGGCTTAACAAACCCTTTGAGAAATGCTACAAATTTTCAGAAGTAAAAATGAAGAGCATAGTGTTAGAGCCCTTCACTTACCAGTACTGCATCTTATTATAGAGTTGCTTTGTTAATTGGGGCAAACAAAATTCCTAGCTGCGAAAGTTTTTGTTCCCCGGCCACTATCATCAAAGATGTCGACCTTCAGCATGTCAGTTACTCCAGCTTCTTCTTGCCAAAGAAGAAAGGGGGCCAGCCACTCAGCACATATCAAAGATACATGTCCATGTCACTAATGTGACGTGGCTGGACGACCCAGTCACTATGGAAACTCATTATGGAACTTCTTGACTTGGAAAATACTTTTTATTGAGTCCCCCCAAAACTCCATTCTAATGTAACACTGTGTGAATTTTGACCAAGTTGGATACAGGTAATAAGATACAATATTACTAGTGAGTGAAGGGCTCTAATTTATGCTCAAGATTTTTAAATCACAAGAGTAATCTTACGGAACTGTGATTATTAATTGCAGTTTCAATAAGAACAGATTATGAACAATAGATATAACATCATAAATTATGTTAAAGAATATTAAAAAAAAGTTTAAGGATTTAAACACAGAGGGTTGAGTTTCTTACATTTATGGAACTATGATGTTGCAACCAGAACAGTATGACATCAAGTGGGGTACAAGCAATAGGAGCAGATGAACTTTCAGACAACAACAATCCTGTTTTTACACCTATGACTGCAGAAATAAATAATGGTGAGATAAAATACAGAGCTAATATGACATATAAATCAAATTGTGTCCAAATATTATGTTTTTCAAAGTTCTCTTGAAGGTGTGGTATGCTCTTTAAATGTTCAATAACTGTAAAGACTCAGAAGCCTAGAACATATCAAAGTAAAAAAAAAAATAAACCTAAAAAACATTACAATTAAATTTAACTGACTGGACATCAACCAGGCAAAAGGCACATGGATAGAGCCAACAGGACTACTTCAACCCTTAAGGTAAGCCCTTTAGGGTTACTTGTTACTCCCTGCATCCTGCTTCCACCCAGATCCACACTGCATTGCTCCTGCTGCATCTAGTGGCTGAATACAAATCTCAGCAGGCTTGGGGTTCTAACTGGCACACCCCAAGCGCCGTGAGTCACCAATTGCTCTCTATTTAAAATTAGCCTCCATACACTTTGCTCAGGCTGCAGTCCCAGTGCATGTCTCAATTCCCCTTGTGCTACCTGGGGGGGGGGGTTGGAGAAAAGGCAGGATGCAGGCAATAAAGGAAACAATTACTGTACTTGAATGAGCCCCGAGCTGGGGAACTAACTAGGATGCTGCAGAGGCATTGCTTGCATAGCTGCAGGGGAAACAGTGGAAAGAGTGCCCTAAAAACAGATGTCTCTCACTGTCCTTGTATGGAGTACTCTGGAATTAAATTATGGACCCTAAGGAGTCCCCAAATACAAGGGGTCATTGGTTGCTTTCTCTGGTGGGCTCCACACTTTGGGATGCTACACCATTATTTTGTAGGCCAGTTCATTAGCACCAGTATTACCATCATTGTACACTGAGGGTGATACATAGCTCAATCAGTGATGTTACCATTTGTCATGCTGAGGATCCATAGAAACATAGAAACATAGAATTTGACAGTAGATAAGGACCACTTGGCCCACCTAGTCTGCCCATTTTCCTACCTAACAGATAAGCTGCAGATCCTAGTTAACCAACAGTTTACTTCCCCCTACCCCCCACTAGGACTGCCTTATGCCTGTCCCATGCATTCTTGAAGTCCCCCACTGTAATTGACTCCACAACCTCCTCAGGAGGCTGTTCCATGCATCCACAACCTCTCATTGAAAAAATACTTCCTCACATTACCTCTGAGCCGTCCCCCCTCTATCTTCAAATTGTGCCCCTTGTTCTTGCACATCTCTTTTTCTGGAAGATGCTACCCTCTTGGACTTTGTTAATTCCCTAGAGGTGCTTGAAAGTTTCTATCATGTCCCCTCTCTCCCTTCTTTCCTCAAGGGTATACATATTAAGCTCCTTTAGTCTTTCTTCGTATGTCTTCTGGTGCAGACCCTGCACCATTTTGGTTGCCCTCCTCTGGACAGCCTCCACTCTGTCTATGTCTTTGCAGAGATGGGGTCTCCAGAACTGCACACAGTACTCCAGATGGGGTCTCACCAACTGTCTGTACAGAGGGATAACAACTTCCTGTTTTCTACTATTGATGCCTCTTCCTACGCATCCCAGTATCCCCAGCCTTCCTTACTGCCGTCTCACATTGCTTGCCACCTTTAGGGTCATCTGATATAATTACCCCCAGGTCCCTTTCTATTTTACTGTTGTCAGTATCTCACCCCCATTGTGTATGCTTCCCTGGGTTTTGTTTCCATGTGCATTACCTTGCACTTCTTTGCATTGAATCTGAGCTGCCATACATTTGACCATTCCTCCAACCTTGCCAAGTCCTTCTCATCCTTTTCACTCCATCTTGTGTATCAACCCTGTTGCAGATCTTTGTGTCATCTGCAAAGAGACATACTATTCCTTCCAGTTCCTCTGCAATGTCACTTATAAAGACATTAAAAAGGACCGGTCCCAGTACTGAACCCTGCGGTACCCCACTAGTAACCCTTCTTTCTTTACTGTGTACTCCATTTACTACTACCCTTTGCGTCCTGTTGTCTAGCCAATTTTTTATCCAGGCTACCACCTTGGGACCCACTCCAAGGCTGGCTATCTTATGTATTAATCTTTTGTGTGGGACTGTATCAAATGCCTTGCTAAAATCTAGGTAGGCCATGTCCAGCCCCTCCCTGGTCTACTACTTTGGTCACCCAGTCAAAGAAATCTATTAGATCTGTCTGACATGACCTTCCCATCGTGGAATCCATGCTGCCTTGGATCCTGTGCCCCACTGGCCTCTAGGTACTCAACAGTTCTTCCTTCAGAAGTGACTCCATCATTTTCCCTACCACTGATGTCAAACTAACTGGTCTGTAGTTTCCTGCCTCTGTCCTGCTCCCACTTTTGTGAAGAGGAATCACATCTGCCCTCTCCAGTCCTCGGTACCACCCATCCTCCCATGATTTGTTAAAGAGAGAGTAGTCAGCGGTGTCACTAGTTCTACCCTTAGTTCTTTTAGAATTCTTGGGTGAATCCCATCAGGCTCCATTGCTTTGTCCACCTTCAATTTTATTAGTTCTTTCAGAACCCTTTCTTCTGTAAATGGACTGGTATCGACCCCCGTCTTCAGAGTGTTTCTCTTGTTTGGTTTAGGTAACTCCCCCTCCTCTTCCTTTGTGAATACTGAGCAGACATATTCGTTCAGTATCCCTGCTTTTTCACTGTCACCCTCTACCCACATTCCCTCCCCTTCATTAAGCTTCAGTATCCCCCCTTTGGTCTTTCTTCGCTCCCTATTGTACCTATAAAAGGTCTTATCCCCCTTCTTAACAGAATTGGCTATCCTTTCCTCGGTTTGGGCCTTTGCTATTCTGACTGCCTTCCTAGCCTCTGGTCCAGGTCTGCCTTCGGGGGATAGGGGCTACTGTGAGTCTGGGAGAGTGCTGAAATAATATCCTATTTAATACTATAAATCTAACTAAAAATATTCATGAGCCTAGCAAGGCTCCTGATTGTCTACTGGGTCAGTCATTAACGTCTTAGAAATGATCCAGCTGCCAACTGATGCTGTGTGGCACGCAATGACTTAAATGTAAGACATACTTATGCAGTACTGCTCATGCCATGCACCTAAAAATGGCAAAAGTAAGTAAAGAAATCTATAAAAACTGAAGCTGTTAATGCAGTTAGACACAATCATGACAACACCTTTTTATATGCAGACAACCTGATTGTTTTCCATTAAGCTAAATCTATTTCTCTGTTAACTATTTGTTTAGAGTATGATTTCCAGGAGATATGCAAATGTTTTTCAGTTAATTCACTGGTTTTCAATGTAAAAAAAAAGTCAATGCTGTTTGGTTCCCAGCCTATGTTGAAAGATAATATAAAGTTTTCAGATTCACGATACATATGGGGCTGCAATTGATCAGGTGTCTGAGTTTAAGTACTTAGGTGGTGTTCTTGATTCTGGATTGCCATTTTTCCCCAAGTTAAAATGGTTAGTTGAGTCATTAACAGCAAATTGGGTATTCTTTATAAATTTAGGAGATATTTTTCCTTTGAAACTTGTCGGTCAATAGCCATAGGTTATTTTTTAACCACCATTTTGATTACAGTTCCAGTCTTTACTATAATCTGGGTGTAAAAGAAAGTAATATTCTGACAGTTGCATGCAATTATATTTGTTGCTTTGTTTTGGGTCCCCCTTCCCCAATGCATCATTGTTTATTATATTCCCAACTGGATTGGTTGTCTCCAGGTTGTAAATCTGCTTATTTTTTGGAATGTCAAATTTGTCATGCTGTTCATGATACATTTTATTACCCTCTTTCTGATTTGATTACTATTTGAGCCCCAATAAAATATTTAAGATCTTCATCTCGTATTATGCTTAACATGCGATTTCATGAATCCAAATCAGGCTGTCACTCTTTTTCAATTGTAGACCCACTTTTTTGGAATGCACTACCTTGTAGGTTATATGTGGATATGTCTTTGATGACTTTTAAGCTTAATTTTAAAGAATATTTAATGTGTCATGATGTTTGTAAATGTTTTTTCTGATGTATTGTTTCTTTTCTGTTAAATTTATATCTTGTTTCATGTTTGTAAAAGTTTTTTCTTGTTGTATTGTTCTTTTTCTTTTTTTTCATTTTGTATCTTGTTGCTTTGTGCTGGGTTGGGCCTGAAAAAGGACTTCTGTCCAGTGCTCTTACCCGGTTAACAAAATTTAAATAAATAAACAAAGCTAGTCATTTCCTTAGATTAACAAGTGGCTGAAGGGAGTCGTACCCTCCAACTGGTCATTAATCCCTCAGAAATGACTGGCTTGCCAACCTGTCGGCACAGTAGAAGAGTTACCAAAAGCTCAGATCATCGGGGCCAGGAGGGGAAAAGAGACTGAGTATCACACAGGATGCTCTACTTCTCTGGGGAGGATGAATTCTCATCTTTTGCTGCAATATTGCCACCTGGGTGACCACAGATGGCAGTGTGACTGGAGGACTGAGAGTGGATGGTACTCATTAGACATCACTGCACTCAGCACGAGTGAACATTCCTTGACATCACTGCACACTGGAGTCCAAGGGGAAGGGACAGAACAAGAGAAAATGGCCCCGTTTTCCATAGATGACAGACCCTGGTACATCTGGGGCTGCACTCCACCTGCCGGTTGGTTGTCTCCTGAAAAGCACAGTGAATTTGGGGTAAATCTCCCACCCCAACCCCACTTGGGAAGGGGGGTATCTGAAGGTAGCATGGAGGAGGTGGTGCTCTGGTGAGGTGGGAGTGACCCATGAAAGTACAGTGAAGCCCACCAGGATGAAGCACAGTGTCACAAGTTTACTGCTTGACAAAAGGGATTAACTCCCATTGAAACTGCATTGTTTGCTGCAGTAACTCTACTGTAGAATTCTGCAGGGCTGTGCTTCATCCTGGTGGGCTTCACTGTACATTAGGGGTATTGTAATGAGTCATGGACTAGAGACAAGAAGGGGTGACAAACACAGAATGACAACAATAGAAATGACCAGCTTCTTGATCATTATTGCTTAATTCTCAACCCCGGGGGAGGATGTAAACTTAACACATACCCCTCCCCCAGCAGTTGAGGGGGTAGAACACTGTTGAAATGCTTTACATTGTTTAAAAGTGTAACATATGAAATCCTTGGGTTTTCTCAGTGATCCCACTATAATGTTTTCAGACCTTACTGTGGTTGTATGTAAAAGGTTTATCAAAGACTGGTTGTAATATATAGATTTAAGTGTCTAGGCCCTGTACTGATACCTCTCCCTGGTCCTCACAGATTTTCTACCAAGGAGCTGTCATTGATTCCTGAGGTCCACAAACAAAAATCTCTTGTCTGTGCCAGCCCAGTGGCACTGAGGCTGAGGTGCTGGATGCCTTACTTTGTGCAACATTGGTGATCTGGGTTCGGCAACAACCTTGGGTCATCGGGGTGCCAGCACGGGGGGGGGATGGAGCAGGATTGAGCAGCCTAATGGCAGCTTTCCTCTCCTTGGGAGGCTGTCACCCCCTCTGTAGTTCTACTGCCACCAGGTGGAGGTCCGGTGGCTGCACAGGTGGAGGGGGTGGTAAGCTGGGAGGGCATCTCGGAATGTGGCATGTGTGTGCTTCCACACGTGCGCATGCACGCCTGAGGAAGGGGAGGGAGAAAACTGGGGTAAAAAACACCTTAAAATGTTAAGTAAAAAAGTCTGTTTGTTCCTCTTTTAAGCATGAACATGGGTCATGCACCCTTCTCATCCACTGCTGCTATTTTGTGGAACTGCCTTCCCAGCAATCTGCACTGAAGCTAATTACTTGACTGCTCTACTTGTACCTTGTTAATGTGCATGTATGTACTTCTTAACTATGCATTCACATGACTTACTTTTGTCATCTGTCATTCTGTGTTGCTGTGCCCTGTGGCTCAGGTCCTGTCCGAAAAAGGGCCCTGACCCAGTACATTTACCTGATGGATGGATGAATGAATGAATGTAGAGAATTGTTTGTAGCCATATTGATCCTTGTACAAAAAGATGAACAAAGAGGGTGATTTGATACCTTTTATTGGACCAACAAGAGGCATACAAAACACAAGCTTTTGGGCTACAAAGAGCCGGTCATCATTTCTCTATCCTAAGTAAAAAAACTTGTTTTCTGTAGAACCTGGCTGCTATGCCTGATGAAGGGCTTTGTGTAGCCTGAAAGCTTGTGTTTTGTAACTCTTGTTGGTCCAATAAAAGGTATCAAATCACCCACTTAATTCAAATGAATGAATGAATGAATGAATATCCAGAAAAAAAAGAGATGCTTTGATACCTTTGATTTGAATGAATGAATGAATGCTTTAGTTGAGCCTAAGACAGTGTAGGTATCACAAGTACTTCTCGATTAGGGTGGGCAGGAAAATCTTTTTATAGTATCAGTGGTATTCCACTGACTGTGGCGTTATACTGGAAGTAAAATACTCTGGAGGCCAGAGCACCACGTTGTTAACCTGAAGACTAAGAAGACCTGGCGTTGAATCCCACAGCTGACATTTGCACAGTATGTGCCCCTGAGCAAGTCACTTAATCACCTTGTGCTTCTGGATCACACCTGAAAATGAGCTTTAGCACAGTTTGACTTTCCTGGCCAAAAAAATTCCATATAAGTACCCTGACGCCCACCAGACACTAGACACTTCCAGTGCACAAAACTTTGCTTACCTGAGAAGGACCCCGCTTCAGAGAAGTAGCACTCAGTGGTGACAAAGAAGTGCTGTGTAGAAGGCCTGCAAAACAGCAGGGAAGTTCAAATGAAAAGCAGCTTGCACCCTCCCATTGGGCAGTGAGCACTTCACCTCAACTGCTTCACTGCCAGTTAGTCCTTGTGCAGGATTCTGGTACTCACTCACAGGCCTTGATCTCCCAGGTCACTTGGAAATGTGCTATCACTGTACCACTGGAAGAGACCCAAAACTCAACTTACTTTTTTATTTATGTTGACCCCCCCCCTTCAATTTGGAGGCCTACTTTAAAGGCCCCAGCACCAAGCCCCCAAAATTCCATCTTCACTGCTTTGGTCGCGCCACTTCAGACTTGCAGCATGGGGACCAGGAGGCAGCAGCAAAACCAGCAGCACTGGCATCTTAGGCCTGAGGAGATCCCTCTGATCTTTGTGGCTGCAAGCCACACCAGTGTTCCCATGATTCCAACCCTAGGACAGAGTTATGAGATGGAAAGCACCATCAGGTGCAGGCTGGAGTGCTCCTTGGCCCCCAGAGATTGGCAGCAGAGCTGGAAGCAGGAGTCATGGAGCTAGTGTACTGGTAGGAGTATACATTTACTATCAGAGACTATATACATCCATTTTCCATAATCCTTTTCACTTTCGAATAATGAAGCTTCCTTCCTTCAGGAATCCTATCCTTTGGTATTGCACAGTACCCATAAGGGATATCCCCCATCCAACTAAGTACCCCAGGAGTTTCTATTTAAGGACAAGCTCACACAGCTCTCTCTCTTCAATGACAGCCACTCTGCAGAATAGGGAGGTCAGCCCCAGCCACCGCAGGCTACCCCCATCCCACTATTGCTGCTGGACACTGAAACTGACCCCTGGAGCCTAGGAGAGCCTAGCCTGACACTTGCTTCCATTGCAGCCAATCAGGGAGTGACATCAGCCTACTGGGTGGGGCTAGTACAAGCCCACAAAAGATTTGGACCTTTTCCCTTTGTTCTCCCTGACTGCCGCTCAGACAATGGCTCTCTCTCTCTTCAACGACAAACCCTCTGTAGAATAGGGAAGTCAGCCCCAGCCACCTCAGACTACCCCTCTCCCCAGTCACCGCTGGACACTGAAACTGACCCCCGGAGCCCAGGAGAGCCTAGCCTGTCATTCACTTCACTTGCGACCAATCAGGGAGTAACATCAGCCTACTGGGAGGGGCTAGTGCAAGCCCATGGAAATTTGGACCTTTTCCCTTTGTTCTTCCTGGCTACCTCTCAGACTGCAGCTCTCTCTCTTCAACAATGAACCCTCTTGCGGGATAGGAAGGTCAGCCCCAGCCACCACTGGCTACCCTCCATCCCCCGATCGCTGCTGGATACTGAAACCAACCCCTGGAGCCCAACAGAATCTAGCCTGACACTAACTTTCCTTGCAGCCAGTCAGAGAGCAACATCAGCCTAGCAGGCATGGCTAGTGCAAGCTCGTAAAGATTTGGACCCTTTCCCTTTGTTCTCCCTGGATGCCACTCAGACCATGGCTCTCTTTCTTCAACGATGGACCCTCTACGGGATAGGAAAGTCAGCCCCAGCCACCCAAGGCTACCCCTGCCTCCCATTCACGGCTTGACACTGAACCCAGCCCCCGCAGCCAGGAGAGCCTAGCCTACCACTCACCTCCCTTATGGCCAATCAGGGAGCGACATCAGCCTACCAGGGGAGGCTGCCCCCCTTTTTCAGTGCCCCTAGCCCAAGCAGCCTCTGTGCTGTGGCCTCCATGTGAAGGACCTGCGCTATGGATATTGACTGGAGTTTGCCCGGTTTCTGTCGTCTACCAGCCACTCTACTCCACAGTCCTTCTTGTAGCAGTTATTCCTGGACCTCTTCACCATGATTCCCTACCTCAAGGCTGTTTACTCCTTTGCAACTGCCAGCAATCTACTGGCTACTACCTACCAGTCTGCACCCAGCCATGTCCACTGGTACCTGACTTTAGCCCTTGGGACTGCCTTGTACCTTGCTGCTGCTTAATTTCATCCCCTGCTCCAGGGCCAACATGTAACTCTACATTTGTTATTATCTGGATCCTGTGACCTCAATTATCCACCTTCCTCCACTGCTCACTCTTTCCTTCTCTCAAGCTTACTGTTACCCTTCCACTTAGTTCTCAGCTGTTGTTTTACTCCCTTGTTTTCTGGCTTAGCTCCAGTCTCACTCCTGATATTTCCTTTCAGCTTAGGTCTCTGTGACTAGCTCCCTAGTTTTGTTCTTATGACTGTGCATAACCTGCTTAGTATGCTCTGTGCTCCTTATTAACTTTTCTCTAAGATATGTTCATTGTTTAGCCACTTGTGCTAAAAATATCCTTTGCCCTACAACTTGCTTTCACCTTTCAGTTGCCACCTCCGACCCCTCACCATGCTGTCTTCTTACCTCTTTTACCTGGCCTCTTTCTCCCTCCTACCCATGTCTCTTCTTCCCTCTCATTCAGTTTGCTCATTCTCATCTCACCCTCTATCCCTCTCCCTCTCCTTTCCTGCCCTCTACACACTCTACCCACTCCTTCACTCCTTCCATTTATCTCATCACCTACCCTCTCCTATGCCCCCCACCCACCCCGGTCTGCTACACTCTCCTTTCCTAAACACTGAATCCCTCCATTGTGCCTGCCTCTTCCCTCCTCTCTCCTGTCTCCCTCACTCACCACCCCATTCAAAAAGGCAGAAGTCTCACTCAGTTCTTCTTCTGCTTTTCCTCTTCCTCATTCTTTCTGGCGACATTGAATCCAACCCCGGTCCCGCTCCCAAGCTTGACTCTCTGAAAGTCTGGGTCTCCCAACACTCTCCCAATATCTCGTGCATCACTGAAGTCTGGTTGTCCTCCAGGGTCCCTGACTCCAGCCTAGCTCTCCCTCACTTCCATCTCTTTTGACAGGACCATAGTAAGCATGGTGGTGGATTTTCCCTTTATATTCAGCATACCCTCTCTTGCAATATCGCCTTCTGTGAATCTCTCCCCTCATCACATGAGTTCATGCTAGCTAAACTATCCCTTCCCACCACCTTCCCTATCTTTGTTGGTGTTATCTATGCCTCCCCCATGCTCTCTCTCTCCCTCTTCCTTGGTAAACTCTCTCTTATCTCTCATCTCACTTGCAGCCCCCGGTGAGCTCATCTCCTAGGGATTTCAACTCCAATTGGCTCTCCCCTTCTTCCAAGCCTACTGTCCACAAGACTGAATCATTGAACCTCACTCAGCACATCACTGAACCTAACAGCCTCAATCCACACTCCTCCAATCACTATCTACTGGATGGGATGCTCATCTCCCACCCTTACCTCATCATCATTGCAAGCATTCCCCCTGATGCCATCAGTGACTACTGCCTAACTTACTGAGTCAAGAAAGTGCATCTCCCTCCATCAGCCCCCAAATACATCTGGCACAGGCCTCTCAGGTCACTAGACACTGATGCCTGTTTAAATGATCTTGCAGCCTCTGACTGGTCCCCTGTGTACTCTGCCCCTGACACTGACTCAGCTCAATCCCTCTGCACCACTATATTCAACAGCATCTGGAACATCCATGTCCCCCCCAGAAAGGCTAGGGTTACATGATCTCACCACCTGTGAATCTTAGCTGACCTAATGAATCTTTGCAAATCCTGGGACCAAGCATGGGCATGTTTTTAATCCTTCCAATCCCTGGCTGATCTCCAGTCTTACAGGGCACTCAGGAATACCTACACTAAAGATGTTCACGCCACCAAGGTTTTCTTCTTCAAGACCAACCTCCATTCGATTCCCTCCTCACCTTCTGTGTTTTGGAAGGTTATCTACTCACTATTTGATTCCCAAAGCCCAGTCTGTAACCCCCACCATGCCTCCTGGTGGATGACTCTGTGGTCTCTGACTCATCCTCAGTAGTAGCACTTTTTAACAAATTCTTCACCACCTGTGCTCTACCATGTCACCCTTCTCCTGTCATTACTGTCTCTCCTCCACCCCTACCTTTCGATGGCTTCCATTTTTCACCTGTCTCCCCCCAGGAAGCCTATCTAGCCCTCATGTCTCTCAACCCCTCTAGATCTAGTCCTGACGATCTGGACCCCAAACTCCTATGTATCTCTGCCCCCACCATAGCCCTCCCTCTCGCTCCCCTCCTAAAACTATCCTTTCCCTTGGTGCTGTTTCTCAGGCCTGGAAATTTGCCAAGGTTCTCCCTCTGCATAAAGGGGGCAACCACTCCTGCCCTGGCAACTACAAGCCGTTATCTCTCTTCCCCTCTCTCAACATACTCCAAGAATCTATAGTACACTCCATGCCTGTGGTCTTCCTTACCTCCTCAAACCTCTTCTCTCTGTTTCAGTCTGGCTTCCAGAAGAATCACTCCACTGTGTCCTCCCTGCTCTGTGTAACTGATGCCGTCCTCACTAGGATGGATCAGGGACACATCACTTCAGCCTCTTCATTGACCTAACCAAGGCTTTTGACTCTGTGTCCCACCCTCTCCCACTGAACAAGCTGCACACATTGGGCCTCTCCGCAACCGCTGTGGCCTGGTTCCAATCGTACCTCACAGACCACCTACAGTCTGTTCAGGTGTGTGGAGTCCTGTCTCCTCCCCTCCCAGTCCTAGCAGGGGTCCCTCAGAACTCCATCCTTGGCCTAATCCTTTTCTCTGTTTTCCTGAATGGCATTCCCTCAGCTTGTGTCACCTCGCACATCCACAGGTATGTGGTTGACATGGTCATCTACTCCTCCAGCCCCTAGAACGCATCTGTAGAAGTCCCACTACAATGCAATTTCCACAATGTCCTGGGCTAGTTCCAGGCAAACCAGCTCAAGGTGAACACTAAGAAGACCTTGTCCATGACCTTTGGCACCAGCCAGAGATTGACCAGGCTCTCGCCTTTCCCTGTCTTCACCACATTGGACGGCATCCCCATTGACACTGTCCCCGCCTTCAAATACCTCAGGGTCTGGCTTTATAGCAAGCTCAATTTCTCTGCCCACATTGATGCTATTCATATCAAACTTCACCCCAAGCTACGAGCCTTGTACCGCAACAAGGACTGCCTCCCCCTCCAGATTCATAGGGAGTTATTACTAAGATGATCCTCCCAGTGTTTGACTATGCAGACGTGATCTGTGGTACCAGTCCAGCCTCTTCCCTAACCAGACTGGACACCCTCTGCAATGCCTTCTGTAACTTTGCCACCAACTTCTTTCCCCATACACACCATTGCTTGCTATATTCATCCCTTTCATCCGCCCTCTCCCCCAACATCGCCTATCCCACTGCACTTCCTTTATTGCTAAATACTGGTTTGGCACCCTCCCATCCTACCTTTCCTCACTCCTCTCCCCCGCTCACTCCTCCTCTTACTCTCTATGCAACATAGATACCAGAACATTCACCATTCCTCACCCTCGCTCATGCACTTGGCAAGTAGCCTTCTCCTACTGCATCCCCTCTCTCTGGAATCAGCTCCCCTCTTCCCTCTACCTCTCCCCATCCCTCCATGCCTTCAGATGTTTGCTAAGATCTATCACTGCCCCAACTGCTCCTGTATCTCCCTGTCCAACCTTCCTTCCCCTCTTTATATGTATGCTAATCTACCTGGATTTCCTGTTCTCATATTCTCCCTCCCTACACATTCAATACTTGGATCTCACTTTCTGGGTTCCTGTTGTTTACTGTGCCTCTCATCTCATCATTGCTATAACCTGTCTCAATGTCTTTCTATGACTGGTCTCCTCTACCAGATTTTATTTCCATGCTGCCATATTGTTCTGTATGAAGCATTTTGTCAGCTTTTTATTTTTTGTTGCTACTATGTTTTGGTCTTCCACTTTGTAATGTCTGGACACTCCCTTTCTAGCATTACTGCTTAGGAGTTTATGCTCTTTGTAAGCTGCACTTTGTATTTGCTCATTAGTCCTTTACTGTACTGCATTGTTACTCCACCTTTCCCTTCTCCCAGGTCACACCTGGAAATGAGCCATGGCTCAGCATGCCTTTCTTAGTTATCACATTTTAAATAAATAGATAAGAACATAGTCATGTATGCCCTAAGAGAACACTGCACCCAAGCTCAAAGCCTGCATATTCTGTACAGGGGAATACAGAACCACTCACATTTTATTTATCCATTATTACAAGGCAAACCCCACCAGTCATGAGCCACATTCTAGTTTCAATAGCAAGACTTCGAAAGCGACCCAATATACAGGAATGCTTGAATCCATGTCCCACCAACAGATCTCCTTGCTTATGCAGACTTGTATGGTTGAAGTGCTGGAAGAGAAGGAAAGAAACGCATTTCTTCATGGGAACTACACCCTTAAGGATCAACTCCTGTTAAGGCAGCATACTATCCTAGTGTTGACCTTATGCAAGATCCCAGGAGTTTCCGCCTAAACCCCCACCATTCACTGGCAGAATGCACCAAAGCAATCCCATGCATTTCTCAGAAATTTACATTTTCCCATTTTCATATCTTTGTAATATCTGGGCACATTTTAGTTTCTGAAATACAGATGCCATATAACAATACAATGAGTCTTATAGAATTTGTAATCTGAATATCACAGGTCCCATTTTTACTTCCATTGTTTACTGACGTAATTATTCAATTAGTTACTACAGCAGTTTCCTCTGTTTGCGCTCTGTTTAATCGTAAGCTCAGTGACATCACAGTGGACTGTTTACACTGTGATTGTTAACTTCTTTTCCCTTTTTCTCTCCCAACTCTGGAGGAAGCGTACTCCTTTTTATTTCAGGGTACCATCTCTTTCCACAGGCAGACATTCTTTTTTCACATTCTGCTCCTCCCAGCCTCTGGGAGGTACAGGCTTCTTGTGGTAGGGTAGCCACAGCCTTTGCTTTCTGGGTTACAGACATTCACTGATGATTACCACAGGATTTACAGTAAGTAGCTACCTGCCCGTAAACTCCTGGCCAATAAAATCTTTACAAAAAATTCTCCAATGTCTCCCGCTTACCCAAAGGTATTCCACTGTGATCAGTGTGGGATCACTTGATCACCTACTTTCAGCACTTAAAAGGAACAATCACTTGTTCTTACGTTTTTCTCTTCCTGGGGTTAGAGCATAACCTAAATAACACCCCTTGCTTAACTATATATTGGGGGATGAGAGCTGTTAATAACCACAGAACAAATAAATACCCTATCAATTTTGCATGGTTGTACAATTTCCTTATCACTGACTTGTACAATCAGCATTTTGCAGCTTACCCCAGTCCCTGGGTCAATAGGGAATCCCTGGTTTAGCCACAAAATCAGTCTATTCAGCTGTCTTAAAGGCTGCTTTTTCTCCACTGTGCCACTGTTCCACTGAAGGGCCCACTCCTCCTTCTCACCATGTATGATCAGCACCCAGGATCTGACTCTCTTCTTTTATATGATCAGGCACCTCATCATCTGCAGATGCTGCACTGCTCTCATTCTATTCTGCAGCGTTCTGGAGTACAAATAAGAATAATGTTCCAGGGAAGTGCTGATTTAATTGTGCATTTTTGGAGGGGGAGACTGCTTCATTTTATGGGCCTGTGAAAAAAAGGAATTTGTTTGGAGACTGTGTGGAAATGTGGTTGAAGGGAAGATGCCATCAATGGGAGGGCTGAGGGAGGGAGCTGGAAGGCAGTGCAGGCACTATTGGTGGTGCACAGGACCACATGGCTGCAGTCTGCCAATAGGTAAATGTTGCCCCTATAAAATACCCAGGGAGCCAAGTGACCCCTCATGTGAGTGACACTGAAACATGAATGCCACGAAACAGAAGTGTGGCAGCTACCTAAGTGGCATCTGAGGGGGTCTGCAGGAATTACCACAGGCCACACTGCTTAATGGAGGGCAGGTAGGATAAGAAAGGGTAAAGGAAGAGTAAACAGGGATTCAATAAAAGTAGCAGAAGTTCCCTGTCTACTGACAGTCTCCCGAGTAGACAGTTGGTAGTAGTGGTATCAGGGGATCTCAGATACTCCCTATCTAGGGTAATCCTACAGGGAGATTAGCAGGCAGGACAGCAGCAATATTTGGGGATCTCAGCTACTCACTATCTAGGGTTAGACTAGAGAAGAACTAGCAGGCAGGACAGCAGCGATATTTGGGGATCTCAGCTACTCGTTATCTAGGGTTAGACTACAGAGGGAGTAGCAGGCAGGACAGCAGCGATATTTGGGGATCTCAGCTACTCACTGTCTAGTGTTAGACTACAGAGGAACTAGCAGGCAGGACAGCAGCAATATTTGGGGATCTCAGCTACTCACTATCTAGGGTTAGACTACAGAGGGACTAGCAGGCAGGACAGCAGAGATATTTGGGGATCTCAGCTACTCACTATCTAGGGTTAGACTACAGAGGGATTAGCAAGCAGGATACCAGCAATAGTTTGGGATCTTAGACACTCTCTATCTAGGGTTAGACTACAGAGGGATTGGTAAGCAGGATAACAGTGATATTTGGGGATCTCAGCTACTCACTATCTAGGGTTAGACTACAGAGTGATTAGCAAGCAGGATAACAGTGATATTTGGGGATCTCAGATACTCCCTATCTAGGGTCAGCCTATAGGACAGTTAGCAGGCAGGAAATCTAACAGGAAGGCATACAGTGCATTCATAAAGCAGGCCTACAAATAGTTTTTTATTTTTTTTTATTTATTTCAGTCTTGGAATTATTACCTTTGACCCAAAGGCACTTTTACATAGGCTCCACGTCATAACAAAGAACAGAACAAGCAGCATAGGGGGAAAATACATAGTGATCCTAGGAGCAAAGGTAACAGTAAAATAAGCACATATGGATTTAAGTTACAAAACCAGGTATTTTGCAGACATTCAGTGGCTAGGAGTAAGCTTAACTAGCAAGGAAGGGCATTAGGGTTGGGATCCGGCTACAGGACAAAAAAGAGTCTCAATTAGATGCTACAAAAGGTTAAGAGGTTACCTAAGTACACTATTAGGACAGCCTACAAACTTAATATGTGGGGAAGGAGTATGCACCGAGGAAAAGCAGGGTGGGAAGAATTGTGGGGTGCAAGAGATGAGGAGCGGCAGTATTTCTGGGCGCACTCTGTGAGTTGGAGGGATGCCTGATTTGCAGATAGTTTAGTCAGCTGAGGGTGGAGGTGTGGCAGCTGAGGCAGGAAAGTGGTGTGCTGGTGGAGGGGGAGATTCATAGGGTGACGAAGGATGGGTCAGAGGAGATGCAGGACATGAAGGCTGGTAAGGGGAGAGGAGCAGGAATGGACACAAGGGAGGCTGGGGGATAAAAAGAAAAAGGTTCTTACACTTGTCTCAGGACCCCCACCCCAGCGGGAGAGAGGGTACAGGGAAGGGGGGTGGTAACAGTAAGAGGAAGAGGTAAGGGAAAGGGTAAGGCAGGTGGGGGGAGGGGTCCATTGAAGCATCTCCAGAGTTGCTGGTGTGGAACAGATTCATCCCACTAGAGTGATGAATAATGGAAAATGTGTTACACATGTTAACCTAATGATCAATAAGTTACAGCAAAGTAACCAGGGTATAGCAAGGCTTTATTACAACTATAAAGGGAACATCCTAAAAGTAATTTTACAGGTGCTAAATGCAAAATTAAAGGCAAATATATTATATGGTGCCTTGTGATTATAGACATACCAAGTATATACATAAAATGTCAGTGCTTTCCGTCACTACCAATGTTATTTCCCGAAGCCTTAGGGTAGACAGGACACCCCATAGACCTCAGAACAGCAGCCCTATCTGCCTGGTCTAAGGATATGTATCTTACCCATAATGTTGCCAAACTGCAGCATTTTATGGCTCAGACTTTATTTTCTATTTTCCCTTTTGTTTCCAGTTACTTCTACTTTCTGACTTTCACTCACTGGGAATCCTTCTAGCACTTTGTCAGTAGCAATGGTAGGCCCAGGAGAGGATAGCACCTTTAAACAAACAAACAAAAAAAGACACCCACTCCTCCTGTAGTGGGGATTTACATTATTAGGTTATGCTCCTCTCTTAAGAAGCTAGGGCAGGAGTTTCATTTTATTTATTGAAAAAAGGGCTCCAGTAGTGGAGTACCACATAAAAAAACTCCCTATGCTGAACTGCCCGCCTGCACTGTATTGATTCAAGGCAAAGCAGGGCAAAATTTATTTCCAGAGTGCCCAATCCCGGAGGCTCTGGGTGCCTTACAGCAGAACAAGCAAGGGAAAATACAGCAAAACATAAAAATACTAAGATAAAATACAGCAATAAAACAATAAAATGAAAATAATACAGCAGTATACCTCATTAAAGCTGGTTGTACACCAGAAAACAACTTCTAGTCTGGGAGGGCCAGAGAAAATAAATGGGCCTTGAGACCGCACTTAAACATTTCAACTGATGTGGCCTCCCTGACTGATGATGGCAACCCGTTCCACATGACTGAGCTGGCGACACTAAATGCCCTGACACTGGCAGTTCTGAGTCTAGTCCTGGGAACTTCAAGGAGGCCCCTAGACAAGGAACAAAGGAAGTGGACTGAGGTGGCCAGTGTCAAAAGATCAGTCAGGTAGCCAGAGCCTAGTCCATGTAGGCCTTATAGGTGAGTATACACACCTTAAAGATAACCATCCACCTAACCAGCAGCCAGTGCAGTTCCTGCAGCACCAGGGTCACATGACAGGACCTTGAAAGGCCCATCAGTAACCTGGCAGCTACGTTCTGCACCAGCTGCAGTTGGCTGAGGGTACCTCCAGAGACCCCGAAGTACAGAGCATTGCAGTAGTTAAGCCTAGATGTCATAAAAGCATGAACCAGTGTTGGCAAGTCCTCAGGCAAAACTAGGAGTTTGAGCCTGGCAATATTCTATCTATCTATCTATCTATCTATCTATCTATCTATCTATCTATCTATCTATCTATCTATCTGTCTGTCTGTCTGTCTGTCTGTCTGTCTGTCTGTCTATCTATCTATCTATCTATCTATCTATCTATCTATCTATCTATCTATCCATCCATCTGTCTTTCCATCTGTGTAGTCAATCATACTCAAATTGTTATTATTTCCTCATGTAAATCCAAATTAAATCCTATCAAGACTGGTGTACCCCAGGGGCCAGTTTTGTGTCCCCTACGGTTTTACCTATGCATAAATTAAATACCATTATGTAAGCCCTGGGCTCCGGAAGTCCACCTCCCCACACTACTACAAGGGGGCTGACCTTGGTTCTTGACCTTGTAGGGAAACTGTTTGTGAACAAATACTGTATTATGTGGTGCCTCCCCCTTGGGAAGTAGGTTGAGATACCTGCTGCAACTGAGAGTTTTTACCTGTTAGCATATAATACAAATTCCTTTCCCACACAGTACCTTGGCACAACAATGACAATGTACCAACAATAATACACAACACACTAGAAATATAATGCAACAGAACAAATCACTTTACCGAGAGACAAGGGTGTGGAAAAAACTTGGGGACATATACGATAAGTGGAAGCAAAGGGGATAAGCTAATAACTCTAAGCTACATGAACACTCACCATTGTCACTCCATTCCCCTGGCAGTGCACCCAGCTTTTCAACCTCAAAAGGACTTACTGGTGGGTACCTCACTGGGCTGGTGGTCACTGACCAGTTGTAGAAGATGGTAGATAGTATTAGTACACTTAAAGAACCAACACAACTTCGTGAACAAACAAATTACTGTGACCCTTTTTTATAATCTCAGATAAAATGTTAAAATGCTGGGTCAAGATATGATCTGGTGCCTTTGACCTTGGCACAGCTAGTTTATACAGAGTCTTCTCAGGACATACAAAGACCCCCTCCCCCAAACTATCTTGTTAAATATCTACTGTTAGAGGCCTGAAGGCCTGTGCCATGTTTACAGCTGCACTTATTCAGCTTGATGTTATTTTGAATCAATTCTGAAGAAGCAGGCCTCCTTCAGCTTTCACTCCTTCACATATCAGGATACTCTGGTCCATTGTTGGCACTATCTCTTCCCAAAACTCTTCCTCCTCTTAGTGAATGAAACACCAACACCCAGCTTTGATGTCGGTTGGCATTGGCCCTCCATGATCCCCTCCTCTCAGCAGGGGTTCCCACGCAAGCAATGAAACCATCACTTCGACCTGGGTCTGCTTTAGACTTGACCTGCTGGTTGGCTTGATTACTGGGGCTGAATGCTACAAGGACAAACTCATAGAAACACAGGCAATGACAGCAGAAAAAGACTAAATTGTCCATCCTGTCTGTCCATAGCACCTGATCAAAGCCCAGGACCTATCGTCCACACAGAGTTCTAGCACTCACCATTTACCCACATGCTCTCCACCCTACTGCTACTGCCCAGAGCAACCACTAACTCTTTCACTCTGTCCCAGCCATGCATGAAACTATTAATGGTTCTGATGCCCACCACATTAGTTGCAAACAGTTCCACAGTTCAGCCACCTTTTCCGTAACATAAAACGTTCTTACGTTCTCTTAAACATCCCGCCCCCGCTAGTTTCCACTCTTCCCCCATGTTGTTGAAACATTACTCATGCTAAATAGTTCCTTGCAGTTTACCTTGCTTATTCCTTTCAGGAGCTTGAAGGTCTCTATATTATCTTCCCTGTCTCATCTGGCCTCCAGGGAGTACATGTTCTGTGCCCTGAGCCAATCCTCGTAAGATCTGCCCTGCTGGCCCTGAATCATTTTGGCCACCCTATGTTACACTGACTACAGCCTGTCCTTATCTTTCCTTAGGTGAGAACTCTAGAACTGAGCACAATGCTCCAGGTGCGGCTTCAGCAGTGATCTATAGAAAGGTTGTAATACAAAGAATAATATATGGGGTAGTGTGTGTAACAACAATTTTACACACACCTGAGGTGCTGGATGCTACATACACCCTGAGATTGAAGCTCAAGGGGTTTATCAAAGCATCCACCACCGAGGGTTTGTGTAAAACTTGACTTTTAAACCACCCCATATTTTATTTTATATAATTGCTGGGGTCACATTTTTTCACCTCAGCAATTATATAAAATATGCAGAGAAGCAGTGACAAGAAGGGGAGGAGCAGTCCTGTACCTGTAGCAGAGTCAGCAGTTCCCTGAGAGTAGCAGTCCAGAGGCAGCGGTGAGGGCTCTCTATATCCCCATTTGTTATTTACTTTAGTGAAAGTCCTTCAGTCCCTTGGCAGTAGCCTGGCAAAGAGCCGCAGCAGTGAGAAGGAGGGAGACAAGCAGGAGACACAATATCCAAGCTGCAGTAGTGAATGAAGGTGAACAGAAGAGAGCATCAGGCAGAACAACACTATACCACCATCAAAATGCTTCCAGCCTCCCTCACGTAGACTGCTTAATCTATTAAAATAAGAAAAATAAAGAAGTAAGTTTACATCGCCGGATAATGCGAAGGAAAAGCTCCTGAAAGGTGGAGCCACTGTGGCTTGTGCTTTTCCCATAGTAAAAATGGCATGTGTTTGCCGTTATAACCAGCTGGTTATGACGGCAAATTACAACCTGCTTTTACTAAGGGAGAAGAATGAAAACTAGTAATTATACCTCTTTTTTTTTCTCCAGTCAGTACCCTTCTGCTATATCCCAGCATCCTATTTGCCTTACTGTGGGCCTTGTTACACTGGCTTGATTGTTTTAGGTAGTCACTAATCATGGCTCCTCCTAGGTCTCTTTCCTCAGTAGTAGTATCCAGCTTTATCCCTCTCATCCAGCACTCTGTCCTGGGGTTCTTGTTCCCTAAGTGTATCACCTTGCACTTTTTGGTGTTGAATTTCAACTGCCTAACCCTTCAACCATCTCTCTAGCTTTTGTAGATCTCTCTGCATTTCCATGATCTCATCCTTGCTGTCCAGCCTACCACAAAACTTAGTGTAATCTGTGAAATGACACATCTTGCCTGGAATTCCTTCTCCTATGTCGCTGATTCACATTTTGAAGAGGACAGGACTGAGGACTGATCCCTATGGCACCCCACGCGTGACCTCCCTCTTCTGATTTGACAACCACAACCCCCTGTTGTCTCTAATCTAATTACCTACCCAAGTAACTGTTTCCTTTGCTGAACCCAGATCCTCTAGCTTCTTCAGCAACCTGCTGCGAAGCACAGAATCAAAACCCTTCAACAATTGCCTTTCTACCTCTATTGCCTAAGCAGAAACACACTCCTCCTTTAGTGTTAAATAATTATAAGTGCCTCTTCAGGGCTACTGGACTCCTTCAAGCCCTGGCAGCTCTTGCCTCTTTCAGTAGCTCACAGTATCATATCAGCTGTGCTGTGAGACTCAGTAGGACTGAGCAGACTGAGCCTAAATTGTTGGTTTCTAGGCTTGTTATGTGTTCCAGATCTGTCTTTTGATTGTCATTCATTTCACGGGGAGACCTTGCACATCCTGTAAGCCTGGTTTTCATGTATCCCCTGCAAAGCTGATCTTAGGATTGGTGGAAGTTCATGGACCAACTCTGATGCCTCTGACATCCCTTGCCAGTAGTTATGTGGGGTCAGAGGACTTTCAAAGCATGGCAGCAGCCATGCTATTATACCGCCAGTCCTTTCTGCGTGCAGCTCTGGCTGCTTTTGCAATGGTCTGAAGGGTGCCAAGCATTGTGTCCTGACCCTGCTGCTTTCCCTGAGGCCACGACTATCCACAGTGTTGTAGCCAATCTACCTGTTGGTGAGTTGGAAAGCCATGAGCAAGAGTTGTCATGGAGCCATTCTTCTCACTCTGCTCACCTCTGAAGTGGTAGCAGGGAAGAGACAGGCAATTATAGGCCAGACAGTCTACCTTTGGTGGTTGAAAAGTTCATGAGGGCACTGCTGACAAAAAGGATTGTGGAATATCTTGAATCCAATGGGATAAAAGACCCAAGGAAGCATGGATTCTAATAGATTTCTTTGACTGGGCGACCAAGGAATTAGATCAGGGTGGAACAGTGAGCATGGCCTACCTAGATTTCAGTAGGGCTTACAACATCGTTCCACACAGGAGGCTAATAAGCAAACTAGGGTAGCTTAGGAGTGGGTCCAAAGATGGTAAACTGGGCAAGAAATTGGTTAGGGGATAGGCAACAGAGGGTGATGGTAAATGGAGTTCACTCAGAGGAAGGGAGGGTGACCAGTGGGGTGCCTCAGGGATCAGTGCTGGGACCGGTCCTCTTTAATGTCTTTATACTCTAAGTGACATTGCAGAGGAGCTGGAAGGGAAAGTATGCCTCTTTGCGGATGATGCCAAAATCTGCAATAGGGTGGGCACTCTGGGGGGGGGGTGAAAGGATGAGCAGAGACCTGAGAATCTTGAGGAGTGGTCAAAGGTATGGCAGCTGTTTTCAACCACAAAAAGTACAAAGTAAAGCACTTAGGGCACAGAAACCCAGGAGAAGAGTACAAAATGGAAGGAGTGGTACTGACAACCACCAAGCAGGAAAGAGACATGGGGGAGATCCTACTGGATGACCTAAAGATGGCCAGGCAGTGCGACAAAGCAGTTTGTAGGCTAGTGGGATACTGGGGTGCATATGGAGGAGAGGAGAGGAGTATCACCAGTAGAAAGAGGGAAGTGGTATTGACTCTGTATAGATCGCTAGTAAGATCCCACTTAGAATACTGTGTCCAGTTCTGGAGACCACATCTCCCGAAGGACATAGACAAAGTGGAGGTGATCCAGAGAAGGGCAACTAAAATGGTGAAGCTCTATGAGAAGAAACATAAGGACCTAAATATGTACACACTGGAAGAGAGAAGAGGAGAGAGAGGCTGGTGTGATAGAGATGTGTAAATACCTCATGGGGGGTAGACAAGGTACAGGAGGGAAGTAATTTTCAGAAAAAAAGGAGCTCAAGGACAAGAGGGCACAATACAAAGCTGGAGGGGGTAGATTTAGGAGAGATGTGAGAAAGTACTTCTTCACAAAAAGAGTGGTAGATTCATGGCACAGTCTTCCAGCTGAGGTGGTGGAGGTGAAAACAGTGGTGGGGGTTCAAGAATGCATGGGGTAGGCATAAGGGCATCTTAGAGAAATGGAAGAAGTGGTGGGTCAATGGGCCAGAGATCAAGTAGGATCTGCAGTGATACCACAGGCAGGGAAAAATGAGCAGACTAGGTGGGCCAAGCAGTCTTCATCTGCCGGCAAATTCTGTGTTTCTATGCTTCTATGTTTCTCTGTTTCTATGTTTCCAGAGCATGCTGTTGCTGCAGGTTTCAGATGACAGGCACTTTGGTGCCCATGTTCTATAATCAGCTTTTCTATCTGTCCTGGGACAAGGCAGCAAATTTCTCCTTTTGGGTAGTTTGATAACTATGCTGATGTTGATGCTGCCTGGCCCAAATAACTGGCGCTGTTGCTTCTGCAACTGCTTATCAGGTCCATCTTTTGCAAGTACTGGATGGAAGACCAGGAGGTGGCAAAGTAGGTCACCAGGACATGGAGGGGGCCCCAAGGAGCCCATAAGATAGCCCCCCCTCCCCATTTTGGGGGAGACAACCATTATCATGTGATTACTGTGGAATCTCTCTCTCTCTCTCTCTCCATGTGGATGGTATGATTGACTTTACTATGAAAACTAAAACTTTGATCTATTAATGAATCACTTACAATGTGAACTCAACAAACTCCAGAAACAGTGTTCAGATAACTTTCTGGTTTTAACACAAAGAAACAAATTCAGTGCTATTTTGCAATAGGCAAAAACTTGCAAAATTAAATACCATGTTGAAACTAGCTATACTAGATGTGCAAACTATTAAAAATACTAATACTTATGGGTATGGTATTTTCTACACTAGATGTGCAAACTATTAAAAATACTAATACTTATGGGTATGGTATCTTTGTCTTTGTTAACCTCTAGTCTCTCATTAGATCCTGATGCCGATCATATTATCTGGCTCATGTAATGTCAGTTGGGAGCATTATGTTAAAACAAGCAATGCTTAACTTTATAAGTGGAGAAATGTTCTTGAAGCAGAGACCGCTTCCTCTTACAGACTATGGAGACATTATATACATGCCATGTGCTATTACACTCTTGAATACATAACGTATTTTTTAACAGTATCTGACAATTTATATTAAAATTCTCTTGAGTGAATATCACTGTGCCTTACATCAATAGCTCAGTCTATTAGTTCAAGAGCACTGTGGACTACGATTTCTTCATTGTGTGCATAAATGTTATTTAAATATCACGCCATATTACTTAGCTAGTTGAACTACTCAATTAGAACACAACCTGTTCAATAATTATAATGATTGCTAAGGACTCACAGAATAACATTTCTTTGTTGATGTGGATAATTAAACACCAGCAAGTGAAAAATCCTCTTTACAGAGCCCCTCACAGGTGAAAAAAATTCTGTTAGAGCTCCATAATATAAGTGAGGTACAAATCTTTAAAAGGAAATGAAATGACCTTTTAAACACTGGCTGTACCTGTTCTTAAAGCAGCAGTATTTGTTAGTTGTCAAAAAATGTCATTATATAGTTTTTTATCAAAAATGTATTTCTGTATTTATGACATCCTTGGATTCATACTCAGTTTATTTTCAGTTTTCTGTTATTTTTAAAACAGCTTTTATATCTAATTTGGTAATTAATGAGTCACATAATTAAAGATGGATGCCACTCGCACAAACTCTTTCCTGCAGTCTGTTTTACCAAAGCTCCTCAGGGAACACTGCCCAACAAACATGGAGACTGATCACTCTCATAGGACTCTTGCATCCCCAAACTGGGAGAGTGTCCCCAGCCAACCTTGGTTTGTTTTTTGCACCACACTGTCAAAGAGAATCCCATGGTCTAGGCACAGCAAAAAGGGGACCTTTTTTTGAGGGGGAACTGCATCAAAATGTAATGGTGCTCTACTTGTAGATCTTGGGTTTCTTCACTCCGCATGGTGGATGGAACTGTCTCACTACGAGCAGCACCAGTGGCACCCTTATCAGGTGGGATGGTGAGGGGCCACTGAAGGTTCGAATGGGGTGGGTGGATGGAATCACCCAGCAAGGAGAGGCAGGAGTCATACACAGAGGTTGGATGAAGCAAAGATGTTTATTTGACAGGAGGGGAAGGAAGACATGGTCATACAAGAAAATACTAGCAACAAAAACAACATGGAGTATGGACAGCATTGTGGATATCTAGGCAGTAACAAATAACATACAACTATATAATGTAAACTCTGAAATGTCTTAAACTCTATGAATAGCTCTGCATGCTATATAACTGCTATACAGGCTGCATGAACACTCTCTCCCAACCCCGAGGTGCTAAATGGAAAAACCTCCACTAAAAGTCTATTGCTGTTAACGGAAGTCCAACTTTTCTTGCTGTCTTCATGTGCACAGCTGAAGAGTGGAGTAGCAACGGGGTAAAAGGGAGAACGGGGTTCCTACTTGGTACCAAGCTATACCTAGGAGAGGTTGGAGGGGATATGAGGGATTTTCAAACAGACCCTGATTCTTCAGCCAACCCACTTTCTAAGGTTGCTGAAATACTTTAGCACAAGATGCTGAACTCTTTCCCCAGCACAAACACTTGACCAGGGCTGCCAAGGATGAAGGAACAAAGACTTGGCCGTGAATCCACTTAAAAGAATTACCAAGGGTCAAGATCTGCGGCAATTTCCCTGGCACAAACCCTTGACCATGGCTGCCAAGGATGAAGAACAAGTGTTTGGCGTAAAATCCACTTACAAGGACTGCCAAGGATGAAGGCACGTTGAAGCTTCTTTGGCGAAAGATCCACAGGAGGACCACCCAGATCAAGTTGAATCTCAGAAGACAACATGGTGGAAGCAGGGTGAAACAAGCAGGAAGAGTAGGATGCAGGGTGAAGATCAGAACACTTTACTATCCAGAACCAGAAAACAACAAACCGGCAGATGCGGACACACACTGTCCATGTAGGACTCGACTTTCAGTGAACGACTGGGAGTGACCGACAAGGCTTCTTCCAACATGTTCCACTTTCAGACTGACTGAACCACAAGGAAACCAGGAGCAGGCAGCTGCGACTCACACCAGGTTATGTTGACTTCGACCAACGGTAGACGACAGGAAGAGGTATTGCTGTGAAGTTCTTCGCTGGTGAAGAATCGGCTATGAACAACCCCACCAGGGGTGTTGTGGCAGAAGACTGTCCATACACTTTGCACTAAAAACACTGGTAATTGCACTTTGTACTACACCACTGCATTTAGTGGTTGCTGGGGCAGCTGTTCATTGCAGAGGTAATTCGCCTGGAGCAGGTGCAAATCGCTGAAATCTGGGGTAATTGTTCATTGCAGGGGCAATTTGCCTGGAGAAGGGGCAAATTGCCAGAATACAGGGCAGTTGTTCATTGCAGGGGCAAAATACCACAATCCCAGTAATCATACAGTCTTGATGCTTTGCAATCAGCACAACATTTCAGATACTAAGCAATGCACAGTTCATCAGCTGACAGTCGTTCGATAGCAGTTGTGTGCTAAGCACCCTTTGTTCAGACCCTCCACACTTGTGGGTCCCATTTGCACTAGGATCTGGCTACCCCTCTGGCACTTTTGGGTGAACACCCTTCTCCACTTTGGGTTTTCCCTTTTTCCCCTAGTAATGGCCAGGCCCCCTTTAGTCACTGTGGGCCCACTGTTGCCTACTGTTGCCCCTTTAATGTTTGGGCCATTGTTTCACTGGGCCCCTTTTGGACTATAGGGCTTAGCCCTCTGGGCCCACCTTTAATTATGGGGTTGCTTTGCTGGGCCCCTTTGACACTGGGGCCTAACATTACCCCTTTAACTGTGAGCCTACTCTTCTGGGGCTTTCTCTCTGTTGCTGGGCCCCTTTTACTATCTCTGCTGGGCCCCTTGAATTACTGAGGGCCTTTGTTGTTCTTCAAACCTGTAGGGGGCCTGTGATGCCCCTTTAAATACTAGGACCTATGCTGCCCCTTTAAATGCTCAGGTCTGACTACGGCCTTGCTGTCAGTTGCTTGGGGTCGCCCCACCTCTACAACACCCCCTTATACATTTTATTTTAGTCCCCTATGGGCCTTTAGGCCTGAACCCTCCCTTTGGGCATCACTAGCCCAGATATTTCAATTTCGGCCCTTTGGCCAGCCCCCTCTCAGTTCTTGGCCATTCTTACAGCGCCCTGAGCTCTTTAAAACAATTTCCTTTTTTTTTTTAACTGGACTTCAGGCGGTCGGCACCTTGGTACTGGTGCTGCCACTGACTCACCACCCCGGCCTGGGGTGAAGAAATGGCAATCGGGAGTCTGGGAGGTGCTACAGGCAGAGGGAGGGCTTCAGACAGGGAGGTGGATGACTGGGGACTCCATGGGTTTTTCCGATGGTTGACAGCTTTTTTCACTTGATGCGGCACTTCTACTGAGGGACTGACTTTACTTTTACTTTAAAAATTAAAAATGGGGCTAAACAGAGCCCTCACTGTGACACCGGAGGACGAACTGGACTGCCGCAACACACTTTTGGGATCGCCACCAAACCAGACTCGACACCTGCACTGAGGAATAAGAGGCGGGCTGCAGGTAGGCTACTTCAATTACTGCCACAGACCTGTGTCCCCTCCTTTCCCCACACATGGAAAGTGGACGTCTTTTTTTCTTCAGAGTGCCTGCAAACGCTCTCATTGTGCTCTTCTTTGCCTTCAGGATGGCAGCGACAGACCGTCCGCTTCTCTGGCCACAGCTTAACTGAACTCACTGGCCAGCATTCGGAACCCATGTCCCTGGCATTGCTGGCCAGTTAATTAACAGCTCAGCACGAGCTAAATTCAAAAAACGCTCCCCTGGCTTGCGTTCCTTCCTGAATGGGGGGGTGGGGTCTAGAATGGAGCAGGTGGCCAGGAAAGTACAGGAACAACTTTATTTTTGCAGCAGCTGCTGTCTGGCCAAAGAGAAGTGGGGAACACACTGGCAGGGGACCCTACACTGCCCTGGGGCACCTTTTCTTTTTTTTCTGTTGTGCCCCCAATGTTGAGCCACTACAAAAATCTTCCCAGATTTCTTCAAGGAACTCTCTGCCAGGTGCAAGGCATACACCCCTCTCAGATGGGCTCTCATGGACTTGGGTATCCCATACAGCATATGGTATCCAGCAATGTCAAGGACTGTGAAAATGGGGTAGTTCAACAATTTGAGACCCCCAACACAGCTGAGACTTACATCTCTTGGGCCTGGCCGCAAGTGGACTGGCAAAAGTAACATTTGCTGTACAGACCTGGGGGGGCCTCCGAGTCTCAGCCCAAGGACACTGCACCAATATCTGAGGATGCATCCTGCCCTCACCCACCTTAAGGGCCCTCACTCAGATCCCCTCTGGTTGACCCAGACCCATGGTACCCCTTCCCCAAGTGGCATTGTAACCGCAAACACAAGGGGCCTCAGCACAATCACCTGGGATGGAAATCTAGGCCCCAGAGTAAAAGTTGGAGTGGCAGCTGGGCCTCAACAGCATCCTCAGAGGTAAACTCACCACTGTTAAACATCAGCAGATTCATTCCTTCACTGCAATCTCCTCCAAAAGACACTGGTACAGCTCCAGTTCAATTGTCTCTGCCACCACATGCTCCAGACCCGGTGGTGCAACATAAATCCTGGGCTGAAGTGGTCAGCCTGGTTACCATCATGACAAAGCTTCCTTTTGGAGAATCCTCGAGCACAGACAAGACTCGTTAACAGTTTCCAGCCATGGAGACCCTGGTTGATGCAAATTTGCAGACTGAAAATCTGTCATCCACGCAGCTGTGTTTATGAGATTTGATTATATGTAACTAATCTTAACCTGGACAAAGTTGATGACTTTTTGATATGTATTGGGGAAGTATAAGACATGCTACATAATATTGTTTTCTAGGAAGGACATGACTTGCTTTGTATCTGTATGGTTTATGTCTGTGAAACTGAACCAATAAACTAAAGTTTAAAACAAAATCCACCATCCATTAGCTCTAACCTTACTTGAATCTATCTCTATGTTCTTGCTCCCCTCTAAATTGTTGACTGTGCAGGGGTTTTATATTTATACTTCCCTGCAATTTGGATGCTGTGGCCTGAACCAAACTACACCTATCAGAACCTGATTCTGATTAAGACAGCCCCAGCCTCAAAGGGGTTATACCTGCAGATAACCATACTCCTGGTGTGTCTCTATCTCTCTCCTGCTAGGTTTGCCCTGCAGACTGGTATTCTCTCTCTTTCTCTCCTCCTCCTTACATGGAAAGTTACATTGCAATGCTTTGGCTTATATTGTTATTGGAGGCTGGGGGGCAGGGAGCGTCACAGTTTTTCATGTCATTGGTAATCGCCACGTGCAGTCCCTGCAACATTGAGGGGGACTGGCCACCCTGCACGGAGCCCCTATCTGCCTATCACTCACCCCTCCTCTCAGGTTGCCTTTTATATAGGAGGGCGCAGTTTGAGAGCATAAGGAAGTCAATACTGTCTCTCTGCCCTGTCAGCATCGGATCCTCCTATGCAGCTGGTGCTCCACAGCTTCCATGGTAGGGCCACAGAGTTACTGGTTCTGCTAGACTCCACCTGTCCTTTCGATCCTTGCATTTCGCCAATCATGGTGCTTTGGTTTTGGAGCCGTACAGGATACTAACTGGCAGTACTGCCGTTTTCTGGTGTTCCTTTGTATTAATGTTTTTGGTGGTGAGGATAGGGGTGTAGGTTTTAGGATAATTTTTCATGGTTACTCCTGTTGGGCACTTAATAGTTTTAAGGTTGAATATGTTAACTCTTTATGCTCTACTGATAATTACATTGCCCATCCTACTTGACAAAGGATGGTTGCCCCTGGTTAGGCCCTGGGACATTTTGCAAAGGGACACATCAGGGCTTCCTGAATACTCAGAATATGTCCCACGCAGCTCTGGCAATCCACATGGGCCTTTATTTCAGCATCCATGGCTGAGATAAGGGCATTTACATATAACATGTTGTTGTGCCTGGGTCCCACACCCCTTGCACCCACATGCACACGCCAATGACAGATGTTTTATCATTACTGTGATATTGCTGTATTACACTAACATGTAGTAATGGGTACCCACCATACAAGCATGGGTACTAGGGATCATGTTTGCTAACTGTATACACTATATAGTATACATTCATTTTACAGTGTTATTTCTTTGTTTTCTGTTATATGCAATATTCATTTTACTTATGTTTTTCTGTTATGCATTTTCTTATTTGAGGCATATGTGCCTTGGGCCTAACCATATCCCTTTTCCAAAGTATTCTTTTTCACATGCATTTTTGCTGACACTGCTTTGCACTGTAATGACCTTGTAGCTGCTAGAGTGTTTCTGTATCTTTTTTGTTCTAACTAATGTTACGTTTTCTATATAACGTAATACTTATTTTCCCTTTCTGCTGATGGTACATTTTCTATCCAGCAATATAGTGGTACCACCTGCTTCAGCCAATGAGAACTGTCACACTTTTCTCCTTATCTCACTATAAGAGGCATAGTTTTAGAAGTTTTCTCTGAGAATTTGCTATACCTAGGTATTTGGGAACACCTGTTTCTCCAAGTGCTTTGCACTGTAGGTTTGTAATTTTTTTTGTAATAAACGTGTTTATTACATGGTTTACCACTTGTTCATAGTCTCTGTCCTGCTTGTTTATCTCTAACAAGAACCTGGCTGAGGATTTATTTCCTTAGTTACAATGTGGTGACTCAACTCCCTGATCAAACAGAAAATGGCCCTACTGGTATATCTCCCACCTAAAAGTGAATGCAGATGGGAGATGGCTACTGGCAGAAATCACCATGCCCCAGGGCCCATTCATTGTAGTAAATATGTCTGGCCCCAATAAAGATGATCCACAGCTTTTGCACCTTCTCAGCCATGAGATAGCTGAATTTGCCTAATCCTGTACCCCAACACTATTAGGCAGGGATTTTAACATTACAACGTTAGCTTGTCTGGACTGCAGTGTTGCTACCCAGGAACCTCACTGCAGTGCAAATCAGGCTGCGGGTCAGCTTCTACAGGAACATAATCTGGAGGACATCTGTCACCTCCAACACCCATCTGCTAGGGATTTTACATGCTTCTGTACTGTACATGGTACCTCAAGTGGGATAGTCATGTGGTTCACATCCTCTCACATCACCCAGCAATCAGTGAACTCTCGCATTCATTCCATTATTATTTCTGACCATGCCCCGACCTCTCACATTCCCATGGGTACAATCTCAGCCCTGCTCCAAAAGGTGGCACTTGGACCCTATACTTTTGCAGGATCCTAAATTCCAGGACTGGGTGAAGTAGAAGACAAAACATTATGTCGCCATCAACAATATAGAAGAGGTAACTAAGGAGCACACTTTGAGAGACCTACAAAGCTACAAAGTGAGGTCTCATTATTAGTTACATCATCAATAGGTTGAAAGAAAGGGAGGCAGAGATGCACACCTTAGAGGCTGAACTTAATGTCCTTGAGGACCAATTCAAAAAAAATGGCCCAACCCACAAGTAAATTGCTGGCACACCTCTGCAGCATGAGAATTAAGCTCAATGAGCTGCTCACCCAGATGGCATAACTAGCTCTATTTCAAGTTAGATGGGCACATTGAGAAGATGGGGGAGGAGAAGGCCAGTAGACTAATGGCATTCTGCATAAAAAAGAGGCAGGCTGAACAGCACATCTCTGGCCTGCAAGATCACACAGGGGAAATCCACACACAACCTGCAAAAATTAGTAGCATTATTCAAGCCTTCTATCAGACCTTGTACAACTCAGCTACCCACCCAACCACAGAGGCCATTACTGATTTCTTCTCTTGGCTACACATACCCAAAACTGCTTCAAACACCTCCACCAAGTTAGATTGCCCCCTAACCCTTCAGGAAGTTCAGTATGCCATTAAGTCTCTTAATAAAGGTAAACCTCTAGGGGGGATGGATTCCCAATAGAATTTTACCAACAGGTCAGCAAAGACATCCACCCAATGCTCTTCAACATGTTTCAGTCCTCCCTACCATGAGATACCCTCCATACCAGTGAGGTGGTGATTACAGTGCTTCCAAAAAAGATAAAAAAAACAACACACTAACCTGTCACTACAGAACCATTTCCCTCATTAACATCAATGCCAAAATCCTAGGAAAAATTGTTGTAGCCCAACTAGAGGGCATTTTACCTGGCCTTAGCCATTCTGCACGAGTTGGTTTCATTAAATGGAGATGATGCACAGATCACTTGAGGACACTATTTAATATTCTCCACTCCATACAACAATTTCCTTCCCCTGTAGTGATCAGGGCCATTGATTTTGAGAAGGCCTTCAATTCTGTGGAGTGGACATACCTCCATGCAATCCATAGAGGTTGGCCACATCTTCCTACAATGGGTTAAAACATTATGACAGTCCAACTTCCAGTGTCCTCACCAATAGCCTGAAATCATCACTGTTCTCCCTGCAGTGTGGTACCTGACAGGGATGCCCCCTGTCTCCACTTCTGTTCATGATGGCAATTGAACCTTTAGTGATTGCTACCTGGACCCACCCCTTCCTCCAGGGTATACAAATGGGGGACCACAAGTACCAAAGCTTACTATATGCTGATGATCTCCTGCTCCTCCAAGTGGGTGATGCTGCATCTCTAGACCCATTCTTTTAATTTCTATCCCAGTTCTCTGAGATGTCAGGCTTGAAGGATAATCAGAGCAAGGCAATGGTATTAACCCTTCACAGCCAAAGCCAATCTAACATATGTACTTCTAAGGGTCTGAAGTGGGCCAAGCATGGCTCAAAATACCTAGAGGTCCACTCTTCACAATATATCTACCCCATCCCTAAAATCAGTTAGTATTCTCTCCTATATTGATTTAATTTCACACTGTTCCTGTCTCAACTGCTTCTGTACCTGTTTATCCACTAAACCACTTGTCAACTAAACTCTTCCACACTCCAAAACCATGTTCTATAACACCCTCTACATCCTCCCCCTCCTCATAACCATATCATCCCTTCCCACTTATAACCTCTTGCTTTCCTACATCTTTAATAGCCCCCTTCTCAATACCCTCTCTATCTCCTATTCCCTCTTCTACCTCCCCTCTACTGTCCACAGTTTTGTCCCACTGTCCCTGGAAACCTGGTCCATTAATCGTTCTTCCTAGCTTCCACACAAACCTACCCACTTTCACATTACTACTCCCTCCACCCCTACCCTCATCTTATTCACACACCCCACCCCATCTCGAAAGTGTACTACACTTGCTACAAAAATCCTAATTGCCTTACTTCTACTTTTATTAGATATAGAATGCAATCCTGGCCCAGTCCCCTCTCTCTCCTCCGAAGTACTAAACGGGTTGAAAATTGTGCATCTCAATATCAGCAGCCTCCTTCCTAAGCTCACATTACCTCAACCCCTCATTCTAGACCTCAGCCCTGACATCCTCATTATCTCTGAAACATGATTAAATCTTAAAATCTCTGATGAGAGTATCTCAATACCTGGTTAGTCCCTCATCCACCAAGACCACTCTACCAGAGGTGAAGACATAGCTATGTATATTACCACCTCTGTTCAATTCACCCCTATACTTAAAACGTCCATCCCAAAAGTACATAACCTACTTCCTTACCTATCTTTATTGCTGGCACTTATTGCTGCTCAAACCTCTCCCTCTCTTCCATCAAAGATCTATTAACTACCTTCCAGTCTCACTCTTCTACAGGAGAACTTCATATACTGGGAGACTTTAACATAAACTGACTCTCCCCCTCCCAAAGCAAAACCAGGAATGAAATAACTACCTTTAATTTAACTCAGCTAACAGGTGAACTTACTTGAGTAAACACAACTTCACACAACCACTCCATAATAGACTGGGTCCTCACCTCCCACCCTCATTGTATATTCGCAGCTGCTACCCTACCAGACTCCATTAGTGACCACTGCCTGATTTACACTGTTTTGAAAATACACCATCCAAAAGCCCCAACTCAAAATCCTAATGCTTCGTTCCTACAAATCCCTAGATCTATCTCCATTACTTCATAACCTATCTGTGATTGGTCCCCCATACACCTTGCTTCCTCAATGGACTCAGCTCTTCAATATTTCTACTCCAAACTCCTCTCTATCTGGAACCATTATGCCCCCCCTTAAATGCACCTGAGTCCATGGCTCCCACCTCCCCTGGGTCTCTGCTGAACTAATTGCATGACTTCATGCCAGTGATCAGGCCTGGAGAAATCATAAATCCACCGGCTCTCCAACTGATTCCAAACATATCGTACTCTAAGAAATGCCTGTACAAGGGCAACCAGACTTGCCAAGGCTGAATATGTCACAGCAAACTTTAACAAAAACATCAACCACCCATACAAATTTTATAAAGTAGTCAAATCGCTGTTCTCCTCCTCCTCATCCCAGCCCTCAGTACCAGTTCTCAAAGTGGATAATGTCACTATCTCTGATGCTCTCCCTGTAGCAACTGAGTTGAATACTTTCTTCACCTCCTGTGCCTCCTCCTTACTCTCCAGTCTACCTCCCTCCTCTTCATCACCCTCCCCCATGAAGCCACACATTCAAATGACCCATCCTCCCTTCTCTTTCACTGTGATCTTGCCTGATGATGCTCTCAAAGCCCTTCTTGCCCTCAAACCTGCAAAAGGTAAGTGCCCTTCTGGACTTGAGTCTAAAATCCTATACCTCTCTGCTCCAGCTATTGCTATCCTTCTTGCCTCTCTTCTAAATCTCTCTTTCTCACTTGCCTCTGTCCCATCTGACTGGAAACATGCTACTGTAATCCCACTTGCAAAAGGTGGTAATCCCACCTCCCTTGATAACTACCTCCCTATCTCCCTACTCCTCACTCTTGCCAAGCTACAGGAGCACTTGGTACTATCACAACTATCCGCCTACCTTGATTCATCGTCCTTCTTCACTCCTTACCAGTCTAGTTTCCAGAAAGGCCACTCCACTACCTTCTCCCTCCTTAGGCTCACTGATTCCATACTAACCAGCATGGATCATGGACTTTTTACCTCTGCAATCTATATCAGCCTAGCTAAGGCTTCTGACACTGTCTCCCATCCCCTCCTGATTGCACAGATGTAGTTCACTTCTGCTGGGCTCTCAACTGCAGCTACCAACTGGTTCTGTTCCTACCTAGTGGGCAGAACACAATATGTTCAGACCTCCAACAAGACATCCCCTCCTCTTCCCATACATACTGGGGTCTCTCAAGGCTCAGTGCTGGGCCCACTATTATTCTCCATCTTTCTAAATGACCTTCCCTTTGCCTACCCTCACACATCTATCCACTTGTATGCTGATGACACTGTCCTGTATACATCTGATTCCTCCCCTGCTGATGTTGCAGTTAGACTTCAAGCTGATTTCAACAACATTCAACACTGGTTTTGCTAAAACCAGATGTTCCTAAATGCCAAGAAGACAGTTTCCATGACCTTCGGCACTAAGCAGATACTCTCTCAGCTCTCATGCCCCCTCCTTCCACACCCTTGATGGGACCTTGCTGAAGGACAGTTACTCCTTTTGGCATTGAGGGGTCTGGCTTGAAACAAACTACAACTTCTCTGGACACATCAATGCCATACACAAAAGGTTGCACCCCAAACTAGATGCCCTATACAGAAATCATGGATGCATCCCCTTGCCAGCTCAACGCGCTCCAGTCCAGAAAATGTTTCTACCTCTACTTGACTTTGGTGATGTAGTTTACCTGACCATGTGCTGGACTCCATTTGTTCCCATGTGTACAAGTTGGTGTTAGAAGTGGGATCCAAGGAGGCAAGACTACCTTCCTGTGGATGTCATTCAGAGATATCATGGAGGAGCAGAAGAAGCAGGAGAAGATGGAAGCACCCATACCTGGAGGAGTGTTGACCAGAACGATGGCAGACAAGTATCAGGTTCCATTGGCCAGTGGTGTGGGTGATGTCAGGTGGAAAGATACTATGAGAGAGATGGAAGAAGAAGGCACCACTGGGGAGAGGATACCAGCTCAGTGGAAGAAGAAGAAGAAACACCTCCTACTGATATGCAGGATCTACTCAGATAGCTGTGTCTGAAACAGATTGACATTGAGAAACAAAGAGAAAGAAATTGGCTCCAGAATGAGGCCAGGTGGGTGGATACCCTCAAAGTTATACAAGCCATGGGGACTACCAGACACAACCCACCAAATGATGGGCTCAGGGACATTAAATTATCAAAGTTAATGGACTGCAATGATATAGAAGCATACACCACAATGTTTGAAAAGGTGGCAACTGCCTGTGGGTGGCCCAGAGAACAATGGGTCATTTGACTAGCTCCTTATCTTACAGGCAAAGCTCAGTTAGCCTATAGCCATGTGGAGACCCAAAATGCGACAAACTATGATCATGTCAAACAAGCAATACTGAAATGGTATGATATCAGCACAGAAACATGCCATCAAAGGTTTCAGACATTTCGATACCATACTGCTGACTCTCCACAGGAAGCTTATGTTGGGTTACAAGACTTATGTACTAAATGGCTACAACCCACAGTGCGAACTATGACTGAGGTGATGGAATCCATTGTCAAAGAACAATTTATAAAGATCCTGCCTCATGAAGTACAAATGTGGGTAAGAGAACACAGATCTGAAACAGCAGAAAAGGCTATCAGCCTGGCTGAAGATTTCATGACAGCTCGCCCAGAACATCAGAAAGGGTCTCATGGGACATCCCAATCTACCAACACGGTAAGACATTCACTAACTACCCCCTCTGCTAATACTTCTGGTAGCCGTTCTTATGAGAAAATAGGTAACCGATCATATAACCCTGATATTATTTGCCGGGATTGTCAGGCCATAGGACATATAGCTAGATTTTGCCCCAAAAAGAAAACAGAACCCTCTCACCTGGCTTTGGCAAATTGGGGGCAATATACAGTAACTGTAAATATCGTAGGGAATGATGTGACTGCTTTAATTGATTCTGGGAGCAAGCAAACCCTGATATATGCTGATGTACTCTGTGGGGCAACTCAGAAATTGAGTTGTGAAAAAATGGGGTTACTTGTGTACATGGGGACACTCATTTTTACCCTTTACAAGGAGCAACTATTACTTCTCAAGGTACTGTACATCATATGAAGGTGGGGGATAGTGCCATGATTACCCATTCCTGTTCTCTTGGGGCATGACTTTCCCACATTTGATAACTTACTTACTGCCTCCTTATCTGTTTGTGCTGTGACTACTCGGGCTCAGGCACAACAGGAACAGGCTGATGCAGAACTGTTTCCATTTGATGACACACTGTTTGAAGCCCCTGGGAAAACCACAAAGTCCAAGAGTCAGAAAAGACTTAATAAATTGAAGTGGAATAAGAAAAAGGACTCAAGTTTTGATGACATTGTAGTTAAAACTGCTATGATACAGTCCTTTGTTGAAGATCAAAAGAATGATGCCACACTAACACTCTTGTTTTCACAGGTTGTTCCTGAGGGGGTGGAAGGTACGCCTCCTATGTATAGGATTCAGCAGGGCAAGTTATATAGAGTTTGTGTGAATCCCAAAACAGGGGAGAGTGTCGATCAGTTAGTAGTCCCCAGCCAATATAGAGAATGGCTGATATTTTGGTGCATGATGTACCCTGTGGGGTCATGCAGGGAGAGATAGAACTGTAAAGAGGCTGTTATACAGGTTCTTCTGGAATGGTATCCATAACCAGGTAGCCGAATACTGTAAAGGTTATAGCAAGTGCCAAATGGTGGCACCAGTTACAAAGAAAGATAGAGTTCCCCTGCAACCATTGCCATTGATAACTGTCCCCTTTGATCATGTGGCCATGAACATTATACGGCCCCTTCCCAAAAGTGTGAAAGGAAACAGGTTTGCGCTTATACTGTGTGACTATGCTACTAAATATCTTGAAGCCATTACTCTACGAACCATCACAGCTGACAAGATAGCGGAGGAATTGCTGAAGGTGATTAGTAGAGTAGGCATACCTAAAGTCATACTGACTGACAGAGGGATCAACTTTTGTTCAGCTATGTTGAAGCGTCTCTATCAGCCTCTGGGGGTAGAAGCTGTATACACATCTCCACACCATCCCCAGACAGATGGCTTGGTCAAGCGCTTCAATAAAACACTCAATAAAATGATACAAAAATATGTAGAGGATGAAGGTAAACATTGGGACCTGTATCTGGCATTGTTGCTCTTCATAAATCGGGAGGTCCCTCAAGCTTCAACTGGGGTCTCACCTTTGAATTGCTATATGGCAAGAATCCCAGAGGCTTTCTGGTTATGGTCAGGGAACAGTGGGAAGATAACACAGCCTGGAAGAACCCTACTACTCTTGACTACGTAACACAGTTGCGCCAAGGGGTAGAAAGGTACTTCCAGTTAGCCCATGAGCAAAACTAGGGTAAACAACTCTATCAGAAAGAAAAGTACGACACAGGAGTAGGTAGTAAACACTTTAGTACTGGAGACTGTGTTCTGCTGCTACTTTCATCCACTGATAACAAATTCACCATGAAATGGCAGGGGCCTTATGTAACTGAGAAACAAACCGGTCCTGTCGCATACTTGGTGGAAGTACCAGATAGAAAGAAAAAACTGAAGGTGTACCATGCTAATCTATTGAAGAAATGAATAACCATCCCAGTGAGATCATGTACGTATGTTCCAATCCTACAGATAATGAGATGGACTTGGCATACAATAGATTAGAGGGTGAACAGTCCCCCACTGCTCTAAAGGTCAATCCCTTATTAACAGAAAACCAAAAACAAGATTTGGCCCAGATTCTAAGCCAGTTAAGCTCTACATTCACAACCATTCCAGGAAAAACTGCTGTGGTATCCCATCAGATTCAGGTATCCCAAACTACATCCATTAGGGTAAAACCCTATCATATTCCTGAAAAGGTAAAACCAGAAGTCATAAGGGAAATAAAGAAAATGAGAAAAATGGGTGTCATTGAAGAGGCCAACAGTGAATGGGGTGTCCCAATGGTGATAGTCCCAAAAAATGAGGGTGGGGTCCTAATTTGTTTGGATTTCCGCAAACTTAATGAGATATCTAAATTTGATGGATATCCTATGCCCCATGTAATGATATCATCGATCAACTCCGGCAAGCTCAATATGTCAGTACTCTCGATTTGACAAAGGGGTACTGGCAGATTCTGCTTGATGAAACAGCCAGAGACAAAATGGCCTTTAGCACTCCTTTGGGATTCTTTCAGTTCACTATGATGCCCTTCGGACTTCATGGTGCACCAGCCACTTTCCAAAGATTGATGGATAAGCTGCTGAGACCACATCTGGGATACCATGCAGCTTATCTTGATGACATGATTGTCTTTAGCCCTTCTTGGGAAGACCACGTCAAACATCTAACTAACGTAATAGAAACCATTAAACAGGCTGGCCTTACTGTTAACCCTGCTAAATGTTTTCTTACTATGAAGGAAGCACATTATCTGGGGTTTCTGATAGCTGAAGGGCAGGCAAAACCAGAGGTGGGGAAGGTCGATGCAATACCAAGAGTCCCCGTCCTGTTACAAAGAAACATGTACATTCATTTTTGGGCCTAGCGGGATACTATAGACATTTTGTACCCCAATTCACTACCTTACTAAGTCCCCCTGATTGAACTAAGAAAAAAAAATAGCCCTCCTAAAGTAACTTGGATTACAGAGTGTGAAGAGTCATTTTTTGTGATAAAAACTGCTCTTTGTTCAGCTCCAGTACTGAAGAGTCATGACTTTTCAAAACCTTTCATCGTCCAAACAGATGCTTCAAATATTGGTATTGGAGCAGTGTTGTCCCAAATTTAGGAAGGGGAGGAACATTCCATACTCTATACTACATAGAAAATGTGTTTTTTTGACAATTGTCAGATTGAAAAACAATTAACATGGTACAATCAACGTGTGTTTTTGGTAAGGGGTCCCTGACAAAGCCGAAAGGTGGCCAGGGATCCCCAGACCAAAAAAGGTTGACAACCACTGCTCTATAGTAGTAGAAAGCTTCATGCCAGAGAAACCAAATATTCCACTATAGAGAAGGAATGCTTGGTACTTAAATGGGCAGTAGAAGCATTTTGTTATTATCTGTGGGGAAATAACTTTGAAGTCTGGACTGACCATAATCCCCTTTGTTGGATCCAAAATATGAAGGACAACAACCCAAGGATTATGCGATGGTATTTAACCCTACAGCCATAAAAATTCTCTGTGAAACATAGACTGGGAACAGCCAACAGTAATGCAGACTTCATGTCTCATTTTGGCACAGATATAACCATCTAGACAGGAGTAGGCCTTGGGGTATTGACTGATTAAATCATTTGAGGATATGGTATATCCTCAGATAAGTTATTGATTGTTTTTGTTGTATTAGGAACCCCGAGGTGGAGCTTCAGGAGTGGGTGGGTTGAAGCTCCATCTCTGTTAGAGAGATCTACACATCCTGTCTTGGTCAACTAAAGGTTGATTTAAGCTAAAATAAATTGAAAACCTGTGTTTTATTTCCTTAGGTGGGGAGGAGACTGTGGTTGGGGCTGTCTGCTCCCTACCCCTGTTCTTTGTGAACTTATTGTAATATTTGATGGGTTCCTGTAATATTTATTTGCAGCCAAATATCAGCTGAGGTCTGGCTTTATTTGGGCTGGAAAACATGGTCTCTCCTACTTTTAAATAAAAACCTGTTGCAACAGTACTAAGATTTCTCTGTTTGTCTGCTTTTCTCCTCTGTCCCTGTTATCCTTAGTTTACTTTCATATTCTCCCCTACTTATGGAATAGCCACCTGTGGGTAGTTTTTCTCTCCCATGACTCTCTGTATGTTCTCTTTCTCATTTTGCTGCCCAGATAATGCCCCAAACTGCTGTTTACCAGCAAATGTATTAGCGGAGCTCCCCCGCAAGTGTGCACACATTCATGCTATGCAATAGTGTGAAGAGTCTCTGTGAGAGTGTGAACACTCTCAAAATTGAGCTGTTGCACTCACTGAGGCATTTCAAGATTTGTGGTGAAATTATACACCGCCTACTTAGCATCACCATTTCTATGCATGCAGAAGCTGTAAAGAAGAAGTGTTTTTTTTGTAGTTTCACGCTTAGAGCCTCAGGGTTTGAAATTCTAATGTGCAAGAGGAGTCGCTGGAGCGAGCGCAGCATTTGCAACCAGCAGACTGTATGTATGCAGGTACATAAAATATAAAGCAGGGTTTGTGCTACTTGTTTATTCATACAGCCACTTTTCTGAGCTACTTTATGTAGCTACTTTTTATTCTAGTCATACCATTCAGGCTATTTGCTTCAAATGTTGAAAATAGGAAAAAACTGACCTGCAATTGCTTGCATGTAACAGCTCACCAGACCCTCCTCTCAGCCTTCTATCTGTCTATAGAGCTGTCTGGCCCTTGCTCCACCTTATTTATGATGGAAGTTGATGTGAGGAGTCTGATTCACTCTGCAAAAGGGTAAATGAAGAAATTGCCAGTGTTTTTAACTTTAAGAGACCAGAAAACAATATAATTGTGTAAAGAATGTCTAAACGAAACTCAGGTCAGATATGAAGTGTTTTTACTGTTGAATGTTAGAATCATTCTGTATAGGGAGGAGCTTACTTGTACCATGTGATCTGAAATCAGTATATATTGAGTGTGAAGAATGAGTTGAGTCAGAGTGTGGTAGGGAGGTGATCCTACCAGATGCCTAGCTTGATTCTAGGTGACCCTTTCTTCAGTGAATTTAACTGTTGACCTATTATAGTCTTTTTGTTTTGCTTATTATTTTATTTTCCGCATTCAGTCCATTTATTTTTCCTGCTATAAGAACACATTTCAGTTTGAATTATTTACATCCTGACTGTGTGTGTACTCCATTTGTTCCCACGGCACAATAAGGAATGGGTCATATTGATAACTAATTCATTTTACATTCTTGAGACTATAGACCACAACAAGACAAGACTGCAACAGGTATGCATTCTATGTGGAAATATTAGTACACTGGGACAATTGTTCATAGACTACTATGACAAAATGAAAGAAGAAGGAAAAAGGAAAAGTGTGAACTTTTTAAGTATTAGTTCTTCAGTTTCAATTCTTGGACTATATCAGTTCACAAACAAAACTAGTCAACATTTAAAAACAAAAATAGGAGACTTTTTGGAACCATTGATGAAAATACAAGGACTAAGACATAACATCAAAAAGGCAGTTCAATGGGAAGAAAAGGGCCAGATAACAATCTGGATTAAAGATGAAATGGTTTATGATCACTTGGTAAAAAAATGTGAGTTAGACCACCTGGAAATATTTTTATATGAAAATAATGAACCATCTGATAATGGAGAAATACTAGATGTAAAACCAGAATGGGTAAAAAGCTACAAAATGCCAATAGATTTGCAATATTGGAAACCACAATTGAGACCTGATGACAAATGGAAGTCCGGAATCGGGAAATGTCAGAATGTAAGTCATTGAAGGTGCTGTCTTGGAATGCCTCTGGCATGAAAAATAAACTAGTGGATAAGGAGGTGATTAAATATTTAAACAGGTTTGATGTGATTTGTATACAAGAAAGATGAGCAAGTGAAGAGCTACAAATGAACAGTTATAAATCTTATAAGAAGTTTGCAATAAGAAAGAAGAAATGGGGAAGATACAGTGGGAGTTTGGTAATATTGAGTAAAACAAACATTGACCAGATATCTTCAGAATTGGATATTAATAATGATAATATCCTTGGGGCAAGAATCCAGATGAAAGATTTTGTAATAGTCCTGTTGAATATGTATATACCTCCTATAAATCAAAACAACATTAGAGATAAAATTATAGAACACCTGGAAAGTATTATTTATAAAAAAATAGTTAATACATCACTGGCTAGAATAATAGTTTTAGGCAATTTTAATTCCAGAATAGGTAATTTACCAACAATCACAAGCAATGTTTAATAAGTTATAACAATCTGTAATAACTCAAGGTTGAAAAGACTAGAGGCACAAAAGACAACAAATGCAATGACAAAGGACAAAGAATTTGTAACATGTTTAGAGCAAGGAACTTCCTTTCAGTTAATGGAAGATCTATTTTTGACTCTAGGGAAGTTTTACTTTCATGAATTCCAGAAGTACCTCAATAACTGATACAATCTGGATAAGTATAAAGATGACTGAGCATTTTATTGATTTAAATATAAAGGATAAAGGGGAAAGTGAACACTTTCCATTGGAATTACAGATAAATACAGGAGAGGACAAAATAACAAGCGAACAAAATGATACAGGTCCAAAAATGAGACAAACAAGGAAGGGAGTGTGCTGGACAGAAATTAATCATAGAAACTTCAGATCAATAATGGAAATGAGAGGAATAATTTTTGAAATAAATAAATTCATAGAGATAGAGGAAAAGAATATATAGTAAGCTATGAAAGGATAGTTCAGAGTTTACAAACTCTAGTCCAAAAAGAGAGCAAATGTTACCCAAGGAAACAAGGGGCAACATGGTATAAGAAGGACTGTATCGAGGCCAAAAGAAAACTAAATATAGAAACGAGAAGAGCAAAACAAATCCTACTATTGAGAACAGAAAGGAACTGAATAAAAATAGAAATGACTTTAACAAAGTAATCAAGAAAAGAAAGGAACTACACATCAGGCAGGAATTATGAAATCAACTGGAGAGAACAGTTTAAGAGAAAGATACAAGAACATTCTGGACATTAGTAGTAAAGTGTCCAGGAGAAATGAGAGGAGATATATATATATTCATAGAACCACATGAATGGATACAACATGATAAAGTTATTTTCCAGAATAAAGACATTATAAGGCCACATGAACAAATAAATTAGGAATGGACACCACTCAAACAGAGAATAGAAGAAATGGAAATTTATAATGCAGTTAAGAAGTTCAAAAGACATAAAGTGCCAGGACCAGTTGGCATACCAATAGATGTTATAATTAATCATCTAGACTTATAGATAGCAATTTTGGAAAAATTGTTTAATTTCATAGGGAAAACGGTAAAATTCCCCAAAATTGGATTAAATCAGTAATAGTCCCAAATTATAAAAAGGGAGAAAGAGTAAATCCAACTTGTTACAGACCTATAATTTTACTGGACAATATGCAGAAGATCCTTACAAGAGTCATTAATGGCAGATTGATAGCATGGATAGAGAAAAACAAATTAATAGGCAAAGCCCAGGCAGGGTTATAGAAAAGCATTCAATGATTGATCAGTGCTTCATATTAAGTCATCTAGTACACAAATATGTTCTGATTAAAAAACAGAAGTTATTCTGTATTTATGTAGATTTAAAAATGGCATTTGACAGTATTAATAGAAATCTATTGTGGAAATGTTTAAAGGAAATAGGAATGGAGATGACAAGATTAAATATAATAGGGAATGGAGATGACACGATTAAATATAATAAAAACCCTTTATAAAGATAATTGTATTAAAATAGGATACAACAACAGAGGGCAATACACAGAAGAATTTGAAGGGAATATGGGAGTTAAGCAAGGGTGCATGTTGTCTCCAATCCTATTTAATTTATTTGTAAACAAAATATTGGTCAAACTCTATAAACCAGAATATTACATGTCCAAGACAGGGGAACAACACTGCACATATTTGGCCTTTGCTGACAACATTGTATTGATTTTACCAAGTAATCTAGGAGCAAAAAGACTATTTCAAACATTTAAAATAGAATCTGACAAGGCTCAATTAATAATAAATGCTGATAAGACAAAAATAATGTTTTTTGGGAACAAAGGAGTGATAAAATGTAATATAAAATTTGATAATCTTCTGCTTGAACAAATGAAAGATTTTAAGTACCTAGGTATAAACATGAATGAAAATTTGTCATGGACCAAACACATAAACGAAAGTGAAATAAAAATAAAAAAAATGTTTACCAGATATAATGAGTTTCTATTATAAATATGGAGGTAGTTCAGTAAAAGGAATACTACAAGTAATTAATGCTAAAGTAAGATCGCAGATATTATATGGGCAGAAATGTGAGACAGAGTATAGATAACAAAATAGAAAAGACAATAAACGATTTTACAGGAAAATATTAGGCTTGCCATTAGGGTCTCCAGCAGCATTAATTAGAGCTGAATTGGAACAGGTACCAGTAGAATGCTTGATACAAAAAAGAATAATTTTATACTTTTTCAAAGTATACAGAATGTCAGACTACCGATTACCATGGCAGTGTTTGGATGAGGCTATAACCTATCATGACAAGAAATTAAAATCCCAATAATTAACATTCTTGAAAAATGGATTAAACCATATGGGCTTCTACCATATATAACAGATACTTATAGAAAACCTCAGGAAGAAATTAGTAGCAAAATCATGACTAGGATAAGAGATATATTCAAGCAGAAAGACATGGAAATATGTGTGGAGTATAAAATCAGCAAATGGCTTGCTACTAATAAGCAAATTTTAAGAGTTGAAAGATATTTAATCCAAATTAAAATCCATACAGAAGGAATCTATTCATAAAATATAGATCTGAATGTCATAAAAGAGAGACTAAAATATATAATAAACAAGACACTAAGTTCCAAAGGAAACTGTAAATGCAATCAATGTAAAGATGATATTGTCCACCTATTAGTGATATGTCCCCTTTATCATAAGAGAAGATTAAAAATACTGGGGCCAGTCTTGGGACAAATGGAAGGAAGCCCTAAAATATTGACAGTGAACCTGTTAAAGTCAGATTTAACAAAAATTCTAGAAACTGCTGTATCATTTTGAAAGATTGTGATTCACAAAAGTTACATATAAAGGAAAAGAAGATGGAATGTGAATAATACAAAGAGAACAGGGAGTTTAAAATAAGGCATTATGACATCAGTTCAGTTTACCAGCAGAAGAAGGAGTGGAGCAGATGCCAGACTCAGCAGCAGCAAGAAGGTCTAATAGCGCGACGCTTGAAATGAATTGGACTGGTCTTTTTTTTTCCCCTTGTATTAAGTTTTGTTTTTAAGTGATTCAATTCAATGAAAGAAAGTGTTCTAATTTACATTTCTGTCTTTTTCTTTGGCTTACTTTGGAATGTCCAAGAACGTCCAGGCGACTAAAGAACATTCTAAGCAGTAGATGACCAAATGGAAAAAGTGAAGCACGATGCAGATTTGACTGTCTCTTTACAAGTAGAGGTAGAAAAACAGTATATTGCCCTTTGGTAGTGGTAAACGCAATTTGATTTCCCTCTCCAAAAATGCCACCCTAGGTAAAAATCTTCTCGTTTTTGCTAAGTAGAATATGAGTTTTGAGGAGAACATAATGCCATTAAAGAATTTCTTTGGCACATGAAACTAAACTATGTGTTTCAGATATGGTGGTTGTTTGTGAAACTGTTGATGGTGAGGTAATTAACCAGCTGGATAAGAAGGTTGAAAGGAGGCCACTGTCTGAGATAAACCAGGGGTACAGGGTTACTATTGAAACTAGAAGAGACTCTGCAGAATTCATATTGGCTTCAAATTCACAGCAGCATTCATTTCAATTTCAGGTCAAATGCAGACAGATTTATTTCAAGCTCTTTCAGCGTTTCGGTTGAAAATGAAAGAAGCTATTATTGATATTAAAGAAACGATGAAAGGGGTAACGGATTCTATTGGCCCACTTTCTGAACAATTAGCGTCTCCTTTACTTAGAACAAATGAATTAGAAACCAGAGTTTCAAAAGTAGAAGAGGTATCCTTGGATTCATCTAAATCTCTGTTATTTCACAAAAAAAATATCTTAAATTTACAGGAAAAGCTTTCAGAGATGGAAGATCACTCTCGGGGGCTAATTTGGGAATATGTGGGCTTCCAGAGGTGGTGGAGGGAACGGAGATCCCAATGTCTTTTTTTGAGAAAATGCTTACCTTGGCTATGGGTTATCCCTATCCAGAACAAAAATCATTTTATATAGAGCCCATGGGGGACAGATTTGGTTCTTCTAATCACTCTTATCCCAGATCAGTCCTGGTGAAACCCCATAAATACCAAGACAAGGAGGCTATCTTGGCTAAAGCAAGGCTGAAAAGGGCTTATAGAAACATAATTTGATAGAAGATTAGGATTGCTTGGCTCACCTAGTCTGCCCACTTCCCCTACCTAATGCATGGGCTGCAGATCCTAATTAACCAACAGTCAACTTCCTCCTACCCACCCCCAGAATTGCCTTATGTCTGTCCCATGCATTCTGAATTCCTCCACTATTTTTGAGTCCACTATCTCCTCAGGAAGGCTGTTCCATGTATCTACAACCCTCTCAGTGAAAAAATACTTCCTCGCATTACCTTTGAGCCGTCCGCCCTCTGTCTTCAAATTGTGCCCCCATGTCCTTGCACATCTCTTTTTCTGAAACATGCTACCATCTTGGACTCTGTTGATTCCCTTGATGTACTTGAAAGTTTCTATCATGTCCGCCCCCCCTCCTCGTGTGTATACATAGTAAGCTTCTTTAATGTCACTTTGTATGTCTTCTGGTGCAGACCCTGCACCATTTTAGTCACCCTCCTCTGGACAGCCTCCATCCTGTCTATGTCTTTGTGGAGATGAGGTCTCCAGAACTGGATGCAGAACTCCAGATGGGGTCTCATCAACTGTCTGTACAAAAAGATAACTTCCTGTTTTCTACTGGTGATGCCTCTCCCTATGCATCCCAGTATCCACCAGCTCTTCCTACTGCCTTCTCACATTGCTTGCCCACCTTAAGGTCATATGCTATGACTACCCCAAGGCCCCTTTCCATTTCTGTAGTTGTTATTATCTCACCCCCCATTGTGTACTCTTCTCCTGGATTTTTGTTTCCCAGGTGCATTACTTTGCACTTCTTTGCATTGAATCTAAGCTGCCATATATTTGACCATTCCTCCAACTTTGCCAAGTCCCTTTGCATCCTCTTCACCCCACCTTCTGTATCAACCCTGTTGCAGATCTTTGTGTCATCTGCAAAGGGACATACTTTTCCTTCCAGTCCCTCTGCAATATCACTTATAAAGACATTAAAGAGGAAACATCAAGATATTTCTTTACATGTTTACCCCAATTTATCGAGTGAAACTGTGAATAAAAGGAAATGTTTTAACCCAGTAAAAAAAAAAAAAGATGTATGAACCTGGAATGAAATTTATTATGTTATACCCTGCCAAGATCCGTTTTCTTGTAAAGGGTAAATTGCAAACTTCTGATGATGCCAAAGAAGCATTAGAAGCATATGAACAATGTTATGGCCATCTAGCCTTGTCATCTGTACTGTATAGTTCACAGATGCATCCTTATCAGCTTAACATGGTGGGAAAAAAATAGTCATGTGCTTGGCTCTGTTTTCATCTGGTTATTAGTTGCTTGTTAATTAAATGACTTTATACACCTTTGAGCTTTGAGTCATTTGGTTTAAGAGATGATGATCTACATCATCTTTGCTAATGGGGGTGGGCTAATTTGGTCAAATTGGTTTAACTGGTATTTGCTGTGTCTTTATCTAAAATGGGGTTTCAAGGTGAATCAATTTATTTCAAGATTTTAAGATGAATATATTCAGGATTCCATATCTGAACACAAAATGTTATGATATACATGTTGGATGTTGTATATAGATACTGGTGTCAGCATGGCTCAGTTGGTAGCACATCTGCCTCCGGACCAGAAGGTCGTAGGTTCTCATCCCACACCAGGATTGGACTTGCACCTAAAAATCCCTGGCATCTGAGTGCAGTATTGGGGTGCTGTACCAGGGGTGTGCTGTCCTTGATGAGATGTTAAACCGAGGTCCCTTCTGCCCATCTTGGTGTTGTCCTGGTGGGTGTCCAGGTGGAAGTAAAAGAACCCACAGCACTCTTCGCAAAGAGTAGGAAACATTCCCGGTGTCCTGGCCAGCATTCACCTTCCCATAAACTGGTTCATGCAATTATCCAGGCTGTGTGTAGGTGATGATGTGTGATATGGCTGCCACCACACATTCAGTCACTTCACTACCAGTCTAACATTGCTTGTAAAGTGCTTTGGGATACACTGTGTATGAAAAGTGCTATATAAATGCTGATTCTTCTTCTTCTATGTTGATGGGAAAATAAAAAAAAATTAGAATAGCAATGTGGAATGTGAAGGGACTTTGAAATAAAGTTAAAATTAACAACATTTTAAAATATCTAGAAAGTAAACAGATTAATTGTATCTGCATGCAAGAGATACATTTTCAGGAGGTAGACTTTTTTACGGATACAGAAACGCTGGGGCCCAGGTGTTTTTTCAGGGGATAGTCAGGTGTCAGCAGGAGTGGCAACTGTTTTTCATAGAAATCTTTCTTCACTTATAATTAATAAAGTTTTTCCTGAATTTCATGGTAGATGTGTGATTATTGAGATTATTCTACAGGGTAAGGTTTATACTTTTGGCTCCATCTATGGGCCAAATATAAATACCCCTTCTTTCTTCACCGAATTTTTTTTACAACTAACTGCATGTAGTTCTCCCTATATTATAGGAGGTGACTTTAATCTTGTTGTGAGGAAGCAAGATCAGACATCTATTTCCAGTTCTTCTTTGGTCCATCAATTAAGATAATTAGGAACTTTATGAGGATCCTAGATTATCAGACCCTTGGTCGGCATTCAATGGAAAATGTGAGAAGATTTTCTTTTTTTCTGAGCCAACATTCCTTTCTAGAGTTGATTTTTTCTAATTTCAGATACATTATTACATACCGTGGTAAAAATTGATTATCCTAGTATAATTATATCAATCATTCAACCTGCATAATGGATTTACTCGTTTATCAATTAAGAGCTCAAAATATACCTAGAAGATGGATATAGCCCTTTCAATGAAAAAAGGTCCTTTTGTTTTTTCAGAATGAAATGATATTCTTTTTCAAGTAAATAAAGAGTCAGAGACCAGTATTGATATGATATGGGAATCTTTGAATTATGGGTCCAAAATACTTCACAACAACTTAAGAATCATAAGGGGAAAAAAATGGCAAGAACAAGAAAGGCAGTTACAGGACTGTTGAATAATGAGATGGATGTTTATAACAAAATGATTTAAAAAAGGACAGATCTGAGTAGACTTCTAACTGATAAAGCTGAAAATCAAATATTGAAAACAAGGTCTAATTATTATATATTCTCTGATAAGCCTTTAAAATTAATGTCTTGGCAGTTAAAGAAAGATCATGAAAAGAATAATATTAACTCAATAAAAAATGAAGAGGGAGGTTTAGTGAGAGACCCTATAGGGATAATGGAACTTTTTGCAGGATATTATCAAAAATTATATATGTGAGAATATGATTACAATCAGGAGGGAGTGGAAGACTTTTTGTCTAAATTACATATTAAGCAAATTAATAAAGAGGTGAGACAAGTGCTTGATAAACCTATAACTCAAGAAGAAAATTCACGAGCAATTGACAGTCTCTCCTTGGGGAAAGCCCCGTGTCTGGATGGGATATATATTGATTTCTATAAAAAATTTAAATCTTTTTTGATCCCCTTTCTGACTAAATTTTTTGAGCATTTTAGTGGGGCTCGATCTATCCCTTCCTCATTTCAAATGGCTATTTTGTTATTGTTTTGTAAACAAAAGAAAGATCCAATTTTACATGGGTCTTATAGACCTATATCATTATTAAATGCTGATTATAACATTTTTGCTAAGGTTTTGGCTTTAAGGTTGGAGGGGACACTCCCTGATCTCACTGAGCAAGATCACACAGGCTTTATTAAAGGACAAAAAATTGCTGATAATGTGCATAGAACTATAAATATCATAGCAAATAATAAACAGCATGATAGAATATTGCTTGCAGTTGATGCTGAGAAGGAGTTTGATCGCATGGAATGGGTATTTTTATTCACCCTTCTTAAAAAATGAACTTTGACAATCAGTTCCTGACCTGGGTTAAAATGTTATATTCAAATCCTGAAGCAATTATTAGAATAAATAATGTGTTATCTGAATCTATTTGTTTACACAGAGGCATGAGACAGGGTGTCCCTCTCCCTTTACTGTTTGTTTTAGCTATGGAACCATTGGCTATTGCCATTTCATCAGAATGGTAACATTAATGGAATTCAAGTTAAAAATATGGTTCATAAAATTAGTCTTTATGCAGACGATATTCTGCTTTATGTAACACATTCTTTAAATTCTATTTTAGAATTTATTAGATTGGCTTCTATATGTGGTAATTTTTCAGGTTACAAGATAAACTGGCAAAAAACTCTTTTGATGAAATCAGACGATAATTTTCATTTTGATACAACAGGGCTTGGGGTAGGGGAACAAATAGATTCCATTATATATTTGGGTATAGATTTGACAAATAAATATGAAGCTTTATACCAAGCAAATTTTATTAAGTTACTTCGGGAACTTAAAATTGATCTACAAAAGTGCATCTTCCATTAACTTTAATTGGTAGAAGAAATGTGATATAGATGAAAGTTCTCCCAAAAATGTTTTATAAATTTAATGATATCCCTCCTATTATTCCTAATATCTTTTTCAATAATTTAAGAAGGATTATTATACATTTTGTATGGAATAAGAAAAAAACAAGGATTTTTTATCAAAAACTTATTTTCCCCAAAGAAAAAGGAGGGTTTGCTTTACCGAATTTTAAATACTATTATTATGCGGCTCAAATAGGAGAAATATGGTATTGGCTAAGAGCTGGCAGCTTCATTCTCTATCTATGAGAGCTGAACAGGATATCCATGGAAGCCAGCCTGAGTCAGTTCCTGTTTTCAGGGTATTATTGTAATAATAAAAAATCTAGGTGAATAATTAATCCTGTTACATATACATCTATTAAATGTTGGCTGGAGATCCATAAATTGTTACAGATTAACCTTCCAATTACAAAATGCTGTCTGGTACATACATAATATTATAGTGTATGCTAGAACATTGTATTTGTTAAAAATCTAGGTTTCTCCAATGTTGTTGTACCATCGATGTGACGTCACGATGTTGTTGTACCATCGTCAAAGATGCGTCCACATCCCGATGATACAATAGTTTGCCCACATTTGTGCATGCACAAATCGTGGTTTGGGGAGAATAAAATGGCACCACAGTTCATTGGAGGCACAGAAGGACATCTAAAACTCGCAATAAGTGCCATTTTTTCTAAACAGTGGACAGCACACAGCAGGATAACTTCATGTGTTTTAAATATTTAAGATTGCATGGGAAGGAGTGCAGTAGTATGCGGGTGGGAGGGTGGGGGTCACTGACATCACTGTAGCTCAGCCCTGGAGGCAGTCACAAGCTATTTTTTTTTTATTGTTGCCCATACACTATAAAAGACAATGGATATGCAACAGTGAACAACAACACTGGTTTGCTTCTCAAGGTTTTCATGCCAACTGAAAACCTCGAGAGTGAAGGTTGTCATGACAACCTCTCGAAGTGAACAACAGTGTTGTTGTTCAATGTAGCCCATCCACTATCCTCTATATTTTTTGCCATCAATTATCGATTTTCCATATAAAGGATATATTTGACTCCTCTCAGCTATATGAGAATGGCATTATATTACTTTTCACACAATTACAAGAGAAGTAAAATGTCCCTCATGCACACTATTTCAAATATCTTCAAGTTAAGAATTTTATTAAGACTAAAATAATGTTGGCGCCTTTGGTAGTACTTAGTTTTTGATTTGCTAGAGCAAAGTCCTAGTAAAAACATTTCTAAAATATATGGTTTGATAGTTAGCGTATATTGCTCTAGGTAATGCTATGTATTGGTTATATGAAAATGGGCAAACAACTTAAGAGTACAGATATCCGATAGTTTGTGGGACCAAATTTTGGTTTTCCAATTGCTAATGTTAAATCTAGTAAACTGTTGCAAATACACCTTAATACCCTTCATCCAACTTATTTTACCTCCTTATAGGCTACACAAGATTAATAATATAATATCTTTGAATTGCCCTAGACGTGTTTTGTACCTCTGGCACCTTAGTACATATGTTACATAACTGCCCTTATGTGACGAATTTTTGGGTCAAAATCTATGATTTTCTTAATAAGATCCTGAAATTGAATATAAAAATTGATCCTATAATGGGACTTTTGGCTCTTTCATGGCAAAATATCTCAATGAGGACTCATCAAAGAATTGTATATCTTATCTCTCTGATTTTGGCAAGAAAATGTATCCTTTTAAAGTGGAAGGATTCTTTTCCTCCACTCTTTGATACCTGGTTGAATTTTTTGATAGATGTAATGAGATTGGGAAGGGTTTATTACCTAAAGGAGCAGAAACCAATTTCCTTTGAAAAAATATGGGGTCCTTTATATATACAAATCCAAGAGGGAATTATAAAGTAATATTGAATATCTTAGTTTGTTATATTTGAGTTGTGAAAAATATGGAATCCTGGATAGTATAGAAGGGAGGATTGTGATGATGGTTGTAAGATAACTATCTTAAGGAAATAATGGTCTTGGTGGAAGTGTTATCCCTATGAACCATACTGAGTCCTCCATAAGAAAAAAAAAAAGAAAGAAAACACTTAAATATTTAAAAACACATGCGGTTATCCTGCTGTGTGCTGGCCACTGTTTAGAAAAAAATGCAATTACTGCAAGTTTTAGATGTCCTCCTGTGCCTACGATGAACTGTGGTGCCCATTTTGTATTCTCCCCAAACGTGACTTATGCATGCTAAATGTGGCAGAGCTGTTGTACTATTGATGGACGTATCTAATGATGGTACAACAACATTGCGACGCCACATCAATGGTACAACAACACTAAGGAAACCTAGACTTTTAACAAATACAATGTTCTAACATATACTATAAGACATTAATAACGTTCCAGGAGAAGCAAGAGGGAAGTGGGATTTTGTTAGATATACTTAAATGGTGAAATGTAAACAATGTGCAAGAATACAATTAGTACTATCAAGAATATATTATATGAATAAGCAATATGGTAGCACTAATAGGAGACGAATATAATGCACAAAGGGGGAATTAATCAAATGTTAGGGAATACAGTGCAATATTTTTAAATTTCTTTCAAGTGTATGTATAAATATTTATGAATGAGGTTTGTATGTGTATAATGTGTTTTTAAATTATAAGAACATAACTTGTTATACAATAAACTTTTGATGATGAAAACATGGATGGGTCTGCTACCAGAACATACTGTACATGTTGGAGATGTTTGGAACCAGATGCTACCTTATTCATATTCTATGGACATGTCCTATACTTCTGGAATTCTGGTCAGGGGACAAACAGGTGTCTGAACAAATTATCAGGCTCAGCATTCCTCTGGATCCATCTCTGTTCTTAATAGGCCCTAACCCTGATGCTGTTCTCTGAAACTTCCCAGTGGCACAATGGTTCGTTGCCATCAGTGTCACGGCGAAAAGATTAATACTGTGCAGAAGGAGGTCCACTGAGACACTGACTGTATCAGAGTGCCATAACACAGTAGGCCCATTAGCTGCCCTGGAAAGAATCTCCCACCTTGTTTATTCCACTGTGCACAAATACAGGTCTAGAAGGGGCAGATAACTTGCATTTCCTTTTACTGCCATGCTGATAAATCATATTACAATACTGAGAACCCTGACAGTTAACAAGAGACTTGTCATAAGTTTAGTCTGGCCCCCTTATTGTGGAATAATATGTCTTCCATTCCCTCCTTTGACTGGATCTGGGGTACAAGGTGAAGATATCAGCTCTGCAATAAGGGGTTACCTCAAGAACTGTGTCCCATAGAGGCTGTTTTACTCTGAAATGTACTGAGACCTGTCTGTTTCAATTTTGTAATCCTGTTTATTGTCTTGTTTAAATTATGTGTTTTGAACACTAAAGATTGACTGAAATCAAGCATCCCACCACATCCTAAAAGTGTGCATCATCACCATGTGCCAAAACTATGTATCCATGACACATTACGAAATTGCATATCCCTACCACATTCTACAACAATGTGTCTCCTGCATTTCAAAAATCGGTATCTCCATCACATTCTAAAATTTATGATACCACCACATTCTGAATTTCAGTGCCCCTGCCACATCCCAAAACTGTGTGCTCCAGCTACTTTCTGAGACCATGTCATTGCTGCATTCCAAATTGCAACCTGGTGGCGTTCTAAAATCTTATTTCAGCAGTATTTCAAAAATTGCACTAAACTTTGTTATTCTAAAGCCATGTTTGCTGCTGCATTCCATCTCCCCATTACATTCTTAAGTAACCTTCATTGGCAAATTATGGGAATGCATGCTCTGTACCCACCCAATGTCAGCTTTACTTTTTCAAATACGTACAACTGCAATTTTATGTAACATCACATTGGAGAAATAAATGGTATAAGATAGCTAGGATAGAGAACTAGGGTGTAAGTTATGGTTATGACAGCATCAATAGCCCCTCATTAAAACTGGATTTTTAAACAGGCAGTGAAACTAGGGTTATAAAATGACTTCAGACTTGTTTCAGGTTGACAATGCAGCAACCTCAGTATGGAGGAGCTGCAGGAGTGACACGATAATTATCAGCTATCCATTGGGTGACACAGCAGCTAACATACAAAACTGGCAGTATCAGAGAGAACAGATGCAGGGCAATGAATGAAACATTGAAGATTTCCAAAACCTCAAAGATGTAGAAACTTGCACCATGGACCTAGAATCTAGCATGGTGGAGACCACAGAACAAACAGAACTTCACAGAAGAGCTTTAGTCTCTATGCCATGGGAAGTGACAACTGCATAGGTGACAGGAAGATGTGGAGAACAGGGATAGGAGGCTCAATATCCAAATTTTTGGTTTACTTGAGGATTCAGAAAGGGGGGGCCTGATCCCTTCCCTACAGGAGCTTTTGAGAGAAGTGCTGAAACTCCCTGCAGCTCTGGACCTGGAAATCAGTATGACTTACAGTTAATTTCAACCATTACAGATCTTGGCCTTACCCAACAAGTTAGAGAACCTACACGTGGGAATAATATTCTGGATTTAGTTTTAACTAATATGAAGGCCTCCTTGTCTAACTTGCGGGTGTTAGACCCCCTGGGCAATAGCGATCATATGACAATTCAATTTTCTATTCTTTTGGCTCATCAAAATTCTATTAATAACTGTATGATAAAACAATATGAGAAGGCAAATTTCTCAAAAATCAATGAACATCTTATAGCTATACTTTGGGACTCAGTACTTACATCTCTTAATATTAATGATGCATGGAGCATCTTCAAAGAAACTGTACACAATCTAGAAAAAAAATACGTACCAGAAAGAAAGAAATATAATAATAAAGGCAAGGTTCAAGCCTGATACAATAATAAAATCAGAAAGCTCAGTATTCACAAACAAAAATTATTTACATCTTTAAAAAAGTGCCAACCTGAACAAAAGGAGGGTAATCTTACTAAGTATAAGAAAGCACTTAAGGATCTAAAAACATCAATCATTCTGTCTAAACGGAATCTAGAATTTAGAATCGCTCATACTAAGGACTCACATAAAAGTCTTTATTCATATCTAAATAACAAAAAGGGCAACACAAATAAAATAGGTCCATTAATTATCGATAATACAACCATCCTCTCAGATAAGGTTACTGCAATTGAGTTTAACAAGTATTTTTGCTCTGTTTTCTAACAGGACAAGGAGTCCATATTGTATACCAATGCTAGTACATCTTCTAGCTATACTATCACCATTCCCGATACTCTTAAACTTTAAAAACCTTGAAGCTAATAACTAGCCCAGGCCCTGACAGTATCACATCTAAACTGCTTATGGGAACATACAACAACATTGCTATTCCACTTACCATTATCTTTAATAAATCTCTTGCAGAGTCTAATGTCCCCCTCGATTGGAAAACAGCCATTGTAACACCAATTTTCAAAAAAGGGGTGCATCATAAGGCTGAAAACTACAGACCTATCAGCCTCACCTCCATTCCATGCAAATTATTAGAAAAACATATTAAATATTTAATTGAAGAAGAAATGCTGGCATTAAAAATGAATGATGTTACACAACACGGATTTAAACCCGGGCATTCATGTACAGCGAACTTGCTATCCTTTTACAATTCAGTCAGTAGTTATCTCGATCTAAATATTCCAGTAGATGTTATTCTGCTTGACTATAGTAAAGCATTCAACAGGGTTTCACATTCTATATTAATAAAAAAACTAGTAGCATTAGGTTTCTCTAAATGTATCGTGTCTTGGGTTAATAGCTGGCTTTATAAAAGAACCCAAACTGTCGGAATTAATGGGGAATTATCGGACAAAAAATCTGTGACAAGTGGAGTCCCTCAGGGCTCGGTGTTGGGTCTCACTCTGTTCAGCATCTTTATCAGTGACCTTACCATCTCATCACAGAATACTTTATCTAAATTTATGGATGATACTAATTGGAGGACCTGTTGATAATGAAACCAACAGAGTACTCTAATAAATGATCTTAAAAAATTGAATCCAGAGTAATTAATAAGATGTCATTTAATGTGTCTAAATGTTTTGTGTTACATTTTGGTAAAAAAAATCCCAAACAAATATACCATCTTAATAATATTATACTTCAGGAATCCCGCGTTGAAAAAGACCTGGGTATATTGGTCGATAATAGGCTGTCTTTTTCAAACCACTTTAATAAGGTTGCTAATAATGCCAATGCCCTCTTACGTAGGATTAATAATACTTTCATTCTTAAAACACAAAAATGCATTATGACTCTATATAAAACTCATGTTAGACCCCACTTAGACTATGGTTCATCCCTGTGGAGTCCCTATTTAGCCAAGGACATCACAAAAATAGAAAAAGTTCAAAGAAGGGCCACTAAAATCATACCCCACCTTTCTCGTTTCAATTATGAAACTAGGCTCCATAAAATCAAGCTATATCCGTTGGAATTTAGAAGGCTAAGGGGAGATCTCCTTCAGTTATTTAAAATCGTACAATCTGCTACATTAATGAGATCATGTGGATTGTCTTTTGCATCCAGAAAAATAGTAGCTAGAATACATAACAAGCAAATTGAAATTGAGAAAACAAGAACAAACAGAAGACAGCAATTTTTTTACTATTAGAGCTCCAAGAGTTTAGAATTCTCTGCCACAGGAAATTGTTGACTGCCAGAATATTAATACATTTAAGCACAAACTTGATAAATGGCTTCTGGACAGAACATAACCTATCAATGATCCACATTGTGTGGAGGACATTCTCGATGGACTTTGGCCTTCTTTTGTCCAAATTACCAAGTTACCAAGTCACTCCAGATGCTAGACCCAGGTTGGTGATTATAAGATTCTTCAAATTTATCACCAATTAATTTATCTTATCAATCTCATGGGCGGCCAAAGAAGTGGCATATAAAGGATTCCAGTTCTTTTTTGAGCCAGACTACTCCTCTGAGCTGCAGGTAAAGAGAAAATAGATTTACCTTGTGCAAAAACAGCTCAAAGGAAAACCAATAAAGACCCATTAAACATCTCCCCACCAAACTCATCAATTACCAGTGGGACAAACCACAGACCTTTCCCACACTACTGGATGTGGCACCAACCCTGAAGAAACTGGGGATTTCAGCCCCCCCAAAATGAATCAGAATTACAAGAGTGAGCATTACAGCAGGTTGCCTGCGCCCTAACTATAGGAGGCAGATGAGATCACCCCCAGTGCAAGGCCCTAGCACAACAAAGTCTGAACTGAAGGATTAGAGGGACATCCTGTACAAACACATTCCATCTAAGAAAAAGCAGGCAGCATCTGTAATGTACATGTGAACAAAAATGATTGCCTTTAATTAAAATGGTGGTTTCCCACCACTGCAGGTATTCTAACCCTATCTTTATTTATTTTTTCTTTATCCTTTCTTTTAAAGGTTGTGCTTTTCCAACCACCTCTACTGCTGTGCTACAACATGAACAAACTCTGTTTTGAACTAATGATTTGCTATATTGTATTATACAGACTTTCCACTTCTTTACTACAACAAATGTACCATAATTACCCATGGTCAGCATGCCCGAGAGTGTAACTGGTTCAAAGTTATGCAGGTTCCCTCTGAACATGTTAGCTACTTGGGGGTAAAATGCCCCAACACAATTGCTGAACAGTTAACCATTTGAGTGATCTTGTGAGTGCCTGTGAAGCACTGTATTAGTTTAGCAAGAAGGGTGCCCCCCCAATAGTTGTGGTTCTAGATATATATATATATATATATATATATATAGTCACATGGCCTGAAGGTCCTGTGTCGGGCCATATTCCCAGAGGACTCCCCCTGAGTTTGGGTCTATTTAAGTCGGGACACAGTCCACAGTTTAAATGGGGTAATGCTGGAGGATGGTGGTAGACTCCTAAGTTCCAGCTTAGCTTCACAGGAGAGACTAAATTCAGAACCCAGCCAGACTATCCCTCATGTCACAGGGTTATTATACCAGATAGCAAATGATGGTTACCGTGAATACTTTGTTTTCTTTAACTTACAGAATCGCTTGCCCATTTGGAAAAGTAGCGATGGGAGAGCAGGACAGGGACGCTACTAATCTGCACAGAGAGCAAAATACTATTGAGATAGCTCTCAGTTTCTATGGTTGGAAAATTTCAGCCAACTCTCTATGGCTCTAGGGCATATAGCCCCTTGCATTATGTTCTTCTCAGGGACAGGCATGTGCCTCCTGAAATGCTCGACTACATTTCTTCCCCATCTCCTGCCTAGAAACTCTAGCAGGTACCTCTGGCTACACCACAGGGACGGTGATGCAGAGCTGAGCACCCAGCTACATGCCATAGCATGCTAGGACCTGGTAGCTCACCAAGATACTAGGCTATGGATGCAGCACCCTTGGGGCAGCCAGCAGCATCAGACTCTGGTTGTTCAGGATGGACAGCGATCCATTGATGTTCATATGTTTCTTGTCTGAATAATGTTTCTCTTCATCCATGTTGGAGGGTGTTACTTGTACTCTACTGTGCTGATATTGTGGTCCAACTCTGAAAATGCCTTACCAGACGGAAACTAATGATTAGATTAGGTAAGAATGCTGCCCCCAATGTTACCTCTTTAATGCTAATGTAACCCCCGCCACACCATCATGGTGCATATGAAAATTGTTTCATATAATGTAAAAGGGATGAACAACTCACTGAAAAGAATGCAAATTTTCTCACAGCTGAAACACTTGGGCTGCATTGTTACAGCTATCCAGGAAACCCAGATGCCCCAGTTGAACATCTTAAACTGTACAGGACCAGGGCTGGCCGAGCTTCACAGTCTCCCACCCCACACACAAATTGTGTGGTGTAGCTCTCTTGTTCCATTGGTCCCTGCTGATTAAGGCCACCTCTCATCACCCAGACCTACAGGATATATTTATTTTGATAAATACTATACATCAGAATCAACTAAGGATGTTCATTATTGTATATACTACAAACACTGACTTCCTTGCTTTCATCAAGAACCTCAACAGACTGATCTCTGAGAAAGAGGAGGGCCTCTGTTTTATTTTAGGGATTTCAATTGTGTATTGAACCCAAAAATAGACTGTCAGATATGGCTGACCAGTTAGGGCTGCATGATGTGTGGAGATTTCTACACCCCTCATTCAGAGACTTAACTTTCTACTCCTACTCTCATAAAAGTTACTCTCGAATAGACCTTTGCTTTTGACTCAAAACTGGCTACATATTATAACTGACTGCTGTATACACAGTATAACTCACTCTGACCATGCCCCAAGTTACTTCAGGTAGAGATCACCCTGCACTCACACATAGATTATGGCATATGAATGTAGGCTTTAGTCCACTGGCCAACTTGATATGGGTCAAACACGAAGTCCAGGACTATCTTGTCATAAATCAGAGGGGTGAGACCACAGATACTGTACGACACAATGGAATTATCTTAAGGCACTTTCCTCACTAGTGCACAAAGAAAAAAAGGCGGCAGAAGAACATCTCGTCATAGTCAAAGAGACTGATACACTAGAAAAGGAAGAGAAATAGACAACATCCAGTTACTGCAACAACTAACAAAAATGTATCACAAGTTAGTTGACCTGGAACTAACTAAGGCAGAAACCATGTTGTGATACACCAGGCAAAAATACTATGTTCAGGGTAATACAGCAGGACACCTCTTAGCACTACAGCTGAGAAAGTAACAGGTGGAGAGACATGTGCCAGCCCTTGTAGGCCCAACCCCAGATTCCCCCTTATGCACCTTTCCACAGGATATAGCCAAACTATTTTGCACCTTTTACCAATCTCTCTGTATAGGCTCCATTTCCCACCAAACCACATGGAAGTTGAAAGATTAATTTGCCTCTTTAACCCTACTATGACTAACTGGGCAGGAAAACTGATGTTAGACACCCCAGTCACTGAGGTGGTGGTATCCACTGCTATCCTAAATTTAATAAATGGGGGAGGGGCACTACTGAGCAGCTAATGAAGAAGCAGCAAAACTCCTGAGCTCCTGGGACTTTTTATATTAAATCATTTTAAAAGTTGACGTTTCTGAGCATAGAGCACAAAAGTTGGTGTATGACTTGCTTGAGGTTCTCAATATGGGTAAAACTCGGGGTGCAACTGCCTCCTCCTCCTCTGATTCTTTCGCTCCTAAGAAGCAACAACCACAATGGGAGGATCAGCCTATACCTTCAGATGGAGACTCAGGACTGCCGATCAGCCACCCAGGGGAACATCCCTAATTTCTATCTAGACAACCTTAAATCAGCTGGTTAAATTAGTTTAGGATATTGATAAAAAACTGGATACCTTGACTCCTAGAGTGTCAACTCTTGAATCCAGGATGGACCACTGCGAGTAGATGGTTTGAGGGGCTGAAACTTCATTTCTCAAGGCTTGTGGTGCTACAACTACACTTATCAAAGAGAACTCGCTGTTTTGACAGTGCATAGAAACTGTTGAAAACCAAGCATGGGAAAGGAATTTGAGAGTGGTGGGATTGGCTGAGGTGGCAGAGGGGAGGACTGTCTAAGATTTGCATGCTCCTTTCTCCCCACTATTCTGGGGCTTTGAAGATGATCCTCCTCTCGCTTGAAAAGTATATCGCATTACCCCATGGTGAGCTGTATTGGACCCAGCAACCCCTTGATCGCTAATGATTGTGTGTACTGGCATTGGTGATTGGGATCATGCCTCAGCCTTGGCAAGGAGATGGAAAACCTTAAATATGGTGAGGACACCTTCTTTTGTTTCTGTATCTGTCCTACAGTACTAGACAGTAGTACAAGGTATTTGATGGGATCCAGAGTCGGCTCCAGCAACTAAAGGTCCAGCATCAGTTATTCCTTCCTGCTAAGCATCGCCTGATGTGGCAGGGCCAGTATCAATTTAATTAACCGAAGGATGCTGATAAAATGCTCACCTGCATAGAGAAAGAGATGGCTGTGTCAGTGGGGGACAATTTATCCAATGAGGACTGATGTTGTGCGGTGAACTGAACGTTAAGTACCCGAGTTTGGGACCATCTGTGTTTTGGACTATAGCAATGTAGATGGCACTGATCACCTCTGTGCTAGCTATATTAAAATAATATCTCTATTGTTCTACTGTTCATTGGGGGGGGGTTGTGCAGAGACAGTTTTGAGCCCTAATTACTGTTTTCTTTGCCCGATGGTATACTGTCCGCCTACCTTGTTATTAGTATTCTGGACTTCCTCGGACTATATCAACTAAGCAGGGGGTGGTAGTACAAATTAAATGTGTTAGTTTTGTTACAGTCCTGTTAGTGTACTGTTGCCTTCTCTGCTATTTGGCTACTGCTTCAGTTGCTGCATGCTATGGGACTTTCTCACCATATTTTTTATCTTTTACCTGGGAGAACTGGAAATATTGTAACTCATGTATGATGAGGTGGGGAAATCTCTTTGACCATTTTATTATAGTGGTCACTGTTTTTTAATTTTATACAGTCAATATTCAATGTTTGTTTCCCCCTTTGTTCTTCCTCAGCTGCATGCAACTGGAATGTTTCTCTGTTATTGTTGACATATGGGTTCCCCTCCCCCCCATGTTGTAACTCAAGGGGAGATGACTTACAAGGATTCTTTGTAAGAAAATATTCTGTTTATGTGTCATACTGCTGTCCTCCTGTGTATTTTATATTTTGGGAGTTTGTTTTGCTTGCAAAATTTATAAATAAATGATAAAAAAAAAGAAGAAAGAAACAGAAACTTTCCAGGCCCAGATAGAGTTTCATGGGAATTTTAGAACATTTTCAAAAAAGTTAAATGTAGATCAAAAGTTAATGACTGCCATACTGATGAGCAGACTCCAAAAAGTAATTTGAAAACTTATCCATCTAAACCAGATGGGCTTTATTCCAAAACATCAGTCACTTCATAATGTACACTGACTGGTAAATGTCACCCATGCAGTAAAACACTCCAACATAATTAATCTGGTCACCTCAGCTGATGCAGAAAAGGCATTTGACCACCTCAGTTGGCAATTCTTACTATTTATCCTGCATAAATTTGGACTCAGACCAAATTCCGTCCTGGATCAATGCCCTCTATACAAAGCCAAGAGTTCGGTGAGAGTAAATGGCACTGTGTCCCTTTCTTTCAGCTTCACCCTCCTCTGTGCCCTGGGAATAGGACCCCAACAGTTGCTTTACATACCAACCCAGACATAAAAGGCACCTCTTGTGACTCCCACGGCAGAACATTTCAAAATGCGCAGATGACACCTTGCTGTTCATTAGTGGCCCTGAAAACTCCATGCCACTCTTGCTCACCACCTTGGAAAAGTGCAGCTCATTTTCAGGGTCAAGATAAATCATGAACAATCCAAAGCCTTTAAACTCAGTGGGGTGATATCAGTACAAATAAAAGGGCTATACCCTTTTAGTGGATCACCAAGGATTTCAATATCTGAGCACACAAATTTGGAAGGATATCCCTAGTCTTTATAGACAAACTATGAAGCCCTTCTAAGAGATTTAAAATGACTACCACAGATGGATCTCTCTTCCATTCTCTGTGGGGCAGTGTACAAATGAGTCGAATATATATTTTGCCACACTTGGTTTACTGTTTTTAAATGCTCCCACTGCAATACCACTGACAGTTTAGAAGCAGCTAGAGAAAGCCATGCATAAGTTTATTTGGGGAAATGGTCCCAAGGGTCCAATTGGCCCTGCTAAGACAACATAAAGACAGGAGAGGCTTGGTACTACAAAATTTCAAATACTATTATTTGGCCACACAGGCCACACTAGTTCTGAAGTTGACTGCATCTGCCCTGTCACTCGCTGCGAGACCCAGTCCACCTCAGACTTACTGCACTGAGGGGCAGGGAGGCCCTCCTTCCCTGGCCCTACCACGAGAGGGGAACTCATGGGGAACTCAATGGCCAGGCGGGTGCTGAGGTTGGCAGACAGCCAGCTTGAGAGAGCTGGGGAATGGGTTAAGGTACCCATTCCCCCAGACTTGTGAGGTAAAAGCACCTATATGGCACAAAAGAAAAAGAGAGGTGGGAATATATATCTATCACCTTCATTTAATGAGGGAAAGATAGCATTGGTCTTTTCATAAATATAAAGGGTCATCTATAGGCACTGATTTTCACTTGCTCAGTTTCTAACTGTAATCCTTTAATACTTTTGCTTTGCCTAATATATACCAACAGTGACTCAATGCAATAATAAATGCAACTGGAAATAACAGGCATCTGACATGTTCTCTGTTTTCATTGTTTCTCTGGATTTCCAAAGAAAGTAATTTGGCTTCTAAAGATGAGAGAAAATTATTTTAACTAGTGGATAAAATTCCCAACGGGAGTCAGATTTTCAGGATATAGGACATTTTTTAGATCAAGCCAAATGAGTTTGTTGTATGTTTCTTGTGTGTACACTTGGTTATTTTGCTGTGGTGATACTTAATACTTTTTTTTACCAGAACTTCAATTTTTTTTTTTCGAACAATTTCTACATAATTTTTATATGTTACAGTAATGTATTTTATATTGTCTGTTGTTTGTATGATTGTATGAATTTGACATTTGGGTCAACCCTGTGTAACAGCCCTTTGACTCGTCTTGGCTGCGTGGGGCCCTTGGGGTCCACAATGCACCCACCTCTGAGGGGGCCAGCCTGGGTTCCAAAATAAACAAGAGATTTGTAGTGGTGCCTCCACCCAGGGCAGTGGCAGGGAATACCTGTGGACAAATGACAGAGTTCGACCCTCAGAAAAATATAACCAACTGCCCCAGGACACATTCCCCACAATAACAATTTCCATCCCCTTTTCAATAATGTACCAATATAAAGCATGAAATACAAACAGCAACAATATTTATTGAGGGGGTTGGGATAATGCAACACAACACAATATAACAGTAGATACCTCACACTGTTTCCCACCTTAGGTGCACCCTAATCACAGTTCCTATGATGTGGTGGGCACCTCACCAAGATGATGATGATGATGATGGCTTGAGGGGAAACTTTTGTCAGGGCCCAAATAACTTTTTCTTTGCACTTTCCCAGCTTCTGGCTGGCCACTCCTTTGGGCCATCTACGCCTCGCTGCCACCCTGCCCCCAACAGCCATCACCACCCCACTTCGCACCCCCCCGGGTAATCCAGCATAACCCTTCACCAGATGGTCCCCCTCCTCTGAGGGGGAAGGCACCAGTGGGGGAAGCCAGTGCACTATGTCTTGACCCAGAGTGCTGCTGAGGTGCTCCGTAGGCTCATCCAGGGCTTTCTGTGGCAGCGGGAACTGGTGACTGTCATCCAGTGAGACCTTGAAGCACCATTTTTCCATTTTTTTTCCCCAAAGCGTGGCGTGCCACTGACATCTGGGCATACGCCAACATCCATCAGGCCCCCTTGAGTCAATGTGACCCAACACGCTGGCCTATCCCTAGCCTCCGCCAGGAGTCAGCAGGTGCAAGGTCCCTCCCCGCCTCCCCAAGAGAAGGCAAGCAGTCTGCTGATGCTCAAGCCTTCTTTCCCTGGCCAGCCCTCCAGTGCCCCGGGTCCATTCCCGAACCCAGGTCATCGGCATTGCAAGTGGAATTCCAACTGCTGTGCTGGCAGACCAGCCCCAAATAACTTTTTAAACAGTTGCAACTTTAATTTCAATGCCTTGGCGTAAGCTTTGTACATGGTGCAGTTCAGCCCAGATTTAACTCCTGTAACCTAACTAGGTAGCTAGAAAAAAAAGCTTCCCAAAGCTGCAGCTGAGGAGTACTTACAGTTCAGAAGTTCATGGGGGAGAAGGTGGGATTGCAGTTGAATGGCAGTGGCATGGTAATGCGGTATCTCGTTGGTGGTGCACCACACAGCAGCAGAACTTACTGAAGGAAGTTGGAGAAAGCTGGTCTTCTCTGCGGGCCTTGCCAACTTCACCTCAATGGCCTTTGTAAGCAGTTTTCACCAGGCAGGTCTCTCATCGTCTTCCCCCAGTTGTCGTTTCTTCAGTCTTCAGTCTAGGGGCAGGGCAGGCGTGGTCCCCTAGACCCCACCGTTGCACAACCTGGATGCACAGTTAACTGCTGGACCGTTTTACAGTCTCTTACCCCAGCACTCTCACTTTTGGTTTCTCTATGCACAGTCTCAGACCACAGAATGCTCACACTCTTTCCAGCTCGCAGGATAAAACAGTGGCTCACACTTACCCCACCGAGGGAAAAAACTCAGTACTTCAGTTTGTCACTGGGGTTGCAGATTTTCTCAATTTTCAAATACAACTCCCAATCTTCAGTTCAAAAGGGGACAAAACTCTCAAATTTCAGCAGCAAAACCCAGTCTCTATCTCCTCCTGCAGGACAGCTTGTGGATTCCTGGAGAAGTCTGGGACCAAAACAGTGGGAGCACACGTAAAGGACTTGGGCTCAGGAGTCTACAGCAGTCTTTTCCACACACACACACACTCAACTGCACTCTTGAAGACTCTTCATTTTGGTGGCAAACCAGTCCTATGTATTACCTTCTGGCAGCCCCACACTGATTGGCTGTCACAAATTCAATGATCCTTCCAATTTACCCAGCAGCCCCCTCATTTCTGTAGTCCTATGAGGGCTGCCATCTTTTTTACTGTTGTTCCTCAGCACACATACAACTCCACATATTTTTCTTAAGCCCTTCCAAGGGCTAATGCTTCTACGTCCTGGCTCCCCTGCGGAGGCCAGAAAAACTATTAATTACTTTGAGGGCACTTCTTTAGCTCATAGGGGCCTTGAACCACATACTCCCTTTTGCACACTTTTAGATGATTTAAATTGGGAGCCATGGCTCCATTATATGTTTAGGCTCTCTGCAGCCACTCATGCTCAGTAGGGCACAGCTGCCATCTTGTTTATTTACTTTGTTGGCCCTCTCACAGCAGCTCTTGAGATCACAAATTGCTTTTTCCAAATACCGGGCGTAGAAACAGAATTTGAGACCTCTGCCCTTTGTTTCAGGATTCTATGGGGCGAGGACAGCATTGGCCTCGTGCCACAGCCCATGAGAGCAATAGGGAGGCGCCTGGGTCCAAATCCCACCCTGGACCACTTACAGATGCCTGCAGGGCAGCAAAGGGCCGTAACCTATACTGGTAAGTTCATTTGGGGGGCTTACACCTGTAAAAGGAACTGTGGTGTCAGTGATCTTGACTGGTAATTTCAACAAAATTCATACAAAATAAATACAAATACCACAAGAAAAAATTTTGAATAAGGATTAACCCCAATTTTTCTTTCAAGGCCCCTTCTCATGATTCATCAAACCTGCAAGCCTGCAGTTTCTCATTGGTGCAGAAAGCCAAAGGTGCTTCAGCAATCCAGGCACTAGTTCACAGCTTGAGGTAAGAAGGATACTTTGTTAAAATGAGCTAAATTTTTGGTGCCATAATAATGAACCAAGTTCCTCAAATGGGCAGACATTTAAAGAGCGACTCTACACTTCAGCATGCACTTTCACAAACATAATGTTTCAGTTCTCACAGTTCACTAAAAAAATGTTTTTAGTTCAAAGATTTCCTTTTCAGGCTCTATGCCACATCATGGTAGCCTGTCTAAAAAGCATCTGGCTGCCCTCTGACTGATCCCACAATACCTTCGTTTATGGCATCATAGTGCTCACCATGCCAACAGACTGTGATATCACAAACTGCAACTATGAAGTATGTAGGGACTGTGAAATGTATTTATTCATTTTTGAAAGGCACAGGAAATGAGCACTGCATCACCTGAAATATTTAAAGACCTATAGCAGGAAAAAGTATAACAATAAGAAAATGCTGAAGCTAAAGATAATTGTTGTAAATGTAGTTTTAAACATTTTGCTTTATTACAGACTTTCTCATTAAGAAATCTTATCTCCAGCTTTTGTTATACTGTATATGGCAGTTTTGTTACGTCTGTCACTTGGGTTTGTATTAGATTTATTTTATAATCAGAATCTCAGTGTGTAACATACAGAACAACACTCTAAATACAGTATGTGCTTACCCCCAGTGTAGGGCTGAGACATTCTGTTATTTTCATCAGTTTTTGAAGAATGAAGCATTTTAAAAACAGATCAAGACCTAGTCCAATAGGATTTAAGGGAGCTGTCACCACCAGATACAGATCCAATGTCACTAACTTTTTTGTCTGTAAAGCATTTTTCCTCTTGGGGCTCACATCTGCTTCTCTCAGTCTTTTACAGAAATCACCAAGCCCCATCAGCCACTGCCCTCCCCCCACCTCAGTGATCCCCCTACAGCTTTCCCTCTGTAACAGGGGATCCAGGGCAGGGCTGTCCTCTCCCTGCCCAAATCTGGATCAGGTAGTGGACAACCAAGCTGTATGAATGGGGCCCTGGTGATGGAGACCATGATTTTTAGCCACCATTTTCTCCCCCTGAAAACTCCCATGTCACCAGGTATGGATGTACCGCATTTAGCAGTCTCACTCGCACAGCTTGGGGGGGGTGCTATCTCCCTGGCCCTCCACAGGGGTCACTGTGTGCCAGAACCTACTGCCAACCCTCCATGGCTGAGGTACACTGCCATTGGCAGCTGCCTTATCGTGGCCTTCCTCCTGATGCAAGTGACCCAAGCGATTCCTGAACCCAGATCATCTGCAGCGTAGTGTAACACACTGCCACTGGGCCATATGGGTGGCCACAAGCTTTTGGGGTTTTATAGTGATTTGGTTAGCTTCCCACAAGGTTGCTTTTCTACAATTTAGAATCAATGTTCTCTTTTTTGTCAAGATACTGCTGTTTTGTCAAAACACACTAATATACATATTGTAGTACAGCTAGCCTAAAGCCAGCCTCAGTTAAATTTTGTACTCTTATCGCCACTAAATGTCAAGAACTGAGGCCTGATTTTCAGTGCCAGTTAATGGATTTTAGTTATGCTAATACTGGTCACCAGTGCTTAAATCTGGGTGTGTCTTAGTGAGAATGTCACTAGCCTAGTGTTTCCTCAAATGAGGATACTGTAGCTGCATGTAGCCATCAGCATTATTTTTTGTGTCCACAGAGCTCACTGAAACATTAATTACAAAGGTAATGGAATGGGCAAATTATTACTTTTAAAAACATAGGAAATACATTTCGAGAAGAAATATATCAGGGACTTCTTGTAATGCATATGTTGTAAAAATACATTAATTATATCATGGGGCTTGGGATATAATGGGGTTTGTGCTGAAAAACATATGTAGTGAGGCTACTAGTAAGTTCTGGTGGTTGCCCTTTGAGGCCACCATGATTAGGGCTTCAGAGTACTGCACAAGCCCATTGGTAATAAACTAATTAATTATTGCTATGCCATATTAGTGCAACCCTACTGAACAATTTGTTCCAGTGATAACGAGTTTTGATACAGTTCAGGGCAGACAATTAGAAACTATAACCATGGGATTAGATTACCATCTGCTTCAACATAGGGATCTGTATTTGAGGATGAGAACTGAGAAGTTAAAAGTATCTGCACTTTGATCTTCTGAGTACAATCATTCATTTTGAAATCACCTGAGTCCCTCTTTCAACATTGCCCATGCAAGAAAGATATCTGTTGGAAAGATAAGTAGCCTTGTAGTTTGGACTTTGATATGGAAAGCATGTTCCTGCTTACAAGATACATGTGACATATTCTGTATGGTGGTCAGTCACCAATCTAGCAGTCAGCAGGACTGATAGTCCTGACACTCTGAGGGATTTTCAAACATACAGGCATATATCCTTGTTGTTTGTATGCATATGGTAAAATGTCTAAAATCTATTGCATGGGAGCTGCAGTACCCTAGTAAATTTTCTCCTGATGGCTAAGGTTACAAGTAACATTTCAAGAACAACAAATCCTAAACAAAGAATGAAACTCTAAACACAATATCAACAAAGTAACATCATTATGGTGAAAAATTAAGCTTTTTAAGACATTACATCATGTCTCCTGTTTGGGAAAATAAAACAACAGCTCTTTTAAAATGGCTTGCACTCTTAAAGAAACAGAAGATTCAATTGCATTTTTGATCATTCGTCTTTAAACAAGTACTAAACTTGTGTTTCCCAGCTACACAAATAGGATTTTAAAGCAGCAATGCGATGAAAAAAGCTTTAAAAAAAAACTAGCTTTAGCTACAGTTAATAAAAATATTAGCATACCCGTCAAATGTATGTGTCTAGGTACCCGCACCATGAGCCTTTTATATTTTCTCTATCATAACTCTTGTCAGGTCTACAGTGCTATTTCTGTGTAAAACATGGCAGCTATCCTTTTTTAAAACATTTATAAAATACTAAAATTTTGGCAGAGTTAGAAAACTGTACCACTAAATAAAAATGGAAAATCCCTGAAATCTTTTATAGTGAAAAAAGGGTAGGGTCAATTGTAACCCCCTTGTTCCCCATGGTTACTAGAATCCCAGTAAGACCTAGTGGTAGGCAGGGAAGGCAGCTTGTGAATCTCCAGTTAAATGGGTTTCACACTGTCTCACTCTTCTCAGTCTCAGCTGAAACTGAGGGATGACATCACCATAGAACTATCGCAGCTGCATGAGCGACAATGGAATCTGCAGCAGGGAGTTGGAATAGAATGTTGGAAGGTTTGAACAGTAGTCTGTAGGTCAGTTGGTGTTGGGATCTTGCTGAGAGAGCAGCACAGCAGCTCTGTGTAGGCTCAGGGAGCCTCAGCCCTGACATAGGGCTACAGTTAGGAAAAAGGTGTGTGTTTCCACCTTAAGAGAGACACAGAAGATAGTTTGAAGTGGTGGAGACTGCTGATTCAGGTCTCAGTGCCCCCTCCCTCCGGGGATGGGGGCAGGAAAGGGTTTCCTGCATATTCCAGGGGCAACCCCCCTGGTTCTGCTACTAGTGGAAAAGCTGCCTATTTGTTCAAGAGTTTTTTGGGAAACAAGAAGATTTGTGAATTGCCTGTGGGGCACCTGCAACCGGAGGGTGAGTTTCTGCTCTTTCTAAAGGGCCTATGTTTTTCACACTGGGACTTGTGTGATAGTGGGGATTGGACTACTGAATTAGAGGGAGGCCTAGAGTAATAGGCTTAGCCAAAAAGTAAAAGTATGTTCAAGTCCAGCACTTATGGGAAGTCAAGACATGTAGAGGAGATGTGACATACATCTGCCCAGTAATCTACATTGCCAAGCTTTCAGTAAAGAGTTGTTTAGTTTCCAGAGAAATGGCTGGATATGGATTGTGGGAGCTGGAGGTGGGAGACCCCCCCCATCTTTAGTGACCAGGTCCACCTCTACGGATTTGCTCTGTGGATTTCTACTTTGCCATATGCACTTGGCCAGTGATGAGGGAAGTACCCAGATGTGGAATTGGAAGAAAAATTTCCTCTAGGAGTTGAAGGCTCTAAGGTGGTTTGGGGAGCCACAACAGGAAAACTGGTTCATTTCCCAAAATGGACCACGGATCAAGTGGCTGGCGGGGCAGCTGGGCCAGAGGGGAAAACCCAAGTAGTGTACAAGTCAAGTTGTGTACCCAAAGCTGCGTGCAAGTCCAGGCTGTGTGCCTGATGGGTTCAGAGTCTGAGGGCTGGAAATAGTGAAGAAGTTTTCTGTTGTCTCTAATCTTCCTTCCCCCTTCCTTTCCCTACAAATTCCTCCTCCCCTATCTCCCTCCCTTCTACCCCCACCAGCTCTCCCCCGACCATAAGTTTTGCACCTTTTGTTATCTTTTGCTTCATTGAGATTGTATTCTATTGTAACAAAATTGTAATTGAACTGTAACTTTTTGTTTGTAAGTACTGTATCCCTTGTACTACTGTTCTGATGTCCTCTTTGTGACGAGGTACCTTTGTAAATGAGCCTCTGGCTCAAAGGTTTCTAAACTGATGTTTAACTAAATAAATAAATAAAATAAATAAATCTGCATTACCAGGAATGTAGCACAGTAGAGGTCCGTCTATGCTTTGTTTGTTCAGCTTGGATGTGAATAAAAGCCACACTGTAGAATCCCACTCCTGGTTCTGGACATTACAGTTATTGCTTCCTGTTTTCGGATTTACTTGGGTGCCCCTGTGCAGACTAGCCAAACCTAGGCCCCCTGTGCCGAGTAACCTCATTCTCCCAGAACCCAGTCCCCACCAGGTACTGCTGTCAGCTTCAACAGCATGCCACCTGTCATTTTGCTAAAAGGCAGGGGTGAGGGGTTACAAAAATGGAGGCACCATTTTGGATTTTATTCTGGGAGGAAGGTGCTTGGGCAAGGGGTTAGCATTTTGGCTATCTGGCAATGGGTAGCCCAAAAGCTGAAGCAAGTTAATTAGTATTGCTGTGTGCTGTGGATCTTATGCTGCTGTTTAAAAATGCCAACTGTTTACCAAGGAGCATTAAAGTTAGAAGAGTGTGCCCTTGTCCTGCATTAATTGTTTACAGTGTTTTTGCCAGCTTTTAAAAATAACTGTGGTAAAAAAAAAGTGTGGAAGACTAGGGGTAGCAACAGGAAAATTGTTCCCTGGATGTTGGAAATGTTTTTAGAATGAACTGTGGTAAAGAAAAGTGTGGAAGACTAGGGGTAGCAACAGGAAAATTGTTCCCTGGATGTTGGAAATGCTTTTAAAATGCACTGTGGTAAAGGAAAGTGTGGAAGACTAGAGGGTAGCAACAGGAAAATTGTGCCCTGGATGTTGAAAATGCTTTCTGAATGAACTGAGAGACTTGCAGTGTAATGGCTATGTTAAATGGCTGAAATGGGCTCCCGCCATGGAGTCAGTTGAGAAAAAAAAATGCATTCTGCAGTTTAAATTTGCCTGCTCGACGATCGCCGTGAGGAGAAGAGCACTCGCGAGGAAGAATAGGCTCATTTGCATGGCGTCATGTGATTGGTGAGGCTGCAATCGGTCCTGCCCTCAGCCAGCTCTACAGTGACTGCCCCAGCATTCGAGAGGGAGTGTGAGTGGAGTGTGTCGGGCTAGTGGAGAAGCACTGCGAGTGTTAAAATCACTGTAAACCTTGTAAAAATAGATTTGCTTGTTTAAAATCAGGCTCAACCTGCTAATCGATCATCTGAATTGCAAGTGTGGTGGTCGAGGAGACAATCGGCAGGACTGCCCGCCGATTTCTGTTCTGAGGCCTCCAAGAACTGGCTGCAGGCCATTTTCCCCATCACAGCAAGCTGCTACTGATAACATTAGGTACTAACATTAAAACTATTAAAAAGTTATATTCTCCAGTACAAGCCAGCAGGGCTAGTTTTAAAAGGTTCCAGTCCCTCGACATCTATCATCAGTGGGCTGCTGCCAGTTCCGACTCCTGGAATTATAAAGAGGGGAAGGTGGAACTCGTCAGTTATAAGGCTGCAATTCCACCCAGGGATTATGGGGACAACATAAACCATGAGAGCGAAGCTCGGGTAGTTTATGGTGGTTCCTGGAATCTCTAGATGGAATAATAAGCCTATGTACTGATGGTATTCTGTTATTTTTATAATGCATTGAAATCTGTAAACACTGAGTCTTATGATACCATTGATGTGACATCTGAGACCAAATTATGCCTTTCTCACGTCAGAAATGATGTACTGAGTTTTTGATTTACTGAGTCTCTTTAGGGGAAAAATGACCACCAATTCAGTGTTTCCAATTACCTCCCAACGTAGAGTGGCAGTGGACCCAGGGCAGAGATGCAGAAATTGCTCAGCTTGTGTATTTTCTGTTTTTGTGGCTCGTGAGTGACCGTAACACAGCAGTGCACTTCAGAGTGGCAGCTTCAACAAGGGGGTTACAGCTGCGTTTTAATGAATGGGAACACTGCATGCATTACGTTATTTTTATGATTACTTGTCTCCACCCCACCCCGACAGTTAGGGCACTACAGTTGCAGCAGTCTTCTGCTGGGAAGGGAACACGTGGATGCCTTCATAGCTGATGCCAGATGCGCCTTGGTCAGTTAGCAGTCAGGGCACAAATGCCTCTTTATTTTATTTATTTTACTGAAATGTTTCACCATGAAGGCACACTGAGCAACAAGCATTAGCAGGGTACTTTCTCTGTCAAATTGTTGTGTAGGGTATCTTGCTGACAGGAAGGCATTCATCGCAGCGGTGGGTGAGAGCTTTTAGTTGATTGTTTTGTGAGGATACAGTTTAGGCCCCCCACCCCACCCACCCCTGGAAATAGTTCCTTTATACCTGAGGTTCTGACATCATTTCCTCGAGTGCAAGGTGCATATCACTATCATATCCTCTCTAGCACACTGCACTGACAATATAAGCATACACATTGTATAATATATATATTTCTATATAACAAATCACACATGCACGCACGCACACACACACACAAATACAATATAAAAAAAAACAACTAGATAAACATGTGGGGAGTAGTGCAATGTAATGGCTGTGGGGCAGCAGTCTTCCGGGAGTCTTTCTGGAGGCTGAGATGCTGCCCTATTTGCAGACAACTATCTGCCCTGAGGGAGGAAGTTGCCTGCCTTCAGCCCGCACTGGACAGTAGTAAGGAAACCTTCCCCAGGCCACACTGGACAGTAGGAAGGAACCTCCCCATCCAGGGAGCACTAGTGCCACCACCACTACCTCAGAGGTTGCAAGAGAACACAGCAGTTGGACCACAGTGGGCTCAGGGAGGTGAGGAGGGTGGAACAGAGGCACACCCAGTCAATTGTTCCACCTCACAATCCATACACTATTCTGGGGAGCATAGCTCCCCATGGATGCACCCGAGAAAAGACTGATGATAACTGTCACAAGGGAGGCCCACAGGAAAGAGGCAGAGGACACCACAGGGAAAGGAAGCAGCTCCTGGTTTGGGACTCAATTATTAGGGGTATAGAACTGGGGGGAGCGGGAAAAATGAAGTAAGGTGCCTGCCTGGTGCCATGGCTTGGAGGGACAGTAAGCGCATCCTCAGGATCGCGAGAACAGCTGCAAGGGATTCCGAGCTGGATGTAATTGTCCACCTAGGGACAAATGACTTGGCTCATCATGAGATTAGAGCAGTGCAGGAGGACATTGCAGAGTTGGGGAGGGACCTAAGACAAGTAGCACACACAGTATCCTTCTCAGAGGTGCTGCCTGTCAAAAGCATGGGGGACGAGAGGGTAATTGGCACCATGCAGTTTAATGAATGGTTGAAAAAATGGTGCGGAGCACAGGGGTTTGGCTTCATTGGGGACTGGGGTTCCACCTGGAGGGACACCAGCCTATACTGGCAGGATGGTCTACATCTATCCAGGAAGGGAACAAGTCTTTTGAGCAATTGGTTTAAATGCTTCACTGGCAAGCTTTTAAACTAGTTAAAGGGGGAGGCACTGACAAGCAGCAGGAAAATCCCAGCCTCTCCCTACAAAACAGGGTACTAAATGAGAAAAAGACTGAGGTAGAACGGTCAGTGGAGGATGCTGCAACAGAAGGTAAAGCCATCAAAAAATGGAGAGCAATGAGTACTAATGCCCATAGTCTGGGTAACAAGCTTCCTGAATTAGTGGCCTTGATGGAGGAGGAACATCTGATATCGTGGCAGTCACAGAAACATGGTACACACAAAACCATGACTGGGACATAAACATACCAGGATACACTGTCTACAGGAGGGACAGGGAGGGTAAAAGAGGAGGAAGAGTAGTTCTTTACATAAGGGAAGGAATAAAAGCAACAGAACAAAAGGGTAAACAGGGAGGAGAAGAAGCACTGTGGGTAAATTTGAAGACAGGCAATGGCACCACAATACGCACAGGGGTTGTATACAGACCCCCTTCTCAGGGGGAGAAAATGGACAGGGAAATGATAGAAAGTATACTTAGAATGGCAGAAAAAGGGGAGATATTGCTGATGGGTGATCTGAATATGCCAGATGTTAACTGGAGTGCAGTTGCAGCTGCCACTTCAAAGAGTGCAGTTATTCAAGATGCCCTACAGGGGGCATGCCTTAGACAACTAGTACTGGAGCCCACTCGAGAGGGAGCAGTATTAGACTTGATTCTCTCAAATGGAGATGGAGAGAGGATCACAGATGTAGAAGTGGGTAGCCATCTGGGAACTAGCGACCATCGAACAGTATGGTTCACAATAAACACAGTAATAGAGTCAAGCCATACATTGACAAAAGTACTGGACTTTAGGAGGGCTGACTTTGCCAAAATGGGTGAGTGCCTAAGGAATGCACTAGCAAATGGGCAGGAAGGAGGGGTGGAAGAACAATGGGAATAATAAAACTGCCATCACAGAGGTAACGAGCCTTTGTGTAGCAAATAAACAAAACAAGACGATGTAAGAAACCACTATGGTTCTCAAAGGAAGTGGCAGTGAAGGTTCAAGAGAAAAGAAAGCATTCAGGAAGTACAAGGAATCGCAGAAGGAGCAGGACAGAAAAGTGTATCAGTTAAAGCAAAAGGAGGCTGGGAAGGCAGTCAGAACAGCAAAGGCCCAAACCGAGGAAAAGATAGCCAACTCAGTTAAGAAGGGGGATAAAACCTTTTATAGGTACATCAGGGAGCAAAGGAAGACCAAGGGAGGGACAGTGAGGCTTAATAAAGGGGAGAGAGGGTGGGCAGAGGGAGACTGTGAAAAGGCAGAGATACTAAACAAATATTTTTGCTCAGTATTTACAAATGAAGAGGGGGAGCATAAAACGAACAGTAGTAACACTCTGGATACAGAAGTTGATACCAGCCCATTTACAGAAGAAAGGGTTCTGAAAGAACTCTTAAAACTGAAGGTGGACAAAGCAATGGGGCCTGATGGGATTCATCCCAGAATTCTAAAGAGCTAAGGTAGAACTAGTGACACCACTGACTACCCTTTTAACAAATCATGGGAGGATGGGGTGGTACCCAAGGACTGGAGGAGGGCAGATGTGATTCCCTTCACAAAAGTGGGAGCAAGGCAGAAGCAGGAAACTACAGACCTGTTAGTTTAACCTCAGTGATAGGGAAAATGATGGAATCACTTCTGAAGGAAAGAATTGTCGAGTATCTAGAGGCCAGAGGGCACAGGACCCTAGGCAGCATGGATTCACAGTGGGAAGGTCATGCCAGACAAATCTGATAGATTTCTTGACTGGGTGACCAAAGTAGTAGATCAGGGAGGGCTGTGGACATAGCCTACCTAGACTTTAGCAAGGCATTTGACACAGTCCCACACAAAAGATTAATATACAAGTTAGCCAGCCTGGGAGTGGGTCCCAAGATGACAGCCTGGGTAAAGAATTGGCTGGAGAATAGGGACAGAGAGTAATAGTAAATGGAGTCCACTCAGAAGAAAGGAGGTTACTAGTGGGGTACCGAGGGTTCAGTATTAGGACCGGTCCTCTTCAATGTCTTTATAGCGACATTATGGAAGGACTGAAGGAAAGTATATCTCTTGGCAGATGACACTAAGATCTGCAACAGAGTTGATGCACAGGTGGGGTGGAAAAGATGAGAAGGGACTTGGCAAGGTTATAGGAATGGTCAAATGTATGGCAGCTTAGATTCAATGCTAAGAAGTGCAAGGTAATGCACCTGGGAAACAAAAACCCAGGGGAAGAGTACACAATGGGGGGTGAGATACTAACAACAACAAAAATGGAAAGGGACCTGGGGTAGTCATATCAGATGACCTAAAGGTGGGCAAGCAATGTGAGAGGGCAGCAAGGAGGGCTGGGGGTTTACTGGGATGCATAGGGAGAGGCATCACCAGTAGAAAACAGGAAGTTATTATCCCTCTGTACAGACAGCTGGTGAGACCCCATCTGGAGTACTGTGTGCAGTTCTGGAGACCCAATCTCCACAAAGACATAGTCAGGGTGGAAGCTGTCCAGAGAAGGGCAACTAAAATGGTGCAGGGTCTGCACCGGAAGACATATGAAGAGAGACTTAAGGAGCTTAATATGTATAGCCTCGAGGAAAGGAGGGAGAGGGGAGACATGATAGAAACTTTCAATTACCTCAAGGGAATCAACAAAGTCCAAGAGGGTAGCATCTTTCAAAAAAAGAGGTGTGCAAGAACAAGAGGGCACAATTTGAAGATAGAGGGGGGGCAGCTCAGAGGTAATTTAAGGAAGTATTTTTTCACAGAGGGTTGTGGATGCATGGAACGGCCTCCGGAGGAGGTTGTGGAGTCAAAACAGTGGTGGAATTCATGCATGGGACAGTCATAAGGCAATTCTGGGGGTGGGGGTAGAAGAAGTAGGCTGCTGGTTAACTAGGATCTGCAGCTTATCCAGTAGGTAGGGAAATGGGCAGACTGGGTGGGCCAAGCGGTCCTTATCTGCCGTCAGATTCTGTGTTTCTATGTTTTGCTCAAACAGTGATTTTCTGCCAAATGCCATATAAATATGTGTGCAGCAGTGTAGTCGCTTTGCAAGTAACGACTATGTCAAGTCCTGCCAGCAAGTGCAAGTCTTCTAAGCCATTGACTGTGTGCATAGTAATGAGTTCAGCCTCAGTTCAAAGTTTAAAGCCAGAGAGAGACTGTGAGTTGTAGCCAAATGTGCAGCACTAGTTTTACAGGCAATCCTGTGCTTAAAAACCCTGAAGCTTTAAGGGACTGTGAGTCAAAGAAATGTTTCCAGCATGTAAAGAGTCCGTGGAAAATCAAGGCAATGTGTTTAAAACAAGAACAGTGCAAGTTTGTGCAGTTTGAGCAAACGTTATCAGTAGTGCGTGTAAATCGGGTGCGCAGTGGCTTGACCCAATTTCTCAATCTTGATGCACAGGAGTGCTGCCGCCGCCATTACAGGGTGGGGTAGTAAAGTAAACACAGCAGCAGAAGAGCCATTTTTAAAGTAAAGAAAGTGTTCAGTGAAGTGGGACTTTCCGTTACAGTGAGCTTTTGTTTGTTTTTCTGCAGTTATGGCCTCAGGACCAGCTCGCTATCCAGATCATGCCCAGGTTGCAGTAACGGCAGCAGTAATAGACTGAGGACATTGAAAAGTGGTGCTATGGAGAACAACTGCCTCCTCATGGTGATTCCTGGTTTTCCAGTGCATGTGTGTCAAATATGCTTGAGAGCTGAAAAGGATGTCTTCATGATACCTCACTGTGCTGGATGCCTAGAAAAATATGGCTTGTATAAAGTGCCTCAGATTTGTTTGGCTCCCACATGGACAAAGGTTCAGGAATCTGCAGTTGGCAGCACATAGCACCAGGCGGAGTCTGTGGAGGAAGGCCCCTCGGGGGAGTGTGGCACAAAGCTAGAGGGTGCAGATTTAGAGATGGAACCAGAATTTGATGTTTCGGATGCTGGATCCCAGAAGGAAAGTTCGGATAAAGCATCAGTAGACCCCTGGGGGGGCCTAGCCCAAGTCTCTTAGGAGAAGATGAGATGCGGGAGGCCTTTGAGTGGGAGGTGTCAACCTCCGCACCTAGTGATGAGTGAATAGTCTCAGGAGTGAGGACGACTGCTCATTCCTGGTTTCAGATTCTCAGTGAAGAGGAAGATGAGGGGAACCTATGTGGCCTTGTGAAAAGGAACGGGTACACAGCCTCAAGATCTTGCCTCAGAGGAATACGTGGAGAGAGTGCTGATGCAACTGCCCTAGCTATGCAGGAGGAAGAAGTCAGGGATCCGTTTTTAATTTCGTTAAGGATGCGTAGCTGGCAGAACCAGGACTGGCCACCCCCAAGCCAGGCCAGCGGTCTCAGGTTGACCAAAGCTACTGTAGTAAAGAGGAGAGACTGGTTCGTAGAAAGGTGAATGAGATCTGTGGAATGACCTTTCCTACCTTTCCTTGGAAAGTCTCAGAGGAGATTGAGAACAGCAGGAAATCCTGGATCTGGGCCGAAGCAATGAAAGGTGTGCATCCTGGGGCAAACAAGCATGTGAAGAACAGACTGTTTCACGAGAAGTATACCCAGTGGAAGAGGGGCAGGACACTGTTTATGGACAGAGTGTGAATAGTGGACAGAGAGGGACGTGAAATCTCCCACTGTGTGAATTATGTGCGCCCAGGTGGGGTAACAATTCAAGCTCCTGATCCCTGGTACTACTTGGCCTCAGTGCAAGGACCTCCCAGCAAATGTGCCCATGCCTACTAAATGGAAACCCGAGAAGTGGTAGTCAATACTGCCACACCAGCCTGTGAAGTGCCTTTATTGATTCACCAGTATGGACATCCAGGACTCAGGTGCCCACATTCATCAGTTCTACAGTGTACTGGCCTTTCCAGAATCCATCGACTGGCCCACCAGATGACTTCAGATCCAGAAAGGACACCAGCCCAGCTGTATCCTGCTTCATCGCCTGGTAATTGGATGATGTCAGACCAGCTGTTTTCTTTTTGTTCCTCTTCTAAGGTTCCATCCCCAGAGATGACATCGACCCAGCAGTTCCCAGATGTGCCCTCCTGTAGTTCCTGGAAGATGTCCACCCAGCTGTATCGGAAGAAATGCTGCCAGGGAGAATCTTCGTCAGAGGTGCAGGTCGGTTCAGAATTTTCCATTCTACAAGGGGCTGGTAAGTCCAAACTTTTCTATCTTTATGACATTGCAGTACACACCCTGCACTAGCAGACTTCAAAATGTTTGAACTGTCCTCAAAGACTCTCCCCTTCGGGACTTTGGCCTGTTAGAACTGTGCTTCACCGGGCTCCGGCCCAGGAGAGACTCTTTATTGGACTAGCCTTCAGGCATTGTGGTCACTAGTTGTGACTTTTAGGGTACTCCATCCCCCCAAATGTGTATTGTAAATAATGTCATTGTTTTCTAATGTATATACTGTTTTTCTACCTTTTCTAAAAAAATCTTTTTGGGATTCTTCAGTGTTTTGATGGCAGGGGTTTAGGTAGATTGTGTAAGCAGATTAGGAGTGTGTGTTGTCTTTCTTTTTCTTGCAGGTGTTCCTGGAGAAGATAGAAGAGAAGAAGAGGAGGAGGGGATCATAGGAGTTCCTCATTAGTACTTTAGTGTGTAGTGATTTAAAGTACTGTGGTGGTGTTATTGTTGTTGTTACTGTATTAACCCTTTTCCTTCCACAGGTGTGGTTGTGGGGGTAGGGAGGAGGCAGTAAAATGGTGTAATATTGTGGTATTAGGTTCTTGGTGTGTGGTTGCAGGTTGCCCAAGGTTGGGGAGGTCCCCGGGTTGTTTTGTTTTTGGTTATTAAGTTAAAGGCAGATAGGTTTTCCCTAGAGGGTTGGGGGGATAAACAGGCTGTGGTCCTTAATGGCCATAGGGACTGCAATGCTGAGCTATCAGGGCTATGCTCTGGACAGTACTACCAGAGCCACTAGGCTTCCATAGTAAGTGGATAGAGTAGAGGCTGATATGTCAGCTAAAGGCCTCTAGGCCCTTAGTGTTGCCTGTCTGTGCTCGCACATAGTAGGAGGGGGCCTGATCACCCCCCTTCGCAGGTAGCACATAGGGTGGGATGGCCTAAAGCCGGGTAAACAATGACTGCGGACAGTCATTTTCCTGATCAAGGGCAAATGTAACCCCCTTTGTTTGTTCAGCTTGGATATGAATAAAAGCCACACTGTAGAATCCCTCTCCTGGTTCTGGACATTATAGTTATTGCTTCCTGTGTTCGGATTTACTTGGGTGCCCCTGTGCAGAGTAGCCAAACCTAGGCCCCCTGTGCCGAGTAACCTCATCCTCCCAGAACCCAGTCCCCACCAGGTACTGCTGTCAGCTTCAACAGCATGCCACCTGTCATTTTGCTAAAAGGCAGGGGACAGGGGTTACACAATGTTTTTGCCCAGTTTCATTGCACTGCTGCTTTAAAAAGCTGAGCATATAAGTCATATAGCTTTACTTAAAAGGTATCTGAACAGCCAGCCCTTTGGTCAGTGACTGCAGTACTGCTTACAGTGATGGTAACCTGAGTTTGTGAACAAGCTTGGGACACTGAGGGCCAGATCGGGGAACAATCACTGAGCATCCCAGAAGACACTCTCCTCCCCCATGAGGGAGGGCAGCACTCTCTTCTACAATACCACAACATGGATGCCCACACTTGGCACTGCAACATAAGCAGCTAGGGGGAGGAGGGGTAAATGCTTGCATGAGCTCCATGGAGCCCATGTTATCAGCATCTCATGGTGCATGGGAGTAACAATGCTGGAAAGCCCCAGGACGAACACACACTGGTGCACTCAGCCCTGCCAAGCCAAGTACCCACTGTCTCCCTCAACATTAGACTGATGAGAGGGGAGACACTGGAGCCCCCAAATGCCCATCATGAGGAGGGTAGTGAAGGTTTTGATTTTGCTTAATATGAAATTATTTTACATACATCCAATTTTATAGGCCAGCAGCAAGTGAACTAACTTCATCAATAAATGTTGATTTAGACCAAACCACAGCATCATCTGCATACTGTAATATCTCAGAATACTTGCAAATGAAGGACATCGAGTTAATGAATATAAAGAACAAAAGCTGACCTAAAATGGATTCTTGTGGCACACCATTATTTATGACTCCTGAGAGGGTGAATAAACTGTAACACAAAAACAGTTCAATGCAGTTAATTTAAGTACTATGAACCTCAGTACCGTACAGCACATTTAATGGCATTAATTCATTTCGAGTCATAGTGCAACAAGAAAAAAATTACAGTCCTCAAGGTAGTTTATTAAGTCCAAATGGTATACACACCTAAACACTATCCAAACATAAAAATAACTAACTCACCTGAAGAATGAAAAGGCAGGTGAACTTGCATCAGAAAAGTCACAGACTCGGGGAGTTGTACTGCAAAACAGTTTTTATTATACGTTTGCAGAACTGCTTCATGGCTAAGACAAATGTGAGGCAAGTGTTATAGACACCTGCTGTTCCCATTACAGCATGTGAAAGAATCCAACATGTTTCACACATTATGAGTGCATTTATGGGTTCTCGTCTCATTCACCAGTAGTGATTAGCCACAAGGGTGGTGTACAATGCCTCAAATTTGTCTTTGCCAGCAGTTACGAAAACCTACAAAAACATGTGTTTTGAACACGACTTCTGGGTGTAGTGCCGCAGTCTCTAGGTCCTTCAGCCTTGTGCACTACCCTATGTCCCAAGAAGTGCCACTGAACAGCTCAGCTCCATGTTCCTGCCCCCTGGGAAAGTATTGTGTTTTGGGGGAGGCCAGGCACATGACCACAAGTTAGGGGCTGCCATATCCTTATTATCCTTTATGGCCACAGTCCGCCTCATCCCTGTGGCAATCCTGAGACCAACAACTGCATCCGTGTGCTGGAGGCCCATGCCATGGTTCCCCAGCATGTGGACCAAAGCTTTTTTAAACTCAGGATGGCTCGAGCAAGCACTAATGGGGAGCTGAACTTCAGGGGTCCCAGGTTTGAGTCATGGTAATTGGTGTCCAGTCTTCAGCTGACCAAAGAGAAAAGGAGCAGCAACACACAGGGAGTAGAGGGACAAAAGAGAACTCACCAGCAGGTGTTGGCTTCCCCAACAAAATTTCCTTCCTTCGTGGCAGCTGCAGAAGAAGGAGGTGGGACCCATTGTTTCCAGTAAGAGCCATAGCAGCTGAGACACCTCCTCTCCCCAGCAGTAGTATCTTGGTAGTAGGAGTTAGTCAAGGCCGTGGCACTCAGCTCCTTTGCAGACCACCATAATTTATCCTGTGCATATTGGTGATTACATAAAGTGGCTCTGGGTTGCCAGTAGGACATTTTGTCCAGTCAAGGCAGAAAGAAGACAGTGTCAGTTCCAAATGGGAGCGGTATCTTGCCACAAAAGCTTCTATTTTTTCAGTTTTATTAAGTGATTGCATTACAGTAGGTAGTGTGAGAAATCAAACAAGAGCCATCACGTACATATAACAGTGGTGTTGGTACATTCAGAGTAATACTTCTGCTCAGATAACAAAGAGCACAACCATTGGTAACATACACTTGTTGATAACAGAATTAATAGTAACATGTTTTATATGGATTCATATCTGATATGCTTCCATGCCCACTCTCCCTGATTTTGAGTAAAGGATGTCCTTAAACTGAAACTTTGCAGGGGGAAGAGTTTTTCTAGAACCGTAAACTGTACAGTGTCATAAAACAGTAAATTGCAAGCACCTAACTGGGGGCAGTCCCTGTGCCATCAAGAAGGGGGCACTGACCAATGTTCAGATACATGAGATGGGCACTGCAGTACCCACTGTGGAGAACTATCCATGGGAAGTCTAGATATTTATATAATCATAGTATGGGGCTTTCCCCTTCCCCCACATTCTTTATGTCTGTCAGGATATTTTTCCTGTCTAACACAGAAACAATGGGTTACTGCATAGTAAACTTGACACCAGGCCAGTGGGAAGGTTACCAATTTTTTAATGCAGGGCCAAGAGGGATAAGGGCTAGTTCCATAGAACACATTATCCAGGAAGAGGTGGGGGGAGAAAGCAGAAGGGAGGGAGGTGATTAGAATGGGGATATAGCCCCAGATATATGAACTAGGACAGTACTTGGGGCATTCAGCTGAGAGAGCGCAGGTGTAGGAAGCCTACATTTGCTTCCCACTGGTGATTAATAAGATGTGTGTGGAGATAGGGCTATCTGCAGCAGTGGATGTGCACCTTTTCTTACAGGCTCACCTTGCAAGGAGAAGGAGCATTTCTGGGTGTGGTTCACGGTCCTTGCGAGTCATCCAAATTTTATGGTACAAAGGAAGGGTTCTGGTTGCAACGTGTGCTGTTCTCTGATATTAAGCAGTTACGGCCAGGAGGTTAGTCCATTTCTTTACAGAAGGGGGTCTGGATCTCTCCAATGGCAAAGGATAACTCGTTTTGCCACAAGTAAAGCACACATTAGCTATAAGGACTGATGGTATGTTAGACAGTTATGGAAAATATAAATGTCCTGAAGGGCTTGTACTGTATCTTGTTGGAGAGAGATGGATAATATCCATGTGCAGGTGTTCCAGACCCCTGCCCAATATGAATCTATGGCTGGGCAGGTTCAAAGGATATGCGTATGGGATGCCTGAGGTGAGGATCAGTGCCAGCAATCACTGTTATCTATGAGGCCTGTTTTCTACAGCCAGAGTAGAGTGTAAGATGCCCTGTGCAGTATTTTATACAGCAGAGTTTTGGCCTATAACTCCAAGGATGCTTTGTATGCTGTAGACCAGACCTAATCCCAGTCTGAGGGAGGGATATCTAAGCCTAGTTCCTGCTCCCATTTAGATTTAGGAGTTGATATTGTCTTAAGAGGGTGAGCTTTGTCTAGAAGGGATTTAAATTTAAAGGAGAGATGTTAAAGTGAGTGTAGCTTCCCAGTCCAGGCCTCTAGTATACCCTGAGGAGGAATGTTGAAAAAATAAGGGACCTTCACTCAGAGGACGTCTCTTAGTTGTAGATATCTCCAGAAATGGGGTCTAGAGAGTCCATTTTTTTTGCAGTGAGATCCCTGAAGGAATAAAATACCCCATATAATGGTAGAGTTCACCTATCTTGGTACTGTAATTCCATTTGATTCCCATAGGGCCCAATGTAGTGGCTTGCACTTGATAAGGAGTTGGGGTTGTTCCAGACTGGTCTATAGTGCACAGTCTTGGGATCCCACTGTAACATTTCTGCATATTTCTGCCAAATGATTTGGTATGTTTGGCACATGGCAATGACTTGGAAGGGAGACCCAGTCCAGAAAGGGCCAATCGGGTGGGCACCTAACTTTGAACCTGCTCAAGTGGGATCCATCTTGGGAGGCACAGGGAGAGATCCATTTTGTAGCAAGCCAATGCTTGTCACATAAGTTCTTGATCATGTGCCAGGTTCAAGTCAAGTATGCCAAAGCCTTCTTGGCTCCAGTGCATATGTAAGAACTGGAATCAGATTTTGGGGGACTTGCCACTCCAGATAAAGGATGTTGTTTGGTACTCAGGCTTTTAAAGAAGGAGGCTAGTATTCTGAGTGGGAGATCAGCTATTATGAATTGTAGTTTGGGTAATACTATGAGTTTTAGTGCATTAACCTTACCCCAGATGGAAAGCATAATGCCTCCCTACTGGGTCAGTTCACCGTATGGAAGACAGTGTATGCGAAAACCACACAACACGGACAGTGCGGGTGGGAATAGCGACAGGGTGCAAAATCGCTAAATGGTCTATGTGCAGTTGTGCACCCTGTCACTGTTCCCTAGCGGAGGATAAGTTCTCTGCTGGGAAGAGGGTCTGCCGAGCAGCTGCCATGGCTCTACAGAATGAGTCACAGGCAGCAACGGAGACAGTACGTGTGGACTGAGCATCAAATCCTGGTCCCAGATGAATGGAATTTTTATTTTATTTGCACTTTCTTCGACTTAAGTGCCCCCTTCCGAGTTTGTTATTTTAGTTGGGGGAGTTCGGGGGGGCAGAACCCCCATAAAATACAGACATTTGAGGCTGGCAATATATCGTGCTGTAGTAACAGCGCGATATATTGCTGCAGCAGAATGACCCCGTATCTAATGTCTCCCCTTCTGGATAAGTCCTTGTCTAGCTTATCCAGCATGGTATGAGTGTTAGCTGCTAGTGTGGCTCCTGCAGAAGGACAGAACTGGATTCCTAGGCAGGTCACTCCAGTGGGAGACCATTGGAAGGGGTAGTTTTGGAATGTCTCCAGTGTGCACTGTGAATTTAGCAGCATGATCTGTGATTTTGTCCCATTAAGTTTGTAGCTGGAGAGTGAGGAGTATTCTTGTATTATTTTGGTCAAGGTATCCAGTGACTCCGGGACAGTATATCCTCCCCACAGTGACTCCAGTACCATGATGGACAGTACAAGAAGAGTGTAATGTCATCTGTGAAGAATGACAGTTTGTGGTGGGTGTCACTTACAGTTATGCCGGGGAAGGTTGGAGAGACCCTTATGTTATGGGCCAGGGACTCTACTACGAGCAGAAAGAGAAAAGTGGAGAGGGGGCACCCCTGTCTGATGCCTCATTTAAGCTATAATGGTGGGGAGTTGACTGAATTAGTAAGTATAGATGCGGGGGGTTGTTGGTACAATAATTTGACTTAGGATATAAATTTGTCTGGAAATCCAAATGTGGTCATGGTGTCAAACAGGTACATCCACTCCACTCTGTCAAATGCTTTTAGCATTTAAGGAGAGGGTGCCATGGGTATCCTGCTCTCTCTTCTCTCTCTTGCTGTCCACAGTAGGAAAAGATCCTGTGACTAACATCAGTGCCTAATCTCCTTGATATGAAGCCTTCCTGATCAGGATGAATTATATTTCACATAAGTCTCTCCATCCATCTGGCTAGAATTTGGAAAAATCTTTGCATCAAAATTGATAAGCAAGATAGAGCAGAATAGGGAGCATTGGACACTATATTTCCCTTTTTGGAATAAGTGTGATGAGGGCCTGCCAGAAGGATGGTGGAAGAGTATTAGCTTGCTAGGCATCATTGAAGTCCTTTGCTAATTTAGATGCAAGAATCTCAGAAAAGGTGAGCTAAAAGTCATTGGGAAAGCCATCTAATCCTGGAGACTTCCCCAAGGACATACTACAAATGGCATCTGTGACCTGTTGAGTGGCTATAGGGCACTGCACGGAGGTCACAGATTCAGGCTGAAGTGTTTGGAGGGTGATATACTCGTAAAAGTCATCCAGTTGGTGTTGGGAAGCAGACACCTCAGAAGAATGCAAGTTCTGGCAATAGGCCTGGAATTCTTGATTAATAAGGGTAGGAGTAGTTACTGTTACCCCCACATCTGTTATTGTAGATGGATTATATTTTTCAGTCTCCTTGACCTGGCAGCATCGTGACAGAAGCTTCCCCGGTTGTTCACCTGCCTCCCAATGCTGAAGGCAGTATAAGATATATTCAGTGGTATTCTGATAGGTGGCTTCAATGTCTTTCCTGAGGATCAGGATTTAAGGGGGTAAGTTCAGATATTTTGTTAGGGAAAGTCTGGAGGTCTAGTTCTAACTCCTGTCTATGGACAGCTTGGTCCTTCTGCTTTTTAATTTAGAAGTTTGGACAATCAATTGACCTTGCAAGACTGCCTTCATAGCATCCCACTGGGTCAGGCTTGATGTGTCCTGGGTCTCATTGTGTAAAAATGTATCTAGTGTTTCCTGTCTGAACCAGGAGGTAAGGGCCATATCTTGGAGAAGTGCAGTATTAAGGCATCACTTGTTTCTGGAACCTGGTGTTGCACCCTAGGCTTGGGACATACAGAATGAGGCATCCTCAGAAATTAAAATGCTGCCTAGTGATACCCACCACACTGAGGACAGGAGATGGTCTGAGACAAATATTACATCCAGGCAACTGTATGTATCATGTGCTGGGGAGTAATAGGTGAAGTCCTGGTCTGTGGGGTTAATTGCTCTCCAGCTGTCCTGTAATATGTGCACAAGTAATGCGGACATGTGATGTTACAATGAATTCTTGTCTGGAGCTGACTCCCGTTCTGTCAATGTCTGGATAAAGTGTGATATTTAGGTCACTCCCTATAATTGCCCCTGTGGTGTAGCCTGGAAGCTCAGCTAGTAGGAAATCAAAGAAGGAGGCCTTTAGGTTATTATGGTGTAAATACTGCTCAGTGTTATGAGAGGCTCTTGTAAGTACCCTACAGTATGATCCAGCACCCTTCTCTATCTCTGGAAATTTTGTGTATACCCAACTGCAGACGTTTATTGCAAAGAATCAGTACACCTCTGCTCTTGGTGGAATAGTGACTGTGGTAAGCACTACCTTCTCAGGAACAAGTAAGACATGAGGCCTTCTCCTCTGACAGATGAGTTTCCTGTAGTAAAGCAATATCTCAGTGCAGTTGTTTCAATTTCAGTAGGACTTTTCTTCTCTTAATCAGGCAGTTTTGTTCCCTTGTATTCCATGATATTACTTTCAATCCATCAAAGGCAAACAGCATGCTTGCTCTACTGGTATGGCTGTATCGCCTGCACCTAGGTATATCCCCATCCTCTGACCCCACAACCCCCACCCATTAAAAATGACCCAAAGATACAATATATACATAAAACTTGGAGACACTGGAGTTCTGGAACCCTGACTCCCTGGAATAATGGAGGAATAAATTGCAAACAGTGCAATTAACAATGTAGAGTCATAAAATACAAAAGAATAACATAAATTAAGATATTTGGAGAGTGTTTCAGTAGCGGTATACCAGCTGCTGAGTAATCTCAGTAAGGAAGGTGGTTATGCCGATGCTCACACGGCACCTGACCAGAGATGGAGACTCCAGCCACTGCTGCCTCACCACTCCACCAGTCAAGTTAAGGCAGGGATGGTGGCGGTAAATGCAGTAACTATGGCATGATGATGGGCAGGAAGAGAACCCACCACAAGGCCATTAGTAAGAAGGAGGAGGAGGAGGAGGTGAAGGATCTGATATAGTTTGCCAGTGAAGTTATATCCTTTCTGCATCCAATATTACCATCAGGACAATGCCAATGTTCACAGAAATGCTGGAGACCTACTGGAGATAGAATTACAGGAAAAAAGTTATATGTGTAATCTAGGACATTTTAATACTTAAAGCCCTGTTTACACAGCAGCAGCACTTCTTTTACTCCACTGTCTTCCCTGCGCTGTGACTTGCTCTTGAAGAATTTAGTTTACACTCCTGAGCCTGATGCACTGCAGATCACGCCAAAAGGTGCCTCTGAGCTCTATTTACGCAGCAGCAGTGCTTCACTTTTCCTCTGCTGCCTTCCACTGTGCTTTGACTTGCTCTTGGAAATTTTGTTTACACTCCCCAGCCTGACAAACTGCAGATCGCACTGAAAGAAGGGTCTTCAGACACGTGGGCAAGGTTCTAAATAATGACATCCTCAGTCAGGACATAAAGGATCACAGCGGATCAAGCACATTAGTCATTCACACTGCAGGTTAATGTGCTCGATCCAGTATGCATCCCCACATTTTCATCAGTTTAAAAACTGGAGCTGTGGAACACTTATGGTGATGCGGTGAGCATCCACAATACCAACTTTGCAGCGCATCAACCGGAGTGCATGTGTTGATGCGCTACAAAGCTGGTGGTGTAAACAGGGCTTTAGACACATTGGCAGGGTTCTAAATAATGACATCCTCAGCCAGGATATAGGGGATCACAGTGGATCGAGTGCATCGGTCATTCACACTGCGGGGTAATGGACTCAATCCAGTACTCATCCCCATATTTTCATCAGTTTAAAAACTGGAGCTGTAGAACACATTTGGCAATGTGGTGAGTGTCCACAAAGCCAACTTTGCAGAGCATCAACTGGAGCACATGTGTTGATGTGCTGCAAAGCCAGTGGTGTAAACAGAGCTTAAAACTGCAGTTTACAGAAAGCACCATTAAATGGCTTAAATGCAAAATCTTGCAGTGCTGGGCATTAGCAACAGCCTTAGAGTTGTTACTATTAAAAAGAGTTCCTCAAAGGAAAAAACACATTTCAATATATCATTAAAGGATATGCAATTATGGCAGGTGGCAGCCTGGGGTGCATAATGTCTATGCCCACATTTCTCTGTCCAACGTCAGGTTGTTGACAGGTACTTGCAAGGCGGGAGCAGCCTGCTCTTCAGGAAGGATACAGTCAGTCTCACTAAGAAGTTCAGCTGTGGAAGCAATGACACAGCAATGGCGAAAAAGGCTAATATTTTTCAAGTCAAACTACCTCTTGCTGGGAGCTGCAATACTGAACATAGGATTTGCAAGAAAGAGAGTTGTGCTCACAACAGAGGGAGGTGAACCTTACAATTGTCTTTGGTTTGTAGCAGATATTCTGCAGGTGGAGGCTACTTCTAACTGAAAGGTGAAATAAGGAACTTAGAATTATCAGGAAAAGACAGTCTTGTTACAATTCTTAAGATTTTTAGTGCAGGAAGAGTTTAAACCCTGGGCTAAACATTGGTCACAAATCCTGAAATAAGTGCAGGTACAGGTTGTGTATTTGACCCAGACAGTAAACTGTTTTTTGTGTTTATCTTTGTGTGCCTTAAAAGGAAATTCCAGACTTTCTCAGGAAGTGATTACATCATAGCTACTTATCAGCCAATAGCTTTGGTAACAGACCTGAGAACAATAGTATTATAAGCAAGTGTTTTATAAAACTCATCAGAACAGCTAATATTTTCAAGTCACAACTACCTCTTGCTGGGAGCTGCAACACTGAACATAGGATTTGCAAGAAAGCGAGTTGTGCTCATAACAGAGGGAGGTGAATCTTACAATTGTCTTTGGTTTATAGCAGATATTCTGAAGGTGGAGGCTACTTCTAACTGAAAGGTGAAATAAGGAACTTAGAATTATCAGGAAAAGACAGTCTTGTTATAATTCTTAAGATTTTCAGTGCAGGAAGAGTTTAAAGCACAGCTGACTTATTTTGGGACTGACTGCTTTCAGAAGCACCAACCACCAGGCTTTTTTGGGGCTGGGGAGGTTTACCTATGTCTGACTTGGATGTCTGGATTTTTCTCTGTTTGATTAGCAGGGGATTTTCTCTGGCAAATTGTTGTGTATGGTATCTTGCTGACAGGAAAGCACTCATCGCAGCGGTGGGTCAGAGCTCTTAGCTGATTGTTTTGTGAGGGCAGAGTTTAGGCCCAACCCTTCCCACCCCTCACCCCACCCACCCTGGAAATAGTCCTTTATACCTGGGGTTCTGACATTTCCTCAAGAGTGCAAGGTGCATATCAATGTCATATCCTCTAGCACACAGCACTGAAAATATAAATACACATTGTATAATATATATATTTCTATATAACAAACCAATCACACACACAACACACACACACACAAAAAGTACATAATCATGTGGGAGTAGTGCAATGTAATGGCTGTGGGGCAGCAGTCTTCCGGGAGTCTTTCTGGAGGCTGAGATGCTGCCCTATTTGCAGACAACTCTCTGCCCTGAGGGAGGAATTTGCCTGTCTTCAGGCCACACTGGACAGCAGTAAGGGAACCTTCCCCCAGGCCAGACTGGATGGTAGGAAGAGAACCTCCCCCATCCAGGGAGCACCAGAGCCACCACCACTACCTCAGAGGTTGCAAAGAAAGCACAGCAGTTGGACCACAGTGGGCTCAGGGAGGGTGAGGATGGTGGAACAGAGGCACACCCAGTCAGTTGTTCCACTCCACAATCCATACACCATTCTGGGGGAGCACAGCTCCCCTATGGATGCACCCACCGAGGAGATTAAGGAGGCTGAGGACACCTGTCACAAGGGAGGCCCACAGGAAGGAGGCAGAGGACACCACAAGGAAAGGAAGCAGCTCCTGGTGGGGGACTCAATTATTAGGGGGATAGAACTGGGGGGAGCAGGGAAAACTGAAGTAAGGTGCCTGCCTGGTGCCATGGCTTGGAGGGACAGGAAGCGCATCCTCAGGATCACGAGAACAGCTGCACAGGAGTCTGAGCTGGATGTCATTGTCCACCTAGGGACAAATGACTTGGCTCAACATGAGATTAGAGCAGTGCAGAAGGACTTTGTAGAACTGGGGAGGGGCCTAAGACAAGTAGCACATACAGTATCCTCCTCAGAGGTGCTGCCTGTCAATGGCATGAGTGAGGCAAGGGTACTTTGCACCATGCAGTTTAATGAATGGTTGAAAAAATGGTGTGGAGCACAGGGGTTTGGCTTCATTAGGGACCGGGGTTCCACCTGGAGGGACACCAGCCTATACTGGCAGGATGGTCTGCATCTGTCCAGGAGGGGAACAAGTCTTTTGAGCAATTGGTTTAAATGCCTCATTGGCAAGCTTTTAAACTAGTCAAGGGGGAAGGCACTGATAAGCAGCAGGAAAATCCCAGCCTCTCCCTACAAAACAGGGTACTAAATGAGAAAAAGACCGAGGTAGAAAGGCCAGTGGAGGATGCTGCAACAGAAGTTAAAGCCATCAAAAAATGGAAAGCAATGAGTACCAATGCCCGTAGTCTGAGTAACAAGCTTCCTGAATTAGTGGCCTTGATGGAGGAGGAACATCTGGATATCATGGCAGTCACAGAAACATGGTTCACACAAAATCATGACTGGGATGTAAACATACCAGGATACACTATCTACAGGAGGGACAGAGAGGGTAAAAGAGGAGGAAGAGTAGCTTTTTACATAAGTGAAGGAATCGAAGCAACAGAACAAAAGGGAAAACAGGGAGGAGAAGAAGTACTGTGGGTAAATTTGGAGACTGGCAATGGCACCACAATCTGCACAGGGGTTGTATACAGACTCCCTTCTCAGGGGGAGGAAATGGACAAGGAAATGATAGAAAGTATACTTAGTATGGCAGAAAAAGGGGAGATATTGCTGATGGGCAATCTGAATATGCCAGATGTTAACTGGAGTACAGTTGCAGCAGCCACTTGAAGAGTGGGTTATTCTAGATGCCCTACAGGGGCATGCCTTAGACAACTAGTATTGGAGCCCACTCGAGAGGAGCAATCTTAGACCTGGTTCTCTCAAATGGAGATGAAGAGGATCACAGATGTAAGTGGGTAGCCATCTGGGAACTAGCGACCATCAAACAATATGGTTCACAATAAACACAGCAATAGAGTCAACCTTACAAAGGCAAAGGTACTGGACTTTAGGAGGCTGACTTTTGCTAAAATGGGTGAGTGCCTAAGGAATGCACTAGCAAATGGGCAGGAAGGAGGGGTGGAAGAACAATGGGGATAATAAAAACTGCCATCACAGAGGTAACAAGCCTTTGTGTGAAGCAAATAAAACGGAACGAGGTAAGAAACCACTATGGTTCTCAAAGGAAGTGGCAGTGAAGGTTCAATAGAAAAAGAAAGCTTTAAGGAAGTACAAGGAATCACAGAAGGAGCAGGACAGAGAACTGTATCAGTTAAAGCAAAAGGAAGCTGGAAAGGCAGTCAGAACAGCAAAGGCCCAAACCGAGGAAAAGATAGCCAACTCAGTTAAGAAGGGTAAAACCTTTTATAGGTACATCAGGGTGGAAGGAAGACCAAGGAGGATAGTGAGGCTTAATGGGGGGAGGTGGGCAGAGGGTGACTGTGAAAAGGCAGAGATACTAAACAAATATTTTTGCTCAGCATTTACAAAGGAAGAGGGAGGTACCTAAAACAAACGGTAGAAACACTCTGGATATAGAAGTTGATACCAGCCCATTTACAGAAGAAAGAGTTTTGAAAGAACTCTTAAAACTGAAGGTGGACAAAGCAATGGGGCCTGATGGGATTCATCCCAGAATTCTAAAGAACTAAGGGTAGAATTAGTGACACCACTGACTACCCTGTTTAACAAATCATGGGAGGATGGGTGGTACCCGAGGACTGGAGGAGGGCAGATGTGATTCCCCTTCACAAAAGTGGGAGCAAGGCAGAAGCAGGAAACTACAGACCTGTTAGTTTAACCTCAGTGGTAGGGAAAATGATGGAATCACTTCTGAAGGAAAGAACTGTCTAGTATCTAGAGGCCAGAGGGGCACAGGACTAAGGCAGCATGGATTCACAGCAGGAAGGTCATGCCAGACAAATTTGATAGATTTCTTTGACTGGGTGACCAAAGTAATAGATCAGGGAGGGGCTGTGGACATGGCCTACCTAGACTTTAGCAAGGCATTTGACACAGTCCCACACAAAAGATTAATATACAAGGTAGCTAGCCTGGGAGTGGGTCCCAAGATGACAGCCTGGGTAAAAAATTGGCTGGAGAATAGGACACAGAGAGTAATAGTAAATGGAGTCCACTCTGAAGAAAGGGGGGTTACTAGTGGGGTACCACAGGGTTCAGTATTAGGACCGGTCCTCTTCAATGTCTTTATAAGCGACATTGCAGAGTGACTGGAAGGAAAAGTATGTCTCTTTGCAGATGACACAAAGATCTGCAATAGAGCTGATGCACAAGGTGGGGTGGAAAGGATGAAAAGGACTTGGCAAGGTTAGAGGAATGGTCAAATGTATGGCAGCTTAGATTCAATGCTAAGAAGTGCAGGTAATGCACCTGGGTAACAAAACCCAGGGAAGAGTACACAAGTGGGGTGAGATACTAACAACAACAAAAATGGAAAGGGACCTGGGGGTAGTCATATCAGATGACCTAAAGGTGGGCAAGCAATGTGAGAGGGCAGCAAGGAGGGCTGGGGGGATACTGGGATGCATAGGGAGAGGCATCACCAGTAGAAAACAGGAAGTTATTATCTCTCTGTACAGACAGCTGGTCAGACCCCATCTGGAGTACTGCATGCAGTTCTGGAGACCCAGTCTTTGCAAAGACATAGACAGGATGGAAGCTGTCCAGAGGAGGGCAACTAAAATGATGCAGGGTCTGCACTGGAAGACATATGAAGAGAGACTAAAGGAGCTTAATATGTATAGCCTTGAGTAAAGGAGGGAGAGGGGGGACATGATAGAAACTTTCAAGTACCTCAAGGGAATCAACAAAGTCCAAGAGGGTAGCATCTTTCAAAAAAAGAGGTGTGAAAGCACAACGGGGCACAATTTGAAGATGGGGGCGGCTCAGAGGTAATTTCAAGGAAGTATTTTTCACAGAGAGGGTTGTGGATGCATGGAACGGCCTTCCGGAGGAGGTCGGGAGTCAAAAACAGTGGTGGAATTCAAGCATGCATGGACAGTCATAAGGCAATTCTAGGGGGTGGGGTAGGAAGAAGTAGGCTGCTGGTTAACTAGGATCTGCAGCTTATCCAGTAGGAGGAAATGGGCAGATTGGGTGGGCCAAGCGTCCTTATCTGCCATCAAATTCTATGTTTCTATGTTTCTATGTTACATCAAGGTCTTAGTGACAAATTGAGTCCTCACCAGATGAAAGGCTGATAAGTGACCCTGTTCATTGTTATTCCTAATGTATTTTGGAGTGGCTCATTCTGTATTAGGTTGTATATAAGCAATATGCCTCCCCTTTTCCTCCTATCCCCCAAGCTTTGCAGATTCAGTTGTTTTAGTCTGTCTGTATGTTATGTCATTTAGCCCAGAAATCGTCTTCGCACATCTTTGAATATTTCAAACCTTTAAATGTTGCCTCTCTTATAAGGAGATCATAACTGCAAGCCATGATCTAAATGGGGGAAAATATAAGTTCTGTAGATCCCTCCCCATATCTTTTCATTCCTATAGCAGATTTTTTTTATGTTGTATATCATGTAATTGGATTTCCTTATGATGCTATTGTACTATGCACTTGTATTCAGCTCTGTGTTTATAATGATTCCCAGATCTATTTCACTATATATAAATAACACCCCACAACTCACCCCAGGAGAGGAGAGCAATACTTCAGATGCTCAATCCTTTCCCTCCTCTGCCAACATCCAACGGCCCAGGTCCACTCCCGAACCTGGGTTGCTGGCATGGCGCAAGGTGTTGTGTCCAGTGCCTCAACCCTCAGCGCCTCCGGCCAGTGGGATTGGATGATAGTTAACTACATTAACTTTGCATTCCTTTTTATGCTCACTCTTGCACTTGCACGCAAAGTGAACATTTTGGTGTGATAGTAGGTTTGGAGAGGTGTATCACTGTTGGTCCAATGCAGGGCAGTCTGCAAGGGGCTTGTCAATGTCAGAAAAATCATCAGCCAGGCTGATTATAACACTCTTCTGGTCTTGCTGGGTGGAAACTTCATGTAGTTCAAAGGAAACAGCCAGCCCAATCATAGGGCAGCTCTTTCCTTTGATCTGCATAATGCTGCCCAGCAAACAAAGCTGATCAGTATCCTGATCAGCGTGCTGGGATTCCTCCCCAACACGACCAACATAACCTAAAATAAAAGAAAACCATCCTACAATCCCTCTCACCCCTTCAATAATTTTTCCAACACCAGGTTGCCCAATCCCAGTGTCGGCTACTACCCCACCTGCCCAATTGACTATGTGGCACCAAGGAAGCCACCCGGTACCACCAAATATAACACCAACAGTGGGGTGCCCAATCTCTAGTGTCAGTATCTAAAATAAAGAAACCATCTTTCAGAGACTTTGTTTTATTTTTATCACTTTGTAAAAAAGTCCATCAATGCCTGTTGCCCCTGCCATTACGCCTCCCCACCTGACCCTCCCACTCAGCACCCACCAACCCACACCCCTACTTATCTATCAAGGGTCCAACGCTGCAATCTTCTCTGACTGGAGACATGTTTTCACTTTTCAATGCTGGACCAGAAACAGAGAAAATTATGTAGCCGTTAAATGTATTTCAATAGGTTTTGAACTTGTCCTCATAACCTGATCATTTTAAATATTTTTCCCAAAATTTTCAACATTGCCTTTTTGGGAACCCACTTCAGGAGCAATGGCAGTGAAATTATGCAGAGCCATCCTGAAAGGTGATTTCAGTCACTGCTCAAAATCACCCTTCTGGCAGGACTTGAAAATGTTCTCCACCCTTTTTTATGAGTTGGGGTCATAAGAAGGCTATATTGAAAATGTGGGGTAAAAATATTACAAAAACAGTAGTGTTATGAGTGTACATTACAATTTTTCAATGCACACTTGTAGTTTTCATAATTTCCAGTATTTTCATCCCAAAATTTCAACACAGCTGTTTTTTCACACAACCTCATAAATGTGACAGTTGTCATTTTTCAAATCCTGGCCAAAATGTGTTTTCACACTTGTGGCATAAAATGACATTTTGGTCACTGTTCTATAAATGATATGTGTCATGTTCAGAAGGAGCAGTCAGAAAAGACTATGTTGAAAATTTGGGGTCAAATGTGAAAAACATAAACTAAGTTATGAAGAAACATCGACCTGTTCAAACATTTACTCATAACTTTATTTTTCAGATTTTGGCCCTAATGTCCAACAAATCCTTACTTTATCCCATCTCCTGAACATGATAGGTGCCATTTTTCAAATCCCCTCCGAAACTTGTTTTTACAGTCGACTGCAATATCACCTTCGGATGGCATTAAAAACTTCCACCTGTCTTGATCATAACATCAGGTCATAAAGGTCAAAATGTTGGAGCCACTGAAAATTAAATATTGCCTCTCAGTTGGCTATCCTGGCTACATACAATCTAAAAATGTATACAAGCAGGACAGCACTGAAAATGAGATACTGCATCTCTTCTGGTCTTATAGTCTATCCTGGAAATGTATAGTAAAATGCGATAAGCAAGATCCAGTACAACTGCAATGCAAGCGGCGAATGTCTCAAGTCCCTCAGTACCTCCACTGATGATAGTGACTCATTTATTATTGAGAGTAATGGATGAAGTATTTTGTTCACTGTCATGTTTAGTAATATGTCTGGTATCTAGTCTGGGCCCATTGCTCTATTAATATCTATTAACCTAATCTTTTGTTTTAGCTCATTCTCAGTGATTAATAAGTAATGTGGACTAGTAATCCCACCCTGGCCTGTATCTTGGATGGATAGATAGATAGGATACTTTCCTAGTCTGCTATATTATATACACTGAAGCAAAGTAGATGCTGAATGCTTCTGCTTACTGTTTTCATCAATAATCACTTCATCGTCCACTCATAATGGACCACTATGATGTCCACCCTCCCCTTTGTGAGTTGCTATACAGTATCTGTAAAACCACTTTTTGTTACGTCTGTCAACCAATTTATTTTCTAGTTTCCTTTTTCCTTCCTAGTTTTCTCTTACAATCTTCCACTGCATCCTTATACTGTATCTATCTGATCTATACAGTTTTGACTTTGCTGATATTTTTATATAATCTTGCTTTAAGTCTTATTGCCCAGGTAACCTTTTGTTCAACCACAAGGGTATCATTTATGTTTATATTTTTTCTGTATGCAACATACTCTTCCCAAGTGATGATAATTTATTTTTCAAAGTTTCTCAAGATGAATGTTCATAGGCATTTATGAGTTTAAGTAGGCGTTGGCCTTTAGAGGAACTTGCCACTAGATACGAGTGGTGGTATAACCATTTTTATTGCCCAAGTAATTATCTGGTTCTTTTTTAAATATACCCATGTTTTTGCTGTCTACTATGTGCTGTGGAAGAGTATTCCAAACTGGAATGATTCTCTGTGTAAGAATATGTATCCATTGTGTGCAATACTTCATGATGGTATACCATCGCTACAGCGATGTGGTCAATACCGACAACATCGCTACATCACTATAAAGTCCACCTAGGATGCTGGCACCTTTCCTCAAGGTCCTGCACCCCATCCCCTACTCAGCTCCATCTTGGAGTTGAGAATCCTAAGGAGGGGGTGCAGGTGGCATAGTCCCCTGCATGGGGGGCCCCCATAAAACAAAGAGATTTAGCATGCCAACACCATCCTGACCGTAATTGTGGTCAATGTAGTGGTGTCAGGGGTAACATAGCGTGGACAAGAAATTGTTGATGCGGCATCATGGGTTCCTTCATGATGATTCCATAAACTCAATTCCTTTCTGATACCCTCCTAGTCTGCTATATTACAAAATACTGTGCCCTTCTTTTACACTAACTGATTTATTGTCAACTGTGAAGTCCACAGTGTTGTGGTCACTACTACCAGTGGGATCTTTATAATACCATTTGTGCTGGCCCAGTGGCACTGAGGGTTGAGGCACTGGATGCCACACCTCACTCCACGCCAGTGACCCAGGGTCAGGAGCGACCTCAGATGCTGGGAGTTGGCTGGGTGGGAGGAGAACAGGCATCCTAGGGACTGCTCTCCTCCTCCTGGGGGTGGGAGGGAATGACCATGGCAGTACTGGCCCTGGCGGTGGCTGGGGACTGGTGCAAGACACGGTCCATCAAGGGGCTAATGCAGGTCAATGCCGGATGTGCCTGGCACAGATGCGCACCCGGAGAGTTCTTGCCATCACTGCATACCTGCACCGTGGGGGGGGTGAAACCAGGGAAAAAAATCATACCACCACCTACGTGCACAAGAAAGGCACTATCTGGCATGCTGCTGTGATGGTCACACCCAAGTAGCTCCCCTGGTGTGTCTAGCCTCTGGTCTTCCACTGCGAAAGGGGTAAGTACCCACAGTGATGTGGCCAGGGAAGGGTGGAACATAGGGTTCCTAAGCTCTGGCTGCAGCTGGGGCAGTGGCCAAAGTGATAGCTTGAGAATGGGAGGGAACCATAGGTAACCCTCCAGCCAAGAAATGGTATAAAATGTATAACAAAAAAAATAATACCATTTGTGATTCTAATAGGACAAAAATACTAAGTCAGTGTGTTCAAACCTTGTGTAGGTTTATCTATGTGTTGTGTTAAATTGTGGTCTATAAGTAACTGACAGAAGTTCCTCTCTATGCACCCCTTTGTGTTTTCTAATTGATTCCTGTTTATTTCTAGGAAATTAAAGTCTCCAAGCATTAACACAACCTGCACTGCACTGGCAGTATTTATTTCTTGCATTATGCAGTGATGTTTTTTTCTGACTAGTGTCAGGTGGCATATAAATTACTCCCACTATTAATGGTCCCTCCTGTGCCAGACTCATCTTAATCTAATATCCTGGGGAATTTCAATTTAAAGTGGCTTTCCAGTGCTACCTACAAGGTTTGGAACCAGGTAGCTGCCCTCAACCTGACACAACTGATCTCCGAACCAACACGGCTGAACCCAAAATCAAACAATCACTCTCTCCTAGACTGGTCCCTTCTTCTCACCAACATCGATAATTTCCACAGGCCTACTGCCTGACTCACTAAGTGACCACCATATGATATACATGATCCAAAATATTAAGGCCTAAAGCCTTCCCTCCCAGAACCATCCTAACAAGATCATATAAATTCCTGGGCCTTACCTCACTCCTAAATGACATAGCAGCCACAAACTGGTCCTTCATCTCCCATGCAACATCAATTGACTCCAAACTGGAGTATTTTAAACACAAGTTCTTAACTGTGTGCGACTTCTATGCCCCTCTTAGGTGGACCCGTGTGAGGGGCACTCACCTGCCTTGGATTTCTGCTAACATTATGTCCCATATCAGATCCAGAGACCAGCCTTGGAAGGCCTGGAAAGTTTCTGGCCCCCCAGCGCATCACACAATGTACCGCTCTCTACGCAATGCTTCCACTAGCCAAATCAGGCAAGCAAAAGCCAATTACTTCAAAGACTCTCTCCAGTCCAATCTAAATCTGCCATCTAAATTCTGGAGGTTGGTCAAATCCCTTTCTTCCCCCCTCAACCCCTCCTCTGTGTTAAATATAGGTGGCACCACTGTAATGGACCCCTGGTAGTGCATTTGGAATTCAACTCCTTTTTACATGCTGCATCCTCGGTCCTGCTCACCAGTCTCCCCTTTCCAGCCCAACCCCTCCCTCTGTGCCCATTGTACAGGTCTCTTCCTCTCTCCATCTTTCTTGTTCAGTCAGGTCACCTCCGAGAAGTCTACAGTGCCTTGATCTCGCTAAACCCTATTAAAGGTAAATGCCCATCTGGGCAGAACTCCAAGATGCTCCACCTGGCTGCTCCTGCCATCGCCACCCCCATGGCTGCTCTTTTCAATCTATCTTTCTCTCTAGCAACTATCCCTACAGAATGGAAGCACGCAACTGTTATCCCGCTCCCTAAGGTTTGTGATCCCTCTGCCCATGGAATCTATTGGCCTATTTCCCTTCTCCCTATTTTAACAAAGCTTCAGGAGCACCTTGTCCTCTCCCAACTTTTCCCCTTTCTCAACTCCTCCTCCTTCTTCTCCCCTTACCAGTCTGGCTTCCGTAAGACCCACTCCACTGCCACCTCTATTCCATGGCTCACTGACTCAATTCTTGATGGTTTGGATAAAGGTCACATTACCTCCGCTATTTTTGTTAACCTGGCAAAGGCATTCAATGTGGTCTCCCACACTCTCCTCCTAGCTAAGCTCTCCCAGGCTGGGCTCTCTGCAAGACCACCAGCTGGTTCCATTACTACCTGGTATTCTGATCCCAATCTGTGAGAATAGGCAATGCCTCCTCTTCCTACCTTCCAGTTACCACAGGAGTCCCCCAAGGCTCAGTCCTAGGACCACTTCTATTCTCCATTTTCCTTAACAAACTACTGCCCTGCCCACATACTTCCATACACATGTATACGGATGACACAGTTCTGTATGCATCTGGCCCCTTGAATGCTGTTGTAGCGACCAGGTTACAGCAGGACTTAGATGATGTCAGCTCTGGTTTCGTGCAAACCATCTTTTCCTCAATGCCAAGAAGACTGTCTCTATGACCTTCGGCATGAGGCAGAGACTCTCGCGGCTCCCCTCTACCCCCTCTTTCCACACCCTGGACGGGACCACTCTGGAGGCCTGCTCCTCCTTTAGATATGTTGGGGTCTGGCTCGACCAGTACCTCAACTTTTCTATACATGTCTATGCTATCCACAAGAAGCTCAACCCAAAGCTGGGTGCCCTTTATCGCAACTGTGGAAGTATCCCGCTGCCAGCCCATCACGAACTAGTGCAGACAATGATTCTCCCTATATTCAACTACGGGATGTAGTCTACAGTGCCACTCCCAAGTCCACCTAGCCAAACTGAACCCTTTTCCACTCTTTCTGCCATTTCCCTTGATTGCCCGTCCTCCACCCATCACTGCAAGCTCTATAGGACTCTCAATCTTCCGTCTACCCATGACCACTGTCAGTCACACTGTGCCAAGCTCAGCCAAGTACTGGTCCAAGTCCCTCACTCCATATCTTGCCTCTGCTTTAGCTGCACCTACCCTTCTGTGTACACACTGAGAAACACAGATACCAGCCTCTTGGCCATACCACGCATGGCCACCTCGATTGGTCAGGCAGCATTCCGCCATCGAATGCCCTAGTTATGAAACTCCCTCCCAGCAGTCATCTGGCTCACACCCTCACCCCAGCATCTAAGCTCCCTCATCAATGCCCATTTCTCCTCTACATGTTCCTGCAGTTAGGTTTAACTGATATCTTTTTTCTCCTTGGCCTGGCTATGCAACCCTTGATATGGCTCCAGTCCTTGACTTTGTTTTACTGATTTCACTAGTTGCTATACCTACAGCTGTTAAGTAACTACTTATTCCGCTACAGTAAAAATTATTGTATGGCACTATACTATTGCACTATGTAACTATTGTACCCTTGCCCATGTTTATGTATGTACATTCTTGCCTGTTTACTATGTATTCTATTGTACCTGTTTTCTCATGCCTCCCTCCCCAATGCGCACCTGGAATCGAGCAGTACTCTGCTCAGTGTGCCCTCCTGGTAAAACGTTTAAATAAATATATACATAAATAAATAAATAAAGTTCTTCCCACTTATTTCTTTATTTCTGGCATTGATTAATATGCTGTGGACTACCTGACAATCATTATGGCCTTTTTCTAACTTGATAACTTTAGATGCATTATCCTTAGGATATTGAAGCATTGTACTTATAGATTCTAGGTCTGTTCTCTCCATTGTTCCCTGATGAATTAGTTTAAAGTCATGTCTGCATGATTATGAATTTTGTTCTCATGTAGTCTTTGCTAATGAACCTCATACGGTGCTTCCACATACCTCTGGTGCTGAAATCCAGGACACGGTGTTGCCAACAGTTTGGGTGGCCTACCAATAACAGTTGAGGGGTGGATGTCAAAGTCTACCTGAACTCTCATTCCAGACCCCTGCCCATTGACAGAAATTAAACTCTGCCAGTGACTCTGGGCCCTTGCAATAGTGCACTCTTCTCTTCTGCCTACCCATCTCTGCACTGAGTATGCCAGGAAGATCTGGCAGTATTACGACCCCAAGGATGCTGGACACTGGTTGGAGTGCCCCAAAGATGAGCTCACAGTCCACTAAGAAATAAAGTGAACCCCGGGTGGAGGAAGAATACTCTGAAGAAGAATGAGTTTAATTGTTCAGTTGTTCTATGAGACTATTTCCACAGTGACTGATCATGTAGCTCGTTTTACTATCTCATTTGTATTTTGTTTCCTAAATACCAGCTTTGAAGTACTGCACAGTTTTTATAGATATTTTATATGTCAGTGTATGTCTGGAGGGGAAGCAGGTGGAGGTAGGGAATATTATTTTATGCCATCATAATGATACCGCATGGTCAGAGCACAGCCTTAAAAATATGTCCAAGTTCAACCTGACCATCTGCATTTTGTTTAAACCCCTCATGCAAATGATGCTAATTACTCTTGGGTCCATCTATTTAAATTGCTGGGAACAGTAGCAATACAGTGTTACACTTCATTTGTAGTTATCTAAGTAGGCCATAGTCCAAGATGACAGAAGAAGAGGTCGGTGTGAGTGAGGCTCCACAGCAGACAGTCACCCATGTGAACTATAGCCTACAAAAAGCATGGAACAGGAAGAAAAATAAGCATAAAAACATACCAAATTAGCTACCAGTGAGACCCTTAATCCCAGAGTGGCAGAATCGGCCTTTTGGCATGTCAAAAGGCTGTTGGCATGGTGCGGAGCTGAGACAGGTGAGAATCGCAGGAGACATGTCAAGACACAGTAGGCAGTCAACGATTTGGGAATTCCACTCCAAATCCTGAATGCCAACAAGAGAGGACTTCATCTCCTGGAAAAATATGTTCTCCAGAGTCAAGCAGCAGATGGTGGATAAAGGAGAGCTGCTCCCCCTGTTCAAAGCTGTTCTTCCTCTCTGAAGCTGTATGAAAACAAAGAGCAGGAACCAACAATAAGTAAATCCCCCGAAGGTGCTATAGGTAAGAAATGTAGAACATTGGGGCCAGTAAAAATTGCATTTTTTTTCCTGTAGCACAAGCTGTGCTAAACACCACTGGGGATTGTACATATGGAAAGAGGGGAGCAAGAGTGGCAGAATCAAGCCGGTTAGCAGCACTTCAGGTGCTTAACTCAGCCACATTACATCGCAAGAGGCAGAGAACAGCCATAGGGGACAAGAACAAAACCTAAGCAGCGAACTGAATGGCTGCTCTTACAAGAGCACAGAGCAGATGGCAACATTTCACCAAAAGTTATTTGCAGCAGGTAACAACACTGAGGTACACCATGCAGTGGGAAGAAACAAGCTCTACATGAACAAACAATGCCTGAGGGAATGGAGTTGATTCTGAAAATGATCAACATTGCTAGAACTGCAATCTCAGCACTCCCATAATACATTGTTAAAGGACATTTAATATTTACAGACTCAATCTCACCACTGTCTTCACCAGACATACCAGGGCTCGGGCCCATACGTTTAAAAATTGGTGGGAGTTTTCTATAGTGGAGGCTGCAGAAACTAAGGATACAGGGAGTAGTTTACTGCAACAAAAGGATAAAGAATCAAAGCATGAAAATCTGGACTCACAAATCTCAAGTCCTACTGACCCACAGAAAATTGGGCAGCAGTGAGCCAGCCCAGTGGCACTGAGGGTTGAGGCACTGGACACCACACCTTACGCCACACCGGCAACCTGGGTTTGGGAGCAAGCCTGGGCCACCAGGGGTTGGGGGGGAGAGAGGATTGAGCTTCCAGAGGACTGCTCTCATCTCTCAGGGGGAGGGACACTAGTTGTCCCACTTGCCAACTGCCCTCTGGCGGTGGCTGGAGGGCAGTATGAATCCAGAGGCTAGAAGCTGACATCTCTGCATTGGAAGGGAGTGGGGCCGGGCGAAAAAGTAAAAAAAGTGAGCCTAGCAGGCTCGATGATGGTCTGCCACTCCCAGGAGCAGTTCCCCGGATTCTGGATCGGGTCTCGGGGGGGGGGGAGGCGGCAACCTCCTCCTGGCCCTGGGCAATCTGCGGAGGAACTAATGGGGTGCTACCTAGCACAAGAGAGGTGGAGACCAGAGAGAGAGAGTCCATCTGTTCAGAGGGCCATAGCCGCCTGCCAGGGTCCTGGGGCAAAAAAATAAATTACTCACTTTAGTAATTGTGTTTCTTCTAATGGAGTCTTGCTGTATTCTGACATTATGCAGTTAGCCCCAGCACTTGAACTGCCCCAGAGATGAAAGAGTTAACTCTATTCAGAAGCATAGAACGTTGAGCTCGAGCTCGGATTTCAAATCTCTGTCTGTGGTGCTTCAGAGTGTAACCGTCAGATTCTTGCGAGCAACTAACTATACCCCTGGTGTGGAAAATGTAACAACAGCTTAATATGTAAAATTTTGGGGTCCCAAAAGACTCAAGTCGAGAACAAAATAGAAAAAAACCAGGTAGTGAACAACATACAGTGCACTCCACTTACAGCGCCCATGCTTAAAAGCGGGCAACTTCGTCGGGCAGTTTTCAAAACCAAATGCCATTCCCTATAGACCCCAATGTTAAAAATGGTGGTTATAGCGAACATTAGCCGCCTGCTGTTTTGGGCAGATTAGTTAGTAGTTAGTGTCAATTCACACTTCAGCATGCAGTCTGCGGAGCTTGCCAATGTGTGAACTAACACTAATTAGCACCTTATCTTCCCCAAACAGTGTTTCAGTTCCCACCTGCTCAGATTTAAGCAGCTTTCACACTATGATCCCTACTACAGGTAGTCCCATATCCCTGCACATTTTAAACCACCTGATCACTGATCCAGCATTGCATGTACAGAGAGAGCTGCAATTACAGTCTTTCTGCAACTCTCCTTTTGCAGTCGCTGACCAACTCTGCATACTGTATTTTAAAACTCCGGCGTCAATCCAGCCTCATGTACAGAGAGCCACAACTAGTTTCTCCTGCAACTCTCCCCTCTTGTGATCACTGACCAACTCTGCATACTGTATTTTAGAACTCCCGATTCACTGATCCAGCATTACATGTACTGTACAGAGAGACCCGTAATCACTGACCAAATGGAGCAGAAGCGGAGCGTGAACTTTAAACTCCCAGGGCCCACAGACACAAGGGATACTATACAATCTCCAGCCTTTTGGGCACATTTCACTGCACAGAAAGTGAATGACATTAGTGACCCTTTTTTTTCTATTTTCATACCTTGACATTACACTCACCACTCGCTATAACGGGCAAAATGCTTCTGCACAAACATGCCCGCTATAAGTGGTGGGGACTGTGTGTATATATATATATATATATATATATGTATATATATATATTTTTTTTCTCATTCACAGGCACTGTGCCTGAACTCTACCAACGCTACATTGATGACTGTGTGGGGGCCACCTCCTGCTCCAGGGAGACCCTCCAAGTCTTCCTTGACAAGTTTACCACGGCCCATCCTTCCCTTCAATATACAGTTGAAGTAACCTCCTCTACACTGCCTTTTCTGGATATCCAGTTGTCAGTACTGAACACTGGTCTGAAGACATTAGTTTATTACAAACCCACTGACTCTCACAGTTTCCTCCTCCACAGCTCCTTCCATCCTAAACATGTCAAGAATGGCCTATCTTATTCACAGTTTCTTAGACTTTGTAGGTTGTGCAGTGAAGAGGATGATTTTGCTGAGCAGACCCAAATAATGTACAGTTATTTAATCAACAGGATACCTAAAAACACAGTGGACAGAGCACTCTCCCAGGTCAGTAACATGCCCCGTAACCTTGACTCCCGCAGGAAGGATACTGTCACACAAGAACAACGACGAATTCCACTAGTGCTTCCTTTCCATCAGAGCACACCTTCTCTTCACAGGATCATCACCAGTAACTTTCCCATTTTACAAACTGCCCCTAACATTGGTGCTTCCTTTACAGAACCACCTATTGCCTCCTACTGCCAGCCACCTAACCTGCGAAATCTCCTGGTTAAAAGCAGCTTACCTACTCCTAATAGTTCCTCCCCCCCAGGTACCAAACATTGCACCAGGACTCGCTGCTACACCTGCAAATTTATTTCCAGTGTGACTGAGATGCGGGGGCCTACAGGTATTTTTCACATCACCAAGGAGTTCTCATGCACTTCCACTAGTGTGGTGTATTGTATTCTTTGCAGGAAGTGTATGGCCATTTACATCAGAGAGACTGGTAGGCGCCTTGCTGACCATTTCAGGGAACATTACAGAGCAGTCAGGAATGGTGACACTGCTAAACCAATTGTATCCCACTTTATCTCCAGGGACCACAGTGTCAATGACCTTTCTGTTTGCGTCCTTCAGCAGGGCTTCTGGGATACTGACCATCGAAAAAACATGGAAGCCAAGCTGATCATCCCAGCAGCCCTCTGGTTTAAATGATAGACTTATTTACCACTAACATCTTTCAGCCACCCCTTATTCTCCCTAAAGCCTATATTTGTACTCATTTAATTTCTTTTTCATTTTCACCTTAAGTCTCCATCTCTGTCTCTTTCCCACACATTTGTCACCTTTCAGCCTTCTTACTAGGCCCTGTTAATTAGTTCCCACCTGGGGAATTCCCTAACTCTTTCACTCCTATTATGCTTTATCTTTCCCATCACCACCTTTTTGTTTCACAGATTCTCTCTTAATCTTGCCATTTATCACGTCTTCTCCCTGAGCCTACCCTTTTATCTTTCCATATATATATAAATATATATATATATATCCCTCTTTTTACCTCCCCACTACACTTACTTTGTTTTTCTCTTCTCTTTTAGATATTTCCTGAAGAAGACCGAAGGTCGAAAAGTAGATTTTTAAGTCTATTTTCAGCGTGCATTCAATATAACCATTTTGTTTTGCTTTTAGAGCACATGCTGACGTAGCGCCTTGTTTTTGGTTTTTACAATTTGTATGCTACATTTGCTGCGACCCACTATGCCTAATCTGAAATCTCTTCTGAATTCTCTACGATGCTCCTTCATTTCATCTATGTCTGCATTCCCTTCTCATATTTTTAAATCTTCTCTTGAATTATTTTCTGCCATTTGCTCCAAGACTAAACTCTGCAGTCACCTACAGTTTCTTTCAAATGCACGCCACCTGGGTATTATTGATAAAGATTTCTGTTTGAAATTCTATCCTTGTTCATTAGGGTCTGAGATACATGTTTCCTCCACTAATAAACTTTTGAAAACTTTCTCTAGGAAACTTATCATGCACACCATTCTCTCCATTAAACACAGCTGATCTCTGTGGACAAAACCATTCAAAGGCAAAGGATTTTCTGCAGTGACCAGCTCCATATAACCTTCCTTTTATTAAGCACTGCATCCAAAACCTTAACTCCACTCTCTTTCAGTTCCTCAAGGACACCAAATCTGCTAAACTCCAGTCTCTCTCCAGCAGATCAACAACCAACATGAGCCCTCAAGCCAGACACAACCTAACAATTTGGTATTTTGTATTCCTCCAGACCTTCCCCTGACACAAGATGAGCAATCACTCCTCAGTAAAGGGCTCTCTTTTGTGCCCACACCCAGATATCTTGATGCACCCCAGGTTCAAGTTGCTCTGCAGTGTTTCTATCATAGAATATGCCTTACAGCTCATTTTTCTAATGAGACTCCTCTTCTCACAGATGATGACAGTATCACCAGAACAATCAATGATATCAATCCCCAGTGAAGTACATGGACACCCCTCAGGACGTTTTGCTGTTGATTATTTTGTCAACCACCGGGTTGTCCTATAGTGTCTGCCTGCTCCTGCCCCACATCCCACATCTCTGCATTTTTAGACAGCCTCATGAGACCCCTCGTTGAGTCCCTGCCCTCCTATGTTAAAGACGCTAACCATGGTCTCCAGTTATTTGACAGGTTCAAATTCAATGATTCTCATCAGCTCATCTTCACCATGGACATCAAATCTCTTTACACTGTGATCCCCCATGATGATGGTCTGACAGCATTGCATGCAGCATTTCTTGAATAAATGGGAAGTCCAGCAGCCACCCACATACACTAACTCATCTGGCAGAACTGGTTCTTACACTCGATGCTTTTTCTTTTAATAACAGTTTTTTCCAGCAGGTCAGTGGAGTTGCCATGGGTACCAAGATGGGTCCCAGCTTTGCTAATCTGTTTGTGGGTTGGGTGGAGGAAAGTTTTTTCTCTCATTCACAGGGACTGTGCCTGAACTCTACAAACACTACATTGATGATGGTGTGGGGGCCACCTCCTGCTCCAGGGACACGCTCCAAGTCTTCCTTGACAAGTTTACCATGGTCCGTCCTTCCCTTCAATACACTGTTGAAGTATCCTCCTCTACACTGCCTTTTCTGGACATCTAGCTGTCAGTACAGAACACTGATCTGAAGACATCAGTTTATTACAAATCCACTGACTCTCACAGTTTCCTCCTCCACAGCTCCTTCCATCCTAAACATGTCAAGAATGGCCTGCCTTATTCACTGTTTCTTAGACTTTGCAGGTTATGCAGTGAAGAGGATGATTTTGCTGAGCAGACCCAAATAATTCACAGTTTTTTTTTATCAACAGGGATACCCTAAAAGCACAGTGGACAGAGCACTCTCCGGGTCAGTAACATGCCCCATAACCTTGACCCATGAGAAGGATACTGTCACACAAGAACAATGGCGAATTCCACTAGTGCTTCCTTTCCATCAGAGCACACCTTCTCTTCTACAGGATCATCACCAGTAACTTTCCATTTTCAAACTGACACTAACATTGGTGCTTCCTTTACAGAACCACCTATTGCCTCCTACAGCTGGCCACCTAACCTACGAAATCTTCTGGTTAAGAAGCACCTACTCCTAATAGTTCCTCCTCCCAGGTACCAAACCTTGCAACAGGACTTGCTGCTACACCTACAAATTTATTTCAGTGTGACTGAAATGCAGGGGCCTACAGGTGTTTTCACATCACCAAGGGTTCTCATGCACTTCCACTAATGTGGTGTATTGTATTCTTTGCAGGAAGTGTCTGCCATTTACATCAGAGAGACTGGTAGGCATCTTGCTGACCATTTCAGGGAACATTACAGAGCAGTCGAATGGTGACACTGCTAAATCCTTTGTATCACTTTATCTCCAGGGACCACAGTGTCAATTACCTTTCTGTCTGTGTCCTTCAGCAGGGCTTCTGGGATGCTGACCATCGAAAAAACATGGAAGCTAAGCTGACCATCCCTGTGGCTCCCAGCAGCCCTCTGGTTTAAATGATAGACTTATTTTCCACTAACATCTTTCAGCCACCCCTTATTCTCCCTAAAGCCTATTTGTATTCATACTCATTTAATTTCTTTTTCATTTTCACCATAAGTCTCCATCTCTGTCTCTTTCCCACACATTTGTCACCTTTCAGCCTTCTTACTAGGCCCTGTTAATTAGTCCCCACCTGGGGACTTCCCTAGCTCTTTCACTCCTATTATGCTTTATCTTTCCCATCATTACCTTTTTGTTTCACAGATTCTCTCTTAATCTTGTCATGTATCATTTCATCTCCCTGAGCCTACCCTTTTTTCTTTCCTCACATATATATATTCCTCTTTCTACCTCCTGTACACTAACTTTGTTTCTCTTTTAGATATTTCCTGAAGAAGACCTAACTATTTTCAGCATGCATGTAATACAACCATTTTGTTTTGCTTTTGGACCACATGCTGACGCAGTGCTATGTTTTGTTTTATATATAAATATACATATATATATATATATATATATATATATATATATATATAGATATACTAAAATATAAATCAATAACCACCACAACAACAACCCCACTCAAAGGGAAGGTGTAAAGTACACCCCTGAGGTGCAACCTGTACCTGCCAGCCCACATCCAAAAACTAGATTCTGAGGAGGGGAGGCGGGGAGGGGGTCAGAATACAGCAAGACTCCATTAGAATTACTAAGGTAAGTAATTTTTTCTTCAAACAACATGAAGTCTTGCTGTATTCTGACATATGCAGACTACCAAGCAGCACCCCCATGGAGGAGGGTACCAAACCTATTTTGGGAATAAGTTCTGCAGTACTGCTGTACCAAACCTAGCATCACTCTTAGCCTGGATATCCAGAGAGTAATGCTTGGTGAATGTATGGACTGTTTTCCAGGTGGCTGCTTTGCATATCTCTAGTAAAGGTATACCTCTGGCAGCAGCCAGAGAAGCAGCTGTATCCCTAGTCGAGTGGGCCCTCAGGCCTGAGGGAGGTGTTTTGCCTAGTTTGGTATAACAGAATTGTATACAGGCTACAATCCACCTGGCAATAGTTCTTTTAGTAGCTGGCCTACCTTTTCCCACTTCACCATAAGTGAGAAACAATTAAATCAGTTATTCCTATGTGCCTTAGTATGCTCTATGTAATAGCTAAGTGCCCTTTTAACATCCAAACTGTGTAACCTTCTTTCTCCTGAAGAGGAATGATCAGTGAAAACACAGGAAGGGTCATGGACTGGTTCAAATGAAAATCTGAGACCACTTTGGGTAAGAACCTCCAATTGGTTCTGAGGACTACTTTATCTCTATGGAATGCGATAAAATCAGGTTCAACTGACAGGGCCTGTAATTCACTAATTCACCAGGCAGAAGTGACAGCACCAGAAACACAGTTTTCTAGGTCAAGTATTTAAGCTCACCTGAAGCCAAGGGTTCAAAGAGTGGCTGCATAAGCTGAGCAATGCAGATATTGAGATCCCAAGTCAGGGTAGAGTCTCTAAAAGGAGGGTTGATATGAGTCAAACCTTTGAAGAACTTTGCAAAAACAGAGGGATGCCATAGATGAGCTCTTCTCTGCTGACAGAAATTCAGAAACAACTGCTAGGTGAACTTTTAGAGTGGCTGGCCTAAGGCCTAAACCATTAAGGTTAACCAGATAATCTAAGACTGTGGCAATACCTGCAGCATCTGGTAGGATATTCCTGTGTGAACACCAAATGCTGAATCTTCCCCATTTGGAGTTATAAGTTTTCCTGGTAGAGGGCTTCCAAGAACCCTTGACGATGTTTAAAATGCCCTGAGAGATGCAGGCTTGTGTACTCTAACTCTGCAAGAGCCAGGCCTTGAGATTGAGAGACTGGAGATTGGGGTACCAGATCCTCCCTGAGAGGAAGTTAAGAGATTGGGTCTCTTGGGAGGCAGGGGAAGTGAGACTGCTAAGGACAACAAAGAGGATACTAAGGTTGCCTGGCCCAGTCTGGAGCAATTAGAATCACTGTGCAGGGTTGTGACCTGATCTTGACTAGAACCTTGAATAACAGGGGAAAGGGGAAGGCATAAAAACCTGCCTTCCTGATCCAATATCAGAACATCTAGGGGAACAGTCCCCAGGACTGGAGGTCTGCAGCAAAACTGGAGAAGCTGATGATTGTCTGGGGCTGCAAAGAGATCTATCTCTGGAGTGCCCCACCTGGTGAAGATTACTTTCAGGATGAGAGGATCCAAGGTCCATTCATGATGGTCCTGGGAGATTCTGCTCAGAGCATCTGCTAGTACATTGTCCTTCCCTGGGAGGTGGACTGCTATTAGGGAAGTTTGAAGGGAGTAGGCCAGAGACCACTGTTTCATGGCCTCCATGCACAAGGCTGTAGACTGAGTGTCCCCTTGCTTGTTGATGTACCACATGGCGGTTGTGTTGTCTGTCCTGACCTGAACCACCTTGTTCATCACTGCATCTGAGAAGAACTGAAGGGCCAAGAATACTGCCCTGAGTTCCAGAAGATTGATATGAAGGAAAGAATCTTCTGGGAACCAGACCCCTGTGCTGTGAGGACTCCCAGGTGGGTTCCCCCGCCCAGGAGAGAAGCATCTATGGTGAGAACAACTGAAGGAGTTTGCTTGAGAAATGGAACACCTTGCCTGAGATTGTCTTAGTCCAGCCACCACTGGAGAGCTTGGACCAGAGTCTGAGTCACTGGAATCAGTTTGGTAAGAAAGTCTTTCCTCTGAGACCAAAAAGATCTTAGATGGAATTGAATGTCTCTCATCTGGAACCTGGCCCCTTGCACCACTGCAGTGGAAGCTAACATGTGGCCTAGGAGCTGAAGAAAATGTCTTGCTAGATGAGAAACCAGAGGATGAAAAGAGGAAGTGAGATTTGTAAGGGCCTGAACCCTTGCTAGTGGAAGGAATGCCTTTGCTTGAACAGTATCTAACTCTATCCCTATGAAAGTGAGAAGCTGTACTAGTTTGAGAACTGACTTTGGCAAGTTTAGAAGGAACCCCAGGGAACTGAGCAAATCCTGAGTGACCTGTAGAGCTGACCTGACCTGGTCGAAAGACTGCCCTACAATGAGCCAGTCATCCAGGTATGGAAATAGGGAAATGCCCTTTATTCTGAGGAAGGCCACTACTACTGCAAGGCACTTTGTAAACACTCTTGGAGCTGATGTTAGACCGAAAGGCATAGCTCTGAACTGATAATGGCCTGAAGGCAACTTGAATCTGAGGTACTTTCTGTGGGAGCACCTGATGGGAATATGTAAACAGGCATCCTTGAGGTCCAGGGAGGCTAACCAGTCTCCTTGCCTTAGAGAGGGAAAACTTACTCCCAGAGTCACCATTTTGAACTTTGGTTTTAAAATGTGCTTGTTCAAATACTTTGAGTCTAGGATGGGTCACCACTCCCTGTCTTCTTTGGGGTAAGGAAGTATCTGGAGTACAGACTTTTGCCCTGTGTAGAGTAGGAACTCTCTCCACGGCTCTGAGAGCCAGCAGAGAGAAACGTCTACTTCTAAAGCAATAGTTTGGAGATGTTTGCAGGTGGAAAAGACCTGACCCTCATTTCGAATTTTTTTGAAACTGAGGCCAGTCTCTGCTCTACCTCCAGGACCCACCTGTCTGAGGTAACAGACTACCAGGCCTGGAAGTAAGCCAGTCTATCTCCTACTGGAATTGGGGAGTCGACCTGGGCTGACACATCAGGATGTCTGCTTGGCAGGAGCCTTAGACTGGGAAGAGGATGCAGCCCTGCTCATCTCCCTTCTGCCTCTCCCTCGGAAGAACCCACTCTATTGGAAGGGAGAGGAGGCCTGGGCTTGGTAGAAAGACCTGTGAAAAGGCCTGCCCCTGCCCCTAGACTGCTGCCTCTGAGGAGTGGCTTGCCTTTCCTTGGCTTGAGCACTCCTGTAAGTAGTCCTGTATTCATCCATTTTCTTCATGTAAGCTTCTGTCTGCTCCCCAGAGAGTTACCTACTACAGGGAAATCTATGATCTTAGCCTGGGTGTTCTGTGAAAGGCTAGTATATCTGAACCAAGCAAATCTCCTGAGAGACACAGATGTAGCCATGACTCATGATGCCACATCATTTGAGTCCACAACAACATGGAATTGTACTTTGGAAAACTCAAGTCCCATCAGCAGCCACCTCCTCCAGCTCTTTGGCCAGCTGGGGAGGCCTGTAGCCAGTTCAGAACAGAATCCCACCTGGACTTCTGGTACCTGGCTCCATAGGCCATATAATGTGCCTGCCTGAGTCCCAAGGAGGATGCCAAATATTGTTTTTTGACCATGGCATCCACCTTCCTGGAGTCTTTATCTGGGCGGGGGTGAAGCCAAAGATATGTTAGCCCTGTCACATGCTGCAGCCTGCACTACCCCAACATGGCTACTATGATTGTTCAAAAATTTTGTACCTGAGCCTGACAACATGTACCTCCTGTCCATTCTTTTGCCCACTGGAAGTAAAGAGTTTGGTGTCTGAATAATCTTTTTTGTCTGTTTCCCCAAGGATTTGTGGAGGGGAATAGACAGCCTCTTGGACTCTGGGATGTCCATCATCTCGACAAAATCAGGCTACTCTTCCTTTTCTGCAGCTTCTACCACAGGGATCTGGAGAGTTACAGCCATGTTTTTGTAGAACAAATAGTGGGAAGGGGACTCAGAAAGCCTGGGAGGGGAGACATTGGAGGGTCTGTTTGGGGAGATATCCATTTCAGTGGGCACATCCACACCTTCTAAATCATTATCATTATCATCATCTTGTTCTGGATAGTCTTTGTCCCCCTCCCACTCCAATTCATAATAGGCATCCAGATCGTAATCCGATGGAGTGGGATGCAACCGAACCGACCGCCTGGCCGAATGCGTCGGTTCGGACAGAACTGATCGAAGCAATTGAACAATACTTATCGCTTTGGCTATCTCATCAGTGGTTGGAGTATGTGATTCTGGATCTGAACCAGCTGATTTTCTTTTTCTTTTCACCAGAACCGACCCCTCTGAGTAGGATCTTCTTTTGCCTGATGAGGTATCACCCAGGTCAGTGGGCACCTCCTCAGGTTCAGCCACAACCGAGCCGAGCTGGCCATCCATGTCAGCGGACTTCTTGGCCTCTCCTTTAGCCTACTCATTCTTTTATCCATGGTGGCTTTTGGAAAATGTTTACAGATTTGGCAGTCTGTTTTGAGGTGGTCAAACCCCAGACAATAAACACAGATGAGGTGAGGATCAGCTTAGCAAAAGCCTCCCCACACTCACCACAGTGTTGAAATCCAGTGGGCCCGGTTTTCTTTTTGGGTTTCTCAGACATAGCCAGACTTAACAAAAATTACTCTTAACAGTTGTTACGCCAGGTGATACTCTCCGATCGGTAACCAACGGTGTTACAGGTTGTGGAAAGAAACCGGTAAAAGTCTGTTTTTTTTTAACCAATCGGAACCGGCACACCACTATACTCTAAACAAAGAAATTCAAACAGAACAATCAGTTCCCAACCGGACCGACCGCTAAGGAACTGAAGAAATTACAATTTCCACAGAGAGAAACAAAAACACAGTTCACTACCTATCTACACACTTACTGTACAGTAGACAGAGAGTTGAAACTGAAAAATAATAATCGATGAAAAAACATTTTTTTTAAACTTTACTGAACCGATGTGAAGAAGCAATCTCTGGAGCGACTTCACAGTTAGGCGGAGTAAAGAATCTGACAGTTACACTCTGAAACACCACAGACAGATGTTTGAAATCCAAGCTCGAGCTCAACGTTCTATGCTTCTGCATAGAGTTAACTCTTTCATCTCCGGGGCAGTTCAAGTGCTGGGGCTAACTGATTATTTCAGAATATGTCAGAATACAGCAAGACTTCATGTTGTTTGAAATGCATACGGAAAGAAAATTGGACAGCAGTAAAAATCAAACAAGTTAGTGAGTCAGAGCAGCTTAAGACTGACTTAAAAGAACAAGTATTCATATTCCAGAGAGGAAAGTGCTCCCACCTCTAAATGTATCGCCCTTTCAACACTCAAACTGCCAAATACTGGCTCAAATCTTCCTAGTCCCTAATATGCAAGGTAAAATCTTCCAAATCAAAATTCTTAAAAAAGATAGCACAGCATAGCACGCACGGGGAGTATCCATAAATAACAGAGACAACCACCATGTTAATGGTGGACAAACACCTTATGTTTCGCCACGTCACAGTGTAGTTTCAGCCTCCGATGAAACTACACTGTGATGTGGTGAAACATATGTTTATCCTCCATTATAAGTGGCTGTTTCTTGTTTATGGATAGTTCCTGCGTGCTATGCTGTGCTGTTCTTTAAGAATTTCAATTTGAAGATTTTACCTATGAATAAAACTACAAGAACTGTGGTAGTTTGTTCTGCCTCTTATTATGTATTAGGGGCTAGGAAGATTTGAGCTCAATGAGGGTCTGAGTGTTGAATGGATGATACATTTAGAGATGGCTCCTCTCTGAATATGGACACTTACTTTAAGAACACCACCTCGGACAGAAATTAAGCGATTTTGGAGCACCTTATTTCCTTCTTAAAAGAACAAGGCAATGTGGTGGGGGCAGAGCACAAACAAAACAGAAATATCTGGGAAGTGAGAGTTACAGAAAATGAGAAGAATAGGAAAATGAGAAAGTAAATGAAATTGAGAGGGAGAATGGTGGCTAAGCAGTTCAAGGTGAAAGGTCATAAGAAACCTCTAACTACCAGAATAACCTGGTAAAAGAAATGAGAGCGGAAATGAAAGCAAGCCTTTCTGAAATTAATAAATCATTGTGTGCTCTTTCAGAAGCAATCAATACCATAGCCAAGAAAATGGAAACTCTCTCTACTAGAATGCAGGAGGTAGAATATAGAATGAGTAAACAAGAGGATGTGGTGAACCCAATGCTGTCTACAGTAGTGACTCATACTGTACATAAGAGCTGGAAGTGCTTACGGCAAAGGTTGAAGATTTAGAGATGATAAACAGAAGGGGTAACCTGAAAATAGGGGGCATTCCAGAAGGAGTGGAAGGAGATGGCCCAGTTAAATATTTTGAAGAATTAACAGCAGAGGTACTGGGAAGAAATAAGGATACAGATAAAGTACAGTTGGGTTGAGCACACAGAGCAGCAGCAAATCCTAATTACCAGGGTAAACACCCTAGATTTGTACACATTAAGACCCACCAATATCAAGATAGGGAAAGGATTTTGTATAAAGCCAGAGTGGAAAAAGGGGATCCATATAAGAGGCTTTACATCACAGGTGTTCCTGGATTTTGCACCTGATAAATAGAAACATAGAAGGTGTCAGCAGATAAGGACATCTTGGCCCACCTAGTTTGCCCTATTTTCCCTACCTACAGTGCCCACCACAGACACTACTTGGTCTCCGGTTTCACCCCCTTGCCTTACTTCTAAGAGCCCCTTATGTGTATCCTATGCGTTCTTGAACCCTGTGACCATTGTAGCCCCCACCACCTCTGCTGGGAGGCTATTCTAAACAACCACCACCCTTTAGGTGAAGAAGTACTTCCTCACATTTCCTCTCAGCCTCCCCCCGCCAAGCTTCATAGTGTGACCCCTTGTCCTCAAGCGTCTTTTTCTTTGGAAAATGCTCCCTCCTGTACTTTGTTTATACCTGTGAGGTATTTGAATGTTTCAATAATATCCCCCTTTTCCCTCCTTCTTTTACTGAGTACATATTTAATTCCCTAAACCTTGGAGGCAGTATAGTGCAGTGGGTTAAGGCTCTGAGCTGCAGATCTGGAGACCTGGGTTTTGAATCCCACAGTCGCCGAGATGCATACTGTGTGATCCTGAACAAGTCAATTAACTTCCTTGTGCTCCTGGTTACATCTGGAAACAAGCTTTGGTGTAGTGTGCTACTCCTGTGGTTAAAAAATGTTCCCTTTCCCTTTCTTTGTAGGGCTTCTGGTACAAGCCCTGTGCCATTGGTTGCCTTCCTCTTTACCACTTTCACCCTGTCTATGTCCTTTCTGGGGTGGGGTTTTCAGAACTGGATACAATACTTGAGGTGGGGTCTCACCACTGATGTATACAGGGTATTATACATTCTGAAAGGAAAGCATTTAACCAGGTTATAGATCTGTTAAGACAGAATCATATCAGGTTTACATTATTGCTCTTAGTAAGGCTTAAGGTGTATTTCAGGGTACCACATACTTGTTCAGTGTATTAAGAGAATGAGAAAGAGTGGTGAAATCCTGGTTATGGGAACAAAGACCAGCCAACACAGCTCTGCTGTAGAGGTGAATAAAAGAATGAATAAGTAGGTGCCTTACAGGGACAGAGAAAAGCATAAAGCCTTAGCCTTGGAGGATACTCAGTCTCCAACAGTTCGGAGCAGCACCTTGACACAAGATAAAGGGGAAGGGGCTCAGAGGTCGCCAGTTTCTCGAGACTAGCAACTGAATGGCTCACTGACATGGGCAATGGAGGATCTAGTGGATAAAGGGAGAGTGGACCACTGGTTAAGATGGGACACAGGAAAGGAAGGAACATAAAAAGATAGAAAGAGAATCTGCTTTTGGGGGCACTTTTTTTCTTCCTTTTCTTCCCCTTTAAAGCAGGCTAATCAGGATCTGCAGGGGTTCAGTTTCATCCTTACACACTCCCAGGGTACAGGATGTGCCAGAGTCATCTTTGCAGGTTAATGAGGGGGGGCCTCAAACAAATTTCAGAGCTTTTCTCCGACATGCACATACCGTTGTGGAAAATTTGTTGGAATGGTTGAGGTCCCAAGTGGGCGAGGTGTGGTGGTCAGAGAAAGAAGGGAGGGGGAGAGGGGTGAGAAGAATAGGGGTTAAAGTAATATGCAAGTTACAGGCTCAGGAGATAGGGGTGTTTGATAGCTAGCTGGATAGGACGCTTTTTTCATAAAGAGCTTGTGAAAAATCTAAAAGATAAGGAAACTAGACAGCTCAGAAGAAGAAAGAGTAAATTAGTTAGAATTATGGTCCAAGAGGGTTCATTAGAGGTAGCTAATCCATTATGGCATAGCCATGGCTTACTTTCTAGGGTTATTAAACATAAAAAATGTCAAAGTTGAATTATATGTCATGGAATGTCAAGGGTGCCCGAGAAACTGTGATGATAAGAACGATTGTCCTAGAAACAAAAGCAATTCAGTTAACTGTTTGGTGTTACAAGAGACTCACTTCTCAGAAAGTGATCTGAAATATTTTGCTAATCTTTTTCAAGGAGAAGGGTTTAGTGCTCTTCACAATGCAACTGTAAGAGGGATAGCAATACTAATTAAAAATCATCACTGTCACAAACCCACTCCTGAGGGTCAGGTCATCTGAGCTCACAGTGCCTGTCCCTAAGTGCAATCCGTGACAGTGAGGGGAAAACAGGGGATACCCGCTTCATGTCCTTCTATAGTGCTCACTGAATTCACAACTGTACACTTGCCACGAAGTCCCAGGGTCCCCTCTTTACTCTGGATCAGGGTACAATACTAGTCTTGAGTCTTGTAGACAAATTTGAATCCTTCTTGGTTATTACACAAAGGGGGAAGATCCAGGCATTACAACCTCTTCAGGGAAGTGTTGTAACCCTGATTCTGTCTTCTCCCACATGGTGTGCAATAACCTGGTTCAAATCCGCACAGACCCTTCCCTGAGACTTTGGTATTCCTCTATCTTTACCCAGACTTTCCCTTTTCAGACCCTTGTTTGATTGGGTAGCTTATGATGTCACCCCTTAGCAATAACAGTTTAGTCACAGATTAATACTAAAACATCCCACAATCACACACACAGTATAGCAATCTCACTCAGGCAGGTTTCTTAAACAAATGTCTTTACAAAATAATTAAATAATTATCATACATTACAACAGAAAGGTCTGGAAAATTTTGGTCACAGAACAACACAAATAAAAGTGGAGAATATACATAAAATGCACAATAACAGTTATCTAAAGTTCTACCTTAAATTTGTAGTGAAATGAAGTCCATAAAGAATAAGTAGTTTTGCAAAAATTCAGTCCTTCTGTAGCAGTCTTGTTTCTTGTGTGTCTACTGGCAGTTGTTCTCTTGTGGTTGGGACAGTGTCCAGAAGCAAGTGTCCTTTGAAAAGTGAGCCAAAATGCACTGAGCTTCTGTTTGGAGGCTGGGCCAGTAGATGTCACTCTTGTGCTTTCCCAAGTTTGGGAGTTATGATTACCACCTTTTGGCACATTAATAACATTTTTAGAATTTGTGCCTTTGCTGTCATACTGTCATACAATATAACACTTACAAGACAATTCACACTAGTCTGTCAGGCATGGCTATTTCCCAAACCTGGTTTCCCAAGCATCCTGCCTTTCAAGTGCAAAGGTTTATGACAGGTTATGGTTTTCTGGCACATCCTTGTTGAGCAGCCCTGAATTAAGTTGACTTCCTGCCCAGCAAACTTCCCCCTCAGGTTAGAGGAAGGTCAAACATTTAAAAAATCCAGTCTCTCCCTATATCCGACCCTGTCATCGATTTTCCCTGTGGCAGTTTAAACATACGCAAAATATAACAGAATATAACACCATATACCTGTACATTTGACTATCAGTGGCATAGCTCACCACAATCACAACTTAAGATACTGGGGCAATTATTGGATCCAGCTGACAGGTATGCCATATTAAAAATGTAAAATGATGATATATAGTCTAATTAAATTAATATTTATGCTCCTAATGAAAAAATGCATTTGATAATAAAATATATCACAGAAAACTAATGTTAAGAAATGGGGCTGAGAGCTCCTACACCTTCAGAATATGTTGATATATATATCCAAGCAGAAAACAAACCTCCAGTTGTAGTCCCCGTGTGACAAGGCAGGTCACTGCATAATGTCTCTTAGGTTGTTTTATTAGTAAGTGGAATGTTGAGAAAGGGTGGGATGCATCTTTTTTTCCGCCACAGTTTCCCTTTTTTGTTATATATTTTACTGGTCAAATAGCAGCACAAGAAGAGTATGCTCTATCCCTATATGTTCCCCCTCTCAGCTTATGACCACAGCTGCTGAAGAGGATGGAATTTTCTGAAGACTCTTTTAAGAACTTTATATTGTTTTAACCCCAACTCCTACTATACAAGATTGTTGGGCAAAGTGAATTGAATATCAACTTGTACCGGAACTTGATGGAGTTTTCTGTCTTACACCTGTCTATGCCTAGTATGAGTTAATGTATTTTTGCATCAAGTGAAAATAATAAAAGTTAAAAAAAGCATTGTCCCACCAAATGTGACCTCAACAATGATTTTGTTAGGTTGGAACCACCCTGTTTCAGAAGAGAGGGTCTTCATTGTAAAGACTAGATAGGGGCTTTTCTTTCTGGTCTTAGATTCAGCAGTTCAATTCTTAGGTCTAGAACATACCAGGCTGTCAGTCCAGCAGTTCCATTTCAAGGTCAGAGAGTACCAGGTCATCTGCCAAACAGTTCCACTCAGAGCTTTAGAAAATGCCAGGTCATCAGCCCAGCAGTTCAGTTCCAAGATTTTGAGGGTACCAGGTTATCAGCCCAGCAGTTTCATTCCGAGGTTTGGAGGGTATTAAGTCATCAGACCAGCAGTAATTTTATCTGAGGTCTGGTAGGTACCATGTAATCAGTGCAGTGATCCCAGTCTGAGGTCCAATAGTAATTCCAGACAGGCATTCTGTGGGTTAAGATCTGGAAATTCTAAGTGTCCATAGAAACATAGAATTTAGATATCCAGGGGAGGTAGCTGGTAAAAACAGGAATGGGTTGGTGTACTTTTGAGGGTCTGGCTAAGTCCTAATATTGACTACAGATTCCAGAAAAACATAAAAGTGCACTCAGGAGTAAGAGATGCCGAGACTTTCCAGTTCTCAATAAAGCATCCACAAGGACAAAGGCAGATATACAAAAGTATAAAACTTTAATTTGTGCAGTTCTCAAGTCATGACATCATAAGTGGGTGCAATCACAATAAGGAAAGGGAACATTGTTTAACCAGGAGTAGTACACTAAGCTGAAGCTTGTTTCCAAATTCAACCTGGGAGCACAAGGAAGTTAAGTGACTTGCTCAGGTTCATACAGTATTCACCTAGGTGGCTGTGGGATTCAAACCTAGGTCCCCAGATCTGCAGTTCAGAGTCTTAACCCACTGTGCTATACTGCCTCACATACACATTGAAGCTGAGGGATATACCTGACATAAATATTACCTCCCACCTAGTGCTGCTGCTGATCCAGCTCTGTCCCAGAACTTTGCTCTAAGAGGCTTAATTGGGGGGGGGGGGGCCTTTTGAGAACTGAGAAGTCTCAGTCTCTCTTACCCCTGAGAGCACTTTCATGCTTTTTTGGAATCTGAAACATAGAATTTGTTGGCAGAAAAAAGACAGCTTGGCCCCAGTCTACCCAGATAGTCCCTGCCTAGTCTGTTTCTGAAGACCCTAACTGATCTCTGGTGACCAGCCCTCCTCCCAGCCAATTTACTAAGATTCCCCTATGTCTATCCTATGCATGCTTGAAGCCCCCTACTGTTTTTGCCTCCAACACTTCTGGTGGTATTCTATTCCAGGCTTCTACCACTTTTTCAGTGAAGTAGTACTTCCTTACATCCCTCTTAAACTTCCTCCCTTCAGCTTCATTGCATGCCCTCTGGTCCTGGTTCTTCTCATTTAAAAGAGACTCCCTTCCTGCACCCTATTCACCCTCATGAAGTACTAGCAGCTGTCTGTCACATCTCCTCTTGCTGTCATCTCTTCCAGGGTGTACATGTTGAGATGCCTCAGTTTCTTCTCATAGGGCTTCTTGTACAACCCCTACACCATTTAATTTTCCCTCCTCTGGACTACCTCCACTCTATGTCCTTCCGAGGTGCGACCCACAGAACTGGACACAATACTCCAGGTAGGGTCTCAAGCGTGAGCAATACAGTAGCACACCTCTCTGTCCTTCCTCCTGCTGGAAATACCTCTCCCTGTGCGTCCCAGAATTCCCCTCTCTGATCCTACCCACTACTGTGTCACATTGCCTTGCCACTTTGAAGTCATCAGATATAATTCCAAGGTCCCTTTCCTGCTAAGTGACTGTCAGTACCTCACCACCATCCTATACTCAGCTTTTGGGTTCCTATGCCCTAGGTTCATGATTTTGCACTTTTTGGCACAGAACCCTGACTGCCATGCTCTTGACCACTCCACAAGTTTCCCAAGATCTCCATGCATTCTCTCCATCCATCCTGAGTGTCTGACGTATTACAAAGTTTGGTGTCATCTGTAAGAAGACATACCTTCCCTTCCTGTTCTTCTGCAATGTCACTTATGAAGACATTGAAGAGGACTGGTCCCAGGCCTCAGGCCTGTGGCACACCGCTGGTAACTCTCCCCTCATTAGAGTGAGTGTTGTTAACCTCCACCCTCTGTCGCCTATCCATTAACCAGTTCTTTACCCAATTCACCACTGTGGATTTCACCTCTTGATTGCTCAGTTTCTTTGTATTATGCAGCATAGTGTTGAATGTCTTAATAAAGTCCAGATAGGCCACATCCACTGCCTTCATCAGATTTGTCTGGCACAATGACCCCCCCATGAATCCATGCTGCCTTTGGTCTTGTAGCCCCTTTGATTCCAGATACCCCATCAACCTTTCCTTTGACAGGGTTTCCATTAGCCACAGTGGCACAAAGTGCTGAAGCACTGTACCACCACCTGCCACCACACCAGTGACCTGGGTTTGAGACAAGCCTGGGTCATTGGGGGTTGGCTGGGGGGAGGAGCACTGAGCATCTCAGAGGATGTTCTCCTCTGGGGATGGAGGGCAGTCCTGCTCCAGTGCATTACTACCACCTGGGTGACTGCAGAAGGCAATGCACTTAGACAGATTTACTGGCTATGGGAAACTGGTGGTGACACACTCCATGTTTACATGCAAGCTTGCATAATACACCAAAGCCAGTGTCCCAGGGAAGAAAACCATGTCCAGGAAAATTCTGGGCAGAGCAATGGTGAGGGGTCCGACCACTGGCAGGCCCTGCACCAGCAACAGGGTCCTCTCTCCATGAACAGAATCCACTCTCCTGGCAGGTAAAGGGCCTGCCAACCCCACTATGGAGAGGGCTATTGGAGAAGAATGGAAGTTGAGCAAAGTCCCTGGGATGCCGGGTGATGGGGCTGGGGGTGAGGGGTGAGGGGTGGGGTCAGACTAGAATAATAGAGCCTGTACTTGAGAAGTCTAAACAAATTAAATAAAAAAAAAACTGAGTTTCCATTACTTTCCCCACCACTTAGGTGAAGCTCACCAGCTCATAGTTGCTAGCTTTCTCCCTGTACTCCTCATGCATAGGGTCCAGATCCAGTTGTTTTGAGGTAAACTTCCAGATGGTCAAGTTCATTGATACAGCAACTCTGACTTGCAGTCCAGAGGGTCTCCCAGGTGTCACTGCCCAACGTCTCACAGATTTCTTTAAAAATTTACACCTTGGACCAGCCTAGTAGTGCCACAGTATCACTACCACATGCTACACCAGTGACCCCAATTTACATAATTTGGGGGCTGGCAGAGGGATGGGGGGATAATTGGCCCTCCCAGTGACAGTTTTCCTCCTTTGGGCTGGGGGGATGCTGTGACCAGCTGCCTGACTGCCACAGAGTGAAAGCCAGGTGGTAGTGCAGTTCAAGCACAGTGCAGGAAAGTGATTGACACTAGACACCTCATGCAGGCATGACTCATGCACATGCTGGAGTGTCATAGAATCATAAAGGTTCATTAGCAGAAAAAGATCCCATTGGCCCAACCTGTCTGCCCTTGTTCTCTCCCCATAGGTAGTCCTGATGCTATCACCCTACACACCATTTACGTCCCCCCCAGATTCCCGGCCCCTTTTTCCCATCAGGGTATCTATCCCTCCCTCTCTTGTTTAAACCCATGTAGTTATCCCACACACTCTTGAATCCCCCCACTGCTGATGCCTCAACCACCTTCTCCAGGTGCCCAACACCCTCTCAGTGAGTAGTGCCCTCTCTAATTACCTCTGAATTGCCCACCCTCCAGTTTCAAGGTATGCCCCTAGTTCTTGGATTGTCCTTCATCTTGAAGATACTCTCTTCCCTCACCTTGTTAACTCCCTTCAGGTATTTAAAATTTCAATCATATCTCTCTCTCTCTCTCTCTCTCTCTCTCTCTCCTGGTTTCCAGTGGATATAGGTTAAGCTCCTCCATACTCTCCTCCATTATGTCCTCTAATGCATACCATGCACCATTTTGGTCACCCTCCTCTGGACTCTCTCCACCTTATCACTATACTTTTGTAGGTGAGATCTCCAGAACTGTACCCCATATTCTAAGTGGGGACATACCATTGACCTGTAAAGGGCATTATCACCTCCCTTCTCCTGCCTGTGACACCCCTCCCTATGCATTGTGCACTGGCACTCTTGAGAGGAAATATGGAGTAAAGCGACCCGGTCACTGGAGACAAAGCCATACCCCCTTGCAGGCCCACGTAGGACTGACAGAACAGGTCCCACCATCACCACAATGGTCCTGGGTAAGTAAATATTTATTAGCAAGTCTACACAAAGGTTGGTGATGGAGTTGGGGGTTGCTGTCGGTAGGGGGAGCATACTGGGGACTGAGGAGCAGAAAAAGCAAGATGAAGAAAAATAATTTGCACCTTCACACCAAAGTCTCAACCTAATCTGAGTAGTGACTCAGTACATTTCTATCAAACTTTAGATCATTTACACTCAAATTATGAACAACAGAGACTGTGGTCAACATAGTCCGAAGACCATTTGATACATCTAACCACTTAACTAAACTGCTATTTAAGTGGGTTGATTTCTGTTGCTGACAACAATAAAGTTACAGCATAATATTCTGTAACTAACAACACTAAAGTTACAGCCTAATTGATACATAGGGTACAATCCTTTCTAGGTTAATGGGTGAGTGTAGCATTTATTTAGTTTTTGTTAACCTGGAAAGGAGGGCTAGGAACTATGCTTCCTGTTTATCACCTCAGGCTGGGAGAATGGGGGATACATTTGCAAACTGACTGATACTGAACCAGGTCAACCTGCCGTTGGTTTTAATGAATGGGTAAAATTTGCTCAGGACTCGGGGAACTTGCCCTATTATTTTTTTGAGAAGCACTTTTTCTGGCAATCTAGATGCCAGTTAACTGCTCAGCAGAAAATTACGACGTTGCACTTTAGAATGTTTGATTTAAATAGACCTTTTATATATTTACCATAAGGAATGTCATATGATTTTTACACAGTGAGTAAATAGCCTGTAGAGACATTCTGTCATGTGTAGTAATGGAATAGCTACTATAATTATACGGAATATCTTCCTTTTGGAGGCCCTGTGTTACCATCATTCAGATTTACAGTTGATTAGTCTATATATCCTTGATTGCCTCTATGTCCATGATCTGTATTTCTTTCAATTATTTGTGGGTGTTAAGTGTGATGCATTACTGAGCTGATGTATATTCAGTGCTTTAAGATATTCTTTCCAAATAAAAATTCCCCATCTCTTCTCGGGAAGTGCCTCTGAATCTTTAACGTCCACCTAAACCACTACCAGAACAGGCAGACTGGACCTCAGTTTAGCATCCCATCTGAAAGACAGCACCTCCAATAACACAATGTCACTGCAACACCATTCTGGGGGCATCGGTATGACTACTTTTAGCCAAGGGGAGAGTACATCCTGCAAAGCTACCAACAACACTTTCTATAGCACCTGGTGTTCATTGAATGTTTCCCATCCTACAACTGACTGGGTCCAACCCTGCTTAGCTACAGAGATCTGATGAGATTTGATTGAATTTTTTTCATTTGCAAAATGTTGTTATTTCTAGCTGCCTTGCTTAATAATCCATATTTATAGAGCATAAGTTGACTCTACTGAAAATGTAACTCATTTTCCAGTAACTCCCTCCTGTTTGCTGTTGTGTAATAAAACATAACTTTTTGTGTGAGATTGCCTCCCCTCCTTACAGTGGTCAAGGGTCACTTTCTTCAGTTTCATCAACCCCAAGACTCAGATCATCTTCACATCCATCACAGGGGAGGAAGGTAAGGTGATACGTGGAACATCTGACAATCCATGCTCTACAACTTGGCATCACATAGGATTAAAAAAAAACAGGAGTACAAATCAGTTACAACTCATTGAAACTGACCCAGGACTGGAGGACTATAAATGAACTGTTGAAGGAGTCAGTTCACACACCTGAATCACACCACTCCCTATGCAGTACTATTCCCCTGTGAACCTGGGTAGCTATGGTGTTCCAAAATTGTATGGCACAGTAAGTAGTATGATTTGGGTATGTGAACTTGCCTTCTCCAGCTCCTACTGCCCTCCAGTCCTGGATCCATTCAGTGAGAGCTGTACTGCTGCTTTGGCCTCCTTGCTTTGCCAATCTATACAGCATGGCAACTTCATAGCAAAGATGCAAGCCATGATTCATTTGTATGAGATGTAAGAGTGCAAGAATGTGGAAGTGCTCACTGGTCAATGTGAAGCTGCTGCCCATCGCAAAAGTGACTACCTGGCCAGATGCGGAAAGAATCACAATAGAACATACCTTGAGTTGGCTGTGCCGTACGTTCAACACCTGTTAACAGTCATATCTGAAGGTTATGTTCTTTGGTAGAGTACAAGGACAGGATGAGAAACATCAGGATTTTTTTTGTTGCTGCATGAAGCAGTGAAGGCAATTATGAGACTGAACCTGGAAGGGAACCAAATTCTGGCAGAATTCATTACAAATTCATTACAAATTTCAGGTGGGATATACTCTAATGCAGTAGTTCTCAGACTTTGTTACAGTGAGCCTCCCCAAATCCATGGGAAAGATTTTGATCCTCCCCCAAAAACTGAAATAATCTTGGGCCTCCCCAAAGAAAAATAACATACTGTACTTTGCGCAGTACCCCATGAATAAATTGAAACCCCTTTGAGTACTTGGCTCACATTCAATTCTTTGTCTCATACTAATGTGGAACCTTTGAAAAAGAGTTTGTGTGCTCAAATGTGTTATCTGAACAACAAATAAATAAAATAAACACATCTAATTATTCAACTTATTGTAACCCCCCCCCCCCACAGGCCAGCCTACTTGCTCTGCTATTTTTATTCTTGAATAATTGTTACCCCTCGTTGCAGTACTTTCTTGGGGTCAGACTACTTCCTCTGTTTCTCTCTATGAAATAACCTTCCTACATAGCCCCCGCTCCTAAGCAACTTCTCTGGGATTACTTTGCTGCTTCCTGCTATCGCTCTTAGCGCTTATATGCTCAACCTTTGTATTTGGGCTGTTCTGCCATCAGTCTACAAATTGATCAATTACCTCCACTCATTATAAATTTATTGTTCATATTTGTTTGCACTATTGTTCATTGTGTATTTCTTGACTGTTCTGCAGTTACCTTTTGAAGTGTATTCATTCCCTACCCTTCCCTCTGTACACCTGAAATGAGCCTTGGCTCATTCACCTTCCCTTGTCACTTATTAGTAAATAAATACTTAAAATTCACCTACTATTATCCTATACTTGGTATTTATACTTGGCATAGAACAGTAGAAGACCAATAGGTCCATATAAACTATTCCCCACCATAGTGGGTCCTCCTTCAGTTTGCTTCATCTCTTCACACAAAATATATAAAACTCAAAATTTAAATACAGTACATTTTCAGACTTGCTTGAGCCTCCCCTGGAACAGGTTGGGGCCTCCCCAAGGAGGCTGGCCTCACCATTTGAGAACCCCTGCTCTAATGGAAACTCCAGCTACTACACAGCCAGGATCCTGATGTCATCTTCCTGGTGTTCAAAGAGAAGGCTTCCTCGTAATGGGTAATGGACTGGCATATCAGCGCTAGGTAGTGGTCACCCAGATTGGAGGTCAAACTTGCTACCTCCAAAAGAAAACTACTATGTGGAATACAAGAAAGAAGAAAAGAAACAAGATGCTTCTTTGTGATCTAAGGTGTAAACATTCATGGTACAAAGCCAGTAAAAGCAAAACAAAAAGAAAGCCACACACAAGGTACTGGCTCAAAAGATGCTCATGCTTATTTATTAATAACAGTGACAAGAGTGAAATACACTTACAAGGCTTGGCATCACAGGAGGACTTACAAGAGGTCAGATGTCAGTTTGTCAAACCTTCCTCTGCGAGGCCAAGCTCTGTAACTGTATTTCATCTCATCAGTCTCATTAATAAATAAATGAGCATAATTTGAAACAAGTACCTTTTACAACCTTCTTTTCCTTTGCATGTGGAATGTAGACATCGTCAAGATTCTTCACTGAACTTTGATCAAAGCATTCAAATCTGTCTTTGTAGCATCTGCATGGCACCTGAGATGAAGATTAAAATAAAGTTTCAATGAGTTTCACTGAGCAGCTTGAGTTGCATCTATAATTACAAGCTGGAGAGTAATGAATTTTTCTGTTTGTTCACAAGCCAGCTGTTTATTTTTAGCACCACTAGACTGGTGTGATTTTTAATTGTATGTCTGCTTTAATCAAAGCAAATTCATTTTTCACAGTGTGGCCCAAGCCATAGGATGGCAGCTGACTTGTGCCATGGGCATGCCTAACAGGAACATGCCAATGAAAGATGAAGCTGATTTGTGAAGACACAATTTATTAGAGGAAATATGTCAGGAAATGGGGGTCTCAAGACTGTTCCAAGAAGGGATTCTCAGAAACATAGCAACACAGAAAATGACAGCAGAAGAGGACCTGAGGTCCATTGAGTCTGCCCTAAATGGTCCCCGGGTACCTACTGTACCAGGGACCTGTCCCTCTAGATGTTCATCCTATCAGCCATCTCTACTGCTGTTTGTGCCCAAGTCTTGTTCCACCTGCTCTTAAAACATAACAATGACCCTGCAGCCACAACTTCAGGTGGCAGTCTATTCCATGGCTCCACCACCCTCTCTGAGAAGTAATACTTTCTGATGTCCATCCTGAAATTCCCACCTTTTAATTTCCACTTATGCCCCAGTGTTATAGAACTGTTGTTCCTGGTGAAAAGCCCAGTATGCTGCACTTTGTTTATGCCTCTAAGGAACTTGAAGGTTTTGATCATATCTCTCCTGTCTCTCCTAGTTTCCAATCAGTACATATTCAATGCCATCAGCCTTTTTGATAAGCAGATACCCCTAAGGCCATGTATCATCTTTGTTGCCCTTCTGGACCACCTCCAATATATCAATATCCTTTCTAAGAGGAGGCCTCCAGAACTGGACATAGTATTCCAGGTGAGGTCTTACCAAGGACTAGTAGAGGGGCAGTATCACTTCCCTGTCCCTGCTATCTATGCCTCTTCCAATACATCCCAGTACCCTGGTAGCCTTACTGTAGGCCTTATTACACTGGCTTTGCTGCTTGAGGTCATCCCTTATGATGACCCCCAGATCTCATTCTTCAGCTGAGGAGCTGAGTTTGACCCCATTTAGCCAGTATTCAGTCTTGGGGTTAGCTCTACCCAGGTGCATCACCTTGCACTTCTTAGCATTGATTTGCAACTGCCATATGTGTGTCCACCTCTCTCATTTTTTAACATTCTTCTGAAGTTCTCTGACACCCTATATACTGTCCACTCTACCGCTGAGTTTTGTGTCATCAGAAAATGGTATCCAGTGATAAGGGTGCTCGCTATTGAGTGTTCGCAAAAAGGGCGACTCAATTGTGACACCTTATCAGAGGGTTACTGGATGGGGGTGACTGCAGGTATAGTGACATTCTGTAGCTATATATACATGCAGGGGGAAGCAAGCATGGCAGAAGGAGAGGGAGGTTTATGTTGCATGTTGTGGTGACTGGCTGCAAGCTGCCAAATGGCATAGTGGTTGGGTCACAGGCTTCAGCTGTGAGGCGCCAGGTTGGTCTGGGCGCATACATTTTATTGTGCCTGGACCCAATTTTTTTAATTTCACCCCCTGGAGTTGAGACTCCTTTAGTAGTGGGGTGCGGGGGATCACGGTGGGCACAGTCCGCCACATTAACATAAAAATGTAAGTCCCGGTGCCCTTTTGCCGTGCGCCAGGGTGTACATCAGCTAAATTGATTTTTGCCGATGTACATTCACCGTAGCAGTGATCATCTTTGTGCAATTGCCGTTATCACATAGAATCTCAGCGAACATAGCGATCTTACCCTTTATATTCTTGCTGATGTCACTGATGAAAATGTTGAAAAGGATCAGCCCCAGGGCTGACCCTTGAGGCACCCCACTAGTGACGTTTTCTTCAGTAGATCCCACCCCATTTGCTATCACCCTCTGTTTCCTGTCTTCCAGCCAATGTTGCACCAACTTGACTATCTGCTCTACTACACCCAGGTCCTCCAACTTCTTTAGAGGTGCCCATGTGGGACTATGCCAAATGCCTTACTAAAGTGATAAAAGCAGGTCCACTGCATGGCCTCTATCTAGCTCCCTGGACACTTGGTTGAAGAAAGTAATAAGGTTTGTTGGACATGACCTTCCTGCTACAAACCCAAGCTGTTTATTATTCTGTAGGTGATTATCCTTAAGATATTCTAGCAGATCTTGTTTAATGAGTGTCTCCATCTGCTTGCCTGCTATTGATGTGAGGCTGACTGGCCTGTAGTTACAAGTCTCCTCCCTATCGCCGCTCTTATGGAGCAGTACCACATCAGCCACTCTCCAGTCCCTTGGTACAATCCTGGACTTAAGTGACCTATTGAGTAGCTGCATGAGAGGGGTTGCTAGCTCCTCTGACAGCTCCCTCAGCCCCTGGGGTGCAAACTATCTGGGCCTAGGGTCTTGTCAGGTCTGATGTCTTAAAGGGCCTTCCTGACCCTCTAGGTAGTGAACTCTCGGATGTGCATTCTCTTGATTCCCTGGTTGAGGCCCTGATGCAACTGTCTGGCTACCAGGTCAACCTCTGCATCAGCCACAGAGTCATGAAGGTCAACACTGGTCCTAGAAAACAAGGACAATAGGCAGTAGAGTGACCCGATAGGCCTCCTGTCTTGGTCAAACCCTATCTACATGCGAGGTGGCATTAGTGGATATGTTGAGCAGTGGTGTACTTTAAAAAGGGAACAGTATGCACTAAGAGTTCCACACCCAAGTGTGGGGCTGGGTCCAATTTGCATATGTGTGCAAAACCTTTTCTTAGCTTACTATTCACTATAGTTTAGAAAATGGTCAGAAAGGATTCTGCCTCCTGATTGGCAGAAAGTCCTTCTAACCTGGGCATCTATTTTTCAATAGATGCCCAGAAATAATAAGTGCCAGTCCAAGTGGCACCTCACTACTCAACATTCCACACTGGTGCCCAGCCTGCTTTCTATAGGCTGAAGGCACTGAAGAAAATTTGAAACACCTGCCATTTTTTACCTCTGGCTTAGTGAGAGGTACTGCTCTCCCCCACCCAAAGCAATCATTATTTACTTGCAGACGCTGCCTGTTTTAAAACTAAATAAAAACCACACTTCACTTATCTTGCGGTTGGAAGAGTGACACAACAGCACCACTCCCCTGACCGCACTCTCACAGTAGTTTCATAATCTTCTCCTGACCGCGGTCTCGCACTGCCATCCTGCCACAAACAGAAAGTCATCACTCAGCGCAACTCCCTCATAATCAGTAACCCTGCTGTAGAAAAAGAAACCAAAACATTTACCTGAGGATTTTAGAAACTGAAATTAAATCTTTTGTTTCCTGGTACACCATGCTCAGATGTCACTTTTTCTCCTTCCTCGTACATCAGTAGTCAAAGGTCACAGGCACAATTTCAGACAAAAAAAATGCATGCACCCAAAAAGAAAAATAAACTTCCCAGACAGCCCAACAAGCAATTTTCAAACAACAGTGCTTTTCTTCTTTACAAACAGTGTGTGTCTGTGTGTGAGACTCTCTCTCATGGGGGGGGGGCGGCACTCCACCAGAATGCTGCAGGGAGGAGCAACAGCACCAGGAACAGCCTATGGACTACTTTATGAATACATTATTTGGTATACCTGTATTCTTTTTTCACAATAATTTATTGTATTATTTTACAGCTTCACAATAAGTTACACAGATGGCCATTTTCTAAGTGCAATAATACTCCCCAGGGTGGGCATTATTGGGAAATACCAGACCTTCCAGGGGTTACAAGGCCCTCTGCCACATTACGCCCCTGGGCAGTCCGGTATTTCCCAATAATGCCCACCCTGGAGAGTATTATTGCTAACATAATAGATGTATCAGACTAATGTTGCTTATTTCCAGGCTGATATTTTCTGTAACAACAATGCACAAATCCCCAGCAGCTGACATCAGAGCAGGACTGCAGCAGTGGAAGATTCAGTAGCCTACAGTGCATGTAGAGATAAGTACAGATCTGATGTTTGCCAGTTCCACTGTTCTCCAAGGACTAAGTACAGTCCTCTGTGATTTTATTTAGCCAAAGAAGGACAGCAGGCCCAGCAAACAAATGCTCAGAGCTAATGTAAACTCAAACATGGAATGCTTGCTATTGAAGTTCCACTGCTGCAGCCCTGCTCTGATGTCAGCTGCAGGAGATCCTGTAGCTTGTAGATAAAGATATTGTCAGCCTGCAAGTAAGCAAATTAGTCAGATGCAATCTACTATATTACAGTAAACAGTAAGTAAAAAAAAATGTTTTACTTAGAACAAGAAAATTGGGACCAGCCCCACACTTGAATGAGGAGCTCTTAGTGCTGACTGTTCCCCCTTAAAGAGCTAGTGGATTGGGGTTTGTGCTTCAAAAATGGGTCTTGTAGTTTCAGTAGTGTATTCTTTAGTTTTTCTATTGGAAATGTCAGGAATCATATCTTGTGTTGTTTTCTGACTTATTGCAACTGTTTTCTTGATACTGGTTTGTAGATCTCTGCCAAGCACCATCGAAGCCACTGAAACCAGAAGTGACATCTCAGGGGGACAAAACGTAGACTCCATTTACCTTTGTACTGCATACGTGTGGTCTTTCTCTGTGATGTGCCATGAATGCAGTCAGACCAATTCTGAAAAGTACACTGTCATTATTCAACATGAATGAGCATATTTACAAAAAGTCAAACTAATAAAACATCTGGCATGCAGCCGCAATAGAGTACCACTCCTCTTTCCTGCTCCCCAAAACACAAACACAAAACAATCATACATGCAGACATAACTCAAGTCTTCCAAAACCTGTCAACTATATGTAATAGTTTCACCAACACTAACAGTAAAACAATAAAACTACTTCAAAAGTGTGCAGTGAGTGGCAATCACAAGATCACACGTGTAGAAAGCATACTTGCACCTCATGACCTACCATTCATCATTTCAGCTTGCCTGTATCAGTAGCTGTCAGTCTGAGTGACAAGATACACTGTTTGTCAATGACTCATGATTATTTTACATTGCAAACGTTCATCTGAGCAATGTAAAATACAAGTCTTCTTTTCAAGGCAATGGTTTTTCTTCCCTTTTTCAGCTTACTGACATACTGAACGCGAATGAAGAGGAGCTGTCATTTTCCATGTTCAGGTGCTGTCACTGTAGTCCCAATGTTGAGGATTAGTCTTGAGATGCACACCTAATGCCTTTGTGTGAACAGGGGTGAATGGCAGCTTATTCAACACGCATGCAGTGTTGCTATATGTGATTACAGTTTGACAGTTGTCACTGTCAGGCATTCTTACGACTGGACTACAGTGAAGCTTGAAGAACGCAGGGCAGAATTGAGTGGGCGCTGAGCCTTTATCCCGATTGCAACTTTTAAAAAAATCTTTTTGTGTGTATGGTACCGGATTGATTTTAGTAGGATAGGTATGTCTGTGGCACATTTGGAATGAATCAACGGAAGAAAAACTATTGATTTAAAAAGGAGACTTGTATTTTACACTGCTCAGATGAAAGTTTGTAATGTAAAATAATCATGAGTCATTGAAAAACACTATATCTTGTCACTCAGACCCTGATAAATCTTGTAATATTCAAGTAGGGTATGCTGTCAGTGCAGCGAAACCCTTACCTCTACAGCAATGTGGGCGCTAAACACGATTGACAGTCATTCCATTGATCAGGATTTTGCAGCGCCCACTGTCTTGCTGCTCCAGGGTGTTGTGTTGTTTCTCAATACACCTCCGACCTGGAGGTGATATCATTTTTCAGGGGTTATGGGGATGTGCCCAGGTGCTCTACTGTGATGGCAGTCTGGTGGCATGATTGCGGGCAACATCATTGCCATTGGCATTTTGTTGTCGCATGATGATGTCGGTCAATATGATGCAAGTTGAACTGACATGGTGGAACTTTCAAGTAGCACCGTTTTCCCCGATACATAACTTCCTGTCGAGACTCTTGAAGGCACGTGCTCTCCACTGAATCTTGTGGTTTGGCAGCTGATACTCCAGGCACAGATAAGTAAACGTAAAAGACCACTAACAGAACATTACAATATCATTTAAAGAAACATCCCAACATAAAACACACAAAACTCTATTTACATACACAGCAGTTACAGACACAGTACACTAGCTCCTTAAGTCCCACCACAGGTGATGTGACCTTAAACTTAGAATCCCAGGGGTCGCAAAGCAGATCTTGGAACAATAGAGAGTAGGTCCAACAAACAGTTTTGATCAGCCTAAGCTCACAAGAAAGAGCCAAACCATCTTGCTCAAGATCAATTGAGCAGAACTTCAGCCCTGCTGGACACTGGTTCCCAAGTAACCACTTCACAGTTCAAGCACTTATCTGAACATTGGACTAAGTATAGCTTCTTGAACCCACCATGCAACTAGATCAGACTCATATCTGAAAAGGACTCAGCATTCTGTACACCAGATACACAGAGGCAGGAATTACCATTGAGAACTCCACTTACCCAAACCAAGGCACCAGCAGCAGCAATGCCTGTGATGGCACTCTTCCACCAATCATCAACAGAATTAATCTCTTTCAGCATTGCTATCCAGATCTGTTAAATACCATGCAGAGAAAGAGGAGGAAATATGGCATGGCAGATTAACATCAAGCAGCTAGAGTTGCCTTCTCTTGCAAACAAACACAGATCAGAAAATTCAAAATCAAGGATGTGCACCACATCAGATTGAATCCAATTCTGAGAACATCCTGCTGTGCAAGGCCAAAGTGGGACTAGTGGGGCAAAATTACATAGTGTTGGCCGAGCCCAAGAGTGCCAGAAGGATGACCCTGCGCTGATAGTCCAAAGTTTAGTTATGGTATGGAAAGTACAGGCTCCAGTATGAATCTTAAACTACAAAAGCCAACTCATGAAACTATGCAGGAATCATGTTGTGGTACTTCTACTGAGAATCAGATAGGAAGATGCCATCAGCCACGGCAACTGGGATTACAAGGATTTGCTCTATCCTGAGCATGTAATGATGCAAAAGGCTCAGCAAGATCCAGCAGATCACATGGATAAAAGACATTGACAAAGGGAAGGAAGACTTGGTGCAACAGCTTAGGGAATGTTGGAAGGCCTTTGTCCAATACTCTTTTCGATTTTAGATGTGCATTTGCAGTTGGTACTGCACTGTATACTTACAAACAACTACTGTATCTACCTATCCTAGAAAGTTTACTGCCCAGTCCCTCCAGAACTGTTCCAACCTATGAAGGACATGCTCATCAAGAAGACTGAAGCCAAAGTGACTTCAGAAAGCGATATCAATGGACTGTTCCAGTTGCCTTCATAAAGGAGAAAGGTTGCAAGCTGCACTTTTGTGTGAACTATTAAAAGCTATACCGGCTCACTCACAAGGATGTCTATCCTCTCCCATGCATCAGGAATGCTCTGACAGACTTCAAATAGGCTTCTTTGTTCTTCACAATTGATCTAACAAGCAAATATTGGCAAGTCCACATGATCCCAGCGGCTAGAGATGTAACAACCTTCTTCTGCCACCACAGGTAGAGGGCTTGTTCACTAGAATGCCACACCATGGAGCCTACTGATTGGAAGAGCCTCTGACAGACAGTGGGTGGAGCACAGAATGCCTTTGGTTGGTGGCATAAGAAGGATCAAAATGATAGAATGATCAGAGGGTACAGGTGTGCCATAGGGCACCCTGCCTCAGGTCACTTGACAAGCCACCTGAAGAGGCAACAGCCCCAATGTTAGAGCTTCTATAAGCTTCAATCACACATTTGCCAGTCCTGCTTTTCTCCTGGGGGTAAAGAGCAATCCTCTGTGACTGCATTAAGCCTTGAGAGGACATCAGGACCAGCAAGTAAAAGATCAGAGCTTATAAAATTGTAACACACACTGCAGGCTACTGAATCTCCCACTGCTGCAGCTCCACTCTGATGTCAGCTGCAGAGGATTCTGGGATTTCTAGTTACAGCAAATGTCAGCATTGGAGTCAGCAGGATCGCCATATACAATCTAATAAATATATACTGGTATATATATGTACACAACACACACACACACACACACATATATATTCATTGCCAAAACTTTGTTAATGCATAGTTGGGTTGAAGTAACAAAAGTATGGAAATGAGGCATTATGGTTGAGCCTAACCCTCCCACCCTACCATCCCATTCCCCATTCTCCACACACCAACAGGTGTTGGGGTGTGCCATGTGGTCATTAGGCCCAACTCTCACCCCATTCCTTGTGTAAACAGGCTGACATGGTACAGTATAGGAGAATGGGGTGAGAGTTAAACTTCTTTAACACCATGGCACACTCTGATGCCTGTTGGTGTGTGAAGGATGAGGGGATGGGGTGGTAGGGTGGTGGGGTTAGGGGCTCAACCCTAATGCCTCATTTCCATACTTTTGTCACTTCAACCCTAACTGATGCATTAATGAAGTTTCTTGCAATGAATTTCCTTACTTTCTGAGAAAGTGTAATGTAATTGGTAGTGTGTTGGTGAGAACATGGGCCCTGTGGGCCCTGCACTCCCTTCAAGCTGCCCATTTTTGCATAATGTTATGCATCTGTGGGAGTGCAAGGCCCAGGCCCATGCTCCCACTTACAGATTAGTACGGAGCTACAGCAGCCCTATAGGGCTCAAAGGAACCCTTGTAACACTAATTTGCCAATATCTCAGTAACCGTAGCAGCTATGAAAAACATTCCACTACAGCTGTAATCATGACTTCGAAACCTCCATGCATGCTTAGTTTCTAAGCTGCCCAGAGTGAAAAATCTGTATCTTGCATCGTTTCCGAGATACGGGCACCGGAAGGTGCTGTGGGTGCCACAGTGTTATCCTATGGGAAATATCTCAAATTCGTAATGGCATAGCTATGTAATCGATAAAATGTTTGCACCTAAACAGCATAATTCACATCTCTGGGACACCCCCCTAATACCCTGAAAACTTCAAGCCAAAACACCAAACTGTTTATTTGCAGTGCACTGGCAAAGTTTTTAAATTCCTAAGCTCTAAACAGAAATGTATAGCTGAAGCGTTACATCTCATTTGAAGTGTATTCAGATCAATAAATGGCAAATATAGCTCTTTGTAGTGAAAAAATATTGTTTTACTTCAGATCAAAAACACACAGTGGGTTAAAGTATACAGAAAAAAAACATCTGTACTGAGATGCAAAAAAACTAATCTTCTCATCAGTAAATGAACGGAGTCTCAGAGCCCCTTCACAGTATTTGGCTGTCCCAACAGTGAAACTGGGAAATCAATTTTCTTTGCTTTACTGGACTTATAGTCACTCAGTTGTTGTTTAGTGTTCTGAGAATTTTCACCTCATTGGTCTTCTTGGCTCAGTTGCCTAAATCCCTTTTTAATCGAACACATCGTTCCAGTGCCGAAAATGATGATGAAGTGGGATGCTCGCAAACACCTTTTATTTAAACTTTGTTGCCACCATTACTGGAAATTCCTCTTGATTGCCTGCATCCTGAACATTAGCCTACGTGGTGAAACCACGAACAAGACCTGATGTTTACGACATATGACGTCTTCATCAGAGCTAAATCCAGACTCCAGTAAGATTTGCTTTATAGCACTGGTTGCCTCAGTACACTTTCTGCAATCATTGCCAGAACCAACCCTTAAATTATGACTATGAAAGCTAACTAAAATGGTTAATAAAAAGTGATTACAAAGTGATTTAAAAACAGCCATGATGCCTTAATTTTTAGGAAAATATGATCAGTACTGCTGCTAATGCCAAAACTCTTAAATATTAACTAGAGCCCTTAAAATGGTGCTCCTTGCTTTGTGCATATGTAGAGTCTAGGGATCCCATTTTCTGGGTAATTTAAACAAAGTTCTGTCTCATTAATAAGTACATCCATTACAGATCTTGATATGAGACCAGTTCGCCTCTCATTCCACTTAAACAAGTGTACTGAGCTTCTTGCCTGATTCAAACTAATCTGCAGCTCTATTGTCATCTGTGTGGTGCTCAAAATATTATCGCTGTCAAAATTCTGGAGCTTCTAAGAACGGCACCCAACTACTTTTTAGAGCTCTTCATGACAATTTGTATCAACTTTTATTCCACAGCGCTTACTTATATTAGTGTTTCTACGTGCCATGTTTGACTCCCACCACTGCTGTGTACTCAAGTCACTTACAGCCATGTCAATTTCATATGACATAATATTTTATTGCCAATTTTAAATTCCTAGACTCCATGTGCACACTGAAAAAATCTTTTCAAGATAAACTATTTTTTAGAATTTTATGTTTTTTTGAAGCAGCTCCAGAACTAGATTTAATGAATATTTTTGCTTTCAGCATCTTCAGCATATATCATTTGCATACTCCCTAACTACATTATGAATGTGACACATGATACCATTATGACACAGGTGGTTTCAAGAGGTTTATTAACCTATGAAGGTATGGAAACCATTGTCTTCATTTAGACCTTTAGGAACCAGTGTATTCAGTTAATTTATCCAAAAACTCTCTCTATGCTGTAAATGTTGTTTGAAGTCCCACCCGGGGTGGTAATTCAACTCGTTCTAAGCCAATGAATTAAGTGAAACAGAGCCATGTCAAACTCCTCATAGTGTCTGGCCATGGCATAGGTAGCATTCCTCACTCAGCTCGCTGTCTTGTGCTGTCAATTAGTAATTTAAGTTATCTTTTGGTTTGACCTGTATATGTACCAAGCCACATGGACATTTGAGCAAATGAATCACTCCTTGCATTTTGCAGTTTATAAAGCCATTAATCTGATATTTCTTCCCTAACCTAGGATGCTTAAACACTTTCGTGTTATAGGTGTTATTGCAGTGCGTACAATTCCAGCATCTGTAATTTCCATTAAGTGCTTTTGACATCCAGGTCAGGCTGATATTTTTCTGTTCTTTAAAACAGCTCTTCATTAAAACATTTCATAGACTTTTTCCTTTTCTCCTATTTACTCTTGGCCCAACATTTACTAAATCTTTTTAACATAGTTCTGCCTTTAAAATGCCCAATTTTTTCTGATAATCTGTTCTGCTTTACTAGATATCTTATTATACTCTGTACTGTTGGTTAACATGGGTCCTTCCTCTGCTTTTCCATTTTTTACCAATAAAGTCTCCCTAGATTTCATCTTTGTTCTTTTTACAGCTTCTATTAATATACCAGCATCATAACCTCCCCTTAAAAATCTGTCACACATATTGGCCATTTCTTTTTTAGCCTCTGTTTCTTCAGAACAGTTACGTCTTACTCTTAATAATAAGCCATATGGGATATTCATCTTAAGGTGATATGGATGGTTACTCTTCCAATGCAACAAAGTATTTCTGTCTGTGGGCTTTTAAATAATGTTATATTAAATGCCCCATTCTTTTTGTAATTCAGAAGATCTAAATAATGCACTTTTTCTGTATCTTTTTACTTTGTGAAACACAGGTTATTATTGCTGTTGTTAATGTACACAAATAGTTCTGCCAATTCATTTTCTGTGCCTTTCCATAGGACTAGTATGTCGACAATAAAATATACCCATAACATGATTTTAGTTGTTTTGTTGTCCCATATACATTTCTCTTCCCAACTGTTTAAATATAAATTCACTAGGGAAGAGGCAAATGTTGTCCCCGTTGCACTCCCATGTATCTGTTTATAAATATCCCCATTGAACAGGAAATAATTTGATTCTAGTGTGAATCTTGCCATTTCTGCTATTAGTTCTGATGGTGGTACATGTATGGTTCTCTATTGGCTAGGGCCTCTTTTATTGTTTCTATGCCCTCCTCATGCGGGATATTATTGTACAAATTTACAGTGTCCAAAGTTACTAGTATTGCCACTTCTCTGGCATCTATTGCTTTCAATTTATTTAAAATCATTCTACTGTCCTCTGTATATGATTTTCCAAAAGCAACATAAAGTCAAAAAAAAAAGTCAATGTATTTAGAGAATTGTTCCACAATTGACCCAATACTTCTTACAATTGGTCTCCCGGGGGAACTTCATTGTTTTTATGAACTTCTGGCAATAGGTAGATAGTAGGTTTTATCAGGTGTTATACTGTGAGGAATTATTTTAGGTATTTGTGATCCATTTCTTTTCTGATGCATTTAGCAGGATCTTGTCTGCTTTTATTTTTATTACTTCAGTTGGGTCTATGCATAATTTTGTGTAATACTGCCTGTCCTCTAACTGTCTATATATTTCTTACAAGTACATTTCTTTCAGCCAGATAACGACTGCCCTTCCTTTGTCTGCTTTTTTAATTAAAAAATCTTTATTTGTGCTTGGCTGTTTCAATGCTATTGATTCAATTCATGATAAATTCTGTTTTTTTGTTTTTTTTATTAGGATGACATTCCTGGTACACTTCTTCCATTTCTTTGTTGACTAGTTTACTAAAAGTATTAACTACTTGACTTTGATTTCCTGGTGGCATGAATGTTGATTTTTTCTTAAATGGAGTCTCTTCTCTTACATAATTCATTTCTTGTACTGTTTCCACTCCCTCTATTGTTACATTTTCATTTACAGCTATATATCTTGGTCTGACTATTGGTGGTATTGGATTTTTTGCAAAGTGCACCTTTAAATGTAATTGCCTAAACAATTTATAATTATCAATTTTTGTCCTGAAGACATTTACCTTTGCTTTTGGTACAAACATTAAGCCATGCATCAAAACCTTTTCTTGGTTCTCTGTAAGTGGTACCTTTCAGATATTGATGATTGTCATTTCATCAGTCTCGGTGATCTGCGTGGTCCTTGGCCTCTCTCCCAAAATCTTCCATAATTCCTCCATCTGCCTCTTCCTCTGCCCCCCGGTCCTCCTCCTTGTGGTATATTCCTGCTGTTCCCTTCGGGATCAGTACCACTGCCCGAGTAGTAACTTCCCGATGTGTAATTTATTGTCATTTACTTGCCAACAATACAAACTGACTGACAGTAAACTTACCGACATAAATTATACCGTCAAGGTTCAATTCAAACATCAGCTGGCTGGCATATAATATAAACATCAGCTGCGATGAGCGAGATGGTCATTGTTGATTTTTTCCTCCACACACAGACTGAGACAACGAGCAGTGGAACAACCTGCTGCAGTATGCTTATGCAATTCTTGACACCTACATTCATCAATTGCCAACTCTCTATTTCAACCCCCCCCGCCTGCATCACAACTCACTTTTGCTGGCTCTCTCTACCGCATTAGTAACCACAGAAAGAGTCCTTGTTCTGGTTTCACACTCTCACTGCTTTGCTCTCTGTATCTGGCTGCTCACTGTTTCCTTGTGCCTGAAGGTGCAGACAGACACCGACACAGCAGGACCAAAATGTGCTGCTGCTCTCATAACCACCAGGGTGACTTGCTTGTGGTGGTGTTTCACTCATGTCAAACTGCCGCATGCAGTAAATGGGCTATTCCAAACTGTGACTTCTATCCAACGAACCTGCAGAGAAGCAGGGTGCAGTGAACACTAGAATGTGTTGGTAGTCAGCTACTTAAGGCACTTTGTCCCTCTATATTGGGGGTATTTTACACTGGATTGGGATTGGGGCTAGCTGAGGCACACACACAAACAGAGAGGACATGTTCCCATTTCTCTCTCTCTCTCTCTCTGTAGGTGTATGCTGCAATACAGATGGCTGCAAGGCTGTCAAGTACCGGGCTGTACTGGTCTTTGTTAAGAACTGTGGTCGTTATCTACTCTTTGTCTGTAGATGTGTGGCTTCGCTGCTTCGCTATGGCAAGTGCATATCAGCTGTTCCTAGTCAGACGGTAAAATTATGTAAATGGGGAGCACTGTGAGCTGTGTCATGGAAGCAATGCCGGAAAGTTTTCTTTATGTTTCCTCTCACAAGAATTTCTTTATCAGCTGAGCAATAATACACATATTGCTTAAGACTATACAATTGGTGTAATGGAATAATTAATTCTTCTATACCTTGTAAGTTACATAGCTTGTAAATTACACTTTAGTTTGCTCGCTAATAGAGAACAAAAATGGCAGTGTCAGTGTGTGTGTCGGGAGAATGTTCGTCAGTAATACAGTAATAGCGGGAAGGTTAAATTCGGGAAATAAAAGACGGGACTTTTGCCATCAGGATGTTTGTCTTCTGGAGATCGTACTAGACCATTCCCTTCTAATGGGTCTCTTGAAAATCCTGCCTTGTATTTTGCCTTTCATTATCTTTATAGTTGTCACTTACTCTCATCAGTGGTTTCAAAATTTTCTATTTGTACATTTTGTTTTTCTTTTAGGTGATATTGGTCTCTTAGTCTCCTCCCTTGCCAGTTTTAAATGGTACCATTTTATAGACCCTTGCATTTCTCTCATGTTTTTGATTTTATGTGTTTTAAGATCTCCTTCAAACTTTTCATTTTCTCTTCCAGTTTTTCAAACTTGCTTCCTTTTTTTGGGAAAAAGGACCTTCGAGGCTCAGTGGGCCTACCAGTCACCAACATTTAATAAATAAAATAATTAAAATCTTTAAATACATCTTCTTCTTTCTATTTTATGATATCTGTAAGGTTGTCAAACTCTTTTCTTGCTTTTTAATAACAATTAACATTAAATCACTGGAGCCCTTATTTAGTACTCTTTCCCAGTCTTTCATAAAATCTGGGTCATCTAGACCCAGTGTAGGTGGTTTCTGTATCCTCAGTCCCCTGGGAATCTGCTTTTCTCTGCAATATTTACTTAGTGAAATTGCATGCATATGCATGTGTGCCTGTCTTTTCTCAGGTGCTTCCATAGTGATCATGCTAATTTCTTCATTTATTTCTGTAACTATTTTCCCCAAAAATTCATCATGGGCTGTGTCATCATAGGCTAGTCCTTCTCCTTCTTCCTCTACTTGGGCTAATGTATCTGTATCTGTATTACTCTCTTTAGCCATATTCATATTTTATTCTGGAGGCTTATGGTTTTAAATTTCAATCAGTCACATCTGCGTGTTACTAAATCTTGTACCTGTCAACTCTGGAGCATGTTCACAGCCCTACCCCTGTGCAGGATATTAAATTTGGCCAAGAAAAAAACAAAAAAAGGTTTGTGAGCACTCAACGGCATTTGTATCCAGTAATTAATAATAACTAAATTCTTAACCTCAGAGTTAACTATGCTGATGCGCCTTCCAAGGTATTATCGAAGCTCTAAACAGAAATATATAGCCAAAGCGTTACATCTCATTTGAAGCGCACTCAGATCAATAAACGGCAAGTATAGTTCTGTGTAGTGAAAAAATATTGATTCACTTCAGGTCAAAAACAAACAGTGGGTGAAAGTATTCAGAAAAAAACATTTGTACTGAGATGCAAAAAACTAATCTCCTCATCAGTAAATGCATGGAGTCTCAGAACCCCTTCACAGTATTCGTCTGTCCCAACAGTGAAACTGGAAAATCAATGTACTTAGCTTTACTGGACTTGTAGTCACTCAGTTGTTTAGTGTTCTGAGAATGTTCACCTCATTGGTCTTCTTGGCTCAATTGCCTAAATCCCTTTTTACTTGAACACATTGTTACAGTGCCAAAAATGATGAGGAAGTGGGATGCTTGCAAACACCTTTACTTTAAACTTTGTTGCCATCATTACTGGATGTTCCTCTTGGTTGCTTGCATCCTGGACATTAGCCTATGTGGTGAAACCACAGACGAGCTGATGTTTCTGATGTGTGAAATCTTCATCAGAGCTAAATCCTGACTCCAGTAAGATTTGCTTTATAGCACTGGTTGCAATGGTAACAGTACACTTTCTGCAATCATTGCCAGAACCAACCTTAAATGGTGACTATGAAAGATAACTAAAATGGTTAATAAAAAGTGATTACAAAGTGATTTAAAAAAAGCCATGATGTCTTCATTTTTGGAAATTATGATCAGTACTGGTGCTAATGCAAAACCTTAATTATTAAGTAGAACCTTTAAAATGGTGTTCCTTGCTTTGTGCATATGTAGAGTCTAGAATCCCATTTTCTGGTGTAATTCAAACAAATTTCTGTCTCATTAATAAGTACATCCATTACAGATCATGATATGAGACCAGTTTGGCTCTCATTCCACTCAAGTGAGTGTACTCGAGCTTCTTGCCTGATTCAGACTAATCGTGCAGATCTATTGTCATCTATGTGATGCTCAAAATATTATCTTCCCCAAAATTCTGGAGCTTCTAAGAACAGCACTCAACCACTTTTCCACACCACACGCAGATCACGGAGATTGATGAAATGAGAATCATCAGTCTCTCATCACTCTCTCAAAGGTACCACTTACTGAGAACCAAGAAAAAGTTTTAAAGCGTGGCTTAATGTTTGTACAAAAAGCAAAGGTAAATGTGTTCAGGACAAAAATTTATAATTATAAATTGTTTAGGCAATTACATTTAAAGGTGCACTTTGCAAAAAATCCAATACCACCAGTAATCAGACCAAGATATATAGCTGTAAGTGAAAATGTAACAATAAAGGGTGGAAACAGTACAAGAAATTAATTACATAAGAGAAGATACTCAATTTAAGAAAAAAATCAACATTCATGCCACCAGGAAATCAAAGTCAAGTAGTTAATACTTTTAGTAAACTAGTCAACAAAGAAATGGAAGAACTGTACTAGGAGTGTCATCCTAGTTAACAAAAACAGAATTTATCATGAAATGAATCAATAGCATTGAAAGAGCCAAGCACAAATAAAGATTTTTTAATTAAAAAAGCAGAGAAAGGAGGCATAGTTATTATCTGGCCGAAAGAAATGCACTTGGAAGAAATATATAGACAGTTAGAGGACGGGCATTATTACACAAAATTATGCACAGACCCAACTGAAGTAATAAAAATAAAAGCAGACGAGATCCTGCTAAATGCATCAGAAAAAAAAAGGATCACAAATACCAAAAAAGAATTTCTCACAGTACAACACCCAATAAAACCTACTATCTACTTATTGCCAAAAGTCCATAAAAACAATAAAGTTACCCCTGGGAGACCAATTGTCTAAATATGTTGACTTTCTTTTGAGACCTTTTGACTCCCTGGGAAAATCATTTACAGAGAACAGTAGAATGATTATAAATAAATTGAAAGCAATAGATGCCAGAGAAGTGGCAATACTAGGAACTTTGGACATTGTAAATTTGTACAATAATATACCGCATGAGGAGGGCATAGAAACAGTAAAAAAGGTCCTAGCCAAGAGAGAACCAGATGTGTAACCACCATTAGAATTAATAGCAGAAATGGCAAGATTCACACTAGAATAAAATTATTTTCTGTTCAATGGGGATTTTTATAAAGAGATACATGGGAGTGCAATGGGAACAACATTTGCCTCCTCCCTAGTGAATTCATATGTAAACAGTTGGGAAGAGAAATTTAAATGGGACAACAACACAAATAAATGGTTAAACAAAATAATTTTATGGGTACTTTTTATTGATGATGTATTAGTCCTATGGAAAGGCACAGAAAATGAATGGGCAGAATTCTTTGTGTACATTAACAACAGCAATAATAACGTGTTTCACAAAGGAACAAGATACAGAAAAAGTGCATCAGTTAGATCTTTTGATCAACAAAAAGAATGGGACAATTAATATAACATTATTTAAAAGCCCACAGACAGAAATACTTTGTTGCATTGGAGAGTAACCATCCATATCACCTTAAGATGAATATCCCTATATGCTTATTATTAAGAGTAAGACGAACTGTTCGAAGAAACAGAGGCTAGAAAAGAAATGGCCAATATGTGTGACAGATTTTAAGGAGGTTATGATGCTGGTATATTAATAGAAGCTGTAAAAAGAACAAAGATGAAATCTAGGGAGACTTTATTGGTAAAAAGTGAAAAAGCAGAGGAAAGACTTTTGTTAACCTACAATACAGAGTATAATGAGATATCTAGTAAAACAGAACAGATTATCAGAAAAAATTGGGACATTTTAAAGGCAGAACTATGTTTAGAAGATTTAGTAAATGGACCAAGAGTAACTAGGAGAAAAGGGAAAAGTCTACGAGATGTTTTAATGAAGAGCTTTTTTGAAGAACAGAAAAATATCAGACTGACCTGGATGCCAAAAGCACCTAATGGAAATTACAGATGCGGGAATTGTACACACTGCAATAACACCTATAACACGAAAGTGTTAAAGCATCCTAGGTTAGGGAAGAAATATCAGATTAATGGCTTAATAAACTGCAAAATGCAAGGAGTGATTTATATGCTCAACTGTCTATGTGGTTTGGCATATATAGATCAAATCAAAAGAGAACTTCAATTACGAATTGGAGAGCACAAGACAGCAAGCTGAGTGAGGAATGCTACCTATGCCATGGCCAGACACTATGAGGAGTTTGGACATGGCTCCCCTGCTTCACTTAAATTCATCGGCTTAGAACAAGTTGAACTACCACCGCGGGGTGGGGACTTCCAACAACTTTTACAACATAGAGAGAGTTTTTGGATAAATTAACTGAATACACTGGTTCCTAAAGGTCTAAATGAAGACAATGGTTTCCATACCTTTATAGGTTAATAAACCTTTTGCAAACCACCTTTGTAATAATGGTATCATGTGTCACATTCATAATGTAGTTAGGAGTATGCAAATGATATATGCTGAAGATGCTGAAAGCAAAAGTATTCATTAAATGTAGTTCTGGAGCTCCTTCAAAAAAAACATAAAATTATCTAAAAATAGTTTATCTTGAAAAGATTTTTCAGTGTGCACATGGAGTCTAGGAATTTAAAATTGGCAATAAATATTATGTCATATGAAATTGACATGGCTGTAAGTGACTTGAGTACACAGCAGTGGTGGGAGTCAAACATGGCTCAGAGAAACACTAATGTAAGTAAACGCTGTGGAATAAAAAGTTGCACATACCAAATTGTCATGAAGAGCTCTGAAAAGTGGTTGGGTGCTGTCTAGAAGTCCAGAATTTTGATGGAGATAATATTTTGACCATCACACAGATGACAATAGAGCTGCACAATTAGTTTGAATGCAAGAAGCTCAAGTACACTTGTTTAAGTGGAATGAGAGTCGAACTGGTCTCATATCAAGATCTGTAATGGATGTACTTATTAATGAGACAGAAATTTGTTTAATTATTCAGAAAATGGGATCCCTAGGCTTTACATATGCACAAAGCAAGGAGCACCATTTTTAAGGGCTTTAGTTAATAATTAAGAGTTTTGGCATTAGCAGCAGTAATGATCACATTTTCCAAAAAATTAAGGCATCGTGGCTCTTTTTATATTACTTTGTAATCACTTTTTATTATCCATTTTAGTTAGCTTTCATAGTCACAATTTAAGGGTTGGTTCTGGCAATGATTGCACAAAGTGTACTGTTACCATGGCAACCAGTGCTATAAAGCAAATCTTACTGGAATCTGGATTTAGCTCTGATGAAGACGTCACATGTCGGAAACGTCAGCTCTTGTCCATGGTTTCACCATGTAGGCTAATGTCCAGGATGCAAGCAACCAAGAGGAATGTCCAGTAATAGCAGCAACAAAGTTTAAATAAAAGGTGTTTGCGAGCGTCCCACTTCCTCATCATTTTCGGAACTGGAACAATGTGTTCGAGTAAAAAGGGATTTAGGCAATTGAGCCAAGAAGACCAATGAGGTGAAAAATTCGTAGAACATTAAACAGCAACTGAGTTTTATTTATTTATTCAAGTCAATGGATTACAACCTTTGAGCTAAAAGCTCATTTGCAACGGTCCCACGTCATGAGGGAGGGAAATACATAAGGAATTACAAATGACAAATAGCAAACAAACATTCAGTAGGTAAGTCATATCTTTTAAAATTAACAATCTGCCAGAAACAGGCAGTGAGGGCAGTAGGATAGAGAGATTGACATGGAAGGTTATAGTCAGCTATTTTTAAGAGGAGTGGGGAGGGTGAAAGGCAGAATTCCATGCAGGGCAGTGGTGGAACCAGGCTGCCCGTTGTCAGTATAGAGAGGAGAGAACAAGGCAGGGAAGCCAGTGGGACTTATGTTCCCTGTGAGTGAGAGGAGGGGGTAGTGTGTTGGAGTGAGGGGAAGGGAGATCAGTAGGTATTGCTAAGATAAGTATGGATCTGGGGAGGTGAGAGAGGGTCAGGATGAAGCAGGGAAATAGGTGGAAGAAGTGGGTAGGTGGAGGGACAGGGAGATAAGTAGGGCAATAGTAATTGTAGGGTTGGATAAATGGGAGGAGAGGAGGTGGATTCAACAGGAGATGGGGATAAGCAGAGGGGGAGAGGATGTAGGCGGAGGGAGGTAGGGCAAAAGTGAAGGAGACTTGGGGCTAGGGACCCTTAGATGAGGGGTGAGAAGAGGTATCAGAGATATTACCAAGGAAGGGTTGGATAGGAATGGAGGAGGGGTGAGCTGGATGAGGGGTGAGAAGAGGGGTTAGAGGTATTAGCAAGAAAGGGTAGGATAGGAATGGAGGAGGTATTAGCAAGGTTAGGTTGGGTAGGAATGGAGGAGGTCAGTGAGACAGGTTAGTCAGGTTAGGTGAGTGACTACTATTTTTTTTATTTTTTTTTAGTCCTTGGTAACCAGGTAAGGCACACTTGACACAAGTGCCTGTTTTCAGGGGCGACCTGGGAGCACTGGTCGGTTAAGTGACTTGCTCAGAGTCACACAGTATGCAAGTGGAGGTTGTGAGAATCAAACTCAGGTCTGGTCTGCTGGATGTATCAAGCCTGCTCACACCTCGCTCCTTCTAACCTCTAGGCTATACTGCTACTAGTTCAGTAAAGCTAAGTATATTGATTTCCCTGTTTCACTGTTGGGACAGCCGAATACTGTAAAGGGCCTCTGAGACTCCATGCATTTGCTGATGAGGAGATTCATTTTTTTGCATCTCAGTACAAATGTTTTTTTCTATATACTTTCACCCACTGTGTGTTTTTGATCTGAAGTAAAATAATATTTTTTCACTACAAAGAGCTATATTTGTCATTTATTGATCTGAGTGCACTTCAAATGAGATGCAGCGCTTCAGCTATATATTTCTGTTTAGAGCTTGGATAGTACCCTGGAAGGTGCACCAGCACAGTTAACTCTGAGGGTAAGAATTTAGTTATTATTAATTACTGGATACAAATGCTGTTGAGCTCACAAACCTTTTTGTTTTTTCTTGGCCATTTTAAATTCCTAGTTTCTGAGGTGTTAAAATCCCATTCACGGTAAATCCCATTAGAAAGGCTGTCAAAATCCTGTTCGTGAGAATTCCTTGTTCATGGATTTTGGCTATCTGGTCTGAAATCCATAAAGGATTTTGGTCAGCTCACTTAAAGGGATCAGCCACAAAGGGATTTTGACAGCTCACGTAAAGGATTTTAACAACTCGTTAAAGAGGATTCAAAACCAATCCCTCGTGAGCTGTCAAAATCTTTTCACGAGCAGATCTCCTTCACGAGATGACAAAATCCCTGTTTGTGAGCCAATTCTTGTTCGTGAGATGGGCCATCTGGTATGAAAAATTAGATCAAGGATATTGTTAGCTCACAAAGAGGACTGGTTCTAAAGGGATTTTAACAGCTCACAAAAGGATTCAAAAAACAATCCTTTCATGAGTTGAAATATTCCTCTTTCACAAGTTGACAAAATCCTGTTCGGAGCCAATCCTTGTTCACTGAGATAGGGTCATCTGGTCCAGAAATGGAGATCAAGGATTTTGTCAGCTCACGAAAGGGATCAGCTCTACGAAAGGGGATTTTGACAGCTTGTGAAAGGGGACCGAAGCGAAAAGGGAGCAAGGAATTTTAAAATTAAATGGCCATTTTTGACAAAATGGAACTAACCAAAGCCATGAGTTTGCAGAGGGCATAAATCTGAACAAAACCTATGCTTCAATTAAAGAGAATACATCCGTGAAGAAGTTACAACATTTTATTTGTGGGGAAAATTGAAAACAAGATATCGACTTGCAAAGGGGATTTTCCTCATGAACGGGAGTTTTATAAATCCTCATTCATGAGATCACAAAATTCTTGCTCACGAGCTCAATTCTCTTCTGTAAAACATACATATAAATCTAAAACTGAACTGAGTATGCTCAGAACCGAAGATTCAAAATTAAATAACTTTGGAACAGATTAATATTTTTCACCAAGCTAATGCTGTATTGTTCTTCAGGGAGCTCTTTTAACCCTGAAAATTTCAGATCATAATTCCAAACAGTGTGGCTGCAGCATGACGGGCAAAAATCAGCAAAATTTGGCAAAAAAAGTGGAAAATGCTTTTTTGACACTTTGCTGTACGAAAACTGCAAATCCAATTGAAACGTAACTTAGCAGATCAAGATATCTACCATACAAGACCACACATTCTGAATTTCATGCAAATCTGTTGAACAGCTGCAAAGTTATTAACATGCAAAATTTGAAGTATAACATTAAACTGCCTACTCAACCCTAACTATAGGGGTGTGACCGTGCTACTAAAAATATATACAAAACAAATGACAGGCAACTGCGATATACAAGGATATATACCAACTGATGGAGTTAATTAGGGCAATTTGCCACAAGCTCAAAGGGCGCGTGGCATTATTGCCCTTATTCGCCCACAAGATGGGTATGTAGCATTGGATGTTGTAGTTGCTAATTATTTATTTTTTATAATACATTTGGAGGTTGTTTTTTTTTTGTCATGTTCAATCACAGCTACAATCATTCCCAGCTCTTCCAGTTGTTTTTGTATGTGGGCATGCAGAAGAGCATACTAGTTTCAAGGGCACCTCCAGTTTGGGAGGGCAAGTGGTTGGGACAACTCGCCAACCTCGTCCAACTCAGACGCTGTTATGCAATGCCAGATCTGTCTGCAACAAGACTGGTCTTATTTCAGACTTTGTTGCTAGGGCAGATATGGTCTGCATTACCAAGACCTGGTTGGATGGGAATGCGGCCCCTTTCTTAGAGGCCGCTGTTTCCACCGGGTACTCGGTTATACATCGCCGGAGATTGGACCGTGGGGGGGTTGCAGTCTGTTTCAAGACCGAATTGAGCCTAACTGGGGTACCAGTTGAGGAGGCCAGGTCATTTGAGTGTACTGTGGTAGCAGGGGTTGGGTGCAGGATCGCCCTCATCTACCGTTCACCAGGTGATGAGAAGCAGACTTTGCCACCGACATGGCTTTGGAGTTGCCCAGACTGATAGTTCTGGGCAACTTCAGTGCCTGGATCGATGATGAATCTTCACTTTTTGGTCAACATTTCCCCCAGGTGATGACATCTCTGGGCTTTACACAGGTTGTTTCCTCAGCTACACACAAGGGAGGTCATTCTCTTGACTTGGTGTTCCTCCTGGTGATTGAGGCCTCTGATTTAGTGGTGGAACCAGTCGGTTGGTCTGATCATTACTCAGTTGGGTTCAATTTTGAGGCCCCCCCTGGGTTGGTCGGCCCCTGTGGGTTTGGTCAGGTACCGCCCTTTGCAGGGTGTGGTCCCTGAAGACCTGATGGTGGTTATTGACCTCTCGTTGTTGTACGAGTCTTGCACTGATCCTGAGCAGTTGGTAGTGGCCTAAAATGGGGCAATATCTTCAGCCCTCAATCAGATTGCTCTGTCTGAGTTCACCCCCTTCTGCGTCACCCTGGAGCCCCATGGTTTGATGGGGCTCTGAGAGAGTTGTATAAATTGGGGCATAGGTTAGAGCATCGTTAGAGGAAAACTGCCACTGAAGTCGACCACCGTATTTTGCAAGAGCATTATAAACTTTACCAAACAGGAATTTCCCATAAGAAGGCAGAATTCCTGTTCAGGGAAATTTCTGTAACACGGAACCGACCGGCTCAACTCTTCAGAATTGTTGACAGACTGTGCAACCCAGCCTGTCGGCAGCTCCATCGAGTTTTTACACAAACTGATTGTGACAAGATCGCTCGCTTCTTTGTGAATAAGGTCGACGACATCAGGAGGGAGTGCCACCAACTTCACTCTAAGGTGGTTGCTGTTGATCGGTGCTCTGTCGCAGAGCCTGAAGTTTCCTGGAGTACCTTTGATCTGCCGGATTTCATAGACATTATGAAGATTGTCCAGGAGATGCATCCCACATGCTGTACTTTAGACTCAGGCCCTACTTCCCTGATTTTGTGTTGTAGTGAGATCATTGGCCCGGTCTTAGCTCGGATTGTCCTGTGCTCTTTAGATATGGGTGAGTTCCCTTGTTCCCTGAAGGTGGGGTGGTGATCCCCTTCTGAAAAAGCCTCTTTAGACCCAGAGAACCTAGCAAACTACAGGCCTATCTCAAACCTCCCTTTTGTGGGGAAGGTTATTGAGAAAGTTGTGGATGCTCAAATGGATAACCATCTAACCATCCATAATTTACACGAACCTCTCCAATCTGGTTTTCATAACAGGCATAGTACTGAGACTGCTCTGGTTCGGGTGCTCAATGATCTCCTGATGGCGAGAGATTGGAGACACCATTCTATCTTGGTTCTCCTGGATTAATCATCAGCTTTTGATACTGTGGATCATGGGGTTCTGCTCGAATGCCTGAGGTTCATCTGTGGGCTGTTGGGTACAGTCCTCAGATGGTTTTCATCTTTCCTCACTGGGAGAATGCAGAGAGTGGTCTCGGGTTTGTTTTCATCCAGGGCCTTCTCTCTGTCTTGCGGGGTACCTCAGGGTTCGGTACTGTCCCCCATGTTATTCACAGTATATATGTTACCCTGAGACATTGTAAGATGGTATGAGCTGAGGTTTCACTGCTATGCTGATGATACCCAGCTCTACCTGTCTTTGCGCCTGACCAGGTTGGTGCTATCTCGTACTGAACAACTGCCTCACAGAAATCCAAGATTGGATGAATTCGGTGGTCTAAGTTGAACCCAGGAAAGACTGAGGTTTTGTTGTGGACCCAGGTCATAGGGTAGAGGGATTGAGGACTGGGCTCCCTCTGGTTTAGTCCTGGGGGGCCCAGATTCTCACCACTGAATGGGTGCATAACCTGGGAGTGGAGCTTGACGATGGTCTGACTCTTCAACATCAGGTATCAGCAGTTGTCAAGCTGGCCTTTTTCCATCATAGGAACATTGCCAGGATTAGGCACCTTGTTCCATCCAGTGACCTGCCTGTTTTGGTCCATGCCTTTGTATGCACCTTGATTACTGCAACTCCTTATCTAGGGCTTCCTGGGTTGATATCCATCACTTGCAGCTAGTGCAGAATGCAGCAGTACGTTTGTTGACTGGGGCATCTAGAAGATCTCATATTACCCCTGTGCTGCACGCTCTGCACTGGCTGCCAATACAGTGGCAGATCACCTTTAAAGTAGGTCTATTGACCTACAAAGCCCTACATGGCTTGGGTCCCGATTACTTGAAAGAGCTCCTGGTTCCTTACACCCCTTTGCGACAGCTCCGCTCAGCTGACATGGGGTTGCTGGAGATTCCGAGGGTTAACTTAAAGCCATCTGGCGTGCGTGCTTTTGGAGTTGCGGCACCTACCCTCTGGAATTCTCTGCCCCATCAGCTCCGGGAGTGCAGGACGGTGGGGGAGTTTTAAGCAGGCACCAAAGACTTTTATGGGAAAGGCATTTCCAGTTTTATCGTGATTTTATATTATATATAATTGTATATGTGTTTTGTTCATATTAATATTGTACAGTGCTTAAAATACTGAAAGGCACTTTAATTAAATAAATTTTATTATTATTATCAGAAGGTGAAGTCAATGTTGGATGGGTTCATGATTTTGAGTGAGGTTTTATTTGCAGGCTTTATTTTGTAAAAATATTTTATTGAAATTATAATTAGTAATATCTACAGCATTTTATAAAATCTTGAACAAAAACAAGCTTAGCCATAACAAGCTTAGCAGAAGCAAGCCCCATGGAAATATAAAACTAACATGAAGCTTATACACATTTGGATACAGCATAAAAGTCTATCAGGTGCATACAAGAGTAGATTTCCAAATAGAGTAGCTTACTTAGCCTTAACTAAATAAGATGTACTAACTACTAATCTTATGCACCTTCTATTTAACCCTTCAGTTTTCAATAGCTACATAAATCTACAAAGAACTTACACCTAATTAAACAGACCAAATAAAAAGGGTTTTCAAACCATTTTTAAGAGAAATACATTTTTTGAAATCACTATGCTATTGTGAGTGTGTCATCTTGCAAGGGTTATAAAATAAAAGTGCACTTATTGCTGAGAGTGTCATTCTTAGCATTACTCAGTAACACCTGTTGTTCGTGATCCAGTGTTTTTTTCCCACCACTGGGAAGGTGCAGAGTTACCTTGGGTTTGTAGCAATAAAAGCAGAAGTACAACCTTAGGGAGTTTATACAGAAGCTTAAGCGGACAGGGGAGGGTAAAGTGTGCAGGAGGGTCCAGCCATTCTTTCAGGGATTGTCTCAGCTACAGTATTTCCAGTGGTCCACAATCAGTATCCCAGATTTCATCTTCAGCTATGCAAAGGATTTCAGGACTTTGGTCTGGGGGCATGAAAAGTGTTGCACTTGCAGAATGCTCTCTCTCTCACAGTATGCATTGGATAACTCCCCCATCTTGAAATGGAGATTATTCCACAGTGGTTTAAACACAAATATATTATCACCTTGACAATCCACCAACCTGAATAGTATAAAATTGACTAAAACGAGGTTAAGAGACGTTGTTTCAAATTGTATAATAAAGAGGTATTTCTTCATAGACTAGCACAGATAAAATGCCATCAACTGTTTTTAAATCCTTCTTTAGATGTGGCTTTAAAGGCATTTTCAAATTTATTCCTTTAAGTGTGTAATGATTTGGCTCCTTTTAAAAAGCTGAAACAAGAGAAGAAATGTTCCTGGACTGGTGAAAATATAAAAAAGGAAATTAGAGTGAAACAAAGATTATGGAAGACTGAAATAAAACTTTAAAATGAAGACTGGAAGAAATTTAAGATAACCAGAAATATACTGAATCAGAAGTTTACGAAAAAGAAAAAAAGACAATATTATAATAAAAAAGTTAATGAGACTACAGATGCTAAAATGTATTGGAAACTCATAAAGCCTTTTGAGAATCCAGTGAACACTGTTCTCCCAATCCAAATGGAATCTAATGGTGAATTGCAAAATTCTAAAATTTAGACACATTTATTTTATTTATTTAAACATTTAATAACCGGGAAAGGCACACTGAGCTGAGTCTCATTTCTAGGTGCGACCAGGGGAAGGGAGAAAGGGATATAAAGCAGAAAATACATAATAGATACATGAGATAAATATACAATTGCATAAGCTATACAGCAAAGTATTGTACATTCAGATGGACTACATACAAATAGCATCAAATATAACTAAATGATTATTTTATACATCTACCATACATAGTAAATACTGATTTGAAAATTAACATAAGGGCTTTACAACACAAGGTGACAAAATATATATTGTATATATATATATATATATAATATGTGTGTGTATATATACATATATATATATACAGAGAGAGAGAGAGAGAGAGAGAGAATAAATGATGGCAAAGTGTTGTATGAGAGGAAATAATACAATGAGGGTTGAACAAGCCATAAAGCCAAGAGCCCGAAGGGCAAGTGGCTTATGAGCTTGTTCAACCCTTTAGATGGTATTATTTCTCACATAGGACTTTGCCATCTTTTTATTTTATACAACGCTTTAAGGTTGGACTTTTTTTTTTGTCCTATGTGTTTCATAGTGTAATAGTATGTGTTAGTGTTAGTTCTGTGGGACAGCATTTCTTGGTGAATGTGTATTGAGCGTTATTGTGTTCTTCAGGTGTTCATGATACTTTAATTCAGTGTAATTAGCTACTTGTCATAATACCCTAACTGGCAATCAATTAAAAGTCATAATACCCTAATTGGCATCCAATTTAAGTCATAATACCCTAATTGGTAGCTAGTTGAAGTCATAAATCCTAATATTCAGCTAGCTGGGGTCAAGGCAGATAGTTAGGGTCATAATACCCTACTTGGTTGCCATCATATATGGAGAAATAAATGATGGCTTTTCCAATGGAGAAAAGGGCCTAAATATATATTTATGCAACACCCGTGAGTATATTAAAGAGCACCTATCAGTGATATTTGTCCTTCCCTGGGACCTAGAGTGAGAATATCAAAATATTTTCACTCCAGGTCCACGGGAGGGAACACATGCTGATTGTAGGTCCATATTGGCTGGAACTGGCTGCAAAAGCACCACAATCAGAATGCAACTGCTCAGTTGTGCATGGGCTCCTGCCCTTCACTTTCATTTTCTCAGGGGCTCACATGAACTAGTTTCACTTTCTGCTCAATTACAGTACAAGCCACTTAATCAGGATGTGCTTAAAGGGGATGTCCATTTAAATGGGACAATTCTCTGGGCATTGATTAAGCGGCCATGCATTCCAGTTATTACTGCTTCTTATAATGGGGTCGCATTCTTTGTTCAGCTAGGGCGATTTGGTCACCTGTGCTTAGCGGTCCCCAGTTTGTGGCTCATTAACACATTGTTGGGAGCATTAAAATATGCCCATTGCCGACAGAGCTGTTAATGTGCTCTGCTGGAAGTGTGATTTCTGTTGTCTCCTGCTTTGCTCAAAACCTTATGATGGCAGCCAAGAGGGGTTGATCTGCTCAGCTAACATACTGTATGGATGACGGCTGAACAACAGATGGCACATGAGTCAAAATGAAAGAAAATCACTTTCTTTTTTTTAATATAAATGGCAGACAGCAGCCCATAGAAGGAGACCAGCGGGAGACCAAATAAGATGCCTGACGATAAGTTTACCCTTTTTTTAACCTTCACCTTTTTCAAAACATCAATAAAATGAAAATTAGCTAAACCTACAACCAGCATATGCTCACAAAAAATTGTTATTCACTGTAATTCACTTATTTCTTTGCTACGAGTTTGTTATGAGGTTTCTGTGTGAGTGTGAGTGTGAGTGTGAGTGTGATTGTGAGTGTGGATTATGGCTGTTACAAATGTCCGCTCCTGATAATAGAGACGACCGCTTAAAGAGGATGAAAAGCTCTCCACAGAGCCATCCCCCTTAAGCGGCTTCTACTGTGCCTTAAAATTACAAATTCTAATAAAACTACAGATTTCTAGTCAAAGTCTTCTCCCCTGCACTGCTCCAGATTTCCCCTGCCTGCTACAACATTACTACTGCCTCTTACCTCCCTCTACGTGCTGAGAATTCCACCATCTGTCTCTCCAACCAGCGCTTCACTCCACACCACATCGGAAACCATGATTTCTTCCCTGGTTATCTCTCTCTGACTCACACCTGCTCCCTGTACATACTAGACCACCCACTACACAATGTCAGCACTCTGCCAAGATGCACTGACACATGCACTAATGGCACATGTGTCAAAATGAAAGTAAACCCACTTGGACATCCTGAATAATGCTTGGTCATCCTAAAACTGAAAGAAAAAAACAATTAAAATAATAAAAGCACACAAACAGGAAAGGGCATTGCATAAATGGAATATGCCATGGCCCTAACTGAAATAGCATTGATATTTCCCCCTCATGCAGTTTGACCTCATGACATCACCCAGGGCTTCACCACTCATGATGTCATAAGGTCAAACTGCACTCAGGGAAAATATCACTGCTATTTCAGGGAGGGCCATGCCATATCTGTTACATAAAGCAAACTCGCTGAGATGGATATTCCTAATTTCAGGTTTAAAATTGTTTCCTGCAAGGATGTAAACATTTTTATAAGAAGACTAACAGTAAACAAATCCCTTGACCTTGATTTCATAGAAACTAGATTTATAAAAGGTGCTATGGACATTGTGTTGCCAGTCTTAGCCAAACTGTTTAACTGGAGTCTTAGTGAGGGAACTTTTCCAGCAATGTAGAAGACTGCTAAAATAGTACAATCTTTAAAAATGGAGAATCCACTAACCTGTCAAGCTTTCAGCCAGCTGGCCTTCTGCCAGTGGTATCCTAAACTGTAGAAAGGCTAATACACAGCCATCTCTATGACTACTAGGGTTGGGGCAAAACCCTAAGACTTCTAGGGTAGGGGCAAAAATAATGAACTGGATTAAAAGCTGGTTGAGTGGCAGGCTGCAACGGGTGGTGGTGAAAGGGGAGTTCTCAACTCCAAGGCCAGTGATGAGTCGGGTGCCACAGGGCTCTGTGCTGGAGCCAGTATTATTTGGGATCTTCATATCAGACATTGCACACGGAGTGGTGAGCAAGGTAAGTCTGTTCGCTGATGACACCAAAATCGGAGCAGTGGTGGATGGAGGGGAGGGATGGAAGCATCTGCAGGAGGACCTAAGCAAGCTAGAGGAGTGGTTAGAGAGGTGGCAGCTGGGGTTCAATGCAAAGAAGTGTAAGGTTATGCACTTTGGGGTGAAGAACCCAAGGAGATAATACTGGCTGGGGAGGGGGTTAAGCTGGGGATATCTGAGGAGGGGAAGAACCTAGGGGTAATGATAACAGAGACCATGAACAACACTGCCCAGTGCAGGACAGCAGCTGCAAAAGTGAACAAAATGCTGGGGTGCATAGCAAGGGGATTTTCATCCAAGCAAAGAGAGATGATCTTGCCCCTCTACAGGTCGCTGGTAAGGCCACACTTAGAGTACTGTGTGCAGTTTTGGAGGCCATACCTAAAGCATGATATCAGGCTACTGGAGGGGTTGCAGAGGAGGGCAACAAAGATGATATGTGGAATGGAGGGGAGAGACTATGAGAGCAGACTGGGAGACCTGAATATGTACAGTCTGGAGGATAGAAGGGATGGGGGGACATGATACAGACATTCAAGTATATGAAGGGAATCAATAAGGATGGGGCAGACAGGGTCTTTAAGCTAAGGAGGGGGAGGGACACCAGGGGGCATAGGTTAAGAATAGAGGGGGGAAGATTTAGGAAGGAAATGAGGAGACACTATTTCACAGAGAGGGTGGTAGCAAACTGGAATGCACTACAAGAATGGGTGGTATCATGTAAATCTGGAACAGCTTCAAATGGGCCTGGGACTGGGAACGGGAGAAGTGAGTAGGAAGGTGGGAATTGCAGTGTGATGACAAAGAGAGGGGTGGGGCAGCTGCAAACTAGGAGTGCTAGCTGCACACTCGAGCAGACTTAGATAGACCAGATGGTCTGTTTCTGATGGCACATTCGTATGTTCGTACTACTTGGAAACCTATGGTATCATAACTATATTTCAATCTGGATTTGAACGGGATACTTGAGGACACCGCACTCACTGACCTATTAGATTTGGTTGCCAGACCCTTAAATGAGGGCCTAGCAATGGAAGCAGTGTTCATGGACTGTCGAAAGCCTTTCATCTTGTTGATCACCAAATTCTTCTGGAAAGGCTAAAGGATAGTGGCATCTCATCAGACACCTGCAAATGGTTTTGTTCAAATATCGCTGATAGGACCCGATGTGTTTGTATTGAGGAAAAAATGTCAGATTGGAATGGGAAGGGTGTACCCCAAGGTTCCATATCGGGACCTTTATTGTTTTTAATTGACATGAATAGATTGCCAGATTGCATATGTAATTCAGAAATTCATCTCTACATGGACAACATTAAATTGCTTGCACCTGGTAGTGACTTTGAACAAGTTGAATGAAAACTGTAAATTGACTTCACTATCCTGCATAAATGGTTTGCAGACTCACAAACTGGAACGCACTACCAGAATGGGTGGTATCATGTAAATCTGTGAACAGCTTCAAAAGGGCATGGGACAGGGAACAGGGGAGAGTGAGAGTGGGGAAGGTGGGGGTGGCAGTGTGATGACAAGGAGGAGGGGGGTGGGGCAGCTGCAAACTAGAAGTGCTAGCTGCACACTCGAGCAGACTTAAATAGACCGGATGGTCTGTTTCTGCTGGCACATTCGTATGTTCATATGTTTGTACTACTTGGAAACCTATGGTATCATAACTATATTTCAATCTGGATTTGAACAGGACACTCGAGGACACCACACTTACTGATCTATTAGATTTGGTCGCCAGCCCCTTAAATGAGGGCCTAGCAGTGGATGCAGTGTTCATGGACTGTCGAAAGCCTTTCATCTTATTAATCACCAAATTCTTCTGGAAAGGCTAAAGGATAGTGGCATCTCATCAGACACCTGCAAATGGTTTTGTTCAAATATCGCTGATAGGACCCGATGTGTTTGTATTGAGGGAAAAATGTCGGATTGGAATGTGAGGGGTGTACCCCAAGGTTCCATATTGGGACCTTTATTGTTTTTAATTGACATGAATAGATTGCCAGATTGCATATATAATTCAGAAATTCATCTCTACATGGACATTAAATTGCTTGCACCTGGTAGTGACTTTGAACAAGTTGAATGAAAACTTTAAATTGACTTCACTATTCTGCATAAATGGTTTGCAGATTCCAAGTTAGAACAGAACAGTAAAACAATCTCAGATTATGACTTTTGGTCTGGTTGCCACTGGCAGGGGTGGCAATGATAATAAAACAATTGATGAAGTTCAACTTGCCCAAGTCCCTGAATATAACATTTGAAATTCGACTATCATGTTGAAATAACTACCAAAAAGTTAAACAATAGACTTGGTACTTTTAGACAAATAGCCTATTGTTTATATAATATGTGGCAAACCACGGCAAAACAACTACTCATGCCAGTCTTTTATTATGGTAGCCATATTTATGGATAGGCTGGAAGTGTAACACTGAAGAGAGTTTAAGTCTTGTATAATCAAATAATAATAATAATAATAATAATAGGTGGAAACATTAAAAGAAACTCTGCTAAAAGAAAAGCTAGTGGAATATCTTGAATCCAAAGGGTTGCAAGATCAAAGACAGCATGGATTCATGAGGAGGAGGTCATGTCAAACTAATGTTACAGATTTCTTTGACTGGGTGAGCAGGGAAATAGATCAGGAAAGGACAGTGGATGTGGCCTACCTGGACTTCAGCAAAGCCTTCAACACTGTACCACATACTGTGCAAGACTGTTGCAGAAACTGGATAGTCTAGCAGTGGGAGTCAAAGTTGTTATTGCGGTAAAAAAAAAAAAAATGGTTGATGGATAGGCAGCAGAGGGTGGTGATAAGTGGCACGCAATAAAATGAGGGGAGTGACCAGCAGGGTGCCACAAGGTTCAGTACTGGGGCTAATCCTGTTCAACATCTTCATAAGTGACATTGCAGAAAGCTTGAAGGGAAGGTATGTCTTTTTGCAGATGACAACAATTTCTGTAACAGGATAGCTACTCAAGAGAGAGTTGAGAAAATGGAAACGGACTTTAGAAAACTTGAGGAGTGGTCAAGGGTATGTTAGCAGGGGTTCAATGCCAAAAAGGGTAAAATCATGCACCTGGGGCATGGAAACTCAGGAGCAGAGTATGAAATGGGTGGGTAATTACTGGCAGCCACTAAGAAGGAAAGGGACCTAGGAGTTATAATATCTGATGACCTTAAAGTCATGGGGCAGTGTGACAAGGCAGTGGGCAGGGCCTGTGGATTGCTTGGGTGCTTAGGGAGAGGTATCACAAGCAGAAGGAGTGAGGTAATATTACCACTGAATAGAGCATTAGTGAAACAACACCTGGAATACTGTGTATAGTTCTGCATGGCACATCTCTGAAATGACATCAACGGGGTAGAGGTAATCCAGAGAAGAGCAACTAAAATGCACATGGGTTGCATGAGAATGCTTATGAGGAGAAACTGAGGGATCTTCATATGTACACCATGAATGAGAGGAGGGAGAGAGGGGGGACATGATGGAGACCTACAAGTACCTCACAGGAGTGAACAGGGTATAGGTGGGGAGCCTGGTTCAAATGTAAAAAACGCAACAGAACAAGAGGGAATGAAACAAAGCTAGAAGGGGGAATTTAAGAGGTATGTAAAGAAATACTGCTTCACTGAAAGAGTGGTGGATGCCTAGAACAGTCTGCCACAAGAGGTAGTGGGGCAAAAACTGTGTGGGGGGGGGGTTCAAACATGCATGGAATCACCATAGGGGAATACCAGTAAATAAAAGGAGGGTGGGTCGCCAGAGACCAGTTAGGTTCTGTTAGGACAGAAGAAGCAGGGAAGAAAACTGGGCAGACTGGGTAGGGCAAGTGGTCCTTTTCTGCCGACAAATTTTAAGGGTGGGATTTTCTATTGGCTGCTTGCAACACTTGCATCCATATTTTGGACACGTTGCGTCCATGCAAATGCATCCAAATGTCTGTGCCATATTCACAGATATTTGAATGTATCTGCAATGATTCCCACAGTTGACAGCAATTTCTTCTGCAACTGCAGGAACTGCATCTGTTTTCTGGATGCAGCTGCGAACTTCTGTCCTGGGAGTTAAACCAACTTTTTGTGGTCTAACTTCAAGGATGGATTTCAGCAGCTGTGTCCAAAAAACTGATACGGCTCTCTAAAAATGCTTCTCTACATATCTATGTATCTATAACCAGCTAACCAGGTTTGTTTTTCTTTGTATTTTTTTTTAAATGCACCACTGCCAAATGTTTGAGGCACTGTGTTTGCTCTCACCAGATTAAAACAAGCATTTGTCAATGCCAAATGTTTGCTTGCTGGCATTGGCAGTGGTAGTGTAGAAGTTACAGAGCTGCGTAATAGGAATGGCAGTGAAGCATTGAACTGAAGCCAACCCCACCACCACCCTGCAGAGAGTGACAGGCATTGGGGTGTGCCTTTGGGTCATCAGGCATAACGTTATGCCATTTCACCACACCCCACCCTGCAGACACTGACAAGTGTCACGGTGTTCCTTGGGGTCTTTGGCCTTATGGCGCACCCCATTCCATTAGGGAACACGTGAGATGGGTGCGATATAGGAGAATGGGTGAACTTTGGGGCTGAAGAGTCCAAGGCATACCCGACGCCTCTCACTGGCTGCAGGGTGTGGAATGGTATGAGCATTACAGGCAAGAATCCCAAGTCACACCCCTGATGCCTGTCATTCTTTACAGGGTTACGCGTTATGGTTGGAAACCCAATACCTCAGGCATTCGCTGGTATTTTACTCAAATGTTCAACATGTTTTTTGTGACCCCACCTCATGAACAGTGGCAATATCAGTTTGTTAGCCGAAAGCTGCTTATGCACAGCGACTACGGCATTTAGCACCACAGGTGCAAAAACATTCCGGACAGGATGTAAAAAATGACAGCTGTACTGTTCATGGGGAGGTGTAAAAAAATGGCAATGTTGCAAATCTGCAGTAAAAATATTTAAAAAAAGGGTGAAGTCATGAGCGTACATAGAAACTGTGCAACGCACACCCGTAATATAATTAATATAATTAGGTTGGGGATTTTTTTACAGCAGATTGTCGACTCAGGCATTTTGGTGCCTCCGATCATAAACTGTGTCACTGTGATTTTCTTTATCTGTCCCGAACAATGATTTCCCACAGCGACCACGCATCTCTGCGCTGAAAGTGTGAAAACACACTTCAGCCATGTTGTGAAAAATGACAGCTGTACTGTAAATAAGGAAGTGTGCAAAAATGCCACTGGTGAAAATCTCGACTTAAATATTACAAAGTCATGAACTTACGAGGGTGCGTGAAACAGCGAATGCTCACTCGTGAATAGTCATTTTATGGATCTTTGTCACCAAATTTTCAACATAGCCATTTTAAGACCTCTGCTCATGAACAGCGTCACTGTGATTTTCTTAATGTGTCCATACATTGATTTCACGACATCGACCGCCCCATTGTGCGCTATATGGACGGAAACACATTTTGGGCAAGATGTAAAAATGACAGCTGTACTGCTCATAAGGAGGTGTGGTAAATGGCAATGTTGAAAATCTGGAGTGAAAAATATTGAAAATTGCGAACTTACGAGCGCATGTGAGGAACTGCGCAACGCATGCTCAGAAACAGTCATTTTTAGGAATTTTTACCTAAATTTTCAACATAGCCATTTTAAGACCTCTGCTTATGAACAGTGTCACTGTGATTTTCTTAATTTGTCCCTGACATGGATTTTGAGACACCGACTGCGCCATTGTGTGCTACATGGGCAGAAACACATTTTGGGTGAGATGTGAAAATGACAGCTATACTACCATAAGAAGGTGTAGTAAAATGGCAATGTTGAAAATCTGGAGTGAAAATATTGAAAATTCGCGAACTTATGAGCATGCGCGAGAACTGTACAACGCACGCCGCAAAACAGTCATTTTTGGGATTTTCACCAAATTTTCAAATAGTCATTTAAGACCTCTGCTCATGAACAGTGTCACTGTGATTTTCTTAATTTGTCCATACATTGATTTCGCCACCGACTGCACCATTGTGTGCTACATGGGCGGAAACACGCTTTGGGTGAGATGTGAAAATGACATCTGTACTGCTCATAAAGAAGGTGTGGTTAAATGGCAATGTTGAAAATCTGGAGTGAAAATATTGAAAATTTGCAAACTTACGAGTGTGCATAGAACTGCGCAACGACGCTCAGAAACAGTCGATTTTTTGATTTTCACTGAATTTTCAAAATAGGCTTCTTGAGAGCTTCACCTTATGAACATACTGGCAGTGTCATTTTCGTTAATCGGTCCCAAGTGGGGATTTTGATGCAGGACTGCGAAATCACCCTTCGGGCCCGAATAACGCCATGACAGTGACAGCATTCATGAGAAGGGGTCCCAAAAACCCCATGTTGAAAATTTGGTGCAAAAATTCCAAAAAATGCCTGAGATATGCAACAAAGCTGAAAAAACCCTATCTATCTAATTATACAGCTTACTGGCATTTCCTCAGTTCGCAGTCGGCTTTCAAGAGTGCAGACGTGTTCCCAGTCCACCGAAGATCGTCGTGCCGAGCTCCGGAGGTAAGTATGGGGTGAGGGGTGTGGGGAGGTGGGGTGCGAGTGGTGGGTGCGGGTTGTGGAGGGGGGTGGAGAAGCGCCATGGGACCGCTTTAATTTTCAGGTATTTAAAAAAGATGATGCGGGACATTTGCCATGTTGGGGTGGGCTCCCAGCATGGCAGAAGGATGCTGGGGTGTGGAGCCGACGGGGATTGGGCACCCCTGGTCGCCATGGCATTTGTTGCCATGCTGGGTGAGTTCTCAGCGTGGCACCCTGTACTGGGGGAGACAGTGAAGCCGATGGGGATTGGGCACCCCTGCCAGCTATACCATTGATGCTGTGTTGGGGTGGGCACCCAGCATGGTATTTGGAAGGCTTTGGGGAGCGAAGCACAGCCGACGGGATTGGGCAACTTCGCCGGCTATAATGCGTGTGTGCCGGGGGCAGCACGCAGTATGCGGTGTGCTTCTGTCTGTGTGTGTGTAGGGGAGCTGTGCATGAGCAGGTGATATCTGATTGCTGCTCACTGAAGCATGGCTCCCCCTTTCAACTGTATGCCACTGCATTTTGGAGCTTGTCATAGACAGCTCCAGCATGCATTGGTGGACAGGGGCCGCGCCTACCAACACACTGACTGAATTGGAAGAGGGGGTGACACACCTCCGAAAACTCGGACGATGGCACTATGTTTCTTGCACATGCGTGCAAGCAAACATAAAAAGGAAGTTAATTTGGTCCAATCATGTAAATACAGATTATCTCATGAGGTAGCTCCAGACAGGTGTGTTATCTGGTTTGGAATGTTGTTACTGCGTGATTGCATTAAGTGGCACAGCCATGAGTGCACAGTAGCAATAACAACAAAATTTCAAACCGAATAACATGCATATCTGGAGCTACCCCAGGGGAAAATTGATGTATACCATGGGAGATCCCAACTTTGTTTGTCTCTGCCTATTTCAGTGCAAAAAAGTGATGTATAGACAGAAATAAAAAGTTCCCACATGTGTGTGCGTGTGTGTGTCTGTCTGTCTTGAGGTAAAAATCATGCTGCATTATGTAAATGGACTATCTTTTCCAGATTTTCTTCCATTTCCACTTTACTAATGACACAAAGTAAGACCGAACATATAGTTTGAGAACTAACAGACAGAGAATACATAGAGACAATACTTGGCACCATCTGTGGCTCTTCTACCTGGCACTGTCTGTGGCTGCATGCAACAAAAAACCCTCTCTCCCCTTTTGCACCCTGCAACTGCTCCATTGGCCACTACAGTGGCTCCACTGGGCACCTCAGTCATGTTACCTACCTGATAAAGTACCAAAGGGTGTTGCCTGGCCTCTGTTAATTTCCTTCTGCTGACTCCATGCCTGTGTTTTAGCCTAATTATGCCTCATGGTTGCTGATTTCCTGCATGTTTGCATGACAATGTCTCTTATTTCTGTTACCTTATTTATTAGCTTTTGTTTACTGGGTAAGCACGTTAGACAAGGAACACCTATTTTCAGGTGTGACCTGGGAGATTACAAGAGTAGGTTTACAAGCAGAATAAGAACAATTACAACATAGTGAAAAACAGGCATTGAATAGGGTGAAACAAATAAACAAGTACAGGATTATCAGATAAGCATATACATCAAGGTAAAAACATACAAGCAGTAATATCAATTCTTGGTATAACACATGGGCTTTTAAGGTGAGACATCGGGTGGTTGTCCTGGTATAAGGATGATAAGTGATGATCCATGTTAATTGTTATCACTGTTGTACATGAGTTTGTCTATTTATTTTTGTATGCTGATACTGACCAGGAACCTTTGTAAATGAACATGCTTGCTTAAAGGTATTCATCTGATTGTTTAAATAAATGAATAAAAACATATACCAAAATATAGACTTGGGAAAATTACTTTTTCATTTTCTGCAGCATTTTTTGAATAGATTTCATAAAAGTATTACATTTTCCTCCAAAAAAGACCAGAGCTTATAATTCTACTATGATGCAAGAACTGACAGTGGGGTGTAATTGTATTAGTTGATGAAGATGCTTTGGTTAGCTGCACAGACTCTTAACAGCTTCCATTGTCATATTTGTTGATCATTTGCTTTATGTATGTACTTAAATTTGTATAGATTTACTTTGCATTAATTGATATTGTATTCTGGACTTTTGCCGTAAATAGTCTTAATTTGCAAATTCAGGACCACCTTGTAAATAGGGCATTGCTGATCTAATGGTGTTATCTTCAAACTTCTTGACTAAAAATAAAAATGTTTATTACTACTACTAAGCCAAGCCTGGTGTGTGAATTTAACTGGTTCTGAGGTGCTCTTTATTATAGGGCGATGTCGAGCTAGCATGGCTACTATCTTTCACATTCCCCTTCGATTCCAGTTAGGAGTGCTGTAAGATTCTGAGATACCAACTCCTTGACCATCAGAGTTATTCACATTTCCAGTAATTTCTTGTGGAGCCCGAATAAGTTTCTGATGTCCCACTGTGGCCATTCACTTTGTGCAATTGGTAAGTGGGGTGAATTCAGTCTTAGTCCAGTTTATGCACAACCCTGATAGACAGTCAAACTGCACAATTATTGAGAGGGTAGCTGGGAGGGACTGCTCCACATTGGATTATGATAGTAGCAAATGATCTGCATATAAAAGCATCTTGCACTGGTGCAACCCTACTGCTGCACCTTCAATTCTGGGAACCTGTCTGATGAGGCTGAACCGCCATTAGGAAAAGCACTGGGAAGACAGGATAAGCCTGGCACATCCCCTGGTGGAGTGCGAAGCAAGGTTATAGCAATCCACTGGTAAGCACTGTTGATGTGGGAAAGGCAAATAAAGTTATTTCCAATGTAATGAATTGCATACCAATGCCCACCACTCAAAGAGCAGCATGTAAAAAGTCCCAATCCACTGAGTCCAACACCTCCTCTCTGTCTATAGCCACCAGGGTTGTCAAAATGGGATTGCTCCAGGCTCCTTCCAGGAGGTTGATCGCCATACTTAAATTATCTGTGCTGTCTGCCTTCATAAATCTAATCTGGAACCCATGCACAATGTGGGGTAGGGACTTTTCCAGTCTCACTGCCATTATTTTTGCTAGAATTTTCACATTCATGTTCAGCAAGGAGAGTGGATGATAGCTAGTGCAGTTCTTTGTTCTTGAAGAGCCCCTGACATGAAAAGTGCAACATTGCAGAATCCGAATAAGCATATCCCCAGTAAATCTCATACCAAAAACTAGATTTCTGTGTTACTTCATTTTAAAGTTATGAGCTATTTTGTAACCCTGTTCAAAACAGCCTATGTCAGTGAAGAGCTGATGATGATGTAATCCCAGGACCTCCCAGTCTAGTATTCCCTGTCATCAAGCTTATAGGACCAGTTTCTCCAAAGTTTTAAAGATCATGTGAGAGGGTTCTATGCTAAAAAATATTACACAAATTTGCAAGTGCCAGCTTGGGGAAGACAACCTGTTACATCTATTGATTTTATGCTCTCTTTATATTCAAAAAAGAAATCTGTACTTGGGTAGCGTATTATCAACTTTAGACATGGAACTTAAATATCAAATGAATGCATTACTGAAATCCCAAAATACTGAGATATTAGAAAGTGTTGCATTGTTCTGTAAAAAAACAGAACATAAGAAACTGCATATTGTAAATAAGGAATAGGTTACTATAAGGGTGACACATTTGTTACTAAATCTTTGCTGTACATTACAGACGTGCAATAGTTTAATTATAAACACCTGAATGAGTTTACTGGTAGAAATACCAATTTAATTGTACTACTCAATTTCCCTGAATATTTATTGGTAATTGTACCTCTATGGATTTTAACAATGTAGAATGTTATATGTATATTTATGTATGCTAAAATGTATTGTGCAATATTTTGTGATGACAATTCTGTCTTGTCAATCAGTAAACTGAACTGAAGATCATGTGCAATAGTTGTCTAAAGTAAAACAGGCAGCACCAATTAAAAAAAAAACATTGCTATAAAAACTATATGTTTCAGGTTTTGTAACAAGGTTGACAAAGTTGTATTTTATAATGCCTTTTGACGTAATCCATTTCTCAAGGGTTGCTCGATACTGAGTCAGCATGTCTCCAGGCTGCTGATGTCATTTGGAGTGCTACTCTACTGTGCCTGTTAGGAAGTTGTACCGTAGCCCCTCGCTATAGCGAACCCCACTATAGCGAAAACTTGGCTACAATGAATGCCTCATGTGGCTCCCGATGTTTCAGTGTTTCCATTCTTCATAATTCCTATCTGGGCCGGCAATCAGCTGGTGTACATGTCACCCACATACAGCAGACACTGTCCATGTGCCTTATACACTGTACTGTCAGGAAAACAAAGTTAAAAACTAAAGTAAAAAATATTCACATCTTAACTGCTAGCTGAGACTCGGAGTTAAAGACAGCACCTGTAACATGGATGGTGGCTCAGAGATTCCACACGCTTTACAAACATGCTCCCCCTCCACCCCCCCACCAGACTCTCATCTTTACTTAGTAAATTTATGTTGTCCAGTACTGAATTTATTTTACGTACAGTAGGTTCTGAATCATACTGAGGAAGTCAGATGTGGTGGAGCTGGAGCTGCAATCTGTGAGTTGGATGGGGGTGATTATAAAAGCAGGAAGAGGGTCAAAAAAGATCTGGAATTTGGAGAGAGGTGTTTTGTTGTTGTTGTTATTGTGAGGTTTTTCTTTATTTGTATGATCTATTTTTCTGCCCCGTGCTCGCTGGTCCTCCACTCCTTCAGGCTCTGCCAAGTTCCCTCTGACCTCTTCTGTCCTTACCTAGCCCTCCTCTGATCCCCAGATCACAGCCGACCCCCGGGATATCCCGGTGTATCCCTTCACCGGGCGGGTCCCTCTCCTCTGAGGGGGAAGGCATTGGGGGGGAGGATAACCCCAGCACACACTTCTAGGGCCTGGGGATGCTACTAGGGAACAGGAGGCACTGGGAAGGCACTGGAGGCCCTTAGGAACGGAGAGCCATCATCCAGAGCTTAGCGAGAGAGCTTCCTGGCTTTCTATTAGGGGCAGCGTAGTGACGTCACGGCATACGCCGACGTCCGCTCCTCCCCCAGTTAGTATTGGGCCGTGCATCCTGTGATACTCCCAGCCTCTGCTAGGAGCCAGCAGGCACTGGACCAGTCCCCTACCCTCCCCCCCGGAGAAGGAGAGCTGTCCCTGGGATGCTCAATCCTTCTCCCCCTGACCGACCCTCCAGCTACCCAGGCTCATTCCCAAACCCGGGTCGCTGGCATTGCAAGTGGTAATCCAACTACTGCGCCGGCAGGCTGGACAGGTTTTTCTTTTTGACAATCTGTTTCTCTTTTACTTTTACTATTGCCCAATGTACTAGTCTGTGTACAGATATCTGGAGTGATGAGTCTGTGAATTGGGAGGGAGATGTGTTTGTAAAGTATGTGGAAGCTCTGAGCCGCCATTCCTGTTACAGGTGCTGTCTTTAACTTGGAGTCTTAGCTAGCAGTTAAGATGTGGGTATTTTTTTATGTTAGCCTTATTTTGCTGACAGTGCAGTATATAAGGCATATGGGAAGTGTCTGATGTGTGCAGATGACATATGCAGCGGCCGACAGTAGTGCATAGTAGTGTCCCTTGTTGTAACAAATAGGAAGCTATAATGAATACAGATTATGGCTCCCTTTTAGTTCATTATAGCGAAGGGTCATTGTACTACTAGTATTGTAATGTTGGAAACTTCACTGCCGTTTGTCAGTATCTGCTTTACAATATGTTTTAATAGGGGCCTTATATGTGATAATTCCTATTAGGGGTGGAAGTGTTGGCTCTGGTAAAATGATCTTTTTAATTTAGAGTAGAACATAGATGAGCATGAATGTACATCAAAACAGGGAGAACACATTGTGCTGGCTAAATTAGAAACTCCTAGTAAGTTTTCAAAACAGCATTACCTCTTCCACCCCATTGACAAGGAGATGGAATAATTGTTTTAACGTTCTTAGAAATCGCTTCAATTGAATGATAGGTGTGAATGATCTCAGCCTGTCACCACATCAGCAACTTATTCAGTGTGCAAACCTCACAACAATGTGCTATGACCTAGCATCCAGCAATCCTGGAAAAAAGGATCACAACAAAAAGGAACATCAAATAGTGTCAGCTTTGTTACAAAACCTGAAACACACACAGTTTTAAAGCAATGTTTACTGACTGGTGCTGCCTGTTTTTCTTGTGAAAACAATTGCACATGATCTTTACAACTTTGGAGAAACAGGTCCTATAAGCTTGCTGACAGGGAATATTAGACTGTGAGGTCCTGAAATGACATCATCAGCAGCACTTCACTGATACAGGCTGTTTTGAACAGGTGGTGAAATCAGGGTTATAAAATAGCTCATAACTTTAAAATGAAGTAACGTAGAAACCTAGTTTTTGTTATGAGATTTACTGGGGGTGTGCTTATTCTAATTCTGCAATGTAGCTCTTTAAAGAGTTTGGGGAGTACAGTGAAAGTGGCATGGTACATGGATTGGGGGATAGCAGCATCTCTATGAGTTGTGTGATATAAATTGAGGGGGAAATGTGAGATCCCTTACTCAATGGCCTGGTAGAAGTCAGTACTTAACCCGTCCAGGCCAGTTGCTTTACCTTTGACAAAGTCTTAAGGGCAGCAGTTAGTTCTGCCTGTGAGAGTGGGAATCCAGTATTTGTGCTATGTTACCAGGAACGTTTTGCCTGATTAATTTATTTAGGTTCTGCAAAGAGCCATCCATTAACTTCACCTGCTAAATTACAGACTCATTTTTCTTTTTCTATGCCAGTACACTAGCAGCTTTTTTGCCTTCTCTCCATTCTCACAGTAGCTCTGATTTGTAAACAAAACAAGCATTTGTCAATGCCGATGTTCACTTGCAGGTATTTGCATTGGTATTTGGCATTTATGCAGCCCCCCCCCCCCCAGTTGTATCCATGGTTCTTCAGCATCCATGTCCCAACAGAGTACCTCTTTGCAACTCCTCTTGCATCTGATTAACATTTCACCCTCATACTTCTTAAGTGTCTGTCTTAGGAACCCTAACACCCTGGTTGTACTCAAAGGTATGAGCCTGTGTGGAAACTGCTCAACACACGCTTGTGACATAGGCATTCAGTGGAATTATTTCACCAAATTTTCAACACAGGCACTTTGCCACCTCTGGTCATGAACGCTGTCACAATAATTTTCTTACTGTGTACCAAACACAGATTTCCCACAGTGACCATTCTATTCTGTGCCAGAAGGGTGAAAACGCAGTTCGGCCAGGATGTGAAAAATGATAGGTATACTGCTCATATGGAGGCATGGGAAAATGCAAATGTTGAAAATCTGGACTGAAAATAATACAAATTCACGAAGTTATGAGTGCGCTTGGAAACTGCGCAACCCACGCTCGTAAAGCAGTCATTTTTTGGAATTTTTTACTGAATTGTCAACATAGGCATTTTAGGATGTCTGCTCATGAACAGCGTCACTGTGATTTTCTTACTTGGTACCAAACACTGATTTCCCACAGCAACTGCAGTACTGTACGCCGGAAGTGCAATAAAATATTTTGGCCAGGATGTGCAAAATGACAGCTGTACTGCTCATAAGGAGATGTGGGAAAATGCCAATGTTGAAAATATGGAGTGAAAATATTACAAACTCATGAACTTATGAGGGTACATAGAAACTGTGCAATGCACGCTCGTAACACAGCCATTTTATGGACTTTTGTCACCAAATTTTCAACATAGGCATTTTAGGACCTCCGCTCATGAACAATGTCACTGTGATTGTCCTACTCTGTAGTGAACACTGATTTCTGACAGCGACCGTGCTATTTTGCGCTGGAAGCGTGAAAACACTTTTCAGCCTGGATGTAAAACATGACAGCTGCACTGTTCATAAGGAGGTGTGGAAATATGCCTATGTTGAAAATCTGGAGTGAAAATATTGTAAATTCATGAACTTACGAGTGTGTGAGGAACCTGCGCAATGCACGCTCGTAACAGTCATTTTTTTGGAATTTTTTCACCAAATTTGCAACATAGGCTTTTTGAGAGCCTACCTCATGAACACTGACACTGTCATTTCATTAATCAGTCCCGAAAGGTGATTCCGCGCAGTGACCACAAAATCACCTTTTGGGACAGAATAACGCCATCACAGTGACTCAGTTCATGAGAAGGAGTATCAAAATCCCCATGTTGAAAATTTGGTGCCAAAAATCAAATGGCCGAGATATCCACCTATGGTGGAAAAACCCTATTTATGCCATTATACAGCTTACCGGCATTTCCTCAGTTCGCGGTCGGCTTTGAAGAATGCAGACATGTTCCCGGTCCACTGAAGATCATCGCACCAGGCTCCGAAGGTAAGTATGGGGTGAGGGGGTTGTGGGGAGGTGGGTGTGCAGAGGGTGGGTGCAGGTTGGCGGAGGGTGCCAGGGACTCACTGAGGGACCGCTTTCTTCTTTGACAGGAATTAAAAAAAAAAACTGATGCTTTTGGTACACTGGAGTGGGCTCCCAGCATGCCACCTACGTGTTTGTTGGGGGTGGGACTGGAGCCGGCAGGGACTGGGCACCCCTGCCGGCCATACAGTGTGCATGGGGGGGAGGCATGAGCATGCTGGGGTGGGCTCCCAGTATGCCAACTGGTTGTTTGATGGGGGTGGGCTGCAGCCCACAGGGGACTGGCAACCCCCGTCGGCTACACAGTGTGCTGGGGGCGTATGAGCTGAGGGGGATAGGACACCACCCTCAGCACAGAATGTGGGAGCTGTGGAGAACACTAACAAGGGAGGGGGAGAACATTAGCAGAGGGAGAAAGCGGAAGGGATTTCATACCGAGCTGTGCATGACAGCAGTTCGGCTGATGTCAGTATGCAAACTGCATACACGCTACCACTGCTGATTGCAACGAACCTTTTCTTAGAAGTGAAGACCAACACAGATGAACTGCTGTCATACCCAGCTCAGCATGTATTGGTCTGGTAGGGTCGCACTAGCTACACTGAGCACTGGATTTGCGAGGAGGGTCAGACACCTCCAAAAGTCGTACTGTTGCAAGAAGTTCCTTGCTCATGAGTGCAAGCGAACATAAAAAAGTGCTCTTTCTGCCTTGTAAATGTTAATGGAATTAGTGTTGTTCTGCCTCTTTGATGTTTGCAAGGTCTGCCACCTCCTGCTTTCTCTTTTTATTAAGACAGAAGGAGTAACTGATTACATACTCTCAGATAAAGGCTTTGAATGCATCCCAGACCATCAGTTTGGAGGTCTCTGGGGTATCATTCAGTTCAAAATAAATAGCAATCTCCTTGGATAGCCACTCTCTAAACTCAGGGCAGTGGAGAAGGAATGGGTTTAACCTCCATCTTGGAGACCTAGAGTTGGCGGGGGAGACTGAGAATAACACAAATACTGGGGAGTGATTCAAGATGATCAAAGGCTGAATATACTTCACAGATTTCATGGGAGCAATGCATGCTGGCTAGAAAGAAATCTAGTCTGCTGCATATGTTATGTGTAGCTGGCCTGAAACTGTAACCATGGTCCTTGGGGATACTGCAACCACCAGGAGTCTCTGAATTTGAATTCTTCCACCAATCAATGGATGGCCACTCTGGCCTGTTTGTGGGATTGGTCCTCTTTTCCCACAGGCATACAGTTTAACATGGGGTGCTATGTTAGATTGAAATCCTCTCCCATGACTATAGTGCCATTTGGAGGGAGGTTATCTATCATAGCTTGAGCCAGACTATGGAAAAAGTTAAGATTGTTAACGTAGGGGCCACAACAGTTGAAAATCAGAAGGGGACTCATTTGGACTTTTTCCAGTATCATTATCCATCTTCTTACCTTATCCATAGCTGACAATGCTAGGACCAGACAGCATCCCTTCTTTATGAATATGGATACCCCGTTTTTCTTTTTGGAGTAGGTGTTTGAGATTTACTGCCCCATGGGCTGGCCTGTCAGCACAGCCCCAGTGCTACCACTCATGACGCCGGAGATCCAGGTTTGGAGTGAGCTGAAAGTCATCGGGGGCCGGCTAGGGGGAGGAGGATCAAGCATCCTGGAGGATGCTTTCCTCCTCTGGGGAGGGAGGTACATGTGCTCCACTGTAGTATTACCACCTAGGTGACCACAGATAGCAGCACAAGTACAGCGGTGATGGGGGTCAGAAGCCTCCTGACTGGGAAAGTCAAACACGCTTTTGTGCCGATGTCCAATGCAGTCTAAGCTCACGAGGCACCCTGGGTGGGAACAAACAATGGACATCTCGAAGGCTGCAGAATGAAGTCACCACCAATCGCAGGTCCCACACCCGCTCACTGGGCTCCCGACCTGCACCCGAGCTAAACTCCTTCCAAGCTTGGGGAACCCGGGGTGCTCCACCACAGGGGTTGAACTGTGGAGCACTGCAGGGTTGGAAGATAAATCACTGGGAAAATGGGGTGACTGGGCTGGGGGAAAGGAGGCTGATAGGACAGGCTGGGTGTTAAAAGGGCATGAAGTACAGTAAATAAAAAAAAAATAAAGATTTCCTGTCCCACCCATTCTTGTGGAAGTTTTTGGGACTCCTCCTTAATGAGGTGGGTCTCCTTGAATAAGAGCTGCATCACACCTGACTGAGTTAAGGTGATGCAGAATTTTATTCCACTCAGTATGGTGATTTACTCCTTGTACATTCCAAGTAAAGAATTCAGTATCAGTCATACTGAAAGTGTCTAACAAGCTTCAATGTACCCCTTAACTGATCAAGAATGCTGTGCAACACCTTACCCATTTCATCCCAGCATTGCAGCCTCTGGACCACTGTTCATGAAGGGGAAAAACAGAAGACTGGTAGAAGAGAGGGAGAAAGGGCTGAGCAGGAAAATAAATGCAGGAATGTCTGCAATAAGAAATACAGCAGGGTAATACACTCTTGAAAATGGTACTTATTGCATAGGACACAAAAATGTCACCTCTTGGTGGCACCAAATGTTTTCCCAGTAAGGTGATTCTGTAACTTAGCAACAACGTCAGTAGTGACAAAAACACAAACAAGTATTTTTGCAACTGCGACCTTGTAGTTGGGTTCTACCATCTTCACAGAGGTAGGGATAGCTACATGCAGGAAGGTCACACCCTGGGAGCCAACTCCTATCCCCCCCCAGTTCTGCGGCAAGGCTAACCACCATCTGGTGGTTGATAGGGTGGGCCTGCTTTAAATCAGGAAGCTTTGGCCCTAACATAGAAATAACAGACTATCAGTAAAGCAGTCTGTGTTGTGGGTAGGTTCATATATCCTATGCTCCCCTTGATGACAACTGAGGGGTGGGGCAAGAAAGATGAAAATCACCACCTGAACCCCATTCCATGTTGGAGGTAAGGGTGAAGAGGATGGAGTAAAACGACCTCACATAAGCAATCTTCTTGCTGCCAGGGGGGGAGGGAGAGACCATGTCCATAATATCTTTGGCTTTTTTCCCCTTTTCAGAGGCCAAAGTGACAGACTGTTGATTTGTGAACTTTGGTGACTCCAGGACATCTGCACCTACACAGCCACCCTTGCAGTTCATGAAGAAACCTGGGGCCACATATTAAAAACTTTGCCTAATGGGCAAAGTGATTGTGCCCTGTTTGCCTGGGGTTTGGGCCCAAGTGCAATATTCAAAGGGGGCTATAGCGCATGCTACAAGGGTTAGCATGCCCACAAAAAAATTATGTCGGCAAAGGGATGGGTGGGACAGAAGTCCTGGTGCAGTGCAATATTCAGTGCCATAGCGCTGCACAAAGGTAATAGTGCAGGCCCCCCTATGCTGTGCAAGTACTGCTGAGAAGAAGCCCAACTTACTCCAGGCAACCCTAGTGGGTGGTAGAGCCACTGCAGCCAACAATCACATTGGGGGTTGTGGGAGCACACCTTCTCCCTAGTGGCTTGTGGCACCCCCACACTCCAAACCCCATCCCTATTAAAATTACATTCTGCCCTGGTGTATAGTGGCCCCCCCCTTCCCTCTGATCACCAGCCCCGGTATAAGACAAGAGTTCCCTGATGTCCAGTGGTTCCCCTGCCTCCGATCGCTAGCTCTGGTATAAGACAAGAGTTCCCTGGTGGCAAGCGGTCCCCCCATCCTCTGATTGCCAGTCCCGGTATACAGAAAAATGTCCCTAGTGTCCAGTGGTCCATCCTGCCCTCTGATCGCTAGCCCTGTATCACATCTCATATTCCCTACAGTCTAGTGGCACCCCTCACCCACTGATCCCTGCCCCTATTAGCGCAAGCATTCCTTGGCTTCTAGCAGCCCACCCCTACTGCAGGCACCAGCCAACCCACCATGCCACCCCCTCCACCTTACCAGTGTTGTACTGTAAGTATTGTCTACAATAGACAGTACACATGCTCTTGTTACAGTACAGGGGACATGCACTCCCTGCCATCACATATTGAGGCCGGCCAGGGTGGTGAGAGAAGGGCTGTGCCAGTCACCATATGCATTCCTGCAGCACCAGCGGTACTGGTAAGGTGGGGGTGACAAGGTAGGTTGGTCAGTGCCCATGACACAGGGGAGCTGCTAGATGCCAGGGAATGCTTATGCTAGAATGTAGATAATAAACATAATAATAATCTTTATTTTTATGGTATCTTTCAAAAACCAAGGCACCGAACAAAGTTTAAAACACATCATACAGCTCAGTGTCCTAAAAATATAAAACAGCAATAAAACAATTAATACAGTCAGAAAAAGAAATTAACCACCAAATGCTTGCCTCCACAAATAAGTTTTCAAGGTCTGTTTAAATCCCTCCACGGTCGCACACTCCCGTAACCGATGGGACAGAGAATTCCAGAGGGTAGGGGCCACAAACATAAATGCCCGGGCCCCAGTAGATTTTAAACACACCCTCAGGATCTCTAGCAACCTCTCATCAACTGAGCAGAGCGATCGCCCAGGGCATTAAGGAACCAAGAGCTCTTTCAAGTAGATGGGGATCAGTGGGTGGGGGGTACCACTAGATGCCACAGAATATGTGATATGATATGCGGCTGGTAACTGGAGGGCAGGGGGACCACTAGGCACCAGGGACTTACTTTATTCTTCTGGTGCTGACGATCGGGTTGGGGAGACCACTAGGTGCCAGGGACTTACTTTATTTTACTGGGGACAGCAATCAGAGGGCAGGAAGGTCACTGGATACCAGGGACACTTTAATTTCAACAGGGATGGGCAATTGGAGGGCGAGGGGATCACTGGACCCCTGGGAATACTTGAATTTTACCAGGGATCGGAGGGTGGAGGGCACCACTTGGCACCAGGGAATATATCCACTTTTACAAGCCCAGACAATCAGGGTGGGGTGGGGGTGGGGCGAGTTGGAGGGTGCAAACCTGCCACCACTTCCCATGCAAATGTGCTCTTAGTGGGCATGCAAATAGACCCTTAGTTCCTTGCATGCCCAGTGGGCTTTTTTGCATGGGGCCAGCTGAGTATAGTGCTGGGGGCTCCTGGCGCTATCGGGTCTAGGGGCATTGTTTCCTGCACTGCCAAGATCCATGTCAGGGCAGCACTACTCAACTTAGCACTGTGCCAACATGCCCCTATATTTAACTGGATAGCACAGGTGCGTTATCCAACTGAATATAGCGTCCTCAGGGGCATGAGCAATGGGTAAGTGCAGCACAATCATTTGCACTTTGCTTTACCCATTTTTCTACAGCAGGTCCCTGATGTTATACAATGAATGAACTGAGACTGCTGGTGGTGTTGGTGGTAGAGGGGGAAGGGGGGCTACACTATACTTACAGAAGTGCCAGCCTGGGCCCCCAAGGGTACTAGATCCACTTGAAAAGGGTATATATGAAGGGATCAGTTTCTAAAGAACCCCCGGCATTATGCTGAACAGTTCTATAGAAGTATTTTCCAGCTCAGTGGAGGCCTTTAAAGTCTCTTTACAAATATTTTTATTTGAGAAAGCTTTTAATTTTATCTGATCATATTTGATTTTAATAGGGGGTGTTCTATTGTAAAGTGCTCTGAGCCCCTGGATAGGGCACTATATAAATAAAATTTGCCTTGCCTATTTAAGAGATTAACATCATGTTGGGGAAGGGACTCATTACGTTGCAGATTGTCTGGCATGGCCACAACACCTTGCACCTGTGGCATTAAACTGCTGTTACTAAGAACGTCTAAGTTTTCAATACCTAAATCCTGACAATAGAAGCTTGGTACTGGTTGCATACAGTATGCAGGGGTCAAGCTGTATACTTTCTATTCACAGATTCTATTTTGTGACTGGGTTCAGTTTGTACCATTTTGTGTACTGTAGGAATTTTCCCAGGTGGGGGGTGGATCTTATGTGTTTTAATGAGTGTGGGAAGATTTGTCAATTAATTTGTCCTGTGTGCTAATTGCTGTGTTAACTGGTTTAATTGGCTGGTAAGTTGCTTGTTCTGGTGGTCGTAATGTTGCCCTACGGATGTTTTTTTTCCAACGGTATACAGGTTTCCATTCGGAGGCATCCAGCTTTAATCAGGAGTGTTACAGCTTTAATTGAGAGCTTTAGTTATTTTGAATGTTGCTGTAATTAGTAAAGTGCACTGAGAAATAAATGATAGGGGGTCTCATTGGGAAAAACCCATAGCCACGTATCATACTCCAGTAAATTGTAAGTAAAGAAAAATATTTTTACACACAGGCTGCAAACTGTTCAACCAACCCCACACTTGGGTGTGTTCTTCTTAGAGCTACCTTTACCCTTTTAAGTACCTTGGCTATAATGTTCCTCCTGTGCAATCTTTGTAAACAGTTACATTTGAAGGAATGTATATATAAATAAAATGAATACCAAGCACTGCATGGTTTGGGTTGTAAGTTACAGTGTTGTATATGTCTTTGTTGTTATTGGCAGTTTTTTTATATAAATAAAATATTTTAAGAAGCCAGTAAGGTACAATTGGGGGGGTCCCACCGAACCAAGTGGGCAGGTAGCCAGAGGACCAGCTGTGCCCTCTAATCCTCTTCAAGCGGTGCTTTGCAATGCCTGGTTGATAAAAAAACAAGACCGCCATTTTTGTGGACTTGATTTCCTCTGTCAACCTGGCTTGCATCCCGGAGACCTGGCTGGGGGACAATGCTGGCCTGGTTCTAGAGGCAGTTGTCCCTGCCAGGTACTCCATAGTGCACTGCCCAAGGAAGGATCACAGGGGTGGGGGAGTGGCCATCATTTTTAGATGCAGCCTGAACTTCACAATGCATCCAGTTGGTAATACCAGATCTTTGAAGTGCGTCGCCGTGCGTGGGGGTCCAGGTGCAGGCAGCAGGATTCTACTCATTTACCAACCCCCTGGGTAGGTGGGGAGAATTCCTGCAGGAGGCAGCAGACTTCATTGTTGACCAGGTGTTGGAATCCCCCAGGTGTTTAATCCTGGGGGACTTCAGTGCCTGGGTCAATGATGAATCCTCGTGTTTCGGTTACAGCCTCCTCCAGTTGATGTCATCACTGGGTGGCACAAGTGGTTACTTCTGCGACCCACCAACAAGGTCACACACACTCAGTCTGGTGTTCCAGCTGGGTCTTGAGGTTGACAGCCTCAGGATTGATCAAATCCTGTGGCCTGATCACTGCACCGTGAGGTTCACATTTGGGGCCCCCCCTGGAAGCCCTCCCCCTGTGGAGATGGTCAGCTGTCGCTCTTTAAGGGGCTTATGCCCTGAGGGATTATTGGTGTTAGCTGACCTATCTAGAGTGACACAGCTTGTGTGATTGGCACTGGTGAGGCGGTGGCCACCTATAATAGGGTGGTGTCCGAGGCATTGGATGTCATTGCTCCAGTTCATATATGACCCAGATCATCTCACTTGAAATCCCCTTGGTTTGATGAGGATCTCAAGGCGATGAAGATCAAGGCTTTGAAGTTGGAGCATTGCTTATGGAAGACCAGTTGGAGGCCGACAAACTGGCCCTGCGTAATCACTATGGTGAGTACCAGGAGGTAATTTCCCATAAGAAGGCAGAATTCCTGTCCAGGGAAATTGCAGCAGGGAGAAACAGACCTTCTCAGCATTTTTGGACTGTAGATAGGCTATTTCATCCTGCCTGTCTACAACCAAGAAAGTCTTTTTCATCCACTTTACGTGAAGAGTTTGCTCTGTTTTTCTCTGACAGAGTGTTGACTATCTGGTCAGGGATTCTATTAGTGAGCTAACTGATGCCTCGCAGTGGTCGGACCAGGAGGAATAGAAGTACTCTGCCGATCTGGGAGGAGTTTAAGCAGTGGAGGTGTCGGAGGTCACTGGGGTGATCTTAGAGCTGAAGCACACCTATTGTAAACTGGACCCAGCCCCATCGCATTTCTTAATGAAATGTGCCAAGTCTGTTGGCCCAGTGTTCACCAGGATTGCCAGGTGTTCAATGGTGGAGGTTTTTTTTCCCAGAAGCTTTGAAAGAAGTGCTGGTGAGACCCCTCCTTAAGAAATCTTCCCTTGACCCAGATGTCCTGGTGAATTACCGTCCTATCTCCAACCTGCCATTTTTGAGCAAGGTTGTTCAGAAACTTGTGGCACAACAGCTCGAGGAACATCTCATGTCCTTTGATATCTATTAGCCATTTCAGTTGAGTTTTCTGGCCAGACACAGCACGGAAACAGTATTAGTTAGGGTGCATAATGATCCACTCAGGGCTAGAGATACAGGAGACAAGTCAATTCTAGAGCCCATCGATCTCTCCTCAGCCTTTGACACTGTGGATCACTTCATGCTTCTCGATCGGCTCTGTGAGTATTGTGGTCTCGCTGGTACTGTCATTAAGTGGTTTGAGTCCTATCTCTCTGATAGTGTGCAGCAGGTGGTGATGGGGAATTTCTCCTCCTCCCCAATGCCCCTGTCATGTGGAGTTTAACAGGGCTTGACCTTGTCGCCGATGCTGTTCACAGTGTACATGCTGCCCCTGGATGAGATCATTCGGCAGTTCAGCATGGAGTTTCACTGCTATGCAGATGATACCCAGCTGTATCCGTCATTTGTGCCTGGAACACCTGATGTTGTAGACGTGATTAACACCGGTCTGGTTAAAATCCATGACTGAATGTCTTCCAGCTGGCTGCGACTTAACCCAGATAAGACAGAGGTACTTGTGATCGAGCCAGGCCACGGGCATGATGGGTTGTCACCTGTAGCCTACACAGGTCTTTTCATAGAAACATAGAGGTTGTCGGCAGATAAGGACCACAAGGCCCATCCAGTCTGCCCATTTCTTTTTCTACCTTATGAATGTGCCATCGGCCTTTGCTCTGTCAATGGCCTATCTATTCATACTCATCTGTATTGCTCACTTATGCCTATCCCATGCCTGTTTGAAGCCCTGCACTGTATTCATATCCACCACTTCCTGAGGTAGCCCGTTCCATGCATCCACCACCCTTTCTGTGAAAATGAACTTCCTCATATTACCCCTTAATTGGACTCCTTCTAATCTCATGCTGTGTCCTCTTGTTCTGCTATTTTTCTTATATTGAAACATGTTAGACTCTTTCACCTTGTTAATGTCCTTAAGGTGATTGAATGTTTTGATCATATCATCTCTCTCCCTCCTTTGTTCTAGGGTATACATATTGAGCTCCTTTAATCTGTCCTCACATGTTTTCTGATGCAGTCCCTGCCCCTTTTGGGTTGCCCTGCTCTGGACTGCCTCAATTTGGTTAATGTCTTTGTGAAGGTATGGCCTCCAGTACTGCATGCAGTACTCCAGATTGGGCCTAACCAGTGTCTTGTAAAGAGGGGATTATTACCTCCCTCTTGCGACTTGTGATACCCCTACTAATACACCCCAACAGCCCCCTAGCCTTATTTACTGCTTTAGTGGTCTGCTTGGATGATTTCAGGTCATCTGTGATGATGATGCCCAAGTCTCTTTCTTCCCTTGTGACTGCCAGCAACTCCCCTCCCAGTGTATAGGTGGCTTCAGGGTTTCCCTATGTTCATGATCTTGCACTTCTTTGCGTTAAACCCCAGTTGCCACTCTTTCGACCATTTTGCCAGTTTATCCAGATCTCTTCTCATTCTGCCCACCCCATCTGGATCATCTACTCTGTTGCAGATCTTGGTGTCATCTGCAAACAGACAAACCTTACCCCTCCAGTCCATCTGCAGTGTCACTGATGAAGATATTGAAGAGGACTGGCCCCAGGACTGATCCCTGAGGTACCCCACTTGTGACTTGCATCTCTTCTGACTGTATACCATTTACCACCACTCTCTGTTTTCTGCCCGTCAACCAGTTTGCCACCCAGTTGACCAACTTCTGACCCACCCAGCTTATTAATCAATCTTCTATGTGGAACAGTATCGAAAGCTTTGCTGAAATCAAGGTAGGCGACATCAACTGCTCCCCCTTGGTCTACTACTCTGGTTACTCAGTCAAAGAAATCTAAGAGATTAGTTTGACAGGACCTTCCTGTTGTAAACCCATGCTGTCTTGGATCCTGTGCTCCTATGGATTCCAGGTGTTGCACTATCCTTTCCTTAAGGAGTGCCTCCATAATCTTGCCCACTACTGAGGTAAGACTGACCGGTCTGTAGTTCCCTGCCTCCTCCCTGCTACCACTCTTGTGGAGTGGGATCACATGAGCCCTTCTCCAGTCTTCTGGGACCTCTCCTGTGCTCAGAGACTCACTAAACAGTTCTGATAATAGCTCTGCTAGTTACACCCTTAGCTCCTTTAGTACCCTGGGATGTATGCCATCAGGTCCCATTGCCTTGTCCACCCTGAGCTTATCGAACTCTTGTAGGACCCTTTCTTTTGTGAAGGGACTAGTGCACACCTCCCTCCCCCCTGTGTCCATGGTGCTGAGCTGTGGGCCCTGCCCTACCTTCTCTTCAGTAAATACTGAGCAGAAGTATCTATTTAGGATAGTTGCTTTTACATGGTCCTCCTCCTCACACGCTCTCTTATCCCTTTGATCTAACCAATACCCCCTCTGGACTTTCTCCTTTCATTAATGTATCTATAGAAAGTCTTGTCACCTTCTTTTACTGTTCATGCTAGTGTTTCCTTGGTTTGGGCCTTTGCATGCCTTACTGCCTTCTCTGCTTCCATTAGGGAAGTTTGGTATGTGCCGTTGGTGTCTTCCTCGAGAGTGTGCGATCTTGGTGTAATCCTGGACAGCAGACTGACCTATGAAGATCAAGTATCGTCTGCAGTCAAAAGTGTTTTTTTCCACTTGAGGAACATCACCTGGATCAAACCCCTCATTCTGCCTGAAGATCTGCTGACTCTAGTACACGCTTTCGTTACCTCTAGGCTCGACTATTGTAACTCTTTATATTTCGGGGTCATGGAAGGGACCCTCCGCAGACTGCAGCTGGTACAGAGTGCAGCGGCCTGGTTACTGGTTGGCCTGTCCACGTACAGTCATGTGACCTTGGTCCTGCGTGCCCTGCACTGGCTGCCTGTCAAGGTGGGCTTGCTCACTTTTAAGGCCCTACATGGACTGGGTCCTGGCTACTTGTTGAAGCTCCTGATACCTGCAACTTCTGTCTGCTCCCTTCACTCCTCTTCGAGAGGCCTCCTGGATGTTCCCAGGGTTCAGCGCAAGACATCGGGCAATCAAACATTTAGTGTTGCTGGGCTGCCCCTTTAGAACTCACTATCACCTGCAGTCCAGGAGGCTCCTTCGATCAGGGTGTTCAAATTGAGGCTCAAGGCCCACCTCGTCCACCTGGCCTACTTGGACTAACTGCTCCCACCCGACCGTATGAGTCGCAGCTTATAGATGTATTTTAAAAAACTGTGATCTGAATTTTATTCTTTATTTATTTCTTGTTTCTATTATTGTTGTCATTTGTACTGCTGTATTGTCAGGCATCCAGAACTTCCGTGAATGGGCGCCATACAAATAAATTTTTTAAATAAACAAAATATTATTTAAAAAAGTCAGTAAGGTGCAAATTTCAAGAGTAGTGAAAAATTATAGCAAGGAGTGAGATTGGTAGCAGCAGCAGCAGCTCAGAATGAACAAAGTGTAAAAATACAGTGGTATCAATAAATGAATAGATTGCTGTAGCAATGAAACATAACAATAAAAGGGACTTCAGGAGTAAGAGAAGAAAAATTAAAAAAATCGAGGGTTTAGGGAGGAGAGGGCACAAAGCACTGTATACAAAATGGACAATATAAACATAAGCGGTAGGGGTGGAAACACAGGAACTTGCTGGTAGTGAATCAGAGGGCATGGGGGGAAGGAATGGCTAGTTGCAGGCATAGGGGAGGGTTGACATGATCCCAGACGAAGCCTTTTAGAGACAAGGGAGGAGACAAAGTGGACTGGAAAGGGATAACTTGTTCCACAGGTGGAGGAGATGGGAAGAGGAGACAGATAGCCCTGCAAAGGTTTTGTAGTGGGAGACAGAAAGAGATCAGGTGCCAGATAGATGAAGGTAGTAGTAGTAGTAGTAGGAGGAGGAGGAGGAGGGGAGGGAAGGGGAGAGGTAGTTGAGATGGAAATAGAAAAAGCATTTATTAGGAATAGTAGGATGCTCTCCTCCTCTGTGTGTGTGTGGGGGGGGTTGTCACATCGTCCTGTTACTGCCACCTGTGGATGCATGGGTGGCAGGCATAGGACTCACAGTGTGGGGAGGGAAGGATGCCATTAGACACTTGGCTGAGATGTGCATCAGCACATCTACAGCCTGGACTTGTGTCCTTTGTGCCAGTGTCCTCAGGTGTGGGGTTTGGGGAAAACTCAGCAAGAAAAGGCAAAAATAATGCAAAAGCCCCCAGAGCTGCACAGCATGATCCTCAACAGCAGGAGTGGGGACGGAGCATGGATGGTTGGCATAGCTCCTACTGAGCCCCGCCGGTATCTGGGAGAAACAACATGTTAACAAAAAAAAAAAGAATGGGCAGTGAGAGAAGTACCGATCCTTAAGGTAATAAGGGAGAGAAAGATTCAGGGACAGGGAACAGTGTTAGTGCAAGGAGGGCAGTTAAAGAGCTAGTACACCTCCTTAATATTAACTTTCAAAAGTAGTCAACTATTGCTTTATATATCTGAAATACCTTTCATTTTGCTTTCTTTAATTAGAAAATATTCTGCTTAACAGTATGTGTGATGTGTTAAACAGTACTCCATCAGAAAAGATGCAACATACAGTATTTACAGTACTTACACAGTGTGTTCCCCTTCATACCTTATCAGTATTGTTACCTCACCAACAGTGACATCACTGCTGACCAAGAAGAGCCAATCACCTTCTGGCAGACTGGTCCCTAAAGATTTCACAATCAGCAAGGCCACAATGCTGATGAGGTGTGAACAGGAAAAGGCCATTCTCTCAGTCATGTGAGTACACTGATTGGGATAGTACCACAAGACATTTTCACATGCACGCAGTACTGATGCTTCACATCCCTGAACTCCTCTGTCTGTTTTACTGATGTATCCAAGATTCCACATAAAGCAGGAACTGGCACATCCTGTGAATTACTACTTGCCTCCCTCCTCCTTGGTGATACCAAAAAACTTCACATAGTGTGTACCTATAACCCCCCAAAGGTGGTGTCACAGGTGTATCTGCCCTTCTTGACACCATCCTACCTAACAGTGTTCGAAATATGATTATCATGGGAGACATTAATCATGACTAGCTAAGCCGTCTCTAAAAATTATGAACTGATCATTAGCAAAACCAGTCTAATCCAAATTATCTCTGATCCCACCCACATCCCTAACCATGGTGTGTGTACATCTGTACTAGACTGGATGCTCTCAAATATACCTGACAGGATCCAAGTATCCAGAGTGCTTCCTGACTCCCAAAGTGATCACTCCCCAATTTATTGTCTGTGGAAAACTCAGTTCCCAAAATTCCCTCACAAAATCCTTACCCTCAAGCACTTTTCTAACCTTGACTCCTCATCCTCAAGACAGAACCTTCACTTATTGACTGGTCCCCAATCTTTTCCACCTCTGATGTCAACGATGTGGTCCTTGACCTCTTTCAGTCCTATATTAAAAGCCTCCAGAACAGACATTTCTCACACCAAGAGGAGAGTCATGGGGACAGCAACCCATGGGTTGAACAGTGACCTTTTCTCCCTCTTCTAAAACAGGGAAAAATGCTGGGAAACCTATGCGGTTTCCGCCAGGCTACAAGACTAGCTATCATACATACCACTGTGGAACCAATGCAAAAAGGAAATGCACTCCACCAAAAGTACCTTCTGTAAAGAGTAACTGTTGTCCTCCACAGTAAGTCATGGAGTTTCTGGGGGCACATCAAAGGACTCCTGGAAGATCGTTTCAAAATTATCTAAAAATACATGGTCATCAATGGGGTACACTGTAACAACCAAGTGACCATAGCCAGTGCCTTCAATGTCCAGTTTGCAGATCTCACAACCTTCTGTCCCAGTCACCCTGTTACTCAGGTCACCATCGTTAACCAGTCACCACCCTCTTCTCCCATTCCTACTAAAAACTGTTACCAAAAGAGAGGTCTATAAGCTACTTAACTCTCTATCACAAGGTGTCAGTCCTGGTCCAAAGGGTATAGAACCTAGAATTATCTGGTTAGGTACCCTCCATTCAAGCTCTCCCCATAGCTCATATCTTTAACCTCTCTCTCTCTCTCTCACTTCTGGTATTGTTCCCTCCTCATGGAAAACTGAGAAGATAGCCCATGTCCCCAAAAAAGGGTGACCCTAAGATTATACCTCAATATCGTACAATTGTCTTCCTATCTGCTCCCAGCTAATTACGTGAGAAGGAGGTAGCATCCTAGCTAACTGAATATTTACAAAAACACCACCTCCTTGTCCCATGTCAACATGACTTCCATAAAGAGCACAGCACCACCTCCACCCGGGTCCAGTTAACTGATGACATTAGAACTGCTATGGACAAAGGTTCTCTTACTGGAGCAGTCTTCACTGATTTATGTAAGGCATTAAATCTCATAGATCATACCCTTTTCTCTCAAAAACAAACCAAAATGGGTCTTTCCTTATATGCCTCTGCCTGATTCACGAACTAATTGCTAGACAGGCAGCAATTTGTCAGAATTGGTGAAGTATCATGCACTTTAGTACCCATAACCAAATGTGTCCCCCAGGGCTCTACTCTAGGGCCACTTCTCTTCTCAGTTTTTATCAACAACTTTCCCTCAGTCACCCCCAACTGTTAAACCATTATGTCTGCTGACAATCTTGCATTTTACTATAGCTCCCATCACCCCTCCCAACTTAATACCCAACTAAACCTCAACTTTGCCCATATGCAGAACTGGCTTGTTGACAACAAACTAGTGCTCAATGCCTCCAAAACCCAAGCAATGATATTTAGGTCAAAGGTGTGTTTTGTAAGGGAACTTGTGTCTGTGCCTTGCTTTCTGCTGCTCTGGCAAGTAGTATATTTGACCTCTGTAGCTTTAATACATTGAAGTGTGACTAGTACACCTAATGCCACACCTACTACAGTAGCTACTGTACTTTGTGACCACAAAACTGATTTTATGGGCTTTCCACAGAAGGATCCACAACTCCAGAGGAGTGCCTACCCAGGCTGTTGGTACATAGAGGTCCCACTCCACACATGCTGAGACCTCCACACATCTACAGCCCTATGGGAATGTCCTTCTTGCAACAGATCTTGTAAAACACACACACTCACACACACGTATGTGATCTGCTTTAATGGGGGAAGGAAAGTGGGTGGGGGCATGTATGCACCCAGTGCTCAAAGGAAACTCTTCACTGTGGAAGGCCAACAGAGAGGGTGGAGGTCATGCAGCCCAAGGGGCTGCCTTAGTGCTTACATGCCTCCCCTTTGAGCAGCCACTGGGCATTCCTGGGACCTGATTGTCAGCCTCTCCACCCCAGCCTAAACATGTTGGAAATGACAGCTGTGTATCTCACTCTACTTCCCTTCGAAGCCAGTTCTGGGCTGTGAAGGTAAGGTCAGACAATGTTGTCACCATGGCATACATAAGCAATCAAGAGGGCACCAGAAAGCAAAGTGTGCTGGTAGAAGCAGTGGACAGAGACTGACCTAGCTATCTCTGCAGTTCACCTACTGGGGGAGTTGAATGTACAGGCTGATTACTTGAGTGAAGAAATAATTCATTCAGATGATTTGTACCTGAACTTGGAGGTGTTCGATCTTGCATGCAGAAGGTTCAGTTGACCTTAGATCAATCTCTTTGAGTCAAAGAAAATGCTGAGGTACTGAGGTTCTTCAGTTGGTACAGGTGCCCTCAGGCAGAGGCACTGGATGTGTTGTCCCAGCAATTGAATTTTCATACAGTGTACTTGTTTTCCTCTGCTTCCACTAGTTTTCAAAGGTAATTCAAAGATAAGACAGTCTAGAGCAAGTGTTCTTCTGAAAGCTTTAGAGTGGTCCACAAGGCACTGATTCTCTGTCCTAGTGGTTTTCAGACCTAGTGAACCTAACCCAGCAGGTTCCATTTCATCTCCTGGTTTACAGGGACCTTCTCAGCCAAGGTCCCATTCCATATCTAAACCCAGAGACAATGCAATTGGCAGCCTGGCTCCTGAACGGAGGGGACTACCAGGTAACGCTGGAGGTTTGCCTGTCTGATTTCTATTCTAAGCAGGCAAACCAAAAAGGAAAAGATCTTCACATGCTGGATTTGCTCAGGGCAGTTAAAACATTTTTCTAAGGAGGGTAGAGTTTCTATTTGTTTTGCTTAAAAAAAAAAGAGACTTCTAAGGATACCTTAGCCAGGTGGGCAAAGGCTTACATCACCAAGACCTGTGCAGATCAGCAGAAAAAAGCATCTGGTCTGATCAGGGCTTTTACTATGTCCTGGGTGGAGAGAGAAGAGACTTCTGTGTAGGAACTATGCAAAGTGGCAACGTGGTCTTCCATTTCATACATTCAATAAGCACAGCAGATTGGATGTCCAGAGCTCTGCTGATGTGGCCTTCGGGGGCAGACTTTTACAGGTGGTAGCTAGCAGATGAGTATTATACTTAGCACGCATGGGTTATATATGGTACAGTATTCTCCACTTCCCTGTTTTAGAATGGGTACTGCTTATCAGAACCCATATGTATCAACTCCCCATTGACAATGTGTAGTGATACAGAAAGATGAAAGTCCTTCATACTTACTGTAATTTCCTTTTCTGTTAGCTCCAACATTGTCAAGGGGGCCTCTCCGAGGAGCCTCTGGCTTCCATTGGAAAATATTGTCCAATATATCTCAGGTATTTGGATTTCAGTGAAGATAATGTATTTGTAATTACAGACAGAGATCAGCAATTATTGGCCAGCCATGGATATCTATGTTTTATGGGATTTTTCAAGACCACAGGTTACCAGGTTAAGAATTTTGGGTATGGATTGGTGTTTTACCATTTTAGGTGAGTGCTGTATTGTGCCCTACAGTTATACCTACTGTTACCTTGTTACTAAACTTCCTTATGTTGGAAATGTTGTTTGCAATGAGCCAGCAAGGCCAGAGATCCAGTGGTCTGACACTCAAGAAACATGACATAAGAGTTATTCAGCAAGACTGGTTTGGACAGGTCTTCAAATGAGGTATGCTATTTATTTGTCATTTCTCTCATTTGATAAATCATTTATATGTTGGAAAACTTTTCAGACAGGTCTTCAAATAAGGTATGTTAATTATTTGTTGCTCCTCTCATTTGATAAATCATTTACATGTCAGAAAGTGTTTTGGTTACAGAGAATGTTTAGTGACCAAGGCAACACAAAGATGCGTAGTTACATAGGAGTGCATAGGTACTGCATGGACAAAGGTGACTGAGTAGCTACTGGCGTTGGAATTTTCATATGCCCAGGGTTCCATGCTGATTGACAGCTTTTGGTTGTACCACCACCACAGTGGGGGAGCTCATTACTCATATGTATTAACTGCCCACTGGCAACGTTGGAGCTAACAGAAAAGGAAATTACAGAAAGTATGAAGGAATTTCTCCTTTTTGTCTTGTAGTCTGATGTCATCACATTCAACATTTCTCATCTCTGTGTTTTTCCATGTAATCTAAGCTAGAGACTTAAGGTTAGTCACATTGTGTTTGAGAGGGAGGCAGGTAGCAAGGGATCAAGTTGTTCGGCTTCATATAGTCCAATTATTTTCTTGTCCGTGAGCTTGTCTAAAGCTAGAAACCGTGACCCTTTCCCTTGTTTTGTTTTTGCTTTGGATAGTCAAGAAATTTAAGATGTAATTTCAGGCTCTGAAATATTGCTTGTTGGGACAGTGGCTCATAGTGCTGTCTTATTTCTTGACATTGATAAAGAAAGGGCATAGGTATTGGTCAAGTTCTTTGTGGTTGATGTTATTACTGTAGAAAATAGACAATGACAGCAGAAAAAACATTGGTCAATACAGTCTGCTTCTATCCTAACAAACCCAGAACCTATTGTCCATACAGGGTTCTAACCCATACTATCCACACACATGCCCCCCCCCCTTCCCACTGGTATCACCCTGAGCAACCACTAAGCCCTTCATTCTGTCCCAGCTGTGTCTGAAACCATTGATAGTTTTGGTGCCCACCACATCCGCTGGCAGATTGTTCCACGGCTCCACCAACTTTTCTGTAAAATAAAACCTTGTCACTTCCCTCTTGAACCCCCCCCCCCATCAGTTTCCACATGCACCTGTGTTCTTGATCATCTTCTTATGCTAAATAGTTCCTCATAGTTTACTTTTTCATTCCATTCAGGAACCTGAAGGTCTCTACCATATCTCATCTGGCCTCCAGTGATTACATGTTCAGTGCCTTGAGCCGATCCTTGTAAGATCTACCCTGCTGGCCCTGAATAATTCTGGTCACCATGCACTGTCTCTAGCCTGTCCTTATCTTCCCTTAGGAGAGGACTTGAGGAGTGGGCACAATACTTCAGGTGGGGCCTCACCAGTGATCTATAGAGAGATAGTAATATTTACTTCCTTCTGCTGTTAATACCCCTACCTATACACCCTAGCATCCTGTTTGCCCTACTGTAGACCTTGTTACACTCGCTTGATTGTTTTAGGGAGTCACTGATGATGACCGCTAGGTCTCTTTCCTCAAAGGTCATGCTCAGCTTTACCCCATCCAGTACTATGTCCTGGGTTTATTGTTCCCTATGTGCATCACCTTGCACTTACTGGCATTGAATTTTAGCTGCCAAACCTTGGATCACCTATCTAGCATTTGCAAGTCTCTTTGCATCTCCTAACCCCGCTAAGAGCTTAGTGTAATTTGTGAAGAGACATTTGCTCTGGATTCTTTCTTCCATGTCGCTGATGAACATACTGAAAAGGACTGGACCTAGGACTGATCCTTGTGGCACCCAAATGGTGACCGCCCTCTCTTGTGATATGACTCCATTTACCACAACCCTCTGTTGTCTCCCTTCCAATCAGTTTCTCACCCATCTAACTGTGACCTTCACTGCACCCAGATCCTATAGCTGTTTCAGCAACCCTTTGTGAGATATTAAGTCGAAAGCCTTGCTGAACTCAAAATAGAGTAAATCCACAGCATGGCCCTTATCCACTACCCTCATTACATAGATACATAGATACATAGACAGTGTCGGCAGAAAAAGGCCTATGGCCCACCCAGTCTGCCCATTTGAGCTTGTAAGTTCAGTTTATGTTGTCCAAGAAGTTTGTTGCCCCGTACCCCTGACCTCCAGAATTCCTTTATGTCTATCCCATGCATTCTTAAATCCCGTGATTGTTTCAACCCCCACCACTTCCTCTGGCAGGGTGTTCCACTTGTCCACCACCCATTCTGTGAAGAAATTCTTCCTCACGTTTCCTCTGAATCATCCTCCCTCCAACTTCATCCCATGCCCTCTAGTCCTGGAACATCTTTTTCGCTTAAAAATAGTGTATTCCTGCACCCTGTTCCTCACTGTAAGATACTTGTATGTCTCTATCATATCCCCTCTCTCCCTCCTCTCCTCCAGGGAGTACATGTTCAGTTCCTTCAACCTGTCCTCATAGGACTTGTGATGCAATCCATGCACCATCTTTGTTGCCCTCCTCTGAACCTTCTCTACCCTGTCTATGTCCTTACGTAGGTAAGGTCTCCAGAACTGTACAGTGTACTCCAGGTGGGGCCTCACTAGTGTCTTGTATAGTGGAATTATGACCTCCCTTTTCTTGCTGGTGATGCCCCTGCCTATGCATCCCAGCATCCTATTTGCTTTACCTGCTGCCTTGTCACACTGTTTCCCTGCCATGAGGTCATCAAAGATGCTAACCCCAAGATCCCTTTCCTGCTTGGTGCATGCTATATCCTCACCCCCCCAACTGATATATTGTGCCAGGGTTTTTGTGCCCCATATGCATTATCTGCAGGTCCCTTCTCATTCTGTCTACACCCTCTGGTGTGTCTACTCTGTTACAGAGCTTTGTGTCACTGATCCCTGTGGTACCCCACTGGTCACTCTTCCCTCTGTGGAAGTGACAGCCATTTACCACCACCCTCTGTGTCCTGCTGCCCAGCCAGTTACCTACCCACCACACTACTGTCCTGCTCACACCCATATTCCCCAGTTTGTGCAATAGTCTTCTATGTGGCACAGTGTCAAAGGCCTTGCTGAAGTCCAGATAGGCCATGTCCACTGCCTCCCTGATCCACCTCCTAGTCACCCAGTCAAAAAATTCAATGAGGTTGGTCTGACGCGGCCTCCCCTGGTGAAACCATGCTGCCTTGGGTCCTGTGGTCCATTGACAACCAGATGTTTCCACCAATCTCTCCTTCAGTAGTGCTTCCATGATCTTCCCACTACTGAGGGTGAGGCTGACTGGTCTGTAGTTCCCGCTTCCTCTTTGTTCCCACTTTGTATAGGGGACTACATCTGCTATCCTCAGTCTTTGGGTACCTCCGTTTCCAGTGATCGGCTAAACAGGATAGCCAGAGGTTCCAGCCACTACCTCTCTTAGTTCTTTAAGGACCCTAGAATACACCCCATCTGGCCCCATTGCTTTATCAACTCTTATTACTTCCAGTTCCTTCAGGACCCTTTCTCATGTAAAGGGACTTATGTCCATTTCTGCACCATTCTCACCCCTTGTACTCCGTTCAGACCCATTACCCTCCTCTTCCTTAGTAAAGACTGAGCAGAAATACCTGTTCAATGCTGTTGTCATCCTCCACACAGCCCCCATCCTCCCCCTTCAGTCTCACTATCCCTCCCTTTGCCTTTCTTTTTTCACTTATGTAGCTGTAAAAGGTTTTGTCCCCTCTACCCACTGATTTTGCAATGTGTTCTTCTGTCTGAGCTTTGGCTTCCCTTACTGACCTCCCTGCCTCCCTTTGCTTCTCCTGGTCCTCCTCCCTATCCCCTTCTGCCTATGTCTTTTTGTATTGCCTGAATGCAAACTTTTTGGCTTTCACTTTCTTTGCTACCTCTTTGGAAAACCATAATGGTCTCCTCTTCCTTTTCCTCTTGCTAACCTGCTTAATACATAATTCTGTTGCTCTTGTAATCCCCATTTTAAATACTGCCCACTGTTCCTCAACCCCTGATTCCTGCCCCATTCCCCTTAATGCTCTTTCAAGTATCTCCCATTTTCCCAAAGTCTGCCCCCTAAAATCCAGGATACGTGTTTTTGTGTGGTTTGGTTCTGCTCTTTCTGTGATTTCAAACCACAGTGACTGGTGGTCACTGTTCCCCAGGTGCTCCCCACTGTTACCCCAATCACACTGTCCCTGTTTGTGAGCACAAGGTCCAATATTGCCTTCTGCTGAGTTGGTTCCATGACCAGTTGGAGGAGGCACCCTGAAGGAGTCCAGGATAAATCTGCTCTAGTTGATGCTGCTGCTGGGATGCTCCAGTCCACATCTGAAATATTGAAGTCTCCAACCAGTACTACCTCACCCTTGTCTGCCATCCTTTGGATGGCTAGCATCAACTCCTATCTGTTTCTTCCTTCTGGGCTGATGGTCTATAGACACACCTGTGCAGATGCTGGCCCCATTTTCCTTTCCAGCTTAACCCACAGTATCTCTCCCCATTTTGTTCCTCCTGGATCTCTGTGGCCCTTATGTCATTTTCACATACAGTACCACTCCTCCTCCTTCCTGCCTGCCCTGTCTCTTCTGAATATGTTTGGCCAGGTATGGCCATCTCCCAGTCGTGGTTATCATTACACCAGGTTTCAGTGATGGCCACAATGTCCAGGTCTGACTGCACCATGACAGCCTCCAGATTTTCCATCTTGTTGCTAAGGCTCCTGGCATTTGCACACATGGCTTTCCATGATTTGACCTCCCTAGACTGTTTTGCTGTTCTACTTCAGCCCCTTCCTTGGTTGTCTTTTATCCCTGGTTCTCCTTGCTGTCTGCCCTTCAGCTGAATTTTGCCCCTTATCTGCCTATCCACCTCTTGGGCGCTAATCTCCATCTTTTGCACACTGCTTTGTAGAGACAGCAACTCCTCTGGTTCACTGGTTCCACTGCTAGCTGTGGGGGGTGAGCAAGTAGGTACCCTCCTTGCTGGTCTGCCACCCCCTTTGCTAGTTTAAATGCTTGTCAATGTAGCATTTAAACTTATCATTGAGTGCTTGGATTCCCCTCCTGGATGGATGCAGGCCGTCAGGCTTGAACAAACCTCCATCCTCCAAGGTGGGTCCCCAGTCACCAATGAATCCAAACCCTTCCTCACAGCACCAGTTCTTCAACCATGAGTTAAAGTTTCTGGTGCATGCACCCCTATGCTCTCCCTTGCCTCTCACAGGTAGTTCTTCTGAGAAAGTGACAGAAGTAGCTACTTGCTTGAGATCCCTTCCCAATTTCCTAAACAAATCTAAACAAATTACCCAATCAAAGAACATGATCAGGTTCGTCTGACAAGACCTCCCTACCACAGACCATGTTGTTTACTATCCTGGAGTCCAGTACTCTCCATGTAGTCCACAATGTCCTCTTCGACAAGTGTCTGCATCAGTTGACCCACAACAGAGGTAAGACTGACAGGTCTGTGGTTACCTGGTTGCTCCTTCTCCCCCCCCATTAAGGGGAACTACATCCACTACCCTCCACTCTTCTGGAGCTAGCCTGTCTGAACTGAGCTACTGAATTGCCCTTTCAGGGGTTCAGTTAGTTCTGCTGCCAATTCCTTGACCACCTGCGGTTGCATCCCATCTGGCCCCAGGGCTTTCTTTTATCTTTAGAGTTGCTAGCCCTTTCTGAACCCTTTCACTGATAACTACTTTCTGCCTCATCTATTTTTTTTATTTTTATTCAAAGTTAAAACTCATTGAACCAAAGCTCATTGGCAGTGGGGACCTTACGGTGATCCAGAACAAGCTGCACAAAAATCATACAGGAACACAACACTTACAAATAAACATCATAGTAACAGAATCGGACAACTGGACACCAGTAAGGAAGTCTCACTGTATGGGGAATCTCAGGGATCCCCCTTACAGCTGCCAGAGGTGCTCTGACTTCTCTCATGAATATAGAGCAGAAGTATCCGTTAAATAAGTGGTGTGACTTCTGCGAATGTAGTTTGCAGATAGGTTTGAATTAGGTTGACATAAAAAATGTTTTTCCTTGAAGTATTTGAGTTTTCTGTGGCTCTGATGTACTGTATGTGTCCACTGTTGTATCTCTAATGAATTTTCTTGTTGATGTGGCTTCTGATGTAACTGTGTCACTTGTTAATTCAGTCTCTTGGGGGGGCACCCTCTGACAGGTTTTGGTTTTCTGACACGAATACATCAGGGTTGGACTTCCGGTGACGCAAGTGTCGGTATGACAGCCTGATTTCAGTGCGCTCTACTCCCATCGGCAAATATAGTAATTTATTGCTCCATCTCCGAAGTAATCCTCCTGGTAAATATACCTTGTCAGATGTCAGACCATTTAGATGATGGCTAATGTAAAAAATTTGGCAAAATTGAGATTCTCCAGACAACATAAAGGCAATTCATTTTTGAGGCCTAGAGACACGAGCCCACCAAGTTCTATTGCCTTGGCACGCACTGTTGGCTCGGGAGATGAGGAGGAAGACAACGGGTCTGAGATGGGATCACAAATCGGGAGGGCTGAATCTCAGGCAATTATGCACATGCTGCACAAAATAGACGGAAAGGTAACTAGCTTCAGGAAGGATTTACAAAGACTGGAGAAGCATACCACAGATAACGAAGCTCATATCAATACCCTACACAGTGAGAATATGGCCTTCAGGTGATCACTGATGTACTTGTATAGGAGAAAGAGAGAGATCTCACTAACAGGGCTGAAGACGCAGAAGCCCGAGCTTGCAGAAACAACATCAGAGTCTTTGGGGTCCCCGAGGGCTCTGAACAAGAAGATACGGCGGGCTTTATGGCGACCTGGTTGCAGAAGGAACTGGAGGTGTCGGCAGACTCCAAGTTGGGAATAGAAAGAGCCCACCGAGCGCTGGTTCCAAAGTCAGCACAAGGAGCCCCTCCACGGTCAATAATAATAACATTTCTGAGCTTTCAGATCAAGGAGAAAGTCTTAAAAATGGCTTGGGCAAATAAGAATTTAAACCTAAATGGCCAGCGAGTATACGTTGACCATGACTACTCACCGGCTCTGTTGGCACTTCGGAAAAAGATTCTCCAAGTAGTCAAGCGGCTGAAAGAGAAAGGAGCTAAGGCCCAAATACACTACCCAGCCAAACTGTGGGTGCAGATGAAAGACTCGATCAAAGTGTATGACAATCTCATGGAAGCCTCTCCTTTTCTGAAAACATTAGACATACCTATATCGGATCTGAGGGAAGAAGAAGCTGATGCCCAGATTGAGAATTTGCTTTGGAAAGTTGTCTCTCCTACTCCTATGGGTGGGAAGCGAAAACCGAGGGACTTGTTGGCAATGCATGCAGATTTATCCAAATGGTTGAAATCGGCGGATCCAGCCACTTGAGGGAAATACAACGAATCTCACAGACAGAAATATCCCATTTGGAGGGTGAAACCCAAATGAATATTAGACCACTCGACAGTTAGAGAAAAAATGACACTTTACCCCAAAGAACATTTCACTAGACAAAGTCTTCCCCACCTGAATGGAGAATTTTGCTGGGCAAGTAGTGTCCTCTAAAATTGCTGTAAAGATTCTCATTTCCTTTCCCCATAGGGTTCGGAGGTTGTCATTCGAGGCTGGTATCTGCCTGGGTTTGAGTGTTCTTGTGGGGGGCAGGGGGAACCGCTGTATCCGGGGAAGGTTTCCATCTGAGGCTGTCTGCGGGATACACTGCCTCATGTCCACCGGCTTTCATCGTCCCCTGCTCATCACAGAGGGCATGAGAATCAGGGATAGACACTAATGGTTATAATAGGAGTCTCCGATTAAGGTACTGGTCTAATACGAATGCTTATTTGTCCTGGGCTACGATAGTTAAGCAACCCCTAACTGCTGCCACTTTCAATGGACATGCAGATTTCATTTAAAGTTCTGGTTGTAGTAGAGGGCAATGTGTACGCATTAATTCCCTAATCGATCCTAAGACACTTGGATCCTTCTTGTTTAGATAGTTGTGATGTTAATATTACTCTTTTATTACAAAGTAGTGCTAGAGGGGGTATAAATAAATAGTTAGATAAAGGTTGTTTTTTTTTTCTGTTTTTGTTGTTCCTTTCAAAATAAATAATTTCCAGAATCCTTAATGGTTCTGCAGGAAACGGAGGGGTGAGGGGTGCTATAAAATCAAGATGGAGGTATGCGGTCTGGCAGGCTTAGCTAGGCAAATTCTGAGTCGCTTCAGCAGGCTGCCATTTGTAAACAGGGAATTAAGGTTATAGTTAGGCACCTCTTGCCTGAGTCATAGATGAACTGCTGCTGGGAGGTTGAGTCCTGAGATCCCAGAGGTCCAGTTCGAGGGAAGAGTGGTGAGCGCTGTTATTGGGCTGCTACTCCCTATAACCCGTCGGGGGTGCTCCCTTGATTCCCCCACAGTCTAGATATCTAGACACCTTGGAAGGCGTTTTTCCTTCTACAACATAACTGTTGTCTTTGTAATAGTGTTTTAATCATTTGTGTGTTTGATGTTGAATGTCAACTATGTATAAGTTGGATAATTTGGTTGTTAATTCTGTGTATATATTTAAAACTATACTCTCTATTCACTCTTTCTCCGTCTCCCTCTTTCTTGCTCCCCACACATTTTTTGCTTATTTTTGTATTTACAGGAAAGAACTCAAAGTATTCAGACTAAGCAAGAGTAACTTAGGAATGCTGAATGTTGTTAAAAAAAACAAATATGGATAAGTTAGTTCTATGTTCATGGAATGTTAAAGGTGTAAACAATGTGATTAAAAGGTTAAGAATGTTACAAGAAATAGCATGTATCCAGGAGACACGGTTGACTGCCACTGAACATATGAAACTTAGGAGGTCATGGGTGGGAAGTGTTTATGCAGACTCTAACCCAACATCCAAAAAACCTGGAGTGGCTATTTTAATACAAAAAGGGCTACCATTCAAGGTAACAAACACTTACTTTGAAGGGTCGGGGAGAATTGCCCTAGTTTCAGGACAGCTCAGGGGTCGTCTCATATATATTATGTCAGTATATGCCCCAACACCCTCTACAGGGGAATTTTTCAGGAAGGTATTCAATATAATAAACTCGCTACCAGAGGGACAACTGCTTTGTATAGGGGACTGGGACTGTGTGGAAGACGCCCAGCTAGACCGCTCCCCTTCTCGTAAAGGAGGACAGGGAGCATGTTCTAAATTATTAAACACACTCCAGGCCGAGTCGTGTTTGGTAGATCCATGGAGACTTACATCACCTGCCGGAAGAGATTTCACCTTTTTCTCTCCATCTACCCAGTCCTACTCTCATCTAGACAGGCTCTATACTCAAAAGAATTATGCATATACAATCAAAAATATTGACATTCAGCCCGGGGCCCTTTCAGACCATTCTCTGGTGTCCTGTCACTTACAATGGGGCCCAAAAATAAAGACGGGGGATGTCGGTTTAATATCAGCCTGTTGAATGTTAAGGCATTTGTGTCGTCTACCAAAAAGGTGATCACCCAATACCCTCATGGAAAATGACACAAAAGAAACCCCCTTGAAATACATATGGGACTGCCTAAAGGCAGTAATTTGGGGGACACGTAATAACTTTTGCCTCCTACAAGGCTAAGCAGTGCAGAGCAGCCCAGGATAAGGCAGAAAACATGTTGCAACAACTAGAGACAGAACATAAGAATACAGGTAACCCTGGCATGCTCCCCAGACTAAAAGAAGCAAGAACAGAAGTTAATAAACTCTCGCTCCATTGAACCGGAAACAATTTAAGGTTTGTGCAACAGAGATATTATGAATGGGGGGAAGGGTAGGTCGCCTATTGGCAATGCGTTTCAAGAAAAAGGAGGCAGACAGGTACATTTCAAAATTAAGAAAAGGGCCTACTCTCCAGGAGTATGTCAGTACCCCTGAGGACACAGCCCAAGAATTTATTAAGTATTACTCCCACCTCTATGAGGAAGAAAGAAGGCCTGATCAAGAACAAAAAATTTAGCAGTTTTTTTGAAAAGGCAGCTCTCCCATCCCTAACTGCCATGCAACAACAATATATGGAAGCGCCCTTCTCTAATTCAGAGGTATTGAAGGCCCTAAACACATTTAAGGCGGGACAAGCCCCAGGCCCGGATGGCCTACCAGCTGAATTTTATGCTACATTTGCTAAAGAATTAGTTCCTAATGTTTACTAGGGTTTGTATCGTGGCACATGAGGATGGACTCACCCCTGACTCCTGGGCGGGCGCATGGATAACAGTCATACTGAAACCAGACAAAGACCCACTCCAATGTTCTACTTATAGACCCATATCCCTGCTTAATCAGGATGTCAAGATTTTCACTAAACTTATCAGCTTACAGTCACAAGGTTTGATAACAGACTTAATCCACCAACATCAAACTGGGTTTTTTATGCCAGGCTGCCATATACAGGATAAAATACAACTCCTATTGAATACAATATCTGCGGCTCACTCTTTTCCCAAAGATACCCTATATACGGTGATGTCTGTAGATGCCGAAAAGGCATTTGACTGAGTAGATTGGTGCTATCTGGAAAAAACTTTGATACATTTTGGTTTTGGCCAACGGTTCTGATCCTGGATCGCCAACTTGTATAGAAACCTGCGGGCACAGGTAAAAATAAATGGGATATCATCCTCCCCTTTTCGGATTCAGAGGGGCACTAGTCAGGGATGCCCCCTTTCCCCACTACTATTTGCCCTAAGTACTGAACCATTGGCAGCCTATATCAGACAGTCTCCGGACTATAAAGGAATTAGGGTGGGGGGGGAGAAGAATTATGTATTTCACTATTTACAGACGACACCCTACTGTACTTAACTGACCCAGAACAAGAAATTCTGAAGGTCCTGAAAATACTTCAAACTTTTGGTGACATTTCAGGATATAAGATAAATCATTCCAAAACAGAATTGTTACCTATAGGTGGGTATGATGTCCCCCTACCACAAAATGTAAGTGGTTTAAGTTGGGCAATGCAGGGATTTAGATATTTAGGAGCATGGATCATGAGGGACCTATCCCAATTATACCATATGAACTATTTAAAACTACTGCAAATAACTCAAAAAGATTGTAAGCGATGGAAAGAATTACCTTTAACACTGACAGGTAAAATAGAGACCATATGTATGAATCTCTAACCAAGATTTTTATTTGTGTTCACGGTTCTTCCCATAAAACCATCTGCAAATTTTTGGAAACAGCTGAGATCCACGCTGACAAAATTTATATGGGGAGGAAAAAAACCTAGAATACATTGGCCCATTTTGGTAGCTCCAAAAAAACTGGGGGGTTTGGCCTTGTCCAACTTCAGAACATATTTCCGGGCAGCACAACTGCAGTATTTTATCCCTCACCTTAATGTTGTCGAGACCCCTCTGTGAGTGGATCTGGAATGGAGGGATGGAGGCATGGCATATGTGGATGACATGATATACATGGACACACAAAACTTATATCTGTTCTTACCTAATGATATGGGGGCATTAAACCTCAAACAAGCATGGATGGAGACATGCAAAGCATATAATATACCAGCCCATCAATCAACTGGCACTCCTCTCAGAGCCTGTTTAGACTTTCTGCCCTTTAGCTTAGAGGGGGGGCTGCAGGGCTGGGAGAGGAAAGGCCTTTCAACCATTTGCCAGTTCTTTCAAGGAGGGATATTGAAATCTTATGGTCAGCTCTCACAAGAAATCAAGTTATCAGGGAAAGAATTTTTTTGATATCTGCAAGTTAGACATTATCTTATAAAAAAGGCTCCTCAGCTAAACCCTCAACAAAGGGAGAATCCACTCACCACACTATTAACCACTTTGGCAAGATCACAAAGAACTAGGGGGAGGGTGTCCCAAGTTGTCAATCTATTAGTAGATCTGCAACCTGATCCAAGTCTTACCATAAAGAATAAGTGGTCTTTGGAAGCAGGACTAGATCTTACTGAAGATGGTTGGACCAAAATCTGGAGAGGGGTCTTCTCCACTACTGCCTCCCCATCTTGGAGAGACTTTAGGTGGAGGGTGGTGGCCCGACACTTTCGTTCACCAGTTATCACTAAACACTATGGTAAGTACCCCACAGACAATTGCTGGAGAGGGTGTTCAGGGGTAGGCAACCACACTCACATTTTCTGGACATGCCCCCTACTCAAACCTTTCTGGATATTAATAACTAAAGAGTGTGGCAAAATATTAGAGATAGACATGCCTATGGACCTCCCTACTTTTATACTGGGCTTGCCACCACCAGGACTGACAACCAAAGCCCAAATTTATCTATTTAACATTCTGGTGGCGGCAGCCCTCAAGGCAATAACCCAAAAGTGGCTCACCACCCGGATCCCAATCTTAGATTCCTGGCTAACTAACTGCTCTCGAATAACGGAAATGGAAAGGCTAAATGCCAAGCTCAGACTGCAAAAAGAAAAATATATAAGCCGCTGGCTCCCCTTTTTCCATTATATTGCAGATCCTTCTCAGAAAACAGTTATAGATATCATAGCACAACAAGAATAACTGCATTGCATAAGTATACTAGATGTAAGTCTGGGTGTGCTTCTAAGTTGGAAACCAAACCAGGGTTTGTGCAACCGGGGTTGGTGGATGCTTGGAGATGGTTTGGATGGGATGGAAGGGGGCTAGAAACTAGGACTATAGAATACTAAATGCTTCTTAATACTCAATTACTGTAATTAGAGGATTAAATGTACTTGACTGAGAATCTTTCCTTTATTATTTATCCTTTTCTGATCTCCCCCCCCACCTCTTTTGTTTCTTTCTGTCTTTCTCTTTTTCCTTTTTAATATATTTTCTCACAACTTCTCTGTTTATAGGCTCTAGGTATAAAGTTGGTGAAGTTCTGTGTTTGTTTGCAGTGTAATGTTGTTGTAAACTGTATTATTGAAAATTAATAAAATATTAAAAAAAAAATACTAATAATACATCAGTGCTAATCCCTATCTGTGTTGTAAGCTCATCAGTCTCTATTTCAGACCTAGTGTTGCCAATGTTCACTGCTGCTGCTTTTAGGCTGTGATTTCACATCTAACTGATGATATAGTAATACTGTAGCTGTCCAGTGTGGTCTGTCACAGTACTTAGTTTCAGCCAGGCCATGCAGCATAATACAGAACTATGCAGAAATCCAGTAGTCTTAGTTTTTCCCTTTTTTCCCCCCTCACTTTTAACATGCAAGCAGGTTTTATTTAATGGTGAGTTGGGCTACTACCAGATTTTTTTTAATTTATTTAGTATTACCTTCATACCATGGTTACAGTCCAGTTGTGAAAATGGACATTTCACTGACTCAGTGGGTGGTCTTTGCGCAAGTCGGCAGATGTCTGGTTATGCTGCAACTTGGTATCAGTCACTGAACTGTATGGCAATTTATAGTGTCAGCAGCAATGAGTGCTAATACAGTGTGTTCTGTGATAAAGGAGGTCTATTCAAAACCTTATCATTTCTACTTGGGGTAGGGACTTACAGTTTCGAACCACCTGACTGACATGGCTTGTATAGATCAACCCCATGGCTTCTAATTTTGTCCTGCAATTCTGTGTCTGAAGGATAATGGTGAGACTCCCTTTTCATCATTTGCAGAAACAAATGGTGAGCACCTGTTACATAGAAACATACAATATGACGGCAGATAAGGGCAACTGGGCCCACCCAGTCTGCCCATTTTTATTAACCTTTATGTTTTGCTGCAGACCCTACTTGATCTATGACGCAACCCCCTCATCCCTACGATTCTCTTGTGCCTGTCCCAGGCATTTTTGAGACCCACTACTGTTCTTGCCCCCACTACCTCTGCTGGAGGACTGTTCCAGGCATTCACCACCCTTTCTGTGAAGAGTACTTCCCCACATCCCTCATGAATTTACCCCCTCCAGCTTCATATCATGCTCCCTTGTTCTAGAGCACCTTTTTCTCTGAAAAATACCCCCCTCCCAGTACCTTATTTACCCACATGAGGTATTTAAAGGCTTCTATCATATCCCCCCTCATACCCACATATGGTATTTAAATGTCTTTATCATATCCCCCTCCCTCTCCTCTCCCCTCTCATCCTTCTCTCCTCTAGGGAGCACATATGTAGTTCCTTTAGCCTCTCCTTTTATGACTTTTGATGCAGCCCATGCACCATTTTGGCACATTCCATTCTATGCCCCTCCTAATATGTGGTCTCCAGAACTGGACACAGTACTCAAGGTGGGGGTCTTACCAGCGATCTATATTGGGGTAGCATCACCTCCCACTTCCTGCTGGCAATACCCCTTCCTATGCAACCCAGTATCCCAACAGCCCTTCTGACTGCTTTATCACGCATGATTGCCCTAGGTCTCTTTCCTGCTTGGTCTTTTTCAGTATCCCGCCTCTGATTTTGTACTCTGTTCCCAGGTTTCTATGACCCATGAGCATTATTTGCACTTTTTTGCATTAAAACCCAGCTGACATACCCTTGACCACTCTTCCAGTCTTTCTAGATCCCTGCCCATCCCCCCCAATTGTCCACTCTATTGCAGATCTTGGTGTCATCCACAAAGAGGCAGATCTTCCCTTCCAGTTCCTCCGCTATGTCACTTATAAAGACGTTGAAGAGGACCAGTCCCAGCACTGATCCCTCAGTCCTTTCCTTGGAGTGAACTCTGTTTACAACTGCCATCTGTGTTCTATCCGCTAACCAGTTTCTTACCTAGGTTACCCCTTATTACCCACCCCCAAGTTACCCAACTTACTTACCAGTCTCCTATGTGGAACGGTGTCGAAAGCCTTACTGAAGTCCAGGTAGGCTGCATCCTCCACTCCTCCCTGGTCACCCAGTCAAAGAAATCTATCAGATTTGTCTGGCATGACTTCTCTCTGTGAAACCATGCTGCCTTATGTCCTGTAATCCACTGGATACAAGATATTCCACAATCCTTTCCTTTAGTAGTGTTTCATTAACTTGCTCACCACCGATGTCAGTCTGACAGGCCTATAATTGCCTGCCTCTTCCTTGCTAATGCTTTGGTGAAGTGGGACTACATCTGCCCTTCCCAGTCTTCCAAGATCATGCCAGTCTCCCATGATCTGTTACATAGGTCTGTCAGAGGTGCATCCAGTACCTTGCAGAGCTCCCTCAGCATCCTTGGATGTATGGTGCCTGGCCCCATAGCCTTGTCCTCCTTCAGGTTATCGAGTGCCTTCTGGAATCTCCTCAGGAAATGGACTAGTGTCCATTTCCCTCCCATTAAAGCTCCTGATGCCCTTGCATAGTCCCTCTCCTTCCCCTTCTACTGTAAACATTGAGCGGAAATATTTTACATTTGTTCTTTCTCGAATCTGTCCCTCTCTGTACAGTCACCACCTTATTTAACCGTAAATCCCTCCCTTTGTTTTCTTTTTTTCATTAATATACCTAAAAAATGCCTTGTCCCCCTTTGATACTCCCTGAGCTATTCTTTCCTTGGGTTGTGCCTTTGCATTCCTTACTGCTTTGCTTGCCTCCCTCTTTTTCCCTGATACACATCCCCATCCTCCTCTCTCTGGGTCTCCTTATACATTCTTTTTTGTTGTTGTTGTTGCAGTGCCGCCTTAGTAAATAATAAATGCAGTGAAAATAGGTATGGCAATGATTGGAAATAGATAAAAGAATTGCTTTAGATTCTTCCTGTATGAAGAAATGAAAAAGGTTACTAAATAGTCCCCAAACCCATATATATAGGGGAAAATACTCTAATGAAGGAAACGCACAAAGAACTGATACAGTAGTGCCAGGGTCTAACTCAAACAGAGATCTTCAGCAAAGAAATGGCACAGAACATATACTGTAAGAGGCAGTTTTAACCTCAGAATGACAGGAATGTAGTAAAAGCACTTTTGCTGGATACAATTTTGAAGCAGAGGAGGTTGTTTTTTTTTTGCCATCGGGGCAGCATCTTGTAGCAGAAGCAGTCTGAAGGATCTGTTACTCTTAGAAACAGAAAGGTTAACTGGAGACTGGGCCAAAGAGAATATGATGACTCATAACATTCTTTCTGTCTTTTCCTGTTGGCCAAGGGGTACAACCATTGTATGGGATTTCAGGTCTACAGCTCTCAGAGATATTGGATGAAAGGGAGAGAAAAATGAAAGGTTTTGGTCCACGTCCATATTTATACTTGTTCAGAAGCACCCTTGTACTTCCAAGGGCACACAGTTGGGACCTTTTCCACAGCTTCTGCACTTATCAACACATACTCTCTAACCCTAATTATACAATGGCTTTAAAAATACTACATCCTGATTGGCTGGCTAGCATGATTTACAACATGTAAATCATACTATCACCCCTCGGGAAGAAGTGCCAGCCAGCTGTATCTGCCAAGAGATGAATCCGACCCTGAAACTCAAAACAAAATACTACCATGTTAAATCCCCGCTCCACTGCGCATCACCCAAACATTATTACCTATTTTTTTTGTCTTTTAGCTCCTTTTTAGCTGTAGTGCTGGCTCCCTTGCATCCCCACACTCTCTGCAGTTCTGTTCCACAGTGCCCCTCCCCCCCAAAAATAAAGAAAAAATGAGTGTGAGTGCCACTTCGCTTCATTACCTCCTGACCGGATACCAAGGAGACTCCTACACAACTCGCACCATCCCTGTTCAGCTACACAAACATTTTGACACTTTGAACAATGCTGAACTGTGGAAAGTATTTCTCAATTAAAAAAAGGTCTAGAAGTTACGGACATCGTGGCCGAAAAGCTGAGCCATGCTTGGCATCCGCTATGCATATGCTCATGCCCGGTATCATGGCTCAGTTCTTCGGTCGGATTTTCATGTATAACTTCAGCCCTTGTTTTATCCACACACTTCAATCTGAAAATGTTCAAAAAGTGTTAAACTGCTTGTTTAGCTGAATGGGGATGGCGAGGCGTACACCAGTAGCTGCTGTTACTCCCTTACCACTACCACTTAGTTCTCTCGCTGCCTGTAGTGTCCCTCATCGACATCCTAGTCTGCCTACAAATGAAGTTCTCTGTTTCCCTAGCAACAGGGAACTATTTTTTTCTGGTGGAGCTATACAATCAATAAAAAATATTAAAATGCAAAGAAAATATATTTTTCTTTGTTTTCACACAAAACATACAGGGGCACATTGTATAATCACAATATGCCACTCAAGGGTGTGGGTGATGCCAGGATTCGCCCACACCCTCTCATGGTATACTGCTTAAAAATACTGGAGAGAGAAACAACAAAACAGAACTTGTCCATCAAAAGACAAAGTTACCGATAAAGATCCCAGGTTATTCAGATTCATTAGGTTGTGTCAGCACTTTCCACGAGGCTTAAGCAGTCAAGAGGATGTTTTTACTTAATGTGCATACAGCTATAGCAGCCATTTCAAAATAAGACATAGAGTACATACATAGATTTTAGTAGGGAAGAAAACTACTGGTCCATCAAGTTCCTCAGCTCAGTAGTTCTTGTCACTGATAAAAAGTGTTAAAGTTTTTTTGTTTAACACTAATATTATCAATTTATATTTAAATTATCATTTATATAGTCCTGAGGTTTTTGTAATTTCTTGGGCCTTTTATTTAGCTTGAGAATACAGCTGGGTGGCATGTCCAGCTAGGTTTTACACATCACACAGTGTGCACTGATGTTTTTTAGACAACTTTACTGGTAATTCTTGTCTTTAATGCATACATTGTAATTTCATGAGCCCTATAACTATCTTAGTTTGTCTTTAAGCTGGGTGGGAGTTGCCTTTCAGTAATCACATCCTTATACTGACTGTGACACTCATGGCTTGATTTGGGAGTTATCTGCTTCAGCAGTATTATCTTATGTCAATTAAATTTATGTGCAGTAGGATTCTTTGTATGTGTGTTGCACCAAGCACATCTGAACCCAAGGTTCATTCGGACTGAGGGCAGTACTGTACTGTTAAACTTCTCTGACATCATCTTCTGTTTTTTTTTAAATGAGTATTTTAAACCAATGAGGAATTTTTCTGTTTTTCTCTGCATTATCTAGCTGTTATAAGTATTGTATTTTCTAAACAACTGCCATGAGCTTCTGAAGAAGGACTGGTTGGTCCGAAAGCTAGAGCACTTTGTTCTTGTTGTTACATCTATGTTGGTCCATTAAAAGGTATCAAATCATTTGCTTCTGATTATATTTAATAATTTTTTTCTGTAATTCTCACCCCTACTTCTTTATTAATAAGGACATTTGCATGTAAACAGGATCACTGCTCTATCTGTTCTGGCTGCTTGCCTACACCTGACGTCACAGTTCTGTTTATGACATCACAATCAGTTGCTATGGAGACAATTATGATGCCATAAACACGGGATTATGATGTCAGGTGTAGGCAAGAAGAGAGAGCAGATAAAGTCTAGGGGACAGTAATCCTATTTAATACAGCTGTGCTCAGTAACAATGAAAACAGGAAAGAATTATACAAAATATGTGAAATATAAATTGAACTGTGCCTAAACCTCACATTTTTTCAAGTTTTTCAAATGGTGTCAGGGGTTCTTTAACAGTGCAGTCTGACGCATACTGATGATATGAACTGTTAGTTGGACTGTGTTATTAACTGTGATTTTTATGCTAAACAGTACTTCTTCCATTGCTTTGTAATTGTAAACAATGTGAATGAAGAGTTACACTTGTAACAGTGTGATATGTTGAGTCCATCATTAGTTGAAACAGAACTGTACAGAGAACGTAAAACATGGATGTTCTTATGGCCTGCAGTACACGTTTTGTGAATTTTAATGTCAACTAAGTATACTTAATGCAATGACTACAAACAAAGTATGCAATAAACAGACTGCAAAATCTGAATGATTGGTTTGAGTCCATAAATATCTGTTTCATTCTAAATGTTCTTGGCACCTACACAGTCCAGCAACAAAACACGGACTGCTATACCTGTTCGACCCATGATTGCACTTGCCCCCCTTACAAGCAAGGAAGAAGCAGGGCTTTGACCATTGTCACCTACACAGTCCAGTAAAAACACATGGACTGCTGTGCCTGTTGTACCCATGACTGCTTTTTGCCCCCAACCCCACCACCACCACCAGGAAGGAAGGAAGGTGCAGGGCTGTGACCACTGGCACCCAGGCAGTGTATGTACAACACATGGATTGAAGTGCCCATTGTACCCATGATTACTGTTTGGCCCACACCCCCACAGCAAGGAAGGAGCAGGGCTGTGACCACTAGCACATACAAAGTCAGGCGAGAACATATGAACTGCTGCACCTGTTGTACCCATGATTGCATTTCAGACCCAACCCAAGAAAGGAAGGTGCAGGGCTGTGACCACTGACACATACAAAGTCAGGCAAGAACATATGGACTGCTGTGCCTATTGTACCCATGATTGCAATTCGGACCCAACCCAAGAAATGAAGGTGCAGGGCTGTGACCACTGGTACTTAGGCAGTGCACCCACATCACATGAATTGCAGTGCCTGTTGTACCCATGATTGCTCTTGGCAACCCACCCCTCACAATCAAGAAAAGAGCAGAGTTGTGACCACTAGCACCTACATAGTCCAGTGACAACACATAGACTGCTGTGCCTGTTGTACCCATGAGTGTTTTTGCCCCCTAAGCAAGGAAGGAGCAGGGCTGTGACCACTGGTACCTACACAGTCCAGCAACAACACATATACTGCTATGAATGTTGCAACCATGACTGTTTTTGCCTCCCCACTTAGGAAAGAGCAGGGCTGTGACCACTGGCACTGACCACATATGGATTGCTGTGCCTGTTGTATCCATGACTGCTTTTTGGCCCCTCCAACTCAAGAAAGGAGCAGGGTTCTGACCACTGGCATCTACACAGTCCAGCAACAATATATGTACTGCTGTGCCTGTTGTACTCATAATTGCTTTTTGCCTCCCCCCCCAAGCAAGAAAGATGCAAACTGTGACCACTGCTACCTAGGTGGTGCACCTAAAACACATGGTATGTTGTGCCTGTTGTAACCATGCTTGCTCTTTGCACCCCCCACAAGCAAGGAAGGAGCAGTGGTGTGACCACTGGAACCTATACAGTGCACCCACAATACATGAATTGCAGTGTCTGGTGAACCCATAATTGCTTTTGGCAACCCACACCCCACAAGCAAGGAAACAACAGGGCTGTGGCCACTAGCACTTACACAGTCCGTGACAACATGGACTGTTATGTCTATCGGATCCATGATTGCTTTTGCCTCTACCCCCCCCCACCCCATCAAGGAAGGAGCAGGGCTGTGAACAATGGCACTGACACAATCCAGTGACAGCACATGGACTACTTATGAATGTTGCAACCATGACTGCTTTTTGCCTCCCCACTAAGGAAAGAGCAGGACTGTGACCACTGGCACCTACACAGTCCAGCAACAACACATACTGCTGTGCCTGTTGCATCCATAACTGCTTTGTGCTCCCCAGTCCCCCCCAAGCAAGAAAGGTGCAAGACTGTGACCACTGGTACCTAGGTGGTGCACCCAAAACACATGGCATGATGTGCCTGTTGTAGCCATGCTTGCTCTTTGCACTCCCCACAAGCAAGGAAAGAGCAGTGGTGTGACTACTGGCACCTAGACAAAACACCCACAACTAATGGATTGCAGTGCCTGTTGTGTCGATGATTGCTTTTTATAGACCTCCCAATCAAGGAAGTAGCAGTGCTGTGACCACTGGCACTGACACAGTCCAGTGACAACACATGTATTGCTGTGCCTGTTACACCCATAATTGCTTTTTGTCCCCCAAGCAAGGAAGGAGCAGTGGTGTGACCACTGGCATCTGGACAGTGCACCCACAACACATGGATTGCAGTGCCTGTTGTGCCCATGATTGCTTTTGGCAACCCACCCCTCACAAGTAAAGAACAGCAGGGCTGTGACCACTGGCACCAACATAGTCCAGCGACAAGACATGGACTGCTGTACCTGTTGTACCCCTGACTGATTTCTGCCTCACCACCAATAAAGGAAGGAGCAGGGCTGTGACCACTGGTGCTGACACAGTCAAGCAACAACACATGTACTGCTGTGCCTGTTGCACCCATAATTGTGTTTTGCCACTCCCCACCACCCCAAGAAGGGAAGAAGCAGGGCTCCAACCACTGGTACCTAGACGGTGCACCCACAACACGTGGCCAAGGTCCCTACTTTCTCGCGGCACTGTGGATCAGGATTCTGCACTTGGGATTACCATTGCCATAAAGAACCCGGTGGTGGTAGTTTGTAATTTCTGTGGGCGTTCTGTGGCAGCAATGAACTGCCACATCAGAACATCTGCCTGTCATCCTGACTTCATGTCCATGGCTATGGCTATGGCGATCAGGATAGGGTAATGCACAGCAACACTAGTTAAAAAAACACAGACTTTTAGAAATAACTTTATTTTTAAAAAGCAAAAAAAAAAAATCAGTCTGCACCCCCCATTCCTTGTGCCGCCCAGCCAACTCCCAGAGCTCGTGCCTGAACCTGAGTTGCTGGCACGGAAATACAGCATGCTACCCTCTGCACAACAGCTGGCCCTGCACACAACATTTCAACATAATCTTTTAAGTAATTCTATCAACCCGTGATAACATGTAATCAATAACCCTGGCAAAAATATGTAAAAATATTATTCATTTAGTAGCTCTGTTCTTTCAATAGGTCTACAACAGGTTAATTCATTTTACCAGTTATTCATTTCCGACGACATGCCTATATCTTAAAGGCACAGCTAAATCTGTACAAAGTAAGGGATAGAGTTATCAGGTATATAATATTGTCAAGTATTTGTTTAATTTGGCCCTAGTGTAATAAGACTGAAAATGTTATTAGGCTGTAGTACAGGTTGAGCAACAATCAAAGTGCCTGATGTGCTGTGCCACTTTCTCTGGGAGAGGGAGCTGTGGTAGATGAGCAACTATTCATTTCTGTGGCAGAATGCAGCCCAGTCATTAGCCAATATATGATGTGATAGCACTGATAACATCACATGCAGAGCATAGAGGGGTTTTGGATATAAAAGAAGAAGAAGGGAACCAGGTTCTATGGATAAACTGGAAATATTAATAAAATATCACCAAGAACAGTGAATTCTGTGGCACTGCAGATATTCTGCAGTAGATTGCAAGTTCTGCACTAAATTCTGCAGCCGCAGAATTTTAGGAGCCTTGCACATGGATTGCAGTGCCTGTTGTACCCATGATTGCTCTTGGCAACCCACCCCACCCCCCAGTGCCAGATTAAGGTAACCTGGGGCCCTAGGCCCAAGAGAAATGTAGGGCCCCCCTCATTGTAACTATGCCCGTTCAGCATGACTGCACCTCTTGGCTACTGCATATCAGCTACTGAAACATGAAAACAATATTCTTGCCATCCTTAAAACATGGCACAGAATGCTTCAAAATTAATGAAACTGGCAGGCCCAGTGGCGCTGAGGGTTGAGGCGCTACACACCACATCTCGCACATGCCGGTGACCCGGGTTCGGTGATAGACTCGGGTCACCAGGGGTTGGCCGGGGGTAGAAGGATTGAGCATCCAATGGCTGCTCTCCTTTTCTGGGGAGGGAGTGGGATGCTTGCCCCACCACTATACTGCTACCGCCTGGGTGATCACAGGCGGTGCCGGTACGGTAGGGAAAGCAGATAGGGAAGGGCTGACGTCAGCTGAGGACCAGAGCGGAGGCATGTCTCTGCATGCCTCTGTCTCATTGGAATTCTTGCACTGACATCAGCAGGGGTGGACCAGAATAAGGAAAAACACCCCGCGGCTGATCTAGGCAAAGGGCTCCCGCACTGCTGCAACCATAGAGGAACCAGGAAGAAGTGTTGGTTGTACGTTCCACTGAGGATTGGAGGAGGTACGGTGGACTCTTCTGCCCCACCCAGGGGCTCAAACCAGATCTCTAGAGTTGTATATAAGTGGGGCACCTATGGGAGCATCCTCCTGGTCCTCATGGTGCAGCCTGCGTGCATTGGGATGCCTGGAAAGGGGGACTGGTCATGGTACAAGAGGGAGTATAAAAAGAGTTAAAAAAAAAACAATTAATGAAACTAATACTATCAGTACGGAAAAACTACAATAGCCTGAGTTTTGATAATTTAGAAAAAATAATAATAGGCCTGGTAAAAACAATTTTTTGTACAGTATGCAAAATGTCATGATTTGTACTTCTCCAAAGCCCCCCACCCCCAAACACATGTGTGCACTCGCAGTCTGGGTGTTATCATACTGTCCTGTCAGGTAGTATGAACCAAGATGTGGGAGTTTTGTTAGGTTGGGTAGGGACTGATCTCTTAAAAGAGGCTAAGTCCTGGGTGGTATAAGAGTTAAGTTTGTGGTTTACTAGGGGGGTTTATGAACTTTAGAGATTGTACTGCAAAGCGAGTGATTATTCGAAGAATTTGAAATCATTCCCAGGATCAAACATTTCTGTTATTGATAAGTAAGCCAGCCAGCCAGGATCCATGAATGGCAAGATTTGCTGATGGGAATCTTGAAATACATTCATTTGTTCACCCTGAAAACATATCACATATCAAGGTCAGAACTTCAGTATGAGCCAGATGAGAATAAAAAAAAAAAAAAAAAAAGTATGATTTGTAATTGTACCACTGAAACTTATTGAAGATTTCTTAATTTAGGAGTGAAATTAAATATTTATTTTTTATTTATTGAGATATCGGAATTACAAACCTTTGAGGCAGAGGCTCCTTTGCAAAGGCTTCATGTCATGAAAGTGCAAAACAAGAGGAATGGACAATATAAAGAAAGAGGTATTACAATTGAATGCAGAAGGTAAAACAACCCAGAGTCAAGTATGGCACAAAGGTAATGAGCAATACACTGAAAGGTATTTCATCTGAATGCGGTGGGTACAACAACCCAGAGTCAAGTATGGTACAAAGGTAACAAGCAATACATTGAAAGGTGTTTCATCTGAATACAGAGGGTAAAACAACCCAGAGTCAAACATGGTACAAAGGTTTCAAGCAAATTAAGCTATTGTTGCATTCAAATTTCAGGGATGATACAAGGTTTCCTAAGCCAATAAAACAGGTACTTAAGATAAAATATAAAGCATACACACTGAATTGCACTGTTAATCTTTTATAGTTAAGAGTAAGATTCTAAGCTGGGATTCTAAATGGATGTGGGAGACAAAGCAAAGGAATAGGCTTGTTCACTCCTTAAAGGTCATCCTGGCTGGGGCCCCTGAGCCTGTCAGCTGCACTTAACACCTAATCAGGGAGGTGAAAGCCATGTCACAGTTCAGTCTCTGACTTACTCAGTGGCCGAGTCCTTTACATAAAACATGCAGCTCAGGCAGAAAGAAAAGGATATATAGCAACTATATGTTGGGGATTGCTGGGGGCCCCCCTGGCAGGCAGGGGCCCTAGGCCTGTGCCTGTGTTGCCTATGTCTTAATCTGGCCTTAACCCCCCCATAAGCAAGGAAGGAGTAGGGCTGTGACCACTGGCACCAACACAGTCCAGTGACAACACATGGACTGCTGTGCCTGTTGTACCACTGACTGATTTTTGGCCCCCAATCAAGGAAGTAGCACGGCTGTGACCACTGGCACCAACACAATCCAGTGACAACACATGGACTGCTATGCCTGTTGTACCCATGACTGCTCCCCCCAATCAAGGAAGGAACAGGGCTGTGACCACTGGTACCTACGTAGTTCAGCAACAACAAATGTAGGGCAGCTTAGATTCAATGCAAAGAAGTGCAAAGTAATGCACCTGGGAAACAAAAACCCAGGGGAAGAGTACACAGTGGGGGGGTGAGATACTGACAACAACAAAAATGGAAAGTGACCTGGGGGTAGTCATATCAAATGACCTAAAGGTGGGCCAGCAATGTGAGAAGGCCGTAAGGAGAGCTGGGGACATACTGGGATGCATAGGGAGAGGCATCACCAGTAGAAAACAGGAAGTTGTTGGCCCTCTGTACAGACAGTTGGTAAGACCACATCTGAAGTACTGTGTACAGTTCTGGAGACCCCATCTCTGCAAAGACATAGACAGGGTGTAGGCTGTCCAGAGGAGGGCAACTAAAATGGCGCAGGGTCTGCACCAGAAGACATATGAAGAAAGACTAAAGGAGCTTAAGATGTATAGCCTCGAGGAAAGGAGGGAGAGGGGGGACATGATAGAAACTTTCAAATACCTCAAGGGAATCAACAAAGTCCAAGAGGGTAGCATCTTTCAGAAAAGAGATGTGCAAGAACAAGGGGCACAATTTGAAGATAGAGGACAGCTCAGAGGTAATGTGAGGAAGTATTTCTTCACAGAGAGTGTTGTAGATGCATGTAATGGCCTTCCTGAGGAGGTCATAGAGTCAAAAACAGTGAGGGAATTCAAGAATGCATGGGACAGACATAGGGCAATTCTAGTGGGGGTAGGAGGAAGTAGGCTGTTGGTTAAGTAGGATCTGCAGCTTATTCGTTAGGTAGGGATATGGGTAGACTAGGTGGGCCAAACGGTCCTTATCTGCCATCAAATTCTATGTTTCTATGCTAACATGTACTACTGTGCCTGTTGTACCCATGATTGCTTTTTAGTCCCCCCTCAAGCAAGAAAGGTTCACAGTTGTGACCACTAGCCCCTAGGTGGTGCACCCACAACACCTGGATTGAAGTGCCTGTTGTACCCATGATTTTTGGCCCCCATCCACTCACCAACAACCAATTACCCACCATAATGCAAACCAGGATGGAGCAATGATGGCATCAGTGGCGTCAACAATCTCCAGGTGCAAGATAGGGACTGCTGTTTCTGTTGTCACCATGATTTTTGAGTTAATAATCCAGCCACAAACACAGTGAAGTAGGGATCATTGTTCAGACCACCAGCAGAAAATGACAGTAATTTTAATAAATGGCATATCTTCATATGGAGATAAACATTATTGCCCACAGTAGTCTGTGTCATGCACAATGTGGAACATGCACTGAGAATAAAGTCAGACCACGACATGTGTATGTCATAAGCATGTTTGGTGTTGAAAACTTATGCGATGCACAGAAAGCTATTTTTTTTTTGCTTTTTTTAACAGTAGGGGCCCCATATTCAAAGGAGATGTGCAGCGCATCTCTAGATGCACCTTTGCATCTCCAGATTTGCAACGGCTGTTGGGGGTGTGACAATATTCAGAAGCCCCCGATGTGCCATGCGAACCCAATTGCGCCACAGTGCAGAATATTGCAATGTGGGCATGCAAATGAGGGGTCCATCATACATATTCTCCGCATCACAATATTCAAAAATCCCCTAGGGAAGGCATGGCCAGCTGTGCTTGCACAAATTTAAGACACCACGACCCTGTCTTGACTTTGTGCCGGGCATGGTGGTGCCTCACACAAAGCCCATGGCTGTCACATGATTTCCCTTTGAGCCCTGATCCTCATCAGTAAAATTAATTGTAGCCCCCCCTATCCATTCCATTGTGTAGTGCCCTCTCCCCGTCCCCTATCCCCATCATAATAAGCACATGTATCCCCGTTCCTTTCCATTCCATAGTGCAGTGTCCCCTCACCCAGCCCCGATCCCCAATGTCTGTAAATATAATAATAATCACCCCATTTCAACAGTGCAGTGGAACCCCCTCCCAGCACCAATCCCCGACTGCTGTAAAAATAATAATAATCACCCCATTTCCATAGTGCAGTAGACCCCCCTTCCAGCCATGATCCCCAATTACTGCAAATATAATAATTTCCCCTTTTCCATAGCATAGGGTCCCCCTCCCTGCTCCAATCAGTTAGCATTAAAATGCATTAACCCCCTTTTCCATGTAGTAGACCCCCTACCCGGTAGCTGTAGCTTAACCCCCCCTTCCACACTCAACCAGACCGGTGCAGTGACTGTCACTGCCCTCCCCAGCCTGCCTGCACAGTCACGACAGTCGGTGCCAGAGCCATACAGTATAAAGTATGCACTTATTGGTTAGCATCGCGAACCAATGAGTACACTGCAGCACTGTATGGGCTCAAACACTAATCAGCCAGTGGCAACACCGCACAGATGGAGAGGGCAGTGCCGTCACACTGGCACATCAGGATTGGAATGGGGATGGGAGTTACTGCCTACCGAATGAAGCCTACACTATGAAAAAGAGAATGTCTGTTTTAATGCTACAGTATGATCAGGCAGGGAGAACTATGAAAGGAGTATGTGGTGGGATCATGGCAGAAATCCACTGAGAAATGGTGATATCGACACACAGCAGTCAGGATGAGGCACTGGATCAAGTGACTACTGCACTATAGAAAATGAGGACGGGGATACACGTGTTTATTATGATGGGGATCAGGGATGGGGAGGGAGGCACTACACTATGGAAAGGACGGGTGGCTACATAGCTTTGCTTTTCAATGGGATTGGGGCTGGGAGTAGGCTGGCCTGGTGCATTCAACCAGGCACAACCTGCTAATGCACCCATAATGGGCATGCATGAGGCCACTTTGCACCATGCATGCCCAATGAGCTCATTAGCATAGTTTGACTGAATATCACCCTTGGGGGAAATGACACATCCAGGCATGCACCATGCATTCTCCCGTTGGTGGTCTTCAGCCCCGAACCCTGGATGCGCTGTACCATACATGGAGGTCGCTTGCTTTGTGCTATGCATCCAGGGTCCGAAATTCAAACGGAATGGGCAATCTGTTCTGACTGCACATTCTGTTTGAATATGCTGTCAGGGCTGGCTGAACCACTTTTTTGTACACCCATCCATTTGTGTTGCACATACGGCCAGCTCTGAATGTGTCCCCCATATGCATTGTGTGAAAGACATGTCATTGACTATAAGAAATAACAGGTTGACATAGGACACCCATCATGTAATCATCCTTGACAACAGCCTGAATTATTTGAAGCACACATGAGGAATGACATGAAATGTTCCAAAAAGCAAAAGCAAATGTACCACACTGAATTCAAATATATTCTTCTGTAATAACATTACATTCCAGCTCCTGCCCACATTACAACTAAACATTTCACATGGAAAGGCTGCAGGTTTCACAGTAAAGTGCCACAGAAACACACAACCTGCTGTTTCTCCACAGCTCTCTACAGTTGCCGATTGTATACAGGCTGGTACTACCTCCCTCATGCTGACATGGAGAGCGACTACAGCACAGAATGCTCTAGTGAGGCATAGATGTCAGCAGAAGCGATCATGCGTGCATGTGCATGAGGAAGTGAAGGGAAAAATGGTGCAGCACCATCTGGGAATCATGGGTATAAATAAAAAATTAAAAATAACACTTTGCACTTTGCAGACATACTGAGGCACCTTCCAAAAGGATAGTTTATGTGGTAAGTGACTTATGCTGCCTTACAAACAATACATTGTATGGAGTCCCTTTAAGATTAGCCAGGTCAAATCTGCCCTAACCACTATCAATGTTAGTGTTCCCAAAGGCTCCATATTGGGCTCATGCATGGTTCCATTTTCATTGACAATACCCCCAAGGCCCCATATATGTACCACTCTACTCTGCTCTACTCTGATGACATAGTGTTATACACTACTGTAGCTCAGGAGTAAAAATGACCAAAGCTATGCTCTTCTCACATCACCAAAGCAAAGCCAGTGGTGCCCCTCTCCTGATACTGCCTAGTACACTAAACCCCATTGAGCAGGTTTCCTCCTACAAGTATCTGGACATTACCTTTGATTCGGCACTCTTCTTCCATTCCCACATCAATGCCCTTTCTCCTGCCACCAATGTCAGGATTGGACTGTTATACCGATATAGGAACTGCCTACCACAAGAGGCCCTTAGACTGGCAATCACCTCCTGTCCTGTCGCTAATCGACTATGGGCTGCCCATCTATGCTGTAGCCGACAACACTGCACTTGCAAGAATCCAGCTCTCTCTCGGCCCGACTGTCTTTTTAAGACCCTTCAGAATGCAGATCAATCCCATGCAGTCTCTAAAATTTATAAACACCTTCAAGGCCTAGATACATCTCTCCCTAAAGAGGTTTGTTATTATTGGGTGCAGGAGCTATCCTTGCCTGCGGACACCGATTATTGGGAGAAAGCATGGAGAGGGATATATAAAAATATTAAACAGGCTAGACTCCGGTTAATTCAGTTTAATGTGCTGGACAATATTTATTAGTCTCCGGATAAATTGCATAACATGGGTTATATCTCCTCCCCTATTTGTCCCCGAGGTTGTTCGGTCTCTGGATCACTGTATCATATGTTGTGGCTGTGCCCGCATACTCAGAAGTTTTGGAGTGCGATACGGTGGGTTCTGGACCCTATACTGGGACTGAATCCTCTCTTTACATCGGAATGTTGTCTGCTGGCGATCTTTCCATCGGGTACGCCCAAATACGTAAGGCGCATATAACCTTAATATCAACTGTGGCAAAATTAGTTATGCTACGACATTAGAAGGATGAATCCCTTCCAACTATTGTTGAATGGTACCGTGAAATATTACTGCCAATCCAGGTTGAAAGGCATATAGCAAATTTGCGGCATGTATATCATCATTTTAAAAAGATTTGGGAGCCCCTTTTGTCCCTGTTAATGCTACTGAAGTTCTAATAGTTCCTATTGAGTTGGTGAAGCAAGGTCATCCTCTTTATTATATAGCATTGGACATATACTACGGATCAACAAGTTAGTTTTCTTTTTTTTTGTGCCCCCTCCTCTGCGCCAGATTTTCCGCCCGGTCACGGATCCCCCCTGCTGCGGCATCCCCCCCCTTGAGCCGCGCTCCCAGTACCCCCTGGCTTGCCCCCCAAGGCGGGGACGTGGCACCCTCGGCCCTTAGGGTGCCACGAACGTCGTAATAGGCTGGGAGCCGTGCTCTTTGGGGGAGCCCATTGCAGCCCGAGGGATGGGCATCATAGAGGCGTCGGAGGTGGGTGGAGTTTTTCCCCCTTTAAGGGGGGCGGGAGCGTGCAATGATGCCAGCGTCTTCCCGCCCCATCTGACGTCAGGCCCCGAGTGCTTGGGGTTCTCCCGGTCTCCACCAGGAGTCCACCGTGCACCGGCGACTCACCACCCTCCCCAGATAAGGAGAGCAGTTGTGGGATGCTCGATCCTTCTCCCCCGGCCGGCCTCCGGTGACCGAGTCCGTTCGAACCCGGGTCGCTGGCGCAGCGGAAATCAACAGCTGCACCAGCGGACACGGCTAACAAGTTAGTTTTCTATATGAGCGAGACTTGGGGTGGGGAGGTTGGGTGGGGGTGGTGGTATATTAACCTCATTCAGTTTTCATTGCTATACGTTTTTGTTTTTGATGTATTGTTAAAAATGTTAATAAAGCACATTAAATTAAAAAAAAAAAGAATCCAGCTCTCTATAAACAAGGCCTGCAGGCTAATGCTGGGAGCCCCTAGGCACACCCATACGTGCCTGCTGCACTCCACCACCAACTTGCTTAACCTTGAAGAAAGACTCTGCTTCCAAACCTGCCTTGTTGTAAAAAAGACCCTGCTAGGGCTCTCCCTCTCCTGGGGTCACCACATCCCTGCAGCATGCCTCCCCCTCAGTCTCTACCCGCAGCACTGTCAAAACCTCCCTTATTGTCCCCAGGGTAAGGACCTCTATGGCCCAGAGATCCTTTTGCTATCAGGCTCCCTCCTTGTTCAAGTCCCTCCCAGCCAATATAGCTGACTCCACTAAGCTTGGTCCTTGCAAGGTCTCCCTCAGAAGCCATCTGACAAGCACTCGCTGCTGCAACTGCACATAATCCACCACCTGCCCCTTACCTTCACCCCTAGGCTGAGTCTGCCCTGTCTGCTTTTGCTGTATATACCTGGGGTCTCATGCAACATCTGCTGACTAATGTGATAAAATATTTCTGGTTGCTACCTGACGTGGTACTCATGTACCTATATTATGACTACTGTGATCTACCTATTACCAGGCGTGTACCACCAGTGAATGCCTGTAACACTGGTTGCTTTTTTAATCTAAGCGTTATGTACTGCACTGTTTTGTTTGCTGTGATGTATTGCTCTCTTGCCGAGGTGCCTTTGTAAATGAGTCTATGACTCAAAGGTCTGTAAACCAATGATCTAATAAATAAATAAATAAAATAAATAAATAAAAGTTTATCTCATGTCAACATTCAGCACAGTGCTGACTTCAGTAGAGTTCAGACTTGACTTCTCCACAGTCAGCTTGTCTTAAAATCTAGTTCAATGTTTGTGGACTAGCAATGGGGTATATAGTGCCTGTGTAACTTGTAGTACGTTTTGTGGCTTTACTCTATTCCCACCCTTGAGTACTAGGTATATAGGTAGTAATTTGCAGGGAATAGAAGGCCCACGAACAAGGGTGAGAAGAGCGCCAGAGGAGGAGGGGATGGTGGTGGACAAAAAACACTCCCTAAGCAAGGGAATGAGCAGACTAGGTGGGCCAAGCAGTCCTTATCTGCCATCAGATTTTATGTTTCTATGTAGGTGCATTAGTTGAGGGCTTAAGTAAAAGTTGTGGGAGGAGCTATTCCCCACATTGAACCTCGGGCCAAGCCCTCCCATTCAATGTTTGTGGAATAGCAATGGGGTATATATTTGTGTAACTTGTAGTACTTTTTGTGGTTTTACTCTATTCCCACCCTTGAGTAGTAGGTATGTAGGTAGTAATTTGTAGGGAATAGAAGTCCCAAAAAGATACCTCCTCCAACTCACGGAGAGTATGACCCCCTGGCACTCAGGAGAGGAAAACCCCCCAGGTGGAGGAAACCTCTGAGGACCCATGGCCGGTGGTCTGCCCATCCTCTGGGTATACTAAGAGGAGAAGGACCTTGGTTCTAGTAACTATAGCTAATTTGAGGGCAGTGAGCATCTTGGAGAGATGATGATCCATCCTCGATCCATGGATGATGCAGACTGAACGATGATCCTGAGGTTGGAGAGTAGGTCTTTTCTGAAGGAGAGATAGAGCCTGAAGTGTGAAGTAGATCCAGATGAAGGAGGGCGAATGAAGTCCTAGTTTCCAAGATGATGAATGATGCTTGTCCCAAGGGATTGCAAGGATGTAATGAGCAGAAGGAACATGACTTTATCAATAAGTTACTAGACAGGGAATGGTGGAAATGCTGTGGTACAAGAAGTCATTGGTGAATAATCCAACTTGTGAAAAGTTTGACTGTCAAGGTACTGTCTGGAGGCAAGAAATTCAGTAATGAGCAAGGAGTCGCTAAGAAAGCTTCCATGAAGTAAAAATGTGTAGAAGAGACTTTTTGAGTGCCCTGGAGATGATGGTTCATCTTCGGTCCATGGATGATGTAGACTGAATGATGATCCTGAGGATGAAGGGTAAATCTTTTCCAAAGGGTCGGTAGAATCCTAGGTATGGAGAAGATCTAGTTGAAGAAGGGCTAATGTAGTTCATATTTCCAAGGTGATGAAAGATGCACGTCCAAAGGGATTGTAGGGGTGTAATGAGCCAGGAGAGCATAATTTGATCAATATACAGCCAGACAGTAAACGGTGGGACTTGCAATGATTTGTAAAGTCGTGAGTGAATAGTCCAATTCGTGTAAGGTTTGACGTTCAAGGTAGTTTGGAGGTAAGGAATTTATTAGTGAGCGATAAGTCACAAAATAAGTATCATGGAGTAGAAATGAGTAGAGGAGAGTTTTGAGTGACTGATGGGAGTAATGCCATAAGTGATTAGTAAACAAATGGAAGAAGATTTGTGGAAGCAGTCCAGATGGTGACCTAATGTATATGGGGAATGACTGGAAGTTCGGTATAAGGGATGGATGGCTTCTTTGGTCATAATGTTTGTGACTTTATATGAAAACACTCTGCTGGTATGCTGCTTGAAGTAAGTGTGGGTATTTCTGTGGTGTGATCGTCCAGAAGATGCATTGTGGTGGCATATGGGTGGTTAACATTACAGGTAATCCAATGCCAAAATACTTGAGAGAAGCTGGAGGCGGATATAAGGAAGAGTCTGTAGGCCAAATTGGTAGTGAGGTCGATTAGTGTAGGATGTCGAAGGAGCTTGGTGCTATGGCTGATTAAGATTGGTTGGGAGGCAAGACTGAGTTAGTGAATTTGCCTTGACTGTTACTGATTTCCAGATAAAATTCAGGAGAGCCCGTTCTCGGTGATAGTCTTGCAGAGATTAATGAAGGTAATTCATATAAAAGAGGCTGTGGGGTCCGCAGGAAGGGCAGTTAACTTAGCTGAAGGTATAAGAAGAAAGGTTGCAGAAGATTGTATAAGAAATTATGATGTCCAGGAGTGAAAACAATGGTTTGGATGGCATGGAATTAGTAATCGGCTAGGTGGTAGAGATCCCATGACGAATGTTCTGGAAGACATCTGTGAAAATCTTCAAAACAAGCAATTTCTGTTGAGAAGTAGGAGTCGAGTAACTTAGTCAACAGAGCTGGTGTTGGTAGGAGAGGCTACGGAAGGTAAAATGGATTATATCCATGGTTGAATGTGTTGTCTTGCGATTCCCAGTATCCATAGATGCAATACTGATTATGAAGTCAGCGCATAGCAGAAGGATTTAAGTCCTTTCCATGTTGGAGGATAGCCAGTGAGACAAGGTAGACCAGGAAGTCATGGTGATTAAATAGACAGGCATCGGAGGGTATATCCAATAGAGACAGAGAAGATCTTCCTATTGTTCAGGCGAATGGAAGTCCATGAATGATCGTGTGGAGCTGATTGGGCAGAATATAAAACTCTATGATGACGTAAGAGTCTCAGAGGCATGTTAGCCAAGGGATGTTTGCTGGCAGTAGTATTTCTTCAGAGTAATGAACAAGTAATCCGATGAGTGGAGGAAGGGTATTATTAGAATGACCAGAGTAGGAGTATTAGATGGATACTATGGAAAAGCAGTTGACCAGGTAGGAATACTGATTGGAGATAGGGTACTAGGCCCAAAAGAGCCGCAGCAAACAGTACAAAGCCCCGATGCTGCAAGGCAGAGATGATAGGCAGCCTGGAAAACAGGAATGAAGTCCGGATTGAATCCTGATGAACTGAAGAAACGATCCTGGGAAGGCAACAGGCTAGGCGAAGCCGGGTGACAAACTGTGCAGGAAGGAATAGGACCGGGTCGGCCACTCAGTAAACAGCAGCAGGATGTGGGAAGGCTGTAGCAGCCACTAAAAGACAATCTATGGAGGCCAATGAGTGAAGCGCTGCACTCAGATCAGTTGGGTTGAGGTACAGAAGTCCCACATTTGACGATGGTGTCAACCAGCTAGGGAAGGGACAGAAGGAGTTGCAGTGAAGAAGGATAAAGGTCCCGCATCTGAAAGAGAAAATAAACTCGGCCAGCAACAGGAAGGATGACCTAAAGCAAGGAAGTCCTGGAGGCAGGCAAACTGGATTGAAAGAGATATCTGACCAGCTGGCAGATCGAAATCATGAGGAACAGGAGGCCAAGGGGTCAAGTATGATGGTCCATAGGAAAGCGGGATGACGAGTGGTGAGGAAGGATGCAAATCAGTCAGAGCAGAGGGGTATTATGAATGGAGGGAAGAAGCAAACTGGCAGGAGATGGAAATTGCAGAAGGAGGGATCCATAGGTGCAGACGCAGGGTCCTAAGCAAGGTAGACGAGGTGAGATGACCAGGACATGATGCCCCAGATAATGGCTGAGGGAGAAGTCACATTTGATACATGGCTCAGGTCAATGAGGAAGCAGCAAGCATCGGTCCAGTGGAGAGCAATTAGATAGAAACAGCTGATTGTAAAAATGAGCTCCCAAGCTTGGTAATTGATGAGAGAGAGCTAGTATCGGATACCATAATGCCGACGTAGGAGGATGGAGGCAAACAAGTTGAGGAGAACCTGAGTCAGAAGGGAAGCAGGATAAGTTCCAGATCCAGAAGTGACGTGGCATCTGAAGGCAGTTTGAGAATGGAAATATGTGAAGCAGTGGAATGTAAATACAGGCATCCTTCTGTGACGGTTGAGGCTAGATGATCTTGACCGGATACAAGTAGGAGGTAGGATGATGACAGTACATGGGTGAAGAAGTTCTGGTCCCAGAGGGAAGTGGCAACCCACAGCAGGTACTGGATGCAGACAGTGGTAATGGTCGAATACAGATTCAGGCTCCGATCAATGGAAGTCACCGGGATAGGACTGTGGATAGAAGCTGTTGACCAGGTAGAGAGGAGAAGGCAAGTCAGGCAAAGTCAAGTTCCAGAAGGGAAGCAACATTCAGGTATCAGGCTGAAAATGTGTGAGTTGAAGCAGTAGAAAGTAGACTCAGACACCTGATGGGGACGGCCGAGGCAGGATGATGGTGGCATGAGGCAGTTAGGCAGAGGTAGAATGATAGAGGCACGGGAGGTGAAGTTCCGTTCCTGAAGGGAAGTGGCAAATGGTATGAGGTAGAGAAGATATGGTATGACTCAATAGATTGTAGACATGGCTCCCATCCCTGGTAGTTGGGGTGAGCTAACCTTCACTCAATGCTGTCCAGCAGAGTTTGGGATGGAGAATGTCAGTCTGGCAAGTAGCAGGAGATAGTGAATGCAATGAAATCCCATCCCCAGTAGACAGGGGAAGCCTACTTTTGCTCAGCACCTCAGAAGGTGCGAGTTAGAGATAGAGTCCAGAGAACTGCTGGTATGGGCTGGAAAAAATCACAAAATGCTGCTGTAGAAAAGAGTAGATTATGAGACAAAACTGAGAGACTGATGACGTAGTACAGGGGCATGGTATGAGAAATACAGAATGGTAAGAATGGTAGACACAGAAACAGGACATGATACATAGAAGAAGGGACAGCATTGGAGCAGGACAATGGATGGAAGGAAATCCCATGGTAAACATAGGCATGTAAGGGGAAGAACAATAGGTAACGTAGGTAACTGAGGTTGCAGGCAGCAAGGGAGGCGTATAAGGAAACACATGAATTCAGTGGAGCGGGACCCTCAGGAGGACCACCCCCCCGATGTCCTAAGGAACGCGTCCCTATAGCCCTGCAGGGGTCGGGTACCAGACATTTAGGCAAGGTATGTGGGAAGAGAAATGGGAGAAAAGCATGGGGGAGATGGAATCAAGCATATCCCATCCATTAGGTGGCTCCAAAGAGCTGTGAAATTGCCTAAATAGGCATGTCCTATAACCCCCCCAACGAACTTACAAGCGAACTGAGCGAGGATAGCAAAGAGAGAATAACCTGCAGGTAGACCGGTATCCAAGCTGAAAAGTCATAAACAGATATAATCCCATGGTTTGGCATGGCTCCGGTACTAGTTGTATGTGCATTAAGTAAACAAGCAATGGTATGATACGCATATTTCAAGACATTTGGGCTATGGCCAGGCAGAGAACCAGGAGAAATAAGCTGAGCGCTGTGTACTGTTAAGAAATGCCATTGTCCAGTAGTTAAAATACACTAAGAATACTGTATTGTATGTATAATATTGTACAATGGGGGACGAGACTACCGCTCTGCAATTGGTCATTTGGCACCTCTTGCCCCTTGTAAATCCTCCACAGTACCAATGGGAAGATAGTGCCAGTCGCCACTAAGCCACACCAATGATTCCCCCAAAATCACTTCGACCTCCGCAAAGTCAGGACTGGCAAAGAATCTCCTGACTAACGACTCCCCCACCCCCCGCACTAAAGCCCACCGATAAAAATAAAACACTGTCCCATTAGTTAATTTTGTCAATACACACTCTGTACCTCTAAATCATTGTTTTCATATGACATAAAACCTCATGATACTTCAGCTTTCTCAGTAAGTGCTGCTTGCATTTTTAAAGCTCCCTGCCCACATTGCTGCTCATCACACTGGAAACTGCTGAAACAGTTCTGTCTGCCCCACCTCCCTGTGCTGTCCCAAGTACCTTCTCTGTCTTCACTCATATCAAGCAGCAAACTGATTCCCTCTCAGCTCGCCTCCTTTGACCACTGCCTCCCCAGTCCGTCCAACATTATAAAATTAAAAACTCCTCCAACTCCAAGTGTAACCCCCTTGTTCCCAGGAGTTACTAGAATCCCAATTAGAATCAGTGGCAGGCAGGGAAGGCAGCTTGTGAAATGCCAGGTAAATGAGTTTCACACTGTCATACTCTGTTTTCAGTCTCAACTGAGCTGGAGTGATGATGTAATCATGGAACTCTCACAGCAGCATAAGCCACAAGTTTCAGTTGGCTTTAGAGTGAATTGTAATGTTGAGTTAGTGCTGTAGGAGTTCGAGTAAGAGGAAGCTGCAGCTGCTGTGCAGCTCCTCAGTTTAGCTCTGACAAAGAGCGACCCCTTTTGTTTTTGCGGTAGTTTGTTCTCACCCTAGAAGAACAAAGAAGACAGTTTTTCTGAAGTGGTGGAGACCTGTGCCAGTAAGGTTTCTTTGCCCCATCCCAGGAGGGATGGGGGCAAACTCCAGGATTCAGGGACAATACCCTTAATCCACTTGGTGTGTGAAGCTGCTTTGGACACCTTCATTTGTTGTGAGTACAATTTCTCTGTGTAAGCCCAGGTGCATCTGCAATATCTAGGGGTGAATTTCTCTGACAAAGGGACCCTGTCACCTAGACTTTCTGCTTTAAAAGTGTCTGCCTACGTTGGAGTCCAGTATGTGACCGTCCGAATACAGAACTTTCAACTTCTGATACCTCAGAGGTGTGTGTGTGTGTGTGTGTGTGTGTGTGTGTGTGTGTAGTATGTTAAGTGTGATATACATTTCAAGATAGCATCTACAGTGTCTCTACAGTTGTGTGATGTTTTTAACTAGACGAATGGCCAAGTATAAGCTTGGAAACAAAAGGTGAAAGACCCCCCACCTGGAGTAATCAGTTTACCTCTATGGGTTCTGAAGGACACCTATTACTTTTTTTTCAGTGCAATTGGCCAATGCCTGAGAAAAGTGTTTACCCCTGTATGTGGGTTGTGTTCTCTCAGTTTACCCCAGTATAGTGGATTCTGAAAATCCTGAGCCTGGATGTGCTCCTTTGTGGTCATGTGTACCACCTTCATTCCTCATGAAATATGGGAAAGTGTCCTAGTACTGGCCATGTGTGCCTAGTCAATGTGAAATGTACTACGTCTGGCCGTGTGTGCCAATCTCCATTTCAGAACCAGAATGTTTGCTGTTTTGTGTTACTTCAACCTATGCTAAATGGGAATTCAGGAATTTCTGTATCCAGGAGAATCTGCAATACCAGTATGTGTAGCCCCATGGGGGTCCATCTTCGCTTTATGATTATTCCTGCTTTGTTACGTGAATAAAAGCCACACTCTAGAATCCCAGCCTGGTTTGGACAGTATTGTTATTGCTTTCTTGTGACTGGATTTACTTGGGTGTCCCTGTCTAGAAGTGCAGACCTAGCATAATTGTGAGCAAACGTTTTCTCCCAAGGACCTGGGTTGCTAGCCATGGTAATTGGTCCCACCAGGTGTGTGCCAGGTAGTTGCCACACTTGGTTGACTGTTTTTGTATAACAGTCTGATCCACCTAGTCTAATGGTGGCCATTTCTCTCTCCTTTTATGTCTAGTACTAATTCAAGTAAATCTCCAACCCTCTCTGTTGCCCCTAGACACTTGTGGTGAGAGGAGAAGCCCTGCTCGTTAAACTGGGGGCGGTGGTGAAACTGCCTAAATTGGCATGTCCTATAAACCCCCCACAACGAGCTCACAAGTGAACTGAGCTGGGATAGCAAAGTGAGAATTACCTGCAGGTAGACCAGTATCCAAGTTAAAAAGTCATAGACAGATATAATTCCATGGTTTGGCATGGCTCCAGTACTAGTTGTATGTGCAGTAAGTAAGCAAGCAATGGTACGATACACATATTTCAAGACATTTGGGCTAGGCCAGGCAGAGAACCAGGAGAAATAAGTTGAGCGCTGTGTAATGTTGAGAAATGCCATTGTCCAACAGTTAAAATACACTAAGGAATACTGTATTGTATGTATAATATTATACAACAGGGGACAAGAATACCGCTCTGCGAGTGGTCATTTGGCACCTCTTGCCCCTTGCAAATCCTCCACAGTACCAATGGGAAGAGGTGCCAGTTGCCACTAAGCCACACCAATGATTCCCCCCAAATCACTCTGACCTCCGCGAAGTCAGGACTGGCAAAGAATCTCCTGATTAACGACTCCCACCCCACCCCCCGCACTAAAGCCAGCCGATTAAAAAAATAAAACACTGTCCCATCAGTTAATCGAGCAGCAAACTGATTCCCTCTCAGCTCGCCGACCACTGCCTCCCCAATCTGTCCAACATTATAAAATTAAAAACTGCTCTGGCTCCAAGTCACATGCATTCCTGTTTCCTCACCCAAGAAATAAATCCAGAAGTAAGCACAGTCATTCATTGCATCCTGTTAGCGCTTTCAACACGCTCTATCCCCAACTTTATCGCACTCCATTTCTAGTAAAAGACATAGAAGAGCGTCTTTGTTCTAGCAACCAGGCCGGGATAGGGCTCTGTCTGCATCTGTGTGTGTGTGTGTGTGTGTGTGTGTGTGTGTGTGTGTGTGTGTGTGTGTGTGTGTGTGTGTGTGTGTTCAGGGAGCACTGGACTGCAATATTCTACCTACCTACAAAGAGAGAACTATTTAACATAAAGAGGAAGGATATAACAGAAAAAAAAATTAAAAACAATTTATTTGCAACTAAAATCATTTTTAATTTTTAAAAAACAATTATTTTAAAAAGAAGCCATTGTATAATCACAGTATACTACTCCAGGATGTGGGTTAATGCTAGGATTTACAATGCTTGGTGTGTTTTGCTCACTCGGCCTGTGGCCTTGTGACCAAACATCTCACCAGGCATTCTAAATCCTAGCATAACCCACACCCTATTGTGGTATATTGCTTAATGATTCCCCATATTAGAAGGAAATAAGGGTTAGAAGCGGGAAGTAAGCGCTACAGTTACAATCTGGTGGTGCACTGAAAGTGGATTAAGTACAAACAGCAGTGAATGTAAAAATACCTTTAACAGATTCTGGGTTTACAAAAGTATACAGTACTGAGTTAACACAGCTAGGTTTGCAAAGCTGCTGATGCTAATATGTAAAAGAAATTTCAACCTTGCTACCCTATACAAACCATCAGGGTTATGTCATGTGAAGGTTGGAGAAGATCTATGGCTGCTCCTGGTTAAGTCAGCATTTCAAAGTTAGGGAATAGCGATGGGGGGAAGGTACTAACTGCAGAACTAGGAGACTGGCACGTAGACCCAATGACACTGGAATCCTGTGTCAGGGAAATGACCCTCCTAGAGTGAAGAAGATGAGGAGAATGGGGCATATACAGGGAATGGACAGGAAGTGGGCAGCTTTTGGAAGCAACCGGAGGAGGACCATGCGAAGCAGTGGGGAAGGAGTGATGTCACTCAGAGGTGCCGAGTGGAGGGCTGGATGTGCAGACCTGGATGCGCAGGAAGACCAAAAGACCCAAAAGAAAGACAGAGAGAGAGAAAGACCCAAACACAAGTGGGAGCTGAGAACGAGAGTGGGGAGGTGGAGGAGCCACCACGGAGGAGACAACACGGACAGGGGAGAAGAAGCTAGAGCATAAACAAAGGAGGGAACCTGAAGGGGAGGGGGACACAAAGGAAAGTGGAAGAAACGACAACAAACAAAGTAGCAGCAGGAGCACAACAGAGCACAGCCACACGAGCCACACAGGGAGCCCAAGGAAAAAACACTCCCTAAGCAAGGGAGGTGTGTTAGTGGAGGGCTTAAGTAGAGGTTGTGTGAGGAGCTATTTCCCACATTGAACCTTGGGCCAAGCCCTCCCATAAGACTTAGGCCATGCTTTTTGGATCCACACCTAGGTTAAGGGCGTGCCCCACTGGCTTAGTCATCCACTGTTCAGATGGTGCCCCCTCTCCATGGTTGACTATTTTAACTATCTAGGCCTTACCCTTAATCCTGCCCTTGATTTTACCCCACACATCTCGAACACCTGCTAGTCTGTAAATGGTAAGCTTGGGCTAATCAATAGAATTAGATATGCTTTGACTCCTGCTACAAGGATTGCAATAGCCCAGGGACTCTTACTACCAAGCCTTACATATTGGCTCACCTCATTTTATCAGGCCAGTGCATACAAACTATTGAAATGGAACATCACCTGTAACAACATATGTCGGTTTGCTTTATCCACTACCAGGATGACCCACCACTGTGCACTATATTCCAGTCTTGGTTGGCTATCCCACCCCCTCACTGCCTATACCATTAGCCGTGCTATTGACAGCATTATCAGGTCATCCAAACCTGCCAAGCTGACAGCTCTGTTAACCTCTTCAGACCAGGCCTACCCCCTGCAATCCAATGATCTGTCACTTCTGACTATACCCAAATACTCCTCTAACATGAGTGAGCAGCCGTTTGCCATCTTTGCTCCAAGGGCTTGGAACTCCTTCCCTCCTTACATTCACATCTCTCAGTCCCACCCTAATTTCAAGAAAGAACTTCACAAATTCTTAAGTTCCACAGATAAATCTTGTACCTGATACTCTGTTCTGTGGTGGTATTCTTGTACTTGTAATGTTCCAGCCTGCATGCTTTGTTTTCTCTTAATAAAATCATAAAACCGGATCTTGTAATTGTCCAGGCTGTGTGTGGGTGTTGATGTGTGATATGGCTACCACTACACATTCAGTCACTTCACTAACAGTCTAGCATTGCTTATAAAGTACTTTGGGGTACACTGTATTTGAAAAGCGCTATATAAATGCCGATTCTGTTCTGCTGTGTTCTCTTGTACATTACTGTATTTATCTTTAAAATTTTGTGTAACTGTAGGGGCTGCATTATGCATTTTGTAGCATACTCATTGTTGCTTCATCTGTGCTTGTATGCCCTTCACCTGCACTGTGTGACACTGTGACTAGGACACATTTTGTGTCTCATCATTCTTCTTTTTATCTGTAGTGCAGCTTTAAGAAATGTTAGACAGTACAGCTTAAGAGAATGCATTTCCTGTGAATCTTCCTGTGTGTGTTGTGATAAGTGCTCCCCCTTATGTCTGTGCTGAATGGAAGTAAACAGAGAAGGCCTACATTTCTGTGGTGCATGTTTTTCTTTATACCAAGACCCTGATGTGTTTAAGGTACTTATTTTTGTCCACCAAATACAACAAACTGGCGACAAGGATGGTGGACATTTTAATAGCTCCAGCTTACTGAATTACACCATTTTGTGACTTTCTGCATTGGAGACAAGTAAGCAATTTGGAATGGTACAGTATCATGGCATCTTCAGCCAGCTTTGAGATTTTTACAGGAACGGACTGGGATACATGGTCCAGACAGTTTGATTGGTGGTTATTACTTAATCTTGCCATACAATCTGCAAATGTTGAACGACAGGATATACTTATTCGAGCTGCTTTTTGTACTTTCTTGGGGAGTGAAACCTTCAAACTTGTATGCAGTCTGTGTGCACCGGACCAGCCAGAGGATTTGTCATATCAAGAGCTAAAGGCTAAATTGAATGCACACAATACAGTTTAACAACTTTTCCAAGGGCTGAACGTTATAAATTCTACAGTTACCATCAGAAACCAGGTCAGTCATTACAATCTTATTTGGCTGAGATCAAATGCTTAGCTCTCACATATGAGTGGCGCAGGGAGCATCTTAAATCACATTTAGCTGATAAGTTTGTTATGGGGTTGAATAATGAACATCGTATTCAGCAATTACTTTCTCTACGTGTCAAGAAATCTGCTGATGAACTTTTACAAATGGCACTAATGTATGAGGCTGCATAAAATGAAGCACATGCTTAAGATGAACACTAAAAATGAGGTACAAGTAACTGTAGTAAACCCCAAATTGAAACAGCTCAAACCTAAGTCTAAACCATTGTTTTCAAAGAAAAATTCAACCACTCCGCCCAAACTGCATGACCAGTACAAATGTGCATCATGTGGATCTTCTCAGCATAGCAGGGACCAGTGCAAATTCAGAGAAGTTCAGTGTCATGCATGTAAATGTCAGGAGCATATGGCTAAAGTTTGCAGGAGCAGGAGAACTTCAATGATCAATTCAGAGAGCACAAACAGTGCAGTGGTTCCTATTGCACCACAAATGCAGACTAAAGATGTTCCTCCTTTCTATGTGGTTCTTCAATTGCCACAACTGAGGCATCCGTTGCGTTTAATGGTAGACTGTGCTTCCCCAGTTACTTTTATTAACCATCAAACATGGTCTGATCTGGATAAGCCACCATTGTCTCCTTGTAATAAGTTGCTGCATGCATTTGAAGGGCAACCAATTCAGCCACTGGGCTAATTTACCACTTTGGTAAGCAGAACTGATTCTCCTAGTACACCTTTAACTTTTCTGGTTTCAGAAAAGGGTGTCAACATTTTGGGCAGAGATGCTCAGGTTCTTCTAAACATTCATACTGACCCAGCAGATTCTGGCCTACTTGCTGCTGTCCAGATACCACAAAGCAGTAACCAGCCCAGGCTTTGGGAGATTTTAGACATGTATCCAGAGCTGTGGAAAGGCCTGGGATGTTGCACAACAGCTTAAGCCAAGCTAGTTACAAAGCCTAATGCAGTCCCTAAGTTTTGTAAACTACAGAAACTTCATTTTGCCTTAAAACCAGTGGTTGGGGCAGCATTGGACAGACTGGAAAAAGCAGGTGTGCTGAAAAGGATTTCAAGTTCAGATTGGACCACTCCAATTGTCGTGGTGTCTAAACCTGGTGGTAAGGTTCGAATATGTAGAGATTTTAAGGTGACACATAATCCAGTATTTAGCACAGATGTATTTCTTTTACCCTTACCCGAGGAACTTTTTCACAGAGTGAATGGAGTGTGAGGTTCTCTAAACTGGACCTCACTGATGCATACCTTCAAGTGGAGATGGATACAGACTCTCAGAAATTGGTACTGATCAATACACACCAAGGACTATACAAGTACAAATGGTTATGTGTTGGCCTTAGTTCTGCTGCGCCTGCTATTTTTCAAAAAGTGATTAAGCAAACGGTAGGTGATATACCAGGTGTTGCTTGTTATTTGGATGACATCATTGTCATGTGCAAGACAGAAGCAGAACATTTACTTAACTTACAAAAGACTTTGGAGAGATTGCAATAGAGTGGATTCAGACTCAGGAGAGAAAAATGCTGATTTTGTCAACCAAATATCACGTACTTCGGTTACACTATTGACAAAGATGGAACTTGTCCAAATGATGAAAAGGTGGAAGCCATTATGCAAGTCTGAACCACAGAATGTTTCAGAGTTACGCTCATTCTTGGGTATGGTGCGCTACTATGACCGTTTCATATCTGGCTTAGCCACTAAATGTGCTATCCTAAATGAACTGTTACATAAAGGTACTCCGTGGAAGTGGACCAAGGGCCACAGTAAGGCAGTTCAAGCCATCAAGCTTTCTGTAACCGATGTGAATATTTTGACTCATTATGACTCTAACATACCTGTCACATTGGCCTGCGATGCTAGTCCTGTGGGTATAGGAGCTGTCCTTTTCCATACAGATCCAGATGGAGTGGAGCAGCAGATAGCCCATGCTTCATACAAACTCACTGCAGCTGAAAGGAATTATGCCTAGATTCAGAGAGAGGCATCAGCGATTTTGTTTGGAGTCCAGAAATTTCGCCAATACTTGCTAGGTCACAAGATTCACCTGAAGATGGATCACAAGCCACTAGTGACAATTTTCAGTCCAGAAAAAGGAATGCCAGAAACAGCCGCTAGCCGACTTCAATGATGGGCATTCATTTTGTCTGCCTATAATTTCGAGGTCACATACCAACCAACAGACCAGCATGGAAATGTAGATGCCTTGTTGAGGTTACCAATATCCAGAGAAATGGAATTCGATGTGGGACCTAAAGAGGAGCCATTAGTATGCCAGGTGGGGCCAGATAGTTTTCCAGTGCAATTCAAAGATATGGAGGACTCTACTGTTGTGTGTGCAATGGAGCTACAACAGTTAGATCAGCTTCCAGTACTAGCCAAGAACATTGCAAAAGTGACTAGTCAAGATGCAATTTTTAAACAAGTGTATCAGTATACACTTGAGGGTTGGCTGTAAGGCACTACTTGCTCGACTGCACTACAACCCTACTATACAAAGAGACAGCAGTTGTCCATTGCTGAGGCGTGTCTTCTATGGGGATTGCATGTCATAGTACCCCAATGTTATCACTCAAATGTGTTGACTGTTTTGCATAAGGGCCATCCAGGCATTGCTAAAATAAAATCCCTAGCCAGATTTCATGTATGGTGGCCTTCCATTGACAGAGACATATACACACCAAGGACTGTACAACTACAAATGGTTATGTTTTGGCCTTTGTTCTGCTGTGCCTGCTATTTTTTAAAAAGTGATTAAGCAAACGGTGGGTGATATACCAGGTGTAGTTTGTTATTTGGATGACACCTTTAACTTTTCTGGTTTCAGAAAAGGGTGTCAACCAGCTTGTGCAAAGAAGTGAAGGTTGTGCTGTATCGATGAGAAATCCAGCAAGAGCTGCAGTTCACCATTGGGAATGACCTGACAAACCCTGGCAAAGGTTACATATTGATTTCACAGGAACTTATTTAAATTATTAAATTATTGGAGGCAGTATAGCGCAGTGGTCTAAGGCTCTGAGCTGCAAATCTGGTGACATCCAGCAGACCAGACTTGGGTTTGAATCCCACAGCTTCCACTTGCATACTGTGTGACCCTGAGCAAGTCACTTAACCTCCTTGTGCTCCCAGGTCGCTCCTGTAAAAAAGCTTTCAGCTTAGTGTGCTATACCTGGTTAAAAACAACTAAATAAATAAATTACATGTGGTTACTCTTAACTGATGTTTATAGTAAATAGCCAGAAATTCATCATATGTATTTGACAACTACTAAGAGTACCATTAAAGTGTTGAAATCTATCTTTGCTACCCATGGTTTTTCGTAAGTGATTGTCTTGGATAACGGACCACAGTTCACGTCTGTTGAATTCCAAGCATTTTGCCAGCAACGTGGTATCCGCCATATTTTCTCACCTCTCTATCATCCAAGTTCAAATGGTGAAGCGCAACGCCTGGTTCAAACTTTTAAAAAGAGTATGGACAAAGCTAATCCTACTACACCAACAGCAATACAAATAGCCCTTTTGGACTTTCTTGCGATGTATCGAACTATACCACATTGTGTCATGGGAATATTCCCTGCAGAATTGTTGTTTGGATGTCAGATTCAAACTCAGTTGGACCTTCGTCACCCTCTAGGCTATAAGTCAGTAACTGAAATGCTTCCTCAGACCAGATCCTTCCAACCCAATAATCTTGTGTGGGTCAGGATGTATGCAGGCCCGAAGAGATGGATAGAAGGCATGGTGGAAAAAAGTTCGCAAATATTGTCTATAGTGTTCGACTGACTAACCAGAGGAGAGTGAAAAAACATGTGGACCAATTATGTACTAGAACTGAGACAGAACAAAAAAGGGATACCCAGAGTCGAGGTAGTTATCCAGCATTATTTGTTCCAGAACAAGAACAGGAACAGACTGGAACCATAGCAATTGAGACAAGATGTGGCTGAGGCTAATCAGATTCCAGAGCAACAGTCTCCAGTCCTACTACATTGGTCAGGACGTGTAAGATGTCCACCAAAGCGAATGGACTTGTAGAGATGACATAGACTAACTAAAAGGGACATTGCTGTAATAACTTTGATAGTTTCATACTGTTTTCTGAATTATTGCTTACGTACTTTCTAGCTAAGTCAGGAGGGATTGTTATATGTAGTGCAGCTTTAAGAAATGTTAGACAGTACAGCTTTAAGAAAATGCATTTCCTGTGAATCTTCCTGTGTGTGCTGTGATAAGTGTTTCCCCTTATGTCTGTGCTGAATGGAAGTAGACAGAGAAGGCCTAAATTTCTGTGGTGCATGTTTTTCTTTCTACCAAGACACTGATGTGTTTAAGGTACTTATTTTTGGCCACCAAATACAACACTTCTTTTTTGTATTGTTACTTTTGCAGCTTTACATAATTTTAACTGCCTTTTGTAACCCCCGGGTCATGCTGAAAAAGAGGCATTTTTTGTCTTGCGCACCTACATGGTTAACAAAAACAGAAAAACAATTAAGTGATGGAAGAGCAATAGGCAACACCAGCGCCAGTGGGATCCATGGAGCCAGCAGAGCCATACATTTGAGAACACTCGCCAGTCAGTGATTACATCAAGCCTGTTGTTTCACTACCTGAGCAAATGACATCCCTAGGCTTGAGGAGCCAATGAAAGTCCCATCAGATGCTGAGCCACCACCCCGAAGTGTGACTAGAACAGAAGATGATGCAGGAACTTCTCAGGAAGGAGCCAGATATGACTGGTGTAAGAGACAAATGGAAGTAGTGAATTTGAAACAGCAAGGTGGCCATCAAACTGCATATGTGGCCTGAGTACACACACACCGCTACCCATGCCCATCATTTCTCTCCCCCATTGAGGCACCCATTAGAGTGCCAACTACAGTGCCAGGGGAGCTCAGTATGCCACTTGAGTCTGCCTAAGAGAGCATGGAATGTGGAGAGTGTTCAAGTCTGATCATTCTTTCATGACAGGAAGAAGACTGTCCTTCTCCACTGCTAGTGTACTTGTCACCAACCTGTTCACCACCTTTTGTGCCCTTGACCCTTTCTGCCCTTCATTGAAGGTCCTGGATAGTCATGAGCCCATGGTCCTGCCTCCCCATTGTCTGGAAGAAGAGGAGATGTGGTTGGAGCCAGTACAGAACCCAGCAGACCTGATAGCACTGTGTCAGTCAGATAGAAAGTTTGACAGCTGGGTGCTGGGTCAGGGACATTTAAAGTTCTGCACAATCTGGTGTGGTTGAGGTGTACACTGGGGATATGCCTAAGAATGGAGGCTGAAGACTGCATCTAGCACCTGACATTTGCATCTGAGGAACTCAAAAGAGATCAGGTTGCAGGAGGTGTTGAATCAGTGGGAAGTGGGATGAAGCATCTGCACACATTGCATAGTGTGCGACCCTGGCTCGAAATAGGTCTCAAAGACAAGGGGAACATTGAATTAGTGGCAATAAGATTGTCAAGGCTCCCCCAAATCAGTACTGGCACTTCAACAACAGATTGCCTTAAAGGGACACTGACACCATTGCAACTGTTTTTCAGTGATAGGCCTGTGGGGAGTGCTGGTTGAAAAAACCCAAAGGAATTCTGAGCACCTGTCCACTTTGTTAGTGTTAGTTGTGTTTAGACTGAAATAATGTGCATTGCAGGGCATTTTTTTTGTTTTTCAGGGCAGTTTACAGAGATTGCTGGAGACATGTCAGGTGCAGAAATGTTCTTATGGACTCCCATGTTTTCAGCTGGACTATGATATTAGAGATTGGCAAATAGTCAGTTATAGGGCTAGTTCACCAAATGATGCAAAACATGGGGAGTTAGCTGGTTAGATTGTTTTCTGATTTCTGTGTATGTCTGTGATACTCAGTGACAAATGTTGCAATGCCAAAATATGAGCCAAGTAATGCCTTCAAATGCTTTGCACAAGGATTATTTCAGTAACAGAAAATATGTTTCTTGCAATTCGTGTGTGACTATCTCTTTCCTGGGGGGAGTGGGAGTTCATGTGGGTACACCATTAGAGGGACTCCTGGTAGGGGGATGTCCACAGTAAGCAAGTAGTAGTCCTGGGTGGAGAGTGCAGTGCAGGACACCAGAACCCCCTCAGGCAGCCTTGGTGTCTGTCAGTTGAGGAGGATTCATCCCTGTTTGGGAAGACTGGGACTGCTGCTGTACCCCTCAGGATGAGAGGCATGATCTTGGTGGGGTGCCACAGTAACCAGAGGTTCTCCAGGTAACCAGCTTAGCTTGCCCAACATGGATGAGTTAGGTAGGACCCCTATAATTGGCTGATAGAGCTGTAAAGGAGGAATGCAGCCCCCTGCCTGTGTGACTGGGTGAACAATCATGGCATTTTGACCCTGTGGCAAAATGAGGGTGGGTCACTACAATGAGGGCTGCATACTCTTGGTGAGTACTGAGTAGGTGGGTTGTTCTGGGATTTCCATCTCAGTGAAACAAGTTTGTGATTGTGGCAGCCAGTGTGTACATGTTTGCAAAGGGGCTCATGGGGAGCTTTAACTATCATGATACCACTGGATACGGGGGGGGGAAGGGGACAGCCCTCGGCTTTGCCTACCCTGATCAGGGCATAGTATTTATTTATTTATTTATTGAATTTTGTTGACCTGGTAGACCCACTGAGACTAGAAGTCCTTTTTTTCAGGGGCAACCAGCGGGAAGGGGGATACAGATGGTAACCAACTGAAATTGAACCAGATTAAGCTGTCGGTGGTATTTTTAGTGAATGGGGGAAATTTGGCCAGGACACCGAGGAAATTCCCCTACTGCATTGCTGGCAGTAGAGGGAGCTGCTGGTGCTAGTTTGCAGAATGGCAGACTGTGCTAAACACTCCATGGAGACGGACGTCATGCCTGAAGCTGGTATGGAGATCATTTGTGCTAGCTTTGGAGCCTTTTAGGGATCAGCATGGTATTAACGGTGCAGCAGGAGTCCCTGTCATGTCTTAATGTCCAGATCTGCCCTCTGCAGAGAAGATTTCAGCGGTTTCTTCGGTGCAGGCTTTTCCTCTCAATACAACACACAGAGAAGATAGCAATTCTGCACCAGCTGCTTCAATTGTGACAGCAACTCACCAGCCTCAACGTTCAGCTGCTGTCTCCAAGATGACTCACCCACCAGACACCTTATGTGCTGGAATGTGGAAGTTGAGTGTTACTGACGGCTCCTTTCCCTCAGCTGACTGGAGCAAGGATTCAGAACTGTCGGATGCGGGTTGGATTTTACAGGACGGACACCTGATACCAGATTCGACGTGGATATCTTTCATGCCCAATGTGCCCCAAACTGAGGATTCAGCTCTTTCACAAGAAGCAGCGGCTCTGAAACCATGTCCACCAGGCGACTGTTTAAACTCTTCTTTTCCGTCTGCTCAAGCAGCTGATGATGGGGCTGGGATTGAGCTGCCCCACACTCCCCCCTCCTTCCCCATGGCATGAACAGTTTCATTGTGGCCCCCAATTTTCAGATTTATTTAGGAATAATAGGCTTGAACAGGCCCCCAGGAGGAATGCCGTTTGTTTACGGTATGGGGGTCTTCAGGATCAGCCTGATCATTTTTACGTGGCAAGGAGGCGGCTTAAAAATTCAATGAACTTCCAGACCTCTGATATACAGTATATGCCCTCATCAACATCAGAGGGGAGGACACATTCAGTGTCAGTTTTCGGTCATTTACAGGACTTGAAAAGTTTTGGCAAAAATATGGATCACTGAAGACCACCCCATTATGGACTCCATTTTGGGTGATTCCCATCACCAAGCCATTGCTCAAAACGATTAACATAATGTTCTGGAATGGAGGTGTTAATGTGGGGATCATCATATGTACTGGCTAGAGAGTAAATGTACTGTGTTTGGCCCTCCCAAACCTATCATTGACGGGGAAGGGATTTGGACTGGGAGTTGGAAATTCAAAATCAAATTATGCATTGTGGGGGATAATGTACAGCATATTTCGAACAGTTTTTTTTCTGGGAAACGGTGGGGGGTATGTTTTTACCCTGGTCAGCCGAAGGCCTGCTACAAGTGTGGCAGCACCTGGCGTTTGAGTAGCACGTGCAATAAGATTAATTGTGCACTCTGCGGGGAGTTAGACCATGATAGTGGGACTTGCCGTAATGTTTTTCATTGCAACTTATGTGATGCACAAGGCCATGCATACCATCAGTGCCCTTATGTTGGGCAAAATAATCAAGGGGGCCTTGATAAGGAAACTCTGATCTCTGAAGCCCAAGACAGGTTCAGGCCTAGCTCTGAGGGTGCTACCGCCTTTGAGACAGGCCCTCCCACTGCATGCCCTTTAGGGGCTACTGAACCCCAGACCTCTACTCCAAAACCCAGCCCTGAAACACATGTTGATCAACAGCCTAGTGCGGCTCCGAAGCATTCCCAATCCAATGCATCTGGGGTGCCCCCCCTTCCCCTGACACTGAGTTTCAGAAACCTCACCCTAAAAGACTTACGAGGTCCCATGCAAAAAACTTGCTCAGACTTCTACTCTTTTTACGCACACTTTTCAGGTCTTGCAGGACCAAGAGGGAGACTCGGAGTCCGATGTATCAGTTATATCAGGGGCTACTTCTGGCATGGAATGTGATGATGAAAGAGGTCCCAATTTATTAGAATCTAAGAAAAATTCAGGGCATACATTTAAAAAGACAAAATCTAATACATTCCTCTGGCTTTCATGACTATCATTTTACTTAACACCTGCAGCATAAAAAATTCTAGAAAGCGTTTATGGCTTTTGCAATTTTGTAAATCACAAGTCGCAGACATTCTGTTTTTGCAAGGGACCCGATTTATCTCCTTATTTGATGTCACTTACACCAAAACATTATGGGATCAAGGGCCTTCTTTTTGGTCCTTCGGTCCAGATGATGCAGGCGGAGTTGGGATACTCCTTTACCATACTCATGTTCAGATAATTCGGATGGTGGATATTGTTCCAGGCAGGGCACTACTCCTGGACTGTTTATGTAAAGGGTATTCCCTTCACCTCATTAATAGCTATGCTCCTCAAATTAAATCAGCCAGGATTGATTTGTTCCAGAATATTGAACGATATCTTTTTACCCCTAGACACATCATTTGGGGGAAGGGGGTGATTTCAACTGTGGTTTAGATTTGAAATTCAAAAATCAGGTACAACAGAAGGTGTACTGTGACTCCCATGCCCTTCACAAACTCCTTATGAAAGCTTTTTTTATTGGACACGTATAGGTCCCTCCACCATGACCCTGGACCAACCTATAGACGTAGCAGTTTTGCTACTAGAATTGACTTTGTTTTTTCTTCCCGTTATTTATTACCTACTACTTTTTATTTGTTCCCATGCGAATTTTCCAACCATATGTTATTGAAGGTTTGTTTTAATCTTTCCCAAATTCCTCCCCATTTTCCTACCATGCCAATTAGATGGAAGCTGAATCCAGCATTCCTTGCTCAGGCTCAGTTCCAGACCGCTCTCGCGAAAGTTCTTGAATGACAGCAGTCGGTAGCTGGACTTTACGATTCCTGGGGAGATTGGTGGGCAGCCACTAAACTTGAATTTCAGCGTTTTTCCACGACTTTTCATAGAACAACCCAGACAGAGGATTACATCACTTATTTAGGTCACAGGGCCCAGTTTTATAAATTGCTGTCCCTTCCCACTTCCTCAGACGTCCAAATCCAGGAGCAGATTGCTTCACTTAAATCTAGGATGGGACAATTCCATTATGGGAAAGCATGTCAAATACATGATGACTTATCCTATGGTCTCAAGTCCACCCCTGTCTCAGACCCCTTCTCTGCCTGCAAACAGGCATTAGAAAGGAAACTTATGGATGGCCTGTTTAACCCTAATGGCATTATAAAGTCCACTGGTGTTGAAATGTTACATATAGTCCAAGAAGTTCTACAGGACCAGCATGGGCAAGCCTTTCAACCGACAAGTTCTTGGGATATGCTTTTTGCCTTTTCTCTCCGGAAACTGACTCCTCATCAGTCTCAGTAATTAGATTTATCTATATCTCAGGCTGAGGTCAGGTTAGAAATTACCCGCCTGAAGACAGGTATTTCACCTGGCCCGGATGGCCTCATAAATGACTTTTATAAACATTTTCTGGATGATTTTAGTCTAATATTGACCCATGTTTACAACGAAATACTAACCGCTAATACTTTGCCTTCAGGCTTTTCCAATGCCTTAACCATTTTTTTGTTTAAAAAAGGGGATAAACATGACATTGGTAATTGGCGGCCGATTAGTTTACTAAATTTGGACTATAAAATTTTCTCTGCCATTCTGTGCCACAGACTCCAAAAAGTTGCCACAACTCTTATTCATCCTGTGCAAACCTGTTCTATCCCTGGTCGCAACATTCAGCAAAATTTTACTTTACTGAGGAATGTATTTGAATGCAGTCGGTTGCAGAAGCTTTCAGGGTATTTATTATCCCTAGACCAAGCTAAAGCTTTTGACAGAGTCTCACATGATTTTTTATTTCAAGTTTTACATCACTATGGATTCTCAATGAAACTCAGGGCATGGGTTTGTCTTTTATATGACAGAGACAGAAATTTTCCATTGGTTAATGGAGTAATGGGGGCTGGTATAAAATTTTGTAGGGGAGTATGTCAGGGGTGCCCTGTGAGCCCTTTGTTGTATATCTTTGTATTGGACCCCTTAATTTGGGAACTCCTTCACCATCAATATATCTTGGATCTCACTCCAGCTATAGAAGTTCCTGCACAGTTACTGGCAGTTTACGCAGATGATATGTGTCTCTTATTACGTGACAAGGCTTCTGGTTTGCTTGCTTTGGATACCTTGGCTCAGTTTGGCTTAATTGCTGGTACTACGGTAAATTATGAGAAAAGTGCAGGTTGGTCAGATCACTACACTGTGAGATTCAATTTTGGTGCCCCACTTTGTAGGCCGACCCCTGTGGAGATGGTCAAGTACCGCCCTTTGTGGAATGTTCCTTCCAATGGCCTTGCTGCATTTCTGGACCTATCACAATTCCCTGTGCATTGCAATGATCCAGAGGCATTGGTTATGGCTTATAATACCGATATTGCCTCTGCCCTGGATTCTATTGCTCCAGTCTGTGTGCGTCCTCTCTCCCTTTGACCTCGGGCCCCATGGTTTGATGGGGCGCTGAGGGAGTTGCGGCAACTTGGAAGGAGGTTAGAACGTTGTTGACGGAGGTCTGGCTTGGATGCCGACCACCTTAGACTGTTAGAACATTACCAATTCTATTAGTCAGAAATCTCTCATAAGAAGGCATAGTTCCTGTCAGGGGAAATTTCTGCCGCTCAGAACCAACCAGCTCAGCTATTCAGAACTGTGGACAGATTGTGTAACCCAACCTGTCTACAGCTCCGTAGAGCATTTTCACAATTACAGTGTGATGAGATTGCTTGGTTCTTTGCTGATAAGGTGGCTGACATTAGGTCAGACATCTGTTTGACATGCTCTATGTGGGTTGCAAGTGGCCAGGATCGGGTCACTGCCGCCTCGTTTTCCTGGAGTACCTTCGATCGCCTGGAAATCGTGGACGTTATGCGGATTGTCCAAGGGCTGCGTCCTACCAGCTGTGGTTTAGATCCAGGCCCTACGCCCCTAATTTAAAGGTGTGGGGAGTCCATTTTATTGGTTCTAGCACAGATAGTTTGGTGTTCTCTTGACACGGGTGAATATCCCTGTTCCTTGAAAGAGGCAGTGGTGACACCCCTGTTGAAGAAAGCATCTTTGGACCCAGACTGTCTTGTTAACTACAGACCATCTCGAACCTTCCTTTTAGGAAGGTGATCAAGAAGGTGGTAGCAGCCCAGTTGGAGAACCATTTGACCATCCATAGCATCTACGAACCTCTCCAATCAGGTTTTCGAAAGAGGCACAGTACCAAGACTGCGCTGGTTCGGGTGCTCAATGATCTCCTGATGGTGAGAGACCAGAGAAAATGGTCCATTGTGATACTAGTAGATCTGACATCAGCATTTGACACCATTGACCATGGGGTACTACTTGAGTGCCTGAGATGTATTCGTGGACTCTCTGGGATTGTTCTCAGATGGTACACTTCTTACCTCACCGGAAGAACTCAGAGGGTGGTGTCAGGGGTCTTTTCCTCTGATCCCGTCTCTCTATTTTGTGGGGTTCCACAGGGCTCTATATTGCCCCCTATGTTGTTTGCAGTGTACATGCTTCCCCTCAGAGACATTGTGAGATGGTATGGGCTAGGGTTTAACTGTTATGCAGATGATACCCAGCTGTACCTGTCCTTTGCACCCAACCAGGAAGGAGCTATCTCGGTATTCAACAGCTGCCTAAATGAAATCCAGGATTGGATGAGGTCCAGTTGGTTGAAGTTGAACCCTGGGAAGATGGATGTGTTGGTATTGGATCTGGATCACCGGATAGGGGGACCTATGGCTGGCACCCCATCTGGGGTGTTTTGTGGGGATGTCGAGCTATGGGTCTCTGAACGGGTCCATGATCTGGGGGTGATATTAGATGCGGGGCTTAATCTTCGATCCCAGGTGTCAGCAGTGGTAAAATCATCTTTTTATCATCTAAGAAACATCACAAGAATCAAGCACCTCATTCCATCTGGCAATCTGCCAACTTTGATCCATGCCTTTGTGACCTCTCGCCTGGACTACTGCAACTCGCTTTACCTCGGGCTTCTGGGGGTTGATATCCACCGTCTGCGTCTAGTGCAGAATTCCACAACCCAAGTACTGATGGGTACCCCTAGATCTTCCCATATTACTCCGGTGCTGCGGGAACGGCACTGGCTACCAGTTCAGTGGCAGATCACCTTCAAAGTCGGATTACTGACTTTTAAAGCCCTGCACGATCTGGGCCCTGATTACCTGAAAGAACTCCTGATCCCTTACCGCCCTATGAGATCACTCCGCTCAGCCGTCAAGGGGTTGCTAGAGGTTCCTAGGATAATATTAAAATCAGCTGGGGCCCAGGCTTTTATGTTTGCGGACCCCTCCCTTTGGAATTCTCTACCCAGTCGGATAAGGGAGTGTACGACTGTGGGGAATTTTAAACAGGCTGTCAAATCCTTTTTGTGGGAAAGGGCTTATGGTCTGACTGCTTATTAATTTGCTGTGTGCGTTTTATAATATTTCTTTGTATTGTTGTTTTTGTATTTGTACTGTATCTCATTTTATTGGAATGTACCTTGGCATTCGAAAGGCGCAATATAAAGAAAAATATTATTATTATTATTTTTTGGGGGAAGGGGCCTTTTGATTCTTCCATTGGGCAGATACCTATTACCCCAGTCCTACAAAAGTACTGGGGTGTTTTTTTGGTAATGGGGATTTGGCTGACCTCAACTGGAAGCCTTGCATTGAACTGGGTGAATACAAGGTCCAATTATGGAAATCTTGGTCATTTTCAAAGCAAAAGCAAATTATGGTTATTAAGAAGTTTCTTCTTTCTATGTTTTTGTATTTCAGCTCTGTTTTTCCCCCTGCCTAAACAATATGATACTCGTTTATATAGTATTTTTTTCCAACTGCTATGGAAAAGTCGGTTGAACCCTGTTAAGTGTGATTTTACCTATCTAAGGATTAAAGCAGGTGGCCTTGGCATGATTAATCGTTTAGTTTTCTATTTTTCTTTCTTCATTAAATTTACTTTTAAGGAAACTGTGCAATATACATCACATCCATGGGATTATTGGACATTTTATTTAATCCAGGATTTCTTGACCAGGTGGTCTACTGAGGCCCCTATTATTAAGTCTTCTTCTGATGCTCCTTTGTTCATTTATTCGGTAGCAGCTTAATTAAGGATGTGGAAACTAACTCAGCCAGAAGTGCACTGACTTTCCCAAAAAGCTTTGTATACTGACATAATGACTAGACATTTTTTAGCTGTAGTTGATTTTCCAAAATGCTTCCCTTCTAAGACGCATTTGTGTTTATAGGTATTAAATGATAGACGAATTCCTACAAAAATGTGGGATGTCACTTGGCTCAGCTGCCATGGGAGATTGGGAGTCAAGGGTAATTTAAAACATAAAGCTGTGTCTGAAAGGCAATGTATTCACAATGAATGTATTGGATTGGAAGAAACTTTTTTTCTTTCCTGTCATTATGCCAAGCTTTTCTGTTCTGTTTGCTCGCTAAGTGGGGATGGGGCGTTTCTTGTCATGTTTCATATGAGTGCTTGGTGCTTGGGGATTACTCTGTTTTTTTTTTTCACGTTATTGCCCTAGTACCTTGAATGTAATTTTTTCTTGCATCAGGTTTTATATGTGGCTGGCGCGATGCTCGTTTTCCCTGCAGCATACTTATACCCCGCCTTCAGTTGTGTTGCAACATATCGAATCCGCTTTATTGACGCAGAAATCTTTTGAATCAGGACATTTTCCAGCTCATAAGTTCCACGAATATTGGAAACACGTTTACTGGATATAATCTTCCTGGAGACATTGTGATGGGAAGCTAAGCTGCATTGTTTTCTTTTATTTTTGTAACCCCCCTACTAATGGGGGTTCCTAAAAGTTTTCTTGGAGCTGCGTAAATGCTCCTGCCCAACTGGTGTCTGGCGTGATGCCATTTAAATGTGGGCATGATGAGTGCTTCCAGAGCCTCTGATACGGTCTCTTTAAGAGCTGTCTGCTCACAGGCTTCATTAGTTTGTATAAGGGGGACTGCAGGTTAAGGCTCGAATCCCACCTGAGTTGCCATTCAAATCGCTCCGCTTGTGCAGTCGCTAAGAGAGCAGAAGGAGCCTAATTGAGGGATGCAACTGTTTGCTGGGAAATATGTACCATAACAGTAAAAATATAGTTTGTTTAACCTGCCTTAATTGCAGCTTGGACTCTGTGTGTTTGGCCCCGCCATTTTGGACCTGGACTGCTGAACTGGGCCAATTGGGGAAGGGAAGGCCTTAAAATGGAGACCGCCTGAACCAGCCAGAACTTGGACTCCCTCAAGGAGCCTGCCAACAAGGGGAGTAAATAGTAGGTGTTCTGGGAAGTGTAGTTTGGACCCTGGCACATTTTTTGCACCAATAGGGGGCGTGTGAGGTGATGGACAGCATGAAGCAGCCAACCAGAGCCCTGTGGAGTGAGAGGAAACTGCTTTGCAACTGTCCTGGAGGGGCAGAGTCGTTGGTGATCTTGAAGGGAGAAGGAGCTCTGGCTCCTGCACTGTGCGAGTCTTCATGCGGGATGCGCGTGAGTTAGGCTGAGAAGGCAGGTGACTTCATCACCAGAAGAGAGAGAGTGGACAAGATCTGTGAGGAGTGCAAGCAGAGGAGGCTGTGCGAATACAGCTACCTACCAGGTTCACCCTGTAGAGGACTGGAGAATCTGCTGGATCGCGTTCGGTCTGTCAGGACAAGTGAAGCTGCGTAGTTCACCCGGTTTGTTCAGCAAAAGCGTTAAGGAGTTTGGAGCAGCTGTCTGGTATGGTACCCCTCTGCATTACATATAAATGTGTGGAGCAGCATTTGGCTCACAGGCTAAGACCTGTAGTGGTGTGAGAGGGATCTTGCTAGAGGATTCGTGAGAACTAAAAATCAGGGTAGCTTCCTGTCTATGTTCTTCCTGAGGACAAGAGTTGTCTGGCTGTTCCTTGGCTGCATGAATTGTGCCTGAGGGCTATTACAAATCTAACCTAGGTATCAAGTGCTTGTTTCTTCTCCAGGGCCCCAACCAGCTGCACTGAATAGGCTAGCATTGTAAGGCCTGATTACCCAAAGACAGTGACTGATACGTTTGGCCTGTGCACTGTGCCCTAGATAGTGGAAGTGTTAAGCTAATCAACTTGATTTCCCCCATCCTTGTTACTTCCCCCTTAATAAATCAGATTTGTTGTTGTAAGGTATATCGTTTGAACTGTGTGTTCATGCTACCCTTTTTTGTGTATGGGTTATTGTATAACTGCATCTTATTCTACAGGGGGTCCTCAGTACCAAGTTGGCCATCCTGACCTGGGGGTAAGTGTAAGTCATAACGGTAGAGTGGGGATTGCTGGTGAGCCACTAGTGGGAAGAAGGGGGGGTTGCAGTGACCCAGAGGGCTATGACCAGGTCACATTTGACTGTTCCAACCCCGCCATTGGATCCAGGCCCCTCAACCTGTTATTAGCTGAGCAGGCAGGGGTAGTAGCCATTGGGATAGTACCCCCTAGGGGTTACATTTTCATTTATTTTCTTTTACTTTTTTTTTTCCTTTTTCCCAACTTGAAGAGGTTCTCTTCCTTTTTCTGGGTATGTCTTCTTTTTTGTTGTTGTTTCCTTTTGATTGTATTAGAGATGTTTGTAATGATGTTTTTTGTTTCTTGTAATCAAGAATTATCCTACTGTTCTGTAGGGGAACCGCTGGCCTTTGTGATGGCCACTTGTGCTGTGCAAGCAGAGAGGATGGAGGTGCCTGAAACGGAGAAGCAGGCTATGCCTTTAAGAAATGAGATAATGGATCCAGAGTTTTTTTTTTTGATGCACCTAGTCTTGAATCTGAGCTGATACACAACAAAAACATGAATACAAGTTTACCTGAGACCTCAGGGTTGATGCAGCAACAGGATGGTGTTCTTTCTACAGCAATCGAGTGTGCGGTAGCTCCTGAGATGAATGCAGAAAATGAAGCATCAGCTGCCTTGCAGATGCAGCTTTTGGAAAAGGAAACTCGCTTTAAGGCGAGGCAATGTGAATTAAAGGCAGCAATTGTGGCTGCACATCAACGTACTCTCCCTGCGCAAGCTGAAACGCCAGAGGTGAATGCTCTTTCTCCAGATGCTGATGTGGCAGCTACTCAGTCAGCACCTTTGCGGACGGCTGCTATTGTGGCGGAGAGTGACAAGCAAGTGGATTACAGTGGGTCCCAGTGATCGTTCTCCTTTTCTCCAGGTACAGGACAATCTCCCTTATTCATTTTTGAAGGGAACCTATTTAAAGATACGGAGGAAGCTTCTCCGGGAATGGCAGTTTCAGGTACTTCAGTGCCTGGCCTAAGATGAGGCTCCATGACTAAGGAACCAGTAGAGTCCCGTATTCCGCCTACAGACCCAACAAAGTGGTCAGTGGACAAGGCTCTGTCTGCAGCTGGTTGGGAAAAATCCATGACTGGTTCCTGGGTCTAAGGACCCTCTAAACTTTCCATATCTGCTCCTAGTACATTGGACTCTGATAAAATAGACTGTGTGTTGGACGAAATCAGTAGAGTGAAGGATTGGGGCTCTGAAATGGATGTTTCATCTCCCTTGCATGTACTAGAAGGACTGGAACTAATGCAGAACCCGGTCCTGCCCTTGCTGCAAACCTCAGTGCCTCAGCCCAGGGGTCCAGATTGTACTGATGTTCCTACTGCTCTAGCCACTGGGATGCATATGGATAGTATGGATAGTGTTGAAGTTGGACACTCTGAACCCATAAAATCTTTTGCTTCTTTATTTAGAGCTCCAGTTTTCCCAGCTAAATATCATAATGCTATTAGATTAATTTACAAGGGGGATTTAGCTGCCTTTCCTGATCGTAAGCATGTGGCTCGGGTTTTACTTAAAGGTTCAATGCATTTTACACCAGTAGAAATTTATGCAATAATTCATGTCTCTGGAGAACCAGTGTTTGATATTAGCATTAAACAAGGGAGTGGATTACAGAAACTTTGGTCTTTACACCACTTGTTAAAATCTTCTCCATTATGGACTCCCTTTGAGATTGTTCCTTTGACCAAACCAGCACATCACATGATAACTGTTTTATTTCAGAATGAGGGGGTGAAAGACTCACACTTTCCTTGGATTTTTGCTGAGGTACTAGTCTGTCATAAAGCAAGAGATTCAGCCTGACATTCCCATAAGGTCTCCAGCTCACCAGCAGACCCTGCTAGGCATGTCATTATGTAATGCCTTCATGAATGCCACACAGCTTGCTGAAGCTGAGTATTTTGCTTTTAACCCTCAGAATATTACCAGCCATATGGGAAAGTCAGGCCACTAGCCTTGAAAAGTTGGCCTACAGAGATCGGAGACACATGGCAGGGTACAAAGCTGTATGGTTTAATGTCATTATAGCGATTGCAAAACAGCGATGGCTATTACAGTAAGTTTATATTGCCGAAAAGCAAATTGGCGATATACACATGCCGACGAACAGACATCTAGCAAGGAATTCAAGTGTTTATATGGCAGGGGTGCATGTTGGGGAAGGGGCAACACTCCAGATTGCTGCAAAAAAACAATGCGGTGGCAGCCAGCGGCAAAATCCCCCCTTCCCTGAACCCAGTACCTGCTGTGCTGGAGTTAGCCACCCTCACCACCACACTACACAGCTAGCTTAGCAGCAGTAGGCACCCTACCCCCTGACAAACCCTCTTCCCTATCCCTCCCCTTCCCCTCGCTATTCTCCCCTTCCGGTCGCCCTTCCCTACAGTCGCCTTTGCATACGGTCACTACCCTTGCAGGGTAGCCCATGAAGGTAGCACTGATTATGAGTTGCTGTTTCGATGGTCACTCATATTCAGTCGCTATCCTCACTGGATACCAAGCTGTATGGTCAAAATCTGAACATGATCTGTAATAATCAGGATGATTTGGAGGGCTAGGATTCTAATGGGAAGGCTAGAGGAGTTTGATCCCCCAAGGAGCTTCCACTTAGCATGATTTCAAAGGTTCAGTTTTCTTTTTAGAATTGAGATGCTAAACCAACAGCGGTGCTGTTCTGGTTACTTCAATATACTTGGGGTGGGATATTCAAAAGGGTTGCGCATGGCACAACAGGGTTGTGCCATGTACAACCCACCAATGCACCCCAGTGTGACATTCAAAGGGGCAAGTTGAGCTGCGCAACTCCTGATGCACCGGGGTGCATCAGTAATGTATGCGGCGCAAGTGTGGGGGGTATGCCCATGCATATTCGGCACATCCCAATATTCAGCCTGGGATGTGTGCTGCAGATGCTGGCACAACACCACCTTGCACCGCTCAGGAGGGCACAGAGTTGTGCCTGGTAAAACCAGGAACATGTCCTGGCCACCCACAGGTGAGCTGCCATATTGCAGGGTGCAACACGGCAGCCCCCAGCTCTGGGTGGCCACCCACCCACCCAGAACACAGTCCACATGCCCCCTGCCCAGGGAGCATTGTTCCTCACCCCACCTGTTTGCTGGCATAGGTACAGTACACCCCTGGTGGTCCAGCGGATCGGTGTCCATTGCCCAATCATGGGCATCTGTATTAAGAATCCCTGGTGGTCCAGTGGACTGGTCCCCATCGCCCGATTGTGGGCATCAGTAAATAAAAGCCCTGGTGGTCCAGTATAATTGTGGTGGGGAGGCCAAGTGCTGGGGGCACTCCAACTGACTGAGCCACAGGGACCTCAGCTTTTGGTGGGCTTGCTAAGGAAAGTACTCTTCACTTTACTATGTTTAGGAGTCAGTAACCAGATGAAATTTAGCAAAAGAATGCAGCTGGAATGAATAGCTTCCTCTCTTCTCCTTTCAGCAGTCTAACTTCATACCATTGCATTCTACTACACCTACCCCTTTGTTAGACTTCACAGACACCATCTCTCATGCTTTTTATCATGAACGTTGTATGGGGGTAGTGTTCATGGAACTAACTATAGCTTTCAATACAGTCAACCATGCAATACTAATAAAAAAAATGGCTGATATGGGAACTGGTCGTGAAGTCTTGTTTTGGTTTAGATCAGACTTACATGACCATACCAAGAGGGTGATGGTAGGTAGATCACTTTTGGAAGTAAGATCAGTCACCAGAAGAGTACCACAGGGGTTAATTTTGGGGGCTCTGTTGCTTGCATTGTTTATTGATGGTCTACCTAAAACTGCAATGTTTTTTCCAGGGTAAAAATCTATGCAGACGATACTGTCTTGCTGTGTTCAGATAGTGACCCACGGGCAATTCGTTCTAAAGAACAACATGATTTTTCAAACTTCAGGACCGGCTTATTAAAAACAAACTTATTATGAACACCAAAAGAACAGTAAAATGCAGTTCAAGGCAGGCAAACTGGGAGTCTGGACAGACAAGTTTGTAATCATTACTGATGATGAGTCGATCTTAGAGGAAGTCAGTACTTGTAAATATCTGGAACTCTGACTGAATCCAGAACTAAAATCTGAAGGCCACATTGATAAGATGTGTACTACACTCTCAAAAACACTTTCTGCCTTGAGAAAACACAAGCAGTGTTTATCCACGGCCTGCAAACAAGAACTTGGATTGTCACCACAGTTATCCTTACACAGTTTAACTATGGAAGTTTGATCTACCGGTTAGCAAACAAAGCTTCACTAATGAAATTAGACTGTACATATTACAGAGTAGCTAGATTTGCTTTAGGCATCATAGGCCCTCCTTGTGAGGAATGTCATTGTTTCATTTTGTTAAAGCTAAATTGGAGGACTTCAGGTGACGTCACCACCTTAATGGCAGCTTAAACACAAAGTTTCTTTCCAACTTTTAGCTAATCCACAGATATCCAGCTTAAATCTCAGCCATCCTGCTACCTAAATGCAAGATCATGGATTGGTTTTATGTGATAACAGGGACTCCAGAACAACGAGTCCAGAATTATGAAGGGATTACAACGATGATGGAAATGGCAACTTTATTTTTTTTGCAAGGGGGCTTTGCCACCCGCATCCCCTTACTTAAATAACCAACTCTGAGGTCCTAGCACCTCAGGGTGGGGGCAATACTTATGTCACCATTAGGTCCTCTCTGTAATTCCATCACCCTCTTTTCCTTTCGCTGTTCCAGAGTTGCTCACATTACATGCTACCCACGAATTATATCATGGCTACAAGGCTGTGTATTAAAGAAAACCCACCAAGATTGATGGCAAAATCCAAAAAACCTAAAGTTGATGGATCTCAACAGGCCGCAGCGTGATCGTCGGGCTCCACTCCAGCTACTTCCCCTCAAACCAGCAACACTGAGGAGCCTGACTGCACAATCACTTCTAAAAAAACTTTGCATTGCTTTACAGCAAATAAAATCTACATTTCAACAACTGGAAGCTAAAGTGCCTGAGGATCATAGAGACCACAATATCTTGGAAAAACACATGGAAGCATTAGAGCAGTGTCTTACCGAATATATGACTACAATGGATATTCACAATTTGGCTCTGTTAGAGTTGCATCTCAGAAAGCAGCTCCTGACTCAGCGGTTGAAAGAACCTGAAAACAGGAATCATAGATACATAGATACATTGACAGTGTCGGCAGATAAGGGCCTATGGCCCACCCAGTCAGCCCATTTGAGCTTGTAAGTTCAGTTTATGTTTTCCTAGAAGTCTATTGGCCCTTACCCCTGACCTCCAGAATTCCTTTATGTCTATCCCATGCATCAATCGCCAAAACAATATACATATTCATGGGTTTCCTGAACATAAAAAAAATATGCAATATGATTCATTTTATTGAAGGTTTTGGAAAGAATTACTGAGCTTACCTGGCAACAAGGATCTAAATAATATTAAGGCCCGTCGCTCTCTGATTCCTTGCTCTCATGATCCCAAAACTCACCTACATTCTATAATTCTTGCCATTCTGGACTTTCAGGTGAAAGAGAAGGTATTGCACACCGCTTGGTCCAAAAAGGAGGTTTTATTTGGGGGACACGAGAATTTTCTTCAACCATTACTATAGTCCCCAAACTGTTCAGCACAGACAACAGGTATTTGCCATAGTTAAGCAACTTAAACAAAAAGGTCATCAGGCATTTGTTGACTACCTCCCATCTCAAGATCTTAACTGACGATGGGCTGAAATGCTCTGCAGATCTTGCTGCTGCCAAAACTTTCCTGATTTCTTTGGGGCTTATACTAGATGAGGAGCCGGCTATGAGGCAACAGAGAGTGCTCCGTTCTCGTATCTGGCAGACGAATGGCACCTCATCCTCTAGGTTACAGCTCAAGTCAACTCCTTCCAAACTATGGAACTCTGTTGCAGCTAAATAAATCCCCGTCATGACCACAGGGCCTGAGATGAATCCGGGACCTCTCCAACAGATGCCTGCCCCTGCTGCCTCCTCTCCCTCTACGATGACCATCAACACCTGAAGTCGATCTTTCTCCAGACTAACTTTCTTTCTGTAATAAAGGCTGTGATCCATCACTGCCATGAATTTTTGATGTCTCCACAGTGACTGCTAAGTAAAAACATGATTGCAACAGTTTCAAACTCCAATGCACTGTTTAATGAAGGAACGATCCGTGGATACAAGTGATTCCTGACAATGGATGGGGGAGGTAAGTGGTGATGTTTGGGGAAGGGGAGAGCAAAATATTTGAGGCCCAAGTGGGGTTCATGTTGGGGGGGGTCTGGAGGCTCCCTTTTCACGGTGTGCAGGTTATGGAACGAGGTGGGGATTGACGGGGATGCTGCATAGATCATTCTCTTTTGTTCCTTTTGCTGTGAAGAAAAGGGTAGCCTCGACTGGTGGGGACTTTTTGGGTCAGATAGGGCTTCAATGCTACCAAATCTTGACTGACCTTCTACATTCTAGACTAGATCCTAATGAATAGCTTTTTTACAGTATGTGGTTAATTTTACACTGGCGTAATAGCGCGGTACAAATCCGTGTGGACATAACTGCAAAAAAAGGACTGGATAAGAGGGTGACACATTTTAGCACTATCCAAGTAGTTGCTGTCATGCAAGTGGAGTAAGAGAAGAGCCTAACTGTGTGCCTGCTGACCAAGCTGCCACTGTAGTGTAGCAGCAATGGTCACAGGCTATGGTGCAGCTGACCTGGGTTTGATTCCTACCTGTTTCTTTTTTTATATTCCATGTCTCAGGACAGCTTTGTTGTTGTTGCCCCCCCCCCCAGACTTTCTCACCCTCCCCCTTGTTGCCGATCTTGGAGTTCGTTATATGTTGTTTGGGGGTGTGAGGGGCCAAGGGCATAGACCCCCTCAGAAACTTGTCAAGCACTGTTCTTCCTGGGGTGAGTTTTCCATCAACCCCCTGGCTTGAGTTCCCCAGTCATGGAGTTGGTGGTTGGCGCTGTTTTGTTTTTTACAGTTTTTAACCGTGCTGTTTCACTGGCGCTAACTTGACCTAGAACCCTTGTTTGCTCCTCTCTGAGACCTCTTTACAATACAGGGCAAAAGGGAAAGGGGAAAGGGAACAATGTTTAACCAGGAGTAGCACACTAAGATGAAGCTTGGGGAGGGCAGAATGAGAAGAGATCTGGATAAACTAGCAAAATGATTGGAAGAGTGGCAACTGGGATTCAATGCAAAGAAGTGCAAGATCATGCACATAGGGAAGAGGGAACAGAAACCCTGAAGCCACCTATAGGCTGGGAGGGGAGTTGCTGGCAGTCACAAGGGAAGAAAGGGACTAGGGCATCATGATCACCGATGACCTGAAATCATCCAAGTAGACCACTAAAGCAGTAGGTAAGGCTATGAGGATATTGGGGTGTATTAGTAGGGGTATCACAAGTCGGAAGAGGGCAGTAATAATCCCTCTTTACAAGACACTGGTTAGGTTCCATCTGGAGTACTGCATGCAGTACTGGAAGCCACACCTTCACGAGGACATTAACCAAATTGAGGCAGTCCAGAGAAGGGCAACCAAAATAGTGCAGGGACTGCATCAGAAAACATATGAGGACAGATTAACAGAGCTCAATATGTATACCCTAGAGCAAAGGAGGGAGAGAGGTGATATGATCGAAAAATTCGAACACCTTAAGGGCATTAACAAGGTGAAATAGTCTAACATGTTTCAATATAAGAAAAATAGCAGGACAAGAGGACACAGCATGAGATTAGAGGGAAGCTGATTAAGGAGTGATGTGAGGAAGTTCTTTTTCACAGAAAGGGTGGTGAATGCATGGAATGGCCTACCTCAGGAAGTGGTGGATATGAATACAGTGTAGGGCTTCAAACAGGCATGGGATAGGCATAAGGGAGCAATACAGATGAGACTAGTATTGGAGCCCACTCGAGAGGAAGCAATCTTAGACCTGGTTCTCTCAAATGGAGATGAAGAGAGGATCACAGATGTAGAAGTGGGTAGCCATCTGGGAACTAGCGACCATCGAACAGTATGGTTCACAATAAACACAGCAATGGAGTCAAGCCATACAAAGGCAAATGTACTGGATTTTAGGAAGGCTGACTTTGCCAAAATGGGTGAGTGCCTAAGGAATGCACTAGCAAATGGGCAGGAAGGAGAGGTGGAAGAACAATGGGGAATAATAAAAACTGCCATCACAGAGGTAACAAGCCTTTGTGTGAAGCAAATAAACAAAACAAAATGATGTAAAAAACCACTATGGTTCTCAAAGGAAGTAGCAGTGAAGGTTCAAGAGAAAAAGTACAAGTACAAGGAATCACAGAAGAAGCAGGACAGAGAACTGTATCAGTTAAAGCAAAAGGAAGCTGGGAAGGTAGTCAGAACAGCAAAGGCCCAAACCGAGGAAAAGATAGCCAACTCAGTTAAGAAGGGGGATAAAACCTTTTATAGGTACATCAGGGAGCGAAGGAAGACCAAGGAGGGATAGTGAGGCTTAATAAAGGGAGGAGGGTGGGCAGAGGGTGACTGTGAAAAGGCAGAGATATTAAACAAATATTTTGCTCAGTATTTACAAAGGAAGAGGGGAGGTACCTAAACAAACAGTAGAGACACTCTGGATACAGAAGTTGATACCAGCCCATTTACAGAAGAAAGGGTTCTGAAGAACTCTTAAAACTGAAGGTGGACAAAGTAATGGGGCCTGATGGGATTCATCACAGAATTCTAAAGAACTAAGGGTAGAACTAGTGACACCACTGACTACCCTCTTTAACAAATCTTGGGAGGATGGGGTGGTACCCGAGGACTGGAGGAGGGCAGATGTGATTCCCCTTCACAAAAGTGGGAGCAAGGCAGAAGCAGGAAACTACAGACCTGTTAGTTTAACCTCAGTGATAGGGAAAATGATGGAATCACTTCTGAAGGAAAGAATGGTCGAGTATCTAGAGGCTAGAGGGCACAGGACCCAAGGCAACATGGATTCCAGCGGAAGGTCATGCCAGACAAATCTGATAGATTTCTTTGACTGGGTGACCAAAGTAGTAGATCAGGGAGGGGCTGTGGACATGGCCTACCTAGACTTAGCAAGGCATTTGACACAGTCCCACAAAAGATTAATATACAAGAGCCAGCCTGGGAGTGGGTCCCAAGATGACAGCCTGGGTAAAGAATTGGCTGGAGAATAGGACACAGAGAGTAATAGTAAATGGAGTCCACTCTGAAGAAAGGGGGGTTACTAGTGGGGTACCGCAGGGTTCAGTATTAGGTCCAGTCCTCTTTAATGTCTTTATAAGTGACATTGCAGAGGGACTGGAAGGAAAAGTATGTCTCTTTGCAGATGATACAAAGATCTGCAACAGAGTTGATGCACAAGGTGAGGTGGAAAGGATGAGAAGGGACTTGGCAAGGTTAGAGGAATGGTCAAATGTATGGCAGCTTAGAATCAATGCTAAGAAGTGCAAGGTAATGCACCTGGGAAACAAAAACCCTGGGGAAGAGTACACAATGGGGAGTGAGATACTAACAACAACAAAAATGGAAAGGGACCTGGGGGTAGTCATATCAGATGACCTAAAGGTGGGCAAACAATGTGAGAGGGCAGCAAGGAGGGCTGGGGGGATACTGGGATGCATAGGGAGAGGCATCACCAGTAGAAAACAGGAAGTTATCATCCCTCTGTACAGACAGCTGGTCAGACCCCATCTGGAGTGTTGCGTGCAGTTCTGGAGACCCAGTCTCTGCAAAGACTTAGACAGGATGGAAGCTGTCCAGAGGAGGGCAACTAAAATGGTGCAGGGTCTGCACCGGAAGACATATGAAGAGAGACTTAAGGAGCTTAATATGTATAGCCTCAAGGAAAGGAGGGAGAGGGGGGACATGATAGAAACTTTCAAGTACCTCAAGAGAATCAACAAAGTCCAAGATGGTAGCATCTTTCAAAAAAAGAGGTGTGCAAGAACAAGAGGGCACAATTTGAAGATAGAGGGGGGGCGGCTCAGAGGTAATTTAAGGAAGTATTTTTTTGCAGAGAGGGTTGTGGATGCATGGAACGGCCTTCCATAAGAGGTTGTGGAGTCAAAAACAGTGGTGGAATTCAAGCATGCATGGGACAGTCATAAGGCAATTCTAGGGGGTTGGGGTAGGAAGAAGTAGGCTGCTGGTTAACTAGGATCTGCAGCTTATCCATTAGGTAGGGAAATGGGCAGACTGGGTGGGCCAAGCGGTCCTTATCTGCCGTCAAATTCCATGTTTCTATGTATGACTAGATGGGCCATTGACAGAGCAAAGGCCGATGGCACATTTATAAGGTAGAAAAAGAAATGGGCAAACTGGATGGGTCTTGCGATCCTCATCTGCCATCAACTTCTGTATTTCTATGTTTCTATATGTGACCTGGGAGCACAAGGAAGTTAAGTGACTTGCTCAGGATCACACAGTATCCACCCAGGCGGCTGTGAGATTCAAACCCAGGTTTTCAGATCTGCACCTCAGAGCCTTAACCCACTGCACTATACTGGTATGCAAAAGCATACCTTAAAATTCAGTGGTTTATTTGGCTGGACATTATTGCTGTACCCCAATTTAATCCCACCGAGATGGCCTCGGGGACTGTGACTAGAGGCCAGTAGGAGCTTACTTCCAGTGGAAGGCTCTCGGGAAGGGAATGCAGGCTTACACAGAGTCCTTGTTTATAACAAAAGCCTCCACATCTCTCCAACTCCAGCTGTTTTGCCTAAGGTCACAAACTTTTTTGTTTGATTCAGGTTAATGGTACCCTCTAGAAGACTGTTTTTTTTTTTTGTTAGAGGTATAGGTTGCATGGCCTAGAAGATGATGTTACTGTGCCAGGGCTCACACAACAATTAGGAGTTCCTGTCTGAGATGCAGATGACCCTTCGGTGTACATTTTATCGGTCCTGCTGGAATCCTTGTAGGAGTGGTGATCTGGACCTCACCTGGTGGCATACCACTTGAGCGGCTGACCTCTCCCAACAACTTTTTGGTCAGAGGGGAATAATGGGGACAGCAACCCCCCCCCCCCGCTGATTCCTCCCTTCTTTATCTTCAGTTTTAATGTCTCCCACGGTGAGGAGACTCCATAATGCTGGGAAGCCAATGTGCTATTACATGCTCCAGTACTTGTCTTTCTTCCTTTACCTTCACTACCATAGAGTGGCTCTTTCTTAAGTTATGAGCTTTTGCCCATCTGGTGTCCTCTCCTCCGATCTGAAGGAGTACACAAGAGCGAGGAGTCATATATAGTGATCCCTCTCCATGCCCCACAATGTAAACCTTCAGAGGGTGTGGGTTGGGTAATTTTGACCAAGAAGTTCCCACATATACTGTATGATAATAGGTTTATGTGTTGGTTTATGGTGTTTGCTAGCTGTTGTAGTAGAATTGTTAAGGGTTTTTTTTCCATTCGTGGCGTGCCTCCACCTCACCCCCAGCAGAGTCAGGTTATTATTTTGATACAAACCCAAATGGTTGATCTTAATATAATTTCTTACAATGTTAAAGGAATCAATATCCCAGTTAAGAGGGCATGTATTCTGCAAGACTTGCAATACCAAAACTCCATCATAGCTTTCCAGCAGGAGACTCACTTGACTCCTCAGGAACATGTCAAGCTATGCCATAGCTGGGTGGGAGAAGTTTACACTTCTCATTTGTCTTCTCACATATTTCCTCACAATATTATTTATTCTCATCGTATACACTTTGTATTACTTTTTCGCTCTTGATAATGTTTCTCTCTCGATAATGTTTTGTATTGTTTTTCACTTGACATGGAACCTTTGTAAAAGAACCCCTGGTTCAAAGGTATTTGTAATCCTTGTTATGAATAAATAAATAAATAAATTATGCAGCACACCCACATTATAGAGTACTTACTGCTCTGACACACCACAACTCCCTGTTCAAGGTGCTTTGGATAGACACAGACTAGGAAGGGAGGTTTATTTGAATTCAGGGAGAGTATAGAAGACAGAGATTCATATTACTCAATGTATATGCACCCAGCAATGAAACCAAACACATCTCCTTTGTTACTAATGTACTGAGAGATATGGCCATGGATTCACAAAACCTAGTGGTGGTGGGAGCAGACTTCAACGCAGTAATTAACCCCTGCATAGATTGTTCAGGGTCAGGAAAGTAGGGAATGTCCAGAACCAGAAAGGTACTTTCCAGACTGTGCTCTGACATGGGTCTGGTGGAAGGGTGGCGCTTTCTCCACCCAAAAGGGAGACACTATACATATTATGCACCATGCTATAAAACCTACTCACATATAGATTACTTTCTAATCTCTGCAAATTGGAAACCCAAATTAGTTAGTTGTACAATAGGGTCTATGACAACCTCTGATCATGCTCCGGTGAGGATTCAGTTGGCTTCTGAGTCCCTCTGGAGACTGAATGTTAGCTTATTTAACCAGGAAGAGTTTAAGGACCTTATAACTTCAGTCATAGAGACATTCCTTCACACCAATCCTCCACTGGATCACAGAGAGGGACTATGTTAGGACACTGTCAAAGGTTTCATTAGAGGAGAGGTAATTAAGTAAATACACTTCTAGGCTAAAAAAGGAGTGTATCCAAACCAGGCTACATTTCGAGAATAAAATAGCAGATTTTATATTTCAAAATCAGGTGTCACTAAATGAAGCAGTGAAGGTGGAGCTAGATCAAGAAAGACGGTGATTAAACCAGTTGTTAGACACTCAAACAGAGGGACAACTCTACTATTTGAGACAAAGATATTTTCAGCTTGGGAACAGAGCAGGAAAATGCCTCACCTGGCAACTGCACAAGGAAGCAGCCAACAGGCCAGTGATCTGGCTCCGTGACCCTAGTACACGCTCCCCCACCACCCAACCATCTGCATTCTCCCACAAATTTGCCCAATACTACTTCTCTCCCCCACAAGCCGCAATGTTTAGTGGACCATGAAGACAAAGTGTACCATTATTTAAATCAACTGAATCTCCCCACCTTACTCAAGAAGACAGGAATAAACTTAATACTCCAAATTCTTCTTCTGAAATACTAGCTAAAATTAAGCAAGTAAAAAATGGTAATGTTCCGGGAACAGATGGCTTCTTAGAATTTTATAAGCAATTTGCCCACCCTACTCCTAGATTCACTAACAGGCACCTTTAATGAAGTACTAGATGGGGAACATAGTGTCCCCTCCCTCCTGAAATCTGGCCCAAAATGTCAGTTATACTTAAACCACATAAGGACAGAGTGTGGCTTATATCACCCCATTTTGCTTCTTCCAGTTGTTTTAAAAATGTTCACTAGAATTTTAGTCGATCATTTGCAATTTCGTTTCACTACCCTGGCACACCCAGATTAAATGGGGTTTATCTTGGAATGCCTTCTTCAAGACAACATCTGCAGGTTTCTAAACATCATTACTGCCCAACATGCTAAAAAAATCTTTTCAACTTGCGATAAGTATGTGTAACCCCCCTGCAAATGGGGGTTCCCAAAAGACTTCCAGGAGCTTGCTTGAATGCTCCAAGCCTGAATGGTGTTTGGCATTTAAGCCATTTATCTGTGAGTGTTTTTAGAGCCTCTGGTACTGTCTCTTTAAGAGCTGTCTGCTTGCAGACATAATTAGTTTGTATGGGGGGACTGTGTGTTTCTCTGCTTGAGTACCACTCAAACTGCTGCCAATTCACACCATTTTTGCAGTCACTAGGAGTGCAAAGGGGAACCTGTCTGAAAGATGTAACTGTTTGCCAGAAATCATTTAGAGTAATAATGAAAATACAGTTTGTCTAACCTGCTTTCTTTGCAGTCAGAACTGTGTTTGCCTAGTTCCCCATTCTAGTTTTGAACTGCTGAACTGGACCAATCAGTGTGGGTTAAGGTAGCTCTAAAATGGTGCCTTGGACGAATCAGAACTTGGACTCGTAATCTGAGCCAGCCACAAGAGGATTGTATGGGCAGTGACTCTGGGAGATGAAGTTGGACTTTGGCGCCTTTTGGACCAACAAGGGCAGTCTATTGTGATGACAGCCAATCCAGCCAAGAACTGGGAGGAACTCAAAGGAAGTGCCCGGTTTTGTCTGCTGGAGTTTCAGTTGAGCTCTGGCAGTGAAGAGGAAGGAGCCCTGTGCTTTTGGTGTGCAGTTTTAGTCAGGAAACATGTGTAAGGCCCCGAGTTCCGGTCTGCAGCTTGTGTAACTGCTTGTTAGGACTGAATCCATCCTGTGAAGAGAATCAAAGGATATTTGAAGAGTAGAAACCAGGCTCACCCTGTAGAAGACTGGAGAAATTGTTGAATTGTGCTCGGTCTGTCAGGAACTGAATCTGCTGTGTGTTCTCCCGGGTATTGTGCAGTAATTGCGATCGTGATAGAGAAGCAGCCTGCCTGGCATAGTACTTTCTTTTTACCATATAAATGTGTGAGGAGGCTTGTGTAGCTCAAGTGAATCCTGCTGCCATTAAAGGACTTTGCCTGTTACTGTTTACCATATAAATGTGTGAGGAGGCTTGTGTAGCTCAAGTGAATCCTGCTGCCATTAAAGGACTTTTGCCTGTTACTGTTTACCATATAAATGTGTGAGGAGGCTTGTGTAGCTCAAGTGAATCCTGCTGCCATTAAATGACTTTTGCCTGTTGCAGTTTGTCATATAAATGTGTGAGTAGTCTCATGGAGCTCAAGAGTAGCCCTGCTGACGTTGAAGGACCCTATCTTGTTTGGAGGTCATGAGTACTAATTCAGGGTCGCTCCCTGTTGAATTGCCACATTGAATCCAAATGGAATTACTTTACTGCTGACTGTTTAACTAATTTTTCTTTTCTCTGTGTGAAAGGGCCCCTACCAGCTGCCACGGGTTGGACTAGCCACTAGGGCTTGGGTACCCAGGCTCAGTAACTGGTAGGGATAGGCCTGTGCACAGAGCCATAGGTAGATGAATAAAGTGATAAGCTAATTAACCTGATTTCCCCCTGTCCTTGTTATATCCCCCTAAATAAATCAGAGCTGCTTGTTTCAGCAAAGTTATACTGCCTGAGGTATTTGTCTATGTTAAAGTATTGTACTGTGATTGTTGCACTGTATCTTCTTATTTTACAGGGGGTCCCAGTGCCTGAACCAGTCCTGTGGGTAAGTGTATACTGTGAAGGTAATTCTGATATACTGTGTGGGCCACTAGTGGGAAGAAAGGGGGGGTTGCAGTGTCCCAGAGGGCTGTGACCAAGTTAGTTTAACTATTGCAAACCCTGACCTCTGGGTGGAGGCACCCGCCATCGGATCCAGGCCCCTCAACCTGTTAGTGGCAAATCAGGCAGGGGTAGTAGCCCCTGGGATAGCACCATCTAGGGGTTACATCTTGGAGGCTCACCACTGGGATTGTGTGTCCTCTAGTGGCCATATTTACAAACCACTGTTAAGAAAAAAAATAAATGGGTACCCCGACAGAAGTGGCTGTGCACCGGCTGGTGGAGTGGTGTACTGGGGAGGAGATCGACCCCCAAAATGCTATGCTTATCCTGGACATCCCCCTGGGTATCAATACGGACACTGTACAGGGAGTACTTTCCAAGGTGGAAGGTTTACAAAACCCTGTGGTGGTGGGTTGGCATGCTAATCTGCTCACCCACACTTTCCTGGCCCTAGTAGAGTTTAAGGATCCCATAGATAGCTCCAAAGTGCCACAGACCATTACCCCAGAGGGAGCCCTCACTGCTTGGAGAGTGATAACTAAGGACAGTAAAGACCTGGGGGAATGAGCCACCACCACTATCTGAAACTTTTGAGGAGAAATTTGCTAAATGGTTGCTGGGGGAAGGGAAAACTGTGGAGGACTTGAAGAAACTATTCTTGTCACCTGGGGGTGTTCCTCCCCCAACACCCTCTCCCGCTCCAGTACCCGTAATGGTGACTGAACCAATGCAGACTCCTATTTCTGCACCTGCCATTAGTCACGACTCTTACCGAAGGTTGAGGATCTTCTTTGGCACCCTCTCCACCCCCCAAGGGGAGGATGACTGGGAGACCTGGATAGACTATGTTGCCCCCCAAGTGCTAGAATGGCAATGCTCGGAAGCTGAAAAGTGAAAGAGGTTTAGTGAGAGCCTCCGAGGTCCTGCCCTGGCTACCATCCATGCTAAACGGGCCAGTAACCCTGAAGCGACTGCACAGGCCTATCTTGAGGCCTTGGAGAATGTGTATGGGAGCCCAGATTCTGATGAGGACCTATGGTGGAGAGTAAGAAATGCACAACAGTACCAAGGGGAGTTGTTGTCTGTGTATGTATCTTGGCTGGAAAAATTGTTGCAAGAATGCCTCAGACAGGGTAGTTTGCCAGCGATTGAACTGGACCGAACCAGGCTGGACAGGATCCTTAAGTCTGCCCCCTTCTCAGAACTGCTGTTTCTTCAGTTACGCCTGGCAAATCGACTGGAATCCCCACCCTCCTATGATGAGTTAATGAGAGAAATTCGAGGAGTTGAGAAAAAGCGACCTCGGGAGGGACCTGCACTAATAGCTGCTGCTGACCCGAGTGACTGAGGGTGACCCATCAAGTGAAGTTCAGGGGCAGAGGTTGGCAGTCAATGAGTGCTCTGACAAGGAAAAAGATATGCCACAATGGGGCAAACTGTTGAGAGAGATCCAGGAATTCAAAAACAGTCCCTTTATGAAGGCCACGCCTGCAAGTACAGGCCCTGACCTATATCCGACTGCATCTGCTATGGGGGGGGGTACCCACCCATGTATCTCCTGCTGATAACGGCTCCAAACTCGATTCCTTGACAATGGAAGTGGAGAAACTGACGAGATGTCTCCAAATGCTTATCACACTGCAGACAGAGATGGCACCAAGGTTTCCAGTTAGTAGTACCCCCGCCCTGGCTCCCAGTGTGGCGCCTTGGCCAGCTCAAACTCCAGAAAGTATGTTTTGCTATAATTGTGGGAAGGATGGGCACATGAAAAGGAATGCGGTCCCAAAAGACACTGACAAAGTTGCATATAGGCTACAAGAAGAGCTTGAGAACAAATCAGTGGTTAAGAGGTGCACGAAATGATCCCAGTGAGGGCACCAAAAATGCTAACTCACGTCCTTTTGTGGCAAGGTCAGTTGCCCAGGCCCCCACTACCGCCTCTCCAGACTGGTCCAGAATATTGGGTCCCTCCATGGAGACCACTGTAAAGGTGAATGGAGTCTCTACAAGAGCTGTATTAGACAGTGGCTCCCAAGTGACAATTATGTTCCAGGATTGGTATCAGAAGCATTTGTCAGATGTACCTTTACAACCATTAGAAGGACTGCATGTATGGGGGTTAAGTGAGAAGGCCTACCCCTATTCCGGGTATATCCGAATTTGGCTGTCTTTCCCCACCTCTGTGGCTGGAGTGGCCGAACAAGTAGAGACCCTAGCCTTAGTGTGTCCCCCCACTGGACTGTATGATGGTGTCCCTTTGTTGATTGGAACAAATCCTCATATGTTCGGAAGGCTGGCACAGTTGTGTTATGAAAAACCGGGGTCAAAGACTAGTAGAGCTTTAAGAGTTCCGGCTTTAATTAAGAAGGCCTATGAGGCACAGAGAGATGCTGAAAAAATAGAACCAGAGGAACCGGTCGGAATTGTATGGAAGAAGGATCCTGAGTCACTGATCCTGGCGCCAAATGCCCAGTGTACCTTACAGGAGAGGTCCATATCAGAAAGGATGTTAAGAATAAAATATTAAAGTTGGATGCACCAGGCGATGGAAAATTGCCAGAGGACTGCTGGTCAAGCTTAGTATTTTGCCGCTAGAGCCCATGCTTATGCCAGAAGGGTAATGGTCCAAGTTCATAATGTGTCTGAAAGAGACATTCGAGTAAATAGAGGTTGCATCCTGGTTAATGTGCATTGTGCAGACACTACAGTGCTACCCAGCAGCAAGAGTTCGAGGAAGAATGACAGAGTAACGCCTGACTTGTTTGATTTCGGCGACTCCCCGTTGCCAGCTGAATGGAAAGTGAGGATCAGTGAGAAACTTGCCCAGAGAGACCAGGTGTTTTCTTTAAAGGAATGGGACATAGGATGCGTGCAAGGAGCTGAGCACAATATCCGGCTGCATGACGAAAGACCATTTCGTGAAAGGTCTCGACGCCTGGCACCTGCTGACATAGATGATGTGAGACGGCATCTGCAAGAGATGTTAGTTGCTGGTGTAATACAAGAATCCAGAAGCCCTTATGCTTCCCCCATTGTGGTAGTGAGGAAAAAGAATGGGACAGTAAGGATGTGCGTGGAGTATCGCACCTTAAACCAGCGGACTATCCCTGATCAGTACACAATGCCCCGCATTCAGGATGCTTTGACTGCCTAAGCGGGAGCAAGTGGTTCTCTGTGTTGGATCTCCGCGGTGGGTACTACCAGATCCAGGCAGCCCCAGAGGACCGTGAAGACAGCCTTTATCTGTCCGCTTGGCTTCTATGAATTCATGAGGATGCCTCAAGGGATTTCAGGTGCCCCAGTCACTTTTCAACGATTGATGGAGCGTGCAGTGGGGGACATGAACTTACTAGAGTGCCTGGTATACCTAGATGATGTTATCGTGTTTGGCAGCTCACTGGAGGAACATGAGAGCAGATTATTTAAGGTATTGGACCGACTGAAGGACTTTGGCCTTAAACTGTCCATTGATAAGTGTCAATTCCTTCAAACATCAGTAAAGTATGTGGGACACATAGTATCCACCGAGGGAATACAGACCGACCCAAGTAAAGTTGAGGCCTTGACCACCTGGCCACAGCCCAAAAATCTAAAAGAACTGCAAAGATTCCTGGGATTCTGTGGTTATTATCGGCGTTTCATCAAGGACTATTCAAGAGTGATCCGCCCTTTACTTAACCTTACCAAGGGTATCCCCAACCCACAAAAATACCAAACTCAGCATCCTCAAGACTGAAAGAGTGTATTTTCATCCAAGTGAAGTATTTGGGGCCCGCTGGACTCCTGATTGTGAGACTGCTTTTCATGAGATCATATATCAACTTACCCATGCTCCAGTGCTGGCCTATGCCGATCCAAGAAAACCTTACGTCCTGCACACTGATGCTAGCTTGCAAGGTTGGGGCTGTGTTGTACCAAGAGCACGAGAATGGCCTGAGACCAGTGGCCTTTGCCAGTAGAAGCCTGACCCCATCCGAAAAGAACTATCCTGTACATAAGTTAGAGTTCCTAGCTTTGAAGTGGGCTATTGTTGACCAATTCCATGAGTACTTGTATGGGGCTAAAATACTAGTAAAAACTGACAATAATCCTTTGACCTATGTGCAGACCTCAGCTAAGTTGGATGCCACTGGCCATAGGTGGCTTTCTGCATTATCTACATACGACTATGCTCTCGAATACCGAGCAGGTCTGAACCACATAGATGCTGATGCTCTCTCCCGGAGGCCTGTTCCCCAGAATGATTGGGTCAGATTGGCAGAACCTGACATTCGGGCACTCTGCCGGAAGTTTGACAGGGAGGAACAAATGTCCACGGACGCAGTGGACTGCATGGTGGATTGCTTGGGACCCTCTGAGAATTGCATACCTGCTGCTTATTGCCACTTTTCTGCAATAGACATTGGTGCACTGCCTCAGCTGGACAATGACAGTATTCATGGCTCAGTCCGTGATCCCATGATCAAATCAGCTTTAGAAGCCCTCTGTGCAGGAAAAGATGTGTCCAAATTAAACTCCACTGATTTGAGAACTGCACTGTTATACAAAGAAGGTCCTAAGTTGAAACTGATCAATAAACTGTTATACAGAGAAACAGTAGACAGAGGGGGACAAGTAGACAAACAACAACTAGTGCTGCCCACTGCCTTTCGAGACTCAGTATTGAGGTCCTTGCACAACCACATGGGGCACCTTGGTATAGACAGAACACTTGACTTGGTGAGATCCAAATTCTTTTGGCCTAAGATGGGGGCTGATGTGGAGCAACACATTCGAACGCAGTAGTCGCTGCTTACAGAGGAAAGCTTATGCCCCAGAGGGCTGCCCCTTGTTAACATCACCACCAGTGCACCCATGGAGCTGGTCTGTATTGATTTTCTGAGTTTGGAGTCAGATCAAAGAAATATCAGTAATGTGCTGGTGGTCACTGACCATTTCACGAGATATGCCCAAGCTTTCCCCACCAAAGACCAGAAAGCATCCACTGTGGCCAAAGTACTTGTAGAAAACTTTTTTGTTCACTATGGGGCTCCACAAAGAATCCATTCTGATCAAGGGAGAGACTTTGAGAGTCGTCTGATCAAAGAGATGCTTTCTCTGTGGGGAGTGCGAAAGTCCAGAACCACTCCTTACCACCCCCAAGGGGACCCACATCCTGAACGTTTCAACCGCACTTTGCTAGATATGCTAGGCACCCTGCACCCAAAGGACAAGCCTAGATGGAGCCAACAAATTAGCACTCTGGTACATGCTTATAACTGCACCAAAAGTGATGCCACTGGGTTCTCCCCCTACTGCCTGATGTTTGGAAGAAAAGCTCGACTACTGGTAGATGTGTGTTTTGGGGTCTCTCCTGATGGGGTTCAAGCTGACAACTATTTACAGTATGTGCAAAAGTTAAAGGCCCAGCTAACTCATGCATACCAACTGGCTCAAACCATGGCTGCCAAAAGAAATCTGGCCAACAAAAAGGTATGATAAAAGGTGAATGCACAGGAACTCCAGGAGGGAGATCGGGTATTGCTAAGAAATCTGGGACTGCATGGCAAACACAAGATTGCTGACAGATGGCACCATCTCCCTCACATTGTAGTGGGCAAACTAGATGATCTGCCAGTATACAAAGTAAGGCTGAGAATAATTCAAAGATGTAAAACAATGCATAGAAATCATTTACTGCCCATTGGACAAATCTTGATTGAGTCTGAGCTCCAGAAGATGCCCCTCTGGACCAGTGACTAGAGCTGCTGCTAAGAAAAGATCAAGAAAGTCTGCACCTACAGAAGCAGAGTTAAAGTGTTCCCCTCCACAAGTCCCAGTTGAGCATGACTGTCAGTCCATATCAGAAGAAAGTGAGAGTGACTTTGAATACTATCCTTCTTACGAACTGAGTCAATTGTTTCGGGGCAATCCCCTAGTCAATACTGGAGATGAAGCTGGGCCTTCTGGACTGTCTAAGCCCCCAGCTTCGTCCCTGGAGCCAATGCTCCCAGAAAGTGAAGTGCAAAGCATCAGATCAGATGAAATGGAATCATTGTGCATGGTTGAACTGTTTGAGCTTTCAGGGAGAAAATGATGGATTAGGGCAGACTGGTGATACACCAGAACAAGAAGAGTATTTTAGTGCCTGACAGTCCACTGCCGTATCCGCAAAGCTCTCCATGCGAGGCCAAATGTTGTGGACTCAGAAACTGTAACTCCTGGAGCTGAAAGTGCCCCAAGTTCTAGCCTCTCTAACCCCATGGAGACTCCCCTGACAAGTGAGGACAATGCTGAAAATGAGGCTCAGAGTGCAGAGACTGTAACAGTTCCTCCTAGAAAGACTGATCAAGCTGTAAAGCCTGTGGTGCACCTCAGTTATGATTCCCTTGGGAGGCCTGTGGACTTGCCTCTCAATGTTGTCCATAAAGGAGTGTATGTGTCCCCGAGCTCATTGCCCAAACTGAGCATCAGTGCTAACTCCTAGTTACTTGTGTTGCCCTCTAAGTATGGTGCCCTTGCCCCATCCAGCCCCAAGGTAACTGATAGGGAAGGCCCCTCTCTTCAGGTTTCATGTACAAGAGGTAATAACTTGAGTTATGGTACAATGTGTGTAATACTGTGTAAAGAGTGACGTGCTGCAATGTTTCAGAAATGTGTTCTTGGTAAAATGATATATTGACTGATGATTACATGTGGAGCCTAATGCAAATGTATATGGTTGCAGTTGAAACTTATGGGTACTTGCTTGACGCGGACGCTAAGCTTTCCCAGGCCAGGAAGGATGTAACCCCCCTGCAAATGGGGGTTCCCAAAAGACTTCCAGGAGCTTGCTTGAATGTTCCAAGCCTGATTGGTGTTTGGCATTTAAGCCATTTATCTGTGAGTGTTTTTAGAGCCTCTGGTACTGTCTCTTTAAGAGCTGTCTGCTTGCAGACATAATTAGTTTGTATGGGGGGACTGTGTGTTTCTCTGCTTGAGTACCACTCAAACTGCTGCCAATTCACACCATTTTTCAGTCACTAGGAGTGCAAAGGGAACCTATCTGAAAGATGTAACTGTTTGCCAGAAATCATTTAGAGTAATAATGAAAATACAGTTTGTCTAACCTGCTTTTTTGCAGTCAGAACTGTGTTTGCCTAGTTCCATTCTAGTTTTGAACTGCTGAACTGGACCAATCAGTGTGGGTTAAGGTAGCTCTAAAATGGTGCCTTGGACGAATCAGAACTTGGACTCGTAATCTGAGCCAGCCACAAGAGGATTGTATGGGCAGTGACTCTGGGAGATGTAGTTTGGACTTTGGCGCCTTTTTTGGACCAACAGGGGCAGTCTTTGTGAGTGACAGCCAATCCAGCCAAGAACTGGGAGGAACTCAAAGGAGTGCCGGTTTTGTCTGCTGGAGTTTCAGTTGAGCTCTGGCAGTGAAGAGGGAAGGAGCCCTGTGCTTTTGGTGTGCAGTTTAGTCAGGAAACATGTGTAAGGCCCCAGGTTCCAGTCTGCAGCTTGTGTAACTGCTTGTTAGGACTGAATCCGTCCTGTGAAAGAGAATCAAAGGATATCTGAAGAGAAACCAGGCTCACCCTGTAGAAGACTGGAGAAATTGCTGAATTGTGCTCGGTCTGTCAGGAACTGAACTGCTGTGTGTTCTCCGGGTATTGTGCAGTAATTGCGATCGTGATAGAAAGCAGCCTGCCTGGTATAGTACTTTCTTTTACCATATAAATGTGTGAGGAGGCTTGTGTAGCTCAAGTGAATCCTGCTGCCATTAAAGGACTTTTTGCCTGTTACTGTTTACCATATAAATGTGTGAGGAGGCTTGTGTAGCTCAAGTGAATCCTGCTGCCATTAAAGGACTTTGCCTGTTACTGTTTACCATATAAATGTGTGAGGAGGCTTGTGTAGCTCAAGTGAATCCTGCTGCCATTAAAGGACTTTTGCCTGTTACTGTTTACCATATAAATGCGTGAGGAGGCTTGTGTAGCTCAAGTGAATCCTACTGCCATTAAAGGACTTTTGCCTGTTGCAGTTTGTCATATAAATGTGTGAGGAGTCTCGTGGAGCTCAAGAGTAGCCCTGCTGACGTTGAAGGACCCTATCTTGTTTGGAGGTTGTGAGTACTAATTCAGGGTCGCTCCCTGTTGAATTGCCACATTGAATCCAAATGGAATTACTGTACTGCTGACTGTTTAACTAATTTTTCTTTTCTCTGTGTGAAAGGGCCCCTACCAGCTGCCACAGTTTGGACTAGCCACTAGGGCTTGGGTACCCAGGGACAGTAACTGGTAGGGATAGGCCTGTGCACAGAGCCATAGGTAGATGAGTACAGTGATAAGCTAATTAACCTGATTTCCCCCTGTCCTTGTTATATCCCCCTAAATAAATCAGAGCTGCTTGTTTCAGCAAAGTTATACTGCCTGAGGTATTTGTCTATGTTAAAGTATTGTAATGTGATTGTTGCACTGTATCTTCTTATTTTACAGGGGGTCCCAGTGCCTGAACCAGTCCTGGGGTAAGTGTATACTGTGAAGGTAATTCTGATATACTGTGTGGGCCACTAGTGGGAAGAAAGGGGGGTTGCAGTGTCCCAGAGGGCTGTGACCAAGTTAGTTTAACTATTGCAAACCCAGACCTCTGGGTGGAGGCACCTGCCATCGGATCCAGGCCCCTCAACCTGTTAGTGGCAAATCAGGCAGGGGTAGTAGCCCCTGGGATAGCACCATCTAGGGGTTACATATGGATGCAGAAAAAGCCTTCGACAGGGTGGATTGGGCCTTTATGACAGCCACCCTGGAGAGGTTTGGGTTGGGTCTATGGTTCATCATGGCAGTCACCTCACTCTATAACACTCCTGAAGCAAGAATAAAGGTAAACAGGTTCCTTTCAGACCTCAACCCATTGGGAAAGAGTACCAGGCAAGGCTGTTCTTTTTCCTTCCTTATTTGCCCTGTCCCTCAAACCCTTGGTGAATTCCATTCATGGAAATGTTGACATTTAAGGGGTCATGGCTGGAGGAGTTGAACAAAAGCTTGCACTCTATGCTTATGATTCACTATTTTTCTATGGGGACCCGCAATCTTCCCTCCCGCAATTATTACAAGTTCTCCAAGATTTTAGTTTGGCTGGGTATAAAATTAACTTTAACAAATCTGAAGTGATGATACTTAGTGGAACCCCCACCCCAGAATTCCGGGACGCTTTCCCATTTGCGTGGGCTAGAAAAAATACCTTTCCATATCAAGGTATTGAAGTGACTGTGGACACATCGCTTCTATTGAAAAACAGCTACTCCAAATTATATAACACTCATCGAGTGGACTTTGCCCATTGGATTCTCCTACCATTCACTTTATATGGATGGATCCAAGCTATCAAAATGAATTGACTCCCCCATCTTCAATTTTTATTCCAAACCTTACTAATCCCTATTCCTAACTTCAGCTGGAATAATTTACATAAAGACATACAATGCTTTATTTGGGCCAGATATCACCCACGTATCACTGAGCGCATTCCACAGGCCTCATGTGCATCTGGCGTGTTAACTTTACCTAATCTCTATAATTACTGCTTGGCAGCTTAGCGAGCACAGCTTTGCACCTGGTCCAAGAGACACAGTAATTCTGGATGGTATCAAATTGAGGCTGCCTCATTGCCCAGGTGGGCCTTATGGACCCTCCCCACAAGTGCGATTACCCCTCATATCTGGTCGCAAGTACACAACCCCTGTATCCAACACTCGCACATTTTATTGCACCTACAGAGGATTACGAATACTCCTAATTCCTTAGGCAACTTTTTGAGATTTTATTTATAGAGACACTTGGTTATGGGGGTAGGCATGCTATTGTTAAATTATCTGAATTTTTTTTTCCTGTTTTTTTTGTTTTCATAAATAACTAACACGTTTTTATGGTATTTTTAATATTTTTGCTGGAAGGTGTTCTTATATTACCTGCTATACAACCAGGAGAAGTCTTCTATATATAGGCCTATTGCTAAGGAGTCCAGCTTTACTATTGTTAAGTTATACCAAAAGTTATCTGCATTGATATGTTGACCCCACGTAGACTGCATTGGGATCTTTACAATTCCCAGATGCAGAGACATTCTTTTAATTGTTCTTATCTTCTCTTGAAATGAAATGGGGAATTGTAATACAGGAAATTAGAGGTGTCAGTTTACAGCTTGGTTTGTTAAATTTTCAGTTGGACTCTAATATAATATGGCCTTGCTTTATTTATCTGTATTATTTGTAAGACCTTACCTCCTGATATATTATGTGTTAAGTCATACTAAATGGATATATATATCTTTAGCTGATCAATAAACTTACACTGAATTAAAAAAAAGCTAACTTGGACATCCCTCACAATAAGAAATGGAAAGAGTTGGTATTCCTTTCTGTTTAAATCTATTAGGCCCAGATATTCAAAGCTTTGCACGGTGTGCAAACCGTTTGCACGGGGTTAGTGCGGGATTAGCGTGGGTCTGCTATATTCAAAAGGCCAAATAGCATACGCAAACCGCATTAGCGCTGGGCAAACCATAATATATGCAAGGGGCAAACAGAACATGAATACAGGTGCTATGAGATATTCAGCGACTAGCGCCGTGCTAAGGTGTGTAGTGTGACTTAGCATGACCCTTTGCATGGTACAAATTACCACCCAGGAAAAGCTGGTCTTAACTCTGGGCAAACAGCTTTGCACAGCCATGCACAACCCTAACATGTGACTATGACACAGAGAAGAAGCCAGACATGGAGGAAACATGCTGCTCACTGATGGCACCACAATAATGCCAACTGCTGCCACCAGTCCCAGTCATGCCAGGTAGCATGTGGTGACCTGGCCCCCGGGGACCGCCATGGTAGTGTGGTCTTACAGCACACACCTGCAGACCATACATCTGTGGTGACTGACAGATGCCAGCACACACACATGCAGCACTGTGGGCATGGTGGGTGTTGAGGGGAGGGTGTATGGGTGGCCAGGCCTCACCACAGACCAGATGCAGCCACAAGGCTGGGACACAGCATGCAGTGCCAATGGGCCAGTATTGGGAATAACCCAATACCAGTGTGCCTGTCCGATCGTACATGCCCCCCCCAGTCACATACCGCACAGCTGTACATACACCACAGCACACACAGCCAGCCATGTCTATGTCATTATGAGCATCCCATGACAGAGATGCAGCATCTGTGGGTCACACAACAGTGTGACAGTACTGTCCACTGGCAGTACACACCTGCAAGGTGGGCTTGTCACTGTGTACAATGCAGTAGTCATCACTACACTACACACCATAGGCATTGCTATGTCCCTCACACTACTGGCCCCCTTGCTGCTCTGGTGTCTGCTGTGCACTGTAGCATGCCCTACAGTGTGACAGTTGCATGCATCACCACCACTGCCTGTGCCTCTGCTGTGTTGTCCCCTGGGGTACACATTGCTATGCTGTACTGCATATATGTAGCCTGCAGCTACCATCATTCACTGTCAGACTGACCTACAGATGGAGCTGCGGCCTGACCTGGCCAGCCCCTGTACTTCCAGACTGACCTACAGGTGGAGCTGTGGAACCCTACAGTAACACTGGGCAAACTGCATGAAAATCAGGGCATAATGAGATGCTAATCTGGATGTTTGCCCAGAGACTACCTAAGTAGGCTGATTTGCATGTCACTTTTGAATATAGCAAAGTTTAGCACCGGGCAAATAGCTTAGCTCTGCGCTAAAGCCGCCCAAACGTGTTAGCGTGGCACTAACGGTTCAGGGAGTATTATACAGTTTTGAACACTGTTCTTTCACATCCACTGCTGCCTGCGGCTGTACTGGGTCCACGCACTTGCTGGCACACACACACATTGGCCATATAGTTCACCTCTGCCTACCTTCACGTTGCTGTGCACTGTGTTGCTGTTGTGGTTTGCACTTCTGGTTGCTATATTCACAGCTGTCTTATTCCAAGGCTACTTTTGCCCTGCACTCCCAGACCAGTTTGCCCGGCCTCATTCCCAGGCTATATTCAGAAGCTGTTTGCCCCAGGCTATTCCTTCTGAATATAGCTTGCTTTGAGCTCTGGTCTAAGTTTGCCTGCTGAGCAGTGCTAATTTAGCCCCAAGGAAACATTTCGAATATCTGGCCCTTAACGTTTTAACCCCTAGTTACTTAAATAAAAATTTGACTGCCTCAAATACCAAATACTCTTTGAGAGAAGTAGAAGACAGAGGTTTTGTTGTACCAAGGTGCAAATCGTGCTATAGCCATGTATCTGTTTGTTATACTGTCACATCATCATGGAGCCGCCTTCCTGCTCATATATAAAATTTATACACGAGTCATAATTTCATGGCCGCCTTATTCAAATGGTGTTATTTTAAATATGATTGTACCTAAATGTGAAATGTGTAAAATTTTGTACATTGCTTGTTTTATATTTGTATTATTCGCAGCTGTATGAATGTTACAGAATGATCCTGAAAAATAAACTTTGCGTAGTGATCTTATCCTGTTTAAATTTACGTAAAATTCAAATTCAAATTAAATGAACCTGGGAAGAAAATAGTTAATGCAACCATAAATCTTCAGCATGGCCTTATTAGTCTCCCATCGAGGTGGGCCAGTTCTACCAACTCCCCCTGGTACCAGGATTCATTTTGACCTCCCTGGGTACCACAGGTGTTGAACCATTGCAGGCTTGTTGTAGTTGCAGCCAGCTGACTGGTGTTGGTACACTAAACAAAGAGAAACGTGTTCAAATGACCTCCCCCCAAACACCATGCAATTGTTTCAGTAGCAAAATAGACCCCACAATTGCCGTAGTTATAATCTGTCTTGATAGCCAACTTGAAAACAGGAAGAACAACAGATGAACTTTCCTCGTAAGCAGGGTTGCACTGTGACATACTCATGGTCCCTGGACACAGATGGCTCATCCTGACACGGCAGGCTGCAGGGTCACTGCTCTCCCAGGGCATCTCTAATGTAGGTAGATTCTCTCTTCAGGGTCACTCTCTCTGCCTGCTGTAGCTCTGAACCAACAGCTCTGGACTTAGCATCTCTGCTCTATGCTGTCTCTTCAATGTCATCTCTCATGCAGGCTAGCATGTGAATGCCATTCTCCTCCTTGAAAGGGACATGAGCTCTTCTTGCAGTTTATCTTCTCCACTCCAAACCTGGGATGGTACAACGTTCCCCCACTCCAAGAACAGCAGGTCTTGACACTACGAGATCTCCCTCAGATCAGCCTGCCTCCAGCACAGTTCCCTCTTTATAGGCACAGTTCAGGGACAACTTCCATTGGTACCTGGGGCTGTCACTCAGCATATTTAACAGCCCACATGTCACAGAAAGGCACCAGAATCTGAGGCCCTTTCTTTCCCAAGAAACCTCCAGGAGTTCTTGCTGTCATGGGGGGGGTGCAAGCATGAGGGTGGGTGTGCCTGCAGGGGTCCATTACAAATCACATGTATATGGATGACTCAGTGTTTTTGCCTTAGGTCCATCTGCCCCTGATCTGGCTGTTCATCTATGGAAGGATTTTATTTTAGCAATATCCTGGATGTGCCTGAGGGTCCTTTTCTGCTGTCAGGTTTCTATGTATCTAGAGAATTGGCAGAGAACACCAAGACAAGGAGCTGCTGTTGTGACTGGACTTCTCTACTGGGGCTATATTGCCCTCCTTCCCTTCCCTCCACCCCCACCCAAAAGCAGAGAATTGGCAGAGAACACCAGGACAAGGAGCTGTTGTTGTGACTGGACTTCTCTACTGGGACTATATTGCCCTCCTTCCCTCCCCTCCACCCCCTACCCAAAACCAGTTCTACTTTTATAGGCACAGGATTTGACTGACAATAGGAACTTCCTGTTTGGGAGCAGGAAGTGAGTGTTCATGGAGCCACCAAAGACTCACCATCCTAGAAGGACAAGAGTAGCTCTCCGTCCCCCAGCTGCTGGAGGTCTGCCTCTGAGCAAGTAAGGGGACTACTGATAAATATAGGATCTTCTTGTCTCGGAACAGGAAGATCAGGAGCTTAAAGGGCATAGAGGCAGTAAGTAGAGAGAAAAAAAAACAGAGGAAAGAGTAAGGATTCCAAACAGCTGTAAAGGGGCCAGAAATAAGACATGATGGGAGTGGTGCAGTGCAGTAGCTGTGGAGCAGCAGTCTTCCAGGAGACATTCTGGAGGATGCGGTGTTGTCCCATCTGCAGGCACCTCTCTGGGCTGAGGGAGGAGGTTGTTCATCTCCAGGCTGAATTGGCCAGGATTTGTGGGACCTCCTCTCCCATCCAGGGACCACCAGGGCCACTGCCATTGCCTCAGAGGTTGCCAAGAAAGAGGAGCGGTTGGACCACAGTGGGCTCAGGGAGGGTGAGGGTGGTGGAACAGAGGCACATCCCTCCAGTTGTACCTCTCCACAATTCATATGCCATTCTGGCAAAGTGTGGTTCCTCTATGGTGGCACCTGCAGTGGAGACTAAGGAAGATGCTGGGAACCTCCACAAAGGAGACCCACAGGAGGGTGGCACAGGATCCCACAGGGGAAGGAAACAACTCCTGGTGGGGGACTCCATTGTTAGGAAGGTAGAACTGGGGAGGAAGGGGAGAGGGAGGTAGGGTGCCTGCCTGGCGCCATGGCTTAGAGGACAGGGAGCGAATCCTCAGGATCGCCAGAGCAGCTACACAAGGGAGGGAGCTGGATGTCATTGTCCACCTAGGGACAAATGACCTGGCTAAGAAAGGGATCAGAGCAGTGCAGGAAGAGTTTGTGGAGCTAGGGAGGGGTCTTAGACAAGTAGCTGGCACAGTAACCTTATAGGAGGTGCTGCCTGTCTATGGCATAGGTGAGGTTAGGGTGCTCCACACCATGGGCTTCTATCAGTGGTTGAAAAACTGGTGCAGAGCTCAGGGATTTGGCTTCATCGGGGACTGGGGGTCCACCTGTAGTGATGCAGGCCTACACTGGCGTGATGGTCTGCATCTGTCCAGGAGGGGAACCAGGATCCTAGGTGATACGTTTAAATGCTCCATTGGCAAACATTTAAACTAGCCAAGAGGGGAGGCACTGGAAAGGAGCAGGGAAATCCTAGCCCCCCCAAAAAAGTCAGGGTAGTAAGTGAGGTAAACACCAAGTTAGAGATGTCGATAGGGAGAAGGGTAGGTGTAAATGGAGAAAGTGCCAAAGGCAATAAGGACAGGGATGGGGCAAAAAGGGGTAGGGCCATCAGGAAATGGAGGGTAATGAGTACCAATGCCCGTAGTATTGGCAAAAAGCTCCCTGAACTGGTGGCCTTGATGGAAGAGGGATGCCTGGATATCGTAGCAGTCACAGAAACATGGTACACAGAGAACCATGACTGGGATGTTAACATACCAAGGTACACAACCTACAGGAGAGACAGGGAGGGGAGAAGAGGGGGAGGAGTAGCTCTCTATGTAAGCAAAGGGATAAAAGCAACTGAACAAAAGAGTAAACAGGGAGGAGAGAAGGCACTGTGAGTCACCTTAGAGACTGGAAATGGCGCCACAATCCGCACAGGGGTTGTATACAGACCCCCATGTCAGGGGGAAGGAATGGACAAGGATATGATAGAAGGCATTCTTAGGATGGCAGAGAAAGGGGAGATACTGTTGATGGGAGACCTGAATATGCCAGATGTTAACTGGAACACATTTGCTGCAGCCACATCCAAGAGCAGGACCATTCTCGATGCCCTACAGGTGGCATGCCTCAGAAAGCTAGTTTTGGAACCCACTCATGAGGGAGCAATCTTAGGCCTCGTACTCTCAAATTTATTTATTTATTTATTTATTTGCTTTTGTTAACCGGGTAAGCACACTAGACAGCCAAGTGCCTATTTTCAGGTGTGACCTGGGAGATTACAAGGTACATACATGAACATCAGGCAGAAACAAGTGAAGGATTACATTAAAGAGAATTAGCACACAGGGTCAATACAAGTAGCGGCACTAGCAGGGGTTTACATTGCAAGCAGTAGGAAGAAGTACAGCATGGTTTCATCGTTCCAGGCATCAATGCTGTAAGGCTTGCAGGTAGGCAGAGAGGAGTCACATTGGGATAGAGTGGGCCTAGAGCAAGATAAGGGAGTGCACAGTAATAATGCTCACCCTGATGGGCAGGTGGGCCTAAGTGGTCTATTTTTCAAGTAAGCTGTGAGTACAGGAGGAGTATAAGCGCATAGGGGCTCTACCTAAGTCATTTTATTTATTGGGGACAGTGAGAGAATCTCAGATCTAGAAGTGGGTAGCCATCTGTGAACAAGTGACCACCAAACAGTGTGGTTCATGATAAACTCAGCTAGAGTCAAGCCATACAAAAGTGAGGGTTCTGGACTTCAGGAGGGCTGACTTTGGCAAGATGGGAGAGCGCCTTAGAAAAGTACTAGCAAACAGGCTAGAAGAAGGGGTGGAGCAACAATGGGGAAACATCAAAACTGCCATCACAGAAGCAACAAGCCTTTGTGTGAAGCAAATAAATAAATCAAAATGAAAGAAAAAGCCACTATGGTTCTCAAAAGAGGTGGCAGGGAAGATCAGGGAGAAATAGACAGCATTCAGGAAGTATAAGGAAACACAGAAGGAACAGGACAGAGAACTGTACCAGTTAAGGCAGAAGGAAGCAGGGAAGGAAGTCAGAATAGCAAAGGCCCAAACTGAGGAAAAGACAGCCAAGTCAGTTAAGAAGGGGGATAAAACCTTTTATAGGTACATCGGGGAGCATAGAAAGACAAAGGGAGGGATAGTGAGGCTGAATAGAATGGACGGTGGGTGGGCAGAGAGGACAGTGAAAAGCAGGGATACTGAACGAATATTTCTGCTCAGTATTCACAAAGGGGGAGGTGCCTAATCCACTAACAGAAGCACTCGGATAGGGGGTCGATCCCAGTCCTTTCACAGAAGAAAGGTTCTGAAAGAACTCCTAAAACTGAAGGTGGACAAAGCAATGGGGCCTGACGAATTCATCCCAGAATTCTAAAAGAATTAAGGGGAGAGCTAGTGAAACCACTGACTACCCTTTTTAACAAATCATGGGAGGATGGTGTGGTAACTGAGGACTGGAGGAAGGTGGATGTGATTCCCCTTCACAAAAGTGGGAGCAAGACAAAGGCAGGAAACTACAGACTTGTCCGTTTGACCTCTGTGGTAGGGAAAGTGATGGAATCACTTCTGAAGGAAAGAACTGTTGAGTACCTCAAGGCCAGTGGGGCACAAGACCCAAGGCAGCATGGGTTCACAGCGGGAAGGTCATGTCAGATGAATTTAATTGATTTCTTTGACTGGGTGACCGAAGTAGTAGACCAGGGAGGGGCTGTGGACATGGTCTACCTAGACTTTAGCAAGACATTTGACACAGTCCCACACAAAAGATTAATAGCCAAATTAACCAGCATGGGAGTAGGTCGCAGGGTGGCAGCCTAGGTAAAACATTGGCTGGACAACAGGACACAGAAGGTAATTGTAAATGGAGTCCACTCTGAAGAAAGAGGGGTTACTAGTGGGGTACCACAGGGTTCAGTACTGGGTCCAGTCCTTTTTATTGTCTTTATAAGTGACATTGCAGAGGGACTGGAAGGAAAAGTATGCCTCTTTGCAGATGACACAAAGATCTGCAACAGGGTTGATACACAAGGAGGTGTGGAAAGGATGAGAAGGGTCTTGGCAAGGTTGAAGGAATGGTCAGAAGTATGGCAGCTTGGATTCAATGCAAAGAAGTGCAAAATAATGCACCTGGGAAACAAAAACCCAGGGGAAGATTACACAATGGGGCTGTAGTAACAACAACCAAAATGGAAAGGGACCTGGGGGTAATCATATCAGATGACCTTAAGGTTAGCAAGTGTAACCCCTAGGTGGCACTATCCCAAGGGCTACTACCCCTGCCTGCTTGGCTAGTAGCAGGTTAAGGGGCCTGAGTTCTGAAACAGGTGCCTACACCCGGAGGTCAGGGTTGGTATTGATCCAGCTAACCTGGGCACAGCACTCCGGGACACTGTGACCCCCTCTTTCCCCTCTAGTGGCCTGAACACTGTACAATAATCACTTTCACAATACCCCTGGTACACCACACAAGTACCCACACTGTTTGCACTTACCACCAGGGCTGGTTCCTCTAGCTCAACCCTAGGGACCCCCTGTAAAACAAGATTATGCACAGCAAATAGCAACAGTACAGTACTTTGAGCACAAACTTGAACCACAGTCAGATTACATGCAGAAAAAGTTAGATCTGATTTATTCAGGGACTTGAACAAGGAGGGCAAAATCAGGTTAATTAGCTTAAAGGTTATATCAATCAACAGTTATGCATGCGCTTTGAGTCCCCCCACACAGTCACACCTCTGGGTACCCAGGTGGAGAAGAGATGAGCTAGCCAGGACTGTTGCCCGGGGTTGGCCGGCATCGCAGCTGGTTGGGGCCTGTGATGGAAAACACAACATGCACAGTACACAATATTTGTAATCCAGAGCCAGAGGGCTCAGTTCATAAAGGAAACGAAACAACAAGACAATCAGATGACACACTCAGATTAAGCTGTTGTTGCAGGGAGCTACCCTGGTATTTACTCACGATACCCAAGACTGGACACAGGCTGGACAAAAATCGAGACTGCAGGTGGTTGATCTGGAATGCCAGGAGAAGCATGGCCCAAACAAGTCGCACAGGCGTCGTTCCTGTTCAAGTGTGGAGCAGGAGGCTGATCCCCAGGCAGGTATCTAGTCAATGGCTTCTCTGTGCAGTGGGTGGTCTGGCTGGGCCAGTCTGGTAAGGCCCAGACTGCATGGGAGACAAATTCGGATGCAGTCCATTTTGGGCTGGATACAGCTTCCAGCAAGCAGAACACAGTTCACACAGTGGGGAACTAACTCATAACCCACTAGCAGCTCATAGTACATTTACATGTACAGGAATTCTACTGTACCAGGCAAAGCGCTCCCCGGTCACAATCACAAAGTCTCTGCGCACACCGGGGAGCTTAGGGGTAGCTGGAACTACCGACAGGCCGATCACATTCAGCAAAATCTTCGGTCTTACTCAGGTTGAGCCTGGCCCAATTCAGTAGCTTACTTTAGTCACACAAACTTGGATTTAGTCAAAAATATTTCTCTTCTATCCTGCTCAGGAGCAGCAGGCAGACCTGCAGGCCAAACTCTCAGCCCTTTCACAGTTTTTCCCATGTGAATCCACTCAGGATTGCTGCCCAAAATCACTTCAGCTCCTCTCATTTCACTTTCCAGCTCAGAACTAACTGAAAACTGCAAGCAGCCCGGGACTTCCCCAAGATCCAAAAGATTTGGTTGGCTGATTTGGCTATCAGTCAAAGCAAGAGCTCCCCCTTCAGTTGCAAAAAAGGCGCAAAAAGCTCAAACCACAGTTCCTACAGATTTTGAATTCAGACAGCTCCTGTAATCCAACTATCTTTTATGTCCCACCAGAACTGATTGGTCCAATTTGCAGTCCAGGACCAAGATAGTGGAGACAAGCAAAACAGTCCTTGCTACAAAGAAAGCAGGTTAGACAAATTATATTATCATCATCACTCTAAATGATTTTCAGTAAATAGTTACATCTTTCAACAGAGCTCCCTGTCAGATTACTTAAGCTGCAGTTGGGCAGCTCTTAAAGAGACAGTACACAGAGGCTATACAGGCTCTGGTAATCACATTTAAACTGCTAAAACGCAGGACACCAGACTGGCAGTGAGCATTTAGGCAAGCTCAAGGAAGACTTTTTGAGAACTCCCATTTGTAGGGGGTTACACCAGCAATGTAAGAAGGCAGTAGGGAGGGCTGGGGGGATACTGGGATGTATCGGGAGAGGCATCACCAGCAGAAAACAGGAAGTTGTTATCCCTCTGTACAGACAGTTGGTGAGACCCCATTTGGAGTACTGCGTCCAGTTCTGGAGACCCCATCTCTGCAAAGACATAGACAGGATAGAGGCAGTACAGAGAAGGGCAACTAAAATGGTGCAGGGTCTGCAAGAGAAGCCATACGAGGAGAGACTAAAGGAGCTTAATATGTATACTCTTGAGGAAAGGAGGGAGAGGGACATGATAGAAACTTTTAAGTACCTCAGTGGAATCAACAAAGTCCAAGAGGGTAGCATCTTTCAGAAAAAGAGATGTGCAAGAACAAGAGGACACAATTTGAAGATAAAGGGAGGGCGGTTCAGGAGCAATGTGAGGACGTATTTTTTCACAGACAGGGTGGCGGACGCATGGAACAGCTTTCCTGAGGGGATTGTGGGGTCTAAAACTGTGGGAGAATTCAAGAATGCATGGGACTGACATAAGGCAATTTTTGTGGGGGGTAGGAAGAAACAGGCTGTTGGTTAACTAGGATCTGCAGCTTATCCTGTAAGTAGGGAGATGGGCAGACTAGGTGGGCCAAGCGGTCCTTATCTGCTGTCAAAGTCTATGTTTCTATGTATCTGACTCTGGTTTCACTCTAATCAACTTATTCTGAATGCCTCCAAAATTGTCCCAATAATCTGTGGCACTGGGCAACATCTGACCAAATCCCTGTCCACAGCTGGCTTCAGAACCTTGGAAAGCGTAACACTGGAGGAGGTCACCTCCTTCAAGTACCTCGGGGTTTGGGTTGGACCACTACCTTGATGTCTTCTGCCATGTGGAATGGGGTGACTGAAAAAGCACCTGTTCAGGTGCGAAGCACCATCGAGTGGTGTTTTGCATTATTACCAGTAAGTCTGTTCACCTCCTTAGCTTTTGTACCTTGTGTATATCTATGCAAGTTTTTGCCATTAAAGTTTGTTTCATATGGCATATTTGGGTTTGCCCTAATTGTGCTTTTTTGGTGTTGGGTAAGCTAGTGTGGGGTTCTTTTGGTATGTTGTGACTGGAATTGGCAGATTCTGTTTTGTTGACATCCGTAAGATTATTTGAAATTCTGATTCCAAGTCAGATTCCATTCCAATGTCAATTAAGGCATTGGAATTGGAATTTCTGATTCTGCATCCAACTGCATGTTAACCCCCACCCCACCCATTGCACACTAAGAAACAGACCTCTGTAGCTGAGAAGACCTTTCCATTCCCCACCTTTGTGACCCCCCAAGGCACCCATACCTTAAGTCTTCTGCTGCTGAAAAAACTCAGGATCCCCTCCATTCAGCTAGTAGGTTTCTGTGCGGTGGTGGACAGGACTGGAGTATTATTGTGGTGCCATCTGGGTCACAGAAGATGTTGCTGGTGGCACTAGTGTAGGTACTGAGAGCCTGGCTTCAGCCTCCAAAACATTGAGGATAGTCCACTACAGTCCCCTCCCAAGCAACCTGCCACCAACCATATGCCCACCAAAGTTGCCCCCAACTAGCAAGTCACTGATTCCCCTATCCTGCACTTTGACTGTTCAAAAAATATGAACCATCCAACAGAGAGTTAAAAAAAAAAAATCAAACCCTGACCTGTCCATCACCTGAAATAATGTTCACTCTCCTCCCTGAGTGACCTGGTAAAAATCACTGAGGAGTGGGCCAGCTTGAACAAAAATCCTGGATGTCAATCACTATGCCAGATGCTATACTGAGTAAGGCATCTGTTGGTAACCAAGGGATTTGTTCAGGTAGGCCACCTTCAGGTGATGGCTGAGCAGAAGTTTGTTTGATTATTTTTATCTCCAGTCAGATGGTTCTGTATTTCAGTCAGTTCATGACTTGCTAGTTGGGGCAAACCTGCCAGTGGAATTTGGTCAGTGGTGCATTGCTGGGAGAGGAGAGGAGAGGTCTCTCTCTTTGGACTGTGGTGGACAACTCCTTACTTCTTGGATGCTGGTGCTGAATCCTCAATTTTACCGCCAGTGCCACCAACACCAGCAGTACCTTCTATGACTCAGGCAGCACCACAATTACATTCTGGTCCTCCAAAGCACAGAACATCTACTAGCTGAATGAAGGGGACCCCTATCGTTTTTCAGCAGCAGCAGAAGATTTAAGATAAGGGAGCCTTGGAGAGGAGGCACAAGGGTGGGGGAGATCTTTCTCAGCTACAGGTAAGTAGGTAAGTAAAGGGTAGAGGGGATGTGGGGTGAGGGGTGCTGAATGGGATGTTCGGGTTGGAGGATGGTAATGGCAGCTAGAGGCAACTCAGCAACAGACATCAATGAACCGTTTTCATTTTTACAGCGTGAAAAAAAAAATAAAGAAGACTAAGAGGGACGGTTTTCTTTATATGTCAGGTACTAACACTGCAGATTGGGCACCCCAATGTCAGTTTAATATTTATGGGGTATGGGAATTGATGGGGACATGGGAGAGATACTTGGCAGAAGGTGGGATCTGTTTGAAAGGGGCACAGGGCAAGGGAAGCAGTGGGGAGGTGGGAAGGCTATTTGAATTCAAAATGCATTGAAATACATTGACTACACAATACCTGATTTCCTCAGTTCCCCATCCAGCATTAAAGAGTGAAGATGTGTCTATAGTCCACAGAGGATTACAACGCTGGACCTCCTATATGTAAGTAAGAGGTGGGGGCATGGTGGATGCTGAGTGGGGGCTCAGGCTGGGGGATAATAATGGTGGCGGAGGCAGCAGCAGCAACAGACATCGATAATGGACCATTTTCTTTATTACAGGGTATAACAAATTTAAAAAGACTATGAGAGACAGTTTTCTTTTTCAGGTATTGACACTGGGGATTGGGCACCCCAGCATTGGTTTAATGTTCACAAGGCATGAGAAGCAACGGGAAAGTAGGAGTGATACTTGGCAGAGGACGGGATCTGTTTGAAATAGGCACGGGGCATAGGAAGTGAGAGGGAGGTGGGAGGGATACTTGGCAGAGGGTGGGATTTTTTTTGATTGGAGAATGAGGATGACTAATAGGCTGATCACTGGCTGCTGTGTAATATGCAGGTGAAAGGATACAGCCACTCTTGGTTGGAGTGGCTCTTTCTTTTCAGCTGCACAAAGTTTCCACCCAGCGAGCCAAGAGTGGTGTCATGAGCAGCCTCGCTGATCACTGGGCTGCCACTGTTGAACCCACTGTGGCATGAGCTGCATTGGACCTGACAGTGACACACCTCTGACAGCCCTTATTGTAACAAGATGTTCACTTTGTGCACATGCCCACAAGTAAACATAGAAACACAGAAACATAGAAAGTGATGGCAGGAGACCTTTTGATCCATCTAGTCTGCCCAGTAGTATTCTTCCCTAATTTACTCCAGCCCCCTACTGCCTTTATGGTGTGAGGGCTCCTGTGTGCCTATCCCATGCATTTTTGAATTCACCCACCATCTTGGCCCCCACCACTCCTAGGGGCAGGCTATTTCATGCATTTACCACCCTCTCTGTGAAGAAGAACTTCCTGACGTTAGTGGTGAACTTGCCCCTTTTAGCCTCAGATCATGCCCCCTAGTTCTACTGTCTTCTTTGAAGTGAAAATCTCCCTGTGCTTGCACCCTATTTATGACTTTTATGTATTTGAAGGTTTCGATCATGTCTCTCCGCTCCCTTCTTTGCTCTAACAAATACATGTTTAATTCCCTCAGTCTGTCCTCGTAAGACATGCCATGCAATCCCTGCACCATTTTTGTTGCTCTTCTCTGCACTGTCTCAAGTCTGTTGATGTCCTTTTTGAGGTGGGGCCTCCAAAACCGGACACAGTACTCCAGGCGTGGCCTGACCAGTGCTCTGTAGAGGGACAGGACCACCTCCTTTTTGCTACTCATGATTCCTCTCACAATGCATCCCCGCATTCCATTGGCCCTGAGTGCTGCCTTCTCGCACTGTTTTCCTACTTTTAAGTCATCTAAGATCATGATTCCTAGATCATGCTCCTGGTTCGAGGCAGCTAGCTTTTGCCCTCCCAGGAAATACATCTTCTTTGGATTACCTCTACCCATATGCATGACTTTGCACTTTTTGGCACTGAATCTCAACTGCCCTACTCCAGATCACTCTTCAAGTTTCCTTAGGTCTGATTCCATCTTTCGCACTCCATCTTTGGAGTCCACCCTGCTACATATCTTAGTGTCATCAGCAAATAGACACACCTTCCCCGCTAGCCCTTCTGTGATATCAGCTATGAAAATGTTGACAAGCAGTGGCCCCAGCACCAAGCCCTGGTGCACTCCACTGGTCACCCTTCCTTCTGGTGACACTGCTCCATTTACCTGAATCCTCTGAGTTCTACCTTGTAGCCAGTTTTTTACTCAGTTAACCACTGCCTGTCCTATCCCTGCGTGGTCTAACTTCTTTACCAGCCTTCTATGCGGAACAGAGTCGAAGGTCTTGCTAAAGTCCAGGTATCCAGGTAGAAGGGGGATAAAACCTTTTATAGGTACATCAGGAGCAAAGGAAGACCAAGGGAGGGATAGTGAGGCTTAATAAAGGGAGGAGGGTGGGCAGAGGGAGACTGTGAAAAGGCAGAGATACTAAACAAATATTTTTGCTCAGTATTTACAAATGAAGAGGGAGGTACATAAAACAAACAGTAGTAACACTCTGGATACAGAAGTTGATACCAGCCCATTTACAGAAGAAAGGGTTCTGAAAGAACTCTTAAAACTGAAGGTGGACAAAGTAATGGGGCCTGATGGGATTCATCCCAGAATTCTAAAAGAGCTAAGGGTAGAACTAGTGACACCACTGACTACCCTTTTTAACAAATCATGGGAGGATGGGGTGGTACCCAAGGACTGGAGGAGGGCAGATGTGATTCCCCTTCACAAAAGTGGGAGCAAGGCAGAAGCAGGAAACTACAGACCTGTTAGTTTAACCTCAGTGATAGGGAAAATGATGGAATCACTTCTGAAGGAAAGAATTGTCGAGTATCTAGAGGCCAGAGGGCACAGGACCCTAGGCAGCATGGATTCACAGCGGGAAGGTCATGCCAGACAAATCTGATGGATTTCTTTGACTGGGTGACCAAAGTAGTAGATCAGGGGAGGGCTGTGGACATGGCCTACCTAGACTTTGTAAGGCATTTGACACAGTCCCACACAAAAGATTAATATACAAGTTAGCCAGCCTTGAGTGGGTCCCAACATGACAGCCCTGGGTAAAGAATTGGCTGGAGAATAGGACACAGAGAGGTAATAGTAAATGGAGTCCACTCAGAAGAAAGGAGGGTTACTAGTGGGGTACCGGAGGTTCAGTATTAGGACCAGTCCTCTTCAATGTCTTATAAGCGACATTGCAGAAGGACTGAAGGAAAGTACGTCGCTTGCAGATGACACTAAGATCTGCAACAGAGTTGATGCACAGGGTGGGGTGGAAAGGATGAGAAGGGACTTGGCAAGGTTAGAGGAATGGTCAAATGTATGGCAGCTTAGATTCAATGCTAAAAGTGCAAGGTAATGCACCTGAGAAACAAAACCAGGAGAAGAGTACACAATGGGGGTGAGATACTAACAACAACAAAATGGAAAGGGACCTGGGAGTAGTCATATCAGATGACCTAAAGGTGGGCAAGCAATGTGAGAGGGCAGCAAGGAGGGCTGGGGGGATACTGGGATGCATAGGGAGAGGCATCACCAGTAGAAAACAGGAAGTTATTATCCCTCTGTACAGACAGCTGGTGAGACCCCATCTGGAGCACTGTGTGCAGTTCTGGAGACCCAATCTCTGCAAAGACATAGACAGGATGGAAGCTGTCCAGAGGAGGGCAACTAAAATGGTGCAGGGTCTGCACCAGAAGACATATGAAGAGAGACTTAAGGAGCTTAATATGTATAGCCTCGAGGAAAGGAGGGAGAGGGGGGACATGATAGAAACTTTCAAGTACCTCAAGGGAATCAACAAAGTCCAAGAGGGTAGCATCTTTCAAAAAAAGAGGTGTGCAAGAACAAGAGGGCACAATTTGAAGATAGAGGGGGGGCAGCTCAGAGGTAATTTAAGGAAGTATTTTTTTACAGAGAGGGTTGTGGATGCATGGAACGGCCTTCCGTAGGGGGTTGTGGAGTCAAAATCAGTGGTGGAATTCAAGCATGCATGGGACAGTCTTAAGGCAATTCTGGGGGGTTGGGGTAAGAAGAAGTAGGCAGCTGGTTATCTAGGATCTGCAGCTTATCCAGTAGGTAGGGAAATGGGCAGACTGGGTGGGCCAAGCGGTCCTTATCTGCCGCCAAATTCTATGTTTCTATGTTTCTATGTTATACCATGTCCGCCACCACCCCCCGTCCACGTCTCTGGTAACCCAGTCAAAGAATTCAACCAGATTGATTTGGCATGACCTGCCCATCATGAAACCATGCTGTTTGGGGTCCTGCTGTCCGCCAGCTTTGAGGAATGCTATTATCCTCTGTTTGAGCAGTGTCTCCATCAGTTTTCCCACTGTAGAAGTGAAACTTACTAGTTGGTATTTTCCTGTCTCTTCTTGCTGCCTGATTGGTGGACCGGGACCACCGTTGCCCTTTTCCAGTCCTCCGGGTACCACTCCACTTGCCAAGGAGCTGGTGAAAAGTTTTGCCAATGGGGCCACCAGTTCCTTCCCCATTCCTTTAGGATTCTTGGATGTATCTCATGCGGTCCCATGGCCTTGTCTACTTTAAGCTCGTTCAGCACTTCCAGTACTTGGGCCTCCATGAAGGGACTAGTATCGACCCATAGAGAGAGGGTGCCCCTCTTAGTGAGTGCCGGGCTATCACCTGGATCCTCCTCTGTAAACACAGAGCAGAAGTACCTTTTTAGTATTTGTGGTCTTCCACTACTTTCCCTCCTCCGGTGGTAATCCTCACGATACCTCCCTTTGCCTTTCTTCTTTCCCTGATGTATCTAAAGAAGGCCTTGTTTCCTCTCTTGACCCCCCTCGCTATCTTCGCCTCTGTCTGGGCTTTGGCCTTTCTTATCCCTTTGCTTTCCTCTTTCATTTTTTTCTTTATATGTATCTCAGTCTTTTTCATTTTTGATCTCTTGCTAAGTCCTGTAGGCCTTCTTTTTTGCCTTCACCATGGTAACTATTTCTTTGGAGAACCAGAGAGGATTTATTTTCGTTTTTGCCTTGTGGACCCTTCTGGAGCATTGTTCTGTGGTTGTCTGAACTGCTGTCTTAAGTCTCTCCAACATAACTTCTACCTAACACCCGCCATTCACAATTAAATTCTCTTTTAGGCTGGCTCTCATTTTTTTGAAATCAGCCTTTTAAAATCCAGAACTTTAATTTTTGAGTGGCTGGTGTCTTCTGATGTGCAGACTTGGAAAGTGACCATATGGTGATCACTGTTTCCCATACTACAGTCTACATCGATATCCTTGACCCTCTCACTGTTGTGAAGACCAGGTCTAGAATGGCCTCCCCTCTTGTTGGGGTTTTAACAAGCTGACATAGTCCTGCTCCCTGCAGGGCCAATAAGAAGTCCCTGCTTCTTGCTGTAGCTGCCGTCTGTGTGTTCCAATTTATATCTGGGAGATTAAAGTCCCCCACCAAAATTGCTTCACCTCTCTCACTCATTCTGTATATTTCTTCAGTTAAGTGCTTGCCCCCTTTTTCATCTTGATTTGGGAGCCTGTACATGATACCAGTTTTGATGGATTTCCCTTTGCCTGCCTTGACAGTTAGCAATAGTGATTCGGTGTCCCTGGGAGACCCCTGCACCTCAGTGGCTTTTATCTGTTCTTGTATGTAAATAGAAACACCCCCCTTCCCTTCCTGCCACTCCTGAACAGGTTGTACCCTTGTAACCCAGGTGCCACCTCCCAACAGGCTACTACCCCTGCCTGCTGCCCTAAATGCAGGTTAAGGGACCTGGCTTCTGATTTAACTAGCACAAGGGGCTCAGTATCACCAGTAATGCTATTTGCACAGTGCCTCCACTCAGAGTGATTTTCAAATGGGTTAGATGTTAAGCTAGCACAACCCTCTGGGAAGTTGTACCTAACCACAACCCCAACCAGTGGTTCCACACATGGAGTTGAACCGAACACTTTGCTTAACATTCAGGTTACAATTAATGGTGGGTGCTAATAATATGCCTACAGTCACCCCTCTTACCAACAATTCGTAAGTAAGTAAAATTTATTTAATTAGGCATCCAATCCCTGGGGCTCTGGGCGCTGTACAAAAGAGTGTATTTAAACAAAAACAAATAATCACATAAAACAATCAGCAGCAAATAAAATTAATCAACAGTTTTGAATAGATTCACAGATATATTAAAAGGCATTTTAAGGAAACGCTAGTCTAAAAAGATGGCTCTTTAGGCCCATCCTGAATACCTCCACCATAGGGTCCTCCCTCAAAGATCTTGGCAGTGAATTCAAGAGGACCATGCCGGCCACCCTGAATGAATGATCACCCGAGGTTTTCAGCCCAGTCGTCAAAACCACCAAGAGACCCTGAGTAGAGGAACAGAGAGAGTGAGATGGGATGGCAGGAGTAAGGAGGTCTAACAGGTGCCAGGGCCCAGTCCGTCTAGGGCCTTGTAGGTGAGCAAGCCCACCTTGAAGAGAACCCACCACCTGACCAGCAGCCAGTGCAGACTGCACTGGACTGGGGTCATGTGACAGGACCTACAAAGTCCCATCAGCAGCCTGGCCACTGCATTCTGCACTAGCTGCAGCCAGCGGAGATCCCCCCCCCCACTGACCCTGAGGTACAGAGCATTACAGTAGTCGAGCCTGGATGTCACAAAAGCATGAACCAGTGATGGTAGGTCTTTAGGCAAAATTAGGTATTTAATCTGAGCAATGTTTCTCAAGTGGTAGAACCCACTTTTGATGACAGCTGACACCTGAGTTTCAAATGTCAGCTTGTCATAGAGGATCATGCCCAGATTTCTCACCCTAGAGGATGCCATCAATGGGGTCGACCCCAGGACCAAACCTGTTGTCTTCCCGGAGGCATCCCCATCACACCCATGACCCAGCTCAATCACCAGTGCCTCTGTCTTGTCTGGGTTAAGTCTCAAACAGTTAGAGTTCTTCCACTCCTGGATCTCGGCAAGGCATTTATTCAGCACTTCGACTGCACCATTTGTCCTTGGTGCAAAAGATACGTACAGCTGGGTATCAGCTGCATAACAGTGAAAACCCAAACTGTACTGTCTAATGATCCTCCCCAAGGGGAGCATGTATATTGAGAACAGCATCGGTGATAGGATCGAACCTTGAGGTACTTCACAGGTCAGGGGCATCGGAAGGGAGGACAAATTCCCCATCACCACCCTCTACCTTCTGCCCGAGAGAAAGGACTCAAACCAGTTGATGACAGTACTGGTGAGTCCACAATACTCTCTAAGGTGATCCAACAACACAATGTGATCCACAGTATCAAATGCTGAAGACAGATCGAGGAGAATGAGAACTGATCGCTCCCCTCTGTCTCTTGCCATGAGGTCATTATACACCCAGACTAGTGCCGTTTCTGTGCTGTGCCTCAACCTAAACCCGGTCTGGGATGGCTCATAGATGTCAAAAGTCTCCAGGTGTTCCTCGAGCTGCAGAGCCACTATCTTCTCAACTACCTTCCCTAAGAATGGGAGGTTGTAGATTGGTCTATTCTTCACCAGGATATCAGGGTCGAGAGATGTTTTTTTCAGGAGGAGCTTCACCAGCGTCTCCTTCTAGGTATCAGGAAAGACCCCCTCTGAAAGCGAACACCCAACTATCCTGGTGAACACTGGGCTGATAGCCTCGATGCAGCCCACTAGGAGATGTGTCGGGTCAGCGTCCAGTTAACAATAAGTGGGTTGCAGTTTCAAAAGCACCTTGGAGACTTTGGCCACCTCCACTGGCCGAAACTCTGCCCAGATAGTAGGACTGCCCATGCTCCACCCAGATCCAACTCTGCAGGACTGATTTAGACCCAATGGTGATATCCCGGCCTGAATAGAGGATACCCTGTCAGAGAAGAACAGAGCAAACTCTTCACAAAGTGCTGCTGAAAAAGCTCTTTTCAGCTGAAGACAGACAGGATGAAGAAGCCTGTCCACAGTCCGAAAGAGCTGAGCAGGTCCATTCTTCTCTGCAGCAAACTCCATGGACAGGAACTCTGCCATCTTATGGTTGATTGCCCTTTGATAGTCTGCACAGGGATTTCTCCAAGCCTGGACCAGCTGGATATTCCCTGTACACCTATGAAGGAAGATCTGCAGTGACAACAAAACACTTCTTAGCTTGTATCTTAACCCAGCACACAGTAATAATATGCTCAGGAATCCGTTTAGCATTCAAACAGCAAACAGATTTATTAGGGGGGTTTGAACAGGGGGTGGGGATGCAAATCAGTAACTACTGTAGAGATATTATTAGGCTTTGATGTTAGAGAAACACTCAAATACATGTGACCCCTAACTAATTTCAGTCACTGCAATCTGGGTACCCAGAGTATAAGTTGTTGCAGGCCTGAGCATTGCTGTGGGATGGCCAGCATCGCAGCTGGTTGAGGCCCTTAAAGGGACAGTAAACATTGCAGGGATGGATCAAACCGTGAAAGCTTATGAAAAGTTATGCTGAATGAGGTATTTGGCTTCCTTGTAGGTGTTATATGTCCAGAGATATAAATGTTTAAATCATCTGAAAATCAAAATAAGACAGCAGCCATTTCATGCAGTCTTACAACAGAAAGTGATGTCGCTGAGGGGCAAGTTGTAATTAACAACATAGAGCTAGCCCCTCAGTGACATCACTTCCTGTTTATAAGACTGCATGAAATGGCTGTTGCTATGAGTTGATTTACACATTACCTAGCTATTCATATCTCAAGACTCCTGTCCCCCTACAGGTACATCCAGTACCTCATTTTAAAGATATTTCCATGGGCTTTCATAATTTGAGTGACCCCTGCAGTGTTTAGTGTCTCATTAAACAAATAAATAATTATTGATTCTTTCACATCTAGCTGTTGTAACATTCACAAACACTTTAAACCCAAAGGAAATTATAATCCTCAGGCCCAATGGCCTGCAAGAACAGTTTAAACCACAATAAGAACTTCAACAGCAAATCAGTTGGCAAATACTATTTATTTAGTGTTGCAGGGCAAAAACCCTGTTGTACTCATTGCACCACGACCTAGAACGCTGGGCTGATTTCCAGGATTGGCTCCTCTGGAGGACTGGCTTGCTGGCTGATGGCTGCAGGCTCCAGGTCTCTTCTTTCTGGACCAGGACCAGGCACAGGGACCAGGGCTTGCATGACTCACCCCCACGTCCAGGTCTTGCTCCCAAGGGTGGCCACAACCCACGATGACCTTCTCCGCAGGAGCTGACGCCCTCAACCGGCCTCTCAGCAGCTTTTGTAGATTAGGCAGCAACAGTCTCTTAGTACAGTTATTTGGCATCATAGGCATTAACTTTAGAACAGTCTCAAATGGGCCACGCAGCTTACCCGCTTGCAAACTACAGTCATCAGTATGTAAGCTGGTACCCAAGGAGTTCAGGTCTCCCCTTTTTAACAAACAGGCTGGAGACAATTCCGGAGGCCCCAGGCCTCAAATTTAAGCCACAGTCTCTGGTGCAACTAGGTCTCTCTTCGACCCACAGTTGGGGCTTCTTAATCACTCTGACCCCCTTTTAGCCTGCTACTGTTGCTCTAGGAAAATCTCTCTTATCTCCTCTGTGAAGACTTTTATTTCGGTCAGCAAACTCGGCAGTCCCAGTGGTTTAAAACAGAAGTTTGGGCCGAGAAGAGGCTAAGCAGGCCTCTCCCCACTGATAACAGAGCCTCCGCACAGCACAGAAACTCACGCCAGACTAACTGTTCAGCCATTTCTCTCGACCAAAAGGAAAAGGAAAGCTGCAGTCCGGATGGCTGCCAAGCTGTCAGTCACGGTTCAAGTCTCCTGATTGGTTGAAATGGGCGCCAAGCACACAATTACCAGTTTCATCCAGCAGCCATAGTAGAAGGATCCATTAGGGCCCCTTAAGTTCTGATTGGCCCAAAAATGGGGTCAAAGTATCATCATGGCGGCTGCATGAGCAGAAGGTACACAGTCCCAAACTTTAAAGTTAATTCTTAAACATGACACCTTAACTTTAGTAAATAAACAATTACAGCATGTAATGGAGTTTTGCTTGTACTTGTAAGCGACTGTACAATGGAACTTATCAGGGTGATGCCCGGCCAGTCGCAAGCTTTGTTCTACCCAGACCCAGCACTGGCTATACACAAACTGCTCCTCTTAAAGGCACAAGGCGGTGGCATTAATTTGCACACTCACGCAGGAACCAGGGACACAGCAACACTTTACTTCTGGACTTACTATTTACAGTACTGGACCTGCCAGGCTCTTAAAGGCAGAGCACCAGCTAGGAACCTTCCAGTAGGGAGCACTACAGTGTCTAAAGAGATAACTAAGGAAAGCCCACTATTGGGGGGGTTACACCCTGGTATGGCTATGTCCCAACTATGATTTTCCGTGAACCAGGTTTTGATCACAGCAACCCAGTCTAATCTTTCCACCTCCATGGTGGTGACAAGATCAGGAAGTTTGTTTGCCAGGCTTCTAGCATTTGTGGCCATCGCCTTCCAAGAGTGCGCCCCTTTTTACGTAGGAGTGGGCACCCCCTTCCTGGACTGCTCTGCTTTACCGTTTCTACCTGAGAGATTGTACATACTGCCAATGTTATAGGGAGTGTTGGCTGATACATCAGCAATCGATGTGTGTGCCTCCCTACCCTCCCTGAGGTTGTATGTATGTCCCCTGTCTTTTGGGGAGTGGTGACTAGCACACTGATGGTCTGGGTGTGTGCAGTCCCAATCTCTTCTTTGTTCAGTTTAAATGATCCACATAGACATCAAATTTTTGCCCAAGTGCCCACACACCTTACCTTGTCAGGTGTAGGCCATCGTACTTAAAGACCCTTATCTCCCAGAAGTTCTTCCAGTTTCCTATGAAGTGGAATCCTTTTTTTTTAGTACCATTTGCACAGCCATGAGTTGAACTCGATAACTTCATTCTCTTTGACTCGCTTGGTGCAATATCATTACATTACATTATCCCGAACTTGTTTGCCTGACACCCTGTAGCGAGCGCATGAAATTCTGAAACACAAAATCCTGACAGTGGGATTTTGTCCCCCCGAGCTAGTAATTCTAATGGGGGTGGCAAGAGTGAAGCCCCCAGAAACAAGGAAAATGGCCAAAATCCCACTGTTGGGATTTTCCATTTTGGGATTTTGGCATCGGGGTACAGGGTGTCAGGCAAGCCAGTGTAGGGATATCATAGTATATCCTTTGGTGCTTTCCCCTTTTCCCCACACTGGTAGAACTTCTGAGAAGGCTAGACTAGATGAAAGGGAAGTCAGTTTGCCTGTGAGTTCTTCAAAATGTTTTTTGGCCTCCTCCACCAAGTGATCAGCCAAGTCATTTGTCCCAAGGTGAATTATGATGTGCATTTTACCCTCTGTTTCCTGTACTATTTTTTTTTTTTTTTTTATGCAGTTAGCATCTCTTTTTGCAGAAGCACCTGGGAGACACATAACCACAATATCCTTTACACTGCAGTTGGTTAGGTGGGGTTCTACATCCGAGATCATGGAATTCCCAATTATGAGCAGTTTCTTCTTATTACTGTCCTTATAGGTAGTATTTGTGTAGTGTTTTACTAGAGTTTGAGGTTGCTGGTGTTTTGCATCTTGAATCGCTGCATCTAAGACTAGTTCCAGAGGTTTAAACCTATTACTGGTTGGTGTGGCTAAGTTATGCCCTAGGGCAGGACCTCCCTTTCTGGCCCCTCTGATGCACCTCTTCCTCATTACTACCTGCCAGTCCCTTGACCCTGCGTCCTGTGTGGGTCCATGACTGACATTTTGTGCCTGATGGAGTGGAGGCTGAGGTGACCTAATGTAGAGTGCTGTGCGCTGTAGGTTGTAGATTATGGCCCAGGCATCCTGCAGTTGGGTCCTGAGGTCCACGATGACCCAGCATGCATGACAGGGACCCTGTTGTTGGTGATGAGTTCTAATGTAGAGATCCCTGCAATTTTTGCAGCTGGCTATGTCCATCTTGTTGTAGGAGAGACAGAAAGAACATTTTTTTTTTTCAAATTTTGTTTTAACTTGCACCTCTCCCTGTTCTCATGCAGGAATTGTGGACGAAAAGGTAAGGAGACAAGCGTAGTTCCTGTGTAATTTAGTCAGGGAGTGTGGACAAAAAGGAAAGGGTGGTACTGTGTAACAAAAGCAGTACAATTTAGTTGGAGGCCTGGAGGAAAGAATAGTCCTGTGTAGTTAGGAAACAGCAAGTTTTTCTTTTTATGTTATGTTTTCTCCTGTTTTAGCACCTCCCCCTGATTATAGGGAGGAAGTGGAATAAGACTTTCTTAAGGTGTGCGAGTGAAAAAAGGAAATCTAAGGGTGGGATAGTGAGAATCAGGAGGGTTGGGGGACTGTGGAGAAGATCAAAAGAAAGTTTTCAGAAAAAAAAAAGGTATGAGAACAAGGGGGTGCAACCAAGCTCTAGGGGGTAAATTCAGGATCGATGTAAGGAAGTACTTCTTCATGGAAAGTGTGTTGGATGCCAGGGACAGTCTTCCAGCAGCAGTGCTGGGGGGGGAAAACAGTGATGGGATTCAAGAATGCATGGGATTGGCATAAGGGAATCATAGTGGAAAGCAAGGGGTGGGAGATCAGGTAGGGTCTGCAGTGACATTTTAGTCAGGCAAAAATGAGTAGCTTTGGTGGTCCAAGTGGCCCTTATCTGCCACCAAATTCTATGCTTCTGTGTCCTATTTATTTGTTTTCTGGTGGGGGACAGATTTTAACATGCATTCCAATGCAGAATTGGATTCTGACCTTTTTGTTTCGGAATTAGGATGTTTGGCCTACAGTTACAAAAAATCCTAATTCTGAGAAATGTAACATATCTGATTCAGGTCATCATTAACGTGGAGCTATCCACAAGAAACTCCACCCCAGACTACAGGGTACTCTATGAGAACAAAGTCTATATCCTACTCCCTGCCTGTTGTGAGACTACTGTTAAGGCAATCCTCCCGATTTTTGATTACAGGGATGTAGAGTATAACGCTGCACCAAAGTCTACCCTCATGATATTGGATCTCCTTTTTTAACCCCTACTGCTTTGCCCTTAACTGCCCCCCCCCCAAAGCATTTCACTAATGTTCCCTTTACACTTTGCTCGCTCTCTCCTGTCTCTTGAAGGCAGATGGCTTTCCTATTGTGCTTCATTTATCTCCAAGTTCTGATCTGGAACTCTCCCACCTATCTCAAATCCTTATTCACCTGTACACCTGCCTACTCACACTCTCTCCATAACTTCGACATTCTCTCTCTCTCTCTCTCTCTCTCTCTCTCTCCCTCATTTACAAATGCCTGTGGGTCAACCTGCTTTCAACTTCGGGTATTCTTGACTCTGAACTAGCCTTCCCCTTCTTATTGCTCCTTCTCCTCCTTTTAACCTGCAAGTCCTTTTCAATGCCCAAGCAACCTGTATTTGCAACTGTTTTAAATAATTAACAGTTCTGCACACTCCTCCTAGTCCACTGCTGTCTACCTTGCATGGTACATTTTACATTATTTGTATTTATATCATCCAGCTCTGCACCTGTTATGTTTATCTAATTGCTGTCCCGTTTCTTTAAACTCATGTAACCAATTATTGTTTTGATTGCATACAGTGACTTCTACTACTTCTCTCTTTTTATCTTTGTTACCTTATTACAGATCGATTGTATTTCTCGCACTGTTCCACTGCCCCTTCCCCCAGGCCACATCTGAAAACGAGTTGTACAGTTCCCATCTCCTTATGCCTTTTCTGGTAAAACGTTTGAAATAAATAATTTATGGGGATGCATACCTCTCAGCATTAAAATGTGTAACACTCACCTTTAAATGTAGAGCAAATAACCACAATGCATAGCAATTTTTTAGTTTAAAGAATAATACATTTAATAGTGGGTACCATATCTTTTACGGACTCTGCCTATCAAATTATTGTAATTTATATTATTCAATTGCAAGAAAGAATCCTGGCATAACATCCCAGCTGATTGTTTGTTGGAGCATTTGGCACTCTATTTGTTAGCATCTTCTCTCAAGAAACAAAAATATTTTTCCAGACTAACAAAAACATTCTTTAAAATTATTTTTTTATTCTTTATATAACAACAAGCCATTGTATAATAGGAATAATATCCTCCTGGGTGGGTGTTATGCTGGGATAACATCCTTTCTTGGGTGTTGGACGCCCTCGGCCTGTGGCCTCAGGCCCAGTCACCCAAATCGGGATGTTATCCCAGCATAACCCCCACCCTATTGGACATTATTCCTTTATTTTAGTTGGTCTAGAAATATCTGTAGCATTAGGAGGAACCATACCTTTCAACTCCCTGATTACAAGGGAAATCCCTCATTCCCCCCTCAAAATTGCTCTGTTCCTCAAAATGCTGCCCACACAGAAAATGTGCTGTGAATTCAGACTTCAAAGCAGAATTTCATAATATTCTAAGATGATAAATCAAAAATAAACTTTGTACAAGTAAGCACAATGGTTTCCACGGCGTTCAGAGCTTGCATCTCCATGTTTGAGGATGTGTCCCTCATTATGAGGGTCAGTGTCCTTCGATGTCTCAATTTTGAGTGTCCATGTTCCTCATTTAAGTGACAAAAGGTTGAGAGGTATGCAAGAAATATCATTATACAATGGCAAGAAAGAATGCTGGAATCTGATTGGTCCGTCAGGGGCTTGACCCATGATGTTATACCAGCATAACATCATGGATCTAGCCCCCTCACACACAAGACCACATCAAATGTGAAACAAATCACTACACGTGCCCTATCCAAGCTGCCCACACTTGGCATGGTCACTGTGCAGTTTGCCAGGGCTTCAGATTTTTTTAAATAACACAAATCCTTTCCTCTCAGTTTCAGAGACTGAACCCCAAACCACAGCAAAGTGAAATAATGTGTCCCACAGACAATTAAACATTAATTTGCACATCTGTGAAGTAAAAAGAAATGAAAATAGAAGAAAGTCGTCATCGTGATTGGCTTCACAATATCTCAGCCAACCACCTTCATAGTTCCCACTCTACACAGGGAAACAGTGCTAGATTCATTTGGTTTTAAAATTTTCTGCAAGCCCCCAACTCATAGAAATCAAATTGAAAGAGTATCTCTCAAATCAGAACAAAACTGTAACTGTAAATGGCTTTACTATCCCCTACTCGGCCAAAAGGAAACTGAAACAACGATTGGCTTCATTCCTGGCACAGTCCCTGCTGACCTCCGATCACTGTGAACTTCTGAACAAAATTAATGCTGTCCTTCTGTAACAAACCACCCCCACTGCCTCCCGGTCTCAGTACCACCTGAAAGCTGTCATAACAATTGGCTTCGTGGCAGTCCCTCCCGCTTTCATCACTGTCACAGTCAGCCCCGCTGACAGAAACATACTGAGCGCGTGCCTAACAGTTATCTGATTGCTGTTTTCCACATTTGGTTACTTGTCCAGGAAATACCAGTATGGAAAGAAGACACACAGGCACCACAGGTGGCTGTGTTGGGGGGTAAACTCCAAACAGCTATAATCCTGACAGCCGGGGAGGGCATGTTGACATTTACCACAGGCTTACATTTTCCAGAGACACCAGCAGGAAGACTGAGAGATACACAGAGACAAAAAAAACCCTAACAAATAAAACCCCATGATTTACACCAAAGAAACAGGGCAGACACGCAAGAACAACAACACAGAAAGGTATATGTGGGGCCTCGGGAGAGTGAAGCCACAGTTTAACCTGGTTTAACTCGATAAAGTGAGGTAGAAGAAGGCACTAGGCCCATTGAGTCTACCTCCCCACACCATGTGGGAGACAGGGTTAAATTCCTAGAAAATATTTATCTATCCTTGCTTTAAACTGGTCAATGTTCAGGGTATCAACTATACTCTGTGGTAATCTATTCCAGAGAATGGATGTTCTGATTGTATAAAAGTATTTTCTTTTATTTCTAATTGCCCTTGGCACTACTAGTTGTTTATTGTGACACTTTAAATTAGTTGGTTTGTTGGAGACAATAATGTTACTGTAACCCCCCCTGTAAATGGGGGTTCCTAGAAGCCTTCCCGGAGCTTGCTTAAATGCTCCATGCCTGGTGGGTGTTTGGCGTAAGGCCGCTAAATGTGGGGGTTGTGAGTGCTTTTAAAGCCTCTGGTACCATCTCTTTAAGAGTTGCCTGTTCACAGGCTTTAGTGGTTCCAATAGAGGACTGGGCTTCTCTGTTTGAATCCCGCCTGGGACTGCTGTCTAATCGCTCCATTTTTGCAGTCGCAAGGAGCGCTAAGGGAGCCCATGTGAAAGATATGGTTGTCCCCCTAAAATACTTATAGTATTGGTAAAATGGCAGTTTGCCTAATGCCTTTTTTTATTGCAGCTGGTACTTTGTGTTGTGCCCCTCCATATGGGACCCGGACTGTGTAAAAAGGGGTCCAATGGTGGCTAAGGGGCATTGGAATTGGTGTGGAGGTGACCAACCAGGAATCAGGACTCTGGCTGGAGCAGCTGACCAATTGAGACACAGCTTGTAATTTCTGGACGTGGCATTATGGGTCATGGCACCTTTTCGCACCACTGAGGGCTAGAATAAGTGACTGGCATGTGTAACCAGCCAATGAGATCGAGTAGCGCCCGAACGGTAAGGATTGCCCCATGCTGCTAGAAGCAGAGGTGTTGTGACTGTGAAGGAGAAGGGAGCTCTGAGCTTCTGTACCATTGAATGTTTGCGTGGGAAGCGCAGGAAAGGCCTGAGGCGGCCCTTTTACATTGCCAGCGCTTCACGAATTAAATCCGCAGGCTTGCAGTCAAAGGAGGCTGTGTACAAGCACAGCTGCCTACCAGGCTTCACCTGAAGAGGACTGGAGAATCTGCTGAATCACGCTCGGTCTGTCAGAACATTGAAGCTGCAGTGAAATGCCCGCATAGCTGTGAGTTTGGTCGGGTTCAGGAAGCAGCTGCCTGGTATGGTACCCCTCTGTTGTTTCCATATAAATATGTGAGGAGGTTGATGAAGTTCAGGTTCAGCCCTGCAAGTGGTGAAAGAGTGGTTCTCTGCTGGGGTTGTGAGTACTGGATCAGGGTAGCTCCCTGTTAAAGCTTATAAACAAATGCAAAAATCATTTCGTTGTATTGCTGACTGCACTAGTTGAGCTTTCTGGCTCCCTCTGACCTGCTCAGGAATTAAATGCTCGCTTGTCTCAGGGCCCCAACCAGCTACATCGAGGAAATAGCCATTAGGGCTTGGGTACCCATAGACAGCAATTAATAGGTTAGGCCTCTGCACAGAGCCGTAGGTAGATTTTCATATACTGTAGTGGTAAGCTAATAACCCTGATTGCCCCTGGTCCTTGTTATTCCCCCTCAAATAAATCATATTGCCTGTTTTGCAAAAGTACTGGCTAGTCTGTGTATTAGTAGTGAAATACTGCACAGTGAATGTGGTGTAACTGTACCTTACTTTCTAGGGGGTCCCTGGAGAGAGCTGACTGGATCGAGCCGGGGGACAAGTGTATATGGTAAGGACACTGAAATTGAACTGTGTGGGCCACTAGTGGGAAGAAAGGGGGGGGTTGCAGCAATCCAGAGGGCTGTGACTGAGTCAACCTCGACTGTTCTAATCCCGACCTCTGGGTGGAGGCACCCGTCAATGGATATGGGCCCCTCACCCTGCTACAGTTAGGGCAGGCAGGGGTAGTAGCCCTTGAGATAGCGCCCCTGGGGGCTACATTACATTCAGCCATCAACATAGCAGTTCCCCCTGCTGTCCAAGAGAAGGAATAGGCACTATTTATTTTAAGAAGGTAAACCTGCACATTAGAAAAAACACCAAAACATGTACCTTTAAAGGTAATTTTAAATAATTTTTTCTCTTTCACTCAAAATCCATTGTATAATAGGAATAATGCACTCCAGGGTGTGTGTCGTGCTGGAATATAATCACTTCTCGGCTGTTGGACGCACTAGGCATGCGGCCTCATGCTCAACCACCCGAGGTGTGACATTATCCCAGCACAACACACATTATTCTTTTAGTAAATCATGCAGCATGGGTAAATCTGAATGTAACATACATAGCACTGTGCAAAATGCTGTTGACAGCTACTATAAGCAGGGAACTCACTTAATCATCCAATCCCTGTGTAGCAGCAAATCATCCTACTCCTCAGGCTATCCTACCCTCATCAACTGCTCAGGCATATTATGATAACCCATGCACAGCTGTGATCACTGAGGGTAGGACAGTTTGAGTGTCTTTTTCCCCGATGAACAACTTTGAAGAAGGTACACCAGTCTCTGGCTCTCCATGTCTCTCTCTCTCTCTCTCTCTCTCTCTCTCTCTCTCTCTCTCCCTCTCTCTCTTTCTCTGGATCTCTCCTTTAATTTATAGACAACTGGAGCATGCCTCTTATCCAGTTTCAAGGGGCATCCCTAACTTGATGTCAAGAATTTCCTGTGTTCCTTGTAAAACTGGTATTTCTGTCACTGAAGAGCATGGATTAGAAGACATTGATGTTACTGTCTAGTTCTCAGCCATAAAATGCTGTTTTTATTAAGCCACACACCATAAGAGGCATCTTCAGCTACCATGACCATTTTTTAAGATTCGTCTCTCATTTTGGTTATTTGTGCTGATTTTTGTATGCCCAGTCCCTGATTTGCAAGAATGAAGGTTGAAAGGTATGTACTGAAGTTATTTACCTACACGACACTGACACCAAAGAAAACAAGCATTTGTCAATGCCGAATGTTGATTGCGTTGGTCTGTTGAGCTCGCTCACTGCCCCTCTGTCACTCGCTCAGTCTGTTTCTCCCGGTGCTGCAGGCTGCTCTTTTGTACTGGGCTCCTGCCTGCATTGGCACCTTGTTCTGTCCACTGACAAATCCGCAGCTGTCCCAACAGAGCTCCGTTGAGGTGGCTCACTCCTCCTCTCTCACTCGCTCATTCTGTTTCTCCTGGTGCTGCAGGCTGCCCTTTTGTACTGTGCTCCTGCCTCTGTTTGTGGCTTTTTCTGCCCACAAAGAAATCTGCAGCAGTCCTGACACAGGTCTGTTGAGCCTGCTCACTCCCCCTCTCTCACTCACTCATTCCGTTTCTGCCAGCGCTGCAGGTTGGCCTTTTGTACTGGGTTCCTGCCTGCGTTGCCGCCTTTTTCTGCCAACAAAGAAATCCGCAGCAGTCACGACAGAGCTCCATTGAGGTTGCTCACTCCCCTGTCTCACTTGCTCATTCTGTGTCTCCCGCTGCTGCAGGCTGCCCTTTTGTACTGGGCTCCTGCCTCTGTTGGCACCTTTTTCTGCCCACAAAGAAATCTGCAGCAGTCCCAACAAAGCTCTGTTGAGCTCGCTCACTCCCCTTCTCTCACTCGCTCATTCTGTGTCTCCCGCTGCTGCAGGCTGCCCTTTTGTACTGGGCTCCTGCCTGCATCGGTGGCTTTTTCTGTCCAGAAAGAAATCTGAAGCAGTCCTGACACAGCTCCATTGAGCTCGCTCACTCCTCCTCCTCTCTCACTCACTCATTCCATTTCTGCCGGCGCTGCAAGCTGGCCTTTGTACTGGGCCCCTGCCTGCGTTGCCACATTTTCTGCCCACAAAGAAATCCGCAGCAGTCATGATAGAGCTCCATTGAGCTCGCTCACTACTGCTCTGTCACTCGCTCGTTCTGTTTCTCATGGCACTGCAGGCTGCGCTTTTGTACAGGGCTCCTGGCTGCGTTGGCACTTTTGTCTGTCCACAAAGAAATCTGCAGCTGTCCTGACAGAGTTCCGTTGAAGTTGCTCAGTCTCCCTCTCTCACGTGCTCATTCTGTTTGTCCTGGCATTGCAAGTTGCCCTTTTGTATGGGGCTCCTGCCTGCATTGGCACCTTTTTCTGCCCACAAAGAAATCCACAGCAGTCCTGATAGAGCGCTGTTGAGCTCACTCAGTCCCCCTGTCTCATCTTTCGCTCGTACTGTTTCTCCCACGCTGTAGGCTGGCCTTTGTACTGGGCCCTGCCTGCCATTGATGCCTTTTTCTGCCCACAATAAAATCCGCAGGAGTCCTGATAGAGCTCCGTTGAGCTCACTCAGTCCCCCTCCCTCACTCGCTCATTCTGTGTCTCCCTCCGCTGCAGGCTGCCCTTTTGTACTGGGTTTCTGCCTGCATTGGCAACTTTTTCTGGCCGGAAAGAAATCTGAAGCAGTCCCGACACAGCTCCATTAAGCTCGCTCACTCCCCCTTTCTCACTCACTCATTCCGTTTCTGCTGGCGATGCAAGCTGGCCTTTTGTACTGGGCTCCTACCTGCGTTGCCACATTTTCTGCCCACAAAGAAATCCGCAGCAGTCACAATAGAGCTCCATTGAGCTCGCTCACTACCGCTCTGTCACTCGCTCGTTCTGTTTCTCTTGGCACTGCAGGCTGTGCTTTTGTACAGGGCTCCTGGCTGCATTGGCACTTTTGTCTGTCCACAAAGAAATCCACAGCTATCCTGACAGAGCTCCTTTGAGGTCGCTCAGTCTCCCTCTCTCACGTGCTCATTCTGTTTGTCCTGACGTTGCAAGCTGCCCTTTTGTACGGGGCTCCTGCCTGCATTGGCACCTTTTTCTGCCCACAGTGAAATCCGCAGTAGTCCTGATAGAGCTCCATTGAGCTCACTCAGTCCCCCTGTCTCACTCGCTCATACTGTTTCTCCCACCACTGCAGGCTGGCCTTTTGTACTGGGCCTCTGCCTGCATTGACACTTTTTTCTGTCCACAATGAAATCCACAGCAGTCCTGACAGCGCTCCGCTGAGTTCGCTCACTTCCCCTTCCTCCCTCCCTCACTCACGCTCTCATTCTGTTTCTCCCAGTGCTGCAGGCTGCTCTTTTGTACTGGGCTCTCGTGTTGGGGCCTTTTTCTGCCCATAAACAAATCCGCAGCAGTCCCGACAGAGCTCAGTTGAGCTCGGTCACTCCCCCCTCTCACTCGGTCAATCTTAATCTGTCCCAAACACTGATTTCCCACAGCGACTGTGCTATTCTCCGGCAGGAGTGCAAAAACATATTTTAGCCAGGATGTGAAAAATGACAGCTGTACTGTTCATAAGGAGGTGTGAAAAAATGCCACTGTTGAAAATGTGGTGTGAAAATATTACAAATTTGCGAAGTTACAAGGGTGCTTGGAAACAGTTCAACACATGCTTGTAACACAGTCATGTTATGGAGTTTCATCACCAAATTTTCAACATAGGGATTTTAGGACCTCTGCTCATGAACAGTGTCACTGTCATTTTCTTAATCTTTCCCGAACACTGATTTCCCACAGCGACTGCGTTATTCTGCGCTGGAACTGTGAACAGAGCGTTTTGGTCAGGATGTGAAAAATGACAGCTGTACTGCTCATAAGGAGGTGTGAAAAAATGCCAATGTTGAAAATCTGGCTTGAAAATATGCAAATTCTCGAAGTTCTGAGCATGCATAGCAACTACGCAATGCACACTCGTAAAACAGTCATTTTTTGGTTTTTCCAGCAAACTTGCAACATAGGCTTTTTTAGAGCCCACCTCATGAACACTGGCACTGTCATTTCATTAATCAGCCCCAAAAGGTGATTCCACGCTGTGACCACAAAATCACCTTTTGGGGCCGATTAACACCATGACAGTTCCAGAACTCATGAGGAGGGATCCCAAAAACACCATGTTGAAAATTTGGTGCCAAAATTCCAAAAAATGACTGAGATATGCCTCAAAGTTGGAAAAAAACTATTTATTCCATTATACAGCTTACCAGCATTTCCCCAGTTCGCAGTCGGCTTTGAAGAGTGCAGACGTGTTCCCGGTCCACCAAAGATCGTCGCGCCAAGCTCCGGAGGTAAGTATGGGGTGGGGGGTGTGGGAGGCAGGGTGCGCAGTGGGTGGGTGCGGGATGCAGGTGGGGACAGGGAGACTGCTGAGGGACAGTTTCCTTTTTTACAGGTAAAAAAAAAAAGATGTTGCCGGACTTTTTTTTATTTTACAGGGGCATGTGGCATGCTGGGGTGGGCTCCCAACGTGCCACCGGAGTCTTTCTTTTGGGGGACAGCAGTAGCTGATGGGGATTGGGCACCCCCGTCAGCACATAACAAAAGGGGGGTATCACATTATGCTGATGGGGATTGGGCACCCCATCAGCAGACAATAAAAGCAGGGGGGGTTACATAATGCCGACGGGGAGTGGGCTTCCCTGTCGGCAAAATAAACATTGGGGCACTGAAGCTGATGGGGATTGGGGCCCCTGTCAGCAAATAAACACAGTGGGGGGGGGTTATATTGTTTGTGAACACGGCGGCAAGCCACCACCATGTTCAAAAACAATATCAGTGTTTCTAGATCCCGCCCTGCAATGATGGGTTGCTCCCTCATTGCAGCTAATGGCTGACGCTGCAATGATGAGGTGGCCCCTGATTGCAGTGGCTATTTTTTCACAAGTCGGTGGCACGTTGGCTAAACTATTGTCAGCAGCAGCATGCCATGGCTTTGGGGAAGCGGGACAAGCCTTTACAGGCTGTGGGGGCATTGGCCACAACACTGCTGCACCTCCACAACCTGCTTGTGGAGAAACCTACTGCAACATGTTTGTTGTGCACGCGCGAAATCAACATAAAAATGAATTAGAATGGCTAGGTCCTTCAGCATTCTGAGCAAGGATCTCTTGCAGACAGGGTTGCAAACATTCTGTTTAAGTCTAATTTTGTATGTACAGTTAAGCTTGTCTGTATGAAATTATTACAGACAAAGCAACTATCAGATAGCTGAAACTGATAAAACATATTTTTTTGTCAGCTTCAGTGGTCAACTAGTCTCCCTGCCAGTAATTCATTTACACAGCCATTGTTATTAACTGAGATTATATATCTCTCTCTGGCAGTGGTCACGAGCTCAAGAAAATAAAAGCGTCCAGGTCCTTCCTTCTGCGTGCTAACACTGTCTGCAACTGGGAGCAGTAACGCTCTATCTCTCTAGTGTGTGTGTCTTTACTTTATAGGTTAATTTATAGGATTAATTCTTAAAAAAATCTTGCTGCCTGGATTATTTACTCACCCTCAAAAAAAAAAATTAAATGGCTAGGTTGGACCCTCAGCATTCTGAAAAAGGCTGAATGTGCCTTCCAGGCTTTGAATATTGTGTCTGTGTCTTATTTTCTGTTTGTATGGCTAAACTCCTTGTTTGTGCATATTTATTACAGTCAAAGCAAATATCTGACAGTAGCTGAAACTGACAGAACATATTTTTGCAAAAAAAAATGTTGTTGCTGTATTGGTCCTTGCACAACAAGTTGCTCAAATTAGGTAACTTGGTACCTTTTATTAGACCAACAGAGATTACAGAAAAACCTTGAGCTTTTGACCTCCCACAGAGGTCTTCTTCAGAAGAAATGTATTTATTTATTCAATTTTGGTCACTGGGTAAGCCCACTGGGCCCTGAAGGTCCTTTTTTCAAGGGTGACTCGGAGTTAGTTACACAGAACAGCATTTCACATACAGAGAGAATATATAACAGGTAGGTGCCTGTAGCCATTTCAGGTTGCAATCTGGCTGGCACAATGCAGAGTCTGAGTCTTAGTACATGGTGCGGATTAGTCATTCATACATTTGGAATACAGTGGAGTTAGTTAACTTGGCATGGCAGATATTTAAGAAAACTCACTTTTTAAAGCCCAGAGGAAAAAAACATTTTAAACATGAGTGTGACCGATTAACCATTAGTTAAAAGAAATACAACCAGAGATAAGCAATCATCCCTGAGACTTGTAACTCAAAGGTCATGGAATGGAATGTTATGTAGTGAATCCTCTGATGTTACAAATCCCACTGAAGCAAAGTTAAAGAAAATGTGTGTGTGTGTGTGTGTGTGTGTGTGTGTGTGTGTGTGTGTGTTCTAAGTATATAGAACAGCAGTTTTGCATGTGTAAACAGGAGAGATTAACCACCCCCTACCAGGAAGCATGAGAAACTATGTGTGTCTGGGCACTGAGCACTTAATGAACTTGCAGACATGCTGCACTAACTTTTTTACATATATTGTAATGCAGGCACTATGAAAACATGTTTATGAATGTGACTATGTGTTCATTATTTTATTTTGTTTATCTTTTGTTGACCAGGCAAGCACACTGGACAAAAATGTTTATTTTCAGGTATGACCCAGGAGATTACAGAGGAAACAGTGTACAAACACTGTAACAAGGAAAGGCTATACAAGCATAAGTTTGAAACTGTGTAGTACAGTAAGGAAGGCTAATTTAAACATTTTGCAATACATAGGTAAACTAGGACAAAAACATGAAGCAAATATAATCTAAGGCAAAAACCAGATTGCAGTGAATTAGTAGACAAGAAATGCTTGGATGTCAGAGTGTTGCCAGATTTTTGGAAACACTCATTTTTCAAGGGCAAAGACCAGGTATAATACATAATAAAGTGCACCAAGCCCTTTTACAGTAGGAGCAGCTGCAGGTCGAGGCAGACTTGAGATGCTCCCATAGGGATATCTTAAATGTGTAGTGGGTGGTAGCACACCGAGTAGCGACTGCATGGGAGTTACAGAATCTGGGGGCACAGATAGCAAAGGCCCGGTCACCTGTCAGAGTACGGGATTTGGGGACAAGGAAAGACTGTGAGTCAATGGATCTAAGTAGGTATGAGGGTTGGACAGGTTTAAGGAGTTTAGCCAGAGTGGGAGGGGTGGCAGTTTTGGCTATTTTATCAATAAAACATCCCAGGGCAAAGGAGTGATAATTGCTTGGAAACAGCCAGTGGAGTTTTCCATATAGCTCACAGTGATGGGTGAAATGAGGGACGGCAAGGTAAAAGTCACATCCCATTTCACAAGACAGGTTTTTGTGGCAAGGGGAAAGGTCATAAGCCCATAGCTGAGCATACAAAAGAGTATGCCTTTAGCCAGGGCGTAATGTGCAGCTGTAGTAAGAACCCCTCCTGCCCTGTGGGCTAAACCCAGCTTGGTATTAGTAGTTTTACACACATTTCAAATATTCAGGGAGAGGTCTAGTTGGGGCTCAAGAGTGACTCCCAGATATCTGAAGGAGCACGTAGTGCCCAACGGGGATCCATCATCACTTGTAAACCTCAGAGGAACAGGACACAGCCTAAGCTTGGCAGAAGAGCCAAAGAGCATAGTTTTTGGTTTTTTAAGGTTTAAGACAAGCTTCTTTGTCAGGAGCCAGGTTTGTAGTTTGTGGAAGTCAGCTTGTAAGTGGTGATTTATGACACTGATATCCTTAGAGCTGGACAGGAGAACCAAGTCGTCAGCATAAAGGGTGGCATTACTGTAGGTAGGGACCAGCAGGAAATCATTGACAAATAGAGAGAATAAAATGGGGCCAAAGATAGATCCCTGTGGCACCTCAATGGAAACAGGAGTAGGTTCTGAAAACACTCTGTTATACTTCACAAGCTGTTGCCTGACATCAAGGTAGCTGGTGAACCATGTTAGGGCTGGACGGGATTTGCCAAGGGAGTGACGTTTTGCACAAAGAAGGGTATTCAAAAATGTTTGTGAACATTTCCCCAACAGATAGAAACAGGCATTATAGTGGGGGGCAGAAGGAAGGGGGGTAAAAGTGGTGAGCAATGTGTACAAATGCACGGAGCCTGGGGAAAAATACATCTGATTTGGAAGTGACTATAACAGCAGAGAATTAGACCCTGTAGCCATAACAGAAACCTGGTGCTCAGAGCATCAGGCCTTGGATCTGGCCATTCCAGGATTCACAGTACTCAGGAGGGATAGGATGGAGAAAGGGGGGGAGTAGCACTGTGTGTAAAAGAAACTATTATGGTCACAGAGCTACAGGGAGAAAAAGGGGGCAGTTCAGTACTATGGGTGAATCTGGGGAGAGGGAAAGGATCGATACTGCGGTTGGGGGTAGTATACAGACCTCCTCTGCAGAGTGAGGAATTGGACAAGGTCATGCTGCAGGATATCATCAGGATGGCAAACAAGGGAGAGTTGCTGCTGGTGGGAGATTTCAACCTCCCAGACTTACACTGGGACATCCCAGCAGCAGCAACTTCTAGGGGCAGGGACTTCTTAGATGTAATCCAGGGAGCCTGTCTTCAGCAACTGGTGAAACAGCCAACCAGGGGAAGGGCAATACTGGATCTCATTTTTACAAATGGGGACAGTGTTGACAGGGTGGAAGTGACTGAATCCCTGGGATCAAGTGACCACAAAGTGATATTTTTTGAGGTTATAACCAGATTGGAACAGGGCCACACAAAAACTAAGATCCTGGATTTTAGAGGGGCAGACTATGAGGGATGAGGGCGTACCTGAGGGATGGCCTAACTGGTCTGGGGAAATGCAAGGAGGTGGAAGAAAAGTGGAATGGATCAGGGTAGCTATTGGAAAGGCAACCAAAAATAGGTGTCAGGAGAGTTAGCAAAAGTAGGAAAAGAAGGAAACCTATATGGTTCACAAAGGAGGTGGCAGGAAAGGTGACAGCCAAAAAGAGAGTGTTCCTAGTCTACAAAAATACACAGAGTGGGAGGGATAGGGAATGATACCTGGACTTGCAGAGGGAAGTGGGGAAGACTTTCAAAAGGGCTAAAGTGCAAGCAAAGTTGAATATAGCCAGAGCCCCATGTTTTCTGCAATTCTGCGGTTGCAGCAGTGGCCACAAAAATCAGTGCTGACTGCAGAAATCAGTGCTTGCCGGAGAAATCAGAAAAACCAGCCACACAGCCACAGAAATGCTCACTATTCTATGCAATCACACAAGGCAAGGGCATAGCTATTGATATGTTAAGTAAGATGCAGTGAAGTTAAATTCCACCCAGGAAGTGGACGCAAAGTGGCCTACTTCATGTTACCATTCCGTTATGCGAAGTGCCCATTTAAAACCCTCACTTTGCCACTTCACACTGTAGTTATGACTTTGCATTGCTCACTCCGCCTTACTTCGCTTTAAGGCAGAGTGAGAATTCACAGGCAGCCCACACACATCACATGGCTTGCACAGTCTAGATCATATGCTTCAGGCAGGCAGGAAGTGAATCATGCTCGAAAGAGAGTTTCAGTGCAGCAGCAGCTCCTGGCTCCAACAACACCTGGGCCCCCGCCACCTGTGCCTGGTCCTCCCCACACCTCATTAGTGTAGGAGTTCTTTACTACACTGCCTGGGGACAGCAGTGTAGTGAAATGTAATCTGTGTGGTGTGGAGGTGTGCCATGGCCCCAGAGGAACTCACCTTGGCACAGGTGGTCAGTACTGTGACAACCCACCTCTCCCTCTGGGCTGAAACAGCTTTTAGAGAAGTGTCTGTCCTCAGGTATTCGCTGCCACCAGCCAGACTTTCCTTCCGGCACCTCTTTCAAGTGTACAAACTTGAATAATTAAATGTGCAATTGCACAAGTTAAAGTCTGGTAGTGTGTCTCTCTCAGGTGGCGGATGCTACACAGAGTTTACCTCAGCCAGTGGAAACCAAATATTACCTTAGAAAAATTACATCACAGTCACAACTGTTGAGCAAATAAATAGCTTTTACTTAACAGAAAGTGCACTGAGCATTTACAGGATATATATTTACAACACAAGAGAATAACATTCATACAGGAAAAGTAAACAAATGTTTTTAAATAACAGATGGCAAAAGAAGAAGGCTATTACTGAAATATACTATCACTAAACTTACCCTTCCCAGTCCTTACAAGAGACACTGGACCCTGTTCTAACTGCCAGCTCCCACAGACAGAGCTACAAGGTAGGCTCCAAACTTATGTTTCCCCTCCCAGCTTCCAAAGCACAAGAGAGCCTTCTCTGTCTTTTAGAAGGTTATATACTCTGTGGAGAATAGGTCATTCCTATTCTCCCTTTAAATGCACGAACCAACTAACATGTATGTATTTAATTGTCCCAATCAGAGTGAACACCTATCAGTGACCAATTATATTCCCTTTTCACCTTAAGTTTATATTTGAATGATCCAATCCATTCAAACTGCCCTGTGTCTGTGTCTGCAGGTCTGTGTGTGTCTAGAGATGTCCAGTCGAGATTTATGACCCAGCTCTTATCTAGCAGCTAGGAATTCCACAAGCTGGATGCTGCTGGACAGAGGATTTCAGCCTGACTGCATTTTTTCCAAACTGCTAAAAAAATAAGGCACCTACAGAATCCAAACCATTAACTCTTTCCTGCCCATTTCTGTCACAAGCGCACCCACCTGTACAACCACCACCGTGTACAGTGGCAGGCCAAGGATGCAGAATAGGGCAGTAATGCACCTGCTGGCCCTGCTGGGGAAGAGGGGGCAGCACAGCATCCAATTGCGGGTGGTGGTGTGAAGCAGGGGAGGGCCATGGATCAAGCAGCTGCTCCACAACCTGCAGCAGATGATGGTGTCAACCCTGTCCAACTACCTGCCACACAGGCCGATTTGGGCCTGATGTGAAGTGAGTTGGAGGCTGTTAACCACCATCTTGACAATGTTAAGCAGCAGTTGGAGCGAATTGAGGGGCACCAGCTATAAATTATGAGGATGCTTCAACTGCTGCTGTCCCATCAGAATGCTGATCATTAGATTTATTTTGTCCTTGCACCCACCACCCTCTGTGTGAAAGAATAGTTCCTGATGTTGCCCCTGATCCATCCCCCCATTATCTTCAAATTTTGAGCCCTTCCTCGTGCACATCTCTTTTTCTGGATGATGCTGCCCTCTTGTACATTGTTGATTCTCTTTCGGTACTTGATATTCTCTATCATGCCCCCCCCCGGTCATCATCATCATCAACAGGACCCGCTATGTCACAACTTTTTTGAGGAGGGGAGGATTTAACACCAACAGACCCAGACACAGCCACCTTGACTTTATTTTTCTCCAGTTCCCAATCAGCGTATCATCAGAACAGAAAAAAAATGTAACTACCGTGATTCGTGAAGAATGTGATTTGTTTTGTGATGAGTGACTGGTGTGACATGACTAATGAACTGTACGCAAATACCTATGGCTGTACTTCTCTGACCTGTACCACCCCAAACACCCTGACTTGAAAACACATATTAATGAGTACAATGGTCAAGCCGAGATACTACAAAACAGGGTTACATGCAACTTACAACCCAAAAACTTAAAGTTTTGTCATTTGTGACTCATCGTGACCATGAAGATGAAGAACGCAATCTGTATCGTGAGTGACTCATGATGACAGCCCTGACTTAAAAAAGCACATTAATGAGTACAATGTTCATGCCGAGATATGCACCACACAGTACTCTGAAGGGATCCCAAACAAACAGTATATGACTCCGACCGCGACATTTCAACAGCACATCACTGTAGTGTCCACGCTGCAACCCGACACTGTCTGGTGGGGGTCCTGCACCCCCCCTCAAATCAGCTCCAACTCAGAGTTGATAATCCTTAGTGGGGGGGTGCAGAGGGCACAGTCCCCTGCAAGGATGGTTCGGGGAGCAAAGCCCCCCAAAGAAAACCCTTAGTTCTCTTTGAAACCAGCAGCAAACTGCAAAATGCAGTCGACCTGCCAGTTTCGCTGTCTGGTCATCAACCAGTCGTGGATCCAAAGCAAACAACTGTGACTTAAGTTACAGATGGAGATTGGGCCCAAAAGAGATGCAAATGCACAGAGAGATTAAGATTGCGATGTGTACTCAAGAGATGCAGACACAAAGGCACAACAACACCTTAACCAGTGCTCAGAAGTCACAAATCCAAATCTGGAAAGAATACCTTTTGCCAGTTGGGGGGTAGTGAACTGCAGTAACAGTCCACTACCAAGATACCACAAAGCAGTACAAAATAACACAGGTGCGGTGGATAGCAGTTTCACAGTGCTGCAGTTACTGTGTGGCACAATAATATGTGTCTGATTTCATGGCACGCGTCACACACATACTCACACACACATACTACAGGTAATGTGCAGCAAATTGAAAACTTCAGTAATATAACCAAATCTTTTAAACAAACTGAAATTATGCACTGCTGCACCACAACAATCAGCACAAAAATGTCAAAAATTACTGAAAATATTACTGTGTATAACACAGTTATACAAGAAAAATATTACCAAAACAGAAAGACTGCCTTTCTCCCAGTTTGTCTACCTCCCTCCACCACAGATACGCCCCTCCCCCAAGCACACTTCAATTGTTTGTCAGTACATAAACTAAATGTTCTAAATTAACATTAAAAATCCACACACAAATATGAGCATAGGAGGGTTTTCTACAATCGATGTACTAAATTTTGAGCAAAACAAATGGCTCAAAAAAGGCTTTTTGAATGGCTTTTAGAGGGTTTGAATCTCAGAGCTCTGAGAGTAAATTGTCTCCAGCTTCCACTACACACACACTACACAGAACTGAGGCTGTGCAGAACAATCTAAAGCCCATGTGACCTGCAATCCCGTGAATCATTGCAAAATTTACCTTGGAGCTCACCAACAAGGTGAAGTGATGCGAAGTACATTGATTTCAATGTACTTCGCATTAAAATTGATGCAGAAGTGGTTGGGCAAAGGCAGAGTAACGCGAAGTTATTGTTTCCAACGGACATCGCATTCCTCATTATGATGCGAAGTACTACACTTCGCATTGCGGATTACTTCACTGATGCCACCTTAATTCATGAATTGCTTCACATAGTGGATTTTGGCCACTTTGCCCCCCACTAATGTTAAGTATGCCATGGCATACATGCTCAGCACAAGGGACAGCAAACTGATGACGTCTGCTACAAAGCCGAAAATCTAGTGGCCGCATGGCATCTTGACTCGTGCTGGGTCTTGTTACATAACTCCATCCAGTCAGTATTGTGGGACAGGGGGGAAGACTGCAGCAAGAGTAACAGAGGTTGATTAGGTCCACAGTAGTTATGATTTGCTGCTGTGTAAGAGTAGGTGTGGCTAGCTCAGCCATGTTAATTTTTCATTGTGAGGCTGCTCATGGTGCACTCTTAATCCTTGGAAGATGAATTTGGAAGGAAGAACTGGAAGGTGAGCAGTAGTCAGCAAGTGAGAAGATTTAGTGGTGCCTGTGGAGGTGGAATCAATCTCGGTGTGGTGACAGGTATCAGAGGAGGAGCTGATTGCAGAAACATAGAGCTGGCAGCAGACTGAGCAGAGGACTTGGTCCCCACTAGTGGACATCGATCACAGTTTTGATTTGTGGGCCGCAGATCTGTACCTGCAAGTGTGTGACTAATTTCTTGACAGATTTGAACCTGCAACCTAAGTGGTGGCATCAAGCTCAATTCTTAAGGAGGGTCAAGTTGCTCAGCTGCAGCAGAATAGGGGACCAGGGTATACTAGAACTGGAGCAAGCAGATATGGAAAAAAAATCAGAATGGAGAGTTTGATTGCTGCTATACATAAGTGAAATGAGGGTCACTGACGTAAGATCACCACAACCCCCTGAATTACAAGGAGAAGAGAACATGCTAACCAAGGTTACTCCAGCTTAATAAGAATGAGTTGCTTGCATTTTTAGTGTGTACCCCCAAAAGAAAAATCAGGAATCAACAAATCCTACAGACACTGCAAGTTACACCCTGCTTCACTGTTATCGGAAGACAATCCCCCCCCCCAACATGCAGATTTGCACACTGCACTCAACATGTTTGTTGCAAGGCAGTTGGGGTATTCCTAGTTTAAAAAATAATAATAATCTAAAAGAACATTGATCAAAATCAGAAAAAAACGGCTTTCAAGTTGGAGTCTCTCTTTATACAATATCTGCTAACTGCAAATATAAACCAGAAGAAATCCAAGTAGGTTTTGCCTTCTGTGTAGTTTTAGCTAAGTAACTATGTCCTCCTCTGATTGTAACTTAGGAGAACAGCAAAGGCCACCAATGTCCAGAAAAAGAACAGATGAGCCTTCAGATTCTGGGTGGGAAGGAAAATTCATTAAAAGAGAACACTGATGCCCATGGCTATGCCAAGTTTGGGTTATTGCAGTTTAATATTTGTTATAAGAAGACCAAATACTGTTACATGCCCTGCTGTTCCACTTTCAGTGTAGCAGAGTGGTTGCACGAAGGCAGTCAAAGGGTTAACTAAGACTTAATCCCTTTGAAGGTATACTGTTTAGCCACAATTTATCTGCTGCAGAATGGCCGCAGAATCAGCAGTTGTTCTGCCGCAGAAAGTATGAGATCCTGCAAAGAATGTAGGTCCACTTTGCCACAGTAAACATGGGGCCCTGAATATAGCTGGTAAAATCAAGGAAGGAGAAAAGGCCTTCTTTAGATACGTAGGGGATAGAAGTAAAAACAAGGAGGGGATAACAAGACTGAGACGAGAGGAGGGGGAGCATGTGTAGAGGAGGATGGCCTAAAGACAAATATACTGAACAGTATTTTTGTTAAGTGTTCACCAAAGAGGAAGAGGATGGAGGGCTTAAGATAGAGTGTGGTCGGGTGGGGGGAGAGGGGATTGATACCTCACTGTTTAGGATGGAAAGGGTCTTAAAAGAACTAGACAGTCTTAGGGTAAATAAGGCCATGGGTCCGGATGAGGTGTACCCCAGGGTCCTGAAAGAGCTCAGAAGGGAACTAGCAGAACTGCTAGTGGAACTGTTCACTCTGTTGCTAGAAAACAGGAGAGGTTCCAGATGACTGGAGATGGGCAAATGTAGTACCACTTTATAAGGAAGGGGACAGGGCAGAGGAAGGAAATTACAGGCCAATGAGTTTAACACCACTGGTCGGGAAGATCATGGAGACATTCCTAAAGGAAAGACTGGTGGACTACCTGGAAGGGAAGGGAAGGGGTTGGTTAATCACAGGTAACACGGTCTGTCAGAGGGACATCTTGTCAGATGAACTTGGTGGGGTTTTTTGACTGGATGACAGGAGTGGCGGACAGGGATGGGGCAGTGGATGTGGCCTATCTGGACTTCAGGAAGGCTTTTGACACTGTTCCTCACAAAAGATTGATAAACAAGATGGGTGCCTAGGTGTGGGGCTGGCAATAACAAAGTGGGTGGGAAACTAGCTCTCAGAAAGAACTCAAAGGGTGACAGTAAACAGGGTGATTTCTGAGGAGGGGAGAGTAATGAGCAGGGTGCTGCAGGGGTCACCTCTGGGACTGGTACCTTTCAACATTTTCATTGGAGACATTGCTGTTGGTCAAGAGGGTAGGGTCTGTTTGTTCGCTCATGACACCAAGTTATGTAATAGAGTAGATACAGCAGAGGGGGTTGAGAGAATGAGGGAGGACCTTGATAAACTACAGAGGTTGTCCAAGGCATGGAAGTTTGACTTCAACATGGGTAAATGCAAGGTTATGCATATAGAGCATGGAAAATTGTGAGCAAAGTATAAGATTAACTGGGTGGAAATAACAGTTGTGGAACAAGAATGGGATTTGAGAGTCATCATCTCAACTGACCTGAAGGTGGCAAATCAGTGCCAGGCCATGGTGGGAAGGGCAAGTAGAATGTTGAGATGTATAAGTCGAGGCATAGCAAATAGAAGGAGAGAAGTCATCATACCACTGTATACGGCCCTGGTCAGACTTCGTCTGGAGTTCTGTGTACAGTACTGGAGAGTGCACCTGAAGAGGGATTCAGAGAGGGTGGAGGCAGTCCAGAGCAGGGCTATGTGGATGATACAGGTGATGCAGGGGAAGGCATATGAGGAACAGCTGAGGGAGCTGCATATGTACACATTGGAGAATAGGAGAGACAGGGGGATACGACTGAGATGCTCAAATATCTTAAAGTTATAAACTGGATGCCAACGAGGGATCTATTTCAAATGAACGGATGTTCAACAACCAGAGGGTAGCAGTATGAAGTTGGAGGCTGTACAGTTTAAGGGTAATGTGAGGAGGTACTATTTCACAGACAGGGTTGTAGATGCTTTGAATGACCTGCCAGAAGAGGTAGTTGCAGCAGAGATGGTCTCAGATTTCAGGCATGCATGGGATAAGCACATGGGTGTACTGGGAGGGGAGGGAAGGGGGCACGGGTAAGGTCTGAGGGGGGAGGGAGGACTCAATAAAGGGATGATACTGGGCAGACTAGGTGGGACTTGTAGGTCCTTATCTGCTGACTCCATTATGCATGTATGTATGTAACCAGAAACAGGAACACCTTGTAAACTGGACTCTGTTGCCCTAATAGGGAAAGGGGAAATTGTTTAACTAGGAAAGGCACACTAAGCCAAAGCTTGTTTCCAGGCGTGACCTAGGAGCACAAGAAAGTTAAGTGACTTGATCAGGGTCACACAGTATGCAGTTGGAGGCTGTGGGATTCAAACCCCGGTCTCTAGGTTTGCAGATCAATGCCCTGAATCACAGTGCTGTACTGCCGCCTTACATAATGATCTCAATGTACTCAATATGCCTGTATGAAACTAAAATCTTCTACTACTAAATAGCAGTTCTGCATATGTGAAACAAAAGCCCAGGGAATTACTACCCACCAGTTAGAAACAAACCTCTGAATTCACATTTAGATAGAATAATTGAACTATCTGATATTAAAGCATGTAAGAACCATGTAAAACAAATAACTGTCCATGTGCTGTACCTGAAACCAGGGCAAAAACAAAACAGGTGCACCTTAAATAATGTAGTTGAACAAGAAACTGATGTCTATGTCCATGCCATTCTGCACCATATTCAAAAGAAAAATCAGTTTCACCTCCTATGTTCACTTCTGTTGTGTATTTTCCAAATGGCCTTTCAGAACCATGACTGATAAGTCAGAGATAGAGTGATCTGACTGCGAGAAATGTTATCCAACAAAGGAAGCATGGCTTGGCTCTGCAAAGAATGGCAGCCTAATTCTGCTTCTCCCTGGGACTTCCAGCAATCACCACTAATCTGTTAAGATCCAGGTTCCTATTTTGTGCCATCCTTACAGGACGTGCTCTACAAATACTCTGGCAACTTCTGGGTACAGTATCTGTTATCTTCATTTAACTTTACTCCTGAATTTCTACTCTGAATATCTCTACTCCTCTGAGGCCTGCAATTATGGCCGACCAAACTATGACTACCACCTCTTTAAACAGAGTAGAATCTATGTTTAAACAACTGACAAATGAAATGAATGACCTTAAGATTGCCGCACAACAAAATATATCCAATATGCAAGCGCTGAATACTCGCCTTATTTCTACAGAAACTAAAACTTCACATAATGAAAGTGCAATTCATGATCCACATGCAACCATCAGAGAACAAGACAGAACAATCAAAGCTTTACAATTCAAAATAGATGATAAAGAAAACAGAAATCGCAGGAATAATCTTCGTTTTCTTGGATTCCCTGAAGGCTCTGACATTGGGGACACCACTGCCTTATTGTCTCATGAGCTTCCAGCATTGCTTAAACTGCCACCCAACCTAGAGCTCATCATTGAACGCTCTCACAAATCCCTAGGCCCACATCCGCACCCAGATCAGAAGCCTCAACCTATTATTGCTAGATTTTTAAACTTCTCCCACACTGAACTGATATTGAAGAAAGCAAGAGAAATTGGGGAACTACTGTGGCAAGAAAACAAAATCTCTATTTTTAGAGATTTTTCAAAAGAAGTAATGAACAAAAGAAAGGCTTTCAACCCATTAAAAATGATCCTACATCAAAGTGGTATTACATGTGCATTGCGCTACCCGGCTACAATGTGCTTTTTTACCAGCAGTTCATTTAAAGATTTTGGTTCCCCTGAAGCACTCGCTACATACCTGAACATAAACCTTAAAGAATCGGCCTCTTCCCACCGTGGGGACTCCTCGATTCATGTCAACACAAGCGCTCTTGATCCTGAGGTGAGGTCTGAACTGCTCCAGGGTGGAAGCGGAATGCCCAATACAGTCCCTTTAGAAAATGAGAAAGGGATTACCCCTCCTAGGCTCTCTGCTCATATACAAGAAAAAATCTCCTCCGGTCCATGACTTGCCAAACATACATGTTGTGAGAGTGAAGAAACTTCCCTTCTCCCACATCCATCTCTGCACTACAACAAAATCTCCTCCCCGATTCCTCTCTGCAACAAGTTTTCACTGTTAGAGGAAGAAGTAGCAGATATACTCTCCTCACAGGAGGACATTCAAAAGCCCGATTGCGCTCAATCATCCCAAACTTCAGCTAAAAGGTCTGGCACCTTATCAGCAGAAACATCATGGGCTGAAATAATTGTGAGCTCTCCAATCAAACCATTTGAACCTCCGAAGAAGAAACGAAGGGGAAAGCTAAAAAATAAAGACAATACCGACTCCGTGATTTCATCTAAGCGTTACCCCACCTGACTATTTGAAAATGCACTTCTTTACAATTAATGCTGTTAACCTCATTTGTATTTCACTTCTGTGGATCTCATAGTGTTATTCCTGCACCTTAGTTCAGACTGTGATGCATATTTCTGCTTTTGAAATCGCAACTGTCGCTTCTAGCTGGTTGTTATAGCGCTAGGCTGTACATCGTGGTCATGGTGCAAACGTGCTTAATCACTTCATCACTTACTCCCTGCAGTACTTGCTTTAATTATAAATATCACTATAAATTTTCTCTATCAGTGTCCCCTCTTGTCCATCTTATTCTACAGAACACTAACTAGTAACCTATTGATTGTCAATAATAATAATGTTATTTTTTTTCTCCATGCAAGCTCTATATTCATTAATCCCTTGCCTGTTTAACTGAGATGCATTTGATATTTCGATTCTATCAGGTTACAAAGTGTTACATAATATATCTTAAAGTTATGCCTCATGATTCTCAATTAGTTTATGGGCTGTTAGGGTGAATACCTATGCAGTAATTATTTTTAAAATCTGCTGCAGTTCACTCAGCCTTTATTTGTAAGATATATGGGGGGTAGCTTTTTACCTTTAATATTTTACATCTTTTAATATAGACTTCATTCATGAGACAACTTAAGTACCAAACTAATGTTATAAATATAACAATAGGTGGATTATTCACATCTCCCAATTTTCAATTTGAGAACATTTGATGTATTCAGTTATTAAATTCAAACCCTTTAATGCATATCCTTTACTCCCCTCCATTTCCCCGCATATATATATTTTTTTTTTTCTTTTTCTCTCTCTTTCTCTCTCCCTAACTTGTCATCATCTCAGACTATTTTCTTGGCTCCAATGACTCTTGTGATACATACAAGAGATGGCATATTAAACTTAGAGTTACAGCCAGTCTCAAAGCCTGAATATTACAGCCAATAAAATAAAATAAAAAAAAACTACAAAAACATACATCCTGTAGCTGGACTCACTGGGCCAATCAGGTCTAGTCTTTCAGCTTTTCATACATGTATTTTAAACTACAACCAGGCTATATTTGAGACTTGTGCCATTTATAGTTTAATCACATGCCTATATATTAATAAATCTAAGAGCCTCGAAGCCTGATTTACAATATTTTCATACCTTAATATGAATACTCAATGTGGTACCCTTTTTTTTTTTTACATAGTATCTATCCCAGTCTCCTAAGGATATGCTATTACGTTTAATAGTACCCTGTTGCCTCATAAATGACAAACATTTATTTCAAACTCTTTTGAATTATATGATACCATCTATATGTATTTTATATCAGCTTATTAAAATAACTGTGTGAATTCTATACCTAATTTAATCACCCCTTCAGCCTTCACTCTACATTGTATTGTTAGCTTAATAAAATGGCACATTTAAATTTTATTAGCTTACAGATACTGCTTTAGCTTCGACCATAGCAGTATCTCCTGGATCTAATCAACTCTTTTCAATTGTTTTTTCATAGGTAATAATGTGATGATTCTGGTTCCGTCCTGAGGACCATTCATAATTAGTCAATTTACCTGCTATTTACAATACTCATTGTAGATCTTCTATTAGGCTTGTAATTTAGATTTACAGCTTTTTATGAGCTGTTTTGTTTAGAATTACTAAGATTTATTCATGCCCAGTTGTGTAGTGAGTGACTCTGACTCATACCTGTCTATACAACTCAGTGATATAGCATTGTGTACTATAGTGGTTAAGTTTCCTTTTATCTTGACAAATGTTTGAAACTTTTTCTTTTTATAACTTTTCAAAGAGACATATGGGATATTATCACTTTATATCTTTAGTGTTATTCAATAATATAGTCCTGCCTACCTCTATGTGCCTACACACTCTCCCTTATGGGCCTGCATCGTCCTGTAGCCTATAGAATCTATATATGAGTCCCCTAAATATAACCATAGTTATTATTTAATTTTTTATTTAATATGAGTGATCTTATACTATACTCATGGAATATTAAGGGACTCAGCTCTCCTTGTAAACGTAAGCAACCCTTTCATATCTTAAAAAACATAAAGTACATATTGCTTTCTTCCAAGAGAGTAAACTCTTAACTGAAGACATTTACAGACTCAAAAGGGATTGGGTTGGTCAAATTTACTCAGCATCCTTTACCTCAAAATAACGGGGGGTGGCTATTCTGATTCATAAAAACCTTAACTGGACCCTCATAAAAACTTCTACAGATCCGGATGGCTGCTGGGTAATAGTTACACTCAATACCCCTACAGGCCCTATTATGTTAGTTAATGTCTATGCCCCTAACTCAGATTCACCTGAGTTTTTTCATAATTTATCTCAACATATTTTAATAGACAATAATTATAATTCACCTATCCTAGTTGGTGGAAATTTTAACTTAGCTTTAGAGGCCCATCTAGACAGAAGTAACTCATTGGTTGACTCTCACCCTAGAAGCCTTAATGCTCTATCTATACTTTTGAAAGATTTTAACCTTTCCGATATTTGGAGACTTCATCACCCTAGGGACCGTGACTATACCTTTTGCTCTCTACTCCATCAATCTCATAGTAGAATTGACTACTGGTTTACCTCCTTTCTTATAACTGACAAAATAATTGATACATCCATTCTACCAATTATAATATCAGACCACTCTCCAACTAAGCTTCACTTGTTATGGGGTCCTCCACCCCCTAAAGCCTTGTCATGGTGCCTCGACCCACTTCTTCTTAAGGACCCAGAATTCATTCCCTGGATTAGAAACCAAATTCAAGAATACCTCTCTTTTAATAATACCCCTGAAGTATCTATATGTACTATTTGGAAAGCATTAAAAGCCACCATTAGAGGTACTGTAAAATAATTAGCTAAGCTACCCATAGGAAAAAATTAAGAGAGTCTCAACTAGACGAACCAGAAAAATCCCTAAAAATCAAAGAAAATCAATATTTTAAACTCAATAAACCCAACCCCAACTCATAACTTCACCTTGAAATTCTCCAACTAAGAATCAAAATTAACAAACTTGTTTCTCGCAAAGCTGAATTAGCCCTTTTTAGACTCAAACATAAATACTGGGAGCAAGGTGATAGATGTAGGAAATTACTTTCCTATCAACTTAAATCCCAGCAAATGGATAGACATATTGTGAGTATGAAAGACCATTCAGGCCATATACATACTGATAATTCATCTGTCAACAATATTATGAAATCTTTCTTTCAACAGCTATACTTGCAACAAAATTGTGCATCAAATAATCAAATTCAGCTTTTTCTAGATAAATTACAACTACCACATCTTTCTGATCCTGACAGAGCAAATCTGGACAAACCATTCACTCTCCAAGAAATTCAAACTGCGCTATCCAGCTTGAAATCTGGCAGATCTCGGGGGGGGGATGGTTTCCCCATGGATTTCTACAAACCACTTTCGGATATTCTTTGTCCTCTGCTTTATAATGTTTTTCATGAATCATCTTCTAATGGCATTCTTCCCCCCTCCATGACTGAAGCCATTATTACAGTCCTTCCCAAAACAAGATAAGGACCCTTCTCTCCCATCCAGCTACAGACCTATATCATTAATCAATGCTGATGGAAAAAATTTTGCAAAGCTTTTAACTTTACATTTAGAACCTTTTATATCCAAAAAAGTTCACAACTCTCAAGCTGGCTTTATCAAAACTAGATTAGTCTCTGATCATCTTCGTTCCTTATTTAATTTAATTCATAAAGCGAAATCCCTCAAATCTCCTGCAGCCACCATTGCTATCGATTTTGAAAAGGCATTCGACTCCTTAAACTGGAACTACTTATATCTTGTACTTTCTCATTTTGGCATTCTTAATAAGTTTTGTTCATGGATCATGCTACTATATACCTCCCCTTTGGCCCCCGAATACTAACGAACTCTATGTCTTCATCTCTTTTTTCACTAGCAAGAGGTACCAGGCAAGGATGCCCCTTATCACCCTCCTTATTTATTCTTGCTATGGAGCCCTTCTTGGCCCGTATTCGACAAGTCAGCAATATTAAAGGGATTCAGATTGGTAACTCCCACTACCCTTCACTTTCTTATGCAGACGACCTCCTAATTCTTTTAGAAAACCTTGAAGAGGCAGGCTTACCATTGGTTCAACTATTTAAAGAATTTACATCTTTTTTGTGGCTTAGCCTTGAATTATAATAAATCCCAAACTTTACCTTTAAATAACTACTGTAAACATTTTATGAATACTCTTTTGGGCTTTTGCTGTTCACCCCAGGGCTTTTCCTACCTCGCCATTCAAATTACCCCGAAGCTAGACAAAATATGGGACAATAAATTTTCCTCTCTGTTATCCAATATCAAATCTATGTTCAACTAATGGTAACTACTAAATCTTTCATTTAATGGAAAAATATCTGCCATTAAAATGTCTATCTCTCCAAAAATCTTATACCTTTTTGCCAATATTCCTTTAATTTTACACTCCACTCTTCTAGTTAAGTTAGATAAATTAATTGGCAACTTCCTTTGGGAAGGGAAACATCCCAGATTTAGCCGTACCAAACTCCGCTCACCCTGGTCAAGAGGAGGCTTTGGCCTCCTCTTGTTTCAAGCCTACTTATGGGCCTTTCGAACAACTCAGACTGCAAAATGGTTTCTTAAACCATCACCCAAATCTCCATTATGGATTAATATGGAAGCCTCCCTATCCCCTGGGAACATCAATACCTCTCACATATATAATACTCTTCCTCCTAAACTAAAATCTCATCCCACAATTTCATCATCTGTATTTTACTGGAAACTAATACATAAACACCTCAAATCTAATCCTACACCTCTGGCATATGCCCCAATATGGGGTAACCCAACTATCTCTTTGGATAATCACCCAATCTTCTGCCATAATTGGAAAAATGGAGGCATTTGCTTCTTAAACTAAATAGAGGAACCAAATGATCTTAGACTCAAGTCCTTTACTGATCTCTGTACACTTTGGAAACTTCCAAAACATGACTTTTGGAAGTATCTACAGCTCCATACTGCTTCTAGTTCCTATTTTCAATATTTACCTCAGCAACACTTGCATGACCCATATATCTCGAAATGGCTAAAAACTACATCTAATTTGAACAGTACAATTTATAAACATATTAGAGATATAATTCCAAATCAATCTTTTACGGCTAAAAACAAATGGAGTCAGCTCCTAAATTACAACATAACAGACTCACAATGGCATAGTTGCTGGCTTTCCTGCCAGAAGACCTTTTAAGATAAGCATAGTTCACTTATACAAATAACAATCCTTCACTTGTGGTATAGGACCCCTACGGAACTACAACATGTGGGTCTAATGAATAACAATAACTGTTGGCATTGTAACTCCCCCAATGGGGACCTATATCACATCTTATGGAACTGCCCTCTTATAAAGAACCTATGGCATACTACACACAAATTTGCAGAAAAAGTAATAGGTCAGCCCATTACATTAGACCCTAAACACACTATATTGGGCATCACCAACCTCAAGAATAACACTATTTCCTGTGCTCAAAATAGATGGCTGAATCTATTATTCCTTCAGGTTAAACGCTTTATACTTATCCATTGGAAAGCCGTTATAACCCCCAAATTTTCTGATATTCTTAAGAACTTATCTCAATATGCCTCCCTGGACCGCATATCTTGCATTTCTTGTGACCGACTTGAAGACAACAATAGATGCTGGCAGAACTATTTTAATTATAAAGAATCTCCACATACTTCTAACACTTCATATATAGAATGCTATAAAGACTATACCTACTTAATATCTCTTGGTATTCATTATTACCAATGTCTCTCTTACTTGCTGTTTTTTCTTTACTTTCTATTTTATGCCTTTTATTTTTGGTTTTACTAGTTGCTTATATTCATGTCTTGTTACCTTAACAACCTTTCCAATATGTATATACTTTATTAGCTATATTGAACAAACTTGATATTATCATTATCACATAAGTACTCTATGCTACCCCTGTTTCTTCCAGTTGATATTATCTTCTAGGTTATTAGAGAACTTAGTTCAGACACGTTTTCTAATATTGTAACTTTATCGTAGATTCTATGATACATAGCATTCACTTTTTACTTTATAGATGTTGTTTAATAACCAATGTGTTGCTTTATCTGGTCATTATATCTACTTATGTAACTTTGCATATGTGGAAATGGTTATATATTTTTATTATAAAATAATAAAAAGATTAATGACAAAAAAGAAATGTTATCCAACAGGCTTTTCAGTCTTCTTCATTCTACTGTTATGTCTGTGTGAGTTCATATGGGTTCAAAGAGGTTGCCCAGTTCACCCACATAACCTGTTTGTAGACATTTCTTGCACTGAATGTGATAACACTCCAAGATGCACATCTACAATATAACTCCCCTGTATGCTGAATTGTCTGTTTTGGGGGGTGTTGACAAAATGTGAAGTGGAAATGTGCCCACTTGTCTTACATCCAGAATGATTGCAGGGTCTTGTGTCACCTAGTGTTCTTTTGTTCATGTCAGGTATAAGTTTGCTCCTGACAATCAGGTTAGATAGATTAGGTGGTTGTTTGAAAGACAGTAGAGGTAGTTCTTGGAAGATGCATTTCAAGGTGTCATCCTCACTAAATATTGATTGGAGGTCCTTAATAATTGTATGTAGTGGCTCTAGATGAGGGTTGTATGTGACAACCAAGAGTATTCTGGTGATGGTAGTCTTTTCTTTGTATTGAAGTAATTGCTCCCTTGGTATCTGCATAGCACATTCCACCGCTCTGTCAATTTCTCTAGAGGAATGCCACTGCCCAATAAATGTTTTTTATTTTTCATTGTGGCTAGGTGTTGGTGAGATGACTTCTTTTTATTTTCCAGCGAAATGCTGATGTCAGTGGTAACTTCTTTGTTGTGAAAAAATTCCTTAAGTCTCAGTCTACTGAAGTATTCTTCCAGTTCTCCACAAAACTGTATTCTGTAAAGCTGTTTTGTTGGGCAAAATAAGAGTCCATTAGAAGGTGCAGACAGTAGAACCCCAGCAATCTTCCTTGACAGTAGGGATGGAGTAGTCAGATGACCCACCATTAATCTGAATGTGATTTAGCTACAGTACATGGAAATAATGCAGAGATATATCTTCCAGTCAATTGTAGATATGAGAACAAGAGTGCTGATGGAGATTTAAACTTTTCATCAACCTTTTACCTGAATGTTTTTTAAGAGGAATGTTTCTTCATTGAAAATGACAGATCAGTGGTGGCCATTATGATTTTGGTTCCGTAACCTGGAGTGTATGAGCATGGACCCGGTATGGGCCTAGATATACTCACACCTGAGGGGTTGGAGAATTGGTGCTGGTGGCGTCACATCCAAGGACAAGGGTGTAGCCAGAAATTTCTGTTTTGTATACACTTTCTCCAACTGTCCCCCCACCCATTTTAAAAATGTACACATCGTCTCCAACTACTATCCTCATTACAACAGGTGACTCATCTAATTTCTAAAACAGGTTGTACACATATCTATGTCATAAATAATAAAGGTTTAACCAAACACAGACACTACTCAGTAGCCTACATGAACTATAATACTCCAGATAAGAATGATAATGGTAATAAATATAGTTTGGGACAGGTGCTCAAAACAAAACTGTACACAAATGTGTACGGTGAGTATGCCTGCCTATGCCCTTGTCCAAGGGGTGGGGGCCATGTGGCTATTGGCATCATGCCTGAGGGATGGGGGAAGTGGTGCTACTGCCATCACAACTGAGGGGTGTTGAAAGAGGTGTGGCTGCTGTCACACCCCAGGGAAGGGAGTAGTAATGCTGCTGCCATCAAACATATAGGGTGTGGATTGTAGTGCTGCTGCCAACTCTCTGGGATGCTGCTGCCAATACACCAGAGGGATATAGGCTGTAGTGCTGCTGCCTTCTCACATGATGTGTGGGGGTAGAAGTGCTAGTGCCATCACACCAGAGGGGTGGTGGCTGTGGTGCTGCTGCAACACACTCAAGGGATGGTGACAGTAGTGCTACTGCCATCATACCTGACAGGTGGGGGAAGTGGTGCTACTGCTGTTCCATATGAATTCAGCTCTTTATGTGTACATTTGATGACAGTTGTAATTGGGCCATGTGGGGGAAGAGGCTGGTGACTGTTGTACCTGGTCCAGGGAAGGAGGGCTGATTACTGCTGTACCCAGTTCAGGGGGGAGTACTAGTGACTTTTGCACCAGGGTCAGGGAGGGAGGGCTGGTGTCTGCTGTACTTGAGCCAGGAAAGGAAGGGCTGGTAATGGTTGTAATAGCATTTCTAATGAAATTATCCAAGTAAATGTGTAATGGGAGTGTTTTGTAACTGTAAATGACTGAAAAGTGGTGGAAATCTTGATTTGAGTTATGTGACCCAAGGCATCAAGTTATTTGCACATTCTAGGGCTTGTTTTACTCCTCAACTACCCTGAGGAGTATTTCTATTTCTTACCATTCCTGCCTGGACTTAGTGACATATAGCCCATAGGTGGTAACTCGCTGGCCTGAATTGGTCACAACCATGCATTATGTGTAATTATATAAATAAGAATAAAAATATGATATTCTGTTTAAAAAATATTTGTATTAAAAAAAGTTTTTGACTGTTTATAATTTAGATCCACCCCTGAAGAAGCCTGATGTACAGGTGAAATGTTGGGAATAAGGATCTTATGGCTATTTGAAAAAAATATATGAAAATAAAAAGAAATAATTTTTCCAAAACTACTTGAGTGGATGGAACTTTAACCTTTTTTATATACAGTCCATAGAGCCATAGGTGGCACCCACCTGTCCTGAATTGGTCACACCAGTGGTATTGAGGTATGGCCCCCTGCTTGTGATAAACTGCGTTTGCAATGTAACATTCCTGATCAGAAATTATATCCAGGTCCTTGTATCTTTAAAAATGAGTACAAACATCACACATCCAGATCAGAAATTATATCCAGACCCCTGAATCCTTAAGAATAGTATAAACATAACAAGTATTCAGCATTTCCCATGAATTTATCCAAGTAAATGTGTAAAAGGAGTGTTTTGTTATTGTAAATGAATGAAAAGTGTTCGCTATCTTGTTTTGGGCCATGTGACCAAAGTCATATGGTTATTTTCACATTCCAGGGCTTGTTATACTCCTCGACTCCCCTGTCTAGTAATTCTGTCCATTTCTTACCAATCCTTTATGGATTTAGTGGCATATAGCCCATAGAGCCATATGTGGTACCTCCTTGGCCTGAACCGGTCACACCAGTGATAGTGAGGTATGCTTGTGATAAACTGGGTTGTGATAAACTGGGTTTGAAATGTAACATTCCTGATCCGAAATTATATCCAGGTCCTTGTATCTTTAAAAAATAGTACAAACATCACACTATTCAGCATTTCCCATGAATTTATCCAAGTGAATGTGTAACAGGAGTTTTTTGTTACTGTAAATGACTGAACAGTGTTGGCCATCTTGTTTTGGGCCATGTGACCCAAGGCATCTAGTTATTTGCCCATTCAAGGGCTTGTTTAACTCCTCAACTCCCCTGACATGTGCTTCTGCCTATTTCTTATCATTCCTTCATGGATTTGGTGACATATAGCCCATAGTACCTTGGTAGTACCTCCCCTGGCCTGAATTGGTCACTCCCGTGGTAGTGAGGTATGGTTCCTTGCTTGTTATAAACTGGGGTTGCAATGTAACATTCCTGATCAAAAATTATATCCAGGCCCTGGTATCTTTAGAAAATAGTATACATATCACAAATATCCAGCATTTCTCATGAATGTCTCCAAGTAAATGTGTAACAGGAGTGTTTTGTTACTGTAAATGACTGAAAAGTAGTGGCCATCTTGTTTTGGAACATGTGACCCAAGGCATCTAGTTATTTGCCTATTCTAGGGCTTGTTTAACTCAACTCCCCTGACAAGTAATTCTATTTTTTACCATTCCTTCATGGATTTAGTGACATATAGCCCATAGAGGCATAGGTGTTACCCCCCCCAACCCCAGGCCTGTAATGATCACACCAGTGGTAGTGAGGTATTGTCCCCAGCTTGTGATAAACTAGGGTTGCAATGTAACATTCCTGATCAGAAATTATATCCAGGTACTTGAAGCTTTGAAAAATAATACAAACATCCCACCTATTCAGCATTTCCCATGTATTTATCCAAATAAATGTGTAACAGTAGTGTTTTGTAACTGCAAATGACTTAAAAGAGGCACCCATCTTGTTTTGGGTAATGTGACCCAAGGCATCTAGTTATTTGCACATTCTAGGGCTTTATTTACCCCTCAACTCCCCTGACAAGTAATTCTATTTCTTACCATTCCTTCATGGATTTGGTGACATATAGCTCATAGAGCCAAAGGCGGTACCCCCTGACGTGAATTGGTCACACCCGTAGTTGTAAGGTATGGTTATCTGCCTGATATAAACTGGGGTTACAATGTAACATTCCTGATCAGAAATTATATCTAGGCCCCAGCATCTTTAAAAAATAGTATAAACATCATAAATAGTCAGCATTTCTCATGAATTTATCCAAGTAAATGTGTAACAGCAGTGTTTTGTTACTGTAAATGACTGAAAAGTGTCGGCCGTCTTGTTTTAGGCCATGTGACCCAAGGCATCTGGTTATTTTTGCACTCTAGGGCTTGTTATACTCCTCAACATCCCTGACAAGTAATTCTGTCTATTTCTTACCATTCCTTCAAAGATTTAGTGACATATAACCCATAGAGCCATGGGTGGTATCCACGTGGCCTGAAATGGTCACACCAGTGGTAGTGAGGTATGGTCCCTAGCTTGTGATAAACTGGGGTTGCAATGTAACATTCCTGATCAGAAATTATATCCAGGTACTTGTATCTTAAAAAATAAGTACAAACGTTACACATATTCTGCATTTCCCATGTATTTATCCAAGTAAATGTGTAACAGGAGTGTTTTGTTACTGTAAATGACTGTAAAGTGTTGGCCATATTATTTTGGAACATGTGACCCAAGGCATCTAGTTATTTGCCTATTATAGGGCTTGTTTTACTCCTCAACTCCCCTGACAAGTAATTCTGTCTATTTCTTATCATTTCTTCATGGATTTGGTGACATACTGTATAGCCCATATAGCCATAGGTGGTACCCCCCCATCCTGAATTGGTCATACCCACGGTATTGAGGTATGGTCCCCTGCTTGTAATATGCCACATTAGAAAACATTCAACATTAGAAAAAATTTGCGCTGGAGGCCTGAGTCAATGGCACACAAATCAAATTTGTCCCATTATTATTTTTAATATTATATTATTATTATTATAGGCTTAACTCCATATACCCAATACTAAAATTTCTCAAATGTAGAATCTTATGACAGTGATCATTTTGTATTGGGCATGTCACCTCAAGCAAATGTGAAATGCCACAGTTTTGTGTCCAAGCTACCTACCTATTACCAATTTTGGAAAAGCAATACATTTTGTAGCTCTGTTACATATACAGCAGCAGATATAGCTTGAATCCTAATTTTGAAATTTGGAAATTACACCTGGGGTCCTGGTCAGTAAGGTAATATTATTAAAGGGTAACTTGGTGGCCATCTTGGATTTGATCATGTGACAATTATGACTTTTTCACAATGTTGATGTATGGCTAAATTAAAAGAATAATCAGCTAGCAATTCAAAAATATATAGTTTTTGGAGTTTTTGCAAAAAAAAAGAAATGGAATGACTGATCAAAGCATAAGAGTACCAAATACAGGAAAAATACCTGCCATTTAGCATTATTCCATTGACATTAATAGGGTTAATGTTAAACCTCAAATTTTGCACTTTAATAACTTTGCAACTGATTAATGGATTTGCAAATTTGGTATGCGCTATTCTGTGGTGTAGATTTCTTGATGTGGCAAGTTTTGTTCTGGTCGGATGTACGAATTCTTTGATCTGGATACTGGAAAAACCTTAAACGTCACCATTTTTTGCAGTTTTTTCCTCATCGCCTTGTGTCGAGATGGTGTGGAAGTTTGGTGTGCTTTTCGATGGTAGATACAGTTTTGGGTAACAGAATTGCCATGCTTTGTTTGGTGAAAAAATATTAATCTGTTGCAAAATTATTCCGTTTTTAAGTTCACAGTGTTTTCAATGGGAAGTGCACTGTCCAGAATAGAGGGATAAAGTTCAACAAAGGATTGACCTCACGAAAAAGGATTCTTTTTTTTTTTTAATTACTATTTATCCCCTCCTTACTGCCTGCTAGCCCCGACACTTTGGGACATCCAATGAGTCATCCTCCTACCACACACCCACCAGGACTCACCTCTTGCTCCTCCATGGAGCTTCGGTTTTCCCGCCCAAGCAGGGATGAGGCAGGGTACAACACCCCATAATCCTTCATCTCGTCAGGTCGAGAGACTGGTCCTGGTGAGCGGGGCACATCTGAGGCACGCTCTGGGAAGTACATCTTCCCAGAGCCAGCAGGTGTGTTTCCGCATTTTCTCCCTCCCCCTATAGTGCGCAACCCCTGACATCAAGGCAGCAAGCGCCAAGGTCCGCACTGTAAAGTGGCCACTTGTTCCCCTGCAGTTGGGGCTTGTAGTACTCCCAGCCTCCACTGGGAGTCAGACAAGTGCTCGGGCTGTGACCTCAACCCACCCCGGAGAAGGCGAGCTGTCGTTGGACGCTCAAGCCTATCTCCCCCCAGACTGACCCACCAGCGACCCGAGTCCACTTCCGAACCCAGGTCGCCGGCGTGGAGCAATGTGTGGCATCCAGCACCTCAACCCTCAGCACCACTGGGCCTGCCTAAAAAGGATTCTTTTTCACGAGACCTATTCCATTTTCATGACAATAAAATCCTTTTCCATGACAGAACAATACTTTTTCATAAGCCGCCATCTTGTTTTTTTTCCACCAACTAAAAATCATGGAAAATACATACAAATGTTGTCATTTTAAAAAACAAACATCATACTCTAGGTAAACAGGACCAGTTTAGCTAGATTCTGATGTTTGTTTACATAATGGCCATAAATAGTTTTCTGGGCATCCAAAGTACTGGGTACCCAGCTTTGCAAGAGGAGCGTTTCTCACACATTCTCTGTATGAGAACAGCAGGGATTTATAATCTGACACCGGCATGCCCACCCTCAGTGTCATATGCCCCCCCACAGCCCCAGTTTATTGTTTGTAACTGGTTAATAGTACACTTTCTGTTATGTTTGGTATACAGGAGCTCTAGCCTGCATAGCTAAGGTTGTGAATTAAGATAAAGGCAGCATACAGAGTTATAGGGGGGACAGAGGGAGAGGAAACATGTGCTAAGAAGGGATAGGGTAGCTCATTATCACTCACTACCATGGAGAATCGGAGTAGTCCATATGGTACAGGACTATGGCTTTTACTACAATTGTCTTGAATGAGCCGAAGGGTGCAGGGGGAGGGGTATCAACGCAGCTACATAACAGTATCACTAAAATACTGCTGACATCGAGGGGCCCAATCCCCATGTCAGCATTACGAGTCCCCCCACCCCAGCAGTGTGGGACAATGGAGAGCCCACACCCAGTATCCCGAAATATTTTTTTACTTTAAACTGGCAAAAAGAAAACAGTCCCCAATGTCTTTTTTTTACACCTGAAAAAAGAAAACTGTCCCTCATTGTTCCCGCCGTCCCCTTCCCCATCCCTACCCTCCCACTGAGCACCCACCACCTCACACCCATCTTACCCTATACTTACCTCCAGAGGTCATAGGCTGCCATCTTCTGTGGAATGAGACACGTCTTCATTCTTCAAAGCCAAACCATGAACTGAGGAATCAAGGTAAGTGCCGTATAATGGCATTTTGAACTTATGTTCATAACTTTGCCATTTTTGAAATTTTTTCACCAGATTTTCAGTATGGCCTTTTTGGGACTCCACCTCATGAACACTGGCACTGTCATTTTGTTACTCGGATGGGGAAGGTCATTTTTCAGTCACTGCACAAAATCACCTTTCGGGACTGAATAACAAAATTTCACCACCACTAGTGTTCATATGGTGGGGTCCCAAAAAGGCCATGGTGAAAATTGGGTGAACAAATTCTGAAAAATGCCTGAGTTATGAGCATTCATTGAAATTTTTCTATGCATGTGCATAACTTTGGTAATTTTTAATATTTTCACTTCAAATTTTCAACATAGCCTTTTTTTTCACACCACCTCATGAACAATATAGTTGCCATTTTTCATGTTCTGCCCAAAATGTATTTTCACATCTGTGGCACAGAATGGCATTTGTGGCATTTGGGCACATATTTGAAATTTTTCATCTATGGGGTTTGTGAGGTGGGATCATAAAAAGACTATTCAAAATTTTGGGTCAAAATATGAAAAAATGCCAAAGTTATGACCACTGGTTGCAATTTCGCTATGCCCGCTTGTAACTTCAGAAATGTTTAATATTTTGACCCCAGATTTTCAACATTGCCTTCTTGTTACCCCAATTCATGTATGTCACAGCTGTCATTTTTCACATCCTTTCCAAAATGTGTTTTCACACCTGTGGCACAGAATGGCATTGCAGTTGCACAGAATTATGTTTTGGTGGGGATTCAAAAACTTTCTGTACTGGGTACATGAGGTGGGGTAATAAGATGGCTATGCTGACAGTTTGGTCACTGTTGTCCTATAAATGGAAGTGCAAGGCCTGGAAGGCCCTGTGCTTCCACAGCTACATACATAAAGCATCTCTGGATGAATGGGAGCGCAGGATCCAAAGGACACCAACAGTAAATTAAGGATACCATTATACAATCTCAAAAAGTAAGGAAATAAGTTGCAAAAAACTTTGTTAATGCTCCAGTTAGGGTCAAAGTGACAAAAGTTGAGAAATAACACATTAGGGTCTCCATAACACCCCACCCATCCAGAGAGGCAGGAGAGCAGGTATGGGGTGTGCCTTGGGCTTCTCAAGCCTAACGTTCACCCCTTTCCTATAAAGTCCACACATCTGACCTTATTTACTGATGGAATAGGGTGAGTTTTAGGCTTGAGGGGCCCAAAGCACACCCCACACCTGCTCTCCTGCCTGTCTGGAAGAGTGGGGAGTTATGGAAACCCTAACTCCTCATTTCCCAACTTTTGTCACTTTGACCCTAGCTGGAGTTTAAAAAGTTTTTGCAACATACACATATATATATATATATATATATATATATATATTTTTTTTTTTTTTACTGCCACAGTAGTGGCATTTTAATTAGGGTTGCCCGGCCACTTCTATGTTAAACCCAAAATTTTGCATGTTAATAACTTTGCAACTGTACGACGGATTTACCTTAAATTTTGCATGCGTGGTCAGGTACCATAAATCTCTGGAGATGGCAAGTTCATTCTAGTTGGATGTGGAGCTGCAGAGCACCAAAAAACATGTGAAACCCCACTTTTTGGGCTATTTCTTTGCTCTGGGCTACAGCCCAAATGGTTTGTCCCACTGGTCTGAACTTTTCAAGGAATATGCAGTCTGAGACACTGATGTGCCGTTTGATGATTTAGTGAAAAAATATTAATTAGTTCAAAAGTTATTCAAATTTAAAGTTTCCCATTATAGTCAATGGGAAAAAAATACATGTGCCTCATGAAAGCTGCTGCCAGTACATTTTACTGTCTCAAATGCCCTCAGTAGTATTGTGCCACCAACATCTTGTTTTCAGTTAGTGGTGGAGAAAAATGGACAGAATTCAAAAGTTGCTGCCCGTAGGTAAGCACTGACAGCTGTGTTTACCTAATTGGGGCATGAGGAACACAATGCTGTCATCAGAATTTTAAAACTCCCCCCAGAAATATGTTTTTCAACATCGGACCTCCAATACTGTCACAAATTTCGAAAGAACAGATGCGACACTTTCACACCTGTTCTTTCGCAAATTTTGTGAAAGTGTCGCAATTTGCGACAGTACTGCACCAAAAAACATAATTTCTTTGCCACCTCACTGCAAATAAACATTTGGGGCTTTTGGGCTGAAATTTGCAGGGTGGCAAGCCCTTGCCCCACAGATGTGCCTTTTGCTGGTTTTATGAAAAAATGACACCGGTTCCATAGTTTCGGTGCCCATATCTCGAAAATGATTCAAGATACGGATTTTTCGCTCTGGGCAACTTACTCCACTTTTAGCTGAACTAAGCATGCATGGTGGTTTCCAGGTTATGATTACAACTGCAGTGGAAGTTTTTTCATATATGCTATGGTTACTGAGATATTGCCAGATTAGTGTTACAAGGGTTTCTTTCCATGACTCTAGGGCTGCGATATGTCTCTGCACATGTTTTATATATATATATATATATATATATATACACACACACTTTGTAACCAACCGTGTGTGTGTGTGTGTCTCATTCTATATATGTTTAAGTGACTTTTCCTGTCCAGGAATTATTATGCCCCATTCCTCTCTACTCTACCTCCAGAGTTCCAGGGTATCACCTGCTATATGTTTTAATCTTTTAGGGTGCAATGAGACAGAATGCCTGACTATTCAGCAGCTTGGCTAGTATAGGCAACCATGGTTGCCATACCTCCATGAATTTCTCCTCCATAAGGCAGAGTCTGGCTGTGGGAAGATCAGTGACACTCTCTTCCTCCATTCTACCACTCCAGAATCACTGGACTGAGCCAATGGGAGGACATTGTTTTGAGGGCTGCCAGGACAATACATTGAAAGACCTCCCTTTTTTTCCTGGCTTGAATTCTTGCAAACCTGACTCCCAGCAAGTAATGCTGGAAAGTGTCTAGAACCTCTACCATCCAGATCCTCGAGAGCGCCTGTCTAATTTTAGCCCAAAAAGTTATTAGTTTAGTGCACAATAACAGTATGTGAAAGTGTATACCACTTTCCCTGCACTTCCTCCATTAATTGTGTATTCTAGTTGTTTCAGAGTGTTTGGTAATTGTTGGTACATAGAAGAACTTGATTATTATCTTCCATTAGAAAATTGGCTTTTTATTTGGAGGCACCGGATTGGCTGGTACCCATTCCACAGGGGTACATCAACTTTCAATAAATGCCCACCAAATAAAAAGTCCCAGCCCAAACCTGCCTCATGCCCAGCCAAGTATCCTTGTACCCAGCCTGCTTCGTCATTGACTGGAACACTGGCCACACAATTTCAAACTGATGCCATTTTTTTACTGCTTGCTAAGCCAAAGTAAACATAGAGTCACCCCACCACACACAAACAACATGGGCAATACAGCCCTTGGCACAATGGTAGTTTTTCTTTTAAATTTAGCACCCTTGTACCTTATTCCAGGTACATCCTTGACTCCTTACTCCTTCTAAAATCTGCCTCCTTTATCAACACTGTCCTTCTCCTCCAGTCCATTTTCTAGTGGTATCTCAGTGCTACCAGAACCACCTTTCCTCGCTCGGTCAGGCTGCCCTCCCGCTATGTCCCCCCCATATGCCACTTTTGTGACTAATTTAACAAAGTAATATAAAAAAATCAGCTCCACTCCTGGTCCTCAAAACATTACCAGATCTGTTTGTTTGTGTAACTCCCCCCCCCCCAATTTGGGGGGCTTACCTGTTGCACCTCCAGGTGTCTCCCGCTGTTTTCCGGTGCCTCCCTATTTCAATAAGCCCTGCGGGGCTTGCAGATCCATTCTGTGAGTGGGGCGGCATGTAGCTGAGTTGCCGCTCACACATTCATGCAGGCGCTCTGAGCACTAGACCACCGTTGCGGTCAAATACCGAATCTGTGCCGCCTCACTAGTTCCCGGTACCATTCTAAGTTAAAATAGGCACTGGGGACATAGACCAAGGAGAGAAATGTTTTTAAATAAATCAAAACTTGCAGCTGCCATAAGCGCTGCCTCCAGGGTACTAGACAAAGATTAAGGGGCAAATGTCAAGGCAAAGAAAAGCTCTTATGAATATTTATGAGCTCTGTGTGTTCCTATGGGCAGTGTGTTATGGGAGCAGTGACTCCCTAAGGGACAATTTATTTGTTTAAGAATGGACTCATTTGAAAGAAGACTTGTGGGGCTACAAGGCAATTGGGAAGTTAATTAATAAATAGTAAACTGCTGGCTGCACCAGAACTTTATGTTGGGGAAACATTAACATAGATTGCCTAGACTTAAACTGCAGCCACCATTTTAGCAGCCCATAACCAACTGGAAGCCAGGATTTAATAAGAGGGATCTTGGGACAATGCCAGAGACCTATGGGGAATTAACTGGGACAAGTTCTATGTGCCACAAAGTGAGCCAGTTACCTTCTGGGGACTGTTTAAGACAGTTTGGCAGCCAATGAGAGTTCTGGAACTTAGCTCCATATAAAAAGGGGTAATAGCTCATTTCTTCAGATTTGGAGAGACAGCTCAAGAGCTGAGCATGTGTGCCTCTGGGGAACTTGCAAGCTTTCAGGGGTTAGGCCTGCCAGGCCTAGACTTTTCCGGACGTTAGTCCATGGGTCTGAGTGTCCAGTGGCCCATGTTTGGGGCTGCAACAGCAGGGGATTTGAACAGCATCCAGCTGAAGAAATCTCGGGATCAGCGTGCAAAGCTAGTTGGAAGAACCAGCACTGGACAGTGTTTTTACATATAAATGTGCTTAAGTTCGCAAGGTGTTTGCATGGCCGAGTAGTTTGAAACATTTCAGTTTGCATGTTCTCGGCCAGTGTTAAGTTGTTTCTGCAACCTGAAGATCGGCATTTTCGATGAGGACCATGAGGAAATTCAACTCCTGCTTCATCAAGCCATCTGCAACAGGTATTATGTCGTCGGATCATCACTTGGCCTGGGTAGTGTGAGGACAAACAGGGTAGCTCCCTGCAACAAAGCTGCAATTATTGTGTGTCATCTAATTATCTGTTTGGGTTTGTTTCAACGGACTGAGCCATCCAGCTCTGGATTATAAATTCTGGGTTAAAATGCATATGATTGTTTTCTTTCCCAAGGGCCCCAACAACAGCTGTAATGTCGGCCTACCCCAGGCAATGCTGCAGGCTAGCCTATTCCAATTGGGTACCCAGAGTGTGTGACTGTGACAGAGGGACTCTTATGTATGCATGCAAAACCCTGAATAAATCAGATCTAATTAATCAACCACTAGATTTACTGCCCCACCCCAGTACAACTCCCCCAAATAAATCAGATTTTGTTCTTTCTGCATTTATCCTGGCTACAGTGTACCTTTGTGGAGGGGATATTGCTTGGCTGTTGAACTGTCTTACTGCTGATCTCATTTTACAGGGGGTCTCCAGGGTTTTCGCAGCTGATCCTGCCCTGGTGGTAAGTGCAATAAGTGCAGGTTCATTACTGATGTCATATGATATATGTGATTGTGTATCTGCTTTTCTGTTTAGGCCATTAGGAGGGTTGGTGGGGGGTGATAGTGTCTAGGAGGACTATACCTACAACAGTTACGCTACCCCAATACCATGCCTCCTAGTGGAGGCCCCCGTTCACAGAACTCAAGCCCCTCAACCTGCCTCAAGTCAAGCAGGCAGGCAGGGTAGTAGCCCTTGGGATAGTGCCACCTAGGGGTTACATTTGCTTTTTTTAATATTTCTTTCAGTGAAAATCAAGCCCTGTTAAATCATTACCTCTCACTTCATACACACAGTCTCCCTGATTGGCTGATCCCAGAAATATAAAACTGAACACATTTATGACCCAAATTTGAAGCTCGGCTACATTAATCACGAACTGAGTTGACCTAAAGAGAGCTAGCTCCGGCAGTGCTACTGTGTATGATAGCACTGTTATTTTCTTCATTTACAATACCGCAGATGAATCTCCATGTGCAGTACAGAAAATGAAGAAAATACTGCTCCTGTGATACACAGTATCGCTATCGGAACTAGCACTCCATCTGTCTCTCACTAAAGATAGTTTCTCATTTTCCAGTCCAGCTAGTTTATCTTCCATGTGAGCACCTCCTCAGCTGCTGTACAACTAAAGAAAATAAAGTAAAAAGTAAAACTAAACACTGCCTCATTCCTGCAGTTAATCAGTGCATGGCACTCTCCAGCACCTGTCACTGACATCCCACGCTGACACTCAACTGAATAAGAAAGAAGAAGTCAGAGAATGAAACAAATGCCTTGAATGAATACAAAAATTGTAGGGAGGGGCATTTTGACAATATTAAGCCCAGAGAGTGCATGTGTGTGTGTGTGGGGGGGGGGATGCAACCATGGCAATCACCTCCAAGTACAGAGGCTCCAGTAGGATGGCAGCGTAATACAGGTGGAGGAACTATTTTACTACAAAATAAGTAAAACACTTCAGGGAGTTAATATTTAAACTAAAACATTTTTTTTGCAATAATATATTTATAGTGGCCCATTTTCTAAGCGCAATAATACCCTCCAGGGTGGGCAGTATTGTGCTTTACCAGACCTTCCAGGGGCTATAAGGCCCTCTGCTGTCATTACGCCCCTGAGCAGTCCAGTTTAGCACAATACTGCCCACCCTGTCAAGTATTATTGCTTACAATGAACCCTCTCCAGTTCTATGAGGTGGATGCCTTCCACCCCCCTCCAACCACTCCAGCCACTGTTTGTCAGGAATAATGACACCTGCCTCCCCCTACCATTTATTTCTGATTTTAAGGAGATAGACCCCCTCTTTTTTCAGGAGTAGTTTGTACACCATGGAAACACACTTGGATCTGCCCTTCAGAACTGTGGACCAGTTTAAGAATTCTTCCCAAGGGGTCTAGCCCATTTGACGGACTGGAGTCTGTTATTTTCTAGTAGGTAGCAACTGTACATACCTGCAGGAATCTATAAAAATCTGTTATAGACATTGGGGTATTTATCTTTTAGGATTGGAGTGAGGCACGGTGGCCCCCAGCCAATAGCTGTTCAATATCTTATAAGTGCATTTCTGCTCCATGCTTTGAATCCCTGGTCTGAGAGGCCAGGTCCAAAGTTTATATCACCTGCGATTAGTGCGAGGGGGCCTATTTAATTCGGGGTGTGAGACAGAGTCCTAAGCTTTAGCAGTGTATTCAGTGAATGTAACAGCCGTTGGTTAGATTCTTGTTTTTTTTTTTAATTCTGGTGTAATTTTGGTTGTATGCATGGCATATAGAGGGAGAGGGAGAAAGCTGATTTTCTCTATAGAGTACCATTTAGACTGTACCCTTTGCTTGGTCCAGGTTATCAGATAAGGAGTCTGTGCCACTAGTCAATATAACCTGAGGTCAGGGAGGACTGGTTCCATGTCATAATAGCGATTGCAAAATAGCGATCGCTATTATGATGAGTGTATATCGCCAAAAAGCAAATTGGCGATATACACTTCCAGGCGACCCAACATCTGAAACACTATAAAGCGTTTTTGTGGGGGGGCTGCACCCCCCTGCCCCCCTGAAATTAGATTCTTAATTCCAGAGAGATGCATGTCAGGGAGCAGGCAAAATCCTGATGTCAGGAAAACAATTAAGTTCCACTGCCACAGGCAGCGGCAAAAGTTTCATGCTCCTGGCTCCAGCCCCAAAACCAGTACCTGCTGCACCACAGATAGCCACCCATACCACCACACTACATGGCTAGCTTGGCAGCACCAGGCACACCAGTCCCCCAAAACCCCTTCCCTGTCCCTCTCCTTTGCCTCACTATCCCCCTTCCTGTCACCGTTTACTACCCTCTCGTTCACATAGGGTCACTATCCTTGCAGGGTATCCCAGGAGGAAAGCGCTGAATATGAGTCACCGTTTTGATGGTCGCTCATATTCAGTCACCATCTTCACTGGATACCGGGTGGACTAAACCCCCTCTCCTCCTGTAGTGCAGTTACTTTCCTGCATTCCATCCAAGGCTTCTTGCCTGCCAAGAGAAATCCCTGAAGCTGTTTCTCAAGTTTTTTCCAAATAAAGTGTAACCAGGGTCCAGGTACAGTGTTATTATTTATTTAGATGTTATTAGAGCAGTGCCTTCAATTTGTAACCCACTACCTGGCTAGCCTGGGTTCGGGGAGAAAACATTCGCTTGGCATCAGGGCTAAGTTTGCACTTCTGGACAGGGGCATCCAAGTAATTCCACACACAGGAAGCAATAACTGAAAATGTCCAAACCAGGAGTGGGATTCTAAAGTGGGGCTTTTATTCTCTTCAACACAAGAATAGAAAGCAAGATGGACCCCCACGGGGCTACACTCACTGGTTATGCAAATCTATTGAGGTCAGAACACAACTTCTTCATCACACTACAACCTTCAGGTTCTGAACACACTGGGCTCTCATGCCCGAACTGGTACTCTCACTCTTGGATTCCCTGGCATGGCACTCGGCCAGCACTGGTACACTTTCCATATGTCATGGATTTTTGGTGGTGGCTCCCTCAACCACCCATGAGCGCTTCTAGCTCTAAAGAGAAAAAACATCTTAATCCCACATCTGGGTACTTTCTGCAGACACTGGCCAAGTACCTGGGAGAAAGCTATAGGTGCCCAAAGTGAATCCGTAGAGGTAAATCTGGTTACTCCAGATGTGGGGTCTCCCACCTCTTGTCCCCGGCCGTTCATTTGGAGTCAACACTTTTCCTTTGAACTCTCTGTTTGTAGAATACTATCTCGAAATATATATCACATTTAACAGTCTACTGTCCTTGTAACTGGTGTCCTGACTTGCAGCGTTCGCTAAGTGGCTGTGTCCATCCTTGTAGACCCCCACTGGCTAGATGCATTTCAAGCCATACACATAACTTGAAGTACTGTACTTGGCTGTCCTTTCCTGACCCCACAGTAGCAGATACTTTACATAACTATCACAGTGAAAAACATGGGCTCTGTGTCAGGGAGAACTCACCGTGGTTCACAGGTGCCCCAGGGCTTCTCTCACAGAAAAAACACACATCTGGTACCTCAGCACAAATTCTCTCTTCAGGCAGCTTTCCTCCTTCCAGCAGGGCCAGGAGGTTGCCCCTGGAAAGCTGGTCTCCCCCCCCCATCCCTCCAGGGATGGGGCACTGGAACAAACTGGGAAACAGTCTCAACCACTTCTGCAGGTTTCTTCTTTGTCCTTCTCTAGGGCAAGAACACACACCCTCTTCCTGTGGTAGCTCTATTACAGAGCTGGGCTCTGAGGGGCTGCCAACTGCAGTGCACCTCCTCCTCCTCCTACTGTGTCTCCCACTAGACTACTACAGACTGACTACAGGCTGCCTTTAAAAACCGCAACGTTCTAACCTAACTCCCTGCTGCAACATTCCACTGTGGCTTATGCTGCTGCGAGAATTCTATATTATGTCATCCCTTCCAGCTCAGCTGAGACTGAAGACAGAGTGAGACAGTGTGAAACCCATTTAACTGGTGTCTCACAAGCTGCCTTTCCCTGCCTGCTACTGGATCTAAGTGGGATTCTAGTAACCCTGGATGACAAGAGGGTTACAAGAGTCAGGATCTGGATAGGTGATTTTTGGAAAAGAAATTGAAGCCTGGGCAATACATTCATTTTTAATAGTCCCACTCTGCCTACTTAGGAAAAAGGCAGCAGGTTCTGAACTGTTGGATCAGAGGTGATTTCTGTCAATATCTTGTAATAATTGAGTTTAAACAGTTGTTTTAGTTTGGGGGTGATTTAGATACCCACATATCGAATGGCATTATTCTTCACCCACGTAAAGGGAAGGATGACCTTAAGTCAGGGGTGTAGGTGTCACTAATACAAATTGCCTCAGACACTGCATAATTAACTTTGCATCCTGAGATCTTTTCATATCTCTATAGAACATCTTCCAAAGCTGGGATTGAGGTCTCTGGGTCACTTAGGAATATGAGGGCATTGTCTGCATACAGTGCAATGGTTGGTTGCTCACCCTCCACCTCTATTGCCTTAATGCTCTCCTTCTCTCTCACTTTGACTGATAAAGGCTGTAAGCATAACACTAAAAGCAGGGAGGAGGGGACAGGGAGCATCCCTTCTGCATTCCTCGGGCTAGTGGTAACCTCCCAGAATTGACCCTGCTTACTTTTACCACTGCTTCTGGGTTCCTATTCAGGGCACTTATGCTGGCCTGGAAGCCCATACCAAGGTTCATCATTTGCAAAACATTCCTAAGATATTCCCACCTCACCCAGTCAAAAGCCTTCTAGGCATCCATTGAGAGGGCCAGCTTCAATTGTTTGGTGTTCTTTGGGGAGGAAAAGATGTTTAGAACCCTGCAAATGTTATCTTGCAATGCCCTTCCCTTAATAAAGCCCATTTGGTCTGGGCCTACCAGGGCATACATACCCCTGCAACTTGTTTGCTATGATGGCTGTAAAAAATTGTCATATCTACTGGGAGGAGGGAGATAGGTCTCTAGGAGCTGCACAGTTGGGGGTCCCTCCCTGGTTTCTGGTATATAGTTATCTGTATCTTTCTTCAGGTTTCTGGGGCCTGTTCTCCTTCCACTATTTTCTTAAAAACTCCCTCAGTAACAGTACCAACTGGCCCTTGAATTTTTTTTATAAAATTCAACCAGGAGACCATCAACCCCTGTAGCCTTACTACTTTTTTACATTTTGGGGGGTTGTCAGTATTTCTACTTGAGAGATTGGGCTGTCCAGCCAGTCCCTATCATCCTCTGATAGTTGCAGCAGCTTGATGACATGAACTCTTGCAGGGCTTCCTCTTTCTCCTTCCCCCATGAGTCTGCATATAATCTAGCATAATAGACTGCAAAGGTTTTAGAAATGTCCATCTGGTCTGTGTAGGCTATTTATTTGTGGTCTTCCTCCCTGATCTTTCGTATTGCCTGGCTGAGGGCCTGTTGGTGAAGCGACAATGCCAGCAGCTTCCCTGCCCTATTCCTGCTTCATAGTATTGTTGTTGGGTGTACCTCAGTCCCCCTTCTAGCTTTCGTTCCAGTGGTCTTGTGAGTTTATTTCAATACTCTGTAAATTGTTCTTTAGCGTTGTCTTGTGTTCTGCTTCTGCATCAAATATTTTATTCTCTAGTTCTGCTCTCTGTCATGCCTATTCCCTTACTTTTGGATGGATGCATACTTTATAAAAGTAGAGTGGCTTTAAGCCCATCCCAGCTAACTGCCTCAGACGTTTCCCCCTCCTTATTCAGTTTGAGATATTCCTGTGTGTCTAGGACCAGCTTCAGACAGAAAGCCATGTCATTTAAATGGGAGATATTAAGTCTCCAAAAGGGGTTCTTGTGCACGGGGTCTATAAGCAGCTCAAGAGTTACTAGAGCATGGTCCAATGCTGTTATCTGCTTACTGTAGCTCTGTTGAGCTATATGAAGCCACTGTTTGGGCAATAGGGACAGGTCTATACAGGTGTACTGGGACTCTGGATGGGGAAAAAAAAGTATAATTTCTCTCCCCCTAGTGCATATACCTCCATATGTCTGTGAACCCGGACTCCAGTAACAGTCTTTTAAATCTTTTACCTTTCTCCTGGGTATCTGTACTCCCCAGGCTAGTTCTGTCCAACCCAGGCTGTGGAGTGCAGTTAATATCCCCATCTACACTGACCAAAGACTCCTGATCATTGGCTGTTCAAAGTAAATGTTGTTTAAAAAGGGTGAGTCAATCCCTGCTATCATTAGATGCATAGATGTTTACTAATATACAAGGTGTTGCCATATGTTCCTTTTACCTGTACCCTCCTCATCCTCAATAACCTGCTGCACTGTTAGTGGGGTTTCTTTCCTTATGAGAACTGCAACTCCCCTTCTGTGTGGATGGGCCGGGTATGAAGATGAATAAACTGAGCTCACTCAGCTTCTCTTAAGTTTAAGCTGTTCTGATTGAGATAAGTGGGTCTTCTGAAGGAAAGCTACTGTAGCAAACTGATTGACAAGGCAAAGAGCGCTGCTGCCTTAAGCTTGTCCAGGAGAAAGGGGTTTGACATTGTGCCAAAGGCTTTGGCCAAGCTGACAAAGATGGCTGAGGTAAAATGGCCCTGGCCCATAATAGACAGGATAGAGTCAATGAGCTAGTGGAGGAATGTAGATGTGGAGTGGAACTTCCTGAAACCAGACTGGAAGGGAGGTAAAAAAGAGGAAGAGGAGTCGAGGAATGGGGTGAAAGAGGACAAGATGTTCCTGGAGCTTGACCAGTGTGGGGAGGAGGGAAATAGAGTGAAAGTTTCCAGGAGAGGAAGGATCACCCCCTTTTGGGAGTGGAATTACAATAGACAACTTCCAGACATTGGAGACTAAGGTAGAGGAGAAGAATGGGTTAAGGAGGAGGGAAACACCTGGTAAAATAATTGATAAAAAAAAAAAATAGGGAAGGCTATGGTAGGAGCAAAGAGTTACAGAAGCTTTGGGTCCAGGCCATCTGTGCTCATACCCATGTGGGGCTTAAGAACTAGAAGGGCCTTAAGGGAGGCTAAGGGAGTGGTAGGAGAGAAGGAGAAGGAATGTTAGGGAAGAGAGGCGGGGTAGAGGGTGAAGAGGATGACAGATAAGGGGCAGATTGTGAAGTAAGAGTCGAATGAAGCAGCAATGGCAGTAGGGTCAGTGATGTGGGAGTTGCCAACCTTGAGGATCAGCAGGGAGGACTGGACTGGGGGAGAGAAAAGGGAATGGATAATTTTCCAGAACTTGGAGGGATGATTAAAGTTGTCCTGGAGTGTGGATGCAAAGTAATCAGATGTATCAAGCCAGGTGGTTTTGGTATGAGCATTGTGAAGGGTTCTATATTTAACAGGATGGCAAGCGAACCAGTGGTCTTATAGGACTGCCAGAACAGATCACCAGCTCAAAGGCAGACCAGTAGCTCAGCAGAGATCCAGGAAAGGTGAGAACTTTGAACCCTGTTTTTTCTTTGGCGGGGGGAAGGGGGCATGATAGTCCCAGACAGACATGACATTATTATGGAAGGAGTCGAGGGCTGAATTGATATAATTGGTTGTAGAGATGTGAGACCAGTTGATAGCAGACAGGTCAGCATAGAGGGAGGATAAATCCAGCAACCTGAAGGACCATAGAAGAATGAGATTTTTTTGGGGGGGGGTTAGGGGGAGGGATCTTACGCACACAGTGAACCATATGATGATTACTGAGTGCATCTGGAAGGATACCTGCATCCACAATATGGTGGGGGGTGAGAGAAGAGTACCCAGCCCACTAGAGTGTGGCTTGAAGATTTATGATTTAGATGGGTGGGATCCAAAATTAGTTGGGATAGCTGGAATGATTTAATATTCTGGCTCAGTTTGTACACAATGAAGGAGAGCCAATTAGTGCCCGTTGGTGCAGTGGTAGCACTACCACTCCTAACGCTGGTGACCTGGGTTCAAGAACAAGCCCGAGTCACTGAAGGGCCAGCCCAGTGGATGCTCGGCTCTTCATGGGAGGGAGGGAAGGCTGCCTCTCCCACTGAGCAGATGCCACCTGGCTGATATCAGGTAGAGGCACAGGCAGGGAGCATGAAAGGGAGGGAGGAGCCACCACTCAGCTCAACAGGATATCATCATGCCCTGCATATGCATGCCTGTCACTGAACTCAGCTCAGCAGCTCTGTGGGGTGAGGGAGAACAAGGAGGAAAATACCAGCAGCATGCAGGGTGAGGCAACACTGACTCTCCCGGGCCCCAGAGCACTGACTGTCTGCCCACCTCCAGCAGTCAAGTTGTTGAGGGGAGCATGGCCAACTCCCCTCACCCCACATTGGAGGGGGAAGTCCCAGGTGATGGGGAACCAGGGTAAGTGGTAGATAAGGTGTGGATGGGACTGGTAGGCCAGGACTGTGGTGAAGGGGGCAGTTGCGGAGGAAGGAGCAAAAGGAAGAAAAATCCCCAGGTATCAGCAACTCACCAGATGAGTGGGAGCATATAGAGGAGAGGAGTTCCATGACCAAAGCAGGGGATATGCCAGGGCAGAAGTACACTCCTACAATGAAAAGTGGAATTTTGTGAGGGAAGGAGAGTTTGAGAAGGAGCAGCTCATAGGCGGAGGAAGAAGCCACAGATAGCACAGGCACAAACTGGATGCCAGATGAGAGTTAAATTGCAACACTTCTTCCTCTTTTGGAATGATTCTGCCTAGCAATGGAGTAACAAGGTACTAACACTGCCAAGTCCTGGACCTTGTTAGAGAGCTAAGACTCCCAGATGATGAGAACATCAGGTTGAAGAGAGACCATGGGGGGGGGGGGCTGCAACAGATCCAGCTTAGAAAGGAGGTGGGCAACTGAAGTCCTTTGGGAAGCTGCATGGCTGAGGTGGGGGAGGACCAGGATTAAGCTCAATGTCCCCTGCCACCAAGAGTAGCTTGAGCTTAAGAAGCTTAATGGAGCCTCGGAGCTGCTTAGAAGGAAGTGGTGAGGATGACATGGGGGAGTGGGAGAAAGGGCAGGAGGTGCCAGACAGCTTCCAAGTGGAGCCAAGGACAGGTAAAAGGCAGCATCCATGGTGCCAGGTGTAGTTGGGAAGGGAAGGAGGGAAGGGAAGAGGATGAGCAGGTGGGGCATGGAGAGGGGTGAAGGGAGTAGAAGAGAGAAATGGTATAGCTAGGATGTGGAACAACAAGGATGAATCTCACAGTGTGGGAAACATGAGGGGCTAGAAGAAGACTGGTCTGACTAGATAGGGCATCAAAGGAGAGTGGAGGCCTGACCCAGAAGTGAAGGCTTGTGGCTTCACTCAAATAGGGAGCAAGCCTGGATAAACCACTAAGGGGTTGTGGACTTTGCCCACGTAAGGTGGAAGTCAAACTGAACAATTTAATAGGATGCAGGCTTCACCCAGGTAAGGTGAACCACAGTAATAACTTTCCGGGGAGATGTGTGCTTCACCCAGATAGGTGTAAGTTTAACTGAACATGTTAGGGGGATGCAGGCTTCACCCAGAGAGGGTGGAACCACAGTAATAATTCTGGGGGAGAATGCATGTTTTGCAGAAGGAAAGGAGCTGATCTGAACAAATTAGGGGATTGCATACTGCACCCATAAGGGGAAGGAGCCTAAATTGTGAAAAAGAGGCAGGAATGTAGGATAACCACTAAACAGGTAGCACAGGGCAGCACCATATCAGGAGGGAGAGATACAGTAGTAATAGCCTCTGCAGACAGTGTATAGTGGACAACTTAAAGAGCAGCTGATGCTTTCAGCAAAATGTTAACAAAACTTATAAAATGGGCTTATGAAATCCACATCTCTGATTGGCTACTACATCATCTGAGGCGTGTCTTTATCAGATGATGTAGTAGCCAACCGGCACTACTGCCCACTAAGATGCCCCACAACAACATGGAATCAGTGAGCTCTGCCAAGTGTAAACAGAAACGCTGACTGACCGAGCTCACTGAAGCAGCACCAATACAGCAGAACAGCACTTGCAGCAACACATTAACCACACTACCATATATATCCACGTCCAAACCCCCAAATAATAAAATTAAACTGTTTTTTGGTGTATGTTTATTTTTTTGTAAGGAAAACCTGACCTTTGTTCCTTCGTTCGTGTACTTCCAGGTTTTAAATAAAAGTAACCTCATTCATATGTCCTCCGACCCACTTCACCACATTACATATTCAAAGTAGAAAATAAAACAAAACTCAAAAAATTCCTTAATGACAAACCACCCAGTGTTTAAAACGCAATACAGGAAGTGGTCGGCGAAAAATGGTAACTACGGCAACTCCAGCGAGACACGCTCGCTCTCACTGAAACCTAACATTCGCTGTAACGTAAATAAGCATGTTTCAATATTTTAAAATAAAAACAAATCATACATACAGTCTTCAATTAAAAGTAACCCCCCCACATTTACAAATTAAAAAGTGTGTATCTCTGAATGCGCTGCCTAGGAGGGGTGAGGGGGGCATCATCAGACAGCACTTCTAAGATACAGTCATCTTTCTATTGTGGCTCAGAAACAAACACTCTTGACACAAAATAAAAATGATATGTACCCATCTGGGGGCATGAAGGAACAATGTGTGTGTGTCTGGGGTACGGACAGCAGCACCGTGTACTGACCATTAGAAATGATCAATGGAGGACTATTTTTTTTTTATTATTTCACTATACAACTTACATTTTTACAGTTTTTGCTATGTTTTTTCTTCTTTTTTTTAAATTCTTAAATACTTGCTTACATGCCCATTTTATAAGCGCAATAACACACTCCGATGTGTGGTTTATCACCTGATAAGAGCACGCCCAGTGGCATATAGTACACCCCTGGGCGTGCTCTTATCAGGCAATAAACCACACCTCATCGTGTGTTATTGCTTGCATAATATTTAGACAGTTTGGCTCAAATTTCACATTAGTACTGTATTCCTCCTCCCCATTATTTATTACTGGTGTAATCTGCATGAAAACAAGACTTTTGCTCTTGATGAATTCATTTATTCTTTTTGCCTTCTCCCTACCTGAGGTCATAATGCACTACTTGTGACATCACAGTTACTCCAATGGCAACAGATTGTGATGTCACAGCACAGGATTATGACTTGAAGTAGGGAGTAAGCTAAAGAGGTAGATGAACTCTAATGGATAAAGATTGTGTATTCATGCAAATTCCCTTAGTAATAAATAATGGGGAGGAGAAATCTACAGAATATATATGGAATACATGCTGAATTGTACCTAAATATCATAGAAACATAGAATTCATACTGATGATACTCTAACCTTCACGGGACATATAGACCATGTCATCAAAGCAGCAAATATGAAATTAGGGATCCTCCACAGACACAAGCATTCCATGACCACTGAAGCATTGGACATGGCAACAAGGAGCTCCATACTCTCATCGATAGACTATGGGCTCACCATTTACAGTGCTGCCTTGGACTCAGCATTAAACAGGATAAAGACATTATTAAAGCATGCAGACTCGTCCTGGGAGCTGATCACCTGACCCACACCTGTCAGCTTTACAGTGAAATGGAGTGGCTCCCCTGCCTCAAAGAGTCAAATATTAGGCCTGCCTACTTGGAAAGATATCCCTACTAGGGCTTACACCCACATTAACAGCCTGCATCTTTAAATGGACTACATCTGAAAAGGCAACCCGGAGGATGGTTAAAGGAGTGCTCCAGGTACCCTTTAGGTGCACTACCTTTGCCCAGCATGCTGCTCTTTTAGGGGACCTAAATGGTTTAGTGATCTTCCTGCATCGCTGACTGAGTGTGAAAAAATAAATCCATTCAAGAAGAACCTACGTAGACTACTGATCCAAACAAACCCCTGCTACTGTCTAACACATCACTAACCATATGAAGACTACCTGCTAGCAACCCCTCCCTGGCTCTCACTCTCTCCCCCCCAACTTCCTCCGGACCCTGTCTTCCCTCTCCTTCTCAAACAATGCCTGGAAGGTGGCAGCTACTTCTGGGACTCAGAACACCACTTACCACTAATCATATCATGCCCCTAGCCCATGGCCCTAAGCCAACAATCCCCTTATCCCAGTCTCTCCCTTTGCTCTAACTTCTATCCCCTTTGAAGAACTTGATGATTACTCATACTCTCCTACGCGCTCCCTACCTCAACTGTTACCTTTCTTTTTTCTCCTACACTCTGACAACACCCATTCCAGGTGGCGACTTTTTTTCCTCTTCTTTCTTTCCCTTCTTCCCCTAGTTCCTACTTCCTTGTACCTTGCTCCTCAAAAGGCTGCACATCAAAATATCTCTAAATGGTATCCTGTGTTTGTGTATGGAATAAACTGCAACCTAATCATGTATTGTATGCTAGTGATAAAAAAAGTTTCAGTGTTCTATGTCTTATTTATTCTGTGTTAGGTGATAGAATTGCTATGTTAGTCCTAGAACCCAATTTGTCTTACCCATGTGTTGTGTATTACTGGTTCTACTCTGAATTTGTTTGTTTTTGTATCCCCATTTGACTTGTAACCTTTGTAAAAGAGCCTCAGTGCTCAAAGGTATAAATCCGAAATTATGAAATAAATAAATACTTGGCTGACAAACCACCTCTTCGACGATGATGCCATACTTGGCTGACATCCTACCCCCCTTCCACCTAGTCTGACCCGCTAACTAGTGAACTACAAGGCTGAACCCTATTTGACCCTATCCTCTTCCACCTAGTTGGATGTATATAATTTCTTGATATTTGAATGCCTGTGTAACTGTTTTTGGTTATCTGTAAACACTGTTATAATTGTAACGTTTGTACAATAATGACCTGGAACCTTTGAAAACAAGTTCTGGACTCAAAGGTATTAATCCTAAACTGAAATAAATAAATAAAAATAAATACAATTTTCATTACTGGGTTCATGAGGTGGGGTAATAAGAAGACTATGCTTACAATTTCATCCCTGTTTTACAACAGATGCAAGTGCAGGGGCCTCTGGGCCCTGCACTTCCAAAGCAACATATATGTATACATCTGAGGAGGGATGGAAGTGCAGGACCCAGAGCCACAGACAAATGAGGATACTATTATACTCTCTCAAAAAGTAAGGAAATTCTCTGCAAAAACTTTGTTCTGACTCCATTCCTGCAAATGCTTCACTAAACCAAATTCTAATGTTCAGTTCTTCTTAACCAGTCCCAATCTCACTGTCACATATATATGCACAGTATCTTCCCTGCAAAAATGTCATCAATACACCAGTCAGAGTTGAAGCAACAAAAGAAGGGAAATGTTCTTACATGTTTCCATTCTCATGCACTGTACCCATCTCAGCTTATTTACTCATGGAATGGGGGGAGCATTAGGGATGACAACCCCAAGGCACACCCCATACATGTTGCTGCCTGCACGGTGGGGGTGGGGTGTCAGGGATGGAAGCCCTATTGTTACATTTCCCAAGTTTTGTTGCATCAGCCCTAACTAGTGCATTTACAACCTTCTTGCAAAGAATATACTACACATATATATGTGACAGTGAAACTGGGATTGGCCAAGAAGAACTGCATGTTAGTGCGGCATTTGCAGGAATGGGATCAGATAAACAGTAATCAGGTGTATGTGATGGCAGGCAGAAGGGGGTGGATGGGGTGTGTGTGTTGGATTTCACATCAGAGACAGTCAAAGAATGGAAGGGGAGGCAAATTTGTTTCGAATATGGAATAAAAAGGACAATGCCTTTGGTCAGAACCGGTACCATGGACACCGTCGGGAGACTCTCAGGACATAGCCATGAAAGCACTACATATTTGAAAAGGTATACGTGTACTGGTAAACCAAAGGCAGTTCAGAACACAACTTCGTCAAGCCTAGATGAACCAATGAACAAAACCATAGCATAACATGTGCACTGATAAAAACAAGACATACGTTAAGTCACAATTTTAATCATTCACGTGAAACTGTACAACAAAAAGGGAAACACAAAGAATTGACTGGCACTACGGCGTGCCATGCAGCTCTCTGTCTCATCCAATGATGTAATCACGTAGCACCTCTGTCAGTCATTCTAGGGAACAGACAGGGAAGGGGTTTCGAGCCGGGAAGGCTGTTTAATTTTTTTCTAAATGCTACAAAACTGCATCCATGTTAATCACATAAATGCAGTTTTAGCATTAATGTATACAGCAGCCTTTACCCCCTATGAAGCTATGGTGGGCAAAACTGTTTGTTTAGATGTCCTTTAAAATCGGGGTCAAATGACCAAAATCATGTTTTTCAAAGTCTTCTTTGAGGCATCTGCAGCTCTTTAACCCTATTATAGCAGTGATAACTAGCAGTTACAGTTTCTGATAAAAGTAAGAACAACAGGTATAATTTATGGCAGCCATTAGTAAGCAGGATAAGGTGAGCAAAGTATGCCTCATTTGGAGGCAGTAAACAATAGGTAGCTGCAGCTCCAAACCTAGTAGAAGAGGCAACAAGTTACAGGAAAAAGTAACACTTACTACACAGCAATGCTGGGTGGAAGTTAGCCATAGTCTCCTGGCATCCTGGTATCTCCCTCAGGTGACTCCTCTCGAGGACTCCCATTTCTGTTGTGCCACTCACACTGGGATGAAATAGAGGCACAAGGGTTAAGATGAGCACTAACAGCACTGATTGGTGACAGACAGAAACTTTTAAAAGCAGGTCCTGCTGCTTTCAGGGACAATCAGCTGGTGACTGGGCAACAAGCAGGAGGAGTCATGGACCCCTAGGCTGCAAGATAGCATCCTCTTGTGGCAACTGCTCGGTGGCTGAATCTGACATCAGTAGTCTTTTGCTTGGTCCCTTCTCCTATAGAAGTGCTAAGAGCACTGACTGGTGGTAGACAGAAAGGTATTTAGAAGCAGCTCCTGCTTCTTTCAGGGACTGGTGGCTGGCAATCTGGCAAAACATAGAGGGAGTCACATGAACTGGTTGACTCATGGCCCCCCAAGGGGAGAATCATTTTCATAACTGTCTGATGACATGCACGGAGGGGAATACACACTTTTTTTCCAATATAGTGTTACATAGAAACATAGAAACATAGAATTTGATGGCAGATAAGGACCGCTTGGCCCACCCAGTCTGCCCATTTCCCTACCTACTGGATAAGCTGCAGATCCTAGTTAACCAGCAGCCTACTTCTTCTTACCCCCACACCCTAGAATTGCCTTATGACTGTCCCATGCATGCTTGAATTCCACCACTGATTTTGACTCCACAACCTCCTCCGGAAAGCCGTTCCATGCATCCACAACCCTCTCTGTGAAAAAATACTTCCTTAAATTACCTCTGAGCCGCCCCCCTCTATCTTCAAATTGTGCCCTCTTGTTCTTGCACACCTCTTTTTTTGAAAGATGCTACCCTCTTGGACTTTGTTGATTCCCTTGAGGTACTTGAAAGTTTCTATCATGTCCCCCTCTCCCTCCTTTCCTCAAGGCTATACATATTAAGCTCCTTAAGTCTCTCTTCATATGTCTTCCGGTGCAGACCCTGCACCATTTTAGTTGCCCTCCTCTGGACAGCTTCCATCCTGTCTATGTCTTTGCGGAGATTGGGTCTCCAGAACTGCACACAGTACTCCAGATGGGGTCTCACCAGCTGTCTGTACAGAGGGATAATAACTTCCTGTTTTCTACTGGTGATGCCTCCCTATGCATCCCAGTAACCCCAACCCTCCTTGCTGCCCTCTCACATTGCTTGCCCACCTTTAGGTCATCTGATATGACTACCCCAGGTCCCTTTCCATTTTTGTTGTTGTTAGTATCTCACCCCCCATTGTGTACTCTTCCCCTGGGTTTTTGTTTCCCAGGTGCATTACCTTGCACTTCTTAGCATTGAATCTAAGCTGCCATACATTTGACCATTCCTCTAACCTTGCCAAGTCCCTTCTCATCCTTTCCACCCCACCCTGTGCATCAACTCTGTTGCAGATCTTAGTGTCATCTGCAAAGAGACATACTTTTCCTTCCAGTCCTTCCATAATGTCATATAAAGACATTGAAGAGGACCCGATCCTAATACTGAACCCTGCGGTACCCCTAGTAACCCTCCTTTCTTCTAGGTGGACTCCATTTACTATTCTCTCTGTGTCCTATTCTCCAGCCAATTCTTTACCCAGAGTGTCATGTTGGGACCCACTCCCAGGTTGGCTAACTTGTATATTAATCTTTTGTGTGGGACTGTGTCAAATGCCTTGCTAAAGTCTAGGTAGGCCATGTCCATGTCCTCCCTGATCTACTACTTTGGTCACCCAGTCAAAGAAATCTAACAGATTTGTCCAGCATGACCTTCCCGCTGTGAATCCATGCTGCCTAGGGTCCTGTGCCCCTCTAGCCTCTAGATACTCGACAATTCTTTCCTTCAGAAGTGATTCCATCATTTTCCCTATCACTGAGGTTAAACTAACAGGTCTGTAGTTTCCTGCTTCTGCCTTGCTCCCACTTTTGTGAAGGGAAATCACATCTGCCCTCCTCCAGTCCTCGGGTACCACCCCATCCTCCCATGATTTGTTAAAAAGGGTAGTCAGTGGTGTCACTAGTTCTACCCTTAGTTTTTTTAGAATTCTGGGATGAATCCCATCAGGCCCCATTGCTTTGTCCACCTTCAGTTTTAAGAGTTCTTTCAGAACCCTTTCTTCTGTAAATGGGCTGGTATCAACTTCTGTATCCAGAGTGTTACTACTGTTTGTTTTATGTACCTCCCCCTCTTCATTTGTAAATACTGAGCAAAATATTTGTTTAGTATCTCTGCCTTTTCACAGTCTCCCTCTGCCCACCCTCCCTCCCCTTTATTAAGCCTCACTATCCCTCCTTGGTCTTCCTTTGCTCTGATGTACCTATAAAGGTTTTATCCCCTTCTTAACTGAGTTGGCTATCTTTTCCTCGGTTTGGGCCTTTGCTGTTCTGACTGCCTTCCCAGCCTCCTTTAGCTTTAACTGATACAGTTCTCTGTCCTGCTCCTTCTGATTCCTTGTACTTCCTGAATGCTTTCTTTTCTCTTGAACCTTCACTGCCACTTCCTTTGAGAACCATAGTGGGTTCTTACATCGTCTTGTTTTGTTTATTTGCTTCACACAAAGGCTCGTTACCTCTGTGATGGCAGTTTTTTATTCCCATTGTTCTTCCACCCCTCCTTCCTGCCCATTTGCTAGTGCATTCCTTAGGCACTCACCCATTTTGGCAAAGTCAGCCCTCCTAAAGTCCAGTACTTTTGTCTTTGTATGGCTTGACTCTATTGCTGTGTTTATTGTGAACCATACTGTTCGATGGTCGCTAGTTCTCAGATGGCTACCCACTTCTACATCTGTAATCCTCTCTCCATCTCCATTTGAGAGAATCAAGTCTAATATTGCTCCCTCTCGAGTGGGCTCCAGTACTAGTTGTCTAAGGCATGCCCCCTGTAGGGCATCTAGAATAACTGCACTCTTCGAAGTGGCAGCTGTAACTGCACTCCAGTTAACATCTGGCATATTCAGATCACCCATCAGCAATATCTCCCTTTTCTGCCATTCTAAGTATACTTTCTATCATTTCCTGTCCATTTCCTCCCCTGAGAAGAAGTCTGTATCTAACCTGTATATTGTGGTGCCATTGCCTGTCTCCAAATTTACCCACAGTGCTTCTTCTCTCCCTGTTTACCCTTTTGTTCTGTTGCTTTTATTCCTTCCCTTATGTAAAGAACTACTCCTCCTCCTCTTTACCCTCCTGTCCCTCCTGTAGACAGTGTATCCTGGTATGTTTATGTCCCAGTCATGGTTTTGTTGTACCATGTTTCTGTGACTGCCACGATATCCAGATGTTCCTCCTCCATCAAGGCCACTAATTCAGGAAGCTTGTTACCCAGACTACGGGCATTAGTACTCATTGCTCTCCATTTTTGATGGCTTTACCTTCTGCTGCAGCATCCCCCACTGACCTTTCTACCTCAGTCTTTTCTCATTTAGTACCCTGTTTTGTAGGGAGGCTGGGATTTTCCTGCTGCTTGTCAGTGTCCCCTTTGACTGGTTTAAAAGCTTGCCAATGAAGCATTTAAACCGATTGCTCAAAGACTTGTTCCCTTCCTGGACAGATGCAGACCATCCTGCCAGTATAGGCTGGTGTCCTTCAGGTGGAACCCCAGTCCCCAGTGAAGCCAAACCCTGTGCTTCGCACCATTTTCAACCATTCATTAAACTGCATGGTGCCAATTACCCTCGCCTCCCCATGCTTTTGACAGGCAGCACCTCTGAGAAGGATACTGTGTGTGCTACTCATCTTAGGTCCCTCCCCAACTCTGCAATGTCCTCCTGCACTGCTCTAATCTCATGATGAGCCAAGTCATTTGTCCCTAGGTGGACAATTACGTCCAGCTCGAATCCTGCAGCTGTTCTCATGATCCTGAGGATGCGCTTCCTGTCCCTCCAAGCCATGGCACCAGGCAGGCACCTTACTTCATTTTTCCCAGCTCCCCCCAGTTCTATACCCCTAATAATTGAGTCCCCCACCAGGAGCTGCTTCCTTTCCCTTTGGTGTCCTCTGCCTCCTTTCTGTGGGCCTCCCTTGTGACAGTTATCATCAGTCTTCTCTGCTGGTGCATCCATAGGGGAGCTATGCTCCCCCAGAATGGTGTATGGATTGTGGAGTGGAACAATTGACTGGGTGTGCCTCTGTTCCACCCTCCTCACCCTCCCTGAGCCCACTGTGGTCCAACTGCTGTGCTTTCTTCACAACCTCTGAGGTAGTGGTGGTGGCGCTAGTGCTCCCTGGATGGGGGAGGTTCCCTTTCTACTGTCCAGTGTGGCCTGGGGGAAGGTTTCCTTACCACTGTCCAGTGCGGCCTGAAGGCAGAGCATCTTCCTCCCTCAGGGCAGATAGTTGTCTGCAAATAGGGCAGCATCTCAGCCTCCAGAAAGACTCCCGGAAGACTGCTGCCCCACAGCCATTACATTGCACTACTCCCCACATGTTTATCTAGTTGTTTTTTTTGGTTTTTTATTGTATTTGTGTGTGTGTGTGTGTGCGCGTGTGTGTGTGTGATTTGTTATATAGAAATATATATATATATATTATACAACATGTATGCTTATATTATCAGTGCAGTGTGCTAGAGAGGATATGACAGTGAAATGCACCTTGCACTCGAGGAAATGATGTCAGAACCTCAGGTATAAAGGAACTATTTCCAGGGGTGGGTGGGGTGAGGGTGGGAAGGGGTTGGGCCTAAACTGTGTCCTCACAAAACAATGACTAAAAGCTCTCACCCACCACTGCGATGAGTGCCTTCCTGTCAGCAAGATACCCTACACAACAATTTGACAGAGAAAGTACCCTGCTAATCAAACAGAGAAAAATCCAGACATCCAAGTCAGACAGAGGTAAACCTCTCAGCCCCAAAACAGCCTGGTGGTTTGTTAGCCACAAAGAAAATCAGATATGCAGTTATTTCAGCCCTTCTGAGGATGCTGACAAGATAAGCAGTTTTAAAAACCCTTTCTGAATTAAAAACTAAAACAAATACCAAGCAATGCCACTTTAAAAGTGAGGAAAACTTCTCTCAGATGTAAACAAGAGAGAGAGAGTTTAGTTACAGATAATTCGTCCAAAATAGTATATCCCATGCAGCTTCTCAGTTGTTTCCAAGCACTCCTGTACACAACTTGGAAGAAGATGGACTTCTGCCTCACACAGGATCACACCACTAGTTTACAGTAATTGAATAATGCTGAAATGGTCTAGCTAGACAAATGGCTATGATGCTGAGCTCTGACTTGTGAAGACAATTACCCCCACCTCAGGCTATGTTTGGCATCCAGTTACAACCTGCAGCTTTTGCTATTTTGAATCACACAACCCCACCAAAAGTTGCAAAATATATTGATGCAGATTCTCACAGAATTCTAGTAATCAGTCCAGTTAGCCACAAAGGAAAATCAAATATGCAGAAGATAAGCAGTTTTAAAAAAACCCTTTCTGAATTAAAAACTAAAACAAATACCAAGCAATGCCACTTTAAAAGTGAGGAAAACTTCTCTCAGATGTAAGCAAGAGAGAGAGAGAGAGTTTAGTTACAGATAATTCGTCCAAAATAGTATATCCCATGCAGCTTCTCAGTTGTTTCCAAGCACTCCTGTACACAACTTGGAAGAAGATGGACTTCTGCCTCACACAGGATCACACCACTAGTTTACAGTAATTGAATAATGCTGAAATGGTCTAGCTAGACAAATGGCTATGATGCTGAGCTCTGACTTGTGAAGACAATTACCCCCACCTCAGGCTATGTTTGGCATCCAGTTACAACCTGCAGCTTTTGCTATTTTGAATCACACAACCCACCAAAAGTTGCAAAATATATTGATGCAGATTCTCACAGAATTCTAGTAATCAGTCCAGTTAGCCACAAAGGAAAATCAAATATGCAGAAGATAAGCAGTTTTAAAAAAAAACCCCTTTCTGAATTAAAAACTAAAACAAATACCAAGCAATGCCACTTTAAAAGTGAGGAAAACTTCTCTCAGATGTAAGCAAGAGAGAGAGAGTTTAGTTACAGATAATTCGTCCAAAATAGTATATCCCACGCAGCTTCTCAGTAGTTTCCAAGCACTCCTGTACACAACTTGGAAGAAGATGGACTTCTGCCTCACACAGGATCACACCACTAGTTTATAGTAATTGAATAATGCTGAAATGGTCTAGCTAGACAAATGGCTATGATGCTGAGCTCTGACTTGTGAAGACAATTACCCCCACCTCAGGCTATGTTTGGCATCCAGTTACAACCTGCAGCTTTTGCTATTTTGAATCACACAACCCCACCAAAAGTTGCAAAATATATTGATGCAGATTCTCACAGAATTCTAGTAATCAGTCCAGTTAGCCACAAAGGAAAATCAAATATGAAGAAGATAAGCAGTTTTAAAAAAACCCTTTCTGAATTAAAAACTAAAACAAATACCAAGCAATGCCACTTTAAAAGTGAGGAAAACTTCTCTCAGATGTAAGCAAGAGAGAGAGAGTTTAATTACAGATAATTCGTCCAAAATAGTATATCCCACACAGCTTCTCAGTTGTTTCCAAGCACTCCTGTACACAACTTGGAAGAAGATGGACTTCCAAGATTTTGGAGGACTTTTGTGTGGATAGTGCCTATGTTGCAGAAGAAGTCAAAGTGATGATCTAGCTAAACCCCCAAATAGTTAAAGGAGGAAACTCCCTCTGGATGTGAGGAATCTAAAGTCTTGAATGCTTGGGTCAACTGCATTTTAGTTTGTGGTTGCCAGGTACCAAAGGCCACAAAGACTGGTTTCATGGTATTATGAGTGAGTTGGTTTTGCAGAACCAGCACTTGACAATTCTGAAGTTATGCTGGAGGTGCATCACCAGTCTGTGAGCAGAGACCCCACAAGTTTGAATCACAGTATTGTCAGCATATATATGGTTGTTTGCAGGGACACAGGCTGCAGAGAGGTCATTGAGGAAGACCAAGAATAGGATAAAGCCCAGAAAAGGGGAATGGATCAGCTACAAAAGCTGCGTGGGATTTCTCACCCAAGTAGGAGGTAAACCACTTGACTGCAAGATCAGAGAGTTCTGCCTGAACAAGCTTGTCTAGCTAGTGGGGGTGCACAACAGTGCTGAAGGCTTTGGCCAAGTCAACAAAGTCAGAAAATGTGAGCATACTCATATTCATCCCTTTACCCCAAGAAATGAAGAAACAATGGAGTGGGTCTTTCTGAAGCCAGACATGAAGGGAGAGAGGAAGAGGAGTCAAGAAAGGGGGAAAGCTGAGAGAGCACCTGCATTCCAAAGGTTTGGCCATTGCAGGAGTGAGACAGATAGAAGTTACCAGAAGCAGAGAGGTCAATGCACTAAGAGTGCCTAAGAGATTAAGCAGGGGGAGATTGGTGTGGGGAGGGGAAGGGTGCAATGAAGATGGAAAACTTTGGGGTCAAGCCCATCAGGGCTGTTAGTTTTATTAGGGTCAAGGGCCAGTAAAGCAGAAAGGACAGCGACTGTAGGGGGGTACAAAGATAATGTGTAACAAGGTAGGAGGGGAGAAGGGGATTTGGGGATTTATCACAAAGGGAAATTAATAATTAGATTGTCTCAGTTGTGCTGGGACCATGTTTGCTTTAAACTTTTTTTCTCAACTATCCCTTATTGTAAGTGACATGTGAGAAAGTGATTGGTGTAAGGTCACACTTAGCCGGGGGGAGGGGTCTGTTAAAGATGATTTGTTAGGAAAGATCTTGGTGCTGAGGGTGTGTGAGTATGTGCTGAACAACTCTGGAATCTTAGGGTTATGAGAGGGTAATAAGTGACTCTGGGGGAAAAGGGGAAAAGAAGTAACTTGGGAGGGCTATTAAAGCACAAAGTGCAACTGTTTGGGTGATAGGGGCTGTGATAAGGGGACCACAAACTCTGGGTGGTAGGGGGCTTTAAGATATTAAAGTTTGAATATTCTGGGGTCATACTGAGGTTATGAAAGGGAAAGGGGCAACTCTATGGCTGCTGGAAAGGGCTGCTGTGAGAAGGTGAACAGTGACTCTGTATACTTGTATACTTGGGTTACACTTGGTCCCCTCACCCATATTGGAAACCTACATAGTACATCGCTGACAGCATCTACAGTATTACCTAATTGCAGCTCCAATGAGCTATAATCATTACTAACCTTTAGGGCACAGTTACTTACCATATAAGAGTAAGTTACCAGGGTCATTATTACTGTGATTATTATTGGAAACGTATAAGTAATATACCAAGAATGCATTTCTGCGTTCTTTGTCTATTCTTCTGAGAAGTCATTGTATAGCCTACACTGCTATCATGTGGATTTATGTAACACCGCACTTATTTTCTGTATTTTGCATGAGTTCTTTGTATTCGTTTTAGCTGGCTTTACACTTTTTGTGTATCTTTAGATACACTGTGGCACCACCTAATTTCTGGCCAGTAGGGCCCATTCTGTTTATCTAACTAATGTGCAAAGTAATAGTTGCTATAGTGATATCACCATATATAAGTTACTGTATTACATATTCTCTCTGAGACAGTCTTCATACTCTGGGGTATTGGGAAACTCTGGCTCCCAGTGTTTATTTGGTAAGACCTGTTCTTAGGGCATAAGTCTGCTTTTGTGTAATAAACAAGTTTATTACCACATAAGCCACTTGTCTGTTGTTTCTTCTGCTGGTTTATTACCACCAAGAACCTAAGAAGGGCTTAGACCCTGACATTATTGGCGACTGTGTGCAGGTGATCTAATCTAGTGAAGATTCACTGTTTGCTGGCTTTTCCCTTGTGGGTAGTAAGTAGGTGAGCACATCCATACCACCTCACTCATGTTTTTCACTCCATAGCACCGTGTAAAGTCACAAGTCATATATGTTTCATAATGACCTATCTGTCAAGAGACATTAGCAACACATTCTTCAATCAAGCAAAATGTACGTCACCATCACATGCCTTATCCACTCTCAAAGTGCAGTCTTCATCATCAATGGACAATGGTGTATCCTTTTATGTCGAACAATGCATTCAATACTGTTCTTACCAATCTATGTGGTTATGAACATCAATACCCTTTCTTACACACATATCAATTGTGATGTTGACTCACTTAGTTTCAGAGGAGGGCAACTAAAATGGCGCAGGGTCTACATCAGAAACCATATGAAGAGAGACTGAGAGAGCTTAATATGTATACCCTTGATGAAAGAAGGGACAGGGGGGACATGATAGATACTTTTAAGTACCTCAAGGGAATCAACAAAGCCCAGGAGGGTGGCATCTTTCAGAAAAAGAGATGTGTAAGAACAAGGGGACACAATTTAAAGTTAGAGGGGGGACAGCTCAGGGGTAATGTAAGGAAATTATTTTTCATGGAGAGAGTGGTGGACGCATGGAACCACCTTCCTGGAGAGGTTGTGGGGTCTAAAACAGTGGGGGAATTCAAACATGCATCGGACAGACATAAAGCAATTATACTGGGGGGTTGCAGGAAGTAGGCTGTTGGTTAACTAGAATCTGCAGCTTATCCAATAGGTAGGGAAATGGGCAGACTGGGTGGGCCAAGTGGTCCTTATCTGCCGTCAAAGTCTATGTTTCTATGTTTCTATGTTTCTGATTTGTGATTTACAAACAAACCATTCCATTCTTGGTCATTCTGTGATTACCCCGTACCAACTCCACAATAAGACTCCTGTCATAGTTACCGTGACTATCTGTTTGCTATAAACCAGTTTTAACAAGTTTTTTCATGCAATCAATAATACTGTGTTATAATCAATTTTATAACATGGGTTGCATGAAGGTGAGCTGCTGATTGGTCAAACACCATCAGGTGACCGTGGATTAAATTTCCTTTTTAATCCAGTTAGGTGACCTAGACTACATGCAGCAAATCAAGTATTGTGATTATCCCAATGAAAGCATATCCCTACCTACACAACTCCTGGAGTATATGAGTAGAGTCTTATTTATGTATATTGTAATGCCCAAATACTTTAATACATTTTATTTTTAGCATTAAAAAGATAGGAAGGCGAAAAAACACAGCCCCTTTCCTAAAGTAATCAGTGAGTGTAGGAACATGTTAGAACGTCTGTTTTGCTTTCTTTTTTACCATGTATGAGAATAAGTTACTTCCATGATTTGCAAGCACTGCATCATGGGTATGTGAGCTACTGTTTAGAAGTTTATTTCTCAGGGAATGACAGAGCTGTTGCATAACCCATATTATTTACATACCCATAATGCAGTGCTTGCAAGTCATGGAAGTACTGTATTCTTATTCATGGTAAAAAAAGTGCTACGCTCTTTATTCGATGTGCAAAGGTAAATATCCAAGGTGGTCTAAAAAAAACTCCTTCGCTCCTTCCAGCTAACTTCCTTGTTCCTGGAAGAATGTCCTACATCACCTGACATGTTTCACATGCCAGTGCTTTCTTTGAGAAACACTGGCATGCGAAATCGTCAGGTGACATACTGTTCTTCCAGGAAAAAGGAGTTAGCTGGAGAGGAAAGCTTTTTAGACCACCTTGATGTTTACTTCCTTGCACATCGAATAAAAAGCTTAGCACTTTTTTGATCAAGAGATCCTTTGTGCGGTGAGTCTTTTCTCAGTTAAACTGATTTACACAGTTTTGTTACGGAAGAATTCTTATTTCCATGGTTGCCTTGGCAACAGTGCTAATGTCTACACACCTAAGTCAGTGTAAAAAAGTATAGAAATTACAGTACTGACATCGAGTAGCATTAAACCTGTTTGGAACAAATATACAGTGACATACTAATTAAATCAATGCAACGTAAACAAGACTGTACATAGAAGTGCTATAAGGAGAATACAAATTCAATTATGCATATTTATGAAGGAAGTGCAACAATTAGGCAGTCAGCAAGTTGAATATAGGATAGACTGCAGAGATTCAACTGACACAGCAGGGAAGGGAGACTTAGTCGCATGTGCAGTTTACCGCAAGACAATTTTGTAGGGCCGGGGGGGTGGAGTAGGGGGAAGGAGGAGTGATGAATCTAGGGGTGGAGGGAGGGCATTCCATAACTTAGGGAAGTGATGCGAGAAGGCCATTTGCCCTACCGTAGTAGACCGTCAGGGAACAACTAGTAGCCTTGACTCATATGACCTAAGTGAATGGACTGATGGGGAGAGAATGGCTAGCAAGGAGGAAAGGTATGGGGGAGTGAACCAAACCAGAATTTAGAGGGGAATTTAGCACAGTGGAGGTGGTGGTGATTTTCTATGGAGGAGAAAGCCAGGGAATGGTAGAGAGAACAGTGGTGGGTGAGGGGAGACATCGAGAGTGAAGTGACAGAAGGAGTTTTAAAGTGTATCCCATCTGTTTGGGGGGACTTGGGAGTGCCACTGTAGACAACATCACAGTAGTCAAAAATAGGTAGTGTCATCTTCTGAACAAGTCCTCGTCTGGCCGGTAGCATGAGGCAGCTACGGTTTCTGTATAAAGCACCTAGTTTGGGGTGCAACTTCTTCAGGATGGTGTCAACATGTATGGAGAAGTTGAGGTGTTGGTTGAGTCAAACTCCCAAATACCTAAAGAATGTGGTTTCCTTGAAGACTGTCCCATCTAGGGTGCGGACGGAGGGAAGGTAGGGGAGCCGAGAGAGTCTCTGTCTCATCGGCGTACGTATAGATATTGGTGGATGAATAGGCTGAAGGAAGGTCATTTAGGAAAATGAAGAGGATAGGGTCCAACACGGAACCCTGGGGTACGCCAGTGTTGATAGGGAGAGGGGGGGAGATACAACTTATGCTATTCTAACAGACTGGGTCCTACCTACTAGATAGGCTGGGTTGCATTGTTTTTAGGTATTGTGATTATTAAGATGAAAGGGTCTCTTCCTCCTTGTTTATTACTAACTTAAGGCACACTCCTAGGGGTGGGGTGGGAGGGCCTAGGAGGAGGGATGGGGGAGGGAGGGGGCTGTGATTTACTTGACTTATTTGATAAGACTAATGTTGATCCACTACTGATGTATTCATGTGTACTACCTTTCATGTATACGTACCTTGTCCCTTCCTTGTATAAATTCAACAAAATCTTTAAATTTCGAAAAAAAAAATACCTACTAGATAGGCTTTGAACCAACTAGTGGCAGAGTCAGTGAGGCCAGCAGAGGAGAGGGAGTCTAAAAGAAGGGTGTGGGAGACAGTGTCAAAGGCCTTTGCTAGGTCAACAAAAATGGCAGAAGTGATTTGACCACTGTCCATCCCTGAGAGGATGGAGTCAGTGAACCTAATCAGGGAGGTAGTGGTGGAGTGATTCTTCTGGAACCCAGATTGAAAGGGAGTGAAAAAGTTAGAATCAGAACGATAGGGAGTTAGTTGTGAGAGAACTAGATGCTCCTGGAGCTTAGCAAGGGTAGGAAGGAGAGACATGGGGTAATAGTTGGTAGGAGAGGAAGGATCACCACCCTTAGGCAAAGGAAGAACAGTGACATGCTTCCAGACAGAGCGGATGGAAGCAGTGGCAAAAGAGCAGTTAAGTAGGTTAGATAGCGGACCAGAGATGGCAGGTGCTGATAGGTACAGCAGTTTAGGGTCCAAGCCATCAGGTGAGCTGCCTTTGGAGGGATTGAGGGCATAAAGTGCCTCCATTGTGGCAGCACATGTGATGTTAGTGAAGGAAATGGGGGGCAGAGTGGGTAAGCTAGAGGAGCTAGGTGAGGTGGGTGAGGGGTTAGCTTGCAGGTGAGGAGTGAGGGAGGATAGAAGAGCTGAAGCACAGGAGGTGAAATATGAATAAAATTCTGTGTCAATGCTAAGGTGGTTAGCAACTTGAGTATTGTTTACTTTGAGAAGTGGTGTTGGAGAGGAGAGGGGGGGATTGAAGAGGGAGTGAATTACCTTCCAGAATTTGGATGGATTATATGTGTTGGACTGGAAGGTCAAGTAGAAGTAATCTGATTTGTCTAAGCAGGTGGCTTTCGTACACTTGTTGCATAGTGACCGGTAGATGTCACGAGCTTGAGGGAGCATGGTAGATTTATATGTTTTCCAGGCTTGATCCCTGGCCCTATGACATACTAGAAGTTCCGGGGTTATCCAGGGAAGGTGGTTTCTTCGCTCTCTTGCAAGCCTTAATGGAGCATGTTGGTTCCATACTTCAAGAAATCTAGTTTGAAAATAGATGTAGGCAGCGCCAATTGAAGATAACTTGGATATTGGCTCCCAGTTAGTGTGGGTGAGATCATGAAGGAGGGGAGTTATGTTCAATGACTTATACGAGTGGAATAGCAGCATTTTCAGGGGGCTTTAGTTCTGTGTATTTTACGTACCATAAAAAACATATGGCGATCACTAATGTCATCAGGTAGAATATCTGATTTTATTTTAAGTTACTGTATTACTTATTCTCTCTGAGACAGTCTTCATACCCTTAGGTATTGGGAAACTCTGGCTCCCAGTGTCTATTTGGTAAGACCTGTTCTTAGGTCGTAAGTCTGCTTTTGTCTAATAAACACATTTATTACTACATATGCCACTTGTCTGTTGTTTCTTCTGCTGGTTTATTACTACCAAGAACCTAAAAAGGGCTTGAACTCTGACACTTGCCATGGGGGGAAGGCTGTGCTGTAAGACACAGAGGAGTCACTCTTTGGAAGCTGGTGTGGGGACTGTGAGATGGTGAGAGATAATTGTTTGGCAGACTAGGGCTGTGAGGGGCCAGAGGGTCATTCTGGCTGCCATTAAGACAAAGTGAGACCCTGTTTTGATGTCAGGGAAAGGTATGAGGGAGCAAGGCATGAGACTGGCTGTGAAGAGGGGTTGAGAACTGGGATACACGGAAGGGTTTTCTGAATGATAAGGGGCTTTGAGAGGGCAATGGGTGACTTCATATTGGTGTCACAGAGAAGAGGGCTGTGAGAGGGCAAGCAGTAACTCTGTTCAGGTGCTGGGGGTTGGAAAGACACCAACAGGTGGCTAAAATCTAAGGAACTGTGAAATGGTGTGGCATGATTCTGTTTTGGTGTTGGGTGGGGCTGTGAGTTGTTAATGGATAACTCTTGGTGCTTGGAGGAAGGGTTGAGGAGGTGTTGGTAGCCATTGTGTTTTAGATTTTGCCAGTGGCTGCAGAGAATGTACTAGCACATAAGAAATGTTTCTGCCACGTTTGTAAACAATTCTACATGATGTGGTGGCTGCTCTTTAAGTCCAGGATCTGTGGACAGAATGTGCCAGTGCCTTTCTATTACTGATCTAATCTCTGCAGAATTTGTACCATAAGTGGTTATGAAATTAATTTGGTCTTGGTTCTGTGGGGGCTTGGTTTTGTACTCAAGTAGGGTAGGGTAGGGTAGGGTAGAGAAAGGAGTATTTCTGGTTAGCACCCTGGCATCATCTAGAACTTCTTGACTGTATCCCCTAGCTCCAAACCTAATAGACATTTCATTCATTCATTCTTTTTTTTTCCAAAATCTGATGTGTCTGTGCGGTTTCTTTTTATCCTCAGAAACTGAGACCACAGTATGTTCCTGATGGTGTGGTGTGAGTGGCAGCTGGATGCTGAAAGAAACGTATTTCTCTCTGTTGTTATCCAAACAGATTTGTGTTTTTTGTGCCATCATCGTTCTTCGTGATGCAAGGGCCCAAGAAACTGACTCTTCAAACCACTTTGTACCGTGAATTTTAGGTTTGAATTTGAATTATGTAGATAATCAACAAATTTGGTAAGTTCTTCTGCAGTACCACGCCACACCATCAGGACATCATCAATAGAGTGTCTCCAAAGGTCGATGATGTGGAAAAAAGGGTTGTTAGATTGGTTATATATCACATTCTTTTCCCACTGTCCCAAATAAAGGTTTGCATAGTTTTGTGCAAATGTGGCCCCCATGGCTGTACCCTTTATTTGTGATAGTATTTCCCCTGAAAACTGAAGGTGTTACTTTTTAATACTAATTCAGACAGTTTTACCAGAAACTCAGTTTGCCCACTATCCAGAATTGTTGCCTTGTGCAACCATGCATGCAGCACCAATAGGCTATCCTCATGAGATATGTTTGTATACAAGGACTCTACGTCCATAGAGACAAAATACTGATTTTCTTCAAGCTGCAGAGTCTCCAGGATGCCCATGGTCTCAGTGGTATCCCATAAAAAGGAAGGTAACTCCCTGTTTCCCGAATGTGTGAATCCACATATTGGGAGAGAAGTTCAATAAGTGACCTAATGCCCGAGATGATGGGCCAACCTGGAGGGTTCTGCAAGATTTTGTGTACCTTTGGCAATACATACATGGTTGCACGCATTGGATGAGCCACCTGTAAGAATTTAAGGGTGCACTGGAAAATTATGTCATTATCAAAAGCCTGGGACAAAATAAGATCAATTTCTTTTTTGAATGTTAGTAAAATCCTTTTTCAGAGGTTCATAGAAGACTGTATTAGTAAGCTGTCTCTGTACTCAGCGATATAGTCCACAAAATTAAGTACAACAATTGTGCCACCTTTGTTGGCTGGCTTGATGGTAATTTCTTGGTTGTCCTCTAGTTCTTTTAAGGCATTTCTCTCCAAATTGGAAATGTTGCAGAATTGTGTTCTCTGCTGTGTCTCAAAGAGGGCATCAATATCATTAAGGCAGGCTTGTTCAAAAATGTGCTCTACAGCTCGGGGGGTTGAATGTTGAGGGAGGCCTGAACTTTTGCAATATATTCAATGCTGTTATTTGTGTTGACTCAGCATCAGTATTTTCAGTTATTCTGGGAGTCATTAAGTGTGTTAGTGTCCTGGCCCTCACCATCTCTACGAATATCAACACTACCTGTTGTGTCCAAACCAGCCTCCTGGCTAGTAACAGGAAAACACATCCTTTGTTTGTTATAGAATGCTTTTCTGCTAAGTTGCCTTGTGAGCTTTTTAGCGTAAATGAATGTATCAAATTTTCCAATGGTACATGTGGGGATGAAACGCAGTCCTTTACTCAGTACTGAAACTTGATCTTGAGAAAGTGTTATACTTGAGAGATTAATTATATTTGTTTCCCTCTGCCATGCTGCTTGGGTTTCGCTTCCCCTCTCTGTGATGTGGCCACTTGTTTCTTGTGAGCAGGCAGTGGATGCTGTCCGTCTTTTCCATGAGATCACATTGTAAATTGTAAGCAAGCAATAACACACAGCAGTTTGTGCAGCAGTGCTAAACTACTGCATGCCCCAGGTGGGTTGTGAGGTACGGGGCAAAGCTGAGTCTCATCAACCACCTGTGAAGTGCTGATGTCTTCGCTCAGGTGCCAAAGGCACCTATGCTGCCATGGATGCCATGCTAAGGACGTGGGAGAGTCAGCAGGTGTCTGCTCTGAGGAGCAACCAGTCGCCTGGCTTCTTTGCCTGGAAAAAGAGGGAACATTCTTACTTAAATGGCACACAGCTGAATGATACAAAATGAAACCAAAAAAGGGAAACAGCAGCAGAGCGAGATGTAGCACTAGGTAATATGGCAAAGACAATTTTCATGTGCACTGACTTAATGCAAGGAAGAAAAGGAAGTGTCGGTTGGTGGCTGCATGAGAAATACAGCTTGCCCTAGATCACTTTGCCTGATAACAAAAAGTGGGAATATGAGAATCTGTGGCTCACACTGTCATGGTGAGGCAGCATTGACAGCGCAGGAGAAAATAGAAATGGAAACATTAAGCATACAAGAATGTTGTACCCCCCCCATTCAGCAGGCGGGAGGTGGTAGCTATTTGAAAAGCAAATTGCAGTTTGGTTAATTGGAGGAGGGCATGTGAACAAAAAATATCAATAATATTTCCAGTAAAGAGGTAGCATGTTTCATTTATGCCATACCTCCCAAGAAGTGAAAAAAAATGGAATTTTCTGCAGTTTTTTGCTAACTATAAAAACCTAAAAGGTATATATAAATGAAAGTAGTGTAACCCCCTTGCATATGGGGGTTCCTAGAAATGCCAGTCTGGGTTTACCTTAGCCCGGTTTGTTCAGTCCTTCTCCCGCTGTCTCTCGGGCTTCTCCTCACTTGGCCTCTAATTTTTCTGGCTTCCCAGGTCCTGTTTGCCCTCGTGTGTGCCCCAGCTTGCAGTCAAATGAAAATTCAGTCCCTTGGGGCTTAAACTGCTGGCCGAAAGCTCCCGCTGCAAAAGTGCTGCCTCCAGGCCAGCTGGAGTCACGTTGGTGCTCAAAGCACCTTTGATGTGGAGCCGCTTGTTTTGTGGTCACCTCGGGGACTGTGCCATGGGTCCCAGGATCCCTTCTGCCTATTTGGGACCCGGTGACCACGGACAGCCTGCTGGGGGACCGCTCAGATGGGAATTAAAGGAGTTCTGACCGGGGCTCATTTGAGTATGCCTGTGCAGGGCCCCGGTCATCTGAATAATGCATAACAGTGTGGCTGGCTGCCTCCAGGGTAGCTATGTTCTGCTCCAGCCGAAAAGTAAAGAATTAAAATGTTTTACATAATGGAACTGTTGCTGCTTGTTGGGAATATACTGTGCATGTGGGGAAAAGTGCTTAAAGTTAAAATGAGTACTGTTTCCCTGGCAATTCCAGTATCTGGGACTCTGTGTGTCAGCTGCTGCAAGGGGAGCTTGCATAAGTGCAGTAGCAACAGAAAAAGTAAAGGAGACGCATTCTTTATCTGTGTAGCGACTACAAGTGCAGCCTTTAAGCTATAGAACTGTGGGGCATTTGAGGCAAATAATTACTTATTTCTGGCTGCACCAGGACATTATTCAGGACTGTATCTAATCTGCTATAAGGGACAGTGGGTTAAGCAGCCATTGCCAGCAGTACAGCCAATTGGAATTGCAGCAATAGATAGCCAGGACTTGTGGGACATTTACTACATCTCATGGGTAAACACCCAAGTGCTTACGGGGGCTTACAGGGACATTATTTTAGGCCCAAATTCCACAACCCAATTGTTCCTCGAGTGTTCTGATTGACAGGTCCTTCAACAACTTGGAGACATGTCACCCCATCCCTGCTACCAATCAGGAGTCAAGCTAGGAGCTTTATAAAGAGACAGTGTTGCCAGTTTGTCTGAGATTTCAGAGAGAGATTTGGAGAGAGAGCAGCAGAGCAGGTTCCAGCCTGCTGGGAGCCCTCCATGGGGGAAGGGCTTAGGCTCCTGCCATGCCATCAGGCCTGGGCCACTTAATTCAAGCCCTTTCAGTCTTCAGGGGGCATTTGTTATTTTCTTCAGTTAACAGTTAACTAGTTACAGCAATTGTACTTTCGGCAACAGCTAGTCTGGAGGTTGCCAATACTGTTCTCCAGAGGCTAGCCTTCCCTCCCATGTCTAGGAAAGATGTGGACCAAAGAATCAGATGTCCAGCAGCGGTGAGAGCGCTGACCAGACCAGATGACATCATGCAGTGGTGAGAGAGCTGACTGAGTACCTCAGTGGTGAGAGAGCTGAAGAAGTCTTCAGGATGCCTTCGATTGTGGATGAGACCCGTGGAGGACCTGAGTGAGTACCCTCATACCCCCAGGTGCGAGGGAGAAGCTAAGCAAGTAATCTTGGGTGCTCCATGCCCCATTAAGAAATGTGTGCTGTTAAGTGTGAAGTATTGAAGTTATCAGTCTGGGCTACTAACCCCATAAGAGACTACCTAGTTCAAGTAATGGATGCATCTTGTCTGTGGCCCAAATGGCTAAGTTTCAGGTGCAGCAAGATGCTGGGCTTAGTGAATCATATAAATGTGTAGCTATGGGTTACAGTCCGGCCATCGTGGAGCTGTCTGCCAAGACGTGCTTGCCACTTCATGAGACAGGAGGCCCTGGAGCATATTAATGTCTAAGATACCTTAAAGAGAATGTACCTGTGTCTGCACAGAATTTCTTCTAAGAGCACTTGGTATAAGTGTTAAAGTGGCTAGAAGTGCTGGATAGGACTCCGCTTGTGGATAATGTTCTTGGTATATAGAATGTACTGGATGTGACTGCCTGTGACAAAAGTATGGTATGCTTGATAAAAGTGTAGTTTTCAACTTATTCTGGTTGGATGCCTTTTGGTATATAAAGTACTGGATGTGACCATATTTGAATTGCATATAGGATGCTTGACAAAAGTATCACCCTTATTGCTTTGGATGGGACTTTCAAAATGTGGAAATGTGGGGAACTGTGTATTGGGGCATGTCTGGGGAAGTTAATTGGTCACCGTGGGTGGTGTAGCAGTTCAGGGGGCTACACCCAGTACCATCTCACCCACGTAAAGCACCCTGAGTGGAGGCACTGCGCAAAGATTTAAAAAAATGTTATTAGCTAGTGAACCCAAACCCCTTAGCCTATGTCCAGGGTAGTAGGCAGGGGTGTAACACTGGGGGGTGGCGCCGTCCAGGGGTTACAGTAGGAAAAGAGAAGTGATGATGCCACTGTACAGATCCTTGGTGAGGCCACATCTGGAGTATTGCATCCAGTTCTGAAGATCACACCTCAAGAGGGATAGGGATCACCTAGAGACAGTGCAGAGGAAAGTGACCAAGATAATACATTGACTACACAAAGAACCTTACAAATCAAGACTAGATCACCTCAACATGTACTCACTGGAAAGGAGAAGGGACAAAGGGAATATGATAGAGACATTTAAATACCTCCACAGAATCAACTCAGTGCAAGCACAAGCCCTCTTCAGAGAAAACATATGTACATGAACAAAGGGACACAGCATATATCTGAAGGGAGGTAGTTTCAAAACAAATTGCAGAAAGTTCTTCTTCACTGAAAGGGTGGTGTAACCCTGGAACAGTCAGACCACAGAGGCTGTGGCATTAAAAACAATAAGGGAGTTCAAGCTAGCATGGAACAGGCACTGCAGAAATCTACGAAAGTCAAGAGAGTAGGAGGGGGTAGCCTACACATGCAGACATGCAGACTAATTGGACTGCATGGTCCCCTTCTGCCAACACTTTCTTATGTTCTTATGAAACACCACTCATTTTGTAGGTATTTTTGTGCTGAACAAATGTCATGCTCACAGTACCATGCTATTATTTTTGTTTTAAAGTTATTTGCATTTGTTTGTTGAAAAAGTGACAAATAATTGAATTTTCTGCTGCTTTTTTTTGCTAATAAAAAAAATCTAAAAGGTGTCTATAAATGAAATACCATTTGTTTTGTAGATAATTTTGTACTGAACAACTTTCATACTCACAGTACCAGGCTATCATTTTTAATTTGAAAGTTATTCACATTTGGGAATACAGTTAGCAGAGGTAGAATGCATCTGAACAGCTTTAATAAATTCAGTTTCAGTATAAATGTAAACAACAGCCTCTCTTTTACAAACCTATGGAGTAAATTAAAATAAAATGTGTAAAAAAAGGTGGTTTAGGTATCCTTTAACTTAAGATGTAAGGCCTTTTCAATGCTGTCTAATGCAGTCATTGTGCTGTGTTTCTAGATTAACTTATATGTGTGTAATAAAGCATTTTTATAAAGTTTAGGTTTAACAAAAACTGTTGTCATTTATTTATTGTGCATTCCAAGGAAGTACGAACATAGCGAGAATTAAATTGCATTACAATTAACCTGTTTTACAGTACTTAGCCAAAGCCTTGTCTGCGCCAATTACTGACATCTTTGAACCATCACTCTCTTCTGGAATAGTGCCTGTTGACTGGAGAAAAGCAGTAGTAACTCCAATACATATGGAAGACAATAGGCAGCATATTATGAACTAAAGGCCCATCAGCTTGACCTCTGTTGTGGGTACAATTATGGAGAGAATCTTTAAAGAATCTTTAAAGAAGTAGTACACCCTCATCTAGTAAATGTTATTTTTGTTTCCTTGTCCCCTGTAGCTGTTGGGGTTACGTGTGTTTGCTTTAGTTTGTTTTCATTGTTCACACCAGCCCCTCTTACTAGCCTGGGGGGTCTCCATTTTCTGTTTTTTTATATCTCATTGTCCCTGAGAGCTGCATTAGCATATGAGAACATGACGCCATAGCACCCATTTACACCATGCATCTCTGTGCTGAAAGTACACATAACTTGAAAAACCTCTGTAGAAACACACAGACTGACTGCAATTTCTAGATTCAGACTGTAGGTGGAGGGTGGTGTCCATGAATGCAAGAAGCTTAGGTAACAAAATGGACAACCTGCGGGCACTATTTATTTATTTGCTTTTGGTAACCGGGTAAGAGCACTAGGCATAGCAATGCCTATTTTCAGGCATGACCCAGGAGGGTACAAATAACAAACAGTTTGAAGCAATACAGCAATTGGTAATACAGAGGGTACAGGTGCAAATACAGTTACCAGTGAGATAGAAATACAGTTGGGACAAAAGCAAGAGTGATGCAAGTATGAGTTAAACAATATTCAGGTTACAATCTATAAGAGATATCATTACAAAAATTTTACAGAATACAGTAAAAGTGCATTTAAACATTGCTTTAAGTCAGAACACAATAGAGTCAGATTGTGAGCAACCACAGGACTAAAAGTCCTAAGACGTACAAGAGTGATGGTTTAGAGAAATGATCCATGATTGAGACCAGGGTATATGTGCTATACTGTCGGCCAGAAAAGCATGGATATAGAGGAGGGAGAAGTAGGAAATTAAGAGAGAGAAGGGGAGATGGGAGGGGGTGTGAGCCTAAGAAAATGCAAGTTCAAGGCTACAAAGAAAGAAGGCAGGAAGCCAGGTTGAGAGGAGAGATGGAAGAGAGAAGGACAGCAGTAGGTAGAGACATGGTGGCCAGGAGTTAGAGGCTGGAGGGTCTAAGGTAGGCAAAAGCATGTGCAGAGGGTTGAGGCAAGTAGATGACTGTGGTGTAGCCTCTTAAAAGAAGCATGGGTCTGAGCATAATGAATGTCTTGGGGAAGGGAGTTCCAATATTTAGGGGCCGCACATGAGAAAGCCTGCACACCCATGGTGGTTTTACATCTTGGAATGTGGAGGTAAGCTAGGTCAGTGGATCTAAGCCCATAGGAGATGGTTTGAGTGCCCAACAGGCAGACAAGGGATTGAGGGAGACCTGATCTGGCAGTACCATCAATGAGCGATTCGATGGACTTGAGCCAATAGGCAGTAGGAGACAGCCATTTTAGATCAGAATAAAGTTGGCAGTGTTACTTGTAAAGAGGGGATGCAGAGGCATATCTGCAGATGTTATTATAGGTGGTTTCCCACTTGTGAAGAGTAGTTTTTGATGCTCCTAGGTAGGTGACTGTGCCATAGGCTAGTGCTGGGAGCAAACTGCCTTGAGCAATAGCAAGCCTAACTAATGGGGTGAGGGGATAACTGGTCCGGTATGTACTTCCAAGCTTGGCATTTACAGACTTACAGGTAGCAGTAACATGTTGATCAAAGTACAGGATTCATCAAGCAAAATGCCGAGATACTTGAAAGAGTTAGTGTTGGCCAATGGTGAGCCATCAGTGCATAAGATATTGAGAGGGTTCTGGTTTGTTTTGAGTCTGGCACAGGAGCCAAAAAGCGTGGATATGTTTTGCCCGTGTTAAGAACAAGGTTGTTTTCAATCATCCAGGACTGAATGTGGAGGAAGTCTGAGGAGAGACAGTGATTTATGTCCGAGATGTTCCTAGCACTGTAATAAAGAACTAGGTCATCTACGTACAGAAGTGATGAACAATCTGGAGAGAGCAAGGGGAAATCATTAATAAAGATGGAAAAAAGTAGGGGGCCCAGGATGGATTCTTGTGGAACACCAATATGTATGGTGGAGGGTTTAAACAGGACAGAATTGTAATACTTGGTCTGCTTCCTGTTTGACAAGTAGCTATTAAACCAGGCTACAGAATCTGTAGAGAAGCCAAGAGAAGCAGAGTTTGGTGAGGAGAAAGGAGTGGTTAACAAGGTCAAATGCTTTGATTTGGTCAATGAAGATTGCACCAGTCAGGAGACCTATATCCACTGCAGAATAGACATCATTTGTGAATTTCAAGAGGGCCGTAGTAGTGCTGTGGCCTTTGCGGAAGCCATGCTGGGAGACAGAGAGGAGGTTGTGGTCCTGTAGAAAAGATATGGTTTGCTTGGCAACTAGTTTTTTGAGTATTTTGCTAAGAACGGAGAGAATGGCTATAGGTCGGTAGTTGGCAATTTCCTTGGGTTCCCCTTTTTTTAAATATTGGAGTAACTCTCGCTATCTTCCAGATACTAGGGACAGAGCTGTGGCATAGAGACAAGTTAAAGATTTGAGCTAAGGGTGAGGCATCTTTTGGGCTTCCAGTCTGGTAATGGTTTGAAATCTAAAAGGTGGGTGGTTGTGTAGTGGCTCATTGTCTATGGGGGGGTGCTGCACCGGGGGGAAAAGAGACGAGTATTTGGATAAATCTGAGAAGTGGAGATTAAAGGAGTTTGCAATAGTGGCCGGATTATTGCAGAGCACACCATTTAGGATCATATCGTTTATATTTCTGGTGTGTTTGGCTCCAAGGGTTATTTTTTATATGAGACCAGAATCTCCTGGAACCACCTGCAGCATTTATTAGTAGACCCTTGCAGAATGAGCTCCTAGCTAAACGAATGTTCCTTTTGCAAGAGTTTCTCTGCATTCTGTAGTCAGTGTAGTCAGACAGAAGACCAGAGACCTTGAAACTCTGCCAGCTTTTGTTACTAGCCCGGATCTGAGCAAGTAGGTCTTTATTTAGCCATTTGGTTTGCGTTCCATGTACATGAAGTTGTATGCACAGTGCATGGATATCCTGTAGAGATCCAAACAGGGTTAGGAAGTGGTTAAGGGTTGCCTGAGCATCAGTGGCAGAGTAGACGCAAGTCCAGTCATCCATGGATAGATTGTTTAGGAACTGGGCTTGGTCAAGGTTGGCTAGGTTATGGACAGTGATGAGTTTTGGGGGAGGGGAGGGTTGACCAATTGAGCACCAGATACAATATACTGGAGAGTGGTCGCTAATTGCATCAGCGAGGGTACCTGAGGAGACTATGCAATCAATGCGATTTGTCAGTGCTCAATCAATTAAGGTACTGGACCTGGGGGGAGACATGACCCTGATAGGGTCGGTGATTAGCTGGCCTTGTACCACAGTGTGGAGTGATTTGTTCGCCTTGCCAATCCAATTTAGGTTTAGGTCCCCTAGAATTAGGACTTCATTTCTTCCAACAGCTAAGTCAACATGTGAGAGGAGCTCCTCAAGGTCAGCGGTGCCACCTAGAAGGGGGTTATAAGCACACACTATATGTAATTTCTTGGAGCCAAGTTGAACAGTAGCGTGAACAGATTCACAGTGGGAGAGGACAGGCATGGTAGGGTTCGAGAGGTTTAGGTGTGATTTATAAAAAATGGCTTCACCACCATCTCGTTTGGTGGTGGGCCTGTCACGCCTGATGAGGTTGTAGTTGGGTAATGAGCAGGTAGAGTCAGGGAGGAGGGTTTAAGTCAAGTTTCGGACAGGCAAATTATATCTGGGTGATATAGTATGACCCATGCCTCAAGTTCAGCTAGGTTACGGAGAAGACTCCTAATGTTCAGATGAACAATGCGAAGTCCTTTTGTGTCCTTCCACACTGCATCTGAGTAGGAGAGGTGAGCAGGTGGACCAGGGTTAAGTTCAGTATCCCCTGAAAGTATTAGAGCAAGAAGGAGGAGATACCATAGTTTGTGATGGATGATTGGGAAGGGCAGGATAGAGTAGCAGAGAAGGCAGTTCTTAAAAGTGTAAGCTACATGGTAGAGATAACCATGAGGATAATTAATGGTGTGAAATCATGGAGTTTATTGGGGAGTATGAGCATATTTGAGAAAGTAAAGTCATTTGGATCAGTGGTGAAGACTTTAGTGGAGGGGGGGGGCAGCATGCCAATGTGAATCACAGAATAAATCTTAGCGTAATACCTGTCAGCAAAAATGTGTGTGATTGGGAAGCCATTTGGTAGAAGGTGAGCTAGTAAGGGTGTGTCATAAAGAAAGCCCTGTTATGGAGTAGAAAACATACTTTAGGAGGTAACTTGCTATTAGGCTTGAATGAAATGGGTGCAGACAAATACGTAATGGGAGCTTGAGTTGCTGTTTGGAAGGAGGAGTGGATATTGCGGCAGTCACTGAGACTTACCAAACCTAACCTTGACTAGGAACTCTTGATCCCTGGGTATAAATTATACAGGAGGGACAGGGTGGTAGGGAAGGGAGGGGCAGTTTACTTCAGAGAAGGTACATCATGTACAAGAAAGGAGTCAGATCAAGGGTAGGCAGATGTATTGTGGGTTCAGTTACTGTCCAACAGAGGAAAGATGGACTGGGGCCAACAGGGAGGGAGAAGAGGAGCAGGAGGGGAGGGGAGCATGGGTGTGGCAATAAAGGGGGATATAGTGAGGAAAGAGCTGCTAGCATTGAAGGTAGACAATGCTCCAGGCCCTGATGGAGTACACCCAAGGGTGCTGAGGGAACTGGCAGAGGAACTTGCAGAGCCACTGGCAGGCCTGTTCAATAGTTCACTGGAGTCAGGTGTGGTACCACAAGACTGGAGAATGATACATGTGGTGCCTCTTCATAAGAGCGGTCCTAAAGATGACCCAGGGAAGTAATGATTGGTCAGTTGACTTTAATTGTGTGCAAGATCATGGAGACTATACTTAAGGAAAGGTTGGTTGAGTATCTAGAGAACCAGGGACTTCATGATGAAAGGCACCACAAGTTTATAGGAAGGAGGTCATGTCCAGTGAATCTGATTGAATTCTTTGAATTGGTCACCAAAATAGTGGATAATGGTCAAGCAGTGGACATCCTCTACCTGGATTTTAGCAAAGCATTTGACTCTGTACCCTACAAGAGGCTGATCAGGAAGTTGGCAGATCCAGGAGTTTGGGAGAAGATAACCAGATAGGTGGAAAATTGACTGGGGGATAGAACCCAGAAGATACTGGTGGGGGGAGAATTATCTAACACCTGAGAAGTCACTAGTGGGGTCCTACAGGGGCTGATGCTGGAGCAAATGTTGTTCAATGTACAGTATTTACAGTATTAATTATATTGGGGACAGCATTAAAGGCAAAATGTGCCTTTTCGCAGATGACACCAAGCTCTGTGGGAGGCAGGACTCGACCGAAGGGATACAGGACCTAAGGGAGGATCTGAAAAAATATGAGAGGTGGTCTGAGATTTGGCAGCTTGGATTCAATACCAAAAAGATTTAAAGTTATGCACATTGCAGTCAAGAATCCCAGGACAGAGTACTACCTGGGAGGGGTTTGGGTATCTGTAACTGATGAGGAGAAGGATCTGGGTGTTATACTCATTAGCAACCTAAAGAACTCTACACAGTGCAGGAGCTCAGTAGCAAAGGGTAATAAGAGGATGGGACGCATAGGCAGGGGATCAGTAGTAGGTGAAATGAGGTTATACTGCCCTTGTATAGATCACTGGTGAGACTACATCTGGAATATAGAGTGCAGTACTGGTGCCCACACCTTAAAAAGACCATTAACAGGCTGGAGAAGGTACAGAAGAGGGCAACAAAGATGACTGGGGGTCGGCAAGGGAAACCATATGGGAGAGGTTGGGAGACTTGAACATGTGTTCCCTGGAGGAGAGGCGGTAGTGGGGACATGACTGAGACTTTCAAACACTTTAGAGATAAATAGGGTGGATAAGGAGAGTTTCTTTAGGATAAATGATGACCATAATACAAGGGGGCACTACCCTAACTTGGATGGGGGAAGATTTAGAAGGGAATCTAGAAAGCATTTCTTTGCTGACATGGTGGTGGACAGTTGAAATGTGCTTCCAGAAGAGGTGGTTTCATTCACGATGGTGATTAGCTTCAAAAGAGGCTGGGACAGACATAATGGGAAAGTAAAGGTCATGGGAGGGGTGGATGGCAAGGATGAGGGGATTGGGGAGGGGGGCAGGGTCGTAGCTCAAGCTGTGGACCTTGTAATACAAGCAGACTGGACAGACCTAATGGCATTGTTCTGCTAGCTTTTATGTATGTTAGTATGTAATTTAAAGGAAAAAAACTTCTATTACATTTACGATAAAAGCTAAAGCTAATTGAACGTGCATGTGGTATCTCACACCTTGTTGTAACATATTTTGTTGAATTCTAAGTAAGCAGTCAAGCACACCTTGGAGTATAAAGGGTGCCACTGCTGACACATCATGTTCTCATACGCTAATGTAGCTCTCAGGCAAAATGAGATTTCAACAAACATAAATGGAGACCTCCCCGACAGGACAGTTACAGGGACTGTTACAAACAATGAAAATAAACTAAGACGAACAAATATATCTTCAACAGTTACACAGAAAGAGTTATCTGTTGACAAGGAAACAAATAACAACAGGCTATGAGAGTATACTAATCCTTTAAGGATTATATTATTGAAACTATTTGCAAGGATGGGTCCTGGGATAGGACAACACATGGGTTTTCCTAGAGGATGCTTGTGTGTGACAAAACTTGCTGCCTTTATGAACCCATAAGTGATTTGTTAGATGAAAACATACCATATGATGTTATCTGCTTGGACTTCAGCAGGGTATTTGGTAATTAAAACATACCATATGATGTTATCTACTTTGACTTCAGCAGGGCATTTGATAAAGTGCCCTGTGGTTAATTATTGTAGAAGTTAAGTAGACTAAACATTGACTGCAGTGTGATAAATTGGACTAGATACTGGCTTACAGGCAGGAAATAAAGAGTTAGGGTAAGGGGTGTAACATCAAGTAATATTAGAGTGACAACCCACAGGGTTCGGTCCTGGGCCCAATACTGTTTAACATCTATGTTAGTGATCTTCATAGTGGACTACAGGGATTTGTAAATAAGTTTGCAGATGACACCAAAACAGGCAGTAGAGACCTGAATGAGGAAAACACTAACAACATTCAGGCTGGCCTTGACACCTTATGTAAATGGACCCAGACGTGGGAAATGCAATTCAACCCAGAAAAATGTGTGGTACTTCACATAGGAAAGAATAATATTCGTAGTAAATATTTCCTAGGTGGTATAGAACTAAAGGAAATTACTGAGGAGAGAGACCTTTGGGTCTTAATACAACCAAATTTAACCTTTGGAACCAATAACACTAAGTCAGCAGCTGAGGCACTCAAAATCCTTGGCTGCATAAGGAAAACTTTTATTAGCAGACATATAGATATTATTCTGCCTCTTTACAGGGCACTGACTAGATCACACCTTGACTACTGTTCACAGTTCTGGTCACTGTATTAATAAGCATTTATTGATGCAGAATGTTTGCTTGCACATACAGTATGTACTGTGTAGGTGTTTGGTACTGATAGTGTACAGCTGCAGCTGCCCTATGTCAAAGGAAGACCCCATCCAAGGGCCCTGCACTTGGGTACAGTGATGGATGTGAAGAACTCATGGGGCTGTCTGGTGGGCTGTGGAAGCGCGGGGCCCTCTGGTCCCCACACTTCCATGTGGTTGCAAATACAGATGCACAGGGCAGAGTGCATCTGTCAGCCAATGCACAAGGTGCTCTGCCACCCGCAGGTGGAGAGGTGCAGAGCCCTATGCCAAGAGGACAGACAGCTGGCTTCACTATACGGTACCTAGGCCCATGCGGAGAACCCTGCACATTTCATTCCCTGGTTGAAGGGGGTGTCACATAACAGCACCATTCCCCCATCCTCACCCAATCCAGCTGGATCACAGATCTCACCCCAAACTCAGCTCACAGGGATGGAATCACAAAGCATAGCCACTGGGGTGAAGACCAGCACTACACACAAAGATTGCTAAACAATTACAATTTCTTTTTTTTGATCCAAACTTTTCAAGATGCTTGTTTTTTTTTTTATTCACCTTATAAACATGACATGTACCATTTATAGTATATTGGCCGAAATTTCACACCAGAGGTGGAAAAAACACTTCTCATCCAGGATTTTAAAAAAATGAAATATGTCACATTTAAGAGGTGGTGTAGGAAAATGGCTATGTTGAAAGTTTGGAGTCAAAATATTGAAAATTAGTGAAATTATGAGTAAACATTAAAATAGGGAGGGGGATGGGACCACACGTCATTAGGGCCGGCATCTTTGGGAAGGTGGTGGGGTGCACAGGGTGTGGGGCAGCCATGATACTGGACTGGGCTTGGAATTTCGGTGGTTGCCCAGTGTGCTACCAGCTGGCACAGCTAGGGAGGAGGTTGGGGATTGAGAGACAGCTGGGGAAAGGGGAGGTATGGTTGGGGAAGAGGGCAGGGATCTCCACTGGGTTTCACCAAGCACTAGGGGTGGGGCATGGGAAGGGTGCAGGAGAATACTCTGGGGTCACATAGGTACCCTGGCAAAGGGGGCCCAAAGGAGGACACACCAGGAGCAGGCAGGTAACTGGGGACCCTCACAAAGGGGACCAGAGGACAACATTCTCAGAGAAGTAGGCAGATGGCTGGAAGGAAGCAAGGTGGGAGGTGGATCAGACCACACCCAGTAACCACTTTAATTCTCTTCTTCTGCCTAAGGATGAGGGTGTGATGTAGCCATGACAGGGTGGTTAGAGATAGAAAGGGAGTGGGGGCAGGAGGCGGGGGCCAGATAGCAGGAAGAACAGGGGGGAACCTGGAATGCAGGAAAATGGGGGGAGCAGTGGATCAGAGCAGGAGGGGCAGGGGGAAGAGGAAGAAAAGCACAAGGAGAAGGACCAGTTGGGAGGAAAGGGCAAGGAGAAGAACCAGAAGTACAAGGAGGATACAGTAAAGGGAGCTGAGGGTTTAGGCCAGGGGAGCATGACAAGCAAGGAGGGACTGAACAGAGACAGGTAGGAAGAGAGGACAAGCCAGGCTAGTTTAGTGGATGGGGGAGAAGGACCAGTTGCGAGCAGTGAGGGGGGAGTTAGCGAGGCACAGAATGATACTCGGGAGGAGGAGAGGCATAGGATTAGAGAGGAGGAGGAGGCCAGAGTAAATGAGGGGGCGGCATATGGCATCCAGATAGGGGGAGGAACAAGGAGCCGGCTGGGTGGAGGTCCGTAGAAAGAATGAGGACATGGAAGGGGAAAATGGAGGAAAGGAGCAGTCAGAGTATTCCTGTTGGGGTTTCTATGATCAGGGTATCAAATGGGATAAGGAGGAAGCTTGGCCAGTTAGAACAAAATGCTTCCCTGGACTAATGGTGCACAGGGTCAAGCATGAGGTATATCAGCTGGCAAAGGATTGTGGGGGTTTCCTGGACATACTGGTCCACCTGGGTACAAATGACATTGAGGCAAATAGCGAGCTAGAAATACAGACAAGGTTCAGGGAGCTTGCCAGGGTCTGTCATGACATAGGGTGCATGATTTCCTTCTCGGAAATCCTGCCAGTGCCAAGGGCTAGTGCCGAACACAAAAGGAAGATTAGGGAGATAAACCAGTGGCTCAAGGAGTGGTGTGAGGCCAGAGGGTATGGGTTGATGGGGGATTGGGGGGAGACCTGGAAGGATAAGGAGCTGTATGCTAGAGATAGGCTCTATCTCAATTTGGAAGGGAAGGGAATCCTTAAGTTGAAAATAGTGGGGTTCATTGATGAAAAGTGGGGTTTAAACTTGTGAAGGGGAGAGGGATGGGAGAAAAGGCTGTCGAGGGGGGTCCGATAAAGGAGGGACTCTGTCTCCACCCCCCTGGGGAGCTGGAGGAATGCAGGAAAAGGCCGACTGATAAAGTGCAGACCAGGGGAAAATGGAATCCCCATGGGAACACAAGCAGGGGAAATGGAAGTACAGGGAAAGGGTGGAAGGTAGTCCTGCTAAATGCCAGGAGCATGGACAATAAAATGACTGAGCTCCAGGCGATACTAACTGAGGGAGCAGTGGATGTGGCAGCGGTCACTGTCCTGGGCCACCGCAGGACATGACTGGAACCTGAACCTGGAGGGTTACACTATGTTCAGGAAGGACAGGGGGAGGGAAGGGGGAGGAGTGGTAGCAATAATAGTCAAAAACTGCATTGGCATTGGGGAGTAGAGGAGGCGGAGGGAACCATGGAGGAGATTTGGGTCACCTTGATAACAAGGGGGGACAAGAGAGTAAAAATAGGAGTGGGACCCCCTGTTCTGGCAGAGGAACTTCAGGAGAGTCTGGTGGCAGATGTTGGGAGACACTGCAGATTGGACAGGGGAAGGGTGGTGGTGTTGGGGGACTTAAACATGCCAGGAACAGACTAGGAGACTATGACATCCTTGGTGGCCAGGGAACAGAGGTTGTTGGATGTCCTTCAAGATGCATTCCTAACTCAGCAGGTGGGGGAACTGACCAGGGAGGTGCGGGTACTGGATGTGGTCCTGGCAGACAGTGACCAGATTGGGGGCCTGGAGGTAAGGGACCCATTGGCGGGGAGTGACCATGCCACTGTCTGGTTCTGCCTGGTCCTAGAAAGGGTAAAAGGCTGCACAAAGACGGAGGTAACTGACTTCAGGGGGGTGGATTTTAAAGAAATGGGAAGGATCCATAAGGAGCATTTGGATGTGATTGGGTCAGACATGGACGCTGACAGTAGGTGGGAAATAATCTGGAGAGGGGTGCAGGATGCTACCAGCACCTGTGCCAGAGTAAGACAAAAATGTGGTAGGGCCCGAAAACCCTGCTGGTGGATCAAGGAGGTCCAGGAGGTGGTGCGGGGAAAGAAGGCAGCCTATAGGCATTCAAGTGCTCAAGGAGTGAAAGGGATTGAGGGGAGTATGAACTGATGGCTAGAAGGGCCACTAGGGTGGTGAGGGCGGCTAAGGCAAGAAAGGAGCAGAACTCGCCAGAGAAATTAGGAGAGGGAACAAGCGGTTCTTTAGATACATTGGGGAAAAAACGAAGGGTGAAGGGGCAGATTAGCAGGATTAAAACAGGGGAGAGATGGGCACAAGACCCAGGGGAGCAGGCTGAGGTACTAAATGAGTACTTCACCTCAGTTTTCACTAAGGAAAATGGGAGTGCTACATCATACATGGGAGGAGACAGTGATATTGAGGAAGGAGGGACCCTTACCGATTGGCGGGTCTGGGGAGAGGGGGAGGCATCACTGACAGTAGGGGAGAAGGCTAAGCAGGGAGAAGAGGTAGCAGACATGGAAATCACAGCAGAGAAAGTGAGGGAAGCCCTCAGGTCACTTAAGATGGAGAAAGCACCGGGGCCGGATAAATTACATCCCAGAGTACTGAAGGAACTTGCGGATGTCCTGGCGAAACCCCTGGCGGAGCTTTTTCACCATCTCTCTGAGGACAGGGTGGGTGCCCCAGGACTGGAAGGTGGCACATATAGTGCCTATCCACAAGGGGGGATCAAGGGAGGTGGCAAGAACTACAGGCCTGTCAGCTTGACATCAGTGGTGGGCAAGGTGATGGAGGGCATTGTCAAGAAGAGGCTGGGGGGGACCTGGAAAAGTCGGGTGCCTGGACGATAGACAGCATGGATTCTTCCCAGGGAAGTCATGTCAGACAAACCTTGTGGATTTCTATGACTGGGTGACAAGTGCCTTGGACCTGGGTAGACCAGTGGACATCCTCTTTCTAGACTTCAGCAAGGCATTTGACTCTGTTCCTCATGAGGGCCTGTTGGATAAGCTGGGAGAAATGGGGGTGGGGAACCAGATGATCAGATGGATAGACAATTGGCTCCAGAACTGGACCCAGAAGGTCGTAGTTGGCAGGATAGTCTCATCCCCAAGGAGGGTCATTAGTGGGGTCCCACAGGGATCAGTCCTTGGGCCCCTGCTGTTCAATGCCTACGTCTCTGACATAAGTACAGGTATCAGGAGTGAGATGAGTCTCTTTGCAGATGACTCAAAACTGGGGGTGGTGGTGGATGGGGAGGAGGGGAGGGTGGCCCTACAGGGGGACCTGGAGGCTCTGGAAAGATGGTCTAGAAAGTGAAAGCTGAGGTTCAATGCAGGGAAATGCAAGGTACTGCACCTGGGGGCCAGAAACCCAGGCCAAGTGTACACCCGGGGGGGATGCTACAAGTCTCGATGGCTGAGAGGGACCCGGGGTGGTGGTGGATGTCAAGATGAACAACTCGGAGACTTGTAGAAGGGCAGCAGCCAAGGCCAACAGGATGCTGGGATGCATCGCTAGGGGGATCACCTCCAGAAAGAGGGAAGTGATACTCACTCTGTATAACTGCTTGGTGAGGCCACACCTCGAGTACTGCATGCAGTTTTGGAGGCCACACTTAAAGAGGGACATTAAACTCCTGGAGAGGGTCCAGAGGAGGGCAACCAAAATGATTTGGGGCTTGGGGGACAGGACCTATGGGGAGAGGCTCAAAGAGCTAAATATGTACACATTGGAAGAGAGAAGGGACTGGGGACATGATAGAGGTCTTCAGGTACATGAAGGGGTAAATAGGGGAGGAGCAGTCAGGGTGCTTCGAAGGAAGGAGGAGGGGCAACTAGAGGTCATGGGTAGAAGCTGAAGGGGGGAAGATTCAGGGGAGAAAGGAAGAAGTGCTACTTCACTGAGAGGGTGGTGGAGCCATGGAATGCGCTGCCCAGGGGGCTGGTGGAGGCAGAGACGGTGGAGGGGTTCAAGAGGGTGGGACAGGTACAGGGGAAGGGTTCTGGAAGCAAAATCCAGTGCAGCGAGACTATCCAGAACTGGGAAGGGAGAAGCCAGAGAAGGCAAGGGGGGCAGCAAGGTCAGCTCCCAGGGTGGTGGCTGACCAAGCGAGCAGACACAAAAGACCATTAGGCCTATTCTGCTGGCATTTTAGTATGTTGGCATGTTAGTGTAACATTCAGTCATAACCTGGGCATTTTACCATATTTGTACACCACATTTTCAGCATAGCCTTCTTGTTACCCCACGTCATGAACCCCATCGGTGAAATTTTTTAAATCCCCACCAAAACTTAATTCTGTGCCATTGAAATGTCATTCTGCACCACAGGTATGAAAACACATTTTGACTAGGATTTGAAAAATGACAGCTGCCCTGTTCGTGAGGTAGTGGGAAAAAATGGCTATGCTGAAAATTTGGGGTCAAAATATTTAAAATGACCACAGTTACGAGTGAGAGTAGAAAAAATGTCAATGTATGAGCATAACTTTGCTATTTTTATATATTTTTACCCCATAATGTCAACATAGCCTTCTTATGACCCAACCTCATGAACAAGGCTGGCGAAAATGTTCAAATCCTGCTCGAAAGGTGATTTCACAGTACAACAGTGACATCACATTTTGGGCCTAATTTGCATAATTCTACCACCATTGGTCATGAGGTGGGGTCCCAAAAAGGGCATGTTGAAAATGTGGGGCCAAAATATGCAAAAATTACTAAGTTATGCATCAAAGTTCAAAATCCCATTGAAATATGTTGCACCTTACTTTCCTTAGTTTCTCATATTGCAGTCAGCAGTACCAGCAGCAAGATGTGTCTTTAAACAGAGAGTGGATCTTTGCCCTGGGACCTGTTCAGGCGAGCGAGGGTGTATGAGTGTGTGTGGGGTGTGGTGTGATGACTGCTGAGTGGAAGAGCGGGTGGGGTGTGTGTGGAGGGGAGCAGATCAGCGAGGGACGGTTTTCTGCTTTACAGGTTAAAAAACATTAAGGGTTGGTTTTCTTTATTTCAAGGGTATTCTGACACTGGCATTGGGCACCCCAGTGTTGGGCTCATTGGAGAACAAGGGCTAATGACCTGGAGGGAAGGGGGTCAAGAGAAGCAGTACTGGGGGTAGGCTTCCTGGTCTACTTATATTTAAAACATATTTGTAAAGATGGGAAGGGCAAGTGGGTGATCAACCTGGAGGGGACAGGGAGAAAGAAGCAGTACCAGCAGGGGTGGGCATCCCAGTCCAGCTAATAAAGAGACAGACAGACAGACAGACAGATGGACAGATGGACATATCACAGGATTACTCTGGCTTCTGAAGCTAAAAGACGATCAGCTACTAGTTGACCAACTTCATGCAAATGACAGGACCAAAGCCCCCTCTAATTGGAGTGGCTGCTGTCCTTCCAGCTACATGAAGATTCCACCCAGTAAGCAGCAAGTAGCATCAGGACCATAATTCATGGTCATTGGTCTGGACTGCTGAGCCCCTTCCATTTTCAGCTACAAGGGGCTCTGCAGTGACACACCCCTGAAATGCTGTTAAGTGTAACAAAACATGTCTTGCGCATGTGCAAGCAAACATAGAAAGGGGACATTGTACAAACCGAGAGGGTTCAAAGGAGGTTTACCAAAATGATCTATGGTCTGGAATATTTGGACTGGGGCTGCATAGTCTCAAAAAGAGACGGATAAGGGGGGATCTCATCTTACTGTGTGACATATGTAAAGATAGTGATTTGCTGACTGAACTGGGCTTTGAGTAAAAAGTAACAATATATAATTCAAGACAGCAAAACAAGCAACTTTGGTGTAAAACCTACAAGGCAAATAGATGAGGTGCCAGTATTACACAAAGGGTGATCAAATATTGGAATAGACTGCCTCAGTACATCATAGATACATCACATATTCATGTTTTTAAAAAAACTGTTAGACTATTAAATGGACTCTTGGGAATGCATTTGAGTCACCACTGTATAGTGGAGGGTAGACTATAAGTGTCATTGGTGCACATCTACCTCAATATACCTAAGTACCTAAGGTCATGGATACTAAATCCCACAATCGATTGGGGTCATATTATAAACACTGGCATCCTAGTGCCATACTAAGGGGATGTTGTACTGTTGGGTTGTGCTGTGTTTCAGATGAGATGTTACATCATAGTGTAGCCCCCTTGTCATCGAGGCACAGGTCAGGAAGCATAAGAAGACCTGGAGCAGTTTCAAAATTCGCAAATAGCGTTTCATTTTTCTCAATAACAGCAAAATAAAAAAATAAAAATTATTCAGTATAACTATTTACAAAGGCAGTACAAACAGAGAAAACAAAGTCCTTCTTCTGAGGGTATTTCTTAATTCCAAGTTTCAGTCTCTCAGTCTCTTACTCTCCGTGTCTCTCTAGCAAAAGCACTGCTGCTCTTTTTATGTATTTGTCTGGGAACTCATTAAGAGAGCCTGCTTCTCACAGAATGTTCTTATCAGTTTACAAAATGTTCTTGTCAGCTTTGTTCCTTGCAGGTGCAGCAAAACAGTACATGGTGTCCCAGAACTGACTTCTTGTTGACAATTCTGCAAAGGGCTTAAAAACTTTAAAAACTGCATCTCAGGTTAACTCTTTGAGTTCCAACTAGCTTTTTGCAGTCATTTCAACAATATAACTATATATAGTTTTAAACAAAGGGATTTCAGTATCACTTACAGTTTCACAAACGATTCACATATATTTTTATACATGCAAATATGCAAGGGGGAAGAAAAGACAGAAACAGCAAGGGAAGGCAGAGAGATAGCAAGGGGTGGAGAATGGTGAAATTGTCAAAGTGATCAATTCCTAGGTCTCACAAGAAAATGTGGTTGCACAACAGACAGACAAGAGACAGAAAAGGAGAGGCTAGAACAGACCCTTGCATTTAAACTCTTTCTGCATAACAAATAGGGCAATTCCTTATTCAACCCTGTCACCCCCCCCTTCTCATGTCTAGGGGCCAGATGTTATGGAAGGAAGGGGGCTCCAGAACCTAGAACCTCATCAAGTTCTCCTCAGATCAAAATCAGAGTAAAACCATTGGTGTCTTACCTTGAGATGTCTTCATACCCCAAGACACTGAGCCCCGAGGGTGGTCAGCTTCTTACTCAGCAGGAAATCCTGAAGGCAGACTGGTCAATTCAACTTCAAGCTTCTGCATCCCACTAGACTTGGAGTAGAAGGGGCATATGAAATGCAATACTTCATACCCTAGGAAAACTGCGAAATCCCTAAAAATCTAAAGGACTCATAATTCATCAAAATCCTTCCTCGGCAATAATCAAACTGAACTATGATTTATTTATTTATTTTTTTAATCCAATAAACTTTATTAAATTTAAAGAGCAGCATAGATATTAAACAACAAGTGATACCATACAGTAACCATGTTGCTGCAATAAGCAAAAGAAACAAAGATACAAAAACATCAACACACCACATAGGCACAAAAAAAAAAACCTGGACTACGATTTATACAACCAGATCAATCTTAATCTCCTGAGCTCCTAAACAATTACAGAACTCAGGGTCCCAGTAACTTAAAACCCTGAATTAAAAAAGCTCCATGGGGCTAACTTATTTATCAAACTGATTTTTTAAGAGAAAGCTAGACGCATTCTTAGGCATGAATTTTCCACATAACAGAACCAACAGCAAACTTAAACCCCAGTACCAAAGATCGATTTCTGGAATTCCTAGGAACGTGAAGCTCCTGATGACTCACTGGCACTGGTAAGAACCTTCCTCTGTCACCGCAACCTTTATGCTGAACCTCTTCCCATTTGTCTCCTCCTCAAGGGAGTGATGTACTCCGCTGCATGCCACCGAATTAATTCATGCTTGGGGCAAAATGAACACCTTGAAACCCTCTGCGACTGCTAATATGACCATTCCTCCCATTAACCCTGGTCCCAGCCTGGTCCCTAGTGCATTCTCCCCTCATACATTCCCTGTGGCTCTCCCCAGAGCTGAGCCCTCCAAAACAGTAACAGTGGCTCCCTACTTTCAACCAAAATCCTGTTACCAGAGATGGGACTATACTACACTGGCCTAAAGGCCTACACATTTGTAGGCCCCCTGGCCCTGCCCCAGACATGGGCACAGCAGGCCCAATTGAGTCCAGGCCGCCACCCACTCCCACCTTCTACCCCCTGAACCATCATGCCACATGGGGAACTGGGATCAAGAGGAGCTGCCACCATCCACAGATCCCCTGTCAAGGCCCTGCCACTACTTCAACAGCCCTGATGGACCAAGAGCAACACCTCAAAATACTGGGCCCAAACACCCCCGCGGGTCCTATAATACCTGCTTCACCTCTACTCCCATGGATGCTCTCACCACCCATTGCCCAAGGGAACCCTGGACTCAATGACCACAACATTCTGTCTGCCTGCCTCCCACAGAGACCTCAAACCCAGGACCCAGCACACCGCCACAGAAACTGCTGACCTGCCTAAAAGGGGGGGGGGCCTCCAAACTGCCCTGCAGTGAAACCCCGCTGGTCTCTCTCCTTTACCACCTATCTCTTTGCTATATATAACTCCACTCTGCTGCCCCCAACTGGGGCAACAGAAATGAACACCACCCACAGCGTGCAAACTCCCTATGCACCAGGGGTGAGGGGTCCCTAACTGTAGGAATAAGCCCACCCAGAAGGGGGGGCTTACAATAGTCCTATGCGCCTTTTCTGATGGTTGTTCAGGTAGATGTTAAAGATCCCGTAGCACTACTCGAAAAAGAGTAGAGGAGTTTTTTTATTGAAAAACCAACAAAGATATTGCAGGTGATACCTTTTATTGGACTAACAAAATTGTTTTGGATACTAGCTTTCGAGAGTTATACCCTCTTCTTCAGGTCACTGCAACATATTTGTTTTATTTTGTTTTGTTTTTTTCTTTTACATCATTGACTGGACTGCCTAAGCTACCATATTTCTTTACTGAAAAACCAAAAGCAAACATTCCAGAAGTTATGCTTTAAATCAAACAGATATATCAAATCAAGTTATACAAATTCAAACTTAGAAAAAAAAAAAGAACAAATCTAACAGAAAGTTACTAAACCTCAGAATATCAACAGAAGAATAATCAAATAAAGTATGGTACAAATGACAACGAAAAAAATATTGCCCACCAATTTATCTGGGGAAAATCTAGGGCATGGTTTTCCAAAGATACCCTTTTTGGATACAGGACAATCCCTATTGTATATACTCAACATTTACTCTGATTGATTTTTCTAAGTCTAGCTCAGCAACACATTTTTGCAGTTATACCAGCTGATAGCACAGCTGCGAAATACAGAATTTTATAATTGTGAATCAAACAATCAGAGTGTCAGGAGGGAAGTGGTGCTGCCACTGTCTTGCTCACTAATGAGGCCCCACCTGGAGTATTGTATCTGGAGGCCTTACCTCTGCAAGGTCATTGACAGGGTGGATGCAGTATAGGGGAGGCAACCAAAATGGTATGAGGGTTGCATGAGAAGCCATACAAGGAAAGGCTGCAGGAATTCAACATGTACTCCCTGGAGGAGAGGACAGCAAGAGGGGACATGATTGAAACTTACAAGTACCTCAGATGGATGAACAAGGGGGGGGGGAGTTGGGAGAGCTGTGAGATCTTCATGTAAAGGTGGTGGATGACTGGAACAGCCTGCCAGAGGAGGTAGTGATGGGGGGGAGAGAAAGACTGTGGGGAGCTTCAAGAATGCGTGAGATAGGCACAGGGCATATTAGGTACAGAAACAGGAGGAGTGAGGGACAGCAGTGACCAAAAAGGGTCAGTGGTGTCAGGATATGCATGGAAAAAGGACAGACTACATGGACCTACCTGTCCTTTTCTGCCAACAAAGTCTACATTTCTATGTTTCAGTATTGTGCCTCTGCCAACCAGCTCAAAGCATTCTGAGCAAAAGTTCTTCACATGTTAAAGATTAAAATAAAGGTTCTCGCCAATTTTTTATTAAAAAGAAAAGAGCAGGGGAAGTTCCCCGGTGTCCTGACCAAATTCCTCCCATTCACTAAAATACCACCAACAACTTAATCGGGTTCAATTTCATTTGGTTTTCGTCTTTATATTCCCTCCCCCAGAACAAAGTTGAAAATAGGAATTATTGTCTCGCCCTGCTTTTCCAGTCAAGAAAAACTAAATTAAATTGTAACCCCCCTGCAAATGGGGGTTCCCAAAAGACTTCCAGGAGCTTGCTTGAATGCTCCAAGCCTGAATGGTGTTTGGCATTTAAGCCATTTATCAGTGAGTGTTTTTAGAACCTCTGGTACTGTCTCTTTAAGAGCTGTCTGCTTGCAGACATAATTAGTTTGTATGGGGGACTGTGTGTTTCTTTGATTGAGTACCACTCAAGCTGCTGCCAATTCACTTCATTTTGCAGTCACTAGGAGTGCAAAGGGAACCTATCTGAAAGATGTAACTGTTTACCAGAAATTATTTAGAGTAATAATGAAATTACAGTTTGTCTAACCTGCTTTCTTTGCAGTCAGAACTGTGTCTGCTAGTTCCCCATTCTAGTTTTGAAACTGCTGAACTGGACCAATCAGTGTGGGGTAAGCTAGCTCTAAAATGGTGCCTTGGACGAATCAGAACTTGGACTCATAATCTGAGCCAGCCACAAGAGGATTGTATGGGCAGTGACTCTGGGAGATGTAGTTTAGACTTCAGTGCCTTTTGGACCAACAGCAGCAGTCTATTGTAGTGACAGCCAATCCAGTCAAGAACTGGGAGGAACTCAAAGGAAGTGCCGATTTTGTCGGTTGGAGTTTCAGTTGAGCTTTGGCAGTGAAGAAGGAAGGAGCCCTGTGTTTTTCAGTGTGCAGTTTTAGTCAAAAACGTGTGTAGGGCCCAGAGTTCCGGTCTGCAGCTTGTGTAACAGCTTGTTAGGACTGAATCAGTCCTGTGAAAAGAATCAAAGGATCTCTGAAGAGTAGAAACCAGGCTCACCCTGTAGAAGACTGGAGGAATTGCTGAAAATTGCACTCTGTCTGTCAGGAACTGAATCTGCTGTGTGTTCTCCAGGTATTGTGCAGTAAATTGCGATCGGGATACAGATGCAGCCTGCCTGGTATAGTGCTTTCTTTTATATGGATGTGTGAAGAGGTTTGTGTACCTCAAGTGAGCCCTGCTGACATTGAAGGACCCTATCTTATTTGGAGGTGCGTGAGTACTAATTCAGGTTGCTCCCTGTTGAATTGCCACATTAAATCCAAATGGAATTACTGTACTGCTGACTGTTTAATTCTCCTTTCTCTGTGTGAAAGAGGCCCTACCAGCTGCCACCGGTTTGGACTAGCCACTAGGGCTTGGGTACCCAGGGACAGTAACTGATAGGGATAGCCTGTCACAGAGCCATAAGTGAGATTATTAGAGTGATAAGCTAATTAACCTGATTTCCCCCTGTCCTTGTTATATCCCTAAATAAATCAGGCTGCTTGTTTCAGCAAAGTTATACTGCCTGAGGTATTTGTCTATGTTAAAGTACTGTACTGTGATTGTTGCACTGTATCTCATTTCACAGGAGGTCCCAGTGCCGGAACCAGACCTGGGGGTAAGTGTATACTGTGAAGGTAATTCTGATATATTGTGTGGGCCACTAGTGGAAGAAGAGGGGTTGCAGTGTCCCAGAGGGCTGTGACCAAGTTAGTTTAACTATTGCAAACCCTGACCTCTGGGTGGAGGCACCCCATTGGATCCAGGCCCTCAACCTGTTAGTGGCAAATCAGGCAGGGTAGTAGCCTGGGATAAGCCCATCTAGGGGTTACATCTTGGAGGCTCACCGCTGGGATTGTGTGTCCTCTAGTGGCCATATTTACAGAACCACTGTTAAGAAAAAATGGGTACCCGACAGAAGTGGCTGTGCAACCGGCTGGTGGAGTGGTGTACTGGGGAGGAGATCGACCCCAAAATGCTATGTTATCCTGGACATCCCCTGGGTATCAATACGGACACTGTGCAGGAGTACTTTCCAAGGTGGAAGGTTTACAAAACCCTGTGGTGGTGGGTCGGCATGCTAATCTGCTCACCCACACTTTCCTGGCCCTAGTAGAGTTTAAGGATCCCAGATAGCCCAAAGTGCCACAGACCATTACCCCAGAGGGAGCCCTCACTGCTTGGAGAGTGATAACTATGACAGTAAAGACCTGGGGGAATCAGCCTCACCACTATCTGAAACTTTTGAGGAGAAATTTGCTGAATGGTTGCTGGAGAGGGAAAACTGTGGAGGACTTGAAGAAACTATTCTTGCCACCTGGGGTGTTCCTCCCCAACACCCTCTCCTGCTCCAGTGCCCGTAATGGTGGCTGAACCAATGCAGACTCTATTTCTGCACCTGCCATTAGTCAGCGACTCTTACGAAGGTTGAGGATCTTCTCTGGCACCCTCCCACCCCCAAGGGGAGGATGACTGGGAGACCTGGATGACTATGTTGCCCCAAGTGCTAGAATGGCAATGCTCGGGAAGGTGGCAAGAAAAGAGGGTTAGTGAGAGCCTCCGGTCCTGCCTGGCTACCATCCGTGCTAAGCCGGCCAGTAAACCTGAAGCGACTGCACAGGCCTATCTTGAGGCCTTGGAGAATGTATGGAGCCCAGATTCTGATGAGGACCTATGGTGGAGAGTAAGAGATGCACAACAGTACCAAGGGGAGTTGTTGTCTGTGTATGTATCTCGGCTGGAAAAATTGTTGCAAGAATGCACTCAGAAAAGGTAGTTGCAGCGATTGAACTGGACCGAACCAGGCTGGACAGGATCCTTAAGTCTGCCCCCTTCTCAGAACTGCTGTTGCTTCAGTTACGCCTGTGCAGATCGACTGGAATCCCCACCCTCTATGATGAGTTAATGAGAGAAATCGAGAAGTTGAGAAAGACGACCTCGGGAGGGACCTGCACCAATAGCTGCGGCTACGACCGAGTGACTGAGGGTGACCCATCAAGTGAAGTTCAGGGCAGAGGTTGGCAGTCAATGAGTGCTCTGACAAGGAAAAGATATGTCACAATGGGCGAACTGTTGAGAGAGATCCAGAATTCAAAAACAGTCCCTTTATGAAGGCCACCATGCAAGTCACAGGCCCTGACCTATATCCGACTGCATCTGCTATGGGGGTGGGGTACCCACCATGTATCTCCTGCTGATAACAGCTCCGAACTCGATTCCCTGACCATGGAAGTGGAGAAACTGACGAGATGTCTCCAAATGCTTATCACGCCGCAGACAGAGATGGCACCAAGGTTTCCAGTTAGTAATACCCCGCCCTGGCTCCCAGTGTGGCGCTCGGCCAGCTCAAACTCAGAAAGTATGTTTTGCTATAATTGTGGAAAGATGGGCACATGAAAGGGAATGCCAGTCCCCAAAAGACACTGACAAAGTTGCATATAGGCTACAAGGAGAGCTTGGAGAAGAAATCAGTGGTTAAGAGGTGCACGACATGATCCCAGTGAGGGCACCAAAAATGCTAATTCACGTCCTTTTGTGGCAAGGTCAGTTGCCCAGGCCCCCACTACCGCCTCTCTCAGACTGGTCCAGAATAGTGGGTCCCTCCATGGAGACCACTGTAAAGATGAACGAGTGTCTACAAAACTATATTAGACAGTGGCTCCCAAGTGACAATTATGTTCCAAGATTGGTATCAGAAGCATTTGTCAGACGTACCCTTACAACCATTAGAAGGACTGCATGTATGGGGTTAAGTGAGAAGCCTACCCTATTCCGGGTATATCCGAATTTGGCTGTCTTTCCCACCTCCGTGGCTGGAGTGGCCGAACAAGTAGAGACCCTAGCCTTAGTGTGTCCCCCCACTGGACTGTTGATGGTGTCCCTTTGTTGATTGGAACAAATGCTCATATGTTCGGAAGGCTGGCACAGTTGTGTTATGAAAACAGGGTCAAAGACTAGTAGAGCTTTAAGAGTTCGGCTTTAATTAAGAAGGCCTATGAGGCACAGAGAGATGCTGAAAAACAGAACCAGAGGAACGGTCGAATTGTATGGAAGAAGGATCCTGAGTCTCTGATCCTGGCGCCAAATGCCCAGTGTACTTACAGGGAGAGGTCCGTATCAGAAGGATGTTAAGAATAAAATATTAATGTTGGATGCACCAGGCGATGGAAAATTGCCAGAGGGACTGCTGGTCAAGCCTAGTATTTTGCCGCTAGAGCCCATAGCTTATGCCAGAAGGGTAATGGTCCAAGTTCATAATGTGTCTGAAAGAGACATTCGAGTAAACAGAGGTTGCATCCTGGCTAATGTGCATTGTGCAGACACTGCAGTGCTACCCAGCAGCAAGAGTTCAAGGAAGAATGACAGAGTAACACCTGACTTGTTTGATTTGACGACTCCCGCTGCCAGCTGAATGGAAAGTGAAGATCAGTGAGAAGCTTGCCCAGAGAGACCAGGTGTTTTCTTTAAAGGAATGGGATGTAGGGATGCGTGCAAGAGCTGAGCACAATATCCGGCTGCATGACGAAAGACCATTTTCGTGAGGTCTCACGCCTGGCACCTGCTGACATAGATGATGTGAGGCATGCATCTGCAAGAGATGTTAGCTGCTGGTGTAATACAAGAACCAGAGCCCTTATGCTTCCCCCATTGTGGTAGTGAGGAAAAAGAATGGAACAGTAAGGATGTGTGTGGATTATCGCACCTTAAACGTGCGACTATCCCTGATCAGTACACAATGCCCCGCATTCAGGATGCTTTGGACTGCCTAAGCAGGAGCAAGTGGTTCTCTGTGCTGGATCTCCGCAGTGGGTACTATCAGATCCCGCGGCCCCAGAGGACCGTGGGAAAGACAGCCTTTATCTGTCCTGCCACTTATGAATTCATGAGGATGCCTCAAGGATTTCAGGTGCCCCAGCCACTTTTCAACGATTGATGGAGCGTGCAGTGGGGACATGAATTTACTAGAGTGCCTGGTATACCTAGATGATGTTATTGTGTTTGGCAGCTCACTGGAGGAACATGAGAGCAGATTATTTAAGGTATTGGACCGACTGGAGACTTTGGCCTTAAACTGTCCATTGATAAGTGTCAATTTTTCAAACATCAGTAAAGTATGTGGGACACATAGTATCCACCGAGGAATAGAGACTGACCCAAGTAAAGTTGAGGCCTTGACCACCTGGCCACAGCCCAAAAATCTAAAGAACTGCAAAGATTCCTGGGATTCTGTGGTTATTATCGCGCTTCATCAAGGACTATTCAAGAGTGATCCGCCTTTACTTAACCTTACTCAAGGGTATCCCCAACCCACAAAAATACCAAAAGTCAGCGTCCTCAAGACTGAAAGAGTGTATTTTCATCCGGTGAAGTATTTGGGCCCGCTGGACTCCTGATTGTGAGACTGCTTTTCATGAGATCATATCAACTACCCATGCTCAGTGCTGGCCTATGCCGATCCAGAAAACCTATCCTGCACACTGATGCTAGCTTGCAAGGGTTGGGGGCTGTGTTGTACCAAAACACGAAATGGCCTGAGACCAGTGGCCTTTGCCAGTAGAAGCCTGACCCATCCGAAAAGAACTATCCTGTACATAAGTTAGAGTTCCTAGCTTTGAAGTAGGCTATTGTTGACCAATTCCATGAGTACTTGTATGGGGCTAAAATACTAGTAAAAACTGACAATAATCCTTTGACCTATGTGCAGACCTCAGCTAAGTTGGATGCCACTGGCCATAGGTGGCTTTCTGCATTATCTACATATGACTATGCTCTCGAATACCGAGCAGGTCTGAACCACATAGATGCTGATGCTCTCTCCCGGAGGCCTGTTCCCCAGAATGATTGGGTCCGATTGGCAGAACCTGACATTCGGGCACTCTGCCGGAAGTTTGACAGGGAGGAACAAATGTCCATGGACGCAGTGGACTGCATGGTGGATTGCTTGGGAGCCTCTGAGAATTGCATACCTGCTGCTTGTTGCCACTTTCTGCAATAGACATTGGTGCACTGCCTCAGCTGGACAATGACAGTATTCGTGCGGGCTCAATCCCCGATCCCATGATCAAAGCAGCTTTAGAAGCCCTCTATGCAGGAAAGATGTGTCCAAATTACTCCACTGATTTGAGAACTGTACTGTTATACAAAGAAGGTCCTAAGTTGAAACTGATCAATAAACTGTTATACAGAGAAACAGTAGACAGAGGGGGACAATAGACAAACAACAACTAGTGCTGCCCACTGCTTTTCGAGACTCAGTACTGAGGTCCTTGCACAACCACATAGGGCACCTTGGTATAGACAGAACACTTGACTTGGTGAGATCCAGATTCTATTGGCCTAAGATGGGGGCTGATGTGGAGCAACACATTCGAACTTGTAGTCGCTGCTTACAGAGGAAAGCTTTGCTCCAGAGGGCTGCCCTCTGTTAACATCACCACCAGTGCACCCATGGAGCTGGTCTGTATTGATTTTCTAAGTTTGGAGTCAGATCAAAGAAATATCAGTAATGTGCTGGTGGTCACTGACCATTTCACGAGATATGCCCAAGCTTTCCCCACCAAAGACCAGAAAGCATCCACTGTGGCCAAAGTACTTGTAGAAAACTTTTTGTTCACTATGGGGCTCACAAAGAATCCCATTCTGATCAAGGAGAGACTTTGAGAGTCGTCTGATCAAAGAGATGCTTTCTCTGTGGGAGTCGCGAAAGTCCAGAACCACTCCTTACCACCCCCAGGAGACCCACAGCCTGAACGCTTTCAACCGCACTTTGCTAGATATGCTAGGCACCCTGCACCCAAAGGACAAGCCTAGATGGAGCCAACAAATTAGCACCCTGGTACATGCTTATAACTGCACAAAAGTGATGCCACTGGATTCTCCCCTACCGCCTGATGTTTGGAAGAGAAGCTCGGACTACCAGTAGATGTGTGTTTTGGGGTCTCTCCTGATGGGGTTCAAGCTGACAACTATTTACAGTATGTGCAAAAGTTAAAGGCCCAGCTAACTCATGCGTATCAACTGGCTCAAACCATGCTGCCAAAGAAATCTGGCCAACAAAGAAAGGTATGATAAAAGGTGAAAGCACAGGAACTCCAGGAGGGAGATCGGGTATTGCTAGAAATCTGGGATTGCATGGCAAGCACAAGATTGCTGACAGATACCATCTCCTCTACATTGTAGTGGGCAAACTAGATGATCTGCCAGTGTACAAAGTAAGGCCTGAGAATAATTCAAAAGATGTAAAAACAATGCATAGAAATCATTTACGCCCATTGGACAAATCTTAATTGAGTCTGAGCCCCTAGAAGATGCCCCTCTGGACCAGTGACTAGAGCTGCTGCTAAGAAGAGATCAAGAAAGTCTGCACCTACAGAAGCAAAGTTAAAGTGTTCCCCTCCACAAGTCCCAGTTGAGCATGACTGTCAGTCCATCTCGGGAAGAAAGTGAGAGTGACTTTGAATACTATCCTTCTACGAACTGAGTCAATTGTTTCAGGCAATCCCTAGTCAATACTGGAGACAAAGCTGGGCCTTCTGGACTGTCTAAGCCCACAGTCATCCCTGGAGCCAATGCTCCCAGAAAGTGAAGCAAAAGCATCAGATCAGATGAAATGGAATCATTGTGCATGGTTGAACTGTTTGAGCTTTCAGGGAGGAAAATGATAGATTGGGGCAGACTGGTGATACACCGAACAAGAAGAGTATTTTGAGTGCCCTGAGCAGTCCACTGCCAGTGTCAAAAGCTCTCATGCAGAGCCAAATGTTGTGGACTCCAGAAACTGTAACTCCTGGAGCTGAAAGTGCCCCAAGTTCTAGCCTCTCTACCCCATAGGAGACTCCCTGACAAGTGTAGGACAATGCTGAAAATGAAGGCTCAGAGTGCAGAGACTGTAACAGTTCCCCTAGAAAGACTGGTCGAGCTGTAAAGCCTGTGGTGCACCTCAGTTATGATTCCCTTGGGAGGCCTGTGGATTGCCTCAATGTTGTCCATAAAGGAGTGTATGTGTCCCAGAGCTCATTGACCCAAACTGGCGTCAGTGCTAACTCAAGTTACTTGTGTTGCCCTCTAAGTATGGTGTCCTTGCCCTACAGCCCCAAGGTAACTGATAGGGAGGGGCCCCCTCTCTTCAGGTTTCATGTACAAGAGGTATGCTTGAGTTATGGTACAATGTGTATGTAATACTGTGTAAAGTGACGTACTGCAATGTTTCAGAAATTGTTCTTGGTAAAATGATATATTGACTGATGATTACGTATAAGCCTAATGCAAATGTATGTGGTTGCAGTTGAAACTTATGGGGTACTTGTTTGACGGACGTCAAGCTTTCCCAAGCCAGGAAGGGTGTAACCCCTGCAAATGGGGGTTCCCAAAAGACTTCCAGGAGCTTGCTTGAATGCTCAAGCCTGAATGGTGTTTGGCATTTAAACCATTTATCAGTGAGTAATTTTAGAACCTCTGGTACTGTCTCTTTAAGAGCTGTCTGCTTGCAGACATAATTAGTTGTATGGGGGACTGTGTGTTTCTTTGATTGAGTACCACTCAAGCTGCTGCCAATTCACTTCATTTTGCAGTCACTAGGAGTGCAAGGGAACCTATCTGAAAGATGTAACTGTTTGCCAGAAATTATTTAGAGTAATAATGAAATTACAGTTTGTCTAACCTGCTTTCTTTGCAGTCAGAACTGTGTCTGCTAGTTCCCATTCTAGTTTTGAACTGCTGAACTGGACCAATCAGTGTGGGGTAGCTAGCTCTAAAATGGTGCCTTGGACGAATCAGAACTTGGACTCATAATCTGAGCCAGCCACAAGAGGATTGTATGGGCAGTGACTCTGGGAGATGTAGTTTAGACTTCAGTGCCTTTTGGACCAACAGCAGTCTATTGTGAGTGACAGCCAATCCAGTCAAGAACTCTGGGAGGAACTCAAAGGAAGTGCCCGTTTTTGTCGGTTGGAGTTTCAGTTGAGCTTGGCAGTGAAGAGAGGAAGAGCCTGTGCTTTTCAGTGTGCAGTTTTAGTCAAAAACGTGTGTAGGGCCCAGAGTTCGGTCTGCAGCTTGTGTAACAGCTTGTTAGGACTGAATCCGTCCTGTGAAAGAATCAAAGGATCTCTGAAGAGTAGAAACCAGGCTCACCCTGTAGAAGACTGGAGGAATTGCTGAAAATTGCACTCTGTCTGTCAGGAACTGAATCTGCTGTGTGTTCTCCGGGTATTGTGCAGTAATTGCGATCGGGATACAGATGCAGCCTGCCTGGTATAGTGCTTTCTCTTTATATGGATGTGTGAGAGTTTGTGTACCTCAAGTGAGCCCTGCTGACATTGAAAGGACCCTGTATCTTATTTGGAGTCGTGAGTACTAATTCAGGGTTGCTCCCTGTTGATTGCCACAGTAAATCCAAATGGAATTACTGTACTGCTGACTGTTTAATTCTCCTTTTCTCTGTGTGAAAGGGCCCCTACCAGCTGCCACGGTTTGGACTAGCCACTAGGGCTTGGGTACCCAGGGACAGTAACTGATAGGATAGGCCTGTGCACAGAGCCACAGGTAGATTATTAGAGTGATGATCTAATAACCTGATTTCCTGTCCTTGTTATATCCCCCTAAATAAATCAGAGCTGCTTGTTTCAGCAAAGTTATACTGCCTGAGGTATTTGTCTATGTTAAAGTACTGTACTGTGATTGTTGCACTGTATCTCATTTCACAGGAGGTCCCAGTGCGGAACCAGACCTGGGGGTAAGTGTATACTGTGAAGGTAATTCTGATATATTGTGTGGGCCACTAGTGGGAAGAAGGGGTTGCAGTGTCCCAGAGGGCTGTGACCAAGTTAGTTTAACTATTGCAAACCCTGACCTCTGGGTGGAGGCACCCGCCATTGGATCCAGGCCCCTCAACCTGTTAGTGGCAAATCAGGCAGGGGTAGTAGCCCCTGGGATAGCGCCATCTAGGGGTTACAAAATAATTAAATAAAAAAGCAGTCTTCATTCTTATAAGCTCTTTAAAGAAAGTTATACTTCTGCTTCTTCTCCGCTCAGGAAATGTGGAGCTCAACCCTGCCCCCCTCCTACAACTTACCTCGCTTATCGATTTTGTAGAGGCCACAGGTCTCAAAATGATGATAGTCAACATTTTAAGCCTGCCTAAAAACTTGTACAGCTGAAGCCAGGGCTGCAAATTAACCCAGACCTTATCATAATTACTGAGTTGTGGTTAAAAAGAGCAACACTGATCAACAAATATCACTGCAGGGCTACAATTTATTTAGAGCAGATAGAGAGTCTAGAGGCAGAGGTGTGGTTATCTACACCAAATCTAAGTACTTGGTCACCAATATTAGTTGCAAATCTCAGCCAAGGAATTTGAGTTAGTTTCGCTGAGCCTTCATCTCCCTCCTCAGAATGTATCACTATCCTAGGGTGGCCATAGACCCCGCCTGGTGGTGATGAAGTCCTTAATCTTTGAAATCCATGTTCGTAGATGCAAAACTGAAACAATATTTCTAGGAGATCTAAATATGGACTGGCTGTTGCCTAAATCACACGGCCTCAAATCCCTTTGTGACGAGCTAGGTCTTGGGCAATTAGTCAGTGAACCTACTAGGAACAACACTCTAAATACTGCCAACAGTTCCATTCTAGATGTGGTACTAACCACCCATCCACACAAAATATCTCATTCGGCAGTGTTTCACAATGACATGAGAGATCATGGAATTGTTGTTTGCATAAGATCTCAAATTAAGGCCCGGCCGCAACCCATCTTTATAACAAAAAGATCCTTTCGCAAATTCAGTGCAGTAAACTTCCTATCTGACCTGAGTATGATCAGATGGCAAGATCTTTACCTAGCCAAAGATGTCAATAAGACAACTTGCATCCTTAATGACAAACTCACTACAATAATAAATAAGCATGCCCCTTTCATCAAAGTAAGGGTACGGAACAATTCCAACCCCTGGTTCACCTCGGATCTCAAGGCAGCCCTTAATGCTCGAGATAAGCTCTGGGCTAAAGCTAGACATTCCAAAGAATCTTCGGATTGGCAGGCCTTTAGAACAGCCAGGAATAACTGTGTGAAAAAACTTCGCTCTGCTAAAGCTAACTATTATATTTCTACCTCGAACAAGCTAAAGGAAACCCTCATAAAATATGGAAGACTATCAAAGCTATGGAAGGACGGCCCATGGCCCCCTCTGTCCCAACAAAGATAGTTGCAAGTGGCAAGATTGTGGAAAACAAGTCCCTAATCCTGGAGGAACTTAACTCCCACTTTGCCACAGCTGGATTAGCTTTTGACTCATCACCTTATGCTGGTGCTGTGGTGAGCCAGCATACCCCTCCCACCACATCTAGTCCTGCACCCAGCCCCTTCCAACTGCGCGAGATAACTTATAAAGAAGTAGAAGATTCTCTTCTTAACTTAGACACCAAAAAAAGCGCAGCTTGGAACCCTTTTTCCTAAGGTCAGGCTACGCCCATCTCACTGCCCCAACTCTCCACATCTTCAGTCTTTCCATTACATCTGCTACTGTGCCGTCCTGCTGGAAATCAGCACATATCCTCCCTCTATTTAAATCTGGTGACCCATGCGATGTAAACAACTATAGGCCTATCTCCATATTGCCTATCCTTTCTAAAGTTCTCGAAAAACTGATCCATATTCAGTTAAAATCTCACTTGAAACCTTCTCTCATTAACCCGGCTCAATCTGGCTTCCGGGCTAATCATAGCACAATCACTGCACTAGCAAAAGTAACCAATGATTGGATCTCTGCTATAGATGCTAAGAAGGTAACTGGTGCAGTCTTTTTGGACCTCAGCAAAGCTTTTGATACTGTTGATCACAAACTATTAGTCAATTGCCTTGCAAAGTTGGGTGCCACATACCATACCACCCAGTGGTTCTCTAGCTACCTAACCGGAAGATTCCAAAAAGTAAAGGCGGAAGGCTTTTTTTCTGCTGCCTTGCCAGTTGCAAGAGGAGTCCCCCAAGGATCCATCTTAGGCCCTATCTTGTTTTCTCTGTACATTAATGACTTAGATGCTAACATATCTATGTCCAATCTGCACTTTTTTGCAGATGATACTGTGTTGTATACTTCTGGCTCATCGTTATCTGAAGTCAAGGGAGTGCTTCAAGTGGACTTCGCACAACTTGAGCATAATCTAATAAAGGCAAAGCTTCTGCTCAATGCTAAGAAGTCTAAAGCGATTATATTCTCCCGCAGTGCTGTCACAGGCCCCCCCAATGCCCTTGTCCAAGACTTCATTGTCACCAAGCTAAACGAGCCTCTGGAAGTTGTAAACAAATCTAAATATCTAGGTATCTGGATCAACAATAAATTATCTTTCAGTGACCACGTTGAAGATGTCTCTAGAAGGTTAAAAGCAAGGTTAGGTTTCTTCTACAGAAATAGGCCTCTTTTCCCCCTTAAAACTCGAAACAAGCTTGTACAGGCCACTTTTCTCCCCCTACTCGACTATGGCGATGTAATCTATTCCTCTACCACTCTTGCAAATCTAAGTAAACTGGACATCCTTTATCACCGTGCGTTACGGATCATTACCAACTCCTTACCGTTCGCTCCACTGTGACTTATATGCAGCTGTTGGTTGGACATCCCTTACTACTAGACGCCGCTCCATGCTGGGCTATGGACTCTTAAACTGCTCCTGCAGAAATTGCCAAGCTATCTCTCTTCCCTTATTAGTATCTCACATAGTGCATACTCGTTAAGAAAATCTGACTTTATTATGCTTGACATACCAAGGACGCGGACTTCCTTTGGTAAATGTGCTAGTGCATATGCCCTTCCCTCCATTTGGAACCAGCTACAAACCGTACTGAAACTAACTAGCACAGTTTCAATAAACTTCTACAAATCGCTAAGTTCAGCCAAAATAAAAGACACCTGTAACTGTCATTAAGTCTCTTCCTTCCCCATGTGTGCCATATTTATCCACTGGTAAGGTATAATTCATTTGTCATATTAACTGCTTTCCCTCCCCCTTCTACTCCTGGCTTTATCTATGCTTACGCTCCACTGCTACTCTATCAAATCACTCCTCCCCCCCATATCAGTTGTAGACTGTTGTTTGTTCTAGCTGCCAAAATACTGTATATGTATTGCACACACCAGTCATCATGTTTCATCGATCAGTATGCAACCTGTAAGTCGCTTCCCTGTCTCATATCAATGTTTACCACCTGCGGTCACCCTATGTGGTACCCTTGTATGTATATCCAGCCTGTATCATGTAACGTGCATTTCATGTATATACTGTTATTACCTATCTGTGTTTGTACTTTACGTGTTTATGTCACAGGACCTCCTTGTGAATGAGCTTGCTCAATGGAGTTTTCCTGCAATAAACTTGAACTTGAAATTAGTGTTGAGAGTGGGTGCCAGAGGGTTTGTGACAGAGTCAGGGTTACTCTGGTTGGTTGGGAGGGGGGCTGTGACAGGTTGGAAAATTATAGTTCTGTGTGGTTCATAGCTCAGTGCTTGTGCTACGTACAGTAGAGCTGAATGATGTAGGTTATGCTTGGATACATAGGCCAGACCAGTAAGTTGGACGATGCCAGCAAGTATGTGAGTTATATGAAATGGTTAGTGCTTAGATACTTCAACATAGATATGGGCAAGTCAGTGATTGTAGTACATATGCACTGGATTGTATATGCATAGTGATTAGGTGCTTGAACTGATGAATAACAACTTGTTAGGACTTGATGTTTTGGCCTTTCTCTGTATCCCACCTTAGGAAGGATGCTTAGTCGAGCAGGATGAGACCCCCCCCAAAAGAAATAATGATTGCAGGTACGATTATCTCCTCCAACTCTGGTGAGTGTGGCCAGTAGCACGCAGGAGAAGAAAAAAACCTTAGGGGGAACCTCTGAGGACCCATGGCTACTGACCTGCCTGTCCTTCTGGGAATATTAAAGGAGAGTAATCCTAAATGAGCAATATGTGTGTGTGTATATATATATATATACATATATATATATATATATATATATATATATATATATAACACACACACACACACATATATATATATATATATATAACACACACACACACATATATATATATATATATGATATTTTATATATATATATATGTATATTTATATTATATATATCTATATATACTGTATGTATATATATATATATATATTAATATTGGCTAGTCTGAAACCCCAAAAGAGGAAGTCCAGGTAGTCAGGAAAGAGCAGATGGAAACCAAGACTGATGTTGAATGTCCATCAAGAAGATGGAAGCAGATCCTGAGCAAGTCCCAGTCCGAGCTGTCAATGTCCAGGGCAAACAATCGAGAGAAGGTCATTTGGAATCCAGTTGAATGCAGAGTCAGTCTTGAAGCAGTGGTCCGAGTTCCGATATATGGGTTGAGGGAGGCATTGAGTCCTTGAAGACTAGGCAAAGAAACTGGATGCAAGCTGTGAAGCTGGAGAAAGCGGATCAAATGAATCCCTGATCCTGAGGGGGTGAAGCAGTACTTCGACATTAGGACAGAAAGCCCGGAAAACCTCCAACCCATCCGGCGAAGCAAGTACGATGAGGAACAGAACCCCCATGCCCCGAGCTGGGCAAGGGAGGAGTATAGTAGAAATAATCAGACCTCCAGGCCGATGTTGGGCAAGCCAGGTGTAGAGTAGAAATATGCAAACCTCCAGGCCCGAAGCTGGGTGAGGCAGGTGTAGCGTAGAAATATTCGAACCTTCAGGTCCCAATGCTGGGCTAGGCAGGCATAGAAAGGAATTATTTGAACCTCCAGGCCTTATGCAGGGCAAGGCAGGTGTAGAACAGAATTAGTCGAACCCCCAGGCCCTGATGTCGGGCAAGGAAGCAGGAGTAGAAGAGCTAAAAGCAGGTGAGCAGCTGAATGAGCACTGGAGTGCTGAGATCGTAATGAGCGTGGAGTGCTGAGACCCTGGAAGGTCGAATGCAGTATCGAGAGCAGCAGAATCCCAGAGGCTGAAGCCGAGGGATGGCATAGGAATGAAGCGATGATTTGCGTAAGCAATGAGGAACAATGTTGTAAGCAAGCATGGACCTGCACGTAGGTCAGTAAACAGTGTAGTAGGAAGTGGACCTGCACTTAGGTCCGCATAACATAGTAGTAATAATATTCAAACCTCCATGCCCTGAATTAGGCAAGGTAGGTCAAGAGGCTAAGGCAGACTTAAGAGAGCAGTAAGACGGTCCTGTAGAGATGTTGCGTTCCTGATGATCAAGGATGGCAGCAGAATGCAGTAAAGAGAACTGAGTCAGATGAGCTGGCAGCTCAACCAGATGTAGTAAGCCTCATGGCACTGGAGTATGTTAATGTCTGAGGCCGAAGCCATGAGATAGAAATGGCAGGCACTATGGAATAAGGCTCAGCTGAGAGTCCTGGCAGGAAACGGTAGTCATAGTAAATCCCAAATGAACTGAAGCAGCATGGCAAGAGACATCCAAGGGAATTGATTGCGACTGTCCTGAGATGTAGTCTAGATGTAAGTCCATGGTGGAGCGAAGAAGCATATCCTGACGAGTGTAGTAGGTGCGAGCAGGCGAAAGTGATAGCTGCAGTGTCCAGAACTCGAGTAGTACAACTGAATGTGAGACATCCTGGCAGTGCGTCCAATCCTGATGGAAAAGTTGGAGATGAGTGAATGACATGGAATCAAGGCTTCTGGCAGATGGAGATCCGATGAAATGCCCAAAGGGAGGAAAACAATCTGAAATAGGCAGGCAAGGAGCAGCAGGGGCAGGCCGGGTCCAGTCCAGGGAGAAGGCAACACAGCAGAGGCACTGGGACAAGGCAGGCAGATGAATGAATGTCCAAATACAGTCCAGATCCAGCAGGCGAACAGCAGGACATGACAGAAGCAGATGGTCCACAGAAGGATATCCAACATGCTGCAAGGACAGGAAGGAATGAACCAGCCGATCCGGTTGGAAAAAACTGCAGGAGGGAAGCTTGCACGGAGCTGATATCCAGTACCCAGGGGAAGCACAAGGCAGGAGAAATGATCGTCTAGAGCCAGGAATGGAGAACCACAGGAATGTCTTGGCAAAGACAACGCTGGAGGGACACTGGATAGCAGGAATGAAGAATGCAGTACAGAAGCTTAGGTGACGGCCAGCAGGAAGGATTTGGAGCAAGGCGCTGAATGCCATGATAGTGCGCATGGCTGGAATGCATTTCAGGAGTCTAAAGGACAGAGGCAAAGTAACCAGCCAGCCCCCTATGTGGGTAGGATGAGTGGCTGGACCTCTACATAGGTCAGCTGAAGGAATGGAGCAGAGAGCAGCAGCTAGGGCCCCATGAAGGCTAGCAAAACCACAAACCCTCATGCAGGGCAGCAAAGAAGCAGTGAAAGCTGACCAGGTGAGGCCCTCGCAGCCAAGGAACAGCCTGTACTGACGGAGGCCAGGCAGGAAGGGAAGACAGGGAGTCAAGCTAGACCTCTAAAAAGGCTAGGAGGGACAGAACGCCGCCACGGAGGGCCACCTGGCACAGCAGACATCCCAGAGGCTGAGCCGAAGGGAAGGCACAGGCATGAGGCAAAGATTGCACAGCACTAATCAGACCGGCAAACAGAGCAGCAAGGAAGCAATGGTTGCAGCAGATGTCCAACAGGGATGAGCAGGAAAGAAGTGAAGCAGGGCCCGGTAGGATTCGGGCAGTAAGTGCTAGCAATGGAGCACAGTCCGACAGACAGCAGGCGGAGCACACACCGGGAACAAGCCATCCTGGAGGCAGAACAAAATACAAGGGAGCAGCTGAACAACATACCCACAAGCAGCCTTCATCGGGTATCGAGCTTCGTGAAATGCTCCAACTGCATGGAAAAGGTGCGGTCCAGGTAATAAGCAGCAAAGGGAAGGAAAGACAGAAACCTGCAGTACAGAACCACTCCAAGGTGTTTGCATTGTACTGACAATAGCTGAAAGATAGACAACGATGGTTCTATGCATGGTAGACATGAATACAATGGGTGACAGGGTCGAGCCAGAATCCCCATGCAGAGGATGAGATCCCTGTCTGATGTCGGCGTTCATCAATGCCCGAGCCCCACAGGTGGAGCATTCAAGTCCAAGTCCTTTAGGTAGAAAATAGGGCAGAAATGTCAAGAAATGCAGAGGCTGTCGCCATCTAGTGATCCAAGGAGCGAGGCACAGAAGACGAGGCAGGAAGCGTATGTAGAGGAGACTGGATGCAGCACTGAAAAGGACAGGAGGACATACGAGGAACGAGGGAGCGCCGAGCTGTAGGAACTGCAGTTGCTAGATGGACGAAGAGAGCATCCGGAGCTGTGGGCAGGACAGCAGGTGATTCCAGCATATGAAAAAGTCAGGAAGGAGCGAAGTGCAGAGCAGCCTTAGTAACATCCAGGCTAAGGCGTGGCAACAAAAAACAAGGAAGCGCAGGGAGCTAGAGGCACTTTTAGCCAAACAAACTGCACGGTGGCAGGAGCAGTGGCTGCTGAGGTGAATGAACAGAAAGACAAATGGAAGGAAAACAAATGGAGAGGAAGCAGGGAAGCACAGAACGGCAGCAGCCGAATGAACGGCAGCAGGAGCTGCTGCGGGTTGCAAGCACAGCAGCAGAAACCCCAGAAGAGCACAGGTAGAAACAAACAACAGAGGAACAGTGGGGAACAAAACAAATGAAAGCAAGGACAGGAAAAAATGAGCAGGAGGACGGGAGGGGTGGCAAAGACACAGGCAGAGGATGGACAAGCAGCATCCATGGACCCGCCTCAGCATGACAGCGAGCGCCACGAGTGCAACTCGCTCTAAGCAGAGCGGCAGAGCCTGATGACTTATGTAGGATGTGGGGGAGGAGCCCTTCCCCCACAGAACTACAGGCATGCGCCTTACCATTGTCTATCTCCAGTGATAGGAAGCACAATGTTGCACATGTCACCCTCCCATGTCCTGCCACCTCTAAACATGCAAATTAAGGCTTCAGCTACAGCCATCAGGAATAAAAGTGCATGTACGGTGAAGCCCACCAGAACGAAGCACAGCACTGCAGACATTTTCAGTAGAGTTACTGCAGTAAACAATGCAATATCAATGGGAGTTAATCCCTTTTGTTATGCAGTAAACCTATCACACTGTGCCTCATCCTGGTGGGCTTCACTGTATGTGTGTGGACAAGTTAAATTAAAGGAAGTGGCCTATGTTTGTCCCCCAATAAGAGATGCACAGATTTAAGGTCACCTATGGTTTCCCAAACTTTTACTCTTTAAATTTATTTTTTAAAACAATCTTTTCTGAAAAGGCCACATAATTAGCAAAGGCCAACCCAGTGAGACAGTGGTTTGGACTGCCAGCTGGTTACCGAGATTTGTTTGTGATCCCTGGAATCTCATGCTGGAGCTGGCTGGGGATCAGGAGTATCACAGATATGAGATGTGTGACTCCTGCAGGGAACAGATGTAATCACCAGTGTTTGCATGCCCCTGCCAGCTGATTAAGGAATGGCACTGACATTGACAGAAAAAGCAGTGGCACAACCAGCATCCTGTCTGTGGGTCGGGAGGTTCACAGAAGTATGGTGTATGACTCCTGTGGAGAGAGGATGTGGGTCATCCAGTGATTGCAGCCGCCCTGACAGTCAACTAAGGAGTAGCATCAACAGAAAGCAGTTTCACATCTAACATCCTGGCCGAAGGAAACTGTTGCCAATCCTCTCCTACTTGACCAGCTGGACAGAACTGGGCTCTTTGGCATTGCTGTCATCTGGTTCTGCTCCTACCTGTCTAGCAGGTCTCTATCAGTTAGTATTGGAAAAGCCTCCCCCCAGTAGTTTCTGGAGTCCCACATGACTCTGTCTTGGGTCTTAAGAGTACTATTCAAAATTTTCCTTAATGATCTCCCCAAGGCCTGTTCTCCTTCGCATATCCTCCTGTACAATGACAATACAGAAATCTTCATCAGTGGTCCTTCTGCTTATAAGTTGGAAGGTGATCTCCAGTGTGACTTTGACAATGTCAAACATTGGTTCTGATTCAACCAATGTAAATGCACAAGAAAAGATATCTGTGACCTTTGTAGCAGACAGCAGCTGGCCAGGGTCCCTGTCACCCCAGTCTTCAAAATCGTGGATGGCTAAACTTTGGTGGATGTTCCTTTCTTTAAATACCTTTGGGCTTGACTATAGTAGATCAACACCTTAGTTTCTCCAGACATGTTGATGCCACTCATACTCTACTACCTCCCAAACTAGGTGCACTGAACAAGCACACATCTTGCTTTCCCACCCCTGCTCATCTAGAGATCATCCTCAAAATGATACTCCTAGGCAGGCCTGCCAGCACAGCAGTAGCACTACCACTTGTGACACTAGCAACCCGGGTTCAGTAGCGAGCCCGGGTCATTAGAGAGCCAGCCGGGGGAGAGGGATTGAGCACCTGACAGGCTGCTTTCCTTCTCCAGGAAAGGGTGGGCTGCAGTCCTCACTGCTATACTGCCACCTGGGTGAACACAGGTGGAGGTGCAGCGAAGGATGCAGAATGCTAGGGAGGGGCGGGTGCCAGCCGAGGACCTGAGTGAAGGCGCGTCTCTGCGTGCCTCTGTCTCATTGGTCCTCCCCGAGTGCTGATGTCCAAGGGGCAGGTACCTGAAAACCAGGAAAAACCCCATGTCCAGCCCAGGCGACAGGCTCCCGCACCAGCGACTGTAGGATCCGGAGGTGCAGCTCCAGGTGCACATTCCCCTGAAGGATTCGGAAGGGAGTGGGGACTCCTCGGCCCACCCAAGGGGCGGCATATAGGGATACCTGGAACATCTGGAGGCGGGGCATTAGTCAGGGCTAGCTCCTTCAGTCCTGGCAGCACAGCCTGCATGGTACATTGGGAGACCCCAAGAGTGGGGCCGAACTTGGTGACACAGGAGGTATAAACAGGAAGTAAAAAAAAATGATACTCCCTATTTTCAACTATGGTGATATGATCTATGGCAATACCCACAAGTCCACTCTTGCCCATCTGGACCACCTCTATCATTTTTTCTGCCTTTTTGCTCTCAACTGTGCATCTTGTACCCAGCACTGGTCCTTCTACTCTGGAGCTCTCATTTCCCTACCTTGATAGATGACTCTATCATTCCAACTCTCTTGTCTCTAAATTCTGGTTCTCCCTCTTCACATTACCTGCTTTTTAATTTGTTTGTTTCTTTTATGATTTTATGCAAAGTGTTCCAAGTCCTTGGAATAAGGTGCTAAACAAAATTTGCCTTACCTTACCTATCCTCCATTCTCCAAATCTACTCCTACAGAACCTCTGTCTCACATTCCTTTTCTACCCTGCTGTTCAAATCCATTGCAAATCAGTCCTTCTCTTACTGGCTCCCTTCTCCCTGGAACAACCTCCTTCCTACTAGTCACTATTCCACATCGTTCTTCTCCTTCATACCCCTCTTCCATGACATTATGGCCCATATCTGCTCATGTTTGTAATCCCTGTCATTCTTTCTCCCCCTCCACTTCTCATCTTTCCTTGCTACCTTCTCCTCTCTCCCCCTTTTTCCTCACAGCCTCACAGCCTGTATTGTATTATTGTCGTTTTGAAACTTGTGCTCCATGTCCAGCACCTCACCATCACCCCTTCCCATCCAGGCCAGAGTCCCACAGGGTTCCACACTAGGTCCTATCCTGTTTTTCCATTTTTCTGAATGACCTCCCATCTGCCTGTGTCTACTCACATATACACATGTATGCATATGACACAGTCATCTTCACCTCTGGTCCCTCCACAGTTTCTGTAGAAGTCCTGCTTCAGCAGGATTTTCTCAATGTCTGGCGCTGGTTCCACACTAATCATCTTCGGGTCAGCACCGAAAAAAAATGTGTCATCGACCTTTGGTACCAGCCAGAAACTGGTCAGGCTCTCTAGACTTCCAGTCTTATGCATGCTTGATGTCTCCCCTCTTGAAGCGGTGCAACTTTTATAGTTAAGTTTAATTGGTGACAGGTGGAGCCTGGGGAGGCAAGGAAGCAGGCGGGGACAAAGCCAAGTGATCAATTAGTGCATCCAAACTGGGGTATAGTATCAGCTGATTTAGTATATAAACCAGTTCATTTATTTGCATTTGTTTTTGTAGTACTAACCAATTTTGTTGAATTGGGTATATCGTTACTGGATCAGAGGCTCAGCAAATTTACATACAGAGTTTGCCAGCACTAGAAAATTGTTCAAACTGTAAATGCCTGTGCAACCTGCAGTACCCAACTGTGGGACCTAAGAGCAGGACATACTAAACAAGGACAATGGGTAGGATGGAGGGACCTAGGAACTGGGGCAGGTAGCAGTCATGGGGAGAGGCACGGAGGTGGTGGTTGTTTGGTGGCAGCAGTACAAGACAGTATGCAGGGAGGGTGGTAAGCTGCAATGGCTGTGGGGCAGCCATCTTCTTGGGGACTGTGTGGAGAGCAGTGGGATGTATGGTGTGAAGGCAGTTTGGACAACTTAGGGAGGAGGTTGTATGGCTGAGAAGGGAGCTGAGTATAAAGGGGTGGGCGGGGTTGGGGGAGCATCTGGGGCCAAGGAACCTGGAGAGGGCTCCCCGGACATTCGCAACTGGTGAACAGAGGTAAAACAAGTAGGGAAGCTAAAGGGGGCAGGGTCAGCATCTACTCAGGGGAGAGTCAGATAAGTGGAGGGTGGTTAAGCACAGGGGGAGAACAGGATTAGTGACAGAGCATAGAATGAAGTCACAGGATGGGTCATCAGGGGAGGCTCGGGACGAGGGTAGGCAGTCTAGGAACAGGTTCTCAGTGCTGGCCAGCCTGGAGGATCTGGGGGGGATGCAGAGAGAAGGAAAGGTAAAAGGGTAGAAGTAGCGGCAGGGGAACTAGCAGGGTGGCAGGATTCAAGGTTGGTGCACTGGAGGGCAGCATTGGCAAGGGGGATATTAAGGCAGGAGAAGGGGTAGTGGATTCAAATAGGGTAAGGAGGAGCAGGTGGGGGATGGTATGGGGGGAAGGAGTTAGTCCAGGCAAGAGGAATAGGGTGGTGGGAGAGGGAATGAAGGAAAGTGTAAAGCAGGGATCATGTGAGGCAATGGGGTGGCACAGGCAAGGGGAGAGGTGAAGTGAATCTGGATTGTGAGCAGAAGAATGGGAAGGACCAAGGAGAAGAGCAGGAAAAAGGAGGGAGGGTCATCATCCTGGGGGACTCGATACTGAAGGGTGTAAGATGGGGTGGCAAGAGCACCAGGAAAAGCCACATATGAGAGGAATGTATGCCAGGCATGATGGCAGGAAGAGTGAGGCAGTTTATTACTAAGTGTGTGGGAAGGGGGCACTGGGTCACAATACTGCCAGACAGGACAGCGAAGTCAACAACTGCGCTGCAAAAAACAGCGCCACTTTTTTTTTGTGGGGGTTCCACCCCCTGCACTCCCTATACTAAAGGATCCTAACTCCAGGGGAGAGCAGATCATGGGGCAAGAGAAAATTTGTGGGTCCGTGGAATACTGTTTTCACAGATCCTTGTAAAAAAAACAGAAGTCCCAAGACACAAAATCTGGAGAGACCAGGCTTAGAACCCTGGTCAATACTACCACCCAACTGAGCTGCTCCTTATCTCAGCCCTCCACACCACAGAAGCAGCTTAACTGACCACCTTAATTCTTCCCTCCTTGTCCTTTGCTAGGACCACGGACAGTGACCAGGGGAGCACTTGTTGAATAGTGCTGTGAATTTCCATTGCTATTCATGGTAGCAGTATCCTAACTTGCGCTATGATGAGCAGTGCTATTATCATAGCACTATTGTAACTGGGTACCTGGGGGGCAGATGGGTACAAACCTCACATTGCAGTGCACCTGGGTACAAATGATGTGGAAGGGAATAGGGTTGAAGAAGCACAGGAGAGGTTCAGAGAAGTGGGAAGGATATGCAATAAGGAGGGATGTTCACTTGCTTTCTGTGAGGTTCTCCCGGTACCTAAAGCAAGAACGGCCAGAAAACAAAGAATTATGGAGTTCAACGAATGGATGGGGGAATGGTGTGAGACCATGGGGTGCAGACTGGTGGAGGGGTGGGGTAGGACATGGGAGAACAAGGATCTGTATGCACCAGATAGGCTGTATTTGCATAAGGAAGGCTCAGGGGTCCTGAAGCAAAAGCTGGGGGAGTACATAGCATCCAGAATTAATTTAAACCAAGTAAGGGGGGTGTCAAAGGGTTGGGTGACAGACAGTGCCACCAGGCGAGGGAGTCCATTAGGCCGCACCCCAACTAGTCAGGAGGAAAAGGAAGGGAATTCAAAAAGGGGAGGTGGTAGAGGAGAGGGGAAGGGCAAGGAGGGGCAGGGTCACGATGGAGGGTGGTTTCCTTGAATGCAAGGAGCCTGGGAAACAAGGCAGTAGAGTTGCAGGCACTGATGGAGGAAGGAGAGGTGGACACAGCAGCCATCAATAAGACATGGGCCACCGAATACCGACATTGGGACCTAGTGATCCCTGGGTACTGACGGTACTGTAGGGACAGAAAAAAAGGGAAGGGGAGGGGTGGTTAGTTATGTAAGGTGAGAGATATTGTGCAACAGGGAAGAAGGGGAGGAGGGCAGGGCTGAAACCTTATGGGCACAGCTCCAGAACTCAAAAAAAAGGAAGATTAGATTGGGGGTAGTGTACAGGCCACCCCCTCAAAATGAGGAAATTGACAGGGTGTTGGGGGAGCAAATAAAGAGGTTTAGTTGTAAGGACAATACTGTGATAGTAGTGAATTTCAGTCTACCGGGATAGATTGGAGCACCCCAGCTACCACGAGTGCCACGGAACAGGTCCTCCTGGAGTCCTTCCAGGATGACTTCCTGATGCAGAGGGTAATGGAGCCAATCAGGGAAGGAAACATACTGGACCTTGTGTTGACAGACAGGGAACACATCCAGGACGTAGGGGTGGAAGGACCCTCTGGCAGGAAGTGATCACTGCACAGTGTGGTTCTTCCTTAGTCTAGGTAAGGAGGCAGCCAGAACCAAGACAAAGGTAGTGGACTTCAAAAGAGCAGACATTGGCAGGATGGGAGGAAAACTGGAAGGGCAACTCGCCAACATCCACCCAGACATGGATCCCAACCAGAAATGGGCCATCAGCAAACTGGGTCTGGCAAAGGCCACTAGCTCATGTACAAAGATCCAAAATAAGAAGGCCAGATCTAAAAAAACTCAGCTGGTTGAGCAGGGCAGTAGTAGAGAGGGTGGGGGAGAAAAAAGCTGCCTTCCAACACTATAAGAGATCCAAAAGAGAGGAGGACAGCGAGAAGTATGTGTGGAAATTCAGAGAGGTTAGTAGAGTAGTCAGAGCAGCCGAATCTTCAAGGGAGCTACAGCTGGCACAGGGCATCAGAGAAGGGGGAAAGGATTTCTTCAGGTACATAAGGAAGAAGAGAAGCTGTAAGGATCAGATTGTCAGGATCAAGAAAGTTGGAGGGTGAGTAGACAAGGGGGGTGGAGCAGGGAGAAGCACTCAATGAGTATTTTTGCTGTGTTTACCAGGGAGAGGGATGGGCCTATGCCCTAGGGGAAATGCAAGGTGGGCATGGGGGAGCAGGGGTAATGGATGGGAATATCCCAGTGAGAAGGATGTTGGAGTCCCTGTGGGTGGATTAGGTGCCAGGGCTGAATGGCATACATTCAAGGGTCCTAAAGGAGTCAGCAGAGGTCCTGGTGGGACCTCTGGCAGACTTGTTCAACACCTCCCTGGGGACTGGGTAAGTGCCCTAGGACCAGAGGATGGTACATGTGGTTCCCCTCTATAAGAGTTGGCCCAGGGATGAATCAAGTAACTACAGACCGGTCAGCCTTACCTCCATCATGGGGACCAGTCAGCGTTACCTCCACCATGGGGAAGCTAATGGAGACTATCCTTATAGAGAGAGGTTGGTGATATTTCTGCTGGAGAATGGTCTCCAGGATGACAAGCAACATGGGTTTGTCTCGGGCAGATCCTACCAGACAAACCTAGTCGACTTTTTTGACTGACTGAGAAGGGCACTTGATAGGGGCCATGTGGTGGATGTCCTGTATCTGGACTTCAGCAAGGCCTTTGACTCTGTGCCGCATGGAAGGTTGACTAGTAAGCTGAGAAACCTGGAAGCAGGGGAGAAACTGGTTGGATAGGTTAGGAGCTGGCTGCAGGACAGAAAGCAGAGTGTAGTTGTAGGGGGAAAACTCTTGACTCCCAGAGTTGTGACCAGTGGGGTCCCTCAAGGCTCGATACTAGGACCGGTGCTATTTAACATCTTCATTGCCAACATATCAGATGGGATTAGGACTAAGATCAGCCTTTTTGGAGACAACACAAAAATTGGTGTGGAGGTGGATAGTGTTGAAGGGGGCAGATACTCCAAGAAGATTTGGCAAGACTTGAGCGCTGGTCAGGCACATGGCAGCTGGGGTTCAACACTAAGAAGTTCAAAATCATGTACTTGAGAGCCAGGAACCCTGGGAATTGCTACTGGCTAGCGGGAGTGAAGTTGTCCACTTCAGTGGAGAAGAAGGATCTGTGGGTACTAAGCACTTGGGACATGAATCACTCAGTGCAGTGTAGGAAGGCAGTGGCCAAGACTAAAATGATCCTGGGGTGCATTGCCTGTGGAATCATCTCTAGGAGAGAGGAAGTCATTCTGTCACTGTACAGGTCAATGGTGAGACCTGACTTGGAGTACCATGTGCAATTCTGGTGCCCCTATTTAAAGAAGGACGTCACACTGCTGGAGGGGGGTCTAGGGAAGGGCGACAAGGATGATCCTTGGACTGGGGGGCAAACCATATGAGGAAAGACTGGGGGAGCTCAACATGTATTCCATGGAGGATAGAAGGGAGAGAGAGGATATGATTCAGACTTTCAAGTAATTAAAGTGCATGAATAGGGTTAGTACTGAGGGCATGTTTAGATTAAGGGGGGAGGAGAGACACAAGGGGACACAGTCTGAAACTGGAGGGTGGAAGATTCAGGAGGGAAATGAGGAGACACTAATGTAACCCCCAGGTGGTGCTATCCCAAGGGCTACTACCCCTGCCTGCTGGACCACTAACAGGTTGAGGGGCCTAGGTTCTATGGTGGGTGCTTCCACCCATAGGTTAGGGTTTGTAATGGTTGGTCGAGTTGGTCACAGCCCTCTGGGACACTGAGACCCCCTTCTAATCCCTCTAGTGGTCCACACAATACACAAGAATTACAATACCAATACCCTACATGTACGTTTGATTCAATCATAAGGTACCACTTACCCTCGAGACCGATTCTGAAGTTCGTCTCAGAGGACCCCCTGTGAAATAAGGTTGATCAACTTACACAAAACAATGCAATGCCTGTAATATAGGTACAGACACTTCAAACAGTTTAAAGTCAATAACACCCAGTCTGGTTTATTTAGGGGAGTAAAACACGGGGAAGGGGAGATCAAGCTGATTGGCAGAATTAAATCACAGTACTGTGCACTCATACAAGGTCTTAAAAGTCACACTCTGGGTACCCAGGTTGGGGAGTGGCTAGCCAGGTCCAGATGGAAAGGGCCCTGTAGGAAAAAATTATGCACAACACCCAATTGTAATCCGGAGCCGGATGGCTCAGTCCTTGAGGAAATGAAAGAAAGAAAGAAAATCAGATGACACACTGGTGATTGTTAACAGGTCACAGGGGGATGCCCTGATTTGATGGTTGTTCTGGATTGCCAGACACACAAGGCATGGAAATGAGATTCTACAGGCCAGGCCACGCTGCTTTTATCAACAGACGGATTCAGTCCGAATACATTCAGTTCGACTTTCAGTCTACACTGCATGGTGACAAGAGAACCGGAATAGCTATTCCTCGCAAGCATTCAATACATTTATATGTAAAGGAAATTACTATACCAGGCAGCTGCTTTCAGGTCCCGATCGCACTTACTGCAAATACCAGGGAGTTCACACAGCAGCTTCAGTTCCTGACAGACTGAGTGCAATTTAACAATTTCTCCAGTCTTCTACACGGTGAGCCTGGTTTCCACTTTTTCAGCCTTCCTTCCTTCTTGTACCCTCAGATTCAGTCAGATTCGAGTTTGCAATGGCAACAGGCTGGCTTCAGGCCTCTCATGCGCTTCCTGCGTGAAACTATACAACGCAAAAGCACAGAGCTCCTTCTCTCCTCACGGTCACAATTGATCTGACCTCCCAGTCGCAGGGCAGAGCATTCTCTTCGGGGCACCACCCGGTCCAGTTGGTGGACTCAGCTGTCAATCACTCAGAAAACACTCTCAGTTGGTGCAAATAGGCACCAAGGTTCAGAACTTCACTTCCTAGAATTACTAGCTACCATATACCTTCTCATGGCAAACCAGCTCCCAGGAGAGTCCGAATTCTGGTTGGTCCAAACAGTCTCCATTTTATAGCTCACCTAATCCCATTGGCCCCAGAACAGCAGTTTAGGTCCAAAATGGAGGGACAACACACACAGAGTCCCAGCTGTAAGAAAAGCAAGTTAGAGGAACTACAATATTACGAATGTTTTAACTGTTTACAGGGAAACAAGTGTGTCAGTCAGATGGGCTCCCTTTGCGCCGCCAGCGACTGCAAAAAGAAGCGATTGCCCCGCAGTTCAGGTGGGATTTAAGCAGGGAAACACCAGCCCCACCAGAAAAGCAGTAACTATGTCTGCAAGCAGACAGCTCTTAAAGAGACAGTATGTGGAGGCTCTACCAGCACTCAGAGTGCCATTCTAACGGCTTAAACGCCGCCGAACGCCAGCAGGCAGGAGAACACTTAGGCAAGCTCCATGGAGGCTTTTTAGGAACCCCCATTTGTAGGGGGGGTTACACCTACTTCACAGAAAGGGTGGTAGCGAGGTGGAATGCACTGTCAGAGGAGGAGATATCAGTAAAATCTGTGGGCAGATTTAAGAGGTGGTGGGACAGGATCAGCGGTAAGGTCAAACTGGAAACTGGGGAGGGGAGTGGCAGAAGTGGGTGATAAATTAGATGAGCAGAGCAAGGGGTGGGGGGCAGCTGCAGTAGATTAGACTGAGAGCTGCGCACTCGAACAGACTCGATAGACCATATGGTCTGTATCTGCTGGCATTTTCGTATGTTGATACCTCGGCGTGTGGCTAGACAGCAAGCTTGCCTTCTCAGCCCACATCAATGTCATCCATGCAATACTTTACCCTAAGTTGGGTGCCCTGTACCATAAGAAAGGCTGTCTTCCCCTACTAGTCTGCCATGAGCTTGTCAGCAAAATGGTGCTCCCAGTCTTTGACTATACCACCATATCTACGGTACCACCTCCTCCACTTCCCTAGCCAGACTGGACACCTCTGCAATGCCTTTTGTCACCTTGCTACTAACCCCGATTCCTTGTACTTACCATTGCTCCCTCTACTCCTCCCTTTCCATCATCTCCCTATCATTATGTCGCCAATTATTCTGTTCTTCCTTCATCTCCAAATACTGGTTTGGTTCCCTTCTGTTCTACCTCTTATCATTCATCTCCCCAGTTACCACTACTTCTTGCTCTCTTCACTCCAGGGACCAGCAAACCTTCTCCACTCCTCATCCCTGTTCCTCAGTGAGACAATTCACATTTTCCCATCACCTTACAACTCTCTGGAACCTGCTCCCCTCATCCCTCCACCACTCCTCCACCTCAGGCTTCTTCAGGAACCGGCTGAAACTCCTCCCACCCCCTACTTGCTTCTGCTTCCCCTAAGAGGTTTTCCCTGTTTTGACACTGGTGTTCCACAGTTTTGGTTTGTCTCCTTGCCTAAATGTGTGCCTTATGCACTGTATTTGCTCATTTGCTACATATCCTCTATTGCAAATTTCTGTTGTATCTTAGAGGTGCACTTGGCATGACTCTTGGAAGTAAACTCCCACTTTAATCTATTTCATGATGTACCTGTGAAGTATTATACACTGTATTGTGCCTGCACTTTGATTCTGTATCTTGACATGCACTGTATTTTGTTTTGTTGCTCCTCCCGTTTACCCTGGGGCACACATGGAAATAAGCTTAGGATCAGTGTGACTTTCCCGGCACCAGTTTTCAAATAAAGAAATAAATGTCCTATAGATATTGCTGCTGTTTTCTATTATATTGTTAAAATAGTTATGTTCTGTATGAGACTGCCTAACTGCTTGCATTACCTTAATTATTTCTATTTTTGTACTCTCCTTTGTAATCCCCTACTCCTAGGTCACACCTAGAAATGGGGATTGCCTTAGTGTGCCTTTCCTGGACACAGCTTTAATACATCAAATATTAAATATATAATAAGGGTACAGCTGGCAGGCTGCAATTATCACAGTGGGATATAGGAGGAAACAAAATGAAGTCAAACCATGCCTCCAGCAACATCTCTGACAGGTACCTCTCAGTGTTGCCCAGAGAGCAGCACATCCTAGCCACCTACTCCCAGAAGAAGAGTGTCCTCATGAAGCCCATTACATTCTTGCTGACTTCTGCCATTCTGGACCCTGGGCATGTCCCCATATCACCCAACTGCCAGGTAACCCCAGCTGGAGGTTGCAGGTCAAGGATGGGCTCCAGACTCATCATGGGAAAAGGAATGAGGTAGGAATGACTGGTCTGGGATGGGCTAAAGATGCACCAGAGAAAATAGAATCTGGGCATGGCACAGTGGTGCCAGTGGACTCAGTGGTGTGTACAGTGGTGTGTGCTGCACTTCCATATGGGAGGCACAGGTTAGGGGTGCTGAACTCAATCCCTGTGCTGAGCCAGTCGAGTCTGGAGTCACAAGTTAGGTGTGCCATACTGACTGATGGCCATGGGCCAGTGGAGCCTGGAGATGCAAGTTAGGGGTATGGAACTGGATCCCTGCCCTGGACTGGTGGAACCAAGGGAGTGCTGTGGAGGCAATACTTTCAGACTTTAAGGGGAGGGTTGCAGTGACCTCAGGGGATCAGTACCTCTTCTGGTGGATAAGAGGTGGTGGGTGAGTGTCTTGGGTGAACACTCAATGTCCTGTCCATTCCCCCTCTCCCTACCTCCCCCAAAGATTGCCATGGACAAGGATGCACCAGCAGAGATGTGAGTGGTGAGCAGGTGAACATAAGAGGGGAAAAATGCCTGTGGCATCCATGACGGCACTGTGTGACCCCACATTCACTGTCCCTGCTTTATCCCCAAACTTCTCCCGGCATCAGTAGTAAGACAGAGTGATATAAGTCATGATGGGTTTGCCATAGCAGACTTTCTCTTTCTCCAGGGGACGTCTTGGCTGCTGGGCCTGGCAGTCAGACCAGGTGAAAAGTAGCATTCATTGAGGCTGATAAGCAGGTCACATCATGTGGCTATTGGAAGGAGAATCATATGATGCAGTCAAACAATGGATAGTTTCAAGACCCACCAGGATAAATTCCCGTATGAGAATTGTATCCACGGATACAACCATTGATACAATAATAAGCAATAAAAGGGCTCTAGTAGCTTATAACTTTCCTATGATTCTTATGATGGAGGGTGAGACAAAGAAAAAAAAAGACAAAAGCAAGGCATGGATATTTTATTTCTAAGGCACCCAGTCACAGAGGCTCTGGGTGCCTTACACAGAGTTATAGAAAATAACAAACTGGGTTATTAGTGGTCTTTCCATGTAGTATAAAATCACTTACTGACCAATGAAGAAATAGTGCAAAATAGTTCACTTTATTCAAGCTAACAGTACAAAAAAAGGCAACAGAGGCACCAGGTGACTATATCCCTGGTGCATCTGCTGCATTTTTGCACTGTTACCTTGAATAAAGTGAATTATTTTGTACTGCTTCTTCATTTTATTTTTTTATTTATTTTACTTAAACAGCAGTTTGGAAAACCTTTGAGCCATAGGCTCATTTACAAAGGTACCTTGTCACAGTAAGACAAACGAAAATACACAGTATAGCAGTACAACACATAAGTATAACAGTAACTTAAGACATAGATACAAACAAGCTGGTACAGGTAGGATTGATGCAAACAATACCAGAGTTATGTTGTCCTTAGCAGCTTAGTAGTAAGCTTTGTCATAAGTATTGAGTACGGCTTTGACTAATGGCAATTACAGCATCGGGTGTTAATAAGGTGGTTACGTAAGGAAGTTTTGAAGCACGATATAGTTGGAGCTTCGGAGATGGAGGGGGGCAGTGTGTTGAACCAGGAGGGGCCCTAAAGCTGAAGGCTCTTTGGCCGTGAGGGGTCCTAGCTGTAGGGATAACAAGAGAAGTTTTCCCAGAGGTCCGAGTATGAACTATTGGGACAGCGCGGCGTATGGTGGTGGTCAATCCTGGCGGGGATAGCCCAAGGAGGGTCTTTTTTGTAAGGGTACAGGTCAGATATTTGAGGTGCTCGTCAAGATCAAGTACCAGCGCTTCAGTGTACAGTAGACAGGTGTGTGTCAGCCTAGGTGCCCCAGTAATTAACCTGCAGGCCTTATTCAGAGTAGTGCGAATTTTATGGAGTGCGGTCTGATCAGCAGCACCATACACCGGCAGTCCATAGTCCACTAGGGACAGGATAGAGGAGGTGACTGCGAGTCGAAGAGCCTTCGGGGGGAGGCAGTGTTTATACCGATGTAAGATGCCCAATCGGATATTAGTGGCAGTGGCTAGGGCAGCGATGTGTCCATGGAAGGAGAGGGAGGGGTCAAAATGGATCCCTAGGTACTTATAGGAGCAAACTTGTTCAAGTGGAAAGAGGACCCAGAGTGAATGAGGAGTTTGAAGTTGCAGGACTTGTTTTGAGGATGAGTGAAGAACATGGTTTTGTTTTTAAGATTTATCACCAATCTATGTTCCTTGAACCAGCCTCGACTGCGAAGGACTTCTGCAGCGAGTCCTGGAGGGCAATAGGGTTATGACTTGAGGCAAAGATGACTGCGTCATCAGCGTACAATAGAATGTTCCCCGAGCAAGAGCGTGGAAGGGTGTTAAGGTAAAGGGAGAATAGTAAGGGGCCCAGAATGGAGCCCTGGGGAACCCCAGAAAAGATGGGACAGATGTCTGAGTAGGTCCCATTAATGTTTACACACTGTGAGTGGTCAGACAGATAACTGGTGCACCAGGAGATAGGCCCAGCAGCAAAATCAGAGAGATTAAGGGCATCAAGAAGGAGGGGGTGGGAGACAGTGTCGAAAGCTTTAGAGAGGTCAATGAAGACCGCACCAGCCAGAGAACCAGTGTCTAAGGAAGAGTGGAGAAAGTTGGAGAACTCTAGGAGGGCTGTGTTGGTACTGTGGCCCACTCGGAAGCCATGCTGCTCAGGACATAGGACATTGTAGGTGGAGAGGTAGTCAGAGATTTGAGAGGCCACCACTTTTTCCAAGGCCTTGGAGAGAGGAGAGAGAATGGAGATTGGTCGATAGTTTCCAGCCACAGTCCTATCACCACCTTTAAAGATAGGGGTGACAGTGGTGACTTTCTAGGCAGTTGGAACCTTCCCCAGGCAAAGAGAGTGGTTGATGAGGCATGTGATCGGGGTAAGGACTGTGTCTAAGACCAGCCGTAGGATACACGGATCCAGCGTGTCACTGCCTGTACTATTACTCTTGAGGGCAGTGACAAGGTGCGGCCTAAGTTCTTGGGCAGAAACACGGCGGAGGAGAAAATAAGGGCGAGAAAGATTTACGGCAGGTGCTGGGGGAGGAGTCAAAAAAATTTGTAGGGAGGATAGGGCTAAGGTCAGTGAATGAGGTGTTGAGGTGGTTGGCTATGAGGGCTGGGTCTGAGGAGATCACACTATTAATGTTGATCTGGGTGGGTGGGGGGAGTGTGCACTCCCATTTAACTGTTTAATGTTATCCCAGAAGGTTCTGGGTTCCCCATGAGGCAGTGAGTGAGGACTGATAGTGCTCAGACTTGGCCTTTCTGATGGCCCAGTGCACTTGTTTGGTGACAGCATATAACCGCCTGTCATTGGGCGGCCAGTCTCAATAGCCGCGGTGCCATAGGTTGTCCCTATGTTTGAGTTGGTGGATCAAAGCTGGGGTTACCAGGGGCATTCTGCCTTTTAGAACCCTGGTCAACATTGGGGCAAAGATATCACAGGCATTATTAAAGTTCGGGTAAAGAAGGAGAGCTGTGTCAATGTCAGGAGTTGCCTGTATAGGAGACCAGTCAATTTGGGACAGAAGTTCCTTAAGTTTTATCAGTCCACCAGGTATTAGACGCCGCCGGCATGTGGACTGTGCTATGGGTTTGGGGACTGAGGATGACCAGTGGAATAGAATGGGGGAGTGATCACTGAGAGAGTCTGGGAGGACTTGTACATTGTACATTCATTTGTCAGCAAGTCACTTTATATTACACCAACATGCCATTGATGGCCTGAGTTGTTGTTTTCTATAGTACTTGTGTTTTCTGAGAGCACCAGCCACTCCAGGAGTAGTCATTCTTTGTTTGGAGTCACCTTACACAGATTAATGAACAAACAGCATTACAGGAAGTACAGATAAAAGTACAAATAAAATTAGGCAAAAACTAAGGCATGCAGGCAGTTAAAATCAGACAGCACAAGAGATAAGTACAGAGGAAAAGTTAGAAGCTGCAAGAAATTAATAAACATCAGCGTTGCACACCCATGCAGGTGACCCAAGTTTAAGAACAAGCCTGGGGAGCCAGCTGAGTGGCCAGGCAGTGGGAGAGCACTGCTAAGCCCGGGGAGGATGGTGTTGGGTACTGCTGCACTGGTGACTCCTGTGGTGGGTCAGGAAGCTCGCTCCTCCACAGGGGACACCAGTAATATTTTGAGGCCTTTAGGGGCAGCACCTGATATCAAGGAGGTGGGAGGGAGAAAATGGAAAATGGGCAGTGGCTGCAGGATTAATGAAGTATTCCTGCCTGTGTCTAGCCCACAACATCATCCAAACTCTGCTGCCTGGATGTGAGTCTCTGGGTGGGGGGGGAGATGCCCTCCATCTCCTGCCCAGCCACTGGGGGCAATCCATGGGAGGCTGTGGGCAGATCTGGCGAAGATGGATGGTCAGTCAGGGACTGCAGGGACAAGGCTGAAATTTAAAAAAAAAAAAAGACAGGAAAAATATTTAGCAACCAGAAACAATGGGAATTTAAAAAAATTCTGTAGGTATGTAAATAACATATGAGAGATTAGAAATACAGTATGTCCATTTAATATAGATGGGGAAATAAAAAAGAACAGCCTCCACCCCTACATCGAAATGCCTACCTACTGTTCCTGACAATTGTGTCTCACTGCCCCCCCAAAGAGGATTGTACTGTCTCGTTTAACTATTCTCATAGAATAACCAATGTTAACTGAGCCACTTTATATGATCCCTCTCACATTTACTTGATAGAACAGTGTTTGCTTGTATTCGAATTACCTAGCTAAAGCCTTGTTCCTGTTCAGGAACTAACTCATACAGATGGCATGTTTGAGCCAATTCAAAATTATTTTTTTCCATTCTTAGGTACAGTACTGCACTGTACTGCAAATATTTTGTAATATTGTGCCTTTTTTGTTGTATTTGTTATGTATTGTTGCACTGTTTTGTAAAGGTGGAAATCAATAAAAACTTTTATGGAAAAAATCAAAAAGGGGATGCAGAGGAGCTAAACAGATACTTCTGCTCAGTCTGTGGGGAAAATGACAGGTCTGAGAATATTGTCAAAGAGACAGGGAATGAGGGGGAAACATACAAAATACAGCAGGAAGGATATTCAGTAACAAGGAGGTGATCGCCAAACTACTGAGTAACAGGATGGACAAGTCAGATTGGCCAGACAACATTTACCCGGTGGTCTTAAAGGAATTAGCAAAAGAACTATCCAAACCATTGACTAACATATATATATAACTTCAACTGAGACTAAGGAAGGGCTAGATGATTGCAGTGAGGTTATAGGGATTCCATTCCAAAAGTGATAGAGAAGAACTGACAAACTTTAGGAACTCGGGTGCTAAGTATAGGATTGCGAGATGGTACTGACAGTCACTAAATAGGAAAGGGACTTTGTGGTTATCATACTTGATGAACTCAAGGTGGCAGGGCAATGTGACAAAGCAGTGGGTGGAGACAGTGGGATGTTGGGGTGCACAGGGAGGGTATCTCCAGCAGGAGGAGGGAAGTAGTGTTGCCACTGTATCACTCACTGTTGAGACCACACCTGGAGTGCTGTGTCCTGTTTTGGAGGCTGCACCTCAGAAAGTACATAAAGGTGGAGGCAGTCCAGAGGAGGGCAACTAAAATGGTGCAGGGGTTGCATGAGAAGCCCTATAAGGAGAGACTTACGGATCTCACAGTATACACTCTGAAAGGGAGGAGAGCAAGAGGTGACATGATAGAGATCTACAATTACCTCACAGGGGTGAACAGGGTGCAGGAGGGGAATCTCTTCCAAATGAGAAGAAGCACCAAGACCAGGGGGCATGCAATGAAGCAGAGGGGGTGAAGCTTAAGAGATGTGAGGAAACATTTCCTTTTTATATGTAACTTTTTGCCCTCTGCCACCACCTTGCACCTGTTGCTGGGTCCATTCACAGGATCCCCAGTCATGTCTGCCATTCCCCCTTCCATCTTGTCTAGCAGGGATCTCCACAGTGCAGGATCCAAGAGTGCCAAGGGGCCCTCATATATGGCAACAGGAGGACATGGTGTTTTTCCTGGTTTTCTCTTTTACTTCCTGAGGCCACAGCAGATGCATGCGCCCCGGAACTAGTGACCCCGCTCCACCCACCCAACCTAGCACCAGCCCCCCCCCATCTGCTCGACGTTACCACTGAGCCTCAAGTCAATGTCAACCAAGAGCCCAGAGGACTCGCCTCCCCAATCCAGGAGAAGAGAACTGCCAAGTGGCTGCTCGATCCTCTCCCAGTCCTCCCCCCCAGCTGACCCCCAGCAGCACAAACTTGTTCCCGAACTCGGGTTGCCAGCATAGGAGAGGTAAGGCACCTTTGGCACCTCAGCCCTCTGCACCACTGGACCAGTGAAGAAATATCTGTTTACTGAAAGACTGGTAGACACCTGGAGCAGACTACCAGCAGAAGTGACGAGGGTAAAAATGGTGGGGTACTTTAAGCATTCATGGGACAGAAATAGGGAGTGCATTAGAAAACAGGCAGGGAGGAGGGAAGGTCACCAGAGACCAGTTAGTATCTGCAGAGACAGATTAGGCAGGGAACATCTGGGCAGACTGGGTGGGTCAAGCAGTCCTTTTCTGCTGACAAATTCTGTGTTTCTGTGGGGAAAAAACTCAATATGCAGGGTGTGAAATAGGTGCCCAAGGGCAAGCACTTTTGATTGTGGACACCTACAGTTCTTTAGTGCCTGCCCTGTTGGTCACCTAAGGTACTTGTGCAATGCTCCATCTTTTTCCCATTTCCTTAGTCAGCTGGAGGAGTGCTTATATGGTAGTACCGAACACAAGACCACAATTTCAGTGACCAGCTAACAAGAGAAAGAGAGGTACAGATATGAACGACTGTGTGGGTATCAGTGACAATCGGATGCCCTCCTCTGGCTTGGTAGCATGGCAGGCACCTGACTGACATCCCTTAAAGCCTGTGAGTGAAACAGATGGAAGTGAGTGTCAGACTGCAGACAGACTGACAAATAGTGAGAGTCCTTTTCTTTAACTTCTCCCACCCCCTTCCTGTCAGACAGTGTACAGTATGTCTCCGTTTTTGTGCCTCACTTGCCTGATTGCTCTGGGAAGCAGGTTATGGGCTAGTCATAGTGTGGTGAATCGTTGATTCAGAGCAAAATATTTACAAAACAATTTTTTGCTCACCAACTCAAAAGCTCATTTAAGAGCTATTGTTTTGTTACTACCTCCCCTGGACTAGAGTACTGGGGGCCCACCTGGAAAGTGGACAAGGAGCCCACCTGGAAAATCCATAGGGGAGGGCCCAGTATTCCACTTCAATATAATATACTAGTTCTGTGTTTGCATCTTACAATGGGTTACAGGGCCCATTTAATTAAAAAAAATAAATGATGTAACCAAAGATTCTCAGAGTTTAGAATATGGTCAGGTACCCAACAAAGGGTGCCCACCTGGAAATTTCCAGGTATCCTGGTGGGCTAGTCCGTGGGAGAAAGTGTGAATCAGAGCATAGGCACCAGGTTGCCAGCCTTGAGTGTAGGGGACTAATTAAGAGAGCAAGAAAAAGCAACAAAAGCTCTTCTAAGAACTAATTTGAATACATGACACAGGTTTGGCTAAAAAACATACAGAGTGCTTCTGCTTGTGATGACAGATAACAGAACTACAGGCTGCAATAGAGTAATCTATTATCTGGCTAAAAGATTGTGCTGCCAAACCCTCTGCCTGATTAACAGCAGGCTCCAGCAGAGAAATCACTTGTCTGGTTAGCTGAAATCTAAATAAACAAGCATTTGTCAATGCCAAATGTTTGCTTGCTGGCATTGGCAGTGGTAGTGTAGAAGTTACAGAGCTGCGTAATAGGAATGGCAGTGAAGTACTGAACTGAAGCCAACCCCACCACCACCCTGCAGAGAGTGACAGGCATTGGGGTGTGCCTTTGGGTCGTCAGGCATAACGGCCACGCCATTTCACCACACCCCACCCTGTAGACACTGACAAGTGTCACGGTGTTCCTTGTGGTCTTTGGCCCTTATGCGCACCCATTTCATTAGGAAATATGGTGAGATGGGTGTGATATAGGAGAATGGGGTGAACTTTGGGGCCGAAGAGTCCAAGGCATACCTCAATGCCTCTCACTGGCTGCAGGGTGGAATGGTATGAGCATTACAGGCAAGAATCCCAAGTCACACCCCTGATGCCTGTCATTCTCTACAGGGTTGGGCATTATGGTTGGAAACCCTAATACCTCAGGCATTCGTTGGTATTTTCACTCCAAATTTTCAACATGTTTTTGTGACCCCACCTCATGAACAAGGGAATATCAGTTTGTTAGCAGCTGCTTATGCACAGCGACTATGGCATTTAGCACCACAGGTGCAAAAACATTCGAACAGGATGTAAAAATGACAACTGTACTGTTCATGGGAGGTGTAAAAAGGCAGATGTTGCAAATCTGCATAAAAATATTTAAAAAATGGTGAAGTCATGGCGTACATAGAAACTGTGCAACGCACACCTGTAATATAATTAGGTTGGGGATTTTTTTTACAGCAGATTGTCAACTCAGGCATTTTGGTGCCTCCGATCATGAACAGTGTCACTGTGATTTTCTTTATCTGTCCTGAACAATGATTTCCCACAGCGACCACGCATCTCTGCGCTGAAAGTGTGAAAACACACTTCGGCCATGTTGTGAAAAATGACAGCTGTACTGTAAACAAGGAAGTGTGGAAAAATGCCACTGGTGAAAATCTGGACTTAAAATATTACAAAGTCATGAACTTACAGTGCGTGGAAACTGCGCAATGCTCACTCGTAACACAGTCATTTTATGGACTTTTGTCACCAAATTTTCAACATAGCCATTTTAAGACCTCTGCTCATGAACAGTGTAACTGTGATTTTCTTAATCTGTCCCAAACATTGCTTTCGCACACCAACAGCACCATTGTGCGCTACATGTGTGAAAACACATTTTGGGAGGCATATGAAAAATGGCAACTGTACCGTTCATAAGGAAGTGTAATAAAATGGCAATGCTGAAAATCTGGAGTGAAAATATTAAATTCGCAAACTTACAAGCATGCATAGGAACTGTACAACGCACGCTCATAAAACAGTCATTTTTTAGGAATTTTTTCACCAAATTTTCAACATAGCCATTTTAAGACCTCTGCTCATGAACAGTGTCACTGTAATTTTCTTAATTTGTCCCATACATTGATTTCGCACACCGACTGCGCCATTGTGCGCTACATGGGTGGAAACACGTTTTGGGTGAGATGTGAAAAATGACAGCTGTACTACTCATAAGAAGGTGTGGTAAAATGACAATGTTGAAAATCTGGAGTGAAAATATTGAAAATTCGTGAACTTCTACGGCGTGTGTAGGAACTCTGTAATGCAGCTCGTAAAACAGTCATTTTTAAGGAATTTTTCACACAAATTTTCAACATAGCCATTTTAAGACCTCTGCTCATGAACAGCATCACTGTGATTTTCTTAATTTGTCCTGTACATTGATTTCACACACCGACTGCGCCATTGTGCGCTACATGGGCGGAAACACGTTTTGGGTGAGATGTGAAAAATGACAGCTGTACTACTCATAAGAAGGTGTGGTAAAATGGAAATTTTGAAAATCTGGAGTGAAAATATTGAAAATTCACGAACTTACATGGCGTGCATAGGAGGCGATAAAGCGGTCATTTTGGAATTTTCCACCAAATTTTTCAAAATAAGGCTTGCCAGAGCCCCACCTTATGAACACTGGCAGTGTTGTTTAGATTGTCGGTCCCGAAAGGTGATTTTGCGCAGTGACTGCGAAATCACCCTTGAGCCCGAATAACGCCATGACAGTGACAGCATTCATGAGAAGGGTCCCAAAACCCCATGTTGAAAATTTGGTGCAAAATCCAAAAATGCCAGAGATATGCAACAAAGTTGAAAAACCCTATCTATCCCATTACACAGCTTACGGCATTTCCCCAGTTCATGAGCCGGCTTTGAAGAGTGCAGGCGTGTTCCCAGTCCACGAAGATTGTCGCGCGGACTCCGGAGAGTAAGTATAGAGTGGGGGTGGGGAGGCAGGAGTGCGCCAGTGGGTGGGTGTGGGTTGCGGGGGTGCCAGGAGACTGCATGGGACCGTTTTAATTTACAGGTTGTTTTTAAATTGATGGCGGGTAGTTTGCCATGCTGGGGTGGGCTCTGGCGTGGCACAGAACTGACTGGTTGGGGGAGGCCGTGGGCCAGCGAGTTAGGCACCCCGTCAGCCATAGCATCTATTGCCATGCTGGGGTGGGCTCCCAGCATGGCACCCAATACGGGAGGGTGAGGACAGTAGAGCTGATGGGGATTGGGCACCCCGTCGGCTATACTATGATTGCCACGCTGGGTGGGCAACCAGCGTGGCATGTGGAAGGCTTTGGGGGGCGCAGCACAGCTGGCGAGGATTGGGCACCCCGTCGGCTATGCGATATGTGTCGATGGGGGCAGCATACGGTATGCGTGCATGTGTTTGTGTGTGTGTGTGTGGGGGAGCTGCGTATGGGGAGGCGATATCTTATCGCTGCTCGCAAGCGTAGCTCCCTTTCAGCATGCTCGCCACTGCATTTGGAGCTGTCATAGACAGCTCCAGCATGCATTGGTGGACTGGGGCCGCGCCTGCCAACACACTGACTGAATTGGAAGAGGGGGTGACACACCTCCAAAAACTCAGATGATGGCACTATGTTTCTTGCACATGCGTGCAAGCAAACATAAAAAGCCGTTTTATGAGATAATTTGACTAGAGGCAGGTTTTTCTGCTTAAAAAATACTGTATGCTACTCATTTCTTCCAGATAAATTATAGCAGGCTGCATCAGAGGAATCACTAGTCTGTCTAGCAAAACTTTAATTAAGAAGGCTCTTTTGAGAGCTAATATGAGTACAGAGAGCCAGCCTGGTGGCACTGAGGGTTGAGGAGCTGGATACCACACCTTGCGCCATGCCGGAGACCCACGTTCGGGAATGAGCCAGGGTCTTCAGAGGCCGATGGGGGGGAGGGAGAGGATGTGAGTCACTGCCTGCTGTCAGCGCTCCACCTTGGGAGGAGTTCTTCAGCTCTCTTGGAGCTTGGTCACCCTCTGGTAGAGGCTGAAGGGATGGTGCCACTCCAAGGAACGCTGACACTAGGTTAATGGGGAAGGCGGAAGGGACCCGATCTGGAGCTGCGGTGCACATGTGCACCTCCACGCACATGCACCACCACTTCCAGGGGTCTCGGGTAGCAGGCATATGGGATTGATGGAGGAAACCATGAGGGCTGATGAGGATGATGCCCCCGGACCAACTCTGGGGATCTGCCAGGGCACGTATGGCGCTATGAGTCCCTGAAGGACCCCGAGCTCGGTAGGCTCGGCGGACATTGCAGTCGACCCAGCACAGGAGGATAAAAATAGTTGTACAAAAAAAAATATTTATATGAGTACAGAGGCAGATTCCTTTAAAAAAATACTGTGTGCTGCCTCACCTGCCTGAAAGATAATAGCAGGTCTAGTAGTTACAATACTGCATGCTGTCCAATCCTCTGCCTGATTAATAGCAACAAAACTGAAATTATGTAATAAAACTGCGACATGATACAAGCAATTGGATGGGCAAATATTTTTACTACTTACATGCTTGTGTGGGCATGTTCTTTTTTTTTTTTTCAATACCCTGACAACACAGTTTTACTAGTGGGGGTTCAAGCTAAAAAAAAAATCTATTTTTTTATGAACCAGTTATAAAAAGCTTCGAGAGAGGGAGCCCTAGTGGATGTTGTGTACTTGGATTGCATAAGAACTTTCATTTCATTTATTTGAATTGCAGGTTAGTACACTGGAATAAAAACATTCCATTTTAAGGTATGACCTGAGGTCAAGTAATGTAAGAACTCTCAAAACTGAAGGTTGACAAAGCAATGGGGCCTGATGGGATTCATCCCAGAATTCTAGAAGAACTAAGGGTAGAACTAGTGACATCACTGACTACCCTCTTTAACAAATTATGGGAGGATGGGGTGGTACCCGAGGACTGGAGGAGGGTAGATGTGATTCCCCTTCACAAAAGTGAGAGCAGGGCAGAAGCAGGAAACTACAGACCTGTTAGTTTAACCTCAGTGATAGGGAAAATGATGGAATCACTTCTGAAGGAAAGAATTGTCGAGTACCTAGAGGTCAGAGGGGCACAAGACCCAAGGCAGCATGGATTCACAGCAGGAAGGTCATGCCAGATGAATCTAATAGATTTCTTTGACATGGTGACCAAAGTAGTAGATCAGGGAGGGGCTGTGGACATGGCCTACCTAGACTTTAGCAAAGCATTTGACACAGTCCCACACAAAAGATTAATATACAAGTTAGCCAGCCTGGGAGTGGGTCCCAAGATGATAGCCTGAGTAAAGAATTGGCTAGAGAATAGGCCACAGAGGGTAATAGTAAATGGAGTCCACTCTGAAGAAAGGGGGGTTACTAGTGGGGTACCGAAGGGTTCAGTATTAGGACCGGTCCTCTTCAATGTCTTTATAAGCGACCTTGCAGAGGGACTGGAAGGAAAAGTATGTCTCTTTGCAGATGACACAAAGATCTGCAACAGAGTTGATGCACAGGGTGGGGTGGAAAGGATGAGAAGGGACTTGACAAGGTTAGAGGAATGGTCAAATGTATGGCAGCTTAGATTCAATGCTAAGAAGTGCAAGGTAATGCACCTGGGAAACAAAAACCCAGGGGAAGAGTATACAATGGGGGGTGAGATACTAACAACAACAAAAATGGAAAGGGGCCTGAGGGTAGTCATATCAGATGACTTAAAGGTGGGCAAGCAATGTGAGAGGGAAGTAAGGAGGGCTGGGGGGATATTGAGATGCATAGGGAGAGGCATCACCAGTAGAAAATAGGAAGTTGTTATCCCTCTGTACAGACAGCTGGTGAGATCCTATGTGGAGTACTGCGTGCAGTTCTGGAGATCCAGTCTCCGCAAAGACATAGACAGGATGGAAGCTGTCCAGAGGAGGTCAACTAAAATGGTGCAGGGTCTGCACTGGAAGACTTATGAAGAGAGACTAAAGGGGCTTAATATGTATAGCCTCGAGGAAAGGAGGGAGAGGGGGGACATGATAGAAACTTTCAAGCACCTTAAGGGAATCAACAAAGTCCAAGAGGGTAGCATCTTTCAAAAAAAGGGGTGTGCAAGAACAAGGGGGCACAATTTGAAGATAGAGGGGGGCGGCTCAGAGGTAATGTAAGGAAGTATTTTTTCACAGAGTGGGTTGTGGATGCATGGAACGGCCTTCCGGAGGAGGTTGTGGAGTCAAAAACAGTGGTTGAATTCAAGCATGCATGGGACAGTCATAAGGCAATTCTAGGGGCTGGGGGTAGAAAGAAGTAGGCTGCTGGTTAACTAGGATCTGCAGCTTATCCATTAGGTAGGGAAATGGGCAAACTGAGTGGGTCAAGCGATCCTTATCTGCCATCAAAATTTATGTTTCTATGTTTCTATCAATACATCAACAGACAACTTGTACAGAACACACTACAAAAACAAAATGAAGCAATCAGTGAGACAAAGAATGTAAACAAGTGGTTCTTACATGAACACACATTTATGATTTTAAAATACTGAGTGACAGATGAAGGCGTTATATGTGACATTTTTTTATAGGCTTAAAGCATAGGCATAAGCAGAAAGTTAACCAACTGGATTGGTAGTTGGTTATCACAAAGCAAGCAGAGGGTAAGAATTCATGTCATTGACTCAAATGAGGAAAGCATATCAAGCAGACTACCACCGAGATCTGTGCTTGGTCCACTGTTGTTGATAATTTATAATCTGGAAATGAAGAAATAACAGAAAAATGAGTTAGTAAGTTTGAGAATGGCACAAAATTTGGAGGAGTAGCCAACATAGGAGAAGATATCAGAAAATCCCAGAGAGTTTGAATAGGATAACAGAATGGACAGGGAGGTGGAACATGAAGTTTAATGATGGAAATGCAGTGTTACTCCTGGGAGAGAACAAGCAGGCTAAGTACTGTTTACATGGCACTGAATTAAGGAAAAAAAATGAAGGACATGATTCTGGTATTACAGTAACTGCGGACTTCAAGCAGGGAAAAACAGTGTGAGATAACATTGTAACCACCCCCAACCCCACCGCTACTTTGCACAGTAAGCTAGCCCTTGATACCCTTGACTGGGCACCCAAACTACTCTGGACACTTTTTGGTACCATCCCTAACTTTGGGAATGTATACTAGGTTCATTACTTCTAGAGGTCAGAAAGAGGTGGGGGTGTACAAAAGCAAAACTACTCAAATGACCAAAATACCCAGGTCCTGAGGAGAGAACTTTTTGCTAAGGCTATGCTAGGTCTGTACTTCTGGAGGGGTACCCAGTAATTCCACACAGGAAGCAGTAAGATGAATGTCCAAGCCAGATCAGAGTTCTAGAGTGTGACTTTATTCCAAAGATGGTACACTAAAGCAAAGGTGGATCCCCAAGGTTTACACACCGTGGCACAAGGCAATGGAAGAACAACAGAAATCTGTGTCAGACAGAAACTCTACATTATCCCATATATCATAGGACTTTGAATTCTCTTCAGCTGCAATTGCCTCAGCTGAAACATACATTTTCTTCTAATGACACTGGCCACAACTGAGCACATTTCCCATATGGCATAGGACTTAAAATTTTGGCAATGTGGCAACTGGCCACAATGGAGCACACTGGTGCTCAAAATTAGCACAAACCACACCAGGGGGTAAACTTTCTCTTCAGGCATTGGCCACCATGTTCTGAATAAGCAGGCACCCTTACGGAACCTGTAGTGCTGAACTGGTCACTCCAGATGGGGGGGATGCCCACCTTTCACTTCCACGTCCATACCCAGCCATTCTTTCACAGTTACACCTCAAACTTCTAGTAAAACAGTTAGCAATATGCATCCTGGAATGACTTTCACATCCAGCATAAGAAAAACACTACTTCTGAGTGTAAAATTAAAGTCCTGAACAATGTGCCAAGTCTCTCTGTGGACCCGATGATTATCAGTCAACTTTAAAAGCATGAAAACAGTCTGAACTTAGAACAGAACTGGTGTATATTTCTCTTTATCAGAGTACACCACAAAAAGCAGGTACTTTCCTCCTGGGAAGTACAAAATCAGATTACTCATGGTTGGAAAACAAACAGGCAGCTTCAAAGTCCTGGATCAAATTCAGGGGATTGCCCCTTGGATCCATTCCAGCTGTCCTTTTCCATCTCTCCGGGGATTGAAAATCAGGAACTCCTGCTCTAAACAACGGTTTCCATCACTTCTCTTAGCAGGATGTTTCTCAGCACTAGGGTGAGAAAATAGCCTCTCTCCACAGAGCCCACACTGCAGCTCTCACTCCTCTAACTGCTAACTCGGACATCTGGCTCAACACTAACTCAAGGTTCTAAAACTCCACACTCACAGCCAGCTGCCATGGCTAATGCTGCTGCAAGAGTTCTAAATGACATCTCCTCTCTCATCTCAGCTGAGCTCAAGTAAACAGAGAGGGAGCAGGTGAAAACCCATTTAACCAGTTATTCACCAGCTGCCTTCCCTACCTAGCACTGACACTGATGGGATTCTAGTAACCCCAGGGGACTGGGTAGTTACACTCACTCCTAGCCAGGTAAATGACTGTCCACAGTCATTTCTTCACCTGGCACCAGGCCATCCTACCCTCTGTGTTACCTACCAGGAGGGGTGATCAGGCCCTCCCCTACCATGTGCCAGGCAGAGGCAGGCGACACTAAAGGCACAGAGGCTGGCTGATGAGACTTCAGCCCCTATCCTACGATCTATCTATGGATATTCAGTGGCTCCAAGGAGACTGCTTGAAGCATGCCTTGACAGACCAGAACTGAGGTTCCTACTGCAGATCAGGACCACAGCCTGTCTATCCACCTAGCCCTCTAGGGAAAATCTATCTCATCAGGCTGCCCACTGGGGACCCTCTCCCGAAGCTCCCAGGGTACTTGCAAACAAAAACAAGGAAGTATGCACATTGCAATGCATTACATTTCCCTGAATTTCCCCACAACCTCACACCTGTGAAGAAAAAGCATGTTAACACCCTGTTAACCACAGACAATCCTAAAAACTCTAAGAAAAGGGAAATTCAGCTAAGCTCCAGCGTCCTCTTCTTTTCTTCCTCAGGAACACCTGGAAAAGACAAAAACACATTCTGCATACCACAGAGTGCCTAAACCTTCACCTGAACACTAGAGAATCCCCAAAATATTTTTCTATAAAAGTACAAAAGCAAAAAATAGAAAGAAGACATTTATACAACACATTAGGAGGGTGGTAGGCCATAAAGAGTCCAAACTAGTGACTGAATGCTGTTGCCCAAAGGCAAGGTCCATTAAAGAGTCTCTCCTAGGCCGGAGCCTGCTGAAGAACAGTCCTAGAACAGGGCAGGGCCTGTATAGCACTGCAATCCATGGGGACAGTCTTTGAGGACAGTCAAACAGTTCTGTGGACGGTCTTCATGTGTAAGGTGTGTTGTGCAAAGTCAGTTAGGTAACAAAAATTTGGTCTTTCCAGTTCCTTGAAGACCAAAAACAAAGGATCACCTTACTTCTCCGAGCTGAGGACCCTCTCCCTTCAGACCAGGTGGCATCTTCAAATACAGCTGGGTTGATATCCTCTGGAAAACCAGGCAATGAAACAGGAAAACAGCTGGGTTGATGTCATATGGAATGCCAGGCAATGAAAATGGGAAAACACTGCTGGGATGATTAATCTGGATGCATCTGAAGAATCCTGGAATACCAGTAGAGCTGCATCTTCCTCCTTGGATACTGCTACTGCTGGATGACAGACACTGGGCTGCCACTGCTCGCTTCCCTCTAGGTATGCTGGGCATATTCACAAGGAGTGGCACCATTAAGGGTAGTAACACTCAGGGTGAGGTGCAAGAACTATGACACCATCTGGGCATGCAAACCTGATGTTTTGGAATGTCTCATCCCTTGCCTTGTCCACAGTTCGTACAGTGTCCATAAACAGAGTTTTGCCTGATTTCCATAATTTAAGCCGATCATTTATGACCCGGTCCCTGACACATTCTGCTACACCAGAGTACAAATTCTTGCTTGCCTCTTCCAACAACCAGGATTGCCTGTTCTGTTCAGTTTCCTCCCAGACTCTGGGAGGAAAGGTAGGAAAGGACTGCCCATAGATTACATCAGCACTCTTATGTATCAGTCTCTCCTCCCTGCTGCTCTTCACAAGTTTGCGGCCCATAGCCTGGCTTGGGGGTGGCCAGTCCTGGTTGAGCCAGTACTGCATACTTAAAGAATGAAAGAACTTGTCCATGACCATCTCTGTGGGCAGGTTACTGAAGCCTTCTTCTTCTCTCTCTGGCTTCTCTGAGGCAAGAGCTTGAGGCAACTCACGGGGACCCTCAACATGAAGAAACATTTCTTCATCCTCCTCTTCTTCATTCAGGATCTGAGCCCAAGAGTGAGCAAATGTCCTCTCCTAACTGGGCGCAGAGGTAGACGCCTCCCAGTTCAGTGTCTCTTGCAGTCCATCCTCCCCTACTAGGCTAGGACTCAGACCCTCATTCCACGGGTCCATGGATCCTTCCGTTGCAATGTCCATCTGGGACACAGGTGTGGAAACCTTTCTGTGCCTACCCTTGCAGTAGATCAAGATTGCTCTCTCCCTCTATGCCACACTCTATGGGGCGTCCCTCAACAGGTTCAATCTGGTGCTGTGTGCTGCTGCTTGCAGAGTTTCCTACTCTCATCCACATGGGAGCCAAACAAATTTGTGATGCCCTCTCTGGCGCTGCACCCCTGCTCATACCATAATTCACAAGGCAATCCAAACAGTGGGGTATCAGAAACACATCCCTTCCAGCCTTGAGGCACATAATGCTCAGTCTCACTGGATAGCTAGGGATTGCTACATCTGGAGGCAACCCTTCACCAGAGAAAGTTCTTTCTATTTCTCTTAGTGCTGCCACCTCCTCTGTGATCATAGCTTGGGCATGATCCAGATTGCAGGGAATTCCCGAAGCCATGTCTGAAAGCAAATATACAAAAGTTGGTTGTTACTGAATTGCTCACTAGTCTCTTTGCTGTCTCACAATATGGCTCCCTGTTGCTGTGTTTACATTGCTAACCCTGCACTGTAATGGCGACAGTAGCTCCCCTCATGCATCAGACATGTTCACTGACTCAAACTGTGTTTCAGACATTTTCTAGCTACTGAATTTGCTCAAAATGTAATCGATTGCACTACTGGAATACTTTCAGCATATTCATATGATTTTAACTTGACTTTGTGATCAGCATCAAATCAAAGAACTATTTACAGATGCTGAAAGTCACTTGCAAGCCCACAGTATTTCTATTGCACGGGACTGCTTGTTGCTGCAAGCCCTTATACAACTCACAGTCCGTCTCTTGCTTAGAAACATTTTACTGTTGATGAACCCTTTATAAACGCTCACAGTCTATGCTCAGAAGTTTTGTTTGTTGATTTTCTGTTTCAATGCACAGTCCTTCTTTGCAAAACAATCACACTGCTTACACACAGATTCAGCCTGCTTGAAAAATCACACAAAGTTTAATGCTCAGTTAGCTAAGTTTACTCATTGAATTCAGTAGCTGGCTTTCTCCGGTGGAAGTTTTCGGCCTGGTGCCGATTCAGGAAGGCCTCTGGGGTGAAACGGGCGGGCGGTCCCACCAATCGTAGCCACGAATGCCACGCTCACTTTCCAATTGGTCAGACAACAGGTTGAGCCCAAATTTACACAACAAAAGTCTGTTTTCTACAGATTAGAATGTTCACAAGCCCCTCGATGGTTGATCCTGGTCTGACCAGCTCACACGCCATTCTCTCTCTCTCCTCCTCCAACATTTGGCTGCACACAGACACTGGCTAGGGGTGAGACTGATTGCAGTCACGCCAATCACTCAACGCCATGCAAATGAGCCTCTCTCTCTCTCTCTCTCTCTCTCTCTCTCTCGTGCGTTCTTCCTTCATAGCGATCATTGAGCAGGAGCAAATTTAAACTGCAGACTGTAACTTTTTTTTCTCAGCTGCAATTTCAGTAGTGAGAGCTCCATTTTGACCATTTTCTCCACAGATTCTGGCAATGTCTCTAGCGACTCCCCCAAACAATTGCAAGTTAAAAAGTTCTGTAAGCGTTTTGAATGCAGGGACAAGGACATACACTTCGAGGCGTCACTGTCCATTGCATGTTGACAAAACACACAAGCAGCACTCTGTTCTTTCTGTACTAGCAGGCACGCAAGCAGCACATTCAGATGGCACTTTTCTGGGCAAAATCCTTTTGTCCAGAGCTTCTTTTTATGTTTGGGCTACCATGCTACCAGACAGACAAATACTAGCCATACCCTCAGCAGAAAATCTCTGGTTCTCTCCCCAAATTAAACAACATCCTTGGATGAGCCCCCATTTTTTGTAACCACTCCCCCGCTACTTTGCACAGTAAGCTACCCCTTGGTACCCTCGACTGGGCACCCAAACTACTTTGAACACTTTTTGGTACCATCCCTAGATTTGGGAATGTATAACAGGCTCCTTACTTCTAGAGGTCAGAAAGGGGTGGGGGCGTACAAAAGCAAAAGTACTCAAATGACCAAAATACCCAGGTCCTGAAAAGAGAAATTTTGCTAGGGCTATGCTATGTTTGTACTTCTGGAGGAATACCCAGTAATTCCACACAAGAAGCAATAACATGAATGTCTAAGCCAGGTTGGGGTTTTAGAGTGTGACTTTATTCCAAAGATGGTACACTAAAGTAAAGGTGGATCCCCAAGGTTTACACATCGTGGCACAAGGCAATGGCAGAACAACAGAAATCTGTATCGGACAGAAACTAAACATATCTCATATATCATAGGACCTCAAATTCTCTCCAGCGGCAATGGCCTCAGCTGAAACATACATTTTCTTTTAGTGGAACTGGCCACAACTGAGCACATTTCCCATATGGCATAGGACTTAAAATGTTGGTAACATGGCAACTGGCCATGATGGAGCACACTGGTGCTCAAAATTAGCACAAACCACACCAGGGGGTAAACTTTCTCTTCACACATTGACCACCATGTCCTGATTAAGCAGGCACCCTTACGGAACCTGTAGTGCTGAACTGGTCACTCTAGATGGGGGGCTGCCCATCTTTCGCTTCCACGGCCATACCCAGCCATTCTTTCAGAGTTACACCTCAAACTTCTAGTAAAACAGTTAGCAATATGCATCCTGGAATTACTTTCATATCCTACATAAGAAAAACACTACTTCTGAGTGTAAAACTAAAATCCTGAACAATGTGCCAAGTCTCTCTGGGGACCCCACGATTGTCAGCCAACTTTAAAAGCATGAAAACAGTCTGAACTTAGAACAGAACTGGTGTATATTTCTCTTTATCAGAGTACACCACAAAAAGCAGGTACTTTCCTCCTGAGCACAAAATCAGATTACTCACGGTTGGAAAACAAACAGGCAGCTTCAAAGTCCTGGATCAAATTCAGGGGATTGCCCCTCGGGTCCATTCTGGCAGTCCTTTCCATCTCTCCAGGGATGGAAAATCAGAAACTCCTGCTCTAAACAACGGTTTCCATCACTTCTCTTAGCAGGATGTTTCTCAGCACTAGGGTGAGAAAATAGGCTCTCCTCACAGAGCCCACACTGCAGCTCTCACTCCCCCAACTGCTCACTGAGACCTCTGACTCAGCACTAAATCAAGGTTCTAAAACTCCGCACTCACAGACGGCTGCCATGGCTTATGCTGCTGTGAGAGTTCTAAATGACATCACCTCTCTCATCTCAGCTGAGCCCAAGTAAACAGAGAGGGAGCAGGTGAAAACCCATTTAACCAGTTATTCACCAGCTGCCTTCCCTACCTAGCACGGACACTGATGGGATTCTAGTAACCCCAGGGGACTGGTAGGTTACATCATGAAAAAACACAGCACAAGTATTAGGATGCATCAAGGAAAAACTTCACAAATAGGGCATGGGAAGTAACAACACTATTGTACTGGGCTTACATGAGGCCACAACTGGAGAACATGCTACCAGTTCTGAAACTCATATTGCAGAAAGGACATAGACAGACTACAGAATCCAAAGAAGAACAACTAGATTAATGTTAGCAGGAGAAAGAATAGTGTGTAGGGTTTTTTGCAAAAGTGTTGTGAATGTGACTGGCACATCATGCCATTCACAAGCCAACTCCACCGAGGATAGCGCAATCTGAGAGATGCATGTAGCTATCAAATTGTGCTACGTGGGGAGATATTTAGAGAATGGGATGAGAATGGGGTATAGAATGTGCATGAAAATGAAAATTAACAAAAAAACAAAGTAGAAATAAAGCTGGATTAGTAACATAATGGCGCCTGTTATGTGGCTTCAGTGTTCATGGTGGTGCTTAGGCAGAGGGCAGTGCAATTTGATGGATGCAATCAGCTATCACAATATGAACATTTATAAAAACACAGTAGAAATAAAGCTCGTGCAGTAATGTAATGGCACCAGCTATGGGGCTTCGGTGTTTAGGATGGTGCTTAGGCAGAGGCTAGTGCAATCTGATAGATAGATAGATAGATAGATAGATAGATAGATAGATAGATAGATAGATAGACAGACAGATAGACAGATAGATAGATACTTCATTTAACAATGCCTTTCTAAAAACAAAGGTACTTTATAAAAACATAATATATAACAAATCCAGCATAATGAGAATAAATAAGACAATATCACATAATACCGCAATGTATTTAGGGCTGAATCACTATAGTTAGGGTTGAACTGTGGTTTCTGTGTTAAACCCAAATGTTTGCACTTTAATAGCTTTGCAACCATTGAACGGATTAGCATGATATTTGCATGCATGGTCTTGTGTGGTAGATCTCTGGATGTGCCAAGATTTGTTCTGCTCAGATGTGCAGTTTATGAGATCTGAATTGTGAAAAAAGAGAATTTATTGTATTTTCCCCCCACTGGTCTGACTAGAATTTCTTTGAATTTGTCTAACGTCCAAACAGTTCGGAATTTTGGTCTGAAATTCTCAGGGTAGAAAAGGACTGGCCCACAGATGTGCCTTTTCCTTGTTTGGTGAAAAATATTAATCCATTCCAAAGTTATTTAATTTTGAGATTGTTTTTTTAAATTGGTTCTGAGCATGCTCAGTAAGCACTTCAAAATAGCTGTATGAAATGAAAAAAAAAGAATATTTTTTCATATGGGGCCAATCTTTTTTCATAAGGGCAAAATAATTGTTTCATTTACTGCTATCATGTTTTCCATTTTTCCATTAAAATTTACATTTGAAAACCCACAAAAATGACATCCCTGAGAGTGACCAACATATGTAGCTTGCTTATCGGGACTCACTTTGCTGGATCACTTAACTGTTGCAGAAATACCCTTATCATGTTGTTTTTTTTTTATCACTACTTTGTTTCTCCCCTGCTCCATGCGGCCCCCATCTGACCAACTCCCCCAGCTCCGTCCCCCAAAATTACCGAGGCTTACCTTACACCCGGTCCTGGAGCGGTGCCTGTGGACAGTCGGTCGCCATCCTGCCATCGGCTGCCTTTTTTATGTTTTCTCCCCTATTTCCTGAGAACCCCAGGGAAAGGATGCATGCATGTGGAGGCATGCATGCACCTCACAACCCCTAACAGCCCTCTTCCACCTGCCCCATTGGCCTATCGCTGGCACCCTTGCTTGGGCAGCCCCCTGGCCTCTACCAGGGGGTTGCCGAGAGCAAGGGATGCCACTCCACCTCCCTGGAGAGCTGCCTTGCGGCTGCTCCATCCTACTCTACCTGCCTCCCCTGTGCAGACCTCCGATGATCCAGGCTCGCTCCCGAACCCGGGTTGCCAGCGTGCTGCGAGGTGAGACGTCCATCAGCTCAGCCCCCTGCACCTCTGGGCCAGCACTATCATGTTGTTTTTTAAACATTATATAGAGGATAATGCCTGAGTAACAGTGGTAAACCGTGATGTACTCATCTCAAGCAGTTGCCAGGACAACCAAGTAAACCCCAAGAGTGCAGTTCAAGAGGTTTACAGTTGTCATGGCAACTGCAAGAGGTGATTACACGTGTGGTTGACCACCGTTATTCAGGTATTGTATTTTATAGTGTACGGAAAAACTAGCCACTGAGGTAAGAAAAAACAACTTTTTTTTTCAATGTGTGTTTGTTCTCCCGCTCGGCTATGAATGCCTCCTTCTTTGCATGTTGAGCAACTGAAGTGTTAAAATTAGCCACTGCAATCTATACTGTAGTGTGTCTGTAACTGTCTGAATGGAATGTGTGTGTTTTGAATGAATGTCCAAGCAGCAGATCACCTTTCCTTTCCAAGAATTTTGACAGGTGTTATCAGGTTATAAACTGATTGAAATCAGGGGTTAATAGACACAGTCCATACGTTATAAATCTTGTTTCATGACTCGTGATATGAAACAAGATCCTGTTTGTATGATGAGTTGCGAAAAAATATATTTTTTCGTATGGGGGACTCAAAATATTTCAATGAGGTTTTCAACTTTGGTGCATAACTTTGTCATTTTTCAAGATTTTGACACCAAGTTTTCAACATATCCTTTTGATACCTCACCTCTTGAATAATGTTGTGTTTTATTTCACAAATCCTGCTCAAAAGGCAATCTCGTGGTCAGTTGGTGAACTCACCTTTTGGGTGGGATTTCAAAATTTTCATCATACTTGTTCATGAGGAGGGTTTATAAGAAGGGTATGTTGAAAATTTGGGGTAACAATATGCTAAAATGGCAATGTTGTACTCATCTGTTGATATTTTGTTACACTTGCTCGTAACTTTCTTAATTTTCAATATTATAACCCCAAATTATCAACATAGCCATTTCTTTATACCACCTCATGAATGTGACAGCTATCATTTTTCAAATCTTGCCCAAAATATATTTTCGTGCCCCTTCCACAGAATTACATTGTGGTGGCATGGAATGACATTTTGATGGGTATCTGACCATTTTTACTACCAGGTTGATGAGGTGGGGTAGTAGGAAGGCTATGTAGACAATTTGGTTGCTGTTGTCCTATCCGGGCTTTGTGCTTCCCTATAAACATACATATATGCATCAATGGAGGGATCGTAGCACAGGGCTTCTGGACCCTGCACTCTGCCAGACAAATAAGGACACAATTACACTATCTCAAAAAGTATGGATGCATGGGAGCACAGGGCCCAGAGGGCCAAGCACTCCAACAGGAAAATAAGGATACCATTATACTATCTCAAAAACTAAGGACATTCTTTGCAAAAAGCTGTGTTAATACAACATTTAGGGTGCAGGCTAAAGTGAAAAAAGTAGGGAAATGTGGCTTTAGGGTTTCCAACCCTAAAACCCCAATGACACCCCTAAAGCAAAGTGGGATGGAGTCTTTTTTAAGGGGTATCAACCCTAAAGCTCACCCAATTTGATACACTCCAAAAACATACACACCTAATGGGGTGAGCTTTTGGGTTGACAACCCCTAGGAAGACTCTACCTCGATTTGCTTTTGGGGTGGCATTGGGGATTTTAGGGTTGGAAACCCTAAAGCCATATTTCCCCACTTTTTTTGCTTTAGCCTAAACCCTAAATGTTGCATTAACACAGTTTTTTTTTGCAAAGAGTAATACAGAACAATTTGAGGAACATAACTATTTCAGTCTCCTCCAAAAACTTGAGAAAACAGCCAGGTTTTAAGTTTACTTTTAAAGATGGTAACAGAAGTGGCAACACAAATATCTGTTAGTAAACCTTTCCATAGTAAAGGGGCCACTACAGAGAATGCTTGTGGCTAATTGACTTTAATCTTGATTTGAAACCTTCAACAGCCCAGTACCAGTGGACCATAACTTCCAGATATCAGGGCAGGTTGCAAGAAGCTCACTCATCTATCAGATTGTGCTACCTGGGGTGATTGTGAGGTAATGGGACACCCAATGCACAGTAAAAACAAAAATTAATTTAAAAGTATAGAAATATAGCTTTTGCAATAATGTAAGGGCACCTGTTATGAGGCCCTGGTGTTCAGGGTGGTGCTTAAACAGAGGGTTACACAATCAGACAGATGTAATAATCTATCAGACTGTGCTTTATGGGGTTATATTGAGGAAATGGGGTACACAATGTACTGTAAAACTGAAAGTAAATTAAAACAAAGTAGAAAGTAGCCGTCCCAATAGTGAAAGCTGAGGCCCCATGGGCACCTTACTTCTTTCCATGTCAGAGGCCCAGGGTCACTCAGGAGTCGACCAGGAGAGAGAAGATTGAATGTCCATAGGACTGCTCTCTTCCCTTGGGGATAGGGGATTCAGTGACTTGCCGCTTGACTGCCACTTGCAAAAATATGGGTGGTGTTGCATGCGCGTTACTTACATGAGAATGGCCTGCGTTCAGCGTGCCTGGAGCATCTCAGTGGAGGCAGAGCTTGCACAATTGCTCATTGCATTTTCATGGAACCCTAGAGGAAACAAATGAGAGGAAACATGGAAGATGGGCTACATGAAGCCCTGCCTGTCAAGTCAATGGTCTGCCCAATTTCTCTGGTCTGGGGACAGGTCTGGATTTGTGTCCCAGGTGGGGGAGGATGGCCCTCCCTTCTAGTCCCTGCCATGGGGGAAGGGGGGAATCTGTGGGAGATAATGGCCCTCAATACTACTGGAGGAGATATAGGATGGCTGTGGCTGGTGGGGAGCTAAAATTCCAAAGGGAGGAACTCCCCTTATTTTATTTTTATTTATTTAGTTAGTTTTTGTTGACTGGGTAAATGCACTAGACAAATCCTGCCTATTTTCAGGCACGACCCAGGGGAGGGAATACAGGTGAATGTCAATTGACCTTGAACCAGATTAGACTGTTGAAGGTATTTTTCGTGAATGGAGGAAATTTGGCTTTGGCCATTGCATCGGGAAATTTTTTTTTTTTTTAGTTTTAGTTTTTGTTGACCGGGTAAGTGCACTAGACAAATCCTGCCTATTTTCAGGCACGACCCGCAGGAGGGCGATACTGATGAATGCCAACTGACCTTGAACCAGATTAAGCTGTTGGTGGTATTTTTAGTGAATGAGGGAAATTTGGCCAGGACACCGGGGAAATTCCCCTGCTCTTTTCGAGAAGTGCCACGGGATCTTCAACATCCACTTGAACTACCAACAGAACAGGCAGATGGGACCTCGGTTTTAACGTCTCATCCGAAAGATGGCACCTCAGGAGTGCAGCACCCTCCTCATGCTGCACTACAGTGTCAGTATTGGAATATTAACCCAAGTGCCTGATGTGGGGATAGAACCCACAGCCTACTGATCTCCCGGCCTCAGAGGTGAGTGTGCTACCTGCTCAGCCACTGACACTGCTCATAACTGTCTGTTCCGGCCATTACCTTGACCCCTTGGGTTACAGTAATCTTGTGCTGTTGTTTAACAGCTGGAGATAGCCCTTCTTACCGCATATCCTTTAAAATAGTATCCAGGTCGGAGTCAAACAATAAACCTCTCTGAAGGGGGGGGTAAGCACTTAGCCTATGAAGCTTGATTGGTGACCCAATGGCTAAGCTACATGGCCCTCATGGCAGAAAAACAATGAAATAGGCCGGGCGGGCTGATATGTGCAATTTTCCAGTGGGTAACCACCTAGAAGGTGGTGGCCATGGCCATATATTGCAAAACCTTGCCCCTTCAGTATCCCGTGTACAAGGCGACCACAATTAAGTGTTTTCAAAAAGGGTGACTCAATCACGGTGCCTGTGCACAGGGCTACCTGGCGGGAGGGGCAACCAGATAGAGGGGTAGGCAAATATAGCGATGGGATGTTGCTATGTATACATGTGCATGGGGAGGAGGGTCCACACTGTGCAATTGGCAGAAGCAGAGGGAGGGTTTGTGTGCTGTAGTGCGATGGTAGGCTGCCAAGCTGGCCATGTGGTGTGGTGGGTTGGTGGCAGGCTGGGGTTGGGAGAGTGCCGGGTTCGGTTCTGGGCACGCTTGTGTTTTTGCACCAGGTTGGGTTTTTTTTTTTTTTAGTTTTCACATCCCTCCCAACATGCACCCCTCCTGGAGTTGAGAATCCTTTAGTAGGGGGTGAACGGGGCATAGCCCCTCCCATATAAAACAAAAAAAACATAGCTCTTGGGCACCATCTTGCAGTGCGCCATGAGATCACATCGCTGAAATTCATTTTCAGCAATGTTCACTCACCCAAATGGCGATCGCTATTCTGCGATCGCCTTCATCATATGGAACCCCACCTTCAGTAAGGCAAAACAAAACTGGCCAGAGTAGTAACCCATATGTTTAAGGCTCTGGCAACAATAAAGGAAGCATAGGATGTACAAATGTTTCATGCTGATGGAGGTGAAATCCCTCCTGCATGTGGCGTCCACCCACCTGCCATGAAAATATGCTGGGGCGAGAGAGCCTACGAAAGGCAAGGTGGTGTCTTTTTATAGAAATACAAATGGCCTTGTCTTTCAGCAGAGGAGCTTCCCACTTGTGACTTTTTCCTTAAAAAATGGAAGATCCATGTCTTAGGTTGGAAAAATGTTTTCTCTGATCCATACCTGCCCAGTGTTGCTCAATGATTTTGATTACATAGTAGCCTACAAGATGCAGACAAAGATGGATTGACATCCACTGTCTCCACTAACTGTACCTGCTGAGCTGTAAGGAACTATATGCCTCAACTATCCATAAAAAACAAGGACTTATTATTAACCAGGGAAGGAAGAAATCCATGGCTTGGGTTCCTCCCACTCCCTTTCCTCTTCCTCCTTCACAGAAGGAAGGGAACGACCTCCTCATCTGAGAGACTCTCTCTCTCTTTTTTTTTATTTTAAAATCAGGAACTACTTCCCCAAGATTCACATAATTCTCATCCTGGCCTAAAAAGACAAGGTCGGGGTCTGCCTGTGCATCTGTAAACACAACGTAGTCATACTGTGCAACACCTGGACATGCCTGGAAGGCCCCCCCCCCAACCTGAGGGGCCTGACTGGGGTCGGGTGTGTCTGCTGGGATGTCCTGTGAGACATCGGGGCTCAAGCTCACTTAGGAGCCACAAAAATGATTTTCCTCGCAAATCTGCTGCCACTGGCAAGTGAAAAACTAGGTGCTCCCCCTTCCCTGGCCAAAAGACTGACTTGGGGGTGTTGAGCAACACAATGAAGGTAAAAGGAACCGGCACGGGGTCAAAATGTCGCCGCGACAGAATGCTGTGTGGCGAATCCCCATTGCGATGATTCCGATATATTTTCTTTTCTGTGGAGCTCTGCTTACACACCCCCAAATGTGAGGCTGCACCCTCCAGACCCCCCACTTAGGATTCTAACTCCGGGGGTTAACTTGGAGAGGACACAGTTCGGGTTTTGCCATAATGTTGTACACTATTACATGTACAACATTATGACATTATGACGAAAGGAACCCATGAGGAAGGACCTCATCACCCTTGTTTTGCAGGTCTTAGATCGTTTCCTGACTAATGGTCTCCGATAGTCATGGTGCCAGACAGAGAATTTTTTTTTGTTTAAACCATATTCATTGGTGGCTGTGAGATTCAAACCTAGGTCTCCAGTATCACAGCCCAGAAACTTAGCCACTACATTACATTGCTTTCTGCAATTAGGTGCCAAATAACAATTACTAAGGTAAAATATACTGATTAGCCCTGATATCAGGACCTGGGCTAATGTCCTTCTGAGGAGGCTAAAACCTCTTGACTGAGCTATGTACTGTGATTAGCGTGCCAAAAAGCACTAATAAGATGTGCGTGCTCACTAGCAGGATGTTTGTTATCATGTGGGTATGCACACATCAGTTATCGTGCAACTGCAATAGCGTGATGCAGCAGTATTGTTCAAGTGCAATAGCACGATGCAATAATATTGCACAAGCGCAATAGCACGATGCAGCAGTATTGTACAAGCGCAATAGTGTGATGCAACAGTATTGAGCAAATGAGGGCACGTACTTCAAACAGAGGCTAGAAACCGGCCTGAAGGAGGAGGAGCATGTGTCCAGCCTAAAGACAGACGTGCAAATGGAAAAACGGAGGTGTCTGGAGAAAAAAACATCAAAAAAACTCTGAGGTACCCAAATTTCACACAATAGCTGTACAAACACAAAAAATGCAGAACCTGACACGGGGATGACCGATGCCAGAGCTAAGGGACGCTACAGACACCCTACACTACCAGAAAAAAAATTAAATTTATACCTACCTGTGGCACCTTTTTTTTTTTTTTTTAAATGGAGACCATTAAACACACTAACAAGGCAGAAATGGCTCCCAATCCACACAGGGAATGAGAAAAATGCAGGTTATTCAATTTGAAAGGCACAGCTTTACAAGCATGATTTTAACTTAGGGGTGCTCCCTGAAACAGGCAGCCCCAATCTGTAGTGCAGAACTGCAGCCCCAAAGAAGTCTTGAAATCTTGAATCTTGAAAATCTTGAGAGAAAATTAAAGTCTCTGTCCCCTTTGAATAGCACAGCTAAACTGGGGAGTTGCTGCTGATGGAATCCTCATGTACCCAACATTCTAAAGCTTGTTCTATACCATTCCCCTGATAGGGGGGCACTATACCCAGTTGTTATGATTACCTATTGACAATGTGGAGAGCTACAGAAATGGAGGCTCAATGGAGAAAAATTAAGGAGGTTATAGGCCAGGTAACAATATGCTGTTTGAAGGAAGTGAGCAAGGGAAAGAGGAGGAATAGGCCTCTATGTTTCTCTAAGGAGGTGGCAAAGGCAGTAAAGGAGAAGAAAATAGCATTTAGAAAGTAAACAGAGTCACAGAAGGATGACGATAAGGAGGTATATCTGGCAAAACAAAGAGAGGCAGGAAGGAGGGTGAGGGCAGCTAAAGCACTAACAGAGGAGGGGAGACTAGATAAGGAGGTCAAAAAAGGGGACAAGACCTGCTTCAGGTATGTGAGAAAGGTAAAACAAGGGGGGGATAGTGAGAATCAGGAGGGCATGGGGGACTGTAAAGAGAAAGATCAAGAGAAAGCAGAAATACTTAATGATTACTTCTACTCAGTCTTCACAGTAGAAGGTTGGAAGCACGGACCAGCATGCTGCAGTAAGCACCAGGAAGAGTGAGAAGTGGACGAAAGTCCATTCTTGGTGAAGAGGGTCTGGAAGGGATTGGAAGCCTTAAAGAAGAATAAGGCAATGGGGCTGAATGGGATTCATCCAAGGGTCCTAAAGGAATTGAGCATGGTACTGGCCTGTCTGACAGTGCTCTTCAGCACCTCATTAGAGATGGGGAAGTTCCAGAGGACTGTAGGAGGGCTGATGCAGTGGTGAAAGTGGTAGACAAGAAGTACAGGAACTCAGACATTAGAAAATATGAAACGCAGAATGAAAATCCTCCATCTGACGGCTAACTCTTTCAATCCAGACACATCTATGTGTATGGTACTAGTAGATCCAATTTATCTAGGACAATTACATTATTGTAGAAGTCAGATTTTGTAATGGAAACCCCTGATTTCAAATCACAAGCCTAGAAATGACCATTATATTGCTAGTTTAAGAATTTCAGTTCCAATAGTAGTGGGAATAAGTACAGGAACTCCATTCCTGCAGCAAAAAAGTTACAGGAACTCTGTTCCTGTGCCTTCCTGTTCACTTTCATCACTGAGCTGATGTGACTCCTCTGCATGAAAGTGGCAGTAGGGAGAATGCTAGCAACTACAGGCCAGTCAGTCTCACATCACTTGGGGAAGTTAATGGAGACACTACTGAAAGATTGGCTTGTAGAGCACCTGGAGGCAAAAGGGCTGCAGGACCACTGGCAGCGTGGTTTCACCAGGGGGAGGTCATGTCAAACTACTCTCATAGATTTATTTTACTGTGTGATGACAAGGGGACCCCTCCAGTGCATTACCCTCTGGCCACAGCTGGGACCATTCCGCACAGTAGTGGGTGTCATCAAGTATTCTCTGTCCCTTTTTCCAACAACACTTCTCCAGTTGGGTACTACCTGAATACTGTACCTTACCTCCCCAACTGGTGTAGCTGAGAGCTGCCAAGGATAGGGAATGCTGCACTGGACTGACCTGGAGACCTGCAGGAATATGAGACACTGGCTCTGTAAGCAAGGACACTGACACTTGGGTTGGTGAAAAATACAGGTAAATTTTACTGAAAAGGTGAAAAAATACACCTATGCATAAATTTTTGAACAAATAAACATGAAATTGCAGTTTGATTAGACACTTTCTTTTCTTCTCTTTCCCAGCAGGGCACACCACCTCACTACACTCTAATTTTCTCTTTTCCAGCAGGGAACACCACCCCACTACACTCTCCCCCAGAGACTGCAGGCATACACCACCCACCAGCCCTCCAACACATACACTTTACCCCTGGAGACTACAGGCACTCACCACCCACCCGCCCTCCAGAACACACAAGCTAATCCCAGGATGAGCGCCCACTCTGGCCTTAATCCCTGAGCTTGTTTACATTGTAACCTTAAGGGTGAGTAGTGCCTACTAGGCCTTATTCCACCTTAGTCAGCCCACTGACCCCTTACACCGGACACCCACCCTGGTATCCATCACACAGTTACCTTACTCATTTAACTCTATAACTCTGCACAGATAAAAATCATTTGACATTTCCATACACAGATTCACTTTAAGCAATTAGGAATGACAGTGGCATGAAACATATCACATACTGGTACATTAAAAGCTAGGATAATTCCCCCCTCAGTCCTTGAATTGTTCAGTCCTTCAGATGACAAGTAAGGATTAACTCACAACAGAGTGTGTGTGTTGGGGGGGGGGATTGGACCACGAGGCCGCAGGCTGAGTGGTTCCAACCTTCCAGGTATGCATTAATTCCCCAAGTAGACCCACGCTCTGGAGTGGGTTAATTCACTTGTAACATGGGGAAGAAAAAGGATTCAGCCCACTTTGGAGAATGTTTTTTTCCCCATGTTACAGGTTTTAATAGCTTATTTTGGCAGTGTTAGGTGGTGTCCGTGAACTTCCGTCCCCCCGCCAGGAACATGAGTAGATTTCCAATACCAAATTGTTTGTTTTGCCTGGTAGATTTCCCCAGTTTGGGTTCTTACCTTATGTTTTAGGATCAGAGTCAATAATGCATGATGCTGAAGTCTTCTGTGTGGATTGTGGCTCCGAATCTTGCTGCGGTATTACTGTTCTGTGTCTGATCATGCCCAAGATGTTGTGCTGTTTCTGTGGTGCATTAGTCCATGCTGACAGAGAAATTAATCCATGTTGCTGTTTTGTTGTGCCAAGTACTGTAGTTGAAACATTTTTACTCCGTGCTCACAGCCGATGAATTGATTACAAAAAGGGGGTGTGACTGCTGGTTGCTATGTGCAGTGGTGTGATTCTACAGTACACTGTATTGTACATTTATTTCATTAGTATATTAACCAATGGTGAAGTTTATCTCCTGGTTGTGGGCTACATCAATAGTCACTGATACATCAATGCTAGCACAGTTGCTGAGGCGCTTTGTTTCCATGGTGACGGGCTAGGGAAATATTCAAAAAGGGTGTGTGAGGGACTTCCGGTGATGTCGCCACCCTGATGGCTGAACTCTAATACAGCTGCTTGAGACCTTATTGAGTAAGTCGCTCCAGTACATTTTTTACCACATAAAAATACTGGAAATGGCTTCTAAACCAACAGGAGGCAGTCATCAGAGTAGATTTCGAAGCAAAAAATCATCTTTTAGAGCAGATGACGAGGGATTACAGGAAAAGATAATCATTAGCCACAGCTCCTCCCCAGCGAGTCAGACTGTCCTAGATCCGGATAGAGACAGTGAGTATGATTGCTTGTCCAGATCTCACTTCGAAACCTTGCTAAATGAAATAAAATCATTTTGGGATGAAACGAAAAAGGAATTCCAGTCCTTGCACACTCAGTTCAAAGCTACAGTATGGAGGTGCGAGTGGAGGAAACAGAAACTTGCATTACCTCCATAAAAGAAGGATCAGAACACATTTATACTTCAGTCGAATATGTAATGAAAACCCAGGAGGAAATACAGACCAAGCTTATGGACCTCAAAGCCAGATCCAGAAGAGAGAATCTCAAGATTTACAGATTACCTGAAGGGGCCGAAACTGGGAAAAAGTCCGAATTTCTTGAAGGCCTGTTACAGGATGTATTGGAGCTTCTGCTCACTTTTACCTTCAGGATAGAGCGAGCACATCAAGTGCTTACCCAGAGACCTACTGACCCCAATGCCCGCCCACGTTCAGTGGTGCTCAAGCTGTCTAGTTATAAAGATAAAGAGGAGATTCTATGCCGGACTTGGGCAAAAAAAAAAACAGTTACCTATAACACTGCATGCTTAATCTTTGATAATGGCTATCCTACGAAAATAGTGAGGCAACGTGCAGCATATGCCCCTATCCTCAGAGAGCTACGCGCGCACCAGGTCTGATTTCAGACCCCATATCCATTGAAGCTCAAAGTTTTCTGGGACAATGGTATTGTGATCTACCAAACTCCAGGAGAGGTTTTCACAGTTTTAGCCGAAAGGGGATAGAAATCTGAAAGCCTTTTACAATCGGAGCAGCACCCAAGACTCCCGAGCAGAGATTGGAGTCCAGGAAAATGGCATCAGCACAAAAATTCAGCCAAAGGGGCAGCCCCAACCATGTTGCAGGACATCCACAAGGTGCTACGGGCACTGCAGGAGGAATAAGCATCTCGAGGCCATGGATCGGGGGAGCAAACCTGAGTCCTGCAGGTTGGTGAAGTTTTCAGCTGTTTACATCGAGTCTGGGGTGTGCTCCAATACTAATCCAAAGGGACATGATATGGAATTTCAGCACTTGCACCCAGCAGGATGGTCTAGGGCCGCCCCTCCCCCGATCTTTGAAGGGACTAAATGACTGAAATTACAGTAAAGGTTTAACACAAATTGTTAGAGTTAAGTAGTTTGTTCAAGAATTGATTTAATGAAAGCACACAGATCACCAGTAGATGTTAAAGTGATAAATAAGAAGGGACATGGTTAGACATATTTCTAATGTCATTTTCTTTTTCTTTTTACTTTTTATTTATAATGTTTCTGATATTGCAGCCAGCTGTATCTCATAGACAACAAGAAATTAGGTATGCTGACCCCTACATCACATGTACAGTAAAAGTAAACAGTTACATGTTCAGCATATAAGTCCAAGTAATGGAGATGTCTCCGACATGAAATTGTAGGAGTAAAGTCTGAAATGTACTACTTGTAGGGCAATGATCCTCCCGCCTAGAATGACTAAAACATCAGAAATTTTAAGCCAAGAAGCCAGTTCCCCTGAAAAATTTATAAATGGGGGTTGGGGTGGGGATGGCCCATTTACTGTAAACAAGACTTTTAGTGCAGATTGTCTGGGTTCAATTAAGTTGATTTATAGCCCTCTAGATTTGGCATGGCATGGCAACCTGCTCTAGAGGGAAACATATTACTAAACGAATAGTAAATCAGTTTACAAACTGAGATGTGCTCTTTGCACTAACATATACCAAATTACAGACATGGCCTATAGGACGTAACAAAATAATACAGTATACGGATGTAAATGGAGCAACAATTAGAACAGCGCTCTTTGTATCACAAAAGCCCATATTATGGGCTATAATCACATTGTTATAAAAGGTAAGCCGTTACATCTGGCCATATAAGTATACAAGAATAATAATAAATCCTCATTCATATATTTCAAATGCTATACCCAACATAGAGTCAGGGGGCCCGATTCTAGAAGGGCAGATACGCTAGACACAAGTAACGTAAATGCGCAAAATACGCAATAGCAATTGTGACATGCGACATATACCCGATTCTAGAACATGCAAGACATACGCCATTCAGAAATGCGCATGTCACAACTCACAAAATACACCATATAAAAGGGCGCAACACGCAACACAGGCAGAAAATACACCACTGGAGAAAGCGACAGAGACATGGCAGAAGCAACAACAGAGAGGCAGAGGTGCAAAAAGAATTTCAGCCATGATGAAGTACAGATACCGGTGGAGGAGACTGACAAACACCATGCACTCCTCATGAAGCGTGGAGGGGAGAAAAAGAAGAGGAAGAAAAGAAAGGCATGGGACAGGGTCACAAGCAAGATCAATGCCATAGCACCACAAACGAAAACAGTGTGTGATCTCCCAAAAAAAGTACAATGACCTGAAGTGCCTTGTGAAGAGGAAGCTGGCACAAAACAGACACAGCGCACAGAGCACAGGGGGCGGACCCACCCAGCAGCAGACACTCACCAGCCTGGAGAGGAGGATAGCCACACATCTGAGCCAGCAGAGCATCAGTGGTGACACAGACCTGGACACCTACAGATGTCAAACAGGCACAGGTAGCGACAACAGGTAGCAATGCATGTGATAGTCGGGACATGGCAACTGCACTGCTACCACCTTCAATGGTGGGGGGCATGGGGAAAGGACATGTAGGCCAAAACCGCAGGGTGGAGGTGTGCCTGTACAATGACACATGCCCACTGCGGCTGTGGAGAGGGCCTAGAGTACCGTTCTGTGTCCAACCAGGGGCCTGTGCCATGTGACATTGCCTGCTGCATGGGGGGCTAGGATAATCTCTGTGTACTGCTGCTTGGGGGCTGTGCAATGGTATGTATACTATTTGCACATGGGTGTGGGCCTAGGCATAACCTCTGTGAACTGCTGCTTGGTGGGGGGGCTGTGCAATGGTATGTGTCCTGCTGCGTGGGGGCCAGTATAATCACTGTATACCGCCACTTTGGGGGTGCTGTGTAATGGTATGTTCTGTTGCATTTGGGGACCTATGTATAAACTCAATGTACTGCTGCTTGGGGGCTGTGCAATGGTATGTGTCCTGCTGCACATGGGGGGCCTATGTATAATCACTGTGTACTGCCACTTGGGGGCTGTGCAATGGTAAGTGTTCTGCTGCACATGGGGGGCCTAGGTATAATCTCTGTGTACTGCTGATTGGGGAAGCTGTGCAATGGTATGTGTCCTGCTACACATGGGGGGCTTAGGCATAATCACGGTGTACTGCCGCTAGGGTGGGGCTGTGCAATGGTATGTGTTCTGCACATGGGGGGCCTAGGAGAAGCCCTGTGTGCTGCTTGAGAGTTGCAATGGTATGTGTTCTACTGCACAAGGGTGAGCCTAGGTATAATGTCTGTGTACTGCAGCTTGGGTGGGCTGTGCAATGGTATGTGTAATGCTGCACATGAGTGTGGGCCTAGGTATAACCTCTGTGAACTGCTTCTTGGTGGGGAGGGCTGTGCAATGGTATGTGTCCTGATGCATGTGGGGGCTGGGTACAATCTCTGTGTACTGCTGCTTGGGGGACTGTGCAATGGTATATATCCTGCTGCATGGGGGGCTAGGGGGAAGCCCTGTGTATTGCTGTTGGGGGGGCAGTGCAATGGTATGTGTACTGCAGCCTGGGGGAGGGGTGGCCATGGGCAATGACACACTGACCGCTGAGGGGAGAGTGAGGGCTTAACGGCATGTGCACAGATGGCAGGGTAAACACATGCACCCATAGGGTGGGTTGAACCCTGCAGCACAACGGGACACAGGGCTGCGTTAGGGCACGGTTGCATTGTGTAGCTTGTGTCGTGGGGAAAACCCTCTGATATTATTATTGTATGATATTGGTATTATAAATACATGGTCTGCGTATGAAATTTCAGTGTGTGAGGAATTTTGGTCTGTAACATCAGTGTCAGAGGCTGAAAACTACAGGAGGCACTATAAACTGACCAGGAACCATTTAATTAAGACTTCCTTAAAGAAATTACATTTTATTACCTTTTTATGACCTGCCTAGGCTTTTGAAGTGGAAACTAAATATAAAGTTTATAAAGTCAGGAAAGAAAGGGTAACTTGGCTATTCCTATCAAGTTTAACACCTAAATGACAAATGCTGAGAGTGCTAAGATCAAAGAGAAATATTTAATTAAAGTATGTCATATTAAGGAAATGTTTTTTTTATTCTGATGTTCCATTAATTAAAGATACCTCCTGGTAGAAAGTATGTTAGAATTAATTCTGAGGGAAGGTCTAGCTGACCTCATCCAAAAGGGGGTCGGGGAAGACAGAGAAAAGACATGTAACATTGTACATGAAGGGAAATCATTTTGGGCTCTTGGGAAACAAAGTTCTCTCTCTAACTAAAAGAGCAATTAGAAAGGTAATAGAAAGCAATTACGTCTTTTGTGGTAGGAGTGTTGTTCTGAAACATCCTTTTTGGTTTATAAGATTGTAAGCTGTATGACATATTGTTCTGTATTTTATTTTACTTATTTTACAATTTTTAGTAAATAACCATTTTCTTAAACTACTACCTGTGTCTTCCCAGTTTTCCTTTTGCATGTGAAGTACCTGTATTTTTAAGTCTGACATGGTTAAAAAGGCTTGATGGTGTTACTGAGCTTGGAAAAGGTAAGAATATACCTAATGTCTCTTATAGAGTTTTAAGGGTTCATTTTGGAAACCTGGCTTGGTGCCATTGGTGAAAGATTGTACTGCAGTCCCGAAGAGGGTACATATCTGAGCCTGTAACTGGATATGCTAGCATAAGATTCACAGTTTGAATACCCCCAGAACTAGAGGCTAAAAGGTGATTCAGACCCAAAGCAGACAGGAGGGTTACCCTGTCTGTTACCTGTTCACACTATTGCACTCAGAGGTTGGCACTGTGGGAGCAGAGGGCCTGACCTGTGGAGTGCGTCTGTGACAGCCGGGTTAATAGCAGGGCAGTTGTATGAGAGCTGGGACTGATGTACCAGTGATTTAAATAATTGATGAGCAGTTCCAGTCCTGGGACAATACTGACAGCAAAGGAAGTATTTACATAGGTGTCCTAGAAGTGTTATGTTTTTTAAACAAAGTGAGGCAAGTGCTATGCAGTTCCACAATGTCCTGGCACACCTATGTGGGAAATGCAAATTAAGTATTAGATGTACAGAAAATCCTGTGTACACACATTGACATGTTGTCCATCCAACAGGTGCCATTGCTACTGGTGACAGTGGGCCAAGTGGAGCATGGCAATGTGAACAGCAGCGGCATGGCCAAGGAGATGCAGGCACAGCCCAGGACACTAGCACAGCAACAGGTGAAGGAAGCAGCACACTAGCAAGTGGCAGTAGCCCAACCAACAGCACACCAACAGACAACACACCAGACCCCGTAGCGGAGCCGGAAGAAATCGAGGACAGTGACAGTCCCATGGGCGAGGAGGTGGACAGCAGTGTGGAGGGTGCAGCAAGCCATCAAAGCCAGCAGTGGGGGACCAATGAGGACGTCAGCAGGGACATCCCACCGGCAGAGACAGCTAGGCTGGCCGGAGGCTGTCTGCAGGTATCCGAGCCTGTGTCACCAGCAACACAGGGGACTATATCAGGGTCCATGACCCCCACTGAGTACCCGTGGACTGGAGGAGCAGCTTGATGAGGCCGTGCGTGAAGTGCAGGACCAGCTGTCCAAACCGGCCTATATGGGGGAATACTGCCGGTCTGTGCTGTCTGGGCAGGGGGACATGAGGCAGGAGCTGGGAAACATCAGGCAGGCCATGCATGACCAGCAACAGAGCCTTGAGACACACATGTCCAACATAACCAGTAGCCTGCAAGCATCTGCCAGGGAAACCACTGTATGCATGGGCAGCATGGGGGATGCAGTCCAGGGCATACGGCTCTGTGCTGAATGCCAGGCATCATTCATGGAATGATGGAATGATGCACAACAGCCATGGACCACATGCTGGCACAGCAACAGAGCCACAACACAGCCATGGCCATGGCCATGCAGGCCATAGTGTGTGCACTGCAGCCACTACAACAGCTGCAGAACATGGCCCAGAGTGTGGCACCCCCAGAAAGTGCACACACATACACACAGACACAGACACCAGTTCCAATGCAACACCCTTCCCCTCCCACAGCCCAAGCAGTGGCAGCACCACCTGATGCAACCGTGCGGCCCGAGTCACATGGACAGCAATGCCAGGCTGCCACAGCAGTGCACTGGCTGTGATGCACATCAGTGCGACCCCTGTCATTGGAACGGCAACACAGGTGCATGCCATAACCACACACACGGACATGTCCACCACCAGTGTGACAGGTCCTGTGCCCACACAGCAAGGCATGCATCCAGTGTCCACTGCACCACAGGACACACAGGTGCCCAGACGGTCACACGATAGCACTGTGTCTAGTACATCCAAAGCTAAATGTACACACTGCCAGTAAAGTATCTACCAATACACAGTGTAGTCATGTGTTGTGCTTCAGGTACCCTGTGAAGACCAGCAGCGGTAGTCACAGCCCTGGATGGGCAAGCATTGTTAGGCCGGTGGTGGGCATTGTGAATCATGGGGCAAAATGGCATTGGGACAGCAATTCCCAGCAGAGGCATGGTGTTGCCACAGCATGCACTGGTCACAGGTGTTCAGAGGCCAGATGTTGGCCGTCAGGACTGGTGTATGGGGTACAAATGTACACCAGTACGGCACAGACCACGGCATATGTGGGCCACAGTGGGGGGTGACACAATGTCCACAGTTAGCAGAGGTGACACGGGAAGGGGCCTGCACATACTGGTGGCCCAGGCAGGCGACATGCCATTTGGACCTGTGCTGGCACATGCAGCATGCGCCACTGGCCATGGCAGCAGTCGGTGGTGTACATGGGTGGTTACCGGCAGGGGCCTGGCCCAGCGCAATGACTGCATACCACATGCCCACCTGATGGAAAGGCAATGCACACAGACACAGCGGCAGATGCTGTGCATGCCTGACATAGGTCACAGGGGCACACACACCAGTTATGGTGGATGGTGGACAACAGTGCAGATCCGCATGGCCCACAGGACTGCCACATGATGGCCATGGTACTGCGGAAGTCCTGGACTTGCAAAACCCCATTCACACACATACACACACTGCACATGCAACATGCAGTACAGCATTGGGCAGACACCCTGGGGAATGTGTTCATCGACAAACCATGTGTGCAAGTCAGATAGCATGCAGAGGACAGTGGCACATGTCATAGATGTAGTTGCCACCAGGCGCCACACACTGGCCATGGCCACCAGGTTGTGAGTACAGTGATACCACGGCAAGTGAGCAGCACTGGGAGGCACAGCTCCCAGTACATGTCTGTGGCCTGGTGCCCCAGGCCCATGTGCCACCGGTACCACTGCCAGGGCCAGAGATGCCCCAGGGTGGTGTGGTGCTGGAAATGACCACAGCCAGCACAGCTGATGGCCGTGCTGAGCGGGGGGGTGCTGGGAACATGGCACTCCTCTGTGCACTGCCAACACTTGTGGTGTGCACCACATGTGCACGGCCCTTGTGTTGTGATAGGGCTGGGTACTGTGCATCCCACACAGTCGTGCCATGTGCCTGCAACAACACACATCAAATGACACCATGGGGCAGACAGTATTGCACTGCCATTGTCCACACAGAAGCGGTGCACACACAACACAGTTACCATCACAGTGACTGTACACAGGGTCATGGTGTACATCATTCAACAGCAATGTTTAATGTAGCAGCATGTGTCACACATACAATTACAACAATGTACAGCATTAATGGTATGGACATTGCAATATAACAAGCGTACAGGCATGCAACCCCCCCCCCGCCATTAACAATAACTGTGCATACGTGTTGCACAGTCACACAAGAAACGTTCATCACTGTCAGCAATCCCATATCACATTGTCACATCCACACACACACACACACCCACACCCCTACAGGGGTTGCAGCCCTGCAGCTACCACAACAGGGTAATCCTGTGCAGTGACCTGGAATGCACTGCACCATACATCTGCGTGGTGTCACTCATTACCATGTCTGTGACTGGACATATGTCAGATAGCAGCATGCTCAACACATTACAGCACTGCATACAAACATGTAGGCTGCAATTGCGTGATGGCCAGTATGCAATTGCGTGACATTGCAGCCCACGAGGGCTGCACACCATGAACGCCTCTGTATCTGCAGGCCGCATATGCGGTTCGCAGGTTCGCACATTGGTTCCACGTGTCGCAACTGTGCACTTGTGACCTGTGGTACACATGCAGCATGTACGTGTGCCCCATGCGGCTTGCAGCCCTGTGGTGTAGCTAGGCCGCAGCACTGTCTCGTGGGTTGCAGGTTGGACAGCTAAAAGCAGTGCAGAGGAACAGCAGTGCCACAGGACAGGTGGAGCAGGAGTGCACCAGTCTGCAGACGGATAAGCACTGGGACACAGCAGGCCATACCTCTCAACCCCCCCAACATAGGACAGGTCACAGCAGACAGTACAGGACAGCCCTTAGACAGAACATGGCCAGTGAAACACACACAGGATCACATCTACTGGCATGTCTGGATGTGTTCCACAGGCTGTGTACCACATCCTGATCAGTATGCATGGCACGTCCACAGTGGCAGCATGACTGCCACCCCACCTGCTGGCATTACAGGCAGGGTCATGTCCCCACCTCTCAGTGATAGGTATGCCATGCAGGGTGGCCTGGGGACATTCCTGGGACATATTCAGGGACATACCTGGGAGTCAGGGATGGTTGAGAGGTATGCAGCACCCACAGGCAGCAGGCCACAGTCACAATGCCAGCACTGTACTAACCCATGTCTTATCCCACTGTAGCACCACAGCAGACACACCCAGGCCATAGATGAGTAGTAGCCACTGCACAGCATGCACTGTTCCAATGCTTGTACTACACTGTGTGCCTAACAATGCTTTTCAATGGCCCCTGTGTAGGAGACAGCACCGCTGCATGGGACCAAGTAGGAGGACACTACCACACCACTGCAGCTGCTGTAGTCACAGTCTGTACCACTAGCTAATGATGACCTGCACATTCTCCATCCAGGTGTGCAACCAAAGACAGCAGTGCTGTCCACGCCTGAACATGCAGTGCACAGTCCAGGTAGGTGTTTGTCACATGTCATACTGTCAGCAGTGGTGGGCCATGGGACTGCACACTGGTCACATGACAGGTTGAGATGCGTGCTGCTCCCCACAATGGTGGACGTGCGGACTTGTGGCAGGGCAGCATGCAGTACTGCCTGACCACACCCACACTCTACAGGGCCAGGCTGCGTCACGCCTCTTCAGGGGGCTGGTGGCCTGGCAGTACACTGCTGGGGCAGTATGTGGCAGTGTGTGCCTGTTCGTGTGCATGGCACTGGACTGCTGGTCCATGCTTCCTGCAGTGCATGTCGTCGCTGGGGGAAGTGCCTCCGGTGGTGGGGGAGTGCATTTGCGTGACCCGTAGCTCTGGCCCGTCACCATGCACCATGTATGCAGGCGGGTGTTACACCAGGTGGGTAGGGGGTCATCACCGCATCCGCAATAGCATTGTGTATTGACTCATGTACTGTTCCTTCCCCCCATTCAGGTATCACAACATGCTTTGGAAATGTCCTTTGGAGCAGCCCGCAGTCTAAGCGAGGAGTCGCCTTATTTCACCCCATGGAGACTTCCATGCTAGTTAGCTGAGTGCAGTAGTGGGTCAGGACGCTGCTGCCACCGGGGTGAAGGAGGCACACCACTGCAGAGTGGGACCGTGCATGGCATGCCATCAGTGCATGGCTGGGGGCAAGCAGTGGTGTTCACCGGATGGTCCGCCAGCTGCAACACCGCTGGCAGGATCTGACGCATAGGGATCCAGGCATTCTGCAGCATTCTGCAGTGCATGATCAGCATGGCACGGTGCAGGGACACCCAGATGAGGTCTGGACAGGACACAGGTGCAGGTTTGTATGCCTATGGCCATACATCTAACAGTGTACTTCTGGCACATGGGCCATGGCGTGTTTAGCTGCACACATCTCACCATTCTCACCACCCCTACAGGTGCATCAGGTGTATCCCAGGATGTGTAACTTGGCCATGTCAGCAGCCTCAGGCACGAGGCACTACAGTGGAGTTTGGATAAGTGCATGCAGTGGTCCCCATGCATCGTGGCCATGGCGGTCAGCCACATGGTGGCACGTGATGCGATCATACATGTCCTGTGTGTGTGCCATATGGCCAGGTCCCGCACTGACTGCATCCTTTGCAAACCAACAGATGGTTGTAGCCGACTGTCACAGTGGCAGAGGGCACTGCTGAAGGCCATGGCAGAGTTGAAGGCATCAGATGCAGAGGAGTACTGCCGGTGCACACAGCGCAGGCAGCGGAGGGCATGGGTCCTTCCACCCACCTCATCCTCCTCGGAGGAGGGGGAGCCTGTGGAGGCATTGGAAAAAGATGCAGAGGAGGTGGATGTGCATGACCCCACAGATGGTGGACAGCCAGATGCTGAGCCAGACACGGTGGGAGAGGGGAAGCACCAAGGGAGGTCGACAGTGAAAATGCCGACCACCCCCAAAGCGACGGCACAATACCGACGTCGGTATTGTGCCATCCATGTAGCGAGTGTTTTCTGTGGCAGGCTATGCTCCCCACACCTCCCATGCAGGAGGCTCCACCCCTCGCACCCCCCAGACTTTAGGATTATCAACTGCAAGTCGGAGTTGGTCCGGGAGGGTTGGAACACTGGCAGAAAGCGAAACACAAAAAAAGGACCATTACAGCAACTGTCGCTGTAATGGTCTTTTTTTGTGGTTCACCATCGGGGTGTCAATGTGCAGGGGTGCACCATGGAAGAGGTTGCAGGGGAGGTGGACCTGACCATGGCCACACCACCTACTGGGCCCGTGGTGGTGAATGCAGCAGTACAGCAGGCAGAGGATGCACCGCCTACGGGTGCCGTGCAGTGTGTGGATGCACCGGCGTCGAGGGACCCTGGGCCGCAGTCAATAGACATCGTCCAGGAGCAGCAGCAGGGGAAGATGTGGAGATCATTACTGTGGGGCCTGGGGAGGTTCCTGTGCAGGGGGGTGCTCCAAATCAACAGCGCCTGGTGATCCTGGTGTCGGCTATTCTGGACGATATTAGGTGCCTGCATGGTTCTGTGGGTGCCCTGCTGGCAGAGCTACGCAGGACATAGCTGCTGTGCTGACACGCTGTGTTTTCATGTGAATGTATATGTGGGTGGGATTGCATATATGGATGGTGATGTACATATGGGTGGGTTTGATTTCTGGGTGGGATTGTATATATTGGAGGAATTTATGTATGGGTGGGATTGTATATACTGTATGTCTGTGATTGTCTATATGGGTGGTATTGTATATATGGGTGGGTTTGATTTCTGGGTGGGATTGTATATACTGGTGGATTTTATATATGGGTGGGATTGTATGTATGTTTGTGATTGTCTAAATGGGTGGGATTGTTTAGTTGTTGTGGGGACTTGTGTTTGGTTGTTTGCAGGTGTGGGTGGGAATTTGGGACTGTTGTGGGTGTCTGCTTGGGGTGTTATGTCACAGTGTTGTGTTTTGTTGTTGTCCTGTTTCCTGTTGTTTACACCCTTTCCCCATTTCCGGTTTCTGTGTGTCCCTGTTGTTTCATTCTTTACATTAAACAGTTTTACTACATCACTGGGTCTGTGTGTCTGTCTTATGTGTGCATGGTCATGTGCGTGTGTGTCCCACCGTGCACATGGGGGCTTGCCTGTGGTGGTGCCTGCTGTCTCTGGTGTTTCCTCACTATGCATCTGGTCTGTGTGCTGGCTGTGCAGCTCATGGCCCATGGCAGACTCCAGTGGCCACGTCTGCCTGGTGTCCTGTGTGCTGCAGCTCAGCTTGCATGGTCTGGCACCCATGACACCACACATTGTATGTCCCGGCTGTGTGGTGGCCCCATGCCTGTACGACACCCTTCTGACCAGGGGGTCCAGTGTTCCCTGTGGGTGGCACCAGTGGCACAGGCATTGGTGTGTCTCACCACCATATGTCTACAGGTATGTGCCACCCGGTGCTGTGTCCCTGTTGTGGTTGCACTGTTTACATGTATCAGTGGCCATGGCAGATGCATTGTGCCTGCTGGCACCATCGTCCCAGCATTGTGTCTGTGGCCTCTATGCACCCTTTGCCTCCTGTGCCACACATGCCATTGACACCTGCATTGCTGCCCCTTTCAGTCTGTCCTTTCTCACAGGGTGTGTTGCGGTTTGCTGCATGCACAGCCCACTGCATGGCACTGTTTCCACCCTGTTAGTGTGTGTCAATGTATACTGGATGTGATGTAAGTGAGTGGGCATCACAGGTGTGTGGGCCACACAGTGTGCAGCCTACCACTACGCATTACCCTACACTACTGTGTGTCAGGTCATGTGGCACCAGGCCAGGTTCTGTAATGCACATTGCATGGCCATTCTCCCCCCCCCACACCATCAGACTGTGCTGTACCTGTCACCTCTTACCTGTCGTGGTGGTCTTCTACCGTGGCTCCATACTATATCTTGGTGCATCACACTGTATCATGTCCACAGCTCTGTGTGTGCCACTCAGTGTGGCCACATCGCACAGGCACTGTTGCAATCATCCAGTGTCACCATGTCCTGTGCGCTGCACCAAGGGGCATGTCTGTGTGATGGTATGTTGGGCATGTCCACTTGGCTTATTGTGGATGTCACTGTGGTCTCGTGGCACTCATCAGGTTTAGTGCCTCTGTAACAGGTCACGTTGTGCACGTTGACCTGCCTGTGCCAGCGCTACGTCTGTATGGTGGTGTCTGTCACGTCTGGCTGCCATGTCAATCCCATCCGATTCATCCTCATCCTCCTCCTCCTCCAGCTGGTCTGGTGGTGGCACACAGTTTTGCACTGTGAAGTTGTGCAGTATACAGCAGACAAGGAAGATTTTGCAGGTTGTCTCTGGACTGTACTATAGAGCCCCTGCCAATCTATCGATGCACCTAAAACATGCCTTCAGAACACCAAAGGTGCACTCAGTGATGCACCTGGTATGGTTGTGCGCATCACTGTATCTTGTCTATGCTGCTGTGCGCATGTGGTGCAGTGGTGTCATCACCCATGGCAGCTGTAGATACCCACTGTCTCATTTTGGATGAATGGAACAGCATCAGTCTGTATGGTCTGTGTTACCTGTGTGTGCATGGTGTGCAGGTGTTCAGGTCTGCGGTGCCCTGTGCTGTGTTACATTACCAAGTAGCCATCCTCCCATGAGCTGGCCACTGTTGACAGGATGTAGGTATCATGCGTGGAACCAGGGTACTGGGCAACTACATCCAGTATGCGGCACTGACTGTCACACACTACCTGCATATTCATGGAGTGGTGCCCCTTTCAGTTGACATACACATACCCATTGCCTGATGGTGCCCATATGGTGACATGGGTGCAGTCTATTGCGCCCATTACACGTGGGAACTGGGCGATGGTGTAGAAACCCTGCATCACTGCCTGCTGCTGTCATGCTTCACAGGGGAAGGTGATATACTGATCCATGCAGGCCACCATTGCATGATATTCCAACAGTGTCGCCTGGTGGAGTCTGGAATGTCCCTGTTGCCAGGAAGCATAGTACTGCTGTTACCCTCACCTCCACAGGGACCGGCCGCCCCCTGCGGGTGGCACTCCACAGGTCTGCATGGAGGTCGTTGCATATCCCCTTGATGATGACCTGGGACAGTCGGTAACGTGCAATACACTGTTCCTCCATCAGGTCCTGGTATGTCTTCCTTGGCCTGTACACGCATGGTGCATGGCATCTGTCAGTCTGTGCCATCCTGGATGCTGCCTGTTCCACTGGTTATGGGCATTCTGTCGCCTCCTGTGCCTGTCCCACCAGTCCAGTAGTAGCAGTCCTAGCATTGCTGCTGGTCCTTCCATTGTCTCTCTCCTCTCTCTCACAGTGCTGTGCAACTGTCTCTCCAGCCTGCCTGGCAGTGCTCCTTTATATACTGTGTAACTTACACCTGCCCCCACCTGGTGTATGTTATGCCATCAGAGTTTGGCGTAACTTGTAACGCAGCAGCTTCTAGAATCCCGCATTGGTGTTTCTCATGTATTTTCTTGGCGTATGTTCATTTCCACATTGGCATACCTGCGGGTTTGTCACAACTGCAGTGTAAGTTGCCTTTGGCATATTTACTTGCGTTCTGGTGCATGTCGCTTTCTAGAATCCTGCATGTCACAACTGCTTGTCGTAATTGCGATATGCAACATTTCTACTGGCACAAATGCGTTACGCTGTGGTGTACTCTTTCTAGAATCGGGCCCATGGTTTGTATTGTCCCCACTTCAAGTATGGAAGCTTCAACAGGAACTCACAATACCTTCAACCCTCCTTGTCCAAGGTATCTTCAGCAGGTTTCAAGCTTTGAATAAGTTTTTCCGCAAACACTGAGGCTGCAGCTGGATCCACAAACACATGTTTTTTGAGGCATGCTTGATTATTAACCTCGCCAGAAAGTTAAGTTGGGCTTCAACACCATTTCAAAGCAGATCTTTTTTAATAAACTGCAGTTCCTTTTTATGGGCTTGCATTTGTGCAGACAGGTCAGGAAAAAAGGAAAGACGATGCCCTTCCCAGAGCATCTCCCCTCTGGAGCGTGTGGCCTGTAATAAAGCAATCTTGGCTTCTGAAGTAGAGAGTGTGGCTATTGCAGTATGTGGCGGTTGCTGCGCTGCTCCACAGGATCTCTGCTGCTGTGGGATCAAAAAAGCCTTCAGGATGTGGATCCCCGCATCGCGAGGCAGGAGCTGTAAGTCCTGACAAATTAATTTGGACATCGCAGGCAAGATTTCCATTGAGTCAGCATATTTAGATGGTAAGCCAACTATGCAAATGTTAGCCTGCCATTGCACGTTCTCCATAGTCTCTATTTTAGCCTTCATTAAATTGAGGTCTTTGATGTAGGCCACATTGCACTCTGATTGATGCTCCCCGTCAGCCTTAAGTTCTGTAATTGCCACCGCATTATCTTGAATGAAACGATCATTTTCTGTTAGCTTAGCCTCAACCACTGCCAAACGCTTGTTAGTTTTGTCACCTGTAGCCTGAATTTTAGTTAGCATGGCTAGTATCTGCAATGTCGGAAGCTCCATTGAGGACTCTTCTTTAGCTGCAGAGGGCCATGAGCTGTTCATTGCGCTCTGAGAAGACAGGTACACATCTAAGCTCTGCAATGAGAGCTTAGTATCTTTTTTTGGACTCATATCGTAACTGATGTATTCCGATTGATGTTGGTGCAGTGATTGTTCAAAGTTCTTTAGCTTTTCCAATATTTTTAATAGTTTTAAGGATTCAATGGCAGAGCTCAATCAGAAAGCTGTCACCATGTTGCTGCTCCACAGTGCCCTCTTTCATTCTCTAATGTCATTTTCAATGTGTTATTTTTCTTTTTAGTTTTGTATGTGAATGGCCAGACAAGGTTATAGAAGTTCCTGGCCTAAACTATGGTTTCACAAATGACTTGGACTGCAGAGCTTAAAGAGTTTTGGGGATCACTTACATTTATGTTCCTTTGAATAAGAATGCAAAACCCCTCATTCGCAGTTGCTGATTTAAGTAGAACTCTAACCAATGTTTTCATCCTTATCTGTACATCCCACTATTTCTTGCTATCTGTACTAAGACAATGGGGTGGGGTCTGATGGGTAAATGATATAGTCATAAGAGGGATGGCTCCTTACACTCTCCCCACACTAGGGGGTAAAGGGAGTATGGGCCTTGCCTATAACTATCCAACAACAAATGGGAATATGTACTACATGGGGGGGGGGGTATGAATAGACTACAACAACTTCGAGATATCATCCCTCACCAATTTAAATGTATTTATAAAAGGCCCTACAGAGGATCACTGGTTTTACTGTTATTTGCAATTAAGATGTTCGGTGGGGTCTGTGGGGAAACTGATGAGCTGGATTCGAGTTAGTGGGCTCAGGTCCCGCAGGTGTGTGGTGACGTGGCTTAATAACCTGGTGAAGCGATATAGGGTCCTGTCCACCTTTAAAAAACAGAAACCCACATTCCTGATGCTACAGGAAACACATTTAGGAAGATTAGAACTTCAAAAGTTACAGAATTTTGGCTTCTCACATATAATAGCGTCTTCCTATAAGGGGGGGCAAGAGAAGAGGCGCAGTGGTTTTAGTACCAAAATATACTCCTTTCCAGGTCCTCTCCTCATACATAGACCCTGTAGGTCATTTGGCAGTGGTAGCCAGGATATACGAAGGAGCAGAAATAACCCTGGCCAGTGTATATACACCACTGGACTCGGACTTGAGAGTGGTCCGGTTCATTTTTCAAAAGATTACTGAACACCATAAAGGAGTGCTTCTGATAACGGGGATCATAATTTTATCTATGACAATTTAGATACCTCTAATGCCAAACCACATAGAAAAGCTAGAGCTCAGAGAGCAGCCCAAAATATATATTAAGGAGAATAAGTGGGTAGATGTTTTTAGGTTTCTAAACCCACAGGGCTGTGCTTACACCCATTATTCTGCACTCCATAGAACTTATGCCCATATAGATTTTTTTCACATATCAGAGGAACATTGATAACACATACACAAATGTGATATAGAACCCTCTACCCTGCCTGATCACTCCTTTTTGACAATCCATTTGGAATGGGAATCTGAAAGGAAAAGCACTTTATGGCAGTTTAACAATTACCTATTGAACATTCCAGAATTTCGGAATCTAGTAGAGGACCGCCTAAGCAAGTATTGCAGGAAAATAGATCAGAGTATGTGGCCACTCTCACCTTATGGGACACTCTAAATACCATTCTTAGGGGTGATATAATAAAATTTGCAGCTTCTTATAAAAAACGGCAAGCCTCACAATTAAATACATTACAAGAGCAGCTGAGGGAATTGACGTGCCAGCATGCAGCAGGAGATATGCTGGTGTTACCTGTACTTGAGGCAACCAAACAAAACAAAGGATCCAACATTTAACTAATGTTAAAATGGAACAGGCCCTTCAGTTCCTGTGGGAAAAATATTATGAAGGGGCCCCCCCTACATCCAGTTTAGGGATGTGGGCCCGGGTGTGTATCCTGGGATGTATGTGTGTTCGTTATTGTGTTGGAAACAACAATAAAATCTTAATAAAGAGATTTAAAAAAAAAATGAAGGGGGGCCCCCAAGCCACTCATCTGCTAGCACATTGCCTCCGACAGAAACAAACCTAATCCCTTTTCGCCCAGATTAGGTTGCCAGAGACAGGAGGAGTGGAGCACCGGCTGGCTTGAATTGCGGCAGCATTCATGTAATACTACCGAACCCTCTACAATCCGGACCATCAGACAAGTCCCCAGAGGATAAAGTCCTTTTTAGCCCCACTAGATCTCCCAGCTCTCACACAGGAGCAGGGAGAGAAGTTGGATTCCCAAATCTCCGAACTGGAGTTGGAGGCAGTAATCAGGAACCTTAAAACAAATAAGAGCCCAGGCCCAGATGGTTATACTGGTGAATTCTATAAGCAATTTCAGGAGCACTTATTACTTACTTTGCAGTCGGCCTGCCAGGGGGTTTTGAACCAAGAAGGAATACCAACTACATGGAGATATGCTACTGTTTTAAATTCTGGTAACATAGAAACATAGAATTTGACGGCAGATAAGGACCGCTTGGCCCACCCAGTCTGCCCATTTCCCTACCTACTGGATAAGCTGCAGATCCTAGTTAACCAGCAGCCTACTTCTTCCTACCCCCACCCCCTAGAATTGCCTTATGACTGTCCCATGCATGCTTGAATTCCACCACTGATTTTGACTCCACAACCTCCTCCGGAAGGCCGTTCCATGCATCCACAACCCTCTCTGTGAAAAATACTCCTTAAATTACCTCTGAGCCACCCCCATCTTCAAATTGTGCCCTCTTGTTCTTGCACACCTCTTTTTTTGAAAGATGCTACCCTCTTGGACTTTGTTGATTCCCTTGAGGTACTTGACCGTTTCTATCATGTCCCCCCTCTCCCTCCTTTTCTCGAGGCTATACATATTAAGCTCCTTTCGTCTCTCTTCATATGTCTTCTGGTGAAGACCCTGCACCATTTTAGTTGCCCTCCTCTGGACAGCTTCCATCCTGTCTATGTCTTTGAGGAGACTGGGTCTCCAGAACTGCACACAGTACTCCAGATGGGGTCTCACCAGCTGTCTGTACAGAGGGATAATAACTTCCTGTTTTCTACTGGTGATGCCTCTCCCTATGCATCCCAGTATCCCCCCAGCCCTCCTTGCTGCCCTCTCACATTGCTTGCCCACCTTTAGGTCATCTGATATGACTACCCCCAGGTCCCTTTCCATTTTTGTTGTTATGTATCTCACCCCCTTGTGTACTCTTCCCTGGGTTTTGTTTCCCAGGTGCATTACCTTGCACTTCTTAGCATTGAATCTAAGCTGCCATACATTTAACCATTCCTCTAACCTTGCCAAGTCCCTTCTCATCCTTTCCACCCCACCTGTGCATCAACTGTGTTGCAGATCTTTGTGTCATCTGCAAAGAGACATACTTTCCTTCCAGTCCTTCTGCAATGTAAACATAAAGACATTGAAGAGGACCAGTCCTAATACTGAACCCTGCGATGTGCCCCACTAGTAGCCCCCTTTCTTCTGAGTGGACTCCATTTACTATTACTCTCTGTGTCCTATTCTCCAGCCAATTCTTTACCCAGGCTGTCATCTTGGGACCCACTCCCAGGCTGGCTAACTTGTATATTAATCTTTTGTGTGGGACTGTGTCAAATGCCTTGCTAAAGTCTAGGTAGGCCATGGCCACAGCCCCTCCCTGATCTACTACTTTGGTCACCCAGTCAAAGAAATCTATCAGATTCGTCTGGCATGACCTTCCGCTGTGAATCCATGCTGCCTAGGGTCCTGTGCCCTCTGGCCTCTAGATACTCGACAATTCTTTCCTTCAAGTGATTCCATCATTTTCCCTATCACTGAGGTTAAACTAACAGGTCTGTAGTTTCCTACTTCTGCCTTGCTCCCACTTTTGTGAAGGGAATCACATCTGCCCTCCTCCAGTCCTCGGGTACCACCCATCCTCCCATGATTTGTTAAAAGGGTAGTCAGTGGTGTCACTAGTTCTACCCTTAGTTCTTTTAGAATTCTGGGATGAATCCCATCAGGCCCCATTGCTTTGTCCACCTTCAGTTTTAAGAGTTCTTTCAGAACCCTTTCTTCTGTAAATGGGCTGGTATCAACTTCTGTATCCAGAGTGTTTCTACTGTTTGTTTTATGTACCTCCCCTCTTCATTTGTAAATACTGAGCAAAAATATTTGTTTAGTATCTCTGCCTTTCACAGTCCCCTCTGCCCACCCTCCCTCCCCTTTATTAAGCCTCACTATCCCTCCCTTGGTCTTCCTTCGCTCCCTGATGTACCTATAAAAGGTTTTATCCCCCTTCTTAACTGAGTTGGCTATCTTTTCCTCGGTTTGGGCCTTTGTTGTTCTGACTGCCTTCCCAGCCTCCTTTTGCTTTAACTGATACAGTTCTCTGTCCTGCTCCTTCTGTGATTCCTTGTACTTCCTGAATGCTTTCTTTTTCTCTTGAACCTTCACTGCCACTTCCTTTGAGAACCATAGTGGTTTCTTACACCGTTTTGTTTTGTTTATTTGCTTCACACAAAGGCTCGTTACCTCTGTGATGGCAGTTTCTATTATTTCCTCATTGTTCTTCCACCCCTCCTTCCTGCCCATTTGCTAGTGCATTCCTTAGGCACTCACCCATTTTGGCAAAGTCAGCCCTCCTAAAGTCCAGTACTTTTGTCTTTGTATGGCTTGACTCTATTGCTGTGTTTATTGTGAACCATACTGTTCGATGCTCGCTAGTTCCCAGATGGCTACCCACTTCTACATCTGTGATCCTCTCTCCATCTCCATTTGAGAGAATCAAGTCTAATATTGCTCCCTCTCGAGTGGGCTCCAGTACTAGTTGTCTAAGGCATGCCCCCTGTAGGGCATCTAGAATAACTCCACTCTTCGAAGTGGCAGCTGCAACTGCACGCCAGTTAACCTCTGGCATATTCAGATCACCCATCAGCAATATTTCCCCTTTTTCTGCCATTCTAAGTATACTTTCTATCATTTCCTTGTCCATGTCCTCCCCCTGAGAAGGGGGTCTGTATACAACCCCTGTGCGGATTGTGGTGCCATTGCCTGTCTTCAAATTTACCCACAGTGCTTCTTCTCCTCCCTGTTTACCCTTTTGTTCTGTTGCTTTTATTCCTTCCCTTATGTAAAGAGCTACTCCTCCTCCTCTTTTACCCTTCCTGTCCCTCCTGTAGATAGTGTATCCTGGTATGTTTACGTCCCAGTCATGGTTTTGTGTGTACCATGTTTCTGTGACTGCCACAATATCCAGATGTTCCTCCTCCATCAAGGCCACTAATTTAGGAAGCTTGTTACCCAGACTATGGGCATTGGTACTCATTGCTCTCCATTTTTGATGGCTTTACCTTCTGTTGCAGCATCCCACTGACCGTTCTACCGGTCTTTTCTCATTTAGTACCCTGTTTTGTAGGGAGGCTGGAATTTTCTGCTGCTTGTCAGTGCCTCCCCCTTTGACTAGTTTAAAAGCTTGCCAATGAAGCATTGAAACCGATTGCTCAAAAGACTTGTTCCCTTCCTGGACAGATGCAGACCATCCTGCCAGTATAGGCTGGTGTCCCTCCAGGTGGAACCCCAGTGACGTCTCTGGGTCTGCAATGTATAGAAGGAGGTCGCCTGCATCTACGGCCAGCTTATGTGGTAAGGACCACCTAGCCTGTTCTTCATATAGGCCAACCTTCGTACTTAATATTGATTATACAATTTTTGCCATGGTGATTGCACGGAGATTGGAAACACTATTACCTCTTCTTATTAATAATGACCAGTGCAGATTCATTCCGACTAGGCAGGCCCAGGATAATATCAAAAAGACACTCCACCTTATGTACCACGACGCCCGGTTGGACTCCTCTTTTCTTTTTTTAAGCCTAGATGCGGAGAAGGCTTTTGACTGGGTAGTGTGGCCCTTTTTGGAGGCTGCGCTTGGAAAAATAGAGTTCTCCACGGATTTTGTAAGACTCATTCAGGCCTTATACGATAGGCCTATGGACTATATTAAAATTAATGGCTCACTGTCAGATCCAGTTCCCTTAATGAGAGGCACCAGACAGGGGTATCCCCTCTCCCCCATGTTGTTTGCTCTCTACTTGGAGCCCTTAGCACAGGCTATACACCAGAATACAGGAATCCGAGGGGTGGGAGAAGGCGAGGACCAACATAAGCTGGCCCTAGATGCAGGCGACCTCCTTCTATACATTGCAGACCCAGAGACATCACTTCCCCAACAATGGAGGCTATTAGAAAAGTTCAGTGACCTGGCAGGTTATAAAGCGAACTCTACCAAAACAGAGGTATTGAGAAATAATTACTCCCCCTCCGCCCCATATACGATATACTTTCCCCTTTAAATGGGATCTAACACATATTAAATACTTGGGAGTCTATCTGACAAGAGACCCTTCCAGGCTCAGGGACATTAACTATACCCCACTGAGTGCCCGGCTTACCCAGGACCTGGAGAGATGAAGGACCTTGCCCCTCCCATTGATTCAAAGGGTGGAGGTGGTGAGAATGATGCTGTTGCCCCACTTTCTATATTTAGCACAGACACTACCAGTACCCCTTCCATCTACCATGCTCAGAGAGCTAAATAAACAAATATCTCAATACATTTGGGGAACACAAAGACCCAGAGTATGTTTTTCGGTCTTGCAACTACCCAAAGCCATGGTGGGGATTAGCCGTACCAGATTTAGAAGGCTATTATATTGCTGCACAGCTTAGGATAATCCTTCACTGGCTTCAACCTACATACCACACTAAGTGGAAAGAATTAGAAAGAAGAAAGGAGGACCTACATTACATTAATAAGATATTATTACAACATCTGAGTCCAGTCTTGAAAATATAACTGAAACCCTATCACACTTAACACATTACAGGTATGGAGAACCCTTTTAAATTCTAAGCACCTAACCAGAGAAAGATACCTTCTTTACTCACTTCCCTACCATCAGCCTTTTGCACCTGCTTTCCTGGATCATGGCTTTCAGAGATGGGAGCGAATGGGCCTACATCTGATGGGCCAGTTCCTTAAGGGGTGGGGTTATTCTTACATTTGAGAATCTTAGAGACCAGTATGACCTTTGAGAACAGGACTGGTTTTGGGTCCTACAGGCGACTAATTTCATCAAAGCTTGGGTTGGTGAGAGGGGAGTGGGGGACCTCCACCACCTCAAATCATTGATATCGTTCAGCTTGCATTGGAGGGCAGTGCTCCACTACCTCACATGATCACATATTTGTACAAAGGGGTGACCTCATGCAGAGGAGTGTCACTGCAGAAGTTGAGGACGACCTGGGAGACAGATTTGGGCGTTTTCTACATTCAGGATTGATCTCTCCTTCCTGGAAGGAGTTTTCCTGGAAAATACCAATACGCTATTGTTAGACCCCAGTTATTCAGGCCAAGTACTCAATGGGAGGAGATGCCACATGTTGGAGGAGGTGTGGTAGTAATAGGGCTTCACATGGTCATGTCTTTTGGCATTGTCCAGGTTTAAGGTCATTCTTTACAGACCTCACATGAGCTTTAACCTTGATCCTCATAGGGGACCTACAACTTACCCCACACTTATTCCTTTTCTCCACTTACCCTTCAGAGTGTCGAGATCCTAATAGACGTAAACTGTTAACCATCTGCCTTTTAACTGCAAAGAAGGTGATCACTAAGAATTGGCTATCCCAAGTGCCTGTGAACCTAACTGAATGGCATGAGATAATAATTCAAGTGTCTAAAATGGAGCAGCTGACAGAAATACTTAATAAAAATAAGGAGGTATCTGAAATAATCTAGAGGAGATGGGTATTGTATATCACACTCCTGAGACCAGACTTTGTACCATGAATACATCATTTAGAAACAGGGTTTAACAGAGTTTTTTTGAGTCATCCTCCATTATATTTGAGAACATTTTAAAAGTTAGATAAATTCCTATGCCAGTAATCTATTGGAATGGAGACATTAACTAGAGCAAATCACTAAAGTACTTTTAATACTATATGTAATGTTACGTTTGTTTTATGTTTATGTTCATGTTTATGTTGTGAATGTACTAAAAAATTCTTCAATAAAGACTGAGGGCAGGATTCACAAAAGGGAAGCGTCCGGCTCATCTGAGATGCACCGGAGCATCCCCAATATGCGCCCAAGGGCAATTCAGGCAGGGCGACGATGCGCTGGCGCAACCCCAATGTACTGGCGCAACCCCGATGTGCCGCAAACCACCTGTAATGATATGCAGTGCATCCGTACGGGCTGTAAGGAGGGGTGTGCCCATGCATACAGAGCTCAGCCCCATTCACAGCCCAAATCCGTGGTGCAACTCCGGGGCAGGTCCAGGGTTGCGCCACAGAAAGATAAGTCTTGGAATATCGGCCTAAGTCGGGGGCCACCTACAGGCTGGCCGCCATACTGCGGGCAGCAGCATGGGCACCCGACCACCCTGGCAGCCCAGTGAGCCCCCCCAAGCCCCATACCCCCGTACACTGCTGCCCCTGACAGTGGTACTCGACACGCCTCCCCCAATCTCCCATACATAGCCACTCACGGTGGCAGTAGTAGCTGAGAAGACCCCCTCAATCCCCCGTACATAGCTGCTCACAGCGTAGTAGCTGAGAAGACCCCCGATCCCTGTACACTTGCCGCTCCGGCGGCAGTAGCTGAGATGACCCCGAGTGCCGTGCGTTGCCGCTCCGGCGGCAGCACTGGACTTCAGGCCAATCCCCCTCACCAAGCCCCTGTACAGCTGCCTCCACGGCAGGCGTGCAGCCAGCGCCTCCATGTATACTACCCCTCCTCCCCACCCCAGCAAGGACCCGCTGTCGGCGCGGCTCGGCTCACCCCCGCATTCCACCACGGCCGTCTCACCGACTGAACTGTCTGTGAATGACAGCTGTCCACACAGCCTGAAGCACTGCAGGTTATGCCGATAGCTGTCATTTGCAGACAGCCTCAGCCAGCGGGCGGCTGTGGTGGTGGCATGGTGGTGGGCTGAGCCACCTGCCGACAGCGGTCCTTGCTGGGTGGGGGAAAGGGGTAGGTGGGTGTTCATGGGGGGTTGGCTGCATGTCTGCCCTGGGAGGCAGCCGCAGGGGCTTGGGGTGGGGGATTGGCCTGTAGTCCAGCGCTGCCGTGAGCTTCAAACGCACGGGTGCTCGGGGGTCATCTCAGCTACTGCTGCTGCCATTAGTGGCTATGTACAGGGATGGGGGTATTCTTAGCTATTACTGCCACCGTGGAGCGCACTCTATGGGGGCTTGGGGTGGGGGTTCCTTTCCCATACAATGTCGCCTGGTGCGGCATGGCTTGGCTGGGGTTGGGGCGGGGTTGGGGTGGTACGCTAGGCACATTCCGCTGGGGATTCCCAACCGGCGATGTGCAAATGGAGCCATAATGACATGTTAATGGCTCCACTGTATCATGCATGCCTAATGGCCTCATTTGCATGCCCCTGGCTGTGAATAGCGTTTTTGGGTGCAAGGCATCCTGAGATGCCCTGCCCCAATGGCCTCACTGCCTGTCATGGGGATGCTCCGGTGCAGCCTGGGATGCTCCGGGGCATCCTGGGCTGGACGCACCAGTGTTATTCACAAAGGGGGTGTGCTGGGGGCATGTACCTGTGCCTCCTCTGTGAATATCCCATTTTGCACCCAATGCATCTCCCCTGCGCCGGGGCAGTCGAGTTGCACTGGGCGCATCTCCTTTGTGAATCCTGCCCTGAAAGTTTTAAAAAAGGGGGGGAGCGTGACACAACGTGCATACATTATTGCACCGGTCAGGATTTCCAAGTGTATTTCAGTGCATAATACACAAAGAAAGAACTACACGAGTGGTCAGCATAAATATTTTGATCACAGTCGTAACGATTAGCGGTGGCGGTACAGGATGAACTATACACAATATAAAATATGCTGTGCATTACAGAGAACGCAGGATGATCTGTGGATTTCAGAAAGTAGGTGCAGTGGGAGAACAACACCATGCATTAACTCTGGCATGGCCAAGCATTAATTGAGAATAAATGCATGGTCACTTGATGCAGGTTCTCCAATGAGGTGTAACTGTTTTTCTTCCCATGTTACAAAGTCTTTTAAAATGCAGAAGGATTGAGGTAAATTTTCTGATACTTCAATGTCACAAGACTTTTAAAATAATCCCCAAATTGTAGCAATATATATTTTTTACAATACCACACCCCTTTGGATTTTCTGAAGAAATTCTTTGATGAAAATGCTGAGGAATTCTGAGGGCCCTCTGGAGCAAGTATCTTTGCTGATGGAAACTGGAGAAACAATGAATTCTTCAGGTTGCAGCTTTTTTCTGTGAGGGAAAACTTGGTACAATGGGATCATATAGAGGATTGCGTATGCACAATCATGCACGTATAACCCCCTACAAATGGGGGTTCCCAAAAGTCTTCCTTGGGCTTGTCTAAATGCCCGCTGTCGGGCTGGTATTCTCTGTCCTAGCAATTTAAAAGTGTTTGCATGTGAGTGCCCTGTTAGCCTCCATGCCTGTCTCTTTAACAGCTGCCTTTTTGTGGTGTAAAATTAATCTGGGTAGGGGCCGAGTAGTTTCAGGCTCGAGTCCCGCCCAAGCTGCAGTAATATCACTCCATTCTGCCATTGTTATTTGCACAGAGGGAGCCCTGCTAGGAACTGTGACTGTTTACTGTTTATCTGTTTTGATAATAATAATATTGTAGTTTGTTTAACCTGCCTTCCTTTGCAACCTGGACATTTCAGTATTGCACCACAATCTTGGTTCTGAACTGCCTATTGGGACCAGTCAGTACCTTTGGGGACCTAAAATGGTGTCTGTCCCCAGGGGTCTTGTGGGAGTGAATTTCTGTAGGAATTGTAGTTTTTGCACTTTGGCACCTAAATGAACCTGGAGGGGGAGCTCTAGCTGTGACAGACAGATGTATCAGCCAACCGAACCTTTTGGATTTATAAGGAAGTCCCGGTGCTGCCTGGAGCAGATGTCAGTCTGGAGGTAGAGTTTGGAGAGTAAACAGCTCGAGTGATTCGAGCAGCAGCTCCTGCATAGTTCACAGGGGAAATTTGGTGGAAAGGCTGAGTTTGGCCTGTCTGCCTGCTGTCCCTCGAGAGGGAGCCTTTGAAGAAACCAGATTATATCTGAAATTGAGTGTGACAAAGCCACTGAATTGTGATCAGACTTGTACCTGAAAAAGACTGAAGATTTGCTGCATGCGATCGGCCTGTCAGGACATTCATTCACCACAGAACTCCCGGTTTTGCTCAGAGACACTGATATTGCTGCCGGACTGCTAACCGCTTTGTGATATGGTGATTGCTTTGCTATAAATGTGCAGTAAGCTGTTAGTGGGTCGTGATTTGGTTCCCCACTGTTTAATTCTGTCACGCCTGCTGGAAGCTGAATCCAGCCTTCCCGGACTGATATCCGAATTGTTCACCTGGCCTGGGCCCTGCCACCTTGGCCCAGCCAGCTGCTCACGCCACAGAGAACATTGATGAGAGACCTGCCTGGAGATCAGCCCCCTGCTCAAAATCACGAACAGGAACGACACCATGGTGAATCATGTGGCCCTGCTTCTCCTGGCAAACCAGCACATCATCCTGCAGTCTCCATTTCATCCATCCTGTGTCCTGTACTGGGTAGTGTGAGGAAATACCAGGGTAGCCCCCTGCAACAACAGCTCAATCAAAGTGTGTCATCTGATTTAATTGTTTTGCTTGATCAGCACAAACTGAGCCATCTGGCTCCGGATTACAAATTGTGGGTTACTGTGCATGGCTATTTCTTTCCACCTATAGAGCCCCGACCAGCTGCAATGCCAGCCTACTCCTGGCATTGCATCAGGCTAGCCTACCTCACCATCTGGGTATCCAGAGTGTGTGTGACTGTGTTGAGGGACTCTAAAGTGCATGCCTTGTAGCCTTATTGAATCAGTACTTAAACCAATCAACCTCATTACGCCCCTTCCTTGTTCATTCCCCCTGAGTAAATCAGATCTGAATCTTTTTGCACTTAAACTATTTGTGGTGCATCTCTGTCCTAATAGCACTGGATTTCTATTGCTTGCTGTGTCTAACCTTATTTTACAGGGGGTCTCCAGGGCTAAGCTGGTGGAACCAGCCCTGGTGGTAAGTGCAACAAGTTTGGTGGTACACCTGCTGTTTGGGGATTGTGGTAATTGTGTGTTCAGAACATTGTTTAGGCCACTAGAGGGTAAAGAGGGGGTAACAGTGTCCCAGAGGGCTGTACCCAGGTTAGCATGCTACTAACAACCCTGTCTTCTGGGTGGAGGCACCAATTTCAGTACCCAGGCCCCTTAACCTGTAACTAGCCAAGCAGGCAGGGGTAGTAGCCCTTGGGATAGTGCCCTCTAGGGGTTACATCTTGGAGGCACCTCTGGGTTTTGCGCCTTCTAGTGGTCAGAGGTGGGTACTACAACCCCACGATTAAAAATTGTAATAAAATGAAAGCCCTTGCTGTGCCTAAGTTTATGATTGCCTCCCATAAGCTGTTAGTGCACCGTATGATGGGGTGGAGTGAGGCAGAGGGGGTAGACCCTCAACAAGCCATTTTGTTAATGGACATCCCATTAGGGACCACTAATGCAACTATTATAGAGACTGTTGAACAAGTTAAGTGTTTGGGGAAAGCTGAGGTGAAAGTGAGGTACTCGGACCTGTTCGAGTAAACCATGGTGGCCCTCCTATCCTGTAGCCTCCCCATAGATTCTGAGAGAGTGCCCCCTGTTATTTTGCCTGAAGGGTCCCAGAAAGGGTGGTGAGTCATTCATGTGCATAGTGACCTGGCTGCTCCTGGGGGATCCCCAAATATAGAGGGGTTTAAAGACAAATTGCTTAGACTGCTAGCCACTGAGGGGGCAATCCACAAAAGAGTTAGTGAAGATGTTAGATCTTTCTGAAGATACCACTCCTCTGCAGACCCCTGTAGCATCTCCTGCTACCCCTAGAGCTTACCCTGTGGTGACCTCCCCTATTGTGATACCTTCAGTACACTTGGACTCTTACCGTAGACTGAGACCCTTCTCGGGCATGGTCCCGGTGCCTGTGGGGGAGGACGACCTGGAAACATGGATGGACTATGCCACCCCTTTGGTCCAGGAGTGGCAGTGCTCTGAGGGAGAGAAAAGAAAGAAACTCATGGAGAGCATTAGGGGCCCTGCACTGGAGGCCATCCGCTTTCTTCATTCCACCAGCCCAGAGGCTTCTGCTGCTGAGTACCTCTCTGCTCTGGAGGGGGTCTTTGGTAGCACTGAGTCAGGGGATGACCTGATGTGGTAATTCAAGTCTGCTAAACAATGGAAGAATAAGAAGTTATCCATGTTTGTTACCAGAATTGAGCAGGCTCTGCAGAGGGCTCATAGAAAAGGGGGAGTGCCTGCCAGTGAACTGAATCAAGTTCAATTAGAGCATATTTTGAAGTCTGCCAGGTACTCTAGTGTAATGATATTGAAGCTGAAGTTGCAAGATAGGAAGGCAAACCCTCCTGAATATTGCTACCTTATGAGAGAGATTCATGAAGCAGAAAATGATGAAGAGGGGTGGGAGCCCTATGCTGGGGTTGCCCACACCAGTCAGACCCCTGATCGAAGTGATGAGTCTGAACTACAACAGATGAGGCAATTGATTAAGGAACTGAAAGAGATGAGTGCCAGTCAACAAGCTGCTGAGGCAGTAGAAGATGCAGACCCTTGTCAAGTGCCTCTTAAACAAAAGAGTGAGATCCCGCCTGGAGGGGTGGGGGTGCATGTCATTTCCTCTGAAACTCAGATGGAGAGTAGTCTGATGAAGTATGAGAATTGAGTGCCTTGGTAGGAGACCTTATGAGGGCCACTCAAGTAGCTGATGCTTGGAGAAGTTCTGAAAGAATGGACCGTGAACCCCGGATCAGAGAGGGACCCCAAGATTTGCCTCCCCCACCTAAACAAGAAAATGGTTCTTCTTCCCCTAGAAACTCTAAAGAACCCTCCTTTTGTTACCATTGTGGAGAGGATGGGCATACCTGGCCCAACTGCAGTTTGCCTGAGAATCTGAGAAAGGTTACTACAAGGCTGCTAGCATTGATTCGGCAAAGCAATATAAGGCCTGAAAAGGGTCTTATGAGGAAGACTTATTCCTCTAAGACTGCCATAAAACAGATGTTTAAGTCCTCTTTACCTGATTGGCCCGAGGTGGTAGGCCCATCAATGGAGACCACAGTAACAGTAAATGGTGTATCTGCAAGGGCCATGTTCAACAGTGGATCACAAGTGACCATAGTGTTTCAAGACTGGTACTGAAAGCACCTGAATGATGTGCCCCTGCAGCCTCTGGAGGGTCTTCATGTGTGGGGGTTAAGTGAGAAGTCCTACCTCTGCTTGGGATATATTCGGATCTGGCTGTCTTTTCCTACTGTGGTGGCTGGAGTAGATGAACAAGTAGAGATGCTAGCACTCGTTTGTCCTCCTACAGGATTGTATGATGGGGTTCCCTTGCTCATTGGAAACAATGCCCACGTTTGGAAGACTAGCGCAGCTGTGTCAAGAGAAACAAGGGCAACAGACTGGGCAGGCTCTGAGAATTTCCACCTTGATAAAGAGAGCCTATGACCTGCAGAAACAGACTGACGAAGTGGACAGAGACAAGCCAGTGGGGATAGTGTGGAAGAAAAATCCAGAGTCTCTGGTACTCCCAACCAATGCTCAGTACGCCATTCATGGAGAAGTTTGGCTTTGAAAAATAAAATATTGATGCTGGGTGCACACAGTGAAGGGAAATTGCCAGATGGGTTATTAGTTAAACCGAGTATCTTGCCTGCTTGTGCCCATGCCTATGCATGGCGGGTGATGCTTCAAATACAGAATGTGTCAGATCAAGAAAAACGAGTGAACCAGGGGTGTACATTAGCTATGGTACACTGTGAGGATACTGCAGTACTGCCTAGCAACAAACATTCCAGTGAAAAGGAGGGGGTGACCCCAGACCTATTCGACTTTGGTGATTCCCCACCGTCTGCTGAATGGAAGGCCCGAGTTAGTAGGAAACTCGCCCAGAGGGACCAAGTGTTTTCCCTAAAGGAATGGGATGTGGGGTGCATCCATGGTGCTGAGCATACCATCAGGCTTCATGATGACAGACCTTTTAGAAGAGGTCCTGCTGCCTTGCCCCAGCAGATATAGACGATGTTGAGCGGCAGCTCCAGGAGATGCTAGCTGCTGGCATTATTCAAGAGTCAAGAAGCCCCTATGCATCTCCCATCGTGGTCATGCACAAGAAGAATGGGTCTGTGAGGATGTGTGTGGATTATCAAACTCTAAACAGATGGACTGTACCAGATCAATACACCATGCCCCACATACGGGATGCCCTGGATTGCCTGAATGGGAGTCAGTGGTTTTCGGTACTTGATCTACGAAGCGGGCATTATCAAAACCCGATGGCCCTGGAGGACCATGAGAAAACAGCCTTCATTTGTCCCTTGGGGTTCTACGAATTTCTGAGGATGCCTCAGGGGATTTCGGGTGCCCCTACTACCTTCCAGAGGTTGATGGAGTGTGCAGTGGGGGACATGAATCTGCTAGAGTGTCTAGTATACTTGGATGATTTCATTGTCTTTGGACACACCCTCAAAGAGCATGAAACCAGATTATTCAAAGTTCTTGACCACCTGGAAGAATTCGGCCTCAAACTATCTATAGACAAGTGTCAGTTTTCCAAACATCTGTAAAATATGTGGGACACATAGTCTCAGCTGAGGGGATACAGACAGACCCCAGCAAAGTAGAGTCCCTGACCACCTGGCTCCAACCAACTAACTTAAAAGAACTGCAGCGTTTCTTGGGGTTCTGTGGCTATTATCAGCGGTTCATTAAAGACCATTCAAAAGTAATCCGGCCACTTCTTAATCTCACTTAAAGTTATCTTCCTACCAACCACAGGTATAAGAAGGGATCCCACAAGGAAGAAGAAAAGGTGTATTACCGAACAGGTGAACCATTTGGAGCTTGTTGGACCCCTGAGTGTGAGGCGGCATTCTTTGAGATCATCTATCAGCTCACTCACGCCCCAGTACTTGCTTATGCTGACCCTACCAAGCCTTACATCCTGCATACAGATGCCAGCCTGAAGGGACTCGGGGCCGTGTTGTATCAAGATCATTAAGATGGTCTGAGGCCTGTGGCCTTCGCCAGTAGAAGTTTGACACCATCAGAATGAAACTATCCTGTTCCCAAGTTAGAGTTTCTTGCTCTAAAGTGGGCCATAGTCGACCAGTTTCATGAGTACCTCTATGGGGCCAAAATATTGGTAAGAACTGATAACAACCCCTCTAACATATGTGCAGATCTCTGCAAAGTTGGGCGCCACTAGCCACCTGTCTTTTTCTGCCCTGTCAACTTACAATTACACGGTTGAATACTGCCCTGGACTGAACCATATTGATGCTGACACTCTTTCATGGTGGCCAAACCCCCAAGACCACTGGGTGAGGCTGTCAGAACATTCTATTAAAGCATTGTGCCAAAAATTTGACAAAGGCGAATAGCCATCCTCAGATACAGTGGACTGTTTGGTGGACTATTTGGGGCCCCCGATACTTGTATATCTGCAGCCTATTGTCATTTTTCTGCATTGGACATCGGTGCTCTGCCTCAGTTTGATAATGACAGTATTCAGTGGGCTCAATCCCAAGAGCCCATGATTCAACCCATACTTGATACCCTACGTGCTGGGAAAGATGTGTCTAAATTACATTCTGCCGACTTATGAATTGCATTATTATTCAAAGAAGGCCCCCGATTAAAGTTGTGGGTCCAGTTACTATATCAAGAGAGAGCAGATCGTCAGGGTCAGTTGGACAAGCAGCAATTGGTGCTACCTACAGCCTTCAAGCAGCTGGTGCTGAGGTCCCTGCACAACCACATGGGACACCTTGGTATTGATTGGACCCTCGACTTGGTGAGGTCTAGATTCTACTGGGTAAAAATAGGGGCTGATGTTGAAAACCATGTCAAAACTTGCAGTAGGTGCCTTCAGAGAAAAGCCTTGTGCCAGAAAGATGCTCCTCTTGTTAACATTTCAACCAGTGCTCCCATGGAACTGGTTTGCATAGACTTCTTGTGTTTGGACCCTGATCAAAAGAACATGTACTGGTAGAAACTGATCACTTTACCCGATATGCTCAAGCTTTTCCGACCAAGGATCAGAAGGCCTCTACAGTAGCCAAGGTGCTAGTAGAAAAGCTCTTTGTACATTATGGTGCACCCAAATGCATCCATTCTGATCATGGAAGGGACTTTGAAAGCAGATTGATAAAGGTGATGCTCTCCCTATGGGGGGTGCGAAAGTCTAGAATCACTCCTTACCACCCACAGGGGGACCCCCAACCTGAACGCTTTAACAAGACTCTCCTGGATATGCTGGGCACTCTTCATCCCAAAGACAAGCCCAAATGGAGCCAACAGATTAGCACCTTGGTACACGCTTACAATTGCACCAAAAGTGATGCTACTGGGTTCTCTCCCTATCGCCTCATGTTCAGGAGAGAAGCCCGGTTGCCCGTAGATGTCTGCTTTGGAGTCTCCCCAGATGGGGTCAGAGCTGAGAACTACTTACAATATGTGCAGAAACTGAAAGGTCAGTTGAACCATGTATACCAAGTGGCTCAAACAATGGCTGCCAAATGAAACCTTGTTGACAAAGAGGGATATGATCGATGGGTGAAGGCCTAAGAGTTGATGCCCGGGGATCGAGTGCTATTACGTAACTTGGGACTGCATGGCAAGCACAAAATCGCCAACAGGTGGCATCATCTTCCACATGTAATAGTCAGTAAGTCGGATGATTTACCTGTGTACAAAGTGCACCCTGAGAATGACTCTAAAGCTGTCAAGACCATGCATAAAAATCACCTACTGCCTATTGGCCAAGTGATCATTGATGCTGAACCATCAGACATTGCCCCTTCTGGGCTGGTAACTCATGCTGCTGCTAAAAAGAGACAGAGTTAACCTGCCCCAGTTGTTACGGATTCAAGGCCTTCCCCCCGGCAGGCCCAGAATGTTAGTGACTGTCAGTCTACCTCTGATGATAGTGAGTGTGACGATGCTTATTACCCTTCCTATGAACTGAGTCAACTGTTTCGAGGTAATCCTATGTATAATCATGGAGATGAAGTTGGACCTTCAGGACTGCCTGACACTTCAGCTTCTTCCCTGGAGCCAATGCTCCCTGAAAGTGAAGTGCAGAGTATTGTGTCTGAAGTGGCAGAATCTTTGTGTCTAGTAAAACTCTTTGAATTACCCAAGGAGGAATCTCCCAGTGGTGGCACTTTCACTAATGAGTGGTACTCCTCCTCATGTGTCAAATCGAGGAAAAGGGTATGTTTAAAATTAGCAACAATATGGGATAAATAGGGGAAAAACAAGGAATAGGGATACTTATTTTCAAAAAGTGCAGACGAGCATGGGTACCACTTCATATTTTGAGTGCCAGCACCGGGAGGAATCTGATGTGGTAAATCTCCCTGGTGACATACCAGAACTTGCAGAACAGTATGAAAGTGCTGACAGCACCCCTTCAGTGTCACAGAGTTCAATGATCCCAGAGTTCCTTCAGGATGAGCAGCCTGGGCCCTCTTCAGAAAATAGTAATGAGCAAAGTATTATGGAAACAGAATCTGCAGGGCAAGGAGCTGACAGTGTTCCCAACCTGGACATTTCAACTAGTGCAGAGGCATCCCTCGCTACAGGAGAAGAAACCAATGCCAGTGTTGAAAGCCCAGAGCCTGTGTCTGTTCCCCCCAGAAAATCTGGATGAGCTGTCAAGCCAGCGATGCACTTTAGCTATGACTCCTCTGGGAGGCCTGTGGATTTGCCTCTCAATGTTGTTCACAAAAGTATTTACATTTCCAAGAGCTCACTGCCCAAACTGAGCCTGTCTGCCACTTCTAAGTTAATTGTTCTTCCCTCGGAACATGGTGCCCCTGCCCCATCTAGCCCTAAGTTAACAGATAGGGTTGGGCCCCATCTATGTTATTCAAAGTGCAAGAAACTATTACATGAAAGGTATAGTAATGTTAGTGTGTAATTCATAGTAAAATCAGTATTGAATGTATGAAAAATGCAAAGCTGTTGTCATTATGAATATAGTATATGAATAGAGAACACTGAATAAGTATAGTACGTTTACTGATGCATCAGTCATTATCGTAGTCTGTAGTAATGTCATGTATATGACGTATTGTATATTGTCTTTTTCCATGCTATAGTGGTATTGACTTGATGCAAATGCCAAGTTCTTTCCAGGCGGGGAGGGGTGTAACCCCCCTACAAATGAGGGTTCCCAAAAGTCTTCCTTGGGCTTGCCTAAATACCCACTGCCAGGCTGGTGTTCTGTGTCCTAGCAATTTAAAAGGGTTTGCATGTGAGTGCCCTGTTAGCCTCTGTGCCTGTCTCTTTAAGGGCTGCCTTTTTGTGGTGTAAACCTGGGTAGGGGCCGAGTAGTTTTAGGCTCAAGTCCCGCCCAAGCTGCAGTAATATTGCTCCATCCTGCCATCGCTATTTGTGCAGAGGGAGCCCTCCTAGGCACTGTGACTGTTTACTGTTTATCTGTTTTGACAATAATAATAATAATATTGTAGTTTGTTTAACCTGCCTTCCTTTGCAGCCTGGACATTTTATTATTGCATCACCATCTTGTTCTGGACTGCCTATTGGGACCAATCAGTACCTTTGGGGACCTAAAATGGTGTCTGTCCCCAGGGGTCTTGTGGGAGTGAATTTCTGTAGGAATTGAAGTTTTTGCACTTTGGCGCCTAAATGAACCTGCAGGGAGAGCTCTAGCTGTGACAGACAGAGGGATCAGCCAACCTAACCTTTTGGATTTCTAAGGAAGTCCCGGTGCTGCCTGGAGCAGAAGTCAGTCTGGAGGTAGAGTTTGGAGAGTAAACAGCTCAAGTGATTCGAGCAGCGGCTCCTGCGTAGTTCGCACAGGAAATCTGGTGGAAAGGCTGAGTTTGGCCTGTCTGCCTGCTGTCCCTCGAGAGGGAGCCTTTGAAGAAACTAGATTATATCTGAAATTGAGAGAGACAGTGCCACTGAATTGTGACCAGACTTGTACCTGAAGAAGACCGAAGATTTGCTGTATGCGATCGGCCTGTCAGGACATTCATTCACCACAGAACTCCCGGTTTTGCTCTGAGACACTGATATTGCTGCCGGACTACTATCCGCTTTGTGGCATGGTGATTGCTTTACTATAAATGTGCTGTAAGTTGTTAGTGGGTCGTGATTTGGTTCCCCACTATGTAATTCTATCACGCCTGCTGGAAGCTGAATCCAGCCTTCCCGGACTGATATCCGAATTGTTCACCTGGCCTGGGCCCTGCCACCTTGGCCCAGATACCTGCTCACACCACAGAGAACATTGACGAGAGACCTGCCTGGAGATCGGCCCCCTTCTCAACATCACAAACAGGAACAACACCACAGTGAATTGTGTGGGCCCTGCTTCTCCTGGCAAACCAGCACATCATCCTGCAGTCTCCATTTCATCCATCCTGTGTCCTGTACTGGGTAGTGTGAGGAAATACCAGGGTAGTCTCCTGCAACAACAGCTCAATCAAAGTGTGTCATCTGATTTAATTGTTTTGCTTGATCAGCACAAACTGAGCCATCTGGCTCCGGATTACAAATTATGGGTTACTGTGCATGGCTATTTCTTTCCACCTATAGAGCCCCGACCAGCTGCAACGCCAGCCTACTCCTGGCATTGCATCAGGCTAGCCTACCTCACCATCTGGGTATCCAGAGTGTGTGTGACTGTGTTGAGGGACTCTAAAGTGCATGCCTTGTAGCCTTATTGAATCAGTTCTTAAGCCAATCAACCTGATTACGCCCCTTCCTTGTTCATTCCCCTTGAATAAATTAGATCTGAATCTTTTTGCACTTCAGCTGTTTGTGGTGCATCTCTGTACTAATAGTACTGGATTTCTATTGCTTGCTGTGTCGAACCTTATTTTACAGGTGGTCTCCAAGGCTAGGCTGGTGGAACCAGCCCTGGTGGTAAGTGCAACAAGTTTGGTGGTACACCTGCTGTTTGGGGGTTGTGGTAATTGTGTGTTCAGAACATTGTTTATGCTACTAGAGGGTAAAGAGGGGGGTAACAGTGTCCCGGAGGGCTGTTCCCAGGTTAGCCTTGCTACTAACAACCCTGTCCTCTGGGTGGAGGCACCCATTTCAATACCCAGGCCCCTTTACCTGCAACTAGCCAAGCAGGCAGGGGTAGTAGCTCTTGGGATAGCGCCGCCTAGGGGTTACACACAACAAGGCAGTTGTATGATCGAGAGGTTTTCGTGGCAACCTGAGACCTCAAGATCGCAGACTTTGGGAGGAAGGTTTCGGCTACATTGGGGACTGAGGACTCACCTGGAAGGCTAAGGGCCTATACAGGGGTGATTGCTTGCATCCATCTGGGATGGGAACTGCAGTCCTCAGTGGACAGTTTAAATGTTACTTTGATGAACATTTAAACTAGCCAAGAGGGGTGGCGGAAAGAATCGGGGAAGCAGAAATTGCCACCCCCCAAGGCTGAAGTAGACAGTAAGGAGAGGCCGAGAGGTGAGGAATTCCCCCCAGGGTGCAAATTAATAAAGGAAGCAGGGTGGTAGAGATAAAGGGGAATGGATCAGAAGCAATAAAAAGAGAGTGGAGAAGGAGGGAGGGCAAAAAGAAAACAAGGGGGCAACGAGCAGAGTGGAAACAAAATCTGGAAGGACACGTGTGCAAATGCTAGAAATCTAGAAAATACGATTCTGAACCTACTGTAGAAGCCATCATGGCAGAGGCCAGCCTTGATGTTGTGGCCATTACCAAGTCATGGTGCACTGAAAAACATGACTGGAACATGGCCATACCAGGTTATACTCTGTTCAGGAAGGACCAGGTGGGAAGGAAGGTAGGGGTGTGGTGCTTTATGTGAGGCAAAGCATAAAAGTACCAGAGATACAGGGAATAAAGGAGGAGGCAGAGGTACTGTGGGTCACTATGGAGATGGGGAATGGAGTCAATATTCGCACTGGAGTGATCTGCAGATCTCCAGCATAGGGGGAAAAATTAGATAAGGTGCTGGTGGAAACTATTGACAAGACGACAGAAAGGGGGGCGGTGCTGATGGTGGGGGCTTCGACCTGGCAGATGTAAATTGGAGCCTCCCAGCAGTGGCTTTAGCTAGGAACAGGGACATTCTGTATTCTATGCAGGAGGTGTTCCTCAGGCAACTAATCAGTGAATCCACTCATGATAGGGCAATACTGGACCTGGCACTAACTAGCAGGGACAATACTGTAGATGTCAAAGTGTAAGGCCACCTAGGGACCAGTGATCACTGTACGATGTTCAATATAAGGACGGCTGTGGAATCGAACCACGCAAGGGCAAGGGTCCCGGACTGCGGGAGGGCAAATTTTATAAAGATGGGTGAATGCCTCAAGGATGACCTGGCTGGGGGTCTGCATGGGGTGGGTGGGGAACAGTGGACGAAGCTAAAAGGGAGCATAGTAAAGGCAACAAGCCTCTGCATCAAACAAGTGAGCAAAAGCAAGAGGAAAAATAGACCGCTACAGTTCTTGAAAGAGGTGGCTGAAAAGGTAAAGGTTAAAAGGGTAGCATTCAGAAGGTATAAGGAGACACAGAGGAAGGAGGCCAGGGAGGTGTATCAGGGAAACAGAGGGAAGTAGAGAAAGCAGTAAGGAGCACAAAGATGCAAACTGAAGAGAGAATAGCCCAGGAGGTAATGAAAGGGGACAAAACATTTTTTAGGTATGTACAGTAAGTGAAAAGAGGAAGACCAGGGATGGGATTGCATGATTAAAAAGGAAAGGGGGGGGGGGGCTGTGCAGAGGGAGACCAGGAAAAGGCAGACATCCTGAACAAATACATTTGTTCAGTTTTCTCAGAGGAAGAAGAAGGACAGGAGCCACAACAAACGTAAAAGAAGCTTTGGAGGGAAGAAGGTAGACACTAGTCCTTTTTTGAAGGAGGGACTTGCTAATCTGAAGCTGGACAAAGCAATTGGGCCAGTTGGGGTGCATCCAAGGGTATTGAGGTTGCTCAGGGAAATACTGGCTGCACCTCTGACAGATCTATTTGACAGCTCACTGGAAACAGGAGTGGTTTCGGAGGACTGGTAGAGGATGGATGTATTCCCACTACACAAAAGTAGCAGGGAGGAAGCTGGCAATTATAGGCCAGTCAGCTTGACATGATGGGAAAGTTAATGGTCTCACTGCATAAGGAAACTGGATCGTGGAATATCTTGAATCCAGTGAGTAACGAGACCTGAGGCAGCATGGGTTCACGGGGGAGGTCATGTCAAACAAATCTGATGGATTTCTTTGACTGGGTGACAAAGGATTTAGGTCAGGGTGGAGTGGTGGACGTAGCCTACCTAGATTTCAGTAAGGCTTTTGACACTGTTCCACATAGGGACTAGTAAGCAAGCTGGATAGTTAGGAGTTGGTCCAAAGGTGCTAAACTGGATAACAAATTAGTTAGGGGATATGGGACAGAGGGTGGTGGTAAACATAGTTCACCCCAAGGAAGGGAGGGTGACCAGCGGGGTGCTTCAGAGATCAGTGCTGGGATTGGTCCTCTTTAATATCTTTATAAGTGACATTGCAGAGGAGCTGAGAGGGAAGGTCTGGCTCTTTGGAGCCGACACCAAAATTTGCAATAGGGTTGACATTCTAGTTATGGTGAAAAGGATGAGCAGAAACCTGATGTAACCCCTTCCTTCCTGCCCCATCTAGGGGCATTCTTAAAAACATTGCAGATGGTCCGGGCAGAAAGAAAGGAGCACTCCCAAAGCGCTAACATATGAGACATTGCATATACTGGACCAGGGTAAATGGATGGTCCCTACCTGCTGCTGTCTTCAAGATGCTAGATTGCCTCCTCATTCCCAGCAATGGATCCACCCCCCAAACCAACCAACCAGACCTGGACCTCCTTCTTTTCTCTCGGCTGTCCCGCGGAGCCCCTGCACCCCAGAGGCTGGGTTCTTGCCCCTGGAATATAACTCATGGCAAATTAATCAGACTGCAAATAGGACTGCCCTCTTGAAGCATCCAGAGCAATATCCCCCAGAGCACTAAATCCATTTCTCAGCTTTGGAGGGAGGGGGTAGGAGGGGGAAAGGGGTGCCTAAACATGGAAATATAAGCCCCTCTTTTGCAGGGGCTTGTACTAAGAAAACTAGAGGAGTGGTCAAGGGAATAACAGCTGGGTTTCAATGTGAAAAAGTATGAAATACTGCACTTAGGACACAGAAACCCCGGGGCAGAGTACAAAATGGGTGGAGTGGTACTGGCAATCACCAAGCAGGAAAGAGACCAGTGGTAATTATATTGGATGACCTAAAGGTGGCCAGGCAGTGTGACAAGACAGTCGGAGGGGCTAGTGGGATGCTGGGGTGCATAAGGAGAGGTCTCACCAGCAGAAAGAGGGAGGTGGTGTTGCCTCTGCATGGACTGCTGGTAAGACTCTACCTAGAGTACTGTGTGCACTTCTGGAGACCACATCTCCAGAAGAACATTGCAGTAGTGGAGGCAGTTCAAAGGAGGCAAATAAATGGTTGGAACTAGATTAGAATCGCGTCAGGAACAACAGCCCTGTCAGAAACAGTGCAGTATAAGTACTGCTGTCAAACACAGCGCCAGTTCAAAATGCTGTTACACCAAACAGCGCCAGTAGTAGCAGTCAGAAACCACACCAACAACAGCTACCATTGTTAAAAAACATGCTTTAGATTTTATTGTTGCAGGGGTCATTGCCACGCTGCAATCCATCGACACGGGCTCTGCCCCCCGCACCCCCTGTTATTAATATAACTAACTCCAAGAGGGGGTGGATCATGAGGAAAGTTAGAAACTTGGGGAGGGGGTGCAATTTTATTCCCACGCTGTCCCAATGAAAAAAGACACTTGGGGTGGGGAGAACACAAAAAATGTATTATTTTGAGACTGGGAACAGAACCCTAGTCTCCCAATCTGTGCTGACCAAGCTGCTTTTGCTTTAGCCCTCTCCACCACAGGAGCAGCTCAACCAGCTTCTGCATTTTTTCCCTACTTATCTACGTCCAATAATACCTGGATAGCTAAAGGGGTAGCAGTAGCTGACGTTCACTATTCTACCCCATCACTATTCAGGCATTACGTGGTTCCTGCAGCGCGGTTTAGATGGCACTGTTTAGGAAGTGCGATTCTGACCTAGTACACAGTGGTGCAGGGTCTGCATGAAAAGCCTAACGAGGAGAAACTAATGGACCTCAGTATGTACACCCTGGAACAGAAGAGGGAGCGTGTGTGTGACAGAGGCCTCAAAATGCCTCACAGGGGTAAATAAAGTACAGGAGGGAAGTATTTTTCAAAAGAAAAGGTGCTCAAGAACAAAGAGACATGCTATGAAGCTGGGGGGGGTAGATTCAGGAGAGACGTGAGGAAGCACTTCTTCACAGAAAGAGTGGTGGATTCCTGGAACAGCTTTCCAGCAGAGACAGTAGGGGAGAAGACAGTGGTGGGATTCAAGGATGCATGGGAAAAAGCACAAGGGAATCATAGTGGAATAGAAGGGGGGGAGAAAGAGCTGTAGATCGGGTACAGTCTGCTGTAATAGTGTAGGTAGGGAGGAATGGGCATACTAGATGGGCCAAGCAGTCCTTATCTGCCATCAAATTCTGTTAGTCTATGTATGCTACGCTTCTATGATGACCTCAAGATAGCTGGGCAGTGTTAGCAAGCAGTAGGAGAAGCTAGCAGGATGTTGGGGTGCATTGGGAGAAGGATTTTTAGCAGGAGGAGGGAGGTGGTGCTGCCATTGCATTGCTCATTGGTGATGCCCTAACTAGAGTGCTATGTCCAGCTCTGGAGGTTGTACCTCTGCAAGGACATTGAAAGGGTGGAGGCGGTACAGAGAAGGACAAACAAAATGGTGAGAGAGGTTGGGCGAGAAGCCATGCGAGCAAAGGCTGCAAGAAATCAACATGTACTCCCTCAAAAAGAGGACAGCTAAGAGGGAACATAGCTGAAACCTACAAGTACCTCACAGGAGTGAACAAGGTGCAAGTCAAGGACCTATTTCAGAGAAAGGAAGGCACTAAAACAAGGGGGCATGCTATGAAGCTAAGAGGGGGAAGTTTAGGAGAGATGTGAGGAAATACTTCTTCAAGGAAAGGGTGGTGGATCACTGGAACAGCCTGCCAGAGGACGTAGTGGGGGCAAAGATTGTGGGGAGTTTCAAGCATGCATGGGATATGCACAGGGCCTATTAGATACAGGAACAGAGAGAGGTAATGACACCTATGACTACCTAGGGTCAGAGGTGACAGAACAGGCAGGGAGAAGGGGCAGACTGGATGGGTCTAAAGGTCCTTTTCTGCCAACAAAATTTATGTTTCTATGTTTCTATCTATCAGATGGTGCTACCTGGGATGATTGTGAGGTTATGGGGCACCCAGTGCACAGTAAAACTGAAAATTAATTTTCAAAAGTATAAATGTAGTTTTTAACAGTAATGTAAGGGGGGTTATGTGATGATGGCAAAATCCTAAAGGCAATCGCTGTTATCGAGAAGTCAAGAGTGCCGAAATTTGTTTTCGACACTCTGACACCCCAGCGCACAGCGAAACGGATACAGGGACTTACTTTTTTAATGTTTTATGTGGGGGGCTGCACCACCCGCACCACCCCTACTTAAGGATTCTCAACTCCAGGGGGGCTGCATGTCGGGGGGGGCGGTGTGTGTGTGAAAATCATTTAAAAAAAAAAGGTTTGGGCCGGGTGCAACAAAAATGCACCAGCACCTGGACCCGAACCCAGTACACTGCTGACCAGCGCTGCTAACCCTCCCACCATGCCACAGGATCAGCTTGGCAACCCACTGTGGCACCACCCCTCACATTTCCTCCTGCCCCCCGCTCTGCGTGCTTGCTCCCCCGCTGCACGCATAGGTATTGCGACAACCTGTTGCTACATTCCCCATATCCAGTCAGCCTTCCCTACGGTATCCCTGGACACATGCACCGGGGATTGGAGCACCGTTATTGTAGGCACCCAATCCCTAGTGCTCATGTGTCAGGCTACCATGTAAGGCACCTACTATGTAGCCCCGGTGTTCAGGGTGCATCTTAGACTGAAGGTAGCGCAATTTGATGGATGCAGTCAGCTATCAGATTGTTCTACCTGGGGGATTACTGAAGTAATGGGGTACCCAATGTACAGTAACACTGAGCGTGAAATACAACAAAGTAGAACTAAAGCTTTTACAGTAAAGTACAGGCAGCTGTTATGTGGCTCTGGTGTTCAGAGTAATGCTTAGACCAAGGTTAGTGCGATCTGACAGATGAAATTAACTATCAGATTGTGCTGTCTGGGGGTAAATTGAGACAATGGGGTACATAATGTACAGTAAAACCGAAAGAGAATTAAAACAAAGTAGAAATAATGCTTTTACAGTAATGTAGGGGCACCTCTTATGTGGCTCCATGGTTCTGGGTGGTGCTTTGACAGAGAGTACCACAATGAGCAGATGCAATCAGCTATCAGACTGTGCTACCGGGGGTAATCTGAGGTAATAGGGTACCCAATGTACACGAATACTGATAATAAATTAAAACAAAGTTGAAATACAGCTTGTGCAGTAATGTAAGGGCACCTCTTATGTTGCTCCAGTGTACAAGGTGGTGCTTAGGCAGAGGGTATCGCAATCTGACAGATGCAATCAACTATCAGATTGTGCTACCCAGGATGACTGTGGGGTAATGGGACACCCAATGTACTGTAAAACTGAAAATTAATTAAAAAAAGTAGAACTAGTTGGCCTACCGGAGCAGCAGTAGCGCTATTGCCTGCAGTGCTGATGACTCATGTTCAGGAATGAGCATGGAGCGACAGAGGATCAACCAGGGGGAGGCAGGAAGAGCGTCCCACGGACAACTCTCCTCCTTCAGGGGGAGGGGAGGGCCGTGGTTCCTGTCATGCTAGTGATACCCAGTAGAGAGTGGGTGTGTACCACCCAGGATCAACATGCAGTGAGTGGAGGTGATGGTGGACATCTGTGGGCCAGGTGCGGGAGCACGTCCAACCTGCACTGATGTCATTGCACGTCCACGCCTCCCATGGGGGAACCTAAAAAGGAACCCCCCCGTGCCTGCACGCAGTGAAGCCCCAAGACTCCACCCAAATGACGCCTCAGGCGCAAGCCTCAGCTGGGGCCTTAGGTTGATCATGGTCTCTCCCCAAGGAGAGCCCCGCCACAGGGGGTAAGTTGAGGGCCTCCAAGACTGGCAGCCTAGTGGGAATGCTGGGTCTTGGAACTGATGAAGGGGTACATCCTCCACCCATAGCCTGGGAGATAAACAGAGTCTTGACAAAAATAAATTAGAACTACAGCCTTACAGTAATGTAAGGACACCTGTTATGTGGCCCCGGTGTTCTGGGTGGTGCTTAGGCAGAGGGTATTGCAATCTGACAGCTGTAATCAGCTATCAGATCGTGCTACCTGGGGGAATATTGAGGTAGTGGGATATCCAATGTACATGAAAACTGTAAATGAATTAAAGCAAAGTACAAGTAAAGCTTGTGCAGTGACGTAAGGGCACCTGTTATGTGGCTCCTGTTTCTAGGTGCTGCTTAGATTGAGGGTAGTGCAATTTGTTTATATTATCAACTATCTTATTGTGCTGCTTGCAGAAATATTGAGGTAATGGGGTACCCAATGCACATTAAAATTGAAAATAAATTAAAAACAAAACAGAAATAATGCGTTTACAATAATATAAGGGCACTTGTTATAAGGTCCTGGTGTTCAGGGTGGGGCTATGCATGCCAATGTATGCAATCAGCTTTCAGACTGTGCTACCTGGGGGTATATTGAGGAAATCAGTTACACAATGTACATGTAAGGCCCCCAACCTTGTTGGGCATACTACATTGCCCAAGGGGCATCTGCATACAGGACGATGCCAGGACCCATAGTTATAGGCAGTAACCCGCATCACTATAAAATGGGACCCGCAGCGGGAAAACAGGGTCTTCCATAAAGCCATGCCGCGGAGTCTGGGGTAGAGTAGTGGTCTGGGGCCTGAGCCCAGGGTGGGACAGTAGCCCCCCTGGCCCCCCCAGGATGGTAGTATCCAGTGTAAGCACAGCCAATGTGTGGGCAAAAGGGAAATAGGACCCCTGATGCCATCTGTGGAATCCTCAATATGCTGTGCCACTGCCATTTATTCTGAGCTAAAGTTGGAGAAGAAGGAGGGGCCCGCACTGTGATTTTGGCACCAGGGTGGGTCCGGCATCTGGCAAGACCTGAGAGGAGTGTTGGCAGCTGTACCTCATCAGTGGGTGGCTGCCATGGGGGCCTCAAGTCGGAGAGTGAGAGACTGGCTCGGGTCAGGCTGCAGTGTGGCAGGTCGCGGCCTGTTAGCCAAAGTAAATGTCTGCCCGCATGGAGGTGTTTCATCTGGTTAAAGTAGAGACTGTGATTGTGCCCCAGAACCCCCCCCCCAGTGCAGCAGCAAGGGTGGCAGTCAGGCTCGGACAGACCACCCATTCAATGGGTCCCTGGGATAATTCTGCTCCAAATTGTGCCTGCTTCATTGTAGGGCGGTGGAGTGAAGCTGTGTAGAACATGGTGTACAGACCATGGGGGTATGCCCATACTATTTTGAGAACTTTAAAATATTCCCATAATGGCTACTAATCTGGGAGAGTAATGCATGGACTGTAACTGGGTGTTCTGCCTGAAAGAACTGCCTTGTGGTGTCTACCATCCAACAAAGTACAGAATGGCCTGGATATTCAAAGGGGTTGCACCTGGCGCAACCCTGCACTGCGCCCCAGTGGGATATTCAAACGGCTGCCAGGCACAGCGTAAATCCCGATGCGCCAGGGTGCAATGGTAATGTATGCGGCGCAAATGCAGGGGGCATGCCCATGCATATCTGGCACATCCTGATATTCAGCCTGGGATGTGCAGCGCATATGCTGGCACAACCCTGCATTGCACCACATGGAGGGAGCCCAAAATTGAGCAAGTGAAAAGGAGGAACAACTCCTGGTCACCCACAGGTGGACCGCTGTATTGCAGAGCGCAACACAGCACCCACCAGCCGTGGGTGGCCACCCGCCCACCCAGAACACCATCCACAAGCATCCATATGGGCCCTGGTAGTCTAGTGGTACCCACTGCCTTCCCGTGGCTACAGTAGCTGGTAAACTGCAATAACTACAATCCCTGGTATTCCAGTGGTGCCCCTACGCTCCCCAAAGCTGCAATTGCCGGTAAATTGACATAAGTACACTCTCTGGTAGTCCAGAGATTCCCCCCTCCCTCCCGTAGCCACGACCGCTGGTAAATGACATAAATACAATCCCTGGTAGTCTAGTGATACCCCCCTGCCCCAGCCACGATCGCCGGTTTAATGCAACATAGCACTCCCTGGTAGTCTAGTGGCCCCTTCACCCCACCCGTAACCCTGATTGTGGGTAGCCCCAACAGACCACCCCCCTTCTGGTGGTCCAGTGGCACCCCCCACCCCTCCCATTCACATGGGACCCCATGCCCACCCAGTTGCCCCCCCGTCATCGGCGGGAGGCTGCAACCCGCCAAATACTGCCCGGCCATCCGCCGAATGACAGATTACAGTATGGGCTGTAAGCCCATTGGTCCACACTGTGGACCAATGAGCTTGCAGGGTATATTGAGATAGACAGCCACAAATATGTGAATTAAGTCATTCATATATTGTGGCTGTGTAGTGATACCCACTAGACTACCAGGGAGTGCACTGTTGCATTAAACCAGCGATCGGGGCTAGGGGTGGGGGGGGGTACCACTAGACTACCAGAGATTGTATTTATGTCATTTACCAGCAGTCGCAGCTACGGAAGGGAGGGGGGTACCACTAGACTATCACGGATTGTAACTATGTCATGTAACCCGCGAGCATGGCTATGGGGAGGGAGGGGGGTACCACTGGGCTACCAGGGATTGTGTTCACTGGACTATTCCCCGTGATCACAGCTACGGGGCAGGGGATGCCCAGGGACCCCCTCAGTCCACACGTCATTCTGTGCAAGGTGCCAGGTGCAATTTGCCAGGCTGCCCTGCGCAATGCATGCAAATGGGGTCATAATGACATGCTAATGGCCCTAGTTGCACCATGCATATATTATGGCCTCATTTGCATGCCCACTTCTGAATATCATGGGTGCTGCACCCAGTGCAACTGTATTTGCACTGCAGCTTCCCCGTGCTCCCTATCTGTGGCTTGCGCCAGCACAGTGCCAACGCACCATGCGCAGTCCGTGCCATATTCAACGGTGCTGTGCCATAGTGCATCACCGTTGAGTATCACCTAGCCCTGGTGCATCCCAGCTGCCCTGCGCCCATGCTTGCGCCATTGCCAGGCACAGTCTGAATATCCAGGCCAGTGTGTTTCCGCTCCATAAATAAGGGGAGTTTTGCCAGGTTTATGCCCTGAAAGACTGGTGCCACAGCTGTGTGCATAGATCAACTGGAATTAATCAATTGTGCCCCTAGCCCCATGGAGCTGCTGTTTAGCTTGAACCTTTGACTGTTTAAGTCTGGGATAAATCAAATAAATCCCATTCTGTTTGTTTAAAAAAGCTATCTGCCTGGACATTGTTTTCTATCAGCCAGAGACAGACTTTCTACGCCAAATGAAATGCATGGAATTCACTGTTTTGACTAACCAGTTTACCCTCCATGGACCCGGTATTGCTGTTCTCTGGTCACCAAAGATGCACCTCGATGGAGTTAGTCTGTCATCTGCATGAACCCAGCTTTCTATCGGGTACTGTTTCCATCTCTTCTCTAAAGCAAATGACAAGGTCTGGACTGTGAACTTGGCTGTGTTACCCCCTCCCCTGTGAACCATGTTCAGTTCAGTTCAGTTTATTGTGAAAGGATAATATCAGTTGAGCAAAACTCATTTGCAAGGAGGTCCCTTTTACAGCAAGACAATAATAAAACACATAATCAGAGTAAGTAGTAGAGAATGATACAATAACAATTGATCTAATAAATAATCCAATTCAGTGTAGCAGTACTTAGAATTAGGGATGTAAGTTTGTCATGGCAGTCACACACGTCATTGATTCCATGACGTTTGATCTTTATTCAGGACTTCCATGAGTTTCACTAGTGTCATCAGAATGTAGCAATGATGACAGTGCCACAACATTTACTACTGTTTACTAATGATTTCATGAACAAACAATGAGTCATTAAAACCTCATCCATGACAAACTTACATCCCTACTCAGAATACAATAGAACAGTACATCAAACAATAGAAACTAAAATACATCAACCGGATTGGATATTGGAAAGAACTAAAAAAATCATCAGATTCAGTGCAACAATGCTTGGAATACATTGGAACAATTCATCAAAGTAGTAGGAACTAAATACATCAACCAATTAATAGAGTAGTAAGCCTGACATATTTAATAACAGTGAGTAGGTTTGGTATGAAATAATTCCAAGGGAGGTAGTATACAGACAGTAGGAGAATGAGCATGAAGAACTAAGAGAGAGGAAGGGAACAGGATGGTAAGGCAGGGAGCAGATATTACAGCAGTGCAACTCCCAAAGGGCCGGTGGACCGAGGGGGCGAGAGAGTGGAGGAGGGAGGGAGGGAGAGAGAGAGAGAGAGAGAGAAAGAGGGAGAAAGAGAGAGAGATACAGGCACAGTGGCTGGTGAGGGGGCTTAGTTACACTGGCAAGATTCAGGAGTTATTCTGTAAATGAGCCTTTTGAGGGCATCTAACGAAATTAAAGTCTGGAGCTTTAGCGTAGACTGGAGCTTATTCCAGACAGAGGGGAGGACATTGCTCAGTACTGCCCTGCCGTAGTGTGTACGGGGGTTTGGTACTGTAAGAGTGATGTAAAAACTTTTCCTGAGGGCGTAAGCACTATGTAAGCGATGGAGGCCAGAAGAGATGCAGTGGGGCAATTTGTTCAGGAGTGCTTTATGTATCCATATGTACAAGTGGGTAAATCTCCTGATTGCCAAGGATGTCCAATGCACCTCTTTATACAATGTGCAGTGGTGGGTTCTGGATGGAGCATTGGTTATAAACCTAATGGCACAGTGGAAAAGGATGTCTAACTTGTGGAAATCTGTGGCAGAGCAGCTATTATAGATAATATCTGCGTAGTCCAAAGGGGGTAAAAATGTGGCCTGTACTAACTTAGTTCTCGAGTCTCTGGAAAACAGGGATTTGTTTCTAAAAAAGAAACCAAGTCTCATTCTTAGCTTTTTTTGTGAGTAAATCAATATGGGAGGAAAAGGATAAGTGGGAGTCAAAGATGAACCCTAGATATTTGAAGTTGTCGACCACTGTAATAGTGTTACCTAGTAGTGTGACAATGGGCATTGGTGGGCTCTCAGAGAGACTTTTAGGGTGAACATGGGATGGCTAAAAGAACATAGTCTTGGTTTTGTTGACGTTTAGTAATAGTTTAGTTGATAATAGATTGTGCTGGAGTATGTTGAAATCAGACTGCAGAGCACCAGAGACTTGTTTGAAAGATGGCTTAGAAATATAGAGGACAGTATTGTCTGCGAATAGGTGGATGCTGGAGTTAGCGATATCTTTACCTAGGTTATTTACATAGATCAGGAACAGCAGGGGTCCCAGGATGGAACCCTGTGGAACTCCTCCTTGGAGTAGGTGTAGCGATGAGAGGGAACTATTGACCTTTATTCGTTGCTGTCTATTTCCAAGGTAGCTTGCAAACCATCTTACTGTAGAGTCATCCAGGCCCAGAGCGCTGAGGTTATCAAGCAGTAGGGAATGATCCACAATGTCGAAGGCCTTACTCAGGTCCAGGAAAACAGCACTGTTGATCAGTTTGTTATCCATAAACTCAAACCAGTCACAAGTAACTTTAGATAGCGTTGAAATGGTGCTATGTTGTGGCCTGAAACCTGATTGGGATGGACTTACCAACTGATGCTTTTCCAAGAATTCCCTAACTTGCATACTAACCAGTTTCTCAAGGATCTTTGAGAGTGCCAGCAGGAGTGCGATCAGCCTGCAGTTGTTTAAATCTCTAGGATCACCTGATTTGAAAAGTGGAATTAGATGAGCAACCTTCTAATCCTGGGGTACTGTGCCTTCTGTTAAGGACTGGTTGAATGGATGGGTTATTGGGGTGGTAAGGAAACAGAGGAACTGTGTATAATCTAAAACCCCTAGACACGGGGAAGGAGGGCATACAATGTGGGGGTTCATCTGGGATCAGCAAATGGGATGCCAAGTAATCCTACCTGATGGGTGCCAGAGACACTGGGTCACCTGGGGTGACTTCAGAGGCTATGGGGCACTGTGGGAGTCTTGGATTTGCCACCATCTCAAACTATGCATGCCTCGTGCGTGACAAGATGGCACCTGGGGCCTTGTGGCATGCCATGTGCATGCATGCATAACATGGGGACTCATTTGGTAAATGGTTGGTGGAGTCTGCATGCCCAAGGTGCCCATAAAAGAGGGAGTCCCATAAAATTGTAACACACCCACCTTTTGGACCCAGACAGAGTGGTGCCTCGTGGCTGTTTTGCTGTAGATTTTGCTGCATAACTGTTGGAAAAAAGTTGGATTTTGCAAAGCCTGCCATGGTGTCTGTCCTGAATTCTGGAGATTGTACTGTGGCTGTACCAGAGTCGCTGCTTAGCTGGTTGTGGAGCATGGTGGAGAGGAGCAATGTGACGGAGCAATGTATAGTATGCAGAGAGGAGAGGACCGGAGTGCTGCACCAGCCATTGTGTTTTCCCTGCTCCCATGGCACTGGTGGATGGCTTACAGTGCCTGGAGCTCAGTATGTTTTGCTGTGGAGTGAATGGGATCAAACTATTATCCCCACGGCGAGTGACATGTCTGCCACCGAGCCTGTTGAACAATGGAAGGAGATGAGAGCCAGTTTGCCAGCCGTGGAGCTGAGTTTGCCATCATTGGAGCCAAGTGTACATGCCTTGAAGCCGAGCCAGCCTGATGTGATGCAAAGTTTGTCTGTAGCAGAGCGAAGTTTGCAGAAGAGGGAGCCAAGTTGTGCAGTAGAAAAAATACCCAAGAAGAAGCTGGTGGCGAGAGGACACTGCTGACTACCCCACCTTTCCTCACCACCAGTTGCCCCAGAAACTCCCTGTGGTAGAGGGAGGGGCTGTGGGTGGGCTACCCCTAGTGAACCCATGAGGCTGGCTTTGGAGGTGTCCAAGCAGCTAGGGCAGAGACCCCCCCCAAGGCTGTAGCGACCACCCCATGGCTAGGGACCCACTGCAGGAGGAAGAATCAGAACCAGAGAAGGTGGAGGGTGCTGAAAGCCCAGAGTGAATGGTGGAAGCAATTGAGGAGGAGAAAAAGTCAGACATCGAGAATATTGCGGGTGGCCTGTTTACCCAGGAGCTGTGGTCCAGGGAAGGATCACCAGAATGCATGATGACCTGGTTGTGGAACAGGAGATACCAAAACCACATATCATGCCCTTGTTGGGGTTGTCTGATCTCACCCCATTGCACCCAGATAGATGCCGCAGAAAGACAATGGACATGGGCTCCCTGTGCTCAATGGAAATGAGCTATCTCCACTACAGAGAGGGTAGCTGACTGCTGAGGGGCCAGGCATCCAGAACCAGTGTAAGTTCAATCCTCGAATGGAGCCAGGTGGAGAGGTGCGTCTGTAGGTACATGAAGAAGGCGTACCCAAGGAGAATTATCCATACCTCAGTGACAGAATGTGGGACATTGTGGAGGTGGGAAGGAGTGACTGGGTGTTCTGTGAAGCCATGGAAAAGGTACCTGCTCAAAACTGAGTGAGACCCTCCAATCTGGCCTATGACAGGAGCAAAGTTATTAGCACCATCCGTTCTATATGTGCCTCATCAGTGTGGGCAGGAGTCACTCTATTTAAAGCATTTGTCCTAATGCAGGACAAGACTGGGACCGTTTGAAATATTACATCTTCAGCCAGGACTGCAGAGGCACTGAATGTACTAAGACTGACCCATGCTTCTACTTTACTAATGATGGGGTGCCCAGGGACACCAACGCACCCACAAAGAAATGCCTCCTGGTGCTGTACTTTGGACTGCTACTGCCCCTTATCTAGACTGCCTGGTGAGCTTGTGTTTTCCATTAAAAATTGTTTGTTAATCTGTAAGAATCTGAAAACTGAAAAAAAAAATGTAACTGCCCATTTCAGTGATTCAAAATGTGTGTGTGTGTGGGGGGGGGGGTTTAAATAGTAAGGGTTTTATGTAAGGAGAAACTGGGGTTATGACAGATTGTTAAGTAGCTATGATAGTTTTAGTTAAAATGTAAAGGGTTGCCCTGGAACCAAGCCGTGGTGAACTAGTGAATGGACCCTGTACATGGACTCTCAAGAAATGGACTTACCCCAGAGGCACCCATTAGCAATAGGCACCCTGGTAGTAGTGATAGCGATAATGTACTAAGCCATATGTAAAAACAAAAACAAGGTGCTGTGTCAGCATGTGGTCTGAAAGCAAAACAAAATGATAATATTAAATGCACGCTGAAAATAGAAAATAAAGTTATAAATATACGTTTCAACCTTTGGTCTTCTTCAGAAAATATCTAAAAGAGGAAAAAACAAAGTTAGTGTAGAGGGGAGGTAAAATAAGGGATATATATGTGGGAAAAGAAAAAGGGGAAGGCTCTGGGAGAAGAAGTGATAAATGGCAAGATTAAGAGAGAATCTGGGAAACAAAAAAGTGATGATGGGAAAGACAAGGCATAATAGGAGTGAAAGAGCTAGAGAAGTCCCCGGGTGGAGACAAATTAACAGGGCCTAGTAAGAAGGCTGAAAGGTGACAAATGTGGGGGGAGGAGACAGATATGGAGACATATGGCGAAAATGAAAATGGAAGTTAAATGTGTACAGATACAAACAGACTTTAGGGAAAAACAAGGGGTGGCTGAAAGATGTTAGTAGAAAATAAGTCTATCATTTAAACCGGAGGGCTGCTGGGAGCCAAGGCAGATGATCAGCTTGGTTTCCATGTTTTGACTATGGTCAGAATCCTGGAAGCCCTGCTGAAGGACACAGACAGAAAGATCATTGACACTGTGGTCCCTGGAGATAAAGTGGGATACAATGGGTTCCTCAGTGTCTCCATTCCTGACTGCTCTGTAATGTTCCCTGAAATGGTCAGCAAGGTGCCTACCAGTTTCTCCGATGTAAATAGCTGAACACTTCCTGCAAAGAATACAATATACCGCATTGGTGGAGGTGCATGAGAACTCCTTGGTGATGTGAAAACACCTGTAGGACATCGATTTGCAATCTCACTGGAAACAAATTTGCAGGTGTAGCAGCGAGTTCTGTTGCAAGTTTTGGTACCTGGTAGGGAGGAACTGTTAGGAGTAAGTAGGCTGCTTTTTACCAGGAGATTCCGCAGGTTGGGTGGCCGGCAGTAGGAGGCAATAGGTGGTTCTGTAAAGGAAGCACCAATGTTGGGGTCAGTTTGAAAAACAGGACTGTTACTGGTAATGATCATGTGAAGAGAAGGTGTACTTTGATGGAAAGGAAGCACTAGTGGAATTCGTTGTTCTTGCGTGACTGTATCCTTCCTGTGGGGGTCAAGGTTACGGGGCATGTTACTGACCCAGGAGAGTGCTCTGTCCACTGTGCTTTTAGGGTATCCCCTGTTAATTAAAAAACTATGCATTATTTGGGCCTGCTCTGCAAAATCATCTTCTTCACTGCATAACCTGCAAAGTCTAAGAAACTGTGAATAAGGCAAGCCATTCTTGACATGTTTAGGATGGAAGGAGCTGTGGAGGAGGAAACTGTGAGAGTCAGTAGGTTTGTAATAAACTGATGTCTTCAGACCAGTGTTCTGTACTGACAGTTGGATATCCAGAAAAGGCAGTATAGAGGAGGATACTTCAACAGTGTATTGAAGGGAAGGATGGGCCGTGGTAAACTTGTTGAGGAATACTTGAAGGGTCTCCCTTGAGCAGGAGGTGGCCCCCACACAGTCATCTGTGTAGCGTTTGTAGAGTTCAGGCACAGTCCCTGTGAATGAGAGAAAAAACTGTTCCTCTACCTAACCCACAAACAAGATTAGCAAAACTGGGACCCATCTTGGTACCCATGGCAACTCCACTGACCTGCTGAAAAAAAAATGTTATTAAAAGAAAAAGCATTGAGTTTAAGAACAAGTTCTGCCAGACGAGTTAGTGTGTGTGTGTGAGTGGCTGCTGGACTTCCCCCTTATTCAGGAAATGCTGCAAAGCTGTCAGGCCATTATCATGGGGCCGGGGGATTGCTGTGTAAAGAGATTTGATGTCCATAGTGAAGATGAGCTGATGAGAGCCACTGAATCTGAACCTGTCAAATAACTGGAGAGCATGGTTAGTGTCTTTAACATAGGAGGGCAGGGAGTCAACGAGTGGTCTCATGAGGCTGTCCAAAAATGCAGAGATGTGGGATGTGGGGCAGGAGCAGGCAGACACAATAGGACAACCAGAGTTACCTGTTTTGTGGATTTTGGGAAGGAGATAAAACCTGGATGACCAGGGATGCTGAACTATGTGTCTCTTAGCAGAAGCAGGGAGCTCTTTGTTTTCAATAGCAGAGGTGATGGTGGTGGTGGTGGTAACCTCACTCCAACAGTCAACAGTGGGATCCTGTGGAAGAGAAGAGTAAAACCTGGTGTCGGAGAGTTGCTGTGTGGCTTCAGTGATGTATAGCGCCTTTTGCCAAACCGCAACAGCACCTCCCTTATCAGCTGGTTTAATAAATGAAAGGCTTGCCTGTAGTTCGGTGACCAAGCAGCCAGCCACTCCCACTTCCTGAGCTATATAAGCAGTTCCTCTAAGCCTCACTGTGAAGCATTTTTTCTTTGCAGCTGGAGGCTATGTTGGTTTGTCCTCTGAGCCGGCTGGGGCCTACCCCCCCCGCCTGCTGTTTCTGTGTTCTCTGCTGGACTTTGGTGTTTGTTTTCCTGCTTCTGGTTTGTATCTTTCCTCCAGCTGTGTACTTCCCTATGCTTTGTGTTTCTTGTTTTTGGGCCTTTCCCTGTTTTCTGTTTTGTTGTGTTTTGATTTTTTCTTTTTTGGGGGGCTTTTCTAGGCTCCTAGCATACTGCTATTCAGAGCTCATACTGCTAGCTTTCAGTTACTCATAACTCTCAAATTACTTGCATTGCAACCACAAACCTGACCTGTGTTTCAGCTCAACTATAGCTGGTCCATGTGGCGTATTCTATTACTTTCACCTGACTCAGATTTACTTGAACCTATCTATACAGCTTACTCATGCTTGTTTAACCTACCTCATTGCTGCAATCTCATTGCACTGCCATTTGACAATGTTTATGAGCATTATGCCTCCTTTATGTGCAGTTACAACTCAGTGTACTCATTTTTTTTTTTACTACTGCTGTACAGGCCTACTTGCTTCCTGCTGCCGCTTTGTTTACTCCCATTCCTATTGTACCTTGGTTACTCTGCGGTTAGCTGAAGCTCCTGCTGAGGCTATTAAATTAGCTTTTATATCTGCATGTGGTTCTCGGTCTTTCATTGCTTCCTTGTTTGTCCTGCAGCGGGGACTGGGAGGTGTTTGGGGGGTCATGGCCTATGTGATTAATTAACTCTGTTCTAAATCCATTTTCGCCACCAAAAATCCTCAGAGTTTGTCACCTTGATTTGGCTATTCATGTCTGGCTGGCTTGCCCCTAATTCAGTGCTGTTTACTTGCTATACAGTTGTTATGCAGGTCCACCTATTACTACTACTGCTTACTGACCTATCAGACCCACACTTGCTTACGCAACCGTTGCTCATTGCTTACGCAAACCATTGCTTCATGCCTACTGCCATCCCCTCAGCTTCAGCCTGAATTTCTGCTGCACTCAATCATCATTCGACCTTGCAAGGTCTCAGCACTCAATGTTCATTACGATCTCAGCACACCGTGCTCATTCAGCTCACCAGCTTTACAGCTGTCAATCAATTTCTGGGGCATGCCAGCCATTCTATTTTGGCGCAGGGTTCCTGCAGCTGACGGTCTCACTCTGCATTTAGTCCGCATCTCGAGCGTGTCCGGCTTGGGGCAGGAGCCTTCTCACCTGGCCCATAGCTGGGAATGTTCTCGCCCCGGGCTTGGCTTTAGCTGCCTGCTACATGACAGCAGCTCCTGGTGTAGAATTTAAGACTAGTGGTGAAGGGTGGAAAAAGTTATCTCCTTTGGCCAGGATATTCAAAGGGGTTGCGCATGGCAACCCACTGATGTGCCCCAGCGTGATATCCAAAAGGGGATGTTGCGCAGTGCAAATCCCAATGCGCCGGGGTGCACCAGTAATGTATGCAATGCAAGTGTGGGGGGGCATGTCCATGCATATTCTGCACATCCCGATATTCAGCCCGGGATGTGCGGTGCATATGCAGGCACACACCTGCCTTGCGCCACACAGGGGGGTGCAAAGATCCGCCGGAAAAAAAAAAGGAGCAAGGTCTGGCCACCCACAGGTGAGCTGCTGTATTCCAGGGTGCAACACAGCAGCCACCAGCTGTGGGTGGCCACATGACCTCCTGAGCCACAGTCCGTCATCATCGCGTTCCCCCCACCCGCTCGTGGGCTCCAGTAAGAAGAAACTCCCTGGTGGTTCAGTGGACCTGCTCCCAAGCCCGATCAGGGGCATTGTAAATATGAAACTTCCTGGTGGTCCAGCAGTACATGCTGGGCATGCACACCGTACTGTTCTACACAGTCCGATATGTGAATGACTTCCATTCACATATCGGGACTGTGTTGTAAAGTACGGTCTGCACGCCCATTGACCCACACTGTGGACCAATGGGCATACAGCCATATTGTATGCTGTCAGTCGGCAGGCGTGGGGCGGCTTGCGGGTGGGGAGCTGCCGCCCGCTGCTGACTGGGAGGGAGCAGGGTGGTGGGACTGAGTGGGCGGTTGGGGAGGGGGGTACCGCTGGACCACCAGGGAGTTTTAAATTTACAAAGCCCACGATCGGGCTTGGGAGCGGGTCCACTGGACCACCAGGGATAAAATTATTATTATAAAGCCCACGATCAGGCTGGGGGGAAGGTCCACTGGACCACCAGGGATTTTTACTTTTACAAAGCCTGTGATAGGGTGTTGGGGCACGTTGCCACCGAGGGGCAGGAGGCGTCGCCATTGGTCACTGATGGCTGTGGCCTGGCAGGGCGCCAGGCGCAAGTCACCGGGATCTGCACACCTGCATGCAAATGGGGCCATAAAGACATGCAAATGGCCTCATTTGCACCTTGCATGCATAATGGCTTCATTTGCATACCCACTGCTGAATATCGCAGTTCCTGCACCTAGCGCAACTGCACTTGTGCTGGCGCATCCCCCGCTCCTCTCTTGCCACTTATGCTGGCATAGTGCCACTGCGCCATGGGCAATGGGGGCAGCCACTGAGCCATATTCAACAGTGCTGAACCATGGCGCAGCACCATTGAATATCACCCAAGTCATGCCCTGGTACATCCCAGTTACGCTGCACCCAGGCTTGCGCCCCTGCCTGGCGCAGTCTGAATATCAAGCCCAACTGGCTCTAGTGTTCCACTATAATGGTTGGCCATTGACTTTAGTGGTTTCCCTAGCAAGGCACCTTCACCGCATTCTCCCTATGACTGCCTCTGGTTCACCTGGTTTGATTTAGGGCAGGTAGGCCAGGTGAGTGCCTCAGCAGTTGTTGCTCTCCTCCTGCACCTTGGATGCACGTATTGTTGCAGAGTTTTCTTGCAGCCTTCCATGGCGTTCCCACTACAGGGTTTGAGTGAGAGCCTTCCTCCAAACTGGAATATTTTCCACCTCTCTTTAATTGGGTTTTCCAAATTGCAGCTGCAGAGCCGTCACTAAATAAACTATCCCAAGCCTGGAGGGAAGGTGACCTAGGCCTTGGATCCCCAGAGATTTCCTCCTCATAGGGTTTTTTTTCTCTCCTCCATTGCCTCAGGTCATAACACTTAGTTAGCTTAGTGTTTCCCCCTAGTTTCTTTAGGTAGGTTCCATTGTTTTATGGAGGTGGAGGATGTCCTGCCGTTCCCTCTCTCCTTAGGGGATCCCCTCCTCTCAAGGCTAACCATTACTATCATGCTACGCAAACCTGGTCAGTCATTACATTATCTCACTGAACATCTCATTCCTAAGGTACCTTTAGCCACGGTTACCATCCCTTTGCACCTCTAGGGGTGGAACGCTCTCCAAGGGTTCCTTGCCTTCATACCCCTACAGGGTGGTAATTCCTCTGGAATAGACAGTGCGAATGGCCAAAACCAAACTAACACAGTTGCACAAGCATAACACTATACTGGCTGCGTAGGTCAGTGAAATGAAAGGCTTGCCTGTAGTTTGCTGACCAAGCAGCCAGCCACTCTCACTTCCTGAGCCATATAAGCAGTTCCTCTAAGCCTCACTGTGAAACATTTTTTCTTTGCCCCACCATCCTCCAATCCTCCTCCTCCAGTGGCAGCACTATCTCCTTAGGGGGATTCCTAAGGTACCTTTAGCCACAGGAACCATCCCGTTGCACCTCTAGGGGTGGAACCCTCTCTGAGGGTTCCTTGCCTTCATACCCCTACAGGGTGGTAATTTCTCTGGAATAGAGAGTACGAATGGCCAAAATCAAACTAACATAGTTACACAAGCATAACACTATACTGGCTGCATAGGTCAGTGAACAATGTCATTCTTCCATTGCAGAGATCTGAGGGCTGCAAGCTCACTGGTTGTTTAACTGTTAGGTAGATAATGATACAGTAACTTAGGCATGGTGTAATAATAGTCCGGTAACTATATAATTACAGGATATTAGTGTAGATATTGAGTAGGCATTCCTAGACTGTGATTATTGTTGCTGCCTTAATTAGAAAACATCCAGTATATGGGAGTTCAGAAAATCTGCGAGGAGAGCAATGTGGGGGGGGGGGGGGAGCAATGGCCCTTGCTGCTGTTAAAACAAAAAATTATTTAGAACCCTGTTTCCACCTCAGTGGTTTGCATGCTTAGATTTAAAATGTTAAAGTGTATTCTGGTAACTGTAAACATTTGCACCCTCAGCCCCTGTTGCTGAGATACTGTTCCCCTCATTTAAAGACACCTCAGGGCACTCTGTCCCTAGAACGTTTGGGCCCCCGTTTTGTGCCATGGGGGAGCTGGGTGGAACGCCGTCCTGATGGTACTCAGCAATCCATCCAGAGGAAGTCAGGCTGGGTTGCTAGGGCAAACTCCTAGAGGATAATGGGGCCTCAGAACACTGGGAGATGAGCTGAGTTCAGGTGGGTTCACCCTCTGTAGGGTAGAAGTGGGTGGTCACTGCATGTGACCCAGCCAGTGGAACCATCTGAGAGCGGATATGGGGGAGAGATGCACATTACCCCCCTTGTCCACGCCTAGTGATAGCTGAGCCAGAAACTTCACCAGGAGGTGAAGTGTTTCAGTGAGGGAAGTGTGTAAGCCCCCCAACCTTGTTGGGCTTACTACATTGCCCAGCTGGCATCTGCACCCACTGCGATGCCAGGGCCCATAGTTAAGGGCGGTAATCTGGGATCACTATAAAAAGGGACCCACAGCATGAAAATGGGGTCTTCCATGAAGCCATGCCACAGAGTCCGAGGTAGAGTAGCATTTGGGGTCGTAGGCCTGGGCCCTGGGTGGGGTGGGGCGATAACTACCTTGGTCCCCCAGGACAGTGGTATCTGGCATAAGCACAGCCAATGTGTGGGTGAAGGAGAAATAGGCACCCTGGTGCCATCTGTGGAATCCTCAATATGCTGTGCCACTGCCATTTATTCGGAGCCAAAGCTGGGGAAGAAGGAGGAGCCCATACCATGATTTTGGCACCGGGGCAGATCCGACACGTGGCAGGATCAGCAAGGAGTGTCTGCAACTGCACCTGATGAGTGGGTGGCTGCCATGGGGGTCTTGAGTTGGAGAGTGAGAGGCCAGCTTGGGTCGGGCCATGGCATGGCAGGTCGCATCCTGTTAGTATAAGTCTATGTCTGCCCACCTGGAGGTGTTTCATTTGGTTAAAGTAGAGACTGTGATTGTGCCCCAGAACCCCCCAGAGCAGCAGCAAATGTGGCGGTCAGGCCCGGGGAGACCACCCCTTCAATTGGTCCCTGGGATAATTCCACTCCAAGTCATGCCTGCTCCATTGTAGGGAGGTGGAGTGAAGCTGTGTAGAACATGGTGTCAAGGCCATGGGGGTATGCCTGTACTGTTGTGAGAACTTTAAAATAATCCCCTAATGGCTGCTAATCTGGGAGAGTAATGCATGGACTGTAACTGGTGTCCTGCCTGAAAGAATTGCCTTGTGGTATCTGCCATCCGGCAAAGTATGGCGTGTGTTTCTGCTTCTTGGATGAGGGGGAGTTCTGCCAGGTTTATGCCTTGAAAGACTGGTGCTATGGCTCTATGCATAGATCAACTGGAATTAATCAATTGTGCCTCTAGCCCCCTGGAACTGCTGTTTTGTTTGTGCTTTTGACTGTTTAAGTTTGGGAGAAATCAAATAAATCCCATTCTGTTTGTTTAAAACAGCAGTCTGCCTGGACATTGTTTTCTATCAGCCAGAGACAGACTTTCTGTGCCAAATGAAATGCATGGAGTTCACTGTTTGACTAATCAGTTTGCCCCCCAAGGACCCAGTACTGCTGTCCTCTGGTCACCGAAGATGCACCTCGACGGAGTTCGTCTGTCACCTGCATAAACCCCAGATTTCTATCAGGCACTATTTCCATCTTTTCTCTAAAGCAAATGACAAGGTCTGGACTGTGAACTTGGCTGTAGCACCCCCTTCCCCGTGAACTGCGTACCATATAAAACCCCTAGACATGGGGACAGAGTGGGTGGGCTTACATACAGTAAAACTGAAAGTGAATTAAAACAAAGTAAAAATAAAGTTTCTACAGTAACGTAAGGGAACCAGCTATGTTGCCCTGGTGTTTAGGGTGGTGCTTCGACACAGTGTAGCATAATCTGACGGATGCAGTTAGGTATCAGACTGTGCTACCTGGGGAGATATTTAGATAATGGAGTGTACAGTGTACAAAAGAAATTAAAATTAATTAAAACAAAGTAGAAATAAAGCTTGTGCAGTAATGGTACGGCACCTGCCATGTGTCTCAGGTGTTCAGGGTAGTGCTTAGGCAGAGGGTAGTGCAATCTGACGGATGCGATTAGCTATCGGCTTGTGCTGGCTGGGGTGATTTTGAGGTAATGGGGCACCCAGTGTACAGTAACACTGAACATTAATTTTAAAAAGTAGAAATATCGCTTTTACAGTAATGTAAGGGCACCTGTTACCTGACCCTGGTGTTCTAGGTGCTGCCTAGGCTAAGCGTTGAGTAATGAGACAGATGTAAACACCTATCACCTTGTGCTATCTGGGGAAATAGTGAGGTAATGGGGTACTCCGTATACAGTAAAACCGAAAATGAATTAAAACAAAGTAGAAATAAAGCTTGTGCAGTGATGTAAGGGCATCAGTTATGTAACTGCTATCAGAGTGTGCTGCCTGGGGTTATATTGAGGTAACTGGATACTCGCTATACATGAAAACTGAAAATTAATTAAAACAAAGTAGAAATAATTATTTAGCAGTAATGTAAGGGCACCTATTATCTTGTTCCAGTGTCCTGGGTGAGCTTAGCCTCAAGGTAGCACAACTGAGTAGTTGTGATCATCTATTAGATTACTAGGATTACTAGGAAATATCAGACAGAAGGGGGCATAAGGCCCAATGTGAATGTCTCCCACATGAGTGGGCCATTTATACCAACAGATTGTGCTGCCTGGGGAATATTGAGGTAATGGGGTACCCCATGTTCAGTGAAACTGAAAATTAATTAGAGCAAAGTAGAAATAAAACTTTTACAGTTATGTAAGGGCACCAGTTATGTGTCTACTGTGTTCTGGGTGTTGCTTAGGCTGAAAGTAGCATAATCTGAAGGATGTAATCAGGTATTATACAATAGGGGTGAAGTGATATGTGATCACTATGGACTAATTTAAAAAACATTTTAAGAAACGTTTTTTAAATTGGTCCCTAGCATGGTTGTAGGAGCATCCACACTGCATTCCAACAACCGTGCTAGACCAAGTGGGTTCCCAGGCATGACTGCGGCACCCACCTCAAAGCATTATGGGTGCCATAGTGCAGGATGGGATGCATGTGATAGAGAACAGAAAGGGATCATGGAAAGAAATACATCTTTGGACTCCACGAATCCCTGTCAACTCTGCAGTATGGGTACATTTTTGTTTATATCCTGCAGTAAAAAAACCAAAATGATTTTCTCATACCACAGGTTGCCGTTACCTGTATTACAGCACAGTTTGCGCACACACTGCTGTTAACACAGATTAAGGCAACCATGTTTCTCTAAGGGTGTGTTCACTCTAGGCTACTTAAAATGTTTTCGCGATCATAAAACATTTTAAGTACCTGCAAGCATGGTTTGCATTCACATTGAACACAACTCCTAAACCGTTTTTGTCAAACCCTGATTCAAGGTAGGCTTGAGCACGGTTTTAAAAACAGTTCAGGATTAGATCTGAAGTTATCGACAGTGCGGACAGGATAGCATGACTTCATGCAGCTCGATCCTCCATTCCTCCATGATGCAATAGGGCTCAATCCCATCATACCACAGCACAGAGATTTGTGCATATGCGTTTTCTCAAGACATGGTCAGATATTTGACTGACAGTGATTCGAGGTGGATGGTGATTGAAGGGGTTTGTAATTCCCTTCAGATATACTGTGAGGAAAGGATGTGAAAGACAATATTCGAGGTGTCGCATGAGATTTCACTTTGTGCACTGTTGTCTTTCTGCACTGTACTTAACCTGGCACTAGCATCTCAGCTGAAAATGTCTGGTGACAGAGCAGCAAGCTGCAATGATCATTCCATCAAGGCATTAATAGACTACTGGTCCACTGAGACGGTTCAAAATGAGTGTAACAGTGTGCACAAGAATGCTAAAATGTATGAAAGTGTTTCACAGCACCTAGTTGAACTTGGCATAGAAAGGACTGCCAAACAACGCAGAGAAAAAATCAAGCAATTGAAGGTGAAATATCATTGTGTGAAGGACAGCATTAAAGTGTCAGGCGCCAAACGCACAGTGTGCCCCTTCTTTGATGAGCGTGACAAAATTCTCGGTACCAGGCCAACCACAGAGCCCAGACTTGTGGTGGAAAGTTCAGAACAGGCACAGGATTCAGACATAACTGTGGAAGAAGATTGCCCTGTTGAGGAGTTGCCCCTTTCAGGTATCTATTATCATATTTTTGATGGCTGCAAAGCTGAACTGTGCAATAAACACACAGCTGCACATTCCAATCAATCCCCCACTGCCCACCTCAATTTGGCATTGGTATCAAAGCACCATGCCTGCTGTAACTGTGCCCCCCCCCCCCCGTGTTGTTCTTCTAATTGCAGCCTGGGTGAGGGAAGTGGATGAAGAGCAACATGCAGAAGGTCCTCCAGATATATCCTCTGGGTCTGGACAAGCTGTCGACTGTGACAGTCTGCCGGACACCTCTGACACCTCCTCAAGCAGTCCCAGCACCGGCGCACAGATGTCTGCTGGTCAGAAACGTTTGCTGTGTGTGAGCCACTTCAGAATTTACATAAGAAGAAAAAAATTGAACAGACTACAGAAAATAATGGAGGCTCTGTTCGAGCCCACATATAAGCTCCTGATTGACCAACATCAAGAAATGATGAAGGCAGAACAAGAGCGAGCCAAGGCTGAGCTCAAAATGGAGGAGTGCACGAGAAAAGTTGAGGCGGAGCAGTCTGCTACCTTCTTTAGTAACCTGTTGCAAGTACTGCACTCCAATCAACAACCCCAATATCACCAGGTACCATATCAACCACCTCAAACCCCAGCAGTAATGATGGCTCCACAGAGTAATGCATACGGTGCCATGTACAATGCTGCCAGTCAAAGCATCAAAACAGCATGACCGTCAATGTATGGGGTGACAGTGGCATTGCCGGTCCCAGCTGCACAACACAGGCTACATATTATGATTCAGTAACTGCAAACCGCAGTATGACGGAGGAATTGTCCAGTGATGACATGGCATGGACTGACCTGTCATGATTGCAAGTGCAGCTGTTCATTAACTCAGTGAAAGTGTCTGATACTGAAATATGGAATTAACAGAAGACAAAATAGAGATAATAGATTTGAACTCTGCTTAATAAAGTTATGCCACTGTTGCTGATGTTGTATGACATATCCATTTAACAAAAACTGTTCTAGCATTTAATCACAATGGGCCCTTTGTACAAATGGGCGGGTAATACGTGCCAGAGGCATGTTACCTGCCCGTGGAGTTCCGCACCTGTGTACAGGTGCGCATTGGATGGTATTCACTACCGGCCACCTCCTGTCTGCAGCCCCGCCCCCCCAGCATACAGACGTGTGGAGGACATTTCTGTGGATGGGGCATGCATCCAATGGGATGCCCAGACCCGGTCCTCTAACAGGTCCTTTGCACCCACAGGGCACGGATTACATCAGAGGGCACGATGTGCGACACCAGCTTGGGGCAGGTGGGTACCCAGTCGGCTGCCCCCAGTCCTCCTTGTAGATCCATGGGCTGGGGTGGCATGTGTAGGGGTCTAAAGTGCCCCCACTTCAGCGCTGTGGAGAGCAGCAGCATCCTGGGGGGGCACATTCCTTTATGGCTGGGTGTTACCCAGCGTAAGGTGCACCCCTGTGCCCAGCACTCTGCATCTTGTGGAATAGTGGAGGCGGCACCCCTGCCCACCCCGTGTTGCTGTTCGGCCAGGGATCGGGCGATAAATGGCACGTGCACCCTCTGTGAATGCTGTGCGGGTCCATGGGACCCCATTCCGCAGCATTCTGTCATAGCGATGCCAACGCGCCCAGTGTAAGCAGCACGTTGACATCGTGCATAGGGACCATTATTTCTTAAAACAATAATACATGAAATTCAACAGTGCATATATAGTTGCAGTCATTACTGATTAGTGACAAGGAATTTTTTAAAGATGAAACAGTGTTTCAAATGCATTTTTTAAAAGATTTTTAAATGTTGGAAACTGTCAGTTTATGTTGTCGCTGTCATTACTAATTACAGCTTTAATGCTTTTTTAAAGTAACATTGTGGTCTTAAATTGCTTTTTAAAAACCATTAAAAGTATAAAACACTTTCTGGATGTAATAAAACTGCTTTATAAAGCATTACCTCGTGAATGCAGAGGCATGCTCTATTTGTTAAGAAAATGCCAAGTGGCAATGTATTCAGCAAAGGCTGATTTTAAGGTAGATAACACATTTAAAAGTATTCTTTGGGTTCCTCGACTGTTTGCAGTTATAGTTTGCAACAGAATGAAAAACATTTGATTTTTTTTTTAACTTTGAAGTACTGTCCAAGTTGTTAAGAACATGCAACAAAATAATTTCCAATAAAGAGAAATTACATAGGGTCACTATGCGTGGTATGCCATTTCACTGCTATGCATATAGGTATGATTCACAATGTTTACTGGCATTACAATTGTTACATGGCAGAATGCACCACTGTTGTGTTTGTATGTAGTCATTAGTCTTTACATTCTCTCAGTAAACCCTGCTTTTCTGAACATATGAGACTTAGGACATCTTATTCATAACACCACACATAGCCACAAAAGTGACAGAGCACTTTGTACATAGTGTAATGTGAAGACCAACATCCAACATTACATGGTGGAATGCAGGAAGGTGGCTAGTGCCTCCCTGATGGAATGTGCCTGACAACCAGTCTCTGCAATCGAGGTATCATCTTGGTTTGGTGGGTCATTTCATGGTTGCTGGAAGGCTTCTGCTTCTGGCATTCATTCTTGCTGGAAAACCTCCAACTTTGCCTCGCACAAATTATGCAAAACACAGCAAGCAGCGATGATGACTGGTACATGTTCTAAGGAGAATTCCATGTGCTTGAGGAGGCATCTCCAGCACCCTTTCAACCTCCCAAAGGTGCATTCTACCACCATCCAGGCACGACTTAGCCTGTAATTGAAGTTCTACTTTCTTGAGTCACTGTAATCTGGGAAAGGTTTCATAACCCATGGAAGCAGAGGGTATGCCGGATCCCCAATCAGAACTACTGGGACAGCAACACCTCCAATGACCCTCTCAGATGCAGGGAACAGAGTGCCACTCTGACCCTTTCTAAAGACAGCACTGTTCTTAAAGACTCGAGCATCATGCACTCTGCCTGGCTACCCAATATTGACATCTTGAAAGCAGAACTTATGATCCATGACTCCTTGCATCACTAATGAATAATAGCTTTTGCAATTGAAATATTCATTGGCATTTTGCGGTGGGCATAAGATGGGGAAATGGGTGGCATTGATCGCTCTTCCACAGCAGGGGAAGCCCCTTTCCTCTTCAAACCCAGTAACAACCACAGGAATATTGGCAAACCGGATGACACGTAGCATCAGTCACTACGGCTTGGCAAACGTCACAGACAACCTCGCAAATGGTTGACTGCCCCACAACAAAAAGATGACTCAGGGTGCGAAATTCCACATTGGTGACAAGCTTCCACAATGTGATTGCAACACGTTTGTCAATGGGCACACATCTATGTAGCTGGGTATCTTGCCTTTCTATGACCTCATGAAGCTCCTGGCAAAGCAAATGAAAAGACCCCTTTGACATCCAGAAATTCTGAACCCACTCATCATCTTGCCATGTGGTGAGCACATCATTCCACCACACTGAACTCCCATATTTGCACCAGATCACCTTATCTATGTTCAGACTAATGTATGTTGTCAGCATTATGCGGTACATCATTAAAATTAATCTAATCATTTTCTGCCTAAAAACTTGCATTCTTTTATGCTTTTTTTTATGCTTTCTTTTCAATGCAGTTAGCCACCTGGACAATCTCCACAATCGCATGCATTATAAGTAGTTAATATAGTAGGAAGATACTGACAGCAGAGCTGACTCACTCAGGGGCGCCATTTATAAACAAAATGCCTAGCAACAGGTGTTGCATCATGGGACGTCTAACGTCGCTGAAAAGGATCATGGTAAGCAGTTTTCAGCTGCCACGGGTGCTCTACATCGCGCAACAGTGGGAAAAACATCCCAAATGTGAACGCACAGGGACAGATCTTCTGCATGACAGAACATGGTATTGAGCATGGTTTTGGCAGTGTGGACACTGTGAAATAATAAGCTTTAATCTGTTTCAAGAAACGGTTTCTTAACATGTGTTGTGGCATCTCACAGTGTGAACATGGCCTAAAACCATGCTAAAGACTATGTCTCTAGCAGAGTTTTAGCATGGTTTTATAACATGGTTGTAATACAGTTTTAACTGTGTTACAGTGTGGACGCAAATCGTGTTCCAGGAGCTTAAAACGGTTTAAGGCAGTTAAACTATTTTAAAGGGGAAGTAAACATTGCAGGGGTCTTTCAAATTGTGAAAGCACATAAAAAGATATTTCAAATGAGGTATGGAACTTCCTTGTAGGTGTCAGGAGTCCTGAGATATGAATATCTAAATACTCTGTAAATCAAAACAAGGCAGCAGTCATTTCATGGGATCCTGAGACAGAAAGTGATGTCACTGAGGGGCAAGTTGTAATTAACAACATAGAGCCGGTCCCTCAGTGACATCACTTCCTGTTTTAAGATTACATGAAATGGCTGCTGCTTTGTTTTCATTTACAGATAATTTTATATTCATATCTGAGGACTCCTGACACCTATAGCTAAGCCTAGTACCTCATTTGAATGGTCTTGTCTTGTGCTTTCACAGTTTGAGTAACCCCTGTAATGTTTACTTTCCCTTTAAACTCCCTAGCATGTACAGGGCATTAAACTGCAGTATCAGTACCCCAGGCTGATAATACAAATATGACGTGTATACAGTGGAAAAAAATGCCAGATATCAACATGGTGTACACGTCACTAAGCAATATCACCACTGTGTACACATCAGAAAGGCAACTTGCCAAACTACATTTCTGTGCCTTTAAAAAAAAAAAAGTTGCCCAGGTGAATAAAATTAATGTGAAACCCCAAGAGCATTCCTCGTACATAGCGCGCCTTAAAACAAAAGCAAATGGAGCCAGAACAAACACCTGAAAAAGAGCCCCAGATGTGTAAAATAGTAAAAAGTAAAACTTCAGCTTACCGAAAACAGGGACAGAGAACTTCAAAGGACACACAGCTGGACACCATGGCATACACATTAAAACAAAGCGAAATATACATATAGAAAATATCAGTACAACTCCACAAAACAGGAAAGAATCCCAAAATTAAATAAATGGATTTACAATAAATAATATTTTCAACCCAAAAATAAGCAAAACACAGAAAGACTCCACGCCAAGACCAGAACTACACACAGTGGAACCACCAATCACAACACACCACAACAAATAACATCCAATCACAAAGCAGCACACAAACCAACCGACCAATCAAAATATCACACTAAAGAACCAAACACACTACCACACCGACATATCACATACCTCACCCAATCACACGGCAGCAAAACACCTCATTCACAAAACCAACCAATAAAAAACTACTGCAAACCCCCATTCACAACTGCGGAAGAACACCACAAAACAAAGCAACCCTACAGGTAAAATGAAGCAATAAATCAAAAAACAAACCCAGTAAACTCGCACAAAAGTACAACTCCTATTGTATAAAATGCATATGGGATGGCAAGGAGCTTGATATGTGATATATCTGAACTCATGGCCAGTGAGCTCTGGGAACAATCCCTTGTGGCTCCGCTATGCACTGCCACTCATGATATTCCCCGGGCTCACTTGCCACTCATTCAGATATATCATGTATCAAGCTCCTTGCCATCAGGTATCCCCTTATTAGAGAGTGCTACCTTGTAGGGCTCTATGAGTAGAGAGATACCCAATTAATCAGCAAATGTCAAAGTAAATTAAATTTACAAAAGAGAAATACAGCTTATTCATTACTGTAATGTCACATTTGATCAGTCTAGTCTTCTGAGTTCCATTATGTAGAGGGTTGTGCAATCTGATGCATTTTGATGAGCTGTAAGATTGTGCTCTTTGGGTTGCGTGCAGTAGTAAGTCAGTGGGAAACAAATAGATCAACAGATTAAACAAATAACGCTTGTGTAGCTTGATATAGAAGCATAGATGTAACCCCCCCTACAAATGGGGGTTCCTGAAAAGTCTTCCTTGAGCTTGCCTAAATGCTCACTGCCAGGATGGTGTCCTGTGTTTTAGCAGTTTAAATGTGATTGCCAGAGAGAGCCTGTATAGCCTCTGTGCACTGTCTCCTTAAGAGCTGCCTGGATTGCAGTCATAAGTAATTTGAGAGGAAGCTGTGTTGAAAGATGTAACTATTTGCTGAAAATCATTTAGAGTGATAATGATAAAGTAGTTTGTCTAACCTGCCTTCTTTGCAGCAAGGACTGTTTTGTTTATCCCCACCATTTGACCCGGGACTGCGAATTGGACCAATCAGTTCTGGTGGGACCTAAAATGGAGCCGGACTACAGGAGCTGTCTGGAGTCAAAATCTGTAGGAATTGTAGTTTTGGGCTTTTGGTGCCTTTTTGCACCTGAAGGGGGAGCCTTTGTCGTGACTGACAGACAGATCAGCCAACCGAACCTTTTGGATCTTTGGGGATTTCCCAGACTGCTTGCAATTTTTCAGCTAGTTCTGGGCTGAGAAGTGAAGAAGTAACAGCTCAATTGATTTGGGCAAGAGTTCTGTGTAGTTTTGCATGGGAGAACTGTGAAAGGCCTGAGTTGTGGCCTGCATGTCTACCTGCTGCCCCTGAGAGGGAGAGAAGAGAATTATTTCGGACTAAATCCAAGTTTGTGAGAATGATGTAAGCCACTGATTTTTTACCAGGCTCATACCTGAAGAAGACTGAAGATTTTGCTGAACACGATCGGCCTGTCAGGATTTCCAGTTTCTTTTGAATCCCCGGTTTGTGCAGAGACTTTGCGATCATGACCGGAGAGCGGTTTGCTTTACGCAGTAGAGTTTCCTTACATGTAAATGTGCTGTGTATTGAAAGTGGGTCGTGATTTGGTTCCCCACTGTGTGAGCAGTGTTCTGCTTGTTGGTACCGTAGAATCCTTTACATGTAAGTGTGCTGTGCATTGAAAGTGGGTCGTGATTTGGTTCCCACTGTGTGAACTGTGTTCTGCTTGCTGGAAGCTTTATCCAGCCTAATCGGACTGAATCCGCGTTCATCTCCATTTGGCCTGGGCTGTGCCATGCTGGCCCTGCCAGACTACCCCAGTGCACAGAGAAAGGCACTGACAAGAGACCTGCCTGGGGATCAGCCCCCTGCTCCATGCTTGAACAGGAACAACGCCTCAGTGAATTGTGTGTGCCCTGCTTATCCTGGCACTCCAGATTAACCACCTGCTGTCTCGATTTTCGTCCAGCCTGTGTCCAGTCTTGGGGATTGTGAGTAATCATCAGGGTAGCTCCCTGCAACAACAACCTAATCTAAAAGTCTGTCATCTGATTGTCTTGTTGTTTTCTTTTCACGGACTGAGCCCTCCAGCTCTGGATTACAAATAGTGCATGTTGTGCATGTTGCTTTCTTCCATCACAGGGCCCCAACCAGCTGCAACGTTCCTGGCTAGCCCACCATTCTCCATCTGGGTACCCAGAGTGTGTGACTATTTATGGACCCTGAAGTGCATGCATAACTGTTTGACTGATAGAGCCTTTAAGCAAATTAACCTGATTATGCCCCTCCCTTGTTCAAGTTCCTTAAGTAAATCAGATCTAACTCTTTTTTGCATTTACCCTGACTGTGGTTCCAGTTTGTGCAAGAGTACTGTACTGCCGTTATTTGCTGTATATAACCTTGTTTTACAGGGGGTCCCCAGGGCCGAGCCAGAGGAAAGCCCTGGTGGTAAGTGCAAACAGTGTGGGTACTTATGTGGTGTATCAAGGGTATTGTGAAAGCGATCATTGTGTATTGTTCTGGCCACTAGTAAGGAAAGAGGGGGGTTACAGTGTCCCGGAGGGCTGTGCCCAGGTTAGCTTGACCACTACCAACACGTTTCAGAACTCAGGCCCCTTAACCTGCTACTAGCCAAGGAGGCAGGGGTAGTAGCCCTTGGGATAGCGCCACCTAAGGGTTACATTATAGAGGCTCACCGCTGGGATTTTGTGCCTTCTAGTGGCCAAAAATTACGAATTATTGTTAAAGATTAATGGCTACCCCAGTAGAAATGGCTGTACACCAGTTGGTGGGGTGGTGTACTGGGCAGGAGATCAACCCCCAAAATGCTCTACTTATACTGGATATTCCCCTGGGTACCAGTAAAGACATTGTAGAGGGAGCACCCTCCAAAGTTGAATGTTTAAAAATCACTGTGGTGGTGGATTGACAGGCCAATTTGATTGCCCAAACTTTCATAGCCTTGGTAGAGTGTAGTGACCTTGTGGACAGCTCTAAAGTGCCACAGACTATTGCCTCAGAAGGGGTTCCAGCTGCCTGGAGAGTGATAACAAAAGACAGTAAAGACCCCGGGGAGGATGAGCTCCCTCCATTATCTGAGACTTTTGAGGAGAAATTTGCTAAGTTGTTGCTGGAGGAAGGGAAAACCATAGAGGACTTTAAGAAACTATTCCTGCCACCTGGGAGTGTTCCTTCCCCAACACTCCCTCCCACTCCAGCACCTGTTACTGCCCTGCCTTCTGTGCCCATGCCATTGCTGGCCCCTATATCTGTACCTGCCATTAGTCACAACTCCTACCAAAGGCTGAGAATCTTTTCGGCATCCTCCCCAACCCCCGGGGGAAGGATGACTGGGCGACCTGGATAGACTATGTTGCCCCCTTGGTACCTGACTGGCAATGTGCGAAGGCTGAGTAGCGGAAAAAAATCATAGAAAGTTTTAGGGGTCCCACCCGCAAAGCCATTACATTTTTGAGGTCCACAAACCCTGATGCATCTGCTCAGAAGTACCTATCTGCACTCGAAGGCAATTTTGGGAGCATTGCATCAGGGGAGAATTTGATGTGGAAATTCCAAGGTACCAAATATTGGAAAGGAGAAAGTTTGTCTGCGTATGTTACTTGTCTAGAAAGAGCTTTGCAGAAAGCTTACCGGAAAGGTGGGGTAGCCACCAGTAACTTGAACCATGTGAGACTGGGGCACATACTGCAACATGCAAAGCATTCTAAAGTGCAGATCCTCCAGTTTAGGCTCCAGGTTAGGAGAGGTAATCCACCTGACTACTGTGACTTAATAAAAGAACTCCGGAAGGTTGAAGGGGAAGAGGGAGAGGGAGATTGTAGTTATGGGGTGAGTGCAGCTCAAGTGATCATGGCACTGGAAGGCCCTTCTGAAATGGAGACCACTAAGGCTGTCCCACCATGGACTAAATGGTGGGGAGAGGAGTTGCTGAAGGAAGTCAGAAAGGTACAACCGGATGTTCTCACTGAGGTATCCCCTGTTGAAAAAGACCCTGGTCCCTGTCAGAATGTGACTGTTATGGGGGTTGGGGTGCACCCTCAGGCATCCTCTACTGGGGCTGGCTTCTTGGCTGAGCTCAAGGAATTGACTGCAACCCTAAAGGAACTTTTGAGACATGGTACACTACCCGCAGAAGTCAGATCACAATCTCCTGTCGATGTTCCAGCATCCCCTGCTATATTTTCCCCAAGGATGCCCCGAGAGCATGTCATTTGTTACAATTGCGGCAAGGATGGCCATATGAAGAGGGAATGCCAGTCTCAGGAGGACTTAGAGAAAGTGGTGAACCAGCTTCAAGGAGAGCTTCAGAAAATGAGTCAGTGGTCAAGGGGTGCACAAAATGACCACAGTAAAAGCTTTGGCCATCCTAACTCAAACCACTCTGTGGCTAAATCATCTGTCCAGGCCCCTGTTGTTGTCCCTCCAGATTGGTCCAAGATAGTGGGCCCTTCAATGGAGACTAATGTGGCTGTGAATGGTATTCCTACTCGGGCTGTGCTTGACAGTGGATCGCTAGTGACCATTGAGTTTCAGGACTGGTATGACAAACACTTATCTGATGTGCCCTTACAATCCCTGGAAAGCCTACATATGTGGGGGCTGAGCGACAAGTCTTATCCAAAGTCAAAGTCAAAGTCAATTTTATTTAAAAAGACGCCCAATCCCAAAGGCTCTGGGCGCCGCACAAAAACTGTACAGTATGTCATACCGTATACATTACATTAAAATATAATACACATAAAACTTAATCTCCAAAAGCCTGCATAAATAAAAAGGTCTTCAGATGACTCTTAAAGGCCTCTATAGTGGGGGTCTCTCTCACTTCAAGCGGCAACGAGTTCCAGAAAGCTGGAGCAGCAACTCCAAATGATCGATCCCCTGCTGATTTCAGCCTTGCTCTCGGAACTTTGAGGAGGCCACCACTAGAGGAGCGGAGATCTCGGACAGAGGTGGACGGTACCAGGAGATCAGAAAGGTAACCAGGGCCCTGTCATGTAGGGTCTTATAGGTGAGAAAACCCACCTTGAACAATACTCTCCACCTGACAGGCAGCTAGTGCAATTCGCGCAATACCGGAGTAATATGACAAAACTTACTTTGTCCGGTCAAAAGCTGGGCAGCAGCGTTTTGCACTAGCTGCAGTCTGCGAAGAGAGGTTCCAGAGACCCTGAGATAGGGGGCATTACAGTAGTCAAGCCTAGAGGTGACTAAGGCATGTACCAAAGTAGGGAGGTCCAGAGCCGGAACAAGGGGCTTAATCCTGGCGATATTTCTAAGATGGAAAAAACAGGAACGAACCACAGAGGATATTTGAGCCTCCATGGACAGGTTCCTGTCAAAGATCACACCAAGATTTCAGACCCATGGGGAGGCCATCATGACACAGCTCCTAGCACAATGCCAGTCGCAGAATCAGAGGCCATCCCATCACGAGCTCTGTTCGACTCCACTACCAGTACCTCAGTCTTGTTAGGGTTCAGTCGAGCCTGCTGGAAGACATCCAGTCATTTATCTCAGCCAGACAGATATTCAGCACATCCACTGCATTTGATGTTCCTGGGCAAAGGATAGGTATAGTTGAGTATCATCAGCATAGCAATGAAAACTCAAACCATACCTCCTAATGATCCCCGGAGCAGCATGTATACTGCAACAACATTGGGGCCAACACCAACCCTGAGGGACTCACATTCAAAGGAGGCAGGGTAAGGATGAGAAATTACCCATCACAACCTGCTGCCTCCTGTTAGTAAGAAATGACTCAAACCATTTGATGACAATACCAGTGAGTCCGCATAACTCCCTCAGGCGGAAAAGCAACACACAATGGTCCACAGTATCAAATGCTGAGGAGAGATCGAGGAGAACAAGAATTGTCTTGTCCCCCCGATCTCTAGCCCTGAGGAGGTCATTTTGCACCCAAACTAATGCAGTTTCAGTGCTATGTCTGGCCTGAAAAGCTGACTGGAAGGGATCATACAACTCGTGGGTCATGAGATGTTCCCCCAGCTGAGGTGATACCATCTTCTCAACAACCTTTCCCAGAAATGGAAGATTGGAGATAGGATGGTAATTTGCCCTAATCTCCTGGTCCAGAGAAGCTTTCTTTAAGAGGGGTCTCACCAGAGCCTCCTTCAAGGCATCCAGAAAGACACCCTGACTCAGGGAGCACCGGACAATCAGGGCAAACACCGGGCCAACAGTGTCAATGCTCCTCATCAAGAAGCACGTTGGCACGGGATCCAGTTCACAAAAGGTATACTTCAAGTTGGCCACTATCTCAATGACCTCACGAACCTCCACTGGCCTAAACTCCCCCCACCTAGAGAGAGTGCTCTTAGAACACAACTGATGACTACTGACAGCAATGATATTACTGGCTGAGGAAACCTCCTGCCGGATCACAGACACCCTGTCCGAGAAAAACCGAGCAAATTCCTCACAATCCTCATTCGAGGAAACTCTTCCGGGCTGAAGACAGAATGGATGAAGAAGTCTATCAACAGTCCGGAAGAGTGAGGCTGGTCGGCTTCTCCAAGCAGCAATCTCCCGAGACAAAAATATTGCCTTCTTTTGGTTGATTGCCTCCTGATATGCGCAATAATGAGCACACAGGACCAGTTTGTCTGCCCCCAGACGGGACTTCCTCCAGCGACGCTCTAATCTCCGACCCAGCTTCTTCATTTCCATGAGATCACCGTCATACCAAGGTGATCTCAGGTATGAAGTTCTGGGTCGTACACGGACAGGTGCGAGGGAGTCGATGGCGCCAGATAGCACCTCATTATAGGCGTCTACTCCGGCGTCAACCGCTCCGACGCATGCATCACCCACCCCTGATAAATCAACTGCTGCCAAAAAACCCTCAGGGGTAAGATCTTTTAACGGGCGGCAGCGAAATGTCTCAGAAGGGGAAGAATTTATGACGGGAGCACTAAACGTGAACTTCACCGTGCAATGGTCAGACCACGCTACTCGATCAATAACAAGATCAGCGATCTCAAGTCCTAGTGAGAACACCAGGTCCAATGTGTGGCCATCCTGGTGAGTAGGCACGCCGACAGACTGCACCAGCCCCAAAAGGGACATACTCTGCAGTAACTCATCGGCGCACTTTTGACTTCTATCCTCGGCCCAAACATTGAAGTCCCCAAGAAAAATACATCTTGGGGAATCCAATGTTTCGCCGGCAGCAAACTCTGCGAATTCCTGCAGGAACCCCCCCATTGGACCAGGAGGGCGATAGATGAGGAGGATCCTGCAGCCAACGCCAAGTCCTCCATGAACGGCCACATACTCAAATGAACCTGGGGTTCCCACCGGGTGCACGGTGAAGTCCAGGTTTGATTTAAAACAAATAGCTACATTGCCACCCCTACGATTTTCTCTGGGGCAGTACACCACAGTGTATCCTGGGGGGACTGCAGCCTCAAAAACAGGGCCAGCATCATCTCCCACCCAGGTCTCTGTAATGCACGCCAGGTCGACCAATATCTAGGATATGCCCACCTCTGGTTGTCTTTTCCTGCAACTGTCTCTAGCATAGAGGAACAAGTCGAGGCACTGGCCCTAGTGTGCCCCCCACCGGACTGTATGATGGGGTTCTCCTGTTAATTGGAACAAGCGCCCATATGTTTGGGAGACTGGCGCAACTCTGTCACAAGAAACAAGGGCGATGGACTGGGAGGTCCCAGAGAATTCCGGCTCTGATCAAGAGGGCCTATGATTTGCAACAGAAACCTGAGGAAGTAGACCAGGATGAACCGGTGGGGATTATGTGGAAGAAGGATCCCGATTCAATGGTACTGGCCCCTAACTCACAATGTACCATTCAAGGGGAGGTCTACCTCCGGAAAGATGTCAAGAACAAAATACTGATGTTGGATGTGCCAGGCAATGGAAAATTGCCAGAAGGACTATTGGTCAAGTCCAGCATCTTGCCTGCTCATGACCATGCCTATGCACAACGAGTGATGGTCCAGATTCACAATGTGTCAGATTGGGAGATCTGGGTGAACAGAGGGTGCACCCTATCTACGGTACACTGCGCAGACACTGCAGTATTGCCCAGCAACAAGCACCTTGGTGAGAAGGAGAGAGTGACCCCAGACTTGTTTGACTTTGGTGACTCCCCGTTGCCACCTGAATAGAAGGTTAGAATTAGCAAGAGACTTGCCCAGAGAGACCAAGTGTTTTCATTGAAGGAATGGGGTGTGGGATGTGTCCAGGGTGCGGAGCATCACATATGCCTGCACGATGAACGGGCATTTCGAGAGAGGTCCTGACGCCTAGCCCCAGCAGACATAGATGATGTGAGAAGACACCTGCAGGAAATGCTCACTGCTGGCATGATACAAGAATCCAGGAGCCCATACTCCTCTCCTGTTGTGGTTGTGCGTAAGAAGAATGGGTCTGTGAGGATGTGTGTTGATTATCGAACCCTGAAGTGACTGATGGAACATGCAGTGGGAGATATGAATTTGCTGGAATGCCTGGTATACTTGGACGATGTCATTGTGTTTGGGAACACCTTAGAGAGCATGAGAATCAACGTTTTAAAGTCCTAGTCCAACTGGAAGACTTTGGCCTCAAGCTGTCAGTTGACAAGTGCCAGTTTTTCCAAACCTCCGTGAAGTATGTGGGGCACATAGTATCTACAAAAGAGATAGAGACTGATCCCAGTAAGGTTGAAGCACTGGCTACTTGGCCCCAGCCCCATAATCTGAAAGAACTATGTTTCCTGGGGTTCTTTGGCTACTACTGCAGGTTCATAAGAGACTATTCCAAGGTGATTTGCCCACTCTTGAACCTTATCCAGGGTTACCCTTCTACCAATCATAAATACAAAAAAGGTGTCGTTAAAGAACCAGAAAAAGTATACTTCCACCCAGGTGAACTCTTTGGGCCCCGCTGGACTCCCGACTGTGAAGCAATATTCCATGAGATCATATACCAGCTCACCCACGCCCCCATCCTCGCCTATGCTGACCCCACCAAACCATATGTGCTGCATACGTACACTAGTCTGCAGGGTCTAGGAGCGGTGCTGTATCAAGACCATGAGGATGGCCTGAGACCAGTAGCTTTCGCCAGTAGGAGCTTGACCCCATCTGAATGAAACTACTCTGTGCATAAGTTGGATTTCCTTGAGCTAAAATGGGCCATCGTTGGCCAGTTTCATGAATACCTCTATGGGGCAAAGATATTGGTGAAGACTAACCTGTTGACCTATGTACAGACTTCAGCTAAGTTAGACGCCACTGGGCACCGGTGGCTTTCTGCATTATCAACCTAAGATTAGGCTGTCGAATACAGACCGGGCCTGAACCATATTGATGCTGATGCCCTATCACGAAGGCCCACTTCCAAGAGTGATGTGGTCAGGCTGTCTGAACCTGATATTCGAGCATTGTGCCAAAAGGTTTTTTTGTTTGTTTTTTTTTTACTTTGGGACACCTCACCCCATTTTTACCCCCTCTTGTACTCCCTCAGTGCTCCACTCCTTCAGGCATTGCTCATGTCCCTCCTAAGTCCGCTACCACGGCGTCTGTCCCCTACAGTGCCCAGTTACTCCTTACCTTCTCCTCCTACTCGTGGAACACCTGCACAGTGGAGATCTGCCCGAGGGTTCTGGACCTGGATGGCTGTTTGGAGTGGCCATCATCTAGGCTCACTGAGGCTTTTTCCACTTTTCTGTGGTTCCCAGTCCCCATGGGATGCCGGTGCAAGGATGTACGTCCAGAGAGGCGATGTGTTGACGCATGCCTTCTCCCAAGTGCCTGACAGCATCCTCCCTCCCCGACTCCAGTGAACAGAGCTGCCAGAACCCTGGAGAGCCTGTGCTTCCACCAGCTCTTTCGGGATGCGGGTGCACAAGGCACCCCTGGTAACCCTCTCCAGAGGGAGGAGAGCATCCACTGGGATGCTCGATCCTCCCTCTCCCTGCTGACCCCCGCCGACCTGAGTCCGTTCCTGAACCCGGGTTGCCGGTGCGGTGCGAGGTGTGGCATCCAGTGCCTTAACCCTCAGCACCACTGGGCTGTATTGTGCCAAAAGTTTGATAGAGATGAACAGATGTCTGCGGACAAAGTGGACTGTTTAGTAGATTGCTTGGGCCCTTCTGACATCTGCATACCAGCTGCTTATTGCCACTTCTCTGCCCTAGATATTAGTGCACTACCTCAGTTTGACAATGACAGCATTCAGTGGGCTCAATCCCAAGATCCTATGATTCAGCCAGCACTTGATGCCCTGCGTGTGGGGAAAGATGTGTCTAAGTTACATTCCACTGACTTGCGAACTGCTTTATTGTTTAAAGAAAGCCCCAGATTGAAGTTGCTCAATCAGTTGTTGTATAGAGAGACAGTAGATCGTAGCGGCAAAGTAGACAAGCAACAATTGGTCCTACCCACAGCCTTTAAAGATTTGGTACTGAGGTCCCTCCACATTCACATGGGGCACCTCGGTATTGACAGAACCCTTGACCTGGTATGATCTCGCTTCTACTGGCCCAAAATGGGGGCCAATGTTGAGCACCATGTAAACACTTGTAGTCGCTGCCTGCAAAGAAAAGCCCTGCCTCAGAGGGCTGCTCCCTTGTTAATATTACTACCAGCACCCCCATGGAACTAGTCTGCATAGACTTCTTGTATTTAGAACCTGATCAGCAGAACATTGGCAATGTGTTAGTGGTTACGGATCATTTCACACGGTATGCACAAGCTTTTCCCACCAAAGATCAAAAGGCATCTACCGTGGCCAAGGTGCTAGTGGAAAATTTCTTCGTCCACTATGGTCCCCCCCAGCAGAACCGCTCTGACCAGGGCAGAGACTTTGAGAGTTGACTAATCAAAGAAATGCTCTCTCTATTGAGGGTGCGAAAGTCTAGAACCACCCCCTATCACCCGCAAGGAGACCCTCAACCAGAACATTTTAACTGCACCCTTCTAGATGTGCTGGGCACACTCCACCCAAAAGACAAGCATAAATGGAGTCAGCAGATTAGCACCTTGGTACACGCATACAATTGCATGAAAAATGATGCTACTGGGTTCTTCCCCTACTGCCTCATGTTCGGGATAGAGGCCCGGCTGCCAGTTGATGTCTGTTTTGGGATCTCTCCAGATGGGGTATGTGCCAAAAACCACTTGCAATATGTAGAAAAACTGAAAGCTCAATTGAACCATGCCTATCAACTGGCCCAGACAATGGCCGCCAAGAGAAATCTAGCCAACAAAGAGAGGCATAATAAAAAAGTAAAGGCTCAAGAGATTTGACCTGGAGACCGTGTGTTGTTATGCAATTTGGGACTGCATTGTAAACACAAAATTGCTGATCGGTGCCACCCTCTTCCCCATGTAGTAGTTGGAAAGTTGGATGATTTACCTGTGTACAAGGTGCGCCCAGAGAACAATTGTAAAACTGTCAAGACCATGCACCGTAACCACTTGCTACCTATTGGCCAAGTCATGATTGAGGCTGAACCCTGAGAAATTGAGCCCCCTGGGCTGGTGACTCATGCTGCTGCAAGAAAGAGACAGCGTCAAGCTACTCCAGTGGTCGCAGATTTAAGATTTCCTCTGCAGCAGGCCCAGAATGATAGTGACTGTCAGTCCACTTCTGACGAAAGTGAGTGCGATTATGCCTATTACCCCTCTTATGAACTGAGTCAGCAGTTTCAAGGTAACCCAATGATTAATTGTGAGGATGAAGCTGGGCCTTCTGGACTGCCTAACCCCCCAGCTTTGTCCTTGGAGCGAGCTAATGCTCCCTGAAAGTGAAGTGCAAAGTATCACGTCTGAAGATGCTGACTGTCTGTGTATTGTGGAACTGTATGATTTGCCTGAGGGAGGGGCTGATGGAATGAGTCTTTCTGGTGACCTACCAGAACTTGAAGAACACTATGAGAATGTTAACCACTACCCTTCAGTACCTCAAAGCTTGATTGTGCCTGAGCCTTCACAAAATGGTCAAGTGTTATAGAAACAGAGCCTGCAGAGCAAGGAATTGACAGTGCTCCAAGTTTGAACGTTCCCATCCGGGCAGAGGCACCCCTCACAAGTGAAGAGAGTCTCCAGACCAGTGCTGAGAGTGCAGAGACTGTAGTTGTCCCCCTCAGAAAGACTGGCCGAGTTGTCAAGCCAGTAGTACGCTTCAGTTATGATTCTCCCAGGAGGCCAGTGGATTTGCCTGTCAATGTGGTGCACAAAGGTGTTTCTGTCTCACCAAGCTCACTGCCCAAATTGAGCTTGACAGCCAATTCCAGGTTACTTGTCTTTCCCTCTCACCATGGTGCCCCTACCTCCTCTAGCCACAAGTTAGCTGATAGGGACGGGCCCCGTCTTGCATTGTTTAAGGTACAAGAAGTTATTACCTGATTCAGTATAGTAATGTTCACTTTACCTGTATGAAATATGCACAATGTGTTGTCAGAATGGATATAGTATCATAAAATGTAGTGAATATGTATAGTAAAGTAATAAGGTTATGTTAACTGATGCATGATGATACAGACTTAACGCGGACGCCAAGTTTTCTCCAGGCAGGGAAGGGTGTAACCCCCCTACAAATGGGGGTTCCTGAAAACTCTTCCTTGAGCTTGCCTAAATACTCACTGCCAGGCTGGTGTCCTGCATTTTAACAGTTTAAATGTGATTGCCAGAGAGTGCCTGTATAGCCTCTGTGCACTGTCTTTTTAAGAGCTGCCTGAATTACAGTCATAAGTAATCTGAGAGGGAGCTGTGTTGAAAGATGTAACTATTTGCTGAAAATTATTTAGAGTGATAATGATAAAGTAGTTTGTCTAACCTGCCTTCTTTGCAGCAAGGACTGTCTTGTTTATCTCCACTATTTGACCCGGGACTGTGAATTGGACCAATCAGTTCTGGTGGGACCTAAAATGGAGCCGGACTACAGGAGCTGTCTGGAGTAAAAATCTGTAGGAATAGTAGTTTTTGGTGCCTTTTTGCACCTGAAGGGGGAGCCTTTGTTGTGACAGACAGATCAGCCAACTGAACCTTTTGGATCTTGGGGGATTTCCCAGACTGCTTGCACTTTTTCAGTTAGTTCTGGGCTGAGAAGTGAAGAAGTAACAGCTCAAGTGATTTGGGCAAGAGTTCTGTGTAGTTTTGCATGGGAGAACTGTGACACGCCCAAGCTGTGGCCTGCATGTCTGCCTGCTGCCCCTGAGAGGGAGAGAAGAGAATTATTTCGGACAAAATCCAAGTTTGTGAGAATGAAGTAAGCCACTGATTTTTTACCAGGCTCGTGCCTGAAGAAGACCGAAGATTTTACTAAATGCGATGGGCCTGTCAGGATTTCCAGCTACTTTTGAATCCCTGGTCTGTGCAGAGACTTTGTGATTGTGACAGGAGAGTGGTTTGCCTGGTACAGTAGAATTTCCTTACATGTCAATGCACTGTGTATTGAAAGTGGGTTGTGATTTGGTTCCCCACTGTGTGAACAGTGTTCTGCTTGCTGGTACCATAGAATCCTTTACATGTAAATGTGCTGTGTACTGAAAGTGGGTCGTGATTTGGTTCCCACTGTGTGAACTGTGTTCTGCTTGCTGGAAGCTTTATCCAGCCTAATCGGACTGAATCTGCGTTCATCTCCATTTGGCCTGGGCCATGCCACGCTGGCCCTGCCAGACTACCCCACTGCACAGAGAAAGCCACCGACGAGAAACCTGCCTGGGGACCAGCCCCCTGCTCCACGCTTGAACAGGAATGACTCCTCTGCAAATTGTGCGTGCCCTGCTTCTCCTGGCGCTCCAGATTAACCACCTGCTGTCTTGATTTCGTCCAGCCTGTGTCCAGTCTTGGGTATTGTGAGTAATCATCAGGGTAGCTCCCTGCAGCAACAGCCTCATCTAAAAGTGTGTCATCTGATCGTCTTGTTGTTTTCTTTTCATGAACTGAGCCCTCATTCTCCATCTGGGTACCCAGAGTGTGTGATTGTTTATGGACCCTGAAGTGCATGCATAACTGTTTGATTGATAGAGCCTTTTAGCAAATTAACCTGATTATGTCACTCCCTTGTTCAAGTCCCTTAAATAAATCAGATCTAATTCTTTTTTGCATTTACACTGACTGTGGTTCCAGTGTGTGCAAGAGTACTGTACTGCTGTTATTTGCTGTGTATAACCTTGTTTTACAGCGGGTCCCCAGAGCCGAGCCAGAGGAAAGCCCTGGTGGTAAGTGCAAACAGTGTGGGTACTTACAGTATGTGATGTATCGGGGTATTGTGAAAGTGATTATTGTATATTGTTCCGGCCATTAGTAAGGAAAGAGGGGGGTTACAGTGTCCCGGAGGGCTGTGCCCAGGCTGGCTTGACCAATACCAATCCTGACCTCCAGGTGGAGGTACCCATTTTAGAACTCAGGCCCCTTAACCTGCTACTAGCCAAGCAGGCAGGGATAGTAGCCCTTGGAATAGCGCCACCTAAGGGTTATATATGTTTTTCTGTCCTAGATTTGGGTGTTTCTTAGGTTGAGGGTAGCACATTCTGGTAGCACAATGTGATAGATGTGCACCTAATACAAATAATTTCCTTGACTAGAGTTAAAACAAAACTTGTAACAATTTTTGTCATTTGCAATCCCACCGTGAGAGAATTTCCATTATTAGATGTTCATCGTTTACCTATCTTCTGCATATTCATCAAATGAAAATTATGTATAAATTCCATTTTCCATTAATGTGTACTACTTATTAAAGCAATTTGCTGTTCAATGTTCATCAAGACAATTGCCGTTGAACATTGCAGTAATTTATCAGACTATGCTACCGGGTAGGGTAGGCTACTTCGGGGGGTTGGATAGATAAAATGTATTTGATTTACCATGATTTCAGATTATAGGAGGATTTGACATTACACTATTAGTCGGAGTTTCCAGGGTGGCGTGCGCGCCCCCGACAATTCTCACATGTGCGCCGTACTCGCGCGCGCACCAGTAAGCTACACTACCCGCCCACCCTAACCGGATGGAGAAGGACTGATAACTGAAGCAGGGTAGTGATTGCAGGGGTTGAAATGAAAAATCACATTGGGAAAAGCTGAATCTAAATAGGGAGCTGGAAAGCAGATCGTTGGAAGTTTTTAAACCCATGAATAAGTGCACATATACTAAATCCGGAAGCAGAAATTCAACGGCATCTTTAGAGCTGCAAACTCCAATTTGTCACTTTTCTTTGAGTCTTGGTATCGGATTTATTTTTAAAAATGGAAATTAAAAAGAGATTCCTTCAGGTGTGTGATTATTTTCAGGATCCTTATAAGGTAGCTTGGTTCCAGCAGATCTGTGGCGTGGAGGGATCTTTTGCAAAAGGGGATCCGGGGGAGCGTGAGCAGCACCTTTGTAATGGCAGTAATCGGTGGAGAGAGAAGGGGAAGCAAGAAGAGGAAGATCGCGATGGGCCCAGCCCCAGACGCCGGCCAAATATAGCTGGCAGTAATATGAAAGACTGCAGCAAGAACAGTTTGCCAAATGGAATGATTAATGTGTCTGACCATATGAAAAACAGTACTGGGGACAACTGCTCTAGTGAGCTTAGGAAATGTACAGCCAGCCCCACCTTTGGTTCAGAAACTCCAGATGAGGGTATAGAAACAGCTGAGGTATGGGCAGTAGACGAAAAAAAGAAACCGCTACGCAAGAACTCTCTAACTGGAGAAGTTGGCCAGGAATTTTCCATTAAATGCAAGACGCTGTATTTTCTTTTTACCTTGGGCACTGAGCTGGGCAATGAGCTCTTTTATATAACCTTTTTTCCTTTCTGGATTTGGAACATTGATGCGTACGTAGCCCGGAGGTTAATAGTGACTTGGGTCTGGGTGATGTATTTGGGACAGTGCACTAAGGACATCTTGCGATGGCCACGTCCCCCCTCTCCTCCTGTGGTCAAAGTGGAGGTTTTCTATAACTCGGAATACAGTATGCCTTCTACACACGCGATGTCGGGCACTGCTATCCCTATCGCTTTGCTGCTACTCACGTATGGCAGATGGGAGGTAATACATACGCCCATTTTTTTAAATGACCATATTACTATTTTCAGTTGGATAGGATACTGTACCAGGTTTCAGCAGCAGTCCTTGATGCATTCCAGTGTAATGTATGAATTGTTTTAACTGTGACGGCTGGTGTTCTCCTGGCTCAACATCTGGCTTAATCTCCTGCATTCTCATTGCATGTTACAAGTTGCAGTATGGTGCAAAAGTTTTTTTTTTGTTTTGTTTTGTTTTTTTTGAATAGATGATAGCACAATCATCAATGTAGCAAAACGGAGAATAATGAATGAACAAGCATGCACAACAAGGCTGTGTTCCCACTGAGAGGTGATGACATCTTGGGGACCTCCAGAGAGAAGCTCATAAGGTCTCTGGTGTTATCAGAATCCTGTGATGGAAACCTCAGCCTTGTTGTACCAATAGTTGCTTATCCATTCAGTTTAGAAAACATGAAAAAAGCATTGTTTCCCTTCCACCACCACTAAAGAAGCATTCTTTTTTTTTTCCTGAATAAAAAAAAAAAAAAAATCCCAGCTGCCAAAAAAACCCACCTGGTGCTGGTAGAAAAACAAGCACAAAGTAACCTCACATTTAGAAAAGATCCAGTGCAGTAAATCAGCACTTTTCTGACCTGTAAACAGTTCCTTTTGAATCTTGAAACAGAATTGCTTACAGCCAGAATGACACTGATAACCCTGGCCAGTGCTGGGTCATTTGTTACTATGAGGTTATTTTACACTCTTGTGTTAGAAAAATATAACCGACCCAGAGTATTTTTTTTTTTTTTTTTGCAGCTGGATGCAGGGTGAGTTTTTTGAAATTTGGAACAACAAACAAAGTTTCTCTAGTGGAGGTGGTGGGGAGATGTGTGTGGTGAGGCATCTGATGCACAACAATGCAAACCGTATGTTATATAATAACGTACGGTTGGAAGGGACTCTAGGTCTAGCATGTCTGCCACGCCACTCCTTGCTTCACAAGCAGGTTGAAGTATGCATGTGTACAAATACATACTACTTTATAGGGAGTCCTTGCCCACTCGTACTGCCCATAGGATACCTGGTGGATTCATTTTTGTTAAAGGAGTGGTACAGTTAAAATTTGCAAAAACATATATTGTGCAGAGTATTGTGATTTGTGTCTGTAGTCCTGGCGTATCCTTGCTTTTGTTTGGTATTAAGAGTTTTTTTTTTTTGTAAATTTAGTCTGCTAGTTACATGGCAGTTTTATGGCCCCTGGGGATCTCTATCTTAGCAAGGGTTATGGCTTTTGTTTTTCCTACAGTGCTCCCTGTGCCATGTTACGTTGATGTGTCCGGGACCACTGATTCAGCAAGTACTAGAGATAGAAGCCTGATGGTCTGGCCTCCACTAAATAGCTCTAATTCAGAATTTGTGTTTCCTATGTGTCGGGTCTAGCCAGAAGGAGTAAATGTTTTGCTTTAAAAAATTTCATTACATCAAACTATGTGCAGTCATAAAAAGCATGCAGAATCTTTCCAGATCATCAGTGATATAATTAGTAAAGACTGTAGCTGTTTTCTTACAGAAAACCCACTCAGTTAGCCCGCAGGTGTTTTGTTAAACTGTAAATCTAGCCATTCGTGCTCACCGGATAAGGAAGGTTACTTAATATCAAAGCTCTGCTGTTGTAAAATTAACTCTAAACCAGTGCTTGCTGAATCCATGTTCCCAGATACATCACTGTCACATGGGACAGAAGGCATTGTAGGAACAAGAAAAGCAATAAACCATGATAAGATGGAAATCCCGGGGCCATGAAACTACCATAAAACTAGCAGGCTAATTTAGAAAAAAATCCCTAATAGCAGACGTAGGGAAGGACACACTAGGACTACCCATACAAATCAAAACACTCTGCACAGCATATATTTTTGCAATTCTGACTGTACTATTCTTTAAGCAGAAATATGTCCAGGTTTACATTGAATGCCTGCAACGTCTTCATGTCCACTGGTAAGCTGCTCCATAGTCTCACCTCCCTCTGGGAGAAAAAACACCTCCTAATGTCACCCCTGAATTTACCTGCGTTTTTGGGTGTGAGTGGCCCTGCATTCTGCTGTAGGACGCCAGCTCGAACCTCTCTAGCTTTGATCTTATTGATGTTCTTTAGTGTGCACACAGCACACCATTCTAGTTCAGTTTTGGAATGGGGATAAGTGGTTTTTAAGCTCTTGAAAGCATCTACTCTGTTTTTTTTTTTCTCCCATCGTGATACAACAAAATGTTTTGGTGTGGTACTGTGCTTTTTCTCTGTGTGAAACAGGTACTTGCTCCATCGTAATGTACCACTACATAATATGAATCCAGCATGTACAGTAAAAGAGTAACCTGAGGGAAGCTTTTTTCAGAAACTGTTGGTATCTGTCATATATACTGACTTGGGTCATTAATTACAGAACAGAAATAAAACTGTTCTAAAATGTCTAAAGGAATTGACACTCTATTAGCGATGCACCTGACAGTGGCAGAACCACACCTGTGCTAAAAAGTCTTATAACATGTTTGCGTAGTAAAACGTAATACTCCTTAGCACACTGTGACATCTAGAGGGAGAACAAATTTATTTATTTATTTTTTAAAAATTTCAGTACAATAGCTGTAGTGGTATAGTGGCAAGGGTTTCACTATGTAATAACTGGACTGAGTTGTTAATAAAAACTTTGGGCTGCAGCCTTGGTGTTTATTCACTCAGGTCCGGTTATGACCTCATAAACCCCGGCCACTACCACATTACCGATGTATTATGCAGTACAGAACTGTACTACAAAAGGCATTTGTAAAACTACAGAAATTCGAAATGTCAGTATCCCGGAAGCTTTTTTTGTTTGTTTTACATTTTAATTGTAGCTCCTCTAAAGAGGTGCAGCATGAAGGGTACATGCTTCTGTGATGGTGCCGAAGACAGGGTGGATGGCTGAAAGTGCCAGGGTCCTGGGTTTGAGATCAGACAAAGACCTCAATTTGTACATGCTGGAGCAAAGGAGGGAGAGAGGTGGCATGCTAGAAACATTCAGATATCTCAAGGGCATGAACAAGGTGAAAGGGAGCAACATATTCCAGTTTAAAAGTAGTGCAAGAACAAGAGGGCATGATATTAGACTGATGGTTGGCCGCATAAGGGGAAATGTCAGGAAGTTGTTTTTTTACCGAGAGGGCAGTGGATGCATTAAATAGCATGCCCCAGGAAGTGGTGGTCATCCATACGGTAACAGGCTTCAAACATGCATGGGACAGGAATAAAGGAATATTAGAGATAGGAAGAAAAAGCTAAAGCAATGACCAGATAGGATCACTAACCACTTCGGAGTCAGGTAGCATAAACGGGCAGATCGGATGGGCCTGGTGACCCTTCTCTGCTGACAGTATATGTATGTATCTTTATATGTTAAGAGCTCTCACAAGCTTGTACTGAATGACCCTTCCTTTAATAGAACGGTCATTCCAAATATGAACAGTCTGCAGGGGTATCGTATTGAAGAATGCACAAACTCATTTAGGGTGGGAAAACAGAATTTATATAAGAGTAGCTGAAATGGGTTGGGGTAATAACCGTATGTAAACATTAAGACATGTAGCACAAGCTTTTCAAAATATTTAATTTGGAAACAGTGTGTCCAGAAACAAATTTACTCTTCAATGCCACCTATTTCTTCCATTTCCAGGAGTCATTTGTCACCTCGGTCTTAGCAGTTTGCACCTAATTAGGCCAGGTGATTTCTTTTTATTTTATGTGAGACTTTCAGTTTTGTGAGGACACCCTGCAAAGCACATAATATCCAAATCGTTACACATTATAAAAACAGTTGCGTTGATGCAACCAGTAGCAGGGGTTTTAGTAATTTCTGGTATGTAGCGTGATGGTCTGAAATCTGATGGGACCGTCATAGAAACATAGAAGCTGACAGCAGAAAAGGATCGCAAGGCCCAACCAGTCTGCCCATTACTTTTTCTACCTTATGAATGTGCCATAGGCCTTTGCTCTGTCAATGGTCTATCTATTCATACTCATCCGTATTGCTCCCTTCTGCCTATCCCATGTCTGTTTGAAGCCCTGCACTGTATTTATATCCACCACTTCCTGAGGTAGACCGTTCCATGCATCCACCACCCTTTCTCTGAAAAAGAACTTCCTCACATTACCCCTTAATCGGCCTCCCTCTAACCTCATGCTGTGTCCTCATGCCCTGCTATTTTTCTTATATTGAAAAATGTTAAACTCTTTCACCTTGTTAATGTCTTTAAGGAATTTGAATGTTTCAATCATATCACCTCTCTCCCTCCTTTGCTCTAGCGTATACATACTGAGTTCAGTTAATCCGTCCTCATATGTTTTCTGATGTAGTCCCTGCACCATTTTGGTTGCCCTTCTCTGGACTGCCTCAATATGGTTAATATCCTTGTGAAGGTGTGGACTCCAGTACTGCACGCAGTACTCCAGATGGGGCCTAACCAGTGTCTTGTAAAGAGGGATTATTACCTCCCTCTTCCAACTTGTGATACCCCTACTAATACACCCCAACATCCCTCTAGTCTTACCTACTGCTTTGAGGTCTGCTTGGATGATTTCAGGTCATTGGTGATGACCCTAAGTCTCTTTCTTCCTTGTGACTGCCAAACTCCCCTCCCAGCCTGTAGGTGGCTTCGGGGTTTCTCTTCCCTATGTGCATGATCTTGCACTTTTTTTGCGCTAAACCCCAGTTGCCACTCTTCCGACCATTTTGCTAGTTTATCCAGATCTCTTCTCTTCTCTTCTCATTCTGCCCACCCCATCTGGATCACCTACTCTGTTGCAGATCTTGGTGTCGTCTGCAAACAGACAAACCTTATCCTCCAGTCCATCTGCAATGTCACTGATGAAGATATTGAAGAGGACTGGCCCAGGACTGAACCCTGAGGTACCCCACTTGTGACTTGCATCTCTTCTGACTGTATACAGTTTACCACCACTCTCTGTTTTCTGCCCGTCAACCAGTTTGCCACCCAGTTGACCAACGTCTGACTCACACTGAGCCTAACCAGCTTATTAATCAACCTTCTATGTGGAACAGTATCGAAAGCTTTGCTGAAGTCAAGGTAGGCAACATCAACGGCTCCCCCTTGGTCCACCACTCTGGTTACCCGTCAAAGAAATCTATGAGATTAGTTTGACAGGACCTTTCTTTTATAAACCCATGCTGTCTTGGATCTTGTGCTCCCATGGATTCCAGGTGTTCCACTATCCTTTCCTTGAGTGTCTCCATAATCTTGCCCACCACTGAGGTAAGACTGACTGGTCTGTAGTTCCCTGCCTCCTCCGTGCTACCACTCTTGTGGAGCGGGATCACATGAGCCCTTCTCCATTCTTCTGGGACCTCTCCTGTGCTCAGAGACTCACTAAACAGTTATGAAAATGGCTCTGCTAGTTCCACCCTTAGCTCCTTTAGTACCCTGGGATGTATGCCATCAGGTCCCATTGCGTTGTCCACTTTGAGCTTATCGAGCTCTTGTAGGAACCTTTCTTTTGTGAAGGGACTAGTGCACCCCCCCCATGTCTATGGTGCAGAGCTGTGGGCCCTGCCCTATCTTCTCTTCAGTAAATACTGAGCAGAAGTATCTATTTAGGATAGATACTTTTACATGGTCCTCCTCCTCGCACGCCCCTTTATCCCCTTTGATCTTAGCAATACCCCCTCTGGACTTTCTCCTTTCACTAATGTATCTATAGAAAGTCTTGTCACCTTCTTTTACTATTCGTGCTAGTGTTTCCTCGCTTTGTGCCTTTGCCTGCCTTCCCTGCTTCCCTTAGGGAAGTTTGGTATGCCTCCCTACCTTCATCCTGCTGCGTTCCTTTATATTTCCTGAAGGCCAGCCTTTTGGCTTTGACCTTTTCTGCTACTGTGTTTGAGAACCAAAGTGGTTTCCTTCTTCTTTTGCACTTCCTTTTCTCACTAGCACAATGGGATGTTGCTTCAAGTATTGCATCTTTAATGCTTGCCCACTTTGCCTGTACCCCCTCACCTGTATTTCTTTTTGCCAAGGCTAGCTTAACTCTGTTGGCCATCTTATCAAAGTCAGCTCCTCTGAAGTCCCATATTTTTGCCTTGGAATGGGTCGAGTTTTGTATTACTACTGCTGGCATGCTGCCTTTTGTACCAGAATGCCAAGTTTTCTATGGGTATGCCAGTTTCCCTGTGTGGCATCCCAGTATTTGTAGTAGCTTTTTGGTTACACAAAACAGCATTCCAGTGTGTCTTATGGGCAGAGTGGTACCTGCAAAACACACCCTGGTGTTCCTAATGCCCTGGAACATGCAGGTGATAATGCTGTGATGCAAATCACATCATGGGATTGGAATACTGTACAGTTCTAAAACAAAATCTTTAGCTTAATGAAGACCTTTCTAGTAGTGGCATGCTTGTTCCTCTATATGAGAAGCTGGTTCCGTCATTGGCATGCCGGTGCCCTAAACTGTGTATTGGTTCTCTTATTTTTAGTGTTGTTGTAGCTGCAAGCACTGCAGCATTGTTACTGGTACTGTACCATGCCACACATGCCAGTGCTGCCACAAGAATATGTCATAATATCTAGTGCCACGTGATGCATCATCAAGTACCCAGGCTCTGATCAGCATGCTCTCATTTACATTTCCCATACTTGGTTAGAGCACTAACAGGCTACAGACCATAACAGTATATACTAGACATGTGATAAGTAGAGCTGGTATTACGGCAATATGATCATATCTGCATTAACATACCACCGATGGCACTGGCATTTAATGTGTGGTAGTTAACATGCCATTTGGACCAACTGACATGCCACAAGAAAAGGATTGGCATTTCATATGGAGGGACTAGCATGCTGGTAGAAAAAGCAGAATTCCGCTCAAAACATGGGGCTCTCTTTCTCAGTCGCAAAGGAAGGCAGCAAAGTGGGGGGGGGGGGAAACAGTTGTCGAACTACACTTCACACTTTGGAACTATAGTACACATAAGACCTGTTCTTAATTACAGGGAAGAGGAATCTCCCTATGAGTAAGTTGAGAGCAGATGTGCTGGCTGGCTGGAGGTTGATGGGTTCAAAACAGTTTGCCTCTGCTGGTATGCTAATGTGCGACTGCCAAGGAGTGACAACATAGTACAGTTACATGGTACTGTGCCATGCTGTAGCTTGTTGAACCCACACCACTGGAAGCTGTCCCCACACCTACCCCCTTCTATTAAGGCTTGCTTCTGGGCCACTATATTAAAGATTTTCTCTGTTGGCCAGGGTATTTACCTAGAAGTTCAGAGGCTCCACTCCCACTCCCCAAACTTTTGGCGTTCCTTGGCATCCAGAGGAATCTGCTCCCTGGCCCTCTTCTTTCCAGTGGTGTTGTCTTTCTGTAGGTTCCACCACTGCTATCTGTCTGTTCTAGTTCTACAGACAGAGAGTGTCACAGAACTCTATGACTGACTTTGCAAGTGTTGCCATGCTTTCTGAATGACCTTGCAGGCAGTTTGCATGGTGACCCATTCTCTGCAGGTTTGCATTGTGTTTTTGACCACAAGGGAGCAGCTTATGACCCCCGTTG